>JAZGTN010000042.1:1480000-4004268 GCA_037783415.1 Leptasterias polaris
TTTTTTTTTTTTTTTTTTTTTTTTTTAGGGGGGTCTATATAGTGACATGCGAAATCAGGACATAATGCGCACAAATAAAAAACACCAAAAACCAAACACGATAAAAACGTTAAAGGATTTTTTATTTTTTTATCATGATCATCATTTAATTTATTTTGGTGAAAATCGCACATGCATGTTGGTGTAGTGTTTTTATCAAAAATTCTAGCATGTGAATGACCTTTTCTCCTTCAAAGAGGCTCATCAAAAGAGGCAACATGTATGCACATGATGCATCATAATATACAAAAGAGGCATACATGATGCCTCATATACAAAAGAGGCATCATGTTTATGCCTAAAACCTTTATTTTTTAATGGAAGCCAAAATGTTCTAATTATGTCAGTAAAGCAAGCTGCGCATAATAACACCGATGGTGACAATACTTTCTGATGACGAAGTTCCACAACCATGATCAATGCACACGTTAGAGTGAACTCTATTTTCAGTGTGCTTTGACATAAAAACAATTAAGTAAATGTTTGATTTAGCTCCCGCAATGTCCACACCTCTGTTGAACACGTCTACGTCCCCGCTCGGATACAGACGTCGATTCACCAATCGACAAACCAGCTTTGACATATTATTTTTCAAGTGCGTCAGAAATTCAGAAATTGCGAAACGAAGGAAGACAACGAAGTTAAACCCCGTTCAAAGAAACCCAACGAGACCTTAAATCTCAAAAGGTGTTACCTTCAGAGTGAACAATAAAGACACAACGACAGAGAACGCGAAGAGGCAAACAAAAATCAGTTTAATCGGTGGGACCCCCAAACCGTGAATAGATCGAGCGAAACGTTTCGTCGAACAACATTAATTTTAATTTGACTAACTAACTTGACTCCGCAACGAAAGCGGAACGATTGTATGGTGAACAACAAAGGGCAATCCTTGGATGAGTGGACTCAGGAGGCTGAAGCGCAGGCGCATGAACCTTTTTACCAAATAGATTAAACATCATCGCTCGTGTCGTGTTTGAAATGTGGATCTCCAAGGACCAGCGATCTTGACAAAAGCAAATTTCTGAAGGGGGGGGGGCTGAAAAGTGGAGACAAATATTTGTTTCAGATTTTGCGTTAGAGAGGCGGTTACCCAGGTATTGAAGCTTCTGGGAAAAAAACACTGTGATTGGATTGCCTGAGCTAACAAGACCTATCTCTCGGGGCAGACTACACGCATACAAATATCCTGTTTCATCAAAACCCAATGCGGATGTTTGTCTATAAAAAAACGTCTTTGAAATTGAAATTGAGCTAATAGCCTACAGGTTGGGTTTGTAGCAAATGGAGTTGTCAAAGATAAGTCAATAATCACAGGACAACGCATAGAGCCTTCGGGGTGGACAAACCGTGACAAAAATGCGAATAAAAACAGAAGCTCAGTTATCGGGAGATTAACTCCGTGAAAACGTTAAGTCAAACTCAGAAAATGTTCAAATTCGAGAGGAGAAAACAAGTCTAGACTGGTACACCAATGATTTCTTGTTACGCAATATTCCCATTTGGGCAAGTCTAATGAAATTGGATCCCGGTTCTACACATTGTCTTATATAAACATCTTTGTTGCGCTACTTTTTTTAAAAGGCAGCGTCCAAATGGGGCGACTTAGGCTAAAAGGGTGTGATAGTTGGCCGCAGCTGGACGCGGCAACTAGGGTTGAAGAATAGGAGCATCGGCCATATTCACTGCCTAAAGCGGTTAAATCCGAAACGACCACATACATCCAATGACTATCATTAATTTAAAGGCCAGAGTCTTGTACAGTTGACATGTCTTGGTATCAACTCCTTTCCAAGGGTATGAGCTAACGAATACTAGCATAATAAAGGTCAATATTAAAAATGTATAATTGGAAAATGTATTTGACATAAACATATTACCGAACAACGACACTTTCAGAAAAACGACACTTTCGTCATAATGCCGTCAACAGGTTCACATTTAACTTCTATTTTTCACTTTTGGTTATTTTTCAAATTTACAGCTTAAAAATGTAATTTTAGTCCAAAAATTGCAATCGAAACAGGATTGTAAAGCAACAAATTTGTCTTTTACAATTTTTTCCTCTAAATTATGAAAAACATGCTCCAGATTTTAGAAATCAATCTAATTTGTCAAAGCTAACAATTTAAAAATCGATAAGTTCCAGTTATTTGTTAGCAATATAACGCAAATCTATCCCCTCCTCTTTTTCGCTTGGTTTGAGCAGCAAAGGATACAAAAATCTATCCCTTCCACTTTTCGGCTAGGTTTGAGGAACAAGGGATAGAAAATTCTATCCCCTGACCTAAATTATAACAACTCGAACCACAATTAAACTTTTATTTTTGTTAGCTTTCCCAATAGTGAAGTACATAATTGTAAATAAAAATGTGTGCGTATTTTTCTTTGATGTTATGATGCAACAATAGTTATGAGTACGCAATTTGGCAAATTGTTTTGCTAACAAAAATGAATAAATCAAAAGACTGTTAAAAATATTTTTTTAAGTGCACCAGGTTCTAACTTTGTTCCTCCAGCAATGTTTTATGAAGAAAAACAGCATGATTTTAACATTTTAGAGACAACTTCAAGAAAAAATACTAGGCCTATATACAAATTAAACAAAGTGAAATGTGAAAAAGTGTAGTTAAAATATGAACCTGTTCGTCTTAGACTGATCAACCCAGCACGACCTCGGACACAGTTTTTATTTATAAAAAAGCACCGACAAGGCAAGCGATAGTTTGTAAAAACCACTTAATCTAATCTCTCGTCATTACGTAGACCCAAAAGGCAGTGAAAGATGCTTCGCTCGATTTGGGATCAAACATTGACACTTGACAGCAAGGAGTTGTTTCAGACACTAATGTGGTTATTTGCATGAGAGAATAAAGATATCAACTGTAACTTGACGCAGTGAACGGAAAATGTCGTCCAAATATTAGGAGTTGTGAGAAAACGCAATACTGGGGGCTGCTTTTGTTTGTCTTTTGGGGAATTGGCCTTCAAATTATTTATCGAGGCAGGCCAATTTAAACATTACTTTTCAACAATTATTCCTTACGTAAAGCGAGTTACGTCTATGGCAGGAATATAAGAAGTGGGGCGTTTTCTACCTGTATGAGCATAACAGAATTTGATCTGTACACACACACTGCATGAACTAATTGACCCTGACTGCACATCACGTGTGCGCATGCGGGTGTTTTGACAGAGCGAGGACGTCCTCGCTTCGCTTTCGTGTACAAAACCAATGGGGACGTCTCTAAAAGTTCCCTGTAGGGTACAGTTACTGTCAACTCTCATCATTGTTTTTCAATGCAAAGTATTTGGTTTGATTTCAGATGATGGATAACTTAACAGAATCCCTGGATGGTATCCCCGTTCAACACCACTGGCTACTTCCAACCTATCTTGTGGTGAGCATCATTGCACTGTTCGGCAACAGCCTCGTCATTATTATCATCTCCTCTGTCAGGAAGATGCAGACGGTCACAAACTACTTCATTCTCCACCAATCCGTGATTGACCTGACCAGTGCGGTCTTCGTGCTGACTATCCTGCTATCGGAGACCGCTCTACCCGGGGATTACACCATGCCCTCAGCTGCTTGTAAGCTGTGGTTCAACAGGTACCCGGTGTGGGCGTGCTTCATGGCATCAACTATCAACCTGGTTGGGCTCACGTTGGAACGCTACCACGCCATACTGCGCCCTCTCCACCACGGGACAGTCTTCTGTGAGGGTCGGGTCCTCAGGTTCTTTCCTTTCTGCTGGCTGGGCGGTTTCGTTCTGATCAGCTATCTGATATTCATATTTGACGTCACCGGAGGTAAAACCTGTCAGATCAGCCGGCTTCCCATTGGGTTGCAGGCGTCCCTAGGCATCGGCACGGTGATCATTTACTACTTTGTCCCTCTGTGTGTGATGCTCTTTGCTTACTGCAGTATGATCTGGGAGGTAAGGCGTCAGTGGAAGACCACGGCAAGAGAGCATAACCACGCCGACGTCGCAAGCAGGGACCGCAGAATGCGCCTCCGCGTCGAAAAGAACGTCCTGAGGGTGCTGGCGCTGGTCGTGGTGGTATACACAGTGTGCTGGAGCCCCAACCAGCTCGCTTACCTCAACTACAATTTCGGGGGGTCTTTGGACTTCAACGGTTGGTTCTACCACCTCTCCGTTGTGCTGATCACGTGCAACACGTGCATTAATCCGTTCGTGTACGCCTTGAAGTATCAGCAGTTTCGTGAGGGGATCCTGCTTGTGTTTTGCCGGCACCGCAATGCCATGATACACGCCCGAGACACAATAGACTGAAAGCACCAGAGATTTCCCTGTGAATATAAGTGGCACGATGGCAGTTCAAATGGAAAACGGATCCAGGGGATGTTAGAGGAAACTGAATCCTATTCACTTGTATGGAAATGTGTCTATATTTTTATTCCATTTCTGAAGAGCAAACAAAAAAGAATTGTAAAATACTTCTGCAAACTATGTAAAATATTTTTGCTCTAAACTTAATTCAAGATATAGTTGGCGGTATTATTTCCTCCACAGTGTGCACTTCACAGGCAAGACTGAACAATGGACAGAAATATGTCTTTTTGTGGAAGTGTTTTATGGCTGTTCCGAAAACTTTTGTCACAAATAAACACTGTGTCATAACAGCTTGAAAGTTCACCGCAGTATCGACCAAATAGATACAGGTAATTGGTCTACTTCCTTTTCTCGAAAACGTCTTGGTCATGAAGTTTTCATCAACTGGTCACGTTTCGGCGGTGAGCCAGTTAACAGTGTTCCCGATATTGCACCTTGTTTGGAGTTATTATCCCCGTGTGCTATACAGTTTATAGACACGTTCTCGGTAGTTTTTCCCTATTGTAATGGACCATGCATTGACGTCATTACGCCGCCATCTTTAGAGGTAAAACAACGATGAACGAATGGGAAACGCACATCTAGGTACGAACGGCACACTGCAATGAGCAACCTTATGTTGACCTCTAGTCGAGGGCGCCCTACTCAAATGACGTCATGTGCGTAAGATAAATGGATCAATGCAATCGATACATTACGGCCACTGATCTCTAATATCAATTATTGAGATCAATGGTTACGGCCTGATTGACTCTCAACATGGCGAGCGTGGCAGACGGTAGCCGCCGCGTGCGACTTGGCGCACGGTGTCGATAACGTGCATCTACTGCAATTTGGGTTTGGGGGCTTTGGACTGCGTCAAGCGTTTGTTCTTTGAAGCCAAGTGGTTCACTGACAGGTTTATCCTTTTCATAAATTTCTAATGTTGGGCTTTTCCCCCAATGTTTGTTTGGTTATTCTTTGCAATTTTTTTATTTATTTGTATGGCATATTTCATCCCATGAGCTGTTAGACCTGTTGGTGTTTAGTCCTGTAAGAACGTGAGTTTCATGGGTAATGTGATTTTAGTTTACACTTTGTATATACTTTCTTGTTTTAATATTAAAACATTTACTCTTTGAGTATTCAATAGTATATTTGTGGTTTTATCTTCTTTAAATGCATAAATTATGTAATGTAAGCTTGGAGTGGGCACATCTTTTATATGGCCGTTTTTTTCACTTCCACGCAAACAAAGAATTGAAACAAAATAACTAAATTAACAGAGAACAAACCTACGCTAATTTACTTATAAAAAGACAATTGTCGTTTTGGTAGCAGAGGAAGATAAATATATGGATGGAAGCTTTACACTCAACAAGAACCTTTCTTGAGATTCAAAAGCTTTAAAGGCAAAGTGTCCTTTGGTTTTTGTAACCGTTCGATTGTTAATGTAGATGAATACAATAAAACTAACTTGTGGAAGTTTCACTTCAACAGGTGGTCGCGTCTTTGATATATTGCCGAAAAACTGGAGCGAATATGTCCACACACAGGAAGAATATTCCCTATAGGAATACACAATCTGAGAAACGTTTCTGACAGAAACGCTCCTCAGAATCAAATTTTGGGGCATAAAACCTGTACCTTTTTACATAACCACATTACTTCGAAGTGAAATGAAACTCAAAATGCTTTATACAATCGAAAGCTGATGTACTTGTAACCAATTTTGTATTGCCATTAATTTCAATTAGAGTAATTACCAAACGTCCTTCTCGTTTCTTTCCTTTATAAACAGTTCATCAATACCTCACCAGGCCTATACACAAGCGCCTTCTTAGAAACTGAGCACACTTCAAAAATAAATGAAGACGGACGCCATGCTGTTGTTTAAATGTAACCATGCCAGGTTTTATAGTTGTGTAATGCTTCAAAATCAGTGCATCATGATGGTTGCCGGTATAATACTTGGACTCGGATTTCACCCAGAATCTTCCTTCTTTGCGCGCCGATCATGCGCTTTGGGACATGTATTATGGGCTTTTGGAGGATTCGTAGCTATTGGTACATAGGAATATCAAAGCGACCTGATACTTTACACAAAGAAAACGTCTTGTTGCATAATTCAGTTACCTCAAACAGTTTGTCATCGGGTATTTATTATTTTTCAAAACCTTATACGGTCTTATTTCCTTCCCAATTTAAACTAAATTTCAGTCAAGTATCTCCGTATGGATCGTTTTTTATTCTCATTCCCAAATGGCCGAGAGCAATAACACACTGATTATATGCTTAAGTACAGTACAAATACGTTTAAAATCCAGCACTCCAGGTCGGATTTCACCTTGGATCCCTTAAGCAACTTTAAGACGGGGATGGGATTGAAACAACAAGAAATGGTAAAGGACAGGCCTAGCGAGCTTAAATACCTGACTACAAGGTAATAATTAGATTTTATGTTGACACACGGGTCTTGCTGTCCGCCCATTTCAGGTGTTAATCAATCAATAGGTCTTTGGTTTTTTGCTTTCACGTGGTTTTTTGCGGTTAGATGCAGACAAAAGGAAAACATAAGCAGATAAATATCTCATTTCAAGATTTTTATTTATCACTGTTATTTATTTGTTTATTAATTTCATTTTTGATAACTTTTTTGAAGGGTCAATATTGATGAATAAACATCTTGAAGGGTCTATACACTGTAATTGATCAAAGACTGGTCACTATAATGGCCCCTAAACAAGCATATTGTGTAAAAGTTCTGTATATACCGGGCAGGCCGGGTGAATCATTCACTAGACACGAATATACTCAGTCAATTTACTTTCAATGTCACTAGGCCCAGTCCAAATAGGTTCCGTTGAAATTCAATGAAGTAAAGGGGGATTTAGGTTTCGAATCGTGACTTTTATAGCCTAATTCTAGATGCTGGCATTTTGTCCAAGGATCTATGATCCCGCCAGCATCGGTTCAACGGAGATAGACTTTACATTGTAAGCCTTGTACATAGCTCCTCATTTAACTCGACTAGCTCACTCTATCAACGTGTTTGCATGGAAAGTTAATTATTACTGTGTGTCCGGTTTCGCAAAATCGTGCACCATTTCTGCTGCTACGGAATACTACATAATTTAGTACGAATATTATTTAAACAAATAAATAACACTGCATTTAGAAATCACACAATGACATGTGGGCCTAACGTGTGTGATGGGTTTTTTCCCACCTTTTGCAATATTCTAATGATTTTCAACATGAGCATGGATGGGTTTTTTGCTTACCCTTGATTTCAAGAACTTATTGGGATGTCTACATTGCTGTGTCGGCCGCAAATTTAACATTTAGCCACCTTTTTTGACGAGGTGACTGGGGCTTCTGCGTGCTGCCGGGGGCTGAAACTCCACCACTGTACACACACGTATGTACATCAGTAATGTCGCCACTTTATAAAAATGGCCAACTGCTTCACGGACTGATCTAGCCTACCATAACGACAAGGTACCTTTTTATAACACCCAGCTTGTACTCTTCGACAATCTGACTTTAATTGATGTCCTGTAGATCCGACAAAATTGAGTGAATTTTTTCTCTGTTGCGTTCAGTGCGTTACACGAGGGTGCCCAGTTTCCGGACGGTGGTAGCACCCAATTTCCGGTCGGTAGTCACTCTCGTATTTGTATGCACCTTCGAACTCGGGAGCAGCGACCAGCCAAAATGGCTAGTAAGAAGGATATGACAGAGATTCGTCAGGCTCTCGAGGAAAACAGGCTAGCTTTGGCGGAGGTTTTGACAATAACTAAAAGCAATGCTCAGAAGTTGGAGTCATTTCAAGCATCGCTAGAATTTGCTTCATCAAGGATTGACACCATTGAAAAATCAACTCTTCCAGCTCTGAAGTCCAATATTGAGGTGTTGGAAAGCAACTTCAAACAACAGCTACTAATCGCCGAAGCCAGAAGTATGCAGTACAATCTTGTTTTTATCAACCCACCACCGTTTAACTTTGATACTTCTGAGAATTATAAAAAGGCAAGACATCTGATCCAGCTCTGTGGCATTTCGGTTGAGAAAGTCGGTGCCATACCCCTGAAGCGTTCTCATCCCCTCCCCAGACGTAGTATCCCCGGGGACACAAGGCGGTTGACAGCTAGTTTCCTTGTCGCTTTTAATTCCTGGGAGGATAAGGAACTTGTACTATCATCTGCGAGATCCAACCCATCCTCTATGAAGGGAATGAAAGTAGTCACCCAGTGGCCCAAGAAAATCAAGATGGCACACGCCCAACTTAAAACCAGTGCTGAGTTCAAAGCTGCTAAGCAGGAATCAACTTCATCATTTGTTAAAATCAACTTCAGGACCGGAATCGTCAGTTTGATGATTGATGACAAGACTGTCAGCAGCATCAAGGCATGGACTCTGGCTGACTAATTAACATTGACATTCTAGAGGTTGTTCCTATCATCACTAGGTGACAACTCATTCATTTTTCACCATCCATGCTTACTTATTTACATTATTATTCATAGAGTATACCCATCATCACTAGGTGCCCATCCACCTACCACTGCTTGTAGTATACTGATATGTGTTTCTTTCACTTGTTGAAGAAACAACTGCTGTTAATTCTGTTTTGTAACATCATTTTTATGCTTAGCCTACACTGGTCCACAGATAACGTTGCACTTTATAGTATGTACCCTTGCATGTTTTGTTTATGCGCATATGAATTGAAGTATTCCATCACATGTGTACACAAGAAACCACCTTAGATCATAATGTGTGTCTTGCTAATTTTTTTGAAAATGAAACTGGTTCTGACAATGCCTTTTCTGTTCCATCTCCTTATCAACTTGATTACCAAACCATCACTAGTCCTTACGTTGATTACCTTGAGCTCAATAACAAAATTAATCATTATATTGATCCTATTATTTTTATGCAGCTCAATATATTTAGTCTCCCTAGTAAATGGGATGACTTTAAGATGCATTTACATTTATTAAGTCATAATAAGAAAATTAATTTTATTGCGCTTTCTGAAACCTATTTAAATGATGTCAATTGTTGTGATTTTGATAATCTCCCTGGCTACCATCCTTTGAGTATGTGTGAAATGCATCGCAGCGATAGGAAGGGTGGTGGTGTGGCCATTTTAATCGATAGTCAGTACAAATTTGTTGTGAGAAAAGACCTGTCTTTTTTTTCAACCAACATTGAGCTAATCACAGCTGAAATAAACCCAGATAGTAAGGATAGTTTCATTTTATGCTCTCTTTACAGACCACCAGGTGTGGCCCTCTCTGAATTGAGTTTATTTAGAGATTTTTTTATTAGTTTTATTTCTAGAGTCAAACTCTCCAAAGCCAAGGGTTGTTATATCTTGGGAGATCTTAACATCAACTTATTGAAGTACGGTTGCCAGACATCCTATGGCAATTTTGTTAGTGAGTTTATTGACAGCCTTTTTGCGGAAAATTTTGTTCCTATGATTTTGAGGCCGACAAGAGTAGACTCCATACGTGATCATGTTTCTTTGATTGATAACATTATTACCAATAGAATTGATTTAAGGCCAGCTTCGTTCATTGTCAAAGCTGACTTGTCTGATCATTTTATTTCATTTTATGCTTTTGAAAATAGTCCTAATGTTCATATTCCTACCAGTGACCAAAATAGGTCAGTAAGGATATTTAATGAAGTTAATCGCATTGCATTTCGTAAAATACTTTCTACTGTTGTTTGGCATTCAGTTTTTACCCCCCACCATCTTAATGACAAGCTGTCTGCTTTTAACAAGATTTGGCAATCGGCCTTTGATTTAGCTTTTCCTCCTGTGTTGATCAAAACTAAAAGTCGTACGAAAATAAGATCTCCCTGGATGACAACAGGGTTATTGGCTTCATGCCATAACAAACAAAAGTACTATGTCAACAGGAAAAAAAATAATAAAAGTCTTATTTTCTACAAAAAATATAATAATTTATTCAATAAAATTAAACGCATTGCCAAAACATCTTATTATCACAATAAGTTAGATGAGCTTAAAGGTAATGCTAAGGAGACCTGGCGCCTTTTAAATAGTATGACTAAGAGTAGGAAGCCTCCTGTCAAAACTAGCAGTATTATTTTAAATAATGAGTTGCTTTCTAACAATAAGGATATCGCAGAGGCTTTCAATCAACACTTTTGTTCTATAGGTGACGCAACCGCTGATTCAGTTCCACGGTCTAATAAAGATTTTCACTATTACGTTAACTTAGCTACCTCGCCATCCAGTTCATTTTTTCTTACACCTACTGATTCGGAGGAAATTGTTACCATTGTTAAAAAATTTCAGAATAAGAGTAGTTCTGGTCCAGACGAAATTAGCAATATGGTATTGAAGGAAGTTATTGACTGCGTTTGTGACCCCTTATCGGATATTTTCAATGCTTCCTTTAGACAAGGTATTTTTCCTGATGTGTATAAATTGGCCAAAGTGGTACCTGTTTTTAAAAAAGGAGATACTCAGGATCTATGTAACTACCGTCCGATATCGCTTTTGAATACATTTTCTAAGGTATTAGAAAAGTTAATGCATCGTAGAATGTCTAACTTTCTTGATTCTAAAAAAATTCTTACTCCGAGTCAGTATGGTTTTCGTGCTGGCAGGTCGACGGTTCACGCTATGTTAGATTTTTATAATAATCTTTCAGACTCTGTTAATAAAGACCCCTCTGAAGTTTCTTTAGGCGTATTCTTAGACATTAAGAAAGCTTTTGACACTGTTAATCATCCTATCTTGCTGAGTAAATTGAAGCACTACGGTATTCGTGGAATTGCGCATGATTGGTTTGCTAGTTATTTAAAAGACCGTAAACAGTATGTAGTCTTTGATGGAGTTAATTCCAGTTGTCAAGAAATCTATTGTGGCGTGCCACAGGGGTCAAATTTGGGGCCCTTGTTATTTCTGATGTATGTAAATGACATGCCCATGTGTTGTACCATGCTTAAACCTATCCTTTATGCTGATGACACTACTTTGATTGCTTCTGGGCAGGATTTAAATACCTTAGCTGTTGCTGTTAATTCTGAACCTGCAAGACTGGTATAGAGCAAATAGATTGAAAGTACATCCTGATAAGACACATTACATTTGTTATTCTTTAAAACAAAAAGAGCGCTTTTTATCGGATGTTACTCTAAGTTTAGAAAATGTTGTTCTTAGAAAAGTTCCTTCCACTGTGTTTCTTGGACTTGAAACGGATAAAAATATGCTCTGGAAGGAGCAAGTTAGCAAAGTGTGTAATAAAATTTCCAAAGCTAACTATATTATCAATAGGACGAAACATTATTTGAGGTTGAGAGATAGTTTAGCAATTTATAACACTTTGGTTAACTCTCAGTTAAATTATGGTATTTTGGCGTGGGGTGGCATGATTAAAGTTTACCCCTCATTTTATAGAAGGCTTATCACGTTGCAAAAAAAATGTATTCGCAATGCTTGCCATGTCAAGTATAATGCTCACACTACACCTCTCTGTTATAAGCATAATATTCTGAAACTGGAAGATATTTACAATGTCCAAATAGCAACTCATTATTTTGATTATCTGCATAAGTTACTTCCAGAAAATTTAAGCAATCCTAACCTTTTTTCTTTGAATCGGGACTTTCATTCTTGCTCCACTAGACAAGACAGTCTTCTTCATGTTTTTTGTTTTAGTAGAGTTGATGTTGCTTCATCCAATTATCGCTTTACCCTTCCAATCATTTATAATTCTTTTCCTATTGGACTTAGAGGAGGTTTTCTTAATGTTCCTAGGAAGCGCTTGATTAAAAAACTGAAGGACTTTTATTTAATTAAGTATAAAGAATTTATGTGTACAAATTTGAATTGCCACACATGTCTTTAAGAGCAGGACAAAAAAACAAATTAATAGTGTGTACAATTTCTTAAGTTCATATTTTAATTATTATTTAATATATGCGTTATTCTCTAAATATGTGCGTTTTAGGGATACTTTAACTTTCTTTGTTGTTTCTGGAACCAGTGAAGCATCTATTTTTACAGCAGTTTGGGTGCTCCAATACAGGAGGGTTACCTCCTCTGGTTGCAACCCCCATTTGTACTAACTTAGAGTTTATATTTGTATTTATTTACTTGTAACCATTATTCCTGTAATTTTGTTGTTGTACAAATGGAAATAAAAAACAAACAAACAAACAAACAAACAAACACTGCGTCAATGCCAGGTACGTTATTAAAAATACGGAAAACACACTTAAAATTAGTAGTCACGAAAAACCTATCACTGTCTTGCACATTGTTGCTGCATTTCAATAACTTGGGCCCAATTTCATAGAGCTGCTTAAGCAGAAAAAAGTTCTGAATAATTTTCGGCTGAGCAAAAACTAGCAAGATATCAGTCACAAATGGTACATTTCGGATGGTTCCCTTTGGCTGGTACGCTAGCTAGCAGGGCCCAATTTCATAGAGCTGCTTATAAAGCAGAAATTAGTGCTTAACAAATATTGTCTGCTAAGAAGAAATGAGCAGGATACCAGCCACAAATTGTACATGTGACATGGCAGTTTGGCTGGTAACCTTATTCTGGTAAGCCAAATTTGGTTGTGCTTAGCTACTTTTTTTGCTTAAGCAGCTCTATGAAATTGGGCCCAACAGACTTCTGGTATGTATGCTGCCACCTAGCGTTCCAAAGTTTCCCATTGGTTTACCTCTAAGATGGCGTCGTGATGACGTCAAGGCATAACAATGTCTCTACTCACCGTTACATTGTTAATACAACAATGTTTTTGATTTGTTTGATTGGTTGTTTATTCCTTTGTAATCATATATTGATTGATATTGCTATCTAAAGCCGTATTCGAATGATCGGCTATATACGGCTATATGACTAATGCTAAGGGTGTTGCTAATGACGTCCTATACGCATGATGACGCAGCAATCCAATTATTGCAGTAGCCGCCAATTAGACCACGGCCTAAAAAGTACTGTACTGTATGCTTGTATTAACGTATAAGTCTAAGTGTGGACAATATTATTTAAAGAACTGAGTTTACCTGAACTGACCCGAACCTTGAGGTTTTTTTTTTATTGCCGCAGTCAAAACAAACCAGGTATGAACTTGAACTACACCGCCAACAGAACGTGAAACGTTTTCGTTTTTAATTAGTAAAACGTGACGAATAAATGGGAAAATTAGCCAACCAAACCTAAGAAGTGAAATAAAGCGTGTAAGCAACGCAAGCTTGGATCTGTTAAATAAGCAAACCGGCTTCACTGTTTACGTAACTTAATGCAGAATCAAAGACTGTTGAGGTTGGTTAAAAAACCAAAAAAACAAAACAAGCGATCACAAGGTCAGCGTATACGCTTTACCAGCCGTTGTAAATGTCAAATTTATGGATTGCTGCGCAATGTTGCAAGTACTATAGGCTGGTGCAATGTTTATGTGCACCGTGGGACAGGCTTCCGTTGCACGGACTCGCTGAACTAAAATCTTACGCTAGATGTTTTCATAATTTTTAGAACTTTTATCCATACTCTGAATACATATTAGGCCCCCTAGTCTCTGTTGTCAAATATTCATGAACAATAATAAAAACAGAATAGAATTTGGTGCAGTAATTAACTTTTGTACGTCTGAAAATAAAACCAACTCCAAAGATCACGTATTTATCCGAACCCAAAATCTGGTTCGAATAAATCACGTGACCTCAATTTTTATTTTTTGAAAAATGCTCGAAAATGGCAAAATTTGATGGTTTCTTTTGTGGACCATCCGACTCTATACTCTGAAACTTTCAGAGTCTTTGTGTCAATTTTGAAGCCAAAATAGCCCAACGCAGCCGGTGTGTCCCATAAATTGCCATCTAAAGTCTCTTTTGATTTAAAATAATGATTTGGGGTCGAACAAAGAAAAAATGAATAGAGCTCTAGTAATGTTTTCTTTGTTCGACCCAAATCATTTAAAATTCACCGACTCGGTTTCCCTTGTGGTTTATTTTGATATCCATGATAGTTACAATAGAAAGAAAAAGACGACTAGAATTACGAGTGATCTACTTATTTGCTTGTAAACGTTTTGAAGTCTATTTATATTTCCAATAGAAAGAAAAGACAATAGATGAACAATAACTTACTCGCTTGTAAACAAACGTTGCATATTGCGGTTGCATATAGGCCTATAAGACTGATGCTTCAGCCAATCCTTTCGGCACGAACCGACAAGCTTTTCGACCATCCACAGATTGTTTTTCTGAACTCCTTTCTTGTGCGCTGACGTCCACACTTATCATCTGATTGCACCCATTCCATTGAGGATTCGACTTCAATTAAAATCAAGTACCGACTAGTGAGAACCAAGGGCACGTCTCAGAGAGACTAAGCACGAACATGAAGAGCTGGTTGTAAAACTGTATTTTTGTGTTTGTTTGTATGTATTTTGTTAACTTATTTGTTTCAGTGTAAATTTATTTATTCGTTTGTTTTATTTCGGCTTTTTATTCTACTACTGACAAATATAATAAATAGAAACCTTGATGAGTTGTCGTACACCTTAAAATATCATTTTGTGTGTGTGTGTTTTTATTGAATGATTGTTTAGTTGCTCTCATTCAGACAGGGGACATCTTGTTTCTGTTGTTTGTGGTCAGTAAACGGCGACAACTCCCGTCCAGACATTGTGCCCTAAGGCACTAAGCACAAAAATAGCTATGCTTACCAGGGTAAGGTTCCAAGCCAAATTACCACGTCACATGCACCATCTTTGATTGGTATTCTGCTAATTTTTGCTGAGTGATGAGTACAGAATTGTTCAGTGAAATTGTCTTCTTAAGCAGCTCTATGAAATTTGACCTTGTTGATAAAATCATTGCGTCAAACGCGTGCGTATCAAATGCACGCCCAGTCGTTTGTATGTACTTTTACCAAAAAACAACACATTCAAAACGTTCAAAAACATTTCTTATAACAGAAATATACAATTCTGAGAAGACTTTAGTCTTAAAAAGCCAAGTGCAAGTTCAACTTCTCTTGCATAAATCATCGAGAAGGTGGTTCAATGCAACCCCTATGGGCTTCTGGTAATCAGTGGAGCTGGTTTGTGGGAAGTGGGCGTGGCTTACAGTGTAATTCTGTCACACTTACAAACAATAACAACAACACGGAAGTGATCCTAACTTCTTGGACCTGGTCTGGATCAACCTTGACTCGGGACTTTTTCTCTACAGTAATTTGTGCCTATTTCAACGTCTAAACCGTTTTCAACCATTAAGTAAAGGATAATACCCGAGGTGCGCGCCATTCGTGGGTAGGAATGGCCCGAGGGTGAAGCCCGAGGGCCATTCCTACCCACGAATGGCGCGTACACCGAGGGCATTATGCGACTTAACCCACACTTGTGACGTCATGCTATTGTTCCAGCGCTCCATTATTTCGCACGAATGGCGCGATATTGTTTAATATAAGTAAAGTGTTTTTATGTATTACGTAACCATGTTCACTCCTGTGTTACGTGATTGAACGCTTTCGATATAACTTTGATAAATAAATTAGTTAACTTTATGATAAATTTCAGTTAAATTCCTGTTAATTTATATTGATATGAAAGTATTCTCTTTGCAAACATAATTCTTAAATAATTAAATAATCACGTATCATTTTGTGTTTGATCAATTGAGCATTTTGCATCTTAAAAATTATTTGTTAAAACAAAAAAAAACTTGACTTTATGGCCAACATAAGGAATGTTGTTGTTAACTAATATTTTTGAACATGTCTCAACTAAATATAAATTTAATAATGTGGCTGTTGTTCAAATGTGGAAAGTCTCTATATTATTTAGAGACTTACGACCATTTTGTATAAAATGCGTAGCTCTAACCGTTGTCGAAAACGATAACAAAATTGTTCTATGATTTCGACCCGTTTGCACAATGGGTGAAATGAGGCCTACCCATCGCGCCATTCGTGCGAAATAATGGAGCGCTGGAACAATAGCATGACGTCACAAGTGTGGGTTAATATAAAATATGCTGCTTTCCCTCTCTTAACATTTTGGACCGTTGAACATTCCTTTTTAAAAACAGCAATTCAAAATCCATCATACCAAGTTATTTGATTAAATTGATTAAATCCTTCAATTATATCGCTATAAATTAATTCACCATAGCCATGAGTTAACTATACTTATGTCTTATTTCCGGAAGACGAAGGTTTTCTTCTCGTGAAGTGTTTATTACGATAACCAGATTAAAGTAATAAGATGTTCGTTCCCTGAGGCAACCTTGCTTCTGAAAATTTCAATCATTTCTGCTGCTGGAGAGCAACAATGAAAAAGCAGCAAGGCCTACCTATTTTTTGGTTACGAAACGTTGCTGTTTAAAAGAGAGGATATATCTTTGGTAATTACTCAGCAAATAAATGACAAAAAAACTTACTTGGTAAAGAGCACTTGAGAGCTGTTGAAATTATAAACTTTGTTAGAAACGACACTCTAGTATTTTAATGTAGTTTAAAAGAAAGAGGTAGTTTTTCTCACAAAAAATTTAAATGTGTGAAATGCTTCAGGCATGAAGCCTTTCTCAGGCATCTGAAAGCACACAATTCTATGCAACAAGGGCGTGTTTTTCTTTCATTATTTTTATGCAGCTTCGATGAACCAATGGAGCCCAAATTTCCACAGGTTTGTTATTTCATGCATTACGGGATACACCAAGTACTTTGTGTGCTGTGACAATCACCAACAGTATATCCTGCCTTAATTATTAGCGTTTGATATATATTTCAATGAAGCATGCAGCCAGTGAGCTACAGAAGGGGGTTTGTGACAGCATAGTCACTGTCATATCAGTGTGAATAACGTGAATTGGGTAAAACTGAGGGTCCTCTATTGACGAGGTAGCATCATGCTACTACGGGTGTGTTTGGCCCTTTTGGAAAAAAACGGCTGCGACTTAGAATCCGGCTTTGTCTTCCAGACCTATGCTTTTTGTTAACGAGGCATAACACAGGTAGACGGGAGTCCAAACCTGCGAGTCGTAGTTTCGAAAAGGTCATCGAGGCCATAAGGCAGCGCCCTCTGTTGATTGTATCAGTGATATAGCCTATACAAACTTCAAAGTGACCAATTATAGCCAGGGAGATTGTATTTAAACTTAGTATCAATTTTGTTGGTTATTTAATAAGTTGGCTCACTTACACTTACACCTCCTTTAAATCGTTTACAAAATTTCACAACCATTAATTTTATTGAAGGTAACTTGCCGCAATAAAGTTGATGAAGTGTTCGATCGACAGGGCGTCCCGGGCGTCCCGAGACCGATCCATTAAGCCCCGCCCATTTCTCTTTGACCAATCACAACCGCGAAATCTGATCACCATTTGAGCTGTTTGGTGATCTTTGCACTAATGGTGATCGGGTTTCGCGGCTGTGATTGGTCAACTCGTAAGGAGGCGGGGCTTAATGGATCGGTCTAATAGACCCAGAGCTTGAAACTAATAAAGTACACGAGATTCCATATTTGCTTAACTTGGAACCATCGCCCCCTTTCAGGTAGGCCTACAAATCGTATTAAATCTGTGAAGTAACGTCTAAAGCTAACCACTTAAACAAAAACACACACACACACACGAATGGTGTTTAGAGTTTAAGGTACACTTTGTATTTTTATATTTCTGAAGACCTTTAAACGAAAAGGTTCAAAATAGTCAACATTAAAACCCTACAGCGAGGGACATGTTTGGCAATACGTCCCTCCGGTACGTTGTCAGCACTTGCTGACAAGTTTGTTTCCTTTTCTGAATGTCAAAAGGGTGTGTTTGCATGTTTTCAATGAAAAACAAATAATAACACAAGTGTGTTGTTAAAGACCTACTTGAAAGTGATCTTTGCTGAAATTCATTTAAGTGTTTCTAGTTTTTCAAAACCTCGGGGTTTGGGCCTAATTTTTTGGTTGATAATTACGACTAATTCAGAAGTTAACAAAATATCTAAATTACACTTAAATGATAAACAAACATATTATAAACAAGTTTAAATAGCATTCCAGTTAAAAAGCAAACTCGCTCAAGTACCCGTTTAACATGGCCTATCATGTATTGCTTGGTTTAATTTAAACTCCATTGACAAACCGATTTTACACACAATGCTTGCAAAGATTTGTTATGCCCCCTCCTAACCAAAATCACTGACCCCTGTTGATCGACACTTCCTCTGCGGCATTGCCAGTTGAGGATATCATGGCATATGAGCTGACCGGTATGTACGACGTGGCTAAGAATATTCAAACAATGTCAGCATGTGCTGACAACGTACCTCTTGTCAGGGTTTTACATATACAAAACGCGAGCGTATAGTCTAATTAAAGTACGCCGTGGTCAAGACTTCTATATTTGCACTTTGTGATATCACAGTGCCGAGTTCAAGTCACTGCTCCTTGTCCATGGGGGACCCCTTCTTAGGAGTTATCACCATTGTGAAAACATATTTGATTTGATAAGTCCATACTTTATTTGACTTGAGATTTGGAGGCATCCCGGAGGTTGAAAATGAACACTCTTACGACATAATAAAGGATGTCCTGGCCGATAAATGTAATCTCCATCCAGAGATGGAAAGAGTTCACCGATCAGGACGCTTCCCAAAAACAACCACAGACAGACCTCGGCACATTATGGTCAAGTTCCTATATCGTCATGAACGACTAGCAGTTTTGAAACGAGCCAAGGAAGCACTATCTAATAGCGGGATCTTCGTTCTGCAGGATCTTCCAGCAGCAGATGTAGCTAAAAAAAGAAGCCTGAGAGAGGTTATGAAAGTCGCGTACAAAGCAGGCAAGAAACCCGTCTTCCGGAATGGCAATCTCTACATCAACGGACAGAAGTACACCCCTCCACCATCTGAGACGCGTCCACACTGAGAACTGTCATAACTTCATCAGGCCTACTTCAATTATTAACTATCAGCTGGTGGTCTAAATTAAACTAAGTCTGGTATCAATCTGTGTACCTTGGAAAATAATTACAGTTTGGTACTTGTACTTAATTATTGTATTTACGGCAGCAGTTTTGAGATGCAACAATCCATATACTGAACATAACTTGCGTTCCTTATGAATATATTGATTTACACTATTTGTTTTGTCAGTGTATCTGTCTTATGTGTCATTGTTGTGTATGCTGTGTGTATCGCAGGTCAGCGATTGTCTAAAACCAATACTAAGTTATTTGTGGCCTTAATCCTGTAATTGATGAAGAGTATAATAACAATGAATTGTTCAGTTTGTCTAATAACTCCATTTACTATTCTACCGAAAAGGTTTCAATGACAATGGATGAAAACTGCTTTTCATTGTTACACGTTAATATTAGAAGTCTCCAAAAAAACTTTGAAAATCTCAAACTACTTCTTAAATCGATAAAACACAAGTTCTCAGTTATTGCACTCTCTGAAACTTGGCTTAAAACTATTCCCCATTGTTACTATTCCTTACCAGGTTATGAACTTATTGTGAACAATAGGCATGGTCCTAAAACTGGTGGTGGTGTTGCACTTTACATATCTGATGAATTGAATGTTATAATCAGAGAGGACCTTAACTTTTCAGATGATTCGCTTGAATCCTTATTTGTTGAAATCTCAAAACCAAAAGTAAAAAATACTATTGCAGGAGTTGTATACAAAGCGCCATCTATTGCCCACGATGAGTTTATGACCACTTTTCAAAATATTTGTTCTAGCATAAGCTGCAACACATCTTGTGTTATCTCAGGCGATTTTAACATCAATTTACTTAATTATTCGAATTATTGTTCCCAGTCATTTATGGATTTACTGGCTACCAACACCTTCCTCCCATTAATTGACAAGCCTACCCGTATTACAGATACCTCTGCTACTCTTATTGATAACTTATTTTGTAACATATTACCTTGTCCCAAATCAGGTATCTTATTGTCTGATATTTCAGACCATTTGCCGATCTTTATGTACATACAGTCCCCAAACTCCAATGTCCCCAATAGTAGCACTAGCAGTCATAATAATAATCATTCTAATCGTAATTTTCCCCAATCAAACCTACAGAAATTTAACGAGGACCTATTTGCCTCAAATTGGGCTGATGTGTTTTGTTGCAATGACCCGGAAGAGTCATTCAATGACTTTATTAATAAGTTTAACTATTTGTATGATAAAGATATTCCACCTAAATCTCACAACCATAAACCCAGTCGTAAACATTCACCTAACTTACCATGGATAACATGCTCACTTCTAAGATCAATTAATAAGAAAAATAAACTTTACCGGCAATATATGTCTAATCCTACAATTCCACACAAAAAAAAGTACACTAAATATACAAAAATACACTAACTAGCCTTTTAAGAACTTCTAAGGAAAACTATTACGCCAATCAATTTGAAAAGGCTAAAAAAAGTGTTCAAAACACTTGGAAGCAAATTAATTCAATTTTAAACAAAAACAAATCTTCAAAAACTATTAAAACAATTATCTCTGATGGGCATTTAACTTCCAGTCCTGATGAAATTGCTGACTGCTTCAACTCATATTTTACCAATATTGGTCCGGACCTTGCAAGTAAAATCCAACAAACAAATTCTTCTCTCAGTTTTACTGACACCCTGACTAACCCCAACAAAAAATCTTTATTTTTTACCCCAGTTAATAAATATGAGGTTACTGATATAGTTAACAATCTAGAAAACAAAAAGAGTTGTGGGCACGATTTTATAAACATGTTTATTATCAAACACTCAATAACTGCCATATGTGAACCACTTGCACATATTATTAATACTTCTTTTATGACAGGTGTTGTACCATCTCAGTTAAAGGTTGCAAAGGTTATCCCTGTTTTTAAAAAAGGTGACTCTAGTTGTGTTAGCAATTACAGACCAATATCTATTCTGACTTGTTTCTCTAAAAATTTTGAAAAATGTGTTTATGCACGTACTATTAAATTTCTAGATAAATTCAGTATTTTGTCAAACTCCCAATTTGGATTTCGTAGTAAACATTCAACCTCCCATGCCCTTTTAGATTTTATTGATAAGGTTTCCAAAGCAATCGATGACTCTAAGCACACACTGGGGATATTCCTTGATCTTTCGAAAGCCTTTGATACAATCAACCATGATATCTTACTGCATAAACTTTCCTATTATGGCATTCGAGGAATTACACTTGATTGGTTTAGAAGTTATCTCTTTAACAGATCTCAATATGTGTCCATAGATGGTACTAATTCAAGTACCAGAATCCTAACACATGGCATACCTCAAGGATCAATATTAGGACCATTACTCTTTTTAATATATATTAATGATTTCACACAATCCTCAGATGAACTTTCTTTTATATTATTTGCTGATGATTCAAATTTATTTTATTCCCATAGTAATCTTAATTACCTCATTAAAAAGATCAACACTGAACTGATACATGTCGCAAACTGGTTCAGAGTCAATGGACTGTCTCTCAATATTGAAAAAACCAATTTCATGTTGTTTAGCAGTACTGCCAATGAAATTCCTTGCGATGTTAAAATTGTTAACACTGTTATTAAAAAAACTGAGTGTTGTAAATTTTTGGGGTTATATATTGACTCGGGTTTAAAGTGGGATTCTCATATTGACCAGTTATGTAAAATAATTTCTAGAAATATTGGGGTGATTAATAAGATCAAATTCCTTGTCCCTGCAAAAGTACTAGATTCTCTTTATAATACATTAATCGGATCGTATCTTAATTATGGTATACTGGCATGGGGAGGTAGTTCAATCAACAAACTGAACAGAATTCTCCTCCTACAGAAACGGGCTTTACGTACCATTAATTTTGCTGATTTTCGTTCACATACAAGTCCCTACTTTACTAAACATAAGACTCTTAAAGTCAAAGACATTTATTATCACCAACTTGGGTCCCTCGTGTATCAGTCTACCCGTAATACTTTACCATCTTCAATTAATAGTATATTTACACACAATCAAGAGATTCACTCACACTTTACTCGTCAAGCCTCCAACCTTCATATACCATATACCCGTACTTCTCTTGCTTATAAAACAGTTAAACTTGAGGGACCCAAGCTCTGGAACTCGCTCAACTCCCAACTTAAAGCCTCAAAAAGTCTTTCTGTATTTAAGCGTAAATTTAAGTGTACTTTGTTGAATTCATATTGTTGATAGATAATGTCTTTCCTACATTGTAAATCTAAGTGAACTTTAATGAATTTATATAGTCGGAAGATGTTGCCTTTCTTACTTTGCTGACCCGTCTTTGTTTGTCTTTGTTGTTTTGTCCATTGTTCGTTGTTATAGGTAAATACTTTCATTGTTAGCAGCTTGTGCACTGAGCCTTTTTGAGTACACCAGTCCTTTCCGGGACATGTTTCCTACCTGGAGGGGTATCTTCTTCCACAACATATCAATTTAAATAATTATCGGCTCAATGCACAAGCTTGCTCAGGGAACCATACTCATACAAGCCTTGCTTCTGTATGGGTCCCCCACAGTTTCACAAATGGCAATGCTTATTATTCATTTAATTAATCTTATCAAACAACTATTTATTTCTTTATTTCCAACTAATACATTGCCTATGATTTGATATTGATTGTGATTTTGAAACTGTGGAAATAAACTGATTGATTGATTGATTGATTGATTGATTGATTGATTGATTGACGATGTTCACAAACACACACAAGTGTGTAACAGCCTGCAATCGTGGACCCTCTTTTGTTCAACTCTTTGCGATAGCAACCATGACCACAAAGCTTTCCTTTGTGATAGCAACCGTGGACCTATTGTCCTCTTTTGTTATAGGTCCCGGTTTGAATGTGGTTACCTACTCACACACACACCCTTACAGATCCGGTTTGTGGGGTACTGCTATTGTTGTTCTATTATTCCCTTTTCTGAAGAATTCCCTTGTGGGGTCCAATTGTTCCTATTGAAATGACCTTGTGGGGTCCATTGTTCCATTGTTGTCAGGACCCCACAAGTGCCAATCCGTGCGAACACACACACACACACACACACTAAGCAAAACAATATGACGAAAAATGACCACGGAGGCTTTAACCGACGGTCTTTGTCTTTCATCCAAAGGACTATTCCAGTCGATGTGAAAACTCACAAAATAATGATTCACAGTGAATTTCTATCGTGGATAATGCATCATTTTGTTGTCAGGAAAGTGCTCCCATTATCAAGGTAATTCTAAAGGAGTGTTAAGGTAAAAACTACAGGTATAGTGTTCGTTTTCATTAATATTAATAAGAACTGCAGAGAGGCGGGGTGTTCCAAAGACGCGGACTGGAACAATGATAAAGTATGCAGAACGGCGGCGTGGGTCACTTATAAAACACGCAAGACCAGTTTTCATCCTCATTCTACGTGACCCAACATAGGTTTCCCTGTCATTTTCGGCAACAAAAATAAACAATCTCAATTTGAGGCATACGAATTTATAGGCATAGTAGGCCTATTCAAATTAAATTTATAGTGTTCTTTTCAGCCACACGCAAAATCGGCAAACAGTTCAGCAGTGTATGGGCATTCCGAGCAGTAGAATAAACAGAGGGGCACGGGGATGGAACCCTTGTCACCCTGAGCAGTAGAATAAACAGAGGGGCACGGGGATGGAACCCTTGTCACCCTGAGCAGTAGAATAAACAGAGGGGCACGGGGATGGAACCCTCCCCAGCCCTACTACCAACCCTTGTCACCCTGAGCAGTAGAATAAACAGAGGGGCACGGGGATGGAACCCTCCCCAGCCCTGCTACCAACCCTTGTCACCCATTAAAACTCCCGTACCAATGTTGCAAGGAAACCTAACAAAACTTGCAGATCTTACAAGCCAACTGATCCCTGTTAACCACAACAAAAAAGATACCGGTATATACTGTTAAATTATTAGAATTATTATAATTGTTCATATTTATTTCAAATTTAGGAACAAATGAAACGATATTAACAAGGCTAACGGAATGGAAGAAAATAATGCACAACTTTATACATTATACACAGCACAGCTACAGAATGATTTAGTCTCTACACAGTATAGTTATGAGGTTTTTTGTTTTAAAGGAATAACATTTGAGTTTCCAATGTCAAACGAAGAAACAACATTTAAATGTAAACGAAATATATAATATTGTCAGCCTTTTGTCGACAAAGTTGCGATGAAATTTTAAGGGAAAACAATATTTCACTATTCAAAACCAGATCTTCAATACATTAGTATAATTGACTTTTGTTGTATAAGCCTCAGTAAATATACATCTTTTGTTTTAAGAAACTTATTTTACACTTATGTTACAATACCATCTAATTCCCTTCTTACATATTTACAAACTAACTTACACTATATTACATAAATAAAGACTTACAAATAAGCATTAAGGTAATAAACAAGTAGAACTAATACTTACAAACTAGCAGCAGGGGTGTTCTTACCCAAACTATCCAGATCAGGATAAGCCTCTACCCCAATTTGAATCTTCTTTTATTGGGGATATCAATAATGCCCAATCAGGAAATAAATGTAGTTATATGACAACACATTTTGCCTTGTAAGTCATCCTCAACCCAACAATCCCAACTGGGACTTACCTATTCTACCCTAATTGATGTCATCTACTCCCAATGAAGATATCAATGTCCATCAACACCTTCTGCCCAGCGACTAAATAAAGTGATATATTTTCTTAACAGCAAAACAAGCTAAATTACATTAACACTTATGATAGCAAAAAACCTCTTATCTTTATAATTAGTAACTGGCCCCAAAAACATCCCTCTACACAAGAAATGCTTACAAGAATCTTAAGGGAAGGTACATCATGGTTTAATGATGAATAAATAATAGTAGGGAATGGTAATAAGATGCTGACTTGGTGCCAAGTTGGTCCCAAATATTGAATACCCCGAATATTAATCATTCTATTAATCTGATACACGGTTTCATGAGACGTCATTCATTGACTTGTGTATACATAAGTCAAACAAAAGACATCCCTTAATTGTTTTATTTAAACAGTGACAAATGAAGTTGCTAGATGGCAGTTTATTTGATCAAATCTTATTCTTTAAGCAAAACCAAACACCACATGGTAACCCAAAACCCTGTTGGCCTCCGATTATGGTGCTATCAGGCCTAGAATTTCATCTTTGAGAGGGCAAGGCCATTTTCATTTTGCCAAGGGCACTTCCACTGGAAAATCGAAAAGTATATGGTAAATTTTTGAAGGCCAAAATCAGGGCAACGAAGGCCTTGCCCGATATGTGGCAGAGGGTGCCCCCCAAATGTTCCCATACTTTAACACACTCTTTTCCTCTTGTACAGAAGAAGTAGACCCCTAAAAACCTCTGAAGAATTGCCGAGATTCCCAGAACACAATGAAGACACAATAGGAGGGGGAGAGGGTGGCACACCATGCCACATAATTATACATGTAGAGCACCAAAAGCAAATGTAAGGCATAATTTCTTAAAAACAAATATAGATGACCAATGCTGTACCTTCACTTGAACATGAAATGGGTAAATCACTACATCAGGCCTGGTACTTCACACAGGGGCAACTGAAGCATAAACCTCCATCCCCCTGATCATAGCCTTGGTGCCCCTCTGAATTGTTCTAGTAGAAATGATTTTTTCCTCAGAGAGGTGCCCCTTACTAAAACTGCCCTGCTCTTAATACAACAAAGTTTCAAGCCTGATAATAGGGCACCTCTATGTGGGAAATTCAAATTTCTACTGGAATATTTCCAGAGGGCACCAAGGCATTGACCAGGGTCATGAAAGCGAATGCCCCGCGATGAATTCGGCCTTAAGTCATCTATTTGTATAGTGAACCTGGGAGAAACATGTACATTGGCCACCTACACGTACATGTACAAGTTGCGCCTTTATATGGGTTCAACACACTCTCTGCAAAGCTATTAGCCTAAGTGAGATAATAATTGAGTACTTTTCATTTAAGAGAAACAACAATTCTGAGATTCCTAATTCATGTACCTAATTCATGTACCGTGGTTTTCTATTGAAAGCACTTGCAGATAAGTTATGCATTTGCTGTTATTTCTGGTGCAACTGCAGGTAGAGTGGTTCTAACCATGCGCTCTGCTCACATGGCGGGCTTTGACCTCAACAAAAAGTGCAGCCAGTTTTGACATCACTCTCACAATAGACTGTGCAAGCCTCGCGCGTATCCGAACGAGAAAACACGTCAAACGAAGAACATTTTTATTTCTGAAATCAAATCTTTGTTTTAAATTATATCTCATGACAAAATCTGAACAACAAAAATAAATTATTACAATTTTATGAAATTAGTTTTAGCTTTTAAAAAAAGATACGCCAAAGTGTGTTAATTATTATTAAAAACAAATTAAAACTCTGGGACAAGGATGCTTTTTTGATGCTAACTTTTTAGAAACCCCTTACGCAGATTCGTGAAGGTCAAACGGGTTTTAAATTGACCCGTATCGCAGTTTAAAGAGGAATGCCGACGCCTCAACACCATAGACTGCAATGAAAAGGGGTTTGCTTTGCAATTACAGCATCTGGCGATTATAAAAATTTTGTGCAATAACCGGAAGCTGAGGTCAAGTTTAATTCTCGGGTTTTCTTCGTTATATTGTTGAATTGGTTTTACTTTCATATTTTGTTATCACTTAGTATTACATTCCCAACAACATGTATAATTTTCTAGGTCATAAACTACGTTAAACTAAAATAATTGACGAAACAAAATCTCGCCCACGTAAAACTCCATATGGTTGGGACCACTATGGTCCCGGAAGTTCGAATGCGCGCGAGACTTGCACAGTCTATACCTGATGACATTTTCTGGATTTGATAATTTAGTGAACCACAAAATTTAGGTCCGCAACTAACAACAATGAATAAGCCAATGGCGAGTTAGTTTTGAATAAGTTAATGAGTAATTTACAGTGACTTGCTGTATAGTCATAATAGTCACAAGGAACTGCTTAAATCTGAATTGCTCAGACTACAGACGGTTGCTACGTCGCATGGTTCGGGCAAGCTTTTGCGTAGTTTAATGTGTTTAAAAGTAAGACATGTAAGAGGCAGAACATCCATACACAATTCTGAATGAATGTGCATGGCACATCGACAATGGTACCAGGGTTTGGCCACACTTGTGACCGATCAAGTCATTGTACCAGACAGTTATTCAATACCTTAATAAAACATGGCCTGCATCAAATATCTTTGATTTAAAATAATCACACAGACTTCCAAATAAGAACTTCCAGGCTTGACCATGTAAAGAATTATCCCCGTCACAAGTGAGGTCCCCAAAACCCAAGTAAATATTAATACAGCATACACATTATGTAGCATGCACGAGGCGACTGTAATTTGTTTAGCAATGAATAAATTCAGTCCAAATGCCCTCCAGACAACCCCACAGAAAAAGACTCAAGAGTTACACAAGTTGGTGCGTTGTTTCCTGATGGATGCTTTACCAACCATACAATTCAGATTCAGACGTGAAGAGAAAGTGTCTAACTCCAATGTACATTACATACAATTTTGACTGGAAAACATGTCTGCCAGGAAAGACTTGCAGCAGGCGGTCAATTTCTTATGATGAGAAAGTGAAGTAAACCAACTTCAGACTCATCTTTGTTGCCTGCCCCACGCTCTCATTCTAAAAAACAAATTTCCCTTCTCCAAGGATGAGATTTGACGTATGTGAAAATTTCTGAAAAATGGCTTCCGGGTATGGAGGTCGAAAAGTGGAGATCTGCTTTCCAGCTTTCTAATTATGAAAAAACCGGATTGAACGTTTTTTCTGGTGCATTATTCTACTTTTCTGCTTTTTGTCTCCTTGAAAAGTAGATTGAACATTTTCGTAGTTTCCATTTTTCTACTTTTTTCACTTTTCAGTTTCGATGAAAGCAGGTTTTACTTATTCGCCTACACTAACGTTTTAGATAAATTTATTTTTCTACTTTTCTGCTAGCCAGAAAGCAGATTGGACGTTTTGTCACACAGTGGCACAAAAGTGGACATCTACTTTTACTGGTTTCCAACAACCTGAAAAGCCGATCTTACGCTCGGGACCTTTTCTTTTTTCTGCCTTTCTGCTTCCCAGAAAGTGGATCGAACGTTTTTTTCAACAGATGCTTCGGACTGTGAAAAGACCACGGGCGGGAAGACAATTGTAGGACACCTCCCCCCTCCTCTAGTGGACGAGCCCTACAAATAAGCGAATGGCGGCGCGCACCGGCTAGAGACGAAGCGCCCACAGTTAATTCAGCACGGCCAGCCGCCAACATGTTTGTAATGTAATCATGTGGTCATTACTGTAATGTAATCAGGATTTCGATACCATTCTTCAACAGAAAAGACTTCAACTGAAATGTCGCCGATAAATATGACACCAACCTTGAAGTGCTTGATGATCGTAACAAACAGAATAATTACAATTTCACCACCAGTGTCTCTAACCCCCTCCAAATCTTCACAATCCTCTACCCAATTTCTGCTTCAATTACTCAGTTTCTAGTGCCTTCACGGTCAGCCCTGCATTTCTTTACATGTAGACAATTCCTCTAGTATACTGGCTGTGACGTCACAAAAGATAAGTCTATAGACCTAATCCTGCGACCACCATTTGTGCCATGTTCCCTGTTTGCAACAGCAACCTTGAGTGCTATTCTTTAATACACTAAAAAGGTACCAGACTATTTTCCTTCCAGTCCCAATTTGGATTGAATTAAGCGGATACAAAAAGAATAAGCTGCGCAACGAAACTTGGGATGTTCCTATAGACCAACAAAATCATAAGTAGCTTAAATCTAAATGTTACATAGTAGTTTTCCTACCTACACTACGTACAATACATATCACCTAATCAATGTAAGCCACTGCATCTCGAAGACGTTTCTCATAGATGACATACTTCTCTCGTACTTGCTCCATATGGTCTTGCTCTTCCTTATCCAAGATGCGGAGAAAATTCTGAAGTTCAGGCACGCTGAACGCTTCCCACTAAAATGCAAAGAAAAGTGTACTTAATTTTTTTACGAAAAAACATCTGCCATGAACAGTACCTTTGCATTGATGATTTGGTTAAATCTTACAATCCTCCTTGCAAACTCTGTTCTGACAATTTAAGCCTCCTCATTGAGCCTAAATCTAATCGTTCAAGAGGTGACCGATCTTGATCTCATGCTGTACTTGGCCTATGGAATAAACTGCCAATACTTAAAGGGACACGTTGCCTTGGATCGGGCGAGTTGGTCTATAAAAAGCATCTGTGACCGTTTGTTATAAAATCCATATGGTTAGAAAGATGTTTTAAAAGTAGAATACAATGATCCACACAAGTATGCCTCGAAATTGCGTGGTTATCCTTTTACTTTGCGAACTAACACGGTCCGCCATTAAGGGAGTCAAAAATTTGACTCCACAAAATGGCCGACCGTTTTAGTTCACGATGTAAAAGGAAAACCACGTAATTTCGAGGCATATTTGTGTGGATCATTGTATTCTACTTTTAAAACATCATTCTAACCATAAGCACAGACGCTTTTTATAGACCAACTCGTCCGATCCAAGGCAACGTGTCCCTATAATGTAATGTGAACCCCAGTGTATGAGCACACTAGAAATGCCTGTAGTTATTATTATTAAACCTTCGGTTTCTATAAACCAGTTTAAGGAAAACCTAAAAAGCATTTACTAAAATGCTTTTTAAACATTTAAAAATCATTTAAACATTTAAACATTTACCCAGTCAGTTTCCCTTGTGGTTTATTATTTGATATCTGATATAAAAAGTCGCATCCCCTTATGGCTTCCCAGGTTGTATCGTATACTTGGGTGTGATCCCTGGCTACACGGCAGTTTGCGGTTGAATGGCTTCTGACTGGCACCCCCCGAACAAAGATATTGACAAAATAGGGAGACCGCCAACATAGGGCTAGATACATGTAGCTCAGTTGGTAGAGCGCCGGCACGTTAAACCGGAGGTCGTTGGTTAAAATGCTGTTTCAGAGGTTTTCAGCTGTATTCTTGTATCTTATATTTCAGTAATCTTGTTCTTGTTACTGTATTAGTGCCATGAGCACTCTGATGGATTCGTGCACTTCATAAACTTTCATTATTATTATAATAAGTGTTGTTATTTTTGTGACATTTTGAAACTTTGAGAGGGTATGTAAATCGTTGGTAACTATTGGGGACATTAGGGCCCGGTTTCCTGTCGCTGCTTACTGAGACATTCTGTGCTTACTGTAGGGTCACCATTCTCTGCTTACAGTGTTTGCATGAAAACCCTGCACTAGCTGTGTAAAAAGCTTAGTAACACTTTGCAGACATGCCCCTCAGCAAAATTTCCTTTCATACCCAGGGAACGATTTCGTCCAACAATTTTGCAGAGCAAAATATTTGGACTGAACTTGTTTTGCTCACACTTAACGCTATTTTGAGTAGCCACTGATACATTTTTGTGCAGTATTCTGCTATTATGGTATACAAGGGAAATCCTTCACCGATACAGGTTCATGTACAAGTGTACGTACACCAGGCCTGGAATTACACGGAGGCCATGGCCTTCGTTGCCCCTGGTCTTGGCCTTAGTGCCCTTTCAAAAGTTTCCCATAGACTTTATGATTTTCCAATACAAGTGCCCTTTGCAAAATCAAAATGGCCTTGCCCTTTCAGAGATGAAATTCCAGGCCTGGTACACTCAGAATTTTCAGTTACCACAAGCTTCAAGTTTTGACTTATATCATGTACTGTAGTAAACTGCGCCATGGTGTATCTAGAAGAGCAGTACAACTTGACATAAGAGCAGTGGCGTAACTAAGGGGGGAGGGGGATTGTGCCCACCCAATTGATGTCCATGCCCCCCCCCTAATCTAGAGTTTTAACATTAAACATTACCACTGTAAATATTAGCTAATTTCAATGTTTAAAAAAATATTTTTCCATTTACTTGCAATGTCTTTGTCTTTACACTCAAGTCAGACTATCTTACAAAAATCGTAAATGGCATAACAGGAGCGCTGACAAGGGGCTTGTATAAGAAAATGCAAACGGAAACAACAGTTTTTTAATTGGCCAGAAGTGCCTCCCTAGAAAAAATGGTGCACCCACTTGTCCCCCTAAAATGTTATCCTAGTTGTGGCGCTGCATTAGAGATTCCAAACAAATCTTAGTAACACAAGAATTGCACACCTCGATCTGTCCGGTCTCATTCTCCCGTAATTCATATCTCTTGGTCTGATTATCACCTCCCCATAGTAGTCTTAGAAGCAGCGGTTTGTCTTCATCTGCTAGTTTTCTCATTAACACTAACGAGGGGGAAAAACAAACAGAAACAACAAACAGGTTAACAACAACTAAATCTTCCCAAAATGGAAATATTTCTAAATGTGAATAGGCTAGTCTAAAATTAAGTATCTTATTATTATTATTTTTTTTTTACAATTTACTCACAACTATTAAACACATTTCTTTTAAAGGATGAAAAATACAAGGCCATGTTGTTTGGTTCGAGTTTTTAAAAATGCACGTTTGCCCCAAACAAGGCTAAGCCACACTTAGTAAGGGGCTACAAGAAGAAATCATTTAGTAATAATAATATGAGACATTTAGCTAGGAATGATTATTATTCATTTTAAAACAGTCTACAATGTAGCTTGTAGGATGGAGAGAAGGGTGCACCAGGCAAGGAGTTTCAAAGAGATGCAGTACATGGAACAAAGCTGTTGGAAATGGCTTTTTGATTTATATCTCAGCAAAGCGTGTTCATTCAACCTGATCCCTGCAACCATTTGATTTGGACGTGCCCTTGTAGAGTGAACCAGCCAATAGACTGTGCAAGTCTCGCGCGCATTCGAACTTCCGGGACCATAGTGGTCCCAACCATATGGAGTTTTACGTGGGCGAGATTTTGTTTCGTCAATTATTTTAGTTTAACGTAGTTTATGACCTAGAAAATTATACATGTTGTTGGGAATGTAATACTAAGTGATAACAAAATATGAAAGTAAAACCAATTCAACAATATAACGAAGAAAACCCGAGAATTAAACTTGACCTCAGCTTCCGGTTATTGCAAAAAATTTTGAATTTTGTGCTCACCTCCGATCATAAAACTTATGTAAAAGCTTGTTTTGGATGCGCGATTATAATCGCCAGATGCTGTAATTGCAAAGCGAACCCTTTTCATTGCAGTCTATGGTGTTGAGGCGTCGGCATTCCTCTTTAAACTGCGATACGGGTCAATTTAAAACCTGTTTGACCTTCACGAATCTGCGTAAGGGGTTTCTAAAAAGTTAACATCAAAAAAGCATCCTTGTCCCAGAGTTTTAATTTGTTTTTAATAATAATTAACACACTTTGGCGTATTTTTTTAAAATGCTAAAACTAATTTCATAAAATTGTAATGATTTATTTTTGTTGTTCAGATTTTGTCATGAGATATAATTTAAAACAAAGATTTGATTTCAGAAATAAAAATGTTCTTCGTTTGACGTGTTTTCTCGTTCGGATACGCGCGAGACTTGCACAGTCTATATGTGAAATTACACTCTGAATGGCATCTCTTGTTTAGAGCAGGCAACAATGTTAGATCAATACTTCAAAGGATGGAGAATAAAATTGGGGTAGAGGCCACTAAGATTATGAATTCAAAGGTCAAAATGAGGTCAAAATTTGTGAGTAATAATAAAGAATAGACTGTGCAAGTCTCGCGCGCATTTGAACTTCCAGGACCATTGTGGTCCCAACCATATGGAGTTTTACATGGGCGAGATTTTGTTTCGTCAATTATTTTAGTTTAACGTAGTTTACGACCTAGAAAATTATACATGTTGTTGGGAATGTAATACTAAGTGATAACAAAATATGAAAGTAAAACCCATTCAACAATATAACGAAGAAAACCCGAGAATTAAAGGCACCTGGCAGTGGTATTTTTTCAAAATAAAGCTTTTGTCATTAATATATACATTTTTATGAGTGGAATGTGAATAAACAATTTACTAAGGTTAAAAAATTGTATTTTTCTTTTAATTACAAATTAAAAAATAGGCCCCCCTTTACATGGCGCTGTTCGTGACGTCAATCGAGGCAGGAGAAAATGTGTAGTCTGGCCCCGTACATTACGTCTGGGTACCTGATCAGTATGATGCGTTTTCGTATTCGGACGTCACCACCCAATGCAATCCTAGGACAGTGTACAGTGGACTAATACGAGACGCCAGTTTATACGAGGTTTTTCACCGGTCCCGAACTGTCCCATGCGCGTTTCTATGTCTTAAAAACGGAAGATACGAGCATGGTCATAACGAGAACACGGATAATACGAGGTATTGTTTTCCACCAGAAACATTTCACTGGTAACCTAAGCTTCACTGCAACTTCCCTTGCACACTACTACCAACGAAAAAATCCCCGGGCTATCCAAGTGTTCGCTGCATAGCTCTGAAAACGACGTCGGACCGGACCACTTTGACCTCGTTAGCTTAACTTTCGATGCCCGTAACTGCCTATATTTGGGATCTGCAGGGAAAAAATGCTGGCTGACCCCATCTTTAGTCGTTTTGCTGCATCCAGCAGCAATTTTCGCTGGAAAAATGCAAGAAAAAACCCCCTTTTGGATAACCAAACGAAACGTACAATCTCACTACTTGCACGTGTATATACAACGTAAATGCAGGCAGTTCGAGTGGGGTCGATGTTCAATCGAGGCGAAGTCTTCCTCGATTGACGTCACAAAAAGGGATGGGCGGAGTCGCCCCCAAACAACTTTATCTATTTTTTTAACATATAAATACTGACAAACAATTACTCAAAAAATTGTTTTATTGTTAATATACATATACTCTTATATAAAAAAAAAAAAAAATTCTATTTCCAGGTGACTTTAAACTTGACCTCAGCTTCCGGTTATTGCAAAAATTAAGAATTTTGTGCTCGCCTCCGATCATAAAACTTATGTAAACACTTGTTTTGGATGCGCGGTTATAATCGCCAGATGCTGTAATTGCAAAGCAATCCCTTTTCATTGCAGTATATGGTTGTTGAGGCGTCAGCATCCTCTTTAAACTGCGATACGGGTCTATTTAAAACCCGTTTGACCATCACGAATCCGCGTAGGGGGTTACAAAAAAGTTAACATCAAAAAAGCATCCTTGTCCCAGAGTGTTAATTTTGTTTCAATAATAATTAACACACTTTTGTGTATTTTTTTCAAAAGCTAAAACTAATTTCATAAAATTGTAATTATTTATTTTTGTTGTTCAGATTTTGTCATGAGATATAATTTTGATTTTGGGTTGAACAAAGAAAAATTGACTAGAGCGGGATTTGAACCAACGACCTCCGGTTTAACGTGCCGGCGCTCTACCAACTGAGCTATCTAGCCCTATGTTGGCGGTCTCCCTATTTTGTCAATATCTTTGTTCGGGGGGGGTGCCAGATATATTTTTAAACAAAGATTTGATTTCAGATTTCGTTTGACGTGTTTTCTCGTTCGGATACACGCGAGACTTGCACAGTCTATTCAAAAAAGTAAAACAAAGCAAAAAGTAGTAACAACTACTTCACTGTTCCATAGAGTTATCTTTGCAGCTGCTATGTATAAAGGCTACCACTGAACTTTTATAAACAACGCCCAAGTGGTGATCAAAGCTAAATTTATTGCCTACATGTACATGACCTAAACTTTCTGTGAGAAAAGTTTTTAAATAGACCTAATAAAAGATTTGCCACTATACAATAAAAAAAAAAAAAAAACAATTTTTCTTAGTGGTAAAATTCTTTTTCAAGTTGAATAATACAATTTTGTCTTTTCAGGCATTGTCAAAAGTGCAATTAAAATTTATGAGTGAATTTTTTATCAGTTAAAATGTCCTGGGTTTGAAAACAAATCAGTCCAAGGTCGAATTGCCCTTTTGACTTTGATGCAACTCATTGACATGGAAGCAGAGATAAAAATGGTGGTTTTGGAATGCCAGGAAGATTAATTAAATTTATCACAAATCTAAAACGGCAGTTCACTTTTGAAAAGTTGAATTATTCTGGACAAATGTCTTTCTCCTTGAAGTGTATTGTGTTATTCCCTTTCAGTTCCTGATAAATGAATTACCGAATACAAAAGTTACATTATACTGTCAATTATGGGTCAGTTCATCCAGAAAGCAGAATACATGCAGTTCATTGCCGATATTAAATATTAGCCATTTGTAGTTTACTACACAGTTATAGGCATATGGAGAACTAGACAGCCTTATAACATGTATAACAATAGTTTGAGAGGCTAATCATATCATCCTAACTACATGTACTACTAGCATCTGGGCACAACATGTTCGAGCCTGATATTTTTATTGTTTCAAATTTTATATATCTATTTATTTTTTTCATAAATAGATAATGGCCAGTCTTAAATTGACAGTCTTAAATGCTTTGTATATGTGAACTTAAGTGTTGGGCGTTCAACTTGGGAAAACTGCACTTCTTTGGGTAAAATGTTAATTTCTTATGGGATTTACAACGAGAATGAAAAACAATAGCACGGGATACCATTGGCAATTCAGGACAGGCAATGTGCTACAGTGTTTTCCTCAAGTGGACCCAACAAATGTTGGTAAAGATACTTGCAACAAACTTAAACTGTGAATTTCCCTTTCTAAAAACTGAAAATTTCATTCAACTTTTAGGATTCATGGGGTACTACATGTATTTAACACGCAATGAGAAAACTCAAATTTTGGTTTTGTCCATTTGGTAAATATTGCCCCCAGTAAAATAAAATTCAGTCACTACTGTGGTTGAACACGACTAAATTTTGCTACTAAATTGACAAACAAATTATTATGATGAGTGAGTAGAGTGGAAAGTGAAGCACATGTACATGTAGTCACAAACTGAGGTTTTCATACATGTCAAAGAAGCCTAAATTTGACATTAAGAAAACATCAAAAAATCTCTTCAAGTAGTTCAAAGAGTTTTAATGAAGAGCCTTGAGTTGCTGCTTTTCTCTTCTCCATTTTCCAACAATAAACCGCAGCAGATTGCAAACAGACAGTAAGGCACAAAGTTAATTGGGCTAGAGAACTTATTGAGATCAGAAAGATAATTTATAAAAAAGAAAGAAAAAAAAGGAGATTTATTTTGAAACTACTGACGTCAAGTTTATTCTTAGAAATCAATCCTCATTTGGTTTGCGGTGTACAAATCGAATTAAAACCAGCAGCCCCACTTACTCTAACTATTTACAATTCTTCAGATTGAATAGAAAAAAAGCTTCCATTAGTAGTGACCAAATTGCATTCTTTTCGTCCCCAATCTGCAAATTATCTGCTGAAAGCTTTGAAGCTAATGGAGGTGGCGTAAAATCATTCCGCCTCAATAGTTATATGTTCACTTCGAGTTTGACAGACGTTTCAGAACAATCTTGTTTTATTTATTGCATGTATACTTGGACTTAATAAAAAAAAAAGGCGACGTGAGATTTGAGACGGTAACATGTTCAAATTCTTGTTTCAAACACAATGTCAAGACAAAGTTCCTTAATTTGGTGCATAGTTGTAGCTTCTTGGTTCTTAAGATGCTAGAAATGTAGTGTTTGTAAGATTACAAACACTAGGTGTTCGGGTTTTCAATTAAAGTTAGTAGGCTTATGACCAAGATGATGTCATGAAGAATTTTTTTTATTCCCATTTCGTAGTGTAATGATAATGAAAAGGATGGCGGAAGAGGGTTGGTCTTTCAAGTAGTGTGCATGTCATTTCTCTTTTAACTGAAAGGCCCCAGGGGTCAAAATTTATTTCATACAGAGAGACCTAGTCCTAATTGTGGGTCATGATGTTTTCGGATCACAAAACGAGACCTGGGAATATTTATTTTCACTACCTCTTCTGGTTTCGACTGGAAGTAAAGGTCACGCATGTCACACTTTGTGTATGAGTTCAAGGTCAAGTGGAGCCACACTCTGTGTAGCGTTTGTGAAGTTAACAACTTTTTCAATGATTATAGATTGAACCGGAAGTCAAGGTCAAATGGGGTCAGGTTTTGTGTTGCGTTTGTTGAACTTTTTACGACCTGTCCGATGATGTGTAGATTGTAGAAATCAAACATGTGGTTTATGATTTTTTTTTCCGTTACTAAATTTCAACTTCTGGTTTCAAAATGTGTGACGTCACCGGTCCTATTCTCTTAAGTCAGACTCTTGCCAGATTACATGGTTAAAAACAACTCAAAAACAAATGCCACTTTCAAAATACAAGGCACTTCTGGTTTCGACCGGAAGTAGAGGTCATGTGAGGTCACGCCTTCCCAAAAACGAAAAGACCTATATGACCTTAGTATGATCCCACAGAAAGCAACCACCGGCCTCTTATTTGTGATTTGTTACAGATTTTCAAAGATTAAACAAAAAAAATTTTACAAATTTTATTCGACACCTGATGACGTCATCATGACGTCACTCCAGTGGTGTCTTCTACAAGTCAACATCTAACTATATGTGAAGGTTGTCACAAACTGAACTGATAGTTTAAAAGACTATCACTAACAATTCAAAAATAAATTTTATCAAACTGCGCCTGCTTGCAACCTTTTTGTGGTGCCGATAACTGAAGCAACATCATTTGTCATGATTATGAAAAGGGCATAAGAACCTACTGTTTACACGATGTGCAATTTATGTTGAATTTATTTTGCTGTTCACATTGTATTTCTTTGAAGTATTCAACAGGATCTAAAAGTTAAATTCTTGTAAAAACCAGTGTTGATCAGAGTCAAATTTATGTTGATCTTTTTGCGATTTTATTTTCTCAGTTATCAAAAGTTATTCAAATCACCAAAACAGGTCAGCAAAATACACTCGTTTTAGTTGATATTTACCACCAAGCGAACAAAAGGCTAACACGAAGGTTATATGCACTGAGCTATTAATTGGACTACCGTCGAACGACGTAGATTTCTGAGTCTGTTGCATTTATCACAGAGCGCAGTTAACAAATGACCATTAACTCGGTATAGCGCCACCATGTTATGTGGACCAGCTATACACAGACTTCATGGACTTTGAACCATAAGATCAATGGCGCGGAATGTGTGCTAGTGTATACACAGTTTACATGCAGGACCTTATGAACAATGGAGCGGTGTACTGGAACACAACAGCCGGCTACCGTGCCACTGGGTTAGAAACGGTTAACGTGTCTCAGTGGAGGTTCTTTTCACGGCTTTAAATGCGGGTCAATATATAGGCCTACATGTCTGTTACCTTATCACCCGATTTCGTCAAACTAGTATCATCTTATGACCGTATGGTGCCATGAAATTTTGTTTTTATATCCCATTCCGATAGTGAGAAGGATGGCGGAAGAAGGTTGGTCTTTCTAATACTTTGCAAACTAGGGTTTGTGAAAAGTTTTTTGACTTGAAATTGAAGATTGAACCAGAAGGCGAGTTTGGCAAGTTTAATGATTTTTGTTTTGACCCTCGAACACGGCACCTTAATTGGACAAGCTTAAGTCCGGTACGTTGTCAGCAACTGCTGACAAGTTGTTCAGTAGGTTAAAATGGTCTGTTTTGCATTTTTTCAACGTTTTCTTTATCTAAGTGTGTTGTTTACATATCTATTGCCAGAGTAAATTAATCAGATTTGTTTGCATAATTAATTAGTTTTTATAACTTGGTTAATCTACCAATTGACAGACAAATGACGGGATATTGGTAGTATTGTCTTTCCCTTTCTAACCAAACCGCTATCCCATGTTGATTGCCATCTCCTATGCGGCATGGTATGATGCGTTAGCTATTTCATTGAATCGCTGAAAACAATGTTGATAGCTTTTGAAATTTCAAAGAAAGTAATGTGTAAATCTTCTACGTTTAAACGTTAGTTATACACAGGAAATAAAGGCTACTCGAAATATAACATTTTCTAAATAATAAACTTTTGTTTAGCCGGAATTGAAAACCGATGACATCATTATGAAGTTAGAATTTATTTATCGAGAGATTCGAGACATAGGAATTTAAATATGTGCCAAGTGAAAAACAAAGGTGAACTTACAAAAATAATTTAGTAAATGAGTACATTATTTAGATTATTTGAAAGGGCCAAGGGTCCATTGTCATTTCATAGTCATACAGAAGAAACATTCTCCCCACTTCCCCTTCATCTTGACTACAGATCTTGAAACGAGCCTTTGAATGACTCACAAGTACAACTATTAAGTATTAGGCTATGTTTTCCATTCAATGAAGTTTATTTATTTTTCGATGGATAGGCCTATGCATTGAAACTCCAGAATGTGTACTAGATAGGCTACACATGTATAATTTTTGTTGTTGTAAATAGTCACTAACTGAACTGATAGTTTAAAAGACTATCACGAACAATTCAAAAATAAATTTTATCAAACTACGCCTGCTTGCTACCTTTTTGTGGTGCCGATAACTGAAGCAACATCATTTGTCATGATTATGATAAGGGCATAAGAACCTACAGTTTACACGATGTGCAATTTATGTTGAATTTGTTTTGCTGTTCACATTGTATTTCTTTGAAGTATTCAACAGGATTTAAAAGTAAAATCTTGTAAAAACCGGTGTTGATTAGAGTCAAATTTATGTTGATCTTTTTCCGATCACATTTTTTCAGTTATCAAAATTTATTAAAATCACCAAAAGAGTTCAGCAAAATACACTCGTTTTAGTTGATATTTACCACCAAGCCAACAAAAGGCTAACACGAAGGATATATGCACTGAGCTATTCATTGGACTACCGTCGAACGACGTACATTTCTGAGTCTGTTGCATTATAAAAAGCGCAGTACGTTAACAAACGACCATTAACACGGTATAGCGCCACCAGTGGATATGAGATCAACAATCCGTTTCACGTTATGTGGATGTATACACTGTCTTCGTGGCGCGGAATGTGTGCTAGTGTATCGTGTATACACAGGTTACATGCAGGACCCTGTGCAGGACCTTATGAACAGGCCGGAAGTGGAGCAGCCAGCCGCGTGGTGTGTACTGGAACGCAACAGACGGCTACCGTGCCACTGGGTTAGATACGGTTTTACGTGTCTCAGTAGAAGATCTTTTCACGTGCTTTTAATGCGGGTCAATATATAGCCCTACGTTGCCTTTAACACCCGATTTCGACCAGAAAGTAAGGTCAAACTAGTATCATCTCTGTGTAAAAGTTTGAGAAGGCACAAGATCCTACAACCTGGTGTAAAAATTTCGATTCAAGTACGAGAAGTTCTTTAGATATAAATTATTGAAATTTCAACTTCCGTTTTGGACCGGAAGTCAAGATAAAATTGGGTCACTCTTTGTGAATTGTTTGTTGGGTTTTCCAAGACCTGTCCGATGATGTATAGAATGTACAAATCCATTCAGCAGTTTTCGAGTTATGATTTTTTGAAATATTAAACTTTGATTTACTGTATTTCGACACCTGATGACGTCATCATGACGTCACTCCAGCGGTGTCTTCTACAAGTAACGATCTAACTATATGTGAAGTTTGAAGTTTGTGTGAGCTTCGGAAGTGTGCGTTTTTTTGCGGACAATCGCGGGGGATAAGCAGAAGAAGTATTTTTTTTTAAACGTACAAAAACAGGAGGTGTTCCGGGCGGATTGCCCGAACAGCTAAAAACAAGAGGTGTTCCGGGCGGATTGCCCGAACACCTAATTAAGAGTGGCAATAAATTAGCAACGCAATCACATGAACATCTTTGTTTTAAAAGAGAATGCAATAAAGCTGATAAAATGTGTGTGTTATAGCCTGCATGATGCATTACTATGCATTATGTATGTATCAACATACTACATACATGTACATCGGTAAATATCCAGTTAGAGTAAATTATTCATTTGAAAAAAATGTTTTTTAGAGTTGTGAAGAAATACATGTATGTAGATTTGTCTTAAATACTAGTAGTTCTTTAGATATAAATTATTGAAATTTTTGAAATTTTCAACTTCCATTTTGAACCGGAAGTAAAAGGTGAAATGGGGTCACTCTTTGTGAATCGTTTGTGGGGTTTCCAAGACCTGTTCGATGAAATATAGATTGTACAAATCCATTCAGTAGTTAATGAGTTATGATTTTTTGAAATATTAAACTTTGATTTACTGTTATTCGACACTTGATATCATCATTACGTCACTCCAGCGGTGTCTTCTACAAGTAACGATCTAACAATATGTGAAGTTTGACGGTTGTGAAAGCTTCGGAAGTGTGCGTTTTTTGGCGGACAATCGCGGGGATAAGCAGAAGAAGTTTTGTTTTTTTTTACGTACAAAAACAAGAGGTATTATTCCGGGCGGATTGCCCGAACACCTAATAACATTTATATACATGTAGAGCTTATTACTGCAGTTTCTAAGCGCATTAACCTTAAATTACAAAGAGATGAGTCTTCAGTAGAGATTTGAATGAGTCAGTAGAGGTAGCTTGACGGATACTGAGAGGGAGATTGTTCCATAGTGATGGTGCAGCTGAGGTGAAAGCCCGTTGACCATAGCGAGTACAGGTACGTGGACCATTTGCTAGTTGATATTGTGAGTTGTATGACGACCGTAAATTGAAGGAATGCATTGGAACTTTTGGAGAAATTAGACTTTGAAGATATGTAGGAGCATGTCCATTAACTGCTAGGTAAGTGAGCAGAAGAATCTTGTATTTGATGCATTGAGTAACCGGGAGCCAGTGTAGTGAACAAAGAAACAGAGTGATGTGTTCCCGACGTTTGACTCGACATACCCGACGGGCTGCCCAGTTCTGAATTCTTTGAAGAGGCACGACTTGAGAAGAGGGCAGTCCATACAGCAAGCTGTTGCAGTAGTCGAGTTGAGATGTGACAAAAGCATGTATGAGACGTTCAGTGGAGTTTTGGTCAAGGTAATTGCGAAGTTTGCCAATTTTATGAATGCCGAAAGATGCAGCACGACAGATCTTACAAATATGTGAATCAAGATGAAGGTTGTTATTGTGGTGATTTCAAGAATCTCCTATGCTCCAATCAGTAGTTACAATAGATCGAGGGCGCTGTGTATTGTTGACATGTCAGAGGTCAAGATGCGGATTAACACGTGGTTGTCAAGGGTACACTACGGGCTTCAAATAGGTCGTGAATAAGTAATTGGGGTCAAACTTAATTATAACTTTCTTATGTGGCGGTTGTATTAAAGTATACAGGGTGTAATTAATTAATTATTAATACTATGAGTATTTAGGGATCGATCAGGAAGAATTCACCAGTCTTCCAGTCTTCTGTGTGAGCCAGTAATCGTGGGTCAAGCTGCAGGTGGGGTGGTTTCCCGCTTGGGGAAGACGGCCTCTTTCTGCTACGGGCCTTTCAGGCAGCTACCTGCTTTGACTTATTTGAGCCATAAATTACTCTTTGGAGGGCCAAATCATGCCTTAAGAGTATGTTCTACAAGAGGTAGTTCTTCCTGGTTTACCCCAGCACTGGCTGGTAAGTGATACATATTTATAAAATAGCTGTTGTTATAGAATTACTTGAAAAGTGACACGAATTGTGAACATATGTAAAATTACCTTTCAAATGTATAACATAATGGCACCTTGTACCTTGCTTGAACAAAGTTTGGTTGGCTGTATTTACCGGTACAGGTTTTCTTTGAGGGATTAATAAAACCACATATTGCAATACCCCGAACAACTCCAATCGAGTTTCACTACATTATCAAAAATAACCCCAAGATCCCTCACTGATTCAGACGTGCAAATTGTGTTGTCCCCAATGTTGAAAGCTGGTAGAGTACAGGTTACATGTGTGGAAGTGCGATGTGATATGTAGGACCTCTGTTTTTGTACAGTTAATTAGGTGTTCGGGCAATCCGCCCGGAACACCTCCTGTTTTTGTACGGTTTTTTTAAAATACTTCTTCTGCTTATCCCCCGCGATTGTCCGCAAAAAACCGCACACTTCCGAAGCTCACACAAACTTCAAACTTCACATATTGTTAGATCGTTACTTGTAGAAGACACCGCTGGAGTGACGTCATGATGACGTCATCAGGTGTCGAAATACAGTAAATCAAAGTTTAATATTTCAAAAAATCATAACTCGAAAACTGCTGAATGGATTTGTAAATTCTATACATCATCGGACAGGTCTTGGAAAACCCAACAAACAATTCACAAAGAGTGACCCAATTTTATCTTGACTTCCGGTCCAAAACGGAAGTTGAAATTTCAATAATTTATATCTAAAGAACTTCTCGTACTTGAATCAAAATTTTTACACCAGGTTGTAGGATCTTGTGCCTTCTCAAACTTTTACACAGAGATGATACTAGTTTGACCTTACTTTCTGGTCGAAATCGGGTGTTAAAGGCAACGTAGGCCTATATATTGACCCGCATTAAAAGCACGTGAAAAGATCTTCTACTGAGACACGTAAAACCGTATCTAACCCAGTGGCACGGTAGCCGTCTGTTGCGTTCCAGTACACCACGCGGCTGGCTGCTCCACTTCCGGCCTGTTCATAAGGTCCTGCACAGGGTCCTGCATGTAACCTGTGTATACACGATACACTAGCACACATTCCGCGCCACGAAGACAGTGTATACATCCACATAACGTGAAACGGATTGTTGATGTCATATCCACTGGTGGCGCTATACCGTGTTAATGGTCGTTTGTTAACGTACTGCGCTTTTTATAATGCAACAGACTCAAAAATGTACGTCGTTCGACGGTAGTCCAATGAATTGCTCAGTGCATATCCTTCGTGTTAGCCTTTTGTTGGCTTGGTGGTAAATATCAACTATAAAAACGAGTGTATTTTGCTGAACTCTTTTGGTGATTTTAATAAATTTTGATAACTGAAAAAATGTGATCGGAAAAAGATCAACATAAATTTGACTCTAATCAACACCGGTTTTTACAAGATTTTACTTTTAAATCCTGTTGAATACTTCAAAGAAATACAATGTGAACAGCAAAACAAATTCAACATAAATTGCACATCGTGTAAACTGTAGGTTCTTATGCCCTTATCATAATCATGACAAATGATGTTGCTTCAGTTATCGGCACCACAAAAAGGTAGCAAGCAGGCGTAGTTTGATAAAATTTATTTTTGAATTGTTAGTGATAGTCTTTTAAACTATCAGTTCAGTTAGTGACTATTTACACACAAAAATTATACATGTGTATCTAGTACACATTCTGGAGTTTCAATGCATATCCATCGAAAAATAAATAAACTTCATTGAATGGAAATCATAATACTTAATAATTAGCTGTTCCGACCTAGCTGTCGGAACAGCTATTGTTTTCGTCGAGATTTTTATTTTCTTTCTTATTATTATTCTTTGTTTCTGACCTAAATCCCATAGCATTTGTACACGTTTTTTCTTTAAGCCTAATATCCTAAAGCGTAAATAAGAAAGAGTTAGATCATATATCATATTAAAGCTTAGTACATAAACTTAACTCTAAAAGTAATAAATGTTAAAATTCTTAATTAATTAGCTACTTACAGCGAGGTGAATATTTAATTAGCCAACCTTGTTAGCACCATATCTCTAAAAATATACCCCCGATCGTCAAACTTTTTTAAGTTTTAGACTTCTGGGATACTGTAGATGTGCCTTTCAGCCTAAAATTACGGACGACGTCACAATGACGTCATTTATTGCGCGTTTTCGCCCGTGTACAAAACACATGGAGATAGGGAAAACAAATCCGACTTCTAGAAACACAGTTTTTTCAATTAAGCTCAAATTTAACGTCCTAGATAACACAAATGTTTCTTACAACAAGAAAGATTTTATTGACGATCAGTTTAAAAGCATCAAAACGTATTAAAACATTGTCAGTAGAAAAGAAACCCAAATTCTCAGACAAATTGAACGCCATGGGTACTCTGCCTAGAATTTTATGTGTTTATATACGAAAAGCAGTCAAATTTTAAACTTTTGAAAAGATTGAGGGCGCTATACGAGTTTAACGGTGCAATTTCTTGATTTTTTTAAACACGACCAAATCCTCAACCCATTTATGACCCGTGTTGTTGCCGTTTTTGTAGCATAATACATAGACACATCATCACTGTCGCCGACTGACACAAGTCTACGTTCATTCACAAAAATCGAGAGAATTGTTGATGCTCTGAGTCTGAGGTTCATGTCGTCGTGTACCACCACTCAGATCTGCAGGTCGTTATAAAAGGTTTTAGCGTGGACGACGAAAACATGTTTTGCCGTGTTTTATGCGAAATTACCGGCGTTGTAGACTTATCTGCTCTTGGGTCCCGTTCGCCGGAAAACGATATGTTTTAGCAATAAAAAGAGCTGATTGAGGAAAGGTGTGGTAAAGAGAAATTAGTTTTTCATCACAATCATTAGTGTGAAGAGCCAAAATTACAATACACTCATAACCCATATGAATTTACTGTTTTAGCCTAAACAAGAATAACATGTATACTCGATTGGCATTTCAGGGTAGAAAATTGTTACAATTATGATTTTAATACAACAGCATTTAACGTGACATGCATTTTTGGTTATTTTTTAGTAAACCCATAACCGTTTCTGAAACCGTCAGTTACATGGGTAACCGTTCGCATTTATTATGGTTAAAATTCCGCGACACTTTTTTGAGGTTGATTTTTAAACATTTATCCGAACCCTAATAATATAATGTAGATGTTAAGCCGTGGTTAACCGTGTTATCGTCATAGGTAGGCTTACAAAGCCTGAGCATTTACAGTTGATTTTGTAATTGTGTTACCGTTTCTAAAATGGTTGGTTTATACACGCATGTCATATAAACAAAAACAAACATTAACATTACTACAACATTTAGCTTGACACGCATTTTAGGTTATTTTTTAGTAAACCCGGTAAATGTTTCTGAAACCGTCAGTTACATGTGTAACCGTTCGCATTTATTATGGTCAACATTTCGCGACACTTTTTGTGGTTGATTGTTAAACATTTATTCGAACCGTAATAATGTTGATGTTTAAGCGCAATTATTATGGTCACCATTTCGCAGTCCTTTTCAAGTGAGTGTTTACGCTGATCCAAACCGTTAACATTAAACGTTTAACAATATTATCGATTTGTTAACCGGGTAACCGTGCGATCAATTTGTTGTGGAATGCCCTCTAGCGTTCAATGTTTCTTGCAACTAATGGCGCACGCCAATGAAATGACAAAGACTTTAAGCCTGTAAATTGGAAACGATAGGTGTGTCTGGCAAGGGATCGTTTGCTGTGCAAATCGTGATCGCAAATATTATGGTCAGCATTTCGCAGCACTTTTCAAGTGAATTTTTCAACGTTTATCCAAACCGTACAAATGTGACGTTTAACCGTAAGATCTGTCACTTAACCGTGTTACCGTCACTGGCTTACGTGTATAAGCCTGCGCCTTCAAAGATTTTGCAAACATGTAACCGTTTCTGAAACAGTTGGTGACCCGTGTAACAGAAGTTTCATAAACAAAATTTCAAGTTAAAAAACCTGTTTACACAACCTGCATGTGACCTAATATCCTAAATTGTAAAAATGAAAGAGTTAGATCCTATATCATAAATTTTACTCTTAATGTAAAAAAGGTTGAAATTATTAATTAATTAGCCACTTCACAGTGGTGTGAATATTTGGTTAGCCAATCTTGTATCGACTCATTGGGCATTGGAGATTAGCCTTGGGTAACCGTGACCCCATGTTGACCTTTACTTCCAGGTCAACCGGAAGTGGGACCATATCTCAAGAACTACCAAACCGATTTTCAATATATTTTCAGTTATAGACTCATTGGGCATTGGAGATAAGCCTTGGGTAACCATGACCCCATGTTGACCTTTACCAAAGGGTCAACCGGAAGTGGGACCATATGTCAAGAACTACACAACCGATTTTAAAACTGTTTACAGTGATAGACTCCTTGGGCATTGGGGATTAGCCTTGGGTAACCTTGACCCTATGTTGACCTTTACTTCCAGGTCAACCGGAAGTGGGACATATCTCAAGAACTACCAAACCGATTTTCAATTTATTTTCAGTTACAGACTCCTTGGGCATTGGAGATAAGCCTTGGGTAACCGTGACCCCATGTTGACCTTTACTTCCGGTCTTAACAGGAAGCTCATAATTTGAGATAATCATATCTCCTGAACCACATGTCATAATGTCATAATGTTTGTAATTACTTGTTTATTGTTAAAACATTTTATGAATCAGAAAAACCGGAACAGCTCTGTGTTTGTCCACAAACACCTAATGTCTAGTTGTACTTGTGAGTCATTCAAAGGCTCGTTTCAAGATCTGTAGTCAAGATGAAGGGGAAGTGGGGAGAATGTTTCTTCTGTATGACTATGAAATGACAATGGACCCTTGGCCCTTTCAAATAATCTAAATAATGTACTCATTTGCTAAATTATTTTTGTAAGTTCACCTTTGTTTTTCACTTGGCACATATTTAAATACCTATGTCTCGATAAATAAATTCTAACTTCATAATGATGCCATCGGTTTTCAATTCTGGCTAAACAAAAGTTTATTATTTAGAAAATGTTATATTCCGAGTAGCCTTTATTTCCTGTGTATAAACTAACGTTTAAACTTAGAAGATTTACACATTACTTTCTTTGAAATTTCAAAAGCTATCAACATTGTTTTCAGCGATTCAAATAACTAACGCTAACACATCATACCATGCCGCATAGGAGATGGCGATCAACATGGGATAGCGGTTTGGATAGAAAGGGAAAGACAATACTACCAATATCCCGTCATTTGTCTGTCAATTGGTAGATTAACCAAGTTATAAAAACTAATTAATTATGCAAACAAATCTGATTAATTTACTCAGGCAATAGATATGTAAACAACACACTTACATGTAGATAAAGAAAACGTTGAAAAAATGCAAAACAGACCATTTTAACCAACTGAAGGTGCTGACAACGTACCAACTTAAGCTTGTCCAATTAAGGTGCCGTGTTCGAGGGTCAAAACAAAAAACAATTAAACTTGCCAAACTCGCCTTCTGGTTCAATCTTCAATTTCAAGTCAAAAAACTTTTCACAAACCCTAGTTTGCAAAGTATTAGAAAGGCCAACCTTCTTCCGCCATCCTTCTCACTATCGGAATGGGATATAAAAACAAACTTTCATGGCACCATACAGTCATAAGCCCTACCACTAACTTTCATTGAAAACCCGAACACCTAGTGTTTGTAATCCTACAAACACTACATTTCTAGTTAGAAGGTTGTTGTTGTTGGCCCATGCTTGTACATCACTGACGCTTTCCTTAACTGAACATTAAGTACTTTTCACAGCCCCTTCATTGCGCCACCCTAACTGATATCAATCGCTTATTCTGGAAGTTTCTTGTATACTATTCTTATTGAGTTTAAGAAATTACATCACTGGCTGAATTCACTTCACCTTCTGGTTTCAACAAACACACCATTCAATGCTGAAGCAGACTCTGAACTTCATCAACAAAATGAGAACAATACTAAGCTAGAAATTAGTCCACTGTAACATATAGTTATTGACAGAATGAAACCTTGACTGATGAACTTTAATTTCAGAATAAAATTTCATTGAGTTGGGGGGGGGGGGGGGGGGGGGGGAGTTTACTTTGATGATAAAATCTAGTGATTTTTGTTTGTCTATCTTCACTCATTCTATTTCTAATGAAGTGGTCGCATAGCGCCCTCTGTAGGACAAATTTGTTATTAGGAGTTACCTCAGTGTGGCAACGAGAAGGAAGCACATGCAACTTTTGCAAGTACGGATCATGTTAAACCTGCAGTATACATGTACATAGATTGACAACATGTAGTACACAAACAATACCGTGAGATGTTTTCATGCCCAATGCTTATGTTGAACAAAATTCAAAGAACACTAAACATAGTATTGTTACTTTCTGAAATTGATGGATGGTTTGTAAAAGAGAACCATTTCAACATATTAATGAGTTCCTACCAGTTGGACCATCTTTGCTTGATTTCTGAAATTTTTTCTTCTAAAATATTCATTCACTTAAAATTGTTATTCAAACTATAAGAGGTTTAGCAAACAGCCGAAAATATGTTGTTATTGAACTGTTTTTTAGGTGTTAGGCCATTGGAGACCCAATTGTCATTGTACTATTCATTTGTTATTTTCTTTGTCTTTTTCTTATCCCTGAACCATCTCAGGCAATTTTAACAAAAGTAAAGGTTGTACAGACTTGAAACTTAACAAGTTCTTAGGCCAAATAAAATAAAAAAAACAGTTGATCGTCCTGATTTTTCCAAAAAGAGGAGGATGAGGGCCTTTTTATTTTTTATTTATTTATTTTTTTCCAAGATGGCCGCCAAGTATTTCAAGTCAATCAGGCCACCAATTCTTCAGTTTGAAATCACCGCTAACTTTCTTTATATCTATTTGTTGCATGAGGTAAGTTTACATCAAAAATTAAAGTATATATGTCAAGGGTGGATTAAAAATACAAAAAAATATATCTTTTTTTTTAAGGAAAAATAAAAAATAAAAATAAATTAAAAAAAGGATGCGGCCTCAAAAAAGAATGCGGGCGGGGACGATCAACTGTTTTTTTAAAACTTGGCCTTATACCCTAGTGTGAAGATGAAACCACACTTTGTTATCAAGATGATATGTCCTAGATGACATCTAACATTAAAGCAACGTTTACTATTTTAAAAAAATCATAACTGAAGAACCAAAATGGCTACATACAAGATCTTCATACCATATGAAAGGGCTTAAAGTATTGTACAAATCTTAGTGACCCCATTTGACCTTTCCTTCTGGTCAAAAGCAGAAGTTGAAGTTTCATATTTCAAAACATTAAATCTCATTGACCAAAAGGGGGTAGATTAATAATTATTAATTAATATCTCAGAGATTTTATGCTCTATGATTGGCCAAAGACTGGTCACGTTGGGGTGTATTTTACATGTGATATAAAGACCGGTTCTGTGAACTGGTGAACAAATGGCCCCTAAACAAGCATACATGTAGTATGTAATTCACTGTGCTTGTTATGCGGAGAACTATCACAATCAACTGTTTTCTTTGTGCATATGTATTGTTTTTGTGTTTTTTGGCAAGGGCAGATGGTGCTGCGTTCTTGCTAATATGCGATCAAAGTTTAATATGCGTAAGAGACTAGGTCCCATGGAAAAATTTATGAACAGAGCAATTCTACACATATTGAAGAAAACCCCCACAAATTCTACTGATTTTTACCGTTTTTCACTGAAGGTATTTATTAATGGACTAGGACAAGCCTCAATACTTGTAGAAGGCATGTATAAAGAAAAGGTATATGTACATTTCATCTGGAACATTTTGAGGGGCACTAAAATAATGACCAGGGCCCACTTTCATGGCTCTGCTTACTGCATAATTTGTGCTTACAGCCCATATAATTATGAATGGCTTCTGACTGGCACCCCCGAACAAAGATATTGACAAAATAGGGAAACCGCCAACATAGGGCTAGATAGCTCAGTTGGTAGAGCGCCGGCACGTTAAACCGGAGGTCGTTGGTTCAAATCCCGCTCTAGTAAATTTTTCTTTGTTCAACCCAAAATCATTTAAAAATTTACCCAGTCAGTTTCCCTTGTGGTTTACTATTTGATAGCCCATATAATTGTGTACTTTAAAGGCAGAAATCTATGGTAAGCACAGCCAATAAAACTGATCAACAACAACCAAGAGCACAACCTCACCTTCATCATTTTCATCAGTGCGTTCGAAGAGAGCAAACTTCCGGCAGTTATCAATGACTTGAATGTGACTGAGTACGCCCTGGATCACCTGAATAGCAGTGGACTCACTTGCTATCTGAATGTCCTGACAATCGCAAATACAAACAAGAAGATTATTTGGAAACTGTGCCATGGAAAACTAGACTGACTACAAGGCATACCTTTTAAGTGATCAGTAGTAAACTGTAACTTTTAAGAAAGTGAATACTAGAAATATATATTTTAAACAAAAAATGAATAGTAGAAAATATTACTTTTAAGTAAATACCAGGAAAATATATTTTCAAAGAAAGTGATTAGGCCTACTAGAAAAGCATATTTTTAACAAAATGAATTGTAGACAAATACTACTTTTGAGAAAGTAAATAGAAAGTGGATAGTAGAAAGGTCCTACTTTTAAGAAATTGATAATAGGAAAGTCAATTTTAAAACAAAATATTAGAAGAAAAATACTACTTCTTAAGAAAGTGAATACTTGGAAAATATCACTTTTTCGAAAGTTAACAAGTATCTAACCAAGGAAAAAGGAGTAAACACAGATATTATTAGACAAAATGCAACAATGAAACATAGGATAAAAATAGCAATTCTAATGGCATGACATGGTTTACAAATCCATGCCCTGCAAACAAACAACACAACTGCAGAGCAATAAATAACAAAAACAGGATATGGTTTTCAGAAATGATCAAATTTCGCAACAATGTAGACTTTCATAGCTCCATCATTCCCTGCAACCAAACAAGGGGAATATGTGAATGCATTGATAACTGTATAAAAACATGGGTAATTTGTACTTCCTGTATCCATAAAGAAAATACAAAATGACAATAAATGGGGGGGGGGGGGAAAACATCAAAGAAAATGTTATGTAGACATTTAAAGTTCTTTGAGTGAAGTGAAAAAAGTTTAAACAACAGGAAGCATTAAAGAAATATGGAAATTGATCATTGGTTAATGATTTATACACACTTGCAGGAAATTGATGTCAGACAGTCATTTATCATATAAATGGTACAGTCACTGGCAAATCAACCTCTTTTGATTTGTATCATTTCATGCACACAAAATTTATAAATGTGCATGCAACAACAAAATTTTTAAAAATGTTAAAAATACAAAATGACAATAAATGGGGGGGGGGGGGGAAACATCAAAGAAAATTTTATGTAGACATTTAAAGTTCTTTGAGTGAAGTGAAAAAAGTTTAAACAACAGGAAGCATTAAAGAAATAGGGAAATTGATCATTGGTTAATGATTTATACACACTTGCAGGAAAATGATGTCAGACAGTCATTTATCATATAAATGGTAGTCACTGGCAAATCAACCTCTTTTGATTTGTATCATTTCATGCACACAAAATTTATAAATGTGCATGCAACAACAAAAATGTTAAAGGTCTTAACTCTCACATATGGACCTCAGCATACACACAAAAGAGCGTGTACAGGTATGTAAAGACCATGAATTGTCAAAGCTATCACTTCGAAACATACACTCTGTTATCATCTGTGGACCGTCCAGGAAATGTGGGGTGAAGTAACCATTTCCTCTTGGGGGAGGGAGGCATGGCAGAGTGCCAATTTCCTAACAATTGACTCAGCTACAAGATCCATTCATACTGTGGGAGATCAATCCCTTGATGCATACGTACACATTATTAGTACATTTATGTACTATGGGAGTGGACCGATTATTAGCATCACATTGAAGAACAACCGACTGCACCGCAAATGTTAAATTGATGCATTTCCGGTTTCAGTAAGGGTCACACACCACAATGTCGACATTGACAATGTAAAACCTATAAAAAAGGAAACTGTGTATGTGAGCATGTTCATTGCTCCATCTTTCACAATATATGTGAGCCTGTTTAAATCAGCACTTGTGACACCTTTACATAATTAAAAAATGTGTACATTCAATTAATTCAAGCAATGAAATTACATGTACAAAGATGGGACTGAAAGAAAAGAGAAAAAGCAAACATGAGAAAAATTGGGGAAAAGAGAGAAACCCACAAAATGGGGTACTCTTTATAGTAAGTCTGCAAATAAACGTACATATGTACCTATTAAAAACATACATACATGTAGTTCACACGTGTACCTAAACATAGTATGCATGCAAATCATTCTTAAGAATTTCAAACCTACATGTACTGTACAATGTGGAAAAGTGGTACAAAGCACTAGAGTGCATCGCACAAAAATCCAACAACATCCAACACCTCGTAACTGTATGCTCTCTGACACTGGATTCGAAATTGAAACATACATGTACATGTACATGTACTTTGTGTCCAAGACACATCAAAAGGGCATGTTTAGTATTTAAGCTACTTCAATTTGGACAAGCAGCGTCTCTATTTGAACCAGAACTTTTCAAAATCTAGGTCAGTTTGAACAGGTATAAAATCCATGCTCTTTCGTTCGGCTGAAAATAAGTGAAATTTTCATCATCAGTTGCCTCACCTCGTATGTGCCTTTGGGTAGAAAGAAAGACGTTCTCCGTCTGCTGTGATCAACACTGTGGTCATACGGCCGTAACGTGCTACATACTTTGGGCAGAGGAGTACCGCTAGGAATGCTGATTGGTCGGGAGAGGTTCATGTGAATTCTGATGCTGCTGACGAATATTAAGCTGTCACTTTCCTGTTTTCAAAATAATAAAAAAAAAATAAAAAATCTTTGATAGGCCTACATTTCACAGTTCATAGCCAATAAACAAAAGTAGGTTTTGATTGTAATCAAACTTTAAGGCCTACATTTGTAGGTTCTGCATTAAGTTGTTTCAGCTTTAACAAATTTAATGAAAAACATTTGGGATCAGTTTTAAGGGCTTTAACTAGTGAATAACAAAATAATATTTCCATGCAGGGAGATGCAACATATTGTCACATTCCTGCCAACATAAGTTCAGACTTCATTTAAAGGTAATTTTTGGGTGAACAAAGAAAAATTTACTGGACCTCCAGATTTACAAACCAGTGTTCTGTTGGCGGTCTCTTTATTTTGTCAATAACTTTGTTGAAGGGTGCCAGTGAAAACTTTAGAAGTCATACAAACTTGTCATATGAGGCTTACATACAACCTGAGAAACAGCAAGGTTAAGTTGGTTTTTTTAAAGGTAATTACAGGACTTTTTAAAGAGTCATTCATGACCTTCAGATTTTAAAATAAACACTCCATACCAATACGTCAGGTATGCAACTGAAATTTAAGGAAGTTTCAGGGAAAATTAAGAATTTAGGGATCCCAAAACTGCAGCTTACCAGTTTGATCGGGTAGATATCAACCTTGGTGTTAAACTCTTCGATTCTCCGCATCAGCTCTTGCCTTGACAAACCAGAGAGCGAAATTGTGCCGTCAATTCCGTCCTAAAATTACAAAAGAAAAACAATTTTAACTCAAGACATAATCAATAAGACTACATCCAACAAATTCTTAATGAATAGTTTGGATATTGGTGACCCCTCAGCAGGAGAGCAGGGAATGTTTGGCTACCTAGCCGGCCCAATTTCAAGGTGTCAGTGCAAAAACGTTGTTTCTCCTAACATACGATAAACACACGAGTTTGAAATTGTCAAAATGTTGTATCTTGTTTTTAAATAGCCTGGATGAACACACAAAACCAGTATGTGCCGAGATACAACGTTTTTGCCTAAAGACTTTTGTGCTAGATACAATGATTTTGCAAAATTGAGATGCAATGCTTGCACTAATACGACTATTTTATAGAGCTATACATGAATGCCCAATGTGTACATGTACAACTTCGAAACTGTACTGCACATACTTCACAAAATAAAAAAATAAATCCTTACCCTGTTCAAAATTGACTGTGGCATTTATGATGTCTCTGTGCATACTTGTGATTAAAAACACTACCGGTAAATGTGTTCACCTGACTCGAATGTAGAATTTATTACAAGATTGTATGTATTCAACATGTATAATGTTGTCTGAAGTGAAACTTATTCCCAGTAAGGTTCATCAATGACAAAACAGAAAGCCAATTACAATCAGTGTTGATAGTGATACATGTAAGTCATCACAAAGATCTGGTCACACCCATGTCATACATATGCCACAAGTATGTTAATCATGTGATAGTTATGAAGCTTTTTCTAAAAAGCAAACTTGCATGGATGTAACCGGACACTTTTGTAATAAGGAAAGGTTATGGTGTTTTATGTTTCAATCAATGAATGTGTACAATGTAGTGCTGTAGTGAGTCCCTGTTGTCTGAGATGGACTCAAGACCGGTCTCAAGTCCGAGTCCTTCCAACCGACTCCAAGTCCCCTTTCGTCCAAGTCCAAGTCAGAGTCTCTCATGACATGTCTACATGTATGTAAAGTTAGTCCTGTTAATAAGTCATCATGCCTGGAATGTCATCTTTGAGAGGGCAAGGACATCTTCATTTTGCAAAGGGCACTTCCATTGGAAAATCTTAAAGTCTTTTGGAAACTTTGTAAGGGGCATCAAGGCCAAGAGCAGGGCAGCGGAGGCCATGGCCTCTGTTTAAAATACCAGGCCTGAGTCATTGTGCCCCTTGTGCCTATCTGCTGCTTCTCAAATTTGTTTTGCTACTTCCGGCTCCAAAGCTAGCATAATGTTTGTATCTACTGTACCAGTGATAGAGGACTCGAGTCAGGTCTCAGTCTTGAGCCGAGTCACGCCGAGTCCTACGGTTTCGAGTCCAAGTCACAGCACCTCTATGGGAAAAATTTAAATTGCTAAATGGAACATCTAAAAGGCCATCAAGGAGGCATTTGCCTCAATGGTTGCCTCCATCAGCAGGCCTGGAATAAGCGGAGGCCACTGCCTCTGTTGACCCTGGTTTGGGTTAAATAAGCCAATTTAAGATATGACAGACAAAATACTATGCTGTTACAGTGTTCAAATGGGTGAATTTGTCTGTACACACCAAAACCAAACAGTGTACTCCTATAATTTCCACAATATCTTAAAAAGGATAATGAAATTGCATTTGCCCTCTCAAAGATGAAATTCCAGATCTGTATCAGGCCTGGTTACTGTCTACATTCTCGAACACAATGATATGACAATACATCTGTATCAGGCCTGGTTACTGTCTACATTCTCAAACACAATGATATGACAATACATCTGTATCTGGCCTGGTTACTGTCTACATTCTCAAACACAATGATATGACAATACCCATTCGTCCATCACTCATTTAATCAAAACTCTGCACAATCATGGCATGGTTGACGAAAACTCCGAAGGCCTACGGGGATCCTTCATTTCATCATAGTTATGACCAATGCCCCACCATGAAACCCAGCATACCCCCATGGGAGACGCTATACTTGATGGACACTTGAACCAATCATCATGCTGGCTAAATGCCTGATGCAGGCCCTTATCAATTCCATGTTTGCTCTTTCAAGGACAAGTTCATTTACATTGGCAAGTAGTAATTTGGTGAACAACCATCACAAGACTCAGATTTTCGTAAAGGCTGTGAAGGCTACTGCCCTGGTCTTTGTGTCCACCAGAAGAAAACAAATGGCAAAGACTTAATTTAGAAGTTTTATAAAGGGAGGTGCCTTGACCACAAGTAAATTGGCCTTGCCATATAAATATTACAAAACAATGTACCTGCACTGGGCCTGCCACTGAACATGTATGATAAGGTGCGATTCAGTGTACAGGAGTGTTACAGTATGTACATACATGTATTACATTCATATACATGTACATGTACATGTAGTATCTTGCATTACATACATTAATCAATTGAGCTCAATAATGTTGCAATAACAGCAGATGACAACCATCAGGTTTTACTTTTCAAAACAGACAACTTTAACTCGTCCTTTGTGAGGTGTGCGCATGTGGGAGCGCACCACAAAATCTCCACAAAATACAATTTCAAAGTTTGAGCTCGTTCATAATCCAGCCTTCCTGTTCCCTCTACAACTGGCCCTGATGGGTGACAAGTGTACACGTGATTGACCACGCTACCCTTTACAAGGCATGGGGGGAAACAGTCCACAAGGCCCCTGCCTGAAGGGTGCCGTCCCTAGGAAACCTTGTTCCCAGGGATCAAGTTCAGGATACTAGGTACCCTTTTCCGGACATCGCATTGTGACGGTGGTAAACACATATGCACATGATCATGACATTGGCAGAACCTTGGAGGAAGGAGGAGCAACGAATCCCCCCCCCACCCGGGCCTACCCCTCCCCCACATCAATCTTTCCATTGTTCCTTTTCCCTTCTTGAAGCATCCTCAGATGAATTTTTCTTCAAAGCAAGATAAAACCATTTGTTGCTAATGTCACCTACTGCTCTGAAAATTTCTTTAAAACAATAAGGAAATAAAAGAGTGGTGACGAAATCTTAAACGGCAGTTTAAGACCGGCAGGTTCATGGCCATGCGATAAAGGACCGAGCTGAGGGTGTGGTCCTGAACTGCAGTCACAACCCTGCAAGGTCTGAAACAGCCCTCTCAGACCAAGTCACTACTCTTTTATTACCATTCCTACCTCTTTTGTTAAAAAGCACAGTAAGAAAAACAAGCGTGTCCCATTTGTAAATTTCTGTCCCTAGGCTCCGCTTGGTGCACATACTAAATAGATTTTCTGTATTGATTGAGTTATATTAAGGCCTGCGTAACATTGCGCGCCAGTCTGTATATGACTACGAGCACCAAATGCATATTAGCAAACTGGTCAAAAACAGCTCCACCTGTGTCTCTACTGGTAATTTAAAACCTGGTAAATATGATCATGTGACCGATTTTTGGCCAATAGGATTGCTTTTAGTAGTATATTTATTCAGGTGTGAACTTCCACCATTCCCCCACCCCCAGAGAAAACAACGTTACAAGAACATTTACCTCTACTGCTACAATGGTATGTTTTGGTGAATGATCTGACTGGGCTTCTTTGAATGTTGGCGACTCTTTACAGTCCAGTCTCACTTCGTTCCGGCACTTGTAGTGACATGTGTACTTGCAATCTGTCAAATCAAACAAAGACCATAACAGTGTTAAGTTAGTATCTGAATGTGCAACCAGTAGAGTCTGTATCTTGCATTGGCATGATTGTACTCGGCTCCAATTGAGTTCTTGCATTGGACAATACAAACGGTATGCACTCAATCGTGGAAGAATACAATCAAGTGTCCAGTTTTGGGTCAATTTAATAATTTATGTAATCAGGAATTTTCTGTATTACGAGGCACCCATTGTCTACATTACATGTACATTGTACATGTACATCTGTAGCGTAAACAAGTACAAGGGTACAATCCTAGAGGTGTACCTTAGTATCGTTTTACTAAATTTTACATTTATAGTACATACATGTACAGTTATGTACATGTACTTTGTATTAACACAGTGATCATAAATGTACATTATGTTCACATAAATCTTATTGCAGATGCCTTATTCTGGTCTTGAATTATAGGAAGGCCACAAAGGCCATGGCCTCTGTTGCCCTGCTCTTGGAAGCGCCCTTTGCAAAATAAAAATTGCCTTGTTCTCTCACAGATGAGATTTCAGGCATGCTTATTTAATTTAAAGTTATTACCTTTTTAATGCCAAGCACCCCCACCCCAACCTGCACTCAACTCAAGGATTCAACCTGGAACTAAGCATGGCATTCTTTTAAACTACACAAGAACTGCACTTCGGTACAGCATTTGTACACTTTGCATTTAATAGTAGTAAAGGAACATGCAATGAATTGCTGCTCTTTTTTTATCCAAGGCCTTTACATGTAGCTGTCAAATGATATCAGCCAATTTGATGTGGTCTTAAGCCCCCCCCCCCAAAAAAAAACCCTTCCAAAACCAAAAATAAATAAATAAATAAATAAAAAACTCAATCCTCATTCATGCAATATCTGTCATTCAAATTTCTCCATTCAACCCAAAAGTTCATTTATTGGTTCTCGATAATTGCAAAATCCTTTCTTGGATGAATCACAGTTTCACTTTATAGAAATTGATCTATTTTTGGCTTTGGCAAATAGTGCAGATTTCCATATTGGAACCAGATGTATCAGCGACCCAAATATTATATCAAGCTTAATACATGTACATCTCATGAGTGTCAAGTGACGTTTCAATAACTTCTTAGGGAAACGTAGATGGCTCAGTTGGTAGAGCGCCGTCTCACTAATCCGGAAGTCACAGGTTCAAATCCCACTCTGGTAAACTTTTGCTTTGTCAATTTTGAAACAAAAATTGACATTTTTAAACATTCTGAATTGCCCCTTAGTCAAGCCCAAAATATTTTGGTGTGGAGTGACATAGATGTAAAAGAAGAGGTGAGTGGAAGATTGCCTGCTGGACAAGTAGGCCAACAGGGAAAAATGGTTTTACTACACAATGCGTATGGGTACAGTGTACATGTATTGTATGTGTGTACACGTAATGTACACTTGATTACAACAATACCAAAAATATCTTTCTCCCATACATGTATGTACATTTTAAAACCACAAACCATATCCTCACCACAATTTTTAGGAATGTAGAATTCCCTCAAAGGCAAGGTATTAGTTTTTCAGAAGAGTTCAATGTCCAAGTTGTCATGTTTTTAAGACATAGTGCAAGTCTCTTCTCAAAAGAGAAGTACATGTACATGTACAATGTACATAAAAGACCAAAACCGATAAACATTCCCTTGAAACTTGTTTAAATTTGTCTTATTTCTGTCATACTTTTCTTTAACATGGGAGCCCTTCAAGGGGTTGCACAGCTGAAGTTCCCATGGTGACAGGCCTGGGACTTCATCTCTGAGTGGGCAAGCTATTTTCATTTTGCAAAGGGCACTTCCAAAGTCTATGGACTATGTGAAACTATGCCAAATTGCTTGAAGAAATTGTTCCCTGCATTGGGTTTTTTGTTTTTTTATTCCTGATTTATAGCCATTTTATATTTAATGTCTTTTTTTATTATTACAAATTCATAAGAAATTGCACAAGGACCAGATACAAATAACACTGAGCTGTTGATTTGATTGCTTTCTCAACCAATAAGGAAATTATGATAAAATGTCCACAAGACAACAATGAATATTCATTCCAAACCCATTGCAGCATCATCCCTTCAACAGGTATCAATCACCCCTTTATGGCATTGTTAGTCCGCATGCTCAATAAAACCTTAATATTTTGAGAAATTACAAATATACATTATAAGTTTTATTTTTTGGCATGCTGATGCTTCTCGTATACCTCTCCACACGGGATTCCAATATAAACATGCCCCGTTGGACGCATCGTGCATTGTACTGGTTCCTAAAATGACATTAGAACACGAAAAAACAAGAAACAATCACATCAAAACACAAACAAGAAATCAATGATACAATATGATCTGAAATTATAGCCCTGCAGCAATCTGCCCCTGAAGGCCTCAAAATACCCACTGGGCCACCGTACTGGCCTTGATTCCATTACGTTTAGCATAAGGCCATTAATTCCAAAACTTATGAAGTTCTACAGTCTAGTGTTTTTTCTAAACAGACATGTCAGATTTTCAATTACAAACCTCCTCCTTAAAGGCCCTGTACACTATTGGTAAGATCGAAAAACACAAATGTTCACAGATTCACACATAACTTACATGATTTAAAGTAAGTAATGGTAGAAAGGGTTCCTTAAAATATTTCTGCCTAAAATGCTATCGTTTCTGAGAAATGAGTAAAACAATAGTTTTTATCGCGCGCGATAATAAACTCGATGTTTGAAAAACAGAAAACACATATGGTCTCTTTTCACTATTTTCTCGTGACCTCGATGACCAATCGAGCTCAAATTTTCACAGGTTTGTTATTTCATGTATGTGGTTGATTACACAAAACATGAACACTGTCTGTGATTATTTTGTCAGCTCTACCAATCCTGTATAATACCTTTAAGTTCGGCAAATATTAGAAATGTTAAAAATATATTTCTTGTTAAATAATGATTTCTGTTCCGGTGATAGTTTTATTTATGTACAAGACCTGGGCCCAACTTCAAAGAGCTGCTTAAGCAGCAAATTGTGCTTAATAATTGTCTGCTATTAAGCAAAAATTAGCAGGAAACCAGTCATAGACAGTACAAGTGGAATGACATTTTGGTTGGTAAGACAAATTGTTTAGTGCTTAGCTACTTTGAAATTGGGCCCTGTACTGTAGTAGCAATGTTCTTATACAGTAGATAGATAGTTGCATAGATACTTGGTTGAATTACAACAATGAGAGCGGTCTTGGCCTTGGTGCCCCTTTAAAAGTTTCCTATAAACTTTTAAGATTTCCCAATCAAAGTGCCCTCTGCAAAATGCAAACAATGTTGCCCTAATGCCTTTTCAATGACGACAAATCCAGGCCTGTTAAAATCCTTTCAAGAATGTGAAAAATATCTCTTACAAAACACTATTGTTATCGATAAAGCAAGATCAAGTAATTTAAGGCATTTTTATAAGTTGGATTGTTGATCTGTGTCTATATTGATATTTAAAAAATGAAAATGAATTATTGTACCGTTTTCAAAAACCGATTGTTAAAAAACTAAAAATTACTTTTGATGCCGTGAAAAAAACTCACCTAAAACTATATTTAGTGAAATGAAATATTTCTGAAATTGCAGATCGCAATTCAACGGCAGATCCTGGTTTAAATGTTGGTTTAAATGTTCTTAGTATTTGGCATTTACAGCGTTTTGCGAGATATCTATATTCAGCATTGGTACAGTTATGTGAGTCATCATTAAGGGATCATTTCTGAAAGTGGTTTGGACTAAAAATATCTTTGAACTTTCTGGAAGTACACATTCTACTGAGCATGGGGTGATTACAAGGTATGCTGCTCATGCTATTTTGATTGCACTTTCTGGCTCCACAAGACTTGAGTCAAGTGCTTTTGAAAAAATAGAAACTCAAAACTCTTTGAGAGGGGAAGATCAGCACACAATGCTAAAAGACCAAGACAAATATGAGTTTTACACAGAGTAAGCAGTGTGCATTAGGTAAAATAAATGTTGGGATAATCAACACTCCTATTGTGTTTGAAACGTTTCTCAGATTGTGTATTTCTAATAGGGATTTTTCATCCTGGCAGGACATCTTCGCTCCGGATGTTCAGCGAGTTCTCGAAAACGCAACCACCTTTTAGAATTAAATTTTCACAGGCTAGTCTTATTGTTTCATTTATATAGAATTAAAACAAGTAAACGATTCCCAAAACCAAAGGTATACTTTGCCTTTAACGTCTGATTATGAATTGCACAAATAAAGAAATTATGATCCACTTATTCCAGTGTGACCCAGTGAAGTCTTTAGACAAATTAGGAACAGGCACCAAGACCATGGCAATTAAACATAGACCAGGTTGCATCTTCATGGAAGCAAAATGATGAACCAATTTTACTGACATTTACTAACATTAAATGAACTTTTGTACATGAAGTTGCATTTTTTTTCTTTTCTCTCAATCATGCTCACATTATACAGTAATTGTCAAAGGCTTTCTCTTGTAATTCTGATATGGTTTGAAGGTGTGTATTAAGATCTTTTGTGTCACTTTGCAGAGTGATTTGAAGTGGTTCATGCTGCATATGGCATTTTTAAGTCCCTTTATTTCTATTCTAATTTTTAAGTTCATTTAATTGTAAGGCACATTTTAATCATCTTTAATATGAGTAAAATTCATATCATATGTACATTGTATCTCTCTAAGTGTCCAAGAGAAGACCATGTTGAATCTATGCAAACTGATGAAAGTTTCTCGCATATTCAAGCGTCAAAAGTGTGCAACTTTGTTTCTTCCGCACATTAAAACTACTGTTATATCGCAACCCAAACTTCCCAAAAATGTCTGTACTAATGTTAGACTTGCAATGATCAGTCTATTAGGAAGTTGGGTGATAAATCACTGACATCAAATAGACATGTATATGGGCTAATGAACTTCCTACTGTACATGTGTCCTACGGAAATGTAGCCAACAGGTACCGAACAACGGGAAATGAAGACATTTGACTAAGCATGCTAAGTAAGGCCTATTATAAGTGTCTCTCTTCATGTAAATATCAGAGAAGACCATGTTGAATCTAAGCAAACTTATGAAAGTTTTGCATTATATTTATTCCAGTGTCAAAGTGTGCAACTGTTTCCCTCACACATGAAAACTATGTAAATTTCTATGGGAACCCCAAATTACCAAAATGTCTGTACGTATGTGAGACTTGCAACAGATGACCAGTCTATTTAGGAAGTTTGATGATAACTCAATGATATCAAATGGACATGATGGGATAACGAACTTCCTTAGAAAATGTATAGTCAACAGGTATTGAAGAACGGGAAATGAAGTAATTCGACTTAGACCTGTGTCTGGTGAACCTACTTGCATTCTCCAACTATGTTTTAATCTGCCAGGGGGAAATGAAAGGAATCTTTTGAATCAGTGATTTAAATGCAGAATATTACAAATGTACATGCATATTGGCGGCAGAAGTATGAACTATATGTCATTTGAACTGTTAGAGTTTGAAAACAAGATGGTTAAAAGGGTGCAAAGATTTGTATTTGTGGCATGGTTAATTCTTTGAAATTAATTACTAATGAAATATTAGCAACAGGTGGCAATTGTTTGTTTTTTAAACAATCATACTGAATTTAATTAGGCCAGGATAGTCAGGATACATTCCATTCACAATACATGTAGCTTTTAAAAATAATCTTCAAAGGTACATACGTATGTAGCTGTTCAAAATTGTTTAGAGTATTTTTGGGACAAAATGTTCAAATTTAATTGTTACTTTTCTCCAAAGAATCGTAGAATGTTTTAGGTGAATTTTTAAATCACCAAAAACATAATTATTTGCAGTCAATAATAACAAAACCTCATCATTAACCCTAACTCCCAAAGCGTTTTTACTTGAATCCATCCCTAACCCAACACATTCCAACAGCTTATACTACCATGAGATGGGAACTGTACCCAATCTTAGGGGGACGATACACAACCTAACAAACTCCAACAGACCTTTTTTGTTTGATTTTGTTGGAGTGTGTACACTTGGCATGTGCAAAATTTGATCAGTGAAATCACACAGTACCCAACATAACATAATCCAACAACTATCTCATTAGACCAGGGAGGAAAGAGCAATGCCAGACATGTACATTTCACACATCCACCATACCCACTCAATCAAATTCCAACACCATTACTTAGCAGCAAGGATACACAATCCCACAGAATCAAACACCCAATCCTAACTTCACTGTACTTAACCTAACAAAATTAAACACTTTGCCCTGTTTGAATTTGTAGGGTTTGGGATTGTTAGGGTTAAGGTGCATTTAAAGCAACAATAAAAGAATTATTGAAGAAACAAAAATCTAAGTGGTTTTCAACTCTTACCGCTAATCCATCCTCCCCAATTTTTTATTTCAAAGTGTTCTTTCTGTGTTTTTTCTAAATTATCCAAATTATCAGGCATGAAAATGGGTGATGATGAAAAAAATAAAAATAAATAAATAAATCTATTTTCTACCTAGTAATTTTAGCAAATCAAGCAGAGCACGTTATGGCTGTGGGTGCACAATGATAACAATCATTGATGTCAAAGTCATTGCAGTACATCAAATGGGGATAATGCCTTAAAACATACAATTTATATAATAAAATAATAAAAATAAATAAAATGGAATTAATTGCGATCGTTGCTTGCAATACAATTTCTGACATGAGTGTAATGAACTTGTTTTGGGGCCAGCCAAGTCAAATCGCTCATACATTGTACATAAACAGGTTTACCCAAAAACAAAAACATCACTGTAGCTGTGCTTTGCAATTTCTTGGTAATGATGGACAATACTCTACATGTATCTCCCATATAGCAAAAATGAATGTATTATGTAATGTAAAGGAATTGTTGATTTACCATTCTGAAATTCATGAGCTGAACCTTTATGACCTTGTGCTCTTCATTCATCAGTGTACATTTTAGCAGTGTTTTAGAATTCAACAAGGCTTTTTTTCACAGCCGGCCCCAGGGAATAGAACAAACTCCCCGTTCAAGACAGAGACTCTCCTTCCATTCAGACATTCAAAAACCTTCCCTCTTTTCTATTTCTGTTTAGCTTTTGTTATAGGCTCTAGGTTCGCTGTGAAGCCTTTTCATCTTGGGCAACATAAACACCCATTATAATTAGCTGTTCCGATCTGATCGGAACAGCTATTGTAATCGTCGAGATTTTTAAAACGTTTTACAAACGTATTTTTTGTTTCCACCAAAACGCCATAGGTTTAACACACGATTTTTCTTTATTCGTAATCTTAGAAACAGTATAAATGACAGACTTGAGTCCTATATTGAATCGAAGCTTAGTACATAACTTAATCACTAAATGTTATACTGTTTAATTTCTTAATCAATTAGCTGAGTTATAATGACATGAATATTTAATTAGGCAATCTTGTTACCACCATATCTCCCAAAATTAAACGTCAAATTTTCAAATTTTCTTCAGATGTTGACTCTCTGGGTATTGAAGTTGTGCACAATGACGTAATTTTGTATGTCACGTCATCGTGACATCATTTATAGCGTGTTTCGTATCCGTGTACAAAGTAATGAAGAACAGTGTAAACTCGTACTAAGTTCTGAGGCCGTGTGCGCCAGATGCTGTCATATTCTTTGTACTGTTGACATGAGACTGCAACGATGGCGGACTTTGAACAAGTCTATTCAATATAATAGAGTAATAATATAAGGTATAAAATCAGAGCTAATGTCATGATGGTCTGATGGCACCGCGGTTTACCGCGTTTATTACCAAGCCAATGATCGCAGGTTCGAGGCCCTTCGGGATCTCGACGATTTCAATATAATAAAAGCGTACATTTTACATTTTTTTAACAATGAGAAACTTGTACCTACATTAAAACGAACAGTACCACATATTCTTTTTCCTATTTTTGGCTCCTGAGAATTTCATTTTCCCGGAAAATAAAACAGAATTATTTTGTGGTATGTATGGTCATGGAGGAAGTGGTATGGTTAAACACTAAAGAGCACTTGCAAGAGTTGATTATAATTTATATATCATGGTCTATTTCTACATCGATGATTATAATCTATATAGCCTGAAATACAACGATTTCACAGAACGATTTGTGTACGCACAAAATCATCTTGCTTACGAAGTCAGAATTATTTTGTTTTAATACTAGCAATCACTGCTTATTCTGATTTAATATGCTTACTCAGAATCATTTCAATCAAGTGCAATGTGTGTGCTTCATCTGCCTCAGCATAGGTAGTACGTTGTACAACGCACCGGGTTAGGCAGTCAGGCGACGACAAAAACTTGTTCGAGTAGCGCTATTTTTGCAGTTTTTCGCTTTACATGTGTTGTCAATCACCACAAAGTGACAGCAATTTCTTTCTGAAACTTACTATCAGAGAAGACAAACCTGTGTGGCTTCGATAGGCATTATAATACTCCGTCTACGTAAAAGTGGACCGTGCACGGACGAATACACCTGCCCGAGATTTGGAAGCTTACACGGCATACACATTTTATAAATGAACATCGAAATGGTGCTATCAATGTATGTGTCTTGTGGTGAATCATGAGGATGTAGTGTTAAGTGTAATTCAGAGACTTCACAATCTTTATCAACAAGTGTAATGGTTACGAATGAACGAAATGGTTACGAATGAGCAAAAGATTCAGATAAAAGCAAATTAATTCTGAATAAGCAAATTTTATGAATGCATGAACATTGACACGGTGCTATCATTCATGTTGCTTGTGGTGAATCATTGAATGATATAGTGTTAAGCGTAATGATTACAAATGAGCAAGACCGTAACGAATAAGCGAAATGGTTAAAGACTACGAGCCTGATTGGAAACGACATGTGTGTTTGTCGCATCTGATCATGTGCTTTGTAAATCGTGATCGCAATTATTATAGTCAGTGTTTTGCAGCACTTTTCGATTGAATTGTTTTACGCTTATTCGAACCGTAAAAATGTAAACGTTTAACAGGCTTAGTATACATGCTGATTGTAGAACCTGTTCCTGGATAACAACATTTCGAGTAAAAAAAAAACTTTAACACAAATGCGCATGAGATCAAAAACATTGCCTCTTCAGTGCAACATTTTTGCCCTCTGCGCAATCCCCTGCAAAATAAACAAGCATGCACAATCAAATTGTTGTGGAACGCCCTCTAGCGTTCAATGTTTCTTGCATTTATTACCTCAAGCAGTTTTGAAATAACAAAGACTATGAGCCTGATTGGAAACGACATGTGTGTTTATCGCATCTGATCGTGTGCTGTATAGATCGTAATCAAAATTATGATAGTCAATGTTTCGCGGCACTTTAAGATTGAATTGTTTTACGCTTTACGCTTATTATGCATGCGCAATTGAATTGTTGTGGAACGCCCTCCAGCGTTCAATGTTTCTTGCATTTATTACGCCAGTATTTAATTAGCCCGAACATCTGACGTCACACTTCGAGGCTCGTTGTTTATGCCAGAGACCAGCTTCGAGCGTTTCGAAGAAACCTGACAAACGCACCTTTGACCTCGCATCCCATTCAGCCGACAACCACATTTCTTCAGACCAATCATACCACAGATATGGAAAGCTTATGTCACTGCATGTCTGTCCAATAGAAGCACCGGATTACTAAACCGGAGCCTGTCCTTATCCTTGCGGATAAGGACAGCAGACCAGTCTAATATTTAATTAGCCAACCTTCTGACTACCATATCTCAAAAAGTCACTAGAGGGCGGGCGCTCTCATCAGAGACCGTTATCATGGGAGTAATTATAATAAGTCAATCTTTGCAGCACCATATCTTAACAAGTACACAACCGATTTTCAAACTTTTTTTTAGTAATAGACCCCTTGGGCATTGGAGATTAGCCTTGGTTTACCGTGACCCCATGTTGACCTTTACTTCCGGGTCAACCGGAAGTGGGACCATATATCAAGAAGTACAAAGCCGATTTTCAAAATTTTTACAGTAACAGACTCCTTGGGCATTGGAGATTAGCCTTGGTTTACCGTGACCCCATGTTGACCTTTACTTCCGGGTCAACCGGAAGTGGGACCATATCTCAAGAACTACACAGCCGATTTTCAAACTTTTTACAGTTATAGACTCCTTGGGCATTGGAGATTAGCCTTGGTTTACCGTGACCCCATGTTGACCTTTACTTCTGGGTCAACCGGAAGTGGGACCATATCTCAAGAAGTACACAGCCGATTTTCAAACCTTTTACAGTTATAGACTCCTTGGGCATTGGAGATTAGCCTTGGTTTACCGTGACCCCATGTTGACCTTTACTTCCGGGTCAACCGGAAGTGAAACCATATCTCAAGACGTACTCCGCTGATTTTCAAACTTTTTACAGTTATATACTCCTTGGCATTGGAGATTAGGCTTGGTTTACTGTGATCCCATGGTGACCTTTACTTCTTGTGTCAACCGGAAGTGGGACCATATTTCAAGAACTACACAATCGATTTTCAATTTCTTTTCAGTTATAGACACCTTGAGCATTTAAGAATGAACTTGGGTTACCGTGACCCCATGTTAACCTTTACCTCAGGGTCAACCTGAAGTGGAACCATATCTCAAGAACTATACAGCCAATTTTCAAATTATTTTCAGTTACAGACCCCTTGAGCAATGAAGATTAAACATGCAGACCTGCCAACCTTGTAAATTTTTTTTGAGTACCACATTAGCGCGGCGGCATTAAAACCAGAAGCCCGTGCACGGCGATAACCCAGAAGCCCAATCAGAAAAAATAAATAACCAGTTCGACTGTATGTTCCAATTGCCTAGATCATAGATGGTAAACTCAAGTGGCAAAAAGTTGTAAAAAAAATAATAAAAAATTATATTAAAAAACAAAAAGATTAAAAAAAAAAATAAAAAAAAAAAAAAAAATAATTATAAATAAAAAAAAAATATATATATATAAAAAAAAAATAATTATGATATTTAAAAAAAAAAATGGCCAGAGGTTTCCCTACGGGCGGTGAGCCCATTTTGACCGATTTCTATTCAAATAACATTTATTAATTTCTATGAAAAGCACTGTTGAACAATGTTCCTAAATTCTTAGTAACTTACTCGGCATGCAAATAACTTGACGACAATAAAAATGCGAAAGGTTCCATCTTTTCTTTGGTTGCCCAGTAAACGGACAAACGAAAGCCTACCGTAGAATTTTCCAGTTCCACTTCAATTCATCATTTGTTTCTCTTATAAAAAGATCACAGGCCATTAAATTCCCATTATTCTCCCCTAATAAAAGTAAAACTACCAGAAACGATGTATAAATCCGACACTTCGATCGGCGTCCATGATGTTATTCACACGGCGATGCCGAACACGTGCGTTGTGTGCATGTACATCCATGCATACGGCCATACAATGTACTGTAAAAGATTGACCGAAACTGGATTGCGCCATTCCCACCCCCTTTGTTACGCATTGGTTTATTAGTTTTCCAGCGGGGAGTAAGAATTTAAAATATATTTCTAGGCACAACCTCTTTTTTATCGAAGTGCATAATAATCACTCAGATGCAGGGTGTCTTTGTTCGGTTGTTTTTGCACTTGGGGTCGAACGAATGACAGTTGAATAAATTGAGAACAAAATTGTCCGTTCGTGCTGCAGTTTTTAACACCGCGATTTAGATTTTGCGTCTTTTGCGTACTTTCTGCATATATTTCGTACCACCGTACTCAGATGTGAAAATGCGTGCATGGTACGCAAAATGCGTACAGGTTGGCAGGTCTGAACATGGGTTTAATCAAAGTACAAGAAAAAGGAACAGCTATGTGTTTGTCCACAAACACCTAATGTCTAGTTAGTATTATTGTTATTAATTCAAAAACAGTACAAACTACCATTTCCATTTTCAATTCCATTGCAATGCTACATTTCTTTGCTATTTGTTTCTTTGTTTTTTGTTGTTTAATTGTTTGGTAAAAATGTTATAATTAAACAAGAATTGTGTGTTCATGTATAAAATACTACTTTTTACTCAATGGTATCATCTAAAAGCAAACTCTCTTGAACTTAATTGACAGAGGCAGACAGAACAGAGGAAATGTATATACATGTAATATTGGAATGGTTTTTACCCTAGTTTGTTTTTCATGAAGGATGTGGTGGTACTTTGTTTGTGTGGTGTCTGACATTCCATGAAAGCGTAAGCATATTTTTCAGCATATAGATAGGTTGCAGTATGACGTAAGTCGGCCATCTTTACGGGCAATTTGGAACACACAGTCCCGCGTTACGCGTGAGAACGGCGTGCAGCACGCGCACATTTCACAAAACTCATTGCATGATTGGTTAGTGAACGACGCGGCTGCGTTAATAATTGGAGCGCTTGACGCGCATGCAAGCCAAAATGCGATTTGCCCGTAAAGATGGCGTCTACTGGGAACTATCTATAGTGATAAAAGGTTTTATAACTTTTACAACAAAAATATTAATCACAAACTTAATAAAAGGTGTCAAGTAAAAAAAGATGGCTGAATATTAGTGTGCACACATATCATTTATGAAACTGATTGTTTTTGTTTTGATCTACTGTTGTAAACACAGGTAAATTTAATTAACACTAACTGTGCTTTCTTGAGCTCAAGTTTTTAAATTGTCCGCCCCCCCAGTTTTTTAATAATAATAATAATAAAGACATTTGTAAAGCGCCTAATGCAAAAGCCTCTAAGCGAACATAAAGAGAACAATAAAGAGAACAATAAAGAGAACAATAAAATATACAAAGAGTGAAAGATACATTACAAGTAAGCAGATTACAAATAAGCAGCTTCAAACAAATGAGTTTTTAACAGAGACTTAAAACAATGTAAAGAACTAGCCTGGCAAATATGCACAGGAAGACTATTCCAAAGAAATTGAGCAGCGTAAGAAAATGATCTTTGACCATAAAAAATGGAAGAAGCTCTTGTAGTTGTGGTAAGCAATGACTGTTGAGATGAACGTAAAGTCCGAGTAGGGGAATAATGGTGAACAAGTTCAGATAAATAAGCAGGAGATTGACATGTTTGAGCTTTGAAAGTTAACAAAAGAATTTTATAAATTGTACGAAACTTAACTGGGAGCCAATGCAATTTCATTAGTACTGGTGTAATATGGTGAGAACGAGGCAAGCAAGAAACGAGGCGAGCAGCAGTGTTTTGTACACGTTGAATTTTAGCGAGATCTTTATCAGGGAGTCCATACAGAAGAGAATTGCTGGAATCAAGTCTAATTGTGACGAAAGCGTGAACTTTTTGTCCAGAACTTTTTGCTTGAATAAACACTACACTTCAGGAGTCAAAATTTACACCGTACCCACAAGCCCAACAAGGCCAGTGATTTTAGCGTCAGGCCAATATACTCAAAACCAGATAATTGACTAATATGTAACCCCCTCCTTACACGTATGTGATAACTTTAGTTTCCAAAGAATTATGTTCAAATGTTGCCATTGAGTCGGACAAATGAAATAAATCTTTTAGCACTTTTTCAAACAAACAAAAAGTTAAATGTTTACTGTAGTCTTTTTCTTTCTTATTTGATTTCTGGTCTTGTAAAATAAAATTCTGGTCCCGAAAAAAAGTTTAAACTACAAGAAGCCCTGCGGTCTTATAGATTTTGACCCAAAATTTGAGCCCTTAACTTAATCGCTGAATCTGCACACTTCATGGTACCTACATGTACACTTGATCTTACCCCATAGTATACTTGAAGCTTTAGGGTTAGGTTTGGGAGGAGTTTTCCACCAATCAGACGGTAGCAATCGCTGGTTGTAATAATCCCACATCCAATGCTTCATTGTGTGTACACTATCCTTCAACTTGGAGAACCATCTTGACAATGTGGAGTACCGACCCATCGTCAAGTTCTGAGTGGCACACTTCAAGACACACGTAACTATCACTTCTCTGCAATTTTTCTAATTCTTTCTCAAAAAACTGAAGATATCCAAAACAAGATTCAGAATTATCAATCGGTAGAAACTAAAAACCTGCTAGGCACCAACACTTGGTAGACTCAACCATCTGATGCTCTGGCAGCAAAACGACAAAACTTATGAGGTATCTCCATGGTAACAGTATTTAGTCCACTCAGAATCTACAATCAAGAGACTTCACTTAACTCCTGGAGAACACTTGTCAAAGTTGTGATCTTGTCATGATGGAAAAGTCCTCAGATTGAAAACAACTTTGTAACTGTGTATTGTGTATAGAAAACGTGTGTACTACTGTACAACAGGTCTAATGTCACTACAATATCGTCCTTCAACTGGCGATTAATTTTTCAACATAGATGTGTCATTCTGCTAAGTACACTCGATGTCAAACTTAAAACCCACGGGATGAGGCATTTAACAGCTATCTCACTCAGAAGTTGACTTCTAACTCATGAAAAATGCCAACAGGCTTTGCCTGAATTTGCACTGTCGCAGGAAGTTTCAATGTGTCACTCTTAGACTTGCCACGGTCCTTATACAAACAGATACATGTGGTCACTGTTTTGAGAAGATGTTTGATGAATTGAACATGATAGGGCCTATGCCTTGAATGAACTTTATTAAAGAGTTCCTTAACTTGCCAAAAATGCCATGAACATAATTATATCAGCAAAACATATAAAGTGAAATGTGGTTAATAGCAAGTACACAGGATGACTCAAATCAATCACTAAACTTCCACAGGCAGCAACAGAGGGAGCCTGAATGTTGAATTGTTGTTGAATGCTGGATTGCAGTACCGCCCTCTAGAGGCAAACTTGAGAAATAATGGTGTTAACAGAGCTTGCAATATACCATGATTTATTAGGATCCTGCATTGATAGTATAACCATGTACATGTAATGTACATGTGGGTCAGCGTGTATACAAATATACAATAAAAGGCAAATTACAGGGTTGGTACATGTACATACATGTGTGTATGTACAATGTAATAACATCCCCCCCCCCCCCCCCCCCATCTCAAAAAAAGAAAGAAAAAAAAAAAATACAAATTAAAAAACTACAAAATTTAAATCTGTTAAACCTCACTATTTTTAAATTTCAATATCAGTACCAATCCTCCCGAGAAATATCTTTGTCTGAAATACTGTGAACAGCATGATTTTAAAGACCCTACGATGCAAATCACAATTGCTGCAAAGCCCAATATAAACGTACACAAAATCCCTGACAAAACCCAAAGGTTTCTTGTTGTTATTGTTTCTATTAGTATTAGGGCACCCAGGCACAAAATAAAAAAATACATAAGGCACAAAGGCCATTTAATTGAGAGTTGTAAAACAAACTAAAGCCAATGTCGAACCAGGGTCATTCTGTGTGGAATCACTCAATTGATTAAACCCTACACCCTTCAAAATGGTTCTAATTTGATGTACACTATAGGGTAATTAGGGCTGAAAAGCTTAAATTACCCTATTTCCGACCATTTGGAGGAATTTGTTTGTTTGTTTACATGTAGACATGTATAATAACATTTTAAAATAAAATGATATGTAGGTTCTGCTTCTGCAATGTTTTGCTAGGTTGTGTGGGATAACAGAAAACACAAATATATTTTTATTTGGCCCAACTTTCATTAGTTGTCTTTTCTTCCATTCAAGACAACCCACAGATCATACAGTTCATGTGTGAAGAATACACAAAGGCAGGTAATGAGATCAGAGAGGCAAGCTGATTATTGCACGTAATATGACACCAACAATTGCTGCATGGATGGTTTCTTGCCTTAATTAAGATTTAATGGCATTTCCCATCTCATTCAGTTAAACTCCAGCTCAAGAAAATATATGCAATTAAAAATGGAAATTTTAAATTCTACACAGGCCTTGTGGTGAGGCTCTTTGTAAATTAGCCCACCAGGCTAACCCCAGCATGTTTTAGTAGCCCAGAATTTAAACATACACATGTATTGTCATGAATAAAATCCATGTTTGGATTGGTAATGGTAGTGATCACAACCAGTCAGAATGAATTTGTATTCACTCTCAAAAATATTAACACATTTTTGAAAGTTATTGTTCACATCTGAAAAGGAAGAAATATTGAGTGCATTTACAAACAAGTACATGTACATGTACATGTAGGTTGCACAGTTTTTAATAGCCCACATGGCAAGTTGAGACGTGGTGTTTACATGTACATAGCCCCTATATTAATGAACTATTTTTTCTTAGACAAAGTACGCTGAGCCCTGCTACATGTATATTAACAGACCTGAAAACCTTTGACATGCATACATTAATGGGGTAGAAATTGTACTCTTAAATCTTAATGTGTGTCAATAGTCAGTGTACAACATGTTTTTTTATTGTCATACACTGTACTTAATAGACTGGTCCATAGTCCATACATTACCAGGGTTCTGCCCACGGTGGTCGGTGCCGGAAAACCCGACCGGCACTCATGATTCCCCGACCGGCACTCGCAGAATTTTTTCTTTTTCCGACCACCACACATTTTCCCTTTTTTTTGCCCATTTCCTTCAAAATATTTTGAACAACGTGTAAAACAAATTATTTACATGTACCAGTAAACAGTTTTATCCAAAGTTTCGAGTAGCCTACTTCTTTGGTTTGAGTCTATTTTAATGATCCAGGATCGAGCATTCCTCCCACCTGTACGATGTACAATATATCCAACGCACGAAACCCGCATTGATTTTGCAATGGTTTCCAGTCACGCTGATTATAGCTTTACGCTTGGAATAACATGATACCAGTTTCATCATGTTGCGAACCCTATTCTACAGCGTTTAATACAACGGAAATGAACTGCAGAGTTAGCACCATGCTATAGATGCTGTAAATTGTTTTCCCATGGCGGTAAAGGCGTGCGCGCACTGAGGGCCTACATTCAAGGCACAGCTGCAGGGCGCACGTGGCACTCCGTGCACGATCGAAAGGAAATTGACTTGACTGTACTAGGAAAAAAAAATTTCCGGCACTAAACAAATCCTGGGCAGAACCCTGCATTACACGTGTTACTTTTTGTGTACAAAAACTACAATGTGTAAAATATCAGTATGTACACATGTACATGTAACTACATGTAGCACACATTAGTGCATAATCCTCCATTTATTAATACTGTGTGAAAATGTGCATGCAGTAACGCAGATCGTAATCACCCCTGGGCAAAAAAACAAATAATGCGCACAATAGACCATATAGCATTTAAATGTATGAACCTTGCGCCTGAAGCGTGTACAGTACAGGGCAACTCATAACGATGCATGTTACAATTGTTTGTGCTGTACAGTTATGTGTTCTTCCAACAGACATTCTAAGGGTTTCCAAGTACAAATTACATACATTAGTCTAATACAAATACAACACTCAATCAATAAATAAACAAATTACATTCAACGAAGTAACAGTGTTAGTATTGGGGAGAGTTATAGTTTTTTATACATGTATTATGTATAACAGCATATATATTTTTATTACACTACACAAGTTTCCACCAAGTACCATGATTATACACCTATCAATTGTATGGCGCACTATCAGACCCCCGGGGATGGTGCGTCACTGTCCATATGTGGGGACGGATTTGCGTGTCCAAAGACCCACTATGAGTCAAAAAATTGACACACTTGTTGCAGATTTGGACGGTCTTCCGAACGTTTTTTTGACTCACCTTTCGCGGATAGCAACGCACCACCGACGGACAAATCGACGCACATAATCGCTTGCTATGCTGCAAACGATGCACGCGCAGTGAATACCAAGTATTTCAACCTTGTATGTACGAGTTTCCCGGCACACATGCTGAAAATACATGGCAAGTGTATGCACCAGGCGAGAATGTACTACATGTACTTGATCTTCGAGACGTGCGGTTCCCAACGCACTAGCTATCAAACACACGAAATAATAGAGAGGGAACCAGTCTACTAAATAATGCATCTTCGTATCCATCCATGACTCGACGATCGACCCCCAGTATCGTGCATGTGAGAGATATAATATACCACGGGGCAGAGGTTGACAAAACCACCGCGCCATGAATTACATGTGACTAAATAACACACATCCTAGTAATAACTGGTAATGACTGGCCGCTTTCCGATTGGCCGATCGCGTGAATAATTATTTATGACGTAGTGCTTCTCACAGCGCTGTATTCATCACCGCGATCCCGCGGATGTGCTTGCTCTACCTAACGTGGCAAACTTTTATAGTTAGGGGGCGAAGGAATGGCGTGTAGCTGTTGGAGCGATAAGGCAAGGGAAATTCCCTTGGTGAGAAATAGCTGCGTGGTCAGAGATGTTTTTACACGTGCGTGAGCAATACTGCAGTTTTCGTTTGTCAAACTCAAATACACACGGAAGTGATGGGGGATATTCACACGACTTCGACTCTGCGGGATGTTGTGCTTATAAAGATCGTGAAGGATTATCTCTCGGTCGGTAAATTTTTGGAAACAACATGAAACAACAAGGATTTACAAAATACACTGACACAGGTACATGTACAGTCTCGATGTTAATTGTCAAAACATTTGGGCTTCTTATTAATACATCGTCTTTGTTGTTCGCGTATTTTAGAACAAATTCACTTGCCGCCGACAAACGGTTAACCGTTTAGAAAAGTTTGAAACGGATAGTAAATTAAACGTATGGTCACAGGCTTACCTCGTATCCATCTATGACTCGACAATCGACCCCCACTATCGTGCGTGTGAGAGATATAATATACCACGGGGCCGAGGATGACAAAACCACCACGCCATGATGTACATGTGTATTGGGCTTGGGCAAAAGGCTTGCTACATGTATGTGCAGTGTGGAAAATAAACGGCCGTCTGAGCTGGCATGTGGTGATCGCTGACTTTCTGGCGGTAAATTCCCGACCCTCGGGCAACATAAATGTTAACAAAATAATACCAACATCATTTTACACAGGCGGGGAGGGTAGGTGCATTTTTATTCTCCACTAAATAAACAAAAAAAATGTTGAAATGGACATCGACAGACCATGACGTACCTCGAAAGACCATGACGTACCTCGACGCACCGCTCAAAGATTTTTTTGACTGACCACTATTGGACTTGACGTACCCACAGTCACTTTTTCCGAGAGTAAAGACGCAAACTTGACGCACCATCCCCGGGGGTCTGATAGTGTGTCATACAATTGATAGGTGTATAATGAATTAAACACACATTGTGCATGTTCATGTACAATACATTGCTTGCAAAGTTGCAGTAATGTGTGTCAACAATTGTGTGGTTTGAATTTTTGTGCAATTTTCATTTGATATATTGTGCAATAAAGTACACACATTGTAGCTTTTGTTCAACAGGCCTTGATAACACTCCAAAATTTTGTTGGCCACATTTCCTGTCATGCCTGTGTGCAACAGTGCTACTGTACAATGAGATGTACATGAACAACAACATGTACATGTACATTGCACACCGTTCTATATAATAATTAATGAATGATGAACACTATAAACCAACATTTGTCAAAACATGTGACTGATGTACATACTGTACCAACAATGTGGGCATACTTACTGTTATTGTTAAAATGTACTGTACTTCACATGAACAATGTTGTGATTCACTTGCAAAATGCACCGTGTATACATACACCTAAACAGTAAATGGCAGTCTCTGTTTTTATCTGCAAGACGAAATCAAGATGGCTACACGGGCACCATGATGATTATTGATGAAGTTTTTAATAAAATAAATAGTCTATTAAAAAACCTTAAAAATTACTTCCAAAATTATTTCTGACAATGAATTTAGATTTTACTTGTTTTTAAAGGGGCTGTGTCATCATGATTAAAGCAGGCCTGTGGCTGTATGTGTAGCATTAGCATTCTCTCACCTTGTACAGTGTGCTATGACTATGAGCTCTCAATACATACAAATGGAGGGGGCACATGCGTGCAGTAACAGAGTGAGCGTTCAACATTTCATGTACAGCCACAGGCCTGCTTTTAATTATCATGAAAGCACAGCTCCTTTAAAATCTATTACATTGTGAATGGGATGTTGCACTGGTCCTTGCTCCATGGTTGCACTCTCATAATAGACCCCTTGCATTGGCTGCCATCACAGACAGACAGAGGTAATAAAAACAAGAAATGTGCACGAGTGTACTCGTGGCGCAGAACTCTCAGCCAATGATAGCTCTTCATTGACCTCAGTGAGAGCTCTTCATTGACCTCAGTGAGGGCGCTGTTTGGGCTTGTGACAGCATGCAAGGGGGATGAACCATGAGGAAGCCCCCCCCCCCCCCCCCCCCATCCCGAATGAACTTTCTGTACCTTGGTTTCATCCACCACTTCCCAATACAATAGCAATGAACTTGCTGTGATGCTGTGACAAGCATGAACAAACAACATGTACTGTAGGCCATACCATAATTTTTGTCCACTTTCTATTTTGTCCAGTACAGGAAATGCTTTATTTTAAATGACCTTGGCACTAACCCTCCCCATGTGTGACAGTTTGTTTGTCACTTTACATGCTTTTAACAGTGCAGGGGGTCACTCATGCTTACAGTTAGGACAGGCAGGTAATTACACAAACATGGTGCATGCAAATATACAAGATCTTCAGTTCATAACCAATCAATAGGCCTAATATTACTGTACTTTTGTGTTTTTAATACATGTAGACAAACATGTACGCAGCATTACCGTGTATGTTATTACATGCAAATTTTCACCTTATTCAACAGGCATTTATTATTTAAAACATGTGTAATGGTCGTCAGAGAACCTGTGTCCAAAATGTTGGGACAAACAATTTGTTTACAATGTAGTACTACGTGCATTAGCGAAAGTGGAGGGGGCAAGTGAGAGGAGAAAGTTTAGAGCTCCGCAGTCCACACTAATTTCATTTACCAGTTACATTTTACAGTTTCATTTTACAGTTACCATCTCATGCTGTATACTACATGCATAGAGCCTTGCTCTATGTTACATGTAATTACTCCCCTTTAGCCTTGGGGTAGAAATATACACAAAACTATTCTACATGTTGGACGCGTTTTGTCAATTTGCGCAATAGCCCGATCACGCTGCGCTATTGGGCAATCTATCGTCCACGCAGCCAGCGATTGCGCAACTATTGAGCTACACAGATCAAGAAAGAAATTTGTTGTGCCATCAACAAAATATGCGATCATGCAGCAACGGGCATGCAAAAACGGTCAATCATCGGGAAGGAATGGTGATCATGCTTGAATGGTTTTGCGCTATACGTTGATCTGTTTGAAAGGTTAGAGACATGCAGTGTTGGGGTTGGCATGGTTGGGTCGGGTTAGGTGATCCATCAGTCTCACAGTGAACATACACAATGACTGACTGTTCGCGCTTGCAGGGCTTTTGGCGTGATCCATGCATGCACGATTGCCCGATATGGCTGCACAAAATTCCCATTATGGCTGCGCGATCGCACGATGGCTGCACAATCAACCGGCGGCTGCGCAAATTCACGATGGAGCTCATTACGATAAAGTGACTAAAATTCTCAATGGCTCTTGGCAGACCTACATGTAGTTCATGAAACTCAGTGCTCGTCATTGAAGTGATAAGCGCACACTCGTCAATGTAGAGCCTCTGGAGGTCAAAGCTACGTGTACACTGTACATGTACGAGCCTGTGATTGGCCAACATATAAAATGAACTGTTCCCATACTGCATATAAAAAACTGTTGGAAATCCAACAGGAAAAGCACATTTTTTTTCGGTTACAGAAGGATCAAGGCTGTTGTCCGGACAGATTCTGTGCATGGACTGTGTGCATGTGCGCACGGTATCGGCGTAGACTCCATGTGCAAATGTGTATTGTCCTGATGTGTGTGTGGATAACTACTGCAGGGATAAGGGTTGGCAAGACAGCCTTGAACAAGGCTAACCAGTGTTCCAAGCGTCTTATCCCCATGAGAATATCATGGAGTGGTTCTTGTTCCCACTGGAAGGGGTTGTTCTAAAACCCCCTCGACCCCCTCGACCCACGACCCCCTCGACCCCTCGACTTATGCTCGATTTTTTTTTATGTACACCAAAATTGCCACATGACACGATCTCAGCCAATTACGCACGAAGCAAACTGCGCGTGATTGGCTGAGATCGGGTACTGTGGCAATTTTGGTGTACAGAAAAAAAATCGCGGCATTTCCAAGCGTATCTCTTGGCCGACCCGAGCCTGAATAGGAGTATATCCCAACTGGGATCCTGCGTTTACCGCCCGAGTACGATTTAGGCCAACTCATTACGTGATGATCAGGCAGACTCATTTCCGGCTGATCGCTCCCGTCCTGTGTCAACAATTACTACTTGCTCTATGCGGAGCTCGAGGTTGTAGACCCGACCGACCATGGCCCACACGTGTTTTGGGGTTGTCAGTCTCCCACACCCGGGCCCCCGACCATATGAAACGAGATCATGATCGGTGTGCACGTAACGTGCGGAAGCGGATTAAATACGCCCATTTATGCTATAAAGTGGCCTCATTTGTCCTGGAGAAAATACGCAGACCACTGACTCTGGACGTATGGTCTGTTGGTCATCAGCAGGTCGCCGGAAGGAAGTCGCGTCGCCAGACCAGCTAGCTCTTTGGATCACACGCTGTGAATTCTAAATCGGGAACTTAATTCTTACTCGGCCGTAAAGCGATGTGAATTGGAATTGGGACACGTTTCGATAACGGGGCGGACGTCGAGGGGTCGAGGGGTCGTGGGTCGTGGGGGTCGAGGGGGTTTTAGAACAACCCCACTGGAAGTGGTTCCCATTGACATGGGAAGTCAGGAAAAACCCTAACTGCTGAAATGTTTCATGGTCTCATAGCCAGAAGCATTGCACATCAATTATTCCCATTACACATGTTACAAGCCCATTGCCAATAACTACTAGTGACAATCACTCACTTTAATTTACGAATGAACAAACATTTCAAGGAAACACACTGATGACTGATGCTGATTGCAAAAAAAATGCACAAATGATAAATTCATCTGGTCCATGCTGAAAACTGGAAGTTAAAACAGTGCATTGACTGTGCGGCTTGTAAAAATTGGGGTAGATTCAAGCCAAGCAAGCATCCAAGCTGTGCCAGCAACCAATAATGTTGTAGAGGCAGGTGGCTTTAAAATGTACTTCAACTTTACATGCAGCTCCCTTGGCATGGAGGTCAGGGTCTGCACAGTGAAGATCTGCAATACATAAGCTTCAAGTGCCACTGTCTATATGTAGTCATAAAATGTAAGCAATAACCAAGTATGGGTGGGTGACTAGAGTTGACTAGTTTAAAACAATAGTCGATCTAGATGCCACTCGGTTTAGCTACATATGTACATGTAGCTACAGCTAGTCCAACTGGATCAACCTAACCTGGAGCACTGTTCCTCTAGTCAACTCGCAAAGTTACAGTACACCACTTTTTCAAGATGGCAGAGTGGACATGTAGTAACTTGACGGAGACAGTTTTTGTAATTTTTTGCAATCACAGACAAAGTTAATTTTAACAAATCTTCTAGAGTACATTGTAGCCTAGTGGTTACAAATAATGATAAATGGTAGGTTTTTGCCAAAAAGTTAAGCCAATAAGACAATAATTATAATTAACAATAATATTGTCACACAGTTGTGCATGTTATTTTTTTCACCTCTAACTCACACATTTTCTGTTCACTATATGTACATCGTTGCCTTGTTGCCATATTCGATGAATCAAATGTCTAGACGCGTTCGAGTAAAACAGACCACGCATGCATGATTTAAAAGGCTAATTGACTAAAGATTAGCACCCAGACTTGCTCCATGATGTTGAACTTGAAGAGGCTGCATATGTTCAATAAAAACTACGGTGCATGCTTCACAGACTGATAGGGCCGAAACATCACTGAACCTAAATGTACAATTTCTTTGACCCATAGCTTTTTTAACATGTTTTCTGCTTGAAAGCGCTGTGATACAACTTTTGTAAGAGCGCTAAAATGCTTTGTATTATTATTATTATTACTACAATGTTTTACTGTTCTCCACTGTGAGATTTCAACCTTTTTCTATCCCTTCTGAAAGAGAACTACGGCAAATTTCAACTTGCATTACAGACCTGGAATGGAATTACTTGGCAGGCCATAGAGGCCATGGCATCTGTTGCCTGCGTCTTGGCCTTGGTGTGGCCAAGATTTCCCATAGAATTTTAAATGTTTTAATGGAAGGGCCCTACATTTATGGCCTTGCCCTCTTAAAGATGAAAATCAAAGACTGCATTACTAAAGATACAGCACTGGAAAAGCAATGGCTAAAACATTGAACTGGATCATTTTTGCCATGACTTTAAACTTCTCTCCCCGATAACCTGAATCTGACATCGACAGACCACCAGTACTTTACATTGTACATGAAAATTTTAACTAACACTGAATACACCATACAGTAGTCAACAAGAACAGTCAAAATGAACGACATGAAAGCGGTCACCAAAAGGCAAAACTAACATTGGAGATACCAATGCATTGCAATGGACTCACCATGAGGCATAAATGTCAGGTTGTGACCCTGTCTGTACTGTAGCTCATCAGCTGAGACAGTTAACATGGCGGAGATGTCTGAAATGACATTCTGTACATTCCTCTAATTGTAACAGTAGTGCTCAATACTTTGTTGACATTAATTTGTGGTATTTCCTGCTATTTTGTTTGGTAAAGCTCTACATTTGCATTATTAACACACCCTGTCCTGTGCACGTGTTTATTCCGACATTAAGTTGGAACACTCTTCATCCTGTATCCAGCACTAAATGTAAAATTATGTTAAAGTGAAGTATTTCCCTCTTCAATGGCACTTGAACATGTAGTTCTAACATGTCAAAGAACATGTAGTGACTTCTTTAATAGCCAAGCCAGACAATTGGCAAAAGAGTCAAATTTCAGTTTGGTACACAACTACACACACGTGTACTGCAATACTATTTTATAGTTCACACATTACACATTGTGTGGATGTCATCACACATTCTGTAATGACAGCTAGCTTCTTACATGTACTTCAATGCCGAAACCATTGGCACACATTGACACAATTCACTTCCCAACTTGAGTACATGTAACTGTCACAACGACAGTAGGGCCCAACCCAAGTATTGATACTGTTTAATTTGGGCAATCATATCATCATTGAAAGTTTGAGATGTAACAATAACAAGTGAAAATGAGACATCAATTGGATTCTGCACAATGGCTGTGATATTGTAGTTAACAGGCTGTGATAATATGTACATGTAGTTAACAGGCAGACCTCAGCCACTCATAGCTCTTCTTTTCATCCCAGTTCCCACCCCAGACCCAATTAATATTATTAGCACCCCCTTGCCGCACCGCCCCCCCCCCCCCAATCCAGTCTCCTACATGAATTCCTACTTTACTTAAACACTTTGAAGCATCTTTTTTATGAGGCTGTTACGCTATTCATTGTCACTACTTGACAACCTCAGTCATGCTCATATTTTATTAACGGGGGGAATATAGTTTACCTCTCCCCAACCGCCCCCCAAGCTATTAGCCAGCGATGCGTCCGGGCGTCTTTTGGACACCCTATTTTATTTTTGGACGCCCCGAAAAACTGTCGGACGCCCTTGAAGACGCCCTGTTTTTTGTACATAATTAAAAAAATTACATCCGAATACCTGAAATTGTAAGCAAAACGAACGCAAATCCAAAAATATTACTACCTGCCAGCTGCAGTGAAGGTAATTTTATGCAAGATACAACCAATTTATCTTAAATATACTGATCGCCCATTCATTGTTTACCGACAAAGGGATCAAATTTAACATCAGACAGTGCCGCCCCCGAGTGGTGGGGAGGCTTGAACAACCGCAAAGGCTTTAGAAACTATAGCGGTGAAACGCCACACAGTAGACAAGTTTACAAAGTACATGTACATGTACATGTATGTCGACGTAAAAAGCGTTGTGTATGTACATACATGTCGTGTACCTACCAGGGTTGTGTGATAGATTGGCAGCACTCGAGACACACGTGTTGTAGACTTGATTTCAAGTCTGAGATAATGGTTATTTCTCTGCATCAGCCACACAAAATCCCACCGCAGATTGGCTATCCGCGCTCTAACTAACATAGGTTAATCCATAAGAGGGCGCTATTTCAGGCAATGCAGGTAGACTAAACGAGCACAGACTTGGAACCAAGTCTAGGCACGTCATTCCCGCTCTTTTCTGGCTGTCGCAACCTTTCAGTGCATATTAATTTATGCAGAACATCGCACATGCGCAGTATATGAGTCAAAACGTGCGTGTCTGCTTGTATGTGTGAACCTCCCACCATGAGTATGGGTAATGCAGGTTTAATAAAGAATGCTCACTCCTCCTGCATACAGTACTAGCTGCTTACATGATGTGTACTGTACATGCTCACCTCACTGTCAAACTATCCCTCGTATAGTAGTACACTGTAAATGTACATGATGTACATGTACATTGAAATGTTAACGATTGTTCCGTTCGTATATAATTCGTGGGCTATGTGTAGTATACCGCAACTCGACTCAAGTAGTACGGGGTAAATCAATATGAAAAAGTCGTGACCCCGCCCAAACTTTAAAAATAATAATAACACAGCGCGAAATACTACTATTCTTAGGGCTGTACGGTGCTGATTTCATTTTCTTTAGCCCAGACCCAAAGCATACGTCGAGTACATAGTAAATGCAATAATAGTTCTGTGGTACATGCTTGCTGAAAATTTACCCCCAAAATGTGGACGCCCTGTTTTTCAATCCACTCAAATTTGGACACCCTATTTTCAAATCCTGGCTAAAAGCTTGCCGCCCCCCACCCATTCTCTTAGTCTTTCTCCACCCATCGTAGCTGCAATAATCATTGCTCTGCAAGTTCTTGGTCCGACACCATGAAAGAGCTGCACCAGACCTGCCATGTGTTAACCTTTTTGTAAATTTGTGTCCATGTTTTGTCAACACTTTGCATATGTACCAAATTGGGTACAAAAAACAATGTTAAAAAATAAACCAGGTCACAAAAATTTACAAAATTTTAACAATTTGTCACTGAGTGTTTATAGTTCATCGTAACCCTCCCACCTACCAACCACTATTTGGAGGATCGAGGGTTACAATCTTTCCACAACTACCCCTCAACCCAGCCATCTCGGAGTTCATACTTACATGAGCAGCGAATACACTGTCGAAAGCCCCAAATAACCCCTCCACACTGATCGCACCACGTAAAGTTTGAAAACACATGGACAAAGTCGTGTCCCTCTCCATTTCCTTGGATAAGCTCCTCTCCTTCCTCTTCAGCTACCAATGACGAGGAGTCGGAACTCGTATCAGAGTCATCTTCATCCAACGGATTCCATTCCAACCAGGTACTTGACCCATTGGCAGCAAATTCTGTCTCTGCAGCTGAGGGCATGGTGGTGGGGATTTTATCTTTCATGTCTTTGGGTTTTGCTTGATATGGAGGTGAAGAGGAGGAATAAGATGAGCTTCTGGGACGATGTGGCTCAACTGATGAGGAGTTCTTTCTCGAAGGGGGTTTGGACTTTGTTCCACTGGATTGTTTGGACTCAGACTGCCCACTGCTTCCCCCGAATAGATAATTCCAGCCTGAAAGCAAAAGGCTGTTTCGATGTCCCTGCTGGTGACCACCATTCCGTTGCTGTTGACTCTTCAACGTGTGCTCGTCTTCTGACGAATTTATTGACTCCCCAGACTCGAAAAACTCCGAGGCAGAGAACCTCCCGGAGTCTGACGAGATACTGGTGCTCGTCTCCAACGTTCTCATTTCCACAAACTCCGACATTTTCGTCCAGAGGGACGACAGTAGACCGTTGGAATTGGCGCCGATTTCGGTGGAAGTGTTGCTGCTGTTGTTGGTATTTCCCGGTTGAGTTGGTTGGTGGTGCGATTCACTGTTGTTGTGGTCGGGAATCAAAGATGACGTAGTATCGTCTGCAGATAGGGTTGCTGCTTTGTCGTCGGTGCCTGCCATAACCTTACGCTCATGGTCATGTGTTGCCGAGTTGAATTGTTTTTCTTGATCCCAGGAAATTACTTGGTGATAAACAGTAGTTGTTCTAACTATTTCCACAAGGATGACACGAGACTGACCCTGTGACTGTGAGAAAGTTTATTGTTAATGTATTGTTAGTAGCTCCAGCAATGAGTGATTTATGGGCAATCAAACAATGGCTGTAGTGTTGACACCAGAAAACGTATAGCGGGCATTTCACACACTGGTTCCAAAAGCCGATGTTATTTAGCCAGAATATTGTCAACAGATTGTTTATCTTTCAAGCAGTAACAATCATCCATATCATAGTCCAACGTCTGCCAGCTATTTAGCATTAATGTCTAAGCACAATCCTATCAGATTTGGATGAAATGAAAATTTAATATGTACAAGCGCATTGGAGCGTATCACTCGCTACTAGGGTAAACATGCTGGCATGGACAACGTGTCCAAGAATTTCAGTGAACGAAATGCATTCATAACCGATGAGTCATCTTCCAATTCTTTTCTCTTTTATGATATGATCGACGATGACTCACCTGAAACCATCTAGAAAGATGAGGGAGTCCCCAAGATTATCCAAGACATAAGCCGTAAATTCTTAGAAGAGCATCTTCTTCAACCAGCAGCACAGGGTGAGATTACATCATTACTTGGCGACACCCTTATCAGAAAATGGTGCGGTCTTAATTTTTTGGAATTGGAATAACAGGATAATGGCTATTGTAAGAAAACCAAATATAATGCACGTGCGGTCACCCTCGTGGTAGCTTGGACAATAGGATCATTGTTATTAGCAACTACACCCTTTTATTAGAGTCTGCCGAGGCGAAGGCTTATCCAGTTTGCGGTCACAGGTTTTAAGATTTTATTTGAAACGATTATTGAATATTAAAGATTCTCATTTCACAGTTAAAGCATAGAGCAAGGAGAGTCCTTGCTCTATGGTTAAAGTTACTGTGTTAAATAAATAAATAAATAAAAACCTCAATGTTCACCACCCCCCCCAAAAAAAAATACTAAATAAAATAAATACATTAATCTTTTGTCCCACACACACAAAAATGTTTTTCACAATTTATGAATGACACTAATAACATTTCAGTATTATCCAGGTTTCTCACACACACAAAATGTATATCAAAGTTTATGAATGACATTGATACATTTTACTTTTAATTTCCCAGTTTGTCTCAAACAAAAATAAAAAATGGATTTCAAAATGTATGAATGACATTATTTCAGTATTAATTTCCTGGTTTGGGCTCTCACACACACAAGCAAATGATATAAAAACACATATTAATTTCCTGGTTTTCTTGGTCCCATGGGCTATAAAAAGCAATTGTTATGAAATGAATATGGTTGGGGTGAATATGAATATGGTGTAGGCTTATGGTCTTTTCAGGCTAATAACAATATTGCTGATATGAGGGCTAAAAATCTGAAATCAGACTTAAGTAGGAAGATTATCATGCCTGCTTAATGAACTAACACGGTCCGTAATTTGGGGGAGTCAAAAATGTGGTTCTTCAAAGGCAGACTGTGTTAGCTCACAAAGTAAAGGGGAAAACACATCTTTTCAACTCTCCAACAATATAACAAACACTTTTTATAGCCAAAAGCACCCAATCTGAGGGCAACATATGTGCTCCTTTAAAATGTTTTCATTTATTGAAAAATAAAAATAAACTTGCACAGCTGTGTGACAGCTCCAGTCAGTGTTGTATTGTAAGCACCAAATCAACAAAATTTAAGCACTTCAGCTTGAGAGGATTTGTAGTGGTTTAATTAACCTCCAAAGTGGTGTCAACAAATGACAGTCATATTCAGGTCAAGTATAAATCCACAGTTCAAGCCGAGTGTCTTTGCCAATGCAAATATTACAGGAAGTTCCTGAAAACTAAATTTGTTATTTTTGTATTCCTCTTAAAGGTATTATACAGGATTGGCAGAGCTGACAAAATAATCACAGACAGTGTTCATGTTTTGTGTAATCAGCCACATACATGAAATAACAAACCTGTGAAAATTTGAGCTCAATTGGTCATCGAGGTCACGAGGAAAATAGTGAAAAGAGACCTTATGTGTTTTCTGTTTTTCAAACATCGAGTTTATTATCGCGCGCGATAAAAACTATTGTTTTACTCATTTCTCAGAAACGATAGCATTTTAGGCAGAAATATTTTAAGGAACCCTTTCTACCATTACTTACTTTAAATCATGTAAGTTATGTGTGAATCTGTGAACATTTGTGTTTTTCGATCTTACCAATAGTGTACAGGGCCTTTAAAGATAAAGCACAACGTTAGTAATAATCAGAAGAAAAAAATCACATTCAATCTGAAAGCTTAGTAAGCGTGCTAGGACTACCAGTACCAATGCCATCTAACTTGAAGACCAATTTAATCATCCCTGCTTATTTTGGTTGCCGCAATGAAATTAACCCCTTTTTTATTTGTATATTTTTTCCATAAAGATTAGACGACTGAAAAAAGAAATTCACGATTGTTTGTAGATGGTCAGTTTATTGAAACAAGAGAATGCAACCTAATTTACTCTACAGAAAAATAAGGATGAACCTTCCCTTTAGCTGTGCAACTCCCAGATCACAACTGATGGGTCTCTGGTTCCAGGGGATCTCTGGTTCCAGGGGGTCCTGGTGACCCTGTTCTCGGTCAGGCTGACCCAGAAACTGGTTTTAAAAGGGGATTTTACCTCAGATTCTGCGTCATAGTTTCACCCATTTCTGAGTCTTTTTGATTCTGGGTCACATTGGACTAAGAAATGGGTCGGGGTCCCTGTGACTCGGAACCACAGGTCAATTCTGACAAGTGAGTTTTTACTTTTTAGAGTGTTTGGCGAAACTATTTTGCTAATTATCTCAAGCAATTATAAGTATAAAAAAAAGGCTGCAGAAAAAATTTCTGCCCTCTTTATGTAATGTGATACAATAATTTCATTGTTAGTGTAATACAGGGAATCTGACAAGAAAACAAATTTCAAAGCTTTGTATCAGGTCGAGAGTTCACTGCTAATAATTAGGTATGAATCCTGCGTAGGCCTATGGCAAAATTTAACTTGGGAGGAATTTAAATGATGGCATTTCCACCCTTTGGTAATCCCTGAAGTTATAAATTGCAAGGAGCTTTTGGTAACAGTATCCTCAGCACTGGAGACTGTAGATTAAATCCCTGGGATAATCAGAAGAAAAAAAATCTGCAAGAAGCAGAGAACCAATCAGAACACACCTCTGCATAGTGCGTCTACCATTTTGGGAGTCAATTCCTTTGCATACAGGATAGGCGAATGTAATGTAAGTGAAAAACATATTTTTGTTCAGCTTTGCTGTTCTGCAAAACATATTTTTGCGACAATTTCTAGATCTAACATCTTTATATAGAATCAAAGAAAAAGGACTTTTGCGATGACATTTTAGGGCACCATGTACATAACCTTGACATGATATCCAAATGTGAGAATTTGCCGAGTATCAGCGTAGAAGTAGAAGAATTGCATAACAAAAATGTTAGATGAACACAAGCAATAAATGAAACAAAACACACTAAAAGAATCAAACTAATTGCAATAAGTTCAATTATTGTAAGAGGTGATTTGTTTTTCTTTTTCTTTCTCTTGAACATCTTACAAGATTACATTTAACTCTGGGCAACAATTTATGCAACAAACATTTTATTTTATGGATTGGATGACCGTAGCTATGGCCGAGTTCTAAAATTACATATTAATTGAAGCTTGTTAAAGTTTATAAATAAAAAACCCACATAAAAAGAATTTCCTTAAGAAATTAAGTGCATGGCATTTATCCAGTCCCGGTTTTATCAAGCAATAATATAAACATAGACGGTTCATTTAAATGAGTTTGACAGGATTACTGATATCCAAAAAGGATAACATTTACAAAAACAAAGAGGCTTTTAAATTTTTCGAATCCTGGTCTTAACCACTTGTGTCATTGAGAAAGACACTTAACTCCAAGAGATAAATGGGTACATGTGAGGGCAGAGATGGTTCTTGTGATTGAGTAGCTTGGTGAGCTACAATGGTAGCACAGGCTGTATACTCCCAAGGGAGCTGAGATGGCTTGAGGAATGAACTATAAAGAATGACCCATAGTGACCAGGGGTAATAATGTCCGACTCTGAAGTGCAATGGAAGTTTTTGGAATTGCACTATATAAGAGCAAGACTAGAGGGGAGAGAAGACGAGAGGGCTCTGAGCTTCCGCCCTCTGCTGCACGCCCTACCCCCTTGTTACGCCACTGGCCTGGACTAATCTTGACAATATAACAGAAAATCTCCCACTTATAAATAAATGAAGCACCACAAGAAATAAATAGTGAAACCTAACTCTAATGGGTGTTTACATTTGTAAATTTTTGTTCACCATTACTAGGATGCAAATAGAACAGCAACCATTTTGTTTGAATGGCCATCTTTGACCAATGATGTTGGAGGCAACGATATAAAACGTCAGCAAGACGGAGTTACAGCCTTTGTCAAATACTTTCGTGAGCATTACAAGCATCCCAGTAAAGGTGGGGAACACTGGTTCAGGACGTATGAAATTGAACTACAATGGATAGGTCTATAGGTTGTTGAAGATTCAATGAGTCTTTTCCTGGAATATCAATTTTCCATGACTCCTCGTAATTTAACAAAATCCCATGAATGCCCGAACCCCCCCCCCCCCCAAGTACATTCCTGTTTTTCTTTGATCTTGATTGTAGTCCAACATGGTGTTGCCAACATGTGGCATTGCTACAATAGGTCACTTTATCAGGTAGACCTTCAAAGAGCCACCCTTAAAAAGAAAAATTTTTTTTTAATTTTTTTTTTATTTCGAATCAAATTCTAGACCGCCACCCACGATTCAATCCCATGGTATATTCAGAAACAATCAGCCAAGTATTTTAACAGTTGGTTTCTGAACCACATAATCTGTTTCTTTCGAATGTAATTGGTTTGTGTTAGTTTAGTTTGTGGTAAAATCGAGGTTGCAAGGAAAGATTGATGAACACTCAATGTAGATCAGTTCACATTTTTAACACAGTTTAAACAAATAAAACAAAATGGCGTGAAATATGACTTTATAATAAAACGATATAAAATCGGTTTGTCTAAACAATATTTAATTATCTGACCGGAGTTTTGCATGCTTTTCCCCTATTTAACATGAAGCATGTATACAGTATTGTAAAATATAAATAGACAATAAAACAGTATTAGAGAAAAAACGTTTATAAAGGAGTAATCAGAACATCAATACAGAAGAACTGGTAACATTCTGGGAGGGGTATGTCATCAAAAAATGTACATGATCCATACAGATGCTAGCCTTTTGTCAAGGCCATCGTGGCTTGGACAGCTTTGTAAACAGTGGAGCGACTGGAACGAGAGACCACGCGCGCGAGCCGAGTGGCGAAGCCACGAGGGCCTTTTCCAACTTGTTTGCGTTTTTTAAAATGAATTATTCATGAAGTATGAAACGTGCGTTATGCACTTCTGATTGGTTTGGACTTTTGCTACCGTTTCGGGTAGCATAAGTCGAGATTATAAAGAAACACATTAGAAACCGCAAACAAGTTGGAAAAGGCCCTCGCGGCTTCGCCACTCGCGTGCGTGGTCTCCCATTTCAGTCGCTTGGGATCGCGGCTCCAAGCCACGAAGGCCTTGACAGAAGGCTATACAGATGCCTGCTTGAGTTGAATGCAACCCCTCCTACATAATCAACAAACACTCATACCTTAAATCCAACCCATTCAATGACACTTTTAAATGTAGTGTCCACACATAACAGTGTAAATTCAAGCGTGTGTATACTTTACAGAGTTTGTCAAATTGATTTACCTTTTTATAATTACTATTTGTCTTTCACTTTTCACTCTGAGAAGTTTTCCTTTTTCTTTCTATGTATCTACAATAAACACAAAAGTAGTTACTTTCAATTGTCAGCAAGTAAGTCCAGTCTTTTATGAAACAATCGGGCAGGGCGTTGCTGCAGGTCAAATCAATAATAACTGAAAATGAAAGGTGTGTCATTTTAACAATCAGAATAAATTTCATCCTGTAGTTTTCAATGAAGGCACCATAGAACAAAAATGTGAACAGTTCATCAAATGATTACGTTTTTTTAGTGAAACAATGAAAGGAATTTTTGTAAAGAAGGCTTAATTGGATTGCAGAAATCAAAAATAAGCAACAGCGATTTTAGGGTGTTTGCTAGATTTTTGAAACAACAAATAGTTCTCTGGAGAATTTGTAAACTGGTGTGAAATTAATTATCAATGAGTTCAGAATGAAAGTAATACAAAAAAAGTGTACCTGCTTCAGACTATGAGAAACAGATTGCGACTGGTTTAAAAGTGTTGTCAATCTGCTTGAAGATGTCAAGAGATGAGTGGTATTAACAGAGTCAACAAAGTCCAAAGAAAATTATTACAACACATAATCCTTAATATCAATAATGAAATGTCAGTACAAGCACCAGTCCCCCAGAGGAATGTCTTTACCTGATCTCTTTATTGTAACCTCATTATTTGAGAAAATAATGGCAGAATATATATACACCCTCTCTGAAAATCTGTCTTACTTTCTTTCATCCTCTCACTGATTGTTCAGCACCTTCACTGACTCGTTGTCATTAGATACCATACATCTCTTTAGTGTTTGTTCGGACAGCGTAGAGAACTTCATCCAAAGGGAGACCTCGCAACTGGGCAATGCGAGCTGCAACAAAGATCGCCATGCTAGGGTTAGCCCAGCGCAAGTACTGTGGACACTGCAAGAGAAATAGCAATAATATTAAGGATTTGTTTTTCTAACAAATAAGTTGGAAACTGCCATGCTAGGGTTAGCCCAGCGCAAGTACTGTGGACACTGCAAAAGAAATAGCAATAATATTAAGGATTTGTTTTTCTAACAAATAAGTTGGAAACTGCCATGCTAGGGTTAGCCCAGCGCAAGTACTGTGGACACTGCAAAAGAAATAGCAATAATATTAAGGATTTGTTTTTCTAACAAATAAGTTGGAAACTGCCATGCTAGGGTTAGCCCAGCGCAAGTACTGTGGACACTGCAAAAGAAATAGCAATAATATTAAGGATTTGTTTTTCTAACAAATAAGTTGGAAACTGCCATGCTAGGGTTAGCCCAGCGCAAGTACTGTGGACACTGCAAAAGAAATAGCAATAATATTAAGGATTTGTTTTTCTAACAAATAAGTTGGAAACTGCCATGCTAGGGTTGGCCCAGCGCAAGTACTGTGGACACTGCAAAAGAAATAGCAATAATATTAAGGATTTGTCTTCTAACAAATAAGTTAATGAGGAGTTAAGACCAATCTTCCCTCATTCCTCTTTACACGTGGACAGGAAATTCAGAAAAACAATCTTTGTAAAGTCGACTTACAAGTATTTCATTACCTGTTTGCAACTAATTTCAAAAACATTTATTTTGGATACATTTTGTAAGGAGTACAGAGGAGTAATTCCAAGAATTTGGTTTTCAAGAAACTTGGTTTTTTTTTTTTTTTTTACACATGTTATACTGATTAAACACAATCTTTTGCCTTCATGGTCATATGATTAAGGGGAACGAGACACAGATAAGAACACAGGTACAAATTTCTTATATCAGGTAAAACACCTTTTTTGCTTGCTTTGTCAATTATTTTCCTTCTTGCTGTACCAAAATTTTCCACAATTTTCGCCAAAATTTGGGAGGGCTGTTCCCCCTGCCCCCTGGGCTGTACGCCTATGCTTGCCTGCAAGAAAAACGTGTAACAAAAGTGTTGTCACAATTTCACAGAAAAAGAAGTGATAGTCAGTGTTGTGATCAGAAGTTTTTAAGAGCCGGTTAATTTTTACAGAGGAGCAAGCTATGCGAGATACCGAGCGCTTGCACGAGGCATTCATCAGGGGTCCAAAGGGGGTGGCCCCGAAAATGTTTACATTTTACACCCTTAAAAATACATATTTTATGGGTTCTAGACACTAACAACACTGAATTAGAAGTACACATGTTGAGCCATATATCAAGTTTTTATACCCAGCCTGCTTATACCCCACAAATTCTAAAATCCTTCATATATCTGGAGCTGACAACCCAGCTAACAATTTGACGTTCTCACAACGTTGTAATGAAGTCAGACTTTGGTGTAGGTGACGTTATTAACGTAACGTTGTCACAACGAAACTTTGTCGACTCCCCTATACGTCTTCCGAACGTAAAGACGCAATGTAACAACCACATTGTTGGTACGTTTAAGAAACGTTCCAAGTGACCATAGGACAACTTATATATAACGTTACAACAACGTTGCCAGAGTGTGTGTTTTTGGTTGTTATAACGTTATCTAAGTAACGTTGTAGCAACGAATCTTTGTCGACTCCCCTGTACGTTTTTAGAACGTAATGATGCAACGAACTTACCACGTTGTAGGCACGTATACACAACGTTGCCATGTTGTAAATAATTGTTTTCAAAAGAATGTTGCAACAACGTAACTTTTTTCAGTACCCAGAACGTTGTCACAACGTAATTTTCCGGTACCCTGAACGTTGTCACAACGGCAGATCAATCATATATTTTTATTTACTACATCAGTTAATTACACAATTACACAATACTGTTAATTGGTATGTCATCATGATAATTTATTTTCAACAATACAACCTTACCAGTAGGTCTCTTCTACACGTTGCCGTTACCCGACTTTTCTGCACCTGTATACTATACATCGTACAGCAAGTACTATATATATAGACCGATTTTTTTTTATTTGGCAGTCATGGGTGTATATTTTTTAAAGGGTTGTTTAATTTTAATTATATATTGGAAATTATATTTCATGTTTTAATTACTGCATTTATTTTATCCATAAAATCCTCTGACAGTCTAGACAAATACAAGAAGAAATTAGTGCACCTAGTTCATAAATAATTTGGTAAATTTCTTGAAAAAACTTGTATGAATTGTACAACTTCAAAGCCCTATAGTAAATATCTAAAAATTTGCATATGTGATATTTACGTTGTCATGACGTTGTCATAATAATTTTTAATAGACCGCAGCTCCGTGCGCTACTCAATCTGTCAAGATGAGCGCATGATATCTGAACGGAAACGTAGGTCTTTGTAATTAATAAAGTGAGGCAAAACACAATTAATAGTACCCGAGAGTATACTTCAAACTTTGAAAGTATCTTTGAAACATTGATGAACAAGTTTTGGCTTTTGAGGAAGTTTTTAGCGTGGAACAAAAACAGCCTAAGTGATGACAGACCATACTATCAGTGGAAAATATTTCTGTCGAAGATTCCGTCAACGGCTTGGAATGCCGCTGTACGGTGGTGGTGTGTGGTGGTGTGTGGTGGTGCGGGTGGGGGGGGGGGGGGGGGGGTTGGATTCTCTCCCCATGTGCACTGCTTGACACAATAAGTTCAATTAAATGCAATTACCGGTTGTACTGTTTAGATTGATCGATGCAGATGTGATAGGGACGCTCCTCAAGTGCCAATTAATTGTACTAACTATGACAATCGATGTAAAAAACTAAATTGCGATAAAAACATTGTTTGTGATGTCAAACAACCCTTACTGTTAGATAATAATGTCCTTCAAAACCATCCCAATGAGCTGCTTGAAATATTCAATATGATTGTAATTAAACTATTGCCACAATTACGTGATGGTAAAAACAAAGATATACTATACTGTGATAAAACTAAAAGGCCTACAAATGATGTGAGGGTCACAATAGTATGTTTGAAGGTTGAGACAACGTGGCTGTCTCAACATAAATACAAACATACAACGTAATGACAACGTGAACACAAAAACTTAAACATTACGTTCTGACAATACCAAAATACAACAACAAGACAACATACAGCTGAAACTTAATAATTACGTTTTTATTGTTACCAAAGTACAACGTGAAGACAACGTGACTGCCACAACGCAAATATTATGTTTATATAATATCAAAATACAACGTAAAGACAACGTGACTGCCACAACGCAAATATGACGTTTTGATAATACCACAATGCAACGTGCAGACAACGTGCATGTCACAACATAATTACTACGTTGTTATGTAACCAAAATAAAACGTGTAGACAACGTGACTGCCAGAACGGCAAAACTACGTTTTAATAATACCAAAATACAACGTCAAGCTTACAACGTGACTGCCACAGTGTAAATATGACGTTTTGATAAAACCAAAAATGCAATGTGCAGACAACGTGCATGTCACAACATAATTACTACGTTTTAACGAGACCAAAAAATAACTTCTTCACAACGTTGGTGCCCTAACTTAAATACTACGTTGTAATAATACCTAAATACAATGTTGTGAAAACGTTCGGTGAAAAACTTTTCGGTAACGTTGCATAAACTACCAACATGCAACCAAAGTACAACATTGGTTGAAAATCATGTTAAGATCCGACGTTCATACAACGTCGTCAAAACGTTGTCAGCCCATCGACCAAATTGCAACCTTATCACAACGTTGTGCAATGTTGTAGCAACGTAATGTGTTAGCTGGGAAGTGAAATGAGACGAGTGTCAAATTTAATCAAATAAAGTATTTGTTATTTATTAAATGTAAGTTGTGTAAAATTCTTGCAACTTAATAAGGTAAGTTAATCCAGGGATGTGATTCCTCCGGTTTTTGCCGGAAATTCTTTTTTTTTTTACCAAAAAGTCGACCCGTGTGAATTGTGTAAATCCAGTGAGAAAAATGGGGACAGAAGATCGCAATACATTTGGTGTGCGAGCGCTGAACGCAGAAACCTTTGAAAATTGATGGACTTTTAACAAGTCTAATGTGCAGTGAGTCAACTACCCAGTAGAAGTCAATGTGGTTTGCGCAGTTACGCACGTACGGTCCAGACTAAAAAAAAAAAATTATTGGATTGCACTGCTCGGAGATGTGTGCTTTCTTTCTTCATACTTCCGTAAGAAAATAATTTTCTTGTCTATATCTCCCTCGTGAACACATAAATGTGACAAAAATAATGAAGAAACAGTGGAGAACGATTTGTGAACAACTGGTATGGCGGAGCGGCGTGAAGCGAGGGTTCTAATGAGCGTCGTTTCTGTCGTACAATAGCGACAAGAAAAATAACACCGCCGCGTGAACGAACGACATGTGTGCTCACAACTTGGTGAGTTAGATAAAAAATAAAACACATCCATCAAAAGGAGGAAGTCTGGCTACGTGTACTGATGCGTAACGTAGAGCTATACGTTCTACTATCGTCTGGTTCCTAGGTTTTTCTAATGCTTTACTCAAAGGATGCGGCAGCAATCAGACGCTGTGAGAATATATTTTTTTTCTGCTAACATGGAAAGGGGAAACATCGCTGCATCAAACAGTCAACTTGAAATAAAAATGACACAACAAGAATTGATCAATCGCGATCGTCGAGGACAAGATTTAACAACACTTTTGATTTTGATAGTTTTCAGTTAACTTACGTAAGAATTCCTTAGTTTTTAAGCTTATTTAGTAGCAAAAAGTACCGGTCGGCAATGTCGTAACATTGCTTGAGAGCCGGTCGGGATTTTTTAGAACTGGTTAGTGCCGACCAGCCCCGACCAGTGTAGTCACAACACTGGTGATAGTGGTTCCTCATAATGGCAGAGCAGCCAATATTTGCATCTTGCAATCATCAGGGAGATGTTGTACAAAAATCAGGGAGATATTTTAAAATACATTCAACATAATAGTTTCCATCATCGGGGCTGAGATTTTAAAATTTGTTCACCAGAACATAGGCAGATTTTTTGTTTTCAGGGAACTTTCTGCAGAATCAGGTAGAGTTGGCAGCTCTGTTATAGACAAACTTTTCTTAAGATGACTTGTAGCCAGTACCAGCACTTCCAGCAACAAGTAAACTTTCGAGTTATGACTTTTTCCCCCCAGTAATCATAACGACCAGACTTAAGGTCCTTACAAAGGATATAAACTGAAGTTTCATCAATCAATATGCTTGACGCCCTAAAAGAGCATGAATTTCATTGACATTTGACAGGCCTGTCTTATAATATGTTTCTTGAAAACTAACTGCTTGGAATGAATGTATCCCTCTGTACTCCTTACATCGACCACATCGATTCAATATTCTTAGTTCAATGCTGCATTAATTATGAGCACCATCTGAAGTGGGTTTCAATTGCTCCACTTCAAATCTTTGAAAAGTTGATCATCTTAAAATGAGGGAAACTTGAAAACACTTCAGCATCACCGCAAACACTCTAAGACTCAAGTGAACTCATGACCGAGCGGTTAAGAGCACCGGACTCAAGCTCTGGTGTTTCTGATCGGCAGAGTGTGGGTTTGAGTCCCGGTCATGACACTCGTATCCTCGAGCAAGATGCTTTACCATACTTGCTTTGTCCTTCGGATGGGACATTAAGCCGTACATGTACAGTAGGCCGCTTGTTCTAGCATTGGTACTGCACGTAAAAAACCCAGAACACTCATCGTGGAATAGTAGGGGTTAACCCCGGTGTTCCTGGTTCACATAGCAAGCACCCTTATTTACAGGTTTCCTCAGACTTCTAATGTCACATGAGGCATCAGAGGTAATTGGCAGTATTTTTCACTGCGTGAGGTGAGGGCGTGTGTGCGGACCAAATTTATGTGATGTGAAACAAATAAAGCAACGGCGCACCCAAGGGGGGGCTCGGGGGGCTTGAGTACCCCCCCAAGAGGGTCAAAAAAAAAAAACGGGGGGAGGAAGAGGGAAGGAAAGAAAGAAAAAGAAAAAAATGGGGGAGGGGAGGAAGGGGGAAGGAAAAAAGACCCGAGGAAGAAAAGTCGCAAATGTGTGTGTAGCTTTTGGTTTTTATTTCCGGTGGCAGTATTTTATTTTCTTCTTTTGCCATTCGCATTTTTTTTTCCTGCCGAATTACTCTTTTATACGGGAGATTCGATAACGCGAGGTGCGAGGTGCGAGGTGAAAGATTTTGAACACCATTTTATGACAACTCCCTTGTAATTGTTTAAACTTGCAACAATTTGAAACCAACAGGCTAATTTGCCCAGGATAAAATATATCTCACATTGTTCCGGCATTCAATGGTTTTTCCGCTCCAGGGGGCTTTGCCCCCTGGACCCCACCGGGGCTTCGCCCCTGGACCCCACCGGGGCTTTGCCCCTGGACCCCACCAGGGGCCGTAAGGCCGGCCCCTGGACCCCACCCAATACATTGGTTTGAGCCCCCCCCCCCAGTGCGCCGTTGAAATAAAGCAAACTATTTTTCTATTGTTAAATAGTAATATTTCATTCGTAAGGAAATTGTTACAAACAAACTACATAAAGGCAGTCAAAATAAGATAAATTGAATTGTAACTGTGCAAGGAAATTCGCAGTGGAAAGTTTCCTCATGCAGTCATAAATACAATCAACTGCCTCCATTACCCCTCAGCTTGAACTAATGGTTCCCGTTGAAAGTGTTCCCAAGGACTTGAGATTTTTCAATTGGAAACACCCCCTGCAAAATAAAATGCCCCAGCCCTTCTATAATTGAAAGGTTGGTTTCTTTCTAAACACTCCCTCTGCATGAGTGAAAATAAGGATACCTGTGTGCTAACCAAGAAAAACCTAAGTTTACAGACATGCAACTTGCAAAGTCTGCAGTTTGGCAGGGGGAAAAAACAGTGCTTAGGCACAGGAGCAAGAATGTTGAACTGTGTGTCTTTCAATTATCAATGGCACAGCTGATAAACCAAAAGTAGGTAATTAGCTGATAAGCTGAGAATAACATGCCTGTAAATATCACAGAAATGTGAATTGGGGGGGGGGGGGGGTAGTTCTCAGATGGTACAATCAAATTCCAATTTGAGGTAATTATAACTTATTTTGAATGTATGGAAACCAGTGACTAGTTGGTAGGCAATCAAGAGGTTCAAAGTCTGACACCTTTCCAAGCATTAATGAACTTTGGTTTTGATTTTGATTTGCTTTCAGGTTATTCAGATAAAAAAAACAGCAAGAAAACATGGCATAGTATAAATGAATACACAAAACAAAGTTACAAGGAAAAATGCATACTATCCAAAGATAACCCAAGACAGCCAATAATAGGCTTATTTCCATTAGGTCATTAATTACAGAAAACATATTTTATTTTTTTACAAAGCACGAAATTACAAAAACAAGTTACAAAGCACAAAATTATGAACACAAGTTACAAAGCACATCATTACAAAAACAAGTAACAGAGACAGAATATAAAATTACAAAAACAATTTGCAATTCACATAAACTTTCCCAACAAGTTAATAACTCGACTTGACATACCTGCTTAGGGAGGAAGTAAGGAGCGTCTGTCTCCAGTAAGATCTTTTCAAGAGGGATTTCTGAGGCAGTTCGATGGACGGGATAAGCGGTTGGGAAAGTCACCAGTGCCGTTAAGCCGATGAAGGCTTTTGGAAAAGCTTGAAAGAATCTCCTGGATAAAAACAATTTATTCTATTGTCAGAAGATGTAGAAGTCTATGCAGGAGTAAAAATAAATTTTTCATATTCTATTAGAATTTATTTTGGCAGTTCGATGGACGGGATAAGCGGTTGGGAAAGTCACCAGTGCCGTTAAGCCGATGAAGGCTTTTGGAAAAGTTTGAAAGAATCTCCTGGGTAAAAACAATTTATTCTATTGTCAGAAGATGTAGAAGTCTATGCAGGAGTAAAAATAAATTTTTCATATTCTATTAGAATTTATTTTGAGTTGAAAAATAGATCCAAAGAAGAAAGCATCTTGCAGACCTAATTACCAGTTGGAAATTCTTTACTGAAAAGTTTAGAGAACCTCAACTTCTGTAAATTAATGACCTCACATTTTGACCCTAGCAAAGTCTTCTTCAAGAAACACTAAGGGCCCAATTTCAAAAGCTGTTAGGCAGATAATACTGCTTGATAAATGTCTTTGCTTAGCAAAAATTGAGCGGGGCACCAGTCGCAGCGATGCAATCTTTATTTAAGTTTGGCTGGTAACCTGTTTCTGCTAAGCAATACTTTTCTGTGCTTAGGTTTTTGTGCAGACAGGCTTTATGATATTGGGGCCTGCTAGTAGGATCAAAGCGTATGGCCACTCCAAGTCATTTTGGTTGGAAAGCAATTTGCAACAGCTGATATACCGTAATTTCCTGAGGATAAGACGCATCTTATCTGACTTTCGAAGGTAAAAAAAAGTCACTGCGTCTTATCTTCCGATGCGCCTTATCTGATCTCGATTGAGTTCATTGTGATGAATACAAAGTGAAATCTTACATCTATACTGCAAAATAGTTCCTTTATTTCGTCCAGGGTAATTCTGTATGTCACATTTTTCTTAAAATAAAACCTACACCGTTCACATTTTTGACGAAACTTACCAAAGAACGAAGTCTCTGGCCGTGCTGCAGCCCACAATAATAACAGCAATACCGTCGCGAATGAGCGACGATCAATGCTGCATACAGTACACAGCTATCACATGACAGGCACTAGTCTTTATTAAACAAGTCGTTTTTCTATGTTATCGTGAATTTCGCCAACAGCGGGCGTATGTTCCTAATGTGAAAGCATTATTAAGAAAGCGCCCTCTAGCGTTCATTGGTTCTTGCATGTATTGTAGTATTAAAAAAAGTGAGATAGCAAAGACTAGCAGCCAATTCATTGAGAAACATTGGGAATATGTTTATCTGCGCGCGCTCGTTGTGTAAAACGAAAAACTGCAAAGCTACGGTTTTAGAAAAAATCTTTAAAACGAACATGGACAAAATAATAATAAAAAAATAGCAGTGATGTTTTACTCGTCTTCGTGATAATAAAATTACGATCCCTTTGCGCATCACAATGACCCCTGTATGTGTTGATGTACATGCGACCGTGTACAAAGTGAAAATATCTTGCGCCCTATGCGGCGGGGCGCCTTATCTGATAACCCTTGAATCTTATTTTGGTAATTTGAGGTACTGCGCCTTGTGCGCCTTATCCGCAGGAAATTACGGTACTTGGGTTTTGTTTTTTTCCTTTACTTTAACTTCTCTGAAACATTCTGAGAGTGGAGCCACATGAGGTGAGTTACTTCATTCTTTCTAGCCTATTTCACTCCACTGCAGGAGGAAAGCCTCTTCATCAATTCTCCATTTCGTTCTTCCCTGAGCCGTCTGTTGCCAAGCAATGCCCCTTATACGTTCTTAGTTCATCTCCAAATCTTCTGTATTGTCTCCCTCTTTGTCATGTTCGGTTTCTTGGAATCCAGTTGGTTTGTTTGCATTCCCACCTTGTTAGATGACCTGCCCGTCTCCCATCTCCATCTCTTTGATTTAATGGTCTATTGTAACTCCATTGCCCAGGGCCATGAAATTGGGCCCAGCTAGGGCACAAAACCTGATAATTAACACAGACAAGTCTTGCTAAGGTAAATTGCCATGGCCCTTACCTTGCCTCCTCCGGGGAACCAGTGAAGCAGTGACGATGGATCTTGTAGTTTCTAGGTACTATCTCCTTCATGATGCTCAGAGTATCTACCTCTGCATCTCGGCTGTGTATGACCAGAGGCTTACCCATGTGGACTGCAATCTGCAGTTGACGGCGGAAGACTTGCAGCTGCAGCGGTCTGTCCGATGTGCAGCGATTGGAGTAGTCCAGACCGATCTCTCCTAATGCTATGGCCTGATAGGGGCAGAAAAAAGAGGGAAAAACTGTTGAAGTTCACTTCCAGAAAGAAATAATAATAATAATAATAATAATAATGGCTTCTTATATAGCGCTCATATCCGTCACTCAGTGACGCTCAAGGCGCTTCAACAGTCAATATTTTCCTGCAAGGTATATATGTGGAGCTACTTTTTGAATTTTGAGGCCTATTTCTTTACATAGCACCATGTAATGGTTTACAAGGTGCTGTGGCGCAATATGCAGCCGATCAAACCAGGAACACCGGGGCAAACCCCTTCTCTTTTCGATAAGTGCACTGGGTTCTTTACGTGCATTACACAACACACGGGACCAACGGCTTTACGTCCCATCCGAAGGACGAAGCAATAATGGTTAAGTGTCTTGCTTAATAAGGACACAAGTGTCACGACCGGGACTCGAACCCACACTCTGCTGAACAGAAACACCAGAGCTTGAGTCCGGTGCTCTTATCCGCTCGGCCACGACACTAACCGAACAAACCGAAGAAAGTAACCGAAGAAAGTATAGAGTCAGTGCTCAGAGCTGCCAACATTTGCATCTTGCAATCAGGGAGATTTTAAACAACGATCAGGGAGATATTTAGAATTACATTCAACATAAAAGGGAAATCGTTTCAATAATCAGGGAGATTTTCAAATTTGTTCATCTGAACATGGAAAGATTGGTTTATTTTCAGGGAACTTTCTGCAGAATCAGGGAGAGTTGGCCGCTGTGATTGCTACAAACTGAAAAACTAAAAACAATTAGATCAACCGAGACTACTTGCAAATTATTTTCTCGTCGGCCATCTCTTGTTCAATCTGTTCTGTCCTTTTCCATTGATTTCAAAAAGATTTAAAGTTCCCAAGTGAGGATACTAGTCTTTGACAATTAACTAAGAGAGGTTTGCGGTAACACCGTGTTAAATCTCGTTTGAGTAACTGTTGGTTCTGAAAAGAACCGGTAGTTTAACGACTCAACGTTTCGATCAGTATGCTCTGATCGTCTTCAGGAGAATGCTGGACTCTCCTGAAGAGTCCAGCACTCCAGCATTCTCCTGAAGACGATCAGAGCATACTGATCGAAACGTTGAGTCGTTAAACTACCGGTTCTTTTCAGAACCAACAGTTACTCAAAAGAGATTTAACATGGTGTTACCGCAAACCTCTCTTAGTTATACTCCCACCATGCAAAGCTTCAAATCCTACTCTTTGACAATTACCAAAAGTATACCCTGCCTTTAAATGTCTTAACAACTCACCTTGGGATGCTTCATACATCGGATGATGTTCTCCTCAACAACACCATCGTAGCTCTTGGCATGATGAGGATGACATCCAAATGCCGCCCAAATGTTCTCCTCCATCACCAATTCCTCCCAAATTGCCCCCCTCTTAAACGCCTCCGGGGTGCAGAACACTGCCAAGCAGCCGGCGTAGTTCCCTGGAAAGTTGTGAACAGTGGAGAACTTTTTAAAAGTCCCACGAAAATCTGATCGCTGGTAGAGGAAGTCTATGTGACAGTGAGTGTCGATATAGGGCACTGAGGATGCTGGATAGTCAACAACAGGACTGAGTTCTACGAGGGAAGATGGATGATGAGGCCGTTGGTATGTCTTCCAGGGGTTTGATGTTGTGACCTCGTTGGTCCACGGGGTGAATCTAGTTGGTACAATTGTGCCTGGAGTTCTGTTCATTGTGGAGGACCAGCCGACAGACCCGGTAGACCATGGTTTATAGCTCGGTGGATTGGCTTTGACTTCAGACAAAGGGGATATGGAGCTTCCCGGTGCTGTGTATTGATTTGAACTTGATATGGGCACCAGGTTTGAGGGGCGAGTTGTTCCACTAGTGTAGACACATCTTTGGCTTGAAGTCGGCTGATGAGAGTTAAAAGGTAAGCAACTCCTTGACCTTTGATGACCCCTTTTGAGGAATCTTGGTGGGATGTTATCAGACAGAGACCTGATCTGATGGACACCACTGGAAGTGAAGGCTGATTCACACTCTCCTGCGCTGTTGCTTGGGGTCTGGAATCCATCTCCTTTCCATGGGTATTCACCTGGAGCTTCCGTATTACCATACTGCGATGGGTCAGCGTTTAGCTGTCTGCCATCCGCAGTTTGATCAAAATTAGGGGAGTTCTGCTCTGCACTAAACTTATCAAAAGCATATGGAAGACGTGGAGGAGTTTGAGCTTGGTCCCCATCCCAGACGTGTGGTGTCGGACCAGTCCATGTACTTGCCCTGGTCGTCTTTGACTGTACGGCAGGAGGACACACATAGTACGGGGACACCGTTGCAACATTCTTTTGATTAGGAGAAACAAGTGGTTTGACAGGACCATCCACTGGGAAAGAAGCCACCTTGAAGGGAGATACTTGACGTTTAGGAAGCACCCTATTAGAATATTGTCTTTTGAAGACTTCTTCATTGTTACTTGTCATGATTCCATCTATCAGCGTGTCCCATGCATCACCAGATCCTGAGGAGTCAGACAATTCACCGGCCTCCAAGTCCTCCCGTCCTCCTCTACTAGTTCTCTTTGGTTGAGTCGAAAGTGGCAAAGCATCAGCTAGTGAACGGGGAGTCGATTCTTCATGTTTGTCCAGCCACTCCAAAATGAAGGCTTTCTTTTTCCTTGGGCAAGGAAGTTCGGAGGGTAGATGGTCCATTGCATTCTCAGATTTTTGAGGTGTAGCATTTGATACTTCATGTTTTGGTTTAACCTCCTTATCACTCAGCTCATCTGAAGTACATTTTTTTATTGAAAGGCTCCTCGGGGTGAACCTAGGCATAGGCTTTGCATCATGTTCTGCTTTCTGAAACACCTTGTCCTTCACTTGTTTCAGAGTTTCTGCTTTAGAGAGAAATTCCAATTGCTCCTTTTCAGAATTTTCCACAAAAATTGGAAAAACTGAGCGAGGCTGCATCATGCTTTTGGTCCGATGATGACTTTGCTGCTGAAGAGACTTCTCTAGCTGTGAATGACTGACGTTGGTTCCAGGAGAATCTCCATCAGGTTTCTTGGGAGATTTGCTAACCTGTTTTGTCGGTGGCACCAAAGTACCTTTCAGTTCATCCTCCTGAGGGGTAAGGTTAAATGCTTCATAGATGTGGTCTAGATGAACCTTAGCACCTGGCCAGGACTTCCTCTGTTGCTGCTGCACTCGCCAAGACTTGTTCTCATCACTTGCTCTTGAACTTCCTGCAGACTTGGGCCGTGGTGGTTGTCCTCCTCTCGGTAATGGATCCAAGTCTGACTGTAGCACACGTTTGGATAAGAATCCTCCTCCCTCAGTTCGTGGTGAAAGTGACTTCAGTTGGCTCTCTACCGCTCTTCTCATCTCTTCCACACATTTGGTTCTTGTACTTTTAGTTCTGGGGACTGTTTTCTCATCTGGAGATTGACTGGTCATTAATGTGTTGTCTTTGGTACTGCTAGGTGATGCAGTCAGCTTCTGCTTTACTTTGTGACTTTTTGTGCTTTTCTCTCTTTTGGTTTTGGCAGAATCACTAGGAGCTGAAGGGCTTTTTTTCTTTAACATTGCCTCTATTTGTTTAGTGTTTAATTTTGCAACTGTGTCATCACTTGTTGTTGGTATCTTGGAAGATTTATCCTCAGACTTCAACTTGCCTGAGGTCTTTGTGGTCTTTTCCAGGTTAGAACCCCTTCGATCATCACCAGCACCTCGTTGTTTAACAGTTGGCATCTCAGGGTTATCAACCATGCTGTCCCAAGATTCCACATCAAATTCACCGTGGGGAACATATTTCTGCTTGTTCTGTTCTATTTTCAGGCTTATACGTTCCTTAACCTTTTTGGTTGTACTCTGTTTTCCCTTCTTCAGACTTTTTTGTTCTGGTTTATAGCTTTCCTGTTGTTGAGATATGACTTCCTGTAGAAGCGCAGCATTTTTACATTTCACTGTGATATTGCTCTTCTTCTCATAGTTACATGTAGCTTTTGATGCTAGTTCTTCTGAGCAACTCTCATCAACGCAGTAAGGTGACCCAGTTTGCAGTTTATCTGAACCATTTTTTGTCTGAGTCCCTCCCAGCCCATTCTTCCTCATTTTAGTCTTTAGCTGTTTATTGCCTGGAGACAAAGCCAAATCACTGTGGTTTCTCTTGGAGGAGTTGCTCTCTGAACTACCACTGTCAAAAGATGCACATTTCTCCCTCTCCTGGTTCTTTCCTGCCATCTCATCAGGGGCATCCGGAGCATCTTGGCTACTCTTAGTTCTCCTTCTCCTACTCTGTACGTTTCCCTCTGGTCTGATTGGCGAACCTTTACTTTGAGTTCTGAGAGGCAAATCTTTACTTTGAGTTGCAGGGTTTGCCTTTTGATGGATTTTGTTTGCACAACTTTTCTCAGTGTCTATCTTTTTCGTGTTTGGAAAGTCTGCTCGTCTTTTTCCTGATGCTGATGCTGGTGGTGGTTGCAACAACTGTTCATGATGAGCCTTGTGGGCAACATTTTTGGAGGGGGTCCAACTGTTTAAAACTACTTTCCTGGAGCTCTTCTTTTGAGCGGACAAGTTCTTATTTCCCCCTGGTTGTTTGTTCAAGGTGCTCCTGGGTGAGGTAAGTCTATTTGTAGAAGTGGAATCATTTTTGGTCTGTGGTGACGGTGAAGACAAAATCAAGCTCACAAACTCATCATGGCTGTACATGTTTGTAAACTTTTGATCACACCACTCTGATAAGGACATCCCTGCTTCTTTATTGAAGTTAGACGCCATCTTGGAAGAGAAAAATATTTAAGTAATTAGAGCCAATACCGACTTTTCATACTTTATGTAGGAAAAACTCTATTCCATGTTTCTTCTCGATACTTATGCTATTGCAGGTGACTAGGCATTTGATAAACTGTGATTTTTTTTTCTTCTTCTGTCATTTACCAAAGCCAATCTCTAGCCAAACTGGCTAGTCTCTAAGTCTAAGGGTTATTGAAACAAAAACTACTTTACAAACACTGGACTCCCTTCAATTGTTGTAAGATGGTACACTAATGTTCCTCAACTAATTCCAACCATCACAATAATTGGAATGAAGGTGTAAAAACTTTGTTTAAAGATTTTAATTTCAACCCCCAAAATGTCAATAGAAAAAGCTAATTGACAATTGACACACAACCAAAATTATTCAATCAATCAAATCATGCATCTCAATCAAATGCTCAAAGTAACAAAGCTCGGGGAACTTCAAGTTGAAAGTGTTTCCCGGTACCAATCATGCCTAAATTTCCTACGATATGATATGAAGCTCCAACAGATTTTAAGGACATGACAGTGACACACACCTCCTTCGTAATTTTCGTCTCTCCCTGGACCCTGTTTAGCAGTTTACTGTTTAGTGTTTGTATTGAATGATGCACGGACGTGTCTGCCACGTGCATGGATGGATTACTTTTGCAAATTCACACTTGCCCGCCACTTTTTCGACGTTATACACCTGAAAGTACAATTCTACTCTCAAAAATACCAAAACACCACTTTCACTTACTTGATTGTCACAAACTGCAGACGATTGCGATTCAAGAAACTGGACAGTCCAACTTCGGCAAAACTTTGTTTTAAAAGAACAATTCGGATTAGCCCCAAAGTAATTAGCATGATACCCTTGTAAAAAATACATTGACTTACTGTGCTATTGAGACTAGGAACAAGGTCAAAAGCTTGAGCTTTGAAGATTATTGTCAGGTGGTGGCGCTATTTACTTTTAGTGTGAAAGTGAAAGTAGTATCATCTGTGTAAACAAAACAAGAGATTGAACCTTTTCATTTGTCTTCGTTGCTCTTGATATTACCATGTGTATCCTCCCCTGTCCGGTTTTCGATGTAGTATGCCTTTTTCTTTGAATTGAAAAAAAATAAAAATATTCCATAATCAACTGATGCCCTGATTACCTTCTTTTGTTTATAAGAAATATGCAAACATATATTAAAATGTGATGGACATTGAAACTTTCACACCACGCACCGATCTTCGATGACTTCAATAGCGTCCCATTTGTTTTGAGTTTGACCTGTTTTCGATGCAAACAAGAAAGTATGGTGTCCGGGTGAAGCCATACGTGGAAGAAACATCTGCAGTGACTACAAGTGTTCTGTGAGACTTAGTGTATGACTCTATAGCCAGCAGTTTTCTTCATTTTATTCAACATTTTTTATTTAGTTTTAAAAATAACCATGGTATTTTTCAAAAACTAAAAAAAAAAAAAAAAAAAAAAAAAATGTAAATAATTCTTGGCTTTGAAATCTTATTTTTATTTAGTTTTGTGTCTTTTTATGTTTCTTAACATTTATAATAAAGCATATAAATAAACAGTGATAATCGAATCACAAAGCTGATGTTTAAATTTTAATATTAATAACAAAAATGATAGAGTGTTACACCAAAAAAATATCCAGACTATTAGAAAATGATATAAGGCACGTGGCTTCTTTAAGCCTCTGTATTTTTTCCCCCAGAATGCTCAGCAGAATGTTCAGTCACATGATTTGATCATCGTGAATTGTGAATTGAAAATATGTTTGATGAAACTTTTTCGGTGGGGAATTTTTTTTTTATGGCCCCGACAGTATGACATATTTTTGTACCTTGCAGAAATGCCTAAAATACCACAACTTTTTGCATTTACAAGTGCAACTAACCAGTGGAGCCTTACATGTTTCTAAGTTTTGGTCAAATGAGAGGAGACTCTTTGCTTGGCAAGTCACTAAACCACAAAAATTGTATCTATGGACTGTTTACATCGCGCACAGAGAGTTAAAAGATTTGCCTCGATTTCAGGGACGCCCTGAATACAGGGCGTCCTACGACCGGGCCAAGAAATACCATAGGACCATCAGTCAGGCATCATCACTACACCCTGTGCCTCCAAAGTTGGCAGAAAACATCGCCTTTTTAGTGAACAAGAAAAAGAAAAGTTTTCTTCAAAATTGGGACAAACCAACGATTTTAGCGCCCCCAACGGTGACTCCCGTAATAAGCAACACAAAATGTCCTTTAATGGTAAATTTATTTATTTCTTTGTACATCAAGTAGAACTTCGTAAAATTGTGCAAGTTTCAAAAAAAATATCGCTTGAGATTTTTGACAAAAATAGTATGGATGGGGGCCGTAGCCTACCCCCCAGCCTTCCTCCATGCCCCAGTAAGTCCCCCCTCCCTAAAAAAAACCAAAAGCCATTCCTGATATGGTCTGGTTGTAAAATCTGAGGTTGAAGTGATTGAAGATACAACTGGAATGTTTTTACTGCATGCCCTGAAATGTGTCTCTATGACTAGATAGACGATGCTACTTATGACATTTTATGTGTACTAGTACAGAATAGCACTGGAGCCTAAACTTTCTGTGGGCACAAAGTGTGCTGAATGGTAGAAAACAAAATCCCACATTTTATGGAGTTGGCAGTATACAATATTTTTCATAACTATAAGAAAGGATTGCGGTAAAACCATTAACTTAATTATGTCTTTTCAGAGTTGTTGCAGTTTCTGAAAAGAACTGGTGGTTTCAACTCAATGTTTCTATAGTAGCTCTGATTCAGCGTTAAGGAGAAGTTATTTTACACAACGCTCTTGACAAAAATATGGATCTATGGACCGGGACTAGACCATAGTTTAGGAAGGAAGCCCCCAAGTTCATCCTCCCATGAGTTGGTTCCCAGATGATGAGTTGGCTGGCAGGCAAATCTGGGTGTCACAGACCGTGCGAGGTGAGATGCAGCCATCCTCTAATTATTTGATTGGTCAACTTCATGAGGTTGTTTTTTGTTTGTTTGTTTGTCTTTTTTTCCCGATTGCGGTAAAACCCTTCCAAAAGTGGTGTAACTTCGTTAGTTGACTAGAGAAACAGTGCTCCGGAAATAGGTTGATCCAGTTGGATTAACTGGTTCAACCATTCAGTGTTCGAGCGACAACCAGATTGACTATGGTAAAGTCTAGTCGACTGTAGTCAGCCAACCGAACTTACTCTTGGCTGGCGAGCAAATCTTTATGTCACAGACAGTGCGCAGTGAGATGCAGCCATCCTCCAATTATCTCACTGGTTAACTTCAGGAGGTTGTTTGTTTGTTTCTTTGTTGGAGTGGTTGAATTTGTTTGCCTTTTTTTTTGCCAAGCAGAAAGCATTTGCTAGCAGCTCAATGACAGCAGCTCAACGACACCAGCTGCTCCAGATAAGTTTATACTCGCAATTTCCTAGTTGTAATAAGATGTTTTTCAACACAGTACTAAAATTATTTACACGTATTCTCAAAAATAGCTTTTTGCAAAGATAATTTATATATTTATTTGTGCATGCTTAATATCATACTTTAGACATGTTAGACCTGTAAATGTTATCCCTAGGAAAATATACATTTAATAAAAGTACATCCTTGATAGTGGGACACGCTGCCTTCGGATTTGGGCTTTGGGCTATAAATAAGTTTGTTATGAAATGAAAATGGTTGGAAAGAGGTTTTACAAATAGAATATAATGATTCAGACAAATATCCCTCAAAATTGTGTGCATGGTTTTCCTTTTATTTCATGAACTAACACGGTCCGCCATTTTGTAGAGTCAAAACTTTTGGTTCTACCAAATGACGGATTGTTCTAGGTCACCAAGTAAAAGAAAAACTATAGTGACAATTTTGAGGTATCTTTGAGTGGATCATTATATTCTACTATCAAAACGTCTTTCCAACCATATTCATTTCATAACAAACGCTTTTTATAGCCCAAAGAGCCCAATCCGAAGGAATTGTGTCCCTTTAAGTTGTACTTTGTCATGAATCATAATACAATGCGCTGTTAGAATGCCCAAGAAAAGTAAAAGATAAAAAACAAACAAAACATTTCCTATGCATACTCGTTATTCCTCAGTGTGAAACAGGCAACAAAAACCTTCTTTAATGTGCTGCAATCCTTGGTGAATTAGCCTTTCCAATTAAATATGCGAGTTACATTCACGCATGGGCTCAGACACTATTGGTCAGCAAAGGCCATAGATTTGTGCACTAGCAAGACGAACGGATGTGTATTCGTCACGCCACCATCAGTTCCATACAAAAAGGTGCGATGTTCCTTTGTGTTGCCCAACAGTAGTGTTGGTGCGCATGCACGAAGTGCAATTTACATATTTCATGAGAAGGGGCTATTGAGTGCAGTTTATTGTAAATCGTCCGAATTAATGAAAGAGAAAAGTGTAAACACCAAATGATGACAAAATTATGAAAAAAATTGATGTAAGAATTTCAGTTACACACCTACATGTATATTCCAACACCCCTATGTTCTGACACTCCTTGTGTGTTTTCCTAGTCTTAACCCTAACCCCTATCCCGACACTGACCCTAGCATGTAAATAATAATAATAATAATAATAATAATAATGGCTTCTTATATAGCACTCATATCCGTCACTCAGTGACGCTCAAGGCGCTTCAACAGTCCGTATTTTCCTGCAAGGTACATGTATGTGGAGCTACGCTTTTGATGTATGAGACCTATTCCTTTACAAAGCACCATGTAATGGTTTACAAGGTGCTGTGGCGCAATATGCAGCCAATCAAACCAGGAACACCAAGAGCGAACCCCTTCTCTTTTCGATAAGTACACTTTTTTTTTACACATGCATTACACAACACACGGGACAAACAGCTTTACGTCCCATCCGAAGGACGCAGCAATAACGGTTAGGTAAGTGTCTTGCTTAAGGACACAAGTGTCACAACCGGGACTCGGACCCGCACTCTGCTGAACAGAAACACCAGAGCTTGTGTCCAGTGCTCTTATCCGTTCGGCCACGCCACGCCACATCAATATTTTTTTCTTCTTCAGAATATAGGGTTGTGGGAACATGAGGGTGTCAGAATATAAAGCAGTCACCAAGAATTGCATTGAGGATAATGAATATTTTTGTTTACCCTTACACCGATAAGTAATAAGCACTGTGTACACAGCAACAGTTACAGAGTGCCGATGGCGCAAGATCATGCACTCTGGCTGAAATGCGAATTGTGCACCAGACGCCATTTTAGAAAGCAACTCTTTTGATGCAACAATAGATCAGTGCAGACAATGACCATTGGTCCCAATGATATCAAAACATTTGCCAACTGAAATGGCACTCAGGCATATTTCATGTTCTAACAATAGATAGACCTCCAGCTCCCGATCTTGTGCCTTCTGTGCTCTATAATCGTTGGTGTTTTCAAATCCTGCAAAAATGAACATCCAAAGGCTACTCTGATGGGATTCAAGCCCATAACCCTGCATTCTAGAGCAAGTTCAATGGTTTACAGATTAAGAATTCCTTCCTAACTACTCGGCTCGAATCCTATCTCAGCAGACTATTGTTTTCCTGCATGACTCTGGAAAGCACTCAGTGTACATGTACATTGCTTTCACACACTGCTTATCACACCCTGATTTATACAACTATAGAAAACCTTTTGTGTAAATATAATGTGTTTGAAATAAACACTTTGGAAACCCTGTTTTTTAGATTTCCAGCAAACTTGAATTCTATTTACAGATCCTAGCTAACACCACACTCTAATAGATCGATCCATTAAGCCCCGCCTCCTTACGAGTTGACCAATCACAGCCGCGAAACCCGATCACCATTAGTGCAAAGATCACCAAACGGCTCAAATGGTGATCAGATTTCGCGGTTGTGATTGGTCAATGAGAAATGGGTGTGGCTTAATGGATCGGTGTATTCGGGATTATAGTTGGATCGATAAACATTCCATAATTTGAATATCCCAAAACAACATAGACCTGCTTGTCCACTGGGTTCAATACACCGATCCATTAAGCCACGCCCATTTCTCATTGACCAATCACAACCGCGAAAACTGATCACCATTTGAGCCGTTTGGTGATCTTTGCACTAATGGTGATCGGGTTTCGCTGCTGTGATTGGTCAACTCGTAAGGAGGCGGGGCTTAATGGATCGGTCTATTGTTGTTGTAGTCTCCTGAAAAGGCCCACCCTTGTACTTTGTACCAGAGTGTGCGCATGAGATTCTATTTGGTTTGTGGTAGTGTTTTTCCCTGCTCTTGTATACCCTTCTTCAATTGCACTATTCCAGAGCCTCTTGGGGGGAATATTTTGAAAATTTCTTAGTCGTCTCCTCTGTTCACCATCCCTTATAAGTAATGACGTCAAGCATCATCAAATCACTTATATAACATTTATACCACGCTCATGGTACCGTTCAAAATAACCCACCATAAATCCACCCCGCTTATAAGAGTGTACGATTTATCAAAATGGCATGAAAGAGAGCATTTCATAAGCAATGCGGTGATGCTTAAAAGCCTTACATATCGCTGACAGTGGCTGATCAAATCAGTTGTTCTTTAAGCCTGGAGGTTATAAAATTATAGCATAAGGCACGTTTGAGGATCTCTTGGTTTCCTTACAAGAGATAAATAAAAAGTAACAAACCACAAGGGAAACCGACCGAGTAAATTTAAAATAATTTGGGGTTGACCAAAGACATTATTATTATTTTTTTCTTTCCCAAATTATAAATAATAAATAATAATAATAACATGTAATACATATTATTGAAAATAATAATAATGCTTCCTACTGGATCCTTTGAAAGTTTCAAGAGAATGTTCTCCTGATGGATTGAATACACTTCATCACCACTTCCCATTGGTCTTTGAAGTTTTCATTGATAAAGCTGCTGTTCAGATTTGTTCTGGGAAAAGGTTCGAATCCCGCTGGAGTCCTTTATAAGTCTCAACAGAATGTACTCCACATGTTGTGGATTGATAGAAAAGACACTTCCTGACTTTCAAGTGATCCTTGAAGTTTTCATCGAGAAAGAGGCAGTTCAGATTTGTTCTGGGAAAAGGTTCGAATCCCGCTGGAGTCCTTTATAAGTCTCAACAGAATGTACTCCACATGTTGTGGATTGATAGAAAAGACACTTCCTGACTTTCAAGTGATCCTTTAAGTTTTCATCGAGAAAGAGGCAGTTCAGATTTTTTCTGGGAAAAGGTTCGAGTCCCGCTGGAGTCCCTGGGATAGTCTCAGTAGAATGTGCTTCTGATTCTATGGATGGGTAGATGCTGCATATCCTGCCAGTGATCTTTAGAGTAGTCCCAGAGGTAGAAGTCAATGATTATACTATTCAGAGTCAGGTCAGAGAGGGAGGCATCCTCGTCCATCAGTCTCTGCAACTCTTGATGGATTAACTGTGTCATGAGGAATATGTATAAAAAAAATGTAAATGATTGTCAAAAACTGAAAAGTGAAATTATAACTTCATTTGAAGCATACACATAGTTTTAAATGAAACAGAGACTTATCATAATCAAATATAATACTGATCCATGAAAACAAGTAGGAAACTAACATTAGTACATGTACAGGTGTTTGCAAACTTTTTTTTACAAACTATTTAAAGGGGCTGTGTGGTCAAGATCAAAGCAGGCCTGTTGCTGTACATGGAACTATGAACTCTCACCCAGTTACTGCACACGCGCACTGATCAGAGGGATCTGATAGATGTAATCAGGGGGGGGGGGGGGGGGGCGTGTGCAGTAATTGGGTGAGAGTTTATAATTCCATGTACAGCAACAGGCTTGCTTTGATCGTTACAAAAGCCCCTTAAAAACCATTTGTTTACCAAAAACAAATTGGAAATCAGATTAAAGCAGGAAGAATATCGTTTCTGCATTACATGTAACAGGTGTAAACAAAATTGTACAGTGTGCTCTGATCTGTTTACAATCTGATGTAAACTTCACGCGTTAGTTGTACCTTGAGTTGCATATTTGCACAATAAATAAACAAACAAACAAATAAATAACCAAACTTACTGTACAAACAAAGAAAACAAATCAATGTTGGACATTTGGATGAATGACTGTTGGAATTTGTTCATGAACAAACACAAAATGTGATACAATAAATCTAATTTTTAATACAATCAAACTGCATCAATCCAGTATCACAAGGGAAATGCCACAAAATAACAGTTGCAATCTTTATCCAGTGTTACGTTGACAAATAAGTGATAGCATTGCTGAAAACAGTGTAATAATAATAAAACTAATAAGGGAATAAACAGAAGTTGAAGACCGACAGGGTCGTGGCCGTGTGATGAAGGACCAAGCCAAAGGTGAGGTCCTTTATCCCACGGCCACAACCCTACAAGGTTTTAAACGGTTGTTTAAGACCGAGTCAGTGTCACTACTCTTATTTTCCAATTCATAAATACCCTTTCTGTTAAAAAGCAAAATAATGTAGGAAAATCTGTAAAACTTTTCTGTTTCGTAAATTATCAATTTCAGTCACGTCCTTAAAGGTATTATACAGGATTGGCAGAGCTGACAAAATAACCACAGACAGTGTTCATGTTTTGTGTAATCAACCACATACATGAAATAACAAACCTGTGAAAATTTGAGCTCAATTGGTCATCGAGGTCACGAGAAAATAGTGAAAAGAGACCTTATGTGTTTTCTGTTTTTCAAACATGGAGTTTATTATCGCGCGCGATAAAAACTATTGTTTTACTCATTTCTCAGAAACGATAGCATTTCAGGCAGAAATATTTTAAGGAACCCTTTCTACCATTACTTACTTTAAATCATGTAAGTTATGTGTGAATCTGTGAACATTTGTGTTTTTCGATCTTACCAATAGTGTATAGGGCCTTTAAGCTACAACATGAGGGGTCAAATTGCATATACGATGATCAACAATGGAAACTGAGAAAATAGAAGTAGCTGCTGCAAACTGCTTACTAACCAACATGACCAGTGGTATAAAATGCAACGATTGTTAATGTCGTCATGTTTTGACCCTAGCAGAGTCTTTCTCATAAGGAACATTACGCAAACTCTTACCTCTACAGCCCAGATAGAGCACCCTCTGATCTCGACCTCTAACCTCTCACCCGGAGTGAAGAGACGCCCTGACTGAAGAATCTCTCGAAGATGAGCAGAATACTTCAACACTCCGAAGTAATTTAACACCTGAGGCACTCTGTCAAAACAAAACCACAAATAAAAACCAAAGTAAAAAGCTGGATGTTGAGAGTTTCAAATTGTAAATAGCGCCCTCACTTTATGGGGAAATGTCTTCTCAATATCTCGCCCACAATTTCTTGCATCATTTTCCCAAATTGGGTCACAAGCCAAATCATTATATATAGGATAATACCCGAGGTGGGTGTCTTTCGTGGGTTAAATGGCCCAAGAGCTTCACCCTCGGGCCATTTATATCCCACAAATGGTGCGTACACCGAGGGCATTAAGCGACTTAACCTCCACCTCCGCGTTTTTGAGATATCGCCGAAAAACCGGAGCGAATATGTCCACGCAGGAAGAATAATCCCTATAGGAATACACAGTCTGAGAAACGTTTCTGACAAAAACGTTTCTCAGATTCAAATTTTGGGGCATAAAACCCGATATCTTTTTCCATAACCACATTACTTCGAAGTGAAATGATTCTCAAAATGCTTTTTACTATCGAAAGCTAAGTTTTTATTGTCATTAATTTTCAGAGTCATTATCAAACTTATACAGACCCTTTTAAAAAACAGGTGCTTTCCTTATCAAACAGGCGGACAGAGCCCAAACTGTAGCAAAGCCCAAGCTGTGGTTTCCAAATGGCCTATATCGCCACAAATGAAAATTACACAACACATGGGACCAACTGCTTTACATCCCATCCGAAGGACAAAGCACTAATGGCTAAGTGCCTTGCTCAAGGACACAAGTGTCATGACCGGGACTCGAACTCACACTCTGCTGATCAGAAATACAAGAGCTTGAGTCCTGTGAGCTTGACCACATAGCCACGAACTAGCCATCAGATCTCAAGTCTGATGCACTAAATCACACGCCACATGAAGTTAAATCCCGTTTTCTTTTCTGCTTATATAATATTTCTTACCTATAATCTGCAAACATAGTTAAAACCTTGATATCGGTGAAGTTTCCAAATCCCTGACCTTCAAAGCATGCCCATATATCAGCGATGAGTATCTGTGCTCTCTTGTATAGCGACACTGTAAAGAGACAACAGATACAAACAGTCTATTTAAATTGCCTATTAAGGGAACTTTCTAAAATTCAACGAGTTCAAAACACCGCTGCTCGCCTCGTCTCGTCTCCTGCACACCTCGTTCCCAACATATTACTCCCATCTTACAAGAACTCCACTGGCTCCCGATCAAACTGCGTATCATATACAAGTTAAATCTTCTCACTTTCAAAGCTCTTCAAAGCTCTTGGGCGTGTCGTGGCCGAGCGGATAAGAGCACCGGACTCAAGCTCTGGTGTTTCTGTTCAGCAGAGTGTGGGTTCGAGTCCCGGTCGTGACACTTGTGTCCTTATTAAGCAAGACACTTAACCATTATTGCTTCGTCCTTCGGATGGGACGTAAAGCCGTTGGTCCCGTGTGTTGTGTAATGCACGTAAAAGAACCCAGTGCACTTATCGAAAAGAGAAGGGGTTTGCCCCGGTGTTCCTGGTTTGATTGGCTGCATATTGCGCCACAGCACCTTGTAAACCATTACATGGTGCTATGTAAAGAAATAGGTCTCAAAATTCAAAAAGTAGCTCCACATATATACCTTGCAGGAAAATACTGACTGTTGAAGCGCCTTGAGCGTCACTGAGTGACGGATATGAGCGCTATATAAGAAGCCACTATTATTATTATTATTATTCATGGCCTATCTCCTGACTATATATCTGATCTTCTCCGTAAATTCCTGTTCGTCCTCTTCGATCTGCTGGCCAATCCCTACTGACGCAAACTACCTTTTCCACCAAATTCTATGGTCAAAGAGCCTTCAACTTTATTGCACCTTCGTTATGGAATGACTTACCTCTTCATATTCGCCAACCTGGCTCTCTTCAGATTTTCAAGGGACTTTTAAAACTCATTTGTTTGAATCTTTATTTGTGTAACTTCATTTCATTGTTTTATGTTTTGTGTTGTGCATAGAGGCTCCTGCATTATGCGCTATATAAATATCTGGTATTATTATTTAAAGGGAGGTAATACCTTTGGTAATTACTCTTAAACTAATGACCATAAAAACTTACTTGGCAAGAAGCTCTGCAGCTGTTGATCATGTATAACATTTTGAGAAAAAACATTTTACTTCCAAGGAATTCGGTTTAAGAGAGAAGGTTTCAACCAATGCCAATCTGAGAAACATTTCATGCATTAAAATGTTCTCAGATTGTGGTGACTTGTTTACATAGTTCAACATTTTACGAGTGTACAGATTGAATTAATTTCCCTCCTTTAGTTTCCAATAAACATTCCTAACAACCAATCTGTAAAATATGGTAGACACAATATAATAATAATAATAATAATTTGGGAGGCTAATCATCCTTACTAGCAGCTGAGAGCTGAATTGCGAAGGACGCGGCTACAACGTGTTCGAGAAGCAGGCATTCAAGGGCGCCTTTGGCAGCCAGCCACATCAACCCATTATGACCACGGAGCACAGCCAGAGATCGAAAGTGTCTGATTTTTCCCGAGGGAGGAAAATCGGAGGGCCCGGAGAAAAACCCTCGTGGCACAGCAGAGAACCAGCGCACAACTCAACTCACATATGGCCTTGGCCGGGTATTGAACCAGGGTTACCTTGGTGAGAGGCGAGCACTTTACGCACAAGCCAACCATGCCCCCCCAAAAAAATACTTTGACACTATTAGATTTGGGTAAATCTTTCTGTATATAACCAAACCAAACAGTGCACTCTCAAAAAGGCTAATGGCCTCTGTGTAACTCCATGCCTGACAACTTTCTCAAATATTTCTCTGCAGGATTGGTACTGGTGTGAAGTTTATACCCCAGTGAGCTTTCAGATTAATTGATACCTTATCCCTGGTAAATACATGTACCAATTATTCTTACACCAAGTATTAAACCACTAAGAGAAAACTGACTGTGTAAGTTTGAAATAACTTGGGGTTGAATAAAGACAAATTGATCGACCCCAAATTAGTCTTAGAATAAGAACGCCAAAAAAAGGGGACTAGGAAAGTTGCAGCTTTTGCTTGAATGCAAGCCTGCTGTCAGAAGACAAATTGTCAGTGAATGGAGACTCCAACTGAGATCTTACCAGCGGTCCCGTCAATGGTAGCTACATCTCTGTACGAGGGAAAGTTTTCCGTGACTAGCTGCAGTAACTTGGATGCACTCTGGCCACACTGTGAGATGCAGTTGGCGAAAGAACCATCATATTTCTGTGACAGAAAAGTTTGAGAGATTCCTTCAGAACTTTAACCTTCACTACTATACACAGGTAGCACAGACTGCCACAAAGTACCATATCTTCTTGGGTGCTTGGGTTTCTTCTGTTTGTACAGCTGGTATTATCAGGAAACCCGATGGTCTGTGTACTGTGGACTTATTCTACACAGGGGACTGTGGAATTTTGTAGAAAGAGCCAGTTGGGCAGGATAGTTTTATTTATAATTTGGGGTTGAACAAAGAAAACTGGACTAGAGTGGGACTTGAACCAACGACCTCAAGATTAACGAGCGAGTGCTCTACCAACGCTCTACAAACTGAGCTATCTAGCCCTACATCTATGTTGGCGGTCTCCCTATTAATATATGTTAATATCTTTGTTAAGGGGTGCCAGTCAGAAGCCATTCAACCGTTAGCTGCCGTGTAGCCAGGGATCACACCTAAGTTTACCATACAAACTGGGAAGGGGCAGCCAGGGGATCACCATAAGGGAATGCAACTTCTTTATTCCAAATACTAAGTAATAAACCACAAGGGAAACTGACTAGGTAAATTTGCAATAATTGGGTTTTGAACAAAGGAAATCTATTCACATCATGGTCCTCATGGTATTTTAAAGTTGCATGAAGATCAATCAATAAATTATGTTTAAATTAATTTTCTTTGTCTTCTCTTGCTTTGTTTTCCATGATTCATCTTTTTGCTCTTAGCTAGGTCCGTCTGTTTTTTTGTAAATCTATTTTTCTTTTGGTGTTTTTGCCGTTTTTCCTGCAAGGACCCCAATGGAAATAAGTCTAAGTTATTGGCTTTTTGGGGCTATCCTTAATTTTGTGCAGTTTTCCTTTCTTTTGTTCTATTTTGGTTTATTTTATTTCTTTGTTTAACCTTCTAATGTTGTGTATGTATTTTTGCCATGTTCTTGCTGTATTCTATCCGAATACATTCAATTCAATTCAATCAATCATACACAATTTATAAAGTGCCTAAATCAAAGGTTTATTCAAAGGTGCCGAGGCACAAAAGAAATAAACAAGCCATTGCTGGTAGACCTATTTAAACAAGTGGGCTTTCATAAGTGTCCTAAAAGTGTTGAAGGATGTTGTGTTCCTGATGTGATTAGGAAGTTTATTCCAGAGTTTGGGTCCATAGACTGAGAAGGCTCTATCAGCAAAAGTGACATGACTCGTTCTTGGCACAACAACGTGTGGTGAGCCGGAGCTATTGGATCAAAGTTATCTCCGTCCAGCACCAACTTGCAGCATGAAGACGTTGCTTCTTTAATGAGAAAAAGACTGAGGGTGACTTCCATCACATGACCTACCTCCAGTAGCATTGTGCCTGCCTCATGAAGATGCTCTAATCTCTTCTCTAACAGTGGGATCTCAGTGTCTGTTGATGAACGGAAGATGTGGTGTAGTTGCTTCATGGTGATACAGGAGAAGTAAGAGGCTGAGGTGATCGGGATGTCTTCCTGTTTGAAAGAAAAAATATTCTGAAAACTAGGAACATGTACTTTATAAAAAAAACTTAAAATAAATCCAGTCCTACAAAGAAAATTACTGTATTAAAAAATTAGTCAGCATTGCAGTCCAGACCTGAAAGTCCGAGAGCGAGACCAAGACACTCCAGACCAATATCGAAATCAGCCCTCCCAATAGGAAGACCCCACCCCCCTTCGGAGACTAAGTCTTTGATGAGGTGAGACCAAGACAGACACCACAAACTAAGGTCTTGAGACCGAGACCAAGTCTCCAGACCCACAACACTGGTGTTAGGTGCTACAAGATCAGACAGGGTTTGCCCTTCACTTGTTGAGTGACTGGCCAATAGGACCAGCTAGCTTGTCATTACACTAGTCAGCCAGCTTTTTCACTAGTCAATATTTCAAATGAAATAGAGAAGCTTTTCAACTGAACTAGCCAGCCGGACAACTTGGAGTGAATTGACTGGTCCTCAAGTGTTTTAAAGAGGGAAGGAAATGACCAATTCAATTTTGTGATGTACTCATTTTCCAATAGATAGAGTCCCCAAGTCAGTGGGGACAAAATTACAAGTCTCTATCTAACCTCACGTTAATATTGTGTCAATTGCCATTGTATTCGATACCCTTCCAGTGCAAAAATTGTCAACATCGGAAACATATGATGACATCGTTCTGAGCAAAATGTTTTGGTTCATTCCTGACCTTCAATAATATTTGTTCAAAACAGCCTTGAATTTGACCTTTTGGTTGACAAAATATTCCTCCTTGGAATGTAAAGATCCAGTAGTTGTTGAAATCAAATGACTTAATGTTTTAAATTTTGCTCTGAAAAAGTCACTTATGAACCAAAACATCCCTGTACAAAAATGTAGAGACCTATTTGTCTCAGAATGATGTCATCAGATGTTTCAGATGTCGAATGCAATGGCAATTTACACCATTTTAATGTGAGGTTAGAGACTTGTAATTTTTTCCCCCACTCACATGAGGACTCTATCTATTGGAAAATGAGTACATCACAAAATTGAATCAGTCATTTCCCTTCCTCTTTACCTGGCGTTTGGCCAGCGGACCACTGTTAAGGATGAGCGCTGTAGGGTCGAAACTTGAATGCACAACACACATGCAGGCGGGGCACACAGGTAAAAGATGAGAAATAAGTCCTATTTGGTTGTAAAGAAAATGTTAGATCATTAAGACCACCAATAAATACTTACATCAAGGGCTCTATTGATAGCAGCACACAAGGCCCAGTAGCCGCTGTGCTTGCCCCCTTGGTAATCCACTAAGTATCTCTTGTCATTGGTCTCACTCCAGAAGGAGAAATTCAATGTGTCTACCACAAAGATCCTGCACGAAAGGTAAGAAGACATACATCTAATGAAGTTCAACAGGCTTTTGTGTGAACAGGATCTCAGGTTAAAAGGCTGCTTCGACAAAAAACAAAACAAGCTTATCAATTTAATTTCCTTTTGAAATAAAATTTGAGAATTTTTTTAAAATAAAAAATGCTCAAAACAGTAGCATTCAACCATCCTGTGTACAATTATTATAGCCTGAACATCTGATGTCCTGAGGCTCGTGAATAACGCCAGATACCTGCCTTGAGCGCCTGGCAGGATCCTGCCAAACCTACCTTTGACCTTGCATCCATTTCAAACAGAGATTCGCAGTGTATGCAGACAACTGAAAGTGCAAGCTGCAAGCTGACAAACTACATTGTACATCACCTCGGACCAATCATAACACAAATATGGAAAGCTTACGTAACTTCACGTTTATTCAATGAAATTATTATATCCAATGAAATCATCGGGCCTGTAAGACCAGTACCTGTCTTTATCCGCAAGGATGAAGACAGGGGACCAGTCTATGTACAATGTTACTTTAACTATACATTGTACACCAGACTACCACAGAGTGACCATACCTTCCTGGCTAGGGTTTCTTTGTGTACTGCTGCTATTATTATGTGGAAACCCCACAGCTTGTGTACCTTGGAGAAATTTAGTCTCCACAGTCTCCTGTGGAATTTTGTGGCACGGGCCAGTTGGGTGGGAGAGTATATCAATAGTAATAGAGCTTAGTGGCTCCTGTTTCTCAGTGTGCAAAAAGTTATTGACATTTGAGGCTGATTTTACTTGGGAATTAAACACTCACCAATCAACAGTCTCTTTGGTCATCTGCTTTGGATGCAGATCGTGTTGTTTCCACATCTTAATACTGTACTCTTTCTCCTTCAAACTTTCTAAAACCTGTAAAAAAAAAAACACCATCCCATGATTATCTTTGTTATGAAACAATAACTTAAGTTTTTTAATAATGGTTTACTGGTTTTTAGTTGAAGTATTTTAAAATAGCAACAGGTGGACCAAGAGACTGACCAAATGGCAACCAAGAAATTGAAAAAGAAGAAGAGGAAGAACAGAAGAGAACATGGTGAGAGGAAATCCAATACACAAACACGACAACTTGGACCAGAATAGCAAGGAGAAGAGAATGGAAATGGCTTGAGGAGGTCTTCATCAAACAATGGACAAACAGCCTGATGATGATGATGATGAATATAATGTATCAAGGCACTTTACATTAGTCCTCTAGTCATTGGGCCGATAACATTCCTGTAATCTGTCATGTAATGCCTTGTCTTGGTTGTCTAACTCTCAAACTCACTTGGAGTCAAGTTGATTTGGGGCGACACAGAGAAATATTTCCAGATTGACCTCCTTCTTGCACCCAAGGTCACACACGGCTTCTGCTGCGCTCACTATTTTCGGAGTCAACATGTAAATATGTGAAAACGCCACGTCGCCTTAAGGAGCACTAGGCCTATACTATAAATACACAGGGACAATGACTCCCAAATCGGCGCAACCAAGATTATTGTGAATCGGGTCAATTAAGTAAATTTATAGACCATGTTACATTTGTTTACAGAGTGGTGACCTTGTACATTCTAAAGCGTTTCCTGCTGGGCAAGATACTACACAGGCTATATGGGAAAATTTACATTTTGTGTCATAATTTTCACATAAATTCAAAATTTACAAAAGCAACAGCTGTACAGCTTTTGAGAAGCCCCCCCTTTCTTCATATCAAAAGTTCAGAAAAATCAGACAGTGCAATCTCCATAAAACATAAGATTTGTTGTTTTCTTCCATTTATCTGTGTACAAATGTGCCTGCAGGAAGTTCAGGCTCTGTGGCTCTTTTGTAAACATGTGATGTCACAGGTCACATGGTCTATAGGTAAGCCTAGTATACATGTACAGGATTGGTAAGGATAACAAACTTTATTGTTTAATTTTCAGTCTGATAGATCACTGATTATGAAGTTAATACTAGAACCCTTTTTTTTTCCAGTGAAACATTTTCTTCTGAAATGAAGATATATTCCAGAAAACTGGATCTGAAAACCTAAACTAAAGGCAACAGCCAGTTTTTGTGTTACATTGTACAGCCCAAATTAAGGATAAGGTACCCCATATTTACATGCTGGAAAGTGTGTATGGTCCTTTATTATTTTCTCCCGACTGACACTATGATTTAAGCCTAAACTTTCACAGATTTGTTATTTCATGTATGGTTAATCACACAAAACATGAACACTGTCTACGACTATTTTTGTCTGCTTTACAAATCCTGTACAACACCTTTAAGAACAAAACAAAACAAAAAAGAATAAAGACTAATTCAATCTCCTTGATTTCAAGAAACATAACATACAACTGAACTAATCTGTGGACACTTCATCAGATTATGTTGTCTGTCACTCATTCCGAAAAGCAAATAACATTGTTTTTCCAGGGAGATGTAGCACATTCTCATTCAGTAAATCTGAATTTATAAGATGACAAGGGGAACTGTTTTATCGAACAGTTGAATGTGTGACTAGTGAATCAATAAAATTCTAGTAGAAATACAGGTAACCCTTACTGAAATTTTCAATTCATTCCAATTGGATATCCAGTTGGGAAGAATTGGATTGAGTTGGTATTGAGTTGGTTTATATTGGAATACTGAATTTCAAACTGGAATAAAATCCTTGACCAACTCAGTCAATTGAAAATCCAATTGGACTCAGTCTGAGTTGGCTCGATTTAATTGAATTGGAATTATTGGAATTTGTTTCTACCAATAGACTGTGCAAGTCTCGCGCGCATTCGAACTTCCGGGACCATAGTGGTCCCAACCATATGGAGTTTTACGAGGGCGGGATTTTGTTTCGTCAATTATTTTAGTTTAACGTAGTTTATGACCTAGAAAAGTATACATGTTGCTGGGAATGTAATACTAAGTGACAACAAAATATTAAAGTAAAACCAATTCAACAATTAACGAAGAAAACCTGAGAATTAAACTTGACCTCAGCTTCCGGTTATTGCAAAAAATTAAGAATTTTGTGCTCACCTCCGATCATAAAACTTATGTAAAAGCTTGTTTTGGATGCGCGATTATAATCGCCAGATGCTGTAATTGCAAAGCGAACCCTTTTCATTGCAGTCTATGGTGTTGAGGCGTCGGCATTCCTCTTTAAACTGCGATACGGGTCAATTTAAAACCCGTTTGACCTTCACGAATCTGCGTAAGGGGTTTCTAAAAAGTTAACATCAAAAAAGCATCCCTGTCCCAGAGTTTTAATTTGTTTTAAATAATAATTAACACACTTTGGCGTATTTTTTTAAAAGCTAAAATTAATTTCATAAAATTGTAATTATTTATTTTTGTTGTTCAGATTTTGTCATGAGATATAATTTAAAATTTGATTTCAGAAATAAAAATGTTCTTCGTTTGACGTGTTTTCTCGTTCGGATACGCGCGAGACTTGCACAGTCTATTGGAAATTTTACCTCCTAATGTACATCCAATTTGAATTTATACTTCCCATCAGGGTCTAGTTGGAAACAAATTCAAACTGAACCCAACTGAGTCCAATTGGGTCCAATTGGTTTTCTGCCAAAACACAACAGTGTACAAATTCCAATTGATTCCAACTGGAAAATTGATTTGGAAATTTTGGTATGGGAAAGAAGATACATGGTTGACCATGTTCTTGTTTCACTGAACACTTAAAATACAACAGAGGTAGGAAAATTGTGTGCTTCCAATTTGACTGCCTGGCATGCAAACCATGTGCACGGTTTGTCAGGGAAAGTGCCAGGCCCAGCATGACTTTGTACTGTGTTTTTCCCACTGTCAATGGCACAGCTGAAAAACTAAAAAATTTGGAAATCCATTCATCAGCTGAAAAGTTCAATGCCTGATTGGATGGGTAGGCATACCCAGAGTTGTGGGGACTTTTACACAATGGAAAAAAGGTCCCCACAACGTTTTTCTTTGTTAAACTGGTTCCCTACAAGGGGATTCTTTAGAAAAGGGAATAATAGAACAACAATAGGAAGTCCCCACAATTAGGGAGGTCGACGGGTTTTCCCATTTGTTGACGAAATAAAACAAGTTTGGTACCATTGGAAAGCAAATCTCGAACGGAATCTAATGGTAGTAAAATCAATAATTTATCTTTTTTTTTTTTGGTCTGTCACTTTTAAATCTTTTTTCTTTCATGACAGCAAAAATTTTTGTATAATATAATGATTGAAATTATCTATAAAAACCCTTAATTTAAAGGTCTTTGTCAAAACAATTGTCCAAAAAAATTACATTAAGTTGATTTAATATATTTATTAGTGGCAATATTATGATAGCCAAGTCTGATCACAGAACTAAGAACACCATTCTCAATTGCCAAACAATAACCCCATGTGGACAGTGCACAATAAGTCCATAAGACTGAAAAAATCTGTCAGGACCCACTCCTCTAAATCTTAAATGCGCAGCAAAGAAACAAAGATATGCACATGATCACGAAGGTATAAGCTTTCAGAAAATATGAGTTTTGTGTAGGTTTTGTAGTTTCCATATTTGAGAAATTGAGGATTTTTGATGTAAATTTATGTGTAAAACCTCAACTTTTGGTAACAAAATAAAATGAATGATATCAAAACAGTTTAAAATATCAATCAAATTCTATCAAATTTGGTACCTACCGATTCCTCAGACCTCCTACACAAATATCAACATATCCCATGTGACCTAAATAGGCTATCGAGGCCACAAGAGGGCTCACTTTAAAAGCCCCATTTCCAAAACAAAATCGATTGAGTTTTCCCTCGACCAAAATGTGCTCTCTGTTACGCGCTAATTTTCTTATTTTCAACTCTGTGTTTTCCATTTAAAATTCCAATCAATCGAGAAAAAACTGCTGAATTGTAAAAGGAAATGTCTTCAGCTAACCACAGATGATTTTTTACATCAAAATTCGCACTTAAATGATGTCTTTTGGGTGAGTTTTCACAAACAGTTTTCGTGTAGTAACAGATACAAATCACGATTGAGGCCTTTCTGTCAACCTCCCTACCACAATAACAATGGTGTGTGCAAAAGTAAGCTTATGTACTTATATACTAACCATGTTTGCAACCTTGGTCACTCCATCGTGATGAATGGTCACGTCTTGGCTCTTAGATGCAATCAGTTTCCCCGACTCCCTCGGTAATGGGGTCTCGGTTACGATCAGTGGCAGAGAATCAGATGATGGCATGGCGATGGAGGAGTGAGGGCCAAAGTTAATTCTACACAGACACAAGGAAACATAAATTAAAAGCTAGCCGTTTGTCGTATTTGAGAGTGTGGGAAAATAGTCCAAATCCAACTGCCAATTTTATCATTTGTATGACAATAAAATATTTTTTATTGATACTGTGTGTTTATTTACCTGGATACAGGAACTTCATCTGTTCATGTTTTTTTGCCATGGTCTGATGGTATTGGTTTTTGGTAGATTGAAAAAGCAGGCGGTTGGATTCAACATCTTTTACCTAAGTTGTAGAGAAGTCATAGTCATAGGCCCACACGTCCCATAACGTTAAAGTGGTTTGGGCCAAGGTGCACTGATGAGGCCAGTGAGGGGATTATGTGAACTATTTTATTTAGGCCTAATTTACTTTACTTCACTTTATCCTATCATAATAATGGCATGCGCAGTGTATTCTCTAGTTACAATTTTCGGCATGTTCGACACCAATATCAAGCAGTTTAACTCAGACTAAAATCAATACCACCTACCTGTAGTGGTGACTGTACTATTGACATCTTAAATTTCTGTGCTCCATGAGTAGACGGGTTCAATCATAAGAAAAATACGTTTAAGCACGTGCAATACCGTGCAATCTCTAGCTCAACACCGGCAAATCATAGCATGGCCTATTGAGGGCGCAATTTAATGGCTGGTCAAGAGTGAACCCACAGATTACTATGTGGTGGTGGGTTTTAGTTAGAGCATAGAGAAGTAGAGCATGGTTAGAGGGTGAACCACCCTAAAACTCCCATAGCAACCAATGCTAATGCTAAATAATCAAAAATACACAAACAGTATTTTAAGTCTCTCAGCCTCTTGAAAACCAATCAAACATGTTTTCGAACAACTAAATTTCAGATTTCATTTCATTATTTAAAACACCACCGAAATGTGCTTTTTCACAAACTGACTTGAGTGCCAGTTTCCATGAAGCGTTTCTCCACTTCCCAAGTCAATAAGGGCTAACTTTAACGCCTAAATTTATCAAGTTTCCTCAAAATTTGAAGCAAAGAACCCCAGTGTTGATAAATTCTTATAACACAATCTATTGATATGACCCCCAAAACGTTATAATTAAAAAGATTTTGAGGGGGTTACAATCAGCTTGGCGCATGAATTTTTGCCTATGGTGGTGGGTGCACTCCACTACCAAGGAAGAAAACAGAGCGGCGGCATCGTTAATATTTTGTAGGCCCTTAAAATATTGTATACTATAGGCAAATTTGATATACAAATAAAAGAGGTACAGCGTAAGATTTGCCCCTTTTGTGAACCGGGGGTTGTTGACTTCCAACTTAAGGTATTTTTGATAGCCTAGGCCCTAAATTAATGACCCTATTATTTTTATTTGCCGAGAGGTGTTGGGGCATTTTTTCAAGATTGATGCTCGGACCGTTTAGAAGTTTCCCCATCCTTAGTGAGGGAAATTAATTAATTAAGCCATATCTCCAAAGTTCAATGACCCTTTTTAGGGGCCGAAAATTTGTTTGCACCCATGTACTTACCATGTAAATATCACATGTCAAATACCGTAGATCAAGGACAGGCCTAACAAGATAAAACCCTTTCTAAAGCGGAACCGTCCGTGTGTCTGCTTATCTTGTCAGCAGCTTGTGGCTACAAGGTGTCTAGTTTTCAACACAAAATGTAAAAGGCCCTTCAGTCATAAAACACTGATATGTTTTTTTTGCACGAGGCGTTTTAGTTTATGTTATTTCTGTATTTCTCTGTATTATATAATTATCAATCAAAACAAAATTAATTAAACAACCAATTAAAAAAGGCAAATAATCTTAGACATAGCTGGGCACGAAAAGCAGTCATTTGAATGTAAAACATCATCAGAACAGAAATGCACAGAAAACATGTTCACTATCTCTTTGGTGGTGTGGTACCATCTATTGGCCGTTAGTCCAGCATTTACAGTTAAGTAGAGGGGCGTGGCTGATTTAAGGGTTAAATGGTTTATGTGGCGAATTAGTAATCCGCCCGGGCGAATTAGTAATCCGCCTGGGCGGATTATAATATGTATTTTTTTAAACCATGTTCTACACTTCCGTATTAACTTGACCCTAACCCAAGAACCTACTTTACAAAATTTTACATAGTCTAGCCACACAGCCCGTAAGGGTCTTGTGTTATAATTTTTATGGAATGTGGTATTTCTTCGCTTTTTATCAATATTATTGTGCTTATTTTGTGTTTTCCAGCTTTTAGCTTTTTAATCATTGTCTTTTTTTGCTGTTGTTTTTTATTTGTATTACTGTTGATTATTTTTGTTATGCGCTTGTGTACATTTTATGGAATGGGCGGTTCGATTTACCAAACTTCGTGCAAAGTAAATTCGTCAACTGAGAAACCAAGCCGAAGCTAGAGAGAGAGCCCTCTCGTGTTCAACGTGTATTGTACGGATTCGTATTGTACCCTGTCTCCCCAAAAGCAAAAACATGAGCAACGGGAAATGTTACCAAAATTGCCATAGGACTACAACATCCTACACCATTGAACTGTGTACAAACCGAGGCTCCTAAATCCTACACCATTGAACTGTGTACAAAACGAATGCAACACATTGCGCATGCTCGAGTGCTAGTGCCATTTAGTGGCATAGGTAGCATACAGTGGTCTATGGTATAAAATTCCTACACACAACATTATACACTATACAAAATGTCCTACACGAGTTCTACACGACTCCAAAAAATCCTACACGCATTATACAATGCACTTAAAAGTTTTATTTTTCTGGGGGTAGGTGGTTGAAAAGTCCTACACCATTATACACTGTACAAAATGTCCTACACGAGTTCTACACGACTCCAAAAAATCCTACACGCATTATACAATGCACTTAAAAGTTTTATTTTTCTGGGGGTATGTGGTTGAAAAGTCCTACACCATTATACACTGTACAAAATGTCCTACACGAGTTCTACACGACTCCAAAAAATCCTACACGCATTATACAATGCACTTAAAAGTTTTATTTTTCTGGGGGTATGTGGTTGAAAAGTCCTACACCATTATACACTGTACAAAATGTCCTACACGAGTTCTACACAACTCCAAAAAATCCTACACGCATTATACAATGCACTTAAAAGTTTTATTTTTCTGGGGGTATGTGGTTGAAAAGTCCTACACCATTATACACTGTACAAAATGTCCTACACGAGTTCTACACGACTCCAAAAAATCCTACACGCATTATACAATGCACTTAAAAGTTTTATTTTTCTGGGGGTAGGTGGTTGAAAAGTCCTACACCATTATACACTGTACAAAATGTCCTACACGAGTTCTACACGACTCCAAAAAATCCTACACGCATTATACAATGCACTTAAAAGTTTTATTTTTCTGGGGGTAGGTGGTTGAAAAGTCCTACACCATTATACACTGTACAAAATGTCCTACACGAGTTCTACACGACTCCAAAAAATCCTACACGCATTATACAATGCACTTAAAAGTTTTATTTTTCAGGGGGTAGGTGGTTGAAAAGTCCTACACCATTATACACTGTACAAAATGTCCTACACGAGTTCTACACGACTCCAAAAAATCCTACACGCATTATACAATGCACTTAAAAGTTTTATTTTTCTGGGGGTATGTGGTTGAAAAGTCCTACACCATTATACACTGTACAAAATGTCCTACACGAGTTCTACACAACTCCAAAAAATCCTACACGCATTATACAATGCACTTAAAAGTTTTATTTTTCTGGGGGTAGGTGGTTGAAAAGTCCTACACCATTATACACTGTAGAAAATGTCCTACACGAGTTCTACACGACTCCAAAAAATCCTACACGCATTATACAATGCACTTAAAAGTTTTATTTTTCTGGGGGTATGTGGTTGAAAAGTCCTACACCATTATACACTGTACAAAATGTCCTACACGAGTTCTACACGACTCCAAAAAATCCTACACACATTATACAATGCACTTAAAAGTTTTATTTTTCTGGGGGTAGGTGGTTGAAAAGTCCTACACCATTATACACTGTAGAAAATGTCCTACACGAGTTCTACACGACTCCAAAAAATCCTACACGCATTATACAATGCACTTAAAAGTTTTATTTTTCTGGGGGTATGTGGTTGAAAAGTCCTACACCATTATACACTGTACAAAATGTCCTACACGAGTTCTACACGACTCAAAAAATCCTACACACATTATACAATGCACTTAAAAGTTTTATTTTTCTGGGGGTAGGTGGTTGAAAAGTCCTACACCATTATACACTGTACAAAATGTCCTACACGAGTTCTACACAACTCCAAAAAATCCTACACGCATTATACAATGCACTTAAAAGTTTTATTTTTCTGGGGGTATGTGGTTGAAAAGTCCTACACCATTATACACTGTACAAAATGTCCTACACGAGTTCTACACGACTCCAAAAAATCCTACACACATTATACAATGCACTTAAAAGTTTTATTTTTCTGGGGGTAGGTGGTTGAAAAGTCCTACACCATTATACACTGTACAAAATGTCCTACACGAGTTCTACACGACTCCAAAAAATCCTACACGCATTATACAATGCACTTAAAAGTTTTATTTTTCTGGGGGTAGGTGGTTGAAAAGTCCTACACCATTATACACTGTACAAAATGTCCTACACGAGTTCTACACGACTCCAAAAAATCCTACACGCATTATACAATGCACTTAAAAGTTTTATTTTTCTGGGGGTATGTGGTTGAAAAGTCCTACACCATTATACACTGTACAAAATGTCCTACACGAGTTCTACACAACTCCAAAAAATCCTACACGCATTATACAATGCACTTAAAAGTTTTATTTTTCTGGGGGTAGGTGGTTGAAAAGTCCTACACCATTATACACTGTACAAAATGTCCTACACGAGTTCTACACGACTCCAAAAAATCCTACACGCATTATACAATGCACTTAAAAGTTTTATTTTTCTGGGGGTAGGTGGTTGAAAAGTCCTACACCATTATACACTGTACAAAATGTCCTACACGAGTTCTACACGACTCCAAAAAATCCTACACGCATTATACAATGCACTTAAAAGTTTTATTTTTCTGGGGGTAGGTGGTTGAAAAGTCCTACACCATTATACACTGTACAAAATGTCCTACACGAGTTCTACACGACTCCAAAAAATCCTACACTGTATGGGTAAAACGAAAAGTTGGGAATTATTTTATTTCCTTATTACCTATGTCAGTCTGTTGACTCTGCATACTATAACAGAGTCGGACCTTTGTCATTTTGCAGTGATTTTATCAACTTTGTGCTTTAATTTGTAATGGAAACTGAATAATCTTCTTTGTTCGTACAGAACCGATGGTTTGTTTCATAATCACCCTGCCCATCAATTAAACCCATTAAAAACATGTTTTGTATGATTAATTAATCATATCAATAATGACTGAAGTCGCCATGGGTGTAATGATTTCGTGGCATGTCAGGGGGCAATCGGATCGCAGACGGGGGTGGCTCTGGGGCGGGACAGTGATTACAGGGAGAGCTTGAGTAGTTTGTGCTTTGGTCTCTGATACTATAGTGATAGTAGTTAGTATTACTTTTTAGCTTCAAACTTCCAAGTGAGTTAGGATTTATTTAGTTGTTTTATTCCCCAATTAAAATACAAAACTGTCGTAATAGTTTACAAAGAACAAAAACAAACAAGGTTCGGTACAATACTTAATACCCAATAGTTTGTGTACAACATTTAGCAGTTCTGGTATTCAACTATACAAAAATATGACAGTAAAATTGTTCATAAATACATTGAGAGGCTAATAATTTTTGAGTACATAAAATTAGATGAAACAGTTTTAATTTGTCAAAATCACAAAGTTAGCTAATATTTTTATGAAGTAATGTGCGTTTTCCAGAGGTCATTAATTTTCATAAGTAATCAGTGTCATAATGTAGCCCCATAGAAATAGTTGTACTTTACAAGTATAAAGTGGAGAAATTGTTTCTGCCTGAATCGATAGTTATAGCACACATTAACAAATTAGTGTAGGCCTAATCATCTTTTGACCCGAAAATGAGTCAGTCTGCTGTGCCTGATGACTGCAATTCAATTTGTGCCCTTCGTTTTTAGTAGTTTGTCATTTCTCACGGGTTTTGTTGTATTTTCTTGATAGGCCTACCCTCTCATGGTGTGTAACAAATACATGTGTGAAACGCATACAAATAATTATTGTTCATCGGTAAAAAATGAAAAACTTACAAAACTGGCCTTCCATCCCTCTACCGAGAACTGTTTTTTCCAATTTCAAACAATAATGTTGAATAACTATGCAGAGAGATGGTAAATATAATGCGGCCAGCCAGTTGAACGGAAACAACCAAAGCTTAGAGACTGTTGTCTGTTGATTTATGTTGTTTGTAGATTGGGTACATCACTAAGGCTAGGAATGCCCAAGCATAAGCTACTGATACCTCAATTAAAAGACTGACAGGTCTTTATATATTTCACAATAGAACTAGACACGGCGGCTAAACTTTCTTCTACAAAGGCTATTCTAACGCACACCATGTACGCACCTTTTATAAAATCTTTTTGATGGTTTTACAATTTTTTTTATGAAGATTGTAATCTCCAATTATGGTTAACGTTTCACGATAACATTATGTTTAACAGCTAATAATTACATTTATGTTATTTACATGTATTATGTTCATGTTAGGATACTTGCAGGCTAATGAGGGGTCAAGTGGATACAATGATTCGTATTAGAGTCGCTTTATCGGGAGTGGTACACAATGCAACACGAATGATAACATTTAAATTTAATGAAATAATATTTTTAAGAAATTAAAAAACATTTCGAGAAAATGAAATTGTTTCAATATGTGTTTACCTTTTCAATTTGTTTTTTTACCTGTACCTTCTCAGTTCAGGGGCTACGTAATAATTACAGGCCATGGGATGATATCGTTTCTTATTTAAATTTTGTAGTCTACCCCCTGCAACTACCTGATTTTTTGACAAGATCTACTTCTGATAGTCCAAATGGCATGTGAATTTCGTCAAGAGCAAAACCGGAACACTAATGAGTTATCTTAATTAGAAATAATTATAGGAAAAAGCGCCCTCTGTTGATCAAAGCCGGAGAACTGTGCACAAACTCTTTTGGGAAACGAACTAATCACTTGTGCACAAAGGAACGGGGAAGTTACCCTGACCATGTAGGAAGGAAAGGTCCAAACAATGTCATATTGCTTTCTTTGACATGTATTAGAATACTTTTTGCCCAGATGTCAAGAAATTAATTTTTTATATTATTACTTAGAAATCTTTCAAAGACTTCTTTTTCTGCAAGTAATGAATAATTTCCCTCATTTTCAAAATTACCGTTACCAACAAACTTTCTGGACCTCAATTTGTTCATTTGCAAAGTCAATAGAATTTAAAGAGACATTAGTTAGATTAAAATTAAACAAATAATTTGACACAGGCTAGTATTGCTGACAAGTGATACACATTTGCATGATCTCATGGCGTTTTTTATTTTGTATTCCTTCCTTTCAGATGTCACATTTCTGGTACAATAAACATCGTTTGTTTACAAACATTTTGTAAGTTTTACAAAACATTATTTGCATTAAAAGTGTGATTCAATTTCCTTTGTTACTTAGTTAACATTGAAAATTAATTGTTATTCCCATGATGAATTATGCTCTGTTCTAAGCGAAAGTTCTTCCCCAACACCACAATTCCAACAATGTAAACAGACACCTTTAAATGTGACCTCTCACTAGTTAATTCATTGTTTGTCATGTTTTCATTCCCCCACTTTTTCCACTGGTCATCATTGTTTGGAGAACAAAAATCCAGAATTGGAACCTCTTGCCTATTGTACCTTCTTTGTATGCATATGTAAAAATACACGTGATTCCTAGCATAGCAATTTACAGATTATTTTTCACACTTTGGGAGTTGCACCAAGTGGAAATCTTCTGTTATCTGTCAAAACAAAACAATTAAAGTATTTAAGATACATTGCCTCATCTTCTGCATTTTGTCCTCCCCAAATATGATTTAAAATTCAAAAATGCTTTATATCATCAATAAAGTTTCAAGCTGTAATTTGAGTTGTTACAATTGAAGTTAAAATTGGGGTCTTTATTTCTACTTCTTGACTTTAACATAATTTCAAACATACACATAACTATTTCTATTGGAGTCTGGTTGGTATGAACTTCAGTCAGTTTTCACACACACAAAAATAAAGAAAAAAAATGCAAGCATACCAATATTTACCTTCTAGCCATTCAACAGAAGAAAAAAAAATGGCGAAAATGTGTCTCTTTAATAGACTGCAAATATTGTTCATGTGAAAATAATCAGAAAACAGAGAGGTTAAATTTCATTTTTGAAATTGTGGTTGCTCTGAGAGGAGCTGGTTTGTTGGTTGATTGCAGTTGTTTCACATCGGCGGGCGGGTCAGGTGTTCACAGGCAGACAAACTAACTGCAAGTCTGGAGCGGAGCCCCCCTGATTTATAACGGTCCCACAGCTTGAATATCTTCCCTTGTACTGCCTTGACCTGTTTCCGCTTGTTGTAGTTTGGACTACTTTTCTGAACTGCATCTGGAAAATGACCAATAATATAATATTATTGTATGACTAAGTTAGACGCTACGAGGTGACTTTAAATGCTTTAAAAATATAAAATCAAGAGATTTCTATTTTAACAAAAACACAAGTTTGGTCTAACTTTAAAATGATTTTGGAAAAAGTCAGTAGATTGCTTGCAGAATGAACAACTTTCTTTACCTTGTTGTTTTTCCCCCTGTGGCTTCCTCAGATTATGTTCTGCCTTCCTCTGCCCCCTTTATCGTAGTTTTGTTGCAGAAGTGCCGATAACGCTGGATATGGTATCCTGGATGCCCATGTCTTGTATTAAAAAATAAAAACGAAATAAATTAGGCCCTTATTTCTAATTTTATTAAAAATAGGCTTAATCCTTATAATACTTAATAGTGAACCTCTAACAAAACTGTTTTTCTGCTTCTGGAATGTGACAATGGAATGAAGATGGTGATGTTATTCATGTTCATTACTCCCGCATAGGGCCACATCGTATTCAGGGGGAGGGGGGGGGGGGGGGGGAGGGTTCGGCCATATAGCGTAATTGGAGGGTATGTGTAATTCACAAAATCCTTCCTAGACCCAGTAATTGGGGCCATGTTCTCCTTTTTTGCGCCCCAACACCATCGTTAATTTACTATGATTTTCCAATGAATACACCCAGCCACAAAAAATGCCCCCAAATGACAAAAAGACAAACAAAATAGCTCAAATATTGCCCAACTAGATTTTCAATCCCTCAAACATGCAACATCAGGCATTTAATTCACGATAATTTTGTGTGCTCCAAATCGATGATTTTTAAGTCTACATCGAAGAAATGATGTAGTCTGCCCTTCTCATCGGCTATCAATGATGTGAACATTGGTGGTTGAAATCAATGACTGTTCAACGGCACACTGCAGTGAGTGCACATGCCACCCGCCCCGCAGAAGTTAAGTTGCTCATGAATTAACGCACGCACTCGTTGCAGCACCTGTATAATCAGTGTGCTGTTAAACAGTTGTTGATTTACATCCACGACTGATACACATGTGTACACACCAGAGAACCAACAGTGACAGCAGGGCACCAGTGATAGCCCAATGAGAAGGGCAGACTTATTGCCATAATTTCTCTGATGTACACTTAAAATTCATTGATTTGGAGCACAATAAATGATCATGAGTACAATTAAATGCCTGATGTTGCATCTTCGACGAATTGAGAATGTTCAATGTAGTAGGTGATTTTCAAGCTATTTTGTAAGTAATTTGGGGAATTTTTTGTGGCTGGGAGTTCAGAAAATCATAGCAAATTGACGATAGTGTTGTTAGACTAAAGACTTTTCTTAGGCGCTAAAAATATTATGACCGAAGATGTCAACATTTCAAAAAAGGAGTACAGCGCCCCAGTTACTGGGTCTAGCCTTCTCCTAGAACTACACGGTTCGTTCTGCTATCGTCTCCATGAACCTCATGACATGTACAAACTCCTATTCAAAACCTTTTTGCCTTCACGTTTGTTGCCTATAGTTCTTTTTTGAAATCAGATCTTGCGCTGGTCCAGAAAATCCACTTCGCAAAATATTTTTGCACAAATTGATAAATTCTCACCGTTTGTCAGAATCCTCGCTTTCCAAACAAATATGGCTGCTTCCGTTGTTAATAATTGGTATGCTGCGCGCAATGCTGGTCCACGATAACCAAAGGTTCAAACATGCACCATTGGTTAATGAAATTTTGCGGAGTTGATTTTCTGAACCAGTGCAACGCTCAATGAGAGTACAAACAACAAATAAATACTAATTTTGGCAAGATCCAATTTCCAAGAAGAACTGTAGGTATGTAAACGTGAAGGGCAAAAACAAATTGAGTATTATTTTCTACATGTCATACTGTGACTATGAGGTTCGTGGAGACGATAGCGGATCAAACCTTTAGTTCTAGGTCTAGCCTAGTACGTAGGCCCTTCCCTGGACCCAGTAACTATCGCCCCAGAGAATTAACCTAGATTTTCAATTTGCTATGATTTTGCAAACATCCAGCTACAAAAAATTCCTTAGAATGACAAAAGACACAACAAAATAGCTTAAAGACCGCCTTCTGGCTTCTTGATATGTCTAAGAATGAAGATGCAACATCAGGCATTTAATTGTACTCAAGATCATGTTTTGTGATCCACGTCGTCATTGTCGAGGCAAGGCACCAGCAAATTTTCAGAGTTTGCATCTTAGACATATATCCAGAAGCCAGAGTGCGGTTTTAAGCTACTTTGTTGGGTATGTTTGTCATTCTCAGGCATTTTTTGTGGCTGGATGTTTGCAAAGTCATAGCAAATTTAGGTATTTTTATTGTACCTACATGTACGATAAATTCTCGGGGCGCTAGTACGACCGCATATGTCAAAATTTTGAGAAAGAAAAGTACAGCGCCCCAGTTTCTGGGGCGCTGTACTTCCAATCGTAGTGTTTAAAATTGGGCCCGTCAAATTTTCATGAAACATTTATTTGAAATGCTTATTATTTAATTGGATGTATATAAAATAATCTTTAGGAAGAAATTAGAAAAGTACCCCCCCCCCCCTCCAAAAAGGGCATTTGTTTGTCTGAAAATAAACCCATTTACAATGTTACTTCCCATATCAATCATATCATATGGTGGTTTAACTTAAGCATGGAGGTAGAATTTACTAGAAATAGATTTCTACAGGTACGGTTTAAGTTAAATTAAGGATGTACAACATTGGTAAATGCCAAAGACCAGTATCCACACTTTATTTCATGTGACCCAATATATATATTATATACATGAATAGGGTAATAATGATTACAAACCTGTGAAAGTTTCAGCTAAATCGGTCTTCGGAGTCATGAGAAAACACAGCTTGGCCACAATGAAGTGGGGCTAGAGAAAACAGTGAAAAACCCCATTAAAAGCATTATAAATATACTAATAATGTTTCCACCGTTTACAAACATCGGATAAGTCTTTTCACTTACTTTAAGTTTAAAGACTATTTAATTGTTTTACTCATTTCCTAAAAACTATAGCATTTCAAAATTCAAGCAAAAATATTTCAAGGGAAGTTTTCTACCATGACCATGTTGTAAGTTATGTGCAAATCTGTGAACATTTATTGTTCAATCAAAGTTTAACTAACTCCCCAATAACGTTGCCAATGCAGAAATAAACATGATAAATTTTAAACTGTTAAAATAATAAATAAATACTTTTGTATTGTACTAAAGCTGGGCCAACATTAATGAATATAATTTATTTAAAATACCTTCGACTTCCACTAACTGTGGTCCTACGATAATCAGCAACTGTGGCTGTGCTTGAGCAAGTTGAAGTTGAGCCTTGAAGGTCTGCACCGGAATCTTGTCCTCCGACATGTCCGAGTATTTTCGCAAATAAAAACTTTATGATTATGTCATGTGCAGATTTGGCATGGTATAGGGCTTGCCGAATTTTGAGACGTGCTAAAGAATATTCCTCCAAATTATACGCCCAGAAAAGTAGTTGTGCGGGGTAGACTAAACTTGAGCATCATTCAGCAGTCTTGAAATGTGTTAAATTTGTAAAGTGTAGTAGAATTCCTCCAAATTATAAGCCCAGAAAAGTAAGTTGTGCCAGGACTGGTGTGGTGGTGGACTAAACTTAAAAATCATTCTGCAGTTAAGTTGTTGTGTGTACACGTGATTGAACCACGCACAACCTATGGTCACCATGCGTACGATGGTACTCAATTATTTACATTGACTCAGCACAGTGGCACGAAGAGTACCAGTCGTGTAGGATGTAGGATTCCTACACGACATATGCCTTGTTATTCTTTCCGCAGATCTTGCAGCACAAGTGGGATGGGGGAAATCCCTGTTTGACACATGAAATTTCGAAATCGTAAAAAAATCACAATTATTTTAATAGCTAAAGAGGTAACTTGCCCGGAAATTTTCCAGTTGCGTGATCTGAGTTATTTTTAGAACGATGGCAATAACCAGATGACATGGATGAGAAGTTGCAAGAAGACCATACCTTTTTACATTCTCTGATCTGTGATAATTTTACATGGTGATCGTCGTTTTCAGGCGAAATCTACTTTTTAAATAGCATTTTAAAACAAAAGGTAAGTTTCCTTACTCCTTAGTTAGTTAAATTCCTTCCTTCAATCATGAATGATGGCTAGATTATAGATAGCATGTGACTGTGACTATTCAATTGTCTTTTTTGCAAGGTCACTTAAGTTATAGCTGTAGAATTTGGGCACAAAAATAGGTTTGCATTTGCAATGGTGCTAGGGCCAAGAAGGATACGGAGTGGATTGGCCCTATTCATTTCATGGGGCTATAGCTGCGAGTGCGATAGTCTTAGTATTCATATTCTTAATTAAAGGTTTTAAACATGATCCGTATAAAGGGTGTGTACAACATTGGTAATTGCCAAAGACCTGTATCCAAACTTGATGTGACCCAACACATACATGAAATAACAAACCTGTGAAAGTTTAAGCTCAATCGGTCTTCGGAGTCATGAGAAAACAGTGAAAAAAACCCTTATGTGTTTTAACTTCTTTTCAAACATCAGAATTTATCCTGCAGGATAAAGACTATTATTTTACTCATTTCCTAAAAACTATGGCATTTCAAGCAAAACTATTTCAAGGGAAGTTTTCCACCATGACCATCTTTATACCATGTAAGTTATGTGCAAATCTGTGAACATTTATATAGATGCATAGATGCAGAACCCTAAATCAAGCTGCACAAATCTGTGATGAAACATGAACCATGCATTCTAAACCAATGACATTGGTAATGTTTTGTGTTCTCTAGAAACGTGACCGCTGTAACATCATTTGATGAAGCTTCCTCTACTTTGGTTCTTGTATTGTAAGTTGTATGCTGTCTTTATTATTAAGATTTTTGTTATCTTAGTAGACATATGGTTTTTCAGGTACTAGTAGTATAAATGTTGGGCGCAATCATTTGATCTACGCTGTTGGTCGTTCGTGTTGTGCGATGGACGGTATCTATTGGATATTACGGACCCTTACAAAAAAAAAAATTAATCAGAGTTGTGACATATACAAGAAAAGGTGTTCAACTGGTGGCAGCAGGATTGACCTAGATAGTATGCACCATGATAAACTGAAACCTCAACGTGATCAACTGATACTAGTGATAGTGCAGATCAACTGAAAATGCCTAACTAACAGTAACACAACAGTATTACTTTTATTTTATCCAATCATACTTTCATTGTCTTTTGTTTTATTCTTACTACATGCATGACTTGAAGGTGAACATTACAATTACAATGCCATTACCATCAAGAGATAATCCCCCTGGTTCCAACTCAGCCGAGTCCGACTTTGTTATTCTCCCGAGACCCTCCCTTGACAATGGTAACCATGGACCAGGGAACCAACCACAGTTTGATCACCAACAACAGCTCCGGTCTCAGTTCTCTCCGGTATCGCCCACAAATGGAGGAACCAACTACGTCACCACCATGCAGTATGAACAGTTGGTGAACACTGCACACGCAATGAAAGAAGAGAACCAAATGTTGAAAGGTACACAATCTGAAACCTAATTGTTCTTTGAACTAACACCCACAGCATTGTACACTATCACAGAACATCTATAGGCTTACAATGTACTACTAAAATTATTGCTACTATTTCAACCTACAGAGTGTAACTGCGTGAACCGTACAAATGTACTTCTTGCGAAGAGAAAGGGGTTCTTCAGTCGGGCCGGGGCAGATTAGGTTAAAAATGTGGGAAAGTTGATGTAACATGGAATTAGCAGTAGATGAAATATTGCAAAAATTAGTTAGTGGCCTGATGTTTCGACCCTGGCAGAACTCTTTCTCGAAGGCTAAATGACCGACCCTAGCAGAGTCTTTCTCGAAGGCTAAATGACAACACAACACATGTTTAATATTATCTGCCTTACAGGTCAGCCATATGCGTGCGTAAGCAGTGCGTAAGTTTATCAAAGAAAATAGTACTTTGTTCTGGAATTAAAGCAATATAATAAAGCAAAGAGTAAAATATGATTACTCGTGCGTGGAACAGGAGATCAGTCAGAGATGATTATAGAGGAGCTGAAGAAATCAAGTAGTGATCGCCAATTTAAATTATAGGCCTACTCATCTGTAACTTCATTGTGAATATCTGGATCAACAGATCGACCGCTTTTCCCTTCGCAAGAAGTACTTTTCTACCGCTCTCCTGAGAGGGCCATTTCCATACAAGAGTGCGACACAAAGTGGCACTGGACACAGTCCAGTCCAGGAAACAGTCCAGTCCAATGTACATTTTGTGTAAGAAAAAGTGAAGAAAACCTGCTTTAGTGATTGTTGCACATCATAAAACTCACTATGCACGTTTTAAAATTATGCATACAGACTCCAGTACATGTTAAATGTTTTTTTACCAAAGATTTAATATGAGCTATTTTTTAAACTTCTGAAAGCGCTTCATATCAAAGAACTAACAATGACTCTTTGCAGTTAGATGCTTGGCTTGATTGAATTAACTTTCTTTTTCATTTACAGGTTTTAATACTGTTTAAAGGTATTATACAGGATTGGCAGAGCTGACAAAATAATCACAGACAGTGTTCATGTTTTGTGTAATCAACCACATACATGAAATAACAAACCTGTGAAAATTTGAGCTCAATTGGTCATCGAGGTCACAAGAAAATAGTGAAAAGAGACCTTATGTGTTTTCTGTTTTTCAAACATCGAGTTTATTATCGCGCGCGATAACAACTATTGTTTAACTCATTTCTCAGAAACGATAGCATTTTAGGCAGAAATATTTTAAGGAACCCTTTCTACCATTACTTACTTTAAATCATGTACATGTAAGTTATGTGTGAATCTGTGTTTTTCGATCTTACCAATAGTGTACAGGGCCTTTAAGTACATGTATGCATACCGTTTACAGGAGTACACATTTATATGTTTGTTCTACCTGGGACCGCTTTCACAAGGAGCTTATTGATCTTAAGACTTGTATCAATGTTTGTTTCTGAGCAGCGTGTGATGACAGAATACAGATCACAATTGTAATATTGACAACTCATCTTAAGATAATATTTATAAGTGTTTTGTGAAATACATGTATGTGGGCTTGATTTCACAACACACTGAGATTCATTTTAAGATGAGTTGTCATTTTCACATTGTGACATCACACTTTGCTTAGTAATTCAGATTGGTGCACATCTTAAGATCAATCTAAGCTCTTTGTGAAATGGGGCCCTGAACTGTCAAGATGTTTATTTGTTTATCCAGGGCAACTAACTGACATGACAAAGACCATCGAGTCACGTATGGAGGACTTTACCAAGGGGAAAAACACCTGTAAACTGGCCAAGGAGAAATTGAAGGAGATCCGCCAGAATGCTTTCGAAGAAGTCACTCGGTTAAGGAACCTGATCGTCGAGTTGGAGACAGAGTTGAAAGGACACAAGAATGGGGTATGTGTTAACACTAAGCAGTCCTCCAAAACCATATTTAGGGAGTTGTCTGACTTTCTGCTTCAAGGCCTAAATGACTATACCATGCCCGATATTGGGGCAGAGAGTGCCCCCCCCCCCCCCAATGCTCCCATACTTTAATACAATATTTTACTAATTGTACAGAAGTAAACCCCCCCCCCCCCCCCAAACAACAAAATAAATAAATGCATAAAAAACACAAACAAACTCTAAAGAATTCTTGAGATTCAAAGCACACAACGAAGACACAATAGGGGGGGTGGGGGATACCGCCATGCCTTATACCAAGCACCAAATGATGAATTGCTGTATCATTGGATCAGGCATATCAATCTTATCTGTGTCAAAACATTTCAATGTTGGGTTACTGTATAGTGCACTGGAGTACATGTAGATTTAAAAAAAAAATGTCGAGAGACCTTTGATGCGGCCATTTTGCTTTTCTGCCATTCCCTAATGTACAATCAAACTGAGGCTGGAAGGAAAGAGTAGTCTGGTCCTTTTAAATGGAATGAGAAGAACGGTCATTATTCACTGTGTGAGCAAGACATTTCAGTTTTAGTTTCACTTGAGTTTTGTTACAGCAAACAAAAAGTCAAATGACTAACACCTATTTGGTTTACAATAACAAAACTTACAATGACAATGAAGATAATTGTGAAAAAGAAAAGAAACCAGAGTTGGTTGTTAGAATTGTTGTGATTACAGTACATACAATAAAACAATGAAACCAAGCTGTACTGGACTAGCTGAGTATATGTTGGTACAACTGTGCACTGAAATAAACATGTGTGGGGGTGTCTACTTTTTGAAACCGAGGACGGGACTTGGGTGTTTTGAAAGAGTGAGGACATTCTCGTTTCGCTTTCGTGTACAAAACCAATGGGGACGTTGCTAAAAACTAAGACCAAACAATAGAGGAGAGTAAAAAGAGAAATGCTTGATAACAGAGTTGACATAATGTGGGTATGGGTAGGTATACACATTCAAACCAAAGACCTATATAACACAAAGGAAAATAGGGTTCCTGGTTGGGTGAAGGTCCCCAATTGAAAAGTGTACAAAAGCAATAGGAGCTGTTGCTGATAAGTTTAAGCACAAGGACACACTTTGTTGTGCTTGGATTGGTATATATATATTAAAGTTGGGGACCTATAACGAAAGAGGACAATGGGGTCCCCCGTTGGAAAGTGTGTATAATGTACAAAAGCACTGGGAGCTGTTGCCAAATAGCATTTTTTCGCTTGCGTTCTCCATTAACAGTGGTCCACTGGTGAAATACCAGTTAAAAAACCTGAAGAGCAGTCAACATTCGCTCCAAGTGGTCAGGCTGGCTACTTCAGTGTTGAAAAAACTTCCCTAATAATATGAATTATAGACAAGTGCAAAAGGTGACGGACCAGTGAAATTACAAACTAATTGGTCCTGCCGGAGAGTCACTGAAAAAGTTAAGGCTAAACCCTGTAAACTATAAGTGTTTACCTCCTTTGGTATTTAAATACAAAGGAGTCAATGCTCCAGATGTGGCGTTTTTCAAGGCTGGGTCTGGGCAAACTTTTAAAAAAGACAACCAACAAATGACAGCATTTATGAGTGTCGCTTGGCAGTTAAAGGTGCATAGAGAAGTGAGTGCCGGAAATCAAAATACAAACAGCTGTAGGGGTTTAAAGAATGCATACATGTATATTAAAAAATGCGATTGCGCACTGATACTCAGCTGCCATTTTCTTGAGCGCACACTTTAGGTAACTGAGACTTTGCAAGGAGAACCTTGTAGCGTTTTAAGCTTTGCTTGCAATCTGCAGATTTCTTCATCATGCAGATTTTCAGGGTCTGATGTGAATCACTACTGCAGTGCAATCAGCCACGAGATTTCATTTAACCACACCCTGTTATCTTATTGTTTGCTTTGTCATGTCTGTATGGAGTGAACATACAGACAATAGCTTCCCCATTGTTGTAAACCATTCGGCTGTGCACACGAACCATACGTAGGAAGCATTTACTACCATTTCAATAAATGTCGAACAGGAAAACTTCACTTTTAATTGTGTACAAATTCAAGTACTTGCCTTTTCCTTAATGGTTTTACTCCAAAGTAAATACTTCCTAGGAATTCACTTTTGTCTTCTCCATATGACTCATTGAATGGTCAGACAACTGCAGGGTTAAACCCGTAAACAGGGCCATCCTGCTCGTGTCTCAATTAAGTGGTCTAAAGTTCTTAACTTGAATTTGTTGTTTGTTATTCAGCAGAAAGCAAAAGAAGGTAACTCAAATGAAAGAGCAACTGATGCAGAAACAAAAATCAAAGCGCTGGAGGAAAAGGTTGAACAGTTGGAGCAAGAATTGAAAAGCAGCCAGGAAGAGGTATTTCAGAATGTTCATTTCAGAGCATTATTCACATTTAATTTTAAAGCTCCTACCAGAGTCCCTGAAGGCCATGGCCTCTGTTAACCTGTTCTTGGCATTGGTCCTGCTTCAAATATTTCTCATAGACTTTAAGATTTTCCAATGGAAGTGCCCTTTGCAAAATGAAAATGGCCTTGCCCTCTCAAAGATGAAATTCTAGGGCGTCAGAATTTGTTTGTGTGTGTGTGAGTAGGTAACCACATTCAAACCGGGAACCTATAACAAAAGAGGACAACAGGTCCACGGTTGCTATCACAAAGAGTTGAACAAAGGAGGGTCCACGATTGCAGGCTGTTACACACTTGTGTGTGTGTGTGAATTAAGTAATTATCTCAAATAACAACATTGATATTTGTTTTCTAATCGCTAAAGGTTGTTGTTTCCATTGCATCTGATAAACCTAAAGCGGCTGATACTAGAGATCCACTGTCCATAGTGACACAACTCAACAATGATATCGAGGATATCAAAGCGACTAGACAGGACTTTAAGACAAAGAATGCAGATTTAGAGCAAGCGCTTCAGAAGTCTGCAGCAGACCTGAAACATTTCAAACAGAGAATGGAACAGCTTCAGCTAGAGAAGCAGGACTTGCTGTCCCTCAATAATGAGCTGCAGACTATGGTGTCAATATACACCAGGTTCGGTAAGAGACCGCAGACGGACCCATCCGAGAAAGATGCTGCTGTTGATCAAACGAGAAAAGAAGTTGAACCAGAGTTCGTCTTCAAGAGGCCTGGAGAATCCCTCCCTGGAGCTGGCAAGCAGGAGGCCGCTTCCACTGCAAGAAGCGAAGATAACTTTCCAATGAGCCCAACAACTGTAGTGCAGAAAACAAACATAGCTCTTCAGGATGTCTTGCTCCAGCTGCAGGCAGAGCGGGAGAAAGTGACCAGTTTGATGGAAGACTTGAAGAAAGAGAGAACAGACCGCAATAAAATTGAAACAACATTAATGGAGCAACTGAATGCGTGCAGTGGGGAACATGACACTGCTGTAGAAAACCTGAAACAGAAACACCATCAGCAGGTTGCAGAGTTGTCCAGAAAACTGGATGAACTGGCAGTTGCAAATCAGGTAGTTCAAATTGTATGATCATGATTTCATGTTGAAACAGTTGAACAGGTTATTGAAATTTTCAATCCAGGTCCCAGCAAAAAGGATACTGTTTTCACAGGAAAACTTTGCCACAACTTTTGTGGTCAATCTTTAAGCATCCAATAAACTGGAAAACAGCTATACTTTGGAACAAACATGTACACCCCAGTTTTGCAAACTGGCTATAAATATTTCTCACTTTCACTCTCAGGTTCTTTTGGTTTGTTCTCCGTTTGCCTTTTCTTTATAGGAACCACATTACAGTCTTGAACTTAAACATCAAGTGCAGAGCCTGGTTTGTGAACTTCAAGAAAGAGAGAGTGTGTTGCAGCAGAAAGAAGCCGTAGCAAATGACCTTTGTGCTCAGTAAGTAGAAATTCATTTTTTTTTTATTTGTTAGTAGAACTGATTACAAAAGGTATAAACCTGAGATTTTCATGCAAGTCATGCCCTGATGAACCTTGGTATACACTGTGGATATGTGTGTAAATCCCATCATCCAGTACATACATGTATTGCACACTTATATGCAAATAAAATAAATTACCCTTCCACTGCCTGCTATTGTAATGACACATTAAAGCAGACTAATAATAGGTTTACCCACATAGCTTAGGTTAGCTTTATCCCTCCTACACACTGATACCACAGACTGCCTCAAAGTACACCAGGGCTTGAAATTGACACTGCACCACAGGCCTGAGGCCAGTAGTTTAAGTGTCGGGCCAGTAAACTCGTGTAATATCTTGGACAAAAACAAATTATGATCTAATGTTGACTTTGAGTCTGATAAAACACTTTTTAATTCTATTGAGTAATGAAGTATACTCAACACCAATTAAATTAAAATTGAGATAACTTCTCTCTTAGTCTAAACAAAAACAGTTAAATGCATGTTTAACTGTGTCAAGAAGATTTGTTCACATTTTGAGTTTGGTCTTGTAATAGACATGTACATGTATTGTACATGTACATGTACATGTACATGTACCGTACCATACCATACCTTTTAGGCTAGCATTGGGTTTCTTCTGTTTGTACAGCTGGTATTATGTGGAAACCCCATGGTCTGTGTACTGTGGACTTAGTCTCCACAGCTTCCTGTGGTATTTTGTGGCATGGGCCAGTTGGGCAGGAGAGTTCACTGATAGTAATAAGGTTTGAATTTAGACTAAAATATCAAAACCACCATTTTTATTAATCATTGCTTCTATTATCATACAATTATCACAATGCATTATTGAGAAGACAGCAATTTGTCGGAAGAATTTCATCACCTACATACTTTATGTATTCATACTTTTATTCTATTTCTTTTTTAGATCTCATTGTTTTATTCCTCATTTTATTACACTCTTTACATCAATTTGTTTCATGTGATTGCCCAAGCTTAATAAAAAACATTATGACATTCGAAACATTAGGCCTACATGAAACATATTTGTTGATCTGCATTGATGATGTTGCTTTTCAAAAGAGAAAGCATTGCAATTGACCTTCAAATGAATACTGCTCAAAATCAATGAGGAAGTTTTTTTGCAATTTAGTTAATCTGCCATAATTTTGTGCGTATAAGGCGCGCGGGGTTTCCGGAAAGAACTCATTCGTTTAAATTAAATCTAGTAAAGTTTGCGGTAACACCGTCTAGTAATCTTTCTATAAATGAGTTGTGGCGGTTCTTACACGTGCCTATCCTGTCCGCCATTTTGGAAGTCAAAATTGACACAAAGAATTGACTCCCAATATGGTGGAAATGGTAGATGCACATTTTGCAGAGATACTTTCCGCATCTGCAAGGGGTGGTCAATGCTGTACACTTTAGATAATTGAACAAAATGTTCCTTTTTTGTTCAGTATTGTCTACAAGTAGGGAAAGATTTACACACAAAATGTTTATCAAAGAAGGTATTTGCATTTTGTACGTACATCTACGTTAAGATTATCATGTATTGAAGAGAAATTCTTCAGGGAAAATTTTTATTTCTCATCGTGGGGCTTTCCTCGTTTACAGAAATATACACAGACATGTGCACATGTGCATATGTGCACTGTCATGACTGTACACAGACATACATAATGCGTACGTGCACAGCGTGTTATGAACAAATGGTGATGGCATGCTGAAATTGCAGCTTCCTTTGAGATTGCTCATCCAGGTTGAAAAAGGGGATTCCCCTAGGATACACCCTGTGTGGCAATCAGTATAGTTGCAGTACACAGGCGTTGAACTTTGCTTGAATGGGCACAGGGCACTTCTGTGAGGGAAATGTAAATTTGTATTGGAATTTTGCAAAGGGCACCACAGCAATTGTTGTGGTTGCCGTGGGTTAAAAATCAAGGGTGTGGCCAGAAAAAAATTTGAATTTCGCCTGTTGTATTGGCTATGTCATACATACATATGTTGCCACTCAATGGATGCACATACATTATGAGAAAAGACATTCTTTAAGAAATTTGAAAGACATGCACAGTTCAGACATGCTGTAATGCTGCTGGTGATGAATTGTTTGGTCATATAGGCAATAAACCAAACGTGGTAAATCTAATATTCAACTTCAAACATTTGTTAATAGGTCTCGGCAAGGTCTCGGACGGAGACTATTCGAGACCTGTGCCCGAGGCCGAGACAAGACCGAGACCTCCACATTTCGAAACCTCAAAATTGCCAAGACCTGAACAATATGGTCTTCAGATTGTGACCAAGACCAAGACCTCAGTCGAGACCTCCAACACTGCAATGTATTTATCCCTTTGTTGACCTTTGACCCGTGTAGAAATGCAGCCCTAAAGGCCAAGATTGCTTTGTACCACGATGAGCTTGGAGAAGTCAGGAAACATGACACTGATATGATTGAGACTCTACGGCAGGAGCTGATGAGACAACAGACTAATGTCCAATTAACAAAGCAGAAGGGGCTCATGGAAAGGTAGCAACTTTTATCTTGTAGACTTGAAAAGAGAGTTATAGTTGTATAAAACACTACACATAAAAATCATTGTTATTACAACAATGCACAACGCGCAGCGCACAACGCGCATCTCCTGTCTGCCATTTTATGTACATGTGCATAAGCACCTCTACCATTTCTGCCTTTTTTTGGGAGTCCATTCCTTTTGTGCACGTTTTGACTCCCCAAAAAGGCAGAAATGGTAGACGCGCATTGTTCGGAGGTGCTTATGCACTGCTTATGCACATGTACCATTCCTTTTGTGCACATTTTGACTCCCAAAATGGCGGACAGGAGACGCGCGTGTAAGTGCGCTGCACGTTGTGCAATGAGTGTATGTTTAATTACATTGTATTTATAGTTAAGGGGAATGGGGATCAGTGTGGCTTTATGGTTCCTGTGGAACTCCGGTTCCTATTTAGAACCTGCATTCAGCTCAAAGCCTCTCATGTGGACTGGGTTTTTAGTCATGACCTGACTGCTCAAGGTTTTTTTCCATTTGGGGTTTTCCTCCAACATCTAAGACTGAAGATTTCTTCATCATCTCCTAATCATCCTGCTACAGATCGTGTAGGTCTTGCTTGTATTCAAACATTTTTAGGACCATATCCCAAGTACATGGCTTTAGTGTGTGAAGGAAACAAACTCACCCACTTTAACGGGACCCACAGCCTTACATCTCATGAAGGACAAAGCAATAATGGTTAAAGGTATTATACAGGATTGGCAGAGCTGACAAAATAACCACAGACACTGTTCATGTTTTGTGTAATCAACCACATACATGAAATAACAAACCTGTGAAAATTTGAGCTCAATTGGTCATCGAGGTCACGAGAAAATAGTGAAAAGAGACCTTATGTGTTTTCTGTTTTTCAAACATCGAGTTTATTATCGCGCGCGATAAAAACTATTGTTTTACTCATTTCTCAGAAACGATAGCATTTTAGGCAAAAATATTTTAAGGAACCCTTTCTACCATTACTTACTTTAAATCATGTAAGTTATGTGTGAATCTGTGAACATTTGTGTTTTTCGATCTTACCAATAGTGTACAGGGCCTTTAATGTCTAATGAAATAAATATAATATACAGCCAACAAAAAAACACCCCCAAAACAGACAAACATGCAAGCAAAAGGACAGACAAACAATAATAGCTATTTTCTTCATTTCCAATGCAGAATCGACTACGAAAAGCTGAAAACGGACCATGACAGACTTGAAGCTGATTATGCTGTTCTGACGCGAACTTTGGCTGATAATCAGACGCGAAGACAGGTACTTATTCCATACAATTCATCCCCTTCCCCCCCCCCCCACCCTTAAAATTAGCAAAAAATCAGTAAACAAAAATAAAGGATGTTGCAAATGACAAATGGTTTAATTAATACATAGTACAACCTGTGTGGGAGTCCATTTTGAGGAGTGTGGGTCATTAAAGTAAAAAAGTGCTCCAAGTAAGAACAAAAAAGTTGGGATAAGGTCAGCAATCGAAACATGTTATCATACATGTGGTGACTGGTTTCCTGCTCATTTTTGCTTTGCAGAAAAATGTTAAGCAACATTTTCTGCTTAAGCAGCCCTCTATAACATTGGGCCCAAGCTGACATACATGTAGTTTACCATTAGTCTATCTTTCATACGGTAAGCGGGGTTGACTGTGTACTGTGTAGATGCATTCCCCGATATCATATTGCAGGCGGACATGGTTTATCGATCGTTCAAGACCACCGTGAATGATACTGAGTATTCAGACAGTTCTTGCCTTCATTGAAATTTTCAGCCATCAATGGTCCTCATGTTTCAAGACAAAACAGGGGTAAGGCTGCATTTCTTAAAGTATTTTGCAATTTTGCCCTCACAGGCAGCAAGTACAGCCGCCTTCAATGAGCTACAGGAGGAGAGGGACAATTACTTGGCTCAGATGATGTCAGTAGAGGAGGCCATTGGGGCAAAGAATACCCAACTTGAGAATGTCCGTCGGGAACTTGACAAAGTCCGTCGGGAGCTTGGAGAAGCCAAAATCAAACTAGACACTATCCCAGTACTTGAGGCACAGGTAAGGGTGTCAAATTCAGCTAAAGTAGACTCATACAGGTAGATTGATAACTAATGACGATAAAAACTTACTTGGTGAGAAGCACTGCAGCTGTTGATAAGGCCAAGTAAAATAAATAACATGTTGCTCGTCCCCGCCCGCTCTGATTTTGGAGGCCGCACCGAATTTTTTGTTATTTGTTACTTTAAAAAAAATAAAGAGAGCTATTTCAAATGTATCCTTTATTGAGTAATTTTATCATCTTTCTTGCATGTAGGCCTACAAAAAATGCTATTTCCACAACGCAATCGTGAGAAACTCCACATTTTCTTTGAAACGTTTTGCCCTTCACGTTTGCACGCCACAGTTCTTTTTTGAACGAGATCTTTGCACCAGGACGTGATGCCACACACACAGAATAATTTTGGAGCAAAAGCAACAATATGTATCGAAATGGACACAGAAACACACATGGCAACTTTAAACAGAATTTGAGGACATACAGAACATGCTCATAAAACCATCTTCAAATACGACATAGGGCCATCTTGAAAAAAATAACAAAAAATTTTAAAATAACAAGGACCTCCCTCATAATTTTTTTTAAAAGTCTGGACGAGCAACATGTTATTTATTTTACTTGGCCTAATGTGTAACATTTTGAGAATAGATTCCCTTCAAAGTAATATTGTTTTTCACCCCAAAACATTTGAATCTGAGAAACGATTCTTGAATGACTCTTTTCTTAGATTGCTGAGGGTTGCCAAAACATTTGAATCTGAGAAACGATTCATGAATGACTCTTTTCTTAGATTGCTGAGGGTTGCCAAAACATTTGAATCTGAGAAACGATTTATGAATGACTCTTTTCTTAGATTGCTGAGGGTTGCCAAAACATTTGAATCTGAGAAACGATTCATGAATGACTCTTTTCTTAGATTGCTGAGGGTTGCCAAAACATTTGAATCTGAGAAACGATTCATGAATGACTCTTTTCTTAGATTGCTGAGGGTTGCCAAAACATTTGAATCTGAGAAACGATTCATGAATGACTCTTTTCTTAGATTGCTGAGGGTTGTTGTTGCTGGTACCAGCTCCTGTCACCACGCTATATGTGGACGGATTCAACATTTTTGTGAAAATACCAAGACATGTTTTTGCTGTTTTCTCAGCAAGTCGATACGGTATTCAGCTGAAACTTTCACATGTGACATTTCTTTAAAATGTTGACTATAAATAAGCATTAAATTCACAAAAAACAATCTTTGACCCTATGTTTCAGTTGGGTATCTTTACTTGGTTTAAAGAAAGAAGCATTTTTATGTGAGCTAGCTGAGGCATTGTTACAATGAGACGAGATAGCATGCATTACCAATAGACTGTGCAAGTCTCGCGCGTATCCGAACAAGAAAACACGTCAAACGAAGAACATTTTTATTTCTGAAATTAAATCTTTGTTTTAAAATATATCTCATGACAAAATCTGAACAACAAAAATAAATCATTTCAATTTTATGAAAAGTTTTAGCTTTTGAAAAAAAAATCACAATAGTGTGTATATTATTATTGAAAAAAAACAAAACTCTGGGACAAGGATGCCTATTTGATGTTAACTTTTTAGAAACCCCTTACGAGGATTCGTGAAGGTCAAACGGGTCTTAAATGGACCCGTATCGCAGTTTAAAGAGGAATGCCGACGCCTCAACAACCATAGACTGCAATGAAAAGGGTTCGCTTTGCAATTACAGCATCTGGCGATTATAATTGCGCATCCAAAACAAGCGTTTACATAAGTTTTATGATCGGAGGCGAGCACAAAATTCAAAATTTTTTGCAATAACCGGAAGCTGAGGTCAAGTTTTATTCTCGGGTTTTCTTCGTTATATTGTTGAATTGGTTTTACTTTCATATGTTGTTATCACTTAGTATTACATTCCAACAACATGTATACTTTTCTAGGTCATAACCTACGTTAAACTAAAATAATTAACGTAACAAAATCTCGCCCACGTAAAACTCCATATGGTTGGGACCACTATGGTCCCAGAAGTTCGAATGCGCGCGAGACTTGCACAGTCTATAAGATACTCAAGGTGCTGAAACAAACAGAAACATTTTAAGACAGGCTTTTGAATGATGAGACCAATTTATGTAGCACTTTACAAGGGTTTACAAGGTGCTGCGGTGCATTCAGCAGCCACTGCCAGAAACACCAGGGCAAACCACTCCTCTTAGCGATATGTGTCACCGGGTATTTTTACGGGCATTACACAACACATGGGACCCACAGCCTTACATCTCATGAAGGACAAAGCAATAATGGTTAAAGGTATTATACAGGATTGGCAGAGCTGACAAAATAACCACAGACAGTGTTCATGTTTTGTGTAATCAACCACATACATAAAATAACAAACCTGTGAAAATTTGAGCTCAATTGGTCATCGAGGTCACGAGAAAATAGTGAAAAGAGACCTTATGTTTTTTCTGTTTTTCAAACATCGAGTTTATTATCGCGCGCGATAAAAACTATTGTTTTACTCATTTCTCAGAAACGATAGCATTTTAGGCAGAAATATTTTAAGGAACCCTTTCTACCATTACTTACTTTAAATCATGTAAGTTATGTGTGAATCTGTGTTTTTCGATCTTACCAATAGTGTACAGGGCCTTTAAGTGTCTTGCTTAACAACACAAGAGTCAAGACCGGGACTCATACCCTCACTCAACGGATCAGAAACACAAGAGCTCAAGTTCCGTGCTCTTAATCGCTCGACCACAACATGGCACAGTATACATACAAGCACATACTATGGATTGTTTGCAAGAGGATAATTGTACAATTTACTGCCAGACATGATGAAACATTCCTTCTGTTGCCAGTTTGTCTTTAACTCCCGTCTTTACTCCTCTCAAAGCTGTATCATGATTAGGCCATCTTGCCTTTCAAAATAACTACGATGAAATCGAGGCTGAAAGGGCTACAAACATTCAATGGTAAAATCGGAATAGGCCTTCGTTATTGCTATAGCATACCCACTGGCTGCTTCACACCAGCAAATTAGCTAAGAATTCATAACCTTCTCACTCTTTCATCACATATGCAGAAGAATGGTTTTGGGTTGGATATTCTCTAAAACCACCAACACCAACAATCAACACAGCTCCATCCCTCTTGAGTATGCCACTGTTGCATACAGATTACAAGACATTTTATCCGTTATGAAGAGTCTATTTGACTTCAAATTTGTTAAGATGTTCATTTGAAATTATATTTTTCTCCTTTCCAGGCGGAAATCTACAAGAACGATTTTGACGCCGAGAGAGCAGCCCGCGAGAAGGGCCACACAAAATGGGAAATACAGATGGTTGAGATGGAGCAACTCAGAGAGGAAAACCAACGGATGCAGGAGGAGGTTGCCAAACATACCAAGGTGCAACTGCAGCAGATGCAGAATCGTCACAGCAGCGGCGGCAGCAGCGGGCTCTACAATACCATTCTACGCCCCTTGATGGGTACCCGTGCTGGCAGACTTTCTGCTAATGACACTTTACCGGAAATGGATGCTGATTTCGTGGGATTGGATGCAGGCCAAGACCGGGTTTTTGATGAAGCTGGTACAGGAGTTGATGTAAGTCACAAGCCACACAAAGAACCATGAAACTAAAAAAATTACATTTGTAATTTTGTGTGAATAAAATACTGATTAGTTTTGTAATTTTCTTGATTAGGATGTATTCTCGTTAGTCCAGCCTTATGGGTATGCCGTGTAATGACCTTTTTTAAAACTAGTGCCTCCACAAAGAAATGGTTAGTTTTTTTCGCAATGTAAGGTCCAGTTCCGTCTAATTTTGTAAGAGTTTGTTACATTATTGGTAACCATTTTATTTGGATTTCTTCACAGGAACATCGGAAGCCACTCTTGCATCACCCGCCATCCTCCTCGGCCATCATCAGATGCCCTAAATGTCAGGATGAATTCCCAGACATTGATACTCTACAGATTCATATGCTGGACTGTATCAATTAGATGTAAAGATAAAGCCCATTTAGGGGGGGGGGGGTATACCATACCTGAAATGTGGCAGAGGGTGTGTCCCCCCCCCCCCAATGTTCCCATAATTTAATGAACAGAAGTCCCTTCCACCTTTAATCCTCTTTAGACTTCCTGAGATTCCCAGACCACAATGAATAAAGACACAATAGGAAGGGGGGGGGGTACAACACGCCATATATTGAGCACGAAATGGGGAATATGGGGTTCTTATCAAAGCTCAACAAGAATCAAATCGATGGCGAATTCTGAAACTGGTCATTAGTGCAGGATAGTTTCAGTAAAGCTGACATAAGGTCTCTGTATTTTGGCAATTTTTCATTTTGTTGAGGGTGGGGGGTGGGGGGTGAGGTGGAGGCGGAATAGCAGCCAGGAAATCAAAGAAATCAACAACATAACCTCATCCAAAAGATTCAAGCCAAACACTACAATTTTTGCGCATAGTACGAAAATCAATTCACACTTTGTAAATCTTTGTAATCTATTACGCGATACAGCCGGTTGCAAGGTTTGTACATACTGCAGTTGAGTTTTCATTATATTTATCTATGTGTACATGTATGCAGGCAAAAATATTGAATGCATACAGTTTGCAAAAAAACCCATTGTTGTGTACATCAAAGAGTAATGCTGTCAAATTGTAATTTACTTTTTGCTGCACTTACGGCAAATTATTTTGGTTTTCTACAAACACAAAAAAGTGAAAACATAAGTAAATCAGTCAACATTTCAAAGTTTGAGGTAGAGTATACCTTTGGTTTTTGGAACCGTTGGATTCTTTTAATCCTATATAAATGTAGGTACATACAATAAAACTAACCTGTGAAAATTTCACTTCAAAACGTGGTAGCGTTATTGAGATATTGCCAACAATCCGGAGCGGTTATGTCCACGCAGAAAGATTAATCCGTAATTGGAATACACAATCTGAGAAACTTTTCATCCAGAAACGTTTCACATTATCAACAGCTGCAGTGCTTCTTACCAAGTAAGTTTTTATGGCCATTATTTTGCAGAGTAAATACCAAAGGTGTGCATGTACTCTCCTGTTGGGTGTTTATGAGAATTCGTCTTGATTGTTCTTATTTATGGCGTTTAGAGATGATTTAAGGCACTGCCCTGTCTATAACATTGGGGATGATGACTCCCTCTTCCCAGTTGAAAGGTCATTGTGCATATTTTGATGCAGTTGTACATTGGATAGAATTTGTACGTGTAAATACTTACTTTGTATGTGAACAAGCCTTTCCAAATTATAACTATTAATGCAATATTTTGTATATTTGTTTGAGTATAAAGTTCATCTTTCGCACAATCTAGTTTAATTAATTTGTAAGCATTTCTTGAATAATGATTGTAGATAGAATCAGATAAACAGAAAGTAGGCATGCCAAAAGGTTAATTTTAACAGGCAAGATCAAAGAAACCCACAAAACCAGTATTTGACTTGAATACAAGGGTGGACGGGTTGGCGTAGTTTTTTTTCTTTTTCTTCTTGCCTTTCACCTCTAGGACCCCAGTTCGAATCCCACCGGGGTGCACTGTGTAGATTTGGTTTTCAGTCCCTACTTGATTTCATGGATTTTCCTTAGAACCATTTGGCGTTTTCCTCCAACATCTTAATCTGAAACTTTCTTCCTTTTCTTCTATTGGCTAGTAAAGTGATTAATTTCACTTTTCTGGGAATCATTGGAAACAAATTAGTGTGGGGGTTCATCAGACGTTCTGTTCTTCAACAACACACTTTACGATTTCTAACTGCTTTGTCCTTAGGATAGGACGTAAAGCTGTAAGCCCCATGCGGTTGTGTTCAAACCACATCTAAAAAATACAGCACACTTACGGTTAACAAAAGGGCTAACATGATTGGCTACAGATTGCGCCTTGTGTACCTTCACATGGCGATATATAATTGAGTCTTATAATTATAAAAATTCTCTTCCCATTGTAAAATAATGCTGCTTTCAGACGCCCATAAAAAAAGATCTACATATAAATAGGCAAGATCAAAGAAACCCACAAAACCAGTATTTGACTTGAATACAAGGGTGGACGGGTTGGCGTAGTTTTTTTTCTTTTTCTTCTTGCCTTTCACCTCTAGGACCCCAGTTCGAATCCCACCGGGGTGCACTGTGTAGATTTGGTTTTCAGTCCCTACTTGATTTCATGGATTTTCCTTAGAACCATTTGGCGTTTTCCTCCAACATCTTAATCTGAAACTTTCTTCCTTTTCTTCTATTGGCTAGTAAAGTGATTAATTTCACTTTTCTGGGAATCATTGTAAAATAATGCTGCTTTCAGACGCCCATAAAAAAAGATCTACATATAAATAGGCAAGATCAAAGAAACCCACAAAACCAGTATTTGACTTGAATACAAGGGTGGACGGGTTGGCGTAGTTTTTTTTCTTTTTCTTCTTGCCTTTCACCTCTAGGACCCCAGTTCGAATCCCACCGGGGTGCACTGTGTAGATTTGGTTTTCAGTCCCTACTTGATTTCATGGATTTTCCTTAGAACCATTTGGCGTTTTCCTCCAACATCTTAATCTGAAACTTTCTTCCTTTTCTTCTATTGGCTAGTAAAGTGATTAATTTCACTTTTCTGGGAATCATTGGAAACAAATTAGTGTGGGGGTTCATCAGACGTTCTGTTCTTCAACAACACACTTTACGATTTCTAACTGCTTTGTCCTTAGGATAGGACGTAAAGCTGTAAGCCCCATGCGGTTGTGTTCAAACCACATCTAAAAAATACAGCACACTTACGGTTAACAAAAGGGCTAACATGATTGGCTACAGATTGCGCCTTGTGTACCTTCACATGGCGATATATAATTGAGTCTTATAATTATAAAAATTCTCTTCCCATTGTAAAATAATGCTGCTTTCAGACGCCCATAAAAAAAGATCTACATATAAATAGTGGTGTGCCCAGAACAAGGATGTAGTGAAAGTTACCAGAAAAAGGCGGAAGCAATTAATGCACAAAAATGGTTTCAAGAGAAGTGAGTGTGAAAGTTTGATTAGATTTCTGCTATTCATTATAGGAAGGTTAAATTTTGCATGGGACAAAAAGTACCTTGTGTGTCTGGAAGAAGGGCTTAGAGATTTACATCCTTCCGAGCACACAACAAAATTTGATTTTTTATTACGATTCCCTAATGGTGTACAGTACCCTAATCATCTTGATGTCTCATGTTAAGGCCTGTAAATACAGTACACCAGATAAATGTACATGTACCATCATCATGCTCCACCTTTAAGGGGCGGAGTCATGGGCCACAAAAGGGGTGCTAGTCCCACTGCCAAATAATTCATTGTGACCTACGGTTGATCTATCTTTAATTTGCTGAGCATCTGTTAAGAGGCGAATGCAAGACCAAGGTAACTAAAGGGTGTGGGTTCGAATCCCGGTCATGACACTTGTGTTCTTGAGCAAGACTATAACTATAATTGCTTCTCAATTTTCAAACAATTTTCATGTTTTTTAACGTGACGTTTATAATAAATTGAATTCTCTTCACCCAGGGGTAAAATGGGTACCTGTAAGGGCAGAGATGGTTCTTTTGAATGATTTAGCTTAGTGCGCTTTGGCAGCACAGGCTGTATACTCCCCAGGGAGCTGAGATGGTTTCAGGAATGAAATAAATGGCCCAGGGACCAAGGGTAATAACGTGTGAAGCGCAATGATCATTCTTTGGAATTGCGCTATATACATGTAAGAGCCGATATTATTATTATAATATATTATTTCATATTATTTAATTGATGTTAAAATTACATGTATATTTATTATCGCTTTCGCTTGAACTGTTCTGCCATCTCTTTGCTAATTATGAATTCGTTGTATGATCTATAGATCTGTTTGTCTGTCCTCAGTTTTTTGTTTGTTAGTATGTTTTTCTGGCTGTTTTCTACAAGCTTCCGCTTATCAAAACAGTCCCATTCTGTATTTATTTCATTTATCATGCTTATTGCTACTTATTGTTGCTTTACTCCATAAATACATGTATTTGTCGTTATTTTTCATAAACGTGAAATAAATGTGTTTCAGAATCTGGAACCATGTTTGTAACACAGTGGTGTATAGAAAAAAGATGTACACGTATATTCCATATTACATGTATTTTATTAATTAATAGGTCCTCGTTTAAGGAAATGGGTAGAATATTGTACAATTGTTTTTTGAAAATTTATTTTTATCTTCAACAAGATTAGGGGGTCAGTTGCACAGAAAGGTACCGAGGACAGGAAACCGTTACTATGCGGAAAGAGGTTACCAGCCAAAATACAGTGTATAGTGTGGGACTGGTGCACTCAACTGATTTTCTGTCGGAAGACATATTTACCCTGAGCTGTTAAAATATTCAGACAATACTTTTGCTTAGTAACAATTTTTCTGATGCTAATTCAAATTTTGTTTTAAAATATTTTCCAGTTGTTTGCCTTGGCACTATCTTTGTGTACGTGAAAACACCAAACCTTAATATCTAACACCAGAGAGAGATTCTTTTTACAAACAAATAAATATAAAATACCTTGTGCCATCAAGACCAACAGGACATCAAAAAGTCTACTTTAAATCTGTTAAGATTTTTGTTTACAGCCATGACCTTTGTGTTGTTGTTTACATGCATTTATTCACCAAGATACAGAAAATTATGTAAATAATAGACCAGAAAAGATGAAAAGATAATCACCCAAATTCTCTTTATATTTTTAGTTTTTATCTGTTTATTTAAAAGGGGGCTCCAAGGTTCAAATCAGTTTCGTGACGCACTCATGAAAGATGGGAAACATAACCAGTCTCTAACATGTCGGTGTAAAATGCCATTTTAACTGAAACTCTTTCAGGCGAATTAATTGGAAACATGATGTCATCAGACATCAACAACAAATGGGCCTGTATATGCACAAGAGCAATATTTGCGCCAATCAAAAGGTAAAATTCAATGTCCTCTGATTGATTATCATCAAAATTCAGTAATGAACTAACATTTATCTGCATTAAATGTACAGACCTTGTATTGAAAAGTGACATGATCCCAGGTTTTTGGATTTTGACAAAAATTGCACTTGAAGGGTATCAAATGCAGTGGCATTTAAACAAATATGTTTCAGCTCGGGAGGCTAGCTGTTTTACAGTGTATGACTCCCCAGGGGATGTGTAAACAAATGCATTGGGGTTACGTATTCACAAAGTTGAACAGGCTGAATCAAGTCTCTCAGACAAGTGACTTTGTTCCTGTTTGTTTGTGTTGATATAAGAATAGACTATATGAAAAATTTAAATATTTGATAATTTAATTAAATAGTTATTAACTAATTACCGTAATTTTCGGATTATAAACCGCGGTTTATATGTTGATTTTGACTTGTGGGGTCAGCTATAAACGGCAGAATTAAAAAGTACTAGAAGTGGATGTAAAATAAATAAAACTCAATGTTAAATCATTTCTGTGTGACAGTTTGTTTACTCATGTGGTGGTAACACTTCTCTCGGCACCACCAGTTTCATCCAAGAACATTGGGGTGGGCTGATGAGCTTGTACTTTATTTACATGATGGGGACAATCGACTACAGTTGGCGCAATACGCACAATCACAAAAGATGTATACACACAATATGACACAGCATGGAAGCTCCATGGATAATGTAAATGATCATTTAAAATCGAAGTAAGAAGATTATTGCAATCGAGCCCTATTTTTAGTACAAGGCAAAGATAAACAATAATTAATTGCAATGGATTTACACAAAAGAGCCACACTATTATTGATAGTTGAGTCTTCCGTAAACAGGAAGAGGTGACCTGGGGTGGACTGATGAGCTTGTACTTTAGGATGTAGTCATACATGATGGGAACAATTGTACTGCAGTTGGCGCAATACACACATTCACAAAATGTACATGTACACAAGTGTAATGATAGTGTAAACCATCTTTTTAAACCAAAATAGTTACTTTAGGATGTAGTCATACATGATGGGAACAATTGTACTGCAGTTGGCGCAATACACACATTCACAAAATGTACATGTACACAAGTGTAATGATAGTGTAAACCATCTTTTTAAACCAAAATAGTTATTTGCGATGGATTTAAACATTAGAGCTACATAAGCATTGATAGTTGAATCTTTTGTAAACAGGAAGAGGTGACCGGGGGTTATTAGATCAGGGGGGTCAAGGGGAATGGTCCAATGCACATGTGTATAAGTCAGTCCATCCCAGCGCCTTTGGAAGAGGTGCTGGGACCGAGCAAATTAATTAACCTAATATAGATCCATTATAACCATTCTGGAGTGGTGGGAGCAGCTAATTTCAGACTGTACACTCTAGTATGGTTTACTGGGACGCCCTCAAAAAGATATCGCAAATGAGTTGTGTACAGCTTTATTTTTAGCATTGCGCAAGGACCTTCCCGTTCAAAGACCTTGCTCTATAAAGGACCTTCCTCTATCAAGGACCCTGCTCTATCAAGGACCTTCCTCTATCAAGGTCCTTGCTCTATAAAGGACCTTCCTCTATCAAGGACCCTGCTCTATAAAGGACCCTGCTCTATCAAGGACCCTGCTCTATAAAGGACCCTGCTCTATATAAAGGACCTTGCTCTATCAAGGACCCTGCTCTATAAAGGACCCTGCTCTATCAAGGACCTTGCTCTATCAAGGACCTTGCTCTATAAAGGACCTTCCTCTATCAAGGACCCTGCTCTATCAAGGACCTTGCTCTATAAAGGACCTTCCTCTATCAAGGACCCTGCTCTATAAAGGACCCTGCTCTATCAAGGACCCTGCTCTATAAAGGACCCTGCTCTATATAAAGGACCTTGCTCTATCAAGGACCCTGCTCTATCAAGGACCCTGCTCTATAAAGGACCCTGCTCTATCAAGGACCCTGCTCTATATAAAGGACCTTGCTCTATCAAGGACCCTGCTCTATCAAGGACCCTGCTCTATATAAAGGACCTTGCTCTATCAAGGACCTTGCTCTATAAAGGACCTTGCTCTATCAAGGACCTTGCTCTATCAAGGACCCTGCTCTATCAAGGACCCTGCTCTATAAAGGACCTTGCTCTATAAAGGACCTTGCTCTATCAAGGACCTTGCTCTATCAAGGACCCTGCTCTATCAAGGACCTTGCTCTATAAAGGACCTTGCTCTATCAAGGACCCTGCTCTATAAAGGACCCTGCTCTATCAAGGACCCTGCTCTATAAAGGACCCTGCTCTATATAAAGGACCTTGCTCTATCAAGGACCTTGCTCTATCAAGGACCCTGCTCTATCAAGGACCCTGCTCTATAAAGGACCCTGCTCTATCAAGGACCTTGCTCTATCAAGGACCTTGCTCTATAAAGGACCTTGCTCTATAAAGGACCTTCCTCTATCAAGGACCCTGCTCTATCAAGGACCTTGCTCTATAAAGGACCTTCCTCTATCAAGGACCCTGCTCTATAAAGGACCCTGCTCTATCAAGGACCCTGCTCTATAAAGGACCCTGCTCTATATAAAGGACCTTGCTCTATCAAGGACCCTGCTCTATCAAGGACCCTGCTCTATAAAGGACCCTGCTCTATCAAGGACCCTGCTCTATATAAAGGACCTTGCTCTATCAAGGACCCTGCTCTATCAAGGACCCTGCTCTATATAAAGGACCTTGCTCTATCAAGGACCTTGCTCTATAAAGGACCTTGCTCTATCAAGGACCTTGCTCTATCAAGGACCCTGCTCTATCAAGGACCCTGCTCTATAAAGGACCTTGCTCTATAAAGGACCTTGCTCTATCAAGGACCTTGCTCTATCAAGGACCCTGCTCTATCAAGGACCTTGCTCTATAAAGGACCTTGCTCTATCAAGGACCCTGCTCTATCAAGGACCCTGCTCTAGCAAGGACCTTGCTCTATCAAGGACCTTGCTCTATAAAGGACCCTGCTCTATATAAAGGACCTTGCTCTATCAAGGACCTTGCTCTATCAAGGACCTTGCTCTATAAAGGACCTTCCTCTATCAAGGACCCTGCTCTATCAAGGACCTTGCTCTATAAAGGACCTTCCTCTATCAAGGACCCTGCTCTATAAAGGACCCTGCTCTATCAAGGACCCTGCTCTATAAAGGACCCTGCTCTATATAAAGGACCTTGCTCTATCAAGGACCTTGCTCTATCAAGGACCCTGCTCTATCAAGGACCCTGCTCTATAAAGGACCCTGCTCTATATAAAGGACCTTGCTCTATCAAGGACCCTGCTCTATCAAGGACCCTGCTCTATCAAGGACCCTGCTCTATCAAGGACCCTGCTCTATCAAGGACCCTGCTCTATCAAGGACCCTGCTCTATAAAGGACCTTGCTCTATCAAGGACCTTGCTCTATCAAGGACCTTGCTCTATCAAGGACCCTGCTCTATCAAGGACCCTGCTCTATAAAGGACCTTGCTCTATCAAGGACCTTGCTCTATCAAGGACCTTGCTCTATAAAGGACCTTGCTCTATCAAGGACCCTGCTCTATCAAGGACCCTGCTCTATCAAGGACCCTGCTCTATCAAGGACCCTGCTCTATAAAGGACCCTGCTCTATATAAAGGACCTTGCTCTATCAAGGACCCTGCTCTATCAAGGACCCTGCTCTATCAAGGACCCTGCTCTATCAAGGACCTTGCTCTATAAAGGACCTTGCTCTATCAAGGACCTTGCTCTATCAAGGACCTTGCTCTATCAAGGACCCTGCTCTATCAAGGACCCTGCTTTATGGTCTGATGCGTAATGATTTCCAAGAACTTTGAAGACTTTCAGGGACACTAGGGGGCAGCAGACGTTCCCTATGTTCTGTTCTGACATTTGCAAACGGGGAGACTTTGTACAACAATCAGTGAGATATTTAGAATCACATTCAACATAATGGGGAAAAAGTTTCCATTATCAGGGAGACTTTTAAATCTCATTTGAACATGGAAAGACTGTACATTGTATATGGGATTTGAGGCATTGCATGGTGAGGTATCAATGTATACTTGGTTTGCGGTAACACCGTGTATATATCTACTTGCTAGGTAGATTTTGTTCTTTGAGAACTTGTCTTGCTATTTATTCTGCTGCCGCGGAGTAGATTATTTGGAATTCAGGAGACTTCTCAGTTCTGAAAAGAACTGTCCTGCTTATTAACTACTACCTGGGCAGAAGGTAGGAAATCGGCCGGGACTTCTACTTTCGCTTAGTGGATCGAGGAGTTCTCGCTTTTAACTTCATTGCCATGGAGTGAGTTCTTAATTGGTCTCAAAGTTTCGATTATGATTATCCGGCTATATCGTCAGCAGACTGGCGAAGAGAATGGTTTATTTACAGGGAATTTTTTGCAGCATCAGAGAGAGTTGGCGGCTGTGCATGAATATAATAATATATATAATATGGATTTATATCGCGCTTTATCACGCCAAGGGCGTCTCAAAGCGCTTCGAACATTATTACCCCTGGTCACTGGGCCATTTATTTCATTCCTTAAAACCATCTCAGCTCCCTGGGGAGTATACAGCCTGTGCTGCAATATATGCACTACTAAGCTAAATCAATCACAAGAACCATCTCTGCCCTCACAGGTACCCATTTTACCCCTGGGTGGAGAGAAGCAATTATAGTCAAGTGTCTTGCTCAGGGACACAAGTGTCACGACCGGGACTCGAACCCACACTCTGCTGAACAGAAACACCAGAGCTTGAGTTCGGTGCTCTTAACCGCTCGGCCACGACATGAATGCATGTACAGTATGTGGAAATGTGTAAAGTGCTCTTTTTGAGGAAATTTCCATGACAACTAATCATGATGCCACAAAAAAAAAAAATTGTGGCAAAGTATGATGGAGCCATAGAGAAATTTGTTAACCAAGATTTCAATACCCATATTGATAAGTTCACTGATATCCTATGTGCAACTTGATATTTTTAGCCTCCCAAACAAATGGGATGATTTTAAGACCCACATGCACTTCTTAAGTCAGAAGAAAAAAATTAATGTTATTGCTTCTGAAACATATCTTAATGATATTTATTGTAATGATTTTGATGATCTCCCTGGTTATCATCCTTTAAAGGCACTTTACACGTAATTGTAATTGTCAAAGACCAGTATTGTCACTTGGTGTATCCCAACATATGCATAAAATAACAAGCCTGTGAAAATTTGGACTCAATTGGTCATTGAAGTTGCAAGAAAATGACGAAAGAAAAAACACCCTTGTTGTACAAATTAGTGTGCTTTCAGATAGGAATAAAAGGCTTCTGGCCAGAAGTCTTTTATTATTTTAGTGAGAAATTACCTCTTTCTCAAAAACTACGTTACTTCAGAGGGAGTCGTTTCTCACAATGTTTTATACTATCAACAGCTCTCCGTTGCTCGTTACCAAGTAAGTTTTTATGCTAATATATATTTTGAGTAATTACCAAACGTGTACAGTGCCTTTAAGTTTATGCGAAATGTATCGTAGTGACAGAAAGGGAGGTGGTGTTGCATTATTTATTGATAATTCATTTTATTTTGTTGTTCGAGAAGACCCGTCGTACTTCTCTACTCAACTTGAACTTATTTGTTGCAGAAATTAAGCATACAAAAAAACTATCCTTAGTGGCTGACTAAGGATAGTTTTTTTGTACGCTTACTGTATGGGCCTCCAGGGTGTCATTGGCTGAATTGGACGCATTTAAATTATTTCTTAATAATTTTCTTTGCAAGGTAAAACATTCTAGGGTCAAAGCCTGTTTTATTATATGAGACATTAATATTAATCTGCTACAATATGGTTGTCAGACCTATGGGCTTTTTGTGAGTGAATTTATAGACAGCCTTTTCGCTGATAAATACGTTCCTCTAATTCTCAGGCCTACTCGGATTGACACAAATTCAAATTCTTATACCCTGATTGATACTAATTCAAATTCTTATACCCTGATTGATACTAATTCAAATTCGTATACCCTGATTGATACTAATTCAAATTCTTATACCCTGATTGATACTAATTCAAATTCTTATACCCTGATTGATACTAATTCAAATTCTTATACCCTGATTGATACTATCTTCACTAATAGGGTAGATACAGCTGCAGCCTCCTTTATCTTAAAAAAGTGATCTCTCAGATCATTTTATTTCTTTATATTCCTTTGAAAAGGGTACTAGCCAACGTGCTGCTCCGGTTACGAAACGTACCACAAGAAAATTTAATTCCTCCAATTGCAAAGCTTTTCAAGGGCTTCTCTCTGAAGTTAATTGGCCACAAGTTTTGAATACAAGGGTCCGGACCAGAAGTTGTCTACTTTTAATGAATTTTTGAGCTCTGAATTTGATTTTTCATTTCCCCAGTTAAAGTAAAATCTACTAGTCGTCATACCTTCAGATCCCCTTGGATGACTTCTGGTCTCTTGAAATCTTGTTATAATAAACAAAAGTTTTATGTCAATAGGAACAAGAGCTCGTCTAAGCTTGCTTTTTATAAAAAATATAATAATTTATTTAATAAGCTGAATCGTATTGCCAAAACAACCTATTATCATAATAAACTGAATGATTTAAAGGGCAACGCTAGAGAAACATGGAGAGTTCTTAATTCTATGATTAAACAGTGCCCCAAACTCCTCTGTAGATTGCATAAGTAGTATTATTATGAATAATAAGTTAATTACTGATGCTAAGGATATTGCAGAACACTTAATAATAATTTTTGTTCTATAGGAAAATCAACTTGCAAAGCAGTGGCCAAATCCAACGAGTCAATGTTAATTATGCTACCTCTCCCAGCAATACATTATTTCTTAATTCTACAGATAGCTTTGAAATAACTGGAGTTGTGCAGAAATTTAAAAACAAGAGCAGTTCTGGGCCAAATGAAATTAGTAATCGTATTTCAAAGGAATTTATTGATTTAATTTCTTCCCCTTTAGCCGACATTTCTAATGCTTCATTTATACAAGGTGATTTTACTGATATGTATAAAATTGCCAAAAAAGTGATGCTCAAGATCCCAGTAATTACCGGCCTATTTCTTTATTGAACGTCTGCTCTAAGATCCTTGAAAAATTAATGTATAAAAGAGTTTTGTCATTCCTTGAATCTAGTAATGTGTTATCTCCTAATCAATATGGATTTCGTTCTGGTAGAAGCACTGTTCATGCCATGCTTGATTTCTGTAATAACTTAACTGATGCTCTTAATAAAGACCCCTCAGAAGTTTCTCTAGGTATTTTTTTAGACTTATAGAAAGCTTTTGACACAGTGAGTCATGATTTATTAATTAATAAATTGTATATTTATGGTAAAAGGGGTGTTTCGTGGTTGGTTTTCTAGTTACCTTGAGAAGCGTAGGCAGTATGTGGTTATAGATGGAGTAGAATCTATTCCCCAGGTAATTAGCTGTGGAGTTCCACAAGGATCAAATCTTGGACCTTTATTATTCTTGATTTATATAAATGATTTGCCTCTTTGTTGCAAGTTGCTAAAACTTGTATTATTTGCGGATGATACTACTCATTTTGCCTCTGGTGGAGATTTATCAACCTTAGCCACTGATGTTAATACGGATTTATTGACTATTCAAGATTGGTTTAGGGCCAACAGGTTAATGGTTTATCCTGATAAAACTTATTATATTAGTTACTCATCTAAGCAAAAGGAATTATTTTTGCCCAACGTGGCGTTACGTTTAGAAAATACTAATGGTATTCTCAAGAAGGTTTCTTGAATGCAAAAAAGACAAAGATCATGGTAATCGACAAAGAAAGAAGCGAAACAGACAGGGAGTTCATTTTGCATGGGGAAACAATCGTGGAAGTCAACGAGTTCATATATTTGGGATCCTGTATCAACAGTAAAGGCAAAAGTGAAAACGAAATACGAAGAAGACTGGCAATTGCAAAAAGACAAGCTATCAAAGTGGATACCATTTGGAAAAGCAGGGGTATATCTACAAACGTGAAGCTGCGACTACTGAGGGCATCTGTGTTCTCAATCGCCACATATGGATCAGAATCATGGACTATGACACAGAAAGACGAGAAAAGGGTGGACGCATTCGAATTGTGGTGCTGTCGGAGGCTGTTGAGGATATCGTGGAAAGACAAGAAAACAAACAAATGGGTTTTGCAAAAGATGTGTAAAGAGATGGAAGTCAGAAAGGGAATTGCATTGAGGAAGATGAGATTCTTTGGACATATTGTTAGAAGAGACGGTTTGGAGAAGACGATAGTACAGGGAAGAATGGAGGGGAAGAGAAGCAGGGGCAGACAAGCAATGAGATGGACAGATGACATAAAGCGGTGGACCGGATCAGTAGAGACGTCAGTTACCACCATGGCGAATAGCAGAGATGGTTGGAGGGCTATGATGAAGGCCACAGCAGCACAATTCCGTGCCAACTGACCAAGAAGAAGAAGAAGTACCAGGTTATTGGGACTGGAAACGGACAAAAAATATGCTTTGGAAGGAACAAATCTCATCAGTATTTCATAAGATTTCCAAAGTTAACTACATCCTAAATAAAACAAAGAACTTGTTGAGGATTAAAGACAGCTTGTTGATCTATAATAGTAATATAATTACATTGGTTAATATTTATTCAAATAACAGTGTCTTGGCTTGGGGTGGCATGCATAAGGTTTATCCTTCTTTATTTGGCAGACTTGTTACACTACAAAAGAAATGTATAAGGGATGCCTGTCATACTAAATACAATGCGCATACCACTCCACTTTGTAATAAATTTAGAATTCTTAAGTTTGGTGATGTACACTTAATGTTCACATTGTTACCCATTATTACGATTACTTTCACAAATCACTTCCTGAGAATTTAAGCCATCAGTCTTTTTCCCCACTAAACCAGGACTTGTACCATTATTCTACGAGACAAAGTAATTGTATTCATTGTAGTAGTACATTTAGACTGGACGTTGCTTCAGCTTAATTATCGTAACATTTTGCCTCAAATTGTTAATGGTCTTCCTGATCAACTTACTGGTCAATTCATCCCCAAAAGCTCTTTGTTAAACACCTCAAGGAATTCTATTTAGATAAATACAATGATTTTTCTTGCTCAAAAATCAACTGTTACTCATGCCTACATTCAGAAAGACATTAATTACTTTTTTCTTTTCTAATTTTAACATGTTTATTTTAGTATGTTTAATGCGCTCACTTTATTTTCGAACTTATTACATTTATAAACCAACCTGGGAACTCATTGCTTGTATTTTCCAATTTGTTTTACTCTGACCGCAGTCTCAGGTGCTCCTCTACAGAAGGCCAGTCCTTCTCTGGATGTCACCCCCATTCATACTGTATTGTATTGTTTTACAATTGTTGATATATTTTGCATCATTAATCATTATTTATCTGCATGTTTGAACGTATGAATGGAAATAAAACAAACAAACAAATAACCACTTTCAGAGTAGAGTTTTAATATTTGTTATGACCCATGCAAAAAAGCTACACAATGATGAAAAAACAACAACACACATACTGGAGGTGCAAATATTGCAAATGTGGAAATAAAACGTAAAATGCTTTTCATTTTAAATGTAAATAATACCCAGAATAGTACATCTGCCAAATTACCAAAGATTATGAAGACCTGTTTTATAGAATGGTGAAGATTGTTAATGATTTGTTATAAAATGAAGCAATAGATTTGTATGACAATTTGACAGGGATATAAAGTGCTGCAATTGCTGCTAAACTATGACAGAGCTGTTTCTGAAAATACGCTATGACTTACATGTAACTTTCCTTGTTTGTAAATAATTTACAAGGATTTATAATTAGACAAATTTGAGACCTTTTTCACATTGCAGATTAAATACCTGGGAAAGAAATATCCAGGAAATACAAGGGAAATTACAACACCACTGCCAACTTGTTTTCATTTCACATTTCCTGCAATTTTCCTACCAAAATAAAGAAAGAAAACTCACGCAAGGGTTTGCAAGGGTCCGCAACTAAGGTGTCCTGGGAATTTGATGGAGTAAGTTGCCTGATGTTAAAAAGTTTTCATTAAGAAGACAATTACTGTCACCTAGGCTGGTAGTATTTAGAAAAGCGAGAGAATCTCGTCTCTGAAGTTTGTTGTGGATGGGCCGGAAAAGGAGCATAGTCACTGTAACAGTCCTCCCAAACTCCATCAACGATCCTCCCTGCTTCCTCTTTTGATATGTCTCGCGTTGCTATGATGGAAGTCACTGCAAGTCTCTTTACACAAGCCTAGGTGAAGAGAGAACATAGCGTAGATTATCGAGGAGGGTTTGTAGAGTAGTCAGTTTCTTACATGATTAGGAATTGAAAATTTACTAGGTGGACATTTTATTTTATTTTATTTATTTCTTCTATACAGCAATCCTTCACCGATCTTGAACTCTTGGTGGTAGCAGATACCGCCATTATTGCGGTGGTACCTGGGTGGTACTGCGCTGCCTAGAGACGGGTTTAAGCGATTTGCAAAGTAAAAGTCCAATAACCCGCGACTGATCAAATGATCGCCGTGTAGCCCAAACCTTATACCAGTCGCTAGGCAGCGCAGTACCACCCAGGTACACCGCAGTAATGGAGGCATATCTGCTGCCACCAAGAGTTCAAGATCGGTGAAGGATTGCTGTATACCCTGGGGAGACCTCTCAGTAAAACACTGTTTTTCAGAGGTGCCCAGCACCAGCACCTACAAACAAACATTAACATAAAAATAAAATGAACATATACAAAGATAAAAACAGCCAAATTAAGGTAAAGGCCACGGAAAAACGACAACAACACAGAATCGTTACCACAAGTACATGTACAATAAAGACAAAGAAACAAAACCTCAGGCATTCATGTGCACATTAAAAATAAACCTTAAACCTAAACAATAACCTGCAATGGTTAAACAAAGCTTAAAGGTCTAAAGGATTTGTGCTGTATACGTCCATATGCCATGGAAAAAATTGTTATTAATAAATAATGATATCAAATAACAAACCACAAGGGAAACTGACTGGGTACAATTTAAATGATTTTGGGTTGAACAAGGAAAAATTGACTAGAGCGGGATTTGAACCAACGACCTCCGGATTGACGTGCCGGCGCTCTACCAACTGAGCTATCTAGCCCTATGTTGGCGGTCTCCCTATTTTGTTATTAATAAATAATGAATCAGTGCATAATGAATGGAAGAATATTATCACAAAGTAAAATCCAGACTGTTCCATTTTACGAGGGGAAGATAGATTCCTGTCATTGGATACTTTTCATACAATTCATAATGTATAACAATTCAACAATAAATAGGCCTAATTAAAAGTTTTGAACAATTTATAATTTTAACAATAAGGTATGAAACAGCTTATAAAGACATAGCTGGAGCTATTAAGACCGGTTGGTTAAAGTGGGTTCGGCATTCATAGCCATACGCATGTTAGTGAACAAGCTGACGCAAAACGCATTGAGATTAAAGTTCATTTGTCTTCAAAGATTCAAGATTTGAAAATATTTATTGTCATGATAAACAACATGAAATTTAGCAGCATGTAGAAATGAAATTTGTTTTCCCTGTGTACAAGGTGAATAAATACAGGGCATAGTACAAAGCATATAAAACAATAGACAACATGAATTTAAAATTACAAAAACAACAGTGATACAAAAGGGTAAGGGTAACAGGTTTGAACGGAAACATTAAATATGCATTTACATGTATACACAAATATTATAATTGTCACTGTTATCTCAACCAACTACTGTTAAAAAGGTTAATTGCACTAAGTACATGTAGAAAGTTTTCGCACCCTCCCTGAGCGATTCTGAACGATTAAAGGGTTAAGAGGGTGGGTCTTATAATCGAATCACAGAATCTTATAATCGAACTGAAAAGTGATTATATCTTTCATAATTTCTTGCATGCCTTTGTGTCTGCTAACCTGTTTGTTTGTGTGCTAGAGTCTCTTATCATTGGCTCAAGAGAGTGAATTAATTTTGGGTTGAACAAAGACAAATTTACTACAACAGGACTTCACTCTGCAACCTCCAGATTAATAATAATAACTAGTTCTTATATAGCGCATTTTACAATAACATATCAACGCGCTTTACATTAGTGCCCTGGTCATTGGGCCTATAGCATTCCTTTAATCTTTCTCAGCTCTCTTGGGAGTATACAACCCGAGCTGCCATGGCCTCTACCCTCACATGTACCAATTTATACCCCTTGGTGAAGAAAAGCAATTATAGTAAAGCATCTTGCTCAAGGACACAAGTTTCATGACCGGGATTCGAACCCACACTCTGATGACTTAACCACCAGAACTTGAATTTGATGCTCTAAACCGCTCGGCCATGACACCCTAGATTAGTGTGCCAGCACTCAACCAACTGAGCTATCTCTGAGCGGTCTGCCTATTTTGTCAATATCTTTGTTTGAGAATCCCTCAAAGATTATTACTTGATCTTTGTGAACACATTGAGAAATTCACTCACCTCATGATTATATTTGGCACCAATGTTTCCTCGGTAAAACTTCTCACTCAGGAAGGAGCAGTCCCCACTTAAGCTAGCTGCACGGATCTGAAGATAAGAACACAGGAACGTTAATACGGAATAATGAAAGCGTCATCAGCTTTGCAGCATCCAGTTTGGATTCAAGCAAGTTAAATAACTCTGCTTGAATGCCAACTTTGTTTAGAACAATAATCAGGGATGTGATAGGCTGTTGAAAAAGCGCAAAGTGCGAAAGCTTGAAAACTTGCGAGCACGAAACCCACTAATAACATTTATCTTTGGTTTTAAAAACCCTACCCTGCAATCTGGGGCGTTATAGATGGTTTTATCTTCATTTTTAAATAATAATAATAAAAAATACAATTTTTTGTTTGGGGGGGGGGACAAAACAAAAAATTGATTTCTGGTTAAAATGGAGAAATCACGTCCCTGATAATGTCCTGCAATCAAGTGAGGTTTGTGGAGACACCATGTACATCTCTCTTTAGGAGTTGTAGTGGTTCTGAGGTGAACCGGTGGTTTGACCTCTCAGAACCAACACAACTCATGGGCGGGTTTTGGTGACCCTGACTGACCAGAAACAAGATTCTGACATAACATTCACTGACCAGAACAATTTCCGAGAGCTTTGCGAAAACGGGTCAGTAACCAGAAAGAGTTCATGACAAATAAACATCTTTTGAAAATTCATGTTCTCGAAATACACAGGCTTAATTTTATTTTCAAATAATGGAATTTTATCGATTGGTATGCTTCAAAGTTTTTCGCTTTTTAAAGAGTTCCATTGACATTAGACGTTAGTTTGTAAAGTCCACCATCTCAAAACCAAGTCTAACCACGCCAATACATCGATCCATTAAGCCACGCCCATTTCTCATTGACCAATCACAACTGTGAAATCTGATCACCATTTGAGCCGTTTGGTGATCTTTGCACTAATGGTGATCGGGTTTCGCGGCTGTGATTGGTCAACTCGTAAGGAGGCGGGGCTTAATGGATCGATCTATTGGTTAAGGTTTGGTCAGAACAGTACATCATCACGGCTGAACCGAACACGCAAAAAACGCGGAAGCACAGACATATTTCTGGTTCATGAGGCCACCAAAACGTACTCCTGGTAATCGTTGAAGCCACTTTATGTGAAGTGGACATGGAATAAAGTGGAAATATGCCACTCTTATAATAATAATAATTCGCAGTTCTTATATAGCGCTTTATACTCCCGATGGGTGTCTCAAAGCGCTCAGTATTTTTCCTACAAGGTATGTGGAGTTACGTGTTAAAGTATGAGACCTATTCCTTTGCATAGCACCATGTAATGGTTTACAAGGTGCTGTGGCGCAATATGCAGCCAATCAAACCAGGAACACCGGGGCGAACCCCTTCTCTTTACGATAAGTGCACTGGGTTCTTTTACGTGCATTACACAACACACGGGACCTACGGCTTAACGTCCCATCCGAAGGACGAAGCATGTGGTTAAGTGTCTTGCTTAAGGACACAAGTGTCACGACTGGGATTCGAACCCACACTCTGCTGATCAGAAACACCAGAGCTTGAGTTCGGTGCTCTTATCCGCTCTAGCAAATGTGTTGTGGCTGTGTGGCACATGAACTGGCAGACTAAAGACAAAAAATGTATTGCTTCCAACAGAACATTTCTTTCTCCTACTTGAAAGTTATAACTTGATTAACCTTTTAGCGACTATTCATTTGTGTATAATCATCACCACATCCCCCAAATATGGCTAATGTTGTTGAATTTTTTTCCGCAATTTTTCTTGTAAAAATGTCTGAAAAAATAGTATGAAACAGATTATATTTATATTTTTCAAACCTACTAGATACATAGATACTATGCAAACATGGAAAACATTGGAAAAGTTCAATTCGGGACATGACCTTTACCTTGACTTGTTGGTTAAGTGGAAGTAGGTCAGATCTTGCAGCCGTTAGCGGCCGCTATGGGCATTTGGTACAGGCTGTTTCCGGCCATCATAGTCTCTAAAGGGTTAAATCAACCATTGGATCATCTCCAAGACTACCAGGGTGTACTTACCTCACTACAAGCTACTGCTTTGAGATCTGTCCAGTCTACTTGAGCCTTGCTGTGGTCGTACGCATGAACCAACTCATGGGTGAGGAGCATGCTGGTGAGACGCTGGGTGGGACTCCTGTTCTCACATACAAGGATCTGAGAATTACAAACATAAAATTTAACAGTATTTTAGTTTTACCATTAGGGAGCATCTCTAAAGGTCAGGCACACTCTAGGCGCAAAGAAACATTCCATACCTGCCAACATTGAAACCTCAGAAATAGGAACACCAGTTTTACGAGTCCACAAATAGTGACGCAAGAAGTGTAGTGCGAGTAAAGCTTATTACATGTACACATGTATACAAATGATGTGCAAAACAATGTACACAAATCATTGTATCCCGTAAGAAAATCTCTACTGTCGCAAGCAAATGGCACCCTCTTTTGCCAATTTTTTTGATCTTGTTCATTGCTGTCATTGTCAGAAATAGGAATGTTCTGATTTTTTTGCGGCCTGTAATCTAACAAATCTGGACAATTCCAATTAAATCTGAACAGTTGGCAGGTGTGATGTTCCTGTAGGCATATGCCTGTAATACAGTGGACTGCCAGAACGTTCTGCTGGACCACGACATTGTGCCAAACTGTGGAAACATTCCAACGAGAATACGCTTGTTAGCATTTTGAATAATCCAATGGAACGTTCCGGCGGTCCAACGGACCAGTGCATGTTTGCCAGCTGCCAGGGATACTTAACCGATCCAATGAGAACGTTCCTTCCATTCAGACTTTTATTATTATTATTATTATTATTATTATTATTATTATTTATTATTATTTATTCGGCCAAAATATGCAACAATCAAACAGACGTACATGAGAGTAAACGGATAGTTCAATATAGAATAGGAACGGTAACAGGATGTCTAGTTTATAAATGTACAGACTGAAATTAATAAATGGATTTAAAAAGCAGGAGTAAGGGGCCGGGGATGGGAGAGAAGAGAATGGTAGGGATATAGAGAGCAAAAATTGAAAGACAAAGTAACAAAATAAAAAAGTAGCAATTGAACACGAGCTAATAATTAAAGGCAACATTAATCGTAAAAGCAAGAAAGAAACATGACAAAACAAACAATTCATTCTAAGAGATTCTCCCTAACAGCAATGTGTGATAATCACTGTATACTCAGTGCTTCACAAGTCCAGTGGGAACAAATTCCACTGACAACTCAGGTAGGATATGAACCCACGACCATGAATGGTGACAAGAGGGCAGTTCAAATCTAGTAATTAGGTGTGGGTACCACAGTAATTTTTTACAACAATTGAATCACATAGGGATAAAGATATTTTCTTTGTCCATGATGTCAACTATCACATCAATTTATGTGAAATGAGTCACTGATGATTACAATAATTTATAGAATACAGCAATCCTTCACCGATCTTGAACTCTTGGTGGCAGCAGATATGCCTCCATTACTGCCTTGTACCTGGGTGGTACTGCGCTGCCTAGCGACTGGTATAAGGTTTGGGCTACACGGCGATCATTTGATCAGTCGCGGGTTATTGGACTTTTACTTTGCAAATCGCTTAAACCCGTCGCTAGGCAGTGCAGTACCACCCAGGTACCACCGCAATAATGGCGGTATCTGCTGCCACCAAGAGTTCAAGATCGGTGAAGGATTGCTGTATAAGCTACTGCAGTGACCTGCACAAAGTCATAATAGGCACTGTGTAATGTGTCAAAGAATGTTTCATCCCAACTCAGGCTGCAAGATGCCACTGAAATGGACGCTGGGCTAATAAACCAGAGGTTAGAATGAGAAATGGTTCATTTTACCTCATTTTTGTTTGGGTCAAAGCCTCCATTTATATTAGTGTCGGTCGTACATTTCTCACATGTGACTTGCTTGTCAATGTCAAACTCGCTGTATAGTAACGACACAAAATGAAAAAGGGGAGAAAAAGGAGAAGATTTTATGAGTACATGTACATACACAGCAATATGTCTAAATATGGGCAGGCTTTATTTGTTTTTATTTAAAGCCTATTTACTGACTATAAACCAACAGCAGATGAGCCACTAATTACTGGAAAAGATGATACAACAGAAATATTCAACCTAAATATTTAAAAACAAAAATACAATCTTTTGGAATTAATATATAAAAAAAAAACCTAAACATTACATAAGATATCAGGGAAATGAACGAGAGGAACATGTACAACCGTAGAGAAAGGAATGGTAACCATGGCTGAATAATACCAAACAAAATAAATACCATATAATTTGTAATCAACAATAAATAAGTTTTACAACAATTAAAAGGTAAAAGTTGACCAATGAAATAAGAATGAACAGAAGAATGAACAATAACAAGACATTATCAAATAATACACATCACTGGCTGAGGTTATAGCATGTAAAACCTGTACACACAATAACTAAGACAATGGTTTACTTTCACAAGATAACAAGCACCAGGCCTACAGTGTACAACCATGGAGGTGGAATTAGAAAATCTACCTCCATGGTACAACCTACACTATGCCATACATGTACAGTAGCTAATAATGACTGTTCTTGGCTCTGCATAGACTATTAAGCCTTGCTATCCAATAAAGGGGGGCAGGGGGTGAACTCAAAACCGTTTCCCCTCTCTTGCCCCCCCCCCCCCCCCCCCGAGTAAAAAGACAGAGCACAATTTAACTTACCTTCCTAACTTCTTCAATGATTCTAAAAGGGTCTTCACATTTGGATCTACAGAAAAAAGAGGAAAAATTGGCTTCATAATTAATGTCATTGTCACAATAGTTGCTCCATCCACAACCAAAACAAAACAGCCACTCGGCTCGGTTAATATCAGTGACCTGCATCATGGATGAGGTTGCTCAGCTCCCTACCACCAACCATCAGGCTTGAATTTTAGGAGAAAATCCACAAGACTGCAGGGCTTGTCGATTAACATTTTTACCGGACCAGATTTTTGCCCGTTTGTGAAAAAGATGGGTGTTTGCATACTTTTGAATAATTTTCTCCTTTTTTTCTCACTTATTTTCATTTTGGGATGTTTAAATTTGGCTTGAAAGACCAATTGTGAGATTGTGTAAACAAGCAACTGGGTACGTTTTAGAAGGTTGACAAAAAAAAGTCTAAACAAATATGCAAAATTTTCACCCATGGTTTGTCATGTGGTCTACAAGTAGGACCGTCGGGAAGATCGAGGGTTACGATTATTGCAACTAACATATCCAACAAAAATTGACTAATTAGTAAATCCCACTTGGCCACTCTCCTCTACCTTTCCAGCAGTCTTTGCTGCATCCATCTCAGAAGAAAATACATGTTATAGAAAGATTGAGCCTACCAACCAACTAATGGACAAACTCAGAGTTAAAACTCATGATTAGACAGCCACTTTTCCCAATCATACAACATAAAATAACCAAAAACGTCATCTTATCTTGGTACAAAAATAACATTAATTTATTCACCATACAGCGATATACATGAAATTATCAAATCGCTGTACAGGAATCCACAACATAATTTAAAGGGGATTAAAGGCCCTGTACACTATTGGTAAGATCGAAAAACACAAATGTTCACAGATTCACACATAACTTACATGATTTAAAGTAAGTAATGGTAGAAAGGGTTCCTTAAAATATTTCTGCCTAAAATGCTATCGTTTCTGAGAAATGAGTAAAACAATAGTTTTTATCGCGCGCGATAATAAACTTGATGTTTGAAAAACAGAAAACACATAAGATCTCTTTTCACTATTTTCTCGTGACCTCGATGACCAATTGAGCTCAAATTTTCACAGGTTTGTTATTTCATGTATGTGGTTGACTACACAAAACATGAACACTGTCTGTGATTATTTTGTCAGCTCTACCGATCCTGTATAATACCTTTAAGCCTTGACGATATCAACAAATTTGACTGGCAATATTTGTCGAGTTTAATATCGCCGATATGACGATATATCGTGAATATTACAGTATTTACTTATATTAAATATAATTAATGATTTACTCAGCATGCTCAGTAAACCAGGCAGTAGGCCCATGGATTTCGCCATGGTAGGCCTAAACAAAATAATTATTTAAATAATTATGTACCATAATCTCTATATTTAAGAGTACATTGTAAAACTAAAAGCACAAAATGAAAAAATAAAAACTCATGCTCAGTCAAAAAAACCTTGTACATTAAAAATTGCAAAAAACACAACAGTATTTTCTTATTAAAACTTATACAAGACATAATTTTTTTCTGTGTACAGTGTGAATGTGAGGCTGCTGAGCATGCCATGATGTAGACCCAGTAACTGGGGCGCTGTACTCATTTTTAGAAATTTTGTCTTTTATCTTTCGTACTAATAAAAGACAACATTTCAAAAAATGAGTACAGCGCCCCAGTTACTGGGTCTAGCCATGATGCTGAGCAGTGTTGTCAACTCAATGTCATCAATGATCAATCATTGATTTCACCATTTGTCTTTTTTATGGAAAGGTTACGGTTTTGACATGGCAAGTGTCATAAATATATTACTGAAAAATACTGGCCCTGGCAAAAACCAAAGCTAAACTTTGAGCCAATTAAAAAAAGTGATTCTGATTATTATTGACAGCTAAAATGAAGAATAATATTGTTAAACTACGTACGTCGTTGACTGGCGAACTTTATTCTGCGTAGACATGAGCTGTGCTGATACGACTCATACATTCCCCTTTTCTCTTCTTTACCAGCGGCTGATTCCACATTTGAGGCATCCTTGTGATCATCTTGGATGGTGACTTCCGTTGATACTGCTGCACATTGTATTTCTGTTGTCGAACTAGCTTTAACTGCAGGCAAAGTTGGGCTGATTTCAGTTTCATTTCCATCGGCGGGCGCCGCCATGTTTATTTATAGAAACAGCGCCACCAAGTGTCCTAATTTAGTGACTTGTTGGACCTTTCGGTTGTTTTTATTTTGGCATTAGAGGCTACATTAGACATCTGATATTGATAATCAATCTCGTTTGCGATAAGATTTTTTTGAAGTAGAGGCCTTGAAGTTGAAGGCTGATCATAATTCGACGACCACTATTAGTATTATAAATTTCTTAAATAGAAGAAAGTGTTTCCCCCTAACTATAAAGGCAAACCACTGTGCATTCGATCAATTAATTAAACAGATTTGGCACTTTCACTGACTCAGGCCCTAATACTAAATAGGCCTTTGATAATAAAAAAATACTCCTTTCACGTATGGTGAGATACGTAAAAAAATAATTGCACATTAAAATGTGAACTGTGTACTCATAATATCAAGTCAATGGTACTTTGGTTTGTATATCAGTATGATCTGATCTAGAATGTTCATGGTCGTGGGTTCGAGTCCCGTAATGCTGCGAGTATTTTCCTGATGGACTCTGAAAGCACCGAGTTTACGATAGTAATCCATACATTGTGTGCAGGGCAAAACCTTTAAAAATGTACAGCTAAAATAACTCACCAATATGGTGCTGATCACTATACATCACCGACGCCTAGCCCTTTCCCATACCACCACGAGGTGCCGCCATCACTAGTGGCATGATGAGGTCAAACGAGGTCAACGAGGTATAACAAAGGCCCGTCAGAATCAAGCGGTTTCGGCTACGGCCGTTGGCCGCAATGACAAAGTTGAAGAATGGACCTTTTCAACGATCCGGCCATAGCCGGCCACTGTTGAAGCGTACGGCCATAGTTTGGTTCATTTTAAAGCATCCCCCGTCCCTCTATTCCTGTTTAAAAATCTAGGGCCTACAGGCGCGGATCCAGGGTGGGGGCCAGGGGGCACGTGCCCCCCGGGTAAAATTGGATTTTGTTGTATTTATTATTTTTTTTGTTTTACTATCTGCCTGTTTAAAAATTAGCCACAAATGTGTGTGGTGTCTTTTCCCCCAGCGGCAGGATGGATTTCTTTTTCATCCTATGCCTATCAAATTTGTTTCTTTCTGCCAAAATGAATCTTTCATGATACGTCACTTGTAATTGCTTAGATTTGCACGATAACATTAGCGTTTGAAACCTGACGTGCCAATTTATCCTGGATAAATATATTTCATGTCGTTCTGGCATTCAAGTGTAAAGACTACACTAAGCCTGACTAACTATATTTTTTGAATGAATGCATGAAACCAGATATTGCAGCGACCAGATCCAAACGCGAGATTTGTGGGATTAACATTTTCTTTGAGTAAAATAAGATTGGTATGGATCAGAAGAGCTTAAAAAGTGTGTCTAGTCTCGGTTTCAGGCACACAGAGGCCTGATTTTTCACCCCTCAAAATGCCAAAAGCTCAGAGCTTCCGGGGGCTTCGCCCTCTGGACCCCCACCGGGGCCTCACCCCTTGACCCAACCATCGGTGTTACAGAAATTTTTCCAGTAAACTTAGAAGATTTATATGGATCTGATTTCCAAAAAGAGTGTGTCTATTTCTCTGTTTTAGGCACATGGAGGCTTGGTTTTTCACTCCCTCAAAATGCCAAAAGCTCAGAGCTTCCGGGGGCTTCGCCCCCGGACCCCCACCATCGATGTTACAGAAATGTTTCCAGTAAATTTAGAAGATTTATATGGATCTGATTTCCTATAAAAGTGTGTCTATTTCTCTGTTTTAGGCACATGGAGGCTTGATTTTTCACCCCACAGAACGCCAAAGGCTCGGAGCTTCAGGGGGCTTTGCCCCCTGAACCCCCACCGGGGCTTCAGGGGGCTTCGCCCCTGGACCCCACCAGGAGCCGTAAGGCCGGCCCCTGGACCCCACCCATTTTGGGTTTACCCTCTAATACAAAATCCTGGTTGCGCCGTTGTGCCCCCCGGTTTAAAAAATCCTGGATCCGCCCCTGGCCTATATGCTTTCATTGGTTCAGTCTTGATCAAACAACCTCAGACATATTTAGTAGAGCGACTCATTATGCTGGGCCTTCCATACAGACCATGTGACCTGTGACATCACATGTTTACAAAAGAGCCGCAGAGACTGGACTTCCTGCAGGCACAATGTGTACGTAGCTCAATGGAAGAAAACAATAAATCTTATGTTTTATGGAGATTGCACTGTCTGGTTTTCTCAACTTTGTATGCAAAGAAAGGGGGGAAATCTCAAAAGGTGTACTGCTTTTACTTTTAATTGTAACTCTTTTATTTATGTGAAAATTATGACACAAAATGTAAATTTTCCCATATGACCTGTGTATCTTGCCTGTCAGGAAATGCATTAGAATGTACAAGGTCACTCTCTTTGTAAACAAAGGTAACATGGTCTCTTTGTTTTCTAGTATCCCTTTTCAGTAATCCTTCTTGTTAAAAACATGCAATGTCTATCTTATAAAGAGTATTCTTGTTCTCGTGTCTCTGTCCAAACCATTAGGAATCTCGCCACAAACGTCGGCATCAAGACGATTCCTCCGCACCCATTTCGCATTATACATTGTACTTTTGTTGACAATGATTCCCTTGTATCTAGAATATATCTCGAAATGTTTGTTATTACTTTCTTCGAATTGAATTGAAACGTGCACATGTCGAAACACAGTAGGCTACGCACAGCTTTCTTCAGCCAATGAAATTATTGGGTTTTCTTTTGGCCTCCGTGAGGGCGCTGTTTATTATTTCAACGTCATTAAGGGTGCACCACACTAAAAATAGGCAAAGTTCATGCGCCAAGCTGGTTATCATAATTTGTAACCCCACATAATCGTTGAATTATAACGTTTGGGAGTCATGCAATTAATATATTGTGTAATTATAAGAATCTATCACAACCTTGGGGTTCTGTGCTTCAACTTTTGAGGAGACTTGATAAATTTAGGCGTTAAAGTTGGCCCTATTTGACTTGGGAAGTGGAGAAGTACTTCACGAAAACTTGCAGCAAGTCGGTTTGGGGATGGGAAAAGCTCTTTCTTTTTCGGGTTTTTTTTTGCGGGTAGTAAGCAAATATTCCAAACGGCTGACCTGCCAAAAACTGAAAAGGACTCTGAAGTTTAGTTGTCCGAAAATATCTTTGATTGGTTTTTAACAGCCGGAGAGACTTAAACGTTTTTTTGAGTATTTTTGAATATTTACAATTGGCATTGGTTCCTACGGGAGTTTATTTAGTGTGGTGCACCCTTTAGAGCAGGTGTCTGCAGATTACTGCTCCGACTTGATACTGTTATTTGCATCACTATAGCGATTATAGTTTTTCAACAATACAATCAGTTTAAACTCCTGGATGCTTACCCACTTACAATCCTGGATACGCCACTGCATAAAACTTTAAAAAGTCTGCTCACTTGCAATACTAAATCAAAATGAGTCGGTTAGACACTGTGTGGTTGTACAGTTCTACGGCTTTAATACAATCTGCTATACTTTTGACTAACTTTCAGAGTGACTGCTGAAATTGGTGATGTTGCATAATAAGGATACGTATTTACACTATACATAATTTACAGAACTATGTGCCCCATTAATTAACGATAATTAATAATTATGTTATTACGTGAGCTGTTTTTGTTACCCGTGCGGTACACTATCTGGATGAAATGGAGGGTACCGCGCATTGGCTTCTTCAGGAGGACTGGGCCATTTTGCCACCCCTTACACAGAGAGGAGTTGATTGGTGTCATAAAAAGCGACGAATGCACCTTTGGCATAATTCCCCACTACATTATTTCAAGTTGAATTACTGGAATTGATAAAATAATACACAGATGACACCATAAGAAATGCGAACGGGAAAAACTGGCCACGGTCCAAACCATTGCTCTGGGGTTCCACGGAATGCTTTGTTTCTATGCGGTTAAGAGAAACCATAGAGTATGGAGAAACTAAGAATTTATTAGTCCGCACACACTGAATTCCGCAGTAAGCAGTGTCGTGATGCTGGGCGGCCATCTTTGTCAGCTTCGTAACCCAGGTACCAGACTATTTTGAGTGGCAACATGTCACCCAGTGGCTATTCACTGTCCATTCGGTACATAATAACAATCAGTCAGCAAGACCTTCACCACACCACAAACATTATTTTGAGGCATGTACTATAAGCAGCGACAACATAACATGAAAAGGGAATTCCACATCATGCTAAGATGCTACTGATGTCTTGCAGTCTCGTTCTGAAGTCTAACATTGTGTTCATCAAAGTTTAAAATTGCCATGTATGGATCGACAGCCATGTGTGTTACAAAATGATTCAGCCCCGATTGAAAATTGACGCACATATTTATGTTTAGGGGTGAATATTGTTTATAGTATAGAATTCGATGTATGAAAGGTTAATTGTGTTTGTGCAATAACTGTTGTCAGAGGTGGCCGTCCATACTAGTTTGCTAAACATAAGAACGGCAAAACCTGCAGCTGTGACGTTGGATGAGAAGCAAGCAAGATCAGTACGCAACACGATAATCTTTTCCCAAACTCGAAGTCCTTACACCATAAACATACAACAATTATTGTAATTTAAAACAAGGCATTAAAGTCAATTAGTTATACCAGTTTACGGTAACAAACCATGATTATAACGTATTTACAGACAATTTATTTAAATTGATTTCAAATTGTACAAGTTATAATTTATACATGTATAAAAAAGCATACAAAAGCCGATCCTACTTCTATATTTTAATCAATGCAATAGTCTCAAAGAACGATTTTTGTTTTCATATCGTGCTAAGAACTTATGACATAAAATTGTCATAAATGGCGCTAAATGAATGGCTATGTAAGGATCAATTGTACAAGGCGTATTTAATTTGCAACATAATCAATCACCAAATAGTGGGGTGTTTGCGTATTCTTCCCCCGTTATTTAATCTCAAAACTTGTTAAGATGTTAGAAACATTTCTTTTACAAAGATTTCGTAATAATTATATTGTCATCAGGTTCAAAATCTGAAGTGAGATTAAAAGCCGGAAGTGGTATGTAATAAACAAAAACAATTGATTATAATAAACAAATTATAATAAAAACAAAAGAAACCGAGTGTCACAAAATCAAAAGCTGAAGATGATTGAATTGAACTTTGACCTTGCTGTGCTCATAAATTATTGTTTCGAAAGCTGAAGATGGTCGCAGACAGAGCTCAGATTGAGCGTGTGATATCACTGGCAAAGTCCCACGGCTCAGATAATATGACCCGGAGGTCCCGGAGGTGGTTCAGATCAGTTTTAGGGTCAACATTGGGCCAACATCAGGTCAAAAAATTTCCCGCATTCTTAGTCAGAAACACGTACTGACCAGTATCAGGTCAAATGACCCGGGTGTCAGTCAGAAATACGTAGCCTACTGACCGGTATCAGAGCAAATGGCCCGGATGTCAGTCAGAAAAACATGCTGACCGGTATCAGACCAAATGACCCGGATGTCAGTCAGAAACACGTACTGACCGGTATCAGACCAAATGACCCGGATGTCAGTCAGAAATACGTACTGACCGATATCAGACCAAAATATGGCCTGGATGTCAGTCAGTCGCAAATAATTATCTGACTGGTATTTGGTCAAATGACCCAGAACCTCAGTCAGAAACTCGTCGCTTGACTGGTGTTCGAGGTCATTTTATGCCTGCACTGACCAATATTTCAATGGCCTACTTGCTTTAGTATGCGAGAGGGCGTTTGTACGCAAGGTTGCATGTGCTGATTATGTTATTCAAATAATCTGTACAGGTTATGCCGTTTGTCATTAGGCTGAAGTAATCCTGAAGAGTACAGAGTTCAGTCATTAATATCATAGAGCAAGGCTTCTTACTGTAATCAAAATGAAAACATTTTGTAATTTGTAACATTGAATGACCCTCTGTCGTAAAACAAAACACAAGTAAAACATACGCCATCTATCGGTGACTATTCCGGAAGTCTGATACAAATAACACGCTCTGCAACAAAATCTACCGCGAAAAAATTTGCTCTGAAAGTTGGTAACACCAGAAATTAAAATTTAATATCGTTATGTGAAGGTATCTCCCAATCATATATATATATACAAACAAAACCACTTTGAAGTTTGGGGTTCCAGAAGTATGCAGCTCCAACGTGTTAAAGTGAGTAATGTATACTAAGGACAGTGACACCACACTCGCCAAAGTGACCTTGTACTATAAACACTGGCTGGAGACACCGTCCAAGCTTATATTCATCCGCCACCGTTCGATTACATAAAAAGGAGTTCATAAAGCTGTACAGGAAGGGAAAATATCACTACGCTACTTGCAGACATGCACATCGACTGTCCGTCTGCACTTTTTACATTGTACATAGCAGCACCACTTGAATTTGCAGTTACACCTCTCGACAACTTCCTTGGTGTACGAGTTGTAGCCTCTCCCGCAGCACATGAGGTCGCACCCCTCCGTCCCCATCGAGGACTTGTCACACTCTCTCCCCACAGTGCCGAGTGAGCCAGCACGGGGGTCGTACATGCAATAGTCGGGGGACTCCTCTAAGTACACCAGGTCGTCCTTCGTAGGTTTGTTGAAGCGAGACTCGTGGGGTTCCATCTTGCCTTTCTTGTTGACCCTCACACGGGAGGCACCGTCGTACTTGTCCTTGAGGTAGGCACCGACGTCGTGGAAGGTGGCTAGCTGCAACCAGCAGGTCTTCATGTTGCAAGAGCTTGACACACCGTGGCACTTGCACTGGACAACTGCCTTATCGTACACGGCCTGAAAGATGACAAAAGAAGAAAAAAGAACCAATAAACATCAACTAATTATATACAAGGACTAAGTTTACATTCATCACACATTTACGACCAAAAGTGAAGGAGGCAGACAAATAGGGGGACGCAAGTTATATCAAAACCAAAGAAGCGTTCTTTTGTGCTCACTTACAACACCATTACGACTAGTGTACGTTTTGCCCAAGAGGAATAAGCAGAGTATTTTAGGCTTGATGTGGGGGTTTCATTGATTCCTCAACTACTTTTCATCAAACACTTTTTTAAAGATCAACAGGAACCCTTTAAAGGGAATGACTGTATACGTTTGCTAATCACTCTTAAAATTATTGGCACTAAAAACGTATTGTTTAGAAGCCTAAAGCAGCTTTCGATAGTATAAAGCATTTTGAGAAACATTTCACTTCGAAGAAATGTCCTTATGTAAAAAGATATCAGGTTTTATAACCCAAAATTTGAATCTGAGTTTCTGTCAGAAACGTTTCGCAGATCGTGTATTCCTAGTAGGGATTGTTCTTCCTGCGAGGACATTATTATTCGCTCCGGATTTTCGGCGACATCTGAAAAACGCAACCACCTTTTGAAATGAAATTTCCACAGTTTTATTGAATTTTCTACATTCATGTGGGATTAAACAAATCGAACGGTTCCAAAAACCAAATGTATACTTTGCCTTGAAACAATTCTGAATCCTTCAAAAGTTTGACTTGTACTTTCCAGCCCTGACAACGGTCATCTATTGGCCGTGTCCGAACTAACGACTTTGGTCATCTTTTGGCCGTGTCCGAACTAACGACTTTGGTTGTGTCTATGGCTAGATTGCCGAAAGCCATTCTTCAATGTTTGTCAATGCAGCCACCAGCAATAGCCGTAGCCAAAGTCGCTTGATTCAGACGCGGCCTTATAGCGGAACTTGAAAGACGTGAATCTCTGCTGAGGGCGCTGTTCCCTCGAATCTAAAAAGTGACTAGTCAGGCAGGCGGGTGACGCTAAATCAACTTTTGGCTCGCAATGTTCGTAGACGAATAGATTTGGAAGAACTTTAGTCAGAGCTGTGTATTAAGAGAGTTGCGACAACTTGTGATTAGAAGCCATTTTCGGTCCCCAAAAAGCTTGTGCAGACACAGGGTGCCAGACAAGACTGCACACAATGGGTTGTGCTGCATTTACCGAACATGGCGTCCAGTATGACCACGTGCCCAAAGAAAACTGGTACCTCTAAGTCGCAGCTCTCTAAACTGGACGTAGTCATCGATACGTCTACGAGGGTTAAATCAAGGGCACGTGATATCTTCAACCTAAATTATTGTTTGGACAAAATCCTAGAATATCTAACCTACATTTCGAACAGTAAAACTGTATTACTTTACTTTCACTTTTAGTATAATACTCTTGGTTAAAATCTTATTCAATATGTGCATAAAGGGGTCTCATTAGTCAATTAAAGGTCATCGTTCACAAATGCACGGAAACCGCCAAGTACAAAACCTTTTCAACTCAACTACTTATACGACCTCCAAAAGGGAACTACTATTCAACTGATATGAAAATCCTTTTTTCGAAGTAATAACTGGCAACTTTGATACAACATTTCTAACTCGAGTTTCACGCAAATCCGACCACATTCGTTTCCTGCATGTACACAGTTCCAAGTGAAAACATAACAACCTCAGAAACCTGAAACCGCATCGTCCCCAGGGCGCGGAGCTTTTGTCCGTACAACAGTCATTTCCAACGGGAGAGCGGGCCCGGTCCTACTCCGGCAAATTCACCCGTGTGTGTGTGGAGTGCATGCAACGAAACTCACTCGTGGGATACAGACAATAGAGGTAGTATCAAAACCGCGGGGTAAGCAAAATAACCCCGACATTCCCCCTCTCTTTTGGGCCGGCGGATGTTGACTGATGCCCTCTTAATAGCAAGGACAACTTTCCTGGGGAATAGCGAAGAGGTGCAGGTGCGAGTCGCTTGAGTCCGTCCCGTAACGGCCGCAATGAGCGGGGGGACTGCACTAATGCGTCGAAGGAGCCGGACAAATCCAAACCAGCCCATATTTTTTAGAACAAGTTAAAATCTAAAATCATGGCAAATTCAAGGCCGCAGTATGCATTTCTCAAGTCACGCGCGTATTCGAATGTTAAAGTTCACGATTTTGTTTCATACACGTTTAAAGTAGGCTATAATAATGCACGTGAGAACCCATTCATTTTCAAATAAAACGCGCAGGTTGCAAGCTCAATCGTGTTCGTAGAGTGACGTAATGCCACTCTAAGACACACCAACTTTAAACAGGCTGGCTCAACCACAAGCCCAACAGATATGCATCGAGCTAGTTTTAAAGAAAATTTCTTCTCAGAATTGTAAGTTTCTGTCATGAGAAATGCCCTTGATCGAAAAAATGGGTGTTTTGGGTAAAATTAAACACGATGCCAGCTTTGGAGCCAAAAGTAGGAACAACTTTAGGCGTTCAGCAGATGCAAGTCAATGACTTACCGTCAGGATTGGTCTGGAAAAACCATGTGATATTAATTGAGAAAGTATCAAGGCAAATTATGTCATGGTTTCTATAAAAGTATCATATGGCTCTCAAAGACATTAATTATATCGGAAAGTGGATAGCAAATACGTGAATCTCTACTGAGGGCGCTGTTCCCTCAAACCAAAAAGTGATTAGTCACAGGCGGGTGACGCTTAATCAACTTTGGGCTCGCTGTGTTCGTAGGAAAAAAATAACAGGACTAAGTCACTGATATGTCTATGCTGCCAAAAGGGAAACCATAAATCGACTTCTCCATGTTATCATGACGGCTGGCTACATCATCGTTTTCGTCCTCTTAAAGAATCGAGTAAATGTTAAAGATTAAAAAAACGCGAGGAAAACATGGGCCGCCTCTTTGGACCGAATTTTATTGTTCACTATAAAAGTCACACAACCCTAATGTAGGCTACACATTTATTTCGAAAGTTTTCCCAAGACGGTCACACAAATAAGTCTAACCCTTCCAGGGTTGTTTTTTGGTTGAATGTCATTCGAAAACGCCAGGAATGAAACGTCTACCGGTACAGTTTTTTATAAAAGATGTTTTGACAAGAAAATCGTTTTTCTTTTAGTTCAGACAGGCCCAAGTTTTGTTTGTTTGTTCTCCTTTTAACCAATAACACGTCAGCTGATGTACAAAGCAAACATCACGTAGACAAACCCAAAGATTGAATATAGGCTATAAAAGGTAGTTAAAAAACCCCGTTACCTTATGCTTATAAAATGTTTAGCCCATGGCCACGTGCACGAATTCTACAGAACTTTTTTTTAACACCATCGGTATAGGTCACTGACCATTGCAACAAAGCAGACGTGTTTAGTACAAGGGACCTCCCCTGGGTTTTAGCGGGACTCCCTGCCCATCCAGCGTCGCCAGTCGGCACCGAGTCTCCGGCTGGGACCCCTCCAGGCCATCCTCTGATCTTGAACTTGAATAAATATCATCCCAAATTGGGTATAAATTGGTTTGACTTGCCAGTGAAAAGTTCGGGGGTTTTGGGTTATAGAGTGTGGGTTATACTAGAGGAGAGAGTGTAATGACCACCAGACCAAGGAACCTGCCGGCGTTCCAGACCACAGAACCTGACGGCGTTCCGTGTCACGGAAACCGATTAGCAAGAAAGTGTATCCTAAAAAAAAAAAAAAAAAAAATACATTCGGGGTTTGTCTAACCTATTAATGAGTCGTAATTGACATGGGATTCATCCAGCACTACCTTATGGAGATTGAGGACAAAACCAAAAATGGTGGAAAAAAAGGTACAAAAACTTTGGAAAGATGTGAAGTACAGGGACGTCTCCATGGATGTAAGACATAGAACATTTTGTAACATGACCAAACACTGCAGCTGTTAAGCTCGAATGTGATTTAATAGCGAGGGAAATGGACGGCTATACGAGGTTTTCTGGAAAGCAAAACAAAACTGCAATTAATTAATTATTTTTTCTCAGGTTAGGGTTACAGTGGTTTCTTGAAAACTCGGTTTTAATGAACTGAAATAATCACTCTATATCTAACTCCAATAAATACACAAATTGTATTACATCCTTTAAAAAAACTGTCATCAAATTTTCTAGTTAATAAACTAAAAGCAACAGAAAACGTGAGCACGTTTTCAACAAAAACCATTAAATTTGTTTTTGCTCAATGTGACTTATTTCAATTTGTTCAATCGAAATAAGGAATCGAGCGTTGATATATTACTGTTTCTACTTTATGTATTTAAAGTGACACTATTTTAATCAAAACAGACATTTTCTCATCTGTGGCCTTTCATTTCAATGATGACGACTTGACTACAGGGGCGAGTTCACTCGGTCAGTCATTAAATTGATATGGTTCCGCACGAATAGGATCACACGATTCTGTGGGGACGAGTTGACTTGGTCATATCACTCAGATATAAAATAAAGAAGCTGCCATCGTGACATGTGTTGTAATATCACATTACACGAAATCAGAATGATTCATTGACTATTCACACCTTAATAACGGATTATGTTAAATCGAGCCGTATGTGGATTTGGCTAAAGGACGTGGCTATGGATACACTGTTGGTCATGCTATCATGGAGGAGGAATCCAATGGAGGTAGAAATGGTCATGGCCACACAAGCAAATGTTTTGAGTAAAGCCAAACGAGGTACTTGAATACGTCTTCGTAATTAATGTAGGCACAAGTATATGGTACGAGTTGACTTGTCCTGGTGTGTCACGTCTGGTGCCAGCCGCCACGCACATGGCAACAATGGGGCATCAGAAATAGCACACACCAGGCTGATAGATTGTCCAGCGTACAACCTGCCGTGAAGTTGACTGACATAAAAAAGACCTTTCTTATTCCCAGTAAACCTGTCACCTAGCTAAAGTATTTACGGGTATCTGAACCGACCTGTGATTAGGTGATGATATACGAAGTATGACAGGCGTGTTAAATGCAGCATTGCGACTATCAGATTGTGATTGGCACACGTGAATAAGTTGGAAAGTGCTCCTTTGCATTCTTTGTACAAAATCGAACTAAGAAGAACTGTTAAAGTAGCTTTAATCCAAACAGTTTTAAATAGTTTGCTTTTAATATTGAAATTGGAGCAAGCTAACCCTGTGGCCACAAGCTGCCAATAGAGGGCTCTTGTCAACACAAGGACGAGTTTCACAATATGAATAAGGCATCATCAATCCAAATCCCTGCTACTATGTTTTGAATTTACCCGCCAAAATTAGACATCATGTAGTTAGACTCTACAACGTCATCACAGCGATTCATGGGGTCACAACGCGTGGCATGCGACACATGCGAGACGCAATTCCCCGTCGGACGAGTCCCGTCATTTTCCCCACATATTTGTATCAGTTTTCCCGCAACTATGTGGCCTGTCCACTCCATCAAACAGTTATCCGTAGAAACCATTATGTCAAACCAAAATGCGTCGAGTGTAACAGCTGTAATTATGATAATCAAGTTAATATTTTTACCGGCGTCCTGAGGATCCGCTGCCGCAGAATGGTCCATATTCCAGGCGGGCTCTTGAGCCGCGACTTGGCAAGTTTGCGGAATTACACTCAGGGGTGTCATTTACAATCAATGGTCTTTTCTCGGACTTCCTCGGTCATTTACCTTTCGATCGCAGTCCCAGTCCCAGAAAGCCATGCGGGATTTTCGTTATTATTTGTTCTTTAGATTATTGTACCCCCGGTTATCTTCCACGTGCTTCGTGTGAAATATTATTTTGTCCTGGAGTTTGTGGAAAAGCATCAGCCGCAGGTGTGTTTAGGAACATGCAGGGCAGCTGACCGGCGCCGCGGTGGGCCTAGCATGATGGGGAGAAGAACTTTGGGTTTCGTGAAACATACCGTGAACGGTGCTGAACTTGAACCAAAATGGTGCCAAGTTCAAAATTGGGTAATTGATATCCCAGACAATTATTTCCGAGCTGAACATGATGCCGTTCAGTATCGTGGTTTGAGGATTAACACGTGTTCGGTGAATACAACGAATAGCAGTGTCCGTTTTAAAAACGAAACATGAACATCTGATTGAGTAATAATCGTAACAACTATTGTCATATCAAAACAATCGGGTCACATTTCTTAAAAGCACAAAATAATAACAAAAACTGAAGAGCCTAATTTGTATATCAACCAAAATGAAAAAATTGTCAAGACCCAAATAAATATGCAAATAGACCTCTAAAGTGGCTGCCGCCATCTTGTTTTAAACTCCATTTAGAATAAATGATGACCTGTTTTTTTCTTCTTCTCCAAAACGCCGGCTTCGTTTGATGCTGGACATGCCCTAGAAAATGTACAAAGCAAAAATTAATGACGGGGCTCAATCCGAGATTTGGGAAAGGCCAATTTCATTTTATCAGAGGTGCATTAGATTCTTTCATCCGTCCAACATGAGTTCCAGCATTTGTAAGGGTCATATCCTCTATCATCACAACATATCGTGAGACCCTTCTTTCCAAGAAATCCCACAAACACACAAGCTCTCCGAGGATCCGCGATGATGACCGACCGTGGATGAACCCTATCGCCCCGCCAAAAACGACGCATCCACGGGTATGTTTGAATGTTGAGTGATGCATCTCCACTGATGACCGGACTTCGTCAGTTGGATAAGAACCGCCGGAGGCAGCACTTTACCCTCGCGATCGTCAAGAAAATTTCCCAGAAGAGTCCGTGAGCTCGACCCGACGATGGGATAAGAGACGCAACTCATAATCTCTAATATAACAAACACCCAAGGCTATGTTTAACTCAGGACAATGTAACCGAATATTAATGTGGTATGAGAATTGTAAACAGAAGAGATTGCAAGACATTGTTTAGCGGAGGATGATAACATGATGGGCACCGAAAAGCCTTCAGAATACCACATGAGATATAAGATCCCGGACCTTAGCGAATGGAGAGTACAACAATAGTTACCATGCCCCTGACATGTTCGCTCGCCATGGCCATTTTCGAAACCACGGCTTGAGATTGGGCTTGGGCTTGGGCTTAGGCTTGGGCTTATGCTTGAGCTTAGGCTTGTGCTTGGGCTCATGCTTGGGCTTAGACTTAGGCTCCGTCAGCTACTGAGAAGACGTGCACTTTCCTTACGGGGCGTCAATCGGGCGGACGGATCGGAGCCCAAGCCTTAGCCCAAGCCGTGGTTTCAAAAAGGGCCTACGATTTGAACTTATGACGCAGTATCGAATATCAAAAAAACTGTTGTTACTGGTTAGCTCTCCAAAAAAATATCAAAATTAGCCATACAGCTGGTGTGCTTAGTTGAATCAAGATACAGTGCAGTTGGGGAACATTGTAAGACAGCTGCTTCTGTCACGCTTGTAATGTATACTCGCTTTGAATCAATAACAGGTAGGCCCTATGACATTGAGATTTGCAAAACTCTCGCGATGCTAGCCATCTAAGAATCAATATAACGTTGGTAATGTTGCCGAAATTGCTGGTACCGGCGGGAAGTTTACAGTCAATGAATCAATATAAGGTACACCATTGATGAGACGAAATTACTTTTGCACTTCCGTAGGCCCATGTTTCTACCCAATGTAATCAAAAATACAGTATTTTCCATTCCCTGTCTTTCTCCTTTAGCACTAACTATGTTGCAATCGTTTGTGTTTGCTGCAATGCGTTACTGTTGGAAAAGAACCCCATCCTGTGCCATTTTCGAAACCACGTTTTCGGGCTCCAGCTCCGGCATCGTCTGCCTGTTTGAAGTCACGTACCGAAAGTGTCTACGTACCGAAAGCCTAAGCCAAAGCAGTGATTTCAAAAGGGCCCGTAAAGGGCTAGTCGCTATTATTTCCGTGTCCCCCCCCCCCCAAACAAAATCTCACACATCTTGGACGGTAGGCCTTTTTGTTAATATTGGGCAGTGACCATTTGCCGTCTTGCGACTAACCATCGTATCCATTACATTTTAAGTTCAGCTGTCAGACTATTTCTAGAGAAAGCCATTTCTATTAACAAATAACAGACCATGGTTATTTACAATTACAGGTCCCCGTCAAATTGTTTAAGTGGCGGCCGAATGATCTGAAGGTCAGTTCGGTTTAAGCTACGTATAGACTCGAGTCTGAATCAAAGACTACGAAATGAATGCTGCAATAGTTTCAAACACTGTTTTAGTCCCTGATGGATCATGCTCAGCCATACGGTGACACTCTTGTCTTTGATTGGTTAAAAAGACTACGAGATTAGGTTGATTCACGAGTCTGATGAATTAACGAAAGGAACGCTTGTTTTACACCACAATGTTTTCAGTTCCTGATTGGACCATGAAGGTTGACAGTAGATCGTTTGAATGGTGTCTCTCAGCATACAGTGACACTCTCGCCTTAGAATAGTTAAAAGACTACGAGATTCAGGGCGGTTCAAATTTGAATCAAAGATTACGAATTCAACGCCAGTTTTACAACACCAACACTGTTCGTTCCTGATTGGACCTTGAAGGCTGACAGTAGATCATTTGAATGGTGTCTGCTCAGATCATTGAGAAAGGACCACGTGGTACTTTCTGCTCAGATACAGTGACACTTTTGCCTCAGACTAAAAAGACTAGTTAGGTGATTGAGGTTGATTCGAGTCTGAATCAAAGACTACGACTCATTAATGATTTAAACAACAATTTGTTTTTAGTTCATGGTTGGATGGAGGTGCGGAGTAGTGAATTTGATATACTCACCAGTGACGTCATACCTTAGATTTGTTGATAATGTAATATTAAGTGTAAAATTGTCTACCAACGTACTGCTTTTTAGCTATTTACTTATTTGAACAATTCAACACATAAGCCTACATTCCGGTACATTTGAAATTGTCTCAAGACAAACGTTATAAAACGCTGCCATCAAAGATACTAGGTCCTACAAACATACACATTTGAAAATAACAAATAAACATAAAAGCTTTGGACAGGACTGGAAAAGTAAAGCAAATTAAACCATAGTCCAAGTTCCTGGCAAATAGTCACTTTGGAGAAAACAAACTTTCGTTACTATTTGATTTCATCGAACTCCTATGAATGGATGAAGGGGTGCAGTCCGGGGAACAACGGGTGCATTGTGGAAACATAGAGTTAAACAATGTAACACACGGTGTGAACAACCTGCTCTTTGTAATTCTTTACTGGGGAGAAATCTTATCTGAGGATGAAGTCATCAATTTAATGATTTTTGACATTTTTTTGTGCGAAGCTTAGAGTTACACAAAATTCATCAAAAAAGATTATCTTTATAGCTACTGACAGAACACGTGTATTTTGGTGTAATATTTCTAATAGAAACAAGATAAACTGTTCCATAGTCACCCATGCGATGTTAATCGGTCTCTCCAGATAATTTTCGACATACTACGGTGGTGACAAAAGCCAAAAGCTGCCGCTAAATTGAACAATTTCCCCGACAATAATCCGCGACAGATTCGCTGGAGTTACCATCACAGACCAGTGCCCAAGCTAAACACCTTTCAGCCCAAACCACCACCGATATTTGTAAGCTTTTAATCCGACCAGAATAATCCTTCTCACTATTTCTTTGGCGAGGAGGGGGGGGATTGGTCTTGGACAGGAGGAGAAAAAAAGAATAATTTGTCGCGCCTGCATCGTACCCCGCAGCCCGCCCTCGCCTTACCTCCAAGGTGGGCGCTACCCAGGCCTTGTTTTCCTCCGTCTGCCCTGTTAATAACGTGGTGGCGCCACCGGCTTTTCAACCTTTTTGACGGACTCCCACCCAGGAAAGGCCTTTGTGCAAAGACTTATGATGGAAACCTGAAGTGTAAAATCTACCAAGAGTTATAAAAAAAAAAAAAAAATTAGTATAAAAAAAGAAAGATTCCGCGACCATAATGAACAACAAGTAGGAAAACCGGGAACGGTCCCAGCATCACCGCGAAAAGACAACCTTCAACAGTGTTAACGTTCTCAGCGGTAGTTTCGTGTTCATTAAAAATGCCGTCCGCATGTTGTCGCCCTCAACACGAACCCGCTGGGGTTACAAGACAACAAACTGCTCACTGCCTCACGATACAGCACCCAATTAATCGTGAAATAAACACATGTACCTCACAATAATAAGGCGTTCCTGGTGTCAACAATAAAGGAAAAACTGTTGTGAAAATTCGAGAAAATAAAGTTCAGCAAAATTTTTGCAATTTCACACCAACGCCAGCCAGCAATGCAAATCTGTCAGTCTAATCTTGCTCTAAAATTGACCTCTGCGATGAAAAATAAGTCTGACCTAATTTTAACTTTTGATAGAAATAATTATTCGAAGACAAAGAACACAATCGTTTTTTTCAATCCGAAAATTCACTGATTATGAAGTTTATATCATTGCAAATCTTTCGGAGAAACACTTTTATCTGAAAAGCCGTAACTTGCGTAAGAGTCGTAAAAGGAACACCCCCATAGTAACCGTTGCTTGTTTCGCTTGATGCAATCGAACTAAGGCCGGGGTCATTCCGTGTCAAATCACCTAAAAATTCTGAAAAGTTGGGCAGGCTCCGTCTCAGATTTTGCTTTTTTTTTTTTCAAACATTGCCCTGTGGCTCTTTTGTAAACAAGTGATTTCACTAATAAAACTGCATACACAGCAATAACCTTAAATTAGTCATATTCATTTATTTATTTTTTACATGAAGGAGTAGAGAGTCAATTTTTTTTATTTCTCACACAAGTAGACTGGATACAAAGTATTATTGGGAAAAATTGGGAAATCTGTCAGTAATGTCCCACGTTGTCAAATAACCACTTGAAAAGGGCGTTTTTGGGCATTTTTACAGCCGGACCCAAATTTGGACCCCTGCCAAATACCAATCAAAGGTGTGATTGGTCTATCCTTATATCAGGTCACACATATACACCTAGTTTATAACCAAATGTAATACAAAAGCAATCGGGCATTTTACTTAGGCACTAGGGGGGTCTCAAAAATGACGAAAAATGTCAGTTTTTAAAGACCTATGCCTTGATATAAAAATGTCCTATGCTACTTTTGACAGTAGATTCTAGTTGATGGGGTACCAGGTACCCTGTATATTAATTTGCAGTTACATATCCTATCTCAATTTGTAGATATAGGCCTCTAAAAATGCCCAAAACACAAAAAGTAAATTTGAAGGGGCGGGGCTTAAATATTTAGGGGGTCATATCTCAGAAATGTCAAGGAGTAGGATTCTAAAATTTGGTGTGTTCATGGCACCCATAAGGGAATGTTTGAAAAACAAAATTAGCAAAATCTGAGACGGAGCCTGCCGACCCATCAGGTGAGTTGACACGGAATGACCCACCGACATAATTGTGGACAAAGTCAATGGCAAAACATCAGTCGTTTTCTCCAGAGTGTGAAGACTTATTTGATTATTTATTTCACAGGTTTGTTGCATGGATGGTGCGTTTATTGAAGAAAACTATAAGACTGAAATGAATTTATGCACAAAACCAATGATGCATTGAACTGGGGTTAGAAACAAAACAACTATTCGTCGGACAGTGCAAAACATAATTTTTAGAAAAGAGGCCATTATAAGTTCTTGGTTTAATAACGTCCATGCACTGTTTTCACCAACATTTTATCAAAGTGTTATAGAGCTCTCTTGATGGTAACGAGTTTAGAGACCATTTGCTCCCACATGTTTGAACGTTTTGTAACATCTCCCAACATTTTCCAACATTTGATAACATATTTTATGACATTTCAATCTGACCATGAAGATTATCACATGACATGATTAAGAGGCCAGTTTCTAGAATCCAGACATCTTGCGTGTGGCACGTACGCTAAGTTGTAACAGTATCATTTCTCGTCATGCATCCAGCGTGGTTCCTAATAGTTAATACCAGCTTAGCGTGACTGCTCACCGTGAAATGTAGATTTTAAAACCGAGCCATCAACAATCCACATCTCCCAAACCAAGGAGAGGAGAGGGACCCGTTGCGACCCGCTGACTATGGTCCACGATCAAATCGAATTTGCGATTCGTGATGGGTGGTTTTGCGTTCATGAACCACACACGCAAATGCTCCGACGAGGTTTTTTTTAGAACACAATGTCTGTTCCAAATGATACTGATACAGACCCGTAAAAAGACATGGAGGTAAAAATCAGTTGGAAATACCATTCATTGATATCACGCACGTGTAGGTCTACACCACCGGCTGGTAGTCTGGTGCGCATGCAGAGTTCCAGCATTGTAAACTCTAAATATTATCGAACGATTTCTACCATGATCTCTAAAGCACGTATATCCGCAATGATAGTTTGTTTGAACGGTACGGTGTTATTGGAAGGACACCACAGACTGTCGCCATAGCTTTTCTATAGGGCAACACACAACCCTCTAATTTTAAACAGTTTTAATTTGAAACCATTAATTTCGAGAATGCATTTTACAATGACTCGACCCGACAGTCCGCTGATGGCTGATGTAACGCGAAACGTCTCATAATGTTGGTGCCTGTCTATTTAGATGTAATCCGTGGGCCATAATGTAATCCAACTCGCATGTGAATCCCCTTCGGCCAATGTGCGCGTTAGATACATCCGACATGAACACTGTGGGAAGATGTGCAAAAGCAGCTCATGTACACACTCGACTACAATGCACAAAATAAAGAATGCCGTACTGCTAGTTCCTTTTTCAAAATATTATTTTCATTTACAAATACTACTTTTTCCAATATCCGAAATTTGAAAGCAAGCATACGACAAGGTTGCAGCTTCCAAAATGTTTCTTGAAGAAACACCTTTTAGTACAGTAACAGTAAAATGTACCATCTGTTCGTTCAAATCGGACTATCCAAGCTCCATTTAAACTCACTAGGCCCTACTGCATTGTAGAGATAAAATATCCATCTGTTACCTCAACGGAGACACGCTTAATTTTTTAGGGTAACTCTGAAATTGACAACAACTTGCGTTTTCTTCCACAATTATTTTAAAAAATGAGACAATGAGTCCCTGATGAGGAAACATACGATGTAATTCTACCAAAAAATACAAGGCTACATAGATAATGTTTACTAAATGCGCATTAAGAAATAACATTTTCGATTTTTGGGGATACAATTTCCCCCCAAAATGTTAAAAATTTTATAAAATATTTCATCTTCAAGTAGTTCTAGTCAATCACACACCCCCTACCTACTAACATCAAATTATAACTAAATGAATTGGTTTTTACTCCTTCCCAGTGGGTGTTGTTGTAATCTCATGGCAAATATTTTTCACTCCCAGGTGAAGATCCTAAACAGCCCAAGGTTGAGGAATTTCTTTCTGATAGCCCCTATCATATTCTGAAATGGACGGTTATTAGCCACCGCTTGGATTCTTCCCCGTCTCTCACAGCGAGGGAGGCAACCGAGAAGGCCGATCACTGGACGGGGATAATGCGCCGCGAAGGACGCTGTCTATTTGCGGTCCTCGTAACATTAACAGAGTGTTGTTGGGACAAAACCTGTCGACAATAAAATGACACCATACTCCAGATGTGATTTCATCATTCAGTTATCGCACAATGATAATAAGTGACGGTAGCAATTAGATCGAACTGCGAGCTGACTAATAAGTATAGTATGAAATCACCTCACACGGCAGTGTAAGGTTCACTCGCAAAGTGAGCAGCAGAAATGTTCCCGGATCGATTGCAAGCAACACATTCCACAGAAAGATCCAAACATAATGGTTTTGTAACTGAAGTAACATTGATCTAGAAACCATTTCAGCTATATTTGTATGTTAGTAAATAGCTCCATACTTGCATACGACCGCCACGCGGTCCGGCATACAGCATATATACAGACATCATATACAGACTTGATCCTACATGGGCTTAAAATTGAACTCCACTGATAACAGTAGAACTATTTAAAAACACAATGGAATCTCAATTTTAAAATGAAACATTACTGTATGTACCAGTGTTAAAACAGGTACGTTAAGCGACAAGCTATATAGCTAGTCACAGTAAAAACAATAATGACAAAACCTGCATGATGGGAGCCGCAACAGGGAAAAACAAAAACATCCATCACAATAATGGTTGATTTACTATAATAGCAGATTGGGTCCTAATATTTAGCAGAATTCTGGCATATTAATTTGAAACATAAATAATTGACTGCTTTTAGGTACACGGGTACTTAATTAAATGAACCATACTTAACTGGGTGACATCAAAAAGTGGTCCCTACAACATGGTCTTATACATTTGTGGCTTATGTGTGGTTACGAAATTTATCTGCGCAAACAACAGTGCCGAATGCTTCATCAACTTTATCAACATTGCATATCATTTTGTATGTATTGATAGTAAATGAAAGCAAGGAAACCTATAACATTTAACACCCTTCAGTAACATTGTGCAACTCCAATAATTCCAAATGAAAACAATATGCATTTGCCCTGAACTGTGTGATGAAGTGGTCGGTTATTTCTTCTGCTGATTGAGCAATTGTTAAAAAGTTGCAATAAAAATCGTATCAATAAAGGAGTTCATGTTTTCATTCCTAGCGAAAATAACAAGAAAAGAGCAAACATCAGGGAGTATTGCAGCCTGTAAAAGGCAAGTATTATCAACAGTCTTGAGAACACATTGAGTGTGTAAACGTCGACCAAACACTGTTGCAAAGTGTTGTCATTTCCACCAATCTGACGCGGATTTCTCGACGGATTACAATTTTCCGGTGGATGAGTGCTTTATTCCATTTTGGATCACAATCTTTTTGTTCAATTCTGGTATCGGCTCGCAACGGGGGAGAGGCGAGCTCGACCGCCGTTTAGGGTAGTGCCGTATACACGCTTGGACGATTGCATCCCGTGAAAAGAACACCCCTGACAAGGACGCAGTGTCACATGTGATGATTACAGATTGTCCGCTCTATTGGACTCGGGTCCTTTTTTTTCTCTCCCCCAGTGATCGCGGAAATCGCAAAGCACAGCCGATTTAAACTCAAGGTTGCTAGATTTCTGCATGCCGCGTAAAATATTAAAGATTTTGGCAATTGTGGGGAAGAAAAAGGCGTTGAGAACTTTGCATGAAGGGCGTGGCTTAGGGCTTGGTTTAATCGGGGCTGACGACCTCCATAATCAAGATAAAAGAAATAGTTCAAAAGACTGCCAGACAAGATATACGGACGTACAATCACAACAATACAAACGATGTTACACATGACAAAACAGGTCTTCAAAGCCTGGACTGTCTGCAGGCATATTTTTGTGTATTTTATGTACTTTGTTGCCTTGTGATATCTTTATAAAATATTTTGTAAACCCGTTTTCTAAAAATAACTCTGCTTCTGTAGTTGAGGGATTCCTTGCAATGATGTTCTCACCCCAATGTGCAATAGGTGAATCTGATTACCCATTTTATGGTCAGTTTTATGGTTTACAGTCGAGCACACTAACGCCGTACAAAAATAGCATTACCCATGATGCTCAATGTGACGTCACTTGCTAACGAAATAGCGCCCTGTGTCAAAATATAACGGACAAGTCTCGCGGGCATCGGAAATTTTTTTGGGAACCATGAGTTCAAACTGATTTGCAATACTTTAAAGTGTGAAAAAAGAAATCGCGCACTTTCACGGAACCCAACTTACCGCAAGACTTAAACAGTCTACGAAAGGTACAGTGCATTACAAAATTTCCCGAACATCTGACCTCAGTCACACTTTGTGGCTCAAGAAATACCGTTTTTAGGGTTGTGTCGTACGCGAAAAAGGCTGTCAAAACTCGCGGTGACGCTGCAAAAGAACGGACTTTTGCACGACGAGCATTTATCACTGGTCTCCACCTCCCATTCAGTGTTGTTTCTACGTGCGAACCAGCTACATTGACAAATCTTCTGCGCATGCTCCGCGTATACGCGCAGTAGAAACTTTGCCCAATGAAAACTCATGATGGTACTTCGTTAAATCTGATGAAATCTCGTCTGCGAGCACGCATGAAACGTGAACCACACCGAATTCAAGCTAGGCCTAAAGTGATTGACGACAGTTCTGTTACATGACATTAATGGACGTGTAATGTGTCGGTCACACATCCGTGCATTATTCTCGAGGGACGTCATCAAAATGTTAATGTGCAGATGAAATGCTTCGTAATTGAGCGCAGCAACTTGACTCTGGCTACGGCTGCTGACTACAGAAGCAGCATTGCTTGGCAATGAACTTGTCGTAGCCGTAGCCTAAGCTGACAATTCAAAATTATACACGACATTATACACGATTTAGAAAAAAAAGAAGAAGGATGCCAGACAAAAATGGCGCAGACGTGATCGATACAAACGTTCGGCAGAGAGTGCGGACTTCCATTGCCAAACCAAAATAGAAAAACATTAAGTTAAGTGTAGGATTTGATGCTTTGTTTGAAATGTTAATAGGGTGGCTTTGAGTACGGTAGTTTGGCTCTAGGTAGACGCTAACTCACCCGTCTGCCTGCCTCATTATTATGGAGGTTAGTCTTCATTCGTGAGTACATGTAGGTCCCCCTCGGGTGATTATTCTCCTTTTCTCTGGCGTCGACAAACTCCTTGGCGAAACGGTACCCATAGTCGACGTCGTCCCCGCAGCCTCCCCACACCCAGTCCCTATCGAGGTCCGGGGGTCGGGCAGCACGGCTACATCCACACACCGAGAGAACGCCCTCCCTGCAGGCACGGCTGATGGCGTTGACTACACCAGCAGCGGATATGGTGTACGTAAATGCTGCTTCTCTACTGGCTGTAGTTTAGTAGTGGTTCCCCCCAGGATGCATGACACGGCCAGGTTGGTGATTCGTCAGAAGTTTGGTGACAAGGTTGATTGACGTGATGGAAAGAGAAAACAAATAACAAGTTAAGAATCGACAGAGAAGGAGCATAAATTTCAATGTTTGGGTCATTGTACTGATTTTGAGATAAATTAGCAAAACGATCTTAAAGGGGCACATTGCCTTCAAACCTCTCAAAGTTTTTCTGTTCGGAATTGCTTCTTATCCCCTTTTACGTGTTGTTCATGCATTAAAACATGTACAGTGTATTGTAATCAGTCGTAGTATTAAAAAAAAAAAAACATAGATTTGTCTCTGGAAATACAACCAGTAGACTGACACACGGTCCGCCATTTTGTTGAGTCAAACATTTTGGTCCTACAAAACGTGAACCGTGTTTGTCAGTATGTAACAAACAGCAACTTTCTGCGATGTGGACAGATTACGAATCAATTTTAAAGATAGTTAAGATAATCCTTCATATATAATTAGCTTGATAGTTACCACAAAAGCAGAGCCAGCTCTCCATACCAGACAAAAAGAAGAATTTGGTAACTGTATTTCACAATTATGCGTTTTTGAGGATTTTATAGACGATGTGACCTCTGACGTCATTTGAAAATCATAACATGATGCGCGCGCATGTCGCCGGGCAAAACCTTTGTGTACTTGACAGCAAGCTAGAAAGTACACGCAATATTACCATGACTACGCGTCTTTTTGCCCGGCGGAACATGACTTGGACAACAGACTTGTCAACAGAGGGCGGTTTGATTGTAAACAGAGGTCACATCGTGAATGTTTCTTTTTTAAAAGAGCACAGATTGCCGGTTCACTCAGCACTAGCGGCTTCAAATGACTGACATTTTTAAAACCATTTTGTTTTCTATACTTCCAAATTACCGACATACGACTAACGATGTCCCTGTGTATCAAGCTCCCAAACTCGCACATTTCGCATATCATGAGAAAAACAAATCGCACACGAAATGTGTTTAATTTGCATGATGCGAATACAGATGTCGGATATGATATAAAAGCAACTTTTCGAGTTGTCATAATGCATTTGTAACTCAACTTGACGCCAACACACACTCCATCATCCGGTAACCTTAACGTCAGCCAACATATGGAGCTAATTTAAACTACGCCAATTCAGCCAGATCTTGTCGCTGCGTAGGCCTTAGTTGGTTAGTGGTTAGCATATTTTACTTAAAGGGAAAATGCATCACATTTTTTGCACTGCAATGCTCTCTTCCTAAACACACTTTTCAATTTCTTGGAAAAATTATAAACAACTAAAACGGGTTACATTTAGTCAGGGTTTTTAGTGTTAATGTATACAAGGCTTATTTCGACTGTGACAATCGAAATAGGCAAGGTGATTCCGGGGTCTGTATATGCTATTTGATCGAGTTTCAGTCAATCAAATCAATCAAAACAATTTACAAATAATGTTCATATAGGCACTTTGACAAAACAAAATACATGATTTCACAGGAAATGAGTTTTGAGTCTCTTCTTGAAAATGTTCACACTTGGGAAAGTTGTGATGTCTACAAGAGAGGTCATTTCATAACATTGGTGCCGGATGCACGGTGGCCATAAGTTTCCATTTGGGAACGTGGCGAAGAGGTCTATTTGAAGTTGACTGTTTTCAGAAGAGTATGTTTCTCTCGGGGATTTGTAACTGGTGATACCTTACAGTGGGCTTACAGCAAGCTAGAAATAAAGTTAGCACAGTCTTCACACCTTTCGTTCACCCACCACGGACTGAAACACGCATTTCCCCTCTTGCTCATACCTGTTCCCAACTAGGACCACGTTTATAGCTGGTAAGCCTAAACCATTTCTAGTAATCCAATGTTATTTTGCTTTTGCTTATAAAGTTATAACACCGTAAAACCATCAGGCTCAAATCACCAGGAAACAAGCAGACCAACAAGCGTCACTGATGTACCAGCGCTGGCTTGGCTACAAACTTAACTTTGTGAACACTTTAAGTTAACAACGATTAAGTTAATCCTTTACGTCAAGAGGAGAGGGGGAAAGATTAATTGGATGCTGGATTTACGGAGAAGGGTCATATTATAACCGCATAAATTATTCATGCAATCTCACCTTTCTTTGTAAAAAAAAGGATGGCGGATAATGGCCAGATAATCGTTTTTCACACGGGTATTGTTTGCGTATCGGACTGGGAGAGGGAAGTGGTGCGGAGGTGGTATCACACATCGGGTATACACGCCGTGTGTAAACCAATGGTCTAGACTTCGAGGAGAGTCCATGCTAGATACCACAGGTTTCCCCATGAAGGTAGTCTTGACTCAAGTCGGACTTTCCACTTGATTCAAAATCATAGGGGCCCATGTGCTACGGCCGCCATTTTCGATTCATGATGGCAGTTTAACGGCTACTTTACGTTACCCTCATCGCATCAATCACAAATCTGGTTTTTCCCCAACAGTTTTCATGAATATGTTGAGATTTTCTGTTGACAACCAACTAGTCTGTCCTTATAATAAGTTTTCATTGACGTTATTCAGAGATCCCGATTTCTGGTTCCAATGTGGATGGTAACGCGAGTAACGGTGGATTATAGGCCTACTTTAGGGTGGGAAAGTTCTAAAAGCAACTTAAACCAAGTCTTTATATGATGATGATGTGATTACATATATACTACGCCCAATATTTAGAAACTGGCTCAATTCACAAGTTCATCAACTGAAGTTTACCAAGGAACCAATGCAGATCTGTGAGATCAATCGCATTGGGAACCGTTCAATGTTCAGAACAAATAAGAGGTCTTTGAAAATATTTTCAGCAGGCAAAACAAAACATAAATGCTTAACATTGCGAGTGTACTGAGTTTAGAAAGTTCTAGTTAGAAAATGATCTGCTTAATTTCAATATCACGGTTCCACCTTGATATCTTGTAAGTGTAGGGGCCTATGTGACATTTGAATCTGCCCGCTGGTTGGAGACTAAAGCCCATGAACCGGCAGGACTTGAAACTGCGTTGATGGTTGAAGCACCACGCTCTTCCCGAACATGCAAATTGATGATGATGTGAAATTGGTCATAATATGAAATCGTTATCATTCAAATCTTATGATAAACATAGTAATGTATGCTTCGCCTTTAATCTAGTGCACGAGTCATGGCCTACAATGCCACCAGGGTCACTGGGTCATTATTGACCAAGGGGTTGACACATTATTACTTTTACGTGTGTTATTGTTAGGTATGATACATGGCTGGTTGGTCAGAACTGGTGATTTTTAAATCTCAAGGCTATTATTGTACTTTTCATAATGTTACACTTAATAGTGAGATTTCCTTCAAAATGTTTAGTGGAAGCACATCATCTCCCAATAGACCTTATGCATCGACGTCATCATGCTGCAATCTTGGAGGTAAAACGACAATAAAACAATAGAAAACGCACATATGCGCAGCACACTGGATCGTCCAATTAGCGTTCAAATGACGTCACATAATAATAATAATAATAATAAAGACTTGTTATGCGCACATATCCACCCTGCTGGGTGTTCAAGGCGCAGTAAACCAAAAAAACAAACAAAAGAAAAACAGAAACAACTAAATTATTCCTTGAAAACCTGTGACATTAGATAAGTTTTGAGAAGTGATTTAAATTTTGTGGTACAAAGACAAGATCTAAGATTATGTGGTAGAGAGTTCCAGATGCGTGGCGCAGCTACAGAAAAAGTATCATTCCGTAAATCGAACGAGCGATGTCAGAAACAAAGTAGCTCCCCCTCCATGGGAAAAACGAAAAAACACACATTGACCATGCATCAAGAAAGGGAATCAAGTTGGACTTGCACAGTGGCGTAACCAAAGGGGGCCCGGGGGCAAGATTCCTTCCCCTTGAACCCTTTCTTCGCTCTTGCCCCCCCCCCCCACTTGAGAAAAAAAAAACACCACACAAAATAATGATCCGATACATTATATAGCCCCCCCCCCCCCCTCTGCGGAGCCCAGTTCGAATCCCACCTCGGACGGAGCCTTGCAGGTGGGTTGGTTGGGTTGACAGTCCCCCACAACCTGATTACGTGGGTTTTCTATACATAGGCCTTGTCACTTTTGAGGATCCTGGTTCCATTTATACCAGAAAGGATTTACATTCAAAAAGATAAATGACTGAATGACTGATGCATTTTTTGTAAACTTGGACTGAAAATTTTAACTAACTTCGCTTTGCATCAATATACAAGAGGTACGTGGTATTCCGTAATCCACCATATCGCTGTGCGATCTACTCCGGCTTAAAAACGGCGAAGTTTTTAGCCCCCGTGCCTCATTTAAAGCTTGTCATTTTAATTTTAGAGAAAGGAAAAAACAAGATTACAGCTTTTGTGTTGCAACTCCAATCATGAAATTATGAAAATCGAAACAACAACTAGCGAAACTTGAATTGTATTATTTCTCCTAAAGATATACTTAATTTTTCCTCCCACGTTCTACTTTAGCCGGTACCACCAGCACTTCACACAAAAGACAGAAGGTGAATTACAACATACCAAGGGGCAGGGATTGTATATGTGGATAATTTCACAATTCATAGTTTTTCCAAATCACCTTTTTATTGATCCCAACCTTGTCATCATTCCAGAGCCTTTGGTGGTTTTTACACCAACACTACGGTAATTTATTGGGGGTAATTTGCACCTCACCTGGTGAGCGCTGATCCCGCAGGGTCAAACACAGCGAGTTCAAACTAGCTTTTGGTCTCACTTGATAGGTATACTGCTTAATCACACCAAGAAAAAGAGCAAAACCTCAAAACTATCACGTCATCAAAATGGTCATGCACTTTAATTTTTTTTTATAGATATCAGATATCCAAAATTGGTACAGTAATCTTGACACATAACCCATTGTTCAGAGAACTGAAATTATGGTATTTCAATTATTCATTTTAGTGGTGTGGAGGTATTGAATTAAAAAAAACTTAAAAAAACAACAAATTAAAAAAGCAACAACAACGTGCAACTGGATTGATTTTAGTTTTTGCCAAAGAAAAAATCGTAGTTCGTTTTAGAAAAGACAATCACAAATTGCATTTCTTAAGTTTGGAATGAATTTAGACAAACCTAAGGAAGTATGCCTATTTTATTTTCTAACTGCCTCCTCCAAAGAACGACAAAACCCACTTATTTATCAATCCGAATATTTTACAGTAGCCCGAACAGTCACGAATCCACCCAAACACCCTGTCCAGCAAGTTGTCTGGCTTTGGTCCTGTTGTCCTCTAGCGCTAAGCAATAACAATATTGCTTATCATTGGAACAGGCATACCAATGTAAATCCTGGAATGGTTTACCAAATTCCATCAGAGCCATCCAGACAACGGACAGTTTCAAAACAGCCTTAAAAACACATCTTTTCAAGGAATATTTTTCCTAATTCCGTGAAGATTGGGATTACTGTTTATTCTGTTGCTGTTTTTATATTATGCAGCACCCCATTTTCACCTTTTCTTGCTTGTGCACCACTGGAAGACATCCTCAGATGAACTTTATTATTGGAGCAAGCGCCCTGAGCACTTTCGTGGATACCGGCGCTATAGAAGACGTCATTATTATTATAATTATTATTAATCCAAACATTGATTGGTTGCATTAGAGTGGAATAGGTCTATATTTTGAGGATATGTGAAGGTCATTGGCCAAAAACAAAGGGGTTGGTCATTAATTTGTAAGTTACTCAACTCTCACTACACATATGAGTCGAGGTATCGCAGTGAACTCCAGTCCGCATGTTTTCATTCTGCACGTCGTCTGTCGGTCGAGCAGCGCGTGTTTGTTTATTTGCTTTGTCCGTCAGCATGTTTGTGTGTTTACGTGTGCATGAGGTAATGCAACGCTATTGGTCCTGACCACAACAACCATAACAGAGCTTTGCATTATGTTATTTTTGTCATGACTATTTGACTCGTAAAAGCATAGAGCACCTATGAGTACTCTGGGTGTCAAAAAAGGTATCGGCAGTTCTTGCACTTTTCATCAAGGAGGCAATGTACTCCATCGTCATGGTTTCTAGCCCCATAGCTCCTGCATAATGCTGAATATGCAAGCCCCCATTGGGCAGAGGAAGCGGCATCCCCATCCCCACATTATTAAATGGAATTCCATGCCTGTATACTTAAAGGCCTTCCGCCCGTGAGGGCCCCCTGGCGCAACCTACAACAGCTAATAATGCGCGTAAGGGGTCGAACATTCGTAGAAAATGTAGTTCAGAACTTCAGATTCTTCGCTGGACTCTGGACTACATTGCGCGTTTGAGCCATAAGTATAGGACGGTGTGTTATTTAACTGGTAATGTACGTATGTATTAAGGCATTAACTAAAACTGCCCTCTACAATGCTTTGACATGACGTGTGTCACATTCAGGCCAATATAATTATATTTATTTGGACAGATTATCGACTTCTCTGACTGGCAAAAATGACAGCAGACTAAAAGGGATACATTCTGATTGTTTGACTATTAGCCGAGATCGATGTGGAATGTCAGGGTTTTTGTTAGGGTCTTAGCGTGGTGGCTGATTGGGTTAGGTTACGTCTGCTGTGAGAGCTGCAACTTTCTTTAAAGAGGCAAACCGTGGCACTGTCAGTCTGGGATTCCAGAGTAAGAAATATGAATGTATTACAGCACTCTGAAAAATATTTTTCCCGCTACCAGGTGAAATTGTACGAACCATTTGTTTTATCTTCGCATCGTTCGGACGTTTTTATTTATGGAAGTTTATGTTAGTGTTTGTTTATAAATGAATAGATGGTTAATTTAAATGATGATGTCGAATTGTGGACTGATTGGGTGAACAATGAATATACATATCTAAAAGTAGTCCAGATTGATTGATACCGACAGATACAATTATTGAACTCACATCCGAAGTCATAAACAGAGCCCAAGTTCAACTAATAATCGGCTTAGCTGTTAAATTTTCGTAAACAAATTTAAGGGAACCAGCCAAAATATAATGCAATTTTGCTGTTGACTGGTTCCCTGCTGAATTTTGCTATGCGTGCCAATCTGCGTAGCGCCATTTTCATCTTCACGAGATCGATGAATTCGGAACCAAGCCCCGTTAATACCTTTAATAAGAAACACGAGGAGAAGTTCTTTATTATTTCATCAGATGGCATTCCTCCGACCAAGTTTCAAGGATACCCTTTTTCGGAGGATGTTTTTGTGAGGATGAATGTGTTTTTGACTGGTCCCTCAGCTTGAGTGATGTGTTAGCCGTTGGGCATTGGAGTGACTGTACACGCAGTGTTCGAGCAGGACACCCTTTTTTCTCCCACTCTCTCCCAATAAACTAACTCTCTCTCCAGCAAAGAAAAATCCACGGAGTTGGGCCAACGACACCGATTGAACCGCTTAGTCCCCAGGGGAAACGGGGCCGCGCAAACCCAGTCCGATCCGAATGCTGGTATTTACCATTGATACACAAAGGTTGAAGTATAAATGGCAAACGATTTTCCCCTGTCCACCTTTCACCCTGGATGGGGGTCCATTGGGGTTCGATTCCCCCAAAATATAGCCGTTATTCAGGTGATAGCAACACATTGTACCCAGCGCAAATACTGGCGAGGACTCCTTTGTGTCGTCAATGGAGGGATTTAGAAGTGTCCAGCCACCAACTGGTTTCCCTGTCAGAGACTGTTAGCGTCAAGGCTCGGGATTAAAAGAGTAGATTTCGTCGTCCAGACCCCAATGTGTTCAGACATGTTCCACAGAAAGTTAATTAACGGGGTACATTGTATATGAACGCGAATGTGACCAGGGTGTACTGGGTATTATGGAGGCAAGGATTAAGGTTTTATGAATGTAGAAATGAGGAGCTAATATATAAAACAATGGTTCGTGTTATATAACTTCAGTTAGAGATGCCCAGATTAAGTTGACGTAGGACACTGATTAAATTCTGGGACGAAACTAGTTCTCATTTTAAAAGTGTCCACGAAACGTAACAAGAATATACGAACTTATATTGAATGTTAAACAGCCATTTAATACAAACCACAACTTTTCCCAGGAGCTCAAATGAGGTGGGGTTTTTTTTGTAGGAAAAATCAGAAACGAAAACATGTCTAATTGCGATTGGTATGCTGTGTTTTGAACCCCACGACAGGTTCAACATCACTGAAAGGTCGCTAAGAAGACACATCTCTCTTCGCAAAAAGGGAGTTTTTTGAGACGGTGTGCAAATGTACGGCTGAATATGACGCACGTAACCTTCACAAATAATTGTTGGTGGCAATATATTTGGACTGACGTATAATTGATTCATGAGGGCGTTTCTGATTTATACATACGTCAATCTCGACAATCTGAATCAAAACTTTGTCCATGGATGTGCAGACTTACCAGTCAATGAACACGTGTGTGGGTTTGGGGTTCGTTGGGAGATGGAGAAAGAGGAGAGAGAAGGGGGCGGGGCGGTTGTGGTGGAGGGGGGCGGTGAGGGTTTCAATATTAGTCACGTTTGCCTCTGTGTAGGCCTATGATTCATGATATTATTTTAAAGTTAATTTGTTTTTTCTTGATTTTTTTGCTTTATAAGAAGCCTTCATCTACACCAAGTTAGCTATAAGGAGATGCCTTGCGTAACATAGATTGATCAGCGTGCCTGTTTTCGACACACGTTCTGCACTTCGACTGATCGACAATAAATAACCGGTTTTTCGACACACGTTTAGATGTTGAACGAATAGGTTTTCATATTTCCCCCTTTGTAAAAATATTTAGGCTAAAGACTTAACCTGTTTTTCGACAAATAAAAAGCTCAAAAAGTATCCCAACCAATGGATTATATTTGAACCATGGTGTGTCGTTCTAACTTTGCTGTGATTTTTTGTAAAGGGTCTTGGTCTTGTGGTTTTCAGACTTAAAAAACCCCCAAATTTCACAAATACAATTTACAAAGAATATTCAAAGATTCGAGCTTTGCAAAAACCGATTGGATTCTTGTTAAAGCCATATCTATAAAACCAAGACATTTATGCGTACAACCAAACGAAATTGCCTCTTCATTAGCAAGAGCAACTCCACGGTCCCCCTTTAAGCTGAAAGGAATGCAAATCTTTAGTCAGTTTTGTCACAGGTGATGTTGCTTTTGGGCCCAGTGTGTCGCCATGGTCGGGGGCCGCTTGCACTCCCAAATCCGATTCCGTCTTATATTTCCCGTCATGTGGGAATGAAGGAACCAGGCAGTGTACTGCAGGCCCTCGTTTCAGCGTCACGGCCGCCGCGCCGCTCCCGGGGCGCGCGATCCCGTCCGTATATAATGACATAATTTCCATGTAGCAAAGAATGGTGCACAATAACAAACGAATTGGCTCACAGTCCGAGCACAATGGTGCTCTATGCGAAAGTTTATCCACTGTGAAGTAAGTACTTCGGCCCCGCCTTCGGTCGCCTTTCTCTCTCTGCTTGAATTTGAAAATGAATTGATTGGCCTGGATAAAACACGGCAAGCCTACAGGTGTGCCCATAGATAATTTCTAAGTTATTGTGAAGTGGCTTATTAACGCCATTTCCGAAATGATCGTGTTGATAACACCAAGCCCTATATTAATTTCTTCTTTTGTAATTGCTGCAATTTTATTGAGTAAGTGACAAATTTCTTTAGATGAAATTCAACACATATTTATTGACGGATAGTCTGGGGGACGTGGTTCTTTTAGTCTACTGCATTCAAGATCGGAGTAGTAAGCGTCCGGGTCTAGTCTATACAGCAATTGCAGTTGCTTTGAAATTTGAGACAAGAAACGCTACTGATGTTTCACAAATTAGATGCAGTACAATAGAACCACGTCTATCTAGTTACACAATCCTAACATGATGGCATGGATCCTACCAACGTGAAGACTCATGAATATTCGTGACTTTGCGATAGTAGACAGAGATAAAAAAAATTGCCGCCAAGAGAGGAAAGAATACATCCGAAATGTGGACCAAACTAGAGGGGCAGTTTAGTTTAATGTCGACATGTTCACTAGAACCTTGCTATATGCTATAACTACAAAGAAGACTTGAATATCATTGAAGAATTTAGGTATAATAACCAACTACTTTCTGTTCAAAAACAAAACCTAAATACAATTCTGACCTACTGACGTAAAATAATCACGCTTGATAATCATCTGACCAATAGAATGAGTAGAACTGTGTCCACAATTAACTTTTACAAATCAAAGGCAATAACTATGCCACACACCGATTTGACCAGTCACTGACGAAAGCTTTAAGAATGCTAAACCATTTGACCAATCACGAAACGAGAACATGAAACTCGACCAAAACAACTGGCCAATCAACGGCAAGAACTACAATCACAAAATCCTCTGACAAATCACAACATGTAAGAGCTACAATTGACCAATCACAGACGAAGGGCAAAGAATGACAACAATCGTCTAATCAAAATCAATTCCTTAAAACTTAGGCCTACTCGAAAACTGAGATGGAGGGTTCAAACCAAATTCTCTTTTTGTATTCCGGTACATTGGTTAAGATTTGAGTATGGATTACACAGAAGGTCGTCTCGAAATACAACATGGTCTCATCACACACCATGTGACAAGGTTTAGTTTCCGATTGCATGTTAATGTTACAGGTTCGTTCGGAAGTGAAGGCGCCACAATTCATGCTTGATGGTTATAAAACCTGTCCAATGTATATTGCAACAGTGAACATGGAGCAATGTACTCATTCACGTATATAAAAGGTCAATTATAGCAAAAATGACACAGTTAAGTAACCAACTTTACTTCCATCGTGACAGTACACATGACATCAGTAAAAAGGAAAAACACTCACCAATGGCGGTAACGCGGCCAAAGACAGAACCAGTCTCCGCCGTACTACAATTCCACCGGCGGTTGCTAAACTGGTAGCGGCACTCCTCAATGCCCAGTCTTGCCCCCTCACCGATGGGGCCCATGTGATCTTGGTACAGCTGGCAGAGTTTCTGCTGACCGGAGGACAGGCCGGGGAGCTCAGCACACAGAGGCTGTGTACCGAGTATGAAAAGCTCCGGGCTGCTCAGTGTCTCAAACTGGTGTATTCTTGAGTCAAAACCCAAATTCCTGAAATAAGAAAAACATGAAACTTAATATGTGATGATCAAAAGAGACGAAGAATATTATATCTGAAATCATCAGTATCATTGATAACAGCTCGGCAATTTTTAGCATCATGAGAATCAAGGTTGTTTTCCGTGGCTGGTAACAATATTAGGCCTAAAGTATTAAAAGCAGTATTTAACGCTCATCAACATTGTCAAAAGTGTGTTTTGCGTTAAACAGCAAATTCTTACATCTGTCATCAATAAAGTAGTTTCTTAAAAAAATGCACCCCTCTTGTTCGCGGCAACTTTCATGTTTCTGCTACAAACGAACATAACTTAAATACATTATGCATTCTGTCTTTAGGTTGTCACTTGTAAGAATATGCCCCCCCCCCCCCCCCACCCGAATTTGTGATGCATTTAACACGTAATGCTTTGTAAATAAGAACCTCAAGTTGGGATCATAAACACAATGTGTGGCCAGAGATTACAACAACTAGCTACAGTTCGCTGAGAACCACCGGACAATCCAAAGTTCAGCACGGTCTAAAAGATGTTCCCCCTTCATGTGGACAAACGTTCCGGAACCAGTTTTTCCAGAACCACACTTCTTCAATCAGTTTATATTCTACTTTACAAATGGTGATACACGAAGATGTCAAAACCTGTACATCTAGTGTATGCCTATAATTATGATTGACAACAACAAAAGAGAGTAACCAATCAAACGTACGCCATGTCCTTATTTGAACATAATGGCAAGCTAAAGCCGTGGCGTTTCACCATTCTTAACACAGTAGCGTAAGTTTAACACCTGGTGGTGTACGTTTAACACCCACGTGGTGTAAGTTTTACACCTAGTGGTTTAAGTTTAACCTTTCCGGTTTAACACCCTAGTTTCTTACAGCCATTGTTGCATTTTAAATCTTTAAAACGAAAACTGTCTTTTGCTCGTGTTTCAACAATTGTTTTAGAAGTGAGTCCTCTTTGGCACTATAGTGCTATTATTGTATCCTTCAATTGGCATTGTTTGTTTTGTTGTTCTCGAAATTTTCCAACCAAGGTTGCATCACGCGGCTATTCAAGGGTGCATTCCATTCGATAAATCTAGTCAAAACACAACATGTATCTTTTGTCCGAAATAAAAGACCTTCTGAAAATAGCGCCAATAAAATAGCGCCATTTTAAGAACCGTTTTGACAAGAGATTGTTAAGTTTCAGCTTTTTGAAGCAAACCACATTCTGCATTATACCTCCCACTCTTGGGGGTTGTTGTAGTCATGTACACCCAAAGCATGGTGGCCTGCCGAAGTCAACCAGCGTCCCGAGACCGAGAAAAATCAGAAGATTTTTTTGACAGTCCTTCCAGCTGAAAAAGTACACAAAACATGTTGGTGTTCCTTCAAGACAATGCTCAGGGGATTGCAAGAAATGCAGGAGAACCCCTCCAGGGCGAGAGAGGGTAGGCAAACATCGCAAGAGCCCCCGTAACTTCCCAGAGTACACACTGCTAACTCGTTGTCAACACTTGAGCCCCTTCAAACAACAAAACGGAGAACAATGGGAAGATAATAAGGGGAGGGGAAGAACCACTTTGCCGTGTCTACAAGTGTTTGTAAGATCACTAATCTCTGGTCAGAGCGGTGATCACCCAGATCGACGGCCCTCATCCTACCGGTAATGGTATGACAAGTGTTTTTGTCTCGAGGGATGATCGCCCTAAGAGACCCCCCACAAAACCCCCCAACAGAAAAATCATATCCGAGGACGGGCCATATGTAAACACATCCTCGGGGTAAACCGATAGCACGGAGGTAGAAACACTGCCCACATGCTCTCAGCGTGGAACTGGAACCACATCTTCAACGAATTGTGATGAAGGAACTGTTTCGAAGGAACTGTTTCTCAGAAAGTTAAATGAAACTCTATTCATTACTAACCTGAGAATAGTCATATTTTGTTCGAAGCTTCTTGAGCTATAAGAATGCTGGGCTTCAAATTGACACAATGCTACATGAGGTAATTCTCAGAAATTGCTCAGGAATGTGAATGTGCAAAAGTGTGAAAATCTTTTAAAAAATTGTACCGATCATCCATTTTGGCATTGATTTAGAAGTGAAACCTCCACTGAACGTGAGCTTTGGGAGGTGTCACATTATAGAAATCAGATCTAAAAACTTACAACACAAAAAGTATACACGTACAATAGATTTATGAACAGACAACCTAGGGTTGTGTTTCTCTCCCCCCCCACCCCGTGATGCTGGTGAGTTGACGGTCTCTCGTGACCATTTGGAGGCAATGGCAGAGTCTATGAAAACATCCTGATGTGAGGAAAACCCGACAAACCTAAGATTTGCTTGAAACTCGATATTGCTGGACGGGAGTGAAGGGGTTACAAGAACTTATCCTAATGATTTTTCAAAAAGAAATTACAACATTTGTTTTCAATTAAACATCACAAGACATCAATTTCTGTTTATTTTGTGATGTTAAAAACGTCGGGACTGGAATGAATTGACTCAACCATAAATCAACGATGAACAATGCAAAAACTGGGGTGTTAACATTTACATCATGTTTGTACCCAAGAAAGAAACAAAATTAACATCACAAGGTGTTAGAATAAACACCAATTTTTATGTATTGGCAGAAATTTGTGTTATTGAACACCCTATCGTGTAATTTAGATTATGTTTTCGGTATCTACAGTGCGAGTCAAAAACAAATATACACTTTTAAAATTGCCCGTTGTTTTATTGTGTAGCAATATAGATACGATATTTTCATATGTACTTTTAAAGTCACTCTTCCTGCTTCTTTTGGTGCCAGTTTCACTGTATTGGAGTTCATGCTTGACTGCACATGAGGCAATTTAAGGGGGGCAGGTGATATGCGCCAACTGTTCTGCTGTGATCTGCCAGTCCTTGGACGACCAGAATGACCTTTATTGAGGTTGTGGCTCGTTCCTGTTTTTTGGAACTTCCTAACGTTAGCATACACTGCCCCCTTAATTACATCATGTGCAGTCAAGCATGAAATCCAATCCAGTAAAACTGGCACCAAAAGAAGCAGGAAGACGACTTTACAAGTACACATGAAAATATCTTATCTAAATTGCTACACAATAAAAAAAAATTGCCAATTTTAAAAGTGTATAGTTTTTTTGGACTCGCACTGTATAATGTGACAAAAGCCATAGTGTTAATTTTACACCCCTGTTTTTGCAGTGTACAAACTTTGCCTTTATTCATCAAACATTGCAATGAATGTAGTCACTGTCATTTCATCGGATGTAAGTGCTTTTTCCATCCTAGGTCCCTCCTTTACACTCACAATGTCACTTTTGGAACTATTACATTTTTGTTACAGCAATAATATGTTTTCATCGAATGTACTGAACAGAATGGCTTATCAACATGTGCAATACGACCCCCTGTATTGAAGACCATTGCGTATTATGTCGAGTGTTGCACACCAACCGTTCTTCCACGAAGGCTCACCTCTTCAGTTCATGTACTATTTGGACAAGGTGACAACCACAAACATTAAATTCTGGATTTATGACACGTCATGTGTTTCTGTGTGAACGATATTTTGGTAAACAAGTCTTTAGAGAGAAAATAAGTTCATGTGAGATTTGTTTATAGCTGCCAGGAACAGTCTAGGATTGGAGGGACCTATGACTCATTTACTACTACTTGTGTGAAATAAAATATGTAGCAGGCTACAGTGAGATGTAGCTCGCTGGAGAACCTAGGAATCGTCGATCCACATCGTAGGAAAAACGAATCAGCAGACCCCTACAAATCCGAGATGAAAACATGAAAACGATACCGGTTGCATGTTAGTTCTTTGACTATACCTTTGCAAACTGGCCAGCAGTTGACTAATTAAGATGGTCTGATAGTAAACATGTATCACCCATACCCCTTACAACTTAAACCTACCCAAAAGATTCAGAGTTAAATTGTTGAGTACATTAAATTTGAAAAAAGACTTTAAAATACTAGTTCGTAATAGTATAGTATCGAAACTACAAACTAGCCAGCGCCAACAGTTGACATAAATTAGGAGTTATGTGGAAATTATGTTGCCTTGTTCCATACAAGTAAAAGGGGTTTGACATTATTTCCTCCATTGCTGACATGGAGTTACCGCCTGATGGGTCGTGTTTCTACCTCCATGGTCACACCTTTAATACCTTTTCCAATCCACGCAAAGGAGTAAAGACTCTGCGTATTCCACACCAGCCATGGCGTGAATGGGACAGACATGGATAGCTGATACACCCGTAATGCCAGACAATGCCAGAAACTTTAAACAGCACCTCTCCAAGGCCATCACCCAATGCAGAGCAGGGAGGAATGGATGGGTCTCAACAATAGGGAATTGAACTCGTTAATCAGATACCCGTTACAACCAGTTAGGTTCACCTGGGGGGGGGGGGGGGGGGGTGGGGGACCTGGGTGGAGATGCACCTTGGAGCAAGCCCACGGTGTAAATAACTCCCTAATGTTACTTCAGTGGCTTTAGTTTGCAGCGCTGGTCTTAACAAAATAAGATCACAGCTGTCAATCATGCAATGGTGTACTAGCTTTTTGTCTGCAACTGCGAAAAAATGATGAGTTCGTAAACTGCCAGTAGGTGCTGCTTAATAATACTCTGATAGATCTGAGCCGTGGAGGAAGGAAACAGGTTGAACCATGGAGGAAGAGGTTTCTTTGTCCATAGTTGAACGTCTTGGGAGATTACATTCAGAACTTATTTTAGAGGAACCGTTACTCGAACCCAGTGGTATTCATCTCAATAAATTGTAAATTATCTTCACAAAATAGAAACGAGTACGGTTACATCTCATTATAGTAGACTTTGTGCTTGGGTGTTAATAGCTTATTCAAACAAAGGCACATGTTTGTTTGCCTCTTCGACCATGATTGATGTAATAAAAAAACATCATCATCAGGACAGCTCGAAAATACGGTCATAACTTTACATTCTTGGAGGGGCAGCTTGGTTATAGCATGGAGGTAGCTACCTCCATGGTTATAGCATGGTTATAGCATGGTTATAGCATGGTTATAGTATGGTTATAGTATGGTTATAGTATGGTTATAGTATACAATATAGCATGGTTATATATTATCAGTTTCATAATTACTTGTCAATCCGTGAAACAACATTGTGCACACTCTTCCTACATGATGCATGATTATCCAATTTAAAAGCCCACTTGGAATATTTACTGGTAGATGAAGAACAAAGACACTTTTCGTTTCGAGATATAAGGTAATACAAAAAAGAATAGCACGAACAAAAATCTGCATTGCCAACAAACCATATGACAAAACGTCACAGTCTGGTAAACGGTTGCTTCTCCGTGGCATTGTAAAACGTCATTTCGTTTTTATCTTCTGGGTTTTTATAACATATAGACTTGAAGTGTCTAATGAAAAACGTAAATTTTCTTGAAAGCAAATCACATACGAGAACATTTTGAAAACTGAGTGCGAAACATTTCACCTTCATGTGAACAGATGATGGGCCTTGGTACGTTGAGTTCTTCAATACCATGGGGAACATTTCTGAAGAGTGCATGGATCCTTCCCTTCACCTCCAACAATTTCATGATACATTTTTATCATTTCTACTTCAACGGTTTTGTTACGCCAAGCAGTAACCAAGCACTCAACTCACGTGGTTGCTTGTGGTAAACTTTTAGTATGGACTTCTGTACAGTTTAGCACCTCCCGAGTCCAAGAGAGGGCAGTTTTCCTGTATTCATTATTAGTTCTTTTCAGAGCAAAAGAAAACACATTTTAGAAATTTATACCGGCTATATAATGGATGGAAGTTCAAATGATTTTGAAATTAGACTTACCACCATGTTTCTTGAGCGCAACAGACGGCAACAATGAAGCCGATAATAGCCACCACGTTCCTCATCATGACTTGACTGTGTTGAATCCGGCAGGGTTGACCGTGATCAGACTGCCTAGGCCCCTCTGCTCGAAGCCCGTTAACACGGAGAAGTCTGACCCAAAGATCGACCGTCTCGCTGTATGTACGGTGGTCAGTGGAGAAGTTCAGGGGGGTGTGGAGCGCCTCAGTAGTGGTGGAATGATACCAGTAGATCTGTGAGCCAAACTTTCATGAAGTTACTTCTGCTGGATGGATGGAGCTACTCGGCGTGCATAATACTTCCACCACTTGCTCCGTGTTATAATCCTTGTTCATGTGGCTCCGGTGGGCTAGGGTGCTGGGTACGTGTTACTTCCCTCGATCACCAGTGATATCGTATCGCCTTCTCTCCCAACTACTGACACCTAGACCTCAGGCTGTACAAAAGAGAGCGTGACGTCACCAAGTTAGAGGTGTGAGCTTGGGCAAGGGAAAAATAACAGAATCGAAATTACCCCGGAGTTATTGTGGTAAGGAACAATACCCAACTCTAGGTGGTGGTGCCGGGATGATAGAGCAGTGTATGACCGGCCGATTGTTCCTCCTCAAAAGAGAGAAGGGGGATAAACAGCCAGCTTGGAAAAATAATAATTTTTAATGTCGCAATCTGGTGATCACTCTGTAACAGGTCGCCAAACAAACGCATTGAAACATGTATGTTTACACATGGCTTGCCAGTGATATATTAATACACAAGTCAACACATGGGCTTCCCATGGAATGCATACAGAGTAAACCGCGCATGTAATGTTTGTGGGATTCTGGCTGAAAAATGGAATCCCCTTGTGACACACAAGCAGCCCGAGAGCCAAGAAAAAACAACTCGACTGTGATCCCAAGGCTCTAAGCAAGCTAGCATCACGGCCCAAGTCGGATGGATTACAGAATAAGACGGACTACGTGTCGAGTGGTGTAGTCTTGCCCACGTCAAAAAATAACAAAATGGAATCAGTGGTTGATTCCAAGACTATCTGAACTCTGATTGGCTAGGGAATTTAGAGACGAATTGCGCATGTCAAAACAAGTAAGCAGAAAAGTTGAATAATAGCGGTTTTCTAGTGACGTCACTGTGTACACAAATCATCCAATATATGCAGTTTTTGATAATTCTAGCTCATTTGGCTAATAATAAGTTCAATATGACACCACTAACATTCTCTTTATGGAAAGCTTTTTTTGTTCTATACAATTAGCAGGCATTTTTGTTGCGTTACTTTTGTTGAATATGTACCAATCACAAAACTAATTTATTAATGAAATTAAAATGCCCCGTGTATAATCCTAAGTTTTTCGTATTTTATGACCTGTCGTTTTCTCTTGAACTGGTATACAATTTCTGCCGGGCACATTCTGACATTGAGGCTTTGTTTAATAATCATGTGACGGCGTCAGGCGTCACGTGATAAGGCGTCATCTATAGGAGAGTTCACGTCATTTTAAAACGAGCTTTGTATCTTATATAGAGATAATAAAATAACTATTTTATGGAGTTTGTCGAGTGTTTAATGCACGTGATGATGCTTGTGTTTGGGGATCATTCACACGCATATGAAAACACACTTCTCATGTCAATCGGTAATATAGATTCGAGTTTATAAAGAACATTTAAGTTTTTAAATTAGAATCATAGATTTCTTTCTTTGATTGTGACACATTTTATATTCTACCTTTCAAGGACTACCTGCCTATCTCCTTTCAGTATTTACACGAACAATTAATACCCCCTTTGAACTCAATGCAGAGACGTAAACTCGTCCCGTACTAATCGTGAGCCAAGAGTCGGCACCACAGTAATTTTATCTCCTGGCGATAATTCCATGTGATCATTACGTGCCAATAAAAACAACGGTTTCTCTTAGTCTTAGCAACAAGACAAGGCGAACAATATTTTTGTGCGATTGCCTGAGAAGAAGAGGAGAAAGGAAAAATCTTGGAATTTGGAAACCTTAATACGACAGGTTTTTTATTGTACGGGTGGAGATTTCGTTAATTAAAAACTCGTTTTCGTTCGGTGCGTCCATGAAAATTAGTGCTGATAGGTTTTAGCCCTATTATGCGTGTTGAGTGCGGTCGCGCATGCAGAAAATGCCGGCACAATCAAAATGGCTTGATTGCATGGCGATTGTGCAGGACTGCGACTGAAACCATAAACAGTTTGAAGTCCTTCTTTTGACAGAGTGAAGCGGGCCACGTTGGACAATTGGGTGTTTCCTCTGGTTCTGTGTCCGGTGTTTTCACTGGAGCTTCTGCATGCCCTTAGCATGTATCGGCTTAATATAGAAATACAAACATCAATTTGGATTCCAAATACAGTCAGTCGACAAAAGTGACACCGCCGGTTGTTAGGCCCTTATGTCAACTATAGTCCGTACAGAAAATAATATCCTAAATTCTAAAATTAAAATTGAGAGAACAAACATTCAACACTTTGCTTTATGAAAGCCTATTTGTCTAATGTAAAATGTCTCCTGTACAGACCAATTTTACACCCGCCCAGTGAAAAAAATAACTTGAAAATATGTTTGCATCGAGGATCAGGTGCAACCTGATTAAGTTTTCTCGCACCGATTTGTTGCATCAAATTCTAAACTTTGACACGCCCAATGAATAGCCACATCGTCAGCAAATGAATATGAGCGACGAATTGCATTCATACTTGGGGCAGTGACTTTAATAATTTGGAGCCAAATAGGGTCAAAGTTCAAATGCATCAAAGTTGTCTAGAATAGGAACTGGTGGCTACTTTATAGTTTGAGGCTGTGCTTCATATTGAGAGATTGATTCCTAAGCCTGAAATGTTTTGGAAGTTGTTCGTAAGTGGGGTGTCGTGGCCGAGTGGATAAGAACACCGAACTCAAGCTCTGGTGTTTCTGTTCAGCAGAGTGTGGGTTCGAGTCTCGGTCGTGACACTTGTGTCCCTGAGCAAGACACTTAACTATAATTGCTTCTCTCCACCCAGGGGTAAAATGGGTACCTGTGAGGGCAGAGATGGTTCTTGTGATGGATTTAGCCTAGTAGCGCATATATTGCAGCACAGGCTGTATATACTCCCCAGGGAGCTGAGATGGTTTCAGGATTGGAATAAAAATGGCCCAGTGACCAGGGGTAATAATATGCGCCTCGGAATAGCCTAGCTAGATAGATGGCGCTTTATAAATGCTTGATATTATTATTATTATTAAGTTTCTATCTTCTTTGAAGGAAAAAAGGTGGGGACTGGTTCGGGAGGACAGGTGGAGAAACTAGAAGGCACTGAAAAGGTTCCCATTCACATATCTGAAAGACTCTCAGTGACTCAAGCCCAGTTCAACCACCTTGTCCTTGGGTCAACCCTTACACCCAGTCAATGTAAACACACCAAAATAAAGAATGCAACAAATTAAAAAGACGGAAAATAGTTCTACAGGCCTATCTGTCAGTATGGTAATAAAATATATTTTTGTTTGGATAAAACTCAGTTAAGGTTTTCTTGTTTTCTTCTTCCACGTTGGTTGAAAGATGGTTTATGTAAGGATTTGACCTTCGGAGGAACAAAACTGGCCCTTTTAAACTATTTCCCACTTGGATTTTTATCAAAATGAAGTCAAGAGTCGTTTTTTGTGTTCAATACTGATACCACCAACATAACCTCAGCTAGAAATCGCATATCATTTTTATTTTAAATAAGACCTCTTTCTAACAGATTCGCATGTCCCCAAAGTGTCCCACTGCAATTAATACGTCATTATATAAATCTGTGGTTGACATGGAATACCACACCAGACGGTGTGACCATATTGGGCGTGGGATACTCGAGCTGATAGTACGCTGCAGGCATTTCCATAGCATTATTTGGGTAACTCGTTACACGAGTGCATTCACACTCTTGTTATTTAACACCGAACTATAAGCGAATGGATAAACGGTGCAGCTGATACACACCTGATGGCCACGGTGTACCGTCTGTCTTTGCCCGGCCCCAAACCGCTGGGATGGGATGGGCGACTCGCGTTACCACAGCCCGCGGCACCATTTGAACACAGCGGTAATTGTTACATCTGATTACAAGGCATTATTTTGGAAGGGGAAAACATGTTTGGGTTAATGTTTTATGAGATTGTGAATCACTCCAGAAATTACAATTTGGGTGAAACGTCGTTTCATGTTGCCTAAAGTCGCCACTGGCGGCGCTGTTCCAGTAATGCAGCTGGTGCCACTTTCAGAGCTACAGAAAAAAAACACTCTTCAGATGTTCTTTCTGAGCAATTTGTTAAAAATAACCATTCACATAATAACAAGCTTTGAGAAGATATTCATTTCTGCAAAGACATGCTGTCGTTGTGCAAATCATCTTTTTGGAAGAGTATACACTGACTTCAATGCAATAGTTTTCAACGGATCATCAGGCAACCTGTAAAATTTATACTAATTGTCGTGTTTTGGGGAAAACCGGCAATTCTAACGAAGTTTATGTTTTGTCTGTGATGTTCACTATCGTTTTGCGAAATCGACACAATAGATACTTTTGTAGAGACATTTTCTCGCATATAGTAAATGGCTAGAAATCACTTTTAAAAAGGTATGGCCGTTGGCAGGTCAAAACGTGCCGGAGGTCGCTGTGATGTGAATTTCTGTCATTTTGCAGCAATCGGCTGATTTGGTTAAAGTTTACCCATGTGTGAAGTTCATTAACAAGACGCGACATACAGGAAATTATGCCGGCCAACAATATTGGCGAGACGTATAGCAGGCGGATATATTAACGAGGTCATTGGCACCTAACCCTACGGGATATGATGGTCATTAGGACCGACCAGTACCGACGTCTCGCACGGTATGCCCCCCAACACCGACGGGAAATTACCCGTCGAACTTCAGGCAGTTAAAAAAAGGGGCTTCACTCAACGGGTTAATATCCACTCTTTTAAATTCTGGATATTGTTAATAAATCGAAAAGTGCGCCTAAAAGTAAAACGGACGGACACTTAATCTGTTGGTGAGAGAATACCCCACGCGAGTGCACTCTCATTCCTCGTATAACTGCAAGATGTTTGTTTTGGTGTTTATTACTTCATAGTATTGACTTCATAATTGGAACTTGCATTATTTTGTTGATACCACACAGGAGTGTGCATGGATTTATACAGCTATCGAATTATGGTTTTTAACCGCAGAGAACCGTCAACAAATTACCAACAATTTGGAGGGGGAACAACAAATGCAAGGCGACCTCCTTGTAAACCACGCAAATGTCACAAAGACCATGTTACCTTTGTTTACAAAGTGGTGACCTTGTACATTATAATGCATTTCCTGCCGGGCAAGATACCACACAGGCTATATGGGAAAATTTACATTTTGTGTCATAATTTTCACATAAATTCAAAATTTACAAAAGCAACAGCTGTACAGCTTTTGAGATGTCCCCCCTTTCTTCATATCAAAAGTTGAGTAAAATCAGACAATCTCCATAAAACATAAGATTTATTGTATTCTTCCATTGAGCTGTGTACAAATGTGCCTGCAGGAAGTCCAGGCTCTGTGGCTCTTTTGTAAACATGTGATGTCACAGGTCACATGGTCTATACGTCGTGCCTTAGATATTAAAAAAGCACTACAACTAAGAATTGTACAACAACTCGCAAGATAAGATATATGCATAGATTGGTTTTTGTCAGTGAGGATCAACTTCATCTCCGGCTGCAGCATTTGCGAATGGACGCCAACTCTCAGAAATCTGAGAACGATCCATGCAAGAATCATTTCTCAGATTCAAATGTTTTGGGGTGAAAAGCTGTCCAAACCATACATCGAAGGGAATCCCTTCTCAAAATAGTTTATACTATTAATAGCTGCAGTGCTTCTCACCAAGTAAATTTGGGGGTGATTAATTTTTAGAGTATGTACCAATCTAAGATCCTACCGATGAAGATACGTAAATGCTCAGCGTAAAGCAACGTTCTCAGAGATCTAAATTGAACTTGAAATTATTAAAATAAAATAAAAAGGTGAATTTACGCAGATACGATAGGAATGAGTACTCTTCCGAAGACCACTGCGGAAAAGCTAACAATTGCGGGGGAAAAAGTAGGTCTTTGACTAGTATACAAGCAACTGAGTGCTCAGCAAAATGATCACGCAATCACAAAGTATAAAAGAAACGTCGCCTGATTGACAGTCGTCGTAGAGTAATTCAATCAGTTAATTCACCCGAAATAAAATTGCCCCGGTCCCGTAAACAACCAAAACTCCTTCGCCACAGGAAAAATAACTGTTACTTTTTATTGAAAATGTATACACTGGCCCCTCTGGCCCACCGTCATCGGCAAGAATAACAATTTTGGTTGACTAAATTCCAATTAGTTTGGCATTTTCCTTTTGATCGATTCAGTCAATGGAGATTGGGAAGGAGGGTATTTTGGGCAGGGTGTGGAGGGGTTTCACGGGTCAGCCCGCGGGGGTGTGGGGAGGGGGGGGGGCATTTGGCTATATTTGCCCAACGCCCATCGAGAGCGCGTCCTTGGGAAGAGTGGTACTAGGTTATACTTTTAATGGTTTTGCAAAACGGTCTCAACAATCTGTTTTACAATAAACACTCCATGCATGGTCAAACAGATACTGTCATCACATCAGAGGCGTTTTTGCACATTCAGATATGGAAAATATTTCTTGCAAAAATGTGTATAATTCAAATTGGTAAAGAGTAATAAGCTTTTTAGATGAAGTAAGATTGAAATTTCTTCGGACTACAGCGGTGCCTTGCGAATGGGTAAAGGGGAAGTGTTCAAACACAGAAGAGGCTGATGATGTACCGCCCCTCAATCGACACCTTTACATAATGCACATCTATTTCAGCTGAATTTACTTGGCATTGGCCAAATTACCATAATATCAATTTTGAATTTTTATAAGACTGCTAAGGTCTTTACGACGATGATTAAGATTAAGTGCAGAGTTCATTGAAGTGTATAAATGCTAACAATTTTCATATACACCACTATCGCCGCAAACCCCATAATTTCAAAAACGGACGACGAAAATGTTAATTGCCACAAAAGCCACAATTTTTGTCATCATTCTCATGAGTCCTGGTCGAACTTAATTTTTTGAACGCATCATTCTTTCTCCACTGCAGTGCACTGTGTGTGCTGAATCAAGCGGCTTTTTCAAGCCTTATGGCGCCCCCTCTCGTCACTCGTGGTCAGTATTCGTTTTGTGCTTGAAATCCTTACGGTAGTAGTTTTTTTTTCCAAACGTGTTTGGGTCTTCTATTGATTATGGTATTGTGAGTAATAAGTTATACATAACTGAGGGGCGTAACCATATATCAGTAGGAGGGGGGCATTATTGCGGAAAGGGTGTAATTTTAGAACATAATCCCATTCATACATCAAGGAATGACATCATCTGATACGTTTTCAGTCAGAGCTGTTGGTACATAAAGATAGTTCGGCACTGCCATTTATACAATTGGAATACAATACAAAACAATAATAATACACAAAACAGCAGTCATTTTGCGTCAGCGAAAGCCCAGGTATTACCGCGAAATTATGTATTTACTGCACTGCCAATCGAATCAAATTGTAGGCGTAGAATTTATGTGGTGAGCAATGCCGTGAAACTGGGCCCAGGGTCCAACTTCATGAGTTAATCTGAAGCACACCAATATTAACAACGCACAAATGCTTAGCAAAAGATATGTTATTTTCCAATAATGCCGTGTACCATCATCACTGGTATCCTATATTTGTATCTGGTTAAACAATTAGAATTCGGACAACTGGTGAGTTGACGCAACAAAAAATCCACAACGATGTGCACTTTTATTGTATAGCGCCCTCAAACGAGGTATGCCCCGTTGTTTATCAACACAAGCTTCAAGGGAGTCTCTCGTTACGCACGTTTGAAATCGTTAAAAGTGCGTGATTTTGTTTACGTCTTGTGGAACCTTGACGTGAAATTCAAGCTTCCCCCAAAACACTTCAACTTCGAATGTGTTCAAAAGAACCATTCAAGATGTTTCAGCTTGTTGATACTGACATAAGCAAACGATCAAAGTTTATGTAGTATTGCTCGCGTGCATTGACCTCTTATGAGTTTATACTCCAACGTAAGGGGCGCTACACTACATTATTGATCACAGCTCAGGGGTGCGTTTTCGCGGTCGTAACCATTAACTGTTTCTGTTGACTTCCGGGTCCTTTCTCTATGCTTGGACATTGCTTAAATTATTAATCACTGTTCAGTGACCGAAACAGTTATTGGTTACAGCCGTGAAAACGCACCCCGTAATCAGTCAGTTTGCAGTGGTCAGAAGCAACCCACGTAGTCTAGGCATTACAGGACGGTGGGCAAGAAACAATATTTGATTTAATTCTTTATTTGCGATACATAATCCAGGCAGACTAAACCAGAATATTCCGGGAAATGAAGTATTTATAAACATGCGTCTGCTAAGGTAAAGACAAAGTTGAGTGATATTTACATCCGCAGAGTGAACATTATCGTTGAATGACTATTGATGAAAGTTCAAGCTGTTCCGTGGTCTTGGTACGTCGATTGTGTGAAGTAAATGAAATAGCATGCTGTCGCGGCAAATCGTGCAAATAAGCACAAGTCTTGTACATTTATACAGTCTATTGTCCTTTTGAAGCTATAACATAACTGAACCACTTAGATTTGCAAATAGGCGGTTGGTATGTTAGAAAGTAACTAACATTAACACGACGGTGTAAGCATGGTGTAAGCCACCATTGGACGCCCTCACGTCCAGGTAGCTTCACCAAACCTACACGACCAAACTAAACTTTCAAAAACGTTGTAGGCCTAAGAGTCTACATTGGTTGATATCTTATAGTTACATTTTACACTTCACATCATTTTGCGAATCAACGGAAGCAAAATTGAGTGGGAATTGACACTTTGAATGGCAGTAATACAACTCTTGTAAGTAAGCTGTGAAAGGGCTGTCACCGGGCCACTCTGCATAACTTGCAATTAGAAGGTTTTGGGTTCGAACCTGGCCAAGCTAACGGCTGATTTCACAATTATAAATATAAGTATTGTTGTCTAGTTACTGAATCGCAATTTGTTGTAGTATAGTATTTTTTTATTGTCACATATACACACATAAATATATATACAGTGAAATGCATTTTGGTGTTTGTATTGAGAGAGTTAGTGGCTGTTGCCAACTTGGTGTATCCCCTTGTGTGAGATTTCCTTCTTAGAAGGATCATTTTTAAAAAAACACAAAAAACAAAACACAAACAAAAACCAAACAAACAAACACTAATAACAACTAAACAAACAAATAAACAAACTGAAATTGAATGGTAAAAAAAAGTTATGTAAAAAAACGTTTAGTAAGAAAATACTTAATTTAAAGGGTGTGTACAACATTGGTAAGAATGAAAATATAAATGTTCACAGATTTGCACATAACTTCCATGGTATAAAGATGGCCATGGTGGAAAACTTCCCTTGAAATAGTTTTGCTTGAAATGCCATAGTTTTTAGGAAATGAGTAAAATAATAGTCTTTATCCTGCAGGATAAATTCCGATGTTTGAAAAGAAGTTAAAACACATAAGTTTTTTTCCCACTGTTTTCTCATGACTCCGAAGACCGATTTAGCTTTAACTTTCACAGGTTTGTTATTTCATGTGTATGTTGGGTCACATCAAGTTTGGATACAGGTCTTTGGCAATTACCAATGTTGTACACACCCTTTAAGTAAGAGTCATTGAACAAATAAAACAAAACATTTATGTGATTGAAAAATAAAACGTTTTGTTGAGTAAAACGGGCGATTTACATGAGTTGTGAAAAAGTTCATAAATAGAAACTAGTTTTAACATATAAATTATTACGTAAATTTTACCCAAGTGAATGAAAAGGTTACCTTTGTTTACAGAGTAGTGATCTTGTACATTTTAATGCATTTCCTGACGGGCAAGATACTACACAGGCTATATGGGAAAATTTACATTTTGTGTCCTTATTTTCACATAAATTCAAAATTTACAAAAGCAACAGCTGTACAGCTTTTGAGATGTCCCCCCTTTCTTCATATAAAAAGTTGAGAAAAATAAGACAGTGCAATATACATCAAACATAAGATTTGTTGTATTCTTCCATTGAGCTGTGTACAAATGTGCCTGCAGGAAGTCCAGGCTCTGTGGCTCTTTTGTAAACATGTGATGTCACAGGTCACATGGTCTATAAACTACCGAACTATGTGTAAAATCCGCCGCGTGCGTTGAAATGTCAGCTCACACAGCAAACAATATGGAGGTGATGAAAGCGAACACGTCAGGAGTGGAAATTGAGTGACTAAACTGAGACATTCGAAGATAAATTTCACAGACAAAATCTTAATTACTATTGTCATCTTTATAAGGCTAGATTAAACCTGCAGTCTCTGACTATGCGACCCTATTTTTATTAGGTTACATGTTTCTATCTTATTAGTACAGAACAATAGTTTGATGTCGAGTCTTTCTCTCTGATACGGACCAGACTGCAAATGAGATTGTTTCTGAAGCCGGAGATGTCCCCCCCCCCCCCCCCCCGGACAAAGTGTTAGGACTGCATCACAGAAAACGGCAACTGATCTGTTCTATAAATAAGAACTTTTGTATAATCCACAATGTATGATTCGCTTCAAGAGCATGGTCTCTGGCAGATCTTGCTCTTTTTCCTGAACACGAGTTAACCCGGAAGTATTACGTCGCAAGTAGCATCATTAAACGGAAGTGAGCGAACACAGTCACTTCCGTTTATCACATAGTTTAATGATGATTTTATTCGGGGGGGGGGGGGGTAGGGGGCATGGGATGCTTGGGGGCAATAGCGGTGATAGGTCATAGGTCAAGCTGGTCATTTAAGCACCGGATACTCACACCAGAAAATGTGTCATATTAATTTATTGTTACTATAGCACTCGAGTTAAAGTGTTAATCAATTGATCCAACAGCTCAAAATGGCGGCAAAATGCTGAACTAACTGACTTGTCAATGGTTTCCGAATCGTCGTCTGCATCCTAATGCACGCATTAAAGCATCCAATCTAGATAAGCCCACCAACTACACAACCAACACCCCCCTCTTTCAAACTACGCTGTGAGGATCAATCGTTTCCGGCAATCTGTATTAACAGTGAGCCATTGAACCGGGAGAAATAACCGGGGAACTCTGTGGGGGAAAAGTTGGACTTATAAGTGCCGGGGTTGGTTATGGGGGTAGAGGGCTGGGGGGTTGACCGGGGGGCGGTATATCGGACAACCTCTCTTCATGAATCACGAATCATGAACTGCATTCAAACCTATAGAAGGTTTAATTTAAGACAACAGTTAGAATGCACGTATTCACATTATGTTCATGTATTCTAGTAGTTTCACTACTATTTTGTTGTTGAGACTAGAGTGAATTCTATCGATTAAAATACTTCAATAACCAAAGTTGTAATTTAGGAGCCACTGGTATGCAACACTTCCTTATGTGCATTAAATCAAGATTCTTCAACTATTTTTAAGAGCTACTTTTGGTAGAAAAGAGCCTTGTAAGACCCTTAATTTGTTATTTCTAAGTTTACTTCAAGATGAATTCGAACGTAACCGAATTAATACCCATGTTCTATTGTTGCAGACCAGTTCGGAAATTTTAAGGACCAATTGGATACCACGTACATTACTTTAAAGGTATTATACAGGATTGGCAGAGCTGACAAAATAATCACAGACAGTGTTCATGTTTTGTGTAATCAACCACATACATGAAATAACAAACCTGTGAAAATTTGAGCTCAATGGGTCATCGAGGTCACGAGAAAATAGTGAAAAGAGACCTTATGTGTTTTCTGTTTTTCAGACATCGAGTTTATTATCGCGCGCGATAAAAACTATTGTTTTACTCATTTCTCAGAAACGATAGCATTTTAGGCAGAAATATTTTAAGGAACCCTTTCTACCATTACTTACTTTAAATCATGTAAGTTATGTGTGAATCTGTGAACATTTGTGTTTTTCGATCTTACCAATAGTGTACAGGGCCTTTAAAGTGTGAAGGGGACAAACTCGCGCACTTTAACGGGTACCAAGGTTCGAATACGCGCGAGATTTGCAGTCTATAAAGGCAATGATTTCATTGATGCAACTACTTTCTTCACAACAAAAGCTAACACTAAATATTGTTCGGTGCAATTTCCAGAAATAAAAGTCTTATGCTATTCTCCATTTAGCTGTGTACAAAATGTGCCTGAAGGAAAACTGGGCTCTAATGTCTCTTGTGTAAAACATGTTGTGATGTCACGGATCACGTGTCGTGGCCGGGTGGTCAAGCGTGCACTGGACTCAAGCTCTGGTGTTTCTGATCAGCAGTGTGTGGGTTCGAATCCTGAAGTTGACACTTGTGTTCTTGAGCAGGACACTTAACCATTATTGCATCGTTCAGATGGGAGTGGGACGTAAAAAGTCGTAGGTCCCATGTGTAATTTTTTATTTTTTTAAAATGAGATATCGCCTAACTCACAAGGCCACGGACGGCCACTCAAGGTGAGGGCTACACATAACTGATTTGGGCTATCAACCCAAATCAATTGACACCAGGGGCACGTTGCCTCCTACTCCTGGGGCTGAAACAGGGTTACCCCTTTCACAGTCCTTAAGGATGTAGGCATGGGTATCATCCACTAGGAGCCTGTCTGGTAGAGCAGAATGCACTACCTTCCCAACTTTTTCGAAGCAATTATGGTTAAGTGCCTTGCTCAAGGGCACAAGTGTCATGACCGGGTATCGAACCCACGCTCTGCTGCTGAAAACACCAGAGCTTAGGTCCGGTGACCTAGACCGCTCGGCCACGACACGCCACAAAAACCAGTTACCTATCGTTAAGAGAAGGTGTTTACCCCGGTGTTTCTGGTAGTGGCTGCTGAATGTACCGCAGCACCTTGAGAACCCTTATAAAGGTGCCACATAAATCAGTCTCATAAATCACAAACTTTCAGAAACCTGTCTTAAAAAATGGTTCTCTTTGTTCTAGCGCCTTACTGGTATAATGTGTGCGTTATATAAGGGCAAAAAAAAAATTGTTGAGTTGCCCTCCAGTAAAATTTTTTGAAGGGGTCGGTCGGTCGGGATTTTATTTTATTTTTTTTATTTTTATTTTTTTACCTTGACTGTCATTTGAAGATTGAAATGCATTGGAACTAATCCCAATCAATATACAATGATGTACTAGTGTGCAGAAGTACATAAAGAATGAAAAGACAAGAAACATTTAACTTCATATCTTTTATAATTTGTTTTCAAACATTTTATACACTTTTTCCTGGATCCTTGGTCACACATCCCGCCCATTTCTTTTGAAGCTATAACAATTTTAAAGTGCATTCTCTAAGGGTCATTCGGTGGTTTAAACCAGCTAAATGTGTTCACCTAGCTCTTAGCTTGCCTTGCGTGTTTTTGATGTTCAAACAAACGATCTTTTAAAAATATATTTCAAACAATAATTGTGCGACTTACTCCGAAATACTTTCCACGATGTGTGCCGGGCGCCGCCATTTTGGAATGATCCAATCATGCCAATCAAAATACCATGTCATCGGCCGGCTGGTGGGCGGAGCGAGGGTGCGAACATTTCAATGGTTGCTTTACTTATACGCTCCTCCCACAGTCTGGCCGGCCGATGACGTCGTAGTTTGATTGGCATGATTGGGATCATTCCAAAATGGCGGCGCCCGGTACTCATCGCGGAAAATAATTCGGAGTAAGTTGCACAATATTATTGTTTGAAATATCCTATTGAAAAGTTATTTGTTTGAACATCCAAAACACACAAGGCAAGCTAAGAGCTAGGTGAACACATTTAGTTAACACAAGTTCTAAAAATGACCGTTTGATCTGGTATACTCGCGCTCAAAATAAGTGTTGGGTACCACCAGTGAATCCGCTTCTTGGCTCAAGCGAATTCGGGCTGTATGCCAGCGAATTCTGTCTGCAGGCAGTTCATGTCATGTGCTATTGCGTGGGATCGATCCGAGGTACCGTAGATGGCCGGGCACGTTGCGTACGACTACGAGTGTAGCGGCACACAAAACACAAAACGTAAAATATCGACCTCTTGCATGTTTACTTTAAAATCTTTGCTTTGCAAAATTGTTTCAGCTTATTTGGAATAAATATATTCGTTTTAGATTGGTTAAACACAGATAATGTGTAAGTTTCATCAAAAATGAAAAAACGGGGGGGGGGGGGGGGGGGGGGGGGGAAACAAAAAACAAAAAAACCCGACCCGAGATTTCAGCATTTTTGGGTCGGTCGCGGAGGGCAACTCAACATGTTGTTTTTTTTGGCCTAAGACTCCAGTATAGCCTCTGAAATAGAACCAATTACAAGCCGATACACATACACACTCAGCTTGTAGTACTCTTAAAAAACCAAGTAATCGAAAGTAATTTTGGAGTCCTTGTTTCAACCACGTATGACGAAGTTGAGTAATACTAATAGGGGGGCCTAATGACTTATACTTAGTCAGTGTTCCGAGAACGTGTTGGTATGACCACTACGGGTGATGTATCCTCTCGTTTGAAATCAACGGCAAGAGTAGTTGCTCAATGTTAGCTCCTATAGGCTTTAAGCCAACACAGGACTTTTTGCAAAATGATGCCAAATTAACAAGTTTAAAGGCAAAGCATACCTTTGGTTTTTGGAACCGCTCGATTGTTTTAACCTTGTATAAATGTAGATTATGTACAATAAAACTAACCCATGAAAAATTCATTTCAAAAAGGTGGTCGCGTTTTTGAGACATCGCCGAAAATCTGGAGCAACCAATTTTATGTCCACGCAGGAAGAATAATCCCTAATAGGAATACACAATATGCGAAGCGTTTCTGACAGTAACGTTTTTCAGATTCAAAGATTTGGGCGTAAAAACTGATATCTTTTACAAAACCACATTACTTCGAAGTGAAATGGTTCTCAAAATGCTTTATACTATCGAAAGTTGCTGTAGGCTTCTAAACAATAAGTTTTATTGCCATTAATTTTAAGAGTGATTACCAAACGTATATCTTCCTTTTACCGAACAACTTTGTAATTGAGGTCAAATCCAGAAACGGAAAGGAACCTGAAGACCAAAGACTACCCCATTTGTCCATCCCTCCATCGACGAACCCCCAACCCCTCCAGAACGACCATTCTCCCAATAGACTGTGCAAGTCTCGCGCGTATCCGAACGAGAAAACACGTCAAACGAAGAACATTTTTATTTCTAAAATCAAATCTTTGTTTTAAATTATATCTCATGACAAAATCTGAACAACAAAAATAAATTATTACAATTTTATGAAATTAGTTTTAGCTTTTAAAAAAAATACGCCAAAGTGTGTTAATTATTATTAAAAACAAATTAAAACTCTGGGACAAGGATGCTTTTTTGATGTTAACTTTTTAGAAACCCCTTACGCAGATTCGTGAAGGTCAAACGGGTTTTAAATTGACCCGTATCACAGTTTAAAGAGGAATGCCGACGCCTCAACACCATAGACTGCAATGAAAAGGGTTCGCTTTGCAATTACAGCATCTGGCGATTATAATAGCGCATCCAAAACAAGCTTTTACATAAGTTTTATGATCGGAGGTGAGCACAAAATTCTTAATTTTTTGCAATAACCGGAAGCTAAGGTCAAGTTTAATTCTTGGGTTTTCTTCGTTATATTGTTGAATTGGTTTTACTTTCATATGTTGTTATCACTTAGTATTACATTCTCAACAACATGTATACTTTTCTAGGTCATAACCTACGTTAAACTAAAATAGTTGACGAAACAAAATCTCGCCCACGTAAAACTCCATAAGGTTGGGACCACTATGGTCCCGGAAGTTCGAATGCGCGCGAGACTTGCACAGTCTATACCCAAACGAGGCATTATGATGTGAAGATTTCATCTCTGTGGATCCTGCCGGACTCAATCAAACTGAGCATGTAGTAAATCCGACAAGATATTTGTTTCTTATTCAAAAACTTCCCCTTATAAAACAATGTTCCTATACACAAAACAAATCCATTTGAACAAATTCGTTGTTAAACCCGGAAAACAATTGTTTGACCGAAGGCCCCCCTTTCGTTTCTCATAAATGCCATATAATAAAAAAACCATTTTCCTTAATTTGTTTTCCTTTGTTTTGTACTTTGGGGACAGGACTCAGGCTTCGCCATTATTTTCTCTGTCTCATACTTTGGAATACATCACTGTCAGGATTGCATTATTTTGTATCTTTCTTGTATTTTAAGAAAACTACAGGGTCCGATAAAGAGTTAATAAATTAAATAAATGTCAGTGCCTGTGCACATTATGGAACCGTTGCTGTTGAGTTCTTTTATTTCGGAGATGTATACATTTGAAAACCTCATAGGATTTATTGTCAATCTCCCAAAGCAAAAGCCTATAAATGATTAGTTGAAAAGACTCAGATTTGCAAAATGTATAGACAAATAAGAAACAAAAGCTAAACAAAAAATACAATTTGAAACAGTCGGAGATAAAAACATTTGAAAACTTCAAAGGAATTATTGTCAATCTCCCAAAGCTAAGGCACTTAAATGATTCGTTGAAAAGACCGTGGATTCGCAAATATGTAAATACAAACAAACAAAATGTACAAATTGAAACAGTCAACAAACAAACCAACACAAAATAAAAAATTGAATCAGCCACTGACTTTCTAAAGCCAGTTAACACACGTATCGCAGGTTTGACACATGACTGAACCATGACTGAATGTTCATCATTGAATTATCAAACAAAGACACGGTGTGGTCTTCAGCCTTGCTTGACCTCAAGCGAGTCGTCAACTCTGTAGTTTAGGTCAAATCCAGAAACTAAAAGGAACCTGCACAGTAAGACCAAAAGACTACCCCATTCGTCCATCCCTCCATCGACGAACCCCTAACCCCTCCAGAACGAATGACCAATCTCCTGCCTCCTCTATGCTCTACAGCTCCCAATGCCCGAACAAGACGTGGAGATTTCATCTCTGGACCCCGTCAGGCATCCGGGGCTTAAGCCAGGCCGCGCCTGCCCGACTGATTGCTGTCTTGTAATTGGTTCATTTTGATATGTAGGTCAAAATCGTTTAGCATTTAATTGGTTTTCAGTGGGAATATAGGGCAACGGCCGTAAAACCAATTTTCAAACCGATTCGGACACATGAACATGGTAGGCCTGCAGCATTATCGCAATGATGGCAATACTTTGGCACAAAAGGGGTCCTTTGCTTTACTCTCAATGGAGTATGAGTCAATGCTGGCGAAATGTATTATTGGTATGCTTACTGTTGCGGCCTGTAATGCATCAGTAAGCAATGGCAAAACTGCCGCTACAGTCTTACTCTTTTCAATAAAGATAAGGTATAACTATAGTTGGCAAAACTGCTGTGACTGGTACCCGTGTACTCTCTTTGAATCAAGATAAGGTACATAATTTGTAATATTGGTAAAACTGCTCCGTGTGTAGTACGCTTTCTCCCCTACGACTCATGGTTAGTGAGCAACCACTCACGCCAAACGTACCTAGTGTAAGTTCAGTGAAACAAAATTGATTTATTGACTGATCGATCACTGATAATTGATGATTTCATCCCAATAATAAGCAGTCCGGATTTGTGTAATTAACATTTCACTTCCCTCTTAAGTGTGCAATGATTTCCTGCTCTACACTGAAACACTTGTACATGATGGGGCTATAGAAGAATCAACTTTTACAACGGAAGTGACGTAATGAAAATTAAAAATAAAGGATGGACAAAAACTAAAATATTGGAATAACACAAACTAACCCTTAAATGTTAACCTTTTTACGCGATCATTTTGTTTCTCTATAGTTTTCGCCAATTTGTTATTATTTTAATTTCGTTATTAAATGGAAGTGAATAACAGTGCGAATGGGGCAGTTCTCATTTTGGTATCGAGCAGACAGAAGTAAAGCCAAAGAGTCGTCGGCTTGTCTGGACTCGTCCTGTGGCGGGGAAACACCACAATATTATCAGACGTTGCCATGACACCGGTCATATTGGCATAACTGTGAACGACTGACATCGAAGCTGTTATATGCTTAGAAACGTGGTTAATAGCAACTTTTAAAATGTGTGAAAATCTTAAATTAAAATATTTAGTAATAAAAATAAAAATACAAATTTGAGAAATGTTCTCATTTTGTAATTTTGTTTTTAACGAGTAACACTGAAACGTGTAACTTTCCACAACGTCAGAGAAACATAGTCAAATAGTTATGTACTTTGATAAATATATGGCGGAACCAGAACTTGCCTAAGTGAAGACACACCGTATAGTAAAAGTGAACCACTGACATGATTGAGTGAAAACAGAAAAGAGAAACAATTCAAGATTTGGAAGTGTTTCAGTTACAAATGGAAAATACAAAAAAATAATAACAAAATAAATAAAAATAAATGAATACAAAATAATCCTACACCTTCACGTCTTCAAATGTTATTATAGGTTGTTTAAAACGTCTTCAAGTACATTAAATGCATATAAGATCTTCAAATGCATATAAGACACATTTAATGTCTTCAAATTAATATCAGATTCATGAGATGCACAATGTTTTCAAATGCATTTATAGAATGTCCTTCAATGCATATAAGATGCATACAACGTCTTCAAATGCATTTACGATGCATATAAGATTTTCAAATGCATATAAGATTCATGAGATGCATTTGAGATGCATATAAGATGCATAATAATGTCTTCAAATGCATATAATGTCTTCAAATGCATATAAGGTGCATAGGCCTATAAGATAGCATGAACGTCTTCAACTATGCAATTAAAATGAATGTCATCAAATGCACAGAACATGTGCGACCAGCATCCCCTCTATCGAAATGTAAATATACCTTGAGCTATAAGATAATTAATAATTTCTTTATCAACTAGAAATTTTAGTCAGCCAGTATTCTTCTAAATTGTGAATCAAGAAGAAATCAGTGAACAATATAGTGCAAGGAACTAAATACAGTGTCGTATCCGGGGGAAGGGGTGGTAGTTAGTTGGGTGGGGGGGGGGGGGGGGGGGGGGTTGACCGAACCAAAATGTCTTTAACGGGAGGGGTACAGAATAGCATGTTTGCGGGGTATGCATATCCCACAATGCATCACATGATGAACAGTTTTCCTTCCAATTATACTCTAAAGCTATATAATAATAAAATCGGCAGTCACGGAGGGGGGGGGGGGGGGGGGGTGATCGGAACCCCCCGCACCCCCGGTGTGCCATTGGTTTGAACAGCAACAATTTTCCTTACTTTTTTCATGCGAGTCTTGTGAATTTGAATTTCTAAGAAAATGCCGGGCAAATAAATAAATCCGTGTGTAAAAATTACTTAATCTATGTTGACAGGAAATCATAGGGGCCTATGAGTATGTCATCAAGTAAATTTTCAGCTTTTTTCTTCTTCTGATAATTGCCAACTAGTAAATTTAAACACTCGAGAGAAAACGAAATTGTCCTTCAAATTAAAGGAGACGGATGGTTAAGGAAAAACAGTCATCACATAATTTGTTTTCAAACAGAAAGTAATATTTAATAATGATTGAAGAAAGACCGGAATATTACATCGGATGCCAAATCTTACATAATGAAAATGTATCGTTTATACACGCCGTGTATATGCACACCTGTTTAGGCCTCACCCTGTCTCACATTGAATGTTATTTGTGGTTAATTTAGCTTTCAACATCATGTGATTTATAATTCATTTATTTATTTATTTATTTTAGTTTAAAGCGAAAACAGGGAACGATGTAAATGGTGTGTATTAAAACAGAGGTTATCTATTTATTTATTTATTTATTTATTTAATTGTTATCGATGTTTTATTAGTACTTTTTGGCACGAGTCTTTTGTTGCGACGGAAAGCTAAAGACTAGCAATAATTTGTTTTAAATTGAAGGACTTGTCGAGATGCATGTTATCTTCTTGCAAACGGTGAAAATTATGATATTTTGATAACCATTTTCGCTTCATCGTTTGGGCAGAACAGACGTTACTGGTTCCCTCATTAGTTGGTAACTTGATGATGATCGATTTGGTTGCTTCCAGCTCTACGAATTGGCGAAAGACTGTTGACATTTGATAGTTCTGAACTTCTCTTCCGAGTCAAAAAAGTAAGCTTATAATGCTCCCATGGTTTGCTAAACAATTCCTTTCTATTTATTTTATTTCATACAACATCCAACAGCGCAAGCGCCAATTAAAGGATGGATACAAGATTTTAACTTTTGTTAAAATTCAGATAATGTAACAGATTCTCACTCTTTCAATCGATCAACCAACCACCAATACTTGAATAAAAGCAATATTTAGTGCCGGTGTTCCTAAATTTATGTTCAAAGTCGTTCAAAGTCGTTTTAGAGGCCTACATGGGAGTACAATTTGAGTTTTCAGTCTCTTCTTGAATGTTGGTGAAATTTTTATATCCTCTGTTTATTTTCTGCCTCTGTATCACAAGAGATTGTATTTTAGAAATATATTTTAGCCAAGTCCTCCCCCACCCCCTCCACCTAAACAGTCTTCCTGAGTCAGTTTACCCGCTCTAAACATTGCTGCCTTTATCATGTTTGTGTTGTTGACTCACGGGTCGCATTCCATTCACAGTGGCAGCCCAGCTAGACAAGAGACACTCAGGCGCTTGGCCAATCAACCACGTCAAATACAATCACGTGGGCAAACCGCAGATGTCAATCACGTGACATATCATGCATCATTGAACTTATACAGCTGAACGAACGTAACGCGGCTAGCTAGCTTGGCTCTCTACTGTGTACTGTGTGTGTGTGTGTGTGTGTGTGTACTACGGCGACGGTGTGCCGAGTCCTGACCGTAGTGTGGTTTAGTCAATGCAGTGGCCATGCGTTGCAGCATCGTATATGGACTGTTGCTGTACTCCATGGTGCATGTACACGTTGTATACATGTACATGCTTTCAGCAGCCGAGAAAAGAATGGTGTTCTCATCAGAGTAAGACAAGAAAACGACGATGTATCACCCCTAAAGGACAGCAGGACGACATGTCTGGCGAGGCACACATTTCTTGCCTCTTTCCCGAAATTCTGGCGTTGATTTTTAGCTACCTAGACGTGAAAGACAAGGGCCGTGCTGCCAAAGTGTGTCGGGCATGGAGGGACGCTTCGTATCACCGGTCAGTGTGGCGGGGAGTGGAGGCCAAACTACATATCCGTCGCACCAATCCGTCTTTGTTCCCCAGTCTCGTAACCAGGGGAATCCGACGAGTTCAAATTCTCAGTCTTCGAAGGAGCCTCAGTCATGTCTTACAAGGTATGCCGAACATACAGAGCTTAAATCTCAGTGGTTGTTACAATCTCACCGACTTTGGCCTGTCGAATGCATTCGTACATGAAATACCCACACTGACAGTACTCAACCTTAGCCTTTGCAAGCAGATAACAGACACTGGTCTATGTAGAATTGCGCAGTACCTGAAACACTTGGAAGCCTTAGATCTGGCTGGTTGTTGTAACATCAACAACCCAGGCTTGCTTGTGATCGCGAGGGGGTTGCCGAAACTCAAGAGTTTGAATCTGAGGAGTTGCCGGCATGTATCGGACGCGGGGATTGGTTATTTAGCCGGCATGAGTGACGAGCCGGTTAAAGGGGTTTGTAACCTCGAAGATTTGGTGCTACAGGACTGTCAGAAGATCACGGACAGTGCCTTGAGTAATGTTGCCCAAGGCCTCCTCCGACTGAGGAGTTTGAATTTGAGCTTCTGCTGTGGAGTGACGGACTCGGGAATGGTCAACCTGTCCCGCATGCCGAGCCTACGGGAGCTGAATTTAAGGAGTTGCGACAACATTAGCGACATCGGGATCGCCCACCTGGCCGAATGTGGCGGTCATTTCACCACACTGGACGTGAGCTTCTGCGACAAGATAGGCGATGCCGCGCTGACACACATATCTCAGGGAATGTACAATTTGACTAATGTGAGCCTCAGCTCTTGCCATGTGACCGACGATGGTCTGGATCGACTGGTGAGAAATCTCCACGGATTGACCACGCTCAACATTGGCCAGTGTGTGAAAGTCACGGACAGGGGACTCAAACTAATCGGCGATCACTTGCACAAACTCAAATGCATCGACCTGTATGGGTGTACTAAGATAACGACTGTGGGACTGGAGAGAATTATGCAGCTACCCTGCTTGTCGGTGCTCAACTTGGGCCTGTGGCATAAAAGGTAGCCGACTGTTGGGACTCATAAGCCTTATACACAAGTACCCATATTCAATATTGTATTCAGATATTTCTGCTGTACAAGCGGAGGTTTCATATTGTGATCCAACGTAAGATGCTTTCAGGGGCCGCCTGTGAATTTGAATAGAGAGCGTGTGCAGCTACATGTGCAAAGGCTTGCGGTCACAGCAATCCCCAATGCAGGTCATGCCATGCCACGGCAAGCGCCGGTTACGCCGTCTACGTATTGTCACTGGGTTAAAAAGAGCTAGAAAAAGAAAAGAAAAAAAAATCCCTCGCGGCCATGCATTCGGAAGCTTGGCGCTGCCTGGAAATATGGAGCAGTTTCCCCTTCAGAATCTAACATGGGATAGTGGGATTATCGGTCCTTTTGACAATTGACTACCATTCATTTCCTGCCGTTACAATGGGACATTAAATCAGTTGTGTCTGGGTGTACATTCCGCTATGCATGCCGCCAACCAAGGGTGCTCAGTGTGTACACATTAAAACTCGATCAACACCCAAGTACTACGGTTCACACATTGTTTTCAAAAATAAATTGGTGTAAATTGGTGAACATTTCGAAAGGGAACTGTACAACCATTGTACAACATTGCTCAACCCAATATTAAGACACGGTCGTAAACACATAAAAGAGTCGATGAAAATAATCCACTCATATGTGAGTTGAATTTCAAATTTCACTCACCAAAGCTTGACAAAATTTCTTCCATGCGATCATGTACTAAAACATAATGGTTACATTGCAAACAGGTAATGAGTATGATGAAAATAACACAGTATGTCTTCTGAAAATGTTATGTACATTGCTCCCCTCAAAAAAGAACTGATCTTCAAAGGACACAGTGACATTGTTCATACATAGGGTTCTCAAACTGCACTTGTGTTTTGAGAAATCTTCATGATCGAGTTGAATACCATGTGATAACGGAGAACTACAGACATGTATTATGAACATTATACACACGGATTTTGTATTAACTAAAGACAGTATTACAGTTATATTCAGAAAGTGAAAGCAATAATGATTGACTGACATGACAACGAAGCTTTGAACCGGCAAGAAAAAAATACAGGCTACTACTGGGTCTGCATACGTACGGTGATAAGAATCAGATACCGTGTGCGTGTGGAGGTGGCGTTATTAACGCCTGCATGGTTGCCCATCAGTCTTAGAAACTCTAGTCCCCCTGCATGATGCCCCAGGTGGTGAAGGGGACAGAGAGAGAGCCCAGTAACCAACGTGCTACCTCTGATGGAGAGGGCCCTGCAGCTTCAGAGTCACGCTGCTTTGAAGACATCCCGTTGCTGCCTCGACCCTACTTTCCTCGCTATCCATCTTGACTCCTGAAACCACGGTGGAAAACGGGCCCCCAGGGTGCACCGCGGAGCCTCAGCCGTGTAACGTGTAATTCAGGCCCACTGGATCCTTGCCTTTGAAGTCCATCTGCTAGGCCCAGCGGACTGGGAAAGTGACCGAGCATGGTGTGAATACTGACGCGAAGACGCCGTTTCCCCGAGGTCTCCCGCACGGTTATTTTATTCTCCATTTTTTTTAAACTGACATATTATGTTTTGGAAATGGGAGTATGAATTTTGTATGTATGGCTTCAATTTTACATATGCTCGGATTATCATTTTGAATATTTGAATACATGTAATTATTTGAGATAACTAATAGGACATAAATGAAACTTGGGTAAAACACTCAAACGTATCTTCCCAACAAACGGTTAAAGAAACCACATGGTTGTTTTTATATCACAAGAACTTAAATCTAAAACGAAAAAAATTCACACTTCCTGACCTTTTAAACTTAAGCTGAAGAAAAGGGAAAGAAAAGAAAAACAACACCAAAAGCTTCCAGACGATTCAACTTTTATCGACATACATGTACATGAATGGTGAAATCCACTGAGAACCAGGCAGTGTCACATAAAACAAACGTTTTCAATTGGCTCAGAATGGCCTTGCACTGTGGTTACATTTTCATTCCAATCAGCTAAAACACACTCAAAATACGTACTGCTTTGCAAATTGGTTTAATTACAATGTACAGAACAATTAAACAATATCATTCAAATCAGATATCGATCAAAGGCCAAAGATTAACTTTACTCTTATTAAATATTGTTAGTACATATGTACTATACTTCTTCTCTCATGTATACATGGTATTTTTAAAATTATATTTACATGAACAAGAATGTAACCTCAGTCATGCTATGATTATAAAGGAAAGAAATGAATCGTTTACTCGTTGGTCACTAGACAATGTAACCTTTGTTCACAAAAAGAGCAACTTTTTACATTCTGGGGCCTTTCTGGCAGGCAAGATACTGCACTGGTCATGTGGAATTGTTTTAACATTTTATAGCATAATTGCCACAACAATTTAAGAGTTATAACAGTAACAGCTGAACAAGTTTTTAAATGTGCCTCCTTACTTCATATCAAAAGTTGATAAAAATCAGACGGTGCAATCGCCATCAAATGTAATGTTTTCTTCCATTGAGCTGTGTACAAATCATGCCTGCAGGAAGTCCAGGCTCTGTGGCTCTTTTGTAAACGTGATATCACAGGTCACATGGTCTATACATGCATCTTTTATGTTCAATCTTTTGGGTCCCAAATTTTTAGCAGATTGAATATCTAGGTTAAACAAACTCTTTGTGGCACTGGCGTGTTTTGCACGCAGAATGTAAGGCTCCAATCGTTTGTACTCCCCAATTGTACACCTTTCGGAACACGATATTGAAATTCAGTAATTGTTTCACAGTCAACTTTGTAAACCAATTACTTAGCTCCTTGTCAACAATGAAAACTGCAAGCTCCTCTTTTGTCTATTACACAATATTCAAAATTCTTGTGTTTTTATAACAATAAGTGTACTCGTGGTTTGAGCCTTACATTTTTACATACATGAATGTCTTAACTAAGTATTGACGGTTTTCTTTTCCCCTAATTATCAAAGGGAAAGTACATTTTTATGAAGAGTAAATTGCAAAACACTGTGTGTGCAAATTCGGTGGCCATTTAATGAAAAATCCAAACCGTTGTTTAACATTTTGTCGGTGCTTTTCTGCACTTTCATACCAAGCTTATTTTAAATGCGGGATAAGCGAAATAAGCAACAGTGATTTGTGGTCTCTTCAAATACCTTTTCTTCAACTTGTTAACTTAAAAATACTTCTGTATGAATTGCTTATACTGGTTTATCAACTTTACAAATCAGTGAACTTTCAGTTTGAAACTTGTTTATTTGTTGTTAAAGGCCCTGTACACTATTTGTAAGATCGAAAAACACAAATGTTCACCGATTTACACATAACTTACATGATTTAAAGTAAGTAATGTTAGAAAGGGTTCCTTAAAATATTTCTGCCTAAAATGCTATCGTTTCTGAGAAATGAGTAAAACAATAGTTTTTATCGCGCGCGATAATAAACTCGATGTTTGAAAAACAGAAAACACATAAGGTCTCTTTTCAATATTTTCTCGTGACCCCGATGACCAATTGAGCTCAAATTTTCACAGGTTTGTTATTTCATGTATGTGGTTGATTACACAAAACATGAACACTGTCTGTGGTTATTTTGTCAGCTCTGCCAATCCTGTATAATACCTTTAAATAATTACCAAAACACGAACTTTGTTTGTGGAGGATGAGCCCTCTTTGAATTTCGTTTTGTTTAGTTGTATTTAGTCGGGTGTGGTTTTTCCATTGTACATGAACGACTGCCTCGATTCAAATCGTCTTCAGTCAGCACGTGCCCAAAGGGGAAGGATTATATTTTATTTATGTGTCATTTAGTTTTTATTTCCCCGAACTTTGCATTTATCACCAGACATATTATGGTGTGAATGTCATTTATTTTTAGCATCTGGAAACCAAATAGTTTCCACCTGATTTTGTGTTTTTTGTACATGTTGGAACATAGCATATTACGAGTGAGGGATTTGATCATAACACACACACAAAATGATATAAAAAATCTTCCAACTGGGGCGTCGAAAAATAGAAAAGAATAGAGACCGTCACTTTTATCAACTGGGAATCATTTTTAGTTGTGTTTTTTTAAAGAAATTGACTGTAAGTGTAAGGCTTTTACTTGTAATTCAATTTTATAATCAATAACCCAAAGTATATCTATATATTAACTTGAGTTGGGTAACATTTAAATGGTTATTTTTCTTGCTGTGAAGGCCTACTCATCGAGAAATTCTGAACAACTTATAACTTAAAGTTCATGTTGGTTTGACATTACTTTATCGAACAGATTCAACTCTTTGTGTCAGATAGGGTTCGTGAGAAAACCATGTTTTGAATTTGGACAAGCTACTTAATCATAATGTATGTTAATAAAAAGTATTGTAAATGAGCAATTTATTACCTGCATTTTTTTAAATTGAACATGAAATGTGTACACCCTGTTTCCAGCTTGAACCCCGACTCAAACTGACAGGCTCAGTTGGTGATTTAACCGCTTGCTGTACCTTGTGTTTACAAAAAAATGCAAATTTGCCTATTGGCATTCTGGACACCTTTTTGGGAACTGGTAATCAAATTACAAGAACCGAAAACTGAATATTGTATAAATATCGTAGAATTCAAATGAATATTGACCTTTTCTTTTCACACTATTAAGAAAGGCAGAAAGAACTGTTTGACCTACAGTGGACTGTCACACGATATTTTGTTCTGGGAGAGAATGTATTTGAAACATGAGTTCAAAGGGGCCTTGACCCATTTGGGGTCATGCTGACTGGTTTTAAAAAAAAGGGATCTTGGGTCATTTTCACTCAGGTTCCGGGTCATACAGACCCAGAAATGTGTCAGGATCACGGAATCCGGGTCAATTGGGACCTTGGAGTTATTAAATTTTATAAATCAAGTTCAAATGGGTTTAAATAATATCAGTTACTTAGCAGGCTTGGAATTTCATTCTTGCAAGGGCAAGGCCAAGGCCATTTTCATTTTGCAAGGAACACTTTCACTGAAAAATCTTAAAAGTCTGTGATCATTTGTAAAGGGGCAGCAATGCCAAGACAAAGGCAACAGAGGCCCTGACCTCGATATATCCGTGTAATTCCAGGCCTGACTTATACGGAACTTTTAAAAATATAACTATATTATAATTATAATTAATGATTTTGGGTTGAACAAGGAAAAATTGACTAGAGCGGGATTTGAACCAACGACCTCCGGATTGACGTGCCGGCGCTCTACCAACTGAGCTATCTAGCCCTATGTTGGCGGTCTCCCTACTTTGTCAATATCCTTGTTCGGTGGGTGCCAGTCAGAAGCCATTCAACCGTAAACTGCCGTGTAGCCAAGGATCACACACCCGAGTTTAAGATACAACCTGGGAATTATAATTAATTATATAAATTGCTTTTCACTTATTTTGTTGACAATGATTTCTCACTGTTTTGTTTGTCAACAGTCGCCTATGTAATTATTTCCAATTTAATAACGTCCCATTAATACAAACAAGTTAATACAAACAAGTTAATCCTTAAAACGACATTGTTTCCGGAAACTTGAAAAGTGTGTAAGATACTCGTTTCAAAATCATAACGAGTAATGACTGATAATTTAAAAAAAAAGGACAATGATTTAGTTTATGGTAAGATCTCGTTTTTAATAGTTTAATCCAATCCTCATGTTTTCAATGAAACATTCTTCCAAAATGAATTTGATGGTCACGTGTTTGCGCAAACATAGTTTGTTGTATGGTTCAATGATTTTTTGTGTGCTTATTTCAGTATTCCAAAATCGAAATAACATGTGTTTTTTGAGACTTTTTTCCCACACATCAAAGGTTTTTTTTTTCAGACGGAAATATATTTTCAAGATATTTGGTATATATATTGGTAGTATCAAGATGAGAAAAAATTCAACTTTTTGATAATTTTCCCCAAATGTTACCGAACATTTATCAAACCCGTTACCATTGTATACCCACATCTAATCTTCTGTATATTGTGACTGTTCACTTTGTACAATCCGCGGCCATTTGGTAATATTCTGGTTCGTGCTGTTTACAATAAGAGTAACTATTATTTCATAAAAAAGAATACAGGAATGTTTTTTCCTAACAGCCTCAGTTTCGTTACATTAAGCTTATTTGTGTAAAATGAAAATGGCTTCGTCAAGCAAGAATTATAATACGGTGTTTGCATCCTTATTCAGGCCTGGAATTACACGGAGGCCACAGAGGCCATGGCCTTCGTTGCCCCTGGTCTTGGCCTTAGTGCCCTTTCAAAAGTTTCCCATAGACTTTATGATTTTCCAATACAAGTGCCCTTTACAAAATCAAAATGGCCTTGCCCTTTCAGAGATGAAATTCCAGGCCTGCTTATTCATGTTTGCTTTCGGTGGATGGAAATCCTTCGGCCCCCAAAAAGACATTCGTTGAATGTATACAATTTCCATGTAGAATTTGTTTCAAAGGAATGTACAAAAATATAGTTGGAGAATATTTTCCTAAATAAATTAAATAACACTCGATGATAATGAGACAATTGTGTGTTGAGTAAGATGTGTTGTAAAATAATCTCCTGTTTTTTGGCTAATTGTTATTATTTTGATTTTTTTTTCTCAAGAGTATCTTTTTTCTTCTTCGTGTACTGGTGGCTAGCTACACTAAATATAAAGATTAAATGAATGGTATGCGATTGCTTTATTATCGGTAACACGCAAACTGCAGTCATCTAAGAGCTCTTACTAAAGGGCAACTCCTTTAAGTATTAATCAACAATTGCTGATCACCTTCCAAGAAATAAGGGAAGTGTAAAAGTTTGGGGGTAACGGTGGCAACTTGTTTGGGGGGTAACGGTTACAACCTGTTTGGGGGTATCGGTGGCAACTTGTTTGGGGGGTAACGGTGGCAACTTGTTTGGGGGTAACGGTGGCAACTTGTTTGGGGGTATGGTTACAACTTGTTTGGGGGGTAACGGTTACAACCTGTTTGGGGGTATCGGTGGCAACTTGTTTGGGGGGTAACGGTGGCAACTTGTTTGGGGGTAACGGTGGCAACTTGTTTGGGGGTAACGGTGGCAACTTGTTTGGGGGTAATGGTTACAACTTGTTTGGGGGGTAACGGTTACAACCTGTTTGGGGGTATCGGTGGCAACTTGTTTGGGGGGTAACGGTGGCAACTTGTTTGGGGGTAACGGTGGCAACTTGTTTGGGGGTAATGGTTACAACTTGTTTGGGGGGTAACGGTTACAACCTGTTTGGGGGTATCGGTGGCAACTTGTTTGGGGGGTAACGGTGGCAACTTGTTTGGGGGTAACGGTGGCAACTTGTTTGGGGGTAATGGTTACAACTTGTTTGGGGGGTAACGGTTACAACCTGTTTGGGGGTAACGGTGGCAACTTGTTTGGGGGTAATGGTTACAACCTGTTTGGGGGTAACGGTGGCAACTTGTTTGGGGGTAATGGTTACAACTTGTTTGGGGGTAACGGTTACAACCTGTTTGGGGGTTTCGGTGGCAACTTGTTTGGGGGGTAACGGTGGCAACTTGTTTGGGGGGTAATGGTGGCAACTTGTTTGGGGGTAACGGTGGCAACTTGTTTGGGGGTAACGGTGGCAACTTATTTGGGGGTAATGGTTACAACTTGTTTGGGGGTAATGGTTAGCAAATGGACTAGTTTTTTCACAATGAATTGTATTTTGTCACTAAAATTGAAAATTATATTTAGAATATTCAATACTGTATGTTCTTTGCTTTATAGGTCAGTTGTTTCTAAAGTTGTATTTGTGGTTTTCTTTTTGTTACGATGAGGTCACGTGTAGAAAATGGTAAAAGATACACCGAACTGCAGTTTGGGTTCAAATTTTTCTCATTCCCAATGACAAAGTCATGGACCGAAACAGCCGTCTGCTCGCATAATGCAAATAACTAAACCGCTTGCCCTTTGGCGAGTGTACGGTGAGGTAGGCACAAACGTGAACTGCTAAAGCGCATTTTGAAGAAAGCGAACAATTGATGCAATGCGAATAGACGTTTGTCGAGAAGAAAAAAAAGTAGGTCCCACGTGAGATTTTGTTGTATTTTGTGAGTGATGCTGGCACATGTTGTTGTGTCCTATAATTCATGCGAGCAAATCGTGATTATGCATGATCTTAACGCATTTAAAATCACTGCACTGGAATATACAGCTAGTCGGTAAACCACTGGCATCGATTTCTGCCCTTTCGTCACCTACAACTTTACAAGTACAATATTCCCCATCAGTATCCATTGCTGATTCCACTCCACGAAATGCTCAGAAACGTTCCCATGATTTTTAAGTCTGAGTTTGTTTTCCTTCCTGACATGTAAACCTGAATGATGGGGGAAGATTTTCCTCTCAAATTACATGCTCTCAGACGTAGGTATACCTAGGGACAAATAGGTACAGACATTGGCACGAAACATTGTTCTCTGGATGGAAGTATGCAGTAGGCCTGTGAGACATTGAACTGTCTTAAGATGTTTACAATTGATACATCATTGGTTTGAGGAAAGCAAATTCTTTCGTATTCTGTTCATAACTAGTAAAGAAAGTGAGTAAATAAAATTGCTGTGTTTTTTGTGAGAAAACGCAGAAAATGTTCACAGCAATTTCTCAAACGGGGACTTAATTCGGGCAATTAGTACTGCCATTAAGTATAAACGAGGGAATAAGTATTCGTCCATTTTGTTTTCGAGCTCGACCAACATCATACAATGCAGTTGCCAACTGCAGTAGTACATGCACTGTACAGTGGTGACGTGTAAAATAGACGTCGTGTGCACATTGCATTCAGGACTCGTTTAGTCCTTGAACCTTAATTGTATTGTCCGAACTGTTGGCAAGGTCGAGCGCTTTGCATGTACATTCATAGGAAGCGTGGACGCATTATTGCATGAAACTCAAAACCCTAAGAAATTCGAGGATATCTGTTAACTCATAATTACTCATAACTTAATTTTTAGTACGTGTATATTTTGTTGAAAGCATTTTGTTACTAAATGCACTTACTACATGTAGACGACTTTTTAAAGGCACTGAACACGTTTTGTAATTGTCAAAGACCCATATTCTCACTTGGTGTATCCTAATGCATAAAATAACAAGCCTGTGAAAATTTCGGCTCAATTGGTCATTGAAGTTGCAAGAAAATGATGAAAGAAAAAACACCCTTGTTGTACAAACTAGTGTGCTTTCAGATAGGAATAAAAGGCTTCTGGCCAGAAGTCTTTTATTATTTTAGTGAGAAGTTACCTCTTTCTCAAAAACTACGTTACTTCAGAGGGAGTCGTTTCTCGCAATGTTTTATACTATCAACAGCTCTCCGTTGCTAGTTACCAAGTAAGTTTTTATGCTAATATATATTTTGAGTAATTACCAAACGTGTACAGTGCCTTTAAAGGTAAACAAACAAAAAACAAAAACGTTATAAAAAACCCATGGTCATGCTGTCACTATTGTTATGTTTTATGAGCACTAGCATTATAATAAGGTATACCAGTACTAAATGTTCTACAGAGAAAACAAGGTCGTACTAGCGTAAAAAATAAAGAAGGTAAACATTGACAAATTTACAATTTAATTATTAGATAACATTTCAAAGCGCGGTTGAACCCGTGAACTAACTGGAGTAGTCTGGTAGCCCGGCTAAATTAGTTTGTACATCATGAACACATTGTCGTGTATTCTGCGCGTAATATTGCAACGAAGATGGGCTCATATTTATAGGAGGTTAAAGGCCTACAACGTATACATGTACATGTACACGAGGCCGTCTGCTACGGTTGCCACGAAAAGGGAACCCGACAGTTGTTTGCTGCTCCGTTTGGCCATGTTATTCATACCATGGGTAAACTGATGTCCTTGATTTGATAGTGTGTGTAAACAAACCAATTTGAGGAGGGGGCACTAAAGACAATGTACACAAAAATAAGTTATGAGAAAGGAATGGTTGAACCATGGTTGAACCATGGAGGAAGGAATGGTTGAACCATGGAGGAAGGAATGGTTGAACCATGGAGGAAGGAATGGTTGAACCATGGAGGAAGGAATGGTTGAACCATGGAGGAAGGAATGGTTGAACCATGGAGGAAGGAATGGTTGAACCATGGAGGAAGGAATGGTTGAACCATGGAGGAAGGAATGGTTGAACCATGGAGGAAGGAATGGTTGAACCATGGAGGAAGGAATGGTTGAACCATGGAGGAAGGAATGGTTGAACCATGGAGGAAGGAATGGTTGAACCATGGAGGAAGGAATGGTTGAACCATGGAGGAAGGAATGGTTGAACCATGGAGGAAGGAATGGTTGAACCATGGAGGAAGGAATGGTTGAACCATGGAGGAAGGAATGGTTGAACCATGGTTGAACCATGGTTGAACCATGCATGTTGAAGAGTCAGACATGTACTTGTACATTTTATCATTGTAGTAATGTAATGGATGTACATGTATATTTGGCTAAATGTATTCAAATAATAGGCCTACATAAGCTACTCCATGGGTACACACAAATGAACACATACATAATGAGTATGTACATCCACACATGTTGATACACATGTACATCCACACATTTTGATATACATGTACATCCACATAATCAGATCCACGTTAAAGCGAGTTGCGTGTGCTATACCTGATCATAGAGCAAGGATACAGAACTGCATTGTCTATGCGGAGCATACACCAAGTCGTACCTTTAGTGTGACTGTGAGGTAACTGATACCCAGGCTCTGACTGTTCCTCCAGCACACGCTCATGGACGTGACCTCGTAATTTTAGGATCACAAGGTACACATTCCATGTCACCCACGCGGCCAAATGTCACCCACCTTGGGACCCTCTGGGTTCGCATTCCCTCGATAACGCCGCTCAACGTCATCATCGTTGGGCTCATAATTCATAACATTTGTATATATACCGAGTGCTGGAAGTAATATTTGAATCACATTCAAGTTTAAACGGTAACTCAGTCTCCCAATACTAGCAAAGCTGGAGGGACTAGGGGCAGGTCTATTGAAGCATGAAAAGAGGGGGTCTGCCTCATGTGAACTCTAGTCGCTGCTAGTGCACAATGCATCATTGGCGTTGGGGCGGGCGGGGCAAAGGTATAATTTGGGGGGGGGGCACTTTAATGAATCGAACCATTCACTCAATCTCATGGGGGGAGGCAATAGGAAGGGGGAGGTTTCCCACTGAAGCCACTGCGATGCATCATTGGTTTTTGGCAGAGCATGGAAAGAGAGAATTCTTATACTAGTGTAACACGTAAAATGGGTGTCACTAATAGTATTGTAGGCTGGCCGACAAAGCATAAAAATAAAACTCCAATAAACTTGTATCTTTGGGCTTGAATACAGAAGATAATTTATTTAGATCTGTATGGCTTTACAAAGATGTGTATCAGACGAGAAGTAGCAGGAAAAGATGAAGAATACTGGATTGGGCCACAGTGCGAGATTTTGCACTGGGCTACTAACCAGGAATGTCTGTCTATAAGTCCAGAAGAGAGAGGAATGAACTAGATGGGACATAAGGGCATTTTATAATAAAGTTGTGGGGACAGACTAGGTGGGCATTAAGGTCGTAAATTTGTCAAGTCCCAGACAGCCAGTCTGGACACTGGTGTCTGGGTGAGCATTGGATTAATTAGGATGGGTGCTTGTGAGATTGGGGGAAATGCCTGGGGTAAAAGCCTGGGGTAAAACAAAATTTCCAGCTTACACTAGTGTAAACACTATGAAATATAGGCCTACAGCAATATATGAACCAACCTCGGTGAACATTCACAACGTCGGTTGTACATTAACAAAGAAACACCCCAAAACCAACAAACTTTTAAGTGTTTTGTCAGAGGTTTGTTGCACTTTCTTTTCAGTTTTATGGAATGAGCAATTATGTGTTTTTTGTGATGGCTTTTAAAAATATTTTGTTGATATAGTGATATGAACTCAGCTTTGAACCAATCTATAAGTTGGTCTGACAGCGGTAGTGTTTTTGTTTTAAAGAAGTTGGAATAGTTGTTGTTCATTTTATTTATATATTTTATGTGGTTTAGACAACTGGGAACACTTTTGTTATATTGGTTAGTCAGTCATCAAACGGCCGTTTACAACCTGCATTTATTAGAAGAGAGTACGGTGTAACGCCGGGAAAAGGTATAAATTATATGATAATGCAAACATTATACATGTACACATACAGTACATTACACTAGATTAAACTACGGGCCCAATGTCACGGCATTGCTTTCATTCTGTGCTTATGGTGACCTGTTAAGTGCGTGATTCTATGGAATTCCGCGATAAGCATGGTACCGTGAAATTGGACCCTAGAAAAACCCCGGTGAAAGTTCTGCCTTATACGTTCGGTAAAATCCAGAAATTTCAGTCGTTGCCAGAAATAGTATTGTCCATTTTTATCCCTGTGGCACTCACTGCACGCTCACCCCACAGTCCTCTCACAACATGAACCTATACATACTTGTACTTTACAGGCTTAGCCTACCTACTAATAACTGATCTTTCTAAGCATGAATGAACTCTATAACCCCTCTCGAACACAAACTATAAAACCCTATAATCCTCAGTTTGATGACTACACCGTACGGATTTGAGATCGAGGTGGCACACGACGTCATCATCATTGAATTGGTAGAAAACGAGATAGACCATGATTTGATTAAAACCTACGTTATTATTTGAACACTCTGGCCCGCTTGCAAATGATTCATATTAACAGGCAGAAGAGAAGTCAAAACTTGTCTCTTGTTCAACTAGCGAGTTGCTTCCACTGCATGAGCCTTTGAAAAGCATAAATCTTGAAAGCTTAATACATGATTTGCAATTCCCAAGAAATATGGTAATGACATTCACGCATACGTACATACACTATTAGTTTGCAACACAGGAGCTGTGCTCTATAGGCAATGACGCACAAACGCGTGTATGCGTCACGCCACCATCAGCCCCATACACAAAAAAGGCGCGATGGCTCCCCCACTTTTACCGACCTCAGTGAGTGTTGGTGCGCACGCGCGATGTTCAATTTACATATTTCATGAGAAAGGTCCATTGCATACAATTTCACTAATCTCACAACAGTACAGAGAATATTCCCAGGAAACTAACTAGCGGTCGTGAAACTGAAAGTCAACTTCACCAGGTAAGATGAACGACAATGGGAACCAAAACAATATCCGTATGTGTGACTCCAACGAGCGTGGAATATACACCCTGTTCAACTGTATATCCCTTTATCAAAATGAAGAATCAATTTAAATTTTGACCCACCTGAAGCCTGTACTCAAATTTGAGCATTTTTTGTGTGTATGTATACATGAAACAGCAGTCAGCCTTCAGGCTTGGAGTTTGACCTGATATGACCTTCCGTCGAATGGACTGGATATCCATGTCGGAAAGAATCCTAATGAAACATAAAGCCTTATCAGATGGAGATAGTTACCATTAATGATCAGCAGTTCTACTACATATTTGAGGATTGATCGCATGAGGGAAAGCGAGGAAATAGAGAGTTTTAGCGGTTAGCTTTAGTTGACAAGGAACATGCACAAGTTTACATGGAACAGCAGTGCGGTCTGTCTCATGGGGCAATAGATGCAGTTCAGAAAAGGTTTCACGTCAGTTTTTATCTGACGGTGCTCATGAAACAGCAGTTGGTTTTCTGTGACGTCATAGATGAGGCACATAATGTTATCTGTTGGTTAAATAACGCATAGATTTCGACTACAACAGCAATCGGTCTATTAAACTCTACATTAATTAGTAGTTGGTATTGTAGGGACGAACAAACTCCGCTGTTGTTTTTTATTAAGTCGGCACAGGAAAACAGCAATCGGTACCAGTGGATCAACACTACTTTTTCGTTTGAAAATGTGTGTATGATGTGAGACAAGAAACACATCCCATTTGCAGACGTATGGCATCTATTCTTTATGTCCATTATGGTACTATGCTGAAACCTACGAATTGGACAAAGTCGGCAATTATAGTGACGTTTATAAGCATCTTTTTGCCCAAAAGTCGCAAACATTATACCGTCAAAGATTCTGTTCGGCGAAAACTACGGCATAATAGCTATTAGATTGACACAATATAGTTATCATAAATAGCAGTAGGTTCCAATATAAAAAACCGCGTTATTTCCTATAATTATTTGACAACACGCACATAAAAGAGCAGTAGGTCTCCGTATTATAGATGAATATCCAAGGAAGAAGCAAGCGGATGACACGTAGGAACTCTTATATTGGCTGGAGCTTTCTAGCTGTCTCTGGTTTAAATTGGTGTTTCATCGTACGGGCTTCAGGATACACGGGGTTCACGTCTGTCACTCCGTGGGGAATATCTGTCAGGCGCTCGGACGTGCTTGGCCCGGCTCCATCAGCGACTCCTGCCCGCCCGCCCGGAGACATTTCTTCTGGATCAATAATGGTGTTCCGAGAGAGGAAGTGACCGGTCAGTCTTCTGCAATCTTCTTTGTCTAGAGTACTACTACTCCAGTAAGAGGGAGTTCTCGGGTATGGGAGTTGGCCCACACCGGGTCGAGTGCCACGGTTGAGGCTGAAACTGGGGTAGAGGTGTTTGTGGTATCAAGTGGTTGCGTTGAGACGGAAATTATACACCAACCCTGATGTTAGCCCACTCGTGCGCACGCAATTCAGTGCTAACATAGGCCTTAGATTTCAAAACAGTAAAATTAGCATTTTCTGTTAAGATATCAAACAATAAAAACAAATGTAAAACAAAATTAAATAAAGAGACATGTTTCGTCTAAAAATAATCACTTCCCACTGACTCTATCCCAATAACTGACTTTCATGTAAAAAAAAAAAAAAAAAAAAGGATCGGCGTGGTTAGCCTAAGTTTGCATTTTTTCAGACTAACCATCTCCTTCATTGACACAACGTGTGCGGGAAGTTAAAACTTCTATATGCAGTTTTACATTGAATACAAAACACCCCATGATGAACCTACATTTAAAACCTTCCAAAAATGAAAAACCCAGAATATGCTCTTGGAATTTTGTCCCTGCATATCTCAAAATATAGAAGCACCGATTACATAAAAAAGGTAAGTGTCGGAGCGACATAAAATTAATTAAGAACTGGAAATTACAAACGACCGATTGCAGTATGGATTATAGTAAATATAAAATAAACTTCACTGAAATTATATAAACTAGAGCAGCAAAGACGGGTCCATTCATTACCAGCAGCACAGAATCTTAAGATGGTTGTAATCCTTGCGTCTACTGCCTCATCAACCACACGTGGCATGCCCTCTACCAACTTTTACCCAAACACGCCTCTGTGAAGCTGAAATTAAATTGCTTGCGATTAAGACAAAATTAATTGCAATTCGGATAGACTAAGTGCTCGTGTATTTCTCTCTGTCTCTCTTAGCTATGTTTAAGCCCTAGCGTGCCTACACGCTCCCAAAATATGAAATCTGTATTAAATCATAGCGGGAATATTTCGCCCGATTCCATTCTAATCACATCACACACTGGTTTTCTCCCAAGCCCCCCCCCCCCCCCCCCCAAAGTACAGTTCCTTTGTCGGTGGTGGTCCACAACCTTATACAACCAGCAGTTTTACGCGGCCGTGTATATGGACAGCTCTAGAGCCCATTTAAAAATTGGACCGTTATTAAATCTTACATAGGTGAATGACAATAGTGCACAACTCCCCTGCGGAAGCGATTATGAAAATATTAAACAAACCTACCGGGGACGGGTTTTTGTCCCCCTCCACCTTCATTGTATGAATTTACTGACTGGATTTATAATTTCATATCGTACCCATTGTGTCTCATTCGGGAGCACATATTATATCAGACACTCTGAAGACCAAATGCAAGGAACAGAATATCCACTCAGAGAATTTCTGCAAGATTTTATCCACCTTCAAAATGAGCTTTATAGTCATAGTCACTTGACGAAAGCTGGCATTGATTTTAAAATCAGAATAACAAAATATGATTCAATCGTATAGCACGCTGAAAAATATTTTCTAAATTATTTCTAACATATGGCGGGGTTTTGCTCATTTTCAAGCTATTGCTCGGCAGTGTTTATCAAATCGACTCCAAATGGTCAAATTTGTAAAGTTAATGGTTGTTGAACTTTTTTTATGAAAAGCATCAGCCAATATGACAGAGGAACTGTCATTTTGAGAAACTTAACTTGTACCACAATATTCCTGATTGAATGGAGGAAACGTTGTGGTTTTCCTTATAACGCCACATCACAAGAAAAAAGTATATACGTTATATAAAAAAGACAGATGCGATGCGAGTGAAATATGTACAGTTTAATTCTGTACAGGAAGGGGGTTCCGTATATAGACCTTTCTTTTGCCAACCCAGGTTGGAAAAGTATGGAAAGCCATAACTGCAAATCAAAAACAGATTGCCACAGTTTGTAGCAGTGTTACACAAATATTCAAAAATAGTGTTGAATTTGTTGGAAACAAATCAACCAATCATGGAAGGTATTTCCGTTCATGAATCTTTACAGAAAATGTTGAATTTGGTCACAACATTTTTTAACACGATTGAATGTTTTGCTAACATTCGGCCGTCCATGCCAACCGGCGCACTTTGTTTATCAACAAAAGAAAGGTCTATTGGCTTAAACCATTTCAAGGTCGGCATGATCTGTTTTTGGGTCAACATTATCCGGAATCTAAAGACACTACCGACCCGGATTCCCGGATTCCTGGATTCCTATTGCTTACAAATGTTCTGCTAAGCGAAAAAGAGCACGATACCAGTAATAAATTGTACATATGAGATGGTATTTTGGCTGGTAACCTTATTCGGGTAAGCATAATTTTGTGCTTAAGCAGCTTATGAAATTGGGCCCTGATGATAGAATGCAAATAATTGCCAAAGGGACCAGCTAAGAAACTTGCGTTTCGAGAATTGTTCTCGAAGATAAGTTTACTATAGGCCTAATTCATTCGTAAAGTGTGTACAAGGCAAATCTTTGCGGTTCGTAGCCTAGCTTCCAATTTAATACTAATAAAACTAAGCTTTGCAGCATTATAGTCATTTTAGGCCAAGTAAAAAAAAATACCAGTTGATCGTCCCCGCCCGCATCCTTTTTTGAGGCCGCATCCTTTTTTTATTATTATTTTTTTTCGATTTTTCCTAAAAAAGACAATATTTGTTTGTATTTTTAATCCACCCTTGACATAATTTTTTTAAATTTTTGATGTAAACTTACCTCATGCAACAAATAGAAATAAAGAAAGTTAGCGGTGATTTCAAACTGAAGAATTGGTGGCCAGTTTGAATTGAAATACTTGGCGGCCATCTTTGAAAAAAAATAAAAAATAAAAAATAAAAAGGCCCTCATCCTCCTCTTTTTGGAAAAATCAGGACGATCAACTGGTATTTTTTTAAATTTGGCCTTACCTCGATGACCAAGCATTCAGCAACTAATGTTTGTATTGGTGTTCACTATAAGTGTACAAGGGGATACAGACCAGGTTACATTACATGCAATGGTTGAACTGAATTACAAGGCCGTTAGCCAAAGTGATCGACGCCATCTTGGCCAAACATGCATCGCAGTTCCTTACTTCCTATCACTATAAAATTATGAGGCGGCTGTGTATTTGGCGGCTTTAACCGTGGCTATTTCTAGGCATCAATCAATCATTCATGGTTCAACATTACCAACCGAACCAATATTTTAAGCCTTAACATTTTTACTTAATTAGGACAGGGACGATGCTCAATTAAAATGTGCTATCAAGCCTATATCTTAAACCATGGAGCTGTAAGTTGCTTGAATAGAGCTTTCAGCTTGTCTTGTTTATTGTATATAACCCAGGGCTGTAATGGTTACACTTGATTGAGAATAATATCGCAAATATCAGATATAATGGCTGTCTTTTCTGTTGGTCAGCCAATACGGCATAGGCGCACCTATTGGTCGAACACTCCAGTTTTACCACCTCCGCTCAAAAGGCTGCATTCCATTCCCTGCTTTACCCCTCAAAGACATTTTTTGTGGCAGCAATTTACAATTTCAACGAGACGTTGTATTCATAAACCTTAGAAGGTGGTGAAAAGCAGACCATTCTATTTATTGTTTGTCAGTTTTGTAATCACTGAAACTAGTTCAATACATTTCCTAATATGGATTTAGATAAACGTCAGAGCATCTTTGTATAATGATCGTTTTGTATAATGATCGTTTTGGATAACGATGGACTGACGTCACACTTTTAAACCTCCATGCGTTTACAAACATGACTGAAGAGCCACGCAGTGTATAATGTGAGGGAATATTATGAACTTTATAAAATTAGGTCTTATTCTAGCCCCGATCAAGAGCAAGCGAAAGCTCATGTTAACAACCCGCCCAACTGACTTGCGAGTGGGGATTAGGGAGACGACCGGGGCCGGTATGATGAGCGCTATCTACCGACCGATGCAGTGGTGGGTTGACACACCAAGGAAGCAGTAGGCTTTGGATGGGAACGGCACTAAACGAAGACTAGGGAGCAGGGAAAGTGTGCCAGGTTTAAATTAGAGGAAATCCAAGGATTATGGGGGGAAAAGTCCCTAAATCGGGGCCATGAACATTCTTGGCCTCTGTAGCTAATCAGTTTTGACCTCGGTCTCCTTTTTCTGCTCCTGGAAGACAAATGTTTTTGGATTGCCGCTTTTTATTCGAAGTACATAGAGTTAAAATTGTACGAAGTCAAACAGAAGTCTCTATAGGGGGTTTGATATTAATTGATACCTAGTAAGGGAAGGCCACCCTCTAACGGCTGCCTCTCTGATTGTTGTAGTTACCAGTCTTCTCAGCGACTGTTTTAAAGCCTACCAAATTATTATCATAACTATATAATTGGACATCTGTTTCTTCAATATTGTTCTTGCTTCTCTTAAAACTTTTTATAAAAGTCCTCATAATTCACAAAATTGACTGAGGATGTCCTCGGTCTGTAAACCATGCCACGTGAGCAAAGGAACAGAGTGTAAAACCACCATAGCCCTCGTTGTCAGTGGGTACAGTCACATGCTCGAGCAACTAAAACCATATCCAACCAAAGAGTTAACAATAAATATAACATTAATACACAACCATTGTCAAGCTCAGGATTCGAACAAAACTTGTTTTCCTTTTCAGAATTACCTTCGTTTCGCAGTCGTGCCACTTTTCTTAAAGAGAAAAATTGTACTGCTTTGAAAATGATTTGCTTGAACGAAAAAAAGGAGAAGAAGAAATTAAACTCGAAACAGTTTCTGTGATTTGAATTGCTGTCAAATTCTGCCCACTCGTAGCCTGTCGATCCGGGGGCCCAGAGATAACCCTAATATTTAATTCAAACCCAATGATGAGCAGTGCATGGTTCGACAACGTGACACGGACACTCTCACATGCCAGTCGATCGGTTAATTCCTCCCTTGTGCTTTAAAGGCTTCCGTACACGTACAGTGTTCACCCACTTTCTCAATAAGCTGTTAATTAACTGTTTTTGCTATCACAGGAAAGAGCGCATAGCACTGGTTTGTTATTCTTTACACGTAGTTGGAGTGTGCAGTGTGGCCAATTGCACCACAATGTAAACTTGTGTACGGTAACTTGATATATAAGCCAATTTCAAATCGAAATAAATTGGTCGCATTCCCTGTCTGCTCTGGCATCAACATATACGTTAAGTATACAGAAAGAGGGTCTGACTATTTTGTTCTGATGCTAGAGACGATTTTTTACATCGATTTCAACGGTAAAATAAAACCATAACAAGTTTCAAGGATATTTTTTTCCTTTTAAATTGACGATTTGACAGATTAAAGTTATAATTGTGCATTCATGACTCTATAATTTAGGCTACATGGTTCCGGCTGCTGCCACTCCCGTTGAATTTGCAAGGGTGCATACAGGGGTAATCGGTTTGTCTGCAACCCCCACCCCCCCCCCCCCCCCCCCCCCACCCCCGCGCTTGCATGCAGGCCACTGCCAACCGTACCGTGGGTAACCCTCCACCCGGGATGACCGATGGATGTTGCCATCTCCCGTTCGTTGGAGATTTTTGTAAAATCGACGGAGAAAACTCCACAGTGGCAGCACCCTTGGTGGTGCGTCCATTTTCTTACCGTTTTTCTTCTCAGATTAGCTTCATTTTCATCTCAACTCCAAAATCACCACCTTCATCTGAAAACTATTTCCGGTCATTTGTTTTACCTTCAACCAGTTTAGCACCACATTTTCACCCTCAAGCTAGTTTACCACTTTTTCAAACCACCACCACTTTGTCACCCCTAGACTAGTTTACCACACCTTTTCACCTCCAAACTAGTTTACCATCACTCTTCACAACTGGTTGACCAAAGCTAATGTTTACTCCTAAACTAGTTTACCACCAACCGTTCACCCCTAAACATGTTTTCCCCAATCTTAGCGAGCCTGTGTACATGATTGCTCTTTTCGGTGTAGTTCACAACCATTAAACTCAAGTTACGTGTAAACCCGACATCACTATGCAGTTATGCTTGTAAAGGCATTTGAAGTACATCCCGGTCCATGCGGTAGAAGACTCATGTAATATTCATGTGTGACGAGCAAGCGCGGCACGCCACTGAAACACTTCGAGTAGTTCTTCAACAAGTACTTTCTGAAAAGTAGAGTAGCTCACTTGCAATGCGTCGTCGTAATGAAACAACCATTGGAGAAAACTGTCAAGATTTCATTAGCAGAGACAACATGGTGTAGGAGGGCATGAGACGCCAGCATCAAAAAAGAGAGGGAGAACACAAGCACACTACATCAACACAGTGAACACGCGAAACCACTTTAACAAAACGGCACGCAGAGCACGCCGTACGTTTGGACGGCGTGATGATCGGAGAGTAACATTTTAAAGATTTGTGGTGGCGCCTTGAGGACGCTACAGGGAGGAAAGAAACTGCATTTCAACGTTCGATTTCTTATTGCATTTAGAAAAATAAAATAAAATATATATAAAAGAACACTAGGAATGTGCACAAACTCCTAGCAGACACAACACGACTCTTATTTTGTGTATAGTCAAAACCTTAATAGGCGGGAAATTTTCACAGGTTGTTTATCCAAAGCCACATAGATTTAAATCAATTTGTTCTTCCAAATACAACCAATGGTCTTGAGCTCTTGACTAATTATTGGGTTAACTTGAAATAAGCCAACGGTTTACAACATATAATCTGTGAGGGCGCATCAAACGGGCCTTCCTATATAGCTTTGGCAAAGGAAGTTATTGATTTAAGTCACTAATTACCAACGTCGTTTAATAGAGTCTGCTGGAAGGCTTGGTGTCATTTTGTGGTCGATGCGTTAGCGGATGCGGAAACGAACCCTTGATGATACGTCCCTGCTCCCCCACCAACTACTAGGCTAAGATCTCTTTGGGCATTCGACCACACATTTTTAGCCTGCTTGTGCTCCCTGTAGATTCTTATCAGAAGAAGATGAAGGTTGTGGAGAGGGGAGGGTTGGTTAATGATTCACACTTTGCCTCTTCGCCATTGGCAAGAGTGTACCCAAACCCCTCAGCGGCAACCTTGAGAAAGTTTATCAAGGCGTGCAGTTCTGGTTTAAAGAGAGCATTCTTATTTTCCCGTCCACCCTAGACTTGTGGGCAAGTCGTTAAATGTCTGTCGCGGTGATAGCGGAACGGCTCTCTCGCAACTATCCCGCGAGAGGGCTGCTCTGCGCGAGATTACATCTCCCAAGACTGAATAAATGAATACGTACAGTATTCGGCTTTCACAAGTCGTTAATGACGAAGAGTCGGCAGCCAGCAACTTCGCGCGAGAGCAGTGATCTCGCGAGAGCATTCTTTATTACGCTACAACACCACACGCGACTCGACACACCGCGACAAACATTAACGACTTGTCAACAAGTCTACGTCAACCCACCCAGCTCTGAAATGAATACACTCTGTGGACATTCATTGTTCTTTGCACTTAAGAAAGAAAAAACAATCTTCAACATTGGTGAAAACACTGTGTGGACGTGTGTGAGTCCACACAGTGTTTCAAGTCCACATGTGTCAAGTCCCTACATCATGCGGACCTCTTTTGTGCTCAGATCCACATTTTGTAATGCTTGCCCAGTGTGGTTCAATCATCCCCCACTCCTTTTGGCTCCCCCTCTTTGTTTGATCACGTTCAATATTATAAGTGTTCCCTCCTAACCCAAGCTGCGCCCTAAACAGCAGAAAGGGATTACATACAAAAACCACACCAGGGCTGCAATTCAGCCTCACCCACGTTGATTTACAGTGACCGACCGCGCACGTTGATCTCATCGCTAGTATTTGACCCTCAGCCAGTGGTCAATACAAATACACGTCAGACCAATTGCAAACCCTAATCCAGAGTCCAGCTCCCGCCTGGCGAAAATATAACATGGGCGCCAGTCTAATCTGCCGTTGGATCATCCTCAATATCCAGAAATTAAATTATGAGAATTAGAAAAAGCTGTCACATATTTACCCTTAAACTAACACGACAACGTACTTATCCAGGTAAAAACAAGTTATGAAACGGCCGGGGACTAATTTATGCATCACCGAGTTGCGAAACAACTCAGTTTTTATGGTGTTGCAAAATATAATCCAGCAGCAAGTTTTATTTCCTGTATCAAAATCAAGGGAGTCAATGGTGGAACTTGAATGGTGAGCTCAATTTGTTTTATTCTTTTTAAAATGAAACCTCTTACATACATTGTTCATAAAAAAAGGAATTACTTCATTCATAGCCACAGAACAACCAGGCATTACAAACATTCCTCACGGGCTCACTTCATCTGCTTTAGATCTAAAAACTATATTTTGGGGTTGAACAAAGAAAAATTTACTATAGAGCGGGATTTGAACCAACGACCTCCGGACTAACGTGCTGGCGCTACACCAACTAAGCTATCTAGCCATAATAATGGCGGTCTCCCTATCTTTGACTGTTTTTCATATTCTTTACTGTTGTTACAATCTTCACATTATCTAAATAAGTTATAAGGACCACAGGTGCATGGATAAATTTTGTTTTTCCCCATTCACATCAATGTTACCAAAAACCGAGGCTTGATCGGGAATAGTCGGGCCCTTTCATGGTGTAATGTGAATAAGTACTTCCTATATTATGCAGGGAACACGACAACGATGGTTTAAGTATGACAAAAGGCAACCAGAGCTATTTCTCATCTAAGGGGCGAAGGCTTAGGCCTATCTTTAAAGGGATACATCATCTTCTTTTTCTGAAGAGTAAATTCCATTCCCATCCTTTAGTTTCCAACAACCACACCATAAAACAATTCGGTAAAAATTAAATCAAATTCAGTGATGAGGATTAGTGAAAAAAATGCCACCAACAAAAATACGCATGCAAATGAAAAAAGTAACGATGATTGGTCGCCGTCTTCCAAACTCGTACTATCAAAACAAGAACAATTTGAAAGTCATCCCAATTGGTCCCCCCGTACAGTATTTCATTATTAGGTAAAGAACATGGTACCAGTAACCATTGGGCGTTGAGGTTGAAACTAATCAATTTCTCCTCCTGCTAATTACAAAACCCGTACTAAGTCTTTAAAGAGAGATCCGGTTAACCGAACTCGTTCAAGCTCAACCTGGAAATCCTCTACTCAGCTATCATCACGAGTCGACTGGTCCACATAAACGCACGCCATTCAATATTAGTGATTCCTAAACACGGAATCCCATCAGTCAAGCTGGATCATTAAGCAATCCTACATGATATAGGGGGCCTACTTCTTCTTGCTGTCTCTCTCTCTCTTTTCTTTGGGAGAACGTTCTGTAATTTTCTCGGCGTGATTTGGGAGAGACCCGATGACAGTTTGTTTTCAGTGATCAGTTAGTGACGGTTGCTGGTCTCATCTTGGGTTGATTACTACTTGTTATATTTTTTAAAGGTTTTTAGGAAAGGGTTGGGGATAGTGTTTCGTGGGTCACCGCCTTCCCGACGTGTACTTTCAAAACATGAACGATCAAGGAACAAGTATGTTAAGTGAGTTCTAAAGGAAAAAGTACAAACTGTAAGGGTTTTCTCCCCCCCCCCCCTTTTTCACCTAACACTCTACCGGGTCAGAATCGTCCTGAATCCCGTGTCCCTGGGATCTGACCAATTTCTGGGTGAGGCTGAGCCGGAAACTGGAAACAGAAGGAATTTAGCTCGAATTTTGCGTCATTTTGACCCATTTCTGGGTCATTATGATACAGATTCCGGGTCACGCTGACCCAGAAATGGATCAGGCCTCCTGACACACGGAACTGGGTCAATTTTGACCCAGGAGTTTTTGGAGTATACAAGTTTGAATCAAACCTCAACTTGTCTATGGGTCTCAGTCTCAACTTGTCTATGGGTCTCAGTCTCAACTTGTCTATGGGTCTCAGTCTCAACTTGTCTATGGGTCTCAGTCTCAACTTGTCTATGGGTCTCAGTCTCAACTTGTCTATGGGTCTCAGTCTCAACTTGTCTATGGGTCTCAGTCTCACCTTGTCTATGGGTCTCAGTCTCACCTTGTCTATGGGTCTCAGTCTCAACTTGTCTATGGGTCTCAGTCTCAACTTGTCTATGGGTCTCAGTCTCAACTTGTCTATGGGTCTCAGTCTCACCTTGTCTATGGGTCTCAGTCTCACCTTGTCTATGGGTCTCAGTCTCAACTTGTCTATGGGTCTCAGTCTCAACTTGTCTATGGGTCTCAGTCTCAACTTGTCTATGGGTCTCAGTCTCACCTTGTCTATGGGTCTCAGTCTCACCTTGTCTATGGGTCTCAGTCTCACCTTGTTTCCCGTTCAGTGAACCATTTTGGTTGGACTGAACTCTCCGCGTCATGCCATGTTGTGTGGCAAAGAACACCCTTGCTTTGATGCACCGGTCCTTTCTCTATGATTTTACTGTCACTATATAATGAGAGAATGATGGGCACATTTGAAGGGGATTGTATTTTCTTCTTGGAGACTGCCTGGAAAGAGTTAAATCAATGTGCCTCAAGTGATCAGACCCTTGCGTTTGAATCGTGTCTTCAAAATATTAAGACGCTGCCCGGACGATCGACTATTTCTGAAATAGTTTGAAAACTGAGTTTATGAAGTAGCAAGGGAGAGAGAGAAGACTAAAGATAAAGATTCGTTCGGTGAAAGCTCGAACAGACATCCTTAACAGTTTCTAAGCATACAGCAGTGGAACCCATAATATTTCCAAACTAAACAAACCTTATTCATACAATATCAAAAACATAATAGTAATTTTCGCTTTAATCAAAATACCGTGTGTATGATTAATTAAATATTTATTGACAGTAAGAATTTATGACGTCATTAATTAAACCGAATGGGAGACACCGAGTTATTGCAGTGCAGCGCATGCCGTTTCTCCCATCCAAATCAAGTGCTCCATCCCCAAGCCCAAGAATCGACCCGGGGGAAATCCATCCATCTCGGCACGGGAAAGAGAAAATATTTACAGGAGGAAACGAGGGTACAAACCTTGGGTGAAGCATTGATACCGCCCCTGGCCTCAAGCTGAGGGTGGACTTTTTTAAAAGCCCATGCCTCAATTAAAGTCTCGGCACTTAGTCAAAAATCAATGCTATGCATTAAAACACAAACTGAAAAAGAAATGGCTTTAAAAAGATCTGTTTGATTTTTATCATTTTTTTCTTTTCTATCCACCTTGAAAGTTGCCCCAATGCAGCCGTGTGATGGTTGGAATATTAAACACCGTAGTTTGTTCAGGCAGAATAAATTCAGAGAAATAATATGCATAATCAAAATGCACTGGTGGGTAATACAGGTTTAGTATTAATGTTTACGATTGTCATCTTACTGTTTTGAGGAGTGCATATTTCAGAGCAGAATCAAGGAGTTGCAAAGGAGCACGAGGACCAGCCTAACAATGCTGACCCTGAATTCACCACTGGGTTTCAATGCTTTACGTCCAAACTACGGGAATGGTTAACCATCGGTGGAAAAGAGTTTAATAGTTACAATGTGAAAGCGTACCGATTGTCAAGTTAGTTCACAGTCCCACAAGTACAAATCTGGGTACTTTGTACAAATACAGGTTTTCTCAGGCTTGCGAGCTAGTGGGCATCAGTGGTTTTAGTACCAGAAAATATGTAATACTAATAATAATTACAGTCATCCACAGAAATATGTCCGACTGAAAAAAAGTCTGTCAAAGTCGATCTAACGGTATTCAGCAATTGAATACCCGCAATCTGTTTTGATGACAACGACCACAATAATCACGTGCTATACCTAAATAAAATGCATAACAAAAAACCGTAAGCGTATTTCGTCGTTTTCACAGAAATTAGATGCAACTCAGTGTAGGGCCTATGGTTGGTATGGTGTCGGAATTGAAAACTAGCGAATGGGAATGCATCTTCTCAAAACAATGATAAAGGCCTACTTTCCATAACAATTGGGTCCTTTTCCAAACCCCGGCTTCGGCTCCGGCTCCGGCTCCAGGCTCCGTCTGATGTTCGAACCACCGCGTGCAAATACACGCTGTAGGAACAATCTATAACGGAGCCCAAGCCGGAGACGGAGCCCACGCCGAGGTTTGGAAAAGGGCCTTGGTTGTCGTGCAGTTTCCAAGCATGCCGTCGGAAATAATACGCGGGCAGCGTGTGAATTTAAAGGAGTACGGGCAAAGATCACACTGACTGTATTTACCGTACTTCAGCAGGGTCGAATGCGCGGCCTGTGTTTACTATTGCAATTACAAAAACCATCAAACATAACGTAACTTCCCCGAGGCTGTTTTATTTTATGCACAATCATAGGTTGCAACGTTTGAAATACATTAAAGGGCTCTTAAAATACATTCCCCCGAAATGCAAATATTATTAAAGATTTGGTACATGACATCAGGTATTGATAACAAATTAGAGGGAAAAAAAATGGTCTATGAAACTTTTTCGATCAGATTTTTATTTATTTATATATTTTTTGTAGTATCTTGAGAAGAGCCTCAATTGTCCTGAGAAATAAAAAATATCCACCCAAAGAAAGTACTTACTATCCCTTTTTGATATTTAAATTTTTGGGACAGTCAAAACAAGCACACTATTATGAACGTGCAGCCCCCCCGCCCCCCCAACTCCGACTCCGCTCGGTGTAAAACACCTGACCACTTATTTTATGTACTTTCTACAGATTGGCCGTAAGAACAGATGAATAATACCTTTAACCTTTAAATTAATTGATAAAAAAAAAACCCATAGAATCCGAACAAGTGTTTTGGTGGTGATGCCAAGACTGTGACAGGGCGGTAAACGGAAATACGGGCAAACGAAGTCCAGGTCCCAATCACAGGCTCTTATTCTCCGAGTCATGATACAGCACGTCACATGCAGAGAGAGAGAGAACAAAATTGACATGTTGAGTTAAAAAAAAAAAAAAAAAGGGCTCCCGTCCTTCCTACCGGCAATTCCGCGAGCCCAATTCAATAAATTTGTCTTAATTCCAATAGGAAGTAGCGCGCTTTCCTCCTATGTAAATTGAGTTAGCAGGTGGGCAGGTTAGACTTTCTGGATTTCGTTATTCGGAACTTTCATCAAGAAGGGGGGTGGGGTCGTGGGGGGGGGGGGGGGTAAGAAAACTGCTGGCGCTGAAGGTACAACTGTGAGCAGTCTATTAAAACATTACGGTTGCCTTTTGGGGGTATTGAGAAGAACTGAACATATGTAAAGAACGTTGAGCTAATTGGTTATCGTGACAAAGTGTTCTGTCGATACTGATTTAAGGAAAACACTTCAACAAGACAGTGTTACAATTTCATTCATCAATACAGTAGTGTTACAATTTCATTCAACAAGACAATGGTTATAATTTCTTGCGACCTTCATGGATCGTCCTTCCTCGCATCTAGATTACCAAAACATCTTTTCAAACAATTGCTGCATTATATCGTAATTTTGGAAGGGTTTCTCATTAGAGTTAGACTGGCTTAAAATTGTGTGAAATAAGGTCCAATGTGTTATCACCAAACAATCGATCTTGAACCGTCAAAAACCAGCAGCGACTCAGGGTACTTGAATCTTTAATGCTTCAATAATGACCAGTAATCGACCCATGTGTATCAACCAAGAACGAGTACCGGTACCGGACCATCGGATACTGTGCATGCATGGGGCCACCGAGGCCCCTCTGAACAATCCCGGAGGAAGCATTGGTCTCTTTAAGAGGCCAACCCACAGAAACTAGTATCGGTTCTTGCACGGGAACCTCTCCCGAGGAACCACTATCAGTTCATTTAAAAAGAAACAGTAAACGTCACCACTATCGACACATGTGCAGGAACCCTCTCACATGAACCAGAATCGGCCCCAGTGACAGGACCATCTCAACCGCAACCAGGAACCCATCCCGTGCAGGAACCATCCCGCGGGAATCAGTCAGAAACCCAATCGTAAAAACCACTATCAGCCCCGTCGCAAGAACCACCCCACAGGAACCAGTGTCTGCCTTTTTGGCAAGACTTATACATAATTATTTCCGAACGTATAAAAACGTTTTTTTTTTACCGTATTCTTTCCACACATGAAATTACGGAATTTCATCTGAAAACAAATCTAGAAGCACAATCAATTGCTATTAATTAACACTGCACTCTTTTTCAATTAATATAAAGAAGACGTTAAGCGCCTAATGATTTCGAGAAGTTTCATTCTTGATCCAAAATGGAAAGCTCACCTAATTAATACGAACAGTAAGCCCTGGTATTCCAGGGTAATTTCCCAGGGATTCCATGCTACATTCCCTGATCATCAACCTCATCACCTCAATGTCGAAAAAACCCCTCTCCCCTTAAATACTCACAGGTGTTGCCGCATACCTTGAGAGTATCAACCCTCGAGCTTGACAACCGGGGTTTCCTTGAAACCTAAGACAATTTTTAGGTTGGTTGCAATTGGTCATTTCCGAAGGAACGCAGGAGCGTGGGATGGATCTGGCATGCCTGGACTGGGCGCTGAACCAGTGGGCGCCACAACACCACTGGCCGTGGCTTCCTGTCGCACTTTGCTGAAGCAGGGACAGGCAGGGAGACCCGTGACCGATGATAGTTTTTTTGCAAATCATTCAGGTTTTCGGAGTCACTTTCAATCAAAGAGGAAATGATGATGCTTTACAGTACTCCAACCATCAGTCGCTTAATTACACGGCAATAAAAGGCGAACTCGAATATTTGTTTTATGAGTAAAATAAGTCATTTATCGCAGTAGATAAAATTACCCCTTTAAACAACTAATGATCCCACGCCATTTATAACAGAACTGACATTTTTCCTGTTTAGAACATTAACTTGAATGTCCCAAAAATCCGTTCCGTGAAAACAAAGATCAACTGAAAAGCAAAAATAACACGAGCAGTCGAAAGCTGGCGGATGTATGCAGCTAAAATAAATAAAAACGAACCAAGAATGCAGATTTCAACAAATCAACATTTCAGTTATAAAGTGGAATAAGATATGCCTTGAATAAACTAAATTTATTCAATGCACGACAATAATATTTATTAAAATATATTATCTTGACCACACCATATTGTTTATAATGAAAATAATAAATCTCTGATATCTGGAAACAAACAACATTCAAAGGTCGAATTTCACTCCAAAACAAGGGAGCGACTTTGAATAGTTAGAGCCCCAACATGCGACAATCTTGTTATTCTGGATATAGAAGAATTGGTCAGGGATACAGTTGGTATTAACCACGCATGAACAGGACAATAGTCTCTGACTGCCGAACACACACAAAGTCTCGCCGTGGGCAGAAATGACGTTTGGGACGGCGCTATAAAGAGCTCGGTGACAGACCACGGTTATTTTGCAATATGGGGTTTTAAACGCGAGTGCGACACAAAACGACTGCAACGGACACCACGCATTTTAGCCAGCTCCATATCAAATGTCACGTCCACGTAGAGCCCATAGGTAGGCAATTGATGCGCTGACTTCAACAAGCTCCACCCGCGTAAAATAAAGGAGGTTACCACTATTCTTACATTATTTTCAGAGTGCGACATTTCAGCCATGATACGGGTGGCTAGAAACGGGTATCCGGGCGTGGGAAGGTCAATTTGGAGGGGGCGGATAAGGGCAAACACGCAGGGGTCGCACTTTTTACTAAAGGCGAACTGAAAAGTTTGAAAGGGCAATTGACAAAATAATCTGCAATGAATAAAGATCAAAGGGACTTCAAAAATGAAGCAGACATTTACTTTTGGTACTTCAAGCCACACCAAACAAATTAAAATGGGGATTTCTGCAGCAGATAGATTTTAGAAATTGATTTGAAGCATTGCGGCGATCCACTTTGACACTTATGACCCAAATGGGGGCGCTCTTCCCGTTTCTATCGGTAACGGAGCAACCGCAATACAGTCAAAAAACAAAACAAAAACAAGTATGTTGGTACAAAATTTCCAAATCGAATGTCCCCATTGTTTTTTGAAAATCAATATTCTCTTTTTGACGTCGACTGCTTTATCACAAGGATATATTGAGAAAATGTGTTCGGATTCTGGTTTGCTTGCATGAGTGAAGTGTGTGTAAATACAGAGTATAGAAACTACGAAACAACGTACAGTGTATCAATTATTGAAAAAAAAAATAAGAAGATTAATTTCTATCAGTGAAAGCTCTCTGATCAATAAATTTGAAACCAGTACCTCTGTTTCCGTCTGAAACACTGTCAAATAGTAAAAGTAGCATCTCAAGATCCCCCAAATTCACATATTTTTTTGATCGCCGCAATAAATAGGCCCCTATGTGCGCGTAAAATAATGTGTGCCCTGACTGAAAACATGACCAATGAAACTGATGAAAAATTACAGGAAAACTAGAGGATGGGTCGAGTTTTCTCCGCAAACCCACCCTAGAGCAATGGTGCTTTATACGATAAACCTTTATCGAAAACTATTTTATTTGGGATTTGATTTGGTACGATTGGAACAACTTTCTGGTTAGAGTGCTTTGTTATTTTTATTGAATGTAGTAGCTTCTTCATTTCAAAACGTACATCACTGAATGGTTTGATTCAGACGGGCACATCAAGAGGGCGCTGTTTATACCATGTAAAGATCAAGTCCGGTGTCTTTTAGAATTGAAAGAAGACTATCTCCTAGTACCTCCATTTAGAATTGGGATTATTACAAGACAAAATCAGTAAGGTATTTCCATCAAAGACGGTAGAGGGTACAGCTCTGTGAATGAGTAATGCTGAGCTAACACAGTGATCATTAAATACAACACTCTCCGCCACCCCCCGGCCCCAACCCCGCCCACACACTCCCATGTTTACGTCCGAGGTGGTCCTTTGAAGCACCTGATGGGGTCGCAAACTATGAAAGAATATACAACTCATCCTTTTCACATAATAATAATAATAATAATATAGAACATTTATAACGCGCACAAATCCGCAAAAAACGCTCATGGCGCAAACAGAGCAACATGGTCATAAAAACAAAAGCAACGTACACAAGTACATAATAGTAAACAGGATGCAATCATGATTTACAAATGGAAAAACTGAAATAAGCATTTACACATGATCCCGACCATAAGTGCTTTGCATGAGATGTGTTTTTAACCTGTTTTTGAATGTCTCAAGTGATGGAGAAGTACGAATATTGTAGGGAATTGCGTTCCATAACCGGGGAGCTGCGACAGAGAAAGCTCTGTCGCCGGCCCCAGGACCTAGATGATTTAGGCACAACCAAGAGTAATTTAGCAGCTGATCGCAAACCAGACCGGGGTGGATTATATAATTCAAGTAGATCAGAGATGTATGGTGGAGCATATAAACAGCATACGGACAGCCGATCGAAAAAGACAAATAAACTTCAACAATAGGGCATTGTCATTTTTACACATTTTATAACAAGAGAAATTTATACCTTTTAAGCAGTGATAAAAACATAGCTAAACGTCATGAGGATTTACGTTCCATCTATTGTTGATGATTTACAAAAGATAACAAAGCAATGATACGTTTCCATAGGTCCCTCTGTCTATCTTACTATTTCCTATTTATTTCCTATTTACCACGACTTCCTATTTATTTCGGACAATTACTCTATTTTGGTATTGACAGCTGCCGTCTGACGAAGAATTACTGACAGTATAAGAAACAATGCATGGATATACAGTTTTATGGTCAGGGCTTCGTGCCACACGACAGATGTTTAAACTCACAAGAATCTCCAATCAGATTATAGCCCAGAACTGTATTAATAAAAAAAAAAAATATTATCTGTCAAATGTTGTTTTTGTAAATCGTGTGTTCCTCCCTTGCAAGTACATCAGAATGACATTACAAGATGCAACATATATACATACATTACATGCATCAAGAACGCAGCGCATTATTAGATTGGATACACATGATTGATGATATACACTTCTTGAAATTGCATAGTTAGATTCTCTTATGGAGATAGTGAGTGTATTCCAGGTTTGGGTAGCAAAATGAGAAAAGGTGTGACTTGATGCAGAATTGAGAAGCTTAACAGAGTTTGGGTTCTATGAGGCGAGTAGACTCATATGCTGAGCGCCTATCTACCCCCCCCCCCCCAATTTTCTCTATAATCCCGCCCCTTCACCAGGTTAGTCTGTGTACCCTATTGCGCTATTTATTTGAGGGGGTGAGCACAGATCAGAAATAGTAAGACTCAATTAAGTTGTTTGTTTATACCCACAAAAGATTAATTCTTTATAAAAGAGTAAAACAAGAGAAAACAGAATTAGCTATTGCAAACCGAAGGAGAGAACGAGATAGATAGATGTACAAGCAAGTCAACTATTTATAATGTTTGGTGAGCAGAAACCTAAACGCAAATGATCAAAAATCGTATCCCCTAAATTGTCATTGTTATAGCACCATCGTGGCCCACTTCCTCACAAAAATGCTTTTGATTGGTAAACGCTAACGTGAAACAAGTTACAAATGATTTACAACAGTTTAGTAACACGTTACTATACTGCAAAGCAATTTCTAGGTTAAGTAAGTACATGTACATTATGTGCTAACACGAACACTGGCGATACAGGGATGACCTGTAGTGGACGGCCAGCGCTGCTGGCAAAATGACTCCGTGTGGGTACGACCGACCTCCATGGTACGACCAATGCAGGGGACGAAAAAGCCTAATCAATATGGCCGCGAGCATATCCTTTATTTGCTCAAATTCACGCATTTAATTCCATTGATGAATCATGAGACATTTATGCACAATAAGTAAATTTAAACATTGCATTAGCACTAACAACACTATGTACACATTCGTCCCGTTAACCTCATGATCAGCACTACCTAATAACTCGACGACCTTCTAAGATGCCTCTGTGAAAATTTAGTTCATGTATAAGAAACAACTGTGGTGACAAAGCCCCGAAAAGTAACAAATTATACCAGCTTTGACATGCTCAGAAATGATGTACAGTACACACCACGTGTTAATAGTAACGAGAGGGTTATGGGACAGTAAAGTTTGGACTCACCGCTTTACAGCTCCGTAACCCCTGCTCTATGGAACAGATTGACTCCACACTCAGCCCTCAGATCATCAGAAACCAGAAACAGAAATCAAAGTTCTGACCACTTGACCAACATCGATATTCAACATGCCTGAAATGTTGGGTTGTACAGTAGATCCATGCTAAAATGCTCATCGCTAGATTCCTCCATTGACTATGTATGAGACAAGTGAGCCCACAACACCAAATACTCAATGACATACCACCACCGACTGGCCGGTGTTGGCTTTCCTTTTCACAGCTGTGACAAACCAGTGTTTGTGCACACAAATAGAATTATGTGTTTGATGTTGTCTTTTCAATTCATTCAGGTGGTCCTTGCCATTGTTGACCTGTACTATTGAAAGTGGTTTACCTTTTTATTTCTCCATCTTAAACCAGCGACATACTACGGCTCGTGGGTACAATAGATGACAGGGTATAGACTTTAAGTGGATCCGGGCAAACATTTCTTTCTTGATTTAAACTCAGATCGCTAGCTTCGAAGACTTTCTTTCTCATGCCGTGCCTCAGCTTTTGTGTGTAATGGGGCGAAAACCACCACGCCTTCGCTCTTACTGTAGTATGAGTTACATAATAGAACTAGAGCCAGCACTCGTTATGAACCACGCATACACAGGGACAAGCAAACTTCAACCACAGAGGAATGACAGAGACTTGCTCATTGCTTCAACTTTGTATTAATAAAAAGAAATCAACTTATAATGAAGTCCAATAGTTATCTCAACCGTAGAGAAAAGACCCAAACTCCTCTTTTCTATAATAAGTATGTGATCAAAAATGATTATTTTACTGAGGTGAGTATACACGCACGTCAAGCTGTTTGTCACATGATTTAAAGGCAGTGTAAACTTGTTAAAGACCAGTATCCGCACTTGGTTTATCCCAACATATGCATAATAATTTATAACAAAACCTGTGAAAATTTGTCTCAATAGTTGGTCATCAAAGTTGCTAGAAAATAATAAAAGAAAACTCCCCTGGCTGAATAGAATTGTGTGTTTTCAGATGCCTGAGAAAGGCTTCATGCCTGAAGCCTTCTCAGATTCAAATTGTTGGGGTGAAAAGTGACGTCTTTCTCTAATACTACATTTACTCAAAGGGGGGGGGGGGGTCATTTCTAACAATATTTGTTTAAATTCTTTTTTAAGCAGCTCTTCAGTGCTCTTTACTGAGTAAGTTTTTATGGTCATTAACTTGTGGGGTAATTACCAAAAGTACACCTTTAACAATGTGAAGTGTCGAGTGTGTGCAGCGAACAGCCCGGATACTGGATCATGTACATACAAGTAGCCACAAAAAATCCCGAGAACAGCTTCGAGACTTAAAACAAAAACATAGCCTAAAGCAACAGTCTGCAACTTTCCACTTTGACAGTTCCAATTAGATAGACGACAGAATTCCTTGATGCCTTCGTTGTGCAAAAATAGTCTGCATCGGAAATTAAACTTCCAGGCCAATAGGTGGCGCCATACATAAAATTGCAAATCGAGATCTGAAATTGTCACTTCTGCAGCAATCGATAAGCAAACATACGGGATTATTTGTATTGCTACCCGAGGTATCTGTGGATTTTGTTCCAGCTGGAATTAGAAAGCGCCCAGCAAAAACGAAGTTATAACTTAAATTGTTCAAGGACAAAACTGTACCTAATTTACCAACTATCTTTTAATGCCGTTTTGGAAGACATTGCGATTTTGAATTTGAATTACATACTTCATTTAAAAAGATTGAGGAATATTGTCAGCAGAAAACAGATCAATAATTTGGACAACCCCAATTTTTGAGGTAGAAGGGCCACCACCAACCCCCAGTCGGGTCAGAGGTGACCTGTCTTTAGTTAAAACTGTTAGTTGTTTTTGACCCATATAGGGGGCCTACTAGTAAACTCAGCATGATTTAACAAGTCAGTTGTATGTCTGCGTTCCATCAGTGCGTCACCTTCATGGCCACATCATGGAAAAGGACCTGGTCACATGTATCTGACAATGAGGACGTTAATGTGGAGTGGGAACAACATCAATACAAACAAGAGTTTGGACTGGGTTGCTACCGAAGACAAAATTCTCTTATGGATATGGGCCATTTTTAAATCTCTCTGATGTAGAACAAAACGTCAAAACAGAGCAGACCACGAAACTTAACTCCAACACCAAGACTTCAAACCGGCCTCTGCTGAGACCAGGCGAGCGAATCCAAGACTCGTGACGGTGCGGAAAGAGAACATGATGACCCGTTACAAATTAGGACATACCTTGCGTTAGAATCAACACGTTATCCAGAGCAAAGAGGCTACTGGGGTTAAGTATTCGATGCACTCAATGTACAGGTGTGATCTTGATCTCCATCACGTCAAACGCTTCCGTCTTGTTAAAGGTGTAGTTCAAGCAAGGTGTGATCAATTATCATCAAAAACACGTATACGAACGGTTTATTGTAAACGCGTACTTTGTACAAACTTGATACCAACCAGATTATTTCTTTCCAATCCCCAAAGTTGATTGTCATACCATTATCGAACTGACGTGTTCATTGGTGTTCAACCCTACGATGGTTCGTAAAAAGTAGCGAATCATTGGTCTAACGTATAGCGGACAAAAATAAAAGTGCCGAAGAAGTGTTTTATGATAACAAACTCAAAACTCCCTGGTCAGAATTGACCAGGATCTGCGTCCCGTGGGCCTAACCCATATCTGGGTAAGAATGACCCGGATATGTGTCAAAATTACCCAGATATGGGTCAAAAGGACGCAGAAGCCTATATAGTCAGCCTGACTAAGAAATGGGTGGGGTTCCATGGGACTCGGAGTCAGGGTCAATTCGATAATTATCGAGCTTTTAAAGTGCAGGATGAACACAGTTGTCAATAGTAAGAATTGGGTAGGGCCTAGGTGTGAACACGGTTCCCAGATGGAGTGACGTCACACACACACAGTCCCACACGTACCACTAAAACGTTACGCTGCATAACCAGTAATTATGTGGACATTCATTGGTCTATCTATGGTGATGATGTTTACAACAAGACGCGCTTAACACAATTCCTGTTTCCAATAGAACGGTTACGATCTGAATTGGTCACAGGCGATCCTTTCAATACTCCAGTTTTTAAGACAAGTTAATAATTGATTCTACGTATGTCCACATCTCGAACTTGATTATCATTTGGAATAAACTCCCACAGCGCCCCTATACCCAAAACCACACCATTTATTCTTTTTTTTATAGTTCAACATTCCCCAAGGCATCCTTGCTCTTTTTAGTGCAGACAGGAACATACCAACTACAAAGAAGTTCCAATCCTTATTGTTATTTTATCACACGAAATCACAACTTCGGCGACGAACGGACAGACAAAGCTGTTAAGCAGAAATACCGCTTAGTAAATTTCTTTGCTAAGCCAAATATTAACACAAACTACCAAACACAATTACCAAACTTAACACAAACAGAAAAGGGGTCAAGTGCATGCAGGCTACCAGTTCTTACGAGGGATTAACATGAAGTCCATTTCCCTACCTGTAAAATATGCCTTTAATTCGCCTGAGAAGACAGACTCGGTTTGCTTAGAATGCTGTCGTTCATTGATGCCATATGCGATCCACCACACCGTGATGTATTGAGGAGTACGCAATACTCGGTGGAATTGTGTGCAAACAAGGCGTCTTTCAGCCCCTGCTTAGCATCCACGCCTGTGAGACGGTGATGACGAACGCCAACCACGGCGAAGCCGGAGTGTCAGGCGGGTAATTGACAGTTTTTCCCTTCATGAGGTTGACACCTCAATCACGGTAAAGTCTCAATCGGAGACATGGAATTCATGGGGCTATAACAAACAGGCTAAAAGTTTCTGTATCTTTTTTCTTTAAGTTGAGCGGCTGATATTGAGCTGGTTTGAGTGCCAATCAGATAATTTAATATCTTTGAGAAGATCGTTTCAACATAATGTTATCTGTTTGTCTTGCCCGGAAAGTTTCAATGAAGGTTAAAATATCAAAAGGCCCATCATGCCAAGTGTCAGTTTATTTTTAAAAAATTAGCAAACGCCTCAGTGCAGTTCTCCTAGTCCTAGGTTCTAGGTGTATTACGTAATAAACTAGGTTAACTGAATACTCTCTACAAAGTTATGAAGCAAGTACTTGGCCCCAGAGAGCAACTTTAATCCACACACGGATTTACTCCGATTACCTCCCAGACTTTTATTAAGCCAACAATGTACATTCATCGTCATCACCCGTCAAGTTACGTCAATGAATGTCTGATGTGATTGGCAAGTAGTGCAATATATCGTCTGCAGAGAGAGACAGACAGCCTGTAAACACTCATCAACAAAATCCCTGTAAAATGAACACATTGCCAGCACAAGAGATATTTTGAACAGTGTCTTGCAAAAAGTTGTATGAAAATATGTGGATGTTTTTTCTTCACTGAGTTTTTATGGATCATGATGTCACCATCTATGTTATGTTCCCTGCATGCGATAACAACCGAGACTGCTGATACTCACTTTACCAAAAGGCACCAGACTATTTTCCACTGCAGCCTCGGACTACCGGTAACTTTCATGTAACACTAACAGCCCAATGTAGCCTGTGACATTACATCACAATTGAGCCTAGACTTCCTGCAGGCACAATTTGTACACAGCTCAATAGAAGGAAAGCAAAACCTTGGTATTTCATGATTCCACTGTACGAATTTTATCGACTTTTGAAATGAAGAAAGGAGGCAGATCTCAAAACTTGCTGTTTCTTGATTTCATGTGGTACGGTTAATACAGTTTTCATGACCAGTCTTTATGACCAGTGTAGTATGTAATTGCCTGCCAGGAAATGCCCTGGAGTGTACAAGGTCACTCTATGATAACATTTACATGTTTCCGTCTTAGAGAACTGGTTGACTGTATTGCCTCGTTTTAATTTGTCAAACTGCTGGTCCGTAATCAAGCATGGAGGGGCAATTTTACACATTCAAACTTTTTCCCCCTCTCTATTCAACACATAAAGTTTGTAACTTGGAATAACAGGTGCAGCACGTGTGACGTTAACTAGCAAAAAAAACGGGGCCGACCCAAGCATCACATCTCAAGTTCACGGCTATCAATCACGACCGGGACACTCACCGGAAGGTAACCCGTTTATGACGGCTGAGGAATCGCCCGTTTGCGTGTACTACGGAGCTTAAGAAACACGGACCGGGGTTTCAGTGGTGGTGATCAAACTGGTTTAAGCACCATTGTCGTGTAACTCTGAACGACTTGGTATTGTCACGAACAACTTCAATTAAACTTCTTGCTGTAAAAAAATTGTTGGACTGGAATGTAGTCAAATGCTGATATCGTGCACACTATTTTCCTTTTTATTATTAAATTAACGCCCAGAGCCTGAACATTTCACTACCCCCTGAACATACCTTCAATAATCACGTGGAGAATGTTAGTCAATTAAATATACTAATGAAATAAAAACAAGGAAATCTTGTAATGATCGTTGTCCACCTCTCTGCAAAACCGCGCCTTGGGAGATCGGGGCCGAGTTTCACACCAATTCAAAACACACTGCACACTAGGATTTCAGTCAGAAGTTCATATATTTTAGATTTAATACATCCAGCACAGGTATTTCAGCTGATTATAAATGTAGGCACATCATTAAAAAAACAACATCAACAACAACATGAAACGCCATCACTTCAAGTACTACACAAAATCTCCACTGTAAATGTACTTTGAGCAATAGCACGTCACCAGGAAGAGTGGGACAACCCACCAATCAAACAGCGTGTCTGTATGCCCACAGTATTTCTATTATAAGTGTATGACTGCTATTGGTCGATAATAAAGCACGTGACTGATGGCGTCATGATTTCCATACATAATCCACAATCATTTTCAATCACTCTCGTAAGTTTCTAAAGTATTTGATATAATATGACGATATAGTTCTGTAAACCAATCAGAAAAGTACGGTAGACAATACTGAATAAATATACTATAGTGTACAAATAGATTACAAAGAACTGCCATTATCAACAGCGAAATATAGCACACACTATCTCCAACAATGTTCACCAATGTATTAATGCATTCACTGGTCATGCATGTTCTATCTAGATAAGCTGAATACTTGTCGCAGTAATTGCCATCAAAACTTGAAATAATGAGTCATTGTCGCAGAAATCAAACCCCAATATATCACCTCAAGTACTGTATAAGTATATATCTACGCAATTCTCTTATATACATACACTAAATGGTTAACTGGTAAATATGAATTTACAGTTTGTGCATTTTAAAAAGTTGGTTTAAAAATCATCTCCGACTTAGACTGAATGATAACAAAATAAGGACGCTCAACTACTATAAACAAAAAACAATGTTGAAATTTCGATATTTTCGCATACAATTATCTATAATAAAAAATAATTAAGAAACGTAAAGTATTTCGTAACTTATCGATCGTTGTTCTGGAACAACTGAGGATGCCTTGTGGGTCAATTTTCTTGAGTTGATACGTACACAAAAATCATGCCTACTAGTACTAAAGACAGACTTTTAGCCAAAATACGCACATAATATAGCTTAGTCGATTGGTTCTCCGCTAACTGTTGCTTACCACATATGCTAAGCACTATTGTATGAAGCTCCATATTGATTTCGACCCAGGCAAAGAACTTGTTATCGGTGAAGAACGAAATCGGGTGTATAAAATCTACAGTGAAAATCACTTCAGAAACACCGATCAAGTTTCTTTCCAACTATAGGCCTACATAACGGGCTTGTTCAGTTTTTATCTAACAATCTCAGACCCCCCTCAACATGTTCACACAAACAAAACAATGAGCAAGTGGGACATCCCCCTCCCCTCGCTTAATAACAATCGATGAGAAAAATCCACTATCGTTGCCTACAACTTAAGTACTCGAATATTTCATCATTTTGATACAAAGTCAGTAATTATAAACATTATTATTTAGATTATATCCGAAATTCACGAGGCCTGCTGCATGGGAATCCAAGGAGCCCAGTGGAAAAAATTATTTTACATCTATACAGGTTTTTTAAAATTATTATTTTAAGTAAGATACGATTTTAGATTGTAAGTACACAAGCTGAACTTGCTTCCTAGTCTCTATTCTGATGCGGCTCAATTCCCATTTCAAAGTTTCAATAATTCTTTTAGTTTTCATTTATAGGCCACAAACATGCTTGCAAGCCACTTATTAAATATTGATCGACATGGCACAATCTTTCCTTACCAATCTTTCTCGAGGGGCATCTTTCTGACCAATCATTTAATGCAAAATACATTTTAATTAATTGGATGATATACTGAAACAACTTCAGCAAGGCTCTCTCGGAACATGAGGGCGCTCTAACCAAAAATGCACAACATACATCAGTAGCAGACTAAAAGAAGAAGGGAGTAGGTCACTACAAGTGGCAAAACTTTGATGTGGCTTAATCATAAAAAAAACATTATATTAAATTATACATACCAGTAGACTTACATTTATGAATATTATTTATCTTTTTAAGTTCTTATGGCCGAAAGTGAAAAAGCCACTGGTTTAACCCAGTCGAAGAAATGCTAGTCTGCAGACAGAACTGCCGGCCAAGACTGGTGGGGGAAAAAACGTTGATGTACTTATATGTTCACTCCTCAAAAGTTGAGATGGTTTCTGGAAAGCTTAGGGCCTAATGAAAGGGGAGGTAATGCATGTACAGTGCACAATAAATACCATTACCATAGCTCCTTCTTTTGGGGTTAATTAAGGCAAGAGCCGTAACCACGCTACCTCCGACACCAAATGCTTACAGAATAGCCACAGAGCCTGGCCTTCCAGCAGGCACAGTTTGTACAAGCTAAAAACATAACATCTTACACTTTATGGAGATTGCAAACTAGGATTATTGTAAATTTTATGACGTGAAGAGGGCTTATCTCAAGTCTTGTTTAATAAGCTTTTATTATCAATTCTGGATTTCATGCGGTAAGTAATATATTAATAGACAACGTCAAATTTCTCATTTGACCAGTGACATATGCCTGTCAGAAAATGCCCTGGAATACACACAGTCACTTGTTTTGAGTGTGCGTGTGTGTATGGTTTTGTTTTTTGTTTTGTAAACAAAGCGTTATAATGTAGTCTACACGTTTATTTGGGTTGGACACGTGAAGAAGAAGTTACTTGTAAGATGGTTGCAGTGACCTACTCCATTTGTTATAGTAGTCAGTATCCCGTGACTGGGGTTTTGGGACGAAACACGCGGTATTCAATGAATCAACACGCAATGAATCAACACGCAATGAATCAACAGTCTTGCACTTCAGATTGATGTGTAGTTGATGCTCTAGAATGTATACCGAGACCAGTGACATTATAAAATAAAACAACTGCAGCTGGTGGCCCAAACTAACACAAAACGCATCCGTGTTAAAGCGTGCTCAAAGAGAATCGATTTGAAATTATTTAAATGTTTGATAAGGACACGCAAAGATTGTGAGATTTTTGTTTTGCCGACAAACAGAAGTTCCTTTGGTGTATTGTCTTCAATGTTAATGCCCAATTTATAATGTATGCAAACAGGAATTGTCCAACAAGTTGTGACTGGTAATTGGGGTTGCGCAAACTGCGAGCAACCTGTCAAAATGACTATGGGCCTGATGTACAAGCCACCTGAACACAAACGACACCTGAACGTAACAGCCATGCAAGCCACTTGCAAATACAAGCCATTTCATTTACATATTATCATAAAACTTCAAAAGCCACTTTAACAAAGCACCTGCACACAAGCCGTTTATACATCATTATAAATTACCTACTACCTAGTGTGCACATTCAAGCCACACACATGCCTACACGCCGTTTGAACACACAAGCCACTTATGCTTAAACGCCATTTGCGCATGCAAGCCACTTGTACACAGAAGCCACTTCTGCATACAAGCCACTTTTAAATAATGTCAAATAATTTTTTTACAACAAAGCTGTAAATGTATGTAAACTATCATACATCCACCGCACCATAATGAGCTTTGGATTTTCCCATCCAAAATGCACAGGCCAAGTGCCTAGCACAATTAAACCAATCACATTATTAGTTACAACTGGATCGAATTGCTGCACTGCCCATAATATTAATAACAGTGCCTTTACTACGACCCACCTCCCACAAAGCCAGCAACTAAACGGAGCTAACACTATAATGTGAAAATCGGGAATGGGGAGAAGCAATTCAGAAGGAACTTATCGGTGAATAACAAATTATTCCACATTTCAAATGTAACCATGTTTCTTTAACTCATTAAAAAACTTTAAGAATCCACGATTCTCATATCGAAACGAGGCTAGTCTGTTTATAAACCCTTCCAGCCTCAGTCTGGTTTGTGGGAAGTAGAAAATGGCTGCATCATAACAAAGTAAATTTCACTTTTGCGTGTTTACGGTTTGCCCCGATACAGTTAAGCACATCGAACTTAACAACCGTCAACTCTAAAACGGTTGTATTTGCTGATTAAAGGTGCTGCATACGTTTGGTAATTGGAGCCTACTGATTGTGTTAATCCTATATAAATGTAGGTACATACAATAAAACTAACCTGTGAAAATTTCACTTCAAAAGGTGTTCGCGTTTTTGAGATATCACCGAAAAACCGGAGCGAATATTTCCACGCAGGAAGAATATTCCCCATAGGAATACACAGTCTGAGAAGCGTTTCTGACAGAAACGCTTCTCAGATTCAAATTTTTGGGAATAAAAAGTGATATATTTTTCCATAACCGTAGTACTTCGAAGTTAAAAGTTTCTCAACATTCATTATACTACCCAAAGCTGCTGTTCTTCTTACAAAGTAAGTTGTTATTGCCATTAATTTTCAGAGTCATTACCAAACGTGTACTGTGCATTTAAGTACTAATTATTAACATACCGTCTCCACAGGCTAATCAAAGCATAAAGATATCTCCACTTGCCTTAAACATTATATTTCAATTTCCTAATTCCATGAGCCTTTTCGGAAACTTTACAGGTAACTTATCGCCTTGTGTTTAAATGAGAATACAAATGCGAAATTCTATTTGACGTTCACCAACGCAGTGAAACAACAAATTGAAGTGGATTCTATCTTATTGAACATTTAAGACATCATGGAAAATAATGTTCAAAGCTTGGTTTTTGGTACAAAATGTATAGACAAAATATTGAATACCGGTACCACTGTGTGAACTTTCTCAATAACTTACTCCACACCGATTATAATTACAAAACGTCTCATAAATCCAGACCCGCTTTTGATCACTTCTACCCGGCCACCCTATCTCAGACAAACAAGTGTATCCTTAACATCAACAAAGTTATACAAAATTTGATCTACTTAGTTTGTACAAATTGCAAGTTCTGAAAAATTTTCTCAAATTTTTTGAAAATGGCAAGAAAACCAACTGGCTACAGGAATATCCAATACACTGCATTTTTGTCCAAGATAACCACATAGGATAGCATACATACAGAATAGAACTAGTACTTGTAAGTTTGGAAACAACTTTATTTTTGTGTATTAAAAAAGAAGAAATCATACAAAATATTAAAAAAATCATGTACTGGGCTGGTTAACTAAATAAAGGTAGAATTTACCAGTTATCGTTTGTGCACACTTGGCTAGTTTGGGAAGAACACTATAATGTTTGTGTGTATCAATGTAAACGAGGATCGCATTGTAAACCACGACTCGTAACGGAACGCAAAACAGCTTCGTTTCCTTCTGGGTTTTGTTTTGTATTTTACACTCCGCGATTTCACCGAGACCATTTACCCCGATATCGATCTACGTTTGTCTGTCCGTCTGTAATATCACATCCACTACGTTACACACTGCGAGAGGTTGATCAGAGACAGGGAATAAAGTTACAACCCGCAGAAAACGGATAATGCATAATAAAAATAACATAGTTATCTTTACCTTAATTTCGTACACAGATATCATTCTACTGACCTTATCTTCCGAATAACATGATTGAAAATCCATAGATCGCGATGGAGAAAATCATCCAAAATGTTGAACTCTCCGAGCGAGACTAACTCGTTGTGCAGTGATACCATAAAGTTCTCATACACAACCCCGCGTATGGAAACTAGAGGAGGTCCAATTCCACGGCCCGGGGCAATCTACAATATCGTTATATATTCCACTGGTTTACTTTGAGATACCAAACAAGGCTGGGATAAAGTTTCCTCCGTATGTCTAGGCCTATCCTGAGGTGTCCGTTTCCGAAGCAGTGGTTGGCCGAATGGATTGATTGAGGCAATAACTGCAATACGTACAGCCCGGCCCGAGAACACACTCAAGACTGCATCTTGACAGTGACTCGCAGCGTGTTTTAAGCGTCGTCCCGGCGGGGTCCAGCCCCTTGCCGTCCCCCGTTGCTCCTTGACCTGTAGGGGTCGCGCTCGCAATACGATTGTGGAATTGAAGTGATGAATTCCAACTCCCACTGGTAGTTACAATTACCGCTCGGCTTTTGTATTATTGCCTCATTAAAAAAAGAAACACTTCTCCAATCGGTGTCATGTAGGCCTATTTAGCTACTTTTGTTCATGATTATGAACCAATGAAACTTTAGGTGTTCCTCATACCTAATATAAATAATGTATCAAACCTAGACAGTGACGTAGTTAGTCTGAATCACTGTCCACAGTAGTATTTTTCGTTATCGTGCTTGACTACAGAATTATCTGGCTTCTTCCTAGTTTTTAAACAGAAACAAACCAAAAGCAAACGCCGTTTCAATGAAATTGTGGACCCCCCCCCAAACACCAACGACCGAATTTGAGAACTAGACAAATCCAGATCTTCCACCGATGAAGCATTTATGAGTTACAGTCCGATTATCAGACTAAATAATTCAACCCCGGGGCTCGAACACCAGCGTTCTCCAGATACCCCTGGAAATTATTGCAAGAGTTTCGGAGAAAACATAAATCAAACAATGGTGGATGGGTCTGGGAACGAGCTACAAATCAAGATCGTGGTATGGGGTTGATCCCTGTAGTAAATCATTCCCTTTGTTATTAGGGAAGAGCTAAAATACAAATTGTACCATCTCTTTGACTATTATATACGTAAACTATAATCTAACTAACTCTAAACTGTTTTCAATCATCTTTCAAGAAACAGTGTATTGCTTTGACTGTCACACGTGGACGTGAATCCAATAAGGCAACGGCGCTATGTTTCTCTCAGGTGAAACATAGTATGGGATGGGCTTACATGATATTTAACTATCATCCAATCACAACAGCATATCAGACACACGTGCAATTATAGTCTGATACCGTTGTGATGCGAATGTAACTCTCCAAAATGCTGAGCAAAGTCTGAGCACGGTCTCCTATGAGGACGATTATCTTAACATGCAAGCGACTGACGACCATATCGGCAATGCAAAAGCAAGCTCTCACATAAACAGTGTACACAAATTACATACACCAAGAAAAACATTATATGTAGCCCTACGTTATGATAATACACAATGTGTTTACATGGAACACACATCATTCACCCTGGAAAAGCTACACAGAGTTGATCGGCAGAAAGTGCTTACAAACAAAAATAATAATCAATTTAGAAATAAAAACAGCTAAACAGCTGTCGTCAGGAGGCCAGTTAAACTATGAATAAAAAACACATAGTCGCTGGTTTCCTGTCGCGAAGATGCTTAGTACATGTCCCTGATAAGCATCGCTGTGGCACTGACCCTCAATGTAACGTCAGAAACAGTAAAGTGGAATAAATACAAATATTTGGGAATATCATATAAACCTGATACTGTACAGCTTCTCAACCGTGCGCTACTTGTTCATGGTCAATTACACAGCCATACCCCCGGCCAGTGGGGAATGCCACCTCAGGTCGCACAATACAAACGGCATCGCTACATCGCCACAGCTTGCGACTCTGGGAAAACCTATATGGAAAACATTTCCGTCGATTGTAATTCTTCTATTTAGGTGCTTCTAAAATTCGTTCAGCTTTGAGGGATTTGATGTTGCGCAGTGATCGTAATACTTACATTATACTAATAATTATGAAGTCTAGAGGTCAACAAAATAAATTAAATAAGTCATTTCTTATGGAAGCGGTGTAAGATTAAAATCTCGGTCCAATAGTATTAAATATAGGACAGCAATATACAGTACGAAATATTGTTTCAAAAGTAAACACAGATCACATGAGATTATCTGGTGTTGGAGAAATGGAAAAAAATCGGGTTTGTTTAAAAATATTAAAGGTTAAAATAAAAACCCACATTTTACATTAGCTTGAAAACAAATAAACAAACCCTAAACTGAAATCGCAATCGCCACACATTTTCAAAACCATTGGTTATGTTACAAAATGTTGTTAAAATGTCACGCATTATTGGATCATAGAGGAAGGTTCATGGATGTATGACATAGGAATCGACTTCTCAGGAAAACAAAATCTGTGAAGAACAGAATCTTAAATAGGTAAAGTACATGCCCACTAATCCTGCTTTAAGGGGTCATAGGTCAAAGGTTACCCTGAATAAAATGTAGACTTCTTTGAGTTGATACAATTACAGCACACCTTAGAGAGTATAGTCGACCGAAAGGTCATAAATTACACATCAGTCACTGGCAGGAAACACTCCTTCCACATCCGTTGGGTCAAAAGGTGAGGGGTCAGAGAGCACAGCATCCTCTACAAGGTCACACTCTTGTACGCTCCAGTGAACCCGGCGTGAATTACCTGCAATTAAACAGTAACATTAAATTTATAATCCGATTCCTTTTCTCTGTTTAGAGAAAACAGACAGAAGACAAAAAGGCAAGAAAATATACAAAATTGAAATAAGGAAGACTAAATGTACTCAGATTGGAGTCTGATGAACTAGCAATACGTATGGAATGGGGGTCAATATCCCTATCACAATAATACCCAAAGATCATTCTTGGTAATAATATAACTATAATGGACTCATTTGATCACAGATAAGTTATAAAACAATGTGGGCCTTTAAAAGAGAAAAACGAACTAATACAATATCGGTATGGTGTTTAGGTTGTGAAGACCACACCAGACAACATGATATAATCACACAACCAGCAATGGAGGAAGAAACAACCAAAGCATCATTTACATAGCGTGTTAATTAAATCTAGCGAAGATATCACAATAACACAAACTCATCAATGGTTGATTTCTTAACAGGTTTCTCGACTGGAGAAGCAGGCAATCGGCAGCAATGATACACGGGCCCAATTTCACAGAGCTGCTTAAGCAGAAAATATTGCTTACCAATTTCCAGCAGAAATGAGCAGGACACTCCAGTCACAGATGGTACATGTGACCATTGTATTTTGGCTGGTAACTTTATTCTGGTAAGCATTGTTGTTGTGCTCAACTGTACTCTTTGTGACTAAGCATCAGCTCTGTGAAATCCCTGCTCAATACGATTCACCTCAATATACCCTTCTTAAATCGTGTCAAATTTAGGGCAGTGTCACATTGTAGTGATTCATTAAACCTATGATTAAACTGTATCCTCTTGAGATTTTGATTCATGTGTAACAAATGGAGACGGCAATTAACACCCGTTGGACATTCCACAATGGCACCGATCAAACACTAATTTCAATAATGTTATGGTTACAGTAAATCACCACATTGTGACACATGGGGAAGCTGGTAATCAAATGAGCTTCAAAACACACATTGGTCTTCCAAGACAAAAATGTGCAGAATATATCAAAAATATAGTGCAATGCCCGACATGCTCTTTGAATATAATTATTAACAAACAAAATAGTAATTAATACATTTATATGTATTAATGAATGATAAGTCAAGCTCACAAAGGGCAGCTTCACAGATTTTGACATTGCAGAGATTGCAAGAAGGCGAAACTATAGTCTCAATTCTTTATGACAGGGTCATCCAAAGCTCACTTTCTTTAAAGTAGAAAATAGAATTAGCTGTTGCAAACTGCTTACCAACCAAAACGACATGTGGTATAAATGCAAAAAATAAGTTAGTGGCCTGACGTTTCGACCCTAGCAGAGTCTTTCTCGAGTCTTTCTTTAAAGTAAAGAGCAGTTTCTTTTAAGATGTTCACATTGAAGAGATTGTTTAAGCCCTGCAATGTCAATGCATTCCATATCGCACTGTGCATCATCAATATTTTGAAAGTTAGCACATCTTCAAAACCACTCACCAAACTCCTCAAAAACACTTTTGAAAATTACAAACATCCTCTGAAAAAAACTGTCTGAATTATATTTGATAACCGACGGTGCAGCAATGTAATATAAAACACCCCAGGACTTTGGAGGACATCAATCATTCCTTTCCCCTAGTTCTTAACAAACACACAAATCAAGCTTTGAAATTATTACAGATTACATCCTTCGTGATGAACATGACGAACGATGACTTGATTTATGTCAAAGATGTTGTAAACAATTTCGTTTCATATACTGCGATTTAGCAGATCGAAAAGTCTATCAACATAAATAAAAAACCAATACAAAATATAGGGCAAATACTGAATGAAAACATTGATACAAAATCATACAACCATTTTCATTTCTGTTTTTCATGAGCACCTATTGAACCATTTCACGACGCGCAGCGCACTTTATACGCGCGCATATCCAAGCCCCACCATTATGGGAGTCGTATGAATAAAAAAGGTACACAAAGGAATTGACTTCCAAAATGGCGGAAATGGTAGCCGCGCATTGTGCAAGGTGTCAATAATATACAGAATTTAACATTTTGGAAGTTTCCTTTAAATACATATTTCTTGTCATGGAAAGTAGGACATTTTAGTACAGCTAATATAAAAAGCTGTACATACCACAACGTAAACAGAACACGAAACACAATACGCACGTACCGTGTACAGCGAATTAGAGGCATTTTCTCCTGTCACAATCCGTTATTCCAGAAAGATTTATGGTCTCCAAATCATACATAATTTCACGACGATATTGTTTGATTTCTTTCATCATTTGCAACTAGTTACCTCATTCCCATATCCCTGGTGCTGCGATACGTCTGTCATGTTACTCCCTGCTGGGACCGCAACCTACATTGTCACATCTCTCAAGTGAATCAATTAAATAAATGCCTTTTGAAAAGCAAGACCATGGGAGGGATCCATCGGAACCGTAAGAAATGCTTTTGTTCACTTCTCCATCCCTCACAGGTGGTTCTGAATGCGTGTTTTATGTCCCTTTCTAATTTTTACTACTACTGGAACGGTTGGGATCGTCAGTGAAATTCAAAACTTGCGACAAGAAAGAAAAGAGATACCAGTACTGTGAAATCAATGAGGTGCTATCTAGCAAATACCCACCAGGTGATTTGTATCGTGGTATCAAGGGAGGTTCTATATATGATGTACTCTATCAAGAAGTGTAATGTGATACCAATGATTTGCTATCAATGAGGTGATATCGCTAACTAAGTATCAAAAAGTACACATGAAAGAGCTGATGAAATGATATCAATGAGGTGCTATCAATGAAGCAATGACAATGATGTGCTATCATTGAGGTGTTCAATAAGACGATATCAATACATTGGTTTCAATGAGGAGCACTGAGATCAATGAGGTGCCATCAATGAGGTGCTATCAATGAGGTGCTATCATTGAGGTGCTATCATTGATATACTACCAATGAGGCGATATAGATAAATTGTTTCACTGTGGAGATACCACTGAGATCAATGAGGTGGTATAGTTGAGATACTAATGATGCGATATAGATAAATTGTTTCACTGTGGAGATACCACTGAGATCAATGAGGTGGTATAGTTGAGATACTAATGATGCGATATAGATTGTTTCACTGTGGAGGTACCACTGAGATCAATGAGGCAGTATCAATGAGGTGCTATCAACATAGGTGATATCAACAAATTGTTTCTGAGTAAAAATTCCACGGAGACCAATGAGGTGCTCATTGAGGTTCAAGTATTGAGATCAATGAGGCAGTATCAATGAGGTGCTATCAACATAGGTGATATCAACAAATTGTTTCTGAGTAAAAATTCCACGGAGACCAATGAGGTGCTCATTGAGGTTCAAGTATTGAGGTGCTACCTGTTTCAATGCAGTGCTCTAAATGGGGTTGTACAATGAGGTGAGGTATTAATAGCGGGTACCAATGATACGTGACACTCATGGTTGGTGCACATTGCATCGGAACATCATCTTATATGCCTAAGGGCACATACTCGGGAGAGTCCATGCTACTGCTGCAGCAGAGGTGATATGAACGAGTTCATATCATTGAGGTGGTAGCAATAAGGTGATATCAATGAAATAATACCATCGAGGTGACAACAACATAGTGAAACCATACAATGAGAGTACCATTCGTAAAGTGAAGTACACGAACACATACATAACATTAGATATATTGCACAAAATGTGTATTGTTTCAAATGCAAAGATCGCTATTTTAGAACCATTTATCAAGCACAGCAAAAAATAAGTCAACTTTTCAAGATAATCTCCAATACCCCAAAGTGGAACTCAAACGAGAAAATAATTCTGGAGAGGTTAATATGCAGTAAACCGAATGAACATTCGATACCTTCACCTTGCCGGTGTCAGTCACCTCCAATCAGACTGCAACATAAACACTCTTATATTCTACAATACATTGGAATATTAATTCAACAACTGTAGAAATTTGGGCACAGCACCGGGCCAATTACCGCCGTCCCGGGAGGCACACTGACCGCTAAAAAGTCACAAACATTCCTCCTGGGCCCAGTGATGTCTTCATATTTGCAGACACAAATATGTACAGTTTAAGAACTGCATGTACCTGGTACTTTGTGGTATTTGGTAATAAGTTTAACAAATGGGTAACTCTGTAGGAAACAATGGGTTTTCAGAAAGATTCTAACTAACTCGACCCATCCTTCCCAAATTACAAGTTCCTTACACTTTTTGAAGGCATGATACTCGATTGAAAATAATTTTTAAAAGTCAATACACTTGCCATCAGTACAAGTTTTCCTGTGCTTCATTTTCTTTCTAAATCTAAAAAACAAGCACACTCATGTACATGAATGTGCACAAAACACCTTTAATAATTCTGTGCTTTGTTGAGAATACGACTTCCTCTTCTAAAAAAAAATAATAAAAAAAATAAATATCATATTGACTTCTAATTTCATTTCATGGAAAAAATGCACATTATCTTCTTGAATGTACAGAATCTGTAGGATTGATGAACCTCGACCGTTGGGGTTGACTTGTTTGTGACGGAATTTCCCAAAAAAGTACAAAGTACACTGGTGTATAGCTCAGGCACTGGACAACAATTTGCCAAATCACTTTAGCACACGTTTAAAATTGCACATTGGCTTTCCATATCACATCAATACTACCTATGTGTGGTCTTGTACCCAGAGCCCCAAAATAACCCCCAAGGATGTGTACATTGGCTTAGCATATTATCATGTGCATGTACACAGAGCTAGCTTCATGGCACTTCCCCAGTTCCGCTTATAATCTTAGCTCTGGGCCAGGAAACCCACTGTTGTTTGTGTAAAAGCAATCACCGGCAGTAAACACACTTTTCTAGGGGATTCGATTTGATACCGGGACTCGGGGATGTTTGTAGAAGTTGGTTCATACCAGTAAATTGATTTGTCATATGGGGCTTGGTTTGGGGAAGTCAGAACTTGGATTGGGTCATTACCAAAGGAGAACAAAATGCAACTTTAAATAATTATTTAAGTATTAAATTTAAACAAAATCCAATGTTAATTAATTAGTGATATTTCAACTTGCAACTGACTGTCCCATTAATACAATGGCATTGTAAAGTAATCTGTACTCTTCTCCCCGAATTAATAATATCCAATCTCCAATTATCCTACAGACAATCCAACCACATCACGTACAATTATGTTTGCAAGAGCTGCCAATATTTGCATCATGCAAATAGAGAGATTTTGTAAAACAATCCGGGAGTTAACAAAAAATTGCATTTAATTGAATAGGGACAAAGTTTCCATAATCAGCAAGATTTCAAAATGTGTTCATCAAAACATGGGAAGATTGGTTTATTTTCAGGGAACTGTCTGCAGAATCAGGGAGAGTTGGCAGCTATGGTATGGGAAGGACATGGTGAAGGTGAAGGTGGGGGGGGGGGGGGGGGGGTGGGGGGAGGTGACCAAAGGGAGTGGTATCAGATACTCCATTACAATACATGGAAACCAAAGTACCATTCCACTCAACATTTTGCACATCATGAAAATGCAACTACCATGGTATACATGATGTACATGTGTATATCATAATCGTGTTTTATAAGTTGTCTACAAAGAGGCTCGAAAGCAAATCTACACAAAGCACGATAACATAATATAATAGTCCCTTCTGGGTTTTTTCATGTTGGTTCTTCTTTTCCATGAGGAAGAAACATTCCCCTCTTAAACAAACTTCAAACGGCACATTTCGAGAATAACAACATGAACTTTCAGTGTTATGAATTACTCTAAAGCATTGTGTGTTACTTCAGGAGCTAGTGTCTGGGCTCCAACCCCCCCCCCCCCCCACCCCTTCCACCAACTACCACCACCAGGGGAGTAAGGTTTCAATGACAAGACAAACAACTGCATCAACACAGTAGCACTTCTCACCAATCACAGGGGTCACCCCTGCAGCAACATTCCCCCATGTAACACTGCAGTATGGGAGCAACGTTCCATCCACCCTTGTGGAATTATCACTGGTGATAATTGGAATTGTCACCCGGCCAAAGCAAACACAGAGGATTGCAGAACTCAGAGATTTCCTTTCTCAGCCCCCGGGGCCTTAAATGCTACCCCTCCATAAAAACCATTAAATGTGCAACTTCTACAGTTTTTTGGGTAAAAAATGCAACAACAAAAAACCCACATTAGTTTTAAGTTTCCCTGAACATGACAAATTATACTTTGAATTGAAACCCTTTGGAAATTTGAAAGGTAAAAAATTGTTAAATTGCCAGAGTTTCTGATGTTCTTTTGAGTGTGTGCAAAATATGACCTGGAATAAAAGATGTCCACACAGTGTTTTAACAAAATAGAAAATATTAACTTTTCTTAGAAGAGCATTTTCTAATAGACCTTATGCAAATGACGCTATTTGACAATGGAAATCCTTGATTAGAAGGTTGCCTATTGGCTGATCTTGTGGGCAGCGCAAACATAGATGTGCGTTTCCATTGTTTTATCATCATTTTACCTCTAGGATGGCGACTGGATGGCTTTAATGCATAATGTCCACTGTGATAAGTTGTCTAAAACATGAAGTACTTTATTTAAGGAATCCCCACAGCAAAAAATCAGTAAAACAAGTTCTAGTGGAAATGGGAACAGTTTTAAGAGTGTAATTTTTTCCAATTACACCATGACAATTGAATGTCCATAGAGTGTATGTGAACCACTACAATGCGGCAGCTATTTGTTTTTCTTCATATATCCTGACTGCTGCAACAGGAAAAGAATACTGATGATAAAATACACATAGGGACCAGACATAGAGCCTCGGTTTGGCTACATTGACATTTCAATTGAATGGGACAAATTATTCAAAATGGCCACATCATGAGAGTCTTTTCCGACATACGTTCAAGATTTCTCGATCCAGAAATAAATTAAAGAAATGGAAATATTTGCCCTCGGCAATTACCTCCACTATCATGACAACAGATTTATGGAATTCTTTACAATAACAGTCATATTTCATGAAACATGAATTCTACCATGTTGAGGTTCAATGACACCAGTGAGTGCCAACTAACACGCAATGGCTGTCGTTATAAACAGTGCCACAACTGAGTTCAAGGAACTACTGTGTGATGTGCCAGTTAGAGATTTAAAATTTACGTGACCTCGAGAACACCCCTTTGCAAAGGTCATGCTGCTGCAAAACAAGAAATTCAATAACCTCTGCAGCCAGTGCAGTTTGGTGAACAAACACATAATGGTAGGTTTATATAATGCTACCTGTACATGTACATGTAGGTTGCAGCAAATTTCCCACAGAAAAAAAACCATTGATCTTAGTACAAGTGCCAAGACAAGAAAACAATAGAATTGTAATTTTCTGCGGAAATCTAAAAGATGAAAAAAGTAACTTTTTTTTCTGTAGAGCAGTTTCCTTGAATCCTCCTAAAGCTTCCTCAAACCTACATAACAAAAAAGACAAGTTTTCCTTAGAGATTCCCAAGAAAAATTGATCGACCCTTCTGCACATAACTTGCTAAGCCTGGCAAACTCCTGGAACCTAACCTGTTCCTGGAAAACAGTAGCCTTTTGTCAAGGCCATCGTGGCTTGGACAGCTTTGTAAAGAGTGGAGCGACTGGAGCGAGAGACCACGCGCGCAAGCCGAGTGGCGAAGCCACGAGGGCCTTTTCCAACTTGTTTGCGTTTTTTTCAATGAATTATTCATGAAGTATGAAACGCGCGTTACGCACTTCTGATTGGTTTGGACTTTTGCTACCGTTTCGGGAAGCAAAAGTCGAGATTATAAAGAAACACATAAGAAACCGCAAACAAGTTGGAAAAGGCCCTCGTGGCTTCGCCACTCGCGTGCGTGGTCTCCCATTTCAGTCGCTTGGGATCGCGGCTCTACAAAGCTGTTCAAGCCACGAAGGCCTTGACAAAAGGCTAGGAAAACAGCTACTCCTACATGGAAGCAGGGTGAAGAAAATAACCCAGGGTTGCACACTGAGTATTCATTTTCCCCTGGACATTTACATCAATAATAATAATAATAACTAGTTCTTATATAGCGCATTTCACAATAACGTCTCAATGCGCTTTACATTAGTGCCCTGGTCATTGAGCCAATAACATTCCTTTTTAATCTTTCTCAGCTCCCTGGGGAGTATACAGCCCGGGCTGCCGTGATGGCGCTCTGAAGGCTTTTTCAAACACAATATCAACCTCTACCCTTGCAGGTACCCATTTATACCCCTGGGTGAAGAGAAGCAATTATAGCAAAATGTCTTGCTCAAGGACACAAGCGTCATGACCGGGACTCGAACCCACACCCCGATGACTAAACCACCAGAACTTGAAACCGATGCTCTTAACCACTCGGCCATGACACCCTATCAATAGGAGTTAAAATTCCATAGGAAACTAAAGTTTGTATTTCATGTATTTCTTACATGTAAATCCATCAAAGTTCTTCAAAATAATAGTTTGCTCAAGTCATTGGCCTAAACGGCTTGATAATCATGAGCTTGCAATCTCTATGTCTCATTTACTGACTCAAAAGGCTTTGTAAGCATGCAATGCTTACTATGATAACACACTATCTTCCCTTGTGGTAACCAGTCTATTTCAGTCCTACAAGCACCATACAAGAACTAGAAAGTTTGTAACAAGTGAGCGCGCATATTAGTCACTTTCATGAGCCAATCAGCATTGTTTGTCAGTACATCCCTTCCCAGGGGTTAGTGATGAGGGGCGTTGCCCATGGTAGCAAGGCTGGGATATGAGGTTGTTACTGCTCCTCTATTTTACTTAAAATAGAGGTTGTCAAAACTTGACACTTCTTTTCACAGTTTATATTTCTTCTGTAAATTGTTATGCTCAACTAAATACACTTAAATCGCAACAACAACAACAGGGTTTTTCACAGAAAATCCTGCGACCGCAAAAAACCCAACATATTTCATATTTATAGTTTCGATTAATTTCCGAGTAAACAAGGAGTTGGCTTCCATCACAAAGTCATGACCATAATCTAATAAATTATACAAACTGCGAAACAGAATTTGAGATTTCGTTGGAATTTGAAATCGGTTTCATGCCAGAAGAAACACCGAGCCTTAGGGTTGGTTGCAAATCTGTCTCAGGAACTGTGTCTGGTAGAAAAGGTCACACCATCAAATTATGGAATCGTAAATAATATTTAGTAGAAATAGATCATCTACATGTGTGTACAACAATAACAATGTTTTCTAAAGGAATATTAATTTGCAAAAAATAGTTAATGGCCTGACGTTTCGACCTACGACCCTAGCATACCACACATGTAGTCTAGGGTCGAAACATCAGGGCTATAACTATTTTTGCATTTATACCACAGCTTTTTTTTGCTGGTAAAAAAAATACAATAAGCTGTTGTATTCTCAAGAATATTAGTTTGTTCAATAACTCCCCCAATATAATATACAAGCCGATCTGAGTTCAGAGTGAAAGCATGCATATGGTTTTGTAATGACAGGCAGGGTTATAAAGTGTAATGATTTCTTTGTGTCAGGGATGGTGCAGCATTGGTTATAAGCACAGTTAACAGTTATCTGCAAGAAAATCATCTTGAGGAAACCTGCAAACATTTTTTCATTTAATAAGCAAGTTGTGCAATGAGTGGTTGTTATGATGGAATCATTCAATGAATATTTATTATGCAGTATGTTCATAAAGTGCATGAAGTGCATGGGATGAGGGGCTGAGCAGTCTGGGTACAGTGATCTTAGGCATACGGATCACAGAGAGGAGGGTGGGGTTGATTTGGAACGGAAAGGATCAGGAAATAGGTATGATCCATGTATAAGTTTGTATCGATGGGGTCAAGGGCTGACCTACATGTACACGTGGTACAGGCTTTTATAGAGTTCAAAAAAAAAAAAAGGGCAAAAAATTCAGAAATCAGTAGGATGAGTATCATGTATGTGATTGAGAAGGTGGTGATGGGAAGTTGAGAGACTGGTGGAGGCATGGTGAAGAAGGTTGTGGGGAAGGGAGGGTAGTCAGTACGTGTACAAGCTTTGGTTATTCACCTGTGCAGGTAGCTTAGGCGGGTTCTGCCGTGTTAAGAAAGCATCTATGCCCATATGGTGTCCTCCTCGTCCTGCAGGAACAAATAAGGCAAGGGTTAGAGAGTCATCCAAGAAACATTTGATTCCCGACACCAAAATCAAGAAAGCAAGAACGCAAGTTAATATGGATGATTTTTCAGTTACATTTGATGTGGTATCAAGAAGTGGTTTCTTTAAGTTCATTTTGGATGACATCTACATACATTAATCATTACAGCCATGAGTCTATGCCTGGTACAAACCTTGTACCGTAATTTCCTGCAAATTAAAGGCGCGTCTTATCGGACTTTCAAAGGTAAAAACAAAAATCACTGCGTCTCATCTTCTGGTGCGCCATCTGATTGATTATTTTGGTCATTTGAGGGTTCTGCGCATTATAAGCTGAGTGCCTTATACGCAGGAAATTACGGTAATGAAATGCGATCGCAAATGAACCGTTTTTCAAATGGTACAATTACAAAAAGATATATAAATATCGAATATCTGCATCTTCTGATGTCATTTTAACACTGAAGACTAAAAGCAAATGTTAAAGTGAACTGGATGTTATGAATTTGTAGCAAAGAATTCACCCCAGTTGAAGAACTCTGCTCAAGTCATTTGATGTTACAAACCACTTTGTAGCGTGTATAAGGTATGGGTTTACACAGTGTATGGCTGTTTCCTTTCACAGTAACTCCTTATTGCCAATAACCTTTTTTGAAATATGGCTAACAGTCTAACACCATAGGAATACACTGTTCGGTTTGGGTGTATCCAGACAGATTTACCCAAACCAAAAAGTGCAATTATAATGTGTCCAGCATGTCAAAAAAATTGTTTTAATATTTTGCACACCATATCATACATATGCACGTGTAGAGTGCTATTGTATGAGCATGTCTACCCGTTGAAACCCAAGACTTTAACAAAATGGATCCCGGTGTTCTGACAGACCGAAGACGTGTTTGCTTTGCTGTTATGTACAAAACTAATGGAGATGTTGCTCAAAAAAACTTAGTCCAAACAATGGGAGAATAAACAGAAACCCTTAATTACCGGGGTCATGCGTGTACATTTATGTGCCTGGGTCACTGAAAATGGGTCCTTTCACTAGGCTGAAAGGGACTGTTCAAAAACCAACCCGTTTTATAAAAGAGACAAAAGTTTGGTGCCCTACAGCAAGCACAAATTCTATTGGTCTCAATATCTGATACAGGGAAGCCAATATAAAAAGAAAAGAGATTGCATTTCTCACTCTGATATCTTAAGTACAGAAACATGAAAGTTTGTTTGTGTCCTTATTGACTAACCCTGAGACATACAGGGATATCATACTTTCAGACCAGCTTCATTTTGATAGTGTCCTGCTCCGAGCAATACCTTAAACCCTACACCAGCTTCTTGAAATATCTCTACTCGGTTTGCAAGTGACTGGTTCTTGTGGCTGGCGCCAGGCATCGGGTATCGGCTCAGGGTCTGGATCAAGGAGGTGAGGGGGATCGGGGCAAAGAGTAATTTACCACCAGGGGAATGTGAGACCGCTGGAATTAAGGAATTATTCCTATACATCTGGCAACAGGTTATGCACACTGTGTCTGGTGGAGTGTGCTCATGTTCAATGTACAGGTTTTACAAGTGGGTATATGTGCATAAATACAATTCATGAAAATATTGTCATACAGTATGCTGTTAGTCAGACTTGAATCTGTGATTGTAGGATGACAGTTTATTAAAAAAGTATTTGAACTGTGAGGTCTATAATAATAATTATCTTCAAGCAGGCCTGAATATTTGATTCTGATTGGTCGATCCATAGCAACAAGGAGTGTGATATAAACTTATATTGCACGGCCCATATCACACCCTGCGTATTGTGTGTTCTACCTGCGCATCAAGTTTGCTTGAAGATAAATACGTTATCACACGCGCGCGAAAAAATATAGCGCTTCTGCGTCCCATATCCAACTCGGCCTTGTTGGATATGGGACGCAGAAGTGCTATATTTTTCCGTATTCCACGAGCGCTTGTGTGATAACTTATATAATAACAACAGCTAGTTTAACAAAGCGCATTATCTACAGGCATCTCAAATCAATTATTGCAGGTGGAAAAAAATAAGACAGGTTTAAGTTTTTGAAAATATGAGAGCCATTTATGTACACGTAGCACCTTGTAAGGGTTTTACAAGGTGCTGCGGCACATTCATCAGCCACTGCCAGAAACACAGAGGCAAACCACTCCTCTATATAGAGATAAGTGTAACTGGGTTCTTTTGCATGCATTACACAACACATGGGGCCTACAGCTTTACGTCCCCATCCGAAAGACAAAGTCATAGTGGTCAAGTGTCAAGACCAGGGCCAAATTTCATAGAGCTGCTTATAATATGAAAAGTGCAATGTTGTAAAGTAGGTTCGAATCCCGGTTGTGGCGCTTGTATCCTTGGGCAAGACACTTCTGAACTATGATTGCTTCTCATCACCCGAGAGTAAATGGGTACCTGGGAAGGTGGAGATTGCTGATGTGAACGAATAGCAAACCTGTGTTTCCCATTTGACTGCCGGTGCTGCTTACTCCTAAGGAGTTGAGCTGGTTTCAGGAAGCTGGATGCCCAGTGAACAGGAGTTTCATTGAGCTGCTTAAGCAGAAAAAATATTGCTTAACCATTTTATGCTTAGTAGAAATGAGCAGGATACCAGTCACAAATTGTACTTGTGACATGGTAGTTTGGCTGGTAACCTTATTCTGGTGAGCATAATTTGGTTGTGCTTAGCTCCTTTTTGTGCTTAAGCAACTCTATGAATTTGGGCCCAGGACTCACACTCTTCTGATCTGGGCCCAATTTTATAGCTCTGCTTAACCGTAAGCAAAGAATCAGTGCCTACGGAAGCAGGGAATTCTGCGCTTCCGTCAAGTGTATTTCATGGGTTCGCAGGGAGTTTTAGTTAGTGCGCTTGCGTAGTCAATGTTACTAGGCATTCTACACTTCCGACAGCTAGCGCAGAAATTCTGCGCTTGCACAGTAAGCGGACAATGGTGATCGTAAGCGCTGAATTCGGCGCTAAGCAGAGAGCCATGAAATTGGGTTGCTCTGAACACCAGAACACCCTTGTAATTACCCCCGGCCAAGACAAGGCACATGTGCAGTATAAACAGTAGGACTTTTGATATTGAAAAATTGTGCACTGGTTAAAAAGGATTGGAAGAAACTCCACAGACCAGGATAACATCTGGAGAGTTCCATTTAACAACTCAGTAAATCCAGGGCCGTTTGCAGATTCAATGCTGACTAGAAAAAGGCCTGGAATTGTTATCCAGTTCTTAGAAAGTACATGTTGAAATGGTGGTATGTTCCCCTTTTGGTGACCCCTACACTGTAGATTTTTTATGAGCTTTTGTAATAAGCATCCTCAGTGATTGAGAAGTAAACTCATGAGCACGATTCAATTTTATGGAGAAAAAACTGCATTTTTTTTTTTTTAACCAGGCAGTCCTAAAAAAGCCCAAATTTAAATACAAAATATGAAACTTCTCATCCCAATAAACCAGAAGCTGGAAGCGTTAAGTATGCATACACAAAAGGGTGGAGAAAAGCTGCACCGGGGAAAAACAGAACCAGGGATGGAACCCAAACTGATCAAAAGGAACCCATAAGTCTGCAGAATACAGAGCATGACCAGAGCCAGGGACAGAACTATGTACATGTAAGCAGAACAGTAATAACACTGTTCTATGACAGTCAGAACCAGCAAGGTTGAGATTCAAGTCTCTATCAGAAACAGAACCCATGCCAGATCTAAACCCTAACCAAGAAATACACCCTACATGTACATGTAGCCTACATGTACATGTACATGTACGTGTACATGTAGACAGAACCAAATCCCGGAACAGAACCTAGAACTGACCAGAACCTAATAAAAGGATTGGAATCAACAACAGAACCCACATCTTGACAAGGGACAGGGATGGAACTAATACATGATGAGAGTAAGAACACTGACATGGACTGGAACCAATAGCAGAATACAAACAAAGACTAGAACCGCAAATATTTGAAGAATCAAGACCCGAGTTCAACCAGGAAAAAGTCTTTTTGTAGCAAAGCAATCAGATGAAGAAAGGTACAACAAAGGAAATTGAAATCCTTTTTGAAACAAAATTCTCCAGTTGACTTTCTCAAAAAGAATTCCCCCCAACTGTAACAAAAAACTGTTTATCACAGCAGTTTGACACAAAATAAGTATCAAGAAGTAACATCTTTCCGCCATGAGTGACATTTAAGACAGACATGTCGCATAATAAATTTCTGTTGATACCTTTCAAAGCAATATACTGTTTGGAATCTTTGCACAAAAGTCAAGACAACTTATAATCCACATTCCACCATAAACCCCTCTGCCCCCAAAACAAGCTAGGATGTTACCGAAAGCACAAAGGAAGAATCACTCTCAGCTGTCTGCAGGGAAATCAAATATAAATTGAGACGGCTGTGAAGTACTATTAGCACAAATGTCTACACCTGACCTTTGCCACAACCCAATTGGACATTTCAGGTGCACAGATCCACCATGGGATCTAGCGCCCTTTCCCAAATGCTGGGCTACATCAAACCCAATTAAAATCAAAGCCAACTTATCAGGGTACAATGTCTTGAATTCCTCAACCTTGTCTGTAATGTGAGACCCAATACAGCCTCCTGAAGTAAGTAAGTGGCAATTTTGATGTTTCTACATTCCCTCCAAGTTGAAAGCTTTCATTTCAACAAAATAATGCATTATTTTATTGACATTTTAAAAACTTGCCTTTTGCATGCAGTTTGGCACATATAGTTTATCATTTTCTAAAAGGTGAAAGATCACCAGAAGGTATGTTTTTCTGGGGGCTATTGATGTTTGTATCAACTTCACATTGCAAGAAGCTTTGAACACTTCTTTGCTGATTTTTGAAGTCAGTTTCCAAGGCTACACAATGAGCACACAAATTTGCTAAACTTGGACTCCGAGTCCTAGCCAAACTGTAGAGCAACACACATTGTATATGACTAGCTATTTTTGTGTTTTAACACTATTTTCTGCATACAGCTTAAATGTGAACCTGGGGCCGAAGACCCAAATATGTGTTTTTTTCCCCCCCCCGTTTTTTTTCTCTTCTTCTTCCGCCCTTTAGGGCAACCATCATTCATACCAATAAAAATATATTGCATTGTGAAGCACTTCTAGTAAAGTGTCTTGCTCGATGACACAAATGTCAAAACCAGGATTTGAACCCACACTGCGGTGACTTAACCACCGAAACTTGCATTCAATGCGCTCATCTACTCAGCCATGCCAAATTCTATTCCAGCACAGAACTTTTAAAACAATAATCTCTTACAAGTAAAAATTACCTGGTAGAATTCTAAAAAGATTACAAATGACATGTAATAACTTGGGTGATAACTTGGGTGATAACCTGTTTTCCTGCTTATTAAAACTTGCCCATACTTACCAAATTCATGTGCCTAATAAAGCAGCTATTAGAACTGTGGCCAGTTTCATAAAGATGTTAAGCAAAAAGCAGATAAAAAAGTTGCCCAACAGAATTATATTTAAGCAAAAATAAACAGGTTACCAGTCACAAGCAAATACAATACATGACATTTTGGCTGGTACCCTGTTTTTACTAAGCAAAATTGTGTTCAATGTTCAGCAAATCTGTGTGCTTAACAGCTCTCCCCCCCAAAAAATAAAAATCAAAAAATAAAAATTTAAACCTTAAAAGTTAAACAATTTTAATAGCAAACATGCTTTTGAAATCCAAACATCCCAGCCTACTTAATCTTAATTACAGCCCTGTTGAGCCAAATCTGTGAGGGGATTAACCCAAGAGACAAAGGGTGAAGGGGCTTACATGTCCCTTGACCCCACTGGAAGATCTGACAACCCCTATCAGTAATAAACCTCAGGTTGGACATGGGAATACAGCACCACCAATATTGGGCAAATATTATTTCAGGGTCATGCATAAAATAGTGACGACCATAACAGCTGTTTTACCAGGTTGCAGGTTGTCCAGCTGCCTTCCACATTTCTTCTTAAGTACTAAATTTCCAGTAACTTGTTTTATTTCCACAACATGTAGAAGATCATATTCTGTTCTACTGAAAAATATGTACGCTAACTCTTGTTGTAATCCCGCTCTAGTCAAATTTTCTTTGTTCAACCCAAAATCATTTAAAAATTTACCCAGTCAGTTTCCCTTGTGGTTTATTATTTGAACTCTTGTAAACCACGGTAAACCCCATCAAATTTAGACTGTGGGCCAATAAAACAGTTAAAATGAAAAAATGAATATAGATAATCAAAAAGCTTGCTTAGTTAATTTCAAAGACACATGTTTGAAATACTAGGAACAGGTATTTTGTGTCATTAATATCTTTACCAAATAAAAACAATAACAAACTGAAAAAGCTATACCAAAAGAGATCTTCCAATAAAATGAGCACTATTCAAAGAGCTTTTTTTTTTTACATACAATATTTGTAGTCACACATCATAACCAATCCCCAGCGCAACTAACCCACATTTTTATAATCGCGTAGGTCAAGCTGGCGTCATCTAGAGTAATAATTCAATCCACTGCGGCCCCATTCATGACCAATCAAACTATGTAAACTATGTTATCAAATGTCATCAAGTTCTCTGCAATGTATAAATGCGAGGGCGTCTTGTTGGGTGGACTGGGTGACTGGCTTCAGGAATAAATCAAGAGATCACAATTTCTGCACCATACCGAAGGAGTCGTTAAAGAAAAGCAATACTTATTTTAAAGACCGTACAACAAAGAGCATAGGAAGTTTGCTGAAACAAAAATAATGTTAACTACTACTCCCGCCCCCCCCCTAAAAAAAGCAAAATGAAACCCCCCCCAAAGAAAACCCCACAAAACACAAACAACAAACAGCAACAGCAACAACAAACAGCAACAGCAGCAACAACAACAAACAGCAACAACAACAAACAGCAACAACAACAACAAACAGCAACAACAACAACAACAAACAGCAACAACAACAACAACAAACAGCAACAACAACAACAACAAACAGCAACAACAACAACAACAAACAGCAACAACAACAAACAGCAACAACAACAAACAGCAACAACAACAAACAGCAACAACAACAACAAACAGCAACAAACAGCAACAAACAGCAACAACAACAAACAGCAACAACAAACAGCAACAACAACAACAAACAGCAACAACAACAACAAACAGCAACAACAACAACAACAACAAATGTTCAGTGTTCAGAGAACTTAAGTTAGTGAGGCACACACATTCTCAGAAATCAGGATGTGATATCCACACCAAGGATATTCCCTGATCAACTAACGGCGTCTTTTCCTGCCTCTCACCTCTGTGGACACCAGTTCGAATCCCACTTGTGACCCAGAGGCCTCGCATGTGGATTGGGCTTTCAGTCCCTACCTGGGCCCAATTTCATGGCTCTACTTATCACCGCATTCTGTGTTTGCGATCACCATTCTTCGCTTACAGGGCGTCAAATTTCTGCGCAAAAATTCTCTGTTTCCGCAAGAGTCGATTCTTTGCTTATGGTAAGCAGAGCCATGAAACTAAGCCCTGATCAAATAATCCCAGTTGGGAGTTTTCCTCCTACATGTACATCTAAAACTGACATTTCTTTCATCATCTTCCCTTCACAGGTATAGGCCTTATATCCACTAAGACCTACCTGTGAAAAGTGCAAGGCTCTTTTTGAATGTTTCTCGGTGACAACAATTCAGGGTTTTAATAAAAAATATCTGTGCTTAACAAACTGTAAGCTTAGCAGCTCCATGAACTGAGCCTTAGCGTGGATCTGTATATTCCAGTTCCTCTATCTCATACTTACTTGGTCTGGAGTATTGGGAGATTGTTCTAAGGTACTGTGGGTAGATTTCTCACTGTCATTGCAATTATGGATGAACTTGATGCGACTTTGTGTCTGAAACAAAAAAATACACACCCAAAAAGGACTATTAGAAGGCTATCAATAATAATAATAATAGTGGCTTCTTATATAGCGCATAGGTCCGTGACGCTCATGGCGCTTCAACATTATTACCCCTGGTCACTGGGCCATTTTATTTCATTCCTTTAACCATCTCAGCTCCCTGGGGAGTATACAGCCTGTGCTGCCAAATATGTAGCGCATCAAGCTATATCAATCACAAGAACCATCTCTGCCCTCACAGGTAATGACCAACTCAATTTACCTTATTTCTTTTTTTCAGTACATTTCTTTACCCAGTGTATGCCCAAAGAGTTCAACTGGTTTCAATTGAGGCCCTGCATACATCACTACACATCAATTTAAAATTGACCACTTGCATAATTTACTACAATTTACAAGGTGATTTCACTCTGACCAGTATCGACACAGACTCTATATAACACCATGATACTGAGTAGTGCATCGCTAAAGGGGCAAAAAGTCATATGCGAGTTAAGCCGCGTCTGAATTAGCAGATATGGCTACGGCTGCAGCTGTTGTTAAGAGTGTCACTCAGGGAAGCCTATATGCTTCAACACATGATGAGTGACACAGTGACCAAGCCGGAGCCACAGCCGTAGCATCTACTTCAGAACTGGTCTTAATAGATTTGAATAATGTCTGGTACAATGACTTGCTCAGTCACAGGTTACCGCTTAAATTTGAATTCCTTCGGCTATAGAGACACTGCTACCTGAAATTGATCGGGCCAAGCTTTTGTATAGCAACCCCAAGATGAGCAAACCCTGGCACCATTGTGCCATACACATTCATTCATTACTGTGTTAATGGGTGTTCCCTATCTCTTACGTAACTACACAAAAGCTAGCCCCGAATCCACAGTTACTCTCGTTACACTTACCACAGAAATAATCAACCTTATATTATTACTTCTGGTTTATTAAAACAATGCATTTGTAGGCTAAATTGTAACAAAGTTTACAATTTTAAAACCTAGATTTCTGAATGTTTTTGGAGACTTCATATAATGAGAATTGCTACTGAGGTGATCTCAACTTCTCAAGGCATGGCAATTATTCCAATAACAGATTTCTGATTCCTGGGGTTAATGAAGCATGAGTAACTGGAACTATTGTTATTTCAACATCAATTGCAGGGAGGTTGTTTATTTTGAGTAATTAGTTCTTTACTTTTCTTAAAGGTACATGTAGGGTCATAGACTGGTAAACACTTAAAAAAATAAATAAACAAATTTACATAAAAACTTACTTGGCAAGAAGCACTGCAACTGTTGACAGTGTAATCTATTTTGAGAAATGACTCCCTTTGAAGTAATATGGTTTTTCACCCCAAAACATTTGATTCTGAGAAACAATTCATGCATGAATCGTTTCCCAGATGATGCGGTTGGTACCCACTGTCACCTTGCTAATTGGACATTCTTGTGAAAGTATTGTGATAGTTTTTGGCTGTTTTCTCAGCAAGTAGACACTGTATTCAGCTGACACTTTCGCATGTGGCTTTTATTGTAACTTTCTTGATAATTTGGCTAATAATCAACATTATGTTGACAAAAACCAATCTATGACCCAACCTTTACAACAGGGAAAATGATGTCTTGAAGATAATGGTGTTAAAGTGAAACTATGAATGCTATTTGTTTTGTATTGCAGGGGTTTTGCAGGGACAAAAAGGTCTGAAAATAAGATTCATTTTTACGAGCTATGTTTAAATTCCACCTTTTGGCAGCCCCTGGAGTCATAAAAGTCAAGGAGCTTCTGGGAGCAGAATCCACAGCACTAGAAAAAGCAGATCAAAGAGCTTAATTCCTTCATATCTGATAGAAATAACAATTACTTTAGTGTCACCAGGCTTCAGATGAAAGTCAGATATTTCTCACCCCTGATTTTGATTGTTTGTTTGTCTGTTGTTTTTTCTTTTTGTGCAATCTTTCAGGAGGCATCGTCTCCGCTGTATATTTTCTTGTTTATTATTTACTGTCGTTTTTGTTCTCTTGCTCTCTTATTTTTGTACCCATCAGGTGCAAAAACATGAATACAATATTTTGTTGTTATATATGCTGTTTTTAATTCAGTAATATTAATTAAAGTTCAACAAATGAATGCACCTTTTGCATAACCAAGATACCCAAAGCCCAGCGTCTGGAAAACTCTACTTTAGGGGATTTTGAATGAATAATGATCCACTATTTCAACACAACCAGCAAGACATGAAATAAAACCACCTCTGACAGCAAAGACTTTACACATCACCAACAAAGTAACCCCAAGAAGATGGAAAAACTAAAGGTTGCTAGAATTGGGGATGGCCCCTAGAGACTTCCCGGCCTGTTAACCAATACAAAGAAACAGGGCACCCAACAGCCCAGTTTGCACTGGCAGGGTTAAAGACAGAGTGCGGGGTTGGAAAATAATCAAGACACAAAAATTGATTAGTTTTACCGATATTGATTCTCCAGAGACGTATTTCCATCTGAAATACTGTTAAAGTTGAGAAAGTGGTATTTGAAACCAAACAAAAAATTGAAAATAATAAATACATTATAATAAATATTAATTTCCAGAGCATAGGCCTAATTGGTTTGCAGTTTTTGAAGAAAATAGGATACATGTAAATGAATAAATTATACAGAATCTAGTAAAAAAAAAATATATAATAATCAACAACCCAAAACAAACATTGAACCATTCTTTATTTTCAACAAAGTTTAATAAATGTTACCAGGTTGGTTGGTTGTATGGTGTGTTTACTGAAAACTACACAATGGGATTGAATGTTCACCTCCAATGTCCAAAAACAACAGTGAGTGATAACTCCTTTAAATCCATGCAGGGTGAACTTATTCAATGTTGAGACAGAGTTATGTCTCTGGGGGTTTAGTGATTGATACATGGGGTAGGTGCCTAGGTGGGCCAGGCCATGAATCCTGATCTCCCAGCGGGGGTGAGCCCAAATCTTGGACTTGGACTTGCAAAGTGTTCCTTTGCACTTTCAATAAACTGACACTGACTACAAAGAGATATATTACCAGTCGGAATAACCGAGGATAAGGGTATTTACAGATGACTATAACAGAAAGCATCTCAAAGTTGGTTGTTGGCCTTATGTGATACATTATAACTACTGGACAATGCAGGCCCTACAAGTGTAAACATGTTGTTTTTACATACATTTACACACCAGAGAAGTTGTGGGTCCTAACATTGAAACAATACTACCCCACAAGGTTTTCTTTACTTGCTGTATCCCAGAAAGGTACTCTTTCAAAATGGCAACAATATAGCAACATTGTAAGGAACAACAGCTTTCTCTATTAACCCTCTTGCTGTCTGACCATTCAATACCATTCACTGTGGTTTTGAATGATAGATAAGCTATGCCAGCCTTGCAATATGATACCATGAGGGAATGCATGTACACAGTACACAGTTAGTTCTGTGCACAGTTGTGCCACCATACACAACTTTGGCAGTTGAATGGTTTCAAATGGTTGGTCAACTCACTTGAAAATGTTGTGAACAGTAGGAGGGTTAACAGTGGTCTGCTGGCCAAATGTGACCCGCTCTATCGAATTGAGGAATGTCTCGGAAATTTTGAAAATAGAGTTTATGCATACCATGTTAACAAATAACTCACTGGCTTTCCAGCAGTTCCATTATTATTTCTGTAGCTTCTTCCAGAGTCCAAAGTTCTCTGGCATCGAAGAAAGTCTACAAGACAAGGCCACTTCCATTTTTTTTACGACGTGTTTATTTAGATAATCGGTTTTAACAACAGATAGCTATTGTAGCTATGGGTATAAACATGCTCAAGAAAACGTACTTTTTGTGGATTTATTCATCTTTTCAATTAAAGGTAAGACCACGACAAGAAAGATCAAGTTTTGTTTAACCTAATACCACCGATATTGCGGGATCGGTTTTTGTTGTGCTTTTTCATGATTTTCGATTGTCAACAACTTTTGTAAGGCGAATTACACGTAAGCGTGATTTCCGAGACATTCCTCATTTTGAAAGAGCGGGTCACAAGTGCTTATTAAAACAACTGAGGACCAGTCCAAAGTCTCTCCAATTGAACTTTCAGTGTTGGAAAGCATCACTATTTGATATGCGGCATGAAATAGAAAAGCTGGAGAACTAGTGAAATGAAAAGCCAACTGGTGCCGTTAACTAAATCCTATCGTGGTGATATGGAATAATTACTTTTTTTTAAAGTTGGATAGTGTTACTTGGTAAATTTGAGAAATGTAGGTTTTGGAGTTTTGCATGGTGGAGATACTGTCTATACATGTAGGCTACATGTAGTAAGGTTCGCTGTATCACCGTGTACATGAGATGTGGTGGTTCTGAAAAGAGCTGGTGGTGTAACAAAGTTCTAAACATTTCTGAGGTATGAGTTAAATCCATTCCTTGTAATTTTCCAATGAGGCAGAAAAGGGGCCAGATTCTCTTGTCCTCCCAGCCTCAATTTGAACTTGTGCATATTTGTATGAGAAGATAACAAGATGAACGCAACCCTGAAAGACATGTTACAGCATTTAGAACTTGTTTTGACGTCGAGAATCCATTTTCAAATTCATCGTAATTCAAACTCTCGGGGGGGGGGGGGGGGGGGGGGGGGTGTTGGAGTGTTATTCCATAAACAAAGTTTCATTACACTTTCTTAATCAGGTCAATTTCCCGTTTGGATTATTCGATTATATGAAACAAAAAGATCCATACTTTGCGACAAAATTAGAGTCAACAACTGGCCATCTGTTCGCTTGAAATACAATACCCTTATAAACTTGATTTCCATAAGATGAAAATCCTTCAATAATTGCCGTTTAATATAAGATAACCAGCACAGCATCATTCACAAAATTGGAAGCTAAAACCTGACAAACCTTTATCAATTTTTAGGTAAGGGACTCCAGCTACTGCAACCTGATGACAGCATTTGACCCTGTGACCCCTGCAAGTGGCTAGGTCCCCCTCGGGAGCAACCCCTTGGGGATGGAGAAGTTACTGTATCAGGAGACGTCACCTCTGCATTGCCTCACTGTGATTCAATCAATGACAGATTACCTCTAATTTTCTGTTATGACCACCCAGTTTTCATTTCACTACTTTTTTTTTTTAAGAACCCCAAATACATGTTTGCTGCATGGAGGAAGATTTGAGGGAATCTTTGACGATTTATGAGGGGACAAGTCAACTTGTTTTCATCACCTGAACTCTAGGCAAGTGGTGCGTGTACTTCGTACAATAACCTCCCAAATTGGCTTGGTGGAAGCAAGGGAAGTATTTTAACAAATCACTGCTCTGACAACAAACCGGCTACATACCAACTGCTATCAAAGTTTCCATGTATCAAGTCCAATGCTCTATGAAAATGCATCCAATTCTACCCACCGGTCAATTATCAACTTGTTAACACTTGCCTACATGTACATACATCTGACTACATGTATGTACATCTTACTCTGTTTCCAGCAACCCCTACCCTGGCACAATTCCTTGGTGGGTATTCCAAGCCACATGTAGGTTACCAATGGGCGTGGCTTTCAACTAAACATACATGTAGTAGATGTACCTTGACCTGTTTGACAGCACATCTTCATGTTCAGTTTCATAGTTTTGAGGTAAGGTTCTTGTTTAAAGCAACTTTGTACATGTCCTCCTTTCAAGTGACAGCTCCTAACCGAGCTGCGACAAAAATGAAACTTTCTTCTAAATATTGGCATCTTCTTACATGCCCCAGAACAAAAAGTGCGTCTCCTATTGGTCTATTATTAGCCAAAACAAATCAACTTGCGTGACCAGTCGCACACCCAAATGGGACGTAAAGCCGTAGGTACTGTGTGTAAAAGAGCCTAAAAAGAAGGGATTTGCCCCGGTGTTTCTGGCAGTGGATGCTGAGTGCACCGCATCACCTTGTAAACCCTTATGTGCTACGTAAATACGTAAAATAGTTCATAAACTTCAAACCCTGTCCTAAAAAGTATTTCTCTTTTCTTACAATGTTATGTAGGAGTGGGGGGGGGATTAAGGGGTACGTGGGAGGGGCAGGATGTACAATAATATGGTTGGCTAATTTATTTTGTCAACTTGTTTTTTACAGACGAATACATTCAAAATTAATGCTTTTGTAGTGAGTGTCCCCACGGTTACGTAATAAACCATCCATGCATGTCCGGGGCCTGGCCGTCGCCCTTGGGCACGACCGAGCCACGAGGCAGTCGTGCTTCTGAATCCAACCTGTGTGCTTGTGTGCTCTTTGAGTCTCCCTCCACTCCCAGGTCTCGGCGACGCGGCTCAGCCCTTGGACTACTACGTCTTAGGTAATTATAGGAGTGAATTCACAACATTGGCGACGAGGATGGGATTCGAACCCACGCGTGCAAAGCACAATGGATTAAAAAAAAAAATATATATATATATATATATATATAAAAAATAAATATAAACCAACCTAATTGGTGATAAGCCAGCACTGCTAGCCTTTTATTTTCTTTTATTAGATTCCACAAGAGACAATATCTTTCTATTCCTTGGAAAATTATGTGAAAACTGGAAAACAAATGTCCTTTCTTCTTTGAGATTGCCAGGAACGTGTTGCCTGTAAACTGCAACACGGTTGTAATAATAGATAGACTAATTATATAGAAGGGTTTGCCCTTAACTTATTTTAGTGACTGGCCAGTGGAATAATAATAATAATAATAATAATAATAATAATAATAATAATAATAATAATAATAATAATAATAATAATAATAATAATAATAATAATAACATTTATATAGCGCCTTTTACAAAGGTAGATACAAAGCGCTTAAACAAACAACAACAATAATTACAGATACAAAACTATACATTATACAAATGTTCTCAACAAAAAGAGACCAACTACAGAAAGTGAATACTTATGAATGTTCATATAGTTCATAATAATATTAGCATAACTTTGGATACAAGTGGGTTTTTAGTTGAGATTTAAAAGTACTGAGGGTGTTCACTGATCGAGCAAAGTTAGGGAGACGATTCCAGCATTTCGGTCCAGTGACTGCAAAAGCTTTAGAGCCAATGTTTGTGCGAGATCGTGGGGTAGTCAATACTACAGCAGAAGTGGATCTTAAGTTGTACGAAGACTGACGGGTGTGGAGTAGATTACAAAGGTACGATGGAGCTAGATTAGATATGTAAGTACAGCAGTCTTGTATTCAAGAACCACTTATCTTGTCATTTCTCTAGTCCGTCAGCTTTCCACTAGTCCATACTTTATTTTAAATAGATAGGTTGCAATATGACGTAAGTCGGCCATCTTTACGGGCAATTTGGAACACACAATCATGCGTTACGCGTGAGAACGGCGTGCAGCACGCGCACATTTCACAAAACTCATTGCGTGATTGGTTAGTGAACGACGCGGCTGCGTTAATAATTTGAGCGCCTGGCGCGCCTGCAAGCCAAAATGCGATTTGCCCGTAAAGATGGCGTCTACTGGGAACTATCTATAGGGATGCTTTTCAATACTGAGCTAGCCAGCCAGACCACTTGGAGTGTATGTTGGCTGGTCCTTAGGTGTTTTAACTGGCATTTGGCCAGCGGATTACCGTTAAGAGAGAACACTGTATAGCGCACGTATCTACATGTACGTACCAAGAAGATACTCAAAGGGCTTGAACATAAAGAAACATTCTAAGACAGGTCTTTAAATTGTTTAAAGTATGAGACCAATTTATGTAGAACCTTATAAGGGGGTTTACAAGATGCTGAGGTTTACATGTATGTGACATTGCCCTGGAAGTCTGCATTTGAAGATGTAGTCACTGACTGTGCACATAGGCCTACATGTACTCGGTGTATGTTACCAAATGTGTCCCATTCTATTGTCTCTACAATCAGACAACATTGCAACAAGCAAACTATGTAAGAGTGTCCATGGGTATGTTTACGATTGAGAAGATCAGCGATCACCCTTCACATTCACAGCAGATGGCATAAATCAACCCTGAAGATCTCTCAATCCTCTCACACCCTGTCAAACATTGCCTCAACTTGATCTCCAAGTCCCCACCCACAGCACTGCCACAGACCAAGCAACACCACAAGCAAATTAAAAACAGGCTGTCGCGCAGCCAGTCCCGAAATTCCTCCCAGTAGTTCATAAAATTTTAATGCTCCGTCATTAAAAAAGAGGGAAGGGGTACGTGTACAGTTCCTTGTAGATCGGACTTGATGGCACGAACTTGATTTACCAATTTGGAGTCAGAGTTGCACGTTGGAAATACCAGTAGGTATCAACAAAAAATAAGGTTAATCGAATCAGAGCCAATGATAATATGACGTCATTTACTGCTCTGATTTACGGCATTTTGTTTTTGTGGAGTTCGTGCCCTTGGCCAACTGGGGAGTCTATTATTTTTTCCTGCAGTAAATGCCTCCATAAAACCTTGGACCCCCTAAAACTTTCCCATCAAAATTCCTTCTCATCCTCCAGAACTACTATTGTTAATGAAATATTTCCTCCTGAGTTCTGTATGTTTTTTTTTTTACAACTCAGCTTGTGGGTCATGGGAACGATTGGGAATTATTACAATCCCAATGAGATATAATGGTGCTTTTTGGTTCAACTTCTCATGCCAGGAAGTAACTTCCAGTCCCTGCTTTCTACAAAAATACTGCATCCCAAAAGTATCATGCCTTCTGTCGGCATCATCCAAACCCAAAAACTATTTCTAGTCAGAGAATATGGTCAAAGTAAGATCAGTTTTATTTGAATACAAATCTGACTCAAAAGAAGGGTTAAGGATTTAAATCTATTGAGAACCAAGTTGGCAATGGTGACCACCATCCTTCAGCGTTCTCCCTTAACAGTGGTCCGCTGGCCAAATGCCAGTTAAAACACTTGAGGACCAGTCAAAATTAACTCCAAGTGGTCCGGCTGGCTAGCTCAGTGTTGAAAAGCATCCTTGTTTCATTTTAAATATGGACTAGTTAAAAAGCTGATGGACTACTGAAATGACAAGCTAACTAGTCCTGCTGGCTAGTTACTGAATAAGGGCAAAACCCTGTCTTGCCTACTGTCTGACTGTACATAAAGTTGGCGTTAACAAAAGCTTGGCTGTCAGTGAGTGCGTACATAATGTACATGTACAGTATGCGGGTTGTCCATGGATGTTTTTGATTGCCAACCAGGCAACCTGACATCCTTTATAATGAACATCATCAAACCACACCTAAACCTTGACCAAGAGAGACTGCATCCCGCCCTTCATGCTCCCTGTGGGCAATAGCTGTTAACGAACACTGATTCTCAATACAAAACAGGCTCCGACTATCTAACCCTTCCAGCCTCAGTTTGGCTTATTGCATTGAACTGATACAAATCCAAGCAGATTCACCATGACACAGGTGTTTCCAGTCTTACACTTCCACTTCCACTTCGTTTGATCGGACCTGTTCTTTGTCAGTTTTCACAACTAGCCTAACCTCACCCAGCTAAAGTTTGTCACCTTTTTTAACGGCACCTCTGAGGTTTAACAATGTGAAAACATGGTCCTGGCATCTGTCTCCAGGAGGGAGAGATTTATGAGAGGGGTTACAGGAATTCATGTCCACAGTCAGCTTCAATTTCAAATCACATCACACCTCTGGCGCCATAGTGTGATCATGATATTTAACGACACGGTATTGTAATTTGTACAATGCGATTGTGTTTTGTACAGCACTGTACATGTTAAGATAAGCATTGTCTAACCGGTGCTTTCAGAGCCTTGCAAGAAAATGTCTTCAACCCCCTCGGCTGGGATTCGAACCCACCGCCTTCTACATGTGCATTCTGGAGCAGATGTCTCAAGCTGTTTTTGTTTGTTCAAGCGCCTTAATATGTACCTGATTGGTAGATACAAATGTACGTGTGCTATATAAGACTACATAGTATTATTATTATATTATAATAGCTAGACTACAAAAAGCTCGCTTGATGTCTAGTTGTTTTCTTTATTCAACAAGTAAAACTAAAGTCCGAAACTGTGTACTAAATGTGCTATGTAGTTTTCCTTTTAAATCATGCCTCATTTAAATACACAGGCAACCCTTGTTTTAAAGAGCACTGTTATAAAGAGGTTCATTCTGAAGTCCTGAATCCCATTTCTGCTCTGTGTTTCTTAGCTTTGCTGTATTCCTGTTAACTTAAAACATGTACAAAGAGGTGATTTGGCCAGTATCTTCTATTTCTACCTCCATGGTATAACAAGAGTTGACCTGTATCTCAGCCACTTGTGTTGTTTTGTTTTGTTTTGAACAGTTTCAAGTTAAACACTCTGTAACTTATTTAAGATTCAACAAAGGACATTCCCTGCTTGTGCTAGCCTGAACGGAGGACTTGAAATATTCAGATAAAATGTGAGGATTTAAACAATTGTTTTCAGCCAACTGGTTTTTATATCCATCTCCGAGCAGACCCTGTTGGTGTTAGAAGTTTGGTAAGTGATAGGGAAAGTGAAAACCATGGCATGGGGGAAGCTAAGCCTACTTTTATGGCTCACTAAGGTCCAATAACAACCCATTTGTCTTCACTTATTCAGTGTTTTATAACGCCGGACTCCCCCGTGTGTATTTACCCCTAATGCCTAACATGTAATCCAGTGTAATTGAAGCTAAGCCAAAAATACAGTCTTGAAACATTTAAGTCATAATAGACCACGGAACATTTATATTCGAAACCGGTAACTCTGTCTGCATCGTAGATCACTCAACATTCTTTTTGAAAGCTTGGAAATAATTGAAATGTCGTTTTTGATCAGAGTCAGAGCAGAGGTCTTCAGCAAAAAAAAAATAAAAGAAATAAATAAGTAAAAACTCATATGACCGTGGTTAAAAGCACTGAACACGTTTGGTAATTGTCAAAGACCCCTATTCTCACTTGGTGTATCCCAACATATGCATAAAATAACAAGCCTGTGAAAATTTGGACTCAATTGGTCATTGAAGTTGCAAGAAAATGATGAAAGAAAAAACACCCTTGTTGTACAAATTAGTGTGCTTTCAGATAGGAATAAAAGGCTTCTGGCCAGAAGTCTTTTATTATTTGAGTGAGAAATTACCTCTTTCTCAAAAACTACGTTACTTCAGAGGGAGTCGTTTCTCACAATGTTTTATACTATCAACAGCTCTCCGTTGCTTGGTACCAAGTAAGTTGTTATGCTAATATATATTTTGAGTAATTACCAAACGTGTTCAGTGCCTTTAATCCCCTTCAAAGATTGTTCAACTGAAAAGCAAAACTTGCATGAAAGAAATAATAATAAATAAATCAAAATAAAAAAATTACCCAGTGATTCGGTTTCTCTTGTGGTTTATTAATATTACTTGATATTTGAAATAAAAAGTCACACCCACGCTTCCCAAGTTGTATCATGAACTTGGGTGTGATCCCTGGCTAGCTAATGGGCAGCTAATGGGCAGCTAATGGGCAGCTAATGGGCAGCTAATGGGCAGCTAATGGGCAGCTAATGGGCAGCTAATGGGCAGCTAATGGGCAGCTAATGGGCAGCTAATGGTTGTATGGCTTCTGAATGGCACCCGCAAACCCCCCCCCCCCCCCAAACAAAGCTATTGACAAAACAGGGAGACCTCCAGAAAGCTCAGTTGGTAGAGTGCTGTCACGTTAATCCAAAGGTCAATGGTTCGAATCGCGCTATAGTCAATTTGTTCAAAACCAAATTATGAAGACAAAACTTAAGTAACAAACGTTGTTAAAGGCACTGTACACGTTTGGTAATTACTCAAAATATATATTAGCATAAAAACTTACTTGGTAACCAGCAACGGAGAGCTGTTGATAGTATAAAACATTGTGAGAAACGACTCCCTCTGAAGTATCGTAGTTTTTGAGAAAGAGGTAATTTCTAACTAAAATAATAAAAGACTTCTGGCCAGAAGCCTTTTATTCCTATCTGAAAGCACACTAATTTGTACAACAAGGGTGTTTTTTCTTTCATCATTTTCTTGCAACTTCAATTACCAATTGAGTCCAAATTTTCACAGGCTTGTTATTTTATGCATATGTTGGGATACACCAAGTGAGAATACTGGTCTTTGATAATTACCAAACGTGTTCAGTGCCTTTAAAGAAACTGCAAAGAATGAGTTCAAATAATGCCATTTGTCCAAATTTGTTGTAATTTTTTTTTTTTTTTTTAAGCTAAAGTGAATGCAGAATTTCAACCAACTTAAATTCGCACCAAGTTCTCTTGGCTGTATACTGAAAATCGGCTTAACTGAAAATCACCTCTTGTGATACAAGTAAGCATTTGTTTTCATTTGGACAAGAAGATATGATACAAATTTACAAACAACTCTCCTCACATGGCCTTAGTAGGGAATCGAACCAGGGCCACAGGGGTGAGAGGCGAGCACTTTACGCACTTGCCACCCATGTCTTTGTACATAATATAGTAAAAAACATTGAGAATAAGTTAGGCCTAAGTTACGAACTTGCAAGAGAGAAGAAAAAATACATACAAGTAAAAATCTAAATCCACCCAGTCTGTTCTACCTCCATGGACTCTCAGATGATAAATATGTCAAAAGAACTGGCTGCCACTAGAGATCTATATTACACAAGAGAGTAATAATAATAATAATAATATACCGTTTTTGTATAGCGCATATCACTGTTAAGTCCCTAAGCGCTTTAAAGGAATGAGAAAACAAGAAGTAAGCCAGAATAGAGACAGAGAATAGACAGAATCCTAGCTGGGATTGAACATATGCAAGTTATTTGATAAGCTATAAATAACCAGCGTGATATTTGAGGGAGGAGGGGCGGGTTGTCTAATGGGGGGAAAGGGGGAGGACAGTTCAATAGGGGTTCAGTGTAGCTTGGAAATGGAGTGGACCTATAAAAAGGTCTTCATGAATACATCAGCTGTGTGGTAGCAAATGTAGGGCTGGAATGTCACCGAGGCCACAGAGATATGGCCTGTTCCTGAGAGTTGACCCAATTTTTTAAACCAAGTCTTAACTTAGTCACTGTTGCTCATTTTTAGGCAGGTGACATGCCACAAATATTATGCAGGACTATCCCCTCCACAGCAAATGAGATTAGCAGTTATATGAAAAACATCCCTTTTAGCCCAATTTTGAAAAGGCAATGAGTCAGAAAAAAATGCTTAAAAACAATTTATATGCTTAACATAATTTGGCCGAGTACCGATGACAACTGATGTAAAACTTAAGATATTTTGGCTGGTAACCCGTCTCTGCTAAGCACAATTTATCTGTGCTTAGCTGATTTGCCTTTGCTTTTTACAATTCTTGAGCAGCATGCATTTTTCAATGAAAGGCAATACCTTGTGTATGCAGAATTGTTTTTCTCCTCAAGTGGAGGGTGGGGTTAAGGGTCAAGAGGGGTCGCAAAGTGACCTTCAGGTTAGCATTTTTGTGTATACTTGCCCTCAAAATGAAATAAACCAATATTTGTGATTTGGAAATCAACTCTGCATGTAAATATACATCCTTTTGGTTGGTGTCTTACACTGACATTACACATAGAGAGTGTTTAAACGAACACACCGGTGACTAGTTCATGAACCTGAAATATTAATACACGATGTGAGAGTGTCTAACCATTCCAACCGAGGACTTAATAAAAGGGATCCGGGTGTTCTGACACGAGCGAGAACGTCGATGATTTTGTGTACAAAACCAATGGAGACGTCGCTAAAATTAGTAAGAGTCCAAACAATGAGAGAACAAACTGATGTCAAGTCCTGGATCTCTTCGACAAATATGCGTATGCGTATATGTCATTCGTGCACTGTGCACGCATGGCCAAACGAGCACAGTAAAATTAAAGATGCCTCAGACTGACTGTCTCTTCCTTTGGAGGGTAAATACAAGAGACCAACTCTTAGTCCTTGTAAGAAATTTTTTTACAATTGAACAAAGGTCATCAAAAGCATTATTTCTGAGCAATCCATTAAATGAGTAAAAAGTTATCTGTGAGGAGACATTTGTTCATTATTTCTTTATTTTTTATAAGAGATCATCTAACATCACAAGGCCATGGACGGCCACTTGAAGGGGAGGGCTTCACTTAACTGATTTGGGCTATCGACCCAAATCAACTGTCACCAGGGGGGGGGGGGGGGGGCACATTGCCACCTACTCCTGGGGCTGAAACAGGGTTACCCTCTTCACAGTCCTTAAGGATGTAGGCATGGGTATCATCTACTAGGAGCCTGGCTGGTAGAGCAGAATGCACTTCCTTCCCAACTTTTTACAAAGCAATAATGGTTAAATGCCTTGCACAAGGGCACAAGTGTCATGACTGGGATTTGAACCCACACTCTGCTGCTGACAACACCAGAGCTTGGGTCCGCTGGAATAGACCGCTCGGCCACGACACGTACGCCATTGATTATACAGCGTACATACATATCATAAGTTTCAAGAGTCACTGCAGAGCTTTTCCAGCACAACATTTTGCCGATACTGACTCGGTCTTTCAGATGCTTATGGCACTGTTTTCAGGTTAAACTAATTTCACATTTGTTTTCCTTTCATCAAAACATGATTTTTCAGATCAAAGCCAAAATTGGTGGAATTTCCTGACAAATATATCAACAACAGTAATCATGGTTGACCTCTGGACAACTTCATTTCTTGGTCACCTCCTTAGGACATTGAAACAATCGTACTTTTCATACTGCGTTTGTGGGACTCCTCTGCTTCTCTGAATGGCAAATTGCTCCTAGCGTGAGTGTAAATTATGAAAACAGAAGATAGTGGTAGGTGAAATCATAGACACAGCGTGTCACTGATTGATGCCAGGTGAACCCACACTCAGACACAGTGGGTGAGAGAGAGAGAGGGAGGGAGGGAAGGGGATGGACTAGACCCTCAACCTTCATCCACGAGGCACTTGTTATTTCTATCAACTGATCAAGACAGTGTCCCATGGCCTTCCTCCATTCATTATGTAACAATAGGTATTAACACTGTTTGTAGCTACAACTCCTTATTAGCCCAGGGCCCAATTTCATAGAGCTGCTTAAGCACAAAATGTAGCTAAGCACAACAAAACTATGCTTACCAGAATAAGGTTACCAGCCAAACTACCATGTCTCATGTAAAATTTGTGACTGGTGTCCTGCTGATTTCTACTAAGCATAAAATGGTTAAGCAATATTTTTCTGCTTAAGCAGCTCAATGAAACTCCTGTTCACTGGGCATCCAGCTTCCTGAAACCATCTCAACTCCTTAGGAGTAAGCAGCACCGGCAGTCAAATGGGGAACACAGGTTTGCTATTCGTTCACATCAGCAATCTCCACCTTCCCAGGTACCCATTTACTCTCGGGTGATGAGAAGCAATCATAGTTCAGAAGTGTCTTGCCCAAGGATACAAGCGCCACAACCGGGATTCGAACCTACTTTACAACATTGCACTTTTCATATTATGTGATCATCATTACAATCCTTCACATTCCAAGAAAATCAGAAATTCAACCGGTGGCATTGAGTTGATGGCACAGCACATTTACATCTGTTCTCACTCATCTTGAATTAACTTTGATAACAAATTTACCAAATTGGTTGCTCACGTTATTGAGAGAGAAAAATGCCTGTCATGTGTTGTGATGTTTATAATGCTATCAGGGAACTTTTGAGTTTGGCGAAGCTGTCAGTCATGAATTTTGTTACAGCATAGAAAACCTTGCTCTATGACAATAATACAATACTTTACATTCATACTGCCCTTAATGGAATCTGCAGTCTTCACAATCTATTAAACTTATCGTCCCTCGCGCCCGCCGCTCATGGGGTACTCGTGCTTTTCAATTTTCTGCTGCATCCCTCTGGAACAACCTTCCTTCACACATAATTTCAGCGGGCTCCACTAACCAGTTCAAGAGAACACTTAAGACTCATTTATTTACCATTAATTAATACTTGTTTCAGTCAATTACCCTGGCTTCGTCATGCAATCAGTTTATTACAGGTTCTTTGTGCATTACCACTGTTATGTTTTAAATAATTTGTTATGGCCAAATGCTGAGGATCTGGCTGAGGGTGCATGTGCTGGAAACCTCTCTCCCCTTTTTAGCGCTTCTTTTTAACACCTTTTGTTGTATTTTAAGTAGTATATTTGTCGGTTTATTTATTGGCTTGTTTTATATCTTTTTATATGTACAGCGCCTTGAGCGTCTTTTTAGGCGGATTTTGGCGCTATATAAATGCTTTTTATTATTATTATTGTTAATACATGTACTATGTTTCTAAGTGCTGTCAGTATTTATCCTGCAAGGTTTTGAAGTATGAGACCTATTCCTTCACATAGCACCACGTAATGGTTTACAAGGTGCTGTGGCGAAATGCAGCCAAATCAAACCAGGAACCCCTTCTCTTTACGATAAGTTTACTGGGTTTCTTTTACGTGTATTAAATAACACACGGGACCTACGGCTTTACGTCCCATCCAAAGGATGCAGCAATAATGGTTAAGTGTCTTGCTTAAAGACACAAGTGTTATGATCGGGACTCGAACCCACACTCTGCTGATCAGAAACACCAGAGCTTGAGTCTGGTGTCCTTATCCACTCGGCCAAGACACACCTACTTGTACAACATGGTACATATGTATGATTACAGATAGAAGCATTTTAAGAACAAATTTTGATTTGGGGATTGATGCTTGAACACATACCGCTCTACATTGAGCTTTAAAATAAAGTACACTTTGTTTTTTTAAAACTTGGGGTAATGTCATTGTCAAATACAGTTAGTAACGCAAATACAATCATTTCAACCTAAATAGAAAATAAAATAAAAAATGCAGAGAATAGGGTGTTCATCCCGTACAAATCCTCCCTCCACAAGTACATGAACCCATCCCTCAAAGCCTGACTGTACCCATAATGCAGCTTGTCAGATGCCACTCAGTGAACTTTCAATCATTCATAAAAACAAAGTTATTTGGGCCAAGCAGCAGCACCTGTACGTATGTACTGTACACTCATCAGCCTAATGTACAGAGACAGGAACCAGCCAGGTGACCCAAAGGTCAAGTGGTCTGGTCAGAAGGGCCTGAAAGTGCAGGTCAGTGCTGAGTGACCTCTTGACCCTAGAAATGAGTCCCACTAGGACTGAGAGGTGGACATAGTGAGGTGGTATGGGTTTGGGATGGACATGGATTTGATTTTCTGCACAACTTATGGAATGAGGAATTAATTGATTAACCAAATGAGTGCATTACACTAAACGGATTTCCTGGGAAACATTTGTTTGATCTTATTATACTTGAATTGCTAACCCCACCAAACTCCCGGGCATTTGAATCAATTTCCCAGGAAAAAAAGCTACCCCAAGCTGGGGGAGTGGCCCAGGGGTTAGCATACTGAGTGTGCAGTTTCTCAAGGAAATTGTGAAACCAACATGGGGGGGGGGGGGGGGGGGGAGGCATAATGGGGTTCAAACTCCCCAGGAATTTTGTGGGGTTTGAAAGGTTATGGAGGCATTATGTTGTTATCATTAAAACTACCCACTCAATTATTGTATTGCAGAGAAAAAATCACGAACACTGATCCAGTAGTGCTGTTTTGCCAGCTAACATAGTGTACCTGCAGGCTCGACTGCAGAATCAAATTCTACATTGCTCGTTTCAGTACAGGTTGGCATCATGATCAAACTAATTTAGCCTATTTGACAGTGGGCACACAAATTGAAAAAAAAAAATAATAATAATTGGTTGCGACACAAATGACGGTCGGTCGGACGAGCAAACAACTTTTTTATTTTGCCCTATTCTATTCAATAAGGAAAACAGTCTTCAACCCACTTGAACCAACTTAAGTTTTTGCATACTTTGTCATTGTCATTTTCTCCAGTAGTTTGTTCGTCTGTCTGTCTGTCTGTCTGTTTGTTTCGTCTTTGTATTGTCCTAAGCATGTACCCTTAGTTTATGTATTTTGTTATGTAAAGGCAAGCCGCTACAAGCTACCTGGCTTATTTTGGGCCTTGCCTCCATGCGCTTTCCCACTAGTTTATTCTTAATTCTTATTCTGTCTTTTATATTATTGCATTTTACAATGTAGTTCTGTAATTGTGGAAATATGTTAGTGGAAATAAATGTGAATTGAATTGAATTGAATTGAACCAATAAGTCAGTTCTGAACAAGTTTCTCAGGTACATGTAGTAGTAGGCCTACCTGGAACTCAGCACATACACTCAATGATCCTATTTACTCTTGAACTCAGTCCATAAGGTTTCATGTACATGTACCAACTTCTTAAATTACAACCCCAACTTTATCCCATTGAGAAATACAACTAATATCAGTTATCACAGTAACAAATAGACAGTACCCCTATTTCCTGTGGGGGTGCATTCAAAGGTAAAGGTCCCCACATGAATGATAGTCACCAGACCAGGTAATGACACATTGGGGGCTGAAGGGTGCACAGAGACAGAGAAGGCACACCAAACAACATTGAAGATTAAATTTACGAGTGTAAAGTATGGTCAATATAGGAATACAGTGATTAAGAGTCCAAGGTGGTACATGTGTTCATTCACTTGCACTTGGCGGATTCCTTTTTGACCGCATACTTCCAGAGGAGAGTAAAACACTAATAATAAATCATTACCCAGTCATAAGCCCTTTCTTTACATGTTTATTTTGATGGGCTTTTTCCCCGATTCTGGCCTCATGTGGCGACTCAAGTTCTTCTTTATGATTCAGCTTGTCCAGAAGGAAAAGTTCAAAAGTGCAATTTTATATTTAAGTAGCCAGTTAACTGTTTTACTGTAATCTGTTTCCAGATTTCACCAATGTTTAATTGAAGCCGACAGTAAAAAAAAAATGAGCCAAATCCTTTTCTTGAAAATGCAAGCCCAAAACACTATCCAGAGAGAACGATTGACATCCCTTTTGTTGGTGGGAATGTGTCTTATCAACAGTTTTTACGCCCAGCAGGTTTTTAATTGGTTGGTTGGGTTTAAAGAAACTTATATTTGTTGTTAGGCCTACATGTACATAACAAACCCCACACCACTATGTCTGCAGTTATAAACCTTCAGTTCTCTTTTGCTTCAGCAGAAGCTACACAGGAAAATACAGTTATTGTCATTGTCATTGTCATTGTCATTGTCATTGCTGCCACCTAGTATATCACAATCTCTTATTCTGAAAAAGCATCACTAAGAAAGAGACAAGAAATGTTAGATTTGCTCATGCGACTTTACATGTTAGTTAAGCAAAGAATGAAAAAGCCTGCACAATAATCTTACCCTAATTTCTTTGTACTGTTTGTACAATGGGTTTCCATGCTTTCCGGCCTTAGAAATACAGGCTTTGCAGTGCCTAATTTCAGTTGCTTAAGCAGCCAATATTGCTTAGACATTTACTGCTTAGCAAAAAGAAAAAAACAAAACAGGATACCAGCTACAAATCGTACACGTGGAATAGTATTTTGGCTGGTAACCTTATTCTGGAAAGCATAATTTTATTGTGCTTTGCTCCTTTTTGTGCTTAAGCAGGTCTACGGAATTAGGTCATATTTCTGAGGTAAGTAGAACTACAAGTAGGAAGTTGAACCCTTGACTTTAATAGCTTTCTGAACACCGCCCTCAGGTGCCTGCTAGCAAGACTCACCTCATCTTTGAGTTGTTGGACGAGGGCGTCCTTCTCTTTCTTGAGACCCTTGAGTTCCTCGCAGGCTTTAGGGTTCTTACGGTTGAGTTCCAGGAGAGCTATATGGGCATCCTTCTCTCCAATTGCTGCAGTTATTGCTTCTTGTCTGAAAACAAATCACAACAACACCACTGAGTAATAAAAATGAAGGAATGAATGCGTCAACTTTAACACATAATAAAATAATTTCGGGTTGAACAAAGAAACATTGACTAGAGTGGAATTTGACCTCTGGTTTAACGTGTCGGCGCTCTAGCAAAAGAACTATCTATGTTGGCCGTCTCCCTATTTTGTCAATATCTTTATTCGAAGGTGCCTAAAATAAAATTAAATACAGCTTCATCCATAAAATCATGTTCATCCTGATTCTCAACTGGCTACTCACACTTTCAAGTACACCTTCCTCAGAACTGAATTTCAATGTCAATATCAGGTGACATATTCTCTCTTTGGTTCTAGAACTAAGGTGATCAGAAGAACCAGAGGTGAGTAGAATCTTACGACTCCGAACAGTTATGTGCACTCTGTCTCTCCAAAAGGGAGACATTTCTTTGTTGGAGAACAATAAAATTTGTGGACTAAGAAGTATATGTGCGTTGATGTGGATCAAATACAAACACATTTGGGTTTCTTAGGACAGAGCTTTCTCTTCACAGTTTCAGTGACCAGCCAGCAGAACCCCTATTGTTTCAATAGTCCCAAAGCTTTTTCAAATCTTACAGACATGCAGTTCTGCAGTATGTAAAAAATTAAAATTTATAAAAAAAGAACAAAAAGAAACAAAATTTCCAAGCATATCAAGACTTTGTACTGTGTTTTTAAATTTTCAAAGGGACAGCTGGGACACAAACAAAAAACCAAGGAAATCAGCTGATCTGTTGAAAAGATACATGACTAATCTTAATTAAATTTTTTCTATCAAGAGACTTAATTGGAACCTAGATGAACAATGAGTACATCAGTGCATTGAAAAGCAATGACCTAGCCAACCACACCTCATTGTGACTGGTCCACGGAAAGTTTAACTGGCATTCAGCCTGCGAACCACTGTTACGGGAAAACACTGATTAAATACTTTGAACACGTCTCCATTGTTTTAAGGTTTGTTTTGGTCTTGTGAGTTAAAGTGCAAGGCACTTTTACGATTAAGAGCACCACGGTTTCATTAAAACAAATTCAATGAAAAAAGCAAATACAAAAACAAGAGGTGCTCCGAACATTGCAACGAACACCTACAAATACATGTATCAACCGACAAACAGTAGGACACCTAAGATAATTTTGGGTCGCTAAAGTATTCCCCAGTAAACAATGGCTTTCAAATGAAACAACATTGTAATAAACATCCTGTATTTTTGTTTTTCAAAGACTTTCACCCAGTGGTGAGCATTTTCACACTATTTTCATAACCCGAGGCAGTGTGTGTTGCACCTGTCAATAGGAAGGGAGAAAAAACCCGGGAACAACTGCAGACAGCATAAAGTACCTTGCCCCTGTCGCCTGGCATTCTACATTATCACCAGCCGATTCCCAGCACTGGTCTCCAGTCATTCTCACCCAGCGACACTATGTTTTCATCCCACTAAACCAAATACTGACAACTGCCCCAACTGTATGAACTCGAATCTCTTGTCAAAATAACAGATGTCAAATTCAGTTTCTTTATTTCAATCTAATCTGAATAAGAATTTAAAGGAAAAGGGGAACAAAAACCTATCATAAACAGAATCTTTCAGAATTATGTTTACACTGTGACATGTAAACCGGTAACTGAAAATGCAAACAAGAAAAGTGAAGAGCAAAAGAAACTGCTGAGTAGTCTGCCTTTACATATCTCTGTCAGTGGGTAGACGATAATTGCCTTATATTCTACCTATCAATAATTCCATTCACATACTCAATCAGACTGAGGTATGAACATGTACAGTGCCCTTGCATATTAATATCTACTGTATAACCAGATATTTCAGTAACCCCCCCCCCCCAACCATTCCCTCTCTAGATTTCTATGACAACAAACGGAACAGCTATCAAAACACTGCAGGCATTAAGCTGCTGTCAAGACCCAGACCCTACTGAGGGTCCATGCACTCAAGAGTGTGGATCTCAAGCATCACTGTGGATTCTTTGACTAGTAATGATGTCTGATCTTCCCATGAAATCTTTGGATAAGTTCAAAATCGCAAGACCAGGGGCCAATTTCATTATAGATGCTTCCAAGCAGAACATGCTTAAAGGGTGTGTACAACAGTGGTAATTGTCAAAGACCAGTATCCACACTTGATGTGACCCAACATACATACATGAAATAACAAACCTGTGAAAGTTTAAGCTCAATCGGTTTTCAGAGCAGTGAACGATTTCCCTTGTATAGCAGAGCAAATTGCTACACAAAATGCATCAGTTGCTACTCAAAAATCAGGGGTTGCTACTCGATATTAGCATTCAGTGTGCACAAAACAAGTTCAGTCTAAATATTTTGCTATGCAAAATTGCTGGATGAAATCGTTCCCCGCAGAGTCATGAGAAAACAGTGAATAACCCCATTATATGTTTTCACTGCTTTCAAACATCAGATTTTATCACCAGTGATGAAGACTATTTGTTTTACTCATTTCCTAAAAACTATAGCATTTCAAGTAAAAGGGAAGTTTCAAGGGAAGTTTTCCACCATGTCCATCTTTATACCATGGAAGTGATGTGCAAATCTGTGAACATATATATTTTTTAATCTTACCAATGTTGTACACACCCTTTAAAGGTATTATACAGGATTGGTAGAGCTGACAAAATAATCACAGACAGTGTTCATGTTTTGTGTAATCAACCACATACATGAAATAACAAACCTGTGAAAATTTGAGCTCAATTGGCCATTGAGGTCACGAGAAAATATGTGTTTTCTGTTTTTCAAACCGAGTTTATTATCGCGCGCGATAAAAACTATTGTTTTACTCATTTCTCAGAAACGATAGCATTTTAGGCAGAAATATTTTAAGGAACCCCTTCTACCATTACTTACTTTAAATCATGTAAGTTATGTGTGAATCTGTGAACTATTGTGTTTTTCGATCTTACAAATAGTGTACAGGGCCTTTAACACACGTATTGCTTTTAACTGGACCAAATTTCATAAAGCTGCATAACAAATAAAATTTGTTTAGCCTAGAAGAATCTTGCTGAGCAGAAACAGGTTACCAGTCAATATGTCATGTAATGTACATTACTTGCCACTGGTATCCTTAGCAAATAATCTTGGTAAGCAAGTTTTTTCTGCTTAACAACTTTGACAAAATACGACTGTTGGGCTAGATAGCTTAGTTGGTGGAGTGTGATACGTTAATCCAGAGGTCGCAGGTCCAAGTCCCGCTCTAATCAATGTTTCTTTGTTCAACCAAATATTTTTTTTAATTTTTCCGGTTAGTTTCCCTTGTGTTTTATTTATTACTTGATGATAAATGTCTAATCAGGAATTTTGTGTGCAGTCCAGTTGGCATGTTTTGATTGCAATTCAGCAACTGAAATAAGCGACAGTGACTTGAGGGGGTTCTTCAAATGCTATTTACTTGTCGTTTACAGTATCTCAGATGGAAATATTTCCCTTCAGTTGAGGATTGGTTCTGGTATGAACTTTACACACAGCAAAATGTTCTGATTGAAACTCATCACTGTTTTTTTTCTTTCTGTTAATTACCAGCCCTGTACTTGTTCATCCTTACCAGCAGTTGTGCAATGTCATCTCTGAGAGGGCGAGGCCATTTTCATTTTGCAAAGGGCACTTCCATTGAAAAATGTTCAAGTCTTTTGGAAACTTTTGAAGGGGTTCCGAGGCCATGACCAGGGGCAACATAAGACATGCCCTCCCTGGCCTCAGTTAATTCCAGGCCTGTAAACAATCAAGAAACTTCCCATAAAATGCTTTAGTGAAACAATTAGGCAATAACAGTGTGGGTAGCCGGTCTACTGCGTGGTAATGACCAGGGTGGTGGCTGGCAAGCCACCAACCAAGGTCATTACCATGCAGTGAAGACCGGCTACCCACACTGTTATTGCCATTAATAAATACCTTTAACGAAGAAAAAGGGTAGTAATCATCAGAATTTGTGATTTTTCTTTCGCCGTAAATTTTGGAAATAATCCACTCATGTTCAGGGGCCATTCTTTTGGCTGTTCAACTTTTGCGTGGCTCCTAGTCCCCTGCACTTAATTAACTATATCAGAAATGTGCATATTTTGAAGAACCAGACTTTTAAAGTAACAGCACTATCAATAGAAACACTTTGGTTGGTGTACGGCTTTATGCTTTGCATTACCTTGGCTTCATGCACGTACCAGCTACCAAAATGATACATTGTCTGCGCGTTTATGCATACGCGCGTGGTATGCACGAACACGCGTGGTATGCGCTACACGCGGCACCATCCTGTCCTCGTAAAAATAACCAAAAACAATACGCACAAAGAAACAGATTTGATAGTTTCCGCATAGCAAGCACGGTGCAAAACGAACTTTTACACAACATTGTGCTTGTTTAGGGGCCATTTATTTGCTAGTTTACAGAGCCGGTCTATTATCACATGTTAATACACCCCCACGTGACCAGTCCTCGACCAATCAGAATGCACAAACTCTCCGAGGTATGTATTAATGTATATTAAAGCTCTTCGTAAAGCCACCTGACTAATGGAACAGAGAGAATACAAATGAAAAATGTAATGTTGAAATGCACGATTAATATCATCATCATCATCCAGTCATTTCACAAACAGAAAAATCTACACTGGTTCAATATTTGCCCAACAGTTACGCAGCATTTGATCGGTTAAAAAAAGAAATCACCTTACTACTCAATTTCCGCATACTTTTCACAATACACATGAGATAAATCCGTCTTTTTGAAAGTGCATTTCAAAATAGCACAAATATCCTCATGATTGATCAAATAAGAGGCGCAAAGAGCCCGGTGATGGATCTAGACAATCCATCATGTCAACTCCCTCCCTCTGGTGAGTTGGGTCTTGACAGTAGCTGTCATAATACTATCAAATTTATTCACATATATGAAAGTGTTTGTTCATAATCAGGGCCCAATTTACAGGGTACAGGTACAAAAAAATAGCCATGGCACAATAATATCATGCTCACCAAAATAAGGTTACCAGCCCAAATGCCATGTCACATACCATTGGGACTGATATCCTACTCAGTTACGCTTAGCGGAAATTTTGTAAGCAATATTTTTAGCTTAAGCAGCTATGTGAAAATGGACCCAGGTTTTCACATCAAGACAAGCATCCATTCTATAAACTCTAATAACGCTTGGGTAAAATTTCTTTTCATTTCCAAATATATTGCCAAATATGTAAAATCTTTGCTCTGTAAAAAACAGCAACATTTCAAGTTACATTCACTCGACTGCATGTGGCAGTCTTCGCACAAGGCATTGTTCTTTCTTCTTCCATCATGATTAGTACTATCAGGCGTTGTTCTTTCTTCTTCTATCATGATTAGTACTATCAGGCGTTGTTCTTTCTTCTTCTATCATGATTAGTACTATCAGGCGTTGTTCTTTCTTCTTCTATCATGATTAGTACTATCAGGCGTTGTTCTTTCTTCTTCCATCATGATTAGTACTATCAGGCGTTGTTCTTTCTTCTTCTATCATGATTAGTACTATCAGGCGTTGTTCTTTCTTCTTCCATCATGATTAGTACTATCAGGCGTTGTTCTTTCTTCTTCCATCATGATTAGTACTATCAGACGTTGTTCTTTCTTCTTCTATCATGATTAGTACTATCAGGCGTTGTTCTTTCTTCTTCTATCATGATTAGTACTATCAGACGTTCTTTCTTCTTCTATCATGATTAGTACTATCAGGCGTTGTTCTTTCTTCTTCCATCATGATTAGTACTATCAGGCGTTGTTCTTTCTTCTTCTATCATGATTAGTACTATCAGGCGTTGTTCTTTCTTCTTCCATCATGATTAGTACTATCAGGCGTTGTTCTTTCTTCTTCTATCATGATTAGTACTATCAGGCGTTGTTCTTTCTTCTTCCATCATGATTAGTACTATCAGACGTTGTTCTTTCTTCTTCTATCATGATTAGTACTATCAGGCGTTGTTCTTTCTTCTTCCATCATGATTAGTACTATCAGGCGTTGTTCTTTCTTCTTCTATCATGATTAGTACTATCAGGCGTTGTTCTTTCTTCTTCCATCATGATTAGTACTATCAGGCGTTGTTCTTTCTTCTTCTATCATGATTAGTACTATCAGGCGTTGTTCTTTCTTCTTCCATCATGATTAGTACTATCAGGCGTTGTTCTTTCTTCTTCTATCATGATTAGTACTATCAGGCGTTGTTCTTTCTTCTTCTATCATGATTAGTACTATCAGGCGTTGTTCTTTCTTCTTCTATCATGATTAGTACTATCAGGCGTTGTTCTTTCTTCTTCTATCATGATTAGTACTATCAGGCGTTCTTTCTTCTTCCATCATGATTAGTACTATCAGGCGTTGTTCTTTCTTCTTCCATCATGATTAGTACTATCAGGCGTTGTTCTTTCTTCTTCTATCATGATTAGTACTATCAGGCGTTGTTCTTTCTTCTTCCATCATGATTAGTACTATCAGGCGTTGTTCTTTCTTCTTCTATCATGATTAGTACTATCAGGCGTTGTTCTTTCTTCTTCCATCATGATTAGTACTATCAGGCGTTGTTCTTTCTTCTTCTATCATGATTAGTACTATCAGGCGTTGTTCTTTCTTCTTCCATCATGATTAGTACTATCAGGCGTTGTTCTTTCTTCTTCTATCATGATTAGTACTATCAGGCGTTGTTCTTTCTTCTTCCATCATGATTAGTACTATCAGGCGTTGTTCTTTCTTCTTCTATCATGATTAGTACTATCAGGCGTTGTTCTTTCTTCTTCCATCATGATTAGTACTATCAGGCGTTGTTCTTTCTTCTTCTATCATGATTAGTACTATCAGGCGTTGTTCTTTCTTCTTCCATCATGATTAGTACTATCAGGCGTTGTTCTTTCTTCTTCTATCATGATTAGTACTATCAGGCGTTGTTCTTTCTTCTTCTATCATGATTAGTACTATCAGGCGTTGTTCTTTCTTCTTCTATCATGATTAGTACTATCAGGCGTTGTTCTTTCTTCTTCTATCATGATTAGTACTATCAGGCGTTCTTTCTTCTTCCATCATGATTAGTACTATCAGGCGTTGTTCTTTCTTCTTCCATCATGATTAGTACTATCAGGCGTTGTTCTTTCTTCTTCTATCATGATTAGTACTATCAGGCGTTGTTCTTTCTTCTTCCATCATGATTAGTACTATCAGGCGTTGTTCTTTCTTCTTCCATCATGATTAGTACTATCAGGCGTTGTTCTTTCTTCTTCTATCATGATTAGTACTATCAGGCGTTGTTCTTTCTTCTTCCATCATGATTAGTACTATCAGGCGTTGTTCTTTCTTCTTCTATCATGATTAGTACTATCAGGCGTTGTTCTTTCTTCTTCCATCATGATTAGTACTATCAGGCGTTGTTCTTTCTTCTTCTATCATGATTAGTACTATCAGGCGTTGTTCTTTCTTCTTCCATCATGATTAGTACTATCAGGCGTTGTTCTTTCTTCTTCTATCATGATTAGTACTATCAGGCGTTGTTCTTTCTTCTTCTATCATGATTAGTACTATCAGGCGTTGTTCTTTCTTCTTCTATCATGATTAGTACTATCAGGCGTTGTTCTTTCTTCTTCTATCATGATTAGTACTATCAGGCGTTCTTTCTTCTTCCATCATGATTAGTACTATCAGGCGTTGTTCTTTCTTCTTCCATCATGATTAGTACTATCAGGCGTTGTTCTTTCTTCTTCTATCATGATTAGTACTATCAGGCGTTGTTCTTTCTTCTTCCATCATGATTAGTACTATCAGGCGTTGTTCTTTCTTCTTCTATCATGATTAGTACTATCAGGCGTTGTTCTTTCTTCTTCTATCATGATTAGTACTATCAGGCGTTGTTCTTTCTTCTTCTATCATGATTAGTACTATCAGGCGTTGTTCTTTCTTCTTCTATCATGATTAGTACTATCAGGCGTTGTTCTTTCTTCTTCTATCATGATTAGTACTATCAGGCGTTGTTCTTTCTTCTTCTATCATGATTAGTACTATCAGGCTTGTTCTTTCTTCTTCTATCATGATTAGTACTATCAGGCGTTGTTCTTTCTTCTTCTATCATGATTAGTACTATCAGGCGTTGTTCTTTCTTCTTCTATCATGATTAGTACTATCAGGCGTTGTTCTTTCTTCTTCTATCATGATTAGTACTATCAGGCGTTGTTCTTTCTTCTTCTATCATGATTAGTACTATCAGGCGTTGTTCTTTCTTCTTCTATCATGATTAGTACTATCAGGCGTTGTTCTTTCTTCTTCTATCATGATTAGTACTATCAGGCGTTGTTCTTTTTTCTTCTATCATGATTAGTACTATCAGCGTTATATTAAAAGAATATGAACCGTCAAATGCTAGCAGGAGCTGTTACAAAAGCCTGACTTATCCACCAACCACTCTCATTTGACAAACCCTCTATGGTGGAATTGTTGCTTGATGCACATAACGTCTTGAGCCAAGACTATGCATGTGACTGCTCCTATAATAATAATAATAACTAGTTCTTATATAGCGCATTTCACAATAACGGTCTCAATGCGCTTTACATTAGTGCCCTGGTCATTGGGCCAATAACATTCCTTTAATCTTTCTCAGCTCCCTGGGGAGTATACAGCCCGGGCTGCCGTGATGGCGCTCCGAAGGCTTTTTCAAACACAATATCAACCTCTGCCCTTGCAGGTACCCATTTATACCCCTGGGTGAAGAGAAGCAATTATAGCAAAGTGTCTTGCTCAAGGACACAAGCGTCATGACCGGGACTCGAACCCACACCCCGATGACTAAACCACCAGAACTTGAATCCGATGCTCTTAACCACTCGGCCATGACACCCTACAATGACACTCCTATGCCTAAGTTTTTTCTCACTGGAAAATATTTGCCAAGACAGGATGTTCTGCTTTCTATCGTCTTTATGAAATCAGGCTGTTGTGGTTTTGTAACAAAAATCAATAACATGTACCAGCAAAAAATATAGTTTGCTGTATACATTTAAAACAAAAAGAACCTTTCTTTTTAGACCATTTAATTTTACAATGAGCAGAATTAAACCACTAATTTCATAGAGCTGCTTAACAATTATCTGCTGAGCATTTTCTGCTTAGCATTTTCTGCTAAGCAAAAATAAGCAGGATACCAGCTACAGTTGGTACATGTGATGTGCTATTGTGGTTGGTAACCTTGCTCCGGTAAGCACTTTTCTTGTGCTTAAGCAGCTAAATGAAATTGGGCCCAGAAGAGGACATTTTAGACGACTACCCTTTGTTGACATCATTGGTGATTGGAACTAATGCAATACAAGAGGTGGTCTTCTACACATACATTTATCACCAGCATAACGAGCAAAACCATTTCCTACACAACGATCTGGTGTCTCTACTAACTCATCATCAAATGAGCTCTTGTACTTATTTGAATATCATGAATATTCATTTGAATATTATGAATATTCATTTGAATATTATGAACATATATTCATCTATCACATTTTTATATATTTTTTTCATATTTTTTTTCATACAACATCCAACAGCGCAAGCGCCAATTAAAGGACGGATAAAAGATATTACACATCCAACAGTGCAAATATGCCAATAACAGGATAAAAAACTGTTAAGTTTTAGATGTGGGGGGAAAAGTCCAAATGTGGAAGAGCCATGGGATTAGGTAGGGACTGAAAACCCAATCTAGATGTAAGGCTCTGTTCTGAGGCAGGATTTGAACCGGGGCCTACAGTGGTAAAGGGCAAGGAAAGAAACCGCTAAGCCACTAAGCATCTCTTCCAACCTCTTTTGGTGGAAATTTGTCGTGAACAAGGTTCAGAATTCACTAAAGGTTCTGAGAAAAAACCCCCACTCAAAACCCAAAACAACGTAGAAGATTCGGGAAAGCTGACAGGAGGAATTTAAATTCCTCTTGAGACAGGCAAGATCAGAGGATGGAGGGAAACATGCTCAAGGCAAGATCAGAGGATGGAGGGAAACATGCTCAAGGCAAGATCAGAGGATGGAGGGAAACATGCTCAAGGCAAGATCAGAGGATGAAGGGAAACATGCTTGTCCTACATCTACACAGTCGTGTTTGTATTTTTGCAGACACATATACATAGAACAGTCGAGACATGCACAACCTATAGAGTGTATGGGTGATAAACATGAAATATGATGAGCCTCAAGCTCAAACAAACCAAATCGAATAACCTGATGCAATATTTCCCAAGAAATCTCACTTTCTGTGAAATTATAAAAAAAAAAAAAAAAAACATTTTCCGCAGACGTACAGGATTGCTCCCAGCAGGTGAAGATGTATAATTCATACCGGATGCCAGAGTCTGTCAATCGAGGCGATTTATCAACCCCTTCTGCACCTTTAAGCTTAGCGAAGGATTAAAGGAGCATTCTGGTGTTACAACTACAGACCACATTAATGTAAAATACAGATCACTGAAAACATAAGCGTCTCACTCTGAATGAGTAATGAGTGAGCTTAGGCCAAACTGACAGGTCCATAATTCATCAAGACTGCATGTACCATTTGTATTCCCGAGGAATGGTTTCCGTAAGATTTTGTTCTTCTTTCTAACCGCATCAACATTTGCAAATCAAGATTTACATTAATGCACATTCATCCAGTCTAGATTATGAGGATTTAAGAGAAGGCAGAACATTTGTGGAAAAAATAACAGGTTTTCAATTTTACAAAAAATGTTTACATGTATGTGAACACAGAATCAGTTACAAACTGCTAGCCAACATAAAAAGACCAGTGCCTTATTTGAGAATAGAGCAATAGGAGTTTTAAGCATAGTAATATATTTGCTATTAAGCAAAGATTAGCAGGGAACCATTCACAAACACAATACATTACAAGGTACTTCGGCTGGTAAACCGCTTCTGCTCACCTTTTTTTTGCTATGTAAATTGGGGGCTTTTAACAGCTTCATGAAATTGATTGTGTATAGTTAATGTAAATTAGTATATGTTAAACTGCCTTACAGGCTCTTTACTTGACCGGTGAAATTGCAATGTGTACCTGTCTCCGGAATGAGAGTCATTTCTGACCAAAAAGTGTGAAACGTGGATCCAGATCTTGGGAGGTACAATGAAATGATGGTATTTCCACCTTTTGATAACTGGTGGAGTTATTGGAGTGTCGTGGCCGAGTGGTTAAGAGCACCGAACTCAAGCTCTTGTGTTTCTGTTCAGCAGAGTGTGGGTTCGAGTCCCGGTCGTGACACTTGTGTCCCTGAGCAAGACACTTAACTATGATTGCTTCTCTCCACCCAGGGGTAAAATGGGTACCTGTGAGGGCAGAGATGGTTCTTGTGATTGATTTAGCTTAGTAGCGCATATATTGCAGCACAGGCTGTATACTCCCCAGGGAGCTGAGATGGTTTAAGGAATGAAATAAAAAGCCCAGTGACCAGGGGTAATAATGTTAAGAAGCGCTTTGAGACGCCCTTGGGTGTGATAAAGTGCGATATAAATCCATATTATTATTATTATTATTATAGATTCAAAGGAGCTTTTGAGGGCAGTATCCTCAGTGCTAGAGAAGTACATCAAAGAGCATGACTTATTCATTTGAAGAAACATACAGCATTTTTTGTTTACTAGGCAGACTTTACTAGGCAGACTTTAAAAAGTCTGGATTCCGATAACAGTCTGAAATTTCTCATCCCTGTTGTTTATTTGACGCTAATCATAGTCCATTATCTTTCAGCGTCAATGCATCACTGTGCATTGAGAAAGATACAAATTGAATTCATGTTTATTTCCTCATCCAATCAGCGCCAGGAACACATGTAACACAGAGGACCACGTGCAAACAAAGGCTCAAGTAAGTGACTTATCAAAAACAGACATGATACTTCTTAGCCCCGGGAAAAAGTTGGGACCATTTTATTGAGCATTTGAATCTAAATCACACCAACTTGAGTAAAGAAGACAATGAAGAAATTTCAGTTGAAGAAGTGGGAGGAAAACGCCAAATATGGAAAAATTGTGCAGTCAGGCAAAGACTGAAAAACCAATCCCCATGCAAGGCTCCAGTCTGTGAATCGAACCAGGTTTGTGAATCCAACCGTAGTCCACAGAGGTGAAATAATAATACTAATAATAATAATAATAAGTTGGGAGGCTCATCATCCTTACTCACAGCTGAGAAGCTGAATTACAAAAGACGCACCTTTAACGTGGTCGAGCCACAGGCATGCAAGGGCACCTTTGGCAGCCAGCCACATCAACCCATATGACCACGGAGCACCAAGATCGAAAGTGTTTGATTTTTCCAGAGGGAGGAAAACCGGAGGGCCTGAAGAAAAACCCTTGCAGCATAGGAGAGAACCACAGCTCTACACAGGGAAGAAACAACTGAGCCAACTTGACTGCCCCCCAGTACAAAGGTGACCTACATATGATAGGCTTTGATAGTCGTTTCAGTCTGCTTAATCACACTTTTTTCTGAGGGCGAACAATTTGAAAATTAAACTAGAGGAGAAAGAATATCATGCCTGCAAAAATACTGAAAACAAAACAAACTTGGGGGTATTATGCCAAAAGTTGATTGGTAATCAAGATGTCGTTGGTGTTTTTGCATAATTTTTCAGAGACCATTCATTTTATTTCATTCTATTTCATTTCATTACGACTAACCAACTGCAGTAAACTGCCAATGACAGGAAGCGATTACAAATTTATTTGCGTCTGTCCATGTGGATCAACAATTTACAACAAGAAACTAGGCAAATGAATTGATGAAGACACCTGTTGTTCTATCTTACAGTATGTGTATGCTGCTAGTACCAACAAGCTGTCAGCCTTTGCCAGAATGGCAACAATTTCCAGGGGGCTTTCAGAAAAGAAAAAAAATGCAAAAAATGCCAAGACTGATCTCATCTACCCGTGATGAATGTCTAGGGATTACTGGAAGGGGCCAGAACATGTACACTCCAGTCACAACAAAACAACTCATCGATAACAGCATCAGCGGGTGCCATAGTTGACTGCTGGGTGCCAGGCGTGGTATACTTGTGGAAGTGTCAAGTCTATTTTTTGAGTTCGACCAATTCTGACAAGTTGAATAATTAATCAAGTTCACAGTTTGTTAAGGTCGGGATCAAAACAAAAAATAAACCAATAAGGTTGTATTTGTTTAATATTTTCCTAAACTGTTTATTTACTTTTCTCAAAATATTTGGGGCAGAGTGGGGGCAGAGTGGGAGCAAACAGTACCAAAATAGTTTTCTTAAAGATATTTTCTTGCTATTTCAAAGCTCTGCTCAAAGTGTAGTTTGAATTGCATACAGAAGACCATACCAGAACTGTTACTAACTTGACTTTACCTAAAGGGGGCGCAATTCAAATTGAACAGAAACTCTGTCACCACAACACATAATGATAACTAAGAAGTATTTATATACTGCATCAATTCTGGTCTCTCAAAGAAGTCTTTCCTTAAATTAGGAACTGGGTATAAAGTGAAATCCAGGAAGCATTTAAAGACAAGATAAGGACAACAAAGATAATGCAAAAGTTTGCCACACCAGCATTTGGAGACGGACAACAGTAAGAACAAGGAAACAGGGAAAACAAGGAAACATGGCTGAGGGAAAACATGTATCCAAAAGCGGATGAGCACACCCTGTGTGGAGTAAGGCCATGTCCAAATGAGCGGCTAGGGCTACGACCATAGCTACGGCTCGGCTGGATCACTACATCATCATGCATGGATGTACACTGTACAGGACGTCCTTAGCAACACCCTTAGTAACAGAGGTAGCCGTAGCCATAGCCGCCAATTCGGATACGACCTTAGATGATACATGAAAGCAGTAAGGCTTTATATATGTGCTAAGTGGTACACTTCTTGAGAGATAACAGCAGGGATCTTCAGAGTTGAGAGTCATTGCTGACAACAAAGGGTCAGAACTAGGCTCAAATTTTAGGAGGTCTGTAGAAATAATGGCATTTCAACCGTTTTCGTAACGGCTGGAGTTATAGATTTCAAGGAGCTTTTGGTGAAAGCATCCTCAGCACCGGAGAACTAAATCAAAGAGCAGGATTTCTTTATATCTGAAGAAAACAACAGTAACTTTCCCCCAGGCAGACATTAGAAGTTTGAATCAAGATAAAAGTCAAAACATTCTCATTCCTGGCTCTTGCCCTTAACACCAACTGGCACACTTCTTGACTTCTTGACTAGCCTGGCAGGCTACTAAAAAATATGTGAACTTCCCGGTTTAAAATGATTCTAGCTTTTCTTTTCAGATTAAAAAGTTAAATGTTTTGTTGTTTGAGTATATGAATGTAACTGTATTTGCCCAACTATCAAAGTTGCAATTGCTGTCATTAAAACATTAATACATATGGAAATTAATGTTTTGACAGCCTTGCTGACTTTTTTTTTTTTATTATTTTATTTTATGAGATATCGCCTAACTCACAAGGCCACGGACGGCCACTCAAGGTGAGGGCTACACATAACTGATTTGGGCTATCAACCCAAATCAATTGACACCAGGGGCACGTTGCCTCCTACTCCTGGGGCTGAAACAGGATTACCCCCTTCACAGTAGGCATGGGTATTATCCACTAGGAGCCTGTCTGGTAGAGCAGAATGCACTACCTTCCCAACTTTTTTCGAAGCAATTATGGTTAAGTGCCTTGCTCAAGGGCACAAGTGTCATGACCGGGTATCGAACCCACACTCTGCTGCTGAAAACACCAGAGCTTAGGTCCGGTGACCTAGACCGCTCGGCCACGACACGCCAATAAGTTCTAAAACTTATTGGGGAAAAGTAAACAGTCACAGTTTACTAGCCCAGTTCGCTACTTACAAAAAAGGAAGAAGCTTAAGTCCAATTGCTGAACTAGTTTCCTCAGAGGAAATTTAGGGATGAAGGAAGGGATGAATTCATTGATTAAAGAGCTCTTACTTCATTTCCATGGCTTCTTCCAGCGTCTTCCGTCTCTCCATCTGCAAGGCACTCAACTTGGCTTCTTTATCTCTGAGCACGGTGATTGTTGTGGACAGCTTGTTGCTGGCAGTGGAAAGTTGCTTCTTCACTTGCTCCAACTCCCTCTTCAGACTGTCAATCTATCAGGATCAAACAATGAATCCTTCAACTAAGGGATCATTTGAAATTTTTCATTTATTTGTTAACATTTCAGTGAGCGCTGGTAACGCCAAATTATTGCACATTTCATTTCACTGTGTTCTCCAAAGTGTAATATCCTGGGCAAGTCCTTGATACCCTAGACTGGACCTTCCAACATATCTAAGAGGGGGATCGGGTCCCAGAGTTGTGTAGTTTTGTTTATTGAGGGACTGAAAAATATGTTCACTCATATGCTTTGTGCGCAAAATTGAACAGACATGCGGACCTACATGTTTGCAGATCTAACAAGTTTATCAATTAAATAATTTAAAACACTCCTGCCTGAACACAGAGCACTTGCATCATTTGTACTTGCATCATTTTCTGTAAGAAAAGCCAACAACTTGAAAATATAGTTCCACCTTTATCACATGCAGAGACAGCCCTGGCAATTCATCCTTGAGATGGCCAAGCTATATTCATTTTGCAAAGGAGCTTCCATGGGAAAATCTTAAAGTCTGTATGGTAAAATTTGATGGGAAACCAAGGCCAAACCAGGGCAACAGAGGCCATGGCCTTCGTGTAATTCCAAGTCTGCAGAGATGAGCCCCAACTACAGGACAGTTCTTTTCAGAACTGAGAAGTCTCCCGAAGTCTCCCGAATTCCGAATAATCTACTGCGGCAGTAGAAAAAATAGCAAGACAAGTTCTCAAAGAACAAAATCTACCTAGCAAGTAGATATACACATGGTGTTACCGCAAACCAAATATACATTGATACGTCACTATGGAATGCCTCAAATACCATATACATGACAGAAGTCACTCATAAATGTACAGGTTGAATTCAAACAAATGATCTTGACATCTGGATTCAACCAGTTTGAAAAATGACAAAGTTTGTAACAACAATTGTCTACCAGCGTGTAACAAGAGAACATGATCAACAAGCAAGTTAGATCTCTAATGTTTACCAGGCAATGTGTGTAATGGTCTATTGGGTCTAAATAGTGACAGATCAAAGAGGAGCCATGGATGTCCAGGGCTCGAAACTAACACTGGACCGCAGGCCCAAGGCCAGTGATTTTAGCGTCAGTCCTGTAAACTTTATACAGAACAAGTCCGGCGGTCTTGTGTTTATTTTTTTACATAATAATGTTATTATTAATATGAAATGTATTATCTTTCATTAAATAAATGTATTTAAATCTCAGTTTGAAAAGTTTTTGTTTTACTTGTCGTCAAATTATTTCCGAGCACGGAACATCTAACCCGACCGACTGTTCTTCCTGCTGCAAGTTCCCTATCCAGTTTGCTCATGCCCACCACCACTGCACTGGGCTCAAACCATAGGCTTAGGCGCCCGGGGGGATGAGCGAACGGCACCCTCCATTCCGTGCATGCGTGATGCTTGTATTGGTGCCCGGCGGAACACCACAGTTTACCACTGACCATGCACGTGTCATGCTGTGGTGGGTGCAACACATTGGATGTAGTCACTTTAAAGTCTGATACCTTACCAACGAATTATATAGTGTGAAATTGTATTAATGACGTCTAGGTTGTATTCTTTCAACACCACACACCCCTGTGTTGCATGGATTATAAGTAAGGGTTGTTTCCACACGTCTTGCTTCGTATGTTAAATTTTGAAAACGTAGATATTGTCCTGTCAAAACTGATTTCTTTTTTTCTGTGGCAGCAAACGTTGTGTAAAAAGAAGGTACATGTATGTGAAAATTTCTTGATGGGGTTTTAAAGCCCAAACTGCCTCCTAAGCGATCTGCAAGTGAAAAACTTGCACAGGCGCAGAAGTATGAAAAAACATGTTAACTTTTGGTGCGTTTTTGTTGTGTTTTGGTTTTGTACTTCGGTTTTGTAAAAAATGTTCCGGTCCAGTAAAAACTCTGAGCAACAAGCCCTGCGGTCTTGTGGATTTTCCTCCCAAAATTCGAGCCCTGGATGTACCATGGACGTACCTGTCTCTGCAGATTAGTGATTGTCTGAGTCTGTTGAGCTAGAACCATCTCCCTGTCCGCTGTGATGCTAACACTCTCCTTCAAAGCCTCCTCTAGTTCCTCTATCCTGTCGTCCCTCTGCTTCACAAAGGACTGCAAATTACACAAGAAAAATGTTTAAGATTGATATTGAATAATTTTGGGTTCAACAGAGAAGAGTTTACAAGAGTGGACTTGAATCTGCAACCACAGGATTAACGTGCCAGCACTCAACCAACTGAGCTATCTACATGTTGGTAGTCTCTCTATTTTGACATTGCACGTTACATGTATTTTTGGAAACAAGCACGCGTCCAATGTCCACGCTGCGCACAACTCTCAGCCAATGACAGCTCTTCATATTGACCTCAGTGAGGAGACAGTTTTGGGCTTGTGACGACATCTGCAAATGGTCTATATCTTTGTTCGGGTGCCAGTCTGAAGCCATTCAGCCATTCCACGATAAGAGGCGGAAGACCTTTCAAAGAGCCGAATACCAACTGAACCACTGGCAAGCATCCAGTTTAGCACTGAGCCAGTGAACCCCACAACTGAACAAGTCTTGGTCCCAATTTCATGGCTCTGCCTACCCTGGAACTCTGCACTTACAACCCATAGATTTATGCACTTATGGCCCTGTTTTTTAGTGCAACATTCTGTGGTTAGCAGTACTATGAAATTGGGCACTGCAGTCTAGTGTTTTTTCTGAACACATATTTTGAAGTTTTACAAATGTATATTTCAATTCCAAATCTCCTTCTTTATGTTCAGGGAATACAAGAAAAGAAAGAAATGTTTGAGGTCTTGTACAACATATTTTGGGTGCGATGAAAGTGCTAAGCTCCAAGACCTAGTGGAGATTCTTTTGAAATTCCATCCCTATGCCCAAATATCTTATCATGTTAAGTGAGTACAATAGCAAAAATGAATACTGATAATTACTTCGTGAAAAGAACTTCATTATTGTTAGTAACAAAAGAAATCGAGGTGTCGTGGCCGAGCGGTTTGGGGCAGTGGACTCAAGTTCTGCAATTTACAGAATATTGGTTCGAATCCTGACCTGGTCAGTCACGACACTCGAGTCCTTGAGCAAGGCACTTTATTATAATTGCTTCTCTCCACCAAGGAGTACAAATGGATACCGGTGAGAGCTGGGATGGACTGGCATCCTGTCCAGCAGGGATAGAAATTTACTCAGTCGTTTAAATGCCAATGAATCCGGATATAAACACAGGCGTGATGAGCCATATTGGCTCAGACAGACTTTTTCAAGAGAAATCATGACAAATCACAGGCTACATTTATGAGCAGATCAACAAAAAAGCAAAATCTAAACCATGTTTTTCAAAGGAGTGTTTAGCCACACTGCGAGTACTCTTGGTTAAGGACACGCCTCTTGTTCGAATTCCACGATCCATTGCTGAAAAAGGTGATATCAAAATTGAAATTGAAAGAGTTTATTAATAAAAACGCCATCGTAGCCAGAGGCCAAATTAAGACATTTTTGACAGATAGAAATCGACTTGAGATTAAGCGCCATCACACTCAAACCGATATTCTGCGTTAGCAGTTCGTGTATGGTAGCGGTTCCAAGGGGATTTCAATTTGTTTCAAGATAGTGATGGAGAGTGAGTTCTTTGATGGAGAGTGAGTTATGAACAACCCGGAGAGGCTTGAACCAAGGCTATACCTGGAGCTGCGTTGTATCTGTACAGAGTTCTCCTTCTCGCCTTCTTGCTTCCTCAAGGAGTTGGGCATTCTTCCTCTTTTGCAGTTGCTGATCTCTCTTTACACCCGTTAGTCTCTTGGTGGCGTCCTTCAATTGTCTACCAGAGAAAAGATAAAAATGCTAATAAATTCACAGTTTAGATTAGATACAATCAAATAAATAACATTAAAGAGACCATTTTTGTAAGTAATTTTTTTAGCCTTGGAGAAAGACTCTGCTAAGGTCGAAACATCAGGCCATTAATTTTGTTTTCCATTTTTGTGTATCTAAGATAAAACTCTGGTTATAAATTAAATCCAAGATAAGTTCCGAAATCCAAGATAACTTCCTGTTACTTATCAAAAACCATCGCCAGAACTCTGGCTCCAGTTAGGGCTCTGACTTTATCACCGACTCCTAGCATCCAAAATGGAGGCACAAGCCTAATCCACAGCCAAAGGACAAGCCAAGGAAGAAAAGCCTTAATGAGTCAATAGGCCAACCAACGCCAGCTGACCAAAATACCTAAAATAAAGTACATGTTTATGAGAAACTCATGCGAAAACGTACATTCCACTTACATACACAGACACACATTGTACTTATATGACTAGCATTTATTTATGATACAGTTCTATGCATTATTAGTGTTAGTGGTCAAAAGTACACAAGTATGTGCAAACGAAAATCACAAACATTGTTTACAAGCACGCAGAACCAATGTACCATAATCAGGCAAACATTTGACCTGCATAACCCATGCACTCCAAGGAGGTCAGTACACACAGTATTGGCTAACTGCCTGTACATATATATACACATCTTAAAAGAAACACATTTTCAGATGCAAACACAAAAGCAAAGAAAGAAAAGACTGCAAGTTCAACTTTCATCCAAAATGTAAATCAAAAATTACATTTGCACGCTGGAAATACACTGAAGAGTGGAAATATGTAACATACATATATGACTATCCTGGAATAAAAAATAATGACACATCAATGCTACACAGTTATTCACAACAGCATGCCACACTCACTACTATAATGTAACTGTTGTACACAAGATCAATGCTACACAGTTATTCACAACAGCATGCCACACTCACTACTATAATGTAACTGTTGTACACAAGATCAATGCTACACAGTTATTCACAACAGCATGCCACACTCACTACTATAATGTAACTGTTGTACACAAGTTTTGACAAAACATGTTACTAGTAGTGTTTTTTAATGTTTTTGGATTGAACAAAGAAAAATTGACTAGAGTGGGATTGTGCCGGTGCTCTACCAACTGAGCTATCTAGCCCTGTGCTGGCGGTATCCCTATTTTCCGACATTATTGTTCGGGGGGGTGCCTTGTGGTTTGTTATTTGGTAGTTTTTTTGTTCAGTTTTTTTAACCTGTACAAATTTCAGGGTTTAACATTGGACATGATCATAATATGGGGTTTGAGACCAAAGACCAGTGGTGATGAAATTGTGAAACCAGTTCAAATTTGGTTGAACAACAAACTGAGAAAATAACAAAATAAATAAATCAAAATCTTATTCAATTGAAACCTATACGCCTCTCTTAATATTTATGCTCGAGTACGTCACAATTCTAACCCAAAACGAGGCCATAGGCGCAGCCACTGCAAGTGGTGGCGGACGCGCGCCTATAGCCTCATTTTAAGTAAGAATTATGACGTCATGCATGAATATTAAGAGAGGCGTATGGACTACCTTGAGTGGTTTCTACACATATTTTGTTTTTGAGTTTAAAATCAATCAACTCAAAGAGGAAAAAAAATTAAAAAAATAGAATATTTTGTAAAAGAACGAGGGACAACAAATTGCATGTTTTGCAGATAAATAAATACACAGACTCACCCCGGACAATGCCTTCTGATTATACTATGATATGAGTTAGGTACAAAGAAGGTTAGAGGTTAGAAGGATTATATTTACTTTTTTTAGAAAACGGCAGTTACAGACTTTATTACTTTTCATAATTGTTAAGGCATCTTATTGTCTATTGACCCATTTCACAACGCAGAGCACACTTACATGTGCATGCGCCTATCCTGCCCGCCATTTTTGGAGTCAAATGTACACAAAGGAATTGACCCCCAAAATGGTGAAATTGATGGACGTGCATTTTGCAAAGGTGCGTTCCACGTCATGCAAGGGTCAATAGGAGAGTTAATCTGTCGACCAAAGAGGGAAAAAACAACTGTGTGGTAGTACACAAGTCAGAGCCTTAGGCCGTGTCCGAATTGGCGGCTACGACTACGGCTACGACCGTTGCCAAGGAGTTGCTAAGGGCGGCCATTTTGACATTGTGTCCGAATTATCGGCTGCGGCTGCGGCTGCGGCTTGAAACGTCACCGATACCGAGCCACAAGAAGAGGTGACTTCGTAGTGACCGCGGCAGGCGCGCGCAGTACAAAACTAAAATGGCGAGCTCTTCTTCGAGCACTGCTGCCTGTGCTGGAAGTGGAACTAATAACCTTACTGCTGAGAAGGAAGAAACTCACAAGTGTAAGTATATCACTAACTATATTATTGACAATGCCATGGAATTAATTACTCTATGACATTGTTTGATGAGGTTGCTCAATCTAACGTTTTTAGGAGTAGAAATTTAATACAATTTCGGACAGCCTAAACGACATGATAAACATGAACTACGACTACGTTACGTTTTATTAATAGTTATTATGCGTAGGTTAGCGGGTCGGCAGGTCGTCATCATCATCGTACAGTCTCGGTTGACCAGTTCCGGATTGACCAGCTCAGCTCCGTATTAAGGTTAACTTTGCAATAACACAGGCCCCTAAAAGTATGTACTATTAAATTACTTGGAAGGAATGTCGCACAAAACCGCCACTTTTCTCTCTAAATATGACAAATATCACACAATTTCTTGCTTAAGTTGATACAATGATAGAGGACATCACATACATAGTTTTAAGTTTGATTGGCTGGATGTGTGGGATCAGCAGGTATGTCAAAATCCGTCAGCCACACAGGGCAAGTAAATACTGAGGCCCTGAGCAGTCGTCTAATTTTTTGAGGTGATAAAATTACCAAAAAACAAAACCTTATTTTGTGCGACTTTGACCCTTGAGTTTCACCAGTACCATACCGTATCACTCAACATTAAAACAAAAAGCCGATGTAGGTAAAATCATAGTGCTGATTCAGAATAGTTAGTACATGTACACGCTACGCATACATTTTCATCTAACGGCTATTGATAATGTTTTATTTTCAAGATGGAGCTGCACTGCAAATAATTTTAATGTACGACAGTTTTATGAATGGGAATGTGGGTTTGCAATAGGGGGCACTCTACTGATCCGTAATAGCTACACTGTATCTGCATTAATTTTCCTTAGCTCTTGGTCGTACTGCGCGGCATGTGTTGAAATTTTGCAATTTGTTCAACTTTGTTTTTCAGAGTTTAAAATTTACCCATTTGCACTATAATTAAAAGAAGCTAATAATTGTCGGAAGGATGGAGGGTTACGTGTACAATGTAGGTTTATGCTCAATAAAGTCGGCAGAAGAGGACCTCTGCTCTGTAAACTTGGCACTCTAGTGTTAACATAGTGTATGACATAAATCCTTGTTGTGAGTTTCAAGTTAATATGTTGGTTAACAGTATCCCGTTTGTGTCTTTTTCTCATCATAGGGACTGAGGACGAAACCTTCCGTTTCATAAAGTTGCGTGGGGTCCACAATGCTAAATTCAAGACAGGCAAGCGTGGTGCTGCCCGTGACGGTTTTCTGTAAGTTCAAAAAGCTCTTTGATTTGCACATCTTCTTTTTAAGAACCTCTGGAACCCAGATGGAAATCTACAACTGAAATACCTCTATATATATGAATCATCTGAATGATCTTGAGAATGATGTTAAATATGTTTTAAAACTGTTTACTTTACAGCATGGTGCTTAAAGAAATGAATCTAGAACTTAAGGTTAACCCTGAGCAGGCAAGGAAGAAGTGGAACAATCTTGCTCAAAAATATAAGGTACTGAGGTCATTTGCTAATTCCCGCTATTGACAATATTTTGAAGTTTCATACATTTGTACTTGTATGACACACAGCTAACTTTTTAGAGCTTTACATGTAGATCACCAAATTAATTTTGAAGTGTAATGTTTAAAATTGTACTAATCTTTACATTTATTTTTAAGGAACTCAAGCATCCCCCAACTGGGGCTGGCATGGATTCTGGGGATGAGAGCCTCATAACATGGCAATACTTTGAAGAGATGGACAAAACACTTGGCAGTAGGGCAATCATAAAACCACCTTGCCTGGTATCGTCCATTGAAGATTTTTCTGGTTCAACTTCAACTAGTGATCATTGTGATAATCAGGCATCTCCTCCCGCAAAAAAGAAAAAATACAACTTCCACCAAGATATTTTAAGAATAATGCAGGAACAAAATAACCAAATAAGCACACAAGAAGAAAAAATAGTACAGCAAAATAGTGATCTGTTATCGTTAATGGGCAGACTTGTTGCAGCAGTGGAAACAAACAAAGCAAAAACAAATGAGAAATAGTCAGCCTGTTTACGAATGCAAACATAAATTTGCAAAATTGAATTGGGTATAATATAACTTAAATTATGTTGGGAAGTCCAGAGTTAAATTTTGTTGGGAAGTTCACATCCTACTTTCAGGATGTTGTCATTCCGGGATAAATTATGTTTGGGAAGATGACATCCTAAGTGTGTAAGGATGCTGTCATCCCGAGATGTCGTTATCTTACAGTTATTATGTTGAGATTCCGTGATAAATTAGCAACAAAATATTGTGCCAAAATTGTCCACAAGTCTTTTTTTGCGACAACATTTAGAAATAAAAAAAATCCTCAATATGTTTTAGATTTTATGTTCAACAAAATAGAACAACTTTAATATGCACCAACAACTGAACATTTATTTTCAAACTATTTATTTACTTAACAAGCTATTTGTTTTTGATATTAATTTAATATATTATAAACAAATTTATTAATTTAATAATTTAAATATAAATGTACACATGTATTAATTTAACAAAATATATATCAGTATTACCAAACATGTTAATAATTTATGGTTATCCATTGGTAGTTCTACCTTTCCAAATGCATAAACAAGACAACAAAACTGCTCAAAGGTCACTGAGAGAGGCTATGTAATGCATCTTTTACATTTTACTGTGCAACTCTTGCCTGTCTACATGTTTTTACATTTCTCTATTTACAGCTTAATTACATTTAAAAAAATTATATTTCACTTTTTGCCTGTCTACATGTTTTTACATTTCTCTATTTACAGCTAAATTAATTACATTTTAACAAATTGTATTTGACTTTACAGAAAGCATACAGGTACAAAGAGTTTAAAATCTATTTAATTTTTAACATGTCTGGTTAGTTTGCTCAATCCATAACTGTTTGTTAACCAGTTTACAGATGCAGGCTCGTCAAAACAAATTGGCTGTCAGCTATCTCTCGCAATGAAAAACTTGTTCATTTCAGTGTGAATTATTTTAACACAGTGACGTGACATTGTAAACAAACATGATATATGGGTATGTATACATTTTGTACAGGGATTCTGTAGTTCATTCATGAATTTCCTTAATATTCAATCAAATTGGCATTGAAATTGACTTTTTGACGAACGAAAAACTCCTGTATTGAGTGTTACCGATTCATTTGTTTACATTGTGACGTCACTGTGTTCAAACATTTCGCGCTGAAAGGGTATTACAAAAATAATAATAATTTTACACAACTTTAATGTAAGGTTAGAGGCTTGTAATTTTTTAACATTTTAATTAGGGCTCCATCTATTGATTTATGAGTGAATCACAAAACTAAATTTGACCTTACAGTGCCCCTTTAAACCCTGTAACTCCACAGTGTCAATGACTTTCTCAAATTTGGATGATTAGCAAAGTATATAATCTATGACATATTTAAATAACCCCTTAATTACTGTTACTTCCCAATTCTAAATTCGTATTTAAAGTTACAAGTTTACAAGTTACAAGTTACAAGTTACAAGTTATTTAAAGTTACAAGTGACATGGCTGGTATCCAGCGTGGAGTCGTTCAAATTTTTTAGAAGGGGTTTGTAGAATTGACAAAGTGTGGGTTGAAATCCCATAATTTATTAAAAAATGATTAAAACAATTAGTTTCATCAGGAAAACGAAAACCATTTTTCTATTTGTTTTTGTTTTTTTGCTATTTTTCCGTGGCTGTTGTTTTAGCTTTACCAAAAAAGTGTACACATGTATGATAGCTTTAAACCTCTGAACCTTAAATATGGATCAAAAAATGAATTTGCCCCTCCCCCCCCCCCCCCCCCCCCCACACACACACAGGAGGCTGGTTACGCGCCTGCTCATTTGTTACAAAGGTGCCAATATTTTTAACAACGGTAATAGTAACAGAATCTCGTTTACATGTAATCATGTTCAAAAAGATGATGAGGTACCTCCTGAGGAGCAGATATCTGAGCTGCAATTCTACCTCTCAGTGGTTCACCAGATTCTTGTCTTGGCGCAACAGCTGGCTCATCGGCAGGTTGGTCATTTGGAAGATCTCCTTCCTCTCCATCTTCATCTTGGCCCCATTCATCTTCTGCCATTATGCAAACATTGTGAAGTATAGCACAGGCTACAGCAACTTTAGGAGCTAGAACTGGGGAAATCTAACAATTCACAAAAGAAAAACAAGATGTTTAAAATGCATTTACTGCAGGCCTATTCTGCTCCATTCCCAGCTAGCTCTTGGCATGAATACAACCATGATGATGTCTTTAGTGGAATTATGCTTGTGTAACACATGTTGTGTACCAGCATGGTTAGTTCTTAGCTTTGACTTGAACTGTATGGAACACAGAAACATCCTTTTCCCAATCAAGCTTAAAGGGTACACACCTAAATTAATAGTCAATACTTTAAAGTGCATTGCTTTTCTCACCTCTAGTGTTTTCGTGAAGATGCTTCTCCATCGAGTCTTCATTCGCCCAAAAGATCTTTCGATGATTGTGCGGGCACTGCTAAGGTGGTAGTTGAACCTTGCTTGGGCTGGTGTAATGTCTGGCTGCTTGTAAGGTGTCAATGTTGGAATAGGATGCAAGGAGCAAGGATAAGCAGTATCCCCAATAATGTAGTATCCGTTTGGTGGATAATTGCGCTGCCTGTAGAAAGGACTGCACTTAAAGACTCTTGAGTCATGCACAGAGCCTGGGTACCCCGCAAAGACGTCAAGAAAGACACCCTGGTGATCACACACCGACTGCATGTTAATTGAATAAAACAGTTTATGGTTGATGTAATCTTCTCGTCTCGAGTCAGGAGGCATTATTTTTATGTGCGTTCCATCTATGCTGCCAACGGCTTTGTTGATGTACCTTGTCTTCGCCAGCTGGCTGAAGCCATTTGAAATTGCTGGACACTCTTCAGCTGTGGGTAACTTGATCACAGTTTTTATTACCTTAAGTACTCTGTCCAAAACATTGTGGACAATGTCACATACACTTGAGCGTGGTATTCCTGTGGCTGCAGAAACCACTCTGTACGCAGCCCCACAAGCTAACCAGAACAGGAAACATAAAAGCTGGATGTCTTCATCCCAACCACGATGATGTGAAGCAATAAGTGTTCTCAACTTATGAAATGTTAAAATGTTTAAGCGGAAATGCTTCTTCAGTTGATCAGGGTGATGTAGTACCTCCAACAGCAGGTCAACTTTTAGTCGACAATAAGGTCCCCTGGGTCCGGGATTATCCTGACATAATAATAAAAACAGAAATGCATATAAAAATTGTGTCAAATTTATGTGCATTTCTTCAAGAGTATAACAGAAACTAAACTAAATTCAATTACTGTGTTCAAATTGATATACTCACGTTAATATTTGTTTTATTGTTATTATAATAATTTAACGTTAATGGGCTTGAAAAACAACCTGAGCCAACAAGTGGATTAACAAGTGAAAGTGTTGGAGTGCAATTTTATTAATACTTGTCTCATTTTATGTACCTTCCCTTCCAGGCACCTTTCCCTATTTAGTATTTTTTTTTCTTCCCACCCTATTAACTTTCCATCTAGTATATTTCTATCCACACCCTCATACATCTAGATTTAAAAGGAGGCAGGCATTAAAAAAGAAAACAAAGTACTACAAGACATCAACAATCCAGGTTTGCCAGGACTGACAAAGTGACAAGACAAGGGACAAAATGACAGATAAAGGCACATACAAACAAAAAACAGAACAAGCGGAAGAACGAACTAAACAAACAAACACCCCAAAACACAAAATTACAAACAAACAAAACATGCAAACTGAACAAAACAAATAAAAAACAAAAAACAAACAACAAGAGCAAAGATACAAGACAACATTTCTTTTAAAATTAGCCAGCAAATTGAGTTGATGGCTCTCTTTTAACACAAATATTCAAGGCACTCAACAGACAATGTTAAAATAGAGCCATTAGCATGATCAATTTGTGGGCTATCAATCACGTAAACACTACAGTAACACATTAATTACAATTTATAATAAAGTAACTGAAAAAGTGCACTTACGAGTCTCTCGTGACCAAGCAAAGTCAGAATTCGAGTAGTAGAAACCTTTCTCAACCTAAGTGTGAGAAGCCTGGAGTTGTTTAAATTAATTATGAATTGAAGAATTGCTAACAAGGTAAATAATTCATCGGCTAGAAATGGTGGTGCCATTCAGCTGCTGGACTAAAATTAATAAAAACCAAACCGTGTGAATGTAAACAAACAGTGCACGACTCTGTCAAAAGACCTCTGACCCTAACAACCGGTCTGTCGCATTTGCACGCTTGAGGGCGCCAGTTGGTTGCACGTAAAATTTCCGTAGCCGCTCTGTCCGAAATGTTGTGGCTCCAAACACGACCAAGACGCAGACGCAGTCGCAGACGTAGACAGAACCGCGGCCACAGCCATAGCCGCACAATTCGGACACGGCCTTACATTGAGAGAGTTGCGACTAATCGTTTCAAGCCATTTTGTATCCCCCAAAACACATTGGAAAATACAGGATGCCAGACTAGTCTGCCAATGGGTTGTACTGCATTGGGACTGAAAAAAGCGTCCATCAACCACGTGACCGAAGGAAATTGGTCCCTCCATGCCACAACTCTCTTAATACACAGCTCTGACACAAGTTTAAAATCCCTCTTTTTGATCTAGAGAATGAAGATTATAATGAAAGTGATCTTCAACGAAAAGGAGTTACAGTCTCTCAGTAAAACCTAAAATGGAGGTTTGGACTGACTAGGGCTTTGTCTTCCTTCCTGGAAAGCAGTGGATTTGGCTGTGGCTAAAGCCATTTACATGAGGTCCACTGCTAGTGACCTAGCCATCCTGACAGCCACAGTCACTGAATTGAGCTGGAGGCTGCCCCAACAGTTCAAACGAGAACAGACACTTGCAACGCTCTACCCATAGCCACAGGAAATAGCATTGTTTCAAAACCACCCTCAGGGCTCATGTATCACAAAACAATTTACACAGCAACCAGTTCCAGGGGATCTTCAAGAAGAAAAAACATTCACATTTAAATATCCCTGTAGTTTTCTTGGTGAGGGTAGACACTGTTCATATGTGTCTTGTACTAGCAGAGTATTTCTTTTGCAAGCAGTACAATTCAATGCCGCCATGCCTTGTGTGATAGGAGTCTTACATGTACATGGATACTAACAAACAAATAAGCCTGTTGTCCTATTCGAGGCAACTTACGTTTCAAGTTCAGTAACCCTCTTATCCTTATCATTCTTCTCTCCTTCCATCTCCTTCATGATCTCCAGGAGGCGGTCCACCTCATTCTGCGTCTTATCAATCTCTTCTCGGTGTCTCTTGGTGGTGTCTTCCTGTGTCTTGGCAGATTGCCTCTCCATCTCCTCTCGGTCCTCCCTCAGCTACACACAGAACCAAGACAAACAGAGAGAGAAACTATTAAGATAATGAGCAATGCCAGTTTCAATCAACAGTTTATGAACACGGTGCTTTCTGCCTTTGAAAGATAACTTCTCAAGGAGAAGTTGATGATGTCAGATATCAGCGGTGACTCTTCGGTTTGACACCATTCCGTTAACAAATCATCAATTGGTTCTTTTAACCTGCGTTGATCGACAACAAAATTGAATGGCAACTTTATTTATTGTTGATGCAGGAATTACATAACTAGAATGAGCGCAGTTTCTTACTTGCTTTTGGACACTAGCTGACCGAAACCAAAGAAGCTTATTTTTTGGGTACAACTATTTCATGAACAGCAAACTGATCAGAATCACTGAGTAACAGACTGCCTTTTCTTGACATTGTATGTCACTGTCAAAAACACTTTTCAGCAGAGATCGTTTTAAGTGTACTGTACTAAAAAAAGGTACAAGTATTAAGATTCAAGTACTTCTTTACTTTTGTATGTGTGTTGTGATGTCATTTAGCCTTCGGAAAAGACTCTGCTGGGGTCGAAACATCAGACCATTAACTATTTTTTGCATTTATACCACACAGGTCCTTTTGGTTGGTAAGCAGTTTGCAACAGCTAATTCTATTTTCTCATTTACTTGTAATGATTTCTTCTAATTCCGAGTCTTCTATTGTACATTAATTGCAGACAAAACAGAGAAACTATTAGTAAACCCATTAGTCAAGGCATTAGTAGTGATATTAATTGTTATTTAGAACATAAACAGGTGAACTGGTCACATTTGAGTTTTAATTAATACAACATGGTTACTGGGAGTGCTACAAGTCAAACCTTGGAGTAGACATGGTAGAAGAGAAAATTGTTAATACATGGACATTCTGTCGGCTCAGTACTTTAAGGTCCTTATACAAACAAATTCCCGGAATTTAATAAAGTTGGTTTGGAACGCTCTGAAGTGGTTTGTAAATTGGGTTTTCTGTTTAAATATATCTTCCTCAAAGTATTTGTTTGGCAAAGGTAAACATGATCTTTGTTAGAAAAACATTTAAATGTCATGTTTGATTATTTTTCCTGCTGAATAGCCATTTTAGATTTAAGGCCCTTTTGTTTTTTACAATTTGCAAAAATGCACTGAGTCGACGTAGGTAGTAACGCTACAACTACGGAAGAAAAACGCTACAAATGAAAATGTACACTTCCGAAAACTCATGGACTTTTACCATGGTGCAGCCATCTTGATTTCCTGTCTCTCCCTGTGTATTAAACTAATGTAACCAAACTGAGTCTGACGGGGAAAAAAGTCTGGTCCCTTCTTTATATGAGGCTTATTGATATTCTTGGTTGCTACTTCAAACAGGGAACATGACAGAGATGGTGGCAGCATACAGATCTATAGCATGCAGGAGTAACTACAATACTGTTAGTACATACATATTACACCAGGCTCTAGTACATAGGGTCTTGCACTACAGTAGATTTCGGTATGCTGTATTCTCCACCGATACTTGTTGGGTTTAAAGTGAACTATTCAACTCTTGATGCTCTTACCAAGGTTGAAATATCACTCAGATCAACTAGCCTAATCTACAGGAGGGGATACGTTTTTTGAGGTGCCACAGGGGACACTGGGTCAAGGGTCAGGGGGTCAGTGGATCAGAGGGTCAAGTGTCAGGGGTTTGGGGTCTGGAACTGAAAACTTGACAAAAGTTAGTAGTGGAGAAACAGTTATTCGCATGGTACTTAGGGAGGAACAGGGTGCACAAATGCAATGAGAACTAGGAGCTTCCTTGGTCTGTATCTTCATCAAAGCTTCAAATTTAGAAAAAGACTATTTTTTTCATTGATATAATTTCAGCAGAGTGCCTCAACAGCTAGCACCATTAGAGTATGACCTACTACAGTCTTGATTTGTTTTGTTAACGTACAAGTAGTTGCCGATATCACAACACGAATTACTGGAGAAGAGATATCTGTATCGAACAATCATCTCGGGTCAAAACATTTTGATCCAGATTGGTAGACTTTTCCAGTCCCTCCAAGCCAGTCGATGTTGCGCCCTCTACCGGTGACTAATACAAAAACTAGCATTACCAATCAAGACTAGGCTTACTACTGTAATTGGGTTATTACAACAGCAAGAATTAGCAGCAAGCACAACTCATACCAGACATCTCAATATTGCCACAATAAAACCTCCACTGACTTAAAAATACTGAACCAAGGAAGCTTCTAGAGTTTGTATCCATGATATCATTGAGAACCGACTTCTTGGGATACATCTCTTCAAAAAGGAGCGGGTTGTAACATAGAGTTTGTTTAAAAGACAGGGGCTTTGATCCTGTAAGCGTTATTAAGAAGCTTCCTTAATAATCTCATATTCCCTTGAATGATTCTTCAAGAGACCTACATGTAGCTGTCACTGCATATCACAATGCTCACAACAAACAAGAGAAAGAGAGAGAGACAGCAGTGTGGTTAAATGTCTATATCTGACTAGAGTAACACTGAGCCAGTAGCTCAGAATTCAAGTATGGAACAGCCACGGCACCGTCTCATCTGAAACCCAAACCCCTCTTGGCCAGGCCGTCTACATGCAGTCTAAGGCAGTAACATTATGAACACTACCCTCCCTCATCATACACACAACTTACCATGTGTATTTTGCGAGCTTTCTGATCGTGCATGGAAGAAAGAATGGAAACTTGGAAATGAGCAGGACAGTTATGTTAAAGAGTGGATTGCAACCAAGCACAGGAAAGTCAAAACAAATGTCTGTCGAAGCATGTCACCACCACGTGGAAGATGCATATAAATATTGGGCCCATGGTCTATGGTGCTTAGCAAATTTGTCTGCTGTTGAGCTTAAATTTACAGGGAGCCAGTCACAAGTAATATACATTTTGATGTTTTTGCTGGTAACCTATTTCTGCTGAGCAAGATTTTTCCAACTTGCGCTTAACATTTTCAGCAGAAACTATTGCTCAAAAGATTTCTGGTTGATAACAAAATACTATTGGAAAGCAGAGTCAATCATTATATTTTGGCTGGAAGCCGTTTGTGCTTAGTTCATCTTTGTGTTCAAAAAGCTCTGTGATATTGAGCCCTGTAATAAATTGAGGCTCAACGTCTACAAGGAGAGTATTATGGATATGTGTAGATTGAACGATCACATAAAAGACAATCAAGGAACATCTGTCACCAAAAAAAAACATTCTCAAGACGGACACATTCTTACAAGCCTTTAAAATATCAGGCAGTAGTTCTCCTCAATTTCAACATCTGGGGATTTCCCCCCTCCTTTTCATTCTCCTTTTTTTAAAGAACCCTGCTACCAATAGATAGTTCCCAGTAGACGCCATCTTTACGGGCAAATCGCATTTTGGCTTGCAGGCGCGTCAAGCGCTCAAATTATTAACGCAGCCGCGTCGTTCACTAACCAATCACGCAATGAGTTTTGTGAAATGTGCGCGTGCTGCACGCCGTTCTCACGCGTAACGCATGACTGTGTGTTCCAAATTGCCCGTAAAGATGGCCGATTTACGTCATATTGCAACCTATCTATATTACAGCAATGTTTTGGGAGTCAGTTAATTAGCAACTTTAGGAGATCCACACGCTTCAGCAATGCAGCTTGGCTACGAGGAAATGGGAAAATCTTAGTGGATATGGACAAGAAAAAGGAACTGTCAGAGAGTGAAGAAGTGCAAATAACAATGAATGTTTTGACATGATTGATGACAAATGAAGAGGTTTTCTAGTGTTATGCTTCTGTATTGACCCTTTGCAGTCACGGAAAAGCACATCTGCAAAATATGCATCTCTCATTTCCACTATTTTGGGAGTCAGTTTCTTTGAGTTCATTTTGACACCCAGAATGGGGCACAGGATAGGCACGTCTCAGTGCCCTGCGCGTCGTGCAAGGGGTCAATAAAGCCAATCAGAAGGTAAAGGTGCTGCTAGATGTAGGTTTTCAGTGAGAACAGAGTTTAAAAGAGATGATAAAAGTAAGTTTTTAAACCTTCAAGCATGATAATTGACATTTGGAAAAAGTAGGAAAACTGTATTGAGTGCAAGGGCTGACCATTATCGACAAACAGTATGGCTTTAATAGACTTTTCAGGCTATGAAATAACAATTTTGCTAAGTTTTTCTGAGCGCCAACAAATTGGAAATCGGTTTGAAACAGGAAGAACATCATGCCTGAATTTTGCATAGTTGAAAAAACCAATCTACTGAGGTTTGCGGTAACACTACGTTGTGACACCACCAGCTCTTTTCAGAACCACTACAACTTCTTAGAGAAAGCTTTACATGGCGTTACTGCAAACCTTAGCATCTGGAAATTAAAACAGCTGGCCATGGAATAATAATCAATTCAAAACCATGATCTAATGTTGATTTGCAGAGCAGTATGTAGTTGGCTGGTTTAAGTTACAGTCTCAACCAACCTTCTTTATGTCAGACTCTATACGAGCGATTTCTTCAGTCTTTTGCGCCACTGCGAGTTCCAAAGTGGTTATTCTGGAGTCCTTCTTGAGACTTGAGGAAGCAAGAGTGGTGGCATGCTCCTTGAGGTCCAGTAAGCTTGCCTGGATTTTGTGGGAGGAGTAGATGGAGTGGACAATTAAAGCACTGCATGATAAATGGTGGCAGGAGTGGGATAAAGTACTACTGATTTGTTTATGTTTAATAGTCTATTTTCACAATTTTAGGAATTTAAATTTCTTCACATATGGAAATACATGTGAATTCTTAATTCATGTATTTGAGTACACGCACAGTACATGTATATATGTACACACATAAGCAAACAAATTGTAATAAAAGCCCGGCACCACAGAGGCAATGACCATGGGCATGAAGGCAATTTCCTATGTTACCTTCATAAATTGCATGTATCCTGATACATGCACTTTATGAAGGTAACATACATATACATGTAGGAAATGGGCATGGGCATGGGCATGTGTGATTCAGTTAAATATATATATATCTTTTTACCCTTTCACTGTATACTCAGTATTTTCCGAAGTTCTGTGAAAAAAAAAAATAAAATCCACAGGCAAATCCCTAAGGTGGGAATAGAACCCCAACCTTTGCATTGCTAGAGCAGACGTCTTACCACTAGAACACCGAGCTACAATGTAGCCTGGTGGCTAGAGGCAGTTCGAATCCTTTGTGTTACATGTAGCAACGGGTACCACAACGGTTTTAATAGATGTTAACTTTGCATCGGAGATAAGGAATATAATTTTGATTTTACCCTTACACCAATGTGTACAGTGTATGTTGCAACAAAGTTTTATTATGTTAGTTGACCTTCGTGGCCGCCAAATAACGCATGGAACACTATCTATAACTACTGTAACAGTATCTCTGAGCAATGTTGGGTTGGGTGTAATCCCTGGCTACATGACAGTTACAGATTGAATGGCTTCTGACTGGCACCCCCCAGAACGAAGATATTGACAAAATATGGAACGTAAGGGCTCAGTTGGTAGAGTGCTGGTACTTTAATCTGGAGGTCACAGGTTCAAATTCCACTCAAATCAGTTTTTCTTTGTTCAAGCCAAAATATTTAAAATTTACCTACAGTCAGTTTCCCTTGTGGTTTATTACTTAGTACAATGTACGTGTATCTCTGCACAATAAATATCTCCATGGGTGAAGTTTCGTTTTTTTCAGGATGGAGTACAGTACACAGCAGCCAACATTTATAGATTGAAACAAACCTCTTTTTCGGTAAGCTCCTTCTGTACTGTCTCCAGTCGTGTCTTGAGATCTTTCAGTTGTTTCTTGTAGCTCTCAACCTCTTCCTCGTGCTCCTTGTTGTATCGCTCCCGCTGTTCCTTCAGTCTCTCCATGGCCTTGTCCTTGTCCATCAGGGCATCCTCCAGACTGGACATGGCGCTGTCCGAGCTGGTCTGGTCGGCCTGGACTGACGTCAGTTTAGCTCTGGTCTGGCGGTACTGCTCCTCTTTCTCTAGTAGTTGTTCCTGGAGGTTGTCAATCTGGTATGTGGAGGAGAACAAAATTTTAAACAGAATTTTACAATAGTTTGTCGTACCCGTAGACTCTTCCCAGGTCGGGAAAAACTCCTTGCGGCTTAAACATTATGATCACTCAATAACCAAGCCATCAAGGGTTGTGCAGTATGGAATACATCAAACACAGGCAAAACAAGGTGAAGGATTTTGCGGAACTTGTAAGAAGTTAGGGTTAATAGAATATAAAGACAAACCTTGGCACTGAATCTTGAGTGGGGACGTCAGGGAACGATTTCGTCCAGCAATTTTGCATAGCACAAAATTGAAACTGCATTTGTTTTGTGCATGCTGAATGCCCATACGTCACGATTTGTGAATAACAACTGAGTTTGTGTAGCATTTTGTTCTTCTATACAAAATTACAAGGGAAGATTCCTATTTTGAGTAAATGGGGTTTGTTCAGTATTTTCGAGCATAGATCAAACAGTAGAGATTGTTCTTTATGTCACACTTTGTAGAATCGTCATCCTACTATTCGTTTAGTCGGTATGTCTCAATTGAATGATGCGGAACTGAAAAATCAACGAATTTTTTTTACAACCTACTTAATGATAAATGAAAGTATAGACCCGTAAAATTTAAATCATTAAAGTTTTGACGAGCATGTAAATTAATTCCCATCCTCGTGTTTTTATCATTCAGCACCCCAGTGAACAAAAAAACAAAAAAAACAAAACAAACAGTTTGTTTAAGTAATGTTTTTTGGATAGATAAAAAATAAAATTTAACAAACAAGTTCAGTCTGGGTTTTTTTCATTGTATAGTTTGTGCTTATTTTTTGGCCAATCAAACCAAAAACAGAGTCAAGAAATAGTTTTGTCCCTCGTGGCAGTATTTCAGATAGAAATATTTCTCTGGCGGTTGGTATTTTTATACTGTATTATGGGGAACTTGTAAAATAAAAAATAAAAATTCCAGATGTGGCAGCCTGGTTTGCCACACATGGGCGCACACTGGCTGTATTTCAATTCAAAGTAATGAGTTGTAATGCATGACTGCCGGCACAATGCCGAAAGCATGACTTGAAATAATGGACCAGTAACTAAAACCCAATGCAGTGTTATAAGTCTGCACATATATTTAAAAGTCCAAGAGTGTCCATGTTGACAAAGTACATGTCTGTGCACATGGCACAAGCATGTATACATCTACATGTAGTACACTTGCAGATGCAACCATCTACAGGTATACAAATACTTGTACACTTTGTACATGTACACTGCAATTGACACCATCTACAAGTACATTATGTACAAATTCCTCTTTCAATGACGCCATCTATATATTCCTTTACTGAAATCATCATTTTAAAAACCAAAGTTCAATTTGTCTGCATCAACAACATTCCTTTTTTCCCAGTCAAACAATTACATGTAAAGGACTGTACATTTAACAACAAAATTGTTCATGGGAGGAAAATAGGTTTTCAAATCAAGCCCTCACAAATGTGAACATCAAATTAAAAAATTTAAAATTAATGTTGATGTTATGGGTAATAAAATATATGAAGGTCATGCTCATTTGTCAATCTGAAAAGATGATGTATTGAGGAACTAACAGTAACATCATGCTCAGAGGAAATTTACAAATCAACAATTTAAATGCTACATCTACCTCCAAACAATTTCGAATTATCAAAAATACCACAAATAATTGTTCATTTGTGTAAGGAAACATGTAGATGTAGGAAGACTTAATGAAGGAACAACTTTTGTTATTTAGATTTGGTGAACATTTGAAAGAAACAAAGAACAAACTAAAAGCAGACGTTTATTAAAGTTGGTAAAATGAAATTAAAAGGTTATGATTTAAGATACATTACGCAAAACAATCTGGAAGTAGCAAGAAAATATAAAAATAATAATAAATAAAGAAAGTAACAAAAAGGTAATAAAATATGAAAGAAAAATCAATAAGAAATTTCCACTGGGCTTTAAGCATAATCGTGTGGGTTCGATTACAGGGTGTGTACAACATTGGTAAGAATGAAAATATAAATGTTCACAGATTTGCCCATAACTTACATGGTATAAAGATGGACATGCTGGGAAAACTTCCCTTGAAATAGTTTTACTTGAAATGCCATAGTTTTTAGGAAATGAGTAAAACAATAGTCTTTATCCTGCAGGATAAATTCCGATGTTTGAAAAGAAGTTAAAACACATAAGGGGGTTTTTCACTGTTTTCTCACGACTCCGAAGACCGATTTAGCTTAAACTTTCACAGGTTTGTTATTTCATGTATATGTTGGGTCACATCAAGTTTGGATACAGGTCTTTGGCAATTACCAATGTTGTACATACCCTTTAAGTCAATACATCACAGCTGCCAACGATAGCATCTTGCAAATCAGGAAGATTTTGACCAAGAATCAGGGAGACATTTATAATTACATTCAACATATTACAGGGAAAAAGTTTCCATAATCAGGGGGGGATTTTATAATTTGTTCAACAAAACATGGAATGATTGGTTTATTTACAGGTAACTTTCTGCAGAATCTGGTAGAGTTGGCAGCTCTGATCTGATACATGTATGTCACACACGTGTGCTTCGCTTATCCATGCTAGGTTTGTGCAATATTGCACTTCCAGCACCAAAGCTGTTTTATTTCTGTTTGTTATTTGTTTTCCGGAAATCCTTATTTCATTGCCCATGGATGGCGAAAGGCATCTCAAATTTGGTATCTTCTCAAAAATATGTGTTTGGGAAACCACTCGAGACAGCAGAACTTGTTCCGTTGTGTGGGGGGGGGGGGGGGGGGGGTTAACATTACTGGACTCTATAGATAGTTCCCAATAGACGCCATCTTTACGGGCAAATTGCATTTTGGCATGCAGGCGCGTCAAGCGCTCAAATTATTAACGCAACCGCGTCGTTCACTAACCAATCCTGCAATGAGTTTTGCGAAATGTGCGCGTGCTGCACGCCGTTCTCACGCGAAACGCATGACTGTGTGTTCCAAACTGCCTGTAAAGATGGCCGATTTACGTCATACTGCAACCTATCTATCAGGTGGTCCAGTGGGTATACTTCAGGCCCTGCATTGGTTTGTGTTAAATTTATGATGTATCTTTGGTAAGTTGGACTACCTTGGGAGAATTGTTTCTAGGTTTTTTTCATTGACTTTCAGCCAAAGGACTGTGAAAATCTCACACATAGGGAAAACAAGAAAACCAGCCGAACGAAAATCCACTTTTTGTATGAAATAAAGTCTTCTTTTTTAAATTCCCCAAAAATTCTAGAGTACTTCTTGTGGTTGCAGGTCCTGAACTAGCTCTTGTCAGTTTTCTATCTGTTTTCACCAGAAATTTAATTATTATCTATGTGTACGAACAGCTCCAATATTGTGCTCTTTTGGTTCTTAGATGTTTTCAGCACCAAGCCTTCAACAAGAGCCTGCCTTGGTGACCGAAAGGAAGGGTACTCATGCATACAATTATCAGTGCATGCTCAAGAAGGATTAATTAGAATCCAGTCGATCTCGCAGTGTGTTTAATGAAGTATGAGCTGGGCAGACAGATACAATGTGACATGACGTCATACTGGCATGGAGGGAGTGACAGTGTGTTATAACCAAAGAATGTTTAAAACTAAAAAATGATGTGTTCATAGCGGTGTATGAACCACATGTGAAGTACATAGTACATGTGCGCACATCATATGTGTCATGAACACATATAAATGTACTATGCTCTCAGAAACTGAACCAGAGAACATTGAATGTGCACACCATACTTGTTCGAGTCCTGATTGAGGCGATTCATGCGCGCAGCAATTTTGGCTGGTTTGCAAATTGCAGCTTTCCCATTGGTTGATCTGTTACAGTTTGCCATTTTCACATTTGTGATTTTTGTCCATTTTTACCATACTTGTGGAGGGTGTACACAGAATGTAAAGTTGATCATAAACCACAGATTTCTACTTGTATTATTATTTTTTTCACTATGCTTCAAAATGTACCTGCAATTCCATTCGCAATGTCTCTTGTTAAAGATGACGTCCCCTTACAACACGCAAATTATTGACCATTCACAAAATTCTCAGGGATCCCCAATGATATAGCCCCAACACTTCATCTTGTTTTGTAACTGGTCAGTCATTATGTGATTGCCGTCTTTTAAACTGACATCAATAGGCCTGATGCTTCACAGGCTTCCATTGCCACATGGTCATTGCCTTTTGGTGCCCCTTGAAATGTTCTACAATAGAAATGTACAATTTCCTCATAGAAGTGCTCTTAAGCAGGAGAAAACGCCTTGCCCTTGCTCTTTCAAGAACAAAGCACCAGACCTGCATTAATTATCCTGTTTATAAGTGTGACTTAAACTCCACTGTAAGCCAAGCGCACTTCACACAAACAGGCTCTTCTCCTGATTACCAGAAGCCCAAAGGAAAAGTGCACTGAGCTAATTTTTCATTTAGAATTTTCAGATTTGGCTTTCATGCTCTGCAAAGTCTTATGTCTTCTCAGAATTATCAATTTCTGTCGCAAGGAATGCCTTTGATCGATGAAGTCAATGACAAACATGTACAATATATGCCAGCTTTGGAACCAGAAGTAGCTAAAACCATGTGCTTACAGCATATGCGTGCATGTAATGTATCGACTGACCAACAAGCTACATGTATGTAACACCTCACCACATAATCTGTCTTGCATAGCATGCTCATTTATAAAAAATATCTGTTTTTCTTCCAAGTCTGACTGCATTAATAACTAAGTAATCTGCACTAGTTAACTTTAAGGAGGATTTTATCACAAACATAACTTTGCAAGCAGCTCTTATCAAGTAGCAAGCAGTCGTCAAGTCACAATGTCTGTGCCTACTACCAAGGGTGTGGGGTGGGTGGAGGGAGGGAGGATACCGGATTCATACCCAACGAGAAAGCTACTGTCTTATTTAGTATAACACCAAAACTTGGCATTTATGCAAATTGAACTGTGTAAAAGACAAGTTAAACACCAATATCCACAATTTGGATCGTTACCACTGAATGGTTTATTTTGAAAACTATGCATGGTGTGGAAATGGTGTGGGTTGGACATCCAGTCCAGTATGAACCAGCTGAAAGGGAGAAGGTACAAGGGCTGAAAGGGAGAAGGTACAAGGGCTGAAAGGAAGGGGAACAAGGGGTTTGGGATGAGTGGGTTAAGGGGGTTAGTAGGTTAGCTTTCTATCACCTTGATCTGTAGTATGTTATGTTTCCGGTCCTTGATGTCCACAACATTTGTCAAATCAGACAGCTTTTATGGGTAGCAATGTAAAAGCAAAACAATGTAACAAAAAAAGGATTAAAAGCAAGCTGAATGAGACACATCTACGTAACACGAAAGCCCAGCAACTACCTAGAGTGAAGTCTGGGTGCAAGACAATCTATTAACAGAGTATACACAGTTTGTTTAATAAATCTAAATGACAAAAGCAATGCACATCTGACGATAAACCCCTTGCATAAAGGTCCCTATCGTTGGGTCCAATGAATGGAAACATGTGTATGTGTCCACGTCTCGCACAACTCACAGCCACTTAAAGGTCTTCCAGGGATGAGAGTCACTGCTGACAAAAAGGTTTGAATTTTAAAAGGTACCTTTGGGCTACCCCTGCAAGGAGTTATAGATTTCAAGAAGTTATCTGGGAACAGTACCCTCAGCATGAGAGAAGTGGATCAAAGAGCAGGATTTCTTCTTTAAAGAAAATAACAGCCTTTTTGTTCTGCCAGGCAGTCATAAGAAAGTCTGAATTCAGCTAAAAGTCCGACATTTCTCATCCCATGTCCTCCAATGACCTCAGTGAGGGCGCTGTTCGAGCGGTTAACATCATATGCAAGGAGTTTATAATACACAATGGCACAATTCTGTTGTGTGTGAACGCACTTCCATTTCCCCATTACTTTCACTTCAAAGAAAAACTTCTCCTGGTGTGCATACATGTACATTGTAAGAACAGGCGCGTTGTATGCACTATTTTGCAAATGTCGGTTTTATAAATTATTCCCTCAGTAAAAATTGTTTAGATTTGTACACTTAAGAGAAAAATGTTTACTTAAGAGATTTTAAAAAACTTATTTACTGATCAAGTAATAATTTCATCGGTTTAACCGTCCGCTGAAAGAACAAATTTTTTCCGGCATTTTAAAATTTAACTTTTAAATTAACTATTCAGCAACACGTCATGTATTTTCTTTGCTTTCTAATTATCATTTATTTCTGATGTTGATTTCCGAAAGATAGAGTGAAATATAAACCAGCAAAAGAGAAAACTCATTTCAAAAAATGACTGTAAAGATTACGACTCAGGACTATTCATTACTCCCGCAATATTTCCTGTCGCTGTTTTTGTGGGTTTATCAGTTTCATTCTTGTACCATTCACTAAAAAGATGGCACTACAGTGTAAAAACCGATGGCAGACACCATATTAGCAACCAGCTGACCCATTGTCTGTACAGAATTGGATCATTTGTTGCCTAGCAATGACAGGGAAATGACTGGATTACTAGAAAAGCTGACCTTGAAGTTGGAAAGGAAATGAGGGAATATATAGATCCATTAACATTTAATATCAGCGTCAAAGCTGATACCGTTAAAGGTATGACACATAATTGGTTTTTGATTCATTTCTATCCTCTAGTATACAAAGAATGAATGTTTTGCATTTGTGGAATGGTGATAATAATTTAATGATTTGGTACATTGTGTAGATGGTTCCGATCAACACGGTTTTGCCTCATTGAATTTTTGTAGAATGGAACCATCTTTTAACGAGTTAAGAGAGTAAAAAAAAAATCGCACATAACAGTGTTTCAGATGGATACATTTTCAGAACAAGACCCACTGGTATCTTGATGACAGTTTGATGTACAATTGTATAGTAAGCTTTCAAATTCCTTTATTTGTTTATTTCATTACCTGTGTCTCATAATATCTGTCATAGACCCGTTACACCATACACATAAAATCAATGCAAAATCAATTTGTTATTGCTGCAAAAGAGTAAAGTAGGCAGTTTTTGCCAGATATAATTAAATACTGCGCAACCATCATCCGGATGAAGGAAGTTTCTCAACATTCCAATTCCAGGAATTATCCCTGTCAGGACCCTTTCCTTCTTTATTTTATTTTATTTTAAACATTACTTTTAGAAAATGCTCCAATGCTTTTGTTCTCTCGGACATAAGTGACAGAGTGGCAAACGTATTTTTAAAATATGTTTGAAAAAAAAACTTCAAAGTTCAAAAGTTTTGTTAACACACCTTTGTGAAATGTCGGGATCATGTAATTTTGAGAAAAACTTGCATTTTCTTTTCCCTCCCAACCCAAATAAAAACAAAAAACAAATAAGGTCTGCCCAATTTCTAAGGACGGGCCGGCCACGCCAAACATACAATTTTCTATTAGGCCTTAAAGGCACTGTACACGTTTGGTAATTACTCAAAATATATATTAGCATAAAAACTTACTTGGTAACGAGCAACGGAGAGCTGTTGATAGTATAAAACATTGTGAGAAACCACTCCCTCTGAAGTAACGTAGTTTTTGAGAAAGAGGTAATTTCTCACTAAAATAATAAAATACTTCTGGCCAGAAGCCTTTTATTCCTATCTGAAAGCACACTAATTTGTACAACAAGGGTGTTTTTTCTTTCATCATTTTCTTGCAACTTCAATGACCAATTGAGTCAAAATTTTCACTGGCTTGTTATTTTATGCATATGTTGGGATACACCAAGTGAGAATACTGGTCTTTGACAATTACCAAACGTGTTCAGTGCCTTTAATGCTTCAAATAAAGTTGTGGTCGAAACTGCTTCATGGTGCAAGTAACACCGGAAGCCATTTGGACTACAGTTAAAAAGGGCATTCTACAAACATATTTTAATTTTATTTTATGATCTGTTTGCTCTCTCCATTTGTTTGTTCATTTTGATAATGCATGCTTGTTAATGAAAGCATTATACATTGCAACTAAAAAACTGGCTAGAACATCACTCAAAGTGTCTTCCCTAGTATTAATTGTGAAATGTGATCCACGTAGTTCCAGGAAAACGTCTTTCATATAAAGTTTTAAAACAACTCTACCGTAGTGCTGCTTGATTATTTTAATTCAAAAGAGTAATTTAATCATTGTGCAAAGGTCGACAAAAGGAAAAAAACAAGTTGTTTTCTCATATCTTTAAGCAAGACATAACGTTTTTTATCGTCAGATGTTACATCCTTGTCAAATCCCTCTCCCCGACATTTATACTCCGTAGCAACTTGCAAAGACCAGAGTTTTTTCTTTCTTCTTTGGACAGCATTCTTCCCTGAATCCTGCCCAGTGATTTCCCCCAGCGTGGATGTAAATCACCCGTAATAAGGCGGTAATTTCATTACATCGGGCCAATAATCTATGCAAGGGCCAAAACAATTCGGTGTTAGAGCCTCTCGTTCGGGGGATAATCAATTTAGCGCGGTGGTTAATTTTCTTGACTTGTATCGCTGACGCGACTCGGGGTTTGGCATGGTTATTGACCAATATCTGCCTTGATTTACTCCTTTATGGCATCTGGGCTTCGCAAGCCAAATTTAGTTTTAGTTTTTCTTTTTTCTCGCTTGGAATTCGAGGGAAACATTATTAAGTTCTCAAATAAGTTGTTTTTATTACGCATTCTTGGATACGAACTCTATGAATACTTTCAGGTTATAAAAAGCGAATAGTCAAATTTTCAAAATGACAGCAAAAGTCTTGAAGGTCAACCAAAAGGTGATATTAGGTTCAGTTACTTTTATTTTTAACTAATCAAATGACTAGTTTTTGTTTTTGTTTTTTTCGTCAAGAAAGACTAATCTTGTTCCAGAAGTGTGCAGCACCAAACATCTACTTTGCATTGATTTGTGTAAATGTGTTCTGAAGCTTTTTTTTGGGGGGGGGACAATTTAACTTAATCTTGAGTGGGAATAAAGTTCACTGATTAAACCACAAATTATGTTCAAATGTAAATTTTCTGTGAGGGACTACTTCTATTTGCCTCAGGTTCCTTGTGTTTAAGGTTCAGCACGGACACGCCCCAAAGTATCTTCGTGCGCTCATCTCCACCAAGCAAAGCACTCGTGTTCTGAGGTCTGCAGGATCTCACTTGTTGGTAGAACCAAGATCAAGAACAATTCGATACGGAGACCGTGCTTTTGCTAAAGCTGCTCCTGCCCTGTGGAATAAGCTCCCTGTCAAACTTCGCAAAATAACATCACTCGACATTTTCAAGAGGGAACTGAAGTCACACTTGTTTACATAGACTTTCATAGCTTTATCTAAACTACAATTAATATCAATTTTTGTTTAATATTTCCATTTTGTGTAGGCGCCTTGATCGGTTTTCTGGAGAAGTGCGCATTATAAATTCATATTATTATTATTATTATTATTCAACTCTCCTCAGACCTGAGAAAAATTACAGAGAAGTCTTGGAGCAATGGAAGTGCATTTGATGTGTCCCAAAACAGTGTGTGAATGATCTAATGACAGATGACAACTGGCACGTCATGAAGCAATGACAGACACAAACAGGACAAGAAATACAAAAGCTTGAGATGGTCTTCATTAAGATGGCGGTGAACACCATCTTCATAGTCATGACAGTATTTGGTGCAACCTCGTCTTTATAAATAAATAATAATAATACGCAGTTCTTATATAGCGCTTTATACTCCCGATGGGTGTCTCAAAGCGCTCAGTATTTCTCCTACAAGGTATGTGGAGTTATGTGTTGAAGTATGAGACCAATTCCTTTACATAGCACCATGTAATGGTTTACAAGGTGTTGTGGCGCAATATGCAGCCAATCAAACCAGGAACACCGGGGCGAACCCCTTCTCTTTACGATAAGTGCACTGGGTTCTTTTACGTGCATTACACAACACACGGGACCTACAGCTTAACGTCCCATCCGAAGGACGAAGCAATAATGGTTTAAAAGTGTCTTGCTTAAGGACACACGTGTCACGACTGGGACTCGAACCCACACCCTGCTGATCAGAAACACCAGAGCTTGAGTTTGGTGATCTTATCCGCTCGGCCACAACACGTCATTAGTGCGTATCCTGAAGACCTGTGTCCAATGTACATTTTCCCATGAAATGCGCAAATTGCTTATGCGAACTAACGTTACTGGTGGGCAAACTGAGAGAAAATACTGCCTATTTTTATTGGGCTAATGCTGGCATGATACCCATTTGTGCATGCGCCGTGTGCACAACTCCTAGCGTTTGCCCACCAATAGGGTCTGTACGCATCCATGAATGTAATTAGCAAATTTCCTGCGAAAGGCTAATTTCACAGACCCACAGACTAGTTTGACAAAAACACTACAGCCACACTTTTACTGCCACAAGCCAGACAAAGTTGGCCATTACCTTTCTCTGCAGCAGAATTATCTTGCGGTCTTTAATCTCCACCATCTCACGGAGTTCGTTGACCTCTGAGTAGCGTTTGGTCTTATCCGTACTGAGCGTGCTCAGTAGTTGCTCCTTCCGGACGATGGTCATCTCTTTCTCGTCAATTCTAGCACGTAAAGCTTCCACCTAACAAAAGAAACAAAAATGTAAACAATTATTGTTTATTTTAATTGGGGGGGTTGATGAGTGTGTTTCTGTGACACAATTAATGCATACATTTGTGACGTCCCATGTCAAAATAAGGCAAAATTAAGACAACCAAATATCAGGCATGATATAAATGTGATGTGATATCTTTAGCATTATGCACGTTGAGAAGTGCTTACCTCATACAATGTAGGCCTACATGTATTACTTGTACATGTAGATATTATTTGAAGGTGCTATTTGATGGGCAAAAAAAGCCCCAAAACATTAAAACAGTTTCGAGTTTTTGAAGTAAGTACACGTCATGCCTGGTTTTGGCACGATCACAAATGTTAACATAAAATTTTGTGATTTCCATTGTCCATGATTGAGTAATGGTGGAATTTCTACCATGATTGCATTTTAGGTAATATTTTTAACATCCCATACTGCAGGTTGAAAACAGCTTCTGCAAGAAAAGCAGCAAGCTGGATAGCCAGGACACTTAAGTTTACAATACTTTTTGCAATTGTTTTTTATTTTTTTAAATGTGCCCACATGTACAATGTACAGTGTAAGCATTTGATACATCTTTAAGATCACACAAAACACAGTGGGCAGATGTTCCTCCATTGCTGGGCTACAAAACAATGCTTTGATATATTTTACACATTGGAACTATTAAACAAAAAGGGTGTTTTATTATCAACAATGTACAAATAAAAAATAGCATACAGTGTGACACACATTACACATGCGTGCAAATTTCTACATATGTACATTGTACAGCAGATGTTCTCAGATGTGTGTATGTTTTCATATCGGTACCCAATGCATTTGCTGTGAAATACTGAGGTATTGAGGAGTGAGGGGCCGAGTTTTTACTCGTAAACAAGTCTTAGCTTTTCTTTGGACTGTGGACAATGTGACCGCACGGCATCAATAATGCAATGCAGCACTGATGAACACACACACATCCACTCTGCCTCAGTACATGCATATGACTTTCAACACATTTCCTCAATCCACGTTTAGTGCCTTTTGGGAATGGGATGAGAATCGCTGCAGGAGGACTTGACGAAAGGTTACACACGTAGCTTTGTGTAGTCCGGGGGAGATTATAAGAATTGCTATTAGTGACCGATAATTGCCGTCTACTTAATTACACCCAAGTGAAAGAACCCCCTTTCTGAGATGCTGAGCATTTGAAGCTTACTGTCTCCCACTATCTTAACCATAATGGGATGTGAAAGACCTATAGACCGTATCGAATATGACGTTACCTTTCAAATGCCCACAACATGGCGTCTGTGAGCGTGTGTGCGTGTGCCATAGAAATCAAACCAGGAACGCAGAGTGCATGAAAGCGGCCATATCATAGGACAGGCCGTATGCGTGTGTAAATGCGTCTTAGCGTTCCTGGTTTGATTTCTATGGCACACGCACACGCACACGCTCACAGATGCCATGTTGTAGGTATTATTGAAAGGTAACGTCATATTCGATACGGTCTATTCCCACAAATACACATGAGACTAGGGAACAATATTTCATAGAGCTGCTTAAGCAGCAATAATGCTTCACAATTTTCTGCTAAGCCAAAATAAGCAGAATACCAGTCACAAATTGTACATGCAGCATGGTATTCAGGCTGGTAACCTTATTCTTGTAAGCATAATTTAGTTTTAGCTACTTTCTGTGCTTTGAGTTTGGTCCTCAGCCCAATTTCACAGACCTGCTTGAGCAAACAATACTGCTGCACAATTGTCTGCTTAGCAAAAATGAACAGATACCAGTAAAACATGTGACATTGGTATTTTGGCTAGTAATCTTATTCTGGAAAGTATAATTTTGTTGTGCTTACATGTAGCTACTTTTTGTGCTTTTTGTATGAAATTGGGCCTTAGCCTGATGCTTTATTCTTGCACGGAAAAGGCAGATTTTCCATGAGGGAAATTGAAAAGTGTAACTGGAACATTTTAAGAGTCATCGAGGCAGTGACCAGGGGCATGGAGGCAGTGACCAGGGGCATGGAGGCAGTGACCAGGGGCATGGAGGCAGTGACCAGGGGCATGGAGGCAGTGACCAGGGGCATGGAGGCAGTGACCAGGGGCATGGAGGCAGTGACCAGGGGCATGGAGGCAGTGACCAGGGGCATGGAGGCAGTGACCAGGGGCATGGAGGCAGTGACCAGGGGCATGGAGGCAGTGACCAGGGGCATGGAGGCAGTGACCAGGGGCAAGGAGGCAGTGACCAGGGGCATGGAGGCAGTGACCAGGGGCATGGAGGCAGTGACCAGGGGCAAGGAGGCAGTGACCAGGGGCATGGAGGCAGTGACCAGGGGCATGGAGGCAGTGACCAGGGGCATGGAGGCAGTGACCAGGGGCATGGAGGCAGTGACCAGGGGCATGGAGGCAGTGACCAGGGGCATGGAGGCAGTGACCAGGGGCATGGAGGCAGTGACCAGGGGCATGGAGGCAGTGACCAGGGGCATGGAGGCAGTGACCAGGGGCATGGAGGCAGTGACCAGGGGCATGGAGGCAGTGACCAGGGGCATGGAGGCAATGGCCTCTATTTCCTCAAAGGAGTATCAGGCCTGTGAGACCTGGGCCGTGAAAGAAATCAAATCTGTGCAAAGCCTGTGACAACATTTGTACAAATAATAAACCACAAGGGAAACTGACTGGGTAAATTTTTAAATGATTTTGGGTTGAACAAAGAAAAATTTACTAGAGCGGGATTTTAATTTGCTTCCTACTGATTTTACAAATTCTTTTGTGTGATATGGGTGATCTTCAAGAGATTTGATACACAACGTTATTGAATACATATACAAATTAAGTTATGCCAATGTTGTATCAAAATTTAAATAAAATAATGTACACAAGTGTGAATGGGGGTGACATCTGCGAGGACAAGTCATTCTGCAGTGGAACACCCTTGTAACTTACATGTAGGACTGCATGCACTTAAAGAAACGTTTTATGTTTCAGACATGCAATGGTTTTTTTTTTAGAGAAAAAACCCAAAACAAACAAACCACAGGAAACTCCTACAACACAAAACGTTGTGGATTTTTTTAAAAATTTCCTATGACACTAAACAAGAAGAAAGGAGAGGAAGCAAGCTGACCAGCTGAAAAGTTGCATGCCTGATGTTTAAAAGCAGCCAACATTTAGAAGGATGAGTAGGATTTGAAGACTTTATATGGAGTAGAGATCAATAGCATTGTTAATCTTCCGGGTGCATGCACACCATGCAATTAATCTCTTCACGCTAGAAGTGTTGGGACTGAAAGAAGTGAGTTGGCTCGTTTTCAAATTATCCACTAGTGTGATCTAGTCAGCATCACGACACAGCAGAGTGTGTAGAGCTGATGGGCTTTATTTGATTTAAAGAAGTCTCGCAAAATTTGCTGTAAATCTGAAAAACAGGTCCAAATTACTCGATGGCAATAACTTCACATGTGAACACATAAAAGAGTAGAAATTGATATTTTAAATAAGACTGTGAATGACAGGTCTATGGCACCACAGTTTGGGGATTAAGTCGACACCTTCTTCCTAATGAAAAACTATTGCTAAGATGCAAAGATGACTATTGCATAATACAAGTATGTATTGACCTAATTACACAATGCGTGGTGCACTTAACATGTGCCCGTCCTATCAGCCATTTTGAGAGTTGAAATGTACACAAAGGAATTGGCTTCCAAAATGATGGAAATGGTGTATGTAGATGAGCATTGTGCGATGGTGCATTCTCCAAGGGGTCATTACTACATGTAGAAAACAAATTCATGTATACCTGTAACAGGGGCCAATTTCATAGAGCTTGTCGGCCGATTTTGTGCTTACTGTACGAGTTTCCATTTTATAGCGCTGCTAAATGTAAGCACAAGAAAAGGCATGCTAACCTTCCGGTGCTTACTCAACTGTATGAAAATGAATGATGTAACAATGCAAATCCATACTGAACGCGCAAGCTGGTGGCCTAGTTTCCTTGCTAACCTGTGAAATACGCTTACACTTACGCAAATTGTTCTGTTATAGTAAGCAAGAATATTTGCTTACTATTAAGCAGTGCTATGAAATTGGCCCGGTTGTTAGTAAATAAACAAATAAGATACATATATTGTACATGTACCTTTAAACTGTAACTTTTCCTTCTTAGGCCGAACAAAATAATAGTTGTGTTTCCGGTTACCCGACCGTCCCTAGAAAATCAAGCCGACCCTGTATCTTTTTATTCCAAAAATTGATAAAAAATAAAATCTTATGGTGCCGACCGTAAACCTCATTTTTGTGCAAATCGTCCTGGATTTTTTTTTTTTTTTTTACTCATTCAAACATGATTGTCAGACACTTCGAACCTTTGCCATTTCGTACCTTGGTCACTTCAATCGTTATACCAGCACGCCGTGTCGTGGATCGTGAGCTGATTTCGTTCTGTCCGTCTCGGCAAATTCAGTTGTTGTGTTCATATATTCTAGCAATGTGCTTGAAACACTTGCGCAAATTGAAGACGTGCCTACGCAAATTAAAACATCTACCTGCGCAAATGTGCACATTTCACAACATTGCGCATTTGAATTTTGAACTTGCGTGGTTACTATTTTGCGCGGTTCTGTGACGTACTTGGGCTCGTCGAAAAATGAGTGCAGGGGTGTTTTCAGAAATTTGTCACTCCGTATATATACAATACCAATTAAACATCTAAATTTGCAGATAAAGTTTGGGGTCAAGCATTGCAATTTCTGAAAGGTTATTTTTTAAGAGAATTTGCAAATTTTTAAGAATCCATTAACAATGAGGAAAGTGTTTTGGAAAATGTTTGACATGGATCAACACAAGCATGGCGCCCTGCTTGTTGCATGCATGGGTCGTACATCCATGTACATGTACAATGTACATGTACATGTATGTCGGGTGTGTATACTGTGGACGTACTGTGTGTACCGCATGTAAAGCCTCGTGTCGTCGTTTGCAGCCATGGCGGCACAGCTGGGGACAGGGGGAGTCTTCGCGTTGACGTGGGATAAATGTTCACACAAGGGAGCTACAAACATGATGAAATACCTACAACTAGACTCAACAATACAATCTGCATTCACACTAGGACACCCGGAAACAACAGACAAAATACACGTTGGTGTTATTTGTCTTTGAAAGAATGGTGACATGTTCTTGTGTTTGTATTTGTACTAAAACCATCCAATTTCTACTGGTGTTAAGTCAATACATGTATTCACAAACCATCAAATCAGTGAATAGACAGTTCTGATAGGTACTATTGACATTGACAACAACAAATTTGACATGGTCGGTCTTTCAATTGAGCGCGCAAAGTAAAAAAATATCGGAACATTAGCCTACCCTAATTTTCAGAGCCATAAAAACTTTAAGCAAAATAAAAAGTTATTGCCTACCTACCTACCCTATTCCCCTGCCACAGTGTAATAGGAAACACAACTATTCTTTTGTTCGGCCTTATCAACCACATGGGTATTTCCATCATCCACGAAAGAAAATGAGCATTTCAAAATTAGCATTCAGAAAAGCTGTAACTTTAGTCTTGAACTCCAGGCACACAGGTCATACTCACATCAGCCTGTAGTATGCTCGAATGTTGCTCCTTGGCTGCCAGTGACTCCTTGAGGAGACTAACATGGGCTTGGTAGTCTTGCTGCTGGTGGGTAAGGGATTCTATCTTGGTCTGTAATGCTTGGACTTCTGAGGATTTCTTGTTCAGCTGTAATTTTAATTGATCGACCTGCAAAGTGAAAACCAAACATGTTTAGAAACTGGAAAGCTCGGGAATTTTCGATGACCTACATGTATTCCAAAAGACAAGGAAAATCTTAAGCAACTACATGTATTGTTTATATACATATATGTATTGTTTATATACATATATGTATTGTTTATATACATATATGTATTGTTTATATACATATATGTATTGTTTATATACATATATGTATTGTTTATATACATATATGTATTGTTTATATACATATATGTATTGTTTATATACATATATGTATTGTTTATATACATATATGTATTGTTTATATACATATATGTATTGTTTATATACATATATGTATTGTTTATATACATATATGTATTGTTTATATACATATATGTATTGTTTATATACATATATGTATTGTTTATATACATATATGTATTGTTTATATACATATGTGTATTTGTACATATTCTTACTTGAAAGTTAGAAGTATTCTTGAATACAGTGTTTACAATAAAGATGCAATTTTGCAGTTTGTGGTAAAATGAGCATTGTATGCAGTAAGTAAGATTTGCATGGTGTAAGAAGTAATAATTAACTAATTTGTGACAATCATGTAAACAATATCTTCTTCCCTTACAGAAAAGTAAACTTGCGGCAAGCTTGCCGCAAGCTCGTAATTAGATTGCCACAAGCTTAATAAGCTTGCTGCAAACTTGTATGAGCTTGCGCTTTTGAACACAATCTACCTGCAAGCAATTTACAAGCTTGCAGCAAGCTTGCAATGCTTGCAATGCTTGCATGGTTATAGGACGCAAGCCATGCACACAACCTGGAGCTTGTACATAAATTTGCAAGCTTACGGCAAGCTTGCAGTAAGCTTGCAGCAAGCTTGCAGCAAGCTTGTAATGCTCGCATGGGTTAGGACGCAAGCTTGCACATACAACCTGGAGCTTGCACATGAACTTGCAAGCTTGCGGCAAGCTTGCAGTAAGCTTGTGCATGAATTTAAGCTTGCAGCAACCTTAAACACATCCTACCAAAGCATGTGTATAGGGTGACAGGGTGGTTCTGAAGAGAACTGAGCTTAAGTTACAATTTGGTTTTGAAAGAGAGTTGGAAAACATCAATTACTCAAAAATTAATCACGTCTTATTTGGTCCATGTCTAGTTGAAACTGGACTTTACAGTGATACAGGTGTCACAACTTGGCAGCATTCAGTTGGCAAATTTAAAATTGACTACACTTGATGTACTTCGTGTATTTCCATTTTCTGTGCATTTATGTGCTATGTAAGCACAGTATATATCAGGTTACATCATGCACCGCTTACAGTGCATGCACTTGGCATACAATACATAATGTAAAATGCAGTTCATTGTAAACCATACAGAATTCCTCGCAAAGCAATTGGACTGTACATGTACATGTATATGAACACAACCAATGCAAATCCTTTACATTTGGCCAAATGCTTTCCCTCTTTCCCCATCAAAATGTTTCCAAACTTTATCAAGCACTCATCAACATGATGTGTATTGGGCAATTTCCACACTAATGGGCTGGAAGATAACTTTGTAGGAGAGGCATGGAAGAGTGAGACAAAAGTAACTATTTTGTTGCAGTCTCTTCCTGTACATTCCAAAGCTTTTCATGATTTTTCATGTCAAAAAGTAACAAATTAATCCGTGACCTTTAGAAATGACAAGGTCATTTGAAAAGTGTTACGTAATGTAACTAAAAAACAGATATATGGCCTGGAAAGTGAAGAAAGAAGAATACAATTATTACAAAACATTGTGCCAGTTAACCCATAAAGATTGTAAACAGTAAAACTTATATATTGCCAGGGGTTAATTAATAACAATGGGAAATAAGTCGCGTACAAACATTGGACATACATGTATGCTTTTGTGACACAATTATGTCCACAGGGGCATTTGTACATTATAAATTTTTTGTATATAAATAATCAGAGAAGGCTGGTAACTATCCCCAAGTGTCTGTAGAATTGGTATCTGGGCAATGTTGGGCCAATCAATTTATTTCAGAGTACATTTTACCAAATGATAAAACAAATGTTTGTCTGTTATGAATGTATAAATCTTGGAAGACATCTATCTCCTCCAGTTTCTTAAATACCCGGACATTTACCTTCTTTTTTTCAACCATAATCCTCATGTGCCTTAGAAAGTACAGAGACAAAAATACATGACAACATACATGTAGTTCATGTTGTTATTACTACCCTAAATTCCCTTCCCATCACACTTTTGTGCCCATCAGTGTGGAAGTGCCAATTTGTATTTAAATGCAATATTCAAGGCACAATATTTTTGAAGATTCCGGAAACAATTTTGTAATTGTGTAAAGTCTAAAGATATTAATGAATTCATATTGATGTACTGTGCATGAAACACATTAATGCTACATGTATGTGTGCCTGTGCTTCACAAACACTCACCATGTTCAGTTGGTCATACAGTACAAGACGGGAAAGGATTTTGTCCAGCAATTTCGCAAGCTATTTGTTTGTTTGTTTGTTTGTTTGTTTTATTATTTCCACTTATATTTAGCAAGTCATAAAAAAATGGCTTTGGAGAAAAATTTAAGCAGAGGGCTATTTAGGGCGTGTATCAATGATGAAGGTGCCAATGGGAAAGTGGGCATAGTCAATGCAACACTAAGAATGAAAGGAACATGTTTTGTGCAGCGAACTTAATGATAAATATCGAGTAGCAACCCCTGATTTTTGAGTAGCAACTGATACATTTTGCGTAGCACTTTGCTCTGCTATACAAGGGAAAATCATTCACATGGGGAGTATGTATACAGGGATAAGAGTACAAGGTAGATCTATACGTTCATAGTACACATAATTATTCAACTCCTCACATATGTCCTAGTATGTAATAAGAGATTTCACTGATGAATCTTGCACAGTCAATGTAATCATATTCATTCACCTACATGTAATTGTGCACTCCATGAATTTAACAAATCACAAAGGTCTCGTCTACCAAGGCACATTGTGATGACTGCAATCCTAAGCCTGGGTATTGGGTATCCTACGGATCCACTGGGTAATGATAGAGTAGTACAGGCAGGAATCATCAAGTGCACACATGCCAACATCCACTGAGGTCAGGAGCCTAATGGGGGGGGGGGGGGGGGGGTAGTGTGTGAGGAGGTGCAGTATTCCTGTACTGTGCAGACTCTTTCGCTGCATGTGGGCAATCATCTAGCAGATGACCAAGGGGGCAATCTCATAACTATACAGCTTTTAAAATTGGATTTGAGAGCCTCGCAAGTGTACCCCCCAAAACTGAGATTCTACATATAGTGTGCAGTAAGTAAATTATGTGCACATGTACTACATGCATGGATGATGCATTACAAATGAAAGTGTTTGTACATGTATGTGCCTAGTTACATTTCAATAAACATATACAGTGATGAGAGTTATTGCTGGCAAAAAAGTCTGAAACTACATGTTAGATCCATATTTGAGGACATACATGTAGGTCCCACATGTATGTTGAAATGATGGCGTTTCTACCTTTTTTGGTAACCCATACATGTAGGGAGGGTTTGGAATTTAAAGGGCTGTTAGGAACAGTGTCCTAAGCACTAGTGAAGTAGATCAAAGGGCAGTATTTCTTTTATGTGGACCAATGAATTTTTAGGCTTTTTTTGTTCACCAGGCTGACATAAAAAGTCTGAAGTCGGACAAAAGTCTGAAAAATCTCGTCCCTGCATATACATGTATAACCCTACAAACAACCTGAACATTTTTCATCAAAATCTATGGTAACGCAATTATCTGACAGTAATGTTTCTTTGGAGGATTGTTTTGAAAGTGTATGAACTTTGAAACTAGAAGGCCCTCAATTCCCTTTTTCCGGATGATTAACGGATGATTTGTCTTAATAAGATTTAAGAATCACTTTTCTCAAATCATGACCATCTTGCTAATCCCTTCTAATCGCTATGTTTTTACCTGGTTCTTGAGTAGTTTGGAATGACTCTTGTAATCTTCAATCTCTCTCTGTTGTTCATCCCTCTCCTCCGGACTCAGGGATCCTTGCGATCGGATTCTCCTCAATTCGTCTTTGTATTCTGAGACCTGATTCTCCAAGGAAACAATCTTATCATCCTGTTTGAAACAAAAGAGAGAATGCATCACTCTGCTGGTTCAGGGACTGGAAAGGGGGAGACTTTGGGTTGCCAAAGGTCGGTGGCAGCAGATTCTAGAAAAGTCCTCTGACAACCTCTTTCCTAGGAGTGATCAATCTCGCCGCGCCATTTTTTCCCTAACATGCCTTGCTGGCTCATTACCCCTGGAATTGGTTAAATTTCAATGTGCAAATAATGTTTAGCACCTCAATGATAATGTCACGATTTGTTTACTGCATTGCTGTAACTGGGTACTGCATTTCTGACACTTGACCAGAGACACAACGATTTCCAAATCTTCTGCAAAGAGGTAAACAAACTGTGATGTCATAGTACTAAGGTCTACTATGCCCGTGGCTGATCCACTCTAAGCGCTCCCTCAAGTATGGTATCGATACGGCGTGCTGCCCATGGTAGTGAGGCTGGGTACTTCTCTACAAGGGGTGAGTGACAAGAGATATTGACTAGCACTCTGCCCATGCTGGTGAGGCTGTCTTCTGCCACTGAGCATCCCTAAAAGTCTCCCACTGACACTAGGAGCTTTTTCAAAACCTCGGCTTAGGCTCTGGCTTAGACTCTGGCTTAGACCCCCAGCTAAGGCTCTGGCTTAGACCCCCGGCTAAGGCTCTGGCTTAGACCCCCGGCTAAGGCTCTGGCTTAGGCCCCGGCTTCAGCTCTGTTTGATGTTGGACAAAACATGCAAATTGTACACTTCTACAAAATTGCTGATGGAGAGCCGCAGCCCAAGCCGAGGTTTGGAAGAGGCCCTTGAGGTACATTTGTGGAGTGTAATTTACAGATATGTACATCAACAAAAAAGTTGCATACAACCACCACCTCTTTAGTCATCACGGATTGTACATGTACCTTGGTTTGTGCAGTTTCACATAAGGATTTCACAAGGTTCTTTTGCACAGAGTCTTCAGATTGCAACACAGTGTCCGCCAACTGCTGTTCAAACCAGCCAGCCTGGGCAGCATATTTTTGACGTTCCTGGTTTAGCCCCGTGTGGTACGGAACAGCGAGAGCACAGCAACAACACAAAAATGCAGGAAGAGAGGTACAACGAGCACAAAACAACAAGATACAACATGCAAATGAAAAGGATTGACATTGTTAGTACATGTACGACTGCAATTTATTGCAGTACATTGTTAGACATGTTAGAATGGATACAAAAAACAGTGCATTGTTAATATACAGAAGACATAAAGCAAAATACTCAACTGTAAACTTGTTTAACCCTAACTCCCAAAGCGTTTTTACTAGAATCCATCCCTAACCCAACACATTCCAACAGCTTTTACAACCATGAGATGGGAACTGTACCCAATCTTAGGGGGACGATACACAACCTAACAAACTCCAACAGGCCTTTTTTGTTTGATTTTGTTGGAGTGTGTACACTTGGCATACGTGCAAAATTTGATCAGTGAAATCACACAGTACCCAACATAACATAATCCAACAACTATCTCATTAGACCATGGAGGAAAGAGCAATGCCAGACATGTACATTTCACACATCCACCATACACACTCAATCAAATTCAAACACCATTACTTGTCAGCAAGGATACACAATCCCACAGAATCAAACACCCAATCCTAACTTCACTGTACTTAACCTAACAAAATTAAACACTTTGCCCTGTTTGAATTTGTAGGGTTAGGGATTGTTAGGGTTTTAAAGATTACTCAAGCCTGCGTGATTAGTGAAATTCACAACATACATATTGATGCACTAATCATCTATCTCATGTAGCACTAAGATTCATCTTAAGATGAGTTGTCAGTATTACCACAGTCAGGGTAGGTTTTTTCAAAACTGGGGGAGAGGCATTCGGAACCATAATTTTGGGATGTTTGGCCGAAGCACAATGAACTGAAACAAGGTCTTCGGAATGCTTTCTACACTGTACTTGGTATTTATCTTGGTTTTACATAAAAGCCCTACTGTGCAATCTGGAGCATTCTATAAAGACTTCTTTCTTTAAATGCTTTCTATGAAATAAAAAAAAATAGTAATAATTTATTTAAATTTTGTTCGCGTATCGGCCAAAATGTTTGCCTATTGGCACACAATTCGTGCTTATCGGCTTATAATATGCTCTAGCTTGTGCATGGGGAGAACCCTGGTAGTGATCTGTATTGTGACATCACACTTTGCTTAGCAATTAAGATTGATTCGCACTTAAGATCAATCTTAGCTCTTTGGCCCCAGATTCACAAAAACATCACAAAGCCTGAAGAAATCCAACTTTAACACATATGTCAGAGAATGTCATCACTACACAAACATATAATTGTGTGTCATTGAGGGAATTCAAAAGCTGAAGCTGTGCTCTTATTGAATGACTCATTGTTTAAAATAAAAGATTTTTCAGATTGTCTCATTGACTACAAAAGAGCACACACTGTGCAACCCACACCCCAGAGCTGCAAACATCTTGCGAATGGGGAAATTATGTGTAACATACAGGGAAATATTTAGAGTTAAAAGAAGGAAAAAGTTTCCATTATCAGGGAGATTATCCAATTTGTTCATCAGAACAATGAAAGAATGGTTTAATTTTAAAGCCAACTTTCTGCGAATCAGGGAAAGTTAGCAGCTCTGCTCTACTCACTTATACATGTAAAGTAGAAATGTTAAGATTGATAAAACACGCAAATTGAATCTGGCAACTTACATCTGCCAATCTACCCCTCTCTCGATTCCTCTGATCAAGCATCGTCTCCAGCTGTAGGATGCGCGACTCCGCCTCTACGACCTTTGACCTCAGCCGATCCGCCTCCTCCCGCTCCACCACCAAGTGCTTTGTCGATAACCCTTTGCTCTGGAGCATTTCTAACAGTTTCTTAATGCTCTCATCTCGGGCGGCGAGCGTCTGCTTCTGGGTCTCAATACGGATCTCCATCTCCTCCAGCGTCTTACGCAGGAGAAAGACCTCCTTGGAGAGGCGGTCGCGCTCTAAGCGCAGTGCGTCCACCTCATGGTGGGGGTGTACTCCAGACACGGCATGCGTTGAGAGCGAGGCCTGGAGCTGGGCGTTGAATTCTCTCTGTTGTTGTAGTTCATCATGTAGTTGCTTAACATCCTGGCAATAGTTCTGTGCATAAAAGGACGACAAAGAAAATAACAACCACTGTAAGGTCAAACATACTACAGTAGTACTCTTTCCACCTCTGTGTCAAAGGAGTATATAATATAAAAAAATCAGATACAATTTATAGGTACAAACATTTCAACTCATACCCAAAACAACACTCTGTGAAAATTGTCAATGTTTGTATCAAATAATAAATCACATGGGAAACTGACTGGGTAAAAGAAAATGATTAGGGGTTGAAAAAAGAAAAATTGACTAGAGCGGAATTTGAACCAACGACCTCCGGATTAACGTGCCGGCGCTCTACCAATGCTATCTACATAACATGTACACATGTACATGTAGGCCTCCCTATTTTGTCAATATCTTTGATAGGGGGGGGGGGTTCCAGTTAGAAGCAATACAACCGTTAACTAACATGTAGCCAGGGATCACACCCAAGTTTACAAAACAACCTTCCCAGGTTGTCTTGTAAACTACAAAAGTTTCCAAAATTTAATAGTTTCCAATGGAAGAACCCATTGCAAAATGAAAATGACTTTGCCCTCTCAAAGATGAATTTCCAAAACCATGAAAACTTTGCGTCAACTGTACATCACAGTGTTTTACTGAAATGATTGCTTAGTATAGAGTCTTTTGTGACCATGTTCAATCGCTAGTTGGCCGCAGGATAAGCATTTGGACAGCATGCCTTCACCCCTAGGGATGTACACTAATTGTATTTAACAAGTGGTAAATAGCTGTTTCACCAGCCTGTGTGTGTGGGCATGTTTGGATGTTGCGTCAAACCATGAACTATGGGAACCTCTCTACACCCCCCCCCCCCACAAAATAAACTTGCTTAGTAGATAAAAACACAAACCAAATTAGTTAACCCTTTCCTTACCATAGGCGACTTTAGTCGACTGCACTAATACCCCCTCTTCCTTACCATTGGCGACTTTAGTCGACCAAGCTTACACACAAAAAAGCACTCAAGCCTGAGCACAAAGGCCATTTGTAATAAAGCTGTAGTTTTGTCTATGTTTGCCCTCCATACCCAAGCTTACCATCATTGGAAAGGGAAAGATCGGATCTTTCCAATGATGGTCAAATAAAATAAGGTTGCTATTTTGCAATCTCTTCAAACTGGAGTTGAAAGATTCGAAATGCCAAACACCTACGGAGCGCCATATACTTGTGTACAAAAAAGTGTTTGAGATTACAGATCACACCAAGGAAAGAAAGACAAAGAACTTTGACATTTATTGACCGATCTCAATGATTTTTGGATTATAAGAAAGGAAATTCAATAAGTGAGAACTTTTTCATTACTTATTTTGCTGTAAAACAATGTCTTCAAGGAGATAATGGGGTTTGTAAAAATGGCCTTTGAACGAAAGCTTTCTGTTGTGTAAGAATGTGTGCTTCACGCTTGAGTGGTCAAACAATGCGGTTATCAGCAGTTGTTTTTGTCCAAGTCCTGGAATTGGTTAAGGAGCGGAGAGCTGAAGAAGGAAACCGAGGGCTTGATTACTGCGGCGCAAGACCAATCGCTAAGGACAAATGTAATGAAGGCAAGGATAGAGAAAGCAAACGTCTCTCCTATGTGTAGAATGTGTAATAAGGCTGAGGAGACTGTATTTCATATTGTCAGCGAATGTAGTAAGATGGCCCAGACGGAGTACAAAGGAAGACATGACAAGTTGGCCAAGGTGATCCACTGGGATCTGTGTAAGAAGTATGATGTCCATGTCACTGCGAAATGGTACGACCATGTACCGGAGAAAGTTATAGAGACCGACCAGGTCAAGATCCTCTGGGACTTTAACATTCAGACTGATCATGTTATAGAACATAGGCGTCCGGATGTTGTAGTCTTAGATAAGACGACGAAGATGTGTCATCTCATTGACATAGCAGTGCCAGGTGACATAAGGGTAGCTTCGGTTAGACAAGATCCAAAAGTACCAAGACCTGGCCAGGGAACTTCGTAAGATTTGGCAGGTGAAAGTGAAAGTAGTCCCTGTGGTGGTTGGAGCACTTGGCACCATTCCGAAAGCACTGGGGAAACATCTAGATGAAATACATGTAGGTACAACTGTGAGGGTAGATCTGTTACAGAAGGCAGCACTTTTGGGAACAGCGAGAATCCTGAGAAAGGCCCTTGAGATCTAAGGCTACGGGACGTAGCCCGACTCAAGGAGTTACCGGCACAAAAGAAAATGTGATCTTTCTTTTGTAGGCTGTGATGAAATGAAATAATAATATCGGCTCTTATATACATGTAGCGCAATTCCAAAGATATTCATTGCGCTTCACACTTCATTACCCCTGGTCACTGGGCAATTTATTTCATTCCTGAAACCATCTCAGCTCCCTGGGGAGTATACAGCCTGTGCTGCCAAAGCGCACTAGAGTAAACCATTCACAAGAACCATCTCTGCCCTCACTGGTACCCATTTTACCCCTGGGTGAAGAGAACGATTGTAGTTAACCCTTTCCTTACCATTGGCGACTTTAGTCGACCAAGCTTACACACAAAAAAGCACTCAAGCCTGAGCACAAAGGCCATTTGTAATAAAGCTGTAGTTTTGTCCATGTTCACCCTCCATACCCAAGCTTACCATCATTGGAAAGAAGATCGGATCTTTCCAATGATGGTCAAATAAAATAAGGTTGCTATTTTGCAATCTCTTCAAATTGCAGTTGAAAGATCTGAAATGCAAAACACCTACGGAGCGCCATATGGTTGTGTACAAAAAAGAGTTTACAGATCACACCGAGGAAAGAAAGGCAAAGAACTTTGACATTTATTGACCAATCTCAATGATTCGTTGATTATATGAAAGGAAATTCAATAAGTGAGAACTTTTTCATTACTTATTTTGCTGTAAAACAATGTCTTCAAGGAGATAATGGAGTTTGTAAAAATGGCCTTTGAACGAAAACTTTCAGTTGTTTAAGAATGTGTGCTTCACGATTGAGTGGTCAAACAATTTGGTCACCAGCAGTTGTTTATGTCCAAACAATTCAGTAAGGAAAGGGTTAAGTGTCTTGCTCAAGGACATGAGTTTCATGACCGGGATTCGAACCCACACCCTGATGACTCAGCCACCAGAACTGGAGTCTGATGCACTTAACCACTCGGCCTAGACATGCTTTTAGTTCAGATGGCACCTGTGCATAATAGAATATTGCTTCTAAGCCACTTCTATCAATTGTCATTGCCCTGTGTCCCTTGAAACGCTACTATAGAAATATTCATTTCTCTCTTTGAGCTGCCATTTAGTAATCTTTGGAACCAAGCATATCAGATCAGCGCCCCCATTCCTTTAACCTGAAGATCAAAGACTGTGGGCAGTAAACCAAAGCGCTGATATTCAAAAGTGTCAAGTTGCTTTTCCTATTGCCAAGAGGCCCAGTGTGTTTCAAAGGCGAGAGTGCCCTCCCCAAGATACACTGCACTCCAGTACACATGTGTACACGTAGAGCGTACCCCTGTGAATGTATGCATTTTGTAGGGATATTTTAAAGTGCAGTCTAGGTGTACTTCGACACGTAAACCATTAACGGCATAAATCACTCTGGGAATACTCAAAAAGTGTAAAACCTTTTTGGGGAAATTGTTCCCTAAATTATAACAATTAAAGGACTGGCTGTTTTCAATTAGACGTGTTAAATGCCTAATGTATCATGAAAGTAAATAAACAATTTGAAAAAGTACAGATTTGAAATTGTTTATCATCAACAAACAACCATAATTTTCTAAAAATTCATTTGCAGGCCTACTGCTTGATCCTGTCATATGTTTATATTGGATAAATGTACATGTAGAAGACCCATAGGATACCCACAGACTCATACACGTGTAAATGTAGGCCCATGTACAAGTTTCCCTCTTTAAAGATGAAGATCCTTACTGATATGACAGCAGCCAAGAAGGTTTGTTCACTTTGACAGTGACACCATCAAGGGAGTAGGGATGAAGTGTTTTTGTTTTTGTTTTGTTCAAGGTTTTTCGGACATCTGGGGAAACAGACCTTTTCTGTTGGTTAGGGCAAACTGGCAAAACACAGCCAGGCCTAGAATATGGCCTGTTTTACCCAATTCCGAAGATACTGAGAGTGCAATATGCAGTACTTAAACTTTCATTAAAAACAGTTTACATTTTTGGACAGATTCACTGAAGCATTTATTTTTAAGTGGGCAATATTATTTGTACAATTTGTATGGAAAACTGTATACATTATTCGAAATGCATAAAAACATGCAAAGACTGCCAGTGGATCTATTGCACAGTGTTTATTTTTATGGTACATTTGGCTACCTTGTTTAACTAGTTGAAGTTTAACTAAAACTTTAATTCCTCGTGCAACTTAATGTATGTTAGTAGTTCTGTTGTATTAAAACTTTTGTTTTACATTACAATATTAATATGTTATTTTGTTGTGTTTCCTTCAATTTCTATACTCTTATTAATTTACTTGCAAATCTGCTCAGTCGCAATTTGCAAATTTGTAATAAACCAAATGAATGAATGAATGAATAAATTATTTTTTGTTTTGTTTTCCTTCACAAAAACAAACAAAGCAAAGGTCACAAGGTGTAAACCCGAAACAAAGCTTCAAAACAGATGAGAAAAATAATTTGTTAAATTATTGTTCTTTTGGCAATGTTTTTGAATAATACAATATAGCACAAAATGTATGAAATACATGTACAGTACTTTGTCAATGGGGTACTAATGTACATGTACAAGTAGATGAAGATTGTTTTAAAAGCAATGCAGTTAAAACCAGAAATAAAAGAATAACACATTTAATGCAACGCATATTTCTGGTCTGTCTTTGAACATTTTTGTCAGCCCCAAATTGAATGATAATGATTCATCAATACAATACCAACCTACACACAGTCACATGTCAATGTCAAATATACACTGCAATGATGTCAGTTATGTGGGGGTGCTAATCAATATTACAGCATAATTATGGCTGCCACTTTTTTTTAGAGGAGGATTGAAAAAAAATGATTGTAAAATAATCAAATTAACACCAAGTAAAAGCTGCTTGTTCTATTCTTTATACACTGCTGGCTGTTTGCTGGGGTAGAAGCCGGAACATCTGACATATCACAAAAGACTTGTATACAATACACGTATTTTATCAGCTACACATACTGGCTGCAAAGTTTTAGGTGTTTGACCCTTTCATGTACATGTACATGTAAGGCCAAAACAAAAGAAAAAAATGTTTAGTGTGCCTGCCTGCTTCCTTTTGAGAGGCCGCCTCTTTTTTTAATTCTATTTTATAAAAAAAAATAAAAAAAAATAAAAAAAATAAACAAGATTGTATTTTTAGACTTAAGCAAACAGAAAAAGCTGGCAACCATTTTGAAAAATAGCCCGCCTTGAAAAATAAGTTGGGCGGCCATTTTTGAAAAAAATAAACATAAAAAAAAGGCCCTCCTCCTTCCTTAAAAAAAAATATAAAAAAAGGCAGGACGCTATAATGAATAAACATTATTTATTTTTTATTTTGCCTAACTTTGCCATTGCACATTGAGAGTACAGAATGTTGTACTGACCCAATTCACCCGACGACTCATCACCATTTCTTGGCAGTGCGGTTTAGAGTCTCAATGTCCCTGTGTGTTAACTGTTGTAGTGTGCAGTTTTTATGCGTTGTTTACACGCCTACCATAACTTTTACTAATTTTAGGACTCCCAAATTGGCAGTTGTGGCGGACAGTGCAATAGATGTAACCGCGTTTATGTAATTTTATGTAATTTTTAATACTCAAAACTGCTTTCTCCTTGATTGAAAAAAGATGAGACCAGGGATGTTAATGTACAGTTAGGACCTACATGTTGTACATGTAGATGAGGTCCAAAATAAAAAACACATAACATGTACCTTCAGTGTACACTGTACACACACATATACACGTTTTGTACGTACATGTACATAAATGTATGTAGACTTGTACGTACATGTACATAAATGTATGTAGACATGTACACACAAGTCCATACCCTAAATAAAAGTACTGCATACATGTACTACATGTATGTATTACATTAGTGCTGACCAATGCACAGTATTAAATGTTCATGTATTGCGCTACTAAAGTACATCATGCTCAGTCTGCATTGAGAGCATGCAGTCATGCATTCACTTTAAATGCACGACCTGTTTTTGTTTTTTATGTGGAGCAGTGAAGTTATTATGTACTGTACCTTAAAGTGCTCCTTACAGTGAGCTCTTATTGCGTTCGCTTGCAGGCTTCCGGTTCAAATCCTGCTCTAGTCGTTGTGATGATTGTGACCTTGAGCAATCATCCATTGCTTTTCCTTAGGATAAACTCGTTAATGCTGGAAGATGTGTATGATAAAGGCCAATATTTTCTGTCAACCTGTGCCAGAAATCAGATGACAAGACTACACCCAATTTTGTAATACTCAGAATACCAGATTGTTAACACACCCAGATTCAATCGTAAAGCATGCACAGTGCATAATCACCATGCAACGCTGCATTTCCCTCGTACAAAGAGGGACAAAGGGAAATGGAATTCCTCCTCAAAATCTCACTTTTTCCTAAGGTTACTGTGTAATCCCAGATTCTAGACCTTCGTCCCTTTTTGTAACGAGGATTGCGAGAGATTGAAAGGCTACCACTAATGTTATTCCTCATTGACATTCATGCATTTAAAAGTCCCAGTGGTCCGAGATTCAAGCATGCATTGTCTTCTTTTACATGATCTTAAGGATCTCTTGGATTTATTACTGGCCTGGAAATTTTATTTATTTAAAGAAAATCTTAAATTTTGTCAATTGTTTTTTTAATGGACTGCATGGATGTACATATGTACATGTACATGTACCATGTAATGTGCATACATTGTCTCCTACTGGTCCCACCCATTCATACCAGTCATTAGTTAAAAGTTATAACAGACTTTTCCAGCCCCATAAACTCTACATTTCATTACAATACATGTACATGTACATCCAGTGTTATGTGACCTCGGACTAGAGGTCATGATACAATGATACCAGCTGCAGCAACCTGCTTCCTCACACCATGGTGGATGATATCACCTCTTCATCCAGTGGCAGGTCTTGTTAACCGGTGTTAACACAAAGCCAAGCATGATGGAGCCAGCTTATATTAAAGATACAATCATGAGATGGTCTGGACAAATGAATGGAAGGGCCATTCATTACAGATCTTAAATCACCTTCAATGCCAGCAGTTCATCATTCATGTCAGAGCTCATCTTTAGAGGCGACCATGGCCCAATTTCAGCTGCTTAAAGCAGAAAATGATGCTTTAAAACAAATTTCTCTGGTAAACACAATTTTGATATGCTTAAAGGGACACCTTGGATCGGGCGAGTTGGTCTTTAAAAAGCGTTTGTAACCATTTGTTATAAAATGCATATGGTTAGAAAGATGTTTTAAAAGTAGAATACAATGATCCACACAGAAATGCCTCGAAATTGCGTGGTTTTCCTTTAATGTCGTGAACTAACACGGTCAGCCATTTTGTGGAGTCAAATTTTTCAGAAAAATTGCTCGTGGGCCACCAAAGTGTTCCTTTTGAATGCGGTGGATTTGGATGCCTCAACAATTTTCAGGGGAAAAAAAAATTGTAACAAAATTGTAACATTGAGCATTTTTATAAACAAATAGGTTGCACAATTTGTAGTAGCTGCAGGGACAGTTGAGGAATAGTGTCTGCAAGAAGTTCAAGCCCATTATTAGTAGTTTTTACCAGACAATGTACGCCGGGCTAGTGGGTAAAGGCAGGATGATATACTTTTGGTACTTGCCAAAGACCAGTGTCCTCACTTGGTGGTACCCATGCATAAAATGACAAACCTTTTGAAAATTTAGGCTCAGCTGTTCATCGAAGTTGCAAGAAAATAACGAAATGCTTGAGGAAGCTTTTTTCAGATTCAAATATCTTAGTGAGCAATTACCTCCTTCTCAAAAACTACATCACTTCGGAGGAAGTCGTTTCTCACACTATTTTATACTGTCAGAAGCTCTCAGGTGCTCCTAACATGCTAACCGAGTAAGTTTTTATGGTAATGTATTTCTACCAAAAGTGTCGACTACCTTTAAGGTTGAGCCCTGCCATATTATGTAATCATTAAAACTTACATGCATGCATACAACAAGTATACATGTTTCAAGGTACACATGAATGGATACTGTATACATTTTGAATTAATACATGCATTACAAAATGCTCGACAACTATTGTACTGAACTTCTCTGTCACTAACATGCATGTACACTAAGTGGTGTTTGAAGCTTTGCATGGTGTTGAAAGTAAGAAGTAACTATAACTATAAATGTAAATAGTAGTGAACTTGCGGGTACAACCATGTGTATAATCTCTTTTGGGAGGAGTGTTGGCTCTGAAAAGAGCCGGTTTGGTCTCGACGTTTCGAACAGTATACTCTGCTCGTCTTCAGAGCCAACACTCCTCCCAAAAGAGATTATACACATGGTTGTACCCGCAAGTTCACTACTATTTACATTTATAGTTATAGTTACTTCATGCATGTACACCATGAGTTTGTTAGAATCCAAAACCTTTCATTATAAATGAATATTTTTCCTACTGTTTTCCCCTTTAAAGACTTCCGCCTTGACAACACTATCAATTCAAAGATGTATCATAAAGACAAGACTGCAGGGTACTGTGTAAATTACAGTATCACTGACTATTGATCTGTCCCCTACATGTACTTAAAATCAAATTATGTACACAGTATCTAGGTCTACTTCCTACTTTTAACACCTTTTCTTAAACTCACAATGGTACTGTTTGTGTGATTGTATGATATTAATGACAAATTGAAAACTCAGTTGCTGGGTAAAGTTCATGCGAGGGAAATAAGCAACGTTGGGGTCCATGGTCCCTAAGAACATAACGTTGTCAAATCTACATCGTGTGAAAAGTACCTCTGCTCTGCAAAAACACGGGTCCATCATGTCCAAAGTCTTTTCCTGACCACGATCATGACCAGCAACAACAACAACCAAGTCTAGTGAGAGCTATCAAGGATGGGCAATAACAAATATTTTTCCCAGAATGCTTAAACTAAGATGGCAACAGGCGAACATTTTAAAATGAAGTTTCATGTGCCAAAACAAAAATTATTATTATTTCATATTGCAGGAAGATTTCTGTTGAAGGCAGGGCACACATGTACATGTAAGCACGACTGGCTTGTACATTTGCAGTACAGACTTACAACCATGTCAATGTTATATCAGTGTAGCAGTCCACAAGACTGACACTAAATTCAACCTTTTCAAGAACATTAATTCATTTTGTTCAACTTGTTCTAGCTCTAATTGTTCAATTAATGTTGGAAGGTCCTCAAACCGAACCTTGCATTGCATGTATTGTGGACAGTGTTTTCAGTCCCTACCTGATTGCATCTGCGTTTTCTCCCATTTGGGGTTACCCTCCCACATGTACATGTACATGTACAACTGAACATTTCTTCATCGCCTCCTGTTCATCCTGTTTTATTTGTGCTTGCACCACTGGATGTGTTAATGAAATAAAATAGGATGGAAATTTGCACTATGATAAATTGTCTTAATTGTTACTAATGGGTTCCCCAAGTAAAGTGGAGTCTTTATTTGACTTGGATTTTAATGCAACTATCAATATTGACCTTTGGCTATGAATAACAATCGGCAGTTAGCTGGGTACCAGTCAAATGAACCGATTCTGACGCTTTTATTGTCTTGTCTTAGGCAAATACTCACTCTACTACAATAGACCCCTTGCATTGGCCGCCATCGTTGATGAAACATGCACACAGAAAAAGGCTATCATTGGCTGAGTGTCATGCGCAGCGCGTATACACGTTACACGTGCATACATGTATGTTTCCATTGTTTGTCATCAAAGATGTATGCTAGAAGGGGCCCACCTCCAGGACAAAGCTTACAATGTACATATTGAATTGTACATGATGTACCTCAAAATTCTGCACCCTACACATTCATTTTATGTACAACCACTTCAACCCAAGATTTACAACCATTTATATGTAGTTCTGTGTTCAATATTCTAGATAATACTTTTTTCAGTGCAAACATTTTACTTCTCGATATTCTTATGTCTCAATCACTCAAGAGAGGCTCCGTGCAAAAAGACCCACGTATATTTCAATGTAGTGTACTACATATACAGGGTTCTGCCCACGGTGGTCGGTGCCGGAAAACCCGACCGGCACTCATGATTCCCCGACCGGCACTCGCAGATTTTTTTCTTTTTCCGACCACCACACATTTTCCCTTTTATTTTGCCCATTTCCTTCAAAATATTTTGAACAACGTGTAAAACAAATTATTTACCAGTAAACAGTTTTATCCAAAGTTTCGAGTAGCCTACTTCTTTGGTTTGAGTCTATTTTAATGATCCAGGATCGAGCATTCCTCCCCTCCCGCCTGTACGATGTACAATCCAACGCACGAAACCCGCATTGATTTTGCAATGGTTTCCAGTCACGCTGATTATAGCTTTACGCTTGGAATAACATGATACCAGTTTCATCATGTTGCGAACCCTATTCTACAGCGTTTAATACAACGGAAATGAACTGCAGAGTAAGCACCATGCTATAGATGCTGTAAATTGTTTTCCCATGGCGGTAAAGGCGTGCGCGCACTGAGGGCCTACATTCAAGGCACAGCTGCAGGGCGCACGTGTGTAACCACTCCGTGCACGATCGAAAGGAAATTGACTTGACTGTACTAGGGAAAAAAAATTGCCGGCACTAAACAAATCCTGGGCAGAACCCTGGCTTTCAGATGCCTGAGAAAGGCTTCATCATCATGCCTGAAGCCTTTCCAAGATTCAAAGTTACCTACATGTATCTCTAATAAAACTACATTACTTCAAAGGGGGTCGTTTCTATCAATGTTTAAGATTATCAACGGCTCTCCAGTGCTCTTTACTAAGTAAATATTTATGGCCATTAAATTGTGGAGCATTCGAAAAGTAAACCATGCCTTTAAAACCACAAAACTGGGCACATTATCATAAACACCACAAGAAGCAAAGCAAGGCCTATATTATACAAGACAATGTATACCTGGTTTTCCTCCATGGTTGTGCGGAATTGATCCTTCAATACTTGCATCCTGGTGGCTTCCTCTTTCCTAGCTGCTCTCTCTTTCTTTAATTCAGGACTCCAGAATGTCTTAATACTGTTCATACTGGAAGCTAACTTAGTCTCCTTAGCCTCAAGTTCTTGCTTGAGAGAGGCGTTCTCAAGCTGGTATTCTCTTAGTTGGGTGTGTACGTCAAGGAGCATGGCTTCTCGGGGTGGGCGCATGTCCTCTGGGTGGTGCGTGGAGTTGGAGTTATTGGTTGCCAGATGGTCTCCCTGGGATTCAGCACCGTCTGACCCAGTGAGTGGGGAGCCCTGAAATCCCTGACTTGATCCAAGACTACTGGAACGGCTGAGGAAATATTAAGATCAATAGAATGATTAGCAAAAACTTTACATTGTAATCTGCATAATAACTGTGGGTTATCAACACTACATGTACTTCTTCATTAATTATGATCAACTTAGAGTTTCAATGTGTGTTGCCCAAGCAGTCTCGCACATTGGACTCTAGTTCTGATGACCTAGTCATCGGAGTATGGGCTCGAATCTTAGTCTTGTGTCCTTAAGCAAGACACCATTATTGCTTTGTCCTTCAGTTTGGACATGAAGCCGTACGCCCCATGTGTTGTGTAATGCATGTTAAAGAACCCAGAATATTTATCGTAAAATGAAGGGACTCGCCATTATTTCTGGCATGTTCTGACAGCAATGCGCAAACTTGCCTTGCTTTCATATTTTTTCAAGGTGTAAGGTTTGGAAGTTATAATAATATAACTTCATAAGAACTCAGAATTTATTGATTCTTCCTTCTTCCTTTTTTTGAGTGCAGTCTTCAAATGCTTGAAGATAAACGCACTGCCACAAAGTGCCAGACAAACTGGGGTGGACCCCTTCTCTTATCTTAGATAGCGACAAGTGTGTACTGGGGTCTTTTACGTGCATGGATGGTACACACGGGACCTATGGCTTTACGTCCCATCCGAAGGACGAAGCAATAATGGTTATTAAGTGTCTTGCTTAAGGACACAAGTGTCAAGACCCGGTCTGGAACCCACACTCTGCTGATCAGAAACACCAGAGCTTGAGTTCGGCACTCTAGTCTTAACCACTCGACCATGACATGCCAAATTAAAACGTTTATTAAATTACTAGTACTACTGCTTGATGGGGACTAGTGGAGGGCGGCGACAGAGTCCTGAGTTGGTGTAGTAGCCTGCGCCTTAGCGTTGCATTATTACTATTATAATATAATATAATTAACCCTGGTTTAATTTGGTCAATGGTATACTCGCATAGTACACTATAAGATACTATTACTAATTGGTGAAAAACTTGCAATCAGATTCACCATCTATTCCTGAATCATAATGATATGACAACTCACTGTAATGTTAATGTTATGATCACAGCTACTAGTACAGTAGTAGTACCACATGTAGTACCACAGGTTTATGATCACACACATATCGAGCTCAACTAATCATTGAGGGAGGAAAAAGAACCAATATTGAGCTTGTATAGTCCATAATGAATAGTAGAAGGCCAGTTTACTATAAACTAGTAGTAGTAATGTATAGGGTGCACAGATGTAGTACGAAGGACTATTTTTAGCCCAGGTTCGACTCCCCCACCCCCTTCAATTCATGCTCCATTATTAACTGTATGCAATAGGAGACTTTGGAACTCTTGGGAGTAGGTGGCAGCAGACTTACCAGGTAAATTTCCATTGTTTGCGTAGTTATGAGCATGCGCACATTACAGAAAACGATGGATTTACCTGGTAAGTCTGCTGCCACCTAGCGTCCCAAAAGTCCCCCATTGCAATTGAGGAGTCCATCCATCCTCTGCTAGACCAGTGTAGCACTATATATGGATGCCTACACTCCCCAAAATACAAGTAAAGTAGTACAGTACAATAGACGACTGTGCAGTACATTTTTGTTAATAAAAAAACTTCTGGTGTTGGGGTTATGAGCGGGTATTAAATGAGTCTGTATACAACCATGGAGGAATATTCCTCCAACCATGGAGGTAGATACAACTTTACAAAACAAATCATCTTTTTTTCAAAACATAAACACACAGATTAATTAACACAGAAAACGACTGGCTTCTGCCCATAGTTTTGAAGCTCAGCCAAAATTAAATTTATTACACATCATGACTAAACCAGAGCATGAAGGTACCCATTTAGAAAATACATGTAAATGACTAGACATGCCAACACGATGAGTCGTATGTGTGTTCACACTGTACCTTGGGGTCGGTGAATTCCTCGGTGACAGCGAGTTGGATTTGCCACTCGCCCCGCTCGACACCGGGGATGATCTCCCCTGCACCGGGCTACCAATCCCCTCTCCAATGTACATGGGCCCGGCATTATAGGCAGCGTTTAACGACTGAACAGTCTCCATTGGTAGTGAAGTCATGGAAGAGCTAACGTCCGGGCGAGAGGAACGCATACGAGCTGAACGCGACGGCGAACGGGTCCCTGATGTGGCCGAGCCCGATGCGGAACTGCTGCGGCTTGAACTACCGGCGGCATCCCGGTCACCCGCTCCTCCACTACCGTCGTGCGGTAGTGGTGATTGTCGCGGGCTGTACATTGTTTATTGGCCAGTGCTTGACACCAAAGGGGGTCGGTGTTTTCTACTTCACGGTCGACTGGTCATAGTCGGGCTCAGTTGCGGTGTTGACACGCTGCTGCTGAGAAAACAACAACAAAAAACGTCCTAATCCTGGCTGTCCCCGGCCGCCTGCATGACACATCATAACGCACACACGCAATGAAATGAATTGCATTCCCTAATCCAATATGGCCGGCCTACCGTGTATGCACCGTGCGCTCAAATTGTTTTTCCCCAATGTGATGGTGCGACCTCATCGATAATAAAAATGCATAACAACATTTATATTATAATAACAGATATAATCTCGAAAGCGTCAATGCTACCGCAAAAACCCACCTTGCTCCACACAACATGCCGTTAGAACAACACTTTTGAGAAAGTAAATATCTGTTCTGAAATGAATAATGAAAACAATATTTAAAAAAATGAAAGCTTGTTTACTAATACTAATAGATAGTTCCCAGTAGCAAGGGCGTCGATCGCTACTGAAAAGTAGGGAGGACGGGCGAGAAGTCTTGAACAAATACATCTTACATTATTAATTGCACCCCACACCATTACTTTTACATATCCATTTTAATACGCTTCGGGAGTCCGGCGTTTATCGTGTGTCAGCTTGAAACTCTTCGAAAAAACAAAATACTGGATTTTACTACATTTTGTGCGTTGTGCGATTGTAACAAAATGTAACACATTTGCACACGTGCGCGCACACACAGACTTCCTTTTATATGTGTGGAGGGATCGTGTACCGTACATCATACACAAACGACGCATAACTTGAATGATAACAAGGTATGTAAGCGGGATTTTGGCGTTCATGTCTTGGACGAAACTTGTCGTTAGAACGGAAATAGGCCCAAAATACCATTCTGCGCGTGGTCCATCAGAAAAAAAGATGAAAATGATGAAAACATTTCACCGTTTGTTCGCTATTCTTTTATTTGAGCACAAATTGTAATGAAATATTAAATCAAGAAAATGGTGTATATTTTTATATTTTGTTGCATATTTCTAATGAACAGTCAATCAAAAAGTGGGGGGGGGGGGGACATCTGATATGCTGTCCCCCCCCCAGTCTAAAAAGTGGGGGGCATGTCCCCCCCGTCCCCCACCCATCGACGCCCTTGCCCAGTAGACGCCATCTTTACGGGCAAATCGCATTTTGGCTTGCAGGCGCGTCAAGCGCTCAAATTATTAACGCAGCCGCGTCATTCACTAACCAATCATGCAATGAGTTTGGTGAAAAGTGCGCGTCCTGCACGCCGTTCTCACGCGTAACGCATGACTGTGTGTTCCAAATTGCCCGTAAAGATGGCCGACTTACGTCATACTACAACCTATCTATAGACCATAGAAATAGAACCCGGAGAACGCAGAGCTCGACCGTCCTCTGTGTCGTCTGTGGACGCGGCGTATCGATACCACCATACCACGCGACACGCGTGTATGGCAAAATAATCATCACGTGACACGCGTGTATGGCAAAAATGGCAACGCACACATAGACAGTAATATGCTAATTTTGCCATACACGCGTAAAAAAATGGCGTACGCGCGTCCATAAAAATGGTCTCACAACGAAACCGCACGCACAATGACGCACTCAGCGTTCTCCGGGTTCTATTTCTATGCTATAGACCCATAGACCTTATGCATATGACGTCATTTGAGTATGGCGCCCTCGCCTAGAGGTCAAAAGGAAGGTGTCCATTGGCCAGTCCTGTGCGCCGCGCGTACAAATCAGCGCGTTTCCATTGTTTGATCATCAGTTTACCTCTAAGATGGCGGCTTGGTGACGCCAATGCATATGGTCTATTGCATATGACGTCATCATCTACACGCGCGTCATTTTGGGGGTCAAAACGTGCACAAAAGAATGGTACACGTGTTTACAAGCGCATTGTGCGTAAACACGTGTACCATCCTTTTGTGCACGTTTTGACCCCCAAAATTACGCGCATGTATGCGCGCTGCGCGTTGTGCAATGGGTCTATACTTAGACCAGTGGAGGGTGGGGTTGTGGATCCCCCGCCCGGATTCTTGTGTGCCCCCCCCCCCCCCTTGATTCGCATGCAGCGTGTACTTGTGTATAATTTTGCAGCACCCCCCCCCCCCCCCGGACACACCTAGGTTCATGACTTGTCACATGAGCAAAACACCCCAAAAAGTTGTTTACGTGTATAAATGGGAACCTGCGCTCTAGCAGAAACTATATTGATGGAAAATTAAGTTGGGGGAAGTTAGAATAGATGCTCCCCAGAGAGTTTAGACATTATTTAACTGTTTGTATGTATAAATCTTTAACGTGGCCGCGTTAAAGTTTTATACATACAAACAGTTAAATAATGATAACAAGTACATCCATGGAACACTTTCTGAGTGAGACATGACCCGCTCTATCGAAATGAGGAATGTCTCGGAAATCACGTTCCCGTATTCGCCTTACAAAAGTGGTTGACAATCGAAAATCATGAAAAAACACAACAAAAACCGATCCCGCGATTTTGGTGGTATTAGGTTAAACAAAACTTGATCTTTCTTGTCGTGGTCTTACCTTTAATTGAAAAGATGAATAAATCCACACAAAAGTATGTTTTCTTGAGCATGTTAATTTGTACGCATAGCTACAATAGCTAGCTGTTGAAAAACTGATTATCTAAATAAACACTTCATAAAAAAAAAATGGAAGTGGCCTTGTCTTGTAGACTTTCTTCATTGCCCGAAAACTTCGGACTGGAATAAGCTACGGAAATGTACCGCTGCCGTGAGTTAAATTTCCGAGACATTCCTCAATTCGATAGAGCGGGTCAATGGATTGTGAGAGAGGTTTGTGGATGACAGCGCCCTCTCGCGGGAAAAATTGTGATAAATAAAAACCGAGGTCTTAAGTTTGCGAGTTACCAAAGAGTTTTTATTTTGTAAAGGAACTTTAAAAGCAACAAGTTTTTCATTAGGCCCATATATTATATTGGGGTTAGGAAAGAACGCGAGCTGAGCGGTATTGTTATTAATTATATAATTGTTATACAGAATATATGGAATAAAATGATCGTATTAATAATGACAGAAGCACTGACTGAGTACATCGTAAAATAATTCAACAAAATTCTAGATAATTTTGGCAACAACAGAGTGAAATTGATCCATTCTATTTTCAAGAATGTAGATTATATTATTGTGGGTACAGCTTAATAAAGATCCGACTAAAACTACCGTTCGAGTAAAGCCCGGAAAACATACAATAAGTGATTTCATCGAATGACTGTGATTCAAGTCGATAATGCAAAATAATTTTTTTTTTTTAATGATTACTGTAAATCACTATGTTTAGCTACTATCAAACAATCCACATTGAAATACGCATTCAATTAGCTTCTTTTAAGTTCTTTATGTGAAGTGATTGGAGCCGAGTTTTCGGTAGACCTGTTTATTATAACAAGTTTATGATTTGAGTTTTTGTTTTATTATGTGATGAAAGCCAGGGAAGTATTTCATGAAATAGGGCCTTCTTGTGGCTTGTGCAAACTCTAGCCTCCTCTTAGGCATGGGAACAAGTCGCTTTCTATACAATGTGGATAAGGTCTACTGCAAGAACTAAGATTTCAGTCCTGAAAACACGTCTATGATACATTATCTGGGTGGAGGGAGAGAGCAGTGCAATTAGCAGTTAAGTCAGTGTGAACTATCGATTTCAACAGTCCTTCACGTGAACTATAATTGTTGCATCATAATAATTATTAGGGCCTACTGATTATGTGGGTCGTAAGAGTACAAAATCAAAGAAAATATCTTGTTGAAATTGCGGTTCCATTGAAGTTTTGTGGTTTAAAAACAACGTTTCCTCCCAAAGAGCATACAATAGTTATCGGCTGGAGTGTACAATATCGTGACTACAATTCACTTAAGCAGTCCAATGTGGCAGGAGATTTTGTCCTCGGAGATTCTGTAACCCCCCCCCCCCCCCCCCCCCCCCATACGGCGAACTGTGTGCACAAACTTCTTCTGATAGCGCCCTCTTGCGAATCACCCTCCTTCAAACCGCGTTAATTTCCCAATTTGGGGGGAGGGGGGTTCAGAACTCTCCCGGGGACAGATTCCCCTATGACACCGACATACTATAAGTTAAGAAACTAAGAATTATTAGCTCATTAACACCTAATCCTACTGCACATTTCCTTAATAGCCTACGGTAGATATCAATATTGTTTTTATTTAAACAAAAATCTATGCAGTGATGATATTCTTCCCTTGCATGGTTCGGGTGAACAATAGCCTGCCTCGTTTAATTTAAGACCTGGAAGGCTTATACGAAATGCTGAAATCACTCCTAGTGTAGGCCTACCTTTCAAGATTAAGAGTGGTAATTTGTGAGTATATTTTTTTAAAAGTAGGATGATGAGCCACACAACACAAATAATGAGCCGAAATGAGAAAGAAGATCAAATAAAGGTAGGCCTATAGTTCGAAGGAGAGAGTTTTTAGATTAAAGGTGGTTAAATAAAGATCTGCAAACTATGGTCGAAACATTTAACACAAGAGAGTTGAGTAATGATTCTGTTTGTGACTTTTTGGTAGGATTTTGAAGTAAATGACACACGGGTATTTCTTTTGCAAATATTTGTTCTCATAAAAAAATTTGCTGTCATAAAATTTAGCAACGGAGTATAGGCTATGCTTCATAGATTACAAAACTGCAAAAATCTTGAATTCAAAACTGCATCTACTATAAAAGGACGCTGCGTAATATAATTATATTATATTTGCAAGTATTAAATTAAAGCGTATTTATGTTTAGGCTAGTTCCTGAAATTCCTGAAATCCGATCTGGGGTTTGGCAGTTCCTGTACAAAAGAAGAAGAAGAAGGGAAAAAAGTAAACAAACATAAAAGAAGAAAATTGTATTAATTTGAGTTGAAGCTTTGGTCTATCAGATTTGTTTCACTGGAGGCGATTTAAAGTAAAAATACTTGTCAAAATTTGAAGTGCTTATCGATATTTGCAGAACGAATAAACTCAAACGAACTCTGGGTGCATTTTATAAGGAAAATAATAAAAGCGTCAGGGAAAACAAATCAATTGGATATAGAATTGACATCAATAGTGGTGAATCTTCATCAAAGCAATTCTGTGAGCTTCTCAAATGCAACATATATTAATGTGTTATTAATATATTAATGTGTTAGCAATTCATCTGCTGAACTTACCTTGAAGACAGATGACCCAAGCAGTTTCTGTGCTGTTGCATTTCGGCTCATCCCAGCATCGCGACGGGCAGTCGGTGATTTTGGCCTCGGAACCATCACACATAAGTCCATGCATGTATGATCTGATGGGACCGCCTGCCTGACTAAAATAACCAACAGACTTGGCCTCCTCAGCCCCAGCAAAGCCCAGTTGTCTGCAGGCCACACCAGCATCAGTGATGTCCCAGTCGTTGTCACAGATCGCACCCCAATAGCCGTCCTTGTAAATCTCCACACGCCCACTTGCGGTATCATTAGACTCACCCACTAGTCGAATGGTATCTTTACATTTAGAACAGAATACAAGATACTATCAATTTACTTCAAATGGATCATCTTGTTTGTTTGTTTTTAAATCTAAACGTCAGTCAAATTGGAAAAGGTTAAAGGAGATAAGAATGGTTACATTACAACGAACATTATTTTTGAATTCTTTGGTTCACATGGGAGGGGGAATGGGGAGGGGAGGGAAGAGGAGGAGGGGAGAGGAGTGGGAGGGAGGGGGAGGGGGAGGGGTAGGGGGGGACAGAATCCCCGGCCACACCAGCTTATTTTTGTTGTCTAAACAGAACATTTAAAACCCGTCAGCTTCATCAGCTTAACCCTTTCAGTACCAACACATATTGGCTACTTATGCCATGGTGACCAGAGACATTTCCTTGACATGGCTACCTGGAGACCAACACTATTTTGCAAAGTTTCAGGTTACAGCGCCCTCACAAGGCAGATTGGGGTTAGCCTAGGTCCTACTCACATAATGCAAGTTGAGCAAGCAATAACATATTACTGTTTCCTTTGGCATATTGCCTTGGACTAAATCATTGCCTTTAACATATATTTGAGGTATATGGTATTATGACCACTAAATACACAATTGAGTAGTTTAAATGTTGAAGCTAAACATTTGTCAAGTAGCTGTTCATACCAATCTGCATGAGACATATTTTTGAAACGTTAAATAAACATAAGGTTTTAATAAATTACTTTTGAAACAGCATCCTCCCCCCCCCCCCCCCCCAAACCCGCCCAAAATTAAATAACAATTGGTTGAGCCTCACAGATACTGGGAGTTGGTGACTATACCCATGTTGATCAATTGGTTAAGGCGGCCATTTAGATTGTTGGCAAATTATGAATCGTCCAAAAAAAATAAAAGTTTTAATTAATTTTTTATGAAGCACCCCCCCCCCAACCCGCTCCTAGGATAGGACATTAAATATAAACAAGAGAGTTTGGATTACGCACAATATGACTTATAAATAAATGACTGGTAAAATCAATAGTTTTATTTATTTCTACATTTAATGACAAAGAAGGAACTGACATAAAATTACATTAAATATTGCCCATTTGTAAATGTCCGCCAAGCAATTTGGTTTTGGTCCGTATCTCCGTCTATGAGCCTCACATACATAAATTATAATTGCCATGGTGGTTCAGTCGCTTTAAAAAGGCGGCCATTTTGATTATTATAACATTAAAAATAACAAAGAGAAGTTTGATTAAGCACAATATGAACGTTACTCGAAAAAAATAACTCATAAAATTTATGTTTTACCTATCATTAACCAATATGTCAAGAAGGAACTAACAAAAAATATTTCCAAAGTGCTATACTTGTTTTTTCGACGTACCATCCTCCCCCCCCCCCCCCCGCCTCAATGTTGGAAACTTGAATGTATTAAGGATCCAGGAACCCAACAAGACACATAATTAAGTAATTGCATCAGTCGGTTAAGGCGGCCATTTTCATAATAAAAATGGCCGCCAACCAATTTGGTTTTGGCCCGTAACATAAAATATGGCGAGGTTTTCAGGATGTTCTCAGAATGATCTCTTACTGAAGAATGCGTGGGGGGACGCTTAACGATTGATACCGCTTAAATTTTAAAACTTGCGACGCTTCACAGGGCACACGTCACGCGGCCAGCTTGTTACCAAGGGGATGGACAAAAGGCGATTGAGGGGGCTATTAACATTTTGATAACTTACTTTTGGTCGATGTGCCACAGAGGGCTCATTGGTCACCAAGAGTGCTAATAATTACGTGCCATACGGGCTCATTGGTCACCAAGTGGAATGTTGTTTTGAGCCGCTATGGCACGGCGGTACTGAAAGGGTTAATAGGCCGGGCCAAGATCAGTTTCTTAGATCTTGTCGAGATCAGGCCTAGAACACGTACTCATTCGGTTACACAACATTGCAAAAACTAGAAGAAGTTACGGAAATTCCTTACTTGGTTTACAGACTACTCCTGCTGTGCTGTTACACGGCTGAAATCCGTCACATACAAAGGAACATTTGGACATGTACGGCTCCGTTCCTTTACAGGCAACGCGATCCATCACTGTGGGAAGTTGTGTCGCTCCAAAGAACGAACCGTTCTTTGCCTCGCTTGCTTCAATATAACCAAGCTGCCTGCATACGGTAGTCGCATCCTGAAAGTCCCAGTTTGTATCACAAACTGCGCCCCAAGCATCGTCACGATAAATCTCTACTCGACCTTCCAGTGCGTCATCACCTCCCGCTAATCGGATGATACCATCTTTAAAATAAAATTTAAAAAGCCAACAACAAAAAAGACAAAGAAATTACTTAATGGAAGATAGAGACAACGCATTCATAAACTGAAAAGATCCATGTAAACTGATCAGCTGGACAGACAAGCTAATTGTTGTTAACAAAATGTAATTTTCGTTTTATTACCTCGACATCCAAGCACCTCGAAGTCAAAAAAAATCACACTTTGCCACGTGATTGGTAATAGCCTGACAAATCGTGCCCTCAGCGTCACGGGAAAGTTAACAGTTACTTGTCGACCCGAGTTGTCATTCCCATTGAACTGTGAATGTGATGGTTAACGGAATCACTTTAATACAGAATATAATAAACATAAACAAGGATATCATCTTTACGATGACTCGGGGCCATATCATACAAAGAGAGTCACTTGGCTAAATTAACGTTATAGTTAGTCAAATGGATGCAGTAGTAATTATGAACCAAAAAAAGGCAACCAATAAGGAATTTCGAACATAACAGGGTTGAACTTGACAACAGTTATTGTGGCGTTGGAATTATTGGCTTCCTTTAACCTTAACTAAAGATTGGATTATTTAAATCTCATTACAAAAGACGAAGGACCCTATTTAGACATGTTGGGAAAAGTAATAATTTTTTTTAGGAAAGGCATCATAGTGTTTCTTTTTTCAATCTAGTTTCGCATCCAGGCTTTCTCACCCGTAAAGTATTTCCGCCCTCATCGTCCAAGTCTTTCCAGCTATCAGAAGATCCAGTATCGCTGTACTGCACACTGAAGGTCTGAACATAGTAAGTTGTGGACCCCTGTACAATTACTCCTGTAACAGCTAGACTTGGCAATCCCAGGTCAACTTGAATCCATGAGTTCAAGGCCGTTGTGGGGCGCCACCATTTGGGGTTATCTGTGTGTAAAGTGTGGTTCATAAACCTGATATAATTTCCAAGTTTATTTTGTGAAACTCCGTTCAAATTTGGCATTTAAAAAATAATGATAAAAATTTAAATAATTGTTGATACAGCTTGATGTTCTGTTTAGGGGGAAGTGTATAGACCCATTGCATATGACGTCATCATCTACACGCGCGTAATTTTTGGTGTCAAAACGTGCACAAAAGAATGGTACACGTGTTTACAAGGTATGCGCGCTGCGCGTTGTGCAATGGGTCTATAAAGTGTGGCTCATAAACCTGATATAAGTTTATTTTGTGAAACTCCGTTCAAATTTGTCATTAAAAAATAATTATAACAAGTTAAAAAAAATTTGATGCAGCTTGATGTTCTGTTTAGGGGGGAAGTACAGCAGGATTAAATTCAGTCGCATCCACAAGCATTACAATAAACCAACCTGTTTGGAAATTCCATCAAATTGGAAAATACAATTTAGTGAAAACAACAAACTAGACAGTTTCTTGTGAAGCATATTACGCACGTCCCCTATTTCGATAGTGGCAAGCGGAAAAAAAAAAATCAACGGAGATATTTTGTCGTCAGAAACTGTTTCTTAGATTTTGACATACGAACATTTTGTTCGTGTTACATTGGCACTGGTATGAACTTATAATCAGTGAGCTTTTTTCATACTGATTTAATCGAGTTTATTATTATTATTACTATTATTATTTTTTGTTTAACGATCATACTTTGTCTTGAAATGAATCATTAGAAGCTAAAATGTTTCTTTTCTGACTAACCAACATTAAGTCGAGCGTATTTTGGGTAGTAGCCAGAATTATAGTAGGACGATGCAGTAATCTTATTATCAGGAATAGCTCCACTCTCCATCCCTAAAGGTGCACTGGTACATGGTGGTCCTGGAAGACAAACCATTTATATACGTTTGAATCTCAAATAAACAGCAGGCATGGTGAAAAATATCACACTCATCATGTTCAATATGAGTGCGATTTTTTTGCCATGCGTCTTTACTATCTCATTACACTATTAAAACAAAAGACAATTGTCCTAATAACGAAGTTATGCACATTATGACACTATGTTTGCAATGACTTGCCAAGGTCAAAAGTTACTGAGCTAATACTGGTCTCGAAAAAGTAGTTAAAAAAACACAACAATGATAATGAGACTGTATAGAGTTAGCACGTAAGGAAATTATTTATTTACTAGCAAGTTAAAGGTAACCAGAATGAAATATTTGAGAAAATGTCAAATGAATAAAGATAATTAGCTGTTGCAAACTGTTAACCAACCAAAAGGACATACGGAATGAATGCAAACAATAAAAAATGGCATGACGTTTCGACCCTGTAGCAGTGTATTTCTCGAAGACTAAAAATGTTTAATGCTTAATGAGAGATACGAGAATTGAGTTACTTGTAAAATTGCTTTATGTGACATGGCCCTAAAGAGGGGGGGGGGGGGGGGGCTTTTAAACTTTAATAGTTGAAATAGTTTTAACATGTTGAAGTAGTTTTGAGTGCTTGGTAATCATATAAGGGGGAATTACCTGTTGTATATGGCCCTTCGATATCCACGCTGATGGGATTGGCCAGACAAAGTCCTAATACACAGGAAATAAAGATATAAAGAAAGCGAAACACTCAGAATGTTATTTATTGAACGTAGACTTGAAACTTGACACACAAGAGATTCGGGTATGGGCGTGTTCGTATGAGCGATCGATCGCGACAGTGTAAATATTTGTCACAAATATTTGATTCACCGATGTTGTGTTTTTGTTTCGAGTCTATTCGAGCAAAAAATGCTGACGCGTAATTTGCTGAACTGTACCATAAAGGTTCAAGTTGACGCTCAGTGATATTAATAAACGTGCTTATTTAATTAAATTCACACTTTAAATTGATTGTTTTTATCTCTATAAATGTATATATATGCATTTAAAGTAACCAAATAACCAGTGTCAGAACAAACCTAGTCCTCTTCTAGTGTTCCACAATACACTGAATAAAACTCACTTTATACACTATTGTTTAAAAACATACAGCAATGTACATAAATAATTCCCACAATTAATAAGGTCTCAAGATTGAGGTAAGTATAGGCCTATAACTAGAACAGCTAATTTAAAATCCAATTTTAGGTGACAGAATACCGAGATTATTCTGAGGTTATTATTTACTAGAACTTCACTCTGTACAATTCAATACAAAATAGTGATTCAGTAATGTTTTAAAAACCTAATCACTATACTTGAGGAAGAGCGACAACGGGTTTTGTATTCTTCGTCTTTCAGTTTTACTTGGCAATTTCGAACTTTCGTTCACAAACAAAATTCACTTCAACTACTGCACGTCACTGACACTGTAATATACGGAGCTCCACGAGGGCCATGCCACTTATCTAGATAACGACATAATTTATCTTGCCAAGTCAACTTTTTAAAACGAAAAAGCCGACTTATCGTGATAGTTTATCTCACCAAGACGACTTCTTAAAACTAAACGGTTGACTTATCATTATAGTAACTTTATCTCAACAAGACGACTTCCTAAAACCAAGAAGTCGACTTATCCTGATAATTTATGTTGCCAAGACGACTTGCTAAAACTAAAAGGAACTATCATGATAAGTCAACCGTTTAGTTTTAGGAAGTCGTCTTGGTGAGATAAACTATCATGATAAGTCGACTTCTTAGTTTCAGGAAGTCGTCTTGGCAACATAAATTATCAGGATAAGTCGACTTCACAGTTTTAAGAAATCGTCTTGGTGAGATAAACTATCATGAAAAGTCGACCTTTTAGTTTTAGGAAGTCGTATTGTGAGATAAACTATCAGGATAAGTCGACTCCATAGTTTTAGGAAGTCGTCTTGGTGAGATAAACTATCACGAGAAGTCGGCTTTTTCGTTTTAAAAAGTTGACTTGGCAAGATAAATTATGTCGTTATCTAGATAAGTGGCATGGCCCTCGTGGAGCTCCGTAGTAATACTATACTTTCACACACATTTTGCATTACTGTTCAATTCCTGACGATTCAACTCCTACTAGAGTAACCAAGTTGAGTGTTTTTATTACACCTATTAATTATAGTTTTCACCATACGAAAGGTTTTCCTGCCTCAAGTAATCACCCCACGTCTTCGTCCTGTGACGATTTCCAAACGCTTCAAAACTGCGGACCACCGCTGAACCAATGGTTACCAATATATAGAATCTCGCCCTCTAGCGTCACTACTTCACTCTTCTTTCTGTACGGGCCATCTGAAAATTCCATTAGCCAAACTTTACGCATGCTACACGTTCAATTATTCAAATATCTTTTAAATTACATTAAACTTCACAAGGAGATAACTTTTCTCTTTTGATCAATGTCAACAATCCAACAATTACTATCAAGAAACTTCAAATTGACTTTCTGAATTAGCACAAGTTGTCCAAGATTTGCAATTCAAGCTACAAGGGTTTTTATTATGAGAGACTTCTTAAAAATAATGAATTCATTTCAAAGAATTTACTTACGACTGAATATCCGTCGTCCAACCGGTCTCCCTTCAAAGGTAATAAAACGAGGCTCGAAGCCTACAGCAGCTGATAAAATGTTAGAGCTTGCAAAGCTGGTGCAGCAATTTCCAGGTTGGATTTGCAATGCCTTTCTCAGGTAATTTTACGATTTGTAAAAACAAATAACAACAAGCACAGCAAAACATGGTGTGTCCATCCACCACAAGCTCTCTAGGAAGGAATGTGTTCATATCCCACCAAAACTCAATTGCTCTTAATACTCCCTATTTCAATCTCTTTGCATACACTCAGACAGCACACCAGACCAAATCTTTTCCTTATTCAAACGTACACTAAGAATATGCAAATTAAGCTACTAGACCGTAGCCAGATGAGACCATACAAACCTGGGCGAGGGTGCTATTGAATTAAGTACAAAAGACATTGACTATTCAATCATGGCCGCTGGGTTCTGGCTCAAAGCCAGGCAGGGTAAATTTACAATAGATAAAAAGGATAATATGAAAATACACGCAAAGGAGGAAATTGAATATTCATACTAAATTTAAATACCGGGCTTATTTGTGACAACCAGTGAAAATTTCATTTCAAAAGGTGGTTTCCTACCTCCATGGTTACATACAGCATTTTACATATCGCCGAAAAACTGGAGTGGTTATATCCACGCAGGAAGAATAATCCGTAATTGGAATACAGAATCTGAGAAAAGTTTAATGCATGAAATGTTTCTCAGATTGAAATATGTTTGAATCCCCATTTCTAGCAAAATCTTTGAGTGACAACAAGGATATCGTCACAAAATATGGACGTTCAATCTGACAACAGTACAAAATGAACGAATATTGGAGTGCCTTGGCTGCAGTTTTTCAAGTTTTGTTAATTGTTCTTATGAAGTAGAAATGATCAATGTAATCCGTCATCCCAACTGTCACCTAGAACTACAAGGATATTATTTTTGTGTTGGGGGGCAGGGAGAAATTACAACTTTGTTGCTTACATGTTTAATTTACGTAAACATTTACTCACCGATTAGAAGTGCATTTAGCAGCAACATTGAACTAGCTACAGTAGACATCATGATGGTTGTTAGTACAAGAATCGACTCTCTAGCAAAATTATGGGTACAGTCCTGCTTTTATAGAAGTTCATTTGAACACAATCCTACCACTACAACGTTTCTTGCTAGAAATTCATGTGATTTACATAATAAAAAACAAAGAAAAACCAAACAAACATTGTTGACGGATCTAGATTTAAGTTACATGCATCTGTAACTTAGATCCACTTAAGTCAGGGTCACTGTGAATCCAGGTAAAGAATAAGTTTCATGGGTTTAGTTTAAAGTGGTGGTTGTCATTCAATAAATGGTTTAATGCTGAAAACACAAAAACTAGATGGAACATAAAGTTGGTGCAGTTTTATAAAGTCTACACTGTGATTTCATCTTGATAATAACAGCATGAACAGTTCACTTAAGGACTTCGGAGTAGAATGTTTTGGGATATAGAGGTGTGCATATAAAAGTTATAATAATGTCGATGGTGTTCGGCTATGCATGATTAATGAATGCATTTCGGTGTACAGTAAATGTATAATTATTGGTTCCAGCAAAGAACTGTTCCGATAAATTATACTTGGAGATAGTTTGACATTATGGTGTGTGATGAGATCTAGAAGCCACATCGATCAATATACAAAACAGTTCCATTTCCGATGATATGTTGATGTATTAAGTGAGAACTGAGAAGAGGCCACGGGCCGATCCCCTGATCAAATGCAACATTCATTGTCTACCACTATGATCATCATTATCGACTCTTTTAATAAAAACGGTACCAGACTAAAACAGCAACAGTTCTTGTTTGGAATGTTCCATCTGGTTACTCGATGAAAAACAATTGTATTTAATTGAATTGCATGTACTGCTTTAATAAGCCAAAACAAATGAAAAGAAGGTTACCATGTGCAAATAATACCTCCATTGTCTTCAAACGATTTCTGATTGGTCAAATGAAACATGTCACTCCCGTCCACATAAAGGAAAAAGAATCGAAATGGTTTAAGTTTCCCGTGTGGTTTATTACTTGATATTCAAAAGAGAGAAGTTTATTCTGCTTCTGCAGAGTAGATTTTAAAATTTGGGAGACTATATTATACGTAGATCTTGAAAGAACTGTCCTGAGCACAGTTGTACCTGGGGAGGTAGAAAATCGGCCAGGACTAGGCCCGACTACTTTCACTTAGCGTATCGAGGGAAATTTTCATTATTAAAACCCTGGAGTCAGCGGATGGTCTCAAGCGGTAGAACAATTTTTCTATTTTTGTTAATTAAAACACTTTAACAAAAAAAAATTTCGCTGAACTTAATTTTCATCCAACCCTGAACACCCCTTAACAAAGTGGCTGAACCGATTTTGCCCTAGAGGTCGTTCACCGGGTAAGCCAGCTGTCACAAAGTGCCAAGGCGGCAATCCTTAATGCGCCTACCGCGTGAGCAACCTCGTTCCTCGGTTCCGCTAGTGCTGTCTGTCATGTCTGTGAATGGAAACCAGAGCTGTTTGTTTACAATCCTGACCAGAAATACCCTCAGGGTATATCTAGGTGACCTGGTTACTGCTTGTTTTCACCCTGTGGCTGTTTCATGTGTCAATTTCACTAATTACATAATGCGCCTACCGCGTGAGCCACCTCGTTCCACGGAGCAAATCACAAAATATTCGCTTCTCGCAGGGTTTTAACTAGAGCAGGCTAGTCGAAACATTGAGACCAATTTAATAACTCACTCCGCAGTGCCCCTCGACCCATTAGACGAAAAGTAGTCCTTAACGATTCCCTACCTCCGAAGGTAGTACTTTTATCTTTCTTTCTTTTTTGATTGAGTCTCTCGTCCTATCTCCTTAGAAGGGAATCATTTCTCAAAATGTTATACATTATCAACAGCTGCAGTGCGTCAGACGAAGTTAGCTTCATGGTCATTATTTTTTGATGTAATTACCAAAGGTATACTCCCTTCAAAAATGATTAACTGAAACCGAGAGTCGGGACGTTATCTTCCCCCAATATTTTTTTTAAAAAGTACTACGAGTTATATACCCTCTTATCATCACGCACTTGAAATATTGCATGTTTATTATGTGTCTGTTTTCTATGAAAAATGTACTTTGAGCTATAAGTTAACATGGCGAAGTTCTCACTTATCTGTTAAGAGTTTGTCTAGTTTCGATGAAACCACATAATGTCTTGCTTATTTAAACTTCATCTTGTTTCGATTGCAACCATCCCCATGTTTCAACCATGTTTCAACCATCCCACCCAGATCCAGTCGTTTTAAAAAATAGCCCTACGTTCCTTACTTCATACGTTAATTAATTCTTAATTTAATTTCTCCATTTTATTGTGTGTGGTGGTCGGAGTGAGGTTCTTATTATTTAATGTTTTTATTTAAACGTTTTTGTCCCTTTTAATTAATCAATTTCCCTTTTATACTACAGTGAGGTGTTTCTTTAGTTAATGTGGTTCTGTTTTTGTTTTATAGGCGAGGGTGCAATCTGCTTTTCTTTAATCAATGCACATTTAGGTGTACTTTTAAAATAAAGTTTTTGTCTTATCTATTTTTAACTATTGTAATGACTCTGTAATTTGACCTTTGGGTCACGAAGTTTGTCAATTTTAATAAACTTCAAATTCAAATTTAATTCAAACTCAATTAATTTTCCTTTGCTTTGTTTCGATCAAAGAGCGTTGTTTACAAGAGCAGACCCGTTTCATGAAGAAGATAGACTAGAACTGTTGCACCAATGGTGTGTAACGCTTGTATTACTAGGTTCAAATTGTCGAGTTGACGTTTTTATCTGCATTATAAGAGTTTGATTGTTAAAAGGGGATCCAGTTTGAAAGAAAGATGACTTTGGTCAGTTTCACTCATTCTGAAAATATGGTTTGAATTATTATTAGCCAATATTCAACTCAGATTGAGCACGGGGGGATTGACAGCATAAAATGACCCAAAGGATTACTTTGAGTAAAATATTTCAGGGGAGTGCTGGGGACAGGGGCGCAAGCAGAGGAGCTCAGATTACTGAGCTTGTATCGTCCATAATGAATAGAGGGCCAGTTTACTATAATACTAGGGTGTACATGATACGAAGGACTATTTTTAGACCAGGTTCCACTCCCCGCCTTCAATTCATGCCTCCATTATTTATTGTACGCAATTGCAATTGAGGAGTCCATCCTCTGCTAGACCAGTGTAGCACTATATGTCCACATTCCTAAAAATAGTACAAGTAAAGTAGTACTAGTACAATAGACGACAGTAGTACATTTTTTTTTATTAAAAAAACTTCTGGTATTGGGGTAATGAACGGGTTATGAGTCTGTATACAACTAATAACTATGGAGGTAGATACAAACCTTGTTTAAACATACGGCAATACTGTTATACACACAGATAAATACAGACAACGACTGGCTTCTGCCCATAGCTTTGAAGCTTAGCCAAAATTATATTTATTACATATAATGACTAAACCATAAACATGGAGGTACATGTAGAAAATACATCAATAAATGACCAGATATGCCAACACGATGAGTCGTATGTGTGTTCACATTGTACCTTGGGGTCGGTGAATTCCTCGGTGACAGTGAGTTGGACTTGCCACTCGCCCCGCTCGACACCGGGGATGATCTCCCCTGCACCGGGCTACCTATCCCCTCTCCAATGTACATGGGCCCGACATTATAGGAAGCGTTTAACGACTGAACAGTCTCCATTGGTAGTGAAGTCATGAAAGAGCTAACGTCCGGGCGAGAGGGACGCATAGGCCTACGAGCTGAACGCGACGGCGAACGGGTCCCTGATGTGGCCGATCCCGATGCGGAACTACTGCGGCTTGAACTCCCCACGGCATCCCGGTGTCGCGCACTGAGCATTCCGGCGTACTATAAAACGTTCCAGTTGACTAAATATAATACATTACGTCATGTTATGCCTGCGCGCAGCAAGCGAATGTAGTCAATTTTGTGCCGCACTGAGTGCTCCTCTAGTCTCTATACTCAAATGAGAGCACGAGAAGGAGACCACGTCACCAACGCGCATGCGTATGCACATGGAACGCTCAGTACGCCGGAACGTCGAGGACGTGACATGACACCGGAACGTCGAGGACGTGAAACCGGTCACCCGCTCCTCCTCCACTACCTGCTACCGTCGTGCGGTAGTGGTGATTGTCGCGGGCTGTACATTTTTTATTGCGAGTGCTCGACACCAAAGGGGGTCGGTGTTTTCTACTTCAATCACGGTCGACTGGTCATAGTTGGGCTCAGTTGCGGTGTTGACACGCTGCTGCCGAGACAAAAAACCTTCCAAATCCTGGATGTCCCCGGCCGCCTGCATGACACATCATAGCAGCAACCACGCGCAATGAAATGAATTGCATTCCCTAATCCAATATGGCCGGCCTGGCTGTGTACGCAACGTGCGCTCAAAATTTGTTCCCCAATGTGATGGTGCGACCTCATCGGTAACAAAAATGCATAACAAAAATATTATAATAAAAGATATATCTCGAAAGCGCCAACGCGACCGCAAAAACCCACCTTGCTCCACACAACATGCCGTTAAGAAACAACAATTTTGAAAAAGTAATTATTTAAAAATGCAGCTCGGTGTTCTGAAACGAATAATGAAACAAATAAAAAATAATAATGAACGCTTGTTTATTAATTAAACCAGTGGAGGGTGGGACTAACTGGGGACCCCGCCCCCCATCGATTCGCATGCAGCATGTACTTGTATAATTTAAGGATGACACCGGCATACTATAAGTTAAGAAACTAAGAATTATTAGCTCATTAACACCTAATCCTACTGCACATTTCCTTAACAGCCTACGGTAGATATCAATATTGTTTTTATTTAAACAAAAATCTATGCAGTGATGATATTCTTCCCTTGCATGGTTCGGGTGAACAATAGCCTGCCTCGTTTAATTTAAGACCTGGAAGGCTTATACGAAATGCTGAAATCACTCCTAGTGTAGGCCTACCTTTCAAGATTAAGAGTGGTAATTTGTGAGTTTATTTTTTTTAAAGTAGGATGATGAGCCACACAACACAATAATAATGAGCCGAAATGAGAAAGAAGATCAAAATAAAGGTAGGCCTATAGTTCGAAGGAGAGAGTTTTTAGATTAAAGGTGGTTAAATAAAGATCTGCAAACTATGGTCGAAACATTTAACACAAGAGAGTTGAGTAATGATTCTGTTTGTGACTTTTGGATAGGATTTTGAAGTAAATGACACACGGGTATTTCTTTTGCAACGGTATTTGTTCTCATACAAAAATTTGCTGTCATAAAATTGAGCAACGGAGTAGGCTATGCTTAATAGATTACAAAACTGCAAAAATCTTGAATTCAAAACTGCATCTATACTATAAAAGGACGCTGCGTAATATATATTATATTTGCAAGTATTAAATTAAAGTGTATTTAGGCTAGTTTAATTGTGTTTAGGCTAGTGCGCGAGAAGAGCCATGAACTGCTGGGAGTCACTGCAGGGGGAAAAAATCCTGAAATCCGATCTGGGGTTTGGCAGTTCCTGTACAAAAGAAGAAGAAGAAGGGAAAGAAGGAAACAAACATAAAAGAAGAAAATTGTATTAATTTGAGTTGAAGCTTTGGTCTATCAGATTTGCTTCACTGGAGGCGATTTAAAGTAAAAATACTTGTCAAAATTTGAAGTGCTTATCGATATTTGCAGAACGAATAAACTCAAACGAACTCTGGGTGCATTTTATAAGGAAAATAATAAAAGCGTTAGGGGAAACAAATCAATTGGATATAGAATTGACATCAATAGTGGTGAATCTCCATCAAAACAATTCTGTGAGCTTCTCAAATGCAACATATATTAATGTGTTATTAATATATTAATGTGTTAGCAATTCATCTGCTGAACTTACCTTGAAGACAGATGACCCCAGCAGTTTCTGTGCTGTTGCATTTCGGCTCATCCCAGCATCGCGACGGGCAGTCGGTGATTTTGGCCTCGGAACCATCACACATAAGTCCATGCATGTATGATCTGATGGGACCGCCTGCCTGACTAAAATAACCAACAGACTTGGCCTCCTCAGCCCCAGCAAAGCCCAGTTGTCTGCAGGCCACACCAGCATCAGTGATGTCCCAGTCGTTGTCACAGATCGCACCCCAATAGCCGTCCTTGTAAATCTCCACACGCCCACTTGCGGTATCATTAGACTCACCCACTAGTCGAATGGTATCTTTACATTTAGAACAGAATACAAGATACTATCAATTTACTTCAAATGGATCATCTTGTTTGTTTGTTTTTAAATCTAAACGTCAGTCAAATTGGAAAAGGTTAAAGGAGATAAGAATGGTTACATTACAACGAACATTATTTTTGAATTCTTTGGTTCACAGGGGAGGGGGAGTGGGGAGGGTAGGGAGGAGGGGCGAAGAGTGGGAGGGAGGGGAGGGGGAGGGGGAGGGGGAGGGGGAGGGGGAGGGGGAGGGGGAGGAGGGGGAGGGGGAGGGGGAGGGGGAGGGGGAGGGGGGGGACACAGAATGCCCTGCCACACCAGCTTATTTTTGTTATCTAAACAGAACATTTAAAACCTGTCAGCTTCATCAGCTTAATAGGCCGGGCCAAGATCAGTTTCTTAGATCTTGTCGAGATCAGGCCTAGAACACGTACTCATTCGGTTACACAACATTGCAAAGACTAGAAGAAGTTACGGAAATTCCTTACTTGGTTTACAGACTACTCCTGCTGTGCTGTTACACGGCTGAAATCCGTCACATACAAATGAACATTCGGACATGTACGGCTCCGTTCCTTTACAGGCAACGCGATCCATCACTGTGGGAAGTTGTGTCGCTCCAAAGAACGAACCGTTCTTTGCCTCGCTTGCTTCAATATAACCAAGCTGCCTGCATACGGTAGTCGCATCCTGAAAGTCCCAGTTTGTATCACAAACTGCGCCCCAACCATCGTCACGGTAGATCTCTACTCGACCTTCCAGTGCGTCATCACCTCCCGCTAATCGGATGATACCATCTTTAAAATAAAATTTAAAAAGCCAACAACAAAAAAGACAACGGAATTACTTAATGGAAGATAGAGACAACGCATTCATAAACTGAAAAGATCCATGTAAACTGATCAGCTGGACAGACAAGCTAATTGTTGTTAACAAAATGTAATTTTTCGTTTTATTACCTCGACATCCAAGCACTTCGAAGTCAAAATAAACCACAGAACCACTTCGCCACGTGATTGGTAATAGCCTGACAAATCGTGCCCTCAGCGTCACGGGAAAGTTAACAGTTACTTGTCGACCCGAGTTGTCATTCCCATTGAACTGTGAATGTGATGGTTAACGGAATCACTTTAATACAGAATATAATCAACATAAACAAGGACATCATCTTTACGATGACTCAGGGCCATCATACAAAGAGAGTCACTTGATTAAATTAACGTTATAGTTAGTCAAATGGATGCAGTAGTAATTATGAACAACAAAAAGGCAACCAATAAGGAATTTCGAACATAACAGGGTTGAACTTGACAACAGTTATTGTGGCGTTAGAATTATTGGCTTCCTTTAACCTTAACTAAAGATTGGATTATTTAAATCTCATTACAAAAGACGAAGGACCCTATTTAGACATGTTGGGAAAAGTAATATTTTTTTTTAGGAAAGGCATCATAGTGTTTCTTTTTTCAATCTAGTTTCGCATCCAGGCTTTCTCACCCGTAAAGTATTTCCGCCCTCATCGTCCAAGTCTTTCCAGCTATCAGAAGATCCAGTATCGCTGTACTGCACACTGAAGGTTACAACATAGTAATTTGTGGACCCCTGTACAATTACTCCTGTAACAGCTGGACTTGGCAATCCCAGGTCAACTTGAATCCATGAGTTCGTTGGCGTTCGGGGGCGCCACCATTTGTTGTTATCTGTGTATAAAGTGTGGTTCATAAACCTGATATAATTTCTCAGTTTATTTTGTGAAACTCCGTTCAAATTTGGCATTTAAAAAATAATGATAAAAATTTAAATAATTGTTGATACAGCTTGATGTTCTGTTTAGGGGGAAGTGTATAGACCCATTGCATATGACGTCATCATCTACACGCGCGTAATTTTTGGTGTCAAAACGTGCACAAAAGAATGGTACACGTGTTTACAAGGTATGCGCGCTGCGCGTTGTGCAATGGGTCTATAAAGTGTGGTTCATAAACCTGATATAAGTTTATTTTGTGAAACTCCGTTCAAATTTGGCATTAAAAAAATAATTATAACAAATTTTAAAAAAATTGATGCAGCTTGATGTTCTGTTTAGGGGGGGAAGTACAGCAGGATTAAATTCAGTCGCATCCACAAGCATTACAATAAACCAACCTGTTTGGAAATTCCATCAAATTGGAAAATACAATTTAGTGAAAACAACAAACTAGACAGTTTCTTGTGAAGCACATTACGCACGTCCCCTATTTCGATAGTGGCAAGCGGAAAAAACAAAAATCAACGGAGATATTTTGTCGTCAGAAACTGTTTCTTAGATTTTGACATACGAACATTTTGTTCGTGTTACATTGGCACTGGTATGAACATATAATCAGTGAGCTTTTTTCATACTGATTTAATCGAGTTTATTATTATTATTACTATTATTATTTTTTGTTTAACGATCATACTTTGTCTTGAAATGAATCATTAGAAGCTAAAATGTTTCTTTTCTGACTAACCAACATTAAGTCGAGCGTATTTTGGGTAGTAGCCAGAACTAGCGTAGGACGATGCAGTAATCTTATTATCAGGAATAGCTCCACTCTCCATCCCTAAAGGTGCACTGGTACATGGTGGTCCTGGAAGACAAACCATTTATATACGTTTGAATCTCAAATAAACAGCAGGCATGGTGAAAAATATCACACTCATCATGTTCAATATGAGTGCGATTTTTTTGCTATGCGTCTTTACTATCTCATTACACTATTAAAACAAAAGACAATATTGTCCTAATAACGAAGTTATGCACATTATGACACTATGTTTGCAATGACTTGCCAAGGTCAAAAGTTACTGAGCTAATACTGGTCTCGAAAAAGTAGTTAAAAAAACACAACAATGATAATGAGACTGTATAGAGTTAGCACGTAAGGAAATTATTTATTTACTAGCAAGTTAAAGGTAACCAGAATGAAATATTTGAGAAAATGTCAAATGAATAAAGATAATTAGCTGTTGCAAACTGTTAACCAACCAAAAGGACATACGGAATGAATGCAAACAATAAAAAATGGCATGACGTTTCGACCCTGTAGCAGTGTATTTCTCGAAGACTAAAAATGTTTAATGCTTAATGAGAGATACGAGAATTGAGTTACTTGTAAAATTGCTTTATGTGACATGGCCCTAAAGTGGGGGGGGGGGGGGGGGGGGGGGGGCTTTTAAACTTTAATAGTTGAAATAGTTTTAACATGTTGAAGTAGTTTTGAGTGCTTGGTAATCATATAAGGGGGAATTACCTGTTGTATAATATGGCCCTTCGATATCCACGCTGATGGGATTGGCCAGACAAAGTCCTAATACACAGGAAATAAAGATATAAAGAAAGCGAAACACTCAGAATGTTATTTATTGAACGTAGACTTGAAACTTGACACACAAGAGATTCGGGTATGGGCGTGTTCGTATGAGCGATCGATCGCGACAGTGTAAATATTTGTCACAAATATTTGATTCACCGATGTTGTGTTTTTGTTTCGAGTCTATTCGAGCAAAAAATGCTGACGCGTAATTTGCTGAACTGTACCATAAAGGTTCAAGTTGACGCTCAGTGATATTAATAAACGTGCTTATTTAATTAAATTCACACTTTAAATTGATTGTTTTTATCTCTATAAATGTATATATATGCATTTAAAGTAACCAAATAACCAGTGTCAGAACAAACCTAGTCCTCTTCTAGTGTTCCACAATACACTGAATAAAACTCACTTTATACACTATTGTTTAAAAACATACAGCAATGTACATAAATAATTCCCACAATTAATAAGGTCTCAAGATTGAGGTAAGTAGGCCTATAACTAGAACAGCTAATTTAAAATCCAATTTTAGGTGACAGAATACCGAGATTATTCTGAGGTTATTATGTACTAGAACTTATGTACTTGATTCAGTAATGTTTAAAAAACCTAATCACTACTTGAGGAAAAGCGACAACGGGTTTTGTTTCAGTTTTACTTGGCATTTACGTTTACGTAGATAACTCGGCAGGATCCTTAAGTGAGGACGTAAAGCCAAGGGTGCTTGGTTGTTGGTGGAGTGCAGATCGGACACAAAAGTGCTAACTTAAACAAAACTTGAAGAACTGAAAGTGCTGAAGAACTGAAAGTGCTGGCATTTCGAACTTTCGTTCACAAATAAAATTCACTTCAACTACTATTACTATAATTCCACGTCACTGACACTGTATACTATTATACGTAAACACAAATTTGCATTACTATTCACATAGTTTTCAAATAATATTAGAGTAACCAAAAACAAAGTGGGAGGGTTATTATAACACCTAGCTTTCCACCATACGATACCATACAGATTTTCTCACTTTACACTGTTAATTGTTGTTCAAAAATATACAGCAATGTACATAAATAATTCCCACAATTAATTAGGTCTCAAGCTTGAGGTAAGTATAACTAGAAACAGCTAATTTAAAATCCAGTTATTGTTTCCAGCTAGGTGACAGAATACTGAGATTATTCTGAGGTTATTATTTACTAGAACTTCACTCTGTACAATTCAATACAAAATAGTGATTCAGTAATGTTTTAAAAACCTAATCACTATACTTGAGGAAGAGCGACAACGGGTTTTGTATTCTTCGTCTTTCAGTTTTACTTGGCAATTTCGAACTTTCGTTCACAAACAAAATTCACTTCAACTACTGCACGTCACTGACACTGTAATACTATACTTTCACACAAATTTTGCATTACTGTTCAATTCCAGACGATTCAACTCCTACTAGAGTAACCAAGTTGAGAGGGTTTTATTACACCTATTATAGTTTTCACCATACGAAAGGTTTTCCTGCCTCAAGTAATCACCCCACGTCTTCGTCCTGTGACGATTTCCAAACGCTTCAAAACTGCGGACCACCGCTGAACCAATGGTTACCAATATATAGAATCTCGCCCTCTAGCGTCACTACTTCACTATTCTTTCTGTACGGGCCATCTGAAAATTCCATTAGCCAAACTTTACGCATGATACACTTCAACAACGTTCAATTATTCAAATATCTTTTAAATTACATTAAACTTCACAAGGAGATAACTTTTCTCTTTTGATCAATGTCAACAATCCAACAATTACTATCAAGAAACTTCAAATTGACTTTCTGAATTAGCACAAGTTGTCCAAGATTTGCAATTCAAGCTACAAGGGTTTTTATTATGAGAGACTTCTTAAAAATAATGAATTATTTCAAAGAATTTACTTACGACTGAATATCCGTCGTCCAACCGGTCTCCCTTCAAAGGTAATAAAACAAGGCTCGAAGCCTACAGCAGCTGATAAAATGTTAGAGCTTGCAAAGCTGGTGCAGCAATTTCCAGGTTGGATTTGCAATGCCTTTCTCATGTAATTTTACGATTTGTAAAAACAAATAACAACAAGCACAGCAAAACATGGTGTGTCCATCCACCACAAGCTCTCTAGGAAGGAATGTGTTCATATCCCACCAAAACTCAATTGCTCTTAATACTCCCTATTTCAATCTCTTTGCATACACTCAGCTCCCTCACACTGCCCACCAGACCAAATATTTTTCTTATTCAAACGTATACACTAAGAATATGCAAATTAAGCTACTAGACCGTAGCCAGATGAGACCATACAAACCTGGGCGAGGGTGCTATTGAATTAAGTACAAAAGACATTGACTATTCAATCATGGCCGCTGGGTTCTGGCTCAAAGCCAGGCAGGGTAAATTTACAATAGATAAAAATGATAATATGAAAATACACGCAAAGGAGAAAATTGAATATTCATACTAAATTTAAATACCGGGCTTATTTGTGACAACCAATGAACATTTCATTTCAAAATGTGGTTTTCTACCTCCATGGTTACATACAGCATTTTACATATCGCCGAAAAACTGGAGTGGTTATATCCACGCAGGAAGAATAATCCGTAATTGGAATACAGAATCTGAGAAAAGTTTAATGCATGAAATGTTTCTCAGACTGAAATATGTTTGAATCCCCATTTCTAGCAAAATCTTTGAGTGACAACAAGGATATCGTCACAAAATATGGACGTTCAATCTGACAACAGTACAAAATGAACGAATATTGGAGTGCCTTGGCTGCAGTTTTTCAAGTTCTGTTAATTGTTCTTATGAAGTAGAAATGATCAATGTAATCTGTCATCCCAACTGTCACCTAGAACTACAAGGATATTATTTTTGTGTTGGGGGCAGGGAGAAATTACAACTTTGTTGCTTACATGTTTAATTTACGTAAACATTTACTCACCGATTAGAAGTGCATTTAGCAGCAACATTGAACTAGCTACAGTAGACATCATGATGGTTGTTAGTACAAGAATCGACTCTAGCAAAATTATGGGTACAGTCCTGCTTTTATAGAAGTTCATTTGAACACAATCTTACCACTACAACGTTTCTTGCTAGAAATTCATGTGATTTACATAATAAAAAACAAAGAAAAACCAAACAAACATTGTTGACGGATCTAGATTTAAGTTACATGCATCTGTAACATAGATCCACTTAAGTCAGGGTCACTGTGAATCCAGGTAAAGAATAAGTTTCATGGGTTTAGTTTAAAGTGGTGGTTGTCATTCAATAAATGGTTTAATGCTGAAAACACAAAAACTAGATGGAACATAAAGTTGGTGCAGTTTTATAAAGTCTACACTGTGATTTCATCTTGATAATAACAGCATGAACAGTTCACTTAAGGACTTCGGAGTAGAATGTTTTGGGATATAGAGGTGTGCATATAAAAGTTACAATAATATGTCGATGTGTTCGGCTATGCATGATTAATGAATGCATTTCGGTGTACAGTAAATGTATAATTATTGGTTCCAGCAAAGAACTGTTCCGATAAATTATACTTGGAGATAGTTTGACATTATGGTGTGTGATGAGATCTAGAAGCCACATCGATCAATATTATACAAAACAGTTCCATTTCCGATGATATGTTGATGTATTAAGTGAGAACTGAGAAGAGGCCACGGGCCGATCCCCTGATCAAATGCAACATTCATTGTCTACCACTATGGTCATCATTGTTGACTCTTTTAATAAAAACGGTACCAGACTAAAACAGCAACAGTTCTTGTTGGGAATGTTCCGTCTGGTTACTCGATGAAAAACAATTGTATTTAATTGAATTGCATGTACTGCTTTAATAAGCCGAAACAAATGAAAAGAAGGTTACCATGTGCAAATAATACCTCCATTGTCTTCAAACGATTTCTGATTGGTCAAATGAAACATGTCACTCCCGTCCACATAAAGGAAAAAGAATCGAAATGGTTTAAGTTTCCCGTGTGGTTTATTACTTGATATTCAAAAGAGAGTAGTTTATTCTGCTTCTGCAGAGTAGATTTTAAAATTTGGGAGACTATATTATACGTAGATCTTGAAAGAACTGTCCTGAGCACAGTTGTACCTGGGGAGGTAGAAAATCGGCCAGGACTGGGCCCCGACTACTTTCACTTAGCGTATCGAGGGAAATTTTCATTATTAACTAGAGCAGGCTAGTCGAAACATTGAGACCAATTTAATAACTCACTCCGCAGTGCCCCTCGACCCATTAGACGAAAAGTAGTCCTTAACGATTCCCAACCTCCGAAGGTAGTACTTTTATCTTTCTTTCTTTTTTGATTGAGTCTCTCGTCCTATCTCCTTAGAAGGGAATCATTTCTCAAAATGTTGTACATTATCAACAGCTGCAGTGCGTCAGACGAAGTTAGCTTTATGGTCATTATTTTTTGATGTAATTACCAAAGGTATACAATCCCTTCAAAAATGATTAACTGAAACCGAGAGTCGGGACGTTATCTTCCCCCAATATTTTTTTAAAAAAGTACTACGAGTTATATACCCTCTTATCATCACGCACTTGAAATATTGCATGTTTATTTTGTGTCTGTTTTCTATGAAAAATGTACTTTGAGCTATAAGTTAACATGGCGAAGTTCTCACTTATCTGTTAAGAGTTTGTCTAGTTTCGATGAAACCACATAATGTCTTGCTTATTTAAACTTAATCTTGTTTCGATTGCAACCATCCCCATGTTTCAACCATGTTTCAACCATGTTTCAACCACCCCAACCAGATCCAGTCGTTTTAAAAATAGCCCTACGTTCCTTACTTCATACGTTAATTAATTCTTAATTATTTCTCCATTTTATTGTGTGTGGTGGTCGAAGTGAGGTTCTTATTATTTAATGTTTTTATTTAAACGTTTTTGTCCCTTTTAATTAATCAATTTCCCTTTTATACTACAGTGAGGTGTTTCTTTAGTTAATGTGGTTCTGTTTTTGTTTTATATAGGCGAGGGTGCAATCTGCTTTTCTTTAATCAATGCACATTTAGGTGTACTTTTAAAACAATGTTTTTGTCTTATCTATTTTTAACTATTGTAATGACTCTGTAATTTGACCTTTGGGTCACGAAGTTTGTTAATTTTAATAAACTTCAAATTCAAATTTAATTCAAACTCAATTAATTTTCCTTTGCTTTGTTTCGATCAAAGAGCGTTGTTTACAAGAGCAGACCCGTTTCATGAAGAAGATAGACTAGAACTGTTGCACCAATGGTGTGTAACGCTTGTATTAGGTTCAAATTGTCGAGTTGACGTTTTTATCTGCATTATAAGAGTCTGATTGTTAAAAGGGGATCCAGTTTGAAAGAAAGATGACTTTGGTCAGTTTCACTCATTCTGACAATGGTTTGAATTATTATTAGCCAATATTCAACTCAGATGGAGCATGGGGATTGACAGCATAAAATGACCCAAAGGATTTACTTTGAGTAAAATATTTCAGGGGAGTGCTGGGGACAGGGGCGCAAGCAGAGGAGCTCAGATTACTGAGCTTGTATCGTCCATAATGAATAGAGGGCCAGTTTACTATAATACCAGGGTGTACATGATACGAAGGACTATTTTTAGACCAGGTTCCACTCCCCGCCTTCAATTCATGCCTCCATTATTTATTGTACGCAATTGCAATTGAGGAGTCCATCCTCTGCTAGACCAGTGTAGCACTATATGTCCACATTCCTAAAAATAGTAAAGTAGTACAATAGACGACAGTAGTAAATTTTTTTAATTAAAAAAACTTCTGGTATTGGGGTAATGAACGGGTTATGAGTCTGTATACAACTAATAACTATGGAGGTAGATACAAACCTTGTTTAAACATACGGCAATACTGTTATACACACAGATAAATACAGACAACGACTGGCTTCTGCCCATAGCTTTGAAGCTTAGCCAAAATTATATTTATTACATATAATGACTAAACCATAAACATGGAGGTACATGTAGAAAATACATCAATAAATGACCAGATATGCCAACACGATGAGTCGTATGTGTGTTCACATTGTACCTTGGGGTCGGTGAATTCCTCGGTGACAGTGAGTTGGACTTGCCACTCGCCCCGCTCGACACCGGGGATGATCTCCCCTGCACCGGGCTACCTATCCCCTCTCCAATGTACATGGGCCCGACATTATAGGCAGCGTTTAACGACTGAACAGTCTCCATTGGTAGTGAAGACAAAATCTATGCAGTGATGATATTCTTCCCTTGCATGGTTCGGGTGAACAATAGCGAGAGGGACGCATAGGCCTACGAGCTGAACGCGACGGCGAACGGGTCCCTGATGTGGCCGATCCCGATGCGGAACTACTGCGGCTTGAACTCCCCACGGCATCCCGGTGTCGCGCACTGAGCATTCCGGCGTACTATAAAACGTTCCAGTTGACTAAATATAATACATTACGTCATATTATGCCTGCGCGCAGCAAGCGAATGTAGTCAATTTTGTGCCGCACTGAGTGCTCCTCTAGTCTCTATACTCAAATGAGAGCACGAGAAGGAGACACGTCACCAACGCGCATGCGTATGCACATGGAACGCTCAGTACGCCGGAACGTCGAGGACGTGACATGACACCGGAACGTCGAGGACGTGAAACCGGTCACCCGCTCCTCCTCCACTACCTGCTACCGTCGTGCGGTAGTGGTGATTGTCGCGGGCTGTAAATTTTTTATTGCGAGTGCTCGACACCAAAGGGGGTCGGTGTTTTCTACTTCAATCACGGTCGACTGGTCATAGTTGGGCTCAGTTGCGGTGTTGACACGCTGCTGCCGAGACAAAAAACCTTCCAAATCCTGGATGTCCCCGGCCGCCTGCATGACACATCATAGCAGCAACCACGCGCAATGAAATGAATTGCATTCCCTAATCCAATATGGCCGGCCTGGCTGTGTACGCAACGTGCGCTCAAAATTTGTTCCCCAATGTGATGGTGCGACCTCATCGGTAACAAAAATGCATAACAAAAATATTATAATAAAAGATATATCTCGAAAGCGCCAACGCGACCGCAAAAACCCACCTTGCTCCACACAACATGCCGTTAAGAAACAACAATTTTGAAAAAGTAATTATTTAAAAATGCAGCTCGGTGTTCTGAAACGAATAATGAAACAAATAAAAAATAATAATGAACGCTTGTTTATTAATTAAACCAGTGGAGGGTGGGACTAACTGGGGACCCCGCCCCCCATCGATTCGCATGCAGCATGTACTTGTATAATTTAAGGATGACACCGGCATACTATAAGTTAAGAAACTAAGAATTATTAGCTCATTAACACCTAATCCTACTGCACATTTCCTTAATAGCCTACGGTAGATATCAATATTGTTTTTATTTAAACAAAAATCTATGCAGTGATGATATTCTTCCCTTGCATGGTTCGGGTGAACAATAGCCTGTGCCTCAATTAATTTAAGACCTGGAAGGCTTATACGAAATGCTGAAATCACTCCTAGTGTAGGCCTACCTTTCAAGATTAAGAGTGGTAATTTGTGAGTTTATTTTTTAAAAAGTAGGATGATGAGCCACACAACACAATAATAATGAGCCGAAATGAGAAAGAAGATCAAATAAAGGTAGGCCTATAGTTCGAAGGAGAGAATTTTTAGATTAAAGGTGGTTAAATAAAGATCTGCAAACTATGGTCGAAACATTTAACACAAGAGAGTTGAGTAATGATTCTGTTTGTGACTTTTGGATAGGATTTTGAAGTAAATGACACACGGGTATTTCTTTTGCAACGGTATTTGTTCTCATACAAAAATTTGCTGTCATAAAATTGAGCAACGGAGTAGGCTATGCTTCATAGATTACAAAACTGCAAAAATCTTGAATTCAAAACTGCATCTACTATAAAAGGACGCTGCGTAATATATATTATATTTGCAAGTATTAAATTAAAGTGTATTTAGGCTAGTTTAATTGTGTTTAGGCTAGTGCGCGAGAAGAGCCATGAACTGCTGGGAGTCACTGCAGGGGGAAAAAATCCTGAAATCCGATCTGGGGTTTGGCAGTTCCTGTACAAAAGAAGAAGAAGAAGGGAAAGAAGGAAACAAACATAAAAGAAGAAAATTGCATTAATTTGAGTTGAAGCTTTGGTCTATCAGATTTGCTTCACTGGAGGCGATTTAAAGTAAAAATACTTGTCAAAATTTGAAGTGCTTATCGATATTTGCAGAACGAATAAACTCAAACGAACTCTGGGTGCATTTTATAAGGAAAATAATAAAAGCGTTAGGGGAAACAAATCAATTGGATATAGAATTGACATCAATAGTGGTGAATCTCCATCAAAACAATTCTGTGAGCTTCTCAAATGCAACATATATTAATGTGTTATTAATATATTAATGTGTTAGCAATTCATCTGCTGAACTTACCTTGAAGACAGATGACCCCAGCAGTTTCTGTGCTGTTGCATTTCGGCTCATCCCAGCATCGCGACGGGCAGTCGGTGATTTTGGCCTCGGAACCATCACACATAAGTCCATGCATGTATGATCTGATGGGACCGCCTGCCTGACTAAAATAACCAACAGACTTGGCCTCCTCAGCCCCAGCAAAGCCCAGTTGTCTGCAGGCCACACCAGCATCAGTGATGTCCCAGTCGTTGTCACAGATCGCACCCCAATAGCCGTCCTTGTAAATCTCCACACGCCCACTTGCGGTATCATTAGACTCACCCACTAGTCGAATGATATCTTTACATTTAGAACAGAATACAAGATACTATCAATTTACTTCAAATGGATCATCTTGTTTGTTTGTTTTTAAATCTAAACGTCAGTAAAATTGGAAAAGGTTAAAGGGGATAAGAATGGTTACATTACAACGAACATGATTTTTGAATTCTTTGGTTCACAGGGGAGGGGGAGTGGGGAGGGTAGGGAGGAGGGGAGAGGAGTGGGAGGGAGGGGGAGGGGGGAGGGGAGGGGGAGACAGAATCCCCTGCCACACCAGCTTATTTTTGTTGTCTAAACAGAACATTTAAAACCTGTCAGCTTCATCAGCTTAATAGGCCGGGCCAAGATCAGTTTCTTGGATCTTGTCGAGATCAGGCCTCGAACACGTACTCATTCGGTTACACAACATTGCAAAGACTAGAAGAAGTTACGGAGATTCCTTACTTGGTTTACAGACTACTCCTGCTGTGCTGTTACACGGCTGAAATCCGTCACATACAAAGGAACATTCGGACATGTACGGCTCCGTTCCTTTACAGGCAACGCGATCCATCACTGTGGGAAGTTGTGTCGCTCCAAAGAACGAACCATTCTTTGCCTCGCTTGCTTCAATATAACCAAGCTGCCTGCATACGGTAGTCGCATCCTGAAAGTCCCAGTTTGTATCACAAACTGCGCCCCAACCATCGTCACGGTAGATCTCTACTCGACCTTCCAGTGCGTCATCACCTCCCGCTAATCGGATGATACCATCTTTAAAATAAAATTTAAAAAGCCAACAACAAAAAAGACAAAGGAATTACTTAATGGAAGATAGAGACAACGCATTCATAAACTGAACAGATCCATGTAAACTGATCAGCTGGACAGACAAGCTAATTGTTGTTAACAAAATGTAATTTTTCGTTTTATTACCTCGACATCCAAGCACTTCGAAGTCAAAATAAACCACAGAACCACTTCGCCACGTGATTGGTAATAGCCTGACAAATCGTGCCCTCAGCGTCACGGGAAAGTTAACAGTTACTTGTCGACCCGAGTTGTCATTCCCATTGAACTGTGAATGTGATGGTTAACGGAATCACTTTAATACAGAATATAATCAACATAAACAAGGACATCATCTTTACGATGACTCGGGGCCATCATACAAAGAGAGTCACTTGATTAAATTAACGTTATAGTTAGTCAAATGGATGCAGTAGTAATTATGAACAACAAAAAGGCAACCAATAAGGAATTTCGAACATAACAGGGTTGAACTTGACAACAGTTATTGTGGCGTTAGAATTATTGGCTTCCTTTAACCTTAACTAAAGATTGGATTATTTAAATCTCATTACAAAAGACGAAGGACCCTATTTAGACATGTTGGGAAAAGTAATAATTTTTTTTAGGAAAGGCATCATAGTGTTTCTTTTTTCAATCTAGTTTCGCATCCAGGCTTTCTCACCCGTAAAGTATTTCCGCCCTCATCGTCCAAGTCTTTCCAGCTATCAGAAGATCCAGTATCGCTGTACTGCACACTGAAGGTTACAACATAGTAATTTGTGGACCCCTGTACAATTACTCCTGTAACAGCTGGACTTGGCAATCCCAGGTCAACTTGAATCCATGAGTTCGTTGGCGTTCGGGGGCGCCACCATTTGTTGTTATCTGTGTATAAAGTGTGGTTCATAAACCTGATATAATTTCTCAGTTTATTTTGTGAAACTCCGTTCAAATTTGGCATTTAAAAAATAATGATAACAAATTAAATAATTGTTGATACAGCTTGATGTTCTGTTTAGGGGGAAGTGTATAGACCCATTGCATATGACGTCATCATCTACACGCGCGTAATTTTTGGTGTCAAAACGTGCACAAAAGAATGGTACACGTGTTTACAAGGTATGCGCGCTGCGCGTTGTGCAATGGGTCTATAAAGTGTGGTTCATAAACCTGATATAAGTTTATTTTGTGAAACTCCGTTCAAATTTGGCATTAAAAAAATATTTATAACAAATATAAAAAAAATTGATGCAGCTTGATGTTCTGTTTAGGGGGAAGTACAGCAGGATTAAATTCAGTCGCATCCACAAGCATTACAATAAACCAACCTGTTTGGAAATTCCATCAAATTGGAAAATACAATTTAGTGAAAACAACAAACTAGACAGTTTCTTGTGAAGCATATTACGCACGTCCCCTATTTCGATAGTGGCAAGCGGAAAAAAAAAAATCAACGGAGATATTTTGTCGTCAGAAACTGTTTCTTAGATTTTGACATACGAACATTTTGTTCGTGTTACATTGGCACTGGTATGAACTTATAATCAGTGAGCTTTTTTCATACTGATTTAATCGAGTTTATTATTATTATTACTATTATTATTTTTTGTTTAACGATCATACTTTGTCTTGAAATGAATCATTAGAAGCTAAAATGTTTCTTTTCTGACTAACCAACATTAAGTCGAGCGTATTTTGGGTAGTAGCCAGAACTAGCGTAGGACGATGCAGTAATCTTATTATCAGGAATAGCTCCACTCTCCATCCCTAAAGGTGCACTGGTACATGGTGGTCCTGGAAGACAAACCATTTATATACGTTTGAATCTCAAATAAACAGCAGACATGGTGAAAAATATCACACTCATCATGTTCAATATGAGTGCGATATTTTTGCCATGTGTCTTTACTATCTCATTACACTATTAAAACAAAAGACAATTGTCCTAATAACGAAGTTATGCACATTATGACACTACGTTTGCAATGACTTGCCAAGGTCAAAAGTTACTGAGCTAATACTGGTCTCGAAAAAGAAGTAGTAATTAAAAAAACACAACAATGATAATGAGACTGTATAGAGTTAGCACGTAAGGAAATTATTTATTTACTAGCAAGTTAAAGGTAACCAGAATGAAATATTTGAGAAAATGTCAAATGAATAAAGATAATTAGCTGTTGCAAACTGTTAACCAACCAAAAGGACATACGGAATTAATGCAAACAATTTAATGGCATGACGTTTCGACCCTGTAGCAGTGTATTTCTCGAAGACTAAAAATGTTTAATGCTTAATGAGAGATACGAGAATTGAGTTACTTGTAAAATTGCTTTATGTGACATGGCCCTAAAGAGGGGGGGGGGGGCTTTTAAACTTTAATAGTTGAAATAGTTTTAATAAGTTGAAGTAGTTTTGAGTGCTTGGTAATCATGAAAGGGGGAATTACCTGTTGTATATGGCCCTTCGATATCCACGCTGATGGGATTGGCCAGACAAAGTCCTAATACACAGGAAATAAAGATGAAGGCGAATTATTATTATTTATTGAACGTAGACTTGAAACTTGACACGCAAGAGATTCGGGTATGGGCGTGTTCGTATGAGCGATCGATCGCGACAGTGTAACTATTTGTAACAAATATTTGATTCACCGATGTTGTGTTTTTGTTTCGAGTCTATTCGAGCAAAAAATGCTGACGCGTAATTCGCTGAACTTTACCGTAAAGGTTCAAGTTGACGCTCAGTGATATTAATAAACGTGCTTATTTAATTAAATTCACACTTTAAATTGATTGTTTTTATCCTCTATAAATGTATATATATGCATTTAAAGTAACCAAATAACCAGTGTCAGAACAAACCTAGTCATCTTCTAGTGTTCCACAATACACTGAATAAAACTCAGACAGATTTTATCACTTTACACTGTTAATTGTTGTTCAAAAATATACAGCAATGTACATAAATAATTCCCACAATTAATTAGGTCTCAAGCTTGAGGTAAGTATAACTAGAAACAGCTAATTTAAAATCCAGTTATTGTTTCCAGCTAGGTGACAGAATACTGAGATTATTCTGAGGTTATTATTTACTAGAACTTCACTCTGTACAATTCAATATTACAAAATAGTGATTCAGTAATGTTTGAAAAACCTAATCACTACTTGAGGAAGAGCGACAACGGGTTTTGTATTCTTCGTCTTTCAGTTTTAATTGGCAATTTCGAACTTTCGTTCACAAACAAAATTCACTTCAACTACTGCACGTCACTGACACTGTAATACTATACTTTCACACAAATTTTGCATTACTGTTCAATTCCAGACGATTCAACTCCTACTAGAGTAACCAAGTTGAGAGGGTTTTTATTACACCTATTATAGTTTTCACCATACGATAGGTTTTCCTGCCTCAAGTAATCACCCCACGTCTTCGTCCTGTGACGAATTCCAAACGCTTCAAAACTGCGGACCACCGCTGAACCAATGGTTACCAATATATAGAATCTCGCCCTCTAGCGTCACTACTTCACTATTCTTTCTGTACGGGCCATCTGAAAATTCCATTAGCCAAACTTTACGCATGCTAACACTTCAACGTTCAATTATTCAAATATCTTTTAAATTACATTAAACTTCACAAGGAGATAACTTTTCTCTTTTGATCAATGTCAACAATCCAACAATTACTATCAAGAAACTTCAAATTGACTTTCTGAATTAGCACAAGTTGTCCAAGATTTGCAATTCAAGCTACAAGGGTTTTTATTATGAGAGACTTCTTAAAAATAATGAATTCATTTCAAAGAATTTACTTACGACTGAATATCTGTCGTCCAACCTGTCTCCCTTCAAAGGTAATAAAACGAGGCTCGAAGCCTACAGCAGCTGATAAAATGTTAGAGCTTGCAAAGCTGGTGCAGCAATTTCCAGGTTGGATTTGCAATGCCTTTCTCAGGTAATTTTACGATTTGTAAAAACAAATAACAACAAGCACAGCAAAACATGGTGTGTCCATCCACCACAAGCTCTCTAGGAAGGAATGTGTTCATATCCCACCAAAACTCAATTGCTCTTAATACTCCCTATTCCAATCTCTTTGCATACACTCAGACAGCACACCAGACCAAATCTTTTCCTTATTCAAACGTACACTAAGAATATGCAAATTAAGCTACTAGACCGTAGCCAGATGAGACCATACAAACCTGGGCGAGGGTGCTATTGAATTAAGTACAAAAGACATTGACTATTCAATCATGGCCGCTGGGTTCTGGCTCAAAGCCAGGCAGGGTAAATTTACAATAGATAAAAAGGATAATATGAAAATACACGCAAAGGAGGAAATTGAATATTCATACTAAATTTAAATACCGGGCTTATTTGTGACAACCAGTGAAAATTTCATTTCAAAAGGTGGTTTCCTACCTCCATGGTTACATACAGCATTTTACATATCGCCGAAAATCTGGAGCGGTTATATCCACGCAGGAAGAATAATCCGTAATTGGAATACAGAATCTGAGAAAAGTTTAATGCATGAAATGTTTCTCAGATTGAAATATGTTTGAATCCCTTTTTCTAGCAAAATCTTTGAGTGACAAAAAGGATATCGTCACAAAATATGGACGTTCAATCATACTACAGTAAAAAATTAACGAATATTGGAGTGTCTTGGCTGCAGTTTTTCTAGTTTTGTTGATTGTTCTTATGACGTAGAAATGATCAATGTAATCTGCAGTCATCCCAACTGTCAACTAGAACTACAAGGATATAATTTTTGTGTTGTGAGCAGGGAGAAATGACAACTTTGTTGCTTATTACTCACCGATAAGAAGTGCATTCAGCAGCAGCATTGAACCAGCTACAGTAGACATCATGTTGATTGTTAATACAAGAACTGACTATCGCAACACTATGGGTACGGTCCTGCTTTTATAGAACTCTCTTTGAACATACCACGGATCTTGCCGGAAATTCATGTGATGGACATAATAACAAACAAACACAAAACCAAACAAACATTGGTGACGGATCTATACATTTAAGTTTCAATCATTGGTTGTCAAAGATCCACTTAAGTCAGGGTCACTGTGAATCCGGGTAAAGCATCAGTTTCATGGGTTTAATTTAAAGTCACCTGGAAATAGATTTTATTTTTTTTTTAAATATAAGAGTATATGTATATTAACAATAAAACAATTTTTTGAGTAATTGTTTGTCAGTATTTATATGTTAAAAAAATAGATAAAGTTGTTTGGGGGCGACTCCGCCCATCCCTTTTTGTGACGTCAATCGAGGAAGACTTCGCCTCGATTGAACATCGACCCCACTCGAACTTGCCTGCATTTACGTTGTATATACACGTGCAAGTAGTGAGATTGTACGTTTCGTTTGGTTATCCAAAAGGGGGTTTTTTCTTGCATTTTTCCAGCGAAAATTGCTGCTGGATGCAGCAAAACGACTAAAGATGGGGTCAGCCAGCATTTTTTTTCCTGCAGATCCCAAAATAGGCAGTTGTGGGCATCGAAAGTTAGGCTAACGAGGGCAAAGTGGTCCGGTCCGACGTCGTTTTCAGCGCTATGCAGCGAACACTTGGATAGCCCGGGGATTTTTTCGTTGGTAGTAGTATGCAAGGGAAGTTGCAGTGAAGCTTAGGTTACCAGCGAAATGTTTCTGGTGGAAAAACAATACCTCGTATTATCCGTGTTCTCGTTATGACCATGCTCGTATCTTCCGTTTTTAAGACATAGAAACGCGCATGGGACAGTTCGGGACCGGTGAAAAACCTCGTATAAACTGGCGTCTCGTATTAGTCCACTGTACACTGTCCTAGGATTGCATTGGGTGGTGACGTCCGAATACGAAAACGCATCATACTGATCAGGTACCCAGACGTAATGTACGGGCCAGACTACACATTTTCTCCTTCCTCGATTGACGTCACGAACAGCGCCATGTAAAGGGGGGCCTATTTTTTAATTTGTAATTAAAAGAAAAATACAATTTTTTAACCTTAGTAAATTGTTTATTCACATTCCACTCATAAAAATGTATATATTAATGACAAAAGCTTTATTTTGAAAAAATACCACTGCCAGGTGCCTTTAAAGGGTCTGTATACGTTTGGTAATGACTCTGAAAATTAATGGCAACTAAAAACTTACTTGGTAAGAATTACAGCAGCTTTGGGTAGTATAATGCATTTTGAGAAACTTTTCACTTCGAAGTACTGCAGTTATGGAAAAATATATCACTTTTTATCCCCAAAATTTGAATCTGAGAAGCGTAATACGGCCGTGTATTTTCCTATAGGGAATATGATTGGTCACATAAAGGAAATCGAATCGAAATTGTTTAAGTTTCCCTTGTGGTTTCTAACTTGATATTCAAAAGATAATAGTTTATTCTACTTAATCTGCAGAGTAGATATTATACTTAGATCTGGAAAGAACTGTCATGAGCACAGTAGCACAGTAGCACCGATGGGGGAGGTGGGAAATCGGCCGGGACTAGGCCCTACTACTTCCGCTTAGCGTATCGAGGGAAATTTGCATTATTAACTCTAGCAGGCTAGTCGAAACATTGAGACCAATTAATAACTCACTCCACGGCAGTGCCCCTCGACCCACTAAGAAAAAGTAGTCCTTAACGATTCCCTACCTCCGAAGGTAGTACTTTTATCTTTCTTTCTTTTTTGATTGAGTCTCTCGTCCTATCTCCTTAGAAGGGAATCATTTCTCAAAATGTTGTACATTATCAACAGCTGCAGTGCGTCAGACGAAGTTAGCTTTATGGTCATTATTTTTTGATGTAATTACCAAAGGTATACTCCCTTCAAAAATGATTAACTGAAACCGAGAGTACTACGAGTTATATACCCTCTTATCATCACGCACTTGAAATATTGCATGTTTATTATGTGTCTGTTTTCTTATTTCTATGAAAAATGTACTTTGAGCTATAAGTTAACATGGCGAAGTTCTCACTTATCTGTTAAGAGTTTGTCTAGTTTAGATGAAACCACATAATGTCTTGTTTATTTAAACTTCATCTTGTTTCGATTGCTGTGGAATATTGATTTGTTCTTTGCCTTGTTTCGATCAAAGAGCGTTGTTGACCTGTTTTGTGAAGAAGGTAGTAGACTAACTGTTGCACCAATGGTGTGTAACGCTTGTATTAGGTTCAAATTGTCGAGTTGACGTTTTTAAATGTCTGATTGATAGAGGGGGGGATCCAGTTTGAAGTACAGATGACTTTGGTCAGTTTCACTCATTCTGACAATATGGTTTGAATTATTATTAGCCAATATTCAACTCAGATGGAGCACGGGGGGATTGACAGCATAAAATGACCCAAAGGATTTACTTTGAGTAAAATATTTCAGGGGAGTGCTGGGGACAGTGGCGCAAGCAGAGGCGTTCAGAATGCCCATCCCCAAACACCTATACCCCTCCCTCGCAAATATTAACAGACAAAACTTCTTCTCAGAAAAGATCCGATGTGTCCCAAAGATGAAAAGTACAATAATACCTTCTTGGTTTGACGATGAAGAAAAACTAAAGTTTCCTATTCCAGCACGATTTATTGCATATAATAATTGTAGATTAGAACACCGTTTTGTTTTGTTATAACGATTTATAATTGTAATATTGATAAAGCCCTAAAATGTTTTCGTAAATACATTTAAAGCAATTAACCAAACATATTTTGGATAAATTCGGGTTGTGATATTACCTAAACAACAAACATTTTAAGATGTGCATATAGGCCTATACAACTATTTTCTAGAAGTGGCCTAATTCTTCAAATGGATAAACAGCCAGATTTTGGTACGAGGTAAGACAAACTGGGTGTTTCTTTCTCTGCTGTTCCTTAGGCATTTCCCAATTCAGTAGCCCACTTGAGATTTCGAAAAGCCAAAATGAAAAATGTTGTAAGTTGTCAAAAGCTGTAGAGCAAGTTCAGGTGCGTGACTCGAACGCTGCGTGGTTTGAGTATTAGTCCACTAGATGGTAGCCTTTAGTCAAGGCGCACCGCGGCATCCCAGCCCAGATACCACGCACGAAAAAAGACCAGCGCGAGCGGCGAAGCCGCGAAGTGCCTTTACCAACTCGTTTTGCTAAAGTTATTCATGACCATGAAATATTTATATATGCTATTTCTTGTAACCAATCACCGTCAGTTAGATATTGGATTCTTCTATATTGAGCTGGGTAATACTTCGCAAATATATATTTTTTTTGACAATCGTTAACATAAAATAGTACGATTTGACAATTGTTTCCTTAAATTTCCAAGCAATTTTTGTCGTTATTTCCAACTAGAAATGCGAGTTTCGTTCCGTCGAAGTACGAAACAGCCTGTCGCCATATCAAAATAAGTCCCCCAGGGATAGTGCACTAGACCACCCGCGTCCCCAACGACAGCACGCTGTATTTGAATACCTAGCCTGTACGTTGACTCTGAAGGCTCGAATAGTTTCCACTGGCAATTTTCCCGTGCATGTTTCTCATGATTTTAGCAGATTTTAGCAGTATTTTTCACAAAACACAATGTTTAACTGATAGAGTATTTATTTAGCCTTCATAATTACTTGGGTTTGGAATGATACAACCAAGTATAACCATATTGAAGGAAATCGGGCACTGTTTATCTGAGATAATCATTCACGGCTCAGCACACACAGCAGCCATTATCCATGGCTGTTTATATTTATGGGTGCGTTCGATTAGCTTCCCCGGGTCGACCCCGGTCTGCTCATCCGGGTGAGCCCCTAACCATGATCATGAGCTAATCGAACGCCAACTTCCCCCAGCATTCACACCGATGCATCTTGGGACAGCCGACCGGAACTACTTCCATTTTGTGCCGTATGTCCGATACTTTCCGTGGATTCACAAAAACATCGTAAATAATTATTCTCAAGGTAAAACTGCAACGTTAAACAATTTGTACAACCCGAAAGTGCTCGTTTTTGTTTAACTTCTTCTTCTTCTTCTTCTTCAATCCGCCCTCCGTTTATTTGCTTTGATTCGTTAATAGCGTCGTTCCATAAATGCAAGAAAAGACTGAGTACCATGGTATCATGCTGGCATTGAGTTACTCATACATAATTACTCATTTACAAAATAATTACTAATTCTTCAACTAGTGAAGTACAAAAAATGACCTCTGTAAAGCAAACCAGATGGATGAAACTTCGCAAAATGCCTGTCGTCCCTCTATATGTTTTATAAGAACGATCTCGAACCCATTTCATAAACATGTTATTTTATAAGTATTGATGGTAGTTTATTTTGTTGCGACTGGTCACTCTGACTTAAAACTTAAAGGCACTGGACACGTTTGGTAATTGTCAAAGATCAGTATTCTCACTTGGTGTATCCCAACATTATGCATAAAATAACAAGCCTGTGAAAATTTGGGCTCAATTGGTCATTGAAGTTGCAAGAAAATGAGGAAAGAAAAAACACCCTTGTTGTACAAATTAGTGTGCTTTCAGATAGGAATAAAAGGCTTCTGGCCAGAAGTCTTTTATTATTTTAGTGAGAAATTACCTCTTTCTCAAAAACTACGTTACTTCAGAGGGAGTCGTTTCTCACAATGTTTTATACTATCAACAGCTCTCCGTTGCTCGTTACCAAGTATGTTTTTATGCTAATATATATTTTGAGTAATTACCAAACGTGTATACAGTGACTTTAAGCTTTAATAATCAGCTGGATGCGTCACAACCACCTAATTTCATCGCGTTTCTGATGCAAGATATTCTGTTCTCATAAAAAAATGTTGTGCTTAATGCCAACAGTAAACAAAATGGGGCACTAGCTTTTATCATGTATTTTAATCAATCTAGGTTTCGGCCTTGTCCGTGGTAACGACATAGTCCGGATATTCCAAATCACTACTGGGCTCGTCCCCGATGTTTCCCTCACCGCTAGCGACTTTCTCACTGCCACTGCCTCCCTCGGGCAAACCCAAATCTTCATCGTCAGGGGGTGCTCCACCACCCTCTGATATCTGAGGAGTGGGAAAAAGAAAAACGAGAATACTAAGTGATGCATTTGCCGAGTTCTTGTTGTACTCTTTCAGATTTGCTGTTAGCTCATCAGGCGGGTGTGTAAAAGAAGGAACATTGACTTGAATGAAACAGTAAGTCCTCGCGGGTTCTGTTTTTATTCGCTCATTCTTTGTGCGATACTCGCACCCCGATAAAGGTCGTTGATTTGTATTCCCTTATGAATTTCATGTTATGACTGTGTGGATAATGAAATAAACGCGACAGACCATTCCGACTGTGACTCACACGACAGTGACAACTGCGACAGTGATAAGAGATTGCACAAAGACTACGGGTTCAGTAGACTTGATTTCAAGTATGAGATCGCGGTTAATTCTATATGCATCAGCCACGCAAAATGTCCCCGCAGATTGGCTATCACACGCTCTATCGTAGATTAATACACAGAGACGAGGGCGCCTTTTCAGGCAATAATGTATTGGTTATCAGGTAGACTAAAAACCACAATCACAGATTTGGAACCAAGTCTACAGGTTCAGAAACTCCCCCCACCCACCCTTAGTAATAATGTCATTTTATTTATTTACTTTTATATACAAAGTATTGTATCTGCAACTGAAGATCGTACAAGCTTTTTGAAAATCCAACAAAGAAGTACTTATTTACGAAATAGGGGTCTACAGTGCACAGGAAAACTTTCTCCCATCATAGTCAATTGATCTATCCTGCCGATGACTGTCAATCTTAACCAGCATTTACCACGTCAACATCCAATTATAAATGAATATTTCTTGAACAATTTTCGTCATAGAACTGTGTTCTTTTCTTTATCTCCTTCATTTTGTTAATTATTTTACTTAAAAAAAAATAGCCATACCTGATCACTCCCGGGAAAGTGACTGTTCTCCTCTGAAACAAAGCACAATGATATTTTTAACTTTGTTTAAGACACTTCGCATTCAGGGTTGACAACAACAAAGAGAACAACATAAGGCTTCACAAGATACTCTCTAAAAAGTGCCAACGATTAACAATTTCTCTCTATCACTCACAAACTGAAGTGGGGACTCGTCTTAGAGGGACACGTTGCCTTGGATCGGGCGAGTTGGGCTATGAAAAGCGTTTGTAACAGTTTGTTATAAAAATGCATGGTTATAAAGATGTTTTAAAAGTAGAATACAATGATCCACACAAATATGCCTCAAAATTGCGTGGATCCTATTCTTTGCGTGTTAGTTCACGATGTTAAAGGAAAACCACGCAAATTCGAGGCATATTTGTGTGGATCATTGTATTCTATACTTTTAAAAAATCATTCTAACCCGTATGCATTTCATAACAAACGGTTTCAAACGATTTTCATAGCCCAACTCGCCCTGACCCAAGGCAACGTGTCCCTTTAAGGTTGCTGTAGTTGCGAATGATGCAACAACGTACGTGCATTTATTATTATTAAAGATCATTTGCGTGTTATATTATCAGACCTGAATCGTATTCGCATGGGTCGTTGCCACATGGTATCGAATCAGTTTTGCTCCCAGTACACTTGTATCCGCCAAACTCAGGTCGTGGGTTGTTACACTGTCTCGTTCTAGATTTGAAGCCGTTATCTCCACAAGACGATGAGCATTCTGAAAAGCTTGACCACTCACCCCAACCTCCGTTCACTGTTTTATCACACAATGAAAAAAAAAAAACATGAAGACGTGAAGCTCTTACTTAAAATTTAATAAAACTAAAATTTGTATGGATGCGTTAATTTAAAGAATAAATTAAGATGAAAAGCAGGGACTTTTTATGCCAGTGGTCAATGAAATTTGTCGGCTTCACTGTATTCCTTTTTTATACTAATGTGCCGTTCTTGACATTGAAGAGTTTAATTCCATAATTTAGTTTTCAACGAGCACCCAAAGCAACCAATCTGTGAAAATGTAAAACATTTCCACGCGCACACAGCTGGTTTGTTTATGGTGTCAACCGAGGACGAGTCTTTGTTCTCCCATTGTTTGGACATAGTTTTTTTTAGCGACATCCCCATTGGTTTTGTACACGAAAACGAATCGAGGACGTCCTCGGTGCGACTTTTTCCCGGATCCCCTTTGTTAAAGTTCTCGGTTTGAATGCGTAGACATGCCCACACCCATACTCGACTTACTGTCTGTGTGTACCATGGGTACGGTCGGAGAGTACAGGGCCAGGGATTTATAGCATACAATGAGCATGTTGTGAATGCTCACAAGGTAGGCCTAGTCGGCAATCATCTTAGATCCTAAAAGTACGAGCCTTTACAAGGTCCAATCGGAACACTTTTTAGATAACTAGTTAGACCAGAACCTTCCATGGCGACACTTTTTAAAAGAAGGCCACACGGTTTGTGAGCTGAACAGACTCAGGTACAAAACATGACAACAAGTGGCAGTTTTGATTGGTAATTCCCATAGCAGAAAATAAATGACTGTGTGGTGCCACGCTTGAAAATGAGTGAAACCAAATTTATTTGAAGGAAAAAGAAAACAATCGACTGACATGAAACCTAACGTTATGAACGCTTTGTATTGTGGCATTTATGCAAAAATACATCGCTTGTATGCACCTAACAAGCAAACAAAAAAACAAAAAAACAAACAAACACAAAAAACAACAACAAAAACCCCAACACTTTGATGTATCATTTTTTTATAGGTATATTATTTACTTAGACCATGCTCATACCCCTGATCCACCAGCCACCGTTACACGTACGCAACAAGAAAGGTGTCTGTCAACACACAATTACAGCTAATGCATTATTCATATTAAAGTCATGACAAAATCCCCGCAAACAGCGCCCCTGTTGAGTCTGCCGCAACTGAGCTGGAACAAAAATATCGCGACCCGCGTGAGCCACAACAATGACGTCAGAGCTTATCGAACGCACTGGGATCAGACATACTGCTGGTTCGACCCGGGGAATATCTAATCGAACGCACGTACCCATTGTAGGGTATTCCTAGCCTGAACATCTAACATCAGACGTCACAATATTTCGGGGCTCGTGAATAACGCCAGGTACCAGCCGTGAGCGCTCGGCGGGTTCCCGTCGGATGTACCTTTGACCTCGCATTCTCTTCACACGTAGTAAATTTACACGCACATGTGTATACATCCAACAACACTATCATGATGTAAATTTTATGCACACGCTGCATGCAGACGACCGATCACCTCGGACCAATCATAACACAGATATGGAAAGCTTACGTCACAGCACGTTTATCCAATGAAATCATTGTATCCAATGAAATCATTGGGCCTTTAATTCAGTCTATGATATTACCTGCGCAAGTGGCGTTTGAACAATGGGCTCTCTGCATGCTTTCGCCCTCGCACTTATTTCCTCCGTATTTGGGGGGCGGTTCGGAACAAAATCGAGTTCGCCAAGCAACGCCCTTCTCGTCGTCTTGTTTACATTCTTCTGGGCAGTGCCAGTCCTTCCATTCACCCCATCCGCCATCAACTGTGATGGGAGAAGATAAAGATTATTGGGAATGAACATTTTTTAGAAGATTTTCGTCGACACTTAATTTGTCATATTTTCCCCCTTCTTTTTCTTCTTTACTTTTGTGTTCTTGTTTGAAACTCTGCTCTTCATGAAGATCATCCAAAATTAGTTCGCATTAATAAGTTTAGCCAATCATCAACATCAAAGTTTAGTACCTTAAATCTAGTCGAATGCGGTAACAATTCAGTTGAAACAAAGCTGTTTTGCACAAAAACAATTGGGGAAAAATCAAATTAAGAAAAAATAATGTCAAACGTTATCCAATTGTCTTTATTATGAAGCGAGTTTATGTTCCAAACACGCGATGATTTAATTTTAGCATCTTTATCAGTCTATAATTAAACCTTATGAGTTTTCACTCATCTTGTTGTCTTACAAACATAGAGAAGTGCCTCGGGAATGACCTTGAACTGAACTCACTTGGGCATTTGCGGGACGAACTGCACGTACTTTGGGCGTTCACGTCCCCCTCGCAATCCAGCCCGCCGTACCCAGGTTTCGGGGCTGTACAACTCCGGTAACGGTATTTAGTACCTCGACGTCCACATGTGGCTGAGCATGATGACCAGGCACTCCACGATCTCCATCCGCCATTGACTAAAACAAGGGACATGTCAATTAACTTTTAACGGCACCAAGGAGAGGTTTTGATTGTTACTCTTTGGCCCACTTTTAACTGAGCGTCATGGCCGTGGTTGCCTTCAAGCTCCATGAATCGACGGGAAAAATATTAACCGTGAGAGAAGGTATTTCTTTCATGGTTAAGCCTGACGTGTGCATGACGTTGTTGCAATGGTCTCTATTTTCATGTTTTGAAATAAACGCTTTTTTCTATTAAAAGAAATACAAATAAAAATGTTGGCAAGAAAATTTAATTTATTTCAGCTTACTTGGGCAGTTTCTTCGATCGTTGCACCATGCGACTTCCATGTGATCTCCTGTGCAGTCATCCCCACCATGCTCCGGTTTTGGAGAATCGCAGTTCCGATACCGGTTCATCATCTCACCACAGGTGGCGCTACATTCACCCCAATCGCCCCACTCGCCCCATTGTCCATGCACTAAAACCACATCTGTAAAATGAATGTTTAGTGTTAAAGTAGTTGACAAGTTCGTAAATTTACTACTGGCATGGAGAATAAATACAAGAGTCAATGAATTAGAACGGTAGCATTTTAGTCAGTGAGGGACTAAGTATTAAACAGGTTGAATAATTTTACAAAGCTGGCAACATAAACAATTATTAAACATATTGATTAATCTACAACTTAAAACAGATACCTGACAAAGATTCCAAAAGAGATGTAACATAAATGAAAGACTAGCACGGTTTAACATTCATTACAAAGGAGGGAACTATGATTGTTAACTTCCTTTTTAATGTAAACAATGAAAATAGAGCGTTCACAAAATACAGCGCCACCAACAGTTTTTTCATTAGGGCTTGGTTTCTGTCAAGGGCAGTACACAATGCTTCGCGTTCGGAAAAGCATTTTGAGTAAAATTACAACCAACACGTCTTAAAAACAACTTTTAATATCTGTCTCCTGACGATGACTAGAGCAAGCTAGTCGAAACGTTGAGACCACTTAAGAAATCACTCCGCGGCAGTGTAGTTAATAACGAGAAGTCCCCTCGATCCACAAAGCGAAAGTAGTAGTCCCGGCCGATTTCCTACCTCCCGCCCAGGTAGTAGTTAATAAGCAGGACAGTTCTTTTCAGAACTGAGAAGTCTCCAGAATTACGAATAATCTACTCCGCGGCAGTAGAATAAATAGCAAGACAAGTTCTCAAAGAACAAATCTACCTATCAAGTAGATATACACATGGTGTTACCGCAAACCAAATATATATTGATACCTCACTATGGAATGCCTCAAATCCCATAAACTTGTAATATTTGAGTAAGCTTAATATTTTATTGTTGGACTCCATCTTGAGAACTGACCACTTGTTGCCCTGTCATAATTATATTTAGCGACTGCGGATATGTTTCGATCGCTGGACTAACACGCATGGAGGCCAAAACAAAACCTTTTTCTAAGCCGCCAAATCGAACAATGTCAGAGATTTCCGGGTTTGAATTAACGGCTATTGCTTTATTTTTAAGTGACCAATCATAAAGCATAGAATGCTCGTGGCGTTACTCTGAGCAACAGCCGCAGCCGAAGCTACAGCCGCCAATTTAGACACACGGTTTTAAATGAAGGATGTACTTTTGGTAATTACTAATGCACGGTATCGTCATACAAGAATATATAAAATACAAAAATATATATATTATTTTACAAAATAGGGCCTATAGTAAAAATATGACTGATAAATACATAAATAATACACAATGGGACTTCAACAAGTTGTCGGCAAACATTAACGACATTTAGGAATGAAATTGTTTTCATTTAAAAAAAAATAATTATACATCGCACTGTTTTCAAGAATTAATGCCGGTTATTTAATAAAATAATATATGAATAATATTTGAATAATTTTGTTTTAGTTCTGAATGAAAACACGTTAATGCATTAAAAAAAAAATTGTAATTGTGTTTGACCAAGTCTATTCATCTTCATTTGGAATGAATACATGTGCGCTTTTCGAAAAAAGAAACTGGTATCGTGCAATATAAAAACAAATTAATAGGCCTAATGTTGGTTCACTATAACTCCATTGTTTGTCAATGGCCACTAGGTGGCGCTCACACTGTGAGTTGTTTTGTTTTGTTCTTCTCATAAAATGAGCGTGAATACTTTAACGGTGGATGTCGAATTGTAAATGGAAAGCATAAATGTCAAAATAATTTCGTGTTCGCTCGGTCTGATTGTGGTGTGGTAGGTTTTTTTCCCTTTCTTTTCTTTGAAGTCGCATAATCTTTTTTAGTTTTCATTTTAAAAGTTTTTGTGTTCACACTCTATTGTGAATTGAACCTTTCACGCCACCCGATCGAAATCAAAGGGGATTTTCCAAGTAAGGAAAACAATTTGAGTACAATGTGAACAAATCCGGTTACTACGGAACTTTGTTTCCGAATGTTCTTGAATATTGATTGCATGGCAGTGCCTGGTGGTGCACTGCTAGTAAAAGTAAAATAACTTAACGACCACAACTTAACACCGAACATAATTTTGGCATGTTATTATTTTTTGCAACCAGTCCAATTGTTGGTTTTGAACTACAAAAAGGAATTGTCTATAATGTGTTAAGCGTGTTGAGTTAATCTGGACTTATTTTGTTTATTTCAAACAACTAATTTTCTCGACTTGGCTATCCGAAGATTAAAATTTCCCCTAAACTGACCGTCAAAACAACTTAAAAAAAAAAAAAAATAATAATAATAATAATAATAATAACAACAAAAATACTTAGATTTTTGTTTTCTTCTTCTTCGCGATTTTGATTCACAGGTAAGTTGGAAATCATAAACGTTTGAACGAAAAGTAACATACAAACCAAAGTAATAAACTCGTTGGCCAATAACCAAATTTACTTCTCTGGTTATAAAGTAATCCTTTAAGAATACCGATACCTATGCAAAAGGTTAACTGGTCAATCAATAATGACAATGACTTTGTCAATCGTGTCAATGTCAACAAAATTTCTTCTTCTTTTTAAGACATGAGTACCAAGCAGTGATTTTAATTACACCCAAAAGGCGTCAGATAAAAAGAACGGGTAAAAGTTGGACTTTTAGCCTCGATTTGGCGTCATTGATTTTACTCAAAAAGAAAAACGCAGATGGCCTTACATGATTGTTGTTGGCCTGGTGGGACCTTGCATAGCAAGAGTTCTGCATGAAATGAAGGTTATGATACTATTGAAACTTCCACAACCTGATTATAATTACAGCTTACCAGCCATGGCAATGTTACTGCAGATGAGAAAGCTTGCCACCGCTAAACGGACAGCCAGGTGGGCTCTACAGGGCACCATCTCTCTTGTTCTCGTCTTCATCGGACGGCTCCAAAATGGTCCAAGTTACCGCTCCGCGAGCTTTATAAAGAGTGAAAGTGCAACTTGCTTTTTTAATCCAACGGTTAGAAAAAAAGTACAGCAGGAAATCCTATGCTACGCAACAGATATTCCAGTTAGGCCTGAGCAATGAGTTCTGGGTATTTTGATTTATTGCTCAGGTTATAATCAGTTGTAGGTGACATTATAGTATACATTTACCAATACGTGGGACGCATGAAGACGTGCACTGTTTGTCCCTTTCCCTCAATCTTCAAGCTTCGTTCTGCAGAGGCCCTTTTGTTTACACCCCGGGCCTGCCCACCACTCCTATACGTTCGTCAACCAAAATCCTAAACCGAAGACGGTTTTTTGGGGATGTTTACGGATTTTTTGTTATCTATTGGAAAGACGTCCCCATCGGTTGTGTAAAAAAAAAAAATTAATTGAGAACGTACTCGCATAGTCGAACCACTAAGATTCCCAAACTTGAAGAAGGAACAACTCTCATAACCACTAGTGAAAAGTGACAAAATGAGAATTAGTAGCACCCCACCACCTCCAAACGAGAAGTCACGCCTACCTACCATATCCGGTCTAGACAGTAATATTGTCTGTCAGTTTTTACCTACTCAGGATTTTTGAACACGTAGACTTGAACGGTTGTAAGAACCGTGACTTCATCAAAGTGCATAATATGATTGATTGTTTGCCATAGTTATTTTACATTGAGTGTAGTTTAAAGTATAGAACCTGCTTATGTCCGTATAATATACGACATGCGTTCTTGCAATCGAAAGAAAAAATAGCAGTCATTGATATTCCTCTCTGACGCGTTATTTTAGTTTATGTTATAATTTGAATAATGAATAATAATTTAAAATCATTTAAAAATTTACCCAGTCAGTTTCCCTTGTGGTTTATTATTTGAATTTGAATAATGATGCATATTTTGGGTTGTTAGTCTCGAATCAATACGTATAGTTTTTGAAATACTTTTAAAAAAAATACTTATGTTTTTTACGTACATTCTCACAACATAACTTTTTTTTACGCGTTCTGCCAATAATCTTCTGTTAGAAATGCTCTTTAATTTTCGACTCAACAAACTAACAACATCTATAAAACAGGAATCCAAGAATTTATAATACTCAACTGCACCAAATATTCCTCAAGAAGACCTTAAAAGTTCAAACGTTTTGTCGTTGGGATCATATAGGTGAAGATTTCAGCGCGTGATTTGTTAGAATTCATAAAAAATGACAAACAGTTTCACCAACAAACGCTGTTGGCGAAAAACAAGTTTCAAGATGGCCACTTATCTTTTCCCCACGTTGCAGGAAGCTACGCGTGACTGAAATACCACCAAGTTTTCAAACAAGCAGCAAATGAGCTCACAAATCTGCATATAAGGTGAGCACCCAGCATCACCTACAGACGTAAGAAGATGAATTGTCGCTACGGCTAATCAAGTTGACTCTCTTTGCTTCCACTCTTAAAACAATATACACGTGTCAACAAATAACGTCAAGTTCATGTCCTTCCTTCCTACGTAAAGGAAACAAAGGAAATGGACCACACTAACCTTTGTCACGAATACCACAAACCCACAACCAGATGACGACGAACTTTTGTTTTGATATGACGGGCTACTGTGTTTTTGTGTGTGTTTTTTTGTTTGTTTTTGTTTTTCGTTTTGCTTTTCTTGGCAAAGGTTCCCGCTATAAGACCGTACTGCGTGTCACAATGAGCTCGCGTTACCTTATGTCTGGTCTCTAAAAACGGAACTGTAAACGACAGGACTTTGTGTCGAACTGAAACAAACTGGGAAATCATATTTAACCAACGTGTCTTATTCTCTGGATCCCATTCACCTGTGGTAAAAACAGAGTCCGGGTCATTTTAACCGCAGCGTACCGGTACCACACAGTCTTCACGTTCAATTTTAAGGAAAGGCACACCGTGAACGTTTGTCTATACGTATTTGTGACTGCTGAACGACCATGACTTCCAGAGTTCGTCACACCTTGGCTGGACTTTTACTCCTTCTTGCTTCAGCGTGTTATTGTGACAATGCAGGTAAGTTGAGAGTCATTCAAAGTTGTCAACATGTCTACGGTCAGACAATTACACAGAGTGGGAATTGGGACTTTAGAAGATATTTTACAGGCTTTGCCCTTAACCTGTTCAGTTTACATGCCCAGAAGGACCAGCTGGCTTGTCTTTTCACTAGTCCTTCCTAGCTTGTTCACTATTTCATATCAAATTTGGATGCTTCTAAAAACTGAACTGGCCACAGTGCCAAAACAGGGGTGCTAAAATTTACACAATGGGTTTTGTCACATTGTTACAAAAAAGGAATCAACATTTAGGCCTACATCATTGGGTGTTAAACAAACACTAATTTCTGACAAAACCATTACATTGGTGTTATTTTAACACTCTATGATGTTAAATTTGTACTTTGTTTTAAATCTATATGTGACCAACCCGAACACCCCAGTTTTTGCAGTGCAGCCGGAGCACTTGGAGATAATTTTGACTATAGTGGTTCTTCAATTCGCAAGTGGCCAGTGGACCACTGTTAAGAGAAAACGCCGTTTTAAAACAGCAAAGTCAATAGAGGAACTGTAAAACTCATCACAGTCTGGTAGCCATCTCGGTTACTATGCTATTGGGACGTGGCGAATAATGTGGGCATTATAGTACGTTGCCAAACAGCCTTTCAGATAATAATTGATAGTTCTCTCTGTGCGACCGTAAAGATGTTGACAACTTGGCGCGACCCCGTATGGTAAAGTTTAACATAAATACTGAATAGTTAATTTACTCGATTATGATGTTTCTTTTAAACAACAAAACCATATGTCCATAGTTACAATTCCGCTTTGCCAGCACTTCAGGATAATTTGAACACACTGTTATAAATGTAATATTATTCAAAATACTTCCTGCCCAGCTGGAACTGTATTTCTAAGGGTAATTGTTAGTTGTAACCCGTTTTGTTCAATTGCTTTGATTCTGGTATAATGACTTCAACGTAACTTGAAGTGATACAAACGGTTGCGGGCTAAAGATGACCTATATTTAAGTTTGTTCTACCTGCCACCTGAATGGATGTAGGTTTCTTGTATAGGCAATGTCATGTTCCTTAGTGTGATTTTTGTTCAGCCCATGAACAAAAAAGTACTCGTTTGGATTGCTGCAATGTAAACAACAGCAGCGGTGCTGGTGATGGGGGAAATTTTCAAATTGTATTAGATTAACTTTTATATGAGCCCCCCCCCCCCCCCCCCCCACCCCCGCGGTACAATTCCACATTCTACCAGGCGTGTTGTATTCAATAGTCTAGATTGAACTGTCCCTTGGTGTCAGTGCTCTGCTTTTAAGATTGCCATGTGGCTCGCGTTTGTGTTTACTAACACTGTACATGGCATTGACCTCCATGTAACCTCGAACTTGCACGGATACCATAAGGATGTACCATGCGCTAAAGTGTATTAGGCCTTTAGGATGTTTTTTTTATGGGAGGAGTGTTTTCATAAGTTCCTATAGGACTGTAAGGAAATGCCCGGTACTTCACCCTTTTTCCGGCCTCGCTTTCCTGTGTATAAAGGCCACCACATCAGTCGTTTACATAACAACTATATCACATGATTTAGCCGACCACTAGGGTCTGTATAAGTGTTGTTACTTTGATCCTTACACACACGCCGACTGTCAGCCATAAATGAGTCCCAAAAGCTTTTCAAGTTGTAGACCTTTTGCGTGTATGGAGGCGTCGGTACGTTGGAGGACTAGATAAGAAAAACGCCCATTCACACTGTTAAACTCCCGGGTCAGAATTAACCCGGATTCTGGGTGTCTGTGGACCTGACCCAAGGTCAGGCTGACGCGGACAATGGTTTACAGATGAGAATTTATCTCGGATTCCACGTCATTTTGACCTATTTCTGGGTCATTTTGACACAGATTCCGGGTCAAACTTACCCAGAAATGGGTCAGGCCCCACGGGATCCGGAATCCGGGTTAATTCTGAACCCGGAGTTTTTACCAAAAGTAACGGTCTTATGGGAGGCCTAATTGGCAACACAATGCTGTGCTTTACTTTACTTCAAATAACCCACCCGAACTTTACAAGGCCTCAAAAACACATTCCATAGTTTTCGGTTATAATTTATGTGGGGGTTTTTTTCTTCCAAAAAGTCCCACTCTGTTCCCTTTTTCCCCGGTTCTGACTAGTGGTGAATGGTAACTGGAGTGAATGGGGGGCGTGGCCAAACTGCTCAGCGTCTTGTGGTACTGGAAATATTACGCGATATCGGACGTGTACAAACCCCTTCCCAGAGAATGGAGGATCCCAATGTAATGGAACAGCCCAAGAATCAAATCTATGCGATGTGAACGTCACGTGTCCATCAGGTACGCGTTTTGTTTTATTGGGTTGCCACCTTCATTTATCTTATTTTAAATTAACAATAAATGTTGAAAAACTTGCTTTTCTTTCATGAAGTCACCATGAAAGCTATTTGGAATGTTGCCTTTGCAAGAACAAGTGAGACAATAATTGCTTTCAAACTTACCACTGCAATGACTAAACGAAGACGTTAAAAGATAGCCAGATTGAATTTCGATTGCAATAATCTAATATGCAAGTTTACGTATTTATACATGAAACAAAGCTCCCTGCGAGACAAACTTAGCGACCTATTAACTAATACAAAATCATTCATCGGTAATTAAAGCCCAGTAATTATTCATTTTGGTCTTGACTAGTGAATGGTAACTGGAGTGAATGGGGGGCGTGGCTCAACTGCTCAGCGTCTTGTGGCACTGGAAATATTACACGATATCGGACGTGTACAAACCCCTTCCCGGAGAATGGAGGATCCCAATGTAATGGAACAGCCCAAGAGTCAAACTTATGTGACACCAACGTCACGTGTCCAGGTACGCGAAAGTATAAAATAAGGGTTTTACAATTTTATACTAAAGTGATAAAAAATACTACTGAATTGTACTGTTACTATTAAAGGTGTTGCGTTTGAGAACTTGTTTTATGGGTAATGTTTAATTTTGTTTGTTTGTTGGTGTGTTTGTTGGGTTGTTGGTGTGTTTGTTTGTTTGTTTGTTGGTGTGTTTGTTTGTTTGTTTGTTTCTGTTGACCCTTTACTTTTGAGGGAAACATTATATGAAGGCACCGTTTAAAGAACTGCAGAAAATAAAATGAGTTAAAATTATGAAAATAAACTTCAATTATGCATATAATTATGTTCAAGTTCATTTATTTACACAAAAGTTGCAAAACAGCTAAACATTATTTACAAGAAGAAATGGCATTGGTAATGGTATGCACACGCAGACGCCTAAATGAATATGACCGCATGCTAACCGATTACTTGAGTATAACAGATGTTGTTGAAATAATTGAGTTGGAAAGAGCGAGAGGGAGAGAGGGTGAGATAGAGAGAGAACAAAAAATAGAAAGAAATATCAAAACAAAACAGAAACACCTAACCCCGGAGTTTCAAGTACATTGACACCCTTTCTATCTGACCCTGACTAGTGGTGAATGGTAACTGGAGTGATTGGGGGGCGTGGCTCAACTGCTCAGCGTCTTGTGGCACTGGAAATATTACGCGATATCGGACGTGTACAAACCCCTCCCCGGAGAATGGAGGATCCCAGTGTAATGGAACAGCCCAAGAATCAAATCTATGCGATACCAACGTAACGTGTTCAGGTATGGGTATATACCCGCCCTCTAGCGGTTAGAATATTGCCCTTTAGCCCTTCGCGGCACCATTTTTATTCCAAACTAGGGTTTTTGAAAAGCTACAAATACAAAGATATCATTAATTGTAGTTTCGGGCCTTTTACATATTAATTAAAAAACCCTTTTTTTCAGTTTTGAAAGCTTTATTATTTTACTTTTCAATCAATGCCCGAAATGTGTTCAGAAGTGAACTGTTTCGATTTAATGGGTGTGCACAACATTGGTTAGATTTGCACATACCTTACATGGTATACAAATGGTCATGCTGAAAACCTGAATATTTGTTGCCTTAAATGCTACAGATTTTAAGAAATGAGTAAACCAATTCGTTCTGATTTCGCTGACAAAAACTCGATCTTCTAGAACAGTGAAAACACAAATTTTTTCAAAATTGTCTTGTGACTCCAATGACCGATTTCTTTTTCATTACTATGTTGGGCCACACAAAGTGCGGATAGTGGTCCTATAGACCTTATGCATTGACGTCACCAAGCCGCCATCTTAGAGGTAAACTGATGATGAAACAATGGAAACGCGCTGATTTGTACGCGCGGCGCACAAGACTGGCCAATGAGCATCTTCCTTTTGACCTCTAGGTGAGGGCGCCCTACTCAAATGACGTCATATGCATAAGGTCTATTACCAATGTTGTCCATGTCCTTTAAAACCTACTGTTGTCAATACACTATCCAAAATTGCAAGAGTTATGGAATCTTATAGAGCGTATTGATGAACAAAAGGTGCGGTTTTCCATCCTATTTATCGACATATTTTTATTGTCTTCAATTCACAATCCCAGTAGCATCTTGTGAACTATGTGCAGCATGCCTTCGTATGTTAACAACAGGGCTGCAAAAGCCAACACCTTGACTTCTAGCAGGCACAAAATGTTCACAAAAAAGGAAGCAAAAATCAAATTTTTTAATTTGTTGAATAAATGGAGCATGTTATAAAACTTGTTTTAATAGTTGCAATTTTTAAAATGGTAAGCTAAGTTGGACAAAATGTAAAACTTCCACGTAATGCACTTTCTTATACACGTATAGTAACCGATAAAAATAGGACATTTAAACAAACGAAGTTTCATTAACTGAGACTGGTTATTATTTTGTGTGTGTAAGTTTGTGTTTGTACCAATTGATAATTTTCATTTGTAAAGTTATTAAAACAACAACAACACCCCCCCTTTCGCATTACTAACAACAAATAGAAAGAAGCCGTAGCCATAAGTCCTCTTCGAAACCACAGGCTCGTCCTGTGCTCCGGCTTGGGCCCCGTGCGTCAGTTTGAAGCCCCGTAAAGGAAAGCACAAGTTTTCTAAACACCGGAGCCTAAGCCCTTAATTTGGTGTTTGGGGAAACTGACCATGGTGAACGTGTATGCATCATGACTTAAGTCAAATTTTGCTTTGTTCTGGTTTTATTTATTAACAGTCTAATATCATCATTAATTAATGAGAGTCTATTATTTCATGTTGATTTCTTCAGTAAATGGCGGCTGGAGCGACTGGAACAACTGGAGCCCGTGCACGGTATCATGTGGCACAGGAGGTGAACAAATGCGAAGCCGTTCTTGTAACAACCCCCCACCAAGCAATGGTGGTCTACCCTGTGAGGGCGAGTCGAGTGAAACAAGTGATTGTGACCAGGCCACGCAGGCACCTTGTAAGTCCATCTGTTATGCACCATAGTTTACATGATATAGGCCTTGGTGCGAATCCATTTGTGGTCGGTTGAAAAAGTGTTTCCTTGGGGAAAAAATGATTGAGTACATGACAGGAAATCTTTGCTCCTAAAATGAGTGGTGAGTAGAGAGGTTTATGCTTGAATTATTTGGAAGTATATCGGAGCAGAATGACGTAACGAGGGCTACTGAGGCAATTACCTTTCCTGTATTTTACCGTACGTAGTCTGCACAACCACAATACTTTATGTCACCATCAAGAAAGAATATATTTATATAACTCATTTTTTTAGTTTGCTCAGGCTCAGAAGAGAAAACATCCTAACTTATCAAAAAGACGGATCTGGGGTTGTTTTGTGATTACATTGCGATTGTATGAATCATATCGTTGAGTTAGTTGGGAAGTCTGCCATTGTCGTGGCCGAGCGGTCTATTCCACCGGACCCAAGGTCTTGTGTTGTCAGCAGCAGAGTTTGGGTTCGAATCCCGGTCATAACACTTGTGCCCTCGAGCAAGGTGTTTAACCATTATTGCTTTGTAAAAAGTCGGGAAGGTAGTGCATTCTGCTCTACCAGCCAGGCTCCTAGTGGATGATACCCATGCCTTCATCCTTCCGGACTGGGGAGGGGTAACCCTGTTTAAGCCCCAGCAGTAGGTGGCAACTTGCCCCTGTGACAGTTTATTTGGGTCGACATCCCATATCAGTTAAGTGTAGCCCTCACCTTGAAGTGGCCGTCCGGCCTTATGATGTCAGGCGATGTCTAACTAAAAATTAAAATGATTTTTGTTTTCTCTTTTAATTACATTTTACCCATTCTCGTCTACACAGGTTGCCCTTGGGGTGAGTGGGGCGCTTGTTCCGGAGGACTTCGATTGAGGTTGAGATCCAGAGTCGGGGAGTGCGCGTCCCAAGGAATCCCCATTGAGAGTGAAACATGTACAGTGTAATCACCCAGAAACCCTAGTTCTTGTTGATTAGTTAGGCTGTGTTTCCCCCCACTAGACAATGTGTATAAGCTGGGCACGAGCAAACACGTGGAAGTATATTCTGTTTTAACTTATATCTTTTGAGAAAATTACCACCTTTTGTTAGATCTGTTTTGTTTTTTAAACTTAAGTGTCACTGATGATTCCAGCACACACAAACCTCAATCGATGTTTTTTAAATCATCAATAGACCCTTGTTATGCAAATAATTATAATTAATTAACTTCCTGTATGGACCGAAAGGAAAGGTCAAAGGGGGGGGGGGGGTCATGTTTAGAATAAATTATCAAAATAAGTCGTAAGCTGCAAGGCGGCACAAAGATTATAACGTTATGACATGTGATTCTGGAAAACAAATTGAATTCTTTGTTAGGACTGGAAGGAAAGGTCAAAGTGTAGTCATGTTTTTGATTTTCTTTTAATGTGTTAGCTACAAGACGACACAAAGATTATGACTTTATGACAAATGGTTAAGGAGATATGATTTTATATATTTTAGAGCTTCCTGTTTGGACTGGAAGTAAAGGTTAAAATGTGGTGATCTTTTTAAGTGTAATGTCAGACGTGTTATTAGCTATCAGACCGCACAAACATTATGATTTTATGACATGTGGCTCAGGAGATAGACATTTTTAAAGAAATAAGCTTTGAATTACTGTAATTTGACACCCGATGACGTCACGATGACAAACATGTGTTTTTGATACTAAAGATGTTTATAAGGTAGGCCTACAAGATGGTATGTAACTTTTGCCCAAATAACGCCTTTGAGCAAAAATCCTAAACATACGTAGCAATCAAATTGTTCGGACACCGCTTTGTGAATCCAATTTTCAACGTACAAATTTCATTGTAATTAATTTGCTAGACTCAAGCAAGTCAAAATTTCGTACAGGTCTACGCCATAGTGCATAAAACCATCAAGATTGATCTGTGTCCAACATGGACATGACTAGATCATGTCTATGATAGCACTGGGTTTGTATAGCAAATGTGTCAAGATCAATTATTTAACCCTTGTTAATAGACCGATCCATTAAGCCCAGGCTCCTTACGAGTTGACCAATCACAGCCGCGAAACCCGATCACCATTAGTGCAAAGATCACCAAACGGCTCAAATGGTGATCAGATTTCGCGGTTGTGATTGGTCAAAGAGAAATGGGCGTGGCTTAATGGATCGGTGTATTATTTGAGGAATATATTGTATTTTGAATAGTTTTATGGCCTGGAATAACTCTGCTTAAAAGCACTTTTGTTTTCAAAATGATTTGTGTAATAAATAAAAATAAAAATAAATGTTATTACCAATGATCAAAAGTGTGTTTTTGACGTGCTAATGTTTCACTTTTTGAGCCATATCTTATGTAAACATAATTATAAAAAAACGCACAATAAATGACGTGACACACCGATATGCCACAACTCACATATTATGTATACTGGGAAAAAGATTTGAAGATCGGACGTGTACTTCTTGAAAAACATGACCGAATAGGGAATCCTAATCTATTTATATTTCAACAACCTAAGTCAGGGCATGAGCTTTCATATGCCATATTATTTGCCTCTTTATGATAATGTAAGATGACCATTTGCCGCCAAGAAAAGTCATGTGTAAGTTAATTGGATTTTAGGCGGAAAGTATTATAATAATTACAGAATGGTGCACTAAAAAACAAAACAAATATTGACGTAAAACAAAACCTGTTCAGAATCCAGTTTGGAAAAGTTAATGAGAGCAAAAATCATATGGTCCTTTATTTTGATTGCTACCCAACACCAAGGTGTACTAATCACTGTATTCTCAGTGCTTTCCTGAGTCCAGGTATAATACTCGTGTGGGATTCAAACCAACCAACGCCATCCTAGAGCTCATGCCTTACTTTATTGCAAACCGAGCGTTCCTGGTAACAAGTGGACAGTTCAAATTCTGTAAATAGCAGCAGATATCCCAACAAATAATAAATGACATAAAGGCATTGGGGATAAAGAATACTTTTTTGGGTTTTCACCATCCACCGATGTGTGATAAGCGCTGTAGACTCGGCGCTTTGATCAAATTAATATTTGTTGAAAGAAAAAATTTCCGATAAAATGTGACAAACGCGTAATGGCTCTATAGTAACTCTATCGATTGAACTTTTCTTCAATGAAAAATTGAAACCATTACAAAATGAAATAGTCTTGCGCGTCGAAAATGGGAAAACAACTTGAACGGAAAAATTAACATAAAGATTTCATGAAAAGAAAAATCCCTAGAGCACTTTGTCGTCAATGCAATTTCAATGTTCATAAAAATACAAATATTTTGCTCGATTTAACTATACTTAAGATGAGATGATTTTGTTTAGAACCCCATTTGCAAATCACGCCCCAAATTGTGCGACCATCCTGATAATATAAGCCTAATAACAACACGAACCTCAGTTGGGCCAATTTTTCTAATTGTTTACAAACAACCAGTAATGGAGGTCGAGTCTTATTTTCAAATTCTACCCTTTTTTATACGTTTCATTGCTAAGTTTTACTTTCCCAACAATGTGATATACTTTTTGTAGCCATGAACCATGTTAAACTAAACTATTAATGAAACTGAATCGCGCGCACGTAAAAGCCAAAATGGTCGCACAGTCTATTTTTGAAGTGTTTTTAAAAAACTTCCCAATCTCAACTTCACTTTGACTGCTGCAAATGTTTACACGGTCCCTCCCCATGGTGCTGCAAATGTTTTGCAAAACTACAAAAAAACTTCATGTTTTAGTTTTACACTGTCCCTCCCCACGATTCTGCAGGTTTTATTTGGAGAACTACATCAAAGATTTATAAATAAAAACATTCAAATAAATGACACTGTTGCTTTTATTTTCTATTACACCCCATATCTTTTTTGGAGTGTTATACATCGTAGCAAGGGGTCTGGTGAAGTGGAATTTTACACTGTTACTAAAAAATGTTAGCAGAAGTTCACCGTCTGCAAATCACGGTCATCATCGGACGATTCCTGTCGATCAAATTCACTTTCAACGTCACTGGCATTACTTTCAGACTCTATATTATCAGAATAATCATTTCCATCAAACTCACTTACTTCAGAGTCACCATCTGCGAATATTTCAACAACAGCTCTGCTACACTCACTAACCACTTCACGCGTTTCCTGGGCGCCGCCATTTTTTAACTCCGAAAGTATAAACTTCCGGGTTACTATACCACCGCTGGTGCCCGGGCCCGATGAGTAAAACCATCGAAAACAACTCCATTGGTTCCCCTAACGTATGTCAATACGTTTTATACATGAAAAGCATTTCAATCCTTGATCTACAGAGGGCAGTACAACGTTGTCATACGGCTCTGGTCCCAATATACGGCTCTGGTACCAACCAGCCCGAGTCAGCCTAGACTTGATTTCAAGTCTGAGATCGCGGTTATTTCTCTGCATCAGCCACACAAAATTTCCCCCGCAGAATGGCTATCACGCGGTCTCAGCTCGCAATCTCAGACTTGACTTGTGTATACGGGATATTCATTTATTCACAACTGACATTTACATAACAACACTATGCCAGAGAGATGGCCAATCAGGAGGCCACAAAACTCCTGTTGGTTGCGTCTATTCCCAATAGGTTATAATCACTTAAGCATTTTCTGTAAAATCGATTGAGTCATTGTTTTTTATTTTTATAGTGCTTTGTACGTATGCTATTTCTAATTTATACATAAAATAATACTAGATGTATTCTTAAAATATTGAAAAATAAACATAACAAATAACCTGATCCCTACTAGACGAAAAACTGTGTTCCCTTTATTTGAATGGAATCGTCTGATGATTTTCCCAATGTTTTTATTTATTTTGAATTTAAAAACTAGAATCACTTTGGGTTTTTTGTTTCCAAACTGTAAGTTGAATCACTGAGCAGAGGCAGATTAGTTACATGTGATTCAATGTTGTATTTCTGTACTATATCCCGTGGTATAAACGGTCAAGTTTGAATGTGCATTTTATTGACGGCTTCTGAGATTCTGACCAATCAGAGTGTTCCGTCCACTTTTGGACTAATTCGCCATAGGGTGTGTACAAACCGAAAAACAATGTTCCCAAGTCTGTGATCGTAGGTTAAAGACGGAGGTTAATCCACAAGAGGGCGCCATTTCAGGCAATTATGTATTGGCTATCAGGTAGACTAAAAACCACGAGCACAGACTTGGAACCAAGTCTAGAGTCAGCCCGAGTATACTCGGGCTCAGCACCAGCTGGGGGGTAAGTCTATCCCGAGTATACTCGGGCTCAGCAGTCAAAGTGTTTTAAATGTACGGTATCAACTCATCATCATTGCTCTATGAAAACAAAGCTGTAAAAATGACACGTGATAGATTACTCAAATTTTATTATAAATAGGTTTCCATATAGCTTTAATCGATGTGTATTATGTACCGTCAGTAAGTTTACAGAGGTGCTTAAATACAACAAACTAACTTTGATAAATATAGACTGAGCAAGAAACAATACTTCACACTCAATTTTGCTCCACATGGGAAATATACACGTCGTTTTACAAATTAACCTAAAAACGTTAATTTTAAAATAAGGACAGAATGCAATTGGAATACAATATTCAATCACCCCCAAAATACAATTTCGGAACAAACATAATGTTTTGTGCGAAAAAAAAGTATCTGCGCGCATTATTTATGACTCATTAGTAATATCAATAAGGCCAATGCAAACCGATGTACATGTGCAGTGGGGGACCATGTGCAGTTGCATGGCATTGTTTTCATTACGAGTGTATGATAAAATTTAGTATGGATTATCCACAACTAAAAGAAAAGGGGCGCCACCAAGAGGTAGCCCGGAGACATTTTAAAACTAATTATTCATAAAAAAACAAGTCGACACCAGTAAAAATCATGTAGGCCTAAAACGGAATGTGTTTTTCCACCTCCAAACCAATTTAACTCCGAACCATTGCTTTTGCGACCTAAAAAGATCTCTAGTTGTCCTACAAATCGAATGAAGGAAGAGTAAATCTTCACAGGAAACAAAACACAAACCTTCATTACATTTGTATTGTTTTGTAACAATTTAAATATTAAGCAAAAATAAAACAATTCGCACTAAACTACTTATTCTCTTTTCTTTGGTTTGAAATTGAATGACTTTACAGGGAAAACAACTGATGTTTTGTTTTAAATTAATTCATATTACTCGTATAAATACAATGGCAGTTAAATATGTAAGTACAACAATGTGCACAGTTTACAAAATTAAATAATTCAAACGTCATTTTTTTTTTACAAGGTGAAACTGTACTCTCTTGAAACAGTGTGGTTAAACAACAAACAGTCAACATACAACATTTACAAAAAGATACTTGAAACATCGATCGGTAAAGAATAAACATCGATCGTCGAAGCAAGTGCGATACCATTGATCAATGTGAAGCAAAAGTACATGATCGATTTATATATATATTTATATTTAAAAAAATTCTTTTTAAGCATTCATCAGAAACCGTAAATGTTCAACCTATGGAAATAATGTGCTTTTCGTTTGAACATGTTTGATGTCAAACCTTTCAAGTCAGAATGTGGCATGTTCAGGGTCAAATGAAGTGTGTTGTTGGTGGGCTGCTGGGCAAGGAGTGATCTTACCTACCCAGGAAGGTTTCTTTCACCCACAGAGGAAATCTTTAAAATTGTGAACAATTCTTATAACTGTCAACCAATATAGTGGTACCAGATTTCTACTAAAAAAACTGCTGCTCAAAATAAACTAGGCAGGAAAGTACCAGATCAACCTCATCTGGATGTTTTGGTGATGAGTAGACTACGTGGGGGTGGGGAGAGGGGATCCAAATCCAGATAAAGAAAAATACTCCTAAGATCTGGGTCAGGATTATGCCACAGATGAGAGAGTCGTGACTCATTACATGCAAGTCAGACCAAGTGACAGCTCTGAAACGGAATGCGATTTGACAATGGTATGATAAGAATCATTGGTGAATTGATTTAAAAGTGTATCAGAAATATAAGAGTTCATGATAATAGTTTGTATTGAGTCTGGAATATAGATTCTGCACATGACCAACAGGTACGTCACAGCAATCTTCCCTCTGTCTCTAGTCAGCTATACAGGCGGGTGTACATGCCTCCATGGAGAGCGTTCATTTCCACTGAAGGGAGTTTGTGAGTGAATCGGACGTACATCCAGGCTGTTCGTCTGAGGGGTTATCTGGACGTAGGGCAGTGTGTGGTACACGTGTTGTAGTCAAGAAAATTACCGGGGCAGGTTTGGGGTGGAGTTCTGCTACACGATCTGCTGCGGAGAGTGAAGCCTTGTTTGCCACATGGGGCGGAGCAATCCGTCCAATCCGACCATTCACTCCAACCATTGTGGTCTGTACAGAAAAGATTAAAACAACGTTATAAGATCCATCTTTCAAGTTATAAGTGGGTGGTGATAGGTTATAGGCCACCGGTTACACTTCAGGGCACAATTTCATAGAGCTGCTTAAGCACACAAATTAGATAAGCACGACAAAAACAGCTTGAAGATTAAGGAACGATCGCAGCAGCAGCAGCACTTGGAATAATTTTAAAGATAAATATAGCAATAAAGATGTACACGTACCTGGACAATTTCCTGGACAGTTACGGGTCATTGACTGAAGGCCAGTGCAGCCGCTTCCACCACCCGACGGGGGAGGGTTGGTGCAGCTCCGGGAACGTGTTGTCTTTGCATTGCTGTCACAGGGGTTGCAGTTTGACCAATCGCTCCAGGCAGTCCATCTGCCATTGACTGCAAAAAAAAAGCAAAACAAAATCGTAAATAAATAAATGAAGAAATAAAATAAATAAATAATTTTTTTAGTGTGATTAAATGCAAAGTATAAACTTTGGTTGTTGGAATCGTTCGATTGCTTTAAAATATAATACACAATAAAACTAACCTGTGAAATTTCGTTTCAAAAGGTGGTAGCGCTTTTGAGGAACTACCTCCCAAAATTAAGCGGTTGTGTTCACGCAGGAAGAATAATCCGCAGTCGGAGTACACAATATGAGAAACGTTTCTCAGATTGAAATGTTTTTAAATCCCTCTCTCTAAAACCACATTTCATTGAAGGAATTTGTTTCTCAAATTATTATCTATTTTCAACAGCTGAATTGCTTCTTATAACAGGTAAGTTTGTCTGGTCATTAATTTGGAGTAATTACCAAAGGTGTACCCTCGCTTTATTTGGCGTTTAAAACAGGTTTTATTAATTATGATAACCTTTTGTTTCTCTGAACTATTCTCGAGGAAAACACATATAATACATGAGAAATAAAACCATTGATTGGTGTAAGAATATGAACTAGTCTGGTCTACTTTTGGTTCTAGCACAGTTAGATAATTTAGCTGTCTACTTCCAAAGGAACATTTTATTATTATTATTTTTTTTTTAAGTGTGGAAAGTCCATCTTTTTCAATAAATAACCTTTATCTTACTGGCTAGATTTTGATAATCGACGAAACATTTTCTCTAAGGGCTATTGGAGTATAACATTATTTCCCCCTGAATCATTCATTCAATCAATCAATCAATCAATCAATCAATCAATCAATCAATCAATCAATCAATCAATCAATCAATTAATCATTAAACATTCTGATGATAACGAAATTGCTGTTTCTTGGCACATAGATAACTTAATGTAGCAGAACTGTTGAGGATAGAAAGCTGTGCACAATCTAAGATTATTGAGTCATCTACAATAATGTGACAACCTGAGTGAAGCCGAACTTATACCGTAAAAAAAGTAGTAAACAAGATATGTTCATTTTTCGGTTTCGTTCTGTTGGTGGAAAAAAAAAAACATCTTTGTGAAGCAGACTCATTATTCAGTCGAGATGGATTGGACACATAACGGGCATTAGCCGCAACAAGTTCTTGAACGCAGTGAGGGCTCATTTGCTGATACGTTCCGTAACCAATGCAGTAATCAGAAGTCGCAGTTTTTGTTGTTTCCCTGCAATAACGAACTTTCAGTATCCAAAAGGGTTCTGACTATTTTGCCCTCGGTTAGAGATGGGCTGTGTCGCCCAAACCAAGTGGTGTTGGCTGCGTCTTTAGCCGTTTACTTCAGCGGTATTGAAGGATAGGCCTTTTCAGCAGCCCGGTATAATATAGCCACTGTCGAAGCCGTTGTTTCAGACAAGGTCTTAATATTTATTTTAATGGAAGAAACAAAAGATTCCTAAGCCATAATAAAGCTCAATACACCAACTTAAAGGGGTGAACCATGCTTAATAATAGCATGGTCAAAGAAGAAGCAAGCCACGAAAGAACATGATTGTTGGTTATTATAAAATTATACAAACAATTTCATTATATGAAACGCATATTGTACATGTACATGTACATGTGGAAGATTTGGTATGAACAAATTGAGAATCGCGCTTATGAATTATGCATTTTTGATTATTCAAATTTCCTCAATCGTTCATTAAAATACCTTGGCATGTTATATTGCTATCACATATGATAGTCTCCTCGCTCGAGCCGCTACAATTCTCCCCTCCGTTACAAGTCCGATATCTGGTCATATTGCCAACACCGCATGGCGCCGTGCAGTTCTGCCAGTCGCCCCAGGCACTCCAGGTAGCGTTACCCATATCTGTCACGCGAACAACAGTAACGTTACACCGTAAGAATGGTGGGGGTTGAAGTTGAGCCAAGTAATTTTAAAACAAATGTTTAATGCAGAAGTGTTTATTCTTTTCTTGTGTGAATTGTTGGTAGTGGTGGTAAGTTGTGGTAAATGTACACGATGTATAATTAAAGCGTAATTTTTCCATTTTAATCAAATTACTTTCACTACCTTGGCAGCTTATAGTGTTATTGCATGGGATAGTCTCCTGACTCGAGCCGTTACAATGCTCTGTGCTGTTACAGGTCCGATATCTTGTCATATTGCCAACACCGCATGACGCTGTGCAGTTCTGCCAGTCGCCCCATTCGCTCCATAAGACATTTGCAGCGTTGTTAGAATCTGTCACAGTGTCATAACATCCTATTATTTACAATCATTCTAGCTGAGACATAAAATAACGTAAGTGTCTGACCGGACGTCAACCCTCCTCAACATCACCCCAAACCCCAGCCGAAAATGTGTCAAATTGTGTTTGTTGACTTTATAGGGGGCATGTAAGTTTTTGAGAAGACTGGTTTCCATCAAATTTTTGTAACGGACATCCTACATCACCGATCCTATGTACTGTTCCCCTTCTGGAATTGGAAGTGACTTTCTATTGAGCCAAGTAAATTTTAAAACAAGCCTTTATTGCAAAAGTTTTTGTTCTTTTCTTATTGTCGGTAGTGGTGGTTTGTTGTAGTAAATGTACAGTATGTATATAATAATGTACAGCGTATAGTTTTTCCATTTGAGTCAAATTTGGTTTTTGTTCACTACCTTGGCAGCTTATAGTGCTATTGCATGGGATAGTCTCCTGACTCGAGCCGTTACAATGCTCTGTGCTGTTACAGGTCCGATATCTTGTCATATTGCCAACACCGCATGACGCTGTGCAGTTCTGCCAGTCGCCCCATTCGCTCCATAAGACATTTGCAGCGTTGTTAGAATCTGTCACAGTGGCATAACATCCTATTATTCACAATCAGTTTAGCTGAGACATAAAATATTGCAAGTTGCTTAATCTACAATCTTCAAACACCCTCTTTGAATTTCAGGAGCGCCCTCTACTGACCATATCACCCTATGATTTCAACACCGGGTTAACTGATTGTCGCCCTCTATGCTATCATTCCCATACACAACAACACTATGCCCACTTTTGGGAATGTGTGTGTATGTATGTGTTAGTTTGAGATTATAAAGCGTAAATTTGCACAAGATTAACAGGCGTACCATTCCGAAAATCCGTCTTGTCTTTATGGGTTACGGTTTCCAGGGACTGGACATCTTTCTTGTTGGGTTCGCCCTCGCATGCATTTTCACATCTCTTGCCGTTGGTTTTGGTGGTCCAGCCTACCCCTCCGAGCAAGCAACAGTCATTCGCATCAGACGATGTTGTTTGGTCGGACGGGCGTATTTCGTCAGTACACCGCCCTCTTTGCCCTATTGGGGTGCGATGACGAAAACAGTATCCCGTAACTCCCGCTCTGCGTTTTCGATCTGATGGAACCAGGATTGAATTATGATGTCGTGGTGAATTATTTTTCAACGAGATATGACCGTGAATCAATGTCAACTGAAGGACACCATACACCGAGTGCCTCACGACAGAAAATGGACCACACACAACAAAACTCAACTGAAGAAAAACAAAACAGAACAGTCTCCACAAACACTTATAACAACAATTGACAAGGAGCGTCAGTAAAGACAGTGAATAAGCCTATTGTATCAGTGGACCGCGTTTACCAAAGACCATGTTGATATCATCACAATAAAGCAGTTGACTCTAATGACAAAGACGTCTACGGCTGCAATGTTATCATATTATATATTTCTGGTAATGAAACCAAGGATGTCTCATACTATAGCTCGCAAGCCTGAGGAAACCTGTAAACAAGGGTGCTTGCTGTATGTGAGCCAGAAGCACCGCGGTTAACCCTTACTCTTCCACGATAAAAGTGTGCTAAATCTGGATGGGTGAAAGTTACAGTGTGTTTGTTGTATATTATCTTGTCAAGGTTTTATGATTAAAGTTCGTTTCCTGATCTTCGATGTACGTGGTCAGACCAGCCTGGTTGCCTCTAAAATATTCTAAACAGGAACACTAACACTTCCTTATAACTCACACCAAGGCTAAACTGTAAAATTGTATTCAAAGTTTTGACGGTAAAACTTTCTGAATAGTGAACATTGTACGAGTCACAGAAAAATTACGAATTATTAGTTTCCTTTTCGAACGGTATAGTAAACAAAGTAGGCTATATATGGCGGGGTTTTTTTTCTATAAGGGTGAAGTTAAGGTCTTGTGCCCCGCCCCATACTCCTCCTTACCCCTGGTATTTCCATTCACAGTTACCCGCTAGGCTGCCTTACAGTTTGAGCAGGAAGTATGTCTTCCGATGTGTGGTTTGTTCATTATTTACAACCAGCTGGGTTGAGGCCGATTCAATCCAGTTATACTTCTAAGCAACTCTTACGCATTTGACCCCGTGTTCATTCAAAGTTCATTTAGATAAAATTCAATTTCCGATCACAAGGCCATGTGTTAAACACAACACGGAAATCTGTTCCAGTGTATTACAAGATCGATTTAGAATCTTGATAAAACTGATTACAGCACATAAAAATAGAAACGAAACCGAGGATGCCGTAGGGAAAATATATTCTAAGGTCACTAACAAACAGGTTCAGTTAGGCCTACTTGGGCGAAATGGAAGTTAAGTTTGACAAATTTTACTGCTGTCCTTAATAGTTAAAACATGGTATCAAGAATATGTTGTCAGGTCTTATACCATTATATAAAGCAAGGTATACCCAGTTAGAAGAAGCTTGTTGAATTCTTTCAAAGACTGTTTCATGTAGAACATGATGCGAACAAATTGTGTGCAAGTTTTCAATCTCCTTGAAAGTGCCATCGGTGGGCGTGGTTGTGCTATACAACACACACCCAAAGTGGGCCTTTATGGAACAACGCCAAGATGCGGTTTTAGTGTACGCCCTCACCAAGGACGTTAGTGGGAGGGGTCCCACGTAACGGATACCGGCAACAAGTGAAAGCTGGCCAAACCCTTTTTTGTAGCCCCCTCACCCATTTGTAGAAGCAATTATGCTTGTAAACAGGACGTACCTAAACGTACATGTGGAAGAAGAACGCGTTTTTGAGAACGCCTGCAGCCGGTATTATTGACGATCAGTGTTTGGGTTTTGGCGAAGTTGGTGTCGTAGATTTTACTTTCCAAAGAGAATAAAATTATTTACTTTTTTAACATTTCCTTTTGGAATTTGAACAAGCACAAGTTTCACTGTCTTACAATTGTTGCATCGACATCGGCAATGAGTTCCAAGTACTTGGGTATTTTGAAGCAAGCATTTATTTTGCCAATGAGCAGTCAATAATTTAACTTTTTCATTCTAGCAATTTTTGTGTGTGTATGTTTAATAACTTAAAGGCACTGTACACGTTTGGTAATTACTCAAAATATATATTAGCATAAAAACTTACTTGGTAACGAGCAACGGAGAGCTGTTGATAGTATAAAACATTGTGAGAAACGACTCCCTCTGAAGTAACGTAGTTTTTGAGAAAGAGGTAATTTCTCACTAAAATAATAAAAGACTTCTGGCCAGAAGCCTTTTAATTATTCCTATCTGAAAGCACACAAATTTGTACAACAAGGGTGTTTTTTCTTTCATCATTTTCTTGCAACTTCAATGACCAATATTGAGCCCAAATTTTCACAGGCTTGTTATTTTATGCATATGTTGGGATACACCAAGTGAGAATACTGGTCTTTGACAATTACAAAACGTGTTCAGTGCCTTTAAACGTGTATTCGTTCGGTGAAATAGGCCCGCCAATTTAAACCCATAATAAAATCTAAACGCAGAAATTATTAACACAAAACAATAATTAAAGTATAAAGTAGCAATTTCGCTTTATCGCTTAGAATTTTTTACTTAAAAAAAAAATTAGATATAGGCCTATATTTTGTGTGTGTGTGTGTGTGTGTGTGAAAGCATAGATGGATGACTATCTTTCAGTTAACAGAATTCATACTTTTTCCTATTATCATTTGTTTTTCATTTACAGCAACTGCTGCTTATGGTGTCCAGATCGGTTCCAGCACCAGTTCCGGATTTATGTTCCGCTCCGACCGTCAAGTCCGGCGGTAAACCACAAACGTTTGGCATGTATACCACAATATCTAAGCGGTGTTTGAAATAAAACCGTGTCGTTCGTGAAACCAAAGGTGAAACTAGCGAGAGTGAAGTCTTCTCAATTTTGACAGCGTCGATTGTATAATTATAAATCAGCTAAAAAATTGCACAGTATACTCATTTCCATTATTCGTTACTTACACCAACTGTGTATATTTTGCATTGATTCGGAAAGACAGGAATCGGATCGAAAATAGTCCACATTATAGTTTTTAGTTGTTATAACAGTTACTATAACCAGCTTCGCATCCAAAACGTTTAACGCGACGGTGCACAGTTCCTAACATACAAGTTAAGTTCAAGATTGACAAGGAAGAGATAGCAAAGGGGCAGCTATAATTCCGTTTGGAATAATTGGGCTGTTTAGTAACAAATCACAAAAGTAGAAGCAAATATCGAAGATGTGTAAAGTACAGTGTTTGTGTTAGAGGTGGTATATTATTGAGCGTTCCACTGAATTCCACATGTCCCCAAAAGAACATGTGAGTTGTCTGAAATTGTACATCTCGGAAGACATTCAAATCACAAAAATTAATTAGATATCAAATAACAAACCACAACAAATTAATTAGGGCTGAAGAATATTGAGTAAGTTTCTAAAAAAAATATGGTTACGAAACGTCAACATTCTGTTTCTGCCAAGAAACGTTTCTGATTACCTCTATTAAAGTTACCAATGGTTCGAGCTGTACTTTTGTAGAATAACAACAAGTAGGGGTATGGTACATTACATACCCGGCTTACCTGCCGTCGCAAACGCTGTTGACACGAAAAGAAGCTGGACCATACACCCGGTCACCAAGAGAAATCTAAACATTGAAGTCATCTTCGTTGAGTTCTTGTTTAATTGCCACTGAGGCGATAATAACACTAACTTTAGCTTTGGGAATGTCTCTGCGTGTAATAATCCTTGGCGAGTTGTAACGCTGTTTTGGCGAGTTGTAACGCTGTTTTGACGAGTCGTTTGGATTCTGCTCAGCAAAACCCGTACTGCTGCTTTTATATGAGATTTGGTCATGGGTTGCTGTCACGTAGATGCACAGAGGGTCAGTTACTAGCAACACTTCCGCAAATGGTGGAGTATTATGACGTAAATTATCCACTTGATTAGGTAGTGACCATCATCGAACACTTCCTGGGGGAGGCAAGTCACGTGGTTGAAATTGCTTACCTTCCAAGGTCTAACTTGAAAACTCACAGCACGTTTTCAAGAGTATATTGGCCAGGAGGTTTTTTTGTATGAAAAAAAATTGTAGCGAAATATATATTATTTTTTAATGACTTGTTTACATTCCTACACACTAAATTTATGTGCGTTTTATAAACGAAGTGCCCACATGCGGATCAAAGGTTTTCGTTTCTGTCATCCTTCCAGGGCCAAACCCTCATCCTTCTCTTCAATCATGAAAGAGGTTCAGACATAAAGAATGTTCATTTGTTAACCAAAGCCAAGATAGGTTTATAACTAAGTTTAAACAACTCTTTCGAGGAAATGTTATCTTGTTTCAGCAAACCATTGATGAGAAATTGTATCCATACACATTTTAAAACCATAAAGTTTGCATTTTTACAGTTTAACCGTTACAATAAAACTGTTTTGTTCTTCGAAACCTATCATTTATGTATACATTTTTCTTGGTCTTATGTTGGTTTCGCCCTCTGTTTTTTCTGCGTATTTATTTGTCACAATTTGTTAAACTAAATTTGCATAAAGAGAATGTTATGAACCAAACTGCAATTTTTTAACCAATATCATAATTTATTGATATCATGTGACAAACTAACGATTGAAACTGAAAGAGTTGATTGTTCCCTTTGTCTCGTATGACTGAATGGTTACACTGCCCTTGCTCAGATAAACACGAATAAATGTACTGGTGAAGTCTGCTGAATTGAAAGTTTGTTTAAATTTGGGCGCCAAGACGAGAAGCGAAGCCGTTGACTTTCATCACCCGGGGCGATGGAGGACACGGGATTATGTAAATACTTTACTCAGGCTAGGTTCTCTTTCATGATATCGGGTACATTTAACAGTCAACTTGTTCACCTTTTACTTTAGATCTGTCATTTTTAGGATAAACAGATGACGTGCTTTAGTAAATATCACCGGGATCAATGAGTTAACGGAGAACGGTCCCGGAAATTTGAACCAGTAGAACATTGTGACTAATGTTGCTACAATCTGCCGTATACTGCTGTGCTCAGAAACAAATAAAAATAACAATATTGGGGAAAACAATACGTTGTAATAGGAATTAGGAAATTCCATCGAATGTAATTCCTAGTAAACCATGACATGATTATAGTTAATGGATGCCAATGATGTAATTGTTGACGGGTACTAACAAAGCAAAACATATGTGAGAAGTTCTTTGAAGTGACAAATGATGTAAGCATGGATGTCAAGTTCTATACCGTGGAAAAGGTATTATTGCGTCATTTGCTGAATTTGTCTTTCTTTCTAAAAAACAAAAACCAAGGAAACCTTTGGTGCTTTATACCTCGTATTTGACAAACTGAGGTACTTTGTATTCGTTTGACAAATACCTAAAAATATCGGTTTCTGTTTTTTGTTTTTGAATAAGTGTGATTTCATTGGTTTTTAATCAGGTTCTATAACATCAACACATGTAACAGTACTATTATTTAAATTGTTCGGTTATGACAATTAGGGACCCTCAAAAGTGACTTAGGACTAGTGGGCAGTGTACAGTGGTCTGGGGTTCCAGTCTGGGGAGGGATTATAACCAGGGTCACAAGAGGATCAAGGCAGGAAAAGATACCATTATAATAATAATAATATGGATTTATATCGCGCTTTATCACACCCAAGGGCGTCTCAAAGCGCTTCGAACATTATTACCCCTGGTCACTGGGCCATTTATTTCATTCCTTAAACCATCTCAGCTCCCTGGGGAGTATGCCTGTGCTGCAATATATGCGCTACTAAGCTAAATCAATCACAAGAACCATCTCTGCCCTCACAGGTACCCATTTTACTCCTGGGTGGAGAGAAGCAATTATAGTTAAGTGTCTTGCTCAGGGACACAAGTGTCACGACCGGGACTCGAACCCACACTCTGCTGAACAGAAACACCAGAGCTTGAGTTCGGTGCTCTTAACCGCTCGGCCACGACATGCAAATCCTGTTATATCCACGAGTGAATCTGAACAGCTCATGACTTGATAAAGGTTTTGTCTTTTTTATACACTCTATATGCCGTGCTGGTAATGATTGACAGATCATTCAGAACACTCTCGAAGACCTAAAAAGATTGAAACCAATGCAGCCAAACCGAGGCTGGGAGGGCCAAATCGCCAGGGCTAACGGCACTGGTGCGTACGGCCCTATACGCACTATATACAGGCGCCGCCATTGTAGAATTCTGTCTGTTGTACTTGCCATTGGTGTACCACTGAAGATGGCATAATATACAAGTTATTGAAAATACACATGTGTTCAGTAAAAGCTAATTACGGTATCAATGCTTGGTACGCAGGTAATGTTCAGCCAAATAGTCAAAAAACAAGTAGGCCTAATCTCCGGAAATGCACTTTTGTAATAAGTGGTAACAAAGGTGCACTGACCAGGGATGGAAATGAAACCCCCAGACATGGTTTCGTTTAGGCTTCTCGTTGCGCTTCGAACGTGCCACACTGCCTTTCTCCACCTGCACCAGAACGGAACTTTCTTGGTAGAAATCTTAGAAAGTCACGATCGTATACGTCTAAAACTTGCCTCAAAATAATGTAACCAAAACTTCATCCTGAGAAATAAGTATTTCCTTGTGAATTGGTCGTTGTAGAAACTGAACAGTGTTTATGTATGCTCACTTTATGAGTTTATGTATGCTCACTTTATGAACTCTAATAATTGTGGCACGATGTAGGTCTATCTCCATGCATATAGAGGGATTTTAGTAAAGCACACTCATTAGCACGTCTATAGATTTGAAGTACGAAACAAAGTAACGCGCCCAGGAGTCATTACGTGTCACGGCTCATTAACACGGGTCATTGACGTCAATTATACGAAATAGACATTCTTTAACTTCTCTTATCAGCAAAATTCTCCTTTAATTCTAACAAATCGAACTAAAGGATTTTACTATAAAGCAATTATATAAGGATTCTTAGTTGCATGCAAAGTGATTTCCAAATTTTTTACGTAACCGAGAACGTTTACAAATTAAATGAAACATCTTTTGCTGTTGTGAATATCAGTTGCCTGACCGGAAACATATAAAACAACATAATAGATTCCAACAATTTTGCTTTTTATCTCAGTGACACTATTTTGGAAAGATATAGTTTCTCTGGGTTTTGATGCCGATACCAAAATGTCATACGAAAGTCTCGGGTGATAAAGGGAAACTGACAAACAAAGTCTCCTACAATTTAAATTTTCCTGATAAGCGGTAAGGGGTAAACGCAACTTTTGATGTTTTTGTCATGACGTAAAGGGACTTGATATAGATTAATTTTATCCAGCTTGTGTCCATGATGTATCGACCACTCGAAGCAGGTATGATGAGTGTACCGCAATCAGTTATCCAAAAATATCTAGGGTAAATATTTCTACTTAATGACGAACGAACGAAACCTTTGCTCGAGCTGACTCAGACTGATTCGTTACCACATTTCATTGTGAAGCTGAATGAATCATAGTGTTCGATATGCAGCGACGTGCAGTTTGACACATTTGCCTTAACCCACACCCCAAAAAAACCTGGACAGAAAAGGGCACGTGCGCCTTACTGGGTCTACCACGAGGCCTTGCCCGAATTAACGGCTTGATTTGGACTTTGCCAAATTGTCGTCGTTTTTTTTCTCTGTAAATATACCATACAAGTTTCGAACCTCGTGAATATTAGAAAATCACGCATTTGATCGGCCACCGGCGTTCGAAAACGCACAAGACTTGCACACAGTGATTTTGTTCAAATTATCAAAACAGATTGAGGGGCAAACGGAATTTCTAAACTTTTGAATGAGTGCTATAGACCTTTCTAAGCCCGAGCTTTTGCCAACCGAGGTTGGAAAGCTATGGAACACTGCAAATCAAAAACAGATAACCATAGTTTGTAGCGATGTTACACACATATTAAAAAATAGTGTTGAATTTGTTGGAAACAAATCAACCAATCACGGGGGGTATTTCAGTTCATGAATCTTTACAGAAAATGTTGAATTTGGTCACAACATTTTTTAACACATTCGGCCGTCCATGCCAACTGGTGCACTTTGTTTATCAACAATGGAAAGGTCTTTTAGATCTTCATCACGGTGTCACCATTTGGGTCAGATTCCCTGTACACATAGTGACACTTATAATGTGCATTCTCAATTCCTTTGCAGGGACCAGGCTATTTTCCCTTCTGACCTCAGTCCGGTCCCCATCAGATTGAATATTTGAATATAAGTTGGCCGAACCAATAGTAAGGTCTGTTGGACACACAGAACATGTGGAATCAGTATCAACCACATGGAGGCTAGATGGGTTAAAGTCTGGTCCCCTTTTTAAATTGGGGAACCAGTATTCTCTAATTGCCACTTGACTCAGGGAACACGTCTAAGACGGTGGCATGCAGCGTTAAGAAATAGTGAACCGAAATTAAACGAAAACATTCCCGCGCTGCATGCTTTGCAATACCACAAGTTTTCTGAACAATAAAACCTAATGGATTCTATTGTGCTGCAGCCATTTTGTTTATGCCCTTCATATCAGTGTGACCAAACCGAGGTCTGAATGCAAAATAACCAATGATATCGCAATCAGCAGAGAGCGTGAATAAGACGAAGGCAGTCTGCGATCAATGCATCGATATGTAAGAGTGCACTATAATAGCGCCTATACACTATTATTACATAGGCATACATTGTTCATCATTTATTTCATAATCTATAGTATTTGGGGTTATGCAATTAATATATTGCGTATAACAAGTTATCACAGCCTGGGAGTTTTGTGCTCCAACCTTGGTGGATTTAGGAGACTTGGTGGATTTAGGTTTAAATTAGTTCTATTTGGCTTGGGAAGTGTAGGGATGGTTCATGAAAACTGGCACCATGTCAGTTTGTGAAAAAGCACATATTCAGTTGTTTCTTTATGAGGAAATTTATGAGAATTCCGAACGGCTGACCTGCCAAAAATTGAAAAGAAGTCTGGGTTTAGTCTCGAAATATATTTGATTGGTATTTAAGCTGCTGAGACAGACTTTCGTGTTTTTTTTTCTCGAATACTCTCGATTCATTTAGCATCGGTTGCTATGGAAAGTTTATTCAGTGTACAATGACCTCCAACCAAGTCTCCGGTTTGCCTGGTTGTTATTAGTGACCAATGTATATCAATGTGGATAACCATCGTATAGATATCGGAAGGAATTATCCTATATCCAACCCCATAACCCGGAAACAGTGTTATGCAATGGGATAGCAACTTTCTTACGGGTACAACAAACACATATATTTTTCTTTATACATGAAAACAATCCCCAAAACTCATCTAGCCCTAAACCAGCCGCATTTTGTACAGTCTTACGACAATGCACTGTGCGGCAGTAAGTTTGTTATGATGACAATCCCAGAATCCCTAACTTAATATTTATTGTTCAGTTACGCAATTAAGGATCACTCACATGCGATTCAATAGAACTGAATCAAATTAAACGATTTCAACGAAACCCATCAGTATGCAAGGTCACCATGCTTGGGTTATTGTGCGTTAACATGGAGATATATTTGGTGCCCAACTTAACAAGTATAACACGATGCAAATTTATAGGGCCAAAAAATGCAAATTTTGCAGTAATTAGCCTTTTCGCAACTTGAGTCCACAGTCGCGAAATTTGAATTAATTGAATGTTTTTTTATATATCCATCGCCCATCAATCCAAACCGTTTCACACATCACGATGTGGTGTTTGCGGCACTGTCGGTTCAAAAATGAGCAAAATGAGCCGCGACTTTAAAAAAGTGCCCGCACAATCTCCGTGAATGGTCGCCTTATTATTGCAGAATTCAACGATATTCGAATCCTGTTGAAATCCTATATACACCTTCTTCTATTTTGAAACAAATGTAACCAAACCAAAGCCAATGTGTATCATTTTAACATTACAAAGAACCCCACTTACATGCGAGGGCGGCAGGTGCATTTTTGATACAATTTAGCTACGCACGTCAGGGATCTATACCGACTCATCCACAACGCAGTCAATCCAAATCCGGGAATCGCAGATGCGTATACGAGGTAGTTCGTGACGTCATTGCGTCAATCGTAAACGAATTACAACAGCTCAAGGTTCTGCAATAGTATTGTGCTTATACGGTTTACTCGTTACACGGGTAGTACTGTTATTGATAAACAATGAATGCTGTCGGGTTCGATTGGCAACTTGAACCGAGGTTGGTTGTCAAATTACCTGAAGACAAAGTAGAGGATTGGGGCGAAATGGTTCCTCCATGGTTAGTTTCAGTCAGTCTCAATCAAAGCCCACTGATTAGACTTACAAGTTACCTAATAAGTACCAGTGATCCAGAGAGATATTTCCGTCAGAAATTCTTTTAAAGATGTCGTTTGAAGAAAAGTGAAGGGATGGCACTTGGGCCGTGAATATATTAAGACTATGTGATGAGATTTAGTACTGCTGATTTAGCTGGTGCTCGCGAAAATAATTATTGGACAGACAATAACAATAGCCACTTGTCTGTGATACACCAACCAAAAGGTTATGCGAAAGTTGAATTTGAAAGACCGCCTGTCATTTGCTGTTACGGTATGGACTATTTTTAGTCTCTAACGTCAGTTTTGGTCTATTTCAGCGTGCTCATCCGGTCGACCCTTTTCAGTTTTCTATTAAGACCATGGATTATAATCAAAACGATGTGTTTTTCTAAATAAAAGGACGAGGAAAAACGTATCAATTTCAATCCATGACAAACCTCCCAACACTTCTCTCTCCGATGTTTCCTTTGTAAACTGTGTACTCATTAAGTGCCTTCATTAAGTACCGTAATTTGAGGCACCTCATAACCCGATGGCAGGTGCTTCTCTTCCCGTCCTTCAAAGCCGGAAATACAAGTCATATTGCTTGGTGTTGATTAAGGCCAACATCGTGACTGTCTTCATCATACAGTGTGAGCATCATGTGTTCACCCATCTCTCCTCATCAACACTTCTTTCATTAAGCATAATGTACAGGCAACTTGATGAATTCTAACTGCAAGGACATTTCATCAATCACGCGTTTTGCTCACGAGATTTTGTGTACTGATGTAATGGTTTTTTGTGTGTACAATGCTCGTGATAAAGTGCATTACACCGTGGAGGGTCAAACATCTTATTTGACAACATTCAGTTAGTCCTTCAGTTGTACATATCTTGAACTTAAAAGGACATTCCATCATTTGTTTTGAGTTATTAATTCAGTTCCATCATCAATTCAATAAACGCACCAACTAACCAAGCTGTGATAATTTAACCGAATAAATTGTGATCCAGTTTATGAAGCCAACAGTATTTTAAAAAAAAATCAAGTTTCGTCAGGGTTTTCCTGCACGTTCACATACATTTATTTATTTATTTATTTATTTATCTATTTCGTCTTGTTTAACCAGGGTAGCCCCATTAGTTATCAAAAAACTGTTCTCCCTGGGGGCCCTGGGGTCGCATGAAAAAAGTTCATAATTACAGAGTAAAATAGGCCTAAAACTAAACTAAAAAACCGCAAGCCCAAAAGGGACACCAAACCAAAAATATTTTTAAAATATTCAAGAGTAAAAGGGTAAAAAGATCAAATACACCGAAACGACCAAGATAAAAAAGCACCATGCAATTTAACCAGAGTGGGCGGAGCCCGTACCCCCTCCCGCCTCTCCCCAGTACAAACTTTTGCTGCTTGCCATTTTCACATTATGTTTAAGTTCATTCCATTCCTTTACTCCTGAAAATGGAAGGAATGTTTACCAGCTTCTGTTCTGGGTCGAGGCACACACACATTTTTGCCTTTTGAAGTACGCGTATTGTAACCATGTGCCTAACTAGAAAGAGTAAATTGGTTAGTTAAATAATCCGGAGCACTCCCGTTTACAACCTTAAACATAAGAGAACACAAATGATACGGATTGCACTGCAGTCTATGGTGGTTTTGTTGATCTTCATTTTGGTTTTCGTGTTCTTCATAATTCGACGGTGTTTCTGACGAAGAAGATATTTATTCGGTTAATGTGTACAATATTGTAACTAAATTGAGTTGATAGACAATGAATTAACTCCAACCATTGTTTTCGTCGAGAAATTAAAACACTTTCAATTTCTGGGCTGTGCGCTCTGTGGTCCACGTGGCTTCCTGCCAAAAGGCACCTTTTCATGGCTGACGCTCGACCAAGATGTAGACTCGTCCATCGCAAGTTTGGAAAACGAGCCACCCAAAATATATCATGATTGGGTATTTAGTATAAATTTGCTCTCTATTTTATTTAGTGCAATGAAATGTGTACCACACATGTGTACCACATGTGTACCACACATGTGCTATGGCTCGGCCTTTTCAAAACTGCGGTTTCGGCTTCGGCTCAGGATTAGGCTACTTCAAACAAGCGGACGGAGACTAACCCAAAGCCGGAGCCAGAAGATGTCGTTTCGAAAACGGCCTCTATTCTTCTTCTTCTATTGCTTATAGTTTGCGGCAATGAAAACAGTATCTCATGTGAAAAATCGAACCATTCCAAACATACATTTATGATTGATAGGTTGTTTGTTCAAGGAAACGAAGGTAGACCTTCCTAGCAAGTAATGGTTTGACTTTGGAAGCCGACACCACATTTTGCATGATGATCAGCCCAGTTTGTTTTAGACTGTTGATAAAGCAATGTATTGATCTTAACTTTGTCTAATATTTCGTCGCGCGTACCACGAACCGACCTAACTCTAGACTTGTGGACAAGTCGTTAAATGTCTGTCGCGGTGATAGCGGAACGGCTTTCTCGCAATATCCCGCGAGAGGGCTGCTCTGTGCGAGATTATTGCTCTCACGACTGGTCGCATTTACCGACTTGTGAAACCCGCTGGCGGTTTGTGCACGGCCTATGGCCACTTCAGCCGAATTCGTACGGACGCATCTGATTGGTCAATTTCGTTATATCTATGAATATTCAAACTGTAGATGAATATTAAACATCAAATCCTGTACTGGATGGAGTTTTATGTTGCTTTGATCATGCACGATCAAAACCAAACACTGAGTGGTGAGAGTGATTGTGTTCATGAATATTTTGACACAAGAAAATACGTATTCAAATTATGGGTACAACTTGTAAATAATTACAAAAAATCGAACGTAAGATTTTATTTCAGTGTTTGACAGTGCACAGCGTGTGGGGACATGACGTAAAACACACGGGCAAATCGTGTAGCTGCATGCCATGGGGCGCAGAGTTTCTCTCGGTGGGGCTCAGCATGACGGAAACCCCTACCCTAGCATGCCAAGAGATAGCTGTACCTGGAAGCTCATGAACATGTGGGAGGGGTTAGGGAGCCAGACCACCAACTACCTTGTCATTGCGGGTTTGTTAGTCGGTAAACCTCGCTGATCGAATCCGCTGTTTTAAAATCGTTACGTTTCAATGTTCGGTGTACGTTCCTTTCCCCCGATTTGGAAATTAAATAAGATTTATGTCAATAAATAGGAAAACCACTCTTATATTGACGGTGCAATTAAGTTAAACAATTTGTGAGACAAAAACGAGCCCCCCCCAAAAAAAAACAACAACACACAAAACCAGAGCCCCTGAAGGAACAGGTGAAAAATAAATTACAAATTAAAATGTGAAAAAAAAATTCTCTCTGAATTTCTTTTTCCACTCTCGACACACAAAATTCCAACAAAGTCATTTCGTTTCCTCAAAATATTATATAATTCAATCAAAATATAATTTTGTCACATAAAATTATATTTTTTTAAATTTGTAAACAAAGTTGTGTTTTTCTAGGTAGCAAAATAGATTTTTCCTAGAAAATACGTTTTTGTTCCCTCGAACACGCCTTCTCCACCCGAAATACGATTTTGTTACCCAGAAATACGCGTTTGTTCCCTGAAAGATACGCATTCGTTTCCTCGAAATATGATTTTGTTCGCACAAAATATAATTTTGTTCGCTCTAAATATGCTTTCGTTCAATAAAAATAAATTTTTCCACCGAAAGGAGATTTCTTTCCCTGAAAACAAGCTTTCGATTCATCAAAATACGACTTTGAATTAGTTGCCCGAAACATACTTTCATTCGTCCTAAATATGCTTTCGTTCTATAAAAATATGAATTTTTTCCACCGAAAGGAGATTTCTTTCCCTAAAAACAAGCGTTTGTTTCATCAAAATACGACTTTGAATTAGTTGCCAGAAATATACGTTCATTCGTCCGAAATATGCTTTCGTTCCCTTAATATACGTTCTCGTTCCTTCGCAATGAGATTTTGTTCCCCAAAATTCCTCTTTCGTTCCCTTAAGATAGCTAGCTTTTGTTCCCTTAAGATAGCTTTCGAAGCCCTGTAGTCCAATCACACAAATTTGTTAAATTCCCTTGTGAGGGGCGACTATGAGAGGGGACGAGTTTGTTGTCAGGGGGCGACTTTGCTAGGGGCGACTTTGTAGTTGGTGACTTTGTACATGTGTTTTTTGAAATTGGCGACTTTGCTAGGGGGGCGAGTTGACTGGTTTCCGTGTCTGTTGTTTATACACACTTAATACACACAATCACTGTAGAACACATCGGGTTAAATGATTGGAGCGATCAGTAACTATTCACGGAAGGCATTATTTATTTTTATGAGGCAAAACACACATCTTAAACAATTATTATAATAATGAATTTTAAGATAAGTTTACTTTATTTCTTTAGTTACTAAATTAATGAAGGAGTTAACACCCACAAAACACACCCACAGATGTCTCAAGCGCAAGCATTCAGTACATTTACAGTAACTAAAATTACTACTACCCTTAGATAAAATGGACTCGTCTTCATGATCGTCGCTACAGCAACCGTAATGTACACTGCGTTTGTACATGAATAAATGAATATGAACCGCCGGCGGGTTTCACAAGTCGTTAATGACGAAGAAGAGTTGGCAGCCAGCAACTTCGCGCGAGAGCAGTGATCTCGCGAGAGCATTCTTTTACGCGACAGCACCAGATGCGACTCGACTCACCGCGACCATCATTAACGACTTGTCAACAAGTCTAACCTAACTCGTACACAGCATAAAAAAAACGTGTTTGGAGAAAATCACGAATGAAGTTGCACTATTTTTCAAACTGCTGTTTCGGGTTCTGCTAACTATTTGTATACAATTTTTTAAGACAAAAATAAAGCCGACTACTTTATTAATACAGAACTGTCAATTTTATTTAATCCCCGCAACTATTTTAATTAGTAAATAATACCTAAACAGATAGGTCACTTTGTGAAAATTAAAATCCGAGTTTTGCCCGCAGAGCGCCGTGTACAAACCAATGCATAATAGAGACGTATCTAGTTAGGTCACTTTGTGAAAATACCACGCTTTGAGTTAGGTCAGTTCGTGGTACGCAAATTTTACACGCGCGCCCGAAGCGCGCGCGCTGTAGCGCATAGTACATCATTGGTAAAGTGGCGTATCTAGATAAGTCACTTTGTGAAAAGACAAAACGGCAAATCTAGTGATACGTCGTTTTTATTAATTAGTGTAATTACAAAACTACTGCGTATTTAGTTCTGAAACTTGCTGAAAATGTTAACAGTAATGAGTATATTAATAATTAAAAAAAAAAAAAATTTGCAAAAGTGTGTGATTTTTGTCAGTTAGGTCGGTTCGTGGTACGCGCGACGATTTCTTCATTTTCTTAATGTTAATAAAGCCCTTTTCACACGAGCGTTGACAACCAACGTCCTCGGTTACGAGCGCCAACTGTCTAGCACCTTGGTGGTTTGCTATTTCACAACGGTGTTTCACACGACAACCGAACCAACGTCCCTTTTAGATTTATAGATTGAAAAACAAAAACCCAAAAAACAGATTGGTCAATATTAGTCATTCACAAATGATCTGAATAAGTTTTTTAAACACATTGAGTTTTATTTGAAACAAATCTTGATAAAACAGTTTACAACAGCTGTCAAATTCATCATGAAAATGTTAAGTATACTATAGGCCTATCATCTGCACTTAAAACAAATTTGTTAAAATCGTAAGGTATTATCAGTCATTAAAAAAAAGGTAATCTATTAAATTTAACTAAAATCAATTTAATCAAACTAGTACAGGAGGTTAACAAACTTGTTTTCAGCTTCAAAGTTCCGACAAACTATTATTTAATTCATAAAGAAACATGTTAAACGAACAAGTTTTTCAAAGACAAAAACATCAAGATACATGTTTCATCGGGGAATTAGTAAATAATTTTTAAACGGCACTGAACCGAATTAATTGAATTATTTCAACCCGATGTAGGCATATTGCCGATGACCTTGTTCTAGGAGCTTTGGGGCCCAATGTCAACCAAAACGGTTAGTCTTTCAAGACAAACTTTCCACGCCACTCCAACTCTCTTACACACATTGCTTGCCACTCACTTCATGAAATCTTAAATGCAGTTTTAATTAAAAGCACAGGTATTGTCAAAGACGGGTCCCTTTTTCCGGACCATCATTGGTCACGATTTCCGTTCGTCAAGCGAGTCCTGATGGGCCGGATACAGCTGGGGCGTACCTCGACCGCCAACATCGAGGATTCCACGCGATCGACATGTTGGAAAACCAGTATAAGGGTTCGGAAGTCACAGTTACTTCCTCCGTATTTTTTACAATGAAAGGACTCGATTAGTGGTAACTCTAGGTAAACGCGGTTTTTGTTCAAGTTGTCATCTGGCCCGGTGAATTGGCAATCAATCAAGTTATGTCTGACGGTAAATCTAATTTTTCTGTTCACAAAGTACAGCGCCGTTTGTAACAGAAATTTAATGATAATTTTTTTTCTTCAAGCAAGCTTGAAGAGTATAATGCTGGTTACTTTGTTAACTTTGAAGACTTTTCGGAACTGCAAATTCAACAAACATTCGGTATAAACTCTTCAATCTATTTGTTCTGCTCACATTGTCATTGAAACATTCAGTGCAAAATAAAACCAAAGTTTGATTTTTGTTTGAACTAATCTTCAGGCAAAATATGTTGATAAATTTTGTTTATCTTCATAATATCCTAATCATTATAAAGATTCCTTTTAATTCAATATTTTATTCACGCACTTTCTTAGTTCCTCCAATTGGATTGTAGATGAATGTTTATAATTGAATTGAAAATGTTTTTTGAAGATGTTTGTAACTTTAAAAAAGCAAAAAAATAAGTAATTTTGAGTTTCAAATTTAAATTCCAATTTTAAGTTGAGACCAACAAGCCTGAGCCAAATAACGATTGAAATATTTGGCAATACATCACTGTGACCGTATTACAGTGTAACATATTAAATGTATATTAACGCAAAACTGAAAATGAACGAAGTATTGGTTTAATTTTCACCGTGAGGTCCGGGACGCTGGGGTGGTATCTGTTGACGATTGTTCCACCCCACGCTTTCCTGCTGCCGCTGAATCATATTCAGATTGGCGAAATATTGCCTTAGGATCTCAGTGCGCTCGGCCCTTAGGAGGGTCGGTGCGTTGTCTGGACAGCTCTGAGCGGGGTCATCCTGGTAGTTCCCATGGGGTCTGGTCGAGCCGAACGCCGTCGTCATCGGCCGGTGGTGTTGGAACTGGCTTGGCGGTTTCATGGTCGGGATGACCCCTTCATCATGATGCATCGGAACCGCACCCGGTCCGTTTTGCCTGTTGAACGAGTCTTCTTTAAGCTGTCTACCGTGGTTCGTCGCTCCTTTAAGGTTGTCATAAGCCGCTCTAAGCTGGTTCAGTTGCCCCATGATCTCGTTGTACTGCATCTGGAGCTGAGAGTAGGTTTGACCCCACTGTTGCATGGCAGTCTCGTGGTACGCCTCCCATCGGCTGTTGGCATTGTACTCGGCAGCCTGTACCTGCATCATCAAGACCTCCTGCTCAGAGTTCCCCCGGAGAGCTGCTTCCTCCTGGTCGCTTCTTAGGGTCGCGATCTCTTGCCGGAGTTTATCGAGCTCGGCTTCGTACTGCTTGGTCCGAAGATCCTCGTCACAGTGAGGTTTCTTGGTGTGTGGTAATGTCTTAGCCTTTTGTTTGCATTCCTCAAGAGATACCTTGTGAAAAAACGGAAAAATACAAATATATTCAAATATAAAAAAAACCAAAATAATGCATCCCCATGTCCTCCCATAACATTACAAACAAACAACCAAAACACATGGTTTAAAGTTAGTCGAGAACAATTTCAATTCTATATGATTATTGAAAGTATGCAAAACCTGTGCTTTTCTGCAGTTTCTTTGTTTCAAATGCCGAGGTTTTGGTGCTAGCCATGGTGGACGGTAACTGATTGCAGTAAACGCCTACAGTAATAGATCCCCTGCACATGACGTCACAAGACCCAATCAACACCCATATTGCGGTCAATGAAGACCATGTCATTGGCTAACAGTTGTGTGCGGCGCCGTTTCCATTGACCTCGATGATTGCAGCCAATCGAAGGGGTCTATAGAAGCCAGCGCCAGCGGTAGGACCATGTACAAAATCTCTTTTGAGTCAAGTTGACTTTAGCCCCTTGGGGACCGTCACTTTCGTATCCTACTACTAGGAATAATGTTTACGACAATTTTTCTCCTTTTCTCCCACAATCGACCCATTGCATTGGCCGCCATCTTTGAAAGCGTGCACGCGTGTACGCACTGCGCACGACTCCCAGCCAATGACAGCTCTTCATTGCCCTCTGTGAGGCGACTGTTTTGGGCATGTGACGTTGCATGGAGTTACAGTCAAGTTTGTTATACTTCAAGAAGCGAAGCTAACAAAGACCTTACCAAAGAACCGTCGACATCGGAGACATGTGTGATGTTATGGCGTTGGAGTGCATCACCGAGACAGTCAATATACAACTCGATCCTTGCACCCCACTCCTTCAGCAATGATGACTCTCCCTGTACTTCCTATAGACACGGATACACAGATCGTTATGAATGATCCTGCTCTGAATACGAATTATATAACAGCTGCTAAAAGTGACAATAATTATTTGTCGAACTGTGTAATTCTAGACTCAAAATGTAATTTTAAGTGTAAATCCTTTTATATTATTATGTTCAGTGCTTATTATAATTAGGCCTATAGGCAGCAACACTGCGAAATTGGGCCAACTGATGTGAAGATCTCAAATTTAGGCAACCATTTTAAAAATGAACACTCTTGTAAGACCTGCGGTGTTTTTTATTTTAAATTATTATTATTATTTTTTGACTGATTTATCTCTCCTCAAAACCGTTTGCGGATGAACTTTGAGATGAATCAGAGAAGAAAAACGACACTGAAACTACAATTAACCAACACCCATTAAAAAAAAAAATAAACCACATGTTCTGTCGTTTGTCACATCGAGAACGTGAACACGATGGTCATAGTAATTTATCTAAGAGTTCCTCCCCCAAAACCAAAGAAAGTACATTTCAGCGAATGTTTGCTTTCATCCGTAACATAGACTGTCATCAATTATTACCACTAGTCTTAATATAGTCTCGTGTGTAGATGATTAATTTCCAGAAGACTGGGAAAATGATTTTGAAGTCTTGAGGGAGATTATTAAACGAGGAACTCTGCGCAACGAAGATGTCTCCATTGGCGTCTAGTTAATACTGGACTGAGCGCTGCGTTGTGCATGTTTCTTCTTTAGACGGTGCGTATTGATTAGACACCCTCACCGTTTCATTAATGATTTATGTATGGTACGGCATTTAGCGAGAGCGACTAATTGGAAGGTTACGGATTGCTAAAGCTACATACAAAATAACAGAGTCGACAGAACCCAACTCGTACCACCGTTAAATCTTAAAATAATGATATTTTTAAATTTGAAAGTATACTGTAAAAAGCATGATTATAGTTGGGGTTTTATTTTCTTTGTATTCGTGAAGATTAAATTAACTTCCACCTTCTGCAACACCATAGAACCAACGATTTAGACACATTCGGTCGTCGAAAACAAACGGTTGTTGTTTTGTCATAATTTGCAGCATTTGAAATAAGCATTGGCAACTTTTTAATTTGTTCATTTATCTATTAATGGAGGTGATCGTCAAAGGCGTTAATCTGTCAGTATTTAAGACGGAATCATATCTCTATATGATTTGTGCATTGGTGAGATTTCAGCAAGTTCCGAAACGTATCTTAATTTCGTTTCCATTTTACTACCCCGTCCGAGAAAATTGTATCTGTATAGGCCTATACAAAACTCGCACACCGACTCTGAACCAAACCGTTAAAGTTATATTTTTTTAAAGGACCGAATTTTAAATATAGGCCTTTATAGTTAGATTTGAATATAGCTCTAAAAAATAAAAGACATACCTATACCCAATATACAAACATGATCTTTGGTTCCTTGGAGAAAAGTATAACCATTTTATCGAGTACAAGGGCTGACCTATATGTGCACATGGTGTAGGCTTTACTGGGCATTTTATTTTTAGGCAGTTTTCCAGATTTTCCCAAACGGCAAACAAACCGGAAATCAGACCAAAGTAGGAAAAAACATCATGCCTGCCTATAAACAATCTGAAACTGCTTTATACACAACAAAGGTCGAATTCTAGTTTAACCGTACCAATATGAATCTTAAAAAACAAAAAAAAACTAAAAAAAAACTAAAACTAAAACAATCTAACAGTCTTTTACCATATTAAACTGTTATATATAACAAGGACCAAACTTATATCTCAGTTTACAGTAAAGTACAAGCAGAGCAAAAATCGCTTAATTTACAATATTTGTGGCTTTTTGCTGCCATTAACATTTCCTGACAGTGTATCATATTTATTAGTAGGCCTACTAATATACATGGAATACAAAAGCCCTTCAGTACCTCTAACTTCAGCTGCAAATAGTCCACCTCTTTCAACGCGTCGGTGTCTTTACCTCCATAGTCGATTGTATTCGTCGAGATAGATCGACATGATGCACCATACGCTGAGACACTCGGTCCTTTCTCAAGCGTTTGCAACACTTCGGCTTCTTCGCACATATTTTTACAGCGCAAAGAGTCACATTAACAACATATGCAGATCTGCTTTATCTTTCAGAATAAAGGGGTCTTTCGTATTTTCAAAGTTTCACTAATTGCTCTAATGTCTTTGATGTTTTCTATGTTTTTTCCTTTATACGCACGCACTGCAAAATGTCTAAACGCACATAGAATTCAGAAGACCACGTGCTCCAAACAAAGCGCGCATCTAGGGCAAGACGCGGCCCGGGGAAAAAACCGAGCGCCGATTTAATAAAATAGACTGTGCAAGTCTCGCGCGTATTCGAACATTGGGATCCGTTAATGGGCTTGCTTTGCTTATTATGGTCAGTAGGGAGGTTATAAAATAGAAATAACGCTATATGAACACCACTCCATAAGCAGAAAACGTACGCTTAAACAGGATCAATGAAACTATCGTAACCCAATTTCACAATAAAATATAGCCGAGTAAAATAAAAACAGGTATCAGTCACTCACAACGACGGCACTAATGCCATGGCATTCCGTTGGCAAGCTCTTCAGTCTACTTAGCTTGATTTCTTCAAGCAGGGAAAATTGTACAAAATAGCTCCATGGCATTGGGCCCAATATACATCAAATTCAAACTATGCCCTTATACCGGTATGCCTTATCTAATCAAACATGGAGAACACAATTGTGAATGGCCCTATACGTAAACCTGTTTGATTTATTCACAAGATAATTTTCAAATTTCAAAATTACACATTACATTTATGTACAGTCACTCAATCTTAGACCATGCTTTAAAGAACGGCTGGCGTGTCCAACCAAACTTGTTCACACTAATTTACAGCTTTTTCGATCGCAGAATCATTATGAACCTTCACAGTTTACTAAATTATTTCAATCTCACGCAGTCTCACTCTAGCACACTTAGAGGGACACGTTGCCTTGGATCGGGCCAGTTGGTCTATATGAAAAGCGTTTGTAACCGTTTGTTATAAAATGCATGGTTAGAAAGATGTGTTAAAAGTAGAATACAATGATCCACACAAGTATGCCTTGAAATTGCGTGGTTTTCCTTTTACTTTGCGAACTAACACGGTCCGCCATTTTGTGGAGTCAACAATTTGACTCTACAAAATGGCGTGCCGTGTTAGTTCACGATGTAAAAGGAAAACCACGCAATTTCGATGCATATTTGTGTGGGTCATTATATTCTACTTTTAAAACATCATTCTAACCATAATTATGCATTTTATAACAAACGGTTTCAAACGCTTTTCATATAGACCAACTGACCCGATCCAAGGCAACGTGTCCCTTTAACTTAATAACATGTAATAAATCTTTAAGAAAAAAATACCGAACGTTTTAAGACGTGAATTCAAATTAGATTTGATTATCAGTATTAGTTTACCTTTTCGCTTTTCATATTCATTTCCATCAAGTGATCTCAATAAACAGTTCCTGGTTCACCTTTCATTTACGCAACAGTATAAAAAAAAAACCACTATGTTACATTTACGCAGTTCTAAATTGGTATACCAACACAGGTGAATAAGGAACATGGTCAATTGTTACGGCCGATCATCTACCAATCCCCTACAGGCAAAAGCCACACTAACCCGTTGAATATTCACTGTGTATGCATGCGAAAGATTACTTTATGTTATTCACGTAGAATAAGAACGGTAAATAAGGAATAATGAAGTAACTTTCCTTTCATCATAATGTCTTGAAGTCAAAATTGAGGCGACTAAGATCATATAATTATGACTCCATTACAAGTTGAAGCAAGCAGCTGGTGTACATTGTATATATACAAAAAGTGAATCCAACAATGGTGGTAACAATAAAGTATCGTCCCCTTTTCTTCAACTTACAATACTATACAAACATTATTTCCGTAAAATTATTGATATTATTTTTTTATTGTGCGTTTAAAATGTTTTGACATGTCTGTCAAGTTAGTCCAAAAAAAAAAAAAAAGGGGTAACCGTTGGGTTTCTCGTCTAACAAAGTGGGTAATATTTGCAAAACTACGAACGGCAAGTTGTGTCACATGAAGTTTATATGGAAAGATAACTCGATATTTCGAGTTACTAATTCGTTATTGTAGATTAGTATTTGTTTCACACGAAGGACGAATTAACAATCTAACGAATAAATTAACCGCAAAAAGGAGAGAAAAAAGAGACAACCAGAAGGAAACAAATCTAATTAGAAATAACGGATATTTTCAAGTGATAACATATATACTACTACATGTGGTACGAATGGAATTTCGTACAGAACCAACATCAGTCGCGAATAACGTACATTTTGAATATTAAATATTAATCAAAACTGCCACAGAACTGTACAGAAACTCTAAACACTATCAATATCTAATTTGCTTAACATTGATTTAACAATTGAATTAAAATAAAGGCTCAAAACCAAATCAGTCACATAAGCTCAGTTTACAAAATAAAATTACAAAAATCCGGCAACAAATCATCCATCAACTTATTAAGTGTCCTCCTTTATCAACGAATAAGCATGAAGTACAAAATAAATCATAGGCATATCAAAAACCCTTGCCTGGCAGAAATGTGTTGCCAGCCCAACCAAATACTTCCGGGTCAAAATTGACCGGGATTCAGGATCCCGTGAGGCCTGACCCATTTCAGGGTCAACATGACCCATTTCAGGGTCAACATGACCCGGAAGCTGTGTCAAAATAACCAGGAAATGGGTCAAATTGATGCTGGATCTGAGCTAAAATCATTTTATTGATTTTTTAATTAAGCCAGTTTTCGGGTCAGCCTGACCCACAAATGGGGTCGGCCGCCAGGACCCGAAATCTGGGTCGATTGTTACTCGGTAGTGTTTGGAGTGGAGCCCAAACACTCTCAGTTGTGACTAATATACAAATCCTATATTTATGCTGATTGAATTTCATTTCAATAGACAAATTGCATTGTTTTCTTAACGTTTTCTAATAATCATAATCCAAACTTCGGATCGAAATTTAGGTAATCTTCTTATGCAAGACAGAGCAGCATGTTTTTTTTTTGGTAACATACAAAGCTTGTTAAAACCAAAATATTATTCCTTTGTTCGCCTTTGAAAACAAATGTTTTTCCTTGAATAAATACAACTTGCACCTTTCTGTTATAATAAAAACTCTTTAAATTCTTCCCTATATGTGGAGGTTACAAAGACCAAATAAAAAGTGGCGGGAGATAAAGGATAAGTTAAGCTGAAATGTGAACTAAATTGCACCATAACTTTGACACTCTAGTTCCAAACTCAAATAATAATAATAATAATATGCGGAATTAATAGTAGGCTATGGGAAACTCTCAACACGGTCAAACCACTCACTTATGTTCTGCGAAATATTATCTTTTCAAGTGAATCAGACCTCTAAGCAACGTATAAAGTGCCCTTTTATAAATTTGAACTGTGTCGGAGGGTTACTTAATTATTTATTTATTTATTTATTTCTTCTTTACCCTGGGGAGACCTCTCAGCCAAACACTGTTTGTAAGAGGTGCCCAAACAAACATCTAGGGTCATCCTCGATATTATGAATAAATCAGTTTGGAAAATAGTTCATTGTTATTAATTTAATCATTTCACAATGTGTCTAAAGCTTTTTTCCGCGCCAAGAGTACATCATCTTGATCTGGGCTCTTGTTGTTCACCAAACTCTGATTGTTTCTCGTCACGAAAGTTCTATGTTTTCCAACTAAAAGAATCAAATAAATAAACACTTCCATGCTATTTCCTTGAATTCTCCCCACAAGAATAAACAAAACAGTTCACTGTACTACTTTTCAAATTCAGTTCAAAGAGGCGCTTTGGAAAATGTCCATTAAACTATTTCTGATGGAAACATGGGATCTTTGCCAAGTTCAATTCGACCGATAAACAGCATGTTGTTTATCAACGGTGACAGGAAGCCAACCGTGGTAAACCTCTCACTAACTGAAGGAAGCCATCTCCGGTCGGTCAATGAAAATCCGGCAGTAACACAAGGTTAATAATTAACAGACGAGAAGCAACATACTCGATGAATCGTCTTCATTAGTGGATGAAGGAGGATACATAAAGAGTTAATTATTGATATTATTCTTCCGTTCTTGTTGACGTCACCCAACATCAGTTGCCTAATACTCTTTTGTTATGCGGATGACACACAGTTGTTTTTAAATTGTACGCCTAATAGCGTGATCAATCAATCTGATGCTAATTCTGCCTTGGAAAGTTGCATTACAGATATCAAATCTTGGATTTTTTTTTCTCATGACGGACTTACTAAAACTGAATTTATTTGTCTCAGGACGAAACAGCAACTGTCTATAAGATCAACATTCCCTGTATTGTTGTTGGTGATTCTAATGTTGTGCCTGTTCATTATGTTAAAGGCACTGTACACGTTTGGTAATTACCCAAAATATATATTAGCATAAAAACTTACTTGGTAACGAGCAACGGAGAGCTGTTGATAGTATAAAACATTGTGAGAAACCACTCCCTCTGAAGTAACGTAGTTTTTGAGAAAGAGGTAACTTCTCACTAAAATAATAAAAGACTTCATGCATGAAGTCTTTTATTGGCATCTGAAAGCACACAAATTGTGCAACACGTGTGTTTTTTCTTTCATTATTTTCTTGCAACTTCGATGACCAATTGAGCCCAAATTTTCACAGGTTTGTTATTTTATGCATAAGTTGGGATACACCAAGTGACAATACTGGTCTTTGATAATTACCAAACGTGTTCAGTGCCTTTAAGAATCTTGGTGCATGGTTTGATCATGGAGGTAGGCCTACCTCCATGGTTTGATTCAACAATGTATATGTCAACCCATGTTACTAAAGTTTGCTGTGCTGCTTTTTTATCATCTCCACAACCTTAAACGCATTAGCGTTCAAATGCTGCGGCTCGGCTGGTTACGAGAGTAACCATTGGAGTCATAACTCACATTCTTAGCAGCTTACAATGGCTTCCTCTTAAGTTTAGGATCGAATTCAAGATTTAGGCCCTACTCATAATTGTTAAATGTTTACATGACCTTGCTCCTACTTACTTGAGTGAACTAAATACTGTAAGAACTCAACGTTGCCACAACCTCAGGTCAACAGGTGAAGTCTTTTTAGAATATCCAAAGGGAAAAATGCTGGCTGCGTTAGGAAACCGTGCTTTTAATTCAGCGGCACCAAATTTATGGAATAATTTGCAATCTGATATTCGTAAATTGCACTCACAAAGTTTTTGTAAATCCCAACTTAAAATTGTTCCTTTTTAGGAAAGCATTGGTGATGGCGCCATTTCTTCATATAAACAGTACAGCAGGTAGGTGATTGGATTGTACCTTTGATGATACAAGCATAGAATTTGGCACACACTGTCAGAATATATCATGCGAAAGGTATTTAAAGGGCCTTCTTAGATTTGATTTTGAAAAAAATTAAGGTAAAATAACAAGCAATTTTCAAAATCTCAAAATGGCCGGCTGTCATTTCCCTCAAATATTTATTTCAACTATCTGCAACACTATAACTATGTTTTAGTGTTATCCAAGGTGGGAGGGTATGTATTTTCTTTAGTTTATTGACTTTCGTTGGATACATTGTAGGTAAAATAGTTTAATCACTGGCCCAGTGATTATTTTCACCTCCCAGCAAAATGTGATGTCATAATTCAAATCACCATGGCGACACGGACAACTCACCTTGATATTCATCTTAGAGTTTTGTGACATGAGATCATGATTTAGTATATTATTACTAAAATATCTGTGACGATGTAGTATGTTTTTATATTTCTTCACTTTTCACATTTTTTATAAATCTGTTTTCTTTAAGTGTAAATTATGTAGATCTGTTATCCTATATTATTGGAAAGGTAATTAGGCCTATTTAGTGTATATTTTTTTAAATTGTGGAATTGCTATAATTACATTGTTTTAAGCACAAATGGCAAATATGAATTTTTAATATGTTTTGGTGCAACATACATAAATTTTTGTTGGATGTACCCATGTACATGTACTTGTGAACTGACTACGAATTACTACGAATCTCCGTGTGAAATGAATGCTAGGTCAAAGGTACATACGGCGGGATCCCGCCAGGCCTTCAAGGCTGGTATCTGGTGTTATTCACAAGCCTCAAAGTGTTACGTCAGATGTTCAGGCTACCCAACATACAGCCTCAAATTCATCTCCTTCCTTTTACCACAGAGGGCGCTAAACTCACAAAGTACCCCCCTCACAACTGAGGCTCAATTTGACTAATAATACTTCATAAAAAGCTGAAAAAGGGAACTCAAAATGTTCCGCATATTCTTACTATACTATTACTGTTTGAAGATCACTCACTAGAAAAAGTGTACATAAAGGACTCTAAAAAAAGTGTACAAACCTCAAACAACAGAGGAAAGACTTTTTGTTGTCGGAGAAAAAATCTAGAAACAGCATCAGAGACTGAAATGTATTTTGGTTACTGGCTGAGCAACAGAGAATTCCTACCAGGAAATGTCACAGGGTCATTGATGTGGAATGTCGTGGCCGAGTGGTTAAGAGCACCGGACTCAAGCTCTGGTGTTTCTGATCAGCAGAGTGTGGGTTCGAGTCCCAGTCGTGACATTTGTGTCCTTAAGCAAGACACTTAACCACATGCTTCGTCCTTCGGATGGGACGTAAAGCCGTTGGTCCCGTGCGTTGTGAATGCACGTAAAAGAACCCAGTGCACTTATCGAAAAGAGAAGGGGTTCGCCCCGGTGTTCCTGGTTGTGGCTGCTTAATGCGCCGTAGCACCTTGTAAACCCTTATAAGGTGCTAAATAATTGGGTCTCAGATTTTCATCACTGCAATAACCTATCTTTCTGAAAGTAATGTATATACTCAGCGCCTTGAGTACCTTGTTTGGTAGATACGTGCGCTATATAAGACTTCGATATTATTATTATTATTATTGATCATTGATCAGGATATCCAACAAAGTAATCTAAAGAAGTTTGGTCACTTCTCTATGGCTTGACCATAGTGGTCAATTTGACAGTAGTTAGGTCAGCCAACAGTGATAAATTTGAGTGGTTAGGTCGGCCACCAGTGGTCAGTTTGACAGTGGTTAGGTCAGCCACCAGTGGTCAGTTTGACAGTGGCACAACAAGACTTTGAACTGTGTGTTATTTTTTGATGGTACAGCTGAGAAACCGAAAATCAGCTGAAAAGTTTAATGTATGTAAAAGGTAAGGAAAGGCTACATTCTTGCTACGATGTAGATAAAGTCGTTTTACAAAGTCGAGTAAACATGTACACTGGCTAGAGCCCTCTAGCTTCAATACACACTATTTCAAAGCTCCCTGAGTGCAGACATGTTTATGCCACATCCGTGTGACAGAGTTTTAATTCTAATTTCACGTAACAGTGATTTAATTTTTCATATTTTGCCTAAACTGGATGGCCTGTGTTTAAGGGGCACGGTCAAGTTACACACAATAAACTTTCAGTCTCTCTATAAATTTACATAGGTTTGTACACAAACATGAATGCACCCTCACGGTTTCAACACGCAAGGCAACTCTCTATTCACTATATACAAGTACATGTATACAGAGAACACTGTTCGAAACATCCACGATTATTTCTCAATTCCAGTTCTTCTCAGGACCACCAGTTCTCACAAAAAGAGATATTCTGCCCACATGGTCGTCACCCACTAGCTCATTTCTTATCAAGCCAAACACACTTCGAAAGTATGTGATACAACAATTTAAAAAAAACACCTGTTTGTGATTTGTTTGTGATGAAATAGATTTGAGGATTCCATGCTTTTCAGGGTTTACACTGAACTTTTTCACTGACCAGCCAGCAGGACCAGTTAGCTTCTCATTTCACTGACCAGCCAGCAGGACCAGTTAGCTTCTCATTTCACTGACCAGCCAGCAGGACCAGTTAGCTTCTCATTTCACTGACTAGCCAGCAGGACCAGTTAGCTTCTCATTTCACTGACCAGCCAGCAGGACCAGTTAGCTTCTCATTTCACTGACCAGCCAGCAGGACCAGTTAGCTTCTCATTTCACTGACCAGCCAGCAGGACCAGTTAGCTTCTCATTTCACTGACCAGCCAGCAGGACCAGTTAGCTTCTCATTTCACTGACTAGCCAGCAGGACCAGTTAGCTTCTCATTTCACTGACCAGCCAGCAGGACCAGTTAGCTTCTCATTTCACTGACCAGCCAGCAGGACCAGTTAGCTTCTCATTTCACTGACCAGCCAGCAGGACCAGTTAGCTTCTCATTTCACTGACCAGCCAGCAGGACCAGTTAGCTTCTCATTTCACTGACTAGCCAGCAGGACCAGTTAGCTTCTCATTTCACTGACTAGCCAGCAGGACCAGTTAGCTTCTCATTTCACTGACCAGCCAGCAGGACCAGTTAGCTTCTCATTTCACTGACTAGCCAGCAGGACCAGTTAGCTTCTCATTTCACTGACCAGCCAGCAGGACCAGTTAGCTTCTCATTTCACTGACCAGCCAGCAGGACCAGTTAGCTTCTCATTTCACTGACCAGCCAGCAGGACCAGTTAGCTTCTCATTTCACTGACCAGCCAGCAGGACCAGTTAGCTTCTCATTTCACTGACTAGCCAGCAGGACCAGTTAGCTTCTCATTTCACTGACTAGCCAGCAGGACCAGTTAGCTTCTCATTTCACTGACTAGCCAGCAGGACCAGTTAGCTTCTCATTTCACTGACTAGCCAGCAGGACCAGTTAGCTTCTCATTTCACTGACTAGCCAGCAGGACCAGTTAGCTTCTCATTTCACTGACTAGCCAGCAGGACCAGTTAGCTTCTCATTTCACTGACCAGCCAGCAGGACCAGTTAGCTTCTCATTTCACTGGTCCTTAAAGGCCCTGTACACTATTGGTAAGATCGAAAAACACAAATGTTCACAGATTCACACATAACTTACATGATTTAAAGTAAGTAATGGTAGAAAGGGTTCCTTAAAATATTTCTGCCTAAAATGCTATCGTTTCTGAGAAATGAGTTAAACAATAGTTTTTATCACGCGTGATAATAAACTCGATGTTTGAAAAACAGAAAACACATAAGGTCTCTTTTCACTATTTTCTCGCGACCTCGATGACCAATTCAGCTCAAATTTTCACAGGTTTGTTATTTCATGTATGTGGTTGATTACACAAAACATGAACACTGTCTGTGATTATTTTGTCAGCTCTACCAATCCTGTATAATACCTTTAATTCATATAAAAAATAGGGATGCTTTCTTTACACTGAACTAGCCAGCCAAACCACTTGAAGAGAATTTTGACCGGTCCTCGGGTGTTTTAACTGGTATTTGGCCAGCGGACCATTGTTAAGGGAAAACGCTGACTCCTTACCCTGGTATTTTAGTCAATATCTTCCATGTTAGTATATGGGATGTTATCCATAGCGTCTTTTGTGTACCCTTCTTGTACATCACGATTATCCACAGATGACTTCTCCACTCCTCCTACTACCTCATCCTCCTTCTCATCGTTGTCTTCTACATCCTTGTCTGGATCGCCCCCTGTCCCCGTGGCAACGTTGCCCTTTGTTGCTACCTCTGGCCCACCACTGCACTCCATGGGTAGGTCAGCTTCCAGAGGGATGGGTACATACGGGATGTACGGCTGACGGAGCCTGTAGAACAGTAAATACGCCGACTGTGTGCAGACATTCTTTTCCGAGATCAAGGAGACATGACTGTCATCAAACAGGCGCCATTCTGTCAATAATAAAAATGTATTAAAATACTTATAGAGCGCTTTATACAAGGGTCTATAGGCGCTACACAGAAAGAAAAAAAAATCAAAAAAAAACATGTAAACATTAAGCCAAAATACAAATTACAAGAAACAAGTACAAACTAAATGTTTAAGACAAAAACTCTAAGCCTATAAAAACAAATACTAGAATTAAGAAATAGTCCTGTTGACAAAGAAAATGGATGATTTTCGAACGTCAGAATTCCTACACTAATTTCTTTTTAAACTAACGATATAATTTGCGTTTTATAGTGATTAAACTGTACGATTTGTATCAGCTTTCGTAATTGATGTAAGAAGGCACATCGCAAAACTTGTACAGCTGTTTTTTTTTATAACTCTTGAATTTGTGAGAAAATAACGTCACAAAAGGTAACATTTTCTACATGACCAGTGTAGTGTAGTATCTCGCCTGCCAGGAAATGTCCTGGAATGTACATAGTACAAGGTCACCCGATTTGTTAACAATGTGGTCTTTAGTAGGCAGCATCAAAGCTGATCTTATTTTACTTACTCTTCGTATTGTTTTGCCAAATATGCCTAAAACCTGTTGCTGATGAGAACATTTTCAAGAAGCCATACAACAAATCCAAGAGTATTGAGTACAAGCTAGTTTACCAAGCATGAATGAAGGACCAGACATACCATGTTGATTTTTCTTCCAGCTTTCTACACTAGGGAGGCGACTAATGGCGGTATAATGACCCCCTAGAATACCTCCATGATGATTGATGACCCCATATAGGTCATACATGGGAGGTACAGGTCCCTTCACTCCATGGCAGTAAGGGGATAAATCCAAACCCCTGAGGAAAAAAATTAGTTAATCAAAATTAAAATTAAACTAAAACAGTAGTTAATATCAGCCCCGCTATTTGACCCTTAATAATAATATTAATAGTAATACAACATTTGTAAAGCGCCATCTATCTAAGACCAAACATATTCCAAGGAGGAAAAAATTTAACTAAGAAAAGCATACATTACAAGATACTTAGATTATCAAAGTTTACATATAATGTAATTATAAAGCACATTGAAGAAAGAATTGCACACTAACAAAAAACATGTGGAGAACAAGGGGGAAATATTATTTAGTACAAGAGCTGATCTACAAATGGTCTGCTTTGACAGGCTTTCCCAGACTATTTGACAATAATCTTCTTGATTAGAATCTGAATATCAAGACAGTAATATGAGAGAGACCATAGTGGCTGTGAGTGGCTAGCCTCAATGTGCCAATAGAGGCTACAAGTGGCTTGCACTTGTAACCCCCCCCCCCCCCCCCCCACCCCCACCCAGCTTTCATCATTACTGTTCTCAGTATCAAGCAGAGGGATTTTGAGGCCCCCTTTGCCGACATATTGGACACTGGCTGCCAAACTCTTTATTTCGATTGCTACAATCAAAATAAGCCTAGGTGATTTAGAGGTCTTCAAATTCTATTTTCTCGACTTTGACAGTTCTTCTCACAGAAGTATTGCCATGGAGAATAGGTAAAATATATTTGTTACTATTTACTTAACCATGACATATATAAAATACAAGGATCAACATAGCAACAATGGGACAGAAGTTCATACATACAATTATGACAATCAATCAAGTACATGCATAATGAAGAAAAACAAGTAAATATATTAACAGATAAATAAATAATGTTTTAAATATTTTAACAAATAATGAGAGCATAGAGAAGAGAAGGCCACAAAGAACAGAACTGTATTTTTGGCATGTTCTTGCTGTATTTTTATCCGAATAAATTCAATCAATCAAACAATCAACTGGAAAGACTGAGCATGCAGGAGGGAAACTTAACCATGAAAAGGGGAAAGTCAACCAAAATTAAGGAAAAACAAACAACACTTCATGCAGGTCAGGGGTCACTTGCATGACGTTCATCATCAGTGAGCTCTCAGATTCAAACTGATCAAATACCAGTCTGTCTCCGAGACAGAAAAATCAGAAGGAACTAGTATAATCAGATATCCCACTGTGAACGTAAAAGAACACAGAACACTTCAAGGACTTTCAAAGACTTTTAAGGACCGTAAGAATATTCATAATGATACACAAATTGGTGCACTATAAAGTTTACCTGACTGGATAGCGGACCATCTTATCAATCTTGTCTCTCCAGATCATATTCTTGAAGGAGAAACGTTTGAGCTGGATGATGAGAGAAGATGGCAGACGCCAAAGAGACATTTGCTTGGTTGCCTCACGGTGTTCCTTGCACTGTGGACAGTACCTTCAGATGGGAAACAAAAATGAACTAAGTATTTGTGACAGGCTCTGTGAAAATGAGTCACTTGGGGGGACAATTCACTTTTGAGTTTTATACATGGCTGTAACGAGCACACAACAAGCTTAATTTTGACATCTCTTACACACTTGTGTCATTTTTGGTTCAAAAGTTATGACCTTTTGAAAAACAAATTATGTCGATATCTGAAAATAACCCCTAATGGAGAAACGGCCCGTTTAATAAAAAACATCAAATATTGATGTCAAAAGAGAAATACTATTATTTTGTTTAGAGTCCATAGATACCACAATGTTCCTCAATTGCTACAGACTTGAAATTTATGGGGAAGTTTTATTAGTGTATTCACATGACGATGCAATTTTAATATTTTCAAAACTAATTATAAATGACCTTATTTGCATATCTGAAATAAATTAAAGGGAGACATTTACAATGCCTTGTAAAGTACAAAATAGGAACAAAAGGGTCATTAAAAACTGTTTTTTTTTCCATGTTTATCAACAACAACAAAAGTTTCTATTTAAGAATTATGAAAAGATAGACCCTTAAAAGGCAAGAAACCGTTTTATCACAAAATTGTATTTCAATTTTTGTTTAACCCTCCCAACACTCAACTCCCCCCGTAATTGAAAGTGGGTTGTGCGACAAGCGACTCATTTTCGTAGAGCCCGTCACATTTGTTGAAGCGTTTACACCATTAGGGATAAAACAATATGCTTCTGTTTTCCCCAACAGTGAGGTAAGAGCACTGTTATAAATATTTTCTGTTTATAAAGAGTAAATTTTGAAAATTCTGCTGTGTTTCTTTGTTTAGCTGTCCTCTTATAACAACATTTCTGTTATAAAGAGTTAATTTGGCCAGCCCCAGCAAACTTGCTGTAATGAGAGTCGGTTGTACATGTACGTGAATTGGGCAAATTCTCAAGTGGGTGATAATTACTGAATTAATCACAACCTCACAAGAAGAATTGGCTAACGACAGCATTCTAGCTGCTGGCTGTGTGGAATGGCTTCACCATTGAGTGTTGCTTTCACATTACACCTGTACCATATAATAATAATAATAATACGCAGTTCTTATATAGCGCTTTATACTCCCGATGGGTGTCTCAAAGCGCTCAGTATTTTTCCTACAAGGTAAGCGGAGACCTATTCCTTTGCATAGCACCATGTAATGGTTTACAAGGTGCTGTGGCGCAATATGCAGCCAATCAAACCAGGAACACCGGGGCGAACCCCTTCTCTTTACGATAAGTGCACTGGGTTCTTTTACGTGCATTACACAACACACGGGGCCTACGGCTTAACGTCCCATCCGAAGGACGAAGCATGTGGTTAAGTGTCTTGCTTAAGGACACACGTGTCACGACTGGGATTCGAACCCACACTCTGCTGATCAGAAACAAGAGCTTGAGTTCGGTGCTCTTATCCGCTCGGCCACGACACGCCACATATACTGTTCTATGCTTGCAGAGACGGTAGAATCTATTGTGTGACTGTAGCCAGTGAAGGATTGATAAGAAAATGGTAACGTGGCACTATTCACGCTATGACACTCCGCCTCCACTGCATGTGGTGGTTGCTTACAACAGCAGTACTTCAAGGTGCCAGGGCTCAATTTCACATAGCACTAAAAGATTCATCTTAAGATTTTGTTGAAGTTCATTCATGGCTGCAAGGCACTAAGTCGTGCTTTTCTGTGATTACGGCTGGCATAAGATGGTATTTTGTTTTAGGCTGGTGATTGTTTTCACATTTATGCAGGCCGTTTTAAGGTCCCAAACAGCCCATGTACTGCCGAGTTGAGAGTGTGTTTTGTTTTAGTCGATCCTGTTTGGAAAAAAGACCTTTCCAGGGTAAACTATAGAGGGCACATTAACTTTCAAATTGCTTGTATTCTCCAAGGATTCACATTCCATTAAAGTCCTTACCATGCTTCGTCTGGTGCCAGCCTCTCAGGCTCAGTGAAGAGATTAAGACAATTGTCTAGGGTGGTGCTCTTCTCTTCTTTATAGTGTTCATACACAGACTCATCTTCTGTGTATTCCTAAGGATTGAATCAAATTGAAAACAGCCTTTCAATGTTATGTCAATAGAGGGCAGTCACAAAGTGTCCACAAACAAATGCAAAACATTTGAAAGTAAAATAATCAAATACTAGTTTAACCCTTTAGTCACTGTTCCGCCCGAAACCGCCCAGCCATTTACTCACTGGACCGCCCAAAACCGCCCGAGATTAAACAACACTTTGTATCTTGGGTTTTACACATGCTAGCGGGTTGCAGCAAACAGCCGTTGAAAGAGCGTGATCTAAAGATTGCGCCAGTCTAAAAATATCCCGTGGTCACCATTGACAACCAAGTAATCTCCTTCCAAAGGTTCAAAGGTCGGAAATCTAGCACGACGTGTCAATGCTTCTGTGTGTGCGTACCGTATCGTATGTACAATGCATTACGCGCACACACGCACTATAATGTATACTACGAAAGCGACGATGTTTCGCTGGGCTTTCGCCATGTTTTTCACACATTATTGAAAGGAGTTTACATTGTAGAGGAAATTTATTGTTATCCATAAGTAATATAGACAAGATTGTTCGTTTCTAAAGGTATGTTTTGATATTATTTCAATCACTTTGTCAACATTTTGTTCTTGTTTGAAACGATAGCAAAGTTGAAAAAGTTGTGTGCACAACTTTCCGTGAAACACTGACGCTAAGTAATGCAAACTAACAGTTGTCTATTTTCGTTGGTGTGTCAACATATTTACAATCTGAAAGCTTCAATTCAGTAAAAGCAAATACATATATGTGTGAATCATTCGAAAGATGATTTTATCCTCTACAAAATAAACCAAACTTGTAATACAAAAAAATAATTACAATGGAAGTTATGATACGACTTCCAGATAGTGCATTAATTCGATGACTTTTCCCCGCCCTGCTCAGTGAGTAAATGACTTTGTTGAATTTGCTCGTAAGTGCTAAAGGGTTAACTTTCAAATGTATATGTACAAGAAAAAAAGTGTATACAGCAACCTTTAAAGAAATTCTACTGATTTAATCTCGGTATGGATATTTTCCTATAAATATCGCCTTTCAATTTATAGTTTTTTGGGGAGGTAACAGCCTTGACAATTCGCACTCTAATTCTAAAATGGACAAATAGAAAAGCCATGACTTTCAATTGCATTTTTATATCAAGGGAAGTAAACTAAAGACAAATGGTGGCCGTTTGTAACCAAAAGTTCAGAAGGTCACCAAAAAATCTCAGCTATGAAGGCTCGTTTGACCGCCGCCCTAGAGAGTGACGCTGGACGTTTAGGGAAAGTATTAAGACATCTACTTACCAATGATTTCGATTCCACCAGGACATGATTTTGCATTTTGGGATCGTTCCTCCAATCCATTGACAGGAAGTCATAGTGCTTGATGTTAATTGGTGTATCTCCTGAGACCAATGAAGAGTCAAGAATTTATCATGAAACTTTATACAGACCATTATTTATGTAATCAAAGGTACAACACAAACAAGTTTTACAGATTATTAAAAACAGCACCAGTCTCCAGAATTCCGAATAATCTACTGCGGCAGTAGAATAAATAGCAAGACAAGTTCTCAAAGAACAAAATCTACCTACAATGTAACACATGGTGTTACCGCAAACCAAATATACATTGATACCTCACCATGCAATGCCTCAAATACCATATAGTACCAATCCTGTTGATGACTCATTTAATACAACACACAAGTTCACATCTGCTAGGTATTGGCTACTTGCGGCTCAAAAGCTGGCGTTAGTTTATGCGTAATTTTTTCAAAAAACAACTTATTGTGCTACCAAAGAGTTCCTTTTACATGTGGAGCAGTTAGTTGCCTCCAACTTGTCCTGTAGGACAATGACCCCAAGTCTGCTTTATTGGACTTACCTCTGTCGGAGAGTCGTTCCCCGTTACGACCAATCGGGCCATGTCCTGACATATGAACTGGCTTGATGAAGAACGGTGGCATTGTCCTCTCCGGTAGCTGAGGTTGACCGTGAACAGTTGCTGAAATTCCAAAGAAATATTTCAGGGTAGGTTAGAAAAACATACATAAGTGACCAATCTGGGCCCACGACATTCTGCATTACAACCTCCTACACCCACAGAAGGACGCATTTTACAGGGTGCTGTAAGCACAGAATTGTGTATTAAGCAGGAAACCAGTCATAAGCAATGTAAACTACACAGTATATTGACTGGTAATCGGGCAAAACTTTTCTGTGCTTGGCAAAACTGTGTACTCAAGTGAATTTTTGCAATATACTGTAGCGTTGACCGGTGGTTGCGATGCACACAGCTTTAAATGACACAAGAATACAAATAACTGGCTTTTCTGTCCCTTGTTCCAGAGCTTTAATATACTCAACAAGTCCTGACTTTTACACGAAGAAGAAGGCTGAAGCCAGAGGACGCCCTCTCTGGTGAGCGGGTTTCCCCGATCGACCGGCAGGGGCAGCCAGCAGTGCTCCACTGCGGAGTCGTGCTGGCGCCCCCCCTAACGGTAGATCAGGTTGCCACAACAGTACTATATACAGGAACAATCATAATAAGCTAAGAGAAAAACTCTGCTAGTGCCAAATCGCGAGGCCATTATAATTTTTTGGGCAGTAACAAACACACAATTTTACCTTTAGCGACACCATCTGCTGTTTTCTGTTTGGTGGCATCTGATTCACCGTCCACAATAACCTCTCCTGATGCTACCTCACTGGAGCTAGTCTCACCCTCCATCGATTGCAAGTCTAGTTCCACCCTATCCTGTGAGTTGGCTGGACCAGCTTCATCACCTTGCCCTCTACCTGGTGTGGATGGTTCAGCCATTTCATTTGCATCAGAGGGGGGTTTGTTAGTTGGAGATGCAGCAGAGGTCGGTGGCTTGCAGGTAGCTGTGACAGGTGGTTGGAATATGTTAGTAGAGTACCTATGGAGTAAGTGGGAATTAATTGGTTATCAATTAACTTGTTTGTTATCGTAGGAAATATACAATATTAAATAATAATAACTAGAGTTAATGAGAATCTTTTTTGCGTCAGTCCAACCCTGAGGACCTTTACCAAAAAACAAAAACTCTTTTTGTTGCACCAAAAACACTTAATTGAGAGAATCCACAAAATGAATGTAAACTATTTCTTCTTTGTTTCACAAAAATCATCAATGGATGTTCTGAACATTAAGGCATCAGTGATAGAATTGAGGAAGTGGTGTTTTTTTATTTTTAAATGAGCGAAAAATAGAGGGAGACGCAAATGCTGTTTTCAAACTGTTTTTTGGTTTACATAACTTTTTTTTGTCTTTCTTTGATTTCACACATTATGTTAACCCTTTAGTCACTGTTCCGCCCGAAACCGCCCAGCCATTTACTCACTGCACCGCCCAAAACCGCCCGAGATTAAACAACACTTTGTATCTTGGGTTTTACACATGCTAGCGGGTTGCAGCAAACAGCCGTCGAAAGAGCGTGATCTAAAGATTGCGCCAGTCTAAAAATATCCCGTGGTCACCATTGACAAAAACCAAGTAATCTCCTTCCAAAGGTTCAAAGGTCGGAAATCTAGCACGACGTGTCAATGCTTCTCTGTGTGTACGTACCGTATCGTATATACAATGCATTACGCGCACACACGCACTATAATGTATACTACGAAAGCGACGATGTTTCACTGGGCTTTCGCCATGTTTTTCACACATTAATGAAAGGAGTTTACATTGTAGAGGAAATTTATTGTTATCCATAAGTAATATAGACAAGATTGTTCGTTTCTAAAGGTATGTTTTGATATTATTTCAATCACTTTGTCAACATTTTGTTCTTGTTTGAAACGATAGCAAAGTTGAAAAAGTTGTGTGCACAACTTTCCGTGAAACACTGACGCTAACGTAATGCAAACTAACAGTTGTCTATTTTCGTTGGTGTGTCAACATATTTACAATCTGAAAGCTTCAATTCAGTAAAAGCAAATACATATATGTGTGAATCATTCGAAAGATAATGTTATCCTCTACAAAATAAACCAAACTTGTAATACAAAAAAATAATTACAATGGAAGTTATGATCTGACTTCCAGATAGTGCATTAATTCGATGACTTTTCCCCGCCCTGCTCAGTGAGTAAATGACTTTGTTGAATTTGCTCGTAAGTGCTAAAGGGTTAAAGAGGGCTCTAAGGTAAAATGTAGTTTTGTGATTCATCCATTTTCCAACGGGTAGAATCCTTCTGAAAATGGGGAAACATTGAGAAGTCTCCAACCTCACATTAAAACGGAGTAAACTTTTACTGTGTTTGATACCCTTCAAGTGCATTTTTTGTCAAAATCAAACAACGATCGATGACGTCAAATTTCAAATATACGGTATGTAGTTTTTGTACGGAGAATTTTAAGTCCACTCCTGAGTTTTGATGATGTTCAATCAAAACAGCATTAGATTTGACCTTTTGACTGGCACAACAAAATTCCTCTTTGTGTTGTAGAAACCCATTTCGGCCACTAACATTCGGCCACTAAACATTCGGCCACTAACTATTTTTCACAGGTTAAGAGACTTGTAATTTTTTCCCCCGACTTTCATGAGGAATCCATCCATTGAAAAATGAGTGCATCACAAAACTGAATTTGACATTTGAGCCCCTCCTCAAACGTATGAATCTTTGATCGTTAGTTTTAAGTGTTAATGGCAACGTTCCATGGTTATTACCTTGCATATGCCTCCATGGCCTGGCTGAGTCTGGCATACGTACAGTGAGACACAGGAAGGCTGATAACAAACGGACACCCAAGAGGTTCTAGATCTCGTCTGCACGTCAGGTTGTGGGTTGGCCAGTGTTTCTTCTGACAGATACTATTCAAGAAAAACCGACAAAAATATAATGGTATCAAATATTATACAAATATTGGATGCGTGTCAGTACAAATATAGCAGAATATAATCACAAGGTGAAATCTGGACTATTCCATTCACAAAGTGAAGCCGAGTGAAATAGAATAGTCCAGATTTCAATGAGTCATTATAAATTCTGCCATATTGATGAATAAAATGCATCCTATATTTGTTTTATATACCTCACACATAGATACTTGTCATTTAATACCCCATATAATTCATAATTTATTTCAACAATATATAATACAAAGTTTTGAACAATTTGTAATTTATTTGAACAATAAGATATTCAACCGCTGTTAAAGACATAGCTATTTAAAGGTCTGTTTGGCTTTAAAGGGTATTATACAGGATTGGTAGAGCTGACAAAATAATCACAGACAGTGTTCATGTTTTGTTTAATCAACCACATACATGAAATAACAAACCTGTGAAAATTTGAGCTCAATTGATCATCGAGGTCACGTGAAAATAGTGAAAAGAGACCTTATGTGTTTTCTGTTTTTCAAACATTGAGTTTATTATCACGCGTGATAAAAAACTATTGTTTTACCCATTTCTCAGAAACGATAGCATTTTAGGCAGAAATATTTTAAGGAACCCTTTCTACCATTACTTACTTTCAATCATGTAAGGTATGTGTGAATCTGTGAACATTTGTGTTTTTCGATCTTACCAATAGTGTATAGGGCCTTTAAAGAGCGTTTGGTGTTCATAGCCATACACATGTTGGCAAGCAAGCCTATGCAAGCATGATAATAACACATAGCAAAGTCAATACATATGGTACTCAATGTAAAATCTGTTAGTAATAATAATAATAATAATAATAATACTTTTTGCGCAGAATTGCCGCAAAACAAACTTCAAAGCGCTACGTACAAAAACAATGCAATATAAATAAACAAAAGACATTAGCAGAAAAATTGTAAAAAAAGTTACAAAGTTACAAACTACAGGAGAAAATAAAATAAAAAGTATCGCTCACTGTCCTGCCAGTCTTTGGCATTACAAAGAGGTAAAAACGCTGCAAAACAGATCAAGGCAAAAGACAAAGCAGTTACAAAATTATACACTGCAAGAGACTAGTAACAATAAGCATCGATACCGGTAAAGAATTAAATACAAAATAATAATCAAAAACGAATACAAAAATAAGTGTGTGCGAAGCGCAGCTGCGAAGAACCAAAGTGTCCAATATTTATCACTATAGTAAAGTGTCCTATATTTATCACTATAGTACTCACCGGTCACAGTATCCTGCTCTGTAACACTTGGTGCAGTGTTTGAGGGAGTGATTCGACTCTCTTTCTTTCCTACAGTATGAACAACTAGCAACAGGAGGTGGCATCATCATCCGCTGTCAACGAAAGACACAAACAGTTTGTAACTTATAATGTCATTGAATATGAACATGATTGCGATTGGGTTTTTTTGAAAAAGAAGTATAAGTGATTACAGTTCATTGAGATAGGTTGGATGATTTCTTCAAATGGTAAAAAGAAAAACTTGATAATTGTGCTTAAAAGTGTTTGTAAACTAAAGCAAATGTAATAGATAAAACATAAACACACAATAATGTAAATAGAATACATAATATAAACAATAATTTGGGAGGCTTGTCATATTTACTTGCAGTTAAGAAGCCGAATTGTGAAGGAATGGGAGACTTTAGAACGCAGACTTACCAGGTAAATTTCTACTCTTTGCGTAGTTTTGAACATGCGAACATTGCCGAGAACAATGGATTTACCTGGTAAGTCTGCTGCCACCTAGCGTCCCAAAAGTCCCCCATTGGCTACAATGTGTTCGAGGAGGGATGCGAGTGCACCTTTGGCAGCCAGCCACATCAACCCGTAGGATCATGGAGCACAGCCAGAGATCCAAGTTGTGTGATTTTTGTTCGCAAGTATGGAAAACCATAGGGCCCGGATTAAAAACCCTCAGGGCATCAAACGTAAAACTCTACTCATCATACAGCTCAAGCCAGGTATCGTATTTTCAATACCTGATGCATTACAAGTTCTTGTTCGAAACTGAAGAGATAATTTCTAGAAGGCTATTTTGTTCTTACCTGCATCACCATGACCTCTTGTACGTCTTCCCCAGAGAGTTCCCTAGATAGGACTTCACATCTGCAGAAAACCAAAGAAAAATCCCTTTGAGTAAAGTCTTTACAATGGAGGCATACAGCTAAAAATCCCACCACTGCCCTCAATGTAGGAGAATGCTTTCAATATTTATGCTTATTTATTTTGAAGAAAACACATCAAATAAAGGACAGTAGCATACAAAAAACACTACTAAGATTCAGTATTCCATACAAAAAGGCAGTCTTGAAAACAAAATCTCAAAAACCCCTTCTCTTTTTCAAATATTCTGTATACGCACGCAGTTGATACTTCATTTAAATTTTTGCAATTTGGCACTTGGCCGCAATGGAATGTTTAATAATAAAACAATTCAATTAAAAATTATCAAAAGGGTCAATGATGATGAATGCCGATACAATACAGTAATTAATTGAAACAGTGGATTATAATACGACACATTTTCTCATGTTACACACTTAATGATCAATAATTAACAAATAGTTATATCACACACAATAAAACAGCAAGGATTCAATTTCATAACAGAGTAGATTCAAATTAATAACATCAAGTCAAAATATAACAAAAACATCATCAAGAGAACAAAACAGTCGGGAAATGTGAGTAAAAAGAAAGACTTGTGCACATTCAGTCATTCTTGAAAACTTTGGATTCCCAGGTGTACTGCTATAGTGTGGGAAGGAAACAATATCATGCACTTTAATATACAGAGTTATGTATACATGTAAAAGCAGACAGGAAAACAATTTTCATGTTTTTTAACATGACGCTTTAAAAATATACAACATTTTTAAAATGTACGCAAATATTGTACATAGTTTGGGTTTGAACAAAGAAAAATTGACAGGAGCAGGACTTGAACCAACGACCTCCAGATTAACGTACCGGCGCTCTAACAACTGAGCTATCCAGCCCTATGTTGGCAGTCTCCCTATTTTGTCAATATTTTGTTCGGGGGGTGCCAGTCAGAAGCCATATAACCGTTAGCTGCCGTGTAGCCAGGGATCACACCCAAGTATACGATACAACCTGGGAAGCAGCAGCCAGGGGATCACCCTTTTTTAATAAATATTGGAACAACATTATTTTCAAGTCCAACAAACCGCACCAAAAGTCACATTAGAATGTTTGACTCACACAAAGATGATATCGTTATTGGACACAGTGCTGAGACTGCTGGCTTTGTTGAAGATTTTCTGCACCCTGCTGCGATACATTTCAAACACCCGTAACTGAAAACAGAGAGAAAGACAACAACATTTATAATCTTTAGATTTCAAGAAATAGTTAGTGGCCCGACGTTTCGACCCTAGCAGTCTTTCTGCTTTCAGCCTTTGAGAAAGACTCTGCTAGGGTCGAAACTTCAGACCACTAACTTATTTTTTGCATTTACACCATAGGTCCTTTTGAATGGTAAGTACATACCTGCCAACATTCGAAACCCAGAAATAGGGACAAGCCTGGCCGGGGTCCAGGGGTCACCAAGGCGGGGTACTGTGAATGAGTGTTTTCTTCCAGGGGGCTCTGCATTGCAGGGGACAGTGCCCCCTGGAAGCTAACAGAACTACACAGCTTCCAGAGTCATTTGGGGGCTAAACATTAACATAAAGTAAATTAACTTTGAATGTGGAACTACTCCATAAAAACAATACATTAGTTCATTATTATTTGATAACACAGCTTTTCACCACCTTTCTATTGGTGTAGACCTTTGTATGTGGATTGTTTTGCTTGTTTTAGGAGGGCTGGACTGTATTTTGTGTCGAAGCAAGTTTCCCTCTTTGCCAGCATTGCTTGCTTGTGAGTGATCAAGCTGCTCAATGTAGATGTACTCATGCCACAGAAAGCGTGATGCCTACTTTTTGTTGAGCTTTTAATGCACAAGAAATCTGTGGCGTAATTATCGTTAAAAACGCAGGATCTCTTCGATTTACTGCCACTCATTTTGAAAATCAACTTACGGTTTTAACAAAATGGCGACCGCAACACCCTTCGTACCATCCACGACGTCGTCGACGAAGCAAATACATGTGCATAACGTATTATGTACATGTACATGTATGTACACACGCACACACTCACGCACCGCATGTATTGGCTTGACACAATAAACTTGGTACAAGTCCTCTCCACGAATCTCTCTACGCGTACAATGTTGTTGCACGGACTAAACGGACACTTTTTGAGGGAGCGCATGTTTCAACAAGTCTATGATACAACTAAACTCTTCATCAGTCGTTTACAACATTTGTTTTTATTGATATACACACACACACGCACACACCACATGCTTGACAAATGATTTAATAAACTTGATACAAGTCCTCCACACGAATCTCCCTCTACACGTGCGTACTTGTTCACTCACACGGCTACTTTGGGATGAAATGCACGTTCGCTCAGCAAGTCTAAAATACATCTAGTCTTGTTCTCAGCCGTTCATCATCAATTTTCTTACTTTTTAATAATAAAATCGTGAAATCTGAGAAACCGGGACAGTCCCGATTTTAGGCGTCTTTGAAACTCAGAAACCGGGACTGTCCCGGGAAAATCGGGACAGTTGGCAGGTATGTAAGTAGTTAGCAATAGCTAATTCTGTTACATTACAGAGGAAAAAACATCCTGACAACACAAATGGGATTCAAACCCACTGTACCCACTGAACAAGCGCTCCGGTCACCAGTCACGCTCGGTAGTCTAGCATGTCTAGTGGTTAAGACATCTGTCTTAGAATACTAATAATAAGAACTAGTTTTCATATAGCGCCTTATCTATAGGCAGCTCAAGTGCAAATGATCATTTTTTAAGACATGATTTTAAAGTTTTTGAACATTAAACAGCCACTGCCAGAAAAAACAGGGCAAACCCGTTCTCTTGGCGATAAGTGTAAATGGGTTCGTTAACATGCATTACACAAAACACGGGACCCATGGCTTTACATCCCATCTGAAGGACAAAGCAATAATTGTTAAAAGTGTCTTACTTTAGGACACAAGCCTCAAGACACGAACTCAAACCCACTCTCTGCTGAACAGAAACACCAGAGCTTGAGTCCAGTGCACTTGACCGCTTGGCCACGACACGCCATGCAAAGGATTATGGGTTTCAGGTTTGTTTGTTTTGTTCTTCTGGGTTTTTGGGGGGTTTTTTTTTGGGGGGGGGAGGTTCAGTAAGTTTCTGAAGTATACAGTACTTATAACACATGTTTGAATACGAACAACCAAACTGCACAACAGATTGTTAGCTTCACCTTTTTTTCCCCAGTGTTTGGCAGCCACACTGTGTAACAAAAAAGGTTAAAAGTTACATTTAAAAAAATATAAAAATAGAAGGAGTAACTGCATGTACTTACATTGACAGCCTGGACATTAGTCTTTTCAGCCATGATGGACTTAAGCTCATCTACAGTGGCATCCATCGACAACGCTACCACATACTGAAACGACATGTAATAAGCAGATCTTATTGTAGGAGGTGTGTTTAAATAAACAGTAGTTCCACCTTTTGGTAACCCCTGGAGTTATAGAGGTCAAGGAGCTTCTGGAAACAGAAATCAAGCACTAGAGAAGTGGATCAAAACAGGTTTTCTACATATCTAAAGAAAATACCACCTACCCTTTTCCACCAGGCAGACATAGAGAAGTCTGAATTCAGATAAAGTCTGAAATTTCTCAACCCTGAATAAGCTACCTTTGAAAATGTACACGGCATGAAAGGTTGCAAATATAACAGCCTGACTTACTGCTGTCAGATTTACACTTAGTGTTGTTCATTTTTTATTATTTCCTTTTCTTTTGCTGAAATGGTACGATACCAAAAACGTGTTCATGGAAACATGCATTACACAAACAGAGTTGATAAATTAAAAGGTTAGCGTACAGCTGAGGTACCTCCCACTATACACGAAGAAAGAAACTCATTATGTTGTACATGGGTATGGAATAAAGACTTTCATCAATTGGTGCATTTAGTCAACCCAAAAAGTCAGAAGGACTCAAACAAATCCAACCCTTACATCCACGTCCATGCTTTGATTTAGACCACAGGGTTGATATCATTTTATTTCTGGTCTAGTTTACCTTCACTGGTTTCCTGTAGTAGTCTTTGGAGAAGAAGTAAACTGGTAGCACTCTCTTCTTCTTGGGTAAGGGAACCGACAGGTGCATGAAGGGGTCAAAGGTTATGGAAACCTGCACAAATATATATAATTAAATATTGAAATTAAACTTGACAGCAAGTAAACAAAATTATTCTAATGACAGACATGCAACTTTATTATTGGCAACATAAAGAGAGAAAAAAGTGGAGTGGGATCAAAAATTTGGTTCCAAAAAATGTCAGACCGTGTTAGTTCGGGAATTAAAAGGAAAACCACACAATTTTGAGACATATTTGTGTGGATCATTATATTCTACTTTAAAAGCATCCTTCCATTTAACACAAACGCTTGTTACAGCCCAAAGCACCCAAACTGAAGGCAACAGGTCCCTTTTTACCCTGTGTTCATCAGTCCATACGTATTCAACTCGTGCAGTATCAAAAGGTGATTTGTATACAAAATTTAACCGAACAACGTTTTCAAAAAACAACATTGCATCTCGTGGTACCCTATTCTGGAATAACCTCAACTCGGATATTAAAAAGTCTCGTTCACTCAAGTCATTCTCTAACAAACTGAAACATCACCTCTTGAATATGCATTTGTAGATCTAGTACACACTTGTACAAAGACTGTTTGTTTTGATAATTATTTAATTTGACTGGTCTGGTCTCAATGTCATTGTCATTGTCATTGTTATTTTGTCCTTGTCGTGTCCAAGTCCTTGTCTGTCACAGGGAAATGTACAAAAGCATTATGCTTAACTTTTTTCCCTGCATGTTGGCTAGCATGTTAATTACACTTGATATTAGGCCTATTTTTGAAATTTCTATAAATCTTATTGTTGAATTAAGTGGCATCCATCTTCTCATAATTATACTCATTGTTATTTGTTTCAACTGTATGTTTAATTGTCATTGTCAGCATGAAAAATAAATGTGCATTGAATTGAATTGAATTGAATTGAATTGAATTGAATTGAATTGAATTGAATTGAATTGAAAATCATGAGTTGCCTACCTTTCCACATTCTGGACAGACTAATTTGGACTTGTATTGTCCTTGGAAGAGATCTACGATGAAAGAATCGTTGCGTTTCTTGTGTGCCTGCCAGGCTAACTCAGCAATTTCCTACAGAATGAAAAGGGTCAATGAATGAAAAAAATGACTCCAACAGTGAAAAATATTTAACATGTACAGCAACAACTTATTTGTAACCTGTTGTATCTCAAACAAGACAGGCTTCAGGCAAAAAACATCAAGTCTTTGCACTATGGGACAGTTTGAGAGAGCTACAACATTTTTGGCAAACACACAATTCATGTGAATGTGTATTTTTTTTAATGAGATATCGCCTAACTCACAAGGCCACGGACGGCCACTCAAGGTGAGGGCTACACATAACTGATTTGGGCTATCAACCCAAATCAATTGACACCAGGGGCACGTTGCCTCCTACTCCTGGGGCTGAAACAGGGTTACCCCCTTCACAGGCCTTGAGGATGTAGGCATGGGTATCATCCACTAGGAGCCTGTCTGGTAGAGCAGAATGCACTACCTTCCCAACTTTTTCGAAGCAATTATGGTTAAGTGCCTTGCTCAAGGGCACAAGTGTCATGACCGGGTATCGAACCCACACTCTGCTGCTGAAAACACCAGAGCTTAGGTCCGGTGACCTAGACCGCTCGGCCACGACACGCCACATGTACACTATATTATTGTGTAGTGCAACAACAGTCCTCAGTAATGCAGCGACTGTCTTAGTCATGCTCCTTGTTTGTAACTGCATTACTGAATACAAGTCCTCATTATATCACAATGGGGTCAGACTACTTTCCACTTCCAGGCTTAAGTCTTTCTAAAACGTTGGCCCTTTTCAAAACAGTGGCTTCAGCTTGAGGCTCCACTGTTGGTAGAGAGCTTCAAACAGGCAGGTGAAACCTAAAGCCAGAGCCGAAGGCCAAGCCATGGTTTCAATAAGGGGCTAATGCTTAGGCTATGGTTGAGGTTCAAGGGCGTTTGTAATATTGGTAAAAAGTAAAAATATAAATGTTCACAGATTCACACATAACTTACATGGTATAAAGATGGTCATGATGGGAAACTCCCTTTGAAATATGTTTGCTTTAAATGCTATAGTTATTGAGAAATGAGTAAAACAATTAGTTTTGATCTCATGAGTCGAAAACTCGATGTTTGAAAACAGTGAACACACTTAAGGTTTTTCCCCACTTTTTTTCTGGTGATTGCAATGACCGATTGAGCTTAAACTTTCACAGGTTGGTTGTTTCATGTATATGTTGGGATACACCAAGTGAGGATACTGGTCTTTGACATTTACCAAAAGTATAAACTCCCTTTAAGGGTTAAACATTTTATTACAAAGCCTGGTTCATACTCCACACAAATTGCGAAAGAAAGCAAATTTCTTTGCATCACAACGGGAAAACTGCCTGTGATGACTGCTTGCATCACAGCAACTCACTTCCCATGGGCTTTTGCATAAAGTATGAACCCGGCTTAAGGATTGACAGTTAATCTTTAGTCAAGCAATCACTGTTACCTCATCTGGTTTGTCGTCAGAGTCCTCAGCCTCGAAGTAAGGCTTGTGCTTCACTCTGTTCAAATCCTGGTGACAAAAAAAAACAACAAGGAAGAGAAAACTATCAGCAATGAGTTGAATTGTCGGCAAAGAGGTAACAGCCCTAGACTATTAAAGGCAAGGTATGCTTTTGGTAATCACTCTGAAAATTAATGGCAATAAAAACCTATCTTGTTACAAGTACAGCAGCTTTCGATTGTATAAAGCATTGTGAGAATCATTTCATCTTGAAGTAATGTGGTTATGGAAAAAGTTATCAGGTTTTATGCTCCAAAATTTGAACCTGATAAGCGTTTCTGTCAGAAACGTTTCTCAGATTGTGTACTCCTATCGGGATTATTCTTCCTGCGTGGACAAATTCGCTCCGGTTTTTCTGCGCTATCTCAAAAACGCTACCACCTTTTGAAGTGAAATTTTCATAAGTTAGTTTTATTGTATCTTTCTACATTTATATAGGATTTTTTAAAAAGAGCCGTTCCAAAAACCAAAGATATACTTTGCCTTCAAAAAGGTTATTGCTGTGATCAATACGCTTAAAGCCTAAACTGCATTGATTGATTCTGTCATAGGTTATTCTCTCTGTGAAGAAGTGCCAGCCAAAGAGTCAAGTTTTATGGCGAACATAAAACTGTTTTCGATGAACCAAATTATGTTTCCGACCCAGACAGTTCAAACTTGGATGGGACCGTCAAAACAACTCTCTATCATGTAATTCTTTTAACAATAACAAACCAACGCTATCACTTATGTTAGAATTGGAATGCTTTTATGCACCAGAACGGTAACAAGTGCACACTACCAACAGAGGGCGCTATAACACAGATATGTAGCACAGGATGTAATCACGTGTACTTCAATACTGCACACAACAGTGCCGCTGTTACAGAAGCACCACTGAGGTGCATGCACATGCAGAAAAGTTGCTAATGGCATACGTAATCACACCAATACTTATGGTCACAGTATGGAAGACCCCATAAAAATGTCACGTTCTCTCCCAATATTTATTCAAAACCTTAAAAAACACATTTTCAATGCATATACTTATGCAAATATTTAAACTGATGGAGTATGCCGTTAACACTTATTTTTTGCCTTAGTACATGTCACTTGTTTTGTATCTTTGTTTGTCTGTCATGATAGTCTGTTGTCCTTTGTTTGTCTGTCAATAGGTTAGGGTACAAAAGCAGAGCTTCACCCAAACCTAAATGTTGTCTAACTAACTATATATTAAACTTTTGGTAACATTATTTTTCGTCATAATTCTGTATGTTAACATGAGATTGTACTTTGTAATCATGCTAAAGGATGTAATGATGTAAATAATCAGTGTACATTAGTGACAACATTGAAATAAACGTGTTTATGAATGAGACATAAAGGGTAACCAAAACAGTAACTTTTAGCCCTTTTTGAAACTACGGCGTCAGCTTGTGTTTGAAGCCCTTACAAGAAGTGCACGTTTTCAAAACAATGAACAGAGCTTAGGCCGGAACCCTAGGTCGGTGCAAGAGGGGAACCAGACTACGTTCCCTTCCAGCTTTAGTTTGGTTAACATTGGTTTGAATAGAAGAAACTAGCATGGCTTTACCTCGTGTAGACCATCAAGTAAGAATGCCATGAATTCCTGAGCGTCGTGCTGCGCAAAGCCCATAAATTGACTAGCTTTGCTTGCAATGGTGTTCTGGAAAAGAACAAATAAACATTGTGGTTTAACTTAAACGTTACTTCATGATAAACAAATATATAAAAAACCCACTGATATATGTATATATATATATATATTTTCTTGTCAAGTTTTTTATATATCAATATATATAGCATCATCACATCATCACTTGCGTAAATGCTCCCAATCTCTCTTCCACCCTACAAGCATTGCATTAGCTTCCTGTCCGGGAGCACATCATCTTGAAGATTCTTCTCCTAGTCTTCCATTCCCTTAATGACACATCACCTGAATACATCAACGACTGTACATAAAACCCAGACAGCTTCGCACTCCTCAAACAACCTGCTCCTCGACATCCCAGGTTCCCTACACTCTTGGGATGATTGTTGCTTCTCACATGCCCGGCCATCCTCTTAGTAATCCACTCCAACTTAGGCAAGCAGACACTTGACTTGTTTCAGGACAACTCTTAAAAGTTATTTATTCCTGAAATTATAGCTGGGGCTTATTGGTTGCCTTTGTGCTTTCAGGAGTGTCATTAATGACAGACGTCAGGAGTGTCATTAATGACAGACGTCAGGAGTGTCATTAATGACAGACGTCAGGAGTGTCATTAATGACAGACGTCAGGAGTGTCATTAATGACAGATATCAGGCGTGTCATTCATGACAGACATCAGGAGTGTCAATATTGACAGATGTCAGGCGGTTCCATTCCTGATAGACTTGGCGCACTCGAACATCATCATTAATATTATTACTATTACCATTGTACCCTGAACATTTCAACGCACACCATGGTATTAATACGCACCTTGAGTTTAGAGGGAGCACAAGATCTGAATTTGCCCGACCAAAGTGACCTCATGAGCACAGCAAAAGTCAAGATAAGAGTACCACCGGTACCCAGCGGGTTACTGTAGTTGATCTCACCCTTCATATTAGAATCTGTGAAAAATCCATCAAAATAGGAAAGAAATTGAAATAAATTGTAGCACTTTAATGGCTAAATAGTAAAAAATATCTGCAAGAAGTTTTTGTAGCAACAACTACTTCATCAGATGCATTGAAGAAAAAAAACCTCAACCAGCAAGGTGAAGTAGCTATTTTGGGAGGGCGGGCCGCCCTCCCAAAGTTTAAGGCCGCCCTGCCAAAGAATTGGCCGCCCTGCTAAAATAATTGGCCGCCCTGCCAAAAAAATGACAAACAGACTATTTTTAGCCTGCACTTAATACGATCAAACGAGTAGCCGACGAGCCAAGCCCGACTTCCAAACCACAGCATTGGAATTGCGATCGTTCATTTTAGTATACAAACGTTAAAACACGATGCACACACAATCACATGGTTCTATGCATATGGTTCTGACTGCTGAGTATCCACTGCTGCACGTGCATCGCTCGGTAGTCCATGCATAGTGCATACACAACACCATGATCCAAAGTCCAAGCTAACCAACATTCCGCACGCTGTGATTGGCCGTTAATTACCATATTCATAAGAGAGCTTGCTAAACTCCAACGCAGTACACGTTCACGAGCCGATAAAGAATTGCAACACAGTGTGCCGCACGCCTGCAGATTGGTACAATGTACAGCCTTATCTCAAGTGTCTTTTCCTTTCACGTGCGATGACGTCATAAACCAACAAGCGCCATTTTGATGACGTCATATCGACGGGCGCCATTTTGATTACGTTAGTTATAAAGTGCTTCAATTTATTTCCTGTCTGCAATTACCTGACTAACACACCCACCACTTAGTATCATAACAGACATTCAACTTGGAAAAACTATATTTGTTTTGTTTATGTTTTTGTTGGCTATAAAAAAGCTTCCAGGCATATGTGACCTGCTCCGACGAAATGAGCGTAAAGTCGCAGAATGAGATTCGGCAATAGGGCCATGGAAAGTCAAAACTTGTAGGGGTGTTTCATTTTAAGATTTATTTGTGATTGTGTGTGACAAATTATCTTCTTATTCCTAGAGCTTTGTTTCAATCAGAAACTTATAAGTACATGCTTTAATACTTTTTTGACATGCATTGTCTTTGCGAATTACTGCCGGATCAAAAACAAAAGCTTAAAAGAACGGAAGTTGTTGCCTTTTTTTTACTTTTTCAACCGTCTTTTTCACCCTCTTATTACCCATAACCCTATCCACTTTGGTATCATCCGAAAGCGTACAGCCCACTCTGTCTATATTTGGTACTATAAACCCTGACCCCTTATGTATTATTCATGTTTTTTGCAAAGATCGACGGGCATTATGACGTAAACAATGCGTGCTTGTCGAAACATCAGGCCATTAACTATTTTTTGCATTTATACCACAGGTTCTTTTGATTGGTAAGCAGTTTGCAACAGCTAACTCTAATTTCTTCACTTTAAATGATGCACAAATATTATTTTGATTTAACCCTTACGCCAATGTGTGATAAGAACTGTATATTCAAAATCCACAGGCCGATCCAATCTATATGAGCTATCAAGTATGGCACCCAGCAAGAGAGGCATCAAGTCGCATTCCTTTTTGGTATTGTGACATGTCTACAGTATGCAGTCTAAGGTGACCACGTAGGATCACGTCAAAATAGACCTTTCTATTGCAACGTTACAACCCAAGTTTTTGCCAACCGAGGTTGGAAAACTATGGAAAGCCATAACTGCAAATCAAAAACAGATAGCCATACTTTGTAGCAATGTTACACAAATATTCAGAAATAGTGTTAATTTTGTTGGAAACAAAATCGACCAATCATGGAAGGTATATCAGTTCATGAATCTTTACAGAAAATGTTGGATTTGGTCACAACATTTTTCAACACGATTGAATGTTTTGCTATCATTCGGCCGTCCATGCCAACCGGCGCAATTTGTTTATCAACAATGTAAAGGACTATACTTGCATTTTGACACGTGCGCAGCATACTAAGCGTCATAAAAGTCCTGAAGGTTTTTAACAAGCATGCGCGCAAAGCAGTCACTTCTATTTTCAGTACATCCCCGCCAGGTGTTACTGTTAGTAACGAGAGGTATCAATACGGCATGCTGCCAATGGTGGCCAGGCTGGTTCGAATCCCTCCAAGGTTCCCTGCGTTAATAACAGCACCTTGCATCCTCTTGCAATGTGGAGCAATTTCAATTAAGTTACAACATTTCTAAGAAAAACCATTGTACTAAGTGGTGTTTACGTACAAGCATGGCTCAAAAAATGGCCAATACATTCACTGTTTCTTACCCAGCATATAGTCCCTCAGTTCTCTGGTGTTGGCCAAGACCTGAAGGACGCTATTCATGAAGCACGTATTCCCCAGGTTGTCCAGTCCAGTAAAGCCTGGATTATACAGCTCAGGCTTGGTTACCGTTTGACTGGTACCCGGTAGGTGTGACTGAGGGGGCACGGTGCATGTGGGCTTCTGTCACAATGATAAAATAGTGTCAAAGACATGGTTTATTTCAGTTGTCACTTAAGGGTAAAATAACAAATTAACTGAAGAGTACCGGTAAATGAAAAACTAAATTATCAGACCACCTGACAATTTTGCTGGTTTTCAACTGCCAATATTTGTGGTTAAATTTGAGCAGGAACCACAAGGCCTTACAGTTAGAAATACTACTTTTTCCAGGTAAAACGGTCAGGATTCCCAACAATATGTAAAAACAGTTTCCCCAAAGAAGTGATTCCAAATGTCTACCTGCTGCCGATTATCCGCCCCCACATCCACTGATTTAGCTCCGCCTACAGCCCCTCTCAATACCTCTTTCTCTGAGCCTATGTCTTTGGCCATCTCCCCTGGGTCTTCTTTATCAGAGTTGGATGAGTTAGCCGAGGATAACGGCATCCATTTACTGGAAACACCTGCCGATGCTGCTGGACTTGCTGGTAAGAGGACAAAAATGCAAAAATAATAATAATAATAATAGGGGCTTCTTATATAGCGCTCATATCCGTCACTCAGTGACGCTCAAGGCGCTTCAACAGTCAGTATTTTCCTGCAAGGTATGTGTAACTACGTTTTGAAGTACGAGTCCTATTCCTTTTACATAGAACCTCGTAATGCTTTACAGGGTACTGTCGGCGCAGGGAGAACCCCTTCTCTTTTCGATAAGAGCACTGGGTTCTTTTTAGTGCATTACACAACACATGGGACCAATGGCTTTACGTCGCATCTGAAGGACGAAGCAATAATGGTTAAGTGTCTTGCTTAATAAGGACACAAGTGTCAAGACCGGGAACCCACACTCTGCTGAACAGAAACACCAGAGCTTGAGTATGGTGCTCTTATCTGCTCAGCCACGACATTCTTAATGAGCTAGACTCAAGATCTTGGCCTAGCTTTAGCCAAATTCAAAGCATGCGATTACCATCTTTACTTTACAGGGCAAGCACTGAATTTCTACGCTAGCAGTGTCTTGAAGAATGCCTAGTAACGTGGAACACGCATGCACCCAAGCAAAAATTCCCAGCCAACCTGTGAAATACGCTTAACGTAAGCGCCTATTCTTGGCTTATGGTAGCAGAGCCATGACACTGGGCCTTGGTGTTGTCAGATTGTGGGTCGAGTTCATGGTCCTTGAGCCAGACACTTGACTGTGGTTCCTTTGTCCTTCAGATACAGCATTAAGCCTTAGATCCTCTGTTTGTGTAATGCTTGTCAAAAAATCACTTACACTGATTGTAAAAAAAGTAGGATTCACCTCGTTGTGTTTCTGGCATGGTTGGTGGTTGGTTGGCGGCAGATTGCGCCACTTTACCTTATAAGCCCTTTTTTTTTTTTTTTTTTTTTTTTTTATGAGATATCGCCTAACTCACAAGGCCACGGACGGCCACTCAAGGTGAGGGCTACACATAACTGATTTGGGCTATCGACCCAAATCAATTGACACCAGGGGCACGTTGCCTCCTACTCCTGGGGCTGAAACAGGATTACCCCCTTCACAGTCCTTAAGGATGTAGGCATGGGTATCATCCACTAGGAGCCTGTCTGGTAGAGCAGAATGCACTACCTTCCCAACTTTTTCGAAGCAACTATGGTTAAGTGCCTTGCTCAAGGGCACAAGTGTCATGACCGGGTATCGAACCCACACTCTGCTGCTGAAAACACCAGAGCTTAGGTCCGGTGACCTAGACCGCTCGGCCACGACACGCCACAAAGGTGCTATAGAAACAAGTCTCATAATTCAAACATGGCACATACCTGTAATCAAAATAATGAGTGCCGAGGCACCTGTAAAGCGCTTCATGAGAATTGCGTATTTTAGTCATTAATATTTGAAGAATAACAAATTCAAGGTATGCAATTCCGCAAAAGTATGTTCCCGCTTTATGAAATTGACTTACAACTACATTGATCAATGGGTGTACAGGGAACTTGTCTAAGGTTGCAATTTCTTAGCAACACAAACCTTTTGTCACGACCCTCTCCAAGGAACCCCAGCGCTCATTAAATTTCTTCTGAAAGTGAAAGTTCAGTCGGTACGGGCTAATCTTGAAATTGCACTGCTCCGGTAAGATAGAACTCCTGTGGAAATTGCCAAAATAACAAAGAAGGTTATACATTTTTGTAAAACATCCTGTTTTTCATCAAAATGCGCAAAGTAAAACTGCCAAAAACTACCTTCGAAAATTTGAGGCTTTCTTGTCAAATCAGAAAACAACAAGAATGGTGTGTTGACAAACACAAATGCCCGCTGATTTGAGTTATCGCTCGTACACCTTTATTTTGTTTTAGCCATAAATGACCATAATGAGGACGCTGAGGAGGTCCAAAAGCAGCTAAAAGCAGCAAAATGAAAAGACGATTCTGTTGTATTGTGAAGTGAACTGGTTTGTGATAGCACTAGCACTGGGCAGTGCTCAATGCACCAATATGCGTTGAAGTTTGCTGGGGACTGGAATTGCACATAGACATACAAAGGCTGTGTAGACCCTGCTAAATGCAGCACAGTGCAACAGAGTATGACTCCACTGCTAAATGCAACAAACTGCAACTTTTACCATACAGCACATTTGATTGTAATTGGCAGGGATAGGATTAAGGGGAGGGGCTTCAAGACTGTCTATGACTGACTTACTTCAAGTGGATAGTCCAACTGAACAGCGTCTCTTCAGTGACGTTGCTGTGAAGTTTCAGAAACGTGTCGTCACTACAGCAGGGAAAAATCATTTCTATATTAAACAGTCTACTTGACAGGATAGGTGAATTGCAATGACAAAACACATTTAATTTAACATCGATTAAATTGTTAAGGCAACCGCTGCTAACATATAGGATTTGAACTGCCTCTAGCTACTGGGCAATCTCTGTGGTCTAGTGGTGAAACGTCTACTCTAGAATGGCAAGTGTCGTGGGTTTGAATCCCACCAAAATAATCTGCTATTGATTTTGTTTTCACACGACTCGAAAAAGTTGAAATCAAACAATTTTCTTTATCCTCCATGCAAATTTAACATCTACTAAGCGGTTAATTTAAATTTGATTTCACATATATAGGCTGCGTATTAGTTAGTTTAAACCATTTAATTATCTCTAATTTATACCTTTAGGGCCCATTTATTTCTGTTTAATTATCTTAATTATCATAATTTCTTCTTGAAAGAGACTGTCAACAACAGTCAACTAATTACCTTGTCCTGAATCTGACTGTCATTTCTTGATCTCTGAAATACACGTCCACAGAGTCCTTGTCGACTTGTTTGACAAAAATATGAAGATCTAAACTTGAAGTATCCTTCGTAAAAAATAACATATATTGAATAACTTTGTTGTGATTCAAAAGATTATGGTCAAATCTTATTAAATGGGTAAGAAGCAAAATAAATAGTCTTGTTAAAAAGAAAAAAAATATCGTTCTTACTTTTTCAAACCAGTCGTTCTTGGCATGGTTGATGATGTATGCTAAAAAGCAAAAAAATAAAAAATGTTACGTATTGAACCAGAAATATTTTGTTAAAAAAAGCTAGGCGGACCAGTGGAAGAAACAAGCATAATTGGTGCTAGAAATCCCAAATATGTACAGATCTGCTGATTTTTCAAGGTATAATTAAAATGAGGAAGTCAAAGATATGAATTTAAAGTGTCAGAGCTGTGTATTAAGAGAGTTGCGACATGGAGGAACCAGTTTTCTTTGGTCACGTTGTTGATGGACGCCATTTTGGGTCCAAATGTAACACAACCTAATATAGTCTGGCACCCTGCAGGTTTTTTAAAACCAAAAATGGCTTCTAATCGCTTGTTGTCGCAACTCTCTCAATACACAGCTCTGCACAGATACATGTAAGTAAAACAGATATAATAATTACGAGAACAAGCATATACACAACAGAACAAGAGAAAACAATACTAAAACTTTAAAATCTGTAAGCATTGAAAAGTTACGTGTTGACATGTACGTGTTGATATGTACAAAATCAAATAAAAAGCAAACAACAACAAAAACACCCAGCAGCAAAACCACGGCAACAAGTCCCTCTTCCTTCCCGTCCCCCTCCTCTCTTCCACATATGAGAAGCTGCCAAGACAAAAGCTTCCTTCCTGCAAGATAAAGCTTCCTTCCTGCAAGATGCTTAAAAATAAACCCTGGAATAACCTCTTTGAGGCTCTTGACAACTGGGCAAAAGGAAAAACATCCAACAGGACACAGAATATAATGGCTTGGAGAAAAGACAAGCAAAATCAGTCTTGTACATAAATCATAACTGATTGTGAATTTCATACAAAATGTATAAAAACAAAATTAAGCTCATAGACACCCTTCCATATGATACCATGAGCTCAAACAGCACCCCCACTGAGGGGGGAGGTAAATCTGTCATTGTGCATGGCACATACAAAAATACGCATTTACAATTTTTGTCCTTAATGATGACATACATGTAAAGAATCAATAAATCAAATATGATCGACAAATACAATGGAGAAGAACAAAATAAGCAGATCATTTAAGCATTTATTCAAGAGACCACATTAGTTCTATAAATATTGAATAAAGTAAAAATGTGGTGCACAAAAAATACAGTTTCATATGGATTTAAAACAACAAAATGTCCACACAATTTGTTTGATGTTCATACCTTTAGGTGGGCATTGGATTTCAACATCTGACAGAGCAGGGGGTACTGGAGCATGGCTAGATCGCTGAAGGGATGGGGCCGGGGGTGGGGGTGGGGGAGGGGGAGGGGGAGGGGGAGGACATGGGACGGCTTCCGGAGTTTTGGAAGATGTGCTGGTGTCGACAGGTGATTCAGATTCATTTCTCGAAGGGTCCGAGGAAGCCTACCAAAAGAAAATAATGATGCTCAGGTGTAATTCAGTTACAAAGTACATAATAATGGTTATTTTTCATTGCCTTCGCTACTAAGACGGGTTCTTTTTTTCATTTCCTGACATGCAGGGAACTTCGGCCCTGTCCGAATTGGCGGCTCATGCTACGGCTAAGGCTAGTTTTCTGCGTCATCATGCGGTGAAGTAAAGAATGTCCTTAGCAACACCCTTAGCAACAGTCATAGCCGTAACTGTGGCTGCCAATTTGGATATGGCCTTGCATATACTCAAGGTAAGGTGTTGACCTTAGAGGACTTTGGGTGTCTTGTCAATGCTTTTATTTCTCTTGTAGTTAGGAACCCTACTTCGACCTTTCATTTCACATGTTACCCCTCCTACAGTACTTTCTACACCATTTGCCTGGAAGCTGACAAACCATAAGGGAATACTGAACTGCAAAGGCTGACTTACTTCATCTATCAAAGCCAAATTGAATGATATTGAATGGTCAGACAGTAGGAGGGTTGGACCACAGTGGATGATATTGAATGGTCAGACAGTAGGAGGGTTGGACCACAGTGGATGATATTGAATGGTCAGACAGTAGGAGGGTTGGACCACAGTGGATGATATTGAATGGTCAGACAGTAGGAGGGTTGGACCACAGTGGATGATATTGAATGGTCAGACAGTAGGAGGGTTGGACCACAGTGGATGATATTGAATGGTCAGACATTATGAGGGTTGGACCACAGTGGATGATATTGAATGGTCAGATAGTAGGAGGGTTGGACCACAGTGGATGATATTGAATGGTCAGACAGTAGTGGATGATATTGAATGGTCAGATAGTAGGAGGGTTGGACCACAGTGGATGATATTGAATGGTCAGACAGTAGGAGGGTTGGACCACAGTGGATGATATTGAATGGTCAGACAGTAGGAGGGTTGGACCACAGTGGATGATATTGAATGGTCAGACAGTAGGAGGGTTGGACCACAGTGAATGATATTGAATGGTCAAATAGTAGGAGGGTTGGACCACAGTGGATGATATTGAATGGTCAGACAGTAGGAGGGTTGGACCACAGTGGATGATATTGAATGGTCAGATAGTAGGAGGGTTGGACCACAGTGGATGATATTGAATGGTCAGACAGTAGGAGGGTTGGACCACAGTGGATGATATTGAATGGTCAGACAGTAGGAGGGTTGGACCACAGTGGATGATATTGAATGGTCAGATAGTAGGAGGGTTGGACCACAGTGGATTTTGAATGGTCAGACAGTAGGAGGGTTGGACCACAGTGGATGATATTGAATGGTCAGATAGTAGGAGGGTTGGACCACAGTGGATGATATTGAATGGTCAGACAGTAGGAGGGTTGGACCACAGTGGATGATATTGAATGGTCAGACAGTAGGAGGGTTGGACCACAGTGGATGATATTGAATGGTCAGATAGTAGGAGGGTTGAACCACAGTGGATTTTGAATGGTCAGACAGTAGGAGGGTTGGACCACAGTGGATGATATTGAATGGTCAGACAGTAGGAGGGTTGGACCACAGTGAATGATATTGAATGGTCAGACAGTAGGAGGGTTGGACCACAGTGGATGATATTGAATGGTCAGACAGTAGGAGGGTTGGACCACAGTGGATGATATTGAATGGTCAGATAGTAGGAGGGTTGGACCACAGTGGATTTTGAATGGTCAGACAGTAGGAGGGTTGGACCACAGTGGATGATATTGAATGGTCAGACAGTAGGAGGGTTGGACCACAGTGGATGATATTGAATGATCTGACCACAGAGGGTTGACCACAGTGGATGATATTGAATGATCCGACAGTAGGAGGGTTGACCACAGATATTGAATGGTCTCACTACCTTGAGATAGGGCCATGTCTCTCCATGTACAGCTTTCTCTATTGTAATGCAGACTTCCTCATTCTCCACAATGAACCTGCACGTTGGTCGATTCACCTCCTTGTTGAACACACAGCGCCAGTACCTGCCATCTGTTACAAAAGGTTTCAAGATCCAAAATTCTTTTAAAGGTACATGTATTATACAAGATTGGTAAGAATAAAAAACATCATTGTTTAATCTTATATGAAAGCTTACCGATTATAAAGTTCATACAACAACCATTTTTTTCTGTGAAATATTTCCCTCTGAAATGGAAGTCAAATTATATTCGAGAACAGTGTATCTGAAAAAAATACATCTATGCTGCAGCATGCATGGGATAACTCACACACCTAACACACCCGAAATCAAACTGGTACTCTGCACATACTTTCACTTTCTCCACTCTATCCCACACTACCACTCTGTCCACTCAAGCACACCAGTTAAATTTCCAAGACATTCCTGAGGGACTTTGCCCACAGAACAAAAGAAACAGACTCTAGCAATGCCTTTGTATTTATATTACAAGTACTGCTGCTGCACAATAGCACTTGTACACCTGCCAAAACTATACAGTGTAGAATAAATTCACTACATTATATCTTATTGGCATACTGGCACTGTTTAACATTCAAAACAACAATGGATGATAATGAACAGTCAGACACAATGTGGCTCAAAAACAAACACTCATTCACATTGATCATGTGATGTTAATGATGTTTTGAAATACCAGAATGTAGTGTGTTTGTGTTTCATACACGTCACGCAGATCTATGTACTTTTTAGTTTAAGTGCAAAGTATACCTTTGGTTTTGGAAACTGCATGATTGTTTTAATCCTAGTGTAGATATACAATAGGTGGTAGTATTTTTGAGAAATCAACGAAAATGTTGAGCGGTTATGTCCACGCAGGAAGAATAATTCGCAATTGGAATACACAATCTCACAAACAATTCAAGAATAAACCATTTCTCAGATTGAAACTCCCTTGAATCCCATGCTCTAAAACCACATTCCTTGGGAGGGAATCGTTGATCATAATGTTATTCATTATCAACAGATGCAGTGCTTCTTTACCAAGTAAGTTTTTCCAGTCATAAATTTTCGGAGTAATTACCAAAGGCGTACTCTCCATCATGAGATCAAACAACACGAATAAAAAAAGAGAAAGTAACCAAACCAACCAGCGAGTCTCAAGTGGAAATCTTTACTAGTGACCTCCACATCTACATCGTCGCTAGTCACTACTGGCCCAGTAGACAGCTTAATCGTCAACTCTGTATCACTCTGCTCCCATGTGTGCACAAGAACCGAATCCTCTGTAATCAAATCATAACATCATCAATGCCAACGGGCAAACTTAAAGACTAATTTCTCTAGAATGAACCAACGACCTCCGGTTTATTATGCCGGCACTCAACCAACTGAGCTATCTAGCCCTATGTTGGCGGTCTCCCTACTTTGTCAATATCCTTGTTCGGTGGGTGCCAGTCAGAGGCCATTCAACCGCAAACTGCCGTGTAGCCAAGGATCACACACCCGAGTATAAGATACAACCTGGGAAGCGGCAGCCAGGGGATCGCCACATCTAAGTTTACGATACAACCCGGGAAGCGGCAGCCAAGGGATCGCCACATCTAAGTTTAGGATACAACCTGGGAAGCGGCAGCCAGGGGATCGCCACATCTAAGTTTAGGATACAACCTGGGAAGCGGCAGCCAAGGGATCGCCACATCTAAGTTTAGGATACAACCTGGGAAGCGGCAGCCAGGGGATCGCCACATCTAAGTTTACGATACAACCCGGGAAGCGGCAGCCAAGGGATCGCCTTAAGGGGATATTACTTTCTTTCTTTTTAATATCAAGTTATAAACCACGAGGGAAACTGACTGGGTAAATTGATGTTTTCAGGTATTTTCACAGGTCGGTTGAACTGGAGAATGGGAATTTAATTTTCTACCCCAAAAACCAACAATATCTTCTCCCTTTAACAAAGCAGTAACAATGTTTGTCCATGTGTATCGCTATCGTACTTTTTAATAAGTAAGTAGGGAAGCAGGAGGGGGGGTCTAACCTTTGACTGTGGGCAGTCCACTGTCGGTCTACTTATAATAATAATAATAATAATAATAATAACAGTAAGAGATATTTATATAGCGCATAATGCAGGAGCCTCTATGCACAACACAAAACATAAAACATTGAAATGAATATAAAAGCAAGTTACAAAAATAAAGATTCAAACAAATGAGTTTATAAAAGTCCCTTGAAAATCTGAAGAGAGCCAGCTTGGTCGTTCCATAACAAAGGTGCAATGAGGTTAGAGGCTTCAGTAGGGATTGGCCAGCAGATTGATGAGGACGAATAGGAATATATTTATGGAGAAGATCAAATATATAGTCAGGAGATGAAGAGCTTTGAAAGTAATGAGTCATAAACGCTGTATATTTGGTTTGCGGTAACACCATGTGTAATATCTTCTTTGTTGTGTAGCTTGTTCTTCAGAACTTGTCTTGCTATTTATTCTACTTTCGCAGATTATATTTCAGAAATCTGGAAACAACTTAGTTCTGGAAAGAACTGTCCCGAGCACTTAATTAAGTAGTACCTGGGGAAGTTGGAAACCGGCCGGGACTACTACTTTCACTTACTAGAGCAGGCTAGTTGAAACATTGAGACCAATTAATAACTCACTCTGCGGCAGCGCCCCACAATCCACTAAGCGAAATGAGTAGGCCTAGTCCCGGACGATTTCTACCTCCCCAGGTGGTACTTAACATGCTTAATAAGCAGTACAGTTCTTTTCAAAATCTACTCTGGGCAGTAGAATGGATCGCAAGACAATTTCTCAAAGAACAATTTACACAGCAAAGTAGATATTATGGTGTTACCGCAAACCGTAAATACACATTGATACCTCACCATACAATGCTTCAAAACCCATATCATATAAACCTGCTACATTGCATCATGTCTTACCATTCTGAGCCATGGTCCAGGTTGACTACACAGAAGAGTTTCAAACAAGCAAACAAAACAAATCACAGAATCACCAAATCTCTGATCGAAGGAAAGCCTTCTCCAGTACCTGTATCATCACAAATAAAAAATAAGCAAACATGTCCATGAAACATTTTCCCTTATTATAACTAGAACTGATTTTGGGTTGAACAAGGAAAAACTTGTAACTAGAACTGGTGGAATAGACAGTTTAACTGGTCTGCTGGGTGAGGATACATAGTACCTCAGCCTTATTCCTAGAAAAATGAAGTTTGTTCCCTAATTGTCTCCACGAACATGGAAGATAGCGGAACGAACCTACCCCCTGAGTCCTAGTCCTAGAATTATGAGGTTCATTCCGCTATCGCCTCAATTACCTACTCCTGGAACTATGGGTTTGTTCCACTATCATCTCCTTGTGGAGACAATAGCTGAACAAACCTCATAGTTTCTAGGAGTATCCACGACCAAGGAGACGATAGTGGAACAAACCTCATAGTTCTAGAAGAACCTCAGCCCCCTCAGCAATTTGACAAAACCCTGAAATATTCGGTCATTATAGTAAGAAACATCTAAGGGTGCTGAAACATGGCCTGGAATTATACGACAGGCCATGGCTTCAATATGTTGAACCAGTCTTAGCCCTTGGTCAGTTGTACTCCTAGAGTCCTAGAACTATGATCCTCTCGATAGCGGAACGAACCTCATAGCTCTAGTAGGAGTACTCCTAGAACTATGAGGATCATTCCACTATCGTCTCCACGAACCTCATAGGTCATCATGACCAAAATCCTATTCAAAACTTTTGGCCCTTCATGTTTAGGCACCTAAATGGTATGCAGCAAGCAACGCTGGTCTACAGTAACCAACGGTCTATGTTTTAAATGTAAACCGTGATTCTAAATAGCGATTAAAATTTATCATTTTTTGCAACTTTTTCTTGGCGGAGAGGATTTTCTGGACCCTTAGCCGAGCTCACTGTGAGAACAAACAACATGTAGAGCTTATCTTTGGCGAGATCTGGTTTCAAAAGAGAACTCCAGCGTGTGCATGAATGTGAAGGTTAAACAGTTTTGAATTGGATTTTGTACATGATGACCTATAATGAGGTTTCTGGAGACAATAGAGGAACGAACCTCATGTCATACTAGTTGGTGCCCCTTCACAAGTTTCCAGTAGATTTTATTAAGATTTCCAACAGAACTGTTCTTTTCAAAAAGAAAGTGCAACAAACTTCATTCATACATATGTAGCTCTTACATGTAGTCACTCTAACATTACAACTCTTACGTTACTCTTATAAAGCCTGGTTCACACTTCCTGCGAATGCAAATGCTAAGCGAATTTTGACGTCACAGGGCTGTTGTTGTGCCGCAGGAGTTGAGCATAAGTCAACTCTTCCAAATTATTTGTTGCAAAATTGTGACGTCAAAATTCGTATTGCATTTTTGCATTCGCAGGAACTGGGAAGTATCAACCGGGTTTTTAGTCCTGTCCCTTGTTAAATAACTTTATACCGTGGAAGTAGAAATACAATTTTATTGTATTATACGTGCCTATTAAAACACTAAACTTAAAGACGGGATCGGGACCAATCACTACAATTATCCCAACTTACAACATAGAGCAAGGCCTGGTCCTTGCTCTATGCTTACAACTAGCACATTCTACATAGTACATTAATAAACTATTGTTGTAATTGAGTGCAAGCAAGTTAGACTCTTCTTGTCTTTGTTGTAGTATAATAGCATGGTAGGAAGAAATTTAGTAAGTGTTTTGTTGGTTGCTTTGCTGTCGATGATGTAGATTTGATTATAATTTGTTTATTTATTGATTGATGTATTTATTTACTCATATTTTTTACTCCCTTTTTCTTTTCTTTTTTAACTAAATAATTTCACAGTTCTCAACTCAATTATTAGTATTACTTAGTTTCGTAGGTGAGGTTGTTTTACCATGAATGAAGGAATGAAGTTTTGCTTGGGATTTTGGGGAAACATATTTAGCCACACCATGGAGGAAGGATTTTCCTTCCTCCATGGCCACACCAGCATAGCCATAGCGGCAGAGCGGCAGAGCGGCAGACAAGCACCGTAAGCAGAGAAAACAAAAACAGCACAAAATGTTCAATTCCCAAATTCAAACAGACGTTCAATACCTAATTATAAATACCTAATTGTTTTGATCTTTATCGATGGTGAAAGAAGACAAGACGACAGTTGACCGGAAAGAGTGAATCAAAAACAGCATTTTTTGTTAATGTCGTCAATAACAATTTCAATGTGCGTACACATTTCGCACACACGGTATGAAACTGTACACACTGTGATAGTGCAGGACACAGACAGTCTGGTTCCAGAAGATTTTTTTGTAAAGAACACTCTTCCGTACGTCAGGGACTCTGTCTTTAGGCCCTTTACGAAACTACGACTAGCTTCGGGTAATAGGCTCCGGCTTGAAGCGAGCTCTGACAGTAACGTACATTGTTACGGGACTTCAAGCAGACGGCGCATAAGCCGTAGCCGAATTCTAAGCCGCGGTTTCGAAAAGGGCCTAGCTAATCTTTGCGTCTTTGCAAATACTGCCAGCTATTAACGTTGGAGGCGTGAGCTTTTTTAGTGATCTTCGTCCGCCAAAAGCAATCATTATAGGGCCTATGTGAGCATTTTTTTTTTTTTTCAAAAACAGTTGCTTGGATCTGAAAGAACTTACCCCGGCTAACCAGGCTATGCTATGTGTCTCCTGGGTCCTGTTTTAGTACTAGTAGAATTACAACTTGTTATGCAAGAACTTGTCCTGTCCCCTGTGGACGGAGATTTTGACCCCGGAGATTCTGTGCCGGCCCCCATGATATGGAGAACTGTGTACAAACTGCTTTTGATAGCGCCCTCTTTTGAATCATCCTCCTCCAGCCCACGTTTGAATTTCCCATATGGGGAACATAATCTCCGAGGGACAGATTTACCCCTATTGACTGCACAGGTTCAAATTTAACTGCATTTTTTCACATTTGGTTATTTTTCAAATTTACAGCTTAAAGGGTTGTAATTAGCAACAAATTTGTCTTTGACAATTTTTTCCTCTAAATTGTGAACATGCTCCAGATTTTAGAAATCAATCTAATTTTTCAAAGCTAACAGTTTAAAAATGGATATATTCCAGTTATTAGTTAGCAATATAACGCACATTTTGTCATGTTTGAGGTCCAAGGGATAAACACAAAATCTATCCCCTCCTCTTTTTCGCTTGGTTTGAGCAGCAAAGGATAAACAAATCTATCCCTTCCACTTTTCGGCTAGGTTTAAGGAACAAGGGATAGAAAATTCTATCCCCTCCTCTTTTCTGATGGGTTTGAGGAACAATGGATAAACAAATTTATCCCCTGACCTAAATTATAACAACCACAAAATAATAAACTTTTATTTTTGTCAGCTTTCCCAATAGTGGAACTTACATATTGTAAATAAAAAGGTGCACTGTGCGTAATTTTCTTTGATATTATGATGCAACAATATAATAGTTATGAGTACGCTATTTGGCAAATTGTTTTGCTAACAAAAATTAATCAATCAAAAGACTGTTAAACATATTTTTTAAAGTGCTCCAGGTTCTAACTTATTGTCCCTCCAGCAATATTTTATGAGAAAAACAGCATTGTTTTAACACTTTTTAGAGACAACTTTAAGAAAAAGAATGCTATAATTATATTAATCAAAAAAGTAAAATGTGAAAAATTGTAGTTAAAAATGAACTTGTTCTACTTGGTTCTGAAAAAAGAACCTGAGTATAATCATGATTGTTTTGACCGCAGATGGGAACTCGTCCCGCTTGGTTGTAAAAAAAATAAAAAATAAATAAAAAAAATCCCAGCCCATAAAGGTGCCTAACCCTGTGAACTAACCCCCTAGGAACTGACTGGTTCTACTCGCTATTACTGTGTTGTTAGACTCGTGGACAAAATTGGTTAAATGTCTGTTAATGGCTCTCTCGCAATCTCGCGAGACTGAGGGCTGATCTACGCGAGACTACGTACTGCTCTCACGACTACTGCTATCCACTAAAATACACTTCCCATAGCATATACAGTGTATATATGCTAAATATTCAAAAGGACACCCCCCAAAAATACTTAGAAGTCTCACAGCTTTTTGCTGTCAGGGGGAACTTATCCGATTGACTCTTGAACTGTTATCCTCTGCTCAATTTGATATGGAGATTCCCTGGGCCCGTCGAGTTAGTATTCCCCCTCCAAATAAAAACACCCCTGCATCGGTGTAGTTTTCCAAACGTCGGAGCATCAATCTTGAAAAATGTCCCTACACCTCTCGGCAAATAGGACCATTTATTTCAAGGACTATGCCATCAAAAACACCCCAAGTTGGAAGTCAACAGCCCCCAGGTCACAATCAGGCAAAATGTTTACACTGTAGGCCTATCCCTTTTAATATTGGGCTTTCAAATAGAGAATATTTCGAGGACCTACAAAATATTTATTATAAGAAGAAGACGATCTGTTTTCTCCCTATTTGGTGGGATGCACTTGAATTTTGTGCAACCAGACATTGCACGTATTTATTTTATGCACGTCACATAGTACGGTTGGAATGGCGGCCAATGAGACTACTGGACGCGTCCATTTTGTATATTATTTTTAATTATTTTCAAATACTGTGAATACGCTAAATTTTTTGACTGGGAGCATCATGTAAATGAGTTTTGGGCTGTTAACTGCTCCAGTAAGTTTTATCAATAATGCATGCTACTTAGCATCGACATTTATTATACATCTGTTTATGTGTCCCATTTGCCTCATAAACATGATTAAATAATACCTCGGTTAAAAAACGTCTGCTCAGTCTGTCTGATGAAAGTTTATGATTGTACGGATAATAACAAAATCTTATTCATCGAAATTACAGAACAACTTGAGTCACAAAACGCAGTCAACTATTTCTGTTATGGCTACCCTGCTCTATTGGTCTCAAACGGTTTCAATTACTGTGTGGGTTAACGTGGATGATGATCGACTCCATTTTGCTATATGGATGACTCGATCCACATAATTTTGTTAATATTCATGTACGCCTACCGTAAGTCTTGATTGGCGACGCTGTTTTTTTAAATATTAGCCACCGGTAGAGGGCGCTACATTGACTGTTTGGGAGGCTGACTCAGAAGGACTGGGCAAGTCTATAAATCTGGATCGAAATGTTGATCCAGATGTTCGTGTGATACAGATATCTCTTCTCCAGTAAATCTTGTTGCGGACAGTATAAATTTGTGTTGCGATATCGCACCACGACAAAATGAACGTCGCCAATCAAAACTAGCCTACCGTTTGATAGATTTTACAAAACTGACCAATCAGAAGCTTCCGTACGAAATCGGCTGAAGAGCCCATAGGCCGTGCACAAACCGCTGTCGGGTTGCACAAGTCGTTAAATGAGATCAGGGGCCTTTCTCAAACCTCGGCTTGGGCTCCGGCTCCGGCTCCAGGCTCCGTCTGATGTTCGAACCACCGCGTGCAAATACACGCTGTAGGAACAATCTATAACGGAGCTCAAGCCGGAGGCGGAGCCCACGCCGAGGTTTGAGAAAGGCCCTGTAGTCGTGAGAGCAGTAGTCTCACGCAAAGTAGCAGTCTCGCGAGATAGTTGGGAGCAGTTTCGCTACTACCGTCTCGCAAGATAGTTGGGGGAGAGCATGCAGTTTCGCTCATTACCGCGGCGACAAACATGCTTTTAACGACTTTGTCCACAAGTCAAACTTGCTGAGGACTTTGCAACTAAGAAAAACAATGAATTACATAACTTGTGACTCCCGGGGATCATGACAGGGTTTTAACCGTTAAATATATATAAAAAAATTACCATTCGATCGCTCCCGTCGTTAGCTAATCTGTGTCCTTGAGCACTTGCTATTAAAACAAAAAGTACAAAACAATATTGGCTTAGGCATAAGTTACTTTGTTTGTTCACCTGCACTTCCTTTCTACTTTTTGAATATCAATTAACAAACCACATGTGAAACTTAAAGGGAAGGTTTGATAACCACTCTTTAAATCAATGGCAAAAGACTTAGGTTAGAAGTATACGGCAGCTTTCGTAGTAGAAAGCATTATGAGAATCATCTTTCACATCGAAGTGTGGTTATGGAAAAAGATACAAGTTTTTATTCCCCAAAATTTGAGTCTTAGAAAAGGTACCGTCAGATATGTTTCTCAGATTGTTACGGATTATTCTTCCGGCATGCGTAGACATATTTGCTCCGGATTTTCGGTGACGCAACCACCGTCCCTTTTGAAATGAAATTTTCACAGGTTAATTTGATTGAATAGGCCTATACGTAGAATTCAAAAAATCCAACGGTTTAAAAAACCAAAGGTATACTTTGCCTTTTAAACCATTTCGATTGTATTTCCTTTATGTGGACGGGAGTGACATGTTTCATTTGACCAATCAGCAATCGTTTGAAGACAATGGAGGTACTGTTTGCACTGAAGTAACCTTCTTTTCATTTATTTCGGCTTATTAAAGAGGTACATGCAATTCATATAAATACAATTGTTTTAAATTCAAGTAACCAAATGGAACATTCCAAAGAAGAGTTGTTGCTGTTTTAGTCTGGTGCCGTTTTTATTGAAAGAGTCAATAATTATGACCGTAGTGATAGACAATGAGTGAAATCAGGTGATCGGCCCGTGGCCTCTTCTCAGTTCTTACTATTCATCAACATATCACCGAAAAGGGAACTGTTTTGTATAGTGATAGATATAGCTTGTAGATCTCATCACACACCATATAGCTCCAAAAGTGTGATTTATCGGAAAATGTCTTTGCTGGAGCCACTCTGAAACATTTACTGTAAACCGAAATACATACATCAATCTAGACCGGTCCCACGTCTTTATCCGCAAGGATGAAGACAGCAGGCACTTGTTTTACAGGCCCAATGATTTCATTGGATACAATGATTTCATTGGATAAACGTGCTGTGACGTAAGCTTTCCATATCTGTGTTATGATTGGTCCGAGGTGATCGGTCGTCTGCTTGCAGCGTGTGCATAAAGTTTACATCATGTAGTGTTGTTAGATGCATGTACATAATATGTGAAATTGACTACGAAACTTCTTGCGAAATGAGTGCGAGGTCATGAGAACATCCGACAGGATCCCGCTGAGCGCTCAAGGCTGGTATCTGTTATTCACGAGCCTCGAAGTGTGACGTCAGATGTTCCGGCTAACATCAATCATGCACAGCGGAATACGGTCGACATAAATTATTATAACTTTTATGCACACCTCAATATCCCAATTGCTTCTACTCCGAAGTCTTTCTTAAAGACACTGGACACGTTTGGTAAGATTGTCGAAGACCAGTATTCTCACTTGGTGTATCCCAACATATGCATAAAATAACAAACCTGTGAAAATTTGGGCTCAATTGGTCATCGAATTTGCAAGAGAATAATGAAAGAAAAAACACCATTGTTGTACAAACTAGTGTGCTTTCAGATAGGAATAAAAGGCTTCTGGCCAGAAGTCTTTTATTATTTGAGTGAGAAATTACCTCTTTCTCAAAAACTACGTTACTTCAGAGGGAGTCGTTTCTCACAATGTTTTATACTATCAACAGCTCTCCATTGCTCGTTACCAAGTAAGTTTTTATGCTAACAATTATTTTGAGTAATTACCAAAAGTGTCCAGTGCCTTTAATCGTTATTAGTGAACTTGTCTTGCTATTATTTTCAAGATGACATCTAAGTATACATTACTTTTCTCAAACCGCACCAGCTTTTAAGTTCCATCTTGTTTTTGCTTTTCAACATACCTTTGTATAATTGGTAACTGTCACTTTAAAGTAAAACCTTCAAAAAGACTTTCATCTTCATGAGGAACTGATCTTCCTTCCGTCCTTTGCTCTAGGTTAAACTTCCCTGGATTCACAGTCACCTGTACGACTTGAATATTTCACCATTTCCGTGAAACTAAAATCTAGGTCCATCATTATTTTGTTTGCCAAGATACCACGTGATAGTTTTCAATTCAATTCAATTCAATAAACATTTATTTCGGTATTGCCCTCACATGATATAATACATCATTGGTTTTTCATAAATATTAACAGTGGCAGTTATAAACAGTAGCCAAAATTATTAACAAGTCAGAAGGGCAAAACTTAGGATTGGGTGAAGCCTTGGCTTTTGTACCCTAACCTATTGACAGACTAACAAAACAATAAGACTCACAAAGACAAGGGACTACAAGGACAGACGAACAAATGTAGGTGTATCAACAATATACCAAAAGTAAGATTGGTAAGATTATGTTCAAATGAACTTCTATAAAAGTAGGACCGTACCCATTTCTTTGAGGTATTGCGATAGTCGATTCTTGTACTAGCAACCATCATGATGTCTACTGTAGCTAGTTCAATGCTGCTGCTGAATGCACTTCTAATCGGTGAGTCAAGGTTTACGTGTCTCCTATAAGCCACTGCCAGGAGCCACAGTACGTATTTCACATGTAAGAGTTGGACATTATAAATGGTCACAGATTTACAAATGACTTAAATTAAAAATATATGGTCTTGATGGAAAACCTCGCTTGAAATAGCTTAACTTTAATGGTATAGTTTAACAGTTTGGAGGAGTTGAGTAGAACAATTAGTTTTCATCTCGTGAGCCAAAAATACATTTAAAACAGTTGCAGGGTTTTTCAATTTTTAGTCTGACTTCGATGACGGACTGTATGAAGCCCCATTGGTGCCACTTGACAAGTGCATTGTATGTTTCACCGAATGAGATGTATTTCACTGAATGAGATGTATTTCACTGAATGAGATGTATTTCACAGCACCGCCACTTATATCTTGCGGCCGCCATTTATTATCTTGCGGCCGCCATCCACTTATTATCTTGCGGCCGCCACTTATTATCTTGCGGCCACAATTTACTCAACTCATGGGCGATCGCCTTGACATGTGACACGCAACATTCTCGCACATTCATGGAAGATAATAAGTGGCGGCCGCAGCTTACTAAGTGGCGGCCGCGAGATACTAAGTGGCGGCCGCAAGATATTAAGTGGCGGCCGCAAGATAATAGTGGCGGCCGCAAGATAATAAGTGGCGGTGCTGTGAAATACATCTCATTCAGTGAAACATATAAGCACTTGTCAAGTGGCACCAATGGGGCTTCATAGGACTGAGCTTAAACTTTTACATTTATTATTTTTTATTTTGTTCGTGTATATTATGGTGGGTCACAAGTGCAGATTTTAGTTTTGAAGCGCAATTTTATTTTTGAAGAGGTCCCATATACCGTTAACTGTTTATGTCTTTGTTCCTTTTGCGATATACCATAACTTGCCAGGTGGTGTCCCTTGATAAATTCAACTTGGGAACAAATCGCCGAAAACGCAATGAAGGTACTTTTTGTGAACACGGGATGCTAATTAATAATCTTAGACTATACTGGACAATCTTGAAGACCCACCAGAATTATACTTAATTTCGGATTTTTTTTTTACGATCCAACTTATTGAGTAATAAATGAATGTGCTGAACTTATGAGTCAATACTTAGTTTGAAATGTCATTTCGTTTGACCACCTATAAGGTAGGCCTATTTATGTCGTTCCTATTTTGTTTGTGTATTGATTTTGAGGTTTTAGGGTGCAAAACCAAAATAATATTATACTACAAACGATCCTGGAGATAGGGCTACGTGGAGTAACGACCAATACACCGATCCATTAAGCCCCGCCCATTTCTCATTGACCAATCACAGCCGCGAAATCTGATCACCATTTGAGCAGTTTGGTGATCTTTGCTCTAAATTATGGTGATCAGGTTTCGTGGCTGTGATTGGTCAACTCGTAAGGAGGCGGGGCTTAATGGATTGGCAGCGGGAAATATTTGATTGTGTGTGTGCTGGAGCTCGCAGTTGATGTGTAGACGGTTAAATCCAATGCAAGCAGTGACTAATTTTATTTAGTTAGTCCTATTTTTGGCATTCCAGAGGGGGAAAAAGGGGATGTGATTTAGTTTTCAAACTGAGCACCTTTGTGCCTGAAAAGAAAGAAGAAACAAAACAAATATATATATATCGACGAATAAATAAGTGAATTTTTTGCCTTGCTTTTCTGCTTCCTATTTGTCACTCATGTACAGGACTTTTGTTGGCCCATCCCATCAGCGGTGTGGAAACCCAAGAAGAATCTTCATCAGGTGATTTAGTTTACTCTCGTTGTTTTTGTGGGGGAGTCGGGTTTTTGTTGTTGTTGTTGTTGTTTTGTTTTTTTGTTTTTTTGGGGGGGGTGGGGGGGTTTACTTGTCGACATGCGTGGTTGACCACATTATTTTCAATAACTCTATTTTAATTGACTCATTATTTGTTTTTGTTTTTAACACAACCCGGAAGCCAACGCCTAAAAATAATAAAGTCGCCGCCTAAAAAGAAGAAGAAAACAAAAAAGTGGTCGCCATAAAAAACAGTCACCGCATAATTGTCCATTATAGAACACCATACAGATAAAAATTTCAAATTCCCCCATGTCATTACCAGTGACACTACCTTCAAACATTCACAAGAACAAGATCATCTCATCAAATGGAAGCAAGCCAAGCTCATCGCACCTGTCAAGTTCTGGCACCAACGCAGAGTCAGGGAAGCGATCGAGATCAAGTCGCACAACACGGTTCCACAAGACATCGGGTTTTTCATCAATGACATCTGGTCACCTCTACTCAAGCCAGTCCTCCCAGCAGCAGCTCACCACAACACTGACACACTCCAGCGCACACACATCCAGCCAGCAGCCAACTACCATGCATCACCGGTCAACAACAACTTGGATACTTCCCGCCCAAAAGTGCACCCCACTAGCTCTACTTAAGCTGCAACACCACCAGCAGTCCAGCATTCTCCTGAAGACGAGCAGAGTATACTGTTCGAAACGTCGAGACCAAACCGGCTCTTTTCAGAGCCAACACTCCTCCCAAAAGAGATTATACACATGGTTGTACCCGCAAGTTCACTACTATTTACATTTATAGTTATAGTTACTTCTTACTTTCAACACCATGCAAAGCTTCAAACACCACTTACCTTCAAACCGTTTTGTGTTGAAAATAATCACAAAGGCGTCGTGACTCTTAAAATTAATATTTTTCTTTGGACATACGATGTAGTCCGTGCAAGAGAACAATATTTGTCATTGCTACAACACACAAATGTGGTTCTTACAACATAATCTTTAATTTTGTAACATATTTCATACTCATCTTTATTGTTGTAAATGTCATTTATTTAAATGTTTACATGTTTATTTATCCTGAGTATAGGACCACTATGTACAAGTGGACCTTTGGGAATGGAGAGTGGAGCAATCCCCGATGAAAGTATAACTGCATCTTCACACTGGGACGAATCATGGCGTCCTCATTATGCTCGACTTAATGTTGGTAAGTCGACTACCAAAATGTATGCTCTCTTTCGCAGTTTAAACACCAATTTAACATCTTGTAATCTATGGTCATTTTATTTCACTTGAAGTGATCCGACATTGAACAAGTCCAATAACCAACCTCCCTAATAGCTGTCTACTACGAACCTCATTCTTAGTTCTACAACAATGTTTGGACAGTGTGGCTTTAGAAAGAGTAATTAATGCTCATATAATCCTCTCTAGTTTTCAGAATGATCTCATAAAGCTATCCTTCGATCAATGTGTTATTATTACAGAACCTTTGACTCGTTCTCAATAACAGGCTTTATTTATTTAACCGTTTTTTAGGAGGTGTCATACTGCGGGCATACGTTATCAGTTTTTTCTATTTTATTTATACGTCACCTTACTGGAAATGGTACATTTAGGGACCAGAAATTTGAGGGGTGGTTTGAAGGTCGAGAGCTGGGATGATTTAAAAACGTCTCAATATTCATACACGACTAACCTTCCTCTCATTTCACTAAGATGGGTGCGTAATTGATTGTAAGTTCTACATTACATGTAATCATTGTTTTCATTTACAAGACAACGGAGGCAGCGGATTCTGGATTCCAAGACCTGTACCCGACTCTTGGATTCAAGTTGATCTGGGACTACCATCAGTTGTCACAGGAGTGGTTGTACAGGGTGATTCAAGAGCATTTGTGTCAGTATTCAGCATTCAGTACAGCGACGACGGAAGCTCAGAAAGCTGGAGTAATTTTGCCAATGCCGACGGAGAAACAATACATGTAAGATACAGTCTTCTTCTGAATTCAATTGTTGAGTCCATTGGTCTACCAAAAAGTAGCCATTACCGGTATTGTATAACGTTAGCGTTCGCACTTCAACTTCAGTTGTTGAACGCTTTACATGCAAAAGTGGTGGGGCAAAATTTACTTTTTTTTTTTTTTTTTTTTTTAAGGGGTATACCCCTGGTAATTCTTTATAGAATTCTTTGAACCATAAATCATTATTGAATAATCGATGAAATATACTTTTTAGCATTAACACCTTTTCCAAGTATCTCTCACTTCGACATTCGAAATGGATTCGGTGTACTGATCTAAATGGCTATATGCAACACAAACACAAATTATCAGTTTTGTGAATTGTGGTCATTGATGTACACGTCTAATTGACGTTCACTTTGAAACTTTTCATTATAATGTATAAGTATTATGTAATATTTGCATGAGCGTCAGTCATAGATCTCATGCACAAAGAATATTTGCTTCTTTGTAAAAGCAACCTGTATTAATTTAGTATTTTCAGTTTTTAATCAAAATAAACCGACTTAAAGTTTTGGCCCACCGCATTAGTTACCTCGGATTCCTAAGCAAGAGTGAACGCCTACCCAAAAGAAGTTGTAAACATACAATAACCGTTACAGGGTTTGGTCGTTTCTCAAATTTGATAACGCTTTGTAAAAAAACAAAACAAAAACGAAGTCCATTCACCATGCAAACTGGAAACCAAACGGCACAAGCAAAAGCAAAACGTAAAATAATTACTAAGTTTCTAGGAGTCCATGAAGCTGTGGAATAAATACAGGGTGACGAATGACGTGGTGCTACAACCTTTAGTAAAACGATTCGCTGGTTCGCACTGAGCGTTAGTACCCATTTAAATGCAACCATAATCATTAAGTTTGACTATTTCAGTTCGATGGTAACACCAATAGTGGACGACAAAGGACTGTGAACTTCCCGGTGGCACTGCAGACAAGATTCATCAGAATACTGCCCGTATCTTGGATTTATTGGGCTCCTCGCTTCGATTTTGAAGTCCTTGGATGTCGAGGTATAGCTCAAAGTACAATTTAAATTTTCACTTATATCATCTTCTTATACAAACATTATTTATGTATTAAAAGACTGAAGTTGTGACAAGAGTACCAACCTAAAACTACAATAGCAAATAAAAACCGTCTTACAAGTAAAGGATTGTGACGAATTCCATCTGTGTCAAGATAGACTCGTTCTGCACAGGAGACCGGCAGCCAGAATGAACCAAAGTATCGATCAACACTAATTCTGGGGCCTTTACAAAGTAGGGATACCGACAAGGCAAAACATAATATTGAAACAAAATCTGTAGTGCTTCATTGCTAAATACAATCATAAAGGCAACATTATACAAATGACCGACAATGACGGACAATTTCAAACAACCTGTCATTGCTGCGGGTGAAAAAACAATTCTTATTGAAAAACAATTTTTTTAGTAAAGAAATATAAAGACTATAGTCTTTAATTGTGAATACTTTTCTGTTCCTATCGAAGTTAATGGTTTCGTCCGATTATCGGGAGGTGATGACACACTTAGTGGTCGAGTAGAGATGTACCATGACTATGGTTGGGGCGCAGTTTGTGATACCAACTGGGACTTCAAGGATGCGACTACTGTATGCAGGCAGCTTGGATTCCTAGAAGCAAGCGAGGCCAAGAGTGGATCGTATTTTGGAGCGACAGAACTTCCCATCGTGATGGATCGAGTAGCCTGTAAAGGAACGGAGTCTGAACTATCTGATTGTGCATTTGTTTGTGGTGATGCCATTGAAACCTGTAAAAACACAGCTGGAGTTGTCTGTAAAAAGGGTAAAGAATTGCAGTTCATTTCTTGTGACAATATCAGTTTAATTCTATTCATTTCCCAATACTTATTCTTTTTGTTTTTGTGACCCCCGTTCCTGCGTTATTTTGCAGACAGAGGATGAATTTTTGTCATATTATTATTTGTACACACAAATATCACGATCGTCTTAAAAATTCTTTATTTTTTTAGATAGTATCCGGCTGGTTGGTGGCGGGAACAAGACGAGTGGACGAGTTGAGCTGTACAAGGAAGACACTTGGGGTGCAATCTGCGATACTGACTGGGATATCATCGATGCCGGGGTAGTCTGTAGACAGCTAGGCTTCTCTGGTGCGGAGGAGGCAAAGTCTGGTTCTTACTTTGGCGAACCAAAGGGCCCTATTTACATGCACGGGGTTTCTTGTGATGGTTCCGAGGACCAACTCACCAGGTGCCCGTCGCGATGCTGGGATGAGCCGAAGTGCAACAGGACAGAAACTGCTGGAGTCGTCTGTCTTCCAGGTACAGTGTGTATAGTGTTGAATTCACACTTAAAGAGTGCAGTCAGGGACTGACTAGCCCCCCGCCCCCCCCCCCCCCCCCCCTCGCTATAGAAAGTTAGATTTAACAACTTGATCAAGTTAAATTAACATTACCAAAGTTAACATACACACTTTAATGTTACAACTTTGTCATAAGCACATGACTTTTTTTATAACAAAGAATTATCACTAACCGCACAACCCTCAAGTGCGCAAAAGTCCATCTGGGACATTATAACAAAACCCCGCCAGTTGACAAACGGCGATGCTTATCTCAATATACCGGCCGTATACTGAGGGATAAACTAACTGATAGCAATCCCGCAGTCTTTCAGATGGTCTAGAGATTGTATTTAACCATTCCAGGGGCGGAAACATGAATATTTGCATGGGGTGGGGTCAGGTTTTTATTTGTGCTGACAATGACCCCCTTTTATGTTTTATGTTTATACACCGCCCCTAATGCCCCCCCCCCCCCCCCACACACACACATCCACACATACACGTTTGTGAATCCCGCTTACCGAGGACTTCTCTTTGTTCTCCCTTTGTTTGGACAGTTTTTTTTAGCGACGTCCCCATTGGGTTTGTACACGAAAACGAAGCGAGGACGTCCTCGCTCTGTCAAACACCCGGATCCCTTTTGTTATAGGTACCCGGTTTGAATGTGGATACCTACCCGCACACACTCTCAGGCCGGAGTATGTAGTCTACAACTCACTTATAACGACTACAACTTATTCATAAAAACTCTTAGACCTGTCAACCAAGTCTGTAATGTCTGCCGACAAAGGACCCCAAGACTAAGGCTTGTTTGTGTACGAGTCAATGGGGATTCCCTTGAGTCCAGTCGACCAGTGGAAGTTCTAAACAACGAAGCGTCTAAACGACCTTGCCCTTGCCACTCAAACTTTAAATTATGTTTCTCAAGCGTATTCTCTTAGAAGTCAAGAAAAATGGGATTACAACTAAATTCATGCGCAGAGTAATTTAAAAAACCGCTTAATATGCACTTGAGGGTTTTAAGTGTTGAATTTAACAGTGTTAGAGTGTAATCTCATCTCATGAAACGTATAGTGATTTGAGTATGAGAACAAACTTGACCCCTTTTAATGGCTACAATCTTGTAATATCATGATGAGACTAAACTATTATGCACTTCCTATAGTCAGTGGTACGAGAGGAGCATGGTGATTCCATCAGCGGGGAATAAAATGAGAAAACGGTTACACGATTACAAATATCGAGTGTAATCCCAAACCAAAACTGGTTTTACAAGTAGCAGCTTTCCAACACAAACTCACAAATCTACGATGGACATCTGATCTTTGGAACCCTTACCTCCCCTTTTGAAGTTTTGATCGTGTAAAAAGTACATATACAATATGATTAAGCAATGTATAATTATCTCAGAATATTAAATGCTTTCATTCAAAGTCCTCTGTGGGAAAAGTCCACCGATTTACAACAATCCTGAGCAGCTATCGTACTTGCCCTGAGATGAGAGACCTATTTGGACCACACTAGTATACATTAACATACATCTGTTTCAGGTTAAGTCACCCCGTGTCCCCAACCCCACCCACTGTTTGAAAATTAGTTTTTGTTTTCATTTTCTCTTAAATATATTATTAACTTATCCTTTGTATTTGCACTTTTTCTCTTTTTTAGGACATTAGAATCTGAGGTTCGGGAGATCCCGCCCTTGCAGTAGGTCTGCTGTCAAAGTGTAAGATTATATAAATAATGGATGAATGCGATGAGTGCATTGTTGCAGATTATAAAAACGAGGTGAAGTATGGATTATTCCATTTCACGAGGCGATGTCTAGTGAAAGTGGAAAAGTCAGATTTCACCGAGTGACTTTATTTTGCAACAATTAACTTGGTTGGCGCTTTAATTTATGATCTTAAGATATTCAAAAAAAATATATATATGAGGACTATTCCATTTCTGATTGGCACCACGTAGTGTTGGGCATGTCCAATCACATTCACCGTTATGTCCGAAAAGTTTTGTTGGACACAGTGCTTCGTCCAAACTTGTTTGCAGAATACGATGGGTTAGACATTGCCTCTAATGGACAAAGTGGACATTCACTCTAGAACAAACCGGGTCAGAACTCTGAACCAGTGTCTGGGTCTCTAGGGATCTAAACCATTTCAGAGTCAGACTGGCCCGGACATTGTGTCGAAATAACACAGAAATAGGCACAACTGACGCCCATAATCTGAATTGAAATCTCCCCCCCCCCCCCCTCTCTCCCTCTCTCTCCTTTTAACCAGTTTGGTCTGAGCCTGACTCAGAAATTGGCCAGGCCCCCCACTACCCGAGATCCTGGTCAATTCTGACTCACGTGTTTTTAGAATGTTGTGGGATAGACAGTAAACAATTCAATACATGTTTTTTATTTTACTGATTTTACTTATTTTACGGCATGTCGTGGGTGACTTTCATCTTACAAGGCAGCGCTACCGAACCATGCTGGCTTTTATTAAATAACTAAAAAAATACAGTTGATGAATACTTTTAGTTTTAATGTTCTAATGAGTCAGTTTCCATGTTTTGTTCTTAATGATGAGGAGACTCTTCTTTGGTGCATCCATCTCATTCTCAGTGTTTTTTTACAAATGACAACCAAACAACCAAACCGAGGCTTGAAGTAAAAGTACAGACCTTTATCATGGTGCAGCCATCTTTTGATTTTTACTCAATCAAACCAATGTCACCAAACCGAGGCTGGAAGGAAAACAGTCGGGTCCCTTCTTGATGAATTTACAAATCAGTAGTCATCATCGCTATGGTTGACGGGGGACAAGACAAAGATGATTGCAACAAGATAATGTGTTTAGTTCCGGCCCATTCAGCCTTTCCAACCCTGAAGGTTCAGTAGTCCCTTTAAAATTCACTCGACATTGCATGTAGACGTTGGTATTTCACAAACTACTACTACTAGTTGGAACACATTTTGCGTCTACGAACGAAATTCAAGAGATGGATTGCACATGATGTCATTGACCGCCATCTTTGATGACAAACAATGAAAACTGTGCACACGTGTACGCGCTGCGCACGACTCTCAGCCAATGATAGTAGGGTATTTCACGCGTGCACGTTTCATCAACAATGGCGGCCAATGCAAGGGGTTTACTTTCATGGCATCATAACATCATTTGTTGTACCAGTATAATTCTGCTAGCTTCAGCGTATCTTAGAAAACTGAACTTTTTTGCCAAACAGCTATAAATCTATCTCAGTAAATTAATGGAAACACTTCTATTTGGACTGCGGTGAACGTAGAGGGCGAATGATTTACATCATTCGCGTTTCCGGGCTGGTTCTGGGTATGATGGGGGAACGGGGTAAGTTGATGCATATAAAGGGACGTATGAAAAGAAACAATTGTGAATATGCTGCGAATGAATAGTTGACACCACTCAAAAGGCTGATACATCGACACACTGACATGGACGAGGCAAGGAGGACTAAACAGTCTTTGATCATTGTGAGAGTAGTTTATCAAAGAAACCAACCCACACGAATATGAAACAGTCTGTCATCATCTATCATTTAAAGACATTCTGATGAGACACTGAGAAAACTGAACTGGGTTGCTTACAGAGATGTTTAATGGTAGAATCACAATGTTTAATACGTCTAGTTATTTACACTTAATATTTCACTTGAATGGGGGTTGACACCTTGATAGCTGTACTACATAATTATTTTGTTAATAAAACAGACATTATTTTTATGCAGAGAATTGAGGTATCGTATTCCAAGTTTATTATCTGATTATTGAATTTCTAAACATGGTCTAAACCATCCACACAAAAAATAGTTTTCACCCCAATAGTCTTTCAATACTTATTTCTCAGTTTTGTAAAAAAAAAAATTATGTTTCTTCGAAATTAATTTTTCATTTTTGTTGATTTTGTTCATGTTCTGGCTGTGGTTGCCTGTGGTTTGTGAACTACGAATTGTTGCTTTCATATTTTTAGCGGGAAAAATACAAAGGGCAAAAATGAGAAGTTAAGCGTTGTCGCACCATGGGTCTGTTTTTCCCAGGGTGGACATTGCAGTGGGTATAGTAGTTGGCAAGGACGACAATTTAAAAGGACAATTTACACTTGAAACAAGTTTTACGAGAACAAAATTATACAATTTTTTTTTAATTTCAAATTAACTATTTATACAAAACTTCTGTGTTGACTTTAGATTGTTACATCAATTACTACGAACCCACCACCATAAATAATACGTTCCGCACTCAGCGAGGGAAGATGGTCACTAGAATGTTAAGACGTTGTTGTCTTCAAATAGCTACACTTAGCTGTACTAGTTTCCTCTGACGAGGGTGGAGAGTTTTTCAAAATAGCCTTTTTAGAAGTAGATGGCCTTACTGGATGCACGCATATTTCCCTGGTTCCAGGCTGAATAATCCACACAGGACGGTGTCCACCCTCCTATCGTCCACACAGGACGTAACTATTGGTGCGTTCGATTAGCTTCCCCGGGTCGACCCGGGTCTGACCCCCAGTGCGTTCGAATAGCTCTGACGTCATTGTTGTGGCTCACCCGGGTCAGACCCAATTGCCCTGCTTGAGGAGCGGGTTACTTGGGGGCGACCCTGGTTCATGACGTCACGGCAAAAAACTGTCTCAATGGCCACCATTTTGTTTGTATTTCAGCGGGACATTTTCAGGAAGTTTGACACATATTTTCACCATCAAAACAGTGAATTTGTGAGCAATAAGTATTTTTTTATTCGAAGACAAATACTCAGTATCACTGTGGGCTTGTAAAATTATTTAACGTTGCAGTTTTTCCTTGAGAATAATTATTTTACGACCTTTTCGTGAATCCACGAAAAAATTCGGACGTAATGCACACACTAAAAGTAGTTCCGTTCGGCTGTCCCAAGATGCGTCGGTGTGAATGCTGGGGGAAGTTGGCGTTCGATTAGCTCATGTCAGGGGCTCACCCGGATGAGCACACCGGGTCGACCCGGGTAAGCTAATCGAACGCACCCACTGGATGCATGCATGTTGCGCCAGTTCCAGGGGTACCCCACAAGCTGAATTATCAACACAGGATCATGTCCTCCCGCCTATTGTCCACACAGGATGTATATATAGGGAAGGTTGCGAATGTTCTTCGACAATACTGTGGAATAGCAGACCTCTAACTAACAGTTGCCACACAGGCTTCGTACAGCATTAAGGCCAAGCTGGCCCTTACCAGGGAACCCTTTTGTACATAAACAAAAGCATTTTCTAATAGTATATCAACACTACCCCTGTGGCTAATTTCCATTAAAATCATACAAGAGTGAATGAAAACAACGTTTCTTTTTTATTATTTAGCCCTCTGGTTCAAGGCAAATCTCATGAAATCACATGCAGGTAAATTAAACTCAAATTTCCCTCCACAAGATCATTACATTAAATGGTGATTCACGGGTTATAAATCACTCATGGTTCTTTCAGGTAGTGAATATAATAATACATAAAATAAAATGCAACTTACAGTTTTCCAACTGGCATTTTTCCTACGATGTTGAGATATACACCCGATGCATTAATATAGCTATATAGCTGAGCTGAGCTGTGCATTCCATGTTGAGCAAGGTGAATGCTGCCTTACCAAACTATTGGGTGTGTCTGTCTGTACAGTCTACACTCACACATAATCGCCCTTGCATTCTTTATTTGCATAGTTCTTAGGTAAGTAAACTTGCACCATGTGCATATTATTTGCATACTCAAGGATTCTTCTCCAGGGGTAAAAGAACTTTGTAAATATAAACTACATGTACTCCCATTCTAAGGGGGGGGGGGTAACTTAACAGCACAAAAAAAGCATATCAGATGGACTGTATGTACAGGATAAAGTCATCTCCTTGACAAGCATTAACGAATCCGCATTGTTAGGGTGCACTTGTAAGTATGCAATGTCTTGCACAGCCAAGCCACGCCCCCACCCACCAAGGCCTGTGAAGTACATCCCCACCCAAACTACCACCTCAATTCCCATTGCAATCGGATGCTAAGTCTATTATTAGCCTACTTTGATAAACACACTTTAGAGACCACTAATCATAGTTTTGTCCTAGCTACCTGTAAACATGTTTTCCTTCACCGTCAGTTTTAGACTTTGCCTTAAAACGAATCGCAAAAGTCACTTTGTAATAACTTGAACCCTGACACGTTCACCTTCAAGAGGAACTGACCTTTCCTCCGGCCATTGTCTTTACGTTAAACTTCCCACGATTCATAGTCACCTTGGACCATGGATCTGACAACATTTGCATGAAACTTTAATCAGATCCCTCAATATTTATTTTGGCAAGACACTACGTGATAAAGGTAAGATTATGTTCAAATTGACTATAAAAGTAGGACCGTACCCATAGTGTTGCGATAGTCAGTTCTTGTATTAACAATCAACATGATGTCTACTGTAGCTGGTTCAATGCTGCTGCTGAATGCACTTCTTATCGGTGAGTGCGTATTTCATATGTAAGAGTTGGAAATATATTTATGGTCACAGTTTACAAATGACTAAAACTAAAAATATAATGGTATTATGGCTTTGTCAGCCCACCGGGATACTAAGACACACAACTTCAAATAAAACAGGCTTGTGAGACTTCTTAAAGATAACACAATTGCTTTATTTATAACTTAACTTACGTAACTTAGACAAACTAAGAACGGAGACTCCAACCTCCCAGACCAGGCTAACAGCTACTCGCGATCATAGGCCGCACCCTGGCTTAAGTACTCACTTCCTTAATTAGTATTCATAATATTACTACGCCATCATACGAAAAGTAGTCCCATAACATATGCCTCTCTCTTCTAGAATCGGCTCCGTCGATTCCAATTTTGCATAAACAAAATGTCTATATACACATGAATTAAATTTGATTTTAACGGAATAGTCTGTAAAAGAGTATTCAATTTCTTTCTCTCTTGGCAACCATAATTTTTGCAACTCAATCCAAAACTTCAAGATGTGGTGTTACACTTGCCGGCCGGGCTTAAGGAGAAGTTTTAAAGAATCACCAAAAATTGATAATTAGGGCCTAAACCAAATCAAAACTGTATTAATTGAGGAAATTTTTGCGCAATCCAAAGGGCCTTAAAATTTGCACTTGCTTAAATGTTTTTGTTTACACAATTACATATGCAATTAATAGTAATAGTAATAATAGGTTTACACAATTACATGTGCAATTAATAATAATAGTAATGATAGGCAGTCCATATTTCCGGTACCTCTCACAATAATCAAATTAACTTCATCAAGTCGTCTCTATATACAATTTAACAGCGCATTTTAAATGGTTGAAAAATTATTCTCACTAAACAAGTAGTCAACATAATTAGAAACAGTTGTTCTGTATGTGTCCAGGTTTACCGCATCTATAACAAATAATGGTTCTACTTTGACGCGGAGAATGATTGAACATTGAGTTACCGGCTTTATACCTGGAATAATTCGGCACATGGGACCGGTTTGTAAACTGTTCTCTTTGTGTTGAACTTAATCTCTGATTTGCTATTTCGTCCACCTTTGATTTTATTTGTGCAACTTCTTGAGTTAACTGCTGTATAGCGTGCACACTAAAAAACATTATTGTTTGACTGGGAAAGTTGTTGTTCGAAAGTCGTATGGACTTTTGGGGTTGACGGTGATTCACACACAACCTCAGCTAAACGAGCATAATGCAATGCACGATCTAGTGATTCGGGCTCTTTAGAAATGACAAATGCCCGAGTTTGTGGTTGTAAACCCCGAATAAAATGGGTCAGTTTCTCCTGGTCAGATTTTTTTAACCTGTGACACATAGAAGAAATTTCTGAAAAATAGTCATCTAGTGACTCTAACGTCGTTTGACTACGGGACGCCAATTTGGTTTCGTTCACCCATTTCTGATTTTTGCCTTGAAAATTTTCAATTAAGGCACTCTTGATCTTTTCATATGAATCTTTTTTGCTTTCCTCAAGAGTAGAAATCCAAATAGCTGCATTTCCTTTGAGTCTGAGGCTCAAGGCTAAATGCATTTTGTTCGGAGTAAACTCACGAAGTTTTGCATTCAGTTCAAATCTACTGAGGAACAAATCAAGATTCTCAGTAGGAAGGGCTGAATAAGAGTCTTTAAAATGACCTTCGTACTTGGACATGGTGAATATTTCCTTTTCGGTTTCAGTGTCACTATGTTCCGTTTCCATATCTTGTCACAGAGGTAACCATTACTACATATTACAATCATTTATGTGTATCGTTTATGATTACATCAAAATACACAACATATTTCACAAATCTAATGTACAGTAACATCAATGTTTTACAAGGGAGGTTCAACACAGTATTAACGAACAAATTGAAATATTGCCTATAATGCATACATAAATAATGTCTTTAGATTTACAGCAACAGAGTAATATAAATAAAACTAGACTTAAATTGTTGTTACACAACAAAAACAAGGTGTTCGGCATGACGTTCAAATATGGGATGTTACTCATTGTCAGCTTGAATACATCAATTTGGTTTTAAGCTTGACCAGGCAATTGTAATACTGTGTATACAAATCTGGTAAAACTGCAACTTTAAGTCGAAGTCATGTTACAATTGATGACGTCTTTTATCAGGAAAACAAGCGTTAAATGTAATATATCGCGGCTTGAGCTCAATCTTGCAATTTACTATAGGAGCACAAAAATAATGCTCCAGTACATAATATAATTAAATTGGGCCCCACGAGTGCAAAACACAACATTGCAAATTTATTGTAAATTTGCAACGTGGTTGTAGATCGTTGTTACGTTATACGCATGTTTTCTGCTAGTATTAATAAGCACACGACAATTCCTTTTGTCACCTTAGTGATGAAATGCCTTATATTCAGCGTACCCTGTCACCGATTAACGTTTTACAGCAAATCAAAGCAAATTGACCACGTCATTGACCACCATCATTGATGAAAAACAATGGAAAAGTGCACGCGTGTACGCGCTACGCACGACTCAAAGTGTGTCTTTGTTGGCCAACAAAAATGCTCACATTGGTGTTTGCGTAGACTAAAACGAGCCGATCTGTCACAGAGCAAGCCAATAATGCCACAGAGCGTGGTAAAAGCATGACCATAATTTGATATAGCACCACCAGCTTTAGCAAAAGTTTTAAAAAGCACACGATCGAAAGCACAGCATTTGCTTGTTAACGAGGTTTGCATGGACGGCTGTTTTAGAGACTAACAAAGCGTATTGTCAAAAGCAGGTTGCGCGAACCTTGAACAGAGACTAGACCACAAGCATGTTTGATGGACTTTGAACCTTGCGGATGATTTGCTCAACGTATACACACACACTACGTGATAACAAAACAGTAAACTGGTTTAGTTCGCGTAGTGTGTGTGTAGCCCGTGGTTTGACAGCGGGTCAATAAATACCCGTAATAATTGGTCAATATTTCAAATATTTGTATAAAAAAAAGGAATGACGTCATCATGTTTTCTCTTTAGATTTACATAGTCAATATCACTGTCTTTCAACATGCCAAGTTTCAACTCAGTCGATCTTGTGGTTTTGTAAATACACGGCTTCAAAAAGTAAACCTTTAAGGCAATACCATGTGACACACGATGACGTCATCAATCTAAAACTTCACACATATGTTGTCTGCATGAAGGTCATTATGTATACCAATTTCGAAACGATTATCTTAAACTTCGCCACAGACATCTAGGAAAAGTGCATTTTTAATTGTTTTCAACCTGCCGCTAGAGGGCGCTCTTGACTTTTATGACGTCATTTGTCTTTTTTTGTTAAACCAGACTCTTGCTCGACTATAACACCGTTAAAAAAAACTTCAAAAAGTGTGCCACTTTTAAATTACAAGGCACTTCCTGTTTCTTCATGTTACGACCGGAAGTAGAGGTCATGTGAGGTCACGCACACGACAAAAAATAAAGACCTATATGACCTAAGTATGATCCCGCATAAAACAACCGCCGGTCTCTTAAGTGTGATTTGTTACAGATTTTCAAAGATTAATTTATTTTTTTCTAAAAACCTTGTAATTTGACACCTGATGACGTCATCATGACGTAAATGAAACGGTTTCGTCTCCTAATGGATATCTAACTATGGTAGAAATTTCAAGTTTATACGAGCTTGGGAAGTGTGCTTTTGTTAGCGGACAATCGCGGGGGATAAGAAGAAGAATAAGAAGTATTAACTAGAGATTTAGAGTTTGTAAAACAAACTCTAGGTGTTCGGATTTTCGCTGGACTCTGTGCTGTTAATGCGTTAGCTATATCATTGAATCGCTGAAAACATTTGTTGATAGCTTTTGAAATTTCAAGGAAAGTAAAGTGTACATCTTCTTTGATTGTACGTTAGTTTACACAGGAAATTAATGCACCTCACTGGATGTGTTGTTTATTCTGAAGAAGAAAAACAACAATAAACAAAGTATGACTCAAAGCAAATTAAGTCAAGCTGAAACTGCTCAAATAAATAAAATTCAACACTTGCAACATTTCATGATTTTATAATAACAATAATAATTTATTGAATGTAAATTGCGCCCTCTCCAGGACCAACCTGTTCGAGGGCGCATTTTAACAATACAACCTATCGGAGTAAGGAAATTACGCAAGAAAACACTAGTGGAAGGTGCACATCCTGTTTTTGATGTGAACAACCTATAAACAAAACCTTATTAGGGGAAACTTTATCGAAGGTTTTCAAATAATTACGTCGCAATACAAAGTTGACGGAAAACATTCATCAGTCTGACCATTTTTTTTCTGACTATAATATAGTGACACAGCCAACAATCATACCAATCCCCATTGCCCAACTCTATCTCTTCGATGTTCATACTAAACGTTCCTTAGTTTTAAAACATCTCACCAACGTCACCACTTGATGATACAGGATAAACTTTATAACGTAATTGTGCATTAAATAAAATAATCATTTTGAAAAGCAACGATGTTCACACAAAAACTGACCGAAGTTAGTCCCGCGTAGCAACGATAAACACATGCCGTGAGGAGGATCTGAAACACCCCTCACGATCCGATGACACATCCTTCCTTCTCGGTGTATGATCAAAACATAACCAATGTTCGTCTTTTTCTGCTTGCATTTTCTCACATAATTAAATATTATACGAATCACTGAAGCAGGTGGTCATTTCAGTGAAACTTCGTCTTCAATTCCATATTGATAATAAAGCCATGAGAAGGGCGAACAGGGGAACAATTAGACGTCGAATCTTAGTGGAAATCATGTTAATGCTAGTACGTAGTAGTAAGTACGCCATTGATAAGATTGCACTACGTTGTAAGTAAAACATGAATGGAAACTCTCGTTACGCCCACATGGCACCGATAGTAAACAACTACCGTTGTGCCACGTTGGTCTGTAACAAGTGCCTTGACTGGCTAGCTACCCACCGTTGCCAGTCGCGAGGGGGGTATGTCATTCTGCGTTAGGCAATGGATTAAGATTAAAGGCCAATTTCTCTAATAGATCTATGAAAAACTTGATTTGTTCCAGTGTATAAAACAATAAGTATTCAGTACCCTTTGTTTTCAAGAAATAACAACGAATTTATCGTTCTTAGTTTGCGAGTTCTGCATGGTTGTTAAACCAAAGACTCAAAATTTGATTAAATTATTTACATTTAATTACCCAATAATTCATTGGGTGACGTCATTATGTTGTCAAAATTTCCAAAATGTTTGTAGCGCCCGCTAGAGTTGACTTTTGAATTGCGAGTTTATTTACTTAAATGGTGTTTGGACGGCCATTGGATGGAAGTATAATGTTTCTTGATATGATCGGCTGGTTCCCTTTACTTGTTTTTATAATGATCACATAACAATTATGAAATAATCGTGTACGATTTTTTTCACAACAATGCTTACATGTTTAGAATGATAGAACATAAGAATCAAGTGTTTGACGGGCGTGAGGGCATCGATCTGCATGCTAGTTTCCATGGTAGTCGCTTTGGAATCAAAACCCATTATTTTTGAATGATTATCCACTTGATTACAATCCTAAAGATGTTATTCAAAATAATAAATAAAGCCGCCACACTTCCTGTGTATACGAATGCAACAATTAAAAAGTCGTTATTTATCGACAAAATTGGACCTGAGTATTTCCCTTCTTTTCTCAGTCTCATTTGCACGGGAGAGAACAATATTAATCGGTCAAAAACTGAAGTATAACAATTAAGGCACTTCTTGTTTCGACCGGAAGTAGAGGTAACGTAATGTCACACACACAATACAAAAATAAGACCTAAATTAATTTGGTATAATCCCGCAAAAAGCAACCTACGGTCTCATGTCCGTGATTTGATATGGAAGTTCAAACATTACAAAATTAATATTTAAAAACCTTGTAATTTGACATCCGATGAAGTCATGATGATATCACTGCAGCGGTGTCATCTACCTATGCATATCTAACTATGTGTGAAGATTAAAGTTTATGCGAGCTTAGGAAGTGTCTTTTTTTATTGGACAATCTTGAGGGAAAAGAAGACGACGAGATATGAATTCATGAAATGTTCAACTTTTGGTTAAAAAGCACACGATCAAAAGCCTAGCATTTGTTTGTTAATGAGGTTTGCATGGACGGCTGTTTTAGAGACTAACAAAGCGTATTGTCAAAAGCAGGTTGCGCGAACCTTGAACAGAGACTAGACCACAAGCATGTTTGATGGACTTTGAACCTTGCGGATGATTTGCTCAACGTATACACACACACTACGTGATAAAAAACAGTAAACTGGTTTAGTTCGCGTAGTGTGTGTGTAGCCCGTGGTTTGACAGCGGGTCAATAAATACACGTAATAATTGGTCAATATTTCAAATATTTGTATAAAAAAAAGGAATGACGTCATCAAGTTGTTTCTTTAGATTTACGTTGTCACTATCACTGTCTTTCAACATGCCAAGTTTCAACTCAGTCGAATTTGTGGTTTTGTAGATACACGGCTTCAAAAAGTAAACCTTTAAGGCGATACCACGTGACACATGATGACGTCATCAATATAAAACTTCACACATATGTTGTCTGCATAAAGGTCATTATATATACCAATTTTGAAACGATTATCATAAACTTCGCCACAGACATCTAGTAAAAGTGTATTTTTAACAGTTTTCAACCTGCCGCTAGAGGGCGCTCTTGACTTTTATGACGTCACTTATCTTATTTTGTTAAACCAGACTCTTGCTCGACTATAACACCGTTACAAAAAACTTCAAAAAGTGTGCCACTTTTAAATTACAAGGCACTTCCTGTTTCTTCCTGTTTCGACCGGAAGTAGAGGTCATGTGAGGTCACGCACACGACAAAAAATAAAGACCTATATGACCTAAGTATGATCCCGCATAAAACAACCGACGGTCTCTTAAGTGTGATTTGTTACAGAATTTCAAAGATTAATTTATTTTTTTCTAAAAACCTTGTAATTTGACACCTGATGACGTCATCATGACGTAAATGAAACGGTTTCGTCTCCTAATGGTTATCTAACTATGGTAAAAATTTCAAGTTTATATGAGCTTGGGAAGTGTGCTTTTGTTAGCGGACAAGGGACGGCCAGAAGAAGAAGACGAAGTAAAAAAAACAAAAAAAAAACGAACAATAACAAGAGGTGTTCGGAGCTACGCTCCGCTCCGAACACCTAACTAGAGATTTAGAGTTTGTAAAACAAACTCTAGGTGTTCGGATTTTCGCTGGACTCTGTGCTGTTAATGCGTTAGCTATATCATTGAATCGCTGAAAACATTTGTTGATAGCTTTTGAAATTTCAAGGAAAGTAAAGTGTACATCTTCTTTGATTGTACGTTAGTTTACACAGGAAATTAATGCACCTCACTGGATGTGTTGTTTATTCTGAAGAAGAAAAACAACAATAAACAAAGTATGACTCAAAGCAAATTAAGTCAAGCTGAAACTGCTCAAATAAATAAAATTCAACACTTGCAACATTTCATGATTTTATAATAACAATAATAATTTATTGAATGTAAATTGCGCCCTCTCCAGGACCAACCTGTTCGAGGGCGCATTTTAACAATACAACCTATCGGAGTAAGGAAATTACGCAAGAAAACACTAGTGGAAGGTGCACATCCTGTTTTTGATGTGAACAACCTATAAACAAAACCTTATTAGGGGAAACTTTATCGAAGGTTTTCAAATAATTACGTCGCAATACAAAGTTGACGGAAAACATTCATCAGTCTGACCATTTTTTTTCTGACTATAATATAGTGACACAGCCAACAATCATACCAATCCCCATTGCCCAACTCTATCTCTTCGATGTTCATACTAAACGTTCCTTAGTTTTAAAACATCTCACCAACGTCACCACTTGATGATACAGGATAAACTTTATAACGTAATTGTGCATTAAATAAAATAATCATTTTGAAAAGCAACGATGTTCACACAAAAACTTACCGAAGTTAGTCCCGCGTAGCAACGATAAACACATGCCGTGAGGAGGATCTGAAACACCCCTCACGATCCGATGACACATCCTTCCTTCTCGGTGTATGATCAAAACATAACCAATGTTCGTCTTTTTCTGCTTGCATTTTCTCACATAATTAAATATTATACGAATCACTGAAGCAGGTGGTCATTTCAGTGAAACTTCGTCTTCAATTCCATATTGATAATAAAGCCATGAGAAGGGCGAACAGGGGAACAATTAGACGTCGAATCTTAGTGGAAATCATGTTAATGCTAGTACGTAGTAGTAAGTACGCCATTGATAAGATTGCACTACGTTGTAAGTAAAACATGAATGGAAACTCTCGTTACGCCCACATGGCACCGATAGTAAACAACTACCGTTGTGCCACGTTGGTCTGTAACAAGTGCCTTGACTGGCTAGCTACCCACCGTTGCCAGTCGCGAGGGGGGTATGTCATTCTGCGTTAGGCAATGGATTAAGATTAAAGGCCAATTTCTCTAATAGATCTATGAAAAACTTGATTTGTTCCAGTGTATAAAACAATAAGTATTCAGTACCCTTTGTTTTCAAGAAATAACAACGAATTTATCGTTCTTAGTTTGCGAGTTCTGCATGGTTGTTAAACCAAAGACTCAAAATTTGATTAAATTATTTACATTTAATTACCCAATAATTCATTGGGTGACGTCATTATGTTGTCAAAATTTCTGTTTTATCTAATCATCAATTGTAATATTGTTGCCAAGTTTTATGATCGTGCGAGTTTGGGAAAGATGTCAAAGTCTGCGGACAATTACGATGCGTGTATTTTTGAGGTGGGCGAACAAACTCAAAAATCCACTAGAGATTTAGAGTTTGTAAAACAAACTCTAGGTGTTCGGGTTCTCGCTGGGCTCAGTGCTGTTTTAATGCGTTAGCTATATCATTGAATCGCTATATCATTGAATCGCTGAAAACATTGTTGATAGCTTTTGAAATTTCAAGGAAAGTAAAGTGTAAATCTTCGTTGATTGAACGTTAGTTTACACAGGAATATGAATTTTTAAAAATAATAATCTTTTGTTAAAGCCAAATTAACGAATCCAACCCTATTTTGGTTGCTAAAAAAAATGATCCTTATCCTTATCCTTATCCTAAATTTGAAAACTGATGACGTCATTATGACGTTAGATAAGTTCTTATCGAGACATTGGTATTTAATTATGTGCTTTAAATTGTAAGTGAAAAACGAAGGTGAACTTACTAAACGTATTGTCAGCAAAAGAGTACATTATATAATTTATTTAAAAGGGCAGAGGGTCAATATTGTCCTTTTAAACACGGCAACATTAATTTTTCGAATTTCCTTTCGTTTTGGTTGCATATCTTAAAACGAGCCTTTAAATTAACAAGTACAACTATCATGTATGCCACTCACTGAAGTTTATTTATTTTTCAATGGATATTGATTAATAAATCCGACTATGTGAATCATGTTGACATTATTAAGTTACAATTCTTATAATTAATTTATTGTTTGTTAATAAGGAACACATTGCCTTTTTGATTTAATTTTTTTAACTTTCTTTCACGCGCCTATGGCAGAAGGTGAAAAACACATAGAAATTCCCGTGCTCTCGCAGCATAACTTCCCATAACTCGCACATAACGCAACGCATTCACCTGGATCGAGCTGCCTGTTCAAGCTGAACAATTTCTTTATCGATTCATGTAAAATGAAAGTTGATTGGTTAATTAGAACCAGTTGCCAATGTACAGGACATAAAATCATATCCAATGAAAAAGAATGTTTCATAGCATGTGTCATACGTTAGAGGTCAGATCAGAATACGCGGTGTGCGGTGGACACACCCAAGGGCATTTGTGGGGTCATGACAACAATGGAACAATGGGCCCCACAAGGTCATTTCAATAGGAACAATTGGGCCCCACAAGGGAATTCTTCTGAAAAGGGAATAATAGAACAACAATAGCAGTACCCCACAAACCCACAAACCGGATCCGTACTCTCTGTGCACATGTGTGAGCGTGTCTATCCATTCAAACCGAGGACTTTAACAAAAGGGATGCGGGTGTTTGACAGAGCGAGGACGTCCTCGCTTCGTTTTCGTGTACAAACCCAATGGGGACGTCGCTAAAAAAAAAGGAGAACAAAGAGAAGTCCTCGGTAAGCGGGATTTACAAACGTGTGTGTGCACGCACACAGCGCATCATTATTTGAGCGCTTCTCACGCACTATTTTCCGTGACTGTCAAAAGTAGTACAGACCATTTGCATATCAAGGTATAGGTCTTTAAAAACATACATTTTTTATCATGCGAAATAAGATTTCGTCATTTTTAGACCCCTGTAAGTGAAATGTCCGATTGCTTTTGTATTACATTTGGTTTTAAACTAGGTGCATGATTGGGTTTTGGCAGGGGTCTGAATACTGCCTGTAAAATGCCTCCCAAAACCCCCGCATATTAAAAGTGGATTGACAACGTGGGCCATACTGACAGATTTACATTTTTCCGCATAATATTTAGTCCACCTGTGTGGAAAGAATTCTTTCCGAACTCCTTCATGCACAAATAGGTTTTCTAACAAGTAAAATAAACAAAATAAATGAATATACCTAGATTAAGGTAATTGCTACATATGAAGTTATAAGTGAAATCACTTGTTTACAAAAGCGGCCCAGAGCCTGGACTTCCTTCAGGCATAATGTGTACTCTACGGAAACGTACTGCCGCCACATGAATAAACAAATCCCGCACTTTTTGTGTACGTACACAATAACTATCATGTCCGTACATGATAAGTAGGATTCTCAAATTTTGTGTATGGTCATGGCACACTAAGGGGGTTGTTTAAACAAAAATAGCAAAATCTGATACAGTGTCTGCCAACCCATCAGGTGAGTTGGAATGAATGTACGTTTTCTTAATAAATTAGCCTATGGAAGAGCGTTGCCATCAAATGGCCTGTTTTAGTTTGATCACAACCTAATATCATTGTTTTTACCATCGAGTTGTGAGAAAATGTATTTTAGTTTAATTTCAATAGGGAATCATATATTGGCCATCATACCGTAAACAATGTATTTACTTTGCATAAACAAATTATTCGCATTTAGACAATCAAATTGAATAGTTCAAACAGCTGGTTGGGATGGTTTTCAATTTCATTTAGTAGCAAAAAACCATTTGCATAAAGCTCGACATCTCCTGCTCTCAAATTAATTGTCTAAAATGGTCATTCCGTGCCAAATCACCTCAAAAGTTCGGCACTAACAGTCTCAAGTTTTGTTTTAAAAAAACACTCAAAAACCCCAAATGGATGCCCTGAACACACACACAATTTGGAGGCGTACTGCCGCTTCATGAATAAATTAATCCCAACTTGTTGTGTACGTGCAATATAACTATCATGTACTTACATTTTAAGTAGGATTCTAAAATTGTGTTTACGTTAATGGCACCCATGACCTGCTTTGTTTTATCAAAACGTAGAAACTTTGTTTTTACCATCAAGTTGTGAAAATGTATTAAAGTTTGATTACAACGTAAATATAATAGGGAATTTTGCCTTTACCATCACATCGTAGACGTTGTTTTTTACTTTTGTATCAGCGAATTATTCATATTTAGACAATCCTATTGACTAGTTCAAACAGCCGGTTGGGATGATTGTTATTCTCATTTATGAACAAACAAATTGTTTGCATAATGCTTGACATCTGCTCTCAAATTAATTGTCCATTGGGTCATTCCGTGCAAAATCACATAAGAGTTTGGCAGGCTGCAGGGTCTCAGATTTTGCTTTAATTTTTTAATTTTTTATTAATCCCTATATATGGATGCCCTGAACACACACACAATTTTTGAATCCTACTCCTTAACATTTCTGAGATGTGAACCCCTAAAATTTAAGTCCCACCCCTTCAAATTTACAGTCGTGTTTTGGACATTTTTAAAGGTCTATATCTTACAAATGAATGTAAGATACGCAGCTACAAATAAGTACACATGGTATCTGGTATACCATCAACTAGAATCTACTGTCAAATGTAGCAAAGACCGATTGCTTATCAAGGTATAGGTCTTTTAAAACAGACATTTTATCCTGCGGAATGTCTTTTCATCCTTTTCTTATAAACCCCTTGTGCCTAAAGAGTGAAATTTCTGATTGCTTTTGTATTACATTTGGTTATATACTAGGTGCATATGTGTGACTTGATATCAGGATATACCAATCACATTTTCAATGGGTTTTTGGCAAGGGTCAGAATATGGGTCCACCTGTAAAAAATGCCCCCAAAACCAAGTGGTTAATTGACAACGAAGGACATAACCGACAAATTTTCAAAATTTTCCCAAGTTCCAGTAGGCCTAATACTGTTTTATCCAGTCTACTTTTGTGAAAGAGAAAACAAATTGTTTCTTAGCTCATTGATGCAAAATAATATATATATATATATAAAAATATTTAAAACTGGACATGCCTAGTTTAAGGTAATTGCTGTGTATGCAGTTTAGTTAAATCACTTGTTTACAAAACAGCCACGCAGAGCCTGGACATCCTGCATGCAAAGTGTGTACACTATGGGGGCGTACTGCCGCTTCATGAACAAACCAATCCCGCATGTTTTGTGTACGTACACACTAACTAGCATGTACGCACATGAGGATTCTAAAATTGTGTTTATGGCAACCATGACCTGCTTTGTTTTATCAAAAGGTAGAAACTTTGTTTTTACCATCAAGTTGAGAAAATGTATTTTAGTTTAATTTCAACGTAAATATAATAGGGAATCATATATTGGCCATCATACCGTAAACAATGTATTTACTTTGCATACACAAATTATTAGCATTTAGACAATCAAATTGAATAGTTCAAACAGCTGGTTGGGATGGTTTTCAATTTCATTTATTAGCAAACAACTATTTGCATAAAGCTCGACATCTCCTGCTCTCAAATTAGATGTCTACAAAATGGTCATTCCGTGCCGAATCACCGAAAAGTTCGGCACTAACCGTCTCAAGTTTTGTTTTAAAAAAAACACTCAAAAACCTCAAATGGATGCCCTGAACACACACACAATTTTTGAATCCTACTCCTTAACATTTCAGAGATGTGAACCCCTAAAATTTAAGCCCCACCCCTTCAAATTTACAGTCGTGTTTTGGACATTTTTAAAGGTCTATATCTTACAAATGAATGTAAGATACGCAGCTACAAATAAGTACACATGGTATCTGGTATACCATCAACTAGAATCTACTGTCAAATGTAGCACGAACCATTTGCTTATCAAGGTATAGGTCTTTAAAAACAGACAAAAACCATTTGGTCTGTAACAAGTGCCTTGACTGGCTAGCTACCCACCGTTGCCAGTCGCGAGGGGGTATGTCATGCTGCGTTAGGCAATGGATTAAGATTAAAGGCCAATTTCTCTAATACATCTATGAAAAACTTGATTTGTTCCAGTGTATAAAACAATAAGTATTCAGTACCCTTTGTTTTCAAGAAAAAACAACGAATTTATCTTTCTTAGTTTGCGAGTTCTGCATGGTTGTTAAACCAAAGACTCAAAATTTGATTAAATTATTTACATTTAATTACCCAATAATTCATTGGGTGACGTCATTATGTTGTCGAAATTTCTGTTTTATCTAATCATCAGGTGTAATATTGTTGCCAAGGTTTATGACCGTGCGAGTTTGGGAAATATGTCAAAGTCTGCGGACAACGATGCGTGTATTTTTGAGGGGGGGCGAACAAACTCAAAAATCCACTAGAGATTTAGAGTTTGTAAAACAAACTCTAGGTGTTCGGGTTCTCGCTGGGCTCAGTGCTGTTTTAATGCGTTAGCTATATCATTGAATCGCTGAAAACATTTCAAGGAATTTCAAGGAAAGTAAAGTGTAAATCTTCGTTGATTGAACGTTAGTTTACACAGGAAATTAATGCACCTCACAATATGAATTTAAAAAAATAATAATCTTTTGTTAAAGCCAAATTAACGAATCCAACCCTATTTTGGTTGCTAAAAAAAATGATCCTTATCCTTATCCTTATCCTACATTTGAAAACTGATGACGTCATGACGTTAGATAAGTTCTTATCGAGACATTGGTATTTAATTATGTGCTTTAAATTGTAAGTGAAAAACGAAGAGTACATTATTTAATTTATTTGAAAGGGCAGAGGGTCAATATTGTCCTTTCATACAGAGCAGCATACATTTTTCGAATTTCCTTTCGTTTTGGTTGCATATCTTAAAACGAGCCTTTGAATTACTCACAAGTACAACTATCATGTATGCCACTCACAGAAGTTTATTTATTTTCCAATGGATATTGATTCTTTATAATAAATCCGACTATGCAAATCATGTTGACATTATTAAATTACAATTCTTAGAAGTTTTAACAGGTTTTCAAATACTGTGATTTGGCTTCTCATTATGTATCGGTGCATGATACTTTGATTGTTAAAACAAGTCGAGCATACAATGAGCTATTGGTTGCATTTTAAAAAATAGCTTGCTTGATTTTTAGACATTAGTCTTCATACAGAACGGTTTGTTAAATTTATAATATTGAAATAAAAAACACATGTTTTTAATAATTATGCAAGATAAAGGCAAGTCATAAAGACGGCAAATTTAAGCCTCTCGTGAATTTTAACTAATAAAATAGTTTTAACGAGTTAATAACTATTTCTACCTGTATGGTGCATCATCATACATTCAGCAAGAAATTAGGGAATTCAACACAGCAACGAGTATGATTTTTTTCACTGGAGAACATTCGGGTACTGATGTGTTGTATATTCTGAAGAAGAAAAAACAATAAACAAAGTATGACTCAAAGCAAATTAAGTCAAGCTGAAACTGCTCAAATAAATAAAATTCAAGACTTACAACATTTCATGATTTTATAATAATAATAATAATTTATTGAATTTATATTGCGCTCTCTCCAGGACCAACCTGTTCGAGGGCTCATAACAATACAACATATCAGAGTAAGGAAATTACGCCAAAAAAAATGAGTGGAAGGTGCACATCCTGTTTTTGATGTGAACAACTTATAAACGAAACCTTATTAGGGGAAACTTTATCGAAGGGTTTTCAAATAAGTATGTCGCTATACAAAGTTGACGGAAAACATTCATCAGTCTGACCATTTTCTGACTATAGTGACATAGCCAACATTCATACCAATCCCCCATTGCCCAACTCTATCTCTTCGACGTTCATATTAAACGTTCCTTAGTTTTAAAAACATTTCACCAACGGTCACCACTTGATGATACAGGATAAACTTTATAACGTAATTGTGCATCAAATAAAAGAATCATTTTGAAAAGCAATGATGTTCACACGGAAAACTTACCGAAGTTAGTCCCGTGTAGCAAGGTAAACACATGCCGTGACGAGGGTCTGAAACACCCATTACGATCCGATGACACATCCTTCCTTCTCGGTGTATGATCAAAACATATTACCATTGTTCGTCTTTTCCTGCTTGCATTTTCCCACATAATTAAATATCATACGAATCACTGAAGCAGGTGGTCATCTCAGTGAAACTTCGTCTTCAATTCCATATTGATAATAAAGCCATGAGAAGGGCAAGTAGGGGAACAATTAGACGTCGAATCTTAGCGGAAATCATGTTAATGCTAGTACGTAGTAGTAAGTACGCCATTGATAAGATTGCACTTGCGTTGTAAGTAAAACATGAATGGAAACTCTCGTTACGCCCACATGGCACTGATAGTAAACAACTATCGTTGTGCCACGTTGGTCTGTAACAAGTGCCTTGACTGGCTAGCTACCCACCGTTGCCAGTCGCGAGGGGGTATGTCATTCTGCGTTAGGCAATGGATTAAGATTAAAGGCCAATTTCTCTAATAGATCTATGAAAAACTTGATTTGTTCCAGTGTATAAAACAATAAGTATTCAGTACCCTTTGTTCGGGTATGGGGCACTGTTATGTTACTAAAATGCGTAATCAGATTTATATTGAAAGTTTTTTAATTTTCAAAAAAAAGTCGTTTGCAAACCTATTACTTTTATACTTTTAGTGTACACGGGGGAAAGTGATATCGTTGCTGTATGAGTCTCCATAAAGTAGTTTAGATACACATGTATAACAATTTTCATGTAAATAGTCACAAACTTAACATGCTTAACTGATAAATTAAAAGACTAACAATTCAAAAATTAATGTTATCAAACTACGCATGCTTGCTACCTTATGTGTGAAGCAACATCATTTGTCATGATTATGAAAAGGGCATAAGAACCTACTGTTTACACGATGTGCAATTTATGTTGAATTTATTTTGCTAGTCACATTGTAATTCTTTGAAGTATTCAACAGGATCTAATAGTTAGATTCGCATAAAAACCGTTGTTGATCAGAGTCAAAGTTATGTTGACCTTTTTCCGATTGCATTTTCTCAGTTATCAAAAGTTATTCAAATCAGTGAATCACCAAAACAGTTCAGCAAAATACACTCGTTCAGTTGATATTCACCACCAAGCCAACAAATGGCTAACACGAAGGTTATGCAATGAGCTATTCATTGCACCACCGTCGAACATCGTAGATTTCCGAAGGATGGTTGCATTTATCGACGAGTGCAGTAACAAAGGACCATTAACTTGGTATAGCGCCACCATCGATAACGTATCACGACACAGCCACCATGGATAACGTATCACGACACAGCAATGCAGTCTTCGTGGACTTTGCACCCAAGATCAATGGCGCAGTGTGTGTACTGTTTACATGTACATGCAAGATTACGCGTGGTCAATGGAGCAGAATGACCAGACCTGCGGGCTAATACTAACGTAATGTTCAACTTACATTTTCAGCGGGAAGTCAAGAACAACCGGGATAACTCTTTGTGTAGCATTTGTTGAGTTTTAAAAGACCTGTCCGATGATGTATTGATTGAAGCAATCCATTCAGTAATGATTAAGTTATGATTTTTTGAAATATTAAATTTTGATTTACTGTATTTCAACACCTGATGACGTAATCATGACGTCACAACAACTTGATGGAGGTTTCATCAAGGTTCTAACATGGTGTAAATTTGAGGTTGATCGGATAAACAGAAGTGAAGAATTTGGGCAGGAAATGTTTTTTGGTTAAGAATTGCAGAAAGGCAAACTTTGACCTTCCGTTACGACCGGAAGTAAAGGTCATGTGAATTTGGCGTTAACTTTTCAAATGTTGCCCGTGTCTTGATCTATCATAATGTTTAAATATGAATATTATAGCTTTCCTATTCAGAAACATACAGGCATTGGCATGAGGGCACTTTTTTGACCTTAAATGGCTTGTAATTTGACACCCGATGACGTCATCATGACGTCATTGCTCACACGTCTTCTGCTCTTTATGTTCTAATGTCACATTAAGTTTCAAGTTGATCAAAGGTTTGCAAGTATGTTTTTTTCTGCGGACAAACGACTATCAGAAGATTAAGCAAAACAAAGAAAAAAAAAAAAAAAAAAAAAACGAACAAAAACAAGGAGTTGTTCGGTCTGTGGACCGAACACCTAACTAGAATTTAGTGTTTGTAAAAACAAAAACTATAGTGTTCGGGTATCTTTGGGGTCAGTGCTTTGTTAATGTGTGAGCTATATCATTGAATCGATGAAAAGATTGTTTATAGCTCTTGACATATCACATGAAATAAATGCACCTCACAATTTGAGTTTTCAAAATAATAATCTTTTGTTAAGCCAAATTTGAAAACTGATGACTTCATTATGACGTTAGACAAGTTCTTATCGAGACATTGGTATTTTTTATTTTAAGTATGTGCTTTAAATTATAAGTGAAAAACAAAGTTTAACTTACAACACGTGTTGTCAGCAAAAGAATACACTATTTAATTTATTTGAAAGGGCAGAGGGTCTATTGTCCTTTCATACAGAGCAACATTTTTCGAATTCCCTTTCATCTTGGTTGCATATATCTTAAAACGAGCCTTTGAATTATTCACAAGTACAACTGTCATGTATGCCATTCACTGAAGTTTATTTATTTTTCAATGGATATTGATTCTTTATTGATTAATAAATCCAACTACGTTAATCTTGTTGACATTATTGAGTTACAATTCTTAGAAGTTTTAACAGGGTTTAAAATACTGTGATTTGGCTACTCAACACAAGGGTAAAGAGGGGGAAACGATATCGAGTGTTACTTACCAGTCAAAGACTTGTTGATTGCTAGCGTTGTGCAGAGCTACCGAGTAAAACTCCAGACGAGAAATCTTATGTAAGGTTTGAGGATTGAACTTGTTCTGGGTTAAATTGTTCAAATATCAGCGCAAAATGTGAGGCTTTTTTCTGGGACTATTAAGGAAACTGCCCAGCATGTGTATCCTCTAAGCTAGAAACGAACATTATGGTATGTTGATTTTAAGGGGTGGTGTTATACAGTTGTGATTCAAACCTTTTGTACGGGTTTATGGTTCATGGGGTTCCAAAATAACGTTTTCAATAGCTTAGGCAACTATTCAATTGACTGTATGCCTAGGTTCACTCTTGCAAGGGCCAAGGTTTTCATTTTGCAAATATTTCTAAAGAAACTATTTTAGCTGTACATGGTTAACCCAGATAACATCCATACATTGGGCCAGCGTTGGTATCGGGTTGGCAACGTTGGCGTTGGTATTGTGTCAGCCATGTTGGCACTTCGTCGCCATAATCGGCATTGGCACTATGTTAGTTTCTGATGTTAGGCCAATGTTGGCTCTTGGTCGGCAGAACCACATTGGTTTTAAGTTGGCAATCAACATTAGGCCAATGTTCGTTTTTAGTGGGAAAAACAATAATTGGCATTGTGTTGGGGTTCTGATGTTGGGCCGATGTTGGCTTTAGGTTGGCATTTCCACATTGGGTTTACGTTGGTGATCAATGACGAGACAACGTTGGTTATAAGTGGGAAAGCAATATCGGCATTATGTTGTTGCTGTGTTGTTGGGCCAATGTTGGCTCTAGATCGGCATTATACCACATTGGTTTTACGTCGGTACTCAATGTTGAACCAACGTTTGTTATTGGTGGAAAAGCAATATCGGCATTGTGTTGGTTTCTGACAGAGGACCAATGTTGGCTCTAGGTCAAAAGTACCACATTGGTTTTACGTCGGCACTCAATGTTGAACCAACGTTTGTTATTGGTGGAAAAGCAATATCGGCATTGTGTTGGTTTCTGACAGAGGACCAATGTTGGCTCTAGGTCAAAAGTACCACATTGGTTTTACGTCGGCACTCAATGTTGAACCAACGTTTGTTATTGGTGGAAAAGCAATATCGGCATTGTGTTGGTTTGTGATGTAGGACCAATGTTGGCTCTGTGGTCGGCATTACCACATTGGTGTAAATGCGTGAGCTATTTCATTAAGTTGAACTGTGGTGCTATTACTGTTTTGAGGTGCGTAACAAACTACACACTTAAAGCAAAAGTCTAAAAAAGCACACTATCAAAAGCCTTGCACTTGATTGTTAGCGAGATTTACAAGGACGGCTGTTTTAGAGACCAACAAAGTATAACGGCAAAATCAGGTTTGGCGAACCTTGAACAGATTCAATGGAGCGAGCAGCCGCTCACCGTTTAACTGGTTTAGATTGCGTATTGTGTGTGTTTTCAGGTCAAAAAGGTAACATCTCTGTGGAAAAGTGAGAAGGCTTAAGGACCTACAACATGATATAAAAGTTGTGATTAATGTGTATGTAAAAAGTATGAGTATTTCTTAAATTATGAATTGTGAAATTTTCATCTACAGGTTTGAACAGGAAGTTGAGTTCAATCGGTGTAAGACTCTGTGTAGTATTTGCTACAATTTTCAAGACCTCTTGATGATGTATATATTTTATAATAGCTCATGTACTTCTTGAGTTATGAATTTTTGAAATATTAAACTTTGATTTACTGTATTTCAACACCTGATGTGTTCATCATGACGTCACAACTACTTGATTGAGGTTCTATCAAGGTCCTAACATGGTGTAAATTTGAAGTTGATCTAATATACAGAAGTTTAGTTTTTGCCGGGAAATGTTTTTTTAAAGAAAATCACAAAGGCAAACTTTGACCTTTCGGTACGACCGAAAGTAAAAGTCATATGAATTTTGCGTTAACTTTTTAAATGCTGCCCGTGTCTTCATCTATCATATGAGGAAATACTAATACTCCAACTTTAATATTCAGAGACATAAAGGCATTGGCATATGGTCACCTTTTGAACTTAAATGACTTGGACGTCACAACTTACTCAGCTGCTGCTAGTTATGTTCTAACTTCACATGAAGTTTCAAGTTGATCAAAGGTTTTCAACCATGCTTTTGCTTGCGGACAAAGCTCGGGGAGAAGAATACGCAAAACAAAGAAGAAGAACAAAACCAAAACGAACAACTAGACATAATTTTTTGTTGGAAACAAAAAAGAGGTGTTCGGTGTGACCTCGTGTTTCAAAGAAATGTTATAAACATGTCTGTGTATTAAATATTGTGTACTTCTATAGAGTCTTTAGAATGGTGGTTCTAAAGATTTGACCAAACTTTTTGGATGTAACACATCCCAGCTTGAGTACATGCAAAGTTTCTATTTGATCACCAAAGTTGTTCTGTACATATAGATCTTGTAAAACACTACCTTGGTGGTGACATAACATGAAAATCGATGACGTCGTGAAAACGTCACTCCACGTTATATCCTTGTTGGACCTTCCAAGTCTCATGCAAAATGAAATTTGACTATAGCTTGCTTTGTACTGAAGATATGTACCAATTGGTCAATATTTCTAAAATTTGTTAAAAAAAATTGGATGACGTCATCAAGTCGTCACTCTAGCTTTAAGTAGTCAATATAACTGTCTATCAACATGCCAAGTTTCAACTCAGTCAAACTTGTGGTTTTGTAGATACACAGCTTCAAAAAGTAAACATTTAATGCGATACCACGTGACACATGATGACGTCATCAATCTAAAAATTCACACATATGTTGTCTGCATGAAGGTCATTATGTATACCAATTTTGAAACGATTATCATAAACTTCGCCACAGACATCTAGTAAAAGTGTATTTTTAATTGTTTTCAACCTGCCGCTAGAGGGCGCTCTTGACTTTTATGACGTCACTTGTCTTATTTTTTTAAACCAGACTCTTGCTCGACTATAACACCGTTTAAAAAAACTTCAAAAAGTGTGCCACTTTTAAATTACGAGGCACTTCCTGTTTCTTCCTGTTTCGACCGGAAGTAGAGGTCATGTGAGGTCACGCACATGACAAAAAATAAAGACCTATATGACCTAAGTATGATCCCGCATAAAACAACCGACGGCCTCTTAAATGTGATTTGTTACAGAATTTCAAAGATTAATTTATTTTTTTCTAAAAACCTTGTAATTTGACACCTGATGACGTCATCATGACGTAACTGAAACGGTTTCGTCTCCTAATGGTTATCTATCTACATGTAAAGTTTCAAGTTTATATGAGCTTGGGAAGTGTGCTTTTGCTAGCGGACAAGGGACGGCCAGAAGCAGAAGACGAAGTAAAAAAAACAAAAAAAAACGAACAATAACAAGAGGTGTTCGGAGCTACGCTCCGCTCCGAACACCTAAAAAGTAAGAAAAAAAACCGGAACAAAAACAAGAGGTGTTACGGGCTGTGTGCCCGAACACCTAATAAGCTTACCCTACAAAATGCGCTGTGAGTAGCTGTCCGACTGGTCTAGGTAGGGTGTGTCTCGTAAACAAAAAGTGGAATGTGAGAAATGTCAGCAGTATCCCCGGATTTTCCACCATATTTTACGGATCTTCCACCATATATTATGGCTTTGTCAGCCCACCGGGATACTAAGACACACAACTTCAAATAAAACAGGCTTGTGAGACTTCTTCTTAAAGATAACACAATTGCTTTATTTATAACTTAACTTACGTAACTTAGACAAACTAAGAACGGAGACTCCAACCTCCCAGACCAGGCTAACAGCTACTCGCGATCATAGGCCGCACCCTGGCTTAAGTACTCACTTCCTTAATTAGTATTCATAATATTAATACGCCATCATACGAAAAGTAGTCCCATAACAATGGTCTTGATGGAAAGCTTTGCTTGAAATACCCTAACTTTAATGGTATAGAAAACTTTACAGTTTGGAGGAATTGAGTAGAACAATTAGTTTTCATCTCGTGAGCCCAAGATCAAAACAGTTGCAGGGTTTTTCAATTTTTCTTCTGACTCCGATAACGGACTGAGCTTAAACATTTACAGATTTAAGCTCAGGAAACAGGTTTTGAAGCCCATTTAGGGTGTGGTTATATTCTTGCAACGATTTTTATTTTTGTATAGGTTGTTAACCATCGCTTACCGTTAACTGTTTATGTCTTTGTTCCTTTTGCAATATGCCATAACTTGCTTGCTGGTGTCCCTTGATAAATTCAACTTGGGAACAATACGCTGAAAACGCCATAGAAGGTAACATTTCTGAATAATCTTAGACTACTAGACCATCTTGAAGACCCACCGAAATTGTATTTATTTTCGGGAAAATTTACCAACCAAATTATTGAGTAATATGAATGAATGTGATGAACTTATGAGTCAATTCTTACTTTGAAATGTCATTTCGTTTGACCAACTATTTTGATTTTGAGGTTTAAAGGCACTGAACACGTTTGGTAATTGTCAAAGACCAGTATTCTCACTTGGTGTATCCCAACATATGCATAAAATAACAAGCCTGTGGAAATTTGGGCTCAATTGGTCATTGAAGTTGCAAGAAAATGATGAAAGAAAAAACACCCTTGTACAAATTAGTGTACTTTCAAATAGGAATAAAAGGCTTCTGGCCAGAAGTCTTTTATTATTTTAGTGAGAAATTACCTCTTTCTCAAAAACTACGTTACTTCAGAGGGAGTCGTTTCTCACAATGTTTTATACTATCAACAGCTCTCCGTTGCTCGTTACCAAGTAGGTTTTTATGCTAATATATATTTGGAGTAATTACCAAACGTGTACAGTGCCTTTAAGGGTGCAAAACAAAAGTAATATTCTACGAACGACCCTGGAGATATAGACTACGTAGATATTTACGAACATTTTTGTAGGTGTTCTTAAAAATCTTAACGTCTGTATATCCATAGAGCAAGGACCTTGCTCTATGGTATATCAGATCAACTTCAAATTTACACCAAGTTAGGACCTTGATAAAACCTCCATCAAGTAGTTGTGACGTCGTGATGACGTCATCAGTGTTGAAATACAGTAAATCAAAGTTTAATATTTCAAAAATTCATAACTTATTAACTACTAAATGGATTTGTACAATCTATATATCATCGGACAGGTCTTGGGAAACCCAACAAACGCTACACAAAGAGTGACCCCAATTGACCTTGTCTTCCTGTTCAAAACGGAAGTTGAAAATTAAATAAAATAAATCTGAAAAAATACTTGTTCTTAAGTCACAAATTTTACATCCGGTTGTAGGACATTTAGTCTTTTCAAACTTTTGCACAGAGATAATACTAATTTGACCTAAACCTCTGGTCGAAATCGGACGTTAAAGCCCACGTATCATCCCACATGAAAGGTAACGTATTAACCGTATCCAACCCAGTGGCACGGTATATAGCCACATGGCTGGCTGCTCCGCTCCGATCCATTGTTCACAAGGTTCAAAGTCCATGAAGCCTGGTGGACTGTGTATGCATAAACGCTTTTTAACCGTATCTAAACCCAGTGGCACGGTAGCTGGCTGTTGCGTTCCATTGACCAAAAGGTTCAAAGTCCATCAAACATGCACACCACAAGGCTGGCTGCTCCGCTCCAGTGCACACTAGGCCTGAATATTATGTCCATGGTGGCGCTATATCAAATTAGTGGTCGATCAATAAATAAAGTGCTCCGCAGAAATTGCGGACTCAGAAATCTATTTCGTTCGATGGTAGTCCATTAGTTGTTCAGTGCACAACCTTCGGGTTAGCCTTTTGTGGGCTTGGCGGTAAATAGCGACTAAAAGAAGGTATTTTGCTGACATGTTTTGGGTTGATTTGTATGACTTTTGATGACTGAGAAAATGAAATCGGCAAGAGATCAACAATAATTAACTCTTATCAACAGCGGTTTTTACGAGAATCCAACTTTTAGTTCCTTTTGAATACTTCAATATAGTTCTGTGTGAAGAGGCTTTTGATCAACTTGTATACAATATAACGGGGCCCCAGCCGAGGTTTGGGAAAGGCCTCTGGTCACCGTAACCACCGGTGCATTTCCAATCGCGTGAAAAAGGGCACCCGAGCTTCTTACCATAAATAACCTTCGAAATGGTAGAATTTGATCAAATTTCAATCTTGTATCATAAAGATCATGGTAAAATGTGTTTTTCAAGAAAGTTAATGGTCTTTTGTTTACTGCGCTCTGTGACAATTATTGGCTCTGTGATAAATGCAACCGACGGTAGTCCAGTGAAAAGCTCCTGCAGAAAGTTCTAGATAGCCTTTTGTTGGCTTGGTGGTAAATATCAACTAAACGAGTGTATTTTGCTGACCTGTTTTTTTAGGCCAAAAATCCGAACACCTCGAATTTGTTATCAAACAAATTCTTATGTCTAGTTTGTGTTTGATCTCGCAGTTGATGTGTAGACGGTTTAATCCAATGCACGCAAAGGCTCTGTGTTACTTTATTTATTAATTAGTTCCCTTTGTGTTTGAATCGTTCAAGAGGAATAAAAAGGGGTGTATTTTTTGTTTTCAAACTGAGCACCTTTATGCCCGGAAAGAAAGAAATAAAAAATAAAAAAAATAAAAAAAACACCGAATAAATAAAAGATAAGTAAATGTTTGCCTTGCTTTTCTGCTTCCTATTTGTCACTCATGTACAGGACTTTTGCTGGCCCATCCCATCAGCGGTGTGGAAACCCAAGAACCATCTTCAACAGGTGATTTAGTTTAATATTCTTCGGTGTTTTGTCGGTTTCGGGATTCAGTATTATTATTTATTAAATTTTTCACTGCGATTTGTCGACATGCATAGTTGACCACATATTCTCAATAACTTTATTTTAAATGACTCATTATTATTATTATTTTTTTATAACTGTCTTTTACTTAATTGGTATTTAATTTCAAAACGATTTCTTCATGTTGACCCATGACGTCATCATCACAATGATCTTGGTTGTGCTATTTTTGGAGTCATCACAAAGGCTGGTGACTCTTTAAATTAAATCGATTTTTCATTGATGTAATCCGTGCAAGAGAACAAGTTGGTTTTGTTATAAAACATAAATTTGGCTCTTTATAACATATTCGTTAATTATTTAATACGTTTTGTACTCATCTTTTTTTGTAAATGCAATTTATTAAACAGTTTACATGTTTATTAATCCTGAGTATAGGACCACTATGTACAAGTGGACCTTTGGGAATGGAGAGTGGAGCAATTCCTGATGAAAGTTTAACTGCATCCTCATATTATTACAGTTCTTGGCATCCTAAATATGCTCGACTTAATGTTGGTAAGTCGGCTACCAAAATGTATTCCCTTTTCGCAGTGAGCATTTAAAACTATTTGAACATCTTGTAATCTTTGGTAATTTGTTTCACCTGAAATGATCCGACATCGTCCCAACCTCCCAAGTCTAGTATCCCTACGAACCTCATTCTTCTACAACAATGTTTGGGTAGTCTGGCTTTAGAAAGAGTAACGAATGATCATCATGATCCTCTCTACGGGTCTTATTATGGTACTAGAATCTTTCTCAACACAGGCTTTAAAAACACTCAAACTAAACCAACAAAATTAAGGAAGTCATACAATATAATTATGATAAAATTGCAACGACTCAGAACATACAAGCATTACGCTTATTTACACCATGTGGGCTTACGCCATTAGTTATTTCCATTTTATACGTCACTTTTACTGGGAATAATGGTGCAATTTGAATGTTTCCATTCAGGACCAGAAACTTGAGGGGTGGTTTGGAGGAATTTAAACATGAACCAAAATCAACCAGCAAATTAATATGAAATTATCAAACAAACTTAAAACGTTAAATTTAAACCAGTTTTTAAGAAAAGGGTTCTGGAACACATACTATAAAAATAAGGTTTAGGCTCTGTTATACAGTTACGTGGGTTAAAATGACCAATATTTCAATTGTTATTACGAATCGCTTATCAGAAAAAGCGTACAGTTTTTAATCAGGCGGAGGGCCGGGGATGGTTTATAGTCGACCCAATATTCATACACGGCTTATACCTTACTGTAATTTCACTAAGATGGATGCGTAAATGATTGTAAGTTCTACATTACATTTCATCATTGTTTTCATTTACAAGATAATGGAGGCGACGGCTTCTGGATGCCTAAATTCACGTTCGACTCTTGGATTCAAGTTGATCTGGGATTACCAATTCCAGTTGTCACAGGTTTGATAGTCCAGGGTATGTCTGAGGCACATGTAGAAACGTTCAGCATTCAGTACAGCGACGACGGAAGCTCAGAAAGCTGGAGTAATTTTGCCAATGCCGACGGAGAAACAATACATGTAAGATACAGTCTTCTTCTGAATTCAATTGTTGAGTCCATTGGTCTACCAAAAAGTAGCCATTACCGGTATTGTATAACGTTAGCGTTCGCACTTCAACTTCAGTTGTTGAGCACTTTACAGGCAAAAGTGGTGAAACAAAAAAATGCTATTGAATGTTGCTAGTTTTTCCATAAAAAGGGGGGGGGGGGTGTATACTGGAACCTTTTTATTGGATTATTTGAATCATATATCATTATTGAATAATCAACGAAATACAACTTTTAACATTGACACCTTTCCAAGTATCTCTCATTTTGACATTCGAAATGGATTGCATGAACTGATTTAAAGGAACATTACAGAATTGGTTTTTCTAACAAAACAGTTGCTGGCAGTGTAAGCACTTTATGTAATACACCATATAAATAAACTGACAAACCTGTAGAAGTTTGAGATCGATTGGCCATCTGGGTCACGAGAAAATAGTGAAAAACCGATTACACATTTGCATGAAATCATCGATGAATAAAACGCTCACTGAGCGATAAACTCCAACCGGAAAATTAGTTTCATTTATTTCGCATCAAATATGGCATTTCAGACAGAAATATTTCAAGGGATGTTTTCTACTATCATCATCATTAGACCGTGTAAGTTTTATGTAAATCTGTGATCTAAAGTATATTTTACGAGTTTTTTTCTTACCAATTCTGTAACCTCCCTTTAAATGACTATATGCAACACGAATACAAAATCCCAGTTTTGCGAATTGTGGTCATTGATGAACACGCCTTGACGTTCACTTTGAAACTTTTCATTATAAAATAATGTATGTTGATGTTGAGTTTAATACACGCATTAACGGCAATGTTCCAACATTAACATTTTCAGTTTTTAATCAAAACAAAGGTTTTTTGCCCACCGCATTAGTTACCTCGGATTCCTAAGCAAGAGTGAACGACTACCCAAAAGAAGTTGTAAACATACAATAACCGTTACAGGGTTTGGTCGTTTCTCAATATTTTGATAGCGCTTTGTTAACGAAAACAAATAATAACTAAACATAATTGTTGTTACATAACGAAAACAATGTGTTCGGTTCCGGGAGGGAAATGGTGAGCCATTTTTTAATAAACGTGGTATCATGAAAAGTGTGCATTTTTGCGGACAATCGCGGGGGGAAAGAAGAAAAAGACGTAATATTTAGGAAAAAACGTACAAAAACAAGAGGTGTTGCGGGCGGATTGCCCGAACACTTGATAATCCACTCACAACACAAACTGGAAAACAAAACGGCACAGACAAAAGCAAAACGTAAACAAATTATTGAGAAATTAGTGTCTAGGAGTCCATGAAGCTGTGGAATAAATGTTTTCGTACAAAGTGACGAATGACATGCGTGCTACAACCTTTAGTAAAACGATTCGCTGGTTCGCACTGAGCGTTAGTACCCATTCAAATTCAACCATAATCATTAAATTTTACTTTTTCAGTTCGATGGCAATGTAGACGGTCGACAAAGGACTGTGAACTTCCCGGTGGCACTGCGGACAAGATTCATCAGAATACTGCCCAAATCTTGGTCTTATGGGTCTCCTTGCCTAGATTTTGAAGTCCTTGGATGTCGAGGTATAGCTCAAATTACAATTTTAACTTTCACTTACATCATCTTCTTATACAAACATTATTTATGTATTTAAAGACTGAAGTTGTGACAAGAGTACCAACCTAAAACCACAACAGCAAATCCAAACATTCTTACAAGTAAAGGATTGTGACGAATTCCATCTGAGTCAAGATAGACTCGTTCTGCACAGGAGACCGGCATGCCAGAATGAACCAAAGTATCGATCAACACTAATTTTGTGGCCTTTACAAACAAGGGCTACCGACAAGGCAAAACATATTGAAACAAAACCTGACAAAAAACGAGTCACTTCGAGAGCTATGGGTTTACCCTTTTGTTAATAGTAGAGGTATTTGGATTCATACTTAAGAGGCATACTTAAGAGGGCTTGGGACGTTTTGCTTCCTGGGTGGAACTGATTCAACCTGATTTAAGGTAATGCTTCAATGCTGAGCTATATAGTACCATTATAGTAATCTAACTTCGGCAGCCTCGTTTTCACAAAGATGCTCTGCCTCAAACTACGGCAGCGTAATTGCCGCCACAACAACTCCAACGTCGTGAACTTATCTTGTAATCCCATTGGTTTCGTACACAAATTCAACCGAGGACGACCTCACTTGGTCAAACATCCGGATCATAAGTTTTAGGTTTCACACACGGAAAATGAAACAAATTTTACGCAAATCAAATGACATCTTTGGACGGTTTCTTAGAATCGAACAGCCAATGCAACTTCACTGATTCCATGAAATTTTCTATGGATAATAGTTTTTATTAAACAAAATGACGGGAAATTTCAAAGAACCTGTCATTATTGAAAAAACAAATGTTTTAACAAAAAAATATAAAGAACAGTATTTGATTGTGATTACTATTCTGTACCTATTGAAGATAATGGTCTTGTCCGATTAACGGGAGGTGATGACACACTTAGTGGTCGAGTAGAGATTTACCATGAAGGTGGTTGGGGCGCAGTTTGTGATACAAACTGGGACTTCAAGGATGCGACTACTGTATGCAGGCAGCTTGGATTCCTAGAAGCAAGCGAGGCCAAGAGTGGATCGTACTTTGGAGGGACAGAACTTCCCATCGTGATGGATCGAGTAGCCTGTAAAGGAACGGAGTCTGAACTATCTGATTGTGCATTTGTTTGTGGTGATGAAATTGAAACCTGTAAAAACACAGCTGGAGTTGTCTGTAAACCAGGTAAAGAATTGCAGTTCATTTCATGTGACAATATCAGTTTAATTCTGTGTATTCGTTTCCCCATACTTTTTCCTGTTATTTTTTGTGACGTTCCTGCGTTATTTGGCAGACAGAAGATGAATTTTTGACATATTATTTGTACACACAAATATCACGATCGTCTTAAAAATTCTTATTTTTTTAGATAGTATCCGGCTGGTTGGTGGCGGGAACAAGACGAGTGGACGAGTTGAGCTGTACAAGGAAGACACTTGGGGTGCAATCTGCGATACAGACTGGGATATCATCGATGCCGGGGTAGTCTGTAGACAGCTAGGCTTCTCTGGTGCGGAGGAGGCAAAGTCTGGTTCTTACTTTGGCGAACCAAAGGGCCCTATTTACATGCAAGGGGTTTCTTGTGATGGTTCCGAGGACCAAATCACCAAGTGCCCGTCGCGATGCTGGGATGTGCCGAAATGCAACATCACAGAAACTGCTGGAGTCGTCTGTCTTCCAGGTATTTACAGTGTTTAATTCACACTTTAAAGAAAGTTAGATTTAACAACATGAACAAGTTAAATTAACATTGCCACAGTTAACATACATACTTTAATGTTGCAACTTCGTCATAATCACATGACATTTTTGTTACAAAGAATTGTTACTAAACCGCACTCTTTAAGTCATCTCATGAAACGTAGCGATTTGCGTGTGAGAACAAACTTGGCCCCTTCAATGGCTACAATATTGTGATATCTTCATATGAGACTAAACTATTATGCACTTCCTAGTCAGTGGTACAAGGAGCATGGTGATTTCACCAGCGGGGAATAAATGAGAAAATGGTCACATGATTACAATTATCGATCGTAATCCCAAACCAAAAACTGGTTTTACAAGTAGCATCTTTCCAACACAATCTCACAAATCTATGAAGGACAAACGATCTCATGTAAATTAGTGTGGAAACCCGACTCCACCTTTTGAAGTTTTGATTGTTTAAAAAGTGCATGGGGAATACAATATAATTTAGTTTTATCCAACAAGCAATGTATAATTATCTCAGAATACTAAATGCTTTCGTTCAAAGTCCTTTGGGGAAAAGTCTATCAATGTACAACAATCCTGAGCAGCTATCGTACTTGCCCTGAGATGAAAGACCTATTTGGACCCCACAATAACATACATAGATTTCAGGTAAAGTCGCATCTTGTCCCCACCCCCTTTGTTCGAAAATTTGTTTTTGTTTCCATTTTCTCTGAAATATTTCAATTACTTATCCCTTGTTCTTACACTTTATTTTCTTTTAGGAAATGATGGAATCTGAGATTGGGGAGATCCCGCCCAGTTTGTCTGCTGTCAAGTGTAAGATTATATAAATACTGGATGAATGCGATGAGTGTGTTGTCGCAGATTATAAATACGAGGTGAAGTATGGATTATTCCATTTCACGAGGGGAAGTCTACTGAAAATGGAAAAGTCAGATTTCACCGAGTGGCTCTATTTTGCGACAATACACGAGCAGAATGGATACATTATTGATAAGTAGACATCTTTTGGGCTGGAATTGTTTTCGAACTACTGTGTTACTTGGTTGGTGCTTTTATTTTTAAATCTTAAGATTCTAAAAAGCAATTTGTAAAGACTATTTCATTTCTGATTGGAATTATGTATGTTGGGCATGTCCAATCACATTCACCTTTCCAATCACATTCACATTCACATTCACATTGGACACAGTGCTTCGTACAAACGTGTTTATTGAACACGATGGGTTAGACTTGTCAGTAATATAGACAGAATGGCCCTTCACTCTAAAACCAACCTGGTCAGAATTGACTCGGAATCCGGGCCTCGTGGGATCTCAATAATTTCAGCGTCAGACTGATTAGGAAACTGTGTCAAAATAACACAAAAATAGGTCAAACTGACGCCCATATAATCCGAGCTGAAATATCTCCTTTTTTTAACCAGTTTCTGGGTCTGAGCCTGACCCAGAAATTGGCCAGGCCCCCTGCGACCCGAAATCCTAGTCAATTCGGAAATCGGGCCTCGTGGGATCTCGACCATTTTTGGGTCAGGCTGATCAGGAAACTATGTCAAAATAACACAAAAATAGGTCAAACTGACGCCCAATCCGAGCTGAAATATCTCTTTTTTTTAACCAGTTTCTGGGTCAGAGCCTGATCCAGAAATCGACCCGAAATTTTTGTTTATGCTGAGGGATAGATAGCACACAATTTAAAAATTTTCATTAATTTTTCTAAACTTTTTTTTGCAGATACAACGCGGCACATCGGGATGACTTTCGTCTTATTATACAAAGGCAGCGCTTCCGAACCATGCTCTATAGCTTTTATCAAAACTAATACTGCTTAATAATTACAATTGATGATGAATTTGTAGTGCATCAGTCTTGTTTTTTCAAATTTCAAGCGTGCAATCGTTTCGTCAACTATGTGTGATGGCGGCCAATGCATGCAGGGGGTCTGTTCTCACGACATCATTACATCATTTGTTGTACCAGTATAATTCTGCTAGCTTCAGCATATCCTGGAAATTTGTATTTTTGCTAAACAACTGTAAATCTATCTCATTAAATGAATGGAAACACTACCCTTTGGACTGCGGTGAACGTGGAGGGCGAATGATTTACATCGTTCGCGTTTCTGGATGGTTCGGGGGGAATGGGGTCATTTGATGCAGTATTAAGGGATGGGTATGTTTGTGCGTATGCTGCGTATTTCTGTGTGAGTAGATAGCTTATCAAAGACACCAACCATACGGACATTAAATTCTCTCATGATATTCTGTCACCTTATGAAATTCTGATGAGACACTGAGAAAACTGAAAGTAGCTATCGGGAACTAGGTTGCTTTAAGAGATGTTTATTAATGGAATCACAATGTTTAATACGTCTTATTTACACTTAAAATTTCTTTTGAATGGGGTTTGAAACTTTTAATAGATGTACTACATAATCATGCAAAACTGGATTTTTTTATTGCAATTTTTTTATATATATAAAACAGAATGCATAATAATTGATGTAGCATATTCAATATATGTTATCTTAACTATATAAAACAGATGCATATAGTGGATGTGGCATATTCAGGGTCTATTATCCTTCTTGAGTTTATAAACATGGTCTAAACCAGCCACAAAAAGGGTATTTATTGGCGAAGTGGTGGGGCCAGATATGCAATGCAAACGAGTGGTACAAATTCATGAATATTTGTTACACTGCACTTCCGGCTCCAAAACGTCAATAGGCCTATTAGTATTACCAACAGAATAGCCCCAACATTCGACATCACACTTCGAGGCTCACGAGCAACGCCAGATGATACCGGCGATTTGAACCTGGCAGTTACTTGCCAGAAGTACATTTGACCCTTGCATGCCGGCCCGTTATAATGCGTGAGTAACTTCTTTTGAAGCAATTGTCCCCTTTTGCGTTTGGTCTTCTGTTTGAATGTCAAGTACACTTGAATGTCAAGTACACGCTCCACTCATCGTGTGGTATCAATATACCAGTCTGATAGATATGCGCCCTTTAATATACAGTCATGATGTCTATTCCACGGGAACCCTTGGGTTTGTTAGACGAGTGCATGTCTTTATCTTTACGGATAAAGACAGGGAACCCGTCGGAAGAGGGCGTTAAATCAATAGTTGTCTCGCTTATGCGTCACGACACCATCAGCCATTTACAAAAAGGCGTGTGACGTTCCCTGATTACTTGCCCACCAGTAATTATATTGCGCGCACGTGCGATGTGCGAATAACCTACTTGGCAGTGTGTATTAGAAGAAAAAAAACGCGAAAATAAACAAGTAAGGCAGCAACATTACCCCGAGGTTGAGAGAAAAAAGTGAAGTTTGGGGAAAGCACTCAGGACTATTAAGAGTAGTAGTGCAGAGAATTCCCATTTGGAGGTTTTGAAAGAGTGCAGTGCAATAAAAGAGCTCCAGTCTTTTCTGTCGAGCAAAAGTTGCACTGAAAAAGAGATTACTGATATAGTTGGGACGGAGACAGTCTCTCCTAAAGTAAAAGAGTGCACAGTGAACTGTTGAGCTTTGCCACTAAGTGGGGTGGACACGCATGCCAACGGGTCAGCAGAGAGAACACAGAGTTCAGCAGGGCCCAGGCCGCTGAAAAGAGAACCGAGAGTAATTGTAGAGAAAGAGAAAAAGGGAAGGATTTGGTGCAGTCTTATCGGCGCCCAAATATTACTCCCAATAGATACAGTGGAAAAGTGCTGTGGATGGAGTATTTCCGGCATTTTGAGTCATGTCGAATAGTGAACCAGTGGAACGAAGAGCAAGCCGTTAGTTAGTTATAGTTCAGTTAGTTAGTTATCGGGTAGTTAGGGGATGTTCCTACTGGTCAGACACAGACATATAGTGGACTAGTGAAGTTACAAGAGAGGTGATTTGGTTCAGGTCGCCAGAGTGAAAACTGTTTGTTTGAGCGACGTATCGTCTGCAAGGACCCAAAGAGACGTCGCAAGAGTTGGGTCAAGCCATACAAGAGTTAACGGTCAAAGCGTATCCTGACATACAGGAAGTGTCACATGATCGTTTGACAGAGAATCATTTCCTAGATGCGGTCGAAAGTTTGTCTGATCGGGGGGCATAAACTTCGGTGGCTCATATTCGCCAATTCCCAGAGAAACGTAAACATTTTAATTGTAGGAAACATAAATGTTCACAAATTTACACATAACTAAAATGTTGTAAAGATGGTCTTGGTGGAAAATTGCGCTTGACAAAATCATAACTTAAATGGTTTAGTTTTACAGTTTGAAGGAATTGAGTAAAACGGTTAGTTTTATTATCGAGAGTCCAAAATACGATGAAAACAGTGTTCATGCATGGTGGGTCTAACAGAGTGCGAATAGTGGTTTTTGGCAATCACCTTTGTTGGAAAGCGCGCTTTAAGTTGGCGTGTCTGAGTAAAGAAGCCTAATTAGGGTGTGGTCATTTTCTTTGAACGATTTTTGTAGAGGTTCGTAACCATTCCTATAACCATTAACTGTTAATGCCATTGTTCCTTTGCGATATGCCATAATTTGATAAACTTTTCAACATGGGACCGCCAGTGCATCTCGTGAGTACTGAACCATCTGGAAGACCCTACCAGAATTCTGTGTATTTTCGGGAAATTCCCGAAATGCCATAATTGATAAATTCAACATGGGACCACCATGAGCATATCTACCGAAAACGCAATAGAAGGTTAATAATTTATGCGTGACGTTAATCAGCGATCTTATTAGACGTGTGTACTGGACCATCTGGAAGACACTAATCTGTGTATCTCCGGGGTTAATTCACGAAGTAAATGTCGTTTTGTTTGCCCACCCATATAAGGCAGGCCTAATGTGTCGCACATTTTTATATATTTTTTTTTACTTTGCGCAATGTTGATGACAGCACAACATTATCAATTAGATAATAACTTATTTGTTAGGTTGTTTTTCTTCAAATAACCTCATTTTGTATTGTCTATCTTTATATCAACGCAAACAAACAGGACACATTTCACTTGTCTCAGACAGTTTGTTCAGCTGTGTCCAGCTGTGTGCATTCGTGACCCAAATGTAATTGTTCACAAATCCCTGGGGCTCATACTGTTAATTTTATTATAGTTATTATCATTTTTTTAGTTTTTTTGTTTTCCTTTAATGATTGATATTTACAGAACCTCAGGATAGAAAATAACTTCAAGAAGATGTAAAGAAATGTTCTTGATTGTTCTTGATTTATTTGACTGATGGATAGCTGTTGTCCTATTAGTTTGAATCCTTGTAAAATGAGCGAATCAGCATAACAGGAAGATTGAAAAAAAAAAAATTTAAGTGAAATAAAATAAAACATAAAAAACACAAAATTAAAAAAAATCATAATAATAATGTTTTGTTACTGTTTGTTAATCATGTTCATGACGTTCTTTGGCCCATCCCAACAGTAGTGCAACAAAAATGTCAAAATTATTTATTATTTAGAAAATAACATATTTTGTTCCCTCGAAATAATATTCGTTCCCCCGAAATATTTTGTCGTTCCCTCGAAATGCCATTTCGTTCACTCAAAATCCTTTCATTCCCTCGAAATGTTCCCTCCATCATCACCAGTTAGACTTTCCCTGTTAATGAATGTCAAATATAACTTTAAAATAATTTGAACCTTGAAACTTTCATCACGAGGAGGGACTGACATTATATCCTTCCAGCTGTTGTCTTTAGTTTATACTTCCCTGGATTCACAGTAACCCAGACTGGGATCTTTGACAACATTTACATGAAACTTTAATCTAGATCCCTCAATATTGTTTTGCAAGATACCACGTGATAGTGGTAAGATTATGTTCAAATGAACTTCTATAAAAGTAGGACCGTGCCCGTTTCTTTGAGGTATTGCGATAGTCGATTCTTGTACTAACAACCATCATGATGTCTACTGTAGCTAGTTCAATGCTGCTGCTGAATGCACTTCTTATCGGTGAGTCAAGGTTTACGTATTAAGGATATGCAGCCGCGCAATTGTCATTCCTCCCTGCACCCAAAACAAAATATCCTTCTAGTTCTGGTTGAAAGTTGGGTGGCAGATTAAATTCATCATTTCTATGTCATTAAAATGACAACGAAACTAGCAAAACCGCGCAATGACACCCCTACTGTAGATGACAGCACAACATTATCAATTAGTCAATAACTTTTTGTTTTCATTAAGCTCGCAGGGTTTTACGGACGCAAAACAAAAATAATTTTCTACGAACGATTATGGAGAAAGGGCTACGTGTATATGTCTTGTTTTTGTGTGTGTTTGAGCTCGCAGTTGATTGGTAGTAGACAGTTAAATCCAATACACGCAATGAATACCTGTATTATTTATTCAGTTAGTCTTATTTGTGTTTGAATCCTCGTATATGAGCACCTCAGCATGAAAAGACAGAAAGAAAAAAACAAAGATTCAGAAAAATACTAATTTTAAATAAAATAAAATGAAATTAAACTTAAAAGACGTTGTTTTTGTACTTCCTATTGTCAATCTCGTCCAGGACTTTTTTTGGCCCATCCCATCAGCGGTGCGGAAACCCAAGGATCGTCTTATTCAACAGGTGATTTCGTTTAATATTACTCAGTTGTTATTATTACTATTGTTATTATTTTATTTGAGGGTCGTTAATTTTGTGTAGTTGATCACAATGAAAAACTTTATACTAATATTTGATCATTCATTGTTTTATTTCATTATTGTTTTTTACTGTGGTATATATTTTCGAAACAATTACTTGATATTGACCCTATTCGACTGACGTTATCATCACAATAATCTTACGGTTGTGTTATTTTGGGAGTCAACGACCCTGTGTGTTTTAATACAGTGCACTTTTTAGGTGACGCGGTGATTTCAGGCTTATTTATTATGAGTGTGTGACATGCAAGGTGTCATTATGTAATAGGTCATGTAGTTTTGTTTTTGTCAACGTAATGCTTATTTAAGAAAGATACAATAAAAGTCACCTGTGAAAGTGTCGGCTGAATACAGTGTCTACTTGCTGAGAAAACATGGGAAACATGTCACGGTATTTTCACACGGACTTCGAATCCATCCATGGCACCATTTCATAGAGCTGCTTCAGCAGAAAATATTGCTTAACAATTGTCTGCTAAGCAGAAATAAGAAGGATACCAGTCACAAATTATACATGTGACATTGTAGTTTGGCTGATAACCTTATTCTGATAAGCGAAATGTTGCTGTGCTTAGCTACTTGTTGTGCTTAAACAGCTCTATGAAATTGGGCTCACGTTTAGCGAGGTGACAGCGGGACGGGTATACCAAAAACATATCTGACCTCAGCATTCGCGAACGGACACCAACCCTCAGAAATCTGAGAAACGAATCATCAATGAATCATCTCTCAGATTCATTATTTTTTATTACATATTTTTGTTTTAATCAACTTGGGCATATCAGACGAAATGTTTTCACAGGATGTGTATTACTATTACCATTTTTATATAACAAGTAAGCTTTTGGGTAATAATTACTCATTTTCTTCGGGTCATATGACACTGCCTTTAAACCGTTTTGTGTTAAAATTGTAAACAATGGCGTCGTGACTCTTCAAATTAATGTGATTGTTTTGAACATACCGTACGATGTAATCCAGGCAAGAGAACAAGTTGTCATTGCTATGACAAATAAAATGTGGTTCTTAAAACATATTCTTTAAAGGCAAAAAGTCTTTGGAACCGTTCGATTGTTTCAATTCTATGTAAATGTTGGTATATACAATAAAACTAACCTGTGAAAATTTCACTTCAAAAGGTGGCCGAGTTTTTGAGATATTGCCGAAAAACCGGAGCGAATATGTCCACGCAGGAAGAATAATCCCTATAGGAATACACAATATGAGAAAAGTTTCTGACAAAAACTTTTCTCAAATTCAAATTTGTTATCATGAAACCTGATATAGTGACACTTTAACCACATTAATTCGAAGTGAAATGATTCTCAAAATGCTTTATATTATCAAAAGATGCTGTACTTGTAACCAAGTAAGTTTTTATTGCCATCAATTTTTTGAGTGATTACCAAACGTTTACCTTCCCTTTAATTAGTTAATCATTTTGATACTCGTTTGTATTGTTATAAATGCCCTTTTTTATTTAACCTGACTAGGACCACCCTGTACAAGTGGACCTTTGGGAATGGAGAGTGGAGCGATCAATGATGCCAGTATAACTGCATCCTCATACTATAGCTATAGCTATCCTAGATACGCTCGACTTAATGTTGGTAAGAGTCGACTATCAGTTATAAACTTATAGTTGACACTGAAGGGACATCCCAAATCACAAATGACTTTGCAAATTCTGGAATTTCGAAAATATTATTACAACAGCTTTTGCAATTACCTTTGCAAAGATGTGCGATGTCGTAAATGATCACAAATATCTTTGCAAATATTTGCGATAATTATTTGAGATAATATTTGCGACATCGCAAATATTTGCAATAGTATTTGTGAAGATATTTACAAAATAATATTTGCGACATCGCAAATCTTGGCAAAGATATTTAAAGTGATCTGCGATAATATTTGGGACATCGATATTTTGCGCTGTGTGGTGTCCCAGCAGGGCCACCATAAATGTAACATCCACTATGCGCTTTGATCATGTTTTGGAAAAGCGCAGTATAAATGCCTGTTATTATTATTATATTATTATGTAACATCTTCCCATCTGTGGTATTTTATTTCGCTTGAAATGATCAGACATCGAAGAAGTCCAACAAGTCTAGCAACCTCTCGAACTTCATAGTGTGGCTTTAGAAAGAGTAGGGAATTGTCATTATAATCCTCTGTAGTTTTCAGAATTGTTTCATAAATCTAAATCTTCAAGGATATCTTATTACGATAGAACCTGAGACACTATTTCAAATCTGTTTTTCTACAGAAGTCTCATACAATACACTTATTGTAATTGCAATGCTCAGAACATAACATAATATAGCCCTTATAAAGGACTCTTCCTCTGTGCTGTACACTGTATAGTACAAATACGAAAGTGAAAGGCCGCCAGGGCTAAACATAATCAAGCTTATTTAGTGTGGCCTTAAAGGCAAAGTATACCTTTGGTTTTTGGAACCGTTTGATTGTTATTGCTATCTTAGAAATATACAATAAAACTAACCTGTGGCCATTTCACTTAAAAGGGTGGTCACGTTTTTGAGATATCAAAAAGATCCGGAGCAAATATATGTCCACGCAGGAAGAATATAGAAATACACAATCTGAGAAACATTTCTGACATAAAGGTTTCTCAGATTCAAATTGTCGGTCATAAAAACCTATATATTTTCACATAACCACATTTCTTCGAGTGAAATGTTTCTCAAAATGCTTTCTACTAGCGAAAGCTGCTGTACGCTTCTAACTAATACGTTTTTATTTGGATTAAATTTAAGAGTGATTACCAAACGTGTTTTCATTTAGGACCAGAAACATGGATGGTTAGGAGGTTCCCTCCCACAAGTTCGACAAGCGAATTTCGAATAAAAAGATTATTAAAAATTGTGCGGTACCCGCTGCCAATGATTCGAACCGCCTCTAGCGCTCGGTGGTCTAGTGGTAAGACATCTGCTCTAGCAATGCAAATGTCGTGGGTTCGAATCCCACCCGAGTGATTTGCCTGTGGATTTTTTTCACAGAACTCGGGAAAGTACTGAGTATACAGTGCTTAACACACATCGTGTAGGGTAAAAACTAAATTATATAAAAAGATTTGGCGCACAATTAACATCAGATCAGATGGTGGCTAAATAAGATTGAACAAGAACTTAAATCAATCGACAAATTTGTATCAAATTATCAAACAAACCTTAAACGTCAAAGTTCTTTCAAAGTTCAACCCGTCTTTCAGATAATGTCATGGTGGGTAATAAGGTTTGAGCTCAGTTACAGCTACGTGGGTTAACATGACCAATATTTCAATTTTTGTCACGAATCGCTTATCAGAAAAAATGTTCAGTTTTTAATCAGACGGAGGGCCGGGGATGGTTTAAAAACGACCCAATCGACCAAGTATTCATACACGACTTACCGCCATGTAATAAGATGGGATTGTAATTGATTGTAAGTTCCAAATTACATGTCATTATTGTTTTCATTTATGAAGGCAGCAAGTGTTGGGTTCCTAAACGTGTATCCGGCTCTTGGATTCAAGTTGATATGGGACTGCCAAGTCCACTTGTCACAGGAGTGATTGTACAGGGTTATAAAAGTGAATATGTAATAACATTCAGCATTCAGTACAGCGACGACGGAAGCTCAGAAAGCTGGACTAATTTAGTCGATACCGACGGAGATACAATACAGGTAAGATACAGTTTTGCAAATTGTGGTCAAAGATTTACAAGTCTATAACTGACGTTCAGTTTGAAACTGTTCATTTCAAGAAATGCATATTAATATAATGAGTTTAAATAATGCATTACGGTAATGTAATGTTTGCAAGAACGTCAGTAATAGATCTCATGCATAAAAGTCATTTGCTATTTAGTAAAGGCAACCTGTATTGATTTGTACGTTCAGATTTTAATCAAAACAAACCGAAAACAAGTTTTTGCCCACCGCATTAGTCACTTCGGCTAGACTTTAAGCAAGAGGGTACACTAGAGAAATTGAGAACAACCTATAACAGTTAGAAGGTTTGTTTGTTTTAATTTAGTAGCACTCCGTTAAAAAGGGGGAATACACTCACAATACAAACTGGAAAACAAAACGGCACAAGAAAAAAGCAAAACGTAAAATATTTCTAAGCAACTAACGTCTAGTAGTCCATGAAGCTGTGAAATAAATGTTTTCGTACAGGGTGACGAATGACATGCGTGCTACAACCTTCAGTACAGGGTGTCGAATGACATGCGTACTACAACCTTCAGTACAGGGTGTCGAATGACATGCGTACTACAACCTTCAGTACAGGGTGACGAATGACATGCGTACTACAACCTTCAGTACAGGGTGTCGAATGACATGCGTACTACAACCTTCAGTACAGGGTGTCGAATGACATGCGTACTACTTACAACCTTCAGTACAGGGTGACGAATGACATGCGTACTACAACCTTCAGTACAGGGTGTCGAATGACATGCGTACTACAACCTTCAGTACAGGGTGTCGAATGACATGCGTACTACAACCTTCAGTACAGGGTGTCGAATGACATGCGTACTACTTACAACCTTCAGTACAGGGTGACGAATGACATGCGTACTACAACCTTCAGTACAGGGTGACGAATGACATGCGTGCTACAACCTTCAGTACAGGGTGACGAATGACATGCGTACTACAACCTTCAGTACAGGGTGACGAATGACATGCGTACTACAACCTTCAGTCAGTACAGGGTGACGAATGACATGCGTACTACAACCTTCAGTACAGGGTGACGAATGACATGCGTACTACAACCTTCAGTACAGGGTGACGAATGACATGCGTGCTACAACCTTCAGTACAGGGTGACGAATGACATGCGTACTACAACCTTCAGTACAGGGTGTCGAATGACATGCGTACTACAACCTTCAGTACAGGGTGACGAATGACATGCGTACTACAACCTTCAGTACAGGGTGACGAATGACATGCGTACTACAACCTTCAGTACAGGGTGACGAATGACATGCGTACTACTTACAACCTTTAGTAAAACGATTCGCAGGTTCGTAAGGAGCGTGAACTCAATCAAATTCAACGCAAACCATTTAACTTGACTTTTTCAGTTCAATGGCAATGTCAACGGTGGACATCAAGTGACTGTGAATTTCCCGGTGGTACTGCGGACAAGATTCCTGCGAATACTGCCACTCACCTCGTTTTCTACGACCCCTGGACTGGACTTTGAAGTCCTTGGGTGTAAAGGTAGCGCTCACAATTGTATTCAATTTTCACTTATATTATCTTCTTAAATAAGGCCCTATGTGTAAAAGTGATTGAAGTTGTGACAAGAGTACCAACCTAAAACCACAACAGCCAAGCAAGCCCTTCTTGTAATTCAAGGTTTGTGGTGAATCGGTCTGGTCAAGATAGACTGAGTCTCGGTACTGCTTAAGCAACCAGCAGCCTGAATGACCACAGTGTCGTTCGTGACACTGGTGCCTGTACAAACTAGGGCTACCGACGAGGCACAAAGTAACATTGAATCAAAACCTGACGAGAACAAGTGAATTCAAGAGCCATTATGGGTTTACCCTTCTGTTAATAGTAGATGTATTTGGATTCATGTAGGGTTTGGTAAATACTTACTTAAGAGGGCTTAGACTACCTTAAGGGACGTTTTGCTTCCTGGGTGGAACTGAAATTTAGAAATCTTATTCAAGGTATAGTGCTTCATTGCGAAATACAATAATAAAGGCAATAAGACCCCCAAAACTAATACTATTAGCTGTATAACCGTTACTAGTGATCTATAACTCCGGCAGCCTCGTTTTCACACGGACACTGCCTCACAAACTACGACAGCGTAATTGCCGCCACAATAACTCAAACATCGTGAACTTATATTTGTTTTTCCATTGGTTTTGTACACAAAGTCAAACCGAGGACGACCCCACACGTTGTCAAAACACCTGGATCATAAGTTTTAGGCTTTACACACGTAAAATTTGATACAAATCATGTGACATCTTTTAATGATATCGTAAAATCCACGTTGAATTTACTTTTAAAAGTACAAAAACAAATCTACCGAACAGCCTAAAAAACTAAATACTGATTCCTTCTGAAATTCATCTTTAAAAAAAAAAAGATTTATTAAGCAAAATGAAGGAAAGTTCAAACTTGCAGCCATTGCTATGGGTAAATAAACATTTTTTAAATAACCTTATATTTATTTCAAAAAACCCAAATGTTTAAGTATTAAAATTAAAGAACAGTCTTTGATTGTGATTACTATTCAGCTGAAGATGGTGTCGTCGTATTGGGGGGAGATGATAACGCACTTAGTGGTCGAGTAGAGATTTACCATAAAGGTGGTTGGGGCGCAGTTTGTGATACCAACTGGGACCTCAATGATGCGACTACTGTATGCAGGCAGCTTGGATACCTAGAAGCAAGCGAGGCTAAGATTGGTTCATACTTTGGAGCGACAGAATTTCCCACCGTGATGGATCGAGTAGCCTGTAAAGGAACGGAGTCTCAACTATCTGATTGTGCATTTGTTTGTCGTGAAGACATTCAATTCTGTAACAGCACAGCTGGAGTTGTCTGTAAACATAGTAAGGAATGCAGTTCACTTCTTGTGACAATACCAATTTTATTCTCTGTATTCATTTTCACATACTTATTCCTTTTGTGTTTGGTGACGTTCCTGCATTACTTTGCAGACAGAAGTTGATTTTTAGAGAGGAATGTGATCAATGTAATGGGACAGATAAGTTAATGTACAGAAAATGAAGAATATATGCTGTTACACTCCTGACTCAGAATGGACATGGATTCCGCGGGTCCCTTTGGAATTGACCAATTTCTGGGTCAGGATGACCCAGTGGGAAAGTTAACTCGAATTATGCGTCACTTTGACCCATCATTTCCGGGTCATATTGACAACAATTCTGGGCCAGACTGTCCGATCCCATAAATGGTAAGATGGAAACACAGGCCTGGGAGGTTACATCATCATGATCATCTTACAGGGTCATTTGGTGATGATTAGGCGAATCATAGGCGACTGTAGGAAATCATAATTAGCTAAAGTGTTTTGCCATAATGTGTGGTTTTTTTATTTCACGGATTTGACAACTGCCGATAATCACCACAAATAATTATCATGATCGTCATAAAAATTCTTTATTTTTAAAGAAAATATTCGGCTGGTTGGTGGTGGAAATGAGACGAGTGGACGAGTTGAGCTGTTCAAGAAAAACACTTGGGGTGCAATCTGCGATACAGACTGGGATATCATCGATGCCGGGGTAGTCTGTAGACAGCTAGGCTTCTCTGGTGCGGAGGAGGCAATGTCTGGTTCTTACTTTGGCGAACCTGAGGACCATAATTATGCCATGCAAGGGGTTTCTTGTGATGGTTCCGAGGCCAAAATCACCGACTGCCCGTCGCATTGCTGGGATTTGCCAACATGCAACAGCACAGAAACTGCTGGAGTCGTCTGTTTTCAAGGTAATCTAATCTCTAAAGTTTGAGAACAAACTTGGCCCCTTCAATGGCTGCTACAATCTTGTTATATCTTCATTATGCGACTAAACTAGTATGCACTTCCTAGCCAGTGGTACACGGAGCATGGTGATTCCATCAGCGGGGAATTACAAATATCGTCTGTAATCCCAAACCAAACTGGTTTTACAAGTAGAATCTTGCCAACACTAACTCACAAATGTATGAAGAACGACCGATCTCATGTAAATTAGTGTAGAACCCGACTCCCCTTTTGAAGTTTTGTTTGTGTAAAAATTGCATACGAAATACAATATGATTTAGTTTTATCCAACAAGCAATATATAATTATCTCAGAGTAATAAATGCTTTCATTCCTGAGAGACCTGTTCGGACCCCAATCCATTAAGTTTACATCGAGTTCAGGCAAAGTCGCATCATGCCCCCCCCCCCTTTGTTCGATTTTCAATTTTCAAAGTTTGAGTACTTAAATTACTTCTCCTTTGTTCTTGCACTTTATTTTCTTTTAGGACAATAGAGTGAGATCCCGCTCTTGCAGTAGGTCTGCTGTCATAGTGTAAGATTATATAAATAATTGATGAATGTGAGTGCATTGTCGCAGATTATAATCCCAAGGTGAAATCTGGATTATTCCATTTCACGAGGCGAAGTCTCTCGTGAAAATGGAAAAGTCAGGTTTCACGGAGTGATTTGATTCTGCGACAATACACGAGCAGAATTGATATGTATTGTCAAGTAAACATCTTTTAGGCTGGAATTATCTTCGAAGTACTATGTTACTTGGCTGGTGCTTTTATTGAAGATCTTATGATATTCAAAAATATATATATATTTAAAGACTATTCAATTTCTTGATGGAACCATGTATGTTGGGAATGTCCACATTCACCGTTAAGTCCGAAAAGGTTTGTTGGTCACAGTGTTTCGTCCAAACGTGTTTGCCGAACACAATGGGTTAGACTTGTCAGTAAGAGACAGAATGGTCCAACCTGGTCAGAATTGACCCGGAATCCGGGCCTCGTGGGATCTCGACCATTTCAGGGTCAGGCTGATCCGTACATTGTGTCAAAATAACACTGGAATGGGTCAAACTGACGCCCATATAATCCAAGCTGAAATCTCTCTCTTTTATAACCAGTTTCTGGGTCAGAGCCTGACCAAGAAATTGACCCGGATTTTTTTTTAAATGCTGAGGGATATATAGCACACAATTCAAAATTGTCATTAATATATATATTTTTGTTTGCAGATAAAACACGGCACATCGGGACTTTCGTCATATACAAAGGCAGCGCTTCTGAACCATGCTCTAGCTTTTATCAAAACTAATACTGCTTAATAATTACAATTGATGAAGAATTTGTAGTGCATCAGTCTTGTTTTTACAAATGACAACCAATATTTTGTGTCTATGAACAAAAAATTCAATAGATGGATTGCACATGACGTCATAGACCGCCATCTTTGATGAAAAACAATGGAAACTGTACACACATGCACGCACTGCGCACGACTCTCAGCAAATGATAGCATTTTAAGCATGCAATCGTTTCATCAACTATGTGTGATGGCGGCCAATGCATGCATGGGGTCTGTTCTCACGACATCATTACATCATTAATTTTGTTGTACCAGTATAATTCAGCTGCTTCAGCATATCTTGGAAATTTGTATTTTTGGGGTAAACAACTATAAATCTATCCCAGTAAATTAATGGAAACACTACTGTTTGGACTGTGGTGAACGTAGAGGGCGAATGATTTACATCGTTCGCGTTTCTGGCTGGTTTGGGGGGGAATTGGGTCATCTGATGCAGTATTAAGGGATGGGTATGTGTAATTAAATGAAACAATTGTGCGTACGCTGTGTCTAAACAGTCTCCTTATTGTGTGAGTAGCTTATCAAAGACACCAACCATTATTATTGGTTTATTGGTTTATTAAAAATGCAAACATGGCGGCCAAAAAGCCGAATTGCGGATGCATGTATACAAAGAATAAAAAAATACTACAATAATTAACATATAAATAGACATATAAAAAACAGCCAATTTTAAGAAAATGGGCCAGCCAGTGAATTGTTAAGAAAACAGAACACCACAGATAAAAAACTAACATTTGTGATTAAGCAGACTTGTCAATTTGGGAATACAACTGTTGTTATATCTGCTGGTTCTACATTTAACAGCAGTAAGCTGTGCAGCATTTCTAAGGCGGTTGTTCCTATTAGGAGGAAGCCATTCCCGGAGACTACTGGAATTTAAAATGGACTTTCCAAACTTTAAGAAGAGGCATTCGAGTCTCTCTGAAATTGGAGGAACATTCAGTTCATTGCAAATGTCAGAATAAGAATGGTCTCTGCAATAAGTATGAGTCAAAATGATACGGAAAGCTTTACGTTGCATTCTTTCGAGACACTCCAGCTGTTTTTTAGTTAACCCAGCAATCCAAACTGGTGAGGAGTACTCAAAAGAAGTCCTAACATACTGCACATACACTTGCTTGAGATCTATAATTGGTAAATTGGACCGTTTAAGTAGGCGTAAGAAATACAGTTTTCGATGAAAAGATTTACACATAGCATCAACCTGAGAGTCCCATTTGAGATTATCCTGTACATGAATACCGAGTAATTTGATGCAGTTAGATTGGGTAATCCATACGGACATTAAATTCTCTTATGATCTTCTGTCATCTTTAGAAATTCTTATGAGACACTGGGAAAACTGAAAAGTAGTTATTGGGAACTAGGTTGCTTAAAGAGATGTTTATTAATGGAATAATACGTCTTATTTACACTTAAAATTTCTTTTGACTGGGGTTTGAAACGTTTAATAGATGTAGGCCTACTAGATATAATGCAAATCTGGATAAAACAGAATGCATATATAGTGGATGTAGCATATTCAAGATCTATTATCCTAACTATATACAACAGAATGCATATAGGGAAATTAGTATATTCAAGGTCTCTAATCCTTATTATCGAATTTATAAACATGGTCTAAACCAGCCACAAAAAGGTATTAATTGGCGAAGTGGTTGAGCCGGATAGCAATGCAAACGAGTGGTACAAATTCATGAATATTTGTTACACTGCACTTCCGGCTCCAAAACGTCATTAGGTCTATTTTCCAACAGAATAGCCCCATCATTCGACATCACACTTCGAGGCTCACGAGCAACGCCAGATACCGGCGATTTGAACCTGGCAGTTAACTGCCAGATGTACATTTGACCCTTGCATGCCGTTATAATGCGTGAGTAACTTCTTTTGAAGCAATTGTCCCCTTTGTGTTTGTCTTCTGTTTGAATGTCAAGTACACGTGTATAAGGGAGTGAAATTCTGCTGTCTTATTATAGTGTGAGTTCCCCCTTAGAGAATTGATGTGTTTTTATTTTCTTTGCAAAATAGTCCTAGGAGTGGCACCCCTGTCTAGTACCCAAAGTTCACTGTACATGTGTGTATATATTTTAGTTAATTGTATAAGGGCACCAGACCATTTTATTTGTCCTGGCCCTAACCATGTGCTTGGCTAGTCAGTGAGCAGGTGAGCAGCGAACAATACATACCTATACTGGACAGCTGCTTTCTCCCATTCCCATACCGCTCAATAGTTCTGGTAGATGTTTGATTGTCTGTAAATTATATTTCACTTTAGTGCTGTGTTTTTTTTTTTTTTTTTTTTTTGGTTAGGCGAAATTAATTTTTTAAAGTTTGTTATTTTTATCTGGAACTCATCAGGTTTGTTTGAAAAATTAAATAAGTCATTTTTTTCTTTGAAGGTAAAACTATTTTCTTCGTTGTCCCAATTTGTTTAAGAATAGTTCGCGACCTTTTCCTATTGATCCTAGCCTTGCTCAAGGCGGTCGGTCGCAGTTTTCACTCCGAAAAGATGCCGTAAAATCCACCACTAGCCTATACACAAGTAGACTTGTTGACAAGTCGTTAATGATGGTCGCGGTGGGTCGAGTCGCGTGAGGTGCTGCAGCATAATAAAGAATGCTCTCGCGAGATCACTGCTCTCGCGCGAAGTTGCTGGCTGCCGACTCTTCGTCATACAAACATTACGCACAGTGCTTGTGTATTAGACTTGTGGACAAGTCGTTAAATGTCTGTCGCGGTGATAGCGGAACGGCTTTCTCGCAATAACCCGCGAGAGGGCTGCTCTGTGCGAGATTACTGCTCTCACGACTGGTCGCATTTACCGACTTGTGAAACCCGCTGGCGGTTTGTGCACGGCCTATGGGCACTTCAGCCGAATTTGTACGGACGCATCTGATTGGTCAATTTCGTTATATCTATGAATATTCAAACAGTAGATGAATATTAAACATCAAATCCTGTACTGGATGGAGTTTTATGTTGCTTTGATCCATGCACGATCAAAACCAAACACTGAGTGGTGAGAGTGATTGTGTTCATAAATATTTTGACACAAGAAAATACGTATTCAAATTATGGGTACAACTTGTAAATAATTACAAAAAATCGAACGTAAGATTTTATTTCAGAGAGTCCGAGCGTGTTTGACAGTGCACAGCGTGTGGGGACATGACGTAAAACACACGGGCAAATCGTGTAGCTGCATGCCATGGCGCGCAGAGTTTCTCTCGGCCGGGGCTCAGCACGACGGAAACCCCTACCCGGCCCTAGCTAGCATGCCAAGAGATAGCTGTACCTGGAAGCTCATGAACATGTGGGAGGGGGTAGGGAGCCAGACCACCAACTACCTTGTCATTGCGGGTTTGTTAGTCGGTAAACCTCGCTGATCGAATCCGCTGTTTTAAAATCGTTACGTTTCAATGTTCGGTGTACGTTCCTTTCCCCCGATTTGGAAATTAAATAAGATTTATGTCAATAAATAGGAAAACCACTCTTATATTGACGGTGCAATTAAGTTAAACAATTTGTGAGACAAAAACGAGCCCCCACCCCAAAAAAAAAATCACACAAAACCAGAGCCCCTGAAGGTGAAAAATAAATTTAAAATTAAAATGTGAAAAAAAATTCTCACTCTGAATTTCTTTTTCCACTCTCGACACACAAAATTCCAACAAAGTCAAGTAGTTTCCTCAAAATATTATTTAATTCAATCAAAATATAATGTTGTCACATAAAATTTAATTTTTTTAAATTTGTAAACAAAGTTGTGTTTTTCTAGGTAGCAAAATAGATTTTTCCTAGAAAATACGTTTTTGTTCCCTCGAACACGCCTTCTTTCACCCGAAATACGATTTTGTTACCCATAAATACGCGTTTGTTCCCTGAAAGATACGCATTCGTTTCCTCGAAATATGATTTTGTTCGCACAAAATATAATTTTGTTCGCTCTAAATATGCTTTCGTTCAATAAAAATTATTTTTTCCACCGAAAGGAGATTTCTTTCCCTGAAAACAAGCTTTCGATTCATCAAAATACGACTTTGAATTAGTTGCCCGAAACATACGTTCATTCGTCCGAAATATGCTTTCGTTCCCTTAATATACGCTCCCGTTCCTTCGCAATGAGATTTTGTTCCCCAAAATTCCTCTTTCGTTCCTTTAAGATAGCTAGCTTTTGTTCCCTTAAGATAGCTTTCGAAGCCCTGTAGTCCAATCACACAAATTTGTTAAATTCCCTTGTGAGGGGCGACTATGAGAGGGGACGAGTTTGTTGTCAGGGGGCGACTTTGCTAGGGGCGACTTTGTAGTTGGTGACTTTGTACATGTGTTTTTTGAAATTGGCGACTTTGCTAGGGGGGCGAGTTGACTGGTTTCCGTGTATGTTGTTTATACACACTTATAACACAATTACTGTAGAACACATCGGGTTAAATGATTGGAGCGTATCAGAAACTATTCACGGTAGGCATTATTTATTTTTATGAGGCAAAACACACATCTTAAACAATTATTATAATAATGAATTTTAAGATAAGTTTACTTTATTTCTTTAGTTACTAAATTAATGAAGGAGTTAACACCCACAAAATACACCCACAGATGTCTCAAGCGCAAGCATTCAGTACATTTACAGTAACTAAAATTAGTACTACCCTTAGATAAAATGGACTCGTCTTCATGATCGTCGCTACAGCAACCGTAATGTACACTGTGTCCGTACATGAATAAATGAATATGTACCGCCGGCGGGTTTCACAAGTCGTTAATCACATCGCACGACGCCCGTACTACTATAGTCTTGGTGCAAGACGTCCCTGTTCTGTATTTCCACGATCCGCCCCATTACAAATTGCCGCCAATAGAGGGCGCTATCATTCCACGAACCGCTATCACAGGAACGTCTTGGGAATCTCGTCAAACTGCCTGGAAAATTCCAGGGACATTCCGCTGTGACGTAGAAATTTGCATAATTCTTTGCAAGAAAGAAATCACGTGATCAGTCTAGTACCTGAACTGCCCCGTTTGTGAACCACTGATCTCTATTATTGTACTGTGGCTGCACATGGAATCGTGTGTGGGGAATATGAATGGAACTTGTCGCCGTCAATCGACACCCGCGTGTGTACGTAGTAACCATAGAGCTATTATTTTATGGTAGCAACTAGTATTTTGCTGTCGTTTGCGTAATGGCGGAGCGTGCCGTAAAAGTTGACAGTTAAAGTAATAGAAAGTTGTAGTATAGTAATATTCTTGATAGTATAACCTTACATGAAATATCGTTCTTATTTTTAACTGTATTTGTGTACACTTGGGTGGTGATGATTTTAAAACTACAAAATGACCAAGTGTGAACAGGTTTTTTGTGTTTGGATCTGTATTAATAAAATAAATAAATAAAAACAACTGTGCATTTCATTCATTGAGTAGTTACCTGTCATTGCAAAATTGTAAACATTAACCCGAACCTATGGTGTTCCATATGTGCCACTCCTTTCTGTCGCCTTTTCAATTTTTTCCGTCGCCTTTTCAATTTTGTCTGTCGCCTTTTGACTTTTCAATTTTTTCTGTCGCCTTTTCAATTTTTTCTGTCGCCTTTTCAATTTTGTCCGTCGCCTTTTCAATTTTTTCCTTCGCCTTTTAAATTTTTCCGTCGCCTTTTCAATTTCAGAATCGTGTGATAGTCACCTGGTAGTCACGTGGAAAAACCCACGGACAAAATTGAAAAGGCGACGGAAAAAATTGAAAAGGCGACGGAAAAAATTGAAAAGGCGACGGAAAAAATTGAAAAGGCCAGGGACAAAATTGAAAAGGCGACGGACAAAATTGAAAAGGCGACGGACCAAATTGAAAAGGCGAAGGACAAAATTGAAAAGGCGACGGAAAAAATTGAAAAGGCGAAGGAAAAAATTGAAAAGGCGACGGAAAAAATTGAAAAGGCGACGGAAAAAATTGAAAAGGCGACGGAAAAAATTGAAAAGGCGACGGAAAAAATTGAAAAGGCGAAGGAAAAAATTGAAAAGGCGACGGAAAAAATTGAAAAGGCGAAGGACAAAATTGAAAAGGCGACGGAAAAAATTGAAAAGGCGACGGAAAAAATTGAAAAGGCGAAGGAAAAAATTGAAAAGGCGACGAAAAAAATTGAAAAGGCGACGGAAAAAATTGAAAAGGCGACGGAAAAAATTGAAAAGGCGACGGAAAAAATTGAAAAGGCGACGGACAAAATTGAAAAGGCGACGGACAAAATTGAAAAGGCGAAGGAAAAAATTGAAAAGGCGACGAAAAAAATTGAAAAGGCGACGGAAAAAATTGAAAAGGCGACGGACAAAATTGAAAAGGCGACGGACAAAATTGAAAAGGCGAAGGAAAAAATTGAAAAGGCGACGGAAAAAATTGAAAAGGCGACGGACAAAATTGAAAAGGCGACGGACAAAATTGAAAAGGCGACAGACAAAATTGAAAAGGCGACGGAAAAAATTGAAAAGGCGAAGGAAAAAATTGAAAAGGCAACGGACAAAATTGAAAAGGCGACGGACAAAATTGGAAAGGCGACGGACAAAATTGAAAAGGCGACGGAAAGGAGTGGCACATATGGAACACCATACGAACCCCTAAGCATTTCTACTTGACAGCTTCCTCAACCCATCATACTCCAACATTGAGTGTGTACTTAAGGGAAATGTGAATTTTGATTATTTGAGGCAGACAGTACCAATATTGTGAAACAGATGGTTCGATCACCTCGCCGACAATCTAACTTAAATCTTTAATGAAGCCCCCCAGTGGGCACACAACGTTATTTCAACGTTGAATTTTGGTTGATATGGCGTCACAACGTCGAAATACCATAAAACAACGTTATTTCAACGTCACATTTGCGATGTTTGTTTTAAGTTGTAGTTTGACGTTGTGTAAACGTTGGAAAAGTGTTGAAATAACGTTGCGATTATAACAACCAAAAAACAATGTTGATCCAACGTCAATTTGGCAACGTAGTTTCAACGTATACTAATTAACGTTGATGCAATGTTGGATAAAGGTTGTTATTGCGTCGCGATAATAACAACCTAAAATCAATGTTGACCCAACGTCATTCTGATAACGTTGTTTCAATGTAACGTTTTTGGCATAATGTGCAATGTTGGATAAAGGTAGTTTTTGCGTCGCGATAATAACAACCTAAAATCAATGTTGACCCAACGTCATTCTGGTAACGTTGTTTCAATGTAACGTTTTTGGCCTATGTGCAATGTTGGATAAAGGTTGTTATTGCGTCGCGATAATAATAACCTAAAATCAATGTTGATCCAACGTCATTCTGGGAACGTTTTTTCCACGTAATGATTTTTACGTATGAACAATGTTGGATAAAGGTTGTTATTGCGTCGCGATAATAACAACCTTAAATCAATTTTGATCCAATGTCAGTTGGGTAACGTCATTTCAAAACGTATACTTTTAAAAGTTAATGCAATGTCGGATTAAGGTTATTGTTGCGTCGCGATAATAACAACCTAAAATCAATGTTGATCCAACATTATTCTGGTAACGTTGTTTCATTGTGAACGTTTTTGACGTATGTACAATGTTGTAAAAAGGTTTTGTTTGCGTTGCGATAATAATAACCTAAAATCGATGTTGATCCAACGTCAGTCTGGTCAGTTTTTTTTTACGTAACAATATTGAAGTATGTACAATGTTGGATCACTTCTTACAAGGGATGACGGTAATTTCTTCAATGTATCTCGCTTCTAAGCAAAAACCAGAGTGCAACATTTCGTCACTAGAGAACTACTTTATGCTGATGATGCAGCACTATGTGCAAACAGTCCCAGTCAACTTCAGGAGCTGCTTGATGGGTTCTCACGGTCCTGTGCCGACTTTGGGTTAACTATCAGCCTGAAGAAGACTGTGACCCTGTCCTCTGAGCTATTTGACAACCACCAGTTCACCGTCAATGACACTACACTGGACCGAGTAAACAAGTTCACATACCTCGGCTCTGCAATTACCTCCAACGCTACTCTTGACCCGGAAATCTCTGTTCGGCTTGGAAGGGCTGCTTCTACATTTGGGCGCCTTTCTAAGCGTGTATGGAATAACAAACAACTTTCCATCTGCACCAAAGTCCGCATCTATGATGCCTGTGTGCTTAGTGTACTGCTTTACGGTGCTGAAACCTGGCCGACATACAGAAGTCAAGAAAGCAGACTGAGTGCGTTCCACACAAGATGTCTCCGTTCCATTCTGGGAGTCACCTGGAAGGACAAACTACCCAATGAGGAACTGTTCAAGATAACCAAATCTCAGCCATTGTCATCAAGGCTCAAGTTCATCCGTCTCCGCTGGGCAGGTCATGTGACCCGTATGGAATCACACCGAATCCCCCGCTCCATACTCATGGAGTCCTCGAAAATGGAGGCCGACCAGTTGGACGTCCCAAACTACGTTTCAAAGATGTCTTGAAGAGGGATTTGGTAGACTTTGAAATCCCCACCTGGTCATGGCCTCAGTTGGCCAGCAACCGTTCCAGCTGGAGGTCTACGCTGTATGATGGGATGAGACACGATCACAAACAAACAGACAACAAGATGAGGAGAGAAAGTTGTCCTTGATGGATACATCTAAACTTGACATTGTCGTCCGCGACAGACGTCTGCCAACTACTACAATGTTGGATAAAGGTTGTAATTGCGTTGCGATAATAACAACCTAAAATCAATGTTGATCCAACATTATAATTGGTAACATTGTTTCAATGTAACGTTTTTGACGTATGTACAATGTTGGATAAAAGTTGCAGTTGCTTGTTTTATCTAGATTTGAGCTAAACCAAACACTCTTACATTGAATTTAGCATACTTAATTATGGTGAACACTTAAATTTATAAAATCCTTCCTCTATAGTAAAATATTGAACAATTGTGTCCGGTCAGACTATCAGTCAGTAACATACTAATATTATTATTACCAGCCATCTATTGCCTCGTTTTAACCATTTTCCATCAAGAAAATTACCAAGAAGATCACAAGAAATATAGACACATGAGGGGCGAGGATTCCAAGAAATAGCCCAGATAACATTGATTAAAATCACCGCAAAATAAAAGGCATTATTCGTGGTCCAAATAATAATGTAATATTTCCATATAGTACCACAGAGCATACAGAAATGCAAGGACGGTCAGATGTTGAAAAAGGTCACCTATTCTACAATGGGATCGATACAGGCCTAAAGCCGGCCCTAAAAATGCGATCAAAGTTGGCTTCCTCTAGGCTTTTAGTTCACGACTGCACTTGAGGTTACCCCAACCATTAAAATATTCACATTTTTGTTGCTATTTGTTTTTTTAACAATTACAAAATATCTAAATGTTTTTTCACTCAAGGTTCAGACAGGTGATTGAAACCTCAAACCAAATGTATACTTCTAAGTTGCCCTTCACAGTTTGGTTTTGAGCGCATGTTGACAAGGTGTTAAAAATTAACAATTTGTGGGTAATTGTTTCTAGTACTCAATTTTGTACAATTCCTGTGTTGCATTAATATTTGGCAAGTAAAAAGCTTATAACATTTCTACTAGGTTTTCGTGCACAACATGTTGACAAGAAGTTAAAATTTAACATTTTGGGGGATAATTATTTGTGTATGGAAATGTTGTTTTTATACTAAGTTCAGGTAATTGATGCGACATCTCAAACCTAATTTTATATCATTCCTATGTTGCATTAACATTTGGCAAGCAAAAAGCTATACATTCCTTTTGGGTATGAGCGCCTTTTGACAAGATGCTAAAATTGAGCCAACGTTGAGACAACGTTGGGACAACGTTGAAACTTATGCAAATTTGTGGGCGGGACTTAGAAGTGTATGACTTTTTCTGACAATATCAAAACAATTTTGGTTGAATTTAGGAATTTCCCAGGCAAGTTTTTGTACTTTTTTTTGTAATTCGTTTGTAAGAAAATATGTACATCAAAAGTACAAAGAAACATTTGTCATTCCAAGATGTGAATTAAAAATTAAATAGTTTTATTTTAAAAAGGTGTTATAACCATGACTGGAAATTCTGTAGATCCTGGACTATATAAATACAAGACATGCAGTGGAGAAGGATGTATAGGCCTGTATAAGTTGTAGTTATAGTGTAGAATGTATTTAGTTATCGGTATCATATCTTACATGTATATACCTTATAAGTATAATAAGCATATACTAATTACTTGAATTAATTATAATGGGCATTAACTACATAACAAGAAAGTTCAACTCGAAGACATTGTTTTAGATTAACTGTACGTTGGCCCAACGTTGGACCAACGTAGAAATTTGACGTAAAAACAACGTATACATGCCGACATTGAAACAACGTAGTGAGTTTAACGTTGTATCTACGTCAGCATTTCAACGTTATTTCAATTTGCAAATTCAATCATTATTCAACATTATTTCAACGTAGAAATTTGACGTTAAAACAACGTATACATGCCGACATTGAAACAACGTAGTGAGTTTAACGTTGTATCTACGTCAGTACTTCAACGTTAATTCAATTTGCAAATACAATCATCATTCAACGTTACTCCAACGTCGGCATATGACGTTGCTTCAACGTTAATTCAACGTATTTTGCCCACTGGGCCTTTTCTTGGCTTTCGTTAGTAAGGTGGCGTAACTCTTACAGGTTACTAGCTGCCGGTTACAAACTATACACCATCCGCCCTTTTTCGTACGGTGTGATGAGTATCGCGAGGCCAATGTTCGCCAGCAAAGTTAGCCGTCATAATTGCAAAAAATCACGAAAGAGGCCGACCGTCCTCGCTACACAGAACAGCACACAGTGTGTCAGTATAGTAGACCATACAATTTCGTCTGCTACATTTTACAGCAGCTGACATGACGTGACCAGTCTGTTGTGGTCGTTATGCGGCTTAAAATTTGTGTTCGTGCGCTTGCGTATTGCCGTTGTGACCTCAATGTGAATATGCAGATATAGGTCACAGCGATTGTATCACGTGATACTCGACGAGATTCCCAAGACGTTCCTGTGATAGCGGTTCGTGGGTGATAGCGGGTTCGTGGAATGATAGCGCCCTCTATTGGCGGAAATTTGTAATGGGGCGGATCGTGGAAATACAGAACAGGGACGTCTTGCACCAAGACTAGTACTACTACTGTGCGCAGGTCATCCGCACTCGTATTACTATTCGCATGCGGAGGCCGTAGGCCGACAGCCTTGTCGCATCTGTATCTACCGGGTTTAATGTGTTTCCTGTTTTTATTTCCGCTAGCCCCCCCATTTTCGTCCACTATTGGACGAAAATGGGGGGGCTAGCGGATATGCTGGTATGCAGATCATGAATATTTAAATCTTTCGTTCGGCCGACTAAACAGCGCAGAATGGGAGGCAAATGAATGATTCATTTTCGACGGTCCAATCACAAGCTTCCCTCATTATGACCTTTGTACCATGCTTCCACACAAGCACACGATTCGAACACCGTGGCCGTTGAGACTGGGAGACTGGTTGGACGAGTCCATTTTATCTGAGGGTGATGAAATCTTCAAATGTTGTAAGCACGTAGGCCTAATCTTTACACTAGTAGAGAACATTCGAAAATGATTATTTTTACGTTGTTAACTGCTTTAGTAATTTGAAACTACAGGCCCTACTGTTATGATGTTAGTGCTGATAGAGAAAGAATTTCAACGATACGATTTTCTTTTTCTTTGTTAACGGTAAGCATCTCTTTAAAAAAATGGAGTGTACTCAAACCGCGATTGCAAATGATTGCGCAATGCGCCCCCCATCCTATTAGTAAACATGACTTCCGCCACTGACCAATGGGGTCTTGTCTTTTGCACGCATTATAGTAATGACCCCGGCTAGCTCAAAACAGAACCATCAAGGCGTTGATTCAGATAGTCTACGTGTACACATCTCACACCACGCAAGCACTGCGTTACACATGCTTGGCACACATCCAGAGACTGCACATAGCTGGGGTGCATGGGTAGCGCAATGGCGCAATAGCGCAAAGGGAAAACCAACTAATCTAAAAAAGACAATTAATAAATGAAAGTAAAACTCCAACGCCTTGGTCAAGGCTATATTGATCCTGGTTTCTCTTTTTTTTAGCAAGCGAGTTCCCCAACACTAAGCGTTTTTCTTATTTATTATTCATTTATTCAACTATGCCATTTTTCCGGGTTACACACGCTCCACTCATTGTGTAGTATCTCTATGCCTGTCTTTATCTTTACGGATAAATACAGGGGACCCGGCCGTCGGAAGAGGACGCTAAATCAATAGTTGTCTCGCTTATGCGTCACGACACCATCAGCCACTTACAAAAAGGCGTGACTTCCCTCATTATTTGCCCACCAGTAATGATATTGCGCGCACGTGATGTGCGAATTACAAACTTGACAGTGTGTATTAAAAAAGAGACGCGAAAATAAACAAGTAAAACAGCAGCATTACCCCAAGGTTGAGAGAAAAGATTGAAGTTTGGGGAAAGCACTCGGGACTATTACGAGTAGTAGTGCAGAGAATTCCCATTGGGAGGTTTTGAAAGAGTGCAGTGCAACAGAAGAGCTCCAGTCTTTTCTGTCGAGCAAAACTTGCACTGAAAAAGAGATTACTGATATAGTTGGGACGGAGACAGTCTCTCCTAAAAGAGTGCACAGTGAACTGTTGAGCTTTGCCACTAAGTGGGGTGGACACGCATGCCAACGGGTCAACAGAGAGAACATAGAGTTCAGCAGGGCCTTGGCCGCTGAAAAGAGAACCGAGAGTAATTGTATATAGAAGGAGAAAGAAGGGAAGGATTTGGTGCAGTCTAATGGACGCTCAAATAATACTTCCGATACTGATATGATACAGTGGGAAAGGTGCTGTGGTTGGAGTCTTTCCGGCATTTTGAGTCACGGTCGAATAGTGAACCAGTGGAACGAGCGCAAGCCGTTAGTTAGTTATAGTTTAGTTAGTTAGTTATCGAATAGTTAGGGGATGGTCCTACTGGTCAGACACAGACATATAGTGGACTAGTGAAGTTTACAAGAGAGGTGATTTGGTTCAGGTCGCCAGAGTGAAAACTATTTGGTCGAGCGACTATTTGGTCAAGGGACCGAAGAGACGTCACAAGAGTTGATAGGGTCAAGCCATACAAGAGTTAACGGTCAAAGCGTATCCTGACATACAGGAGGAGTCACGTGATCGCTTGACAAAGAATCATTTCCTAGATGCGGTCGAAAGTTGGTCTGTTCGGAAGGGCATAATTGTGCAGATAGTGGTTTTTGACAATCACCTGTGTTGGAAAGTGCGCTTTAAAAGCTGGCGTGTTTGAGTAACGAAGCCTATTTAGGGTGTAATCATTTTCTTGTAACGATTTTTGTAGAGGTTCGTAACCATTCCTCACCGTTAATTGTTAATGCCATTGTTCCTTTGCGATATGCCATGATAAAATATTCAACATGGGACCACCAGTGCATCTCGTGAGTACTGAACCATCTGGAAGACCCTACCAGAATTTTGTGTATTTTCGGGGAAACTCCCAAAATGCCATATTGATAAATTCAACGTGGGACCGCCATGAGCATTTCTACCGAAAATAGAAGGTAAAGTTAATAATTTGTGAATGCGGGATGTCAATCAGCGATCTTATTAGACGTGTGTACTGGACCATCTGGAAGACCCCACCACTACTTTGTGTATCTCTGGAGAAATTTTCAAAGTAAACCTACTTTTTTAGTAAGATATTAAGTGAATGAGCTGAATTTATGAGTCCATTCTGGCTATTTATGAGTCAATTCTTACTTTGAAATGTCATTTTTGTTTGACCACCGTTAAGGCATGCCTAATGTGTCGTACATATTTTGTTTTTTGTAACCTGCGCAATGTTGATGACAGCACAACATTATCAATTAGTTAATAACTTATTTGTAAGGGTTTTTTTCTTCTTCAAATAACCCCATTTTGTATCGTCTATCTTTATATCAACGCAAACAAACAGGACACATTTCACTTGTCTCAGACAGTTTGTTCAGCCTGTTCAGCTGTGTGCATACGTGACCCAGATGTAATTGTTCACAAATCCCTGGGGTTTATACTGTTAATTTTTATTATTACTGTTAATATCATTATTTTTATTTGATTTTCCTTTAATGATTGAGATCAATAGACCCTCGTGATAGAAAATAGCTTCAAGAAAATGTTTTTGATTGGTGCAAACAACACTTTCTTATCATTTGACTGATGGATAGCTGCTATTCCTATGTGTGTTTGAATCCTTGTAATATGAGCAAATCAGCATAAAAGAAAGAAATAAATTTAAAAAGAAATTAAGAAAAATAATCAAATAAAATAAAATAAAGTGAAAATAAAATAAAACAAAAAAATATACTTAACAAAATGTAATTTTTTTTTTTTAAATGTTGGTCAATCATGTTCATGACTTTCTTTGGCCCATCCCAACAGTAGTGCAAACAAAATTCAACATTATTTTGTTCCCTCGAAATGCTATTTCGTTATCACGAAACAAACATACTATTTCTTCCCGTCGAAATATTGTTTCGTTCCCTCGAAATGCCATTTCGTTCCCTCGAAATCGTTTCATTCCCTCGAAATATTCCCTCCATCATCATCATCAGTTAGACTTTGCCTGTTAATGAGTGGCAGATGTCACTATAAAATAATTCGGACCTTGAAACTTTCATCACGAGGAGGGACTGACATTACATCCTTCAAGCTGTTGTTTTTAGTTAAAACTTCCCTGGATTCACAGTAACCCAGACTGGGATCTTTGACAACATTTGCACGAAACTTTAATCTAGATCCCTCAATATTTTTTGGCAAGATACCACGTGATAGTGGTAAGATTGTGTTCAAATGAACTTCTATAAAAGTAGCACTGTACCCATAGTTTTTCTAGAGTCGATTCTTGTACTAACAACCATCATGATGTCTACTGTAGCTAATTCAATGTTGCTGCTGAATGCACTTCTAATCGGTGAGTCAAGGTTTACGTATTAAGGATATGCAGCCGCGCAATTGTCATTCCTCCCTGCACCCAAAACAAAATATCCTTCTAGTTCTGGTTGAAAGTTGGGTGGCAGATTAAAAATCATCATTTCTAGGTCATTATAATGTCAGCAAAACTAGCAAAACTGCGGCAAGGTACTCCATTCATTCTTCATGGTCTGATTAGACTTCAACAGTTATGTGGCGAGATCCTTTTTGGCAAAGGTACCTCACTCAAAGATTTCGCTACTCCTGCTTCAAAGCTGTCTTTCATTGTGTAAAGCGTTTACCCAGAACCACTCAACGATAAAACAGAAATTTTTATGTCAGAAAATGACAAATCAGACAAGAGCATGATTCCATTCGAAAAGTTATGGGAAAGGCTAGACCACACTGGGTTTCGTCTTTCAAAATGCAAAATAAATAAAATACATCTCCTTTGATCTTCTCATAACCCACTGAAGCCAAACTACGTGTTGCGTAACATTTTTAATTGTAAGAAGCATAAATGTTCACAGATTTACACATAACTTAAATGGTGTAAAGATGGTCTATGGTGAAAAACTTTGCTTGAAATATTGTTAACTCAAATGGTGTAGTTTTATAGTTTGGAGGAATTGAGTAAAACAGTTTAAACTTTTACAGGTTTTTTTTCCATGCATGGTGGGTCTAACAAAGTGCGGATAGTTGTTTTTGGCAATCACCTTTGTTGGAAAGCGCTATAAGTTGGTGTGTCTGAGTAATTAAGCCTGTTTAGGTGTTGTCATTTTTTTCGGAACGATTTTTGTAGAGGTTCGTAACCATCCCTTACCCTAATAAATCCAACATGGGACCACCAGTGCATCTCTACCAAAAACGCAATAGAAAGTTAATAATTTGTGAATGCGGGATGTTAATCAGCGATCTTATTCGACGTGTGTATTGGACCATCTGGAAGACCCCACTAGAATTCCTTGCATTTTCGGGGAAAATTTAAGAGCCATTCTGACTTTGAAATGTCATTTTGTTTGATCACCCATAAGGTAGGCCTAATGTGTCGTACATATATTTTTTTTTTACCCTGCGCAATGTAGATGAAAGCACAAAAATATCAATTAGTTAATAACTTTTTGTTTTCAATAGATGTTGATTTTGTTCTCATTAAGCTCTCAGGGTTTTACGGATGCAAAACAAAAATATTTTTTATGAACGATTCTGGAGATAGGGCTACGTTGATAGTTACAAACCATTGGGACCAGGATACCTTTTCTTATTGTAAATTGGTGTAACTCAGCATGTGGCTGCTTATGACAAGTTTGTAAATAGACCATTCTATTATATAATTTGTTTGTGTGTGTTTGAGCTCGCAGTTGATTCTAGACAGTTAAATCCAATACACACAATGAATACCTGTATTATTTATTCAGTTGTCCTTTTGTGTTTGAATACTCTTATATGAGCACCTCAGCATGAAAAGAAAGAAAGAAAAACAATTCGGTTCAGAAAAATACTAATATAAAATAAATTAAAATGAAATAAAACTTAAAATACGTTGTTTTTGTACTTCCTATTGTCAATCTCGTCCAGGACTTTTGTTGGCCCATCCCATCAGCGGTGCGGAAACCCAAGAACTGTCTAATTCAACAGGTGATTTCGTTTAATATTACTCAGTTATTGTTACTATTTTATTTGGGGGTCGTTAGTTGTGTGTAATTGATCACAATGAAAATCTAAATAACTTTATATTAATATTTGATCATTATTGTTTTATTTGTATATTGTTTTTTACTGTGGTATATATTTTCGAAATAATTACTTGATAGTGACCATATTCAACTGGCGTCATCATCACAATAATCTTACGCGGTTGTGTTATTTTGGTAGTCATCGACCCTGTGTATTTTAATATAATGCACATTTTAGGTAACGCGTAGACTTGATTTCAAGTCTGAGATCGCGGTTATTTCTCTGCATCAGCAACGCAAAATTCCCCTGCAGATTTGCTATCACACGCTCTGTGATCGTAGGTTAAAGACGGATGTTAATCCACAGTGATTACACACTTATTTATTATGAGTTGTATTGTGTGACGTGCAATATCATCATAGGTAACGTGTTAATGTTTTTGTCAACATAATGCTTATTTAAGAAAGATACAATAAAAGTCACATGTGAAAGTTTCAGCTGAATACAGTGTCTACTTGCTGAGAAAACAGGGGGGAAACATGTCACGGTATTTTCACACGGACTTCGAATCCATCCATGGCACCATTTCATAGAGCTGCTTCAGCAGAAAATATTGCTTAACAATTGTCTGCTAAGCAGAAATAAGAAGGATACCAGTCAAAAATTATACATGTGTCATGGTACTTTGGCTGGTAACCTTATTCTGGTAAGCGAAATGTTGCTGTGCTTAGCTACTTGTTGTGCTTAAACAGCTCTATGAAATTGGGCTCACGTTTAGCGAGGTGACAGCGGGACGGGTATCCAACCACATCTCTGACCGCAGCATTCACGAACGGACACCAACCTGAGAAATCTGAGAAACGAATCATCAATGAATCATCTCCCAGATTCATTTTTGTTATTATATATTTTTGTTTTAATCAACTTGGGCATTTCAGACGAAATGTTTTCACAGGATGTGTATTAACTATAAAAAAAATTATATAACAAGTAAGCTTTTGGGTAATAATTACTCATTTTCTTCGGGTCATATGACACTGCCTTTAAACCGTTTTGTGTTAAAATTGTAAACAATGGCGTCGTGACTCTTCAAATTAATGTGATTGTTTTGAACATACCGTACGATGTAATCCAGGCAAGAGAACAAGTTGTCATTGCTATGACAAATAAATATGGTTCTTAAAACATATTCTTCAAAGGCAAACTGTACCTTTTGTTTTTGGAACCGTTTGATTGTTTGTATTCTATATAAATGTTTGTATGTACAATAAAACTAACCTGTGGAAATTTCATTTCAAAAGGTGGTCGCGTTTTTGAGATATCACCGAAAAACCGGAGCGAATAATTTTATGTCCACGCAGGAAGAATAATCCCTATATGATTATACAACAAATTCAAATTTGAAGAATAATCCCTATATGATTATACAACAAATTCAAATTTGAAGCATAAAATCTGATATATTTTTCCTCAACCACATTACTTCAAATTGAAATGAATCAAAAGCTGCTGTACTTGTTACCAAGTAAGTTTTTGTTGCCACCAATTTTAAGAGTGATTACCAAACGTATATCTTCACTTTAATTAGTTAATAATGTTTACACTCATCTGTATTGTCAGGGGCGTCGATCGCTACTGAAAAGTAGGGGGGACGGGCGAGCAAGTCTTGAAAAAAAAATCTTACATTATTTGCACCCCACTTACATCATTTTTACTTTTACATTTAATTTCTGTGTTACACTTGTTTCCTATTAGACTATAGGGCATCGTCCAAATATCTCTTCCATTATCAAGTTTCGTAGTCTCCGCAGGGGTATAACACAAAACCTTTATGAATTGGTTGATATTAGTGTGTCTAATACATAGCAAAAAAGTTCCCGCTGATAGGAGTCCTAAATAATGAGATAATCCATTAATTAATTTTAACCCTATTAGGGGCGGGGTTTCGAGAACTTACATGGAGGGGGAGAAATGTATCCCTCCATATTTTCTAAAGTTTATGACAGATTTTCAAGAAACTTGTCACAAATGTTCATTTTAACAAGTTGTACATGATTTCATTGAAATTTTTCAAAATAATTGCCATTAAAGATTTTTTGGTCAGTTTTTGCCATTTTTTGGTCAAAAATACATTTTCCCCCCATAAATTACATATTTGTTGCCAAAGTCTTATCAAACTTGGCAAAGTTATTTATGTTGACATAGTCAATAGAATGTCCTCATATTTTATTGCTGGGATCACCATTGGGGGGCACTATTTGATCCAATCAAAACCAATTTAAGGATGAAGTGGGGGCACAAAAGTACCAGTAAATGTCACACTGAGTACTCTATATTTCAATTGATCCCCAAACTAACACACAATCACAAAGTACTATAGTTTTGTCAAATTTATTAATATAATTTAAAGTCATATTCTTTTCTTTTTGTACAGAATATTAGTTGTGTATTAAAAAAATTAAATATACACTTTGTTTTGGTTTATTTGTAGAATATCACAGATGTTTGTTTCAAATTAATTAACACTTTGTGTTAACTCCAGCCACGTGTACATGGACCCTTCCCGCACAAGTCCTTTGTATACAGCTTCAGGATTCAAGAAGCAGTAGAAGTAGTGTTTTATTACAATGTTTTTCTTAACAAATGAGTATCACGCTCGCTGTTAAAAAAATAAATATCCTTGTTATATTAAACTGTTGGTTTGCTAAGGAGTGAGCTGCTACAAGGTCGAATTCATTTTTGTGGTGCACATTTTCAAACAGAAAGAGTCCTCATGTTAGTGGGGAAAACATTACAAGTCTCTAATCTCATGTTAAAGTGTTGACATTCAAAATGTCCAATGACATCATTCAGGAGAAAAATGGATCTGTACATTTTTGAATGGGGATGTTTTGGTTCATATGAGACTTTTCAGAGCAAAATTTGAAACATGACATCATTGGATTTCAACAACTATGGGTCTTTACATTCCAAGGAGGAATTTTTTCATCAGTCAAAAGTTAAAATTCAAGGCTGTTTTGATTGAATACCATCGAAAGTCAGGAATGAACCAAAACATCCCTGTACAGACAATGAGTACATCACCAAATTAATTTGACATAGGCTTTGAAAAGCGGTTGTCATGAAATGAATTGAAATTAATAAGATTGGACAGTTGTTTTAAAAGTAAAAGGAAAACCCACACTATTTCGGTGCATATCTGTGTGGATCATTGTGTTCTACTTTTAAAACAACTTTCCAACCTTATTGATTTCAATTCATTTCATAGCAATTGCTTTTCATAGCCCTTATCGCCCAATCCAATGAAGAGTGTCCCTTTAAAATATGACTGTTGGTAGGCATTGCCTGGCAAAGAAAATACCGAACTTAGTGACTGTTGGAGAATATTTGTTTGTCCATGTAATGGTCTAACAGGAAAAGTTCCATGTATCATGCCGCGTCCTATATGTAATCACCATCAACATCGTCGTCATCATAATCCTCATGTTCAGTATCCTCGGCTGGTGGTCCAATGTTTTCACATTTATTGCACTGACACATATCAGTACATCTTAGCCCAAGTGATGCACAGCAGGTATCAATCAGTGTTAGGAGATTTGCACTTTGATTTCTTGCAAGTGCAGAAGGCCAGTTCTAAGACACTTTGAGGTGCTGGGGCCAAATCCATCCAATCAATCGTAAGCCATCGTCAGCCATTTCCCACCCATTACCCACTGGCGATGGTAGCGTTTGGAACTGCGTAAAACTCTGTTTGTAGATACTGGCTTGATAATTTGCCCTCAAAATATGCTTACGAAGCGAATCACGGTTAGGTGGCATGACATTTTCAGCTTTGGTTGCCATTTTAAGCAGATTATATCTGACCTCATTGACTGATGTGCAATCTTTCTTGCCATATAGTTGGCAAACGAATACTTCAAGTGCGCTGACCATCTCTTCTGTAACGTCAAATGAATTTCCAAGCATCTTGAAAGCCCATGTCCATGTACACTCCTTCTGAAGAAGTTTGAAGGCTTTATGCTTTCCTTTGCCATATAATGAACTCACCGAATCGCATCCCGTAAAACAATGAAGGCCAATTAGGGCATCTGTTGCAGTATCCCCAAGTTCACGTTGCACAGCTTGTACGTCAATGGTTCTGACTTTGTCTTCTCTGCCTGTGTGGAAATACAGCGGTGAACCTATGTCTTTTGTAGTTGCAACAGCAATTACGAACACATCAGTATCTGGACTTCTGATGACTACAGGGGCATTATTTGAAGTTTTGGCTATATATTGAGCATGAAGGAACATCCTGGTATCGGTTTCTTCATGGTTGCAAAACAACTCTTGAACAGGCTGTACCTCGACTTGTCCATTGATCTGGATGGAATGGCATTGCTCATTAGTTGCAACAACCAAAGTGACACCCTTCAGTTCATTTACTTGGCAGTTTCCCCATTCATGTAACAGAAACTTAACAAGCTGATGCTTGTGATCGTAGCCCTCTTCTTTGTCTTTTTGCGTATGGCTCATCACTCAAACTTGCACCACAGGACTGTCTCTCCTGAAACAAGAAAAATTGAATCATGAACATGTGTTTGTTTTTGAGATGTAAATTTTTAGTTTTATTCAAGAAAATTGGGATGGGTAGCAGTTCTTATTCTTGTTGTCATAAAACGTTTAATTGAAAAAGGTGTTTTACAAATTTATCAGTTATAAAGTAATAATAAAAAAAATTGTATGGGTCTTGGTTGCTTGTTTTATTTTAATTTCTTCACGCAAACATGTTTAGTTATAAATTAAAATTGCCCATGGGTGGCAGTGACTTTTCAGTTAAAAAGTAATAATAAAACAAAATTGGTTATGGGTGCACGTTCCATTTTAATTTCTTCATGCAAACTTTAATTCAAAACCAAAATACCTTTTAAGTAAAAATTATAATTGGCCGTGGTTTATGGCTGGCAGTCCTATTTTAATTTCGTAGCTCTAGTGATTTTTATTTTTTGTTTATGCTCATCAACCCCAAAAATAAAAAATTGGGCATGGGTCGTTGGTACAGGTACCAGCTGTACATTCACTTCAGCAAAAATTTATTTTTTAAACAAATTGTTTTAAAAAATCTTACCATGGGTTGTGGGTGCATGGGTACTGCGTACTTATATTACTTTTATACAAACCAAGCTCTAAAATTGGGCATGAGCAGAGTACCACCAACCAATGACCGCTACCACAAGTTTTGTCAACAAAATGTATTTTAATTTACTAAACAATTTTTGGTTGAGTTGTGTGTACAGAGCAGGATACCTATTTCCACAGATAATTAATTTATTTTAGATTATCAGTTGAACAAATTCACATGTTTTAATTTTTACAATGGGAGTCAAAATACAGGTCATGATCTTGAACGCCAGCCATTGACTTGTTGACTATCAATCATCAATCACACACAAATTTCCTCTCATGTTTTCTTTCTTTCATTGGCTAGGCACTGACACAGTATTCAATTCAAAGCTTTTGAACTTACTTGTAGTAATATCTGGTGTCGGAGCTTCCAGATCGTTCACCTTCTTCTTTTCTGCTTGGTTCATTTTGGTGCTATCGGTAAATTTTTGGTAACATTTCCGATGAAATCCGCCAGTAGTTGGATGTTCCGATGATGATGATGCGAAGTCGTCGTGTACGTGTGCAGCGATGAATTTTTTCGCGACTTTACCCTGTTCGTGATCATCATAATCTTTCCAAAAGAGTGCACAGTCGAAAACTTTTGAGCACGAACTACTAGTAAACGGCTTAATATCAACTTTTTCAATGGCAGAAAAGTGTATAAAACACAAATTTCTTTTACAGTTTCCGACAAATGACTGCTCAGCGAGGGCAGCCATCTTTGTTGTTGTCAAGCGACCTGGCGGGGTCAGTCAGTGTCGATTTCCGCGCTGTGATTGGTTTAAATGATCACGTGAACATCCTCGTACGCACGTATCGAGACTCGAAAAAAGTAAAAAATGTGTTGTATTTTCGTTAAAAAACGGGATGCAACGAGCGGGAACAATTCAATTTATAAAATACCATATTTTTAAAGACACATTAAGGGCACTTTTAAGTTATACCTCACCAGAGACTACGAAAAGTCACCGTAGAGATCGATGCCCCATAGTCTATATTTTTTGTTTGACCAGGAGGCGAGTTACAGGGGGTGATATTAAACAATAGCATCATCCGAAATGGGGTTTGGGCCTGGGTTTCCATTATGTAAAACCGAGATTCTACCAAATACAAGCATTATTCACAATCCTTTTTAATTGTAACAACATAGCGACAATTTCTTCAGTAAAATTGAGAGAGTTTTTGATGTTTTTGTTTCTTCTTTCGTTTTTCTTTTATTTTAATTTATATTTTGTTTTTAGAATAAACCTTGTGGTTTATTATTCGTTATAGAATAAAAAATAATAACACTGAACTTACTTAAATTTACCAAAAATTCTACCGCGCGTATCAGCTTCTTCGACAAATCTTGTCATGGCCCAAACTGCTCCTATTTTTTTTAATGGATTTTACTACATTTTGTGCGTTGTGCGATTGTAACACATTAAATTTGCACGTGCGCGCACACACAGTCTTCCTTTGTGGAGGGATCGTGTACCGTATAAGAAACGGAAATAGACCCAAAATACCATTCTGCGCGTGGTCCATCAGAAAAAAATATGAAAATGACGAAAACATTTCACCGTTTGTTCGCTATTCTTTTATTTGAACAAAAATTGTAATGAAATATTAAATCAAGAAAATGGTGTATATTTTTATAATTTGTTGCATATTTCTAATGAACAGTCAATCAAAAAGTGCTATGCTGTCTCCCCTGTGCTGTCTGATATGCTGTCTCCCCCCCCCCCCCCCCCCCCCAGTCTAAAAAGTGGAAGGGGGAACATGTCCCCCCCGTCCCCCACCCATCGACGCCCTTGTGTATTGTTATAAATGCCATTTATTTAAATGTATACATTTTCATTTAATTACCCGACTAGGACCACCCTGTAGTGGACCTTTGGGAATGGAGAGTGGAGCGATCAATGATGCCAGTATAACTGCATCCTCATATTACAGCTCAACCTACTATCCTAGATACGCTCGACTTAATGTTGGTAAGTCGACTACAAATATTTGAGATAATATTTGAGATAATATTTGCGACATCGCAAATCTTTGCAAAGATATTTGCAGTGATCTGCGATAATATTTGGGACATCGATATTTACGCTGTGTGGTGTCCCAGCAAGGCCACTATAAATGTAACATCCACTATGTAACATCTTCCCATCTGTGGTCATTTTATTACTTGAAATGATCCGACATCGAAGAATTCCAACAAGTCTAGTAACCTCTCGATTGTCATAGTGTGGCTCATTATAATCCTCTCTAGTTTTCAGAATTGTCACATAAATCTAAATCTTCAAGGTTTTATCTCAATACAATAGAACCTGTGACACTTTTTCAGACCTTTTTTCTAAAGAAGTGTCAAACAATTCACTTATTGTAATTGCAATGCTCAGAACATAACATAATCAAGCTTATTTACACTATAGTGTGGGCTTAAAGACAAAGTATATACCTTTGGTTTTTGGAACCGTTCGATTGTTTTATTGCTGTCTAAATGTAGATATACAATAAAACTAACCTGTGACCATTTCACTTCAAAGGGTGTTCACGTTTTTGAGATATCCAAAAAAATCCGGAGCAATTAATGTCCACGCAGGAGGAATAATTCCCAATAGAAATACACAATCTGAGAAACGTTTCTGACATAAAGGTTTCTCTGATTCAATTTTTCGGTCATAAAAACTGATATCTTTTCACATAACTACATTTCTTCGAAGTGAAATGTTTCTCAAAATGCTCTCTACTATCGGAAGCTGCTGTGGGCTTCTAATTAATAAGTTTTTATTTTCATTAAATTTAAGAGTGATTACCAAACGTATACACTCCCTTTAAATGTTTCAATTTAGGACCAGAAACATAAAACAGGTTCACATTTGACTGCATTTTTTTTCACATTTGGTTATTTTTCAAATTTACAGCTTAAAATTGTCATTATAGTCCGAAAATTACAATCGAAACAGGATTTGAAAGCAACAAATTTGTATTTTAAATTTTTTTTCTCTAAAATGCTCCAGATTTTAGAAATCAATCTAATTTGTCAAAGCTAACAATTTAAAAATCGATAAGTTCCAGTTATTTGTTAGCAATATAACGCACATTTTGTCATGGTTGGGGTCCAAGGGATAAACAAATCTATCCCCTCCTCTTTTTTCGCTTGGTTTGAGCAGCAAAGGATAAACAAATTTATCCCTTCCACTTTTCGGCTAGGTTTGAGGAACAAGGGATAGAAAATTCTATCCCCTCCTCATTTCGGATAGGTTTGAGGAACACTATGGGATAGAAAATTCTATCCCCTCCTCTTTTCTGATGGATTTGTGGAACAAGGGATAGAAAATTCTATACCCTCCTCTTTTCGGCTGTTTGAGCAACAAGTGATAGAAAATTCTATCCCCTGACCTAAATTATCACAACTTGAACCACAATTAAACTTTGTTTTTGGTCAGCTTTCCCAATAGTGAAGTACATATTGTAAATAAAAAGGTGTGCGTATTTTTCTCTGATGTTATGATGCAACACAAGTTATGAGTACGCAATTTGGCAAATTGTTTTGCTCACATTTAATGAATCAATCGAAAGACTGTTAAAAACATGTTTTTAGGTGCACCAGATTCTAACTTTGTTCCTCCAACAATATTTTATGAAGAAAAACAGCATGATTTTAACATTTTAGAGACAACTTCAAGAAAAAAATGCTACATGTATTTATAAAAAAGGGAAATGTGAACAAGTGTACAGTTAATAATGAACCTGTTATAAATGGTTTGGAGGTTCCCTCCAACAAGTTCGACAGCAAATTCCACATACGACTTGAAAATAAATAAATAGAATAAAAGGATTAGGCGCGTAGTTAACATCAGATCAGATGGCGGCTAATTAAGATTGAACAAGAACTAAAATCAATCGACAAATTTGTATCAAATTATCAAACAAACCTTAAACGTCAAAGTTCTTTCAAAGTTCAACCCGTCTTTGAGATGTCATGGCGGATAATAAGGTTTGAGCTCAGTTACAGCTACGTGGGTTAACATGACCAATATTTCAATTTTTGTCACGAATCGCTTATCAGAAAAAATGTTCAGTTTTCAATCAGGTGGAGGGCCGGGGATGGTTTAAAAACGACCCAATATTCATACACGACTTATACCGCCCTGTAATAAGAAGATGGGTGCGTAAATGATTGTAAGTTCCAAATTACATGTCATCATTGTTTTCATTTATGGAGGCAACAGGTTTTGGATTCCTAAACGTGTATACAACTCTTGGATTCAAGTTGATCTGGGACTGCCAAGTCCAATTGTCACAGGTTTGATAGTCCAGGGTTTGTATAACGCATATGTAGAAACGTTCAGCATTCAGTACAGCGACAACGGAAGCTCATATTATAGCTGGACTAATTTAGTCAACACACCGGAGATACAATACAGGTAAGATACAGTTTTGCGAATTGTGGTCGAAGATTTACAAGTCTATAATTGACTGATGACGTTCAGTTTGAAACTTTTCATTTCAAGAATCGTTTGTTAATGATGAGTTTAAATCATGCATTAACGGTAATGTAATGTTTGCAAGAACGTCAGTCATAGATCTCATGCATAAAAGTCATTTGCTATTTTGTAAAGGCAACCTGTATTGATTTGTACGTTCAGACTTTAATCAAAACAAACCGAAAACAAGTTTTTGCCCACCGCATTAGTCACTTGCAAGAGGGAGGGTACACTAGAGAAATTGAGAACAACCTATAACAGTTAGAAGGTTTGTTTGTTTCTCAATTTGGTAGCACTTTGTTAAAAAGGGGGGGAATACACTCACAATACAAACTGGAAAACAAAACGGCACAGGCTAAAAGCAAAACGTAAAACATTTCTAAGCAACTAACGTCTAGTAATCCATGAAGCTGTGGAATAAATGTTTTCGTACAGGGTGACGAATGACATGCGTGCTACAACCTTCAGTACAGGGTGACGAATGACATGCGTACTACAACCTTCAGTACAGGGTGACGAATGACATGCGTACTACAACCTTCAGTACAGGGTGTCGAATGACATGCGTACTACAACCTTCAGTACAGGGTGTCGAATGACATGCGTACTACAACCTTCAGTACAGGGTGTCGAATGACATGCGTACTACAACCTTCAGTACAGGGTGTCGAATGACATGCGTACTACAACCTTCAGTACAGGGTGTCGAATGACATGCGTACTACAACCTTCAGTACAGGGTGACGAATGACATGCGTACTACAACCTTCAGTACAGGGTGTCGAATGACATGCGTACTACAACCTTTAGTACAGGGTGACGAATGACATGCGTACTACAACCTTCAGTACAGGGTGTCGAATGACATGCGTACTACAACCTTCAGTACAGGGTGTCGAATGACATGCGTACTACAACCTTCAGTACAGGGTGACGAATGACATGCGTACTACAACCTTTAGTACAGGGTGACGAATGACATGCGTACTACAACCTTCAGTACAGGGTGACGAATGACATGCGTACTACAACCTTTAGTACAGGGTGACGAATGACATGCGTACTACAACCTTTAGTACAGGGTGACGAATGACATGCGTACTACAACCTTCAGTACAGGGTGACGAATGACATGCGTACTACAACCTTTAGTACAGGGTGACGAATGACATGCGTACTACAACCTTCAGTACAGGGTGACGAATGACATGCGTACTACAACCTTTAGTACAGGGTGACGAATGACATGCGTACTACAACCTTCAGTACAGGGTGACGAATGACATGCGTACTACAACCTTCAGTACAGGGTGACGAATGACATGCGTACTACAACCTTTAGTAAAACGATTCGCAGGTTCGTAAGGAGCGTGAACTCAATCAAATTCAACGCAAACCATTCATTCATTCAACTTGACTTTTTCAGTTCAATGGCAATGTCAACGGTGGACATCAAGTGACTGTGAATTTCCCGGTGGTACTGCGGACAAGATTCCTGCGAATACTGCCACTCACCTGGGTTTCTACGGTTCCTCGACTGGACTTTGAAGTCCTTGGGTGTCGAGGTAACGCTCACAATTGTATTTAATTTGCACTTATCTTCTTATATAAACAATTATGTATGTGTTAAGTGACTGAAGTTGTGACAAGAGTACCAACCTAAAACCGCAACAGCCAAGCAAGCCCTTCTTGTAATTACAAGGTTTGTGGTGAATCGGTCGGGTCAAGATAGACTGAGTCTCGGTACTGCTTAAGCAACCAGCAGCCTGAATGACCACAGTGTCGTTCAACACTGGGGCCTTTACAAACTAGGGCTACCGACGAGGCAAAAAGTAACATTGAATCAAAACCTTACGAGAACAAGTGAATTCAAGAGCCATGGGTTTACCCTTCTGTTAATAGTAGAGGTATTCGGATTCATGTAGGGTTTGGTAAATACTTACTTAAGAGGGCTTAGACTACCTTAAGGGACGTTTTGCTTCCTGGGTGGAAATGAAGTTTAGAAATCTTATTCAAGGTAAAGTGCCTCACAAACTACGACAGCGTAATTGCCGCCACAATAACTCAAACATCGTGAACTTATATTTGTTTTTCCATTGGTTTTGTACACAAAGTTAAACCGAGGACGACCTCACACGTTGTCAAAACATCTGGATCATAAGTTTTATGCTTTACACATGTAACATCTTCAAATCTAGTTCTTATTAAACAAATTGTCGGAAAATTCAAACCTGCAGCCATTGCTTCGGGTAAAAAAAGATGTTTAAAATAATCTTAAATTTATTTTAAAATAACCAAATGTTTAAGTATTAAAATTAAAGAAGAGTCTTTGATTGTGATTACTATTCAGCTGAAGATGGTCTCGTCGTATTGGTGGGAGGTGATGACACACTTAGTGGTCGAGTAGAGATTTACCATGAAGGTGGTTGGGGCGCAGTTTGTGATACCAACTGGGACCTCAATGATGCGACTACTGTATGCAGGCAGCTTGGATTCCTAGAAGCAAGTGAGGCTAAGATTGGTTCATACTTTGGAGCGACAGAATTTCCCACCGTGATGGATCGAGTAGCCTGTAAAGGAACGGAGTCTCAACTATCTGACTGTGCATTTGTTTGTCGTGAAGACATTCAATTCTGTGACAGCACAGCTGGAGTTGTCTGTAAACCAAGTAAGGAATGCAGTTCACTTCTTGTGACAATACCAATTTTATTCTCTGTATTCATTTTCACATACTTATTCCTTTTGTGTTTGGTGACGTTCCTGCATTACTTTGCAGACAGAAGTTGATTTTTAGAGAGGAATGTGATCAATGTAATGGGACAGATAAGTTGTACACAAAATGAAGAATATATGCTGTTACACTCCTGACTCAGAATTGACATGGATTCCGCGGGTCCCTTTGGAATTGACCAATTTCTGGGTCAGGATGACGCGGTGGGAAATTTAACTCGGATTATGCGTCACCTTGACCCAGTTCCGGGTCATATTGACAACAATTCTGGGCCAGACTGTCCGATCCCATAAATGGTAAGATGGAAACACAGGCCTGGGAGGTTACATCATCATGATCATCTTACAGGGTCATTTGGTGATGATTAGGCGAATCACAGGCAACTGTAGGAAATCATAATTAGCTAAAGTGTTTTGCCATAATGTGTGGTTTTTTATTTCGCGCATTTGACACCTGCCGATAATCAAATTCAATGTATAAAAAATCACCAGTTTTATTAAGGAATTTCCTGCAAATCATACTTTACACCAAAAATAACTATCATGATCGTCATAAAAATTCTTTATTTCTTTAAAGATATTATTCGGCTGGTTGGTGGTGGAAATAAGACGAGTGGACGAGTTGAGCTGTTCAAGAAAAACACTTGGGGTGCAATTTGCGATACAGATTGGGATATCATCGATGCCGGGGTAGTCTGTAGACAGCTAGGCTTCTCTGGTGCGGAGGAGGCAAAGTCTGGTTCTTACTTTGGCGAACCAGCGGGCCATAATTATACCATGCAAGGGGTTTTGTGTGATGGTTCCGAGGCCAAAATCACCGAATGCCCGTCGCATTGCTGGGATGTGCCAAATTGCAACAGCACAGAAACTGCTGGAGTCGTCTGTTTTCAAGGTAATCTAATCTCTAAAGTTTGAGAACAAACTTGGCCCCTTCAATGGCTGCTACAATCTTGTGATATCTTCATTATGAGACTAAACTAGTATGCACTTCCTAGCCAGTGGTAACAGGAGCATGGTGATTCCATCAGCGGGGAATAAATGAGAAAAACGGTTACATGATTGATTACAAATATCGACTGTAATCCCAAACCAAACTGGTTTTACAAGTAGCATCTTACCAACACTAACTCACAAATGTATGAAGAACGACCGATCTCATGTAAATTAGTGTGGAAACCCGACTCCCCTTTTGAAGTTTTGATTGTGTACAAATTGCATACGAAATACAATACGATTTAGTTTTTTTTCCAACAAGCAACATATAATTATCTCAGAGTAATAAATGCTTTCATTCAAAGCCCTGGCCATGGGGGGGGGGGGGGGGGGGGGGGGGGGAATTGCCCTGAGATAAGAGACCTGTTCGGACCCCAATCCATTAAGTTAACATACATCGAGTTCAGGCAAAGTCGCATCATGCCCCCCCTTTGTTCGATTTTCAATTTTCAAAGTTTGAGTACCTAAATTACTTCTCCTTTGTTCTTGCACTTTATTTTCTTTTAGGACAATAGAGTACGAGATCCCGCTCTTGCAGTAGGTCTGCTGTCATAGTGTAAGATTATATAAATAATTGATGAATGTGAGTGCATTGTCGCAGATTATAATCCCGAGATGAAATCTGGATTATTCCATTTCTCGAGGCGAAGTCTCTAGTGAAAATGGAAAAGTCGGGTTTCACGGCGACAATACACGAGCAGAATGGATACATTTATTGTTAAGTAAACATCTTTTAGGCTGGAATTATCTTCGAAGTAGTGTTTTACTTGGCTGGTGCTTTCATTTAAGATCTTATGATACTCAAAAATATATATATATTTAAAGACTACTCAATTTCTTGATGGAACCATGTATGTTGGGAATGTCCCACATTCACCGTTAAGTCCGAAAAGGTTTGTTGGTCACAGTGTTTCGTCCAAACGTGTTTGCCGAACACAATGGGTTAGACTTGTCAGTAAGAGACAGAATGGCCCAACCTGGTCAGAATTGACCCAGAATCTGGGCCTCGTGGGATCTCGACAATTTCAGGGTCAGGCTGATCCGTACATTGTGTCAAAATAACACAGGAATGGGTCAAACTGACGCCCATATAATCCAAGCTGAAATCTCTCTCTTTTATAACCAGTTTCTGGGTCAGAGCCTGACCAAGAAATTGACCCGGATTTTTTTTTAAATGCTGAGGGATATATAGCACACAATTCAAAATTGTCATTAATATATATATTTTTGTTTGCAGATAAAACACGGCACATCGGGACTTTCGTCATATACAAAGGCAGCGCTTCTGAACCATGCTCTAGCTTTTATCAAAACTAATACTGCTTAATAATTACAATTGATGAAGAATTTGTAGTGCATCAGTCTTGTTTTTACAAATGACAACCAATATTTTGTGTCTATGAACAAAATTCAATAGATGGATTGCACATGACGTCATAGACCGCCATCTTTGATGACAAACAATGGAAACTGTACACACATGCACGCACTGCGCACGACTCTCAGCAAATGATAGCATTTTAAGCATGCAATCGTTTCATCAACTATATGTGTGATGGCGGCCAATGCATGCATGGGGTCTGTTCTCACGACATCATTACATCATTACATCATTGTTGTACCAGTATAATTCAGCTAGCTTCAGCATGTCCTGGAAATTTGTATTTTTGGGGTAAACAACTATAAATCTATCCCAGTAAATTTAATGGAAACACTACTGTTTGGACTGCGGTGAACGTAGAGGGCGAATGATTTACATCGTTCGCGTTTCTGGCTGGTTCGGGGGGAATTGGGTCATCTGATGCAGTATTAAGTGATGGATGTGTAATTAAATGAAACAATTGTGCGTACGCTGTGTATAAATAGTCTCCTTATTGTGTGAGTAGCTTATCAAAGACACCAACCATTATTATTGGTTTATTGGTTTATTAAAAATGCAAACATGGCGGCCAAAAAGCCGAATTGCGGATGCATGTATACAAAGAATAAAAAATACTACAATAATTAACATATAAATAGACATATAAAAAACAGCCAATTTTAAGAAAATGGGCCAGCCAGTGAATTGTTAAGAAAACAGAACACCACAGATAAAAAACTAACATTTGTGATTAAGCAGACTTGTCAATTTGGGAATACAACTGTTGTTATATCTGCTGGTTCTACATTTAACAGCAGTAAGCTGTGCAGCATTTCTAAGGCGGTTGTTCCTATTAGGAGGAAGCCATTCCCGGAGACTACTGGAATTTAAAATGGACTTTCCAAACTTTAAGAAGAGGCATTCGAGTCTCTCTGAAATTGGAGGAACATTCAGTTCATTGCAAATGTCAGAATAAGAACGGTCTCTGCAATAAGTATGAGTCAAAATGATACGGAAAGCTTTACGTTGCATTCTTTCGAGACGCTCCAGCTGTTTTTTAGTTAACCCAGCAATCCAAACTGGTGAGGAGTACTCAAAAGAAGGCCTAACATACTGCACATACACTAGCTTGAGATCTATAATTGGTAAATTGGACCGTTTAAGTAGGCATAAGAAATACAGTTTTCGATGAAAAGATTTACACATAGCATCAACCTGAGAGTCCCATTTGAGATTATCCTGTACATGAATACCGAGTAATTTGATGCAGTTAGATTGGGTAATCCATACGGACATTAAATTCTCTAATGATCTTCTGTCATCTTTAGAAATTCTTATGAGACACTGGGAAAACTGAAAAGTAGTTATTGGGAACTAGGTTGCTTAAAGAGATGTTTATTAATGGAATAATACGTCTTATTTACACTTAAAATTTCTTTTGACTGGGGTTTGAAACGTTTAATAGATGTAGGCCTACTAGATATAATGCAAATCTGAATAAAACAGAATGCATATAGTGGATGTAGCATATTCAAGGTCTCTAATCCTTATTATCGAATTTATAAACATGGTCTAAACCAGCCACAAAAAGGTATTAATTGGCGAAGTGGTTGAGCCGGATAGCATTGCGAGCGAGTGGTACAAATTCATGAATATTTGTCACTGCACTTCCGGCTCCAAAACGTCATTAGGCCTATTTTCCAACAGAATAGCCCCATCATTCGACATCACACTTCGAGGCTCACGAGCAACGCCAGATACCGGCAATTTGAACCTGGCAGTTTCCTGCCAGATGTACATTTGACCCTTGAATGCCGTAATAATGTGGTTTGTAACTTCTTTTGAAGCAATTGTCCCCTTTGTGTTTGGTCTTCTGTTTGGATGTCAAGTACACGTTCCACTCATTGTGTAGTATCTCTATGCCTGTCTTTATTTTTACGGATATACAGGGGACCCGGCCGTCGGAAGAGGGCGCTAAATCAATAGTTGTCTCGCTTATGCGTCACGACACCATCAGCCACTTACAAAAAGGCGTGACGTTCCCTCATTACTTGCCCAGCTGTAATGATATTGCGCGCACGTGATGTGTGAATTACATACTTGACAGTGTGTATTAAAAAAACACTAAAAAAAACGCGAAAATAAACCAGCAAGGCAGCAGCATTACCCCAAGGTTGAGAGAAAAGAGTGAAGTTTGGGGAAAGCACTCAGGACTATTAAGAGTAGTAGTGCAGAGAATTCCCATTTGGAGGTTTTGAAAGAGTGCAGTGCAATAAAAGAGCTCCAGTCTTTTCTGTCGAGCAAAACTTGCACTGAAAAAGAGATTACTGATATAGTTGGGACGGAGACAGTCTCTCCTAAAGTAAAAGAGTGCACAGTGAACTGTTGAGCTTTGCCACTAAGTGGGGTGGACACGCATGCCAACGGTTCAACAGAGAGAACATAGAGTTCAGCAGGGCCTTGGCCGCTGAAAGGGAACCGAGAGTAATTGTAGAGAAAGGGAAAGAAGGGAAGGATTTGATGCAGTCTAATGGACGCTCAAATAGTACTCCCGATACTGATACAGTGGGAAAAGTGCTGTGGTTGGAGTCTTTCCGGCATTTTGAGTCACGGTCGAATAGTGAACCAGTGGAAGAAGCGCAAGCCGTCAGTTAGTTATAGTTCAGTTAGTTAGTTATCGAATAGTTTAAGGAGATGGTCCTACTGGTCAGACACAGACATATAGTGGACTAGTGAAGTTACAAGAGGTGATTTGGTTCAGGTCGCCAGAGTGAAAACTATTTGGTCGAGCGACTATTTGGTTAAGGGTCCGAAGAGACGTCGCAAGAGTTGATAGGGTTAAGCCATACAAGAGTTAACGGTCAAAGCGTATCCTGACATACAGGAGGAGTCACGTGATCGCTTGACAGAGAATCATTTCCTAGATGCGGTCGAAACTTTGGTCTGTTCGGGAAGGGCATGAACTACTTTGGCTCGTACTCGCCAATTCCTGGAGAAACGTAACATTTTTAATTGTAGGAAACATAAATGTTCACAGATTTACACATAACTAAAACGTTGTAAAGATAGTCTTGGTGGGAAAACTTCGCTTGAAAAATTCTTTACTTAAATGGTGTAGTTTTATAGTTTGGATGAATTGAGTAAACCGGTTAGAAATCGAGAGTCCAAAATACGATGAAAAAAGTGTCAAGGGTTTTCAATATTTTCTTCATACTCCGATGACGGATTTAACTTAAACTTGTACAGGTTTTTTTCATGCATGGTGGGTCAAACAAAGTGCAGATAGTGGTTTTTGACAATCACCTGTGTTGGAAAGTGCGCTTTAAGCTGGCGTGTTTGAGTAACGAAGCCTATTTAGGGTGTAATCATTTTCTTGTAACGATTTTTGTAGAGGTTCGTAACCATTCCTCACCGTTAATTGTTAATGCCATTGTTCCTTTGCGATATGCCATGATAAAATATTCAACATGGGACCACCAGTGCATCTCGTGAGTACTGAACCATCTGGAAGACCCTACCAGAATGTTGTGTATTTTCGGGGAAACTCCCAAAATGCCATATTGATAAATTCAACATGGGACCGCCATGAGCATTTCTACCGAAAATAGAAGGTAAAGTTAATATTTTGTGAATGCGGGATGTCAATCAGCGATCTTATTAGACGTGTGTACTGGACCATCTGGAAGACCCCACCACTACTTTGTGTATCTCTGGAGAAATTTTCAAAGTAAACCTACTTTTTTAGTAAGATATTAAGTGAATGAGCTGAATTTATGAGTCCATTCTGGCTATTTATGAGTCAATTCTTACTTTGAAATGTCATTTTTGTTTGACCACCGTTAAGGCATGCCTAATGTGTCGTACATATTTTGTTTTTTGTAACCTGCGCAATGTTGATGACAGCACAACATTATCAATTAGTTAATAACTTATTTGTAAGGGTTTTTTTCTTCTTCAAATAACCCCATTTTGTATCGTCTATCTTTATATCAACGCAAACAAACAGGACACATTTCACTTGTCTCAGACAGTTTGTTCAGCCTGTTCAGCTGTGTGCATATGTGACCCAAATGTATACTTGTTCACAAATCCCTGGGGTTTATACTGTTAATTTTTATTATTCTATTAATATCATTATTTTTATTTATTTTTCCTTTAATGATTGATATCAATAGACCCTCATGATAGTGTTGTTTGCACCAATCAAGAAAATGTTTTTGATTGGTGCAAACAACACTTTCTTATCATTTGACTGATGGATAGCTGCTATTCCTATTATTTGTGTTTGAATCCTTGTAATATGAGCAAATCAGCATAAAAGAAAGAAAGAAATTTAAAAAGAAATTAAGAAAAATAATCAAATCAAATAAAATAAAGTGAAAATAAAATAAAACAAAAAAATATACTTAACAAAATGTAAATAATTTTTTTTTTAAATGTTGGTCAATCATGTTCATGACTTTCTTTGGCCCATCCCAACAGTAGTGCAAAAAAAATTCAACATTATTTTGTTCCCTCGAAATGCTATTTCGTTATCACGAAACAAACATACTATTTCTTCCCGTCGAAATATTGTTTCGTTCCCTCGAAATGCCATTTCGTTCCCTCGAAATCGTTTCATTCCCTCGAAATATTCCCTCCATCATCATCATCAGTTAGACTTTGCCTGTTAATGAGTGGCAGATGTCACTATAAAATAATTCGGACCTTGAAACTTTCATCACGAGGAGGGACTGACATTACATCCTTCAAGCTGTTGTTTTTAGTTAAAACTTCCCTGGATTCACAGTAACCCAGACTGAGATCTTTGACAACATTTGCACGAAACTTTAATCTAGATCCCTCAATATTTTTTGTCAAGATACCACGTGATAGTGGTAAGATTGTGTTCAAATGAACTTCTATAAAAGTAGCACTGTACCCATAGTTTTTCTAGAGTCGATTCTTGTACTAACAACCATCATGATGTCTACTGTAGCTAGTTCAATGTTGCTGCTGAATGCACTTCTAATCGGTGAGTCAAGGTTTACGTATTAAGGATATGCAGCCGCGCAATTGTCATTCCTCCCTGCAACCAAAACAAAATATCCTTCTAGTTCTGGTTGAAAGTTGGGTGGCAGATTAAAAATCATCATTTCTAGGTCATTATAATGTCAGCAAAACTAGCAAAACTGCGGCAAGGTACTCCATTCATTCTTCATGGTCTGATTAGACTTCAACAGTGACGAGATCCTTTTTGGCAAAGGTACCTCACTCAAAGATTTCGCTACTCCTGCTTCAAAGCTGTCTTTCATTGTGTAAAGCGTTTACCCAGAACCACTCAACGATAAAACAGAAATTTTTATGACAGAAAATGACAAATCAGACAAGAGCATGATTCCATTCGAAAAGTTATGGGAAAGGCTAGACCACACTGGGTTTCGTCTTTCAAAATGCAAAATAAATAAAATACATCTCCTTTGATCTTCTCATAACCCACTGAAGCCAAACTACGTGTTGCGTAACATTTTTAATTGTAAGAAGCATAAATGTTCACAGATTTACACATAACTTAAATGGTGTAAAGATGGTCTATGGTGAAAAACTTTGCTTGAAATATTGTTAACTCAAATGGTGTAGTTTTATAGTTTGGAGGAATTGAGTAAAACAGTTTAAACTTTTACAGGTTTTTTTTCCATGCATGGTGGGTCTAACAAAGTGCGGATAGTTGTTTTTGGCAATCACCTTTGTTGGAAAGCGCTATAAGTTGGTGTGTCTGAGTAATGAAGCCTGTTTAGGTGTTGTCATTTTTTTTTCGGAACGATTTTTGTAGAGGTTCGTAACCATCCCTTACCCTAATAAATCCAACATGGGACCACCAGTGCATCTCTACCAAAAACGCAATAGAAAGTTAATAATTTGTGAATGCGGGATGTTAATCAGCGATCTTATTCGACGTGTGTATTGGACCATCTGGAAGACCCCACTAGAATTCCTTGCATTTTCGGGGAAAATTTAAGAGCCATTCTGACTTTGAAATGTCATTTTGTTTGATCACCCATAAGGTAGGACTAATGTGTCGTACATATTTTTTTTTTTTACCCTGCGCAATGTAGATGAAAGCACAAAAATATCAATTAGTTAATAACTTTTTGTTTTCAATAGATGTTGATTTTGTTCTCATTAAGCTCTCAGGGTTTTACGGATGCAAAACAAAAATATTTTTTATGAACGATTCTGGAGATAGGGCTACGTTGATAGTTACAAACCATTGGGACCAGGATACCTTTTCTTATTGTAAATTGGTGTAACTCAGCATGTGGCTGCTTATGACAAGTTTGTAAATAGACCATTCTATTATATAATTTGTTTGTGTGTGTTTGAGCTCGCAGTTGATTCTAGACAGTTAAATCCAATACACACAATGAATACCTGTATTATTTATTCAGTTGTCCTTTTGTGTTTGAATACTCTTATATGAGCACCTCAGCATGAAAAGAAAGAAAGAAAAACAATTCGGTTCAGAAAAATACTAATATAAAATAAATTAAAATGAAATAAAACTTAAAATACGTTGTTTTTGTACTTCCTATTGTCAATCTCGTCCAGGACTTTTGTTGGCCCATCCCATCAGCGGTGCGGAAACCCAAGAACTGTCTAATTCAACAGGTGATTTCGTTTAATATTACTCAGTTATTGTTACTATTTTATTTGGGGGTCGTTAGTTGTGTGTAATTGATCACAATGAAAATCTAAATAACTTTATATTAATATTTGATCATTAATTGTTTTATTTGTATATATTTTTTTTTTACTGTGGTATATATTTTCGAAATAATTACTTGATATTGACCATATTCAACTGGCGTCATCATCACAATAATCTTACGCGGTTGTGTTATTTTGGTAGTCATCGACCCTGTGTATTTTAATATAGTGCACATTTTAGGTAACGCGTAGACTTGATTTCAAGTCTGAGATCGCGGTTATTTCTCTGCATCAGCAACGCAAAATTCCCCTGCAGATTTGCTATCACACGCTCTGTGATCGTAGGTTAAAGACGGAGGTTAATCCACAGTGAGTACACACTTATTTATTATGAGTTGTATTGTGTGACGTGCAATATCATCATAGGTAAGGTGTTAATGTTTTTGTCAACGTAATGCTTATTTAAGAAAGATACAATAAAAGTCACATGTGAAAGTTTCAGCTGAATACAGTGTCTACTTGCTGAGTAAACAGGGGGAAAACATGTCACGGTATTTTCACACGGACTTCGAATCCATCCATGGCACCATTTCATAGAGCTGCTTCAGCAGAAAATATTGCTTAACAATTGTCTGCTAAGCAGAAATAAGAAGGATACCAGTCAAAAATTATACATGTGTCATGGTACTTTGGCTGGTAACCTTATTCTGGTAAGCGAAATGTTGCTGTGCTTAGCTACTTGTTGTGCTTAAACAGCTCTATGAAATTGGGCTCACGTTTAGCGAGGTGACAGCGGGACGGGTATCCAACCACATCTCTGACCGCAGCATTCACGAACGGACACCAACCTGAGAAATCTGAGAAACGAATCATCAATGAATCATCTCCCAGATTCATTATTTTTTATTACATATTTTTGTTTTAATCAACTTGGGCATTTCAGACGAAATGTTTTCACAGGATGTGTATTAACTATAACAATTTTTATATAACAAGTAAGCTTTTGGGTAATAATTACTCATTTTCTTCGGGTCATATGACACTGCCTTTAAACCGTTTTGTGTTAAAATTGTAAACAATGGCGTCGTGACTCTTCAAATTAATGTGATTGTTTTGAACATACCGTACGATGTAATCCAGGCAAGAGAACAAGTTGTCATTTGATGAGTTTTTGATGTTTTTGTTTCTTCTTTCGTTTTTCTTTTATTTTAATTTATATTTTGTTTTTAGAATAAACCTTGTGGTTTATTATTCGTTATAGAATAAAAAATAATAACACTGAACTTACTTAAATTTACCAAAAATTCTACCGCGCGTATCAGCTTCTTCGACAAATCTTGTCATGGCCCAAACTGCTCCTATTTATTTTAATGGATTTTACTACATTTTGTGCGTTGTGCGATTGTAACACATTAAATTTGCACGTGCGCGCACACACAGTCTTCCTTTGTGGAGGGATCGTGTACCGTATAAGAAACGGAAATAGGCCCAAAATACCATTCTGCGCGTGGTCCATCAGAAAAAAAATATGAAAATGAAGAAAACATTTCACCGTTTGTTCGCTATTCTTTTATTTGAACAAAAATTGTAATGAAATATTAAATCAAGAAAATGGTGTATATTTTTATATTTTGTTGCATATTTCTAATGAACAGTCAATCAAAAAGTGATATGCTGTCTCCCCTGTGCTGTCTGATATGCTGTCTCCCCCCCCCCCCCCCCCCCCCCAGTCTAAAAAGTGGGAGGGGGAACATGTCCCCCCCGTCCCCCACCCATCGACGCCCTTGTGTATTGTTATAAATGCCATTTATTTAAATGTATACATTTTCATTTAATTACCCGACTAGGACCACCCTGTAGTGGACCTTTGGGAATGGAGAGTGGAGAGATCCCTGATGATAATATAACTGCATCCTCATATTATAGCTCAAGCTACTATCCTAGATACGCTCGACTTAATGTTGGTAAGTCGACTAAAAATATTTGAGATAATATTTGAGATAATATTTGCGACATCGCAAATCTTTGCAAAGATATTTGCAGTGATCTGCGATAATATTTGGGACATCGATATTTTGCGCTGTGTGGTGTCCCAACAAGGCCACTATAAATGTAACATCCACTATGTAACATCTTCCCATCTGTGGTATTTTATTACTTTAAATGATCCGACATCGAAGAATTCCAACAAGTCTAGTAACCTCTCGATTGTCATAGTGTGGCTCATTATAATCCTCTCTAGTTTTCAGAATTGTCACATAAATCTAAATCTTCAAGGTTTTATCTCAATACAATAGAACCTGTGACACTTTTTCAGACCTTTTTTTCTAAAGAAGTGTCAAACAATTCACTTATTGTAATTGCAATGCTCAGAGCATAACATAATCAAGCTTATTTACACTATAGTGTGGGCTTAAAGACAAAGTATACCTTTGGTTTTTGGAACCGTTCGATTGTTTTATTGCTGTCTAAATGTAGACATACAATAAAACTAACCTGTGACCATTTCACTTCAAAGGGTGTTCACATTTTTGAGATATCAAAACAAATTCCCGGAGCAAATAATGTCCACGCAGGAAGAATAATTCCCAATAGAAATACACAATCTGAGAAACGTTTCTGACATAAAGGTTTCTCTGATTCAAATTTTCGGTCATAAAAACTGATATCTTTTCACATAACCACATTTCTTAGAGTGAAATGTTTCTCAAAATGCTTTCTACTAGCGAAAGCTGCTGTACGCTTCTAATTAATAGGTTTTTATTTTCATTAAATTTAAGAGTGATTACCAAACGTATACACTCCCTTTAAATGTTTCAATTTAGGACCAGAAACATAAAACAGGTTCACATTTAACTGCATTTTTTTTTCACATTTGGTTATTTTTCAAATTTACAGCTTAAAATTGTCATTATAGTCCGAAAATTACAATCGAAACAGGATTTGAAAGCAACAAATTTGTCTTTTACAATTTTTTTCTCTAAAATGCTCCAGATTTTAGAAACCAATCTAATTTTTCAAAGCTAACAATTTAAAAATTGATAAGTTCCAGTTATTTGTTAGCAATATAACGCAAATCTATCCCCTCCTCTTTTTCGCTTGGTTTGCGCAGCAAAGGATACAAAAATCTATCCCTTCCACTTTTCGGCTAGGTTTGAGGAACAAGGGATAGAAAATTCTATCCCCTGACCTAAATTATAACAACTCGAACCACAATTAAACTTTTATTTTTGTCAGCTTTCCCAATAGTGAAGTACATATTGTAAATAAAAAGGTGTGCGTATTTTTCTCTGATGTTATGATGCACTAATATAGTAATAGTTATGAGTACGCAATTTGGCAAATTGTTTTGCTCACATTTAATGAATCAATCGAAAGACTGTTAAAAATATGTTTTTAGGTGCACCAGGTTCTAACATTGTTCCTCCAGCAATATTTTATGAAGAAAAACAGCATGATTTTAACATTTTAGAGACAACTTCAAGAACAAAATGCTATATACATGTATTTATAAAAAAGGGAAATGTGAACAAGTGTATAGTTAATAATGAACCTGTTATAAATGGTTTGGAGGTTCCCTCCCACAAGTTCGACAGCAAATTCAACATACGACTTGAAAATAAATAAATAGAATAAAAGGATTAGGCGCGTAGTTAACATCAGATCAGATGGCGGCTAATTAAGATTGAACAAGAACTAAAATCAATCGACAAATTTGTATCAAATTATCAAACAAACCTTAAACGTCAAAGTTCTTTCAAAGTTCAACCCGTCTTTCAGATAATGTCATGGTGGGTAATAAGGTTTGAGCTCAGTTACAGCTACGTGGGTTAACATGACCAATATTTCAATTTTTGTCACGAATCGCTTATCAGAAAAAATGTTCAGTTTTCAATCAGGCGGAGGGCCGGGGATGGTTTAAAAACGACCCAATGTTCATACACGACTTATTCCGCCCTGTAATAAGATGGGTGCGTAAATGATTGTAAGTTCCAAATTACATGTCATCATTGTTTTCATTTATGGAGGCTACAGCTTTTGGGCTCCTAAACGTGTATACAACTCTTGGATTCAAGTTGATCTGGGACTGCCGAGTCCAGTTGTCACAGGTTTGATAGTCCAGGGTGTGTATTACGCATATGTAGAAACGTTCAGCATCCAGTACAGCGACAACGGAAGCTCATATTATAGCTGGACTAATTTAGTCAACACTACCGGAGGTACAATACAGGTAAGATACAGTTTTGCGAATTGTGGTCAAAGATTTAAAAGTCTATAATTGACTGACGTTCAGTTTGAAACTTCTCATTTCAAGAATTGTTTGTTTAAATCATGCATTAACGGTAATGTAATGTTTGCAAGAACGTCAGTAATAGATCTCATGCAAAGTCATTTGCTATTTTGTAAAGGCAACCTGTATTGATTTGTACGTTCAAATTTTAATCAAAACAAACCGAAAACAAGTTTTTGCCCACCGCATTAGTCACTTCGGCTAGACTTTAAGCAAGAGGGTACACTAGAGAAATTGAGAACAACCTATAACAGTTAGAAGGTTTGTTTGTTTCTCAATTTGGTAGCACTTTGTTAAAAAGGGGGGAATACACTCACAATACAAACTGGAAAACAAAACGGCACAGGCGAAAAGCAAAACGTAAAACATTTCTAAGCAACTAACGTCTAGTAATCCATGAAGCTGTGGAATCAATGTTTTCGTACAGGGTGACGAATGACATGCGTACTACAACCTTCAGTACAGGGTGACGAATGACATGCGTACTACAACCTTCAGTACAGGGTGACGAATGACATGCGTACTACAACCTTCAGTACAGGGTGACGAATGACATGCGTGCTACAACCTTCAGTACAGGGTGACGAATGACATGCGTGCTACAACCTTCAGTACAGGGTGACGAATGACATGCGTACTACAACCTTCAGTACAGGGTGACGAATGACATGCGTACTACAACCTTCAGTACAGGGTGACGAATGACATGCGTGCTACAACCTTCAGTACAGGGTGACGAATGACATGCGTACTACAACCTTCAGTACAGGGTGACGAATGACATGCGTACTACAACCTTCAGTACAGGGTGACGAATGACATGCGTACTACAACCTTCAGTACAGGGTGACGAATGACATGCGTGCTACAACCTTCAGTACAGGGTGACGAATGACATGCGTACTACAACCTTCAGTACAGGGTGACGAATGACATGCGTACTACAACCTTCAGTACAGGGTGACGAATGACATGCGTACTACAACCTTCAGTACAGGGTGACGAATGACATGCGTACTACAACCTTCAGTACAGGGTGACGAATGACATGCGTACTACAACCTTCAGTACAGGGTGACGAATGACATGCGTGCTACAACCTTCAGTACAGGGTGACGAATGACATGCGTACTACAACCTTCAGTACAGGGTGACGAATGACATGCGTACTACAACCTTCAGTACAGGGTGACGAATGACATGCGTGCTACAACCTTCAGTACAGGGTGACGAATGACATGCGTACTACAACCTTCAGTACAGGGTGACGAATGACATGCGTACTACAACCTTCAGTACAGGGTGACGAATGACATGCGTACTACAACCTTCAGTACAGGGTGACGAATGACATGCGTACTACAACCTTCAGTACAGGGTGACGAATGACATGCGTGCTACAACCTTCAGTACAGGGTGACGAATGACATGCGTACTACAACCTTCAGTACAGGGTGACGAATGACATGCGTACTACAACCTTCAGTACAGGGTGACGAATGACATGCGTACTACAACCTTCAGTACAGGGTGACGAATGACATGCGTACTACAACCTTCAGTACAGGGTGACGAATGACATGCGTGCTACAACCTTCAGTACAGGGTGACGAATGACATGCGTACTACAACCTTCAGTACAGGGTGACGAATGACATGCGTACTACAACCTTCAGTACAGGGTGACGAATGACATGCGTACTACAACCTTCAGTACAGGGTGACGAATGACATGCGTACTACAACCTTCAGTACAGGGTGACGAATGACATGCGTGCTACAACCTTCAGTACAGGGTGACGAATGACATGCGTACTACAACCTTCAGTACAGGGTGACGAATGACATGCGTACTACAACCTTCAGTACAGGGTGACGAATGACATGCGTACTACAACCTTCAGTACAGGGTGACGAATGACATGCGTACTACAACCTTCAGTACAGGGTGACGAATGACATGCGTGCTACAACCTTCAGTACAGGGTGACGAATGACATGCGTACTACAACCTTCAGTACAGGGTGACGAATGACATGCGTACTACAACCTTCAGTACAGGGTGACGAATGACATGCGTACTACAACCTTCAGTACAGGGTGACGAATGACATGCGTACTACAACCTTCAGTACAGGGTGACGAATGACATGCGTGCTACAACCTTCAGTACAGGGTGACGAATGACATGCGTACTACAACCTTCAGTACAGGGTGACGAATGACATGCGTGCTACAACCTTCAGTACAGGGTGACGAATGACATGCGTACTACAACCTTCAGTACAGGGTGACGAATGACATGCGTACTACAACCTTCAGTACAGGGTGACGAATGACATGCGTACTACAACCTTCAGTACAGGGTGACAAATGACATGCGTACTACAACCTTCAGTACAGGGTGACGAATGACATGCGTACTACAACCTTTAGTAAAACGATTCGCAGGTTCGTAAGGAGCGTGAACTCAATCAAATTCAACGCAAACCATTCATTCATTCAACTTGACTTTTTCAGTTCAATGGCAATAACGGTGGACATCAAGTGACTGTGAATTTCCCGGTGGTACTGCGGACAAGATTCCTGCGAATACTGCCACTCACCTGGGTTTCTACGGTTCCTCGACTGGACTTTGAAGTCCTTGGGTGTCGAGGTAACGCTCACAATTGTATTTAATTTGCACTTATCTTCTTATATAAACAATTATGTATGTGTTAAGTGACTGAAGTTGTGACAAGAGTACCAACCTAAAACCGCAACAGCCAAGCAAGCCCTTCATGTAATTACAAGGTTTGTGATGAATCGGTCTGGTCAAGATAGACTGAGTCTAGGTACTGCTTAAGCAACCAGCAGCCTGAATGACCACAGTGTCGTTCGTGACACTGGTGCCTGTACAAACTTGGGCTACCGACAAGGCACAAAGTAACATTGAATCCAAACCTGACGAGAACAAGTGAATTCAAGAGCCATGGGTTTACCCTTCTGTTAATAGTAGAGGTATTTGGATTCATGTAGGGTTTGGTAAATACTTATTTAAGAGGGCATAGACTACCTTAAGGGACGTTTTGCTTCCTGGGTGGAAATGAAGTTTAGAAATCTTATTCAAGGTAAAGTGCCTCAAAAACTACGACAGCGTAATTGCCGCCACAATAACTCAAACATCGTGAACTTATATTTGTTTTTCCATTGGTTTTGTACACAAAGTTAAACCGAGGACGACCTCACACGTTGTCAAAACATCTGGATCATAAATTTTATGATTTACACACGTAACACCTTCCAATCTAGTTCTTATTAAACAAATTGTCGGAAAATTCAAACCTGCAGCCATTGCTTCGGGTAAAAAAAGATGTTTAAAATAATCTTAAATTTATTTTAAAATAACCAAATGTTTAAGTATTAAAATTAAAGAAGAGTCTTTGATTGTGATTACTATTCAGCTGAAGATGGTCTCGTCGTATTGATGGGAGGTGATGACACACTTAGTGGTCGAGTAGAGATTTACCATGAAGGTGGTTGGGGCGCAGTTTGTGATACCAACTGGGACCTCAATGACGCGACTACTGTATGCAGGCAGCTTGGATTCCTAGAAGCAAGTGAGGCTAAGATTGGTTCATACTTTGGAGCGACAGAATTTCCCACCGTGATGGATCGAGTAGCCTGTAAAGGAACGGAGTCTCAACTATCTGACTGTGCATTTGTTTGTCGTGAAGACATTCAATTCTGTGACAGCACAGCTGGAGTTGTCTGTAAACCAAGTAAGGAATCCAGTTCACTTCCACAATATCAATTTAATTCTCTGTATTCATTTTCACATACTTATTCCTTTTGTGTTTGGTGACGTTCCTGCATTACTTTGCAGACAGAAATTGAATTTTCAGAGAGGAATGTGATCAATGTAATGGGACAGATAAGTTAATGTACAGAAAATGAAGAATATATGCTGTTACACTCCTGACTCAGAATTGACATGGATTCCGCGGCTCCCTTTGGAATTGACCAATTTCTGGGTCAGGATGACGCGGTGGGAAATTTAACTTGGATTATGCGTCACCTTGACCCAGTTCCGGGTCATATTGACAACAATTCTGGGCCAGACTGTCCGATCCCAAAAATGGTCAGATGGAAACACAGGCCTGAGAGGTAGCACCCATCATGATCATCTTACAGGGTCATTTGGTGATGATTAGGCGAATCACAGGCAACTGTATAGGAAATCATAATTAGCTAAAGTGTTTTGCCATAATGTGTGGTTTTTTATTTCGCGCATTTGACACCTGCCGATAATCAAATTCAATGTATAAAAAATCACCAGTTTTATTAAGGAATTTCCTGCAAATCATACTTTACACCAAAAATAACTATCATGATCGTCATAAAAATTCTTTATTTCTTTAAAGATACTATTCGGCTGGTTGGTGGTGGAAATAAGACGAGTGGACGAGTTGAGCTGTTCAAGAAAAACACTTGGGGTGCAATTTGCGATACAGACTGGGATATCATCGATGCCGGGGTAGTCTGTAGACAGCTAGGCTTCTCTGGTGCGGAGGAGGCAAAGTCTGGTTCTTACTTTGGCGAACCAGCGGGCCATAATTATACCATGCAAGGGGTTTTGTGTGATGGTTCCGAGGCCAAAATCACCGAATGCCCGTCGCATTGCTGGGATGTGCCAAATTGCAACAGCACAGAAACTGCTGGAGTCGTCTGTTTTCAAGGTAATCTAATCTCTAAAGTTTGAGAACAAACTTGGCCCCTTCAATGGCAGCTACAATCTTGTGATATCTTCATTATGAGACTAAACTAGTATGCACTTCCTAGCCAGTGGTAACAGGAGCATGGTGATTCCATCAGCGGGGAATAAATGAGAAAAACGGTTACATGATTACAAATATCGACTGTAATCCCAAACCAAACTGGTTTACAAGTAGCATCTTACCAACACTAACTCACAAATGTATGAAGAACGACCGATCTCATGTAAATTAGTGTGGAAACCCGACTCCCATTTTGAAGTTTTGATTGTGTACAAATTGCATACGAAATACAATACGATTTAGGTTTTTTTTCAACAAGCAATATATAATTATCTCAGAGTAATAAATGCTTTCATTCAAAGCCCTGGCCATGGGGGGGGGGGGGGGGGGGGGGGGAATTGCCCTGAGATGAGAGACCTGTTCGGACCCCAATCCATTAAGTTAACATACATTGAGTTCAGGCAAAGTCGCATCATGCCCCCCCCCCCCTTAGTTCGATTTTCAATTTTCAAAGTTTGAGTACTTGAATTACTTCTCCTTTGTTCTTGCACTTTATTTTCTTTTAGGACAATAGAGTACGAGATCCCGCTCTTGCAGTAGGTCTGCTGTCATAGTGTAAGATTATGTAAATAATTGATGAATGCGAGTGCATTGTCGCAGATTATAATCCCGAGGTGAAATCTGGATTATTCCATTTCTCGAGGCGAAGTCTCTAGTGAAAATGGAAAAGTCGGGTTTCACGGAGTGATTTGATTCTGCGACAATACACGAGCAGAATGGATTTATTGTTAAGTAAACATCTTTTAGGCTGGAATCATCTTCGAAGTACTATGTTACTTGGTTGGTGCTTTTATTCAAGATCTTATGATATTCAAAAATATATATACCTATATATATTTAAAGACTACTCAATTTCTTGATGGAACCATGTATGTTGGGAATGTCCCACATTCACCGTTAAGTCCGAAAAGGTTTGTTGGACACAGTGTTTCGTCCAAACGTGTTTGCCGAACACAATGGGTTAGACTTGTCAGTGAAAGACAGGATGGCCCTTTACTCTTAAACTAACCGGGTCAAAAATGACGCGGAATCCGGACCTCGTGGGATCTCGACCATTTCAGGGTCAGGCTGATCCGTACATTGTGTCAAAATAACACAGGTATGGGCCCATTTAATCCGAGCTGAAATTGGCCAGGCCCTCCCGGGACCCAAATCCTGGTCAATTTTAGAATGTTGTGGGATAGACAGCACACAATTCAAGACATTGTTGTTTATTTATTTTTTTCAGATACACGTACACGGCATGTCGTGGATGGTTTTCATCTTACAAGGCAGCGCGACTGAACTGTAATAGCTTTTATCAAATAACTAAGTAATTACAGTTGATGAATACTTTTAGTTTTAATGTTGAAATGAGTCAGTTTCCTTTAATCATGAAGACTCTTTTTTGGTGCAGCCATCCTGTTTTTCTCTCAATCAAATGTCACCAAACCGAGGCTAGAAGGAAAACAGTCGGGTCCCTTCTTAGTGAATTTATAAATCAGTAGTCATCGGTTGACTGGGAACAAGACAAAGATAATTGCAATAGACCTTTCTTTTGCAACGTCACAGCCATAACTGCAAATCAAAAACAGATTGCCACAGTTTGTAGCAGTGTTACACAAATATTCAAAAATAGTGTTGAATTTGTTGGAAACAAATCAACCAATCATGGAAGGTATTTCCGTTCATGAATCTTTACAGAAAATGTTGAATTTGGTCACAACATTTTTTAACACGATTGAATGTTTTGCTAACATTCGGCCGTCCATGCCAACCGGCGCACTTTGTTTATCAACAATGGAAAGGTCTATAGTATAAGATAAGGGGGTATAAGTTCCGCCATTCGGCCTTTCCAACACTGGGCTTCAGTCCCGTTAGAATTAACACAGCACTGTATATAGACATTGGTATTTCACAAATTACCTAGTGGGAAATTTTTTGACGTAATGAACAAAATTCCATTGATGGATTGCACACGACGTCATTGACCGCCATCTTTGATGACAAACAATGGAAAAGTGCAAGCGTGTACTATCAGCCAATGATAGCCTTTCACGCATAAACGTTTCATCAACGATGGCGGCCAATGCAGGGGGTCTGTTCTCACGACATCGTTACATCATTATTTTGTTCTACCAGTGTAATAAATTCTGCTAGTTTCAGCTAGTTTGTTTTTTGTTGTGGTTGCTTTGGTGTTTTGAAATTTTCTCATCTTCTGTCATCTAAAGAAATACTGACGAGATACTGATAAAACTGAGAAGTATCTATCGGGATCTAGGTTACTTAGTTAAAGATATGTTTAATACTTCTTATTTACACTTTATATTTCACTTGAATTGGGCTTAAAACCTTTATTAGCTGAACTATATAATTGTGCAAATCGTGTTAATCGTCTTTTTAAATTACAATTATGTTTTAAATAAAACAGAATGCAGAGAATGGAAGTAGCATATTCCAAATTTATACTTCTGGTTATTGAATGTCTAAACATCCAAAAAAGTGAATAACAGGTTTATGATCGATTCATCTAAATGGTATTTGTGTCGAGGTCTGTGTTTTTGAGTTTTGTTTGGTTTTTTTAATGAATTTTTGAATCAGTAAATGGAAATGGTGTCCGAATTAACTCATGGCTACGCGTTGGCTGCCAATGGTATTGTTTGACAATTGAACATTTTCATCGACGCGGCAATAGCCCTTTATTACGGTGCGGCCATCTTGATTTTCTCAATTTCAAATCTATGTAACCAAACCGAGGCTGCAAGAGCAAACAGTCTGGTTCCTTTTTGTACAATGAATATTAGTATCCGTTACTGTTATTGGATACAAGGAACATGACCAAGATGGTGGCAGCAATGCAAATGAATAAAGCCTCTGCCAAAGGTCAACATGCAAACGTTTCAACAACATCATTTCAACGGCCTTCCTTGTAGCATCAAATCAAGATCAATAATTTGAAACTAGTTCCTTTATGGCGTCATGCGAATTGCATTTGAACTGCTTTAATGATAAATGTTTCTTTTCATTGCAAACTGTCATATGCCTATCAGTCAGTCAAAGTTTGTACCCCGTCCGAAAACAAGAATAACAAAATTGTAAACAAAATAACATAGAATGAAAAGGGCGAAATGTTCTATTTAGGCCCACTGACAGTTTCCGCAGCTAAAATGTATTAACAAGGATTAGTAAAGATAAAAAACATCAAATAATATATCATTTTAGTCTGAAAGCTAACTGATTATGAAGTTCATACTAGAACCATTTTTCCGGTGAAATATTTCCCTCTGGAATGAAGTCATATTTGAGAAAGTTGTATCTGCAGCCGATTTCGGTGGTTACAACCAAAATTATGGACAATGTGTTTACATGCTGAAAATTGTGCATGGTTTTTCACTATTTTCTCCTGACTCACACAACGGATTCAGCCAACATTTTTACAGAAATTATTTTTTTATTTCACGTATATGGTTGATAACAAAAAGTGAACACTGTCTGTGACTATATTGTCAGCTCTACCAATCCTGTTAATCCTGTTAACAATTACATCTCAGTTATAATGACGGTGATAACAAACATCAAACAAATCACATGGTATCATTTACATACGTGGAGTTTCGAACACACTTCACCACGTGATTTTGGGATCTCAACTAAAACAAAGCACGGGACTATTTATTGGGAAAACAATCGATTTTTTCATCCCGAAAGCGTCAAGTGTTAATGCTAAAATAGTAAAACTCTCGTTCTGCAAGAAGGATCCAAAACGTAGAAGAAGAAAATAACAGGAGTCTATGTGCTTGTTTCGTCGCTTCAAAAATATCCAGGGCCTTTATTGACGATACGAAAATAAAAACTAAATAAATACACCAGAATTTGATTTTTTGTTGAAACCAAATGTATAAAAATAAAAAATACCAGCAGTTACAAATAATCCCTCGGAATTGATAATAACTAATAATAATATTAAAGAAATATTAAAGATATCGCTTTCAAGATTGCTTTTAAAAGTGATGAAAAAGCCCAATTAATGAGTGAACACAAGTTCTTTTAGGTTGGATATAAGTGTACAAGTCATGGTGGCGAATTAAACATAGAGTTGGTATAGACCGTGCATGCATCACTGGTGGTCGATTGTGTGCCCCGTTTAAGTTGCACGCCCAATTTTCGCCGAAAGGAAATTAATATAAGGTTTTTTTCTGAACGAATTTTGACAGATGATGATCGATGTTTCCGAATCGAAAAACATTTACAAACGTTTACATATGCCACGGGCAATGCAAAAATACATAATATGGAATTATGTTTGTACATAGCTGATTGATGTTAGATGAAAATACTTCATTGTTTTTTTATTAAGTACCACTTATAAATGGTGGATTTTTCGTGCAATTACTTACATGAAGGCTTTAAACTTTTTCGAATCTATAAAAATTGCTATTTAAAATTTTAATTCGGGGGCCCCAAAACAGACCTATTATCTTTAAAGTGTGCGGGGTATTTTTTGGTGTGTGGGTTGGTTTTTTTTGTGTTGGGGGGTTTGTGGTTTGTGGATGTTTGTTTGTTTGTTTGTTTGTTGGGTTGTTTGTTGGGTTGTTTGTTTGTTTGTTTGTTTGTTTGTTGTCGTTTTTTCTTTTCATTTTCAGTCACAGTGAATCACTATATTGTTGGGACAAGTCATGAGACTCAAAAATCCCAACAAGGCTCGAAAACCCGCATCATGAACACTGTCCATTAAGCAAAATCCAAATAAAGCAGTTGATCTTTATCATGCAGTAAATTACACCTTCCTGTAAAACGCACGGGGTCCTATGGATACATAAAAATGCATAAATACACCACGTGACTGTACAATACATAATATCTTTTCAAAAAAAGAGCAACCAGAGCTTGGTTTAACTAAGGTTCGCCTTAAGACTAGTTGCTAATACCACCATATAGGTTGGTACGCAGTTTGCGGCAACAGCCAATTATATTTTCTCATTAAAATAACTTCAGTAACCATTACCTATAGTTTTCCGATGACTGCTTAAGAGCCCGACACCACTTTGTTCCGACACTTCTATGTTCCGACAACCCTGTTCCGAAAAAACCCTCGTGATTTACATGCTAGGGTTTCAAACCGGGGTGAGACTTTAGGGTTAGGAACAGGAAAATACACTACGGTTGTCGGAACACAGGGATAGCCCAGTTTTCAAGCTCCAATTTCAGTCATAGGTCAGTGTCCAAAATCCACAATTACTTAAAACTTAAGTTAGCAAGAAATGCAATCTTAACCCATCTCAATTTTCCTTTTGAAATAAAATTGGTCCTCACATATTTTAGTGCATGACTCTTTGATGGATCGTTTATCGAGTGCGTTAATTTGACTCGCATCAGTTGAGGCGTGGGTGCAGTGCAAGGTAGGTCTAAAGCTTGTGAGGTACCAACTCGCAATGGAAAAGAAAAACCTCAAAAAAGGTTTTAAAACCGCCACTGGCCGTAACATGAAATCTTGCACAAAAACTGTTTGATAGATTACATCTCAAATCCTAAAAGCTTGTGGTATTTCCTATATATTTAAAAACTAAAACATTTTAGCCAGGTCTAAAGAAAGGTTTGAAAGTAATTATTTTAACGTGACATCGAAGAAGTGGACTCAAACGGTGCTTGTTCCAGTGAGGAGGCCAATTCTAAATAAATTGAAAAAAGTCACAATGAAATGTTGCAGCTACTCGGCTAAAAATAGTTAATATTTGCATTAATATCCCAAACTGAACTGAAATGTATTAATTAGAAATTCAGAACACCGTGTTCGTTAGAAGTTGTGCCCTTTTGAAACAACAATGAGAATTTAACTAAAGATGAATTTCTAGAAACTATCTAAAGTGCATTTCTTTTTCCTGCATTGCTTACCTTTATGTCGTTGTCAGTCTAGTGTCCGAACCGTAATTACTCTTCTTCTTCTTGGACTGTCAAAAACAAATTACATACATGATTTGGTTTGCAGTTGTTGGTCCCTCAAATTTACTTATTCCTGTATTTAAAATAGCAAAATTTAATTTAGATAGGCCTATCACTCAGCCATAAATACGCCAGTTACTTTTTTTTGGTTCACCTATGAAGGCGCTGTACAAGGTGGTCAACAGGTTCAGGAAAAAGAACTCCAATGGGTTTATGATAAAATAACAATATTATATAATGATATAATAATAGTGGGTTCTTAAAAAGCGTTTAAACCGTCACTCAGTAACGCTCATGGCTATCCATATTAGGCCCTATTACCCCCTGGGCTCATTTTCACAAATATGGAAATTTTTAAGATGAGTTGCCAATATCACCATAGTGATTTGTATCGTGACATCACACTTTACTGAGCAATTAAGATGGATAAACATCTTAAGATCAATCTCAGCACTTTGTAACGCTCATGGCTATCCATATAAGGCCCTATTACCCCCTGGGCTCAATTTCACAAATATGGACAATTTTAAGATGAGTTGCCAATATCACCATAGTGAATTGTATCGTGACATCACACTTCACTGAGCAATTAAGATGGATAAACATCTTAAGATCAATCTCAGCACTTTGTAACGCTCATGGCTATCCATATAAGGCCCTATTACCCCCTGGGCTCAATTTCACAAATATAGACAATTTTAAGATGAGTTGCCAATATCACCATAGTGATTTGTATCGTGACATCACACTTTACTGAGCAATTAAGATGGATACACATATTAAGATCAATCTCAGCACTTTGTGAAATCGAGACCTGGTCTATGTGCAATTCAATTCATTCCTTAAACCAGCTCCCTTTGGCGTACCGCATACAGCCTTTGCTGCCAATAGCGCTCCAAGCTAACTCAATCATATTATGAACCATCTCTACCCTCACAGGCACCCATTACTCCTGGGTGAAGAGAAGCAATTATAGTTAAAATTTCTTGTTCAAGAAAACAAGTGTCATGACCAGGATTCGAACCCACTGATGACTTGGCCTCCAAAACTGGAGTCCGCTGCACTGAACCGCTCGGCCACGACACGCCACCGATTTTACAACGACAAAATTCAATTTGACCCACGTCGAAGTGACTCAAGTTCGTTGTTGTGAAACAAATGTTTATTTTATTTTTTTGGAGGGGGGTTGGGATAATAGCAAAGATATTATAGGCTACATCGTTTTATATTACGGAGTTAGTAATTATAGTCAGTTAGTACACAGGAATTAGTAGTAAGCCTACTCAAACAATGATATGGTATTGTGTTTTGGAAATTTACCTTCTTCGAGCCTCTCGCGCAGAGCTCGAAGCAACTCTTCCTTGACGGCTGATAATACCTCTGTGAAGACCAATTAAAAATATCATATTTTAACACAGTTCTTATGCTCAAAGTTACAATACAGTTTCTTATGCTTAATATAATACAGTTCTTATGCTGAATGTTATAATGCAGTTCTTATGCAGTTTTTATGCATGCTTAATGTTTTAACAAAAAGTTATTATGCTCAACGTTATAATACGGTTCTTATGCTTGCTTAATGTTATAACAAAAAGTTATTATGCTCAATGTTATAATACAGTTCTTATGCTCAATGCTATAATACAGTTCTTATGCAATGTGCTTAATGATTTTTTAAAAAGTTGTTGTGCTCAATGTACAGTTCTTATGCTCAATATAATAATACAGTTCGTATGCATGCTTAATGTTATAAAACAGTTCTATGCTCAATGTACAAACTTTATGCTAAATGGACTACCGACTCTTTATTTAATCATTCATTACATTTCTTTATCCAAGGTATGCCCAAACAGTAATGGGGCCCTGCACGCATAAATACAAAATTAGTTTAATGTATTGAGAAAAGGGCCTAAAGATTAGTTGACCTATTCCTTGTTGTGATCTAAGAATAACAATGATCATACAAAACAATATAATAACAAAAGTTTCCACATATAATTTTTTTTAAAGATTTAACAGGTGCATTGAAGATAAATAACAACAGTATTATAGTTTTTGCCTAACACCACTATATATAACTGGGTATTGGAGTCGTCCGGGGAATAATACCCCAGGCAACTTGGTGGGGTTAACAACAAGAACCTCCCACCGCACTCAAGAGCAGATTTATCACCATTAACCCACCGAACACGCCCGTTGACGAGAGGACAGTTTAATAATAGTAATAAGCGGTGGGTACAGAAAAACTTTTTTTAATTTATAAGATCAAAATGTTCATGTTCGTTTACCTTCTTTGTCTCGTTTTTCCTCCTCAGTAAGGGTGTCATGTTCTAGCTCTGAATAACGAAAACAAGATAACATTTTGGTTTTAAGTCAACAAAGGAAACTGTTGCTACATTTCGGCACTTAAATAACACTCCCTTTGGAGAAACCATTTGTACGCAATTTATTGTTCTTTTTTTTTCATTTTTTATGTCAAGTTAATAGAAAACATTAAAAAGACAATAGGCAAAATCACTTCAAAATGGAAGAAAGGATCTGAACAAAAATGTTAAAAAATAACCAAAGGCGGCCTTTTTCACCAAAAACTACAATTCACCCTTTGCAAGGTCAGCCATTTGCGTGTAGTGCCTCGAATTTGTGACAGCAGTGAATAGAAGCATTATATAACTCTGTATTGTCACAGTAGTGTAAGGACACTTTCATCCAAACAGATATAGATACATACAATACAAATGACCCATGAAGTCGAGGCTCTTATACACGCACGTGGCGGATCCGTGCATAGAGCGCCCTTCTCTGACGTCACACTCGGCTACTGCCTTGCCAATGCCCATTGGTATTACATTAGTATAATCATATTTCACTCGTGGCCCAAAGGCCAAATTACTAGAAAGTTACAATTTAAAAACATTGAAATGGTTCATTTAAAGATACATGTAAAAGACCAAAAACAATTTCATAACGAATTTTGACAGATGATACCGTTTCAAAACAAAAACTTACAAAAACTTTCGCATATACCACGGAAAATACTCAAAACACACGCAACACGCGAAAGTGTTTGAACGTGGCTTGTGGATGTGAGAAAATGTTATGGGATCCCAACATTTGTTTTAGGTTATAACTAACTACCACTAATTATTGGAGGATTTTCTCGTGCAAGGCCTTATATGAAAGCTTATACCTTTCTCGAATCTGTAAAAATAACTATTTAATGTTACATTCTAAATTTGGAATGTCAAATCTGCCCTAGCATCCTCAACCACTAGCCCAATAATGAGAGGCCAGTTCCAATATAAAACAAAATCAAAGGTGAAGTATAAAATGCTCACTTACCTTCCTTCATTTGTTTTTCTTCCTCCTCACGAAGGGTTTCACGCTCAAGTGCTAAATAGAAACAAGGCATAAAGTGAACAGAGGGTCAACTATTAAGACAACAATTAGCCTCACCATGCCCTATGATAGGGGGGGGGGGGGCAGTGGGTACTACTCCCCAATGTTCACATATACTGTAACACACACATTTTCTCTAGTACAGAAGTACGTGTACCCCCACCCCAACAAAAACTAGTTTAAACAAAAATAATAATCCAAGCATACAATGAAGACACATCGGGGGGAGGGGTATCACACATTTTGTAATGGAATTGATCGATCTTAATTTCACATACTTATTTTTGATGGCACTATTAGTCAAGAGGACATTTTTAGTCTCCACACTTCTTGTTTAGTATTTTTAACAAAATCCGGAAAAAAATGAAGGGATGAACAAAATTACCTTGGGCCCGTTTCTCCTCAGCTTCTTTCTGAATAGCCAACCTACGTGCCTGTATGGAAGCCTTCAAACATGCCACAGAAAGAGACAGGAAAATATACAATATTCACATTTTCAACCTTTGATGTACACGTTTTTGTTTTTAGTTTTATTTCTTGTCTGTATGATCGTGTGTTGTACTTTTTGTAGTATTATGATGGCTGAATAGTTAATAATGATAATAATAATAATATTAATATAATATCAGGCATGGGAAAACGATCAATCTACACAAAACAATAATATTAATATATCAGTCATGGAAAACGATCGATCTTTATACACAATATACGGACAACCTTTTAGAGGTCAGTAACCAATTCAATTAAATTCAAATCAATAGAACATTTATTTAGGTACTCACAATATGAAAAGACAGAACAATGTGGACAATTTTATAGTAGTATACAATACAAGCAAAGAGTAAACGTGACCAATGAAAATGATACTGCACAAATTTTACAATCTAAGCTGTGAGAAAGGAGGCTGTTCAAATTAGCCGAGGCTTGTGGGGAACAGACCTAGACATGATACAAAAAAAGAAAGACAAAAAAAAAAACACGGACAGGAGAGAATGTAAAATGAGCCGGTAATAAGCTAATGATGTAGATAAGCCCAAGAAATACTGACAAAATTAGGACCAGCTATAAGCATAAACAAATTAGATTTTTTTTTTTTTTTTTTAACCAATACTGACCTGCTGTTCTCCTGCCTCATCTCCTGCATCTTCCGCCCCTTCCCGCTTAGCTGAAACGGAATACAATTCAACCATTTGTGATAAATTGTCGATAGATCTTGAAAATCTAAGATTCGACTAAACAAACATGATGCTACAACACTCACCGAGTTCCGCTTGTAGATGCCTCACCAACTCTTCCTTTACGGCTGCGAGTTCTTCTGTAAAAAGAACAATTAAGTATGTTTTGCTAAAATATTATTCAAAGCTAAAAAGAGATTATCATAGATCCAACTAGACGCCATATAATTTAGTCCTTTTTGTTATACAATCAAATGAATGTCACGTTATATTTGTCTTTTGCTTTCTTTGAAAACAAATGTGTTTTGCCTTTATTGTTTTCTTTGTTTTTCTTTCCCAGCGCTTTGCATCCTCTACTAAAAAGAGCTTTATTTTATAAATTGTCTGTGGTTGGTTTTTATTTATTACTCTGTTTAAGGGCTCAGAACAATGCAATTACCTTCCTCGCGTTCCTTTTCCTCTTCCTCTTCTGCCTCAACTGCTAAAAAAAAAAAAAAGTAAGTTCAGTTTGAAGCAAACAGAATGTGAAGTATGGTGTATTATGACCGCGGTCTACTGCGTCGTAGTGTTAATAATAACAAAAACAGCTTCATACGTGTTACTAACAATCACAGCACGCAAGTAAGAAAATGTAACGTCATGTTTTCAGTCATGTAAAAATGAAAGTGTGAAGTAGTTTCCTCCAAAACGGCTGGTCCTGGTAGGACTAAGGGTAATTTGGATTCCAGCAACCAAACTAAACTAAACATCGGTGAATTTATTGTTTAGACCTCATAAATGCTATTTTATCAATTTAACAGCATTTCAGAAGATTCATACGTAAACATGTATAGTTATTATTGTTATTATTTATTCGGCCAAAATATGCAACAATCATGACAGACATACATGAGAGTGAACGGAAAATTCAATATAGGAAACAGGATGTCTAGTTTATAAATGTACAAACTGAAATAAATAAATGGATTTAAAAAGCAGGAGTAAGGGGCAGGGGGTGGGAGAGAAGAGAATGGGTGTAGAGAGCAAACATTGACAGTCCAAATAACAAAATAATAAAGCAGCAATTGAACACAGGCTAATAATTACAGGCAACATTAATCGTAAATGCAAGAAAGGATCATGACAGTGAGCTGTGTTGTTGGGTTAACGACCGAAACTCCGAAAATAGGTTGTTCAACTTATGCAATTCTATTAGTATTAGGATTCATATGCATTAATTTTACTAAGCACAGCCAGATTTTGCAAAAAACTCTACTAAAACTAGCATCGTGCTCAACTATTGCTGGGGGTAATGTAAAGCTAAGCAGCGGTATGCAGTTTCGCTATAATATGAGAGTTTGTAATGTTGACTACCTTGGGTTCGTTTCTCCTCGGCTTCCTTCTGAATGGCCAATCTGCGTTCCTCAGTCTCGGCCTTGAACAAAATCAGAATAAAATACAATAAACAAACCAATACAGTATTGAATTAGTGAAGAGTGAGATACAAATAGAAAAAACAAATTGAACGAGTTGTTTAAGTTTATCAGGAAAGCAATTGTTGAACAACTAAACAAATTATTACAGCAACTTTATTGTATTACCATTTCATTTGAATCCATCCCAACAAAGTAACCCAACATCTCATGATTGGAATCCTTTGACTGATGTGATTTATAAACTGACCTTTTTTTCCTCTTCCACCTGCTCCTCTTCCTCTTCCTCTTTCTTGGCTAAAATGCAACAAATACTTGTTTGAGTTTTTGAGCAAATAAAATTGCAACATTTATTAGTAGGCCTACAGTTGAAACGATTGCCGAGTTGAATTCAGAACGCGTATTTCCACACGTTGTGTGGACGATTGCTGAGTTGAATTCAGAACGCGTATTTCCACACGTTGTGTGGATGATTATTTAAGGTGAACATTTTGAGAGTCATTTTGAGTAATGTTTGACCCAATATTATGACACTGTTTGGTTTGAGAAAATAGAATTAGCTGTTGCAAACTGCTTTCAAACTTGGTATAAATGCAAAAATTAGTTAGTGGCCCGATGCTTCGACCCTATGAGTCTTTCTCGAAGGTTTCGAGAAAGACTCTGCTAGGGTCAAAACGTCAGGTCACTAACTAATGTTTGCACTATTAGGTTTTTGGTAAACTTGTCTGTAAATTCCCCAAACAGTGCACTCCTGTAGTAAGTGCCCATCATCATCTCAAAAAGGCTAAATTGCTTCAAGCGAAATGGAAGACCTGCGTGCAACGTGCAATCAAGAATTATCGCAGAATTAAAGTTTAATGTGAAAAGAAAGACAAAAACAGATCCTCACCAATCTTCCCTTCCAAAATTCTGATCAGCTCTTCCTTCAGGGATACAATTTCTTCTGTGAATACAAAAGAACAGTTTGGAAAAAAACTCATCCCAATGTCTAGCTTGACCTCTTCATTCATCTTGAAACCAGTCGGTGAAAAAGCAAAAACGCTTCATGATTTCTTGTTGGAATGGCAAATTGCAATTTAAACTGTACCTGGAGACGCATGCAGCACTTTCTATTGAATGGGTTTCGGGGTTTTTGAGGGGGGGGGGGAGGTTCGGGGATAAATTCTTCATTTTTAACAGTGTTAAGTATAAAGGATACAGTACTGTACATCCCAAGTTAATCACAATATGCCTATATCAGAACATTTACCTTCTTCGCGTTTCTCTTCTGTAGCTTGGAGTTCCTCTTCTTCTCCTGGTCAGAATAAAACAAACCAAGAAAACATATCAAAATAATAATAATTTATTGAATTTATATTGCGCTCTCTCCAGGACCAGCCTGTTTGAGGGCGCATAACAATAAAAATTTCATTAAGAAAATAAAGCAAGAAAAGTATTTTTATAAACAAAAACACAACTTTAAAATAAGCAAAGTAGAAATAAAGATAAAAGACCTACACAATACAGTTAAAAAGATACAAGCACACAAGCAATAGCATTTAAAAAGTACACAATAAAATACAAACCAAGCTAAATGATTTAAAAAGACTTTGTGATTGCAAATTACGATAATCAGATGGCAAATTATTCCATAAATTTGGTGCCGAATGTAAAGACTGAATACCAACGTAAAAGCTGGTTGTTCTTTAATGTCCTTGTCGGTGAACTCATGAACACAGCACGTAAAAATTATAGATAATTGCAATTTCAACTTGCACACACAAACAACCGAAATAATACATTAGCCCCACAAAATGCGACAAACAAAACATGCAACCAAGTATAAAAGAGTGGTATTTGGTATTATCTATTAATATTATTATTGTTATTTATTCAGCAAAAATATGCAACAATCATACAGACATATATGAGAGTGAAAGGATAATTCAACATAGAATAGGATAAGGTAACCGGATGTCTAGTTTATAAAATGTACAAACTGAAATTTATAAATGCAGGATTTCAAAAGCAGGAGTAAAAGGGGCCGGGGATGGGAGAGAAGAGAATGGGTAGGGGTGTAGAGAGCAAACATTGAAAGACCAAGGGTCGATTTCACCAAACTCTTCCTAACTTAGGACTAGTCCTAGGCCAATGCTAAGAGATAGGACTAGTCCTAAGTTAGGAAGAATTTGGTGAAATCGACCCCAAGTAACAAAATAATAAAGCAGCAAATGAACACGGGCAAAGGCAACATTAATCGTATAGGCAACAAAGAATCAGATAAAACAAACTATTCATTCAAAGATTACCAGGATTAATAAAAGCGAACCTAATCACTATGACTCGAGAGCCTATTAATCCAATCTTAAGGTGGGACACTTATTAAATAAAAACTACAAATCTGCAAACAATAAGAGGCTAATAAATATATGTATAATATAAGTGAGAATAAACACCACCTTGACAAGTCAATCAGCCACTTAATATTCGGATGTACAAGAACTCAGTTTAAACAGACAACACTGTGAAGACGGGGCTGTAAATTGCTGGGGGTATTGTCTATAGCTTAGCAGATGTATGCAGTTTCGCTATAATATGAGAGTTTGTAATGTTGACTACCTTGGGTTCGTTTCTCCTCGGGTTCCTTCTGAATGGCCAATCTGCGTTCCTCAGTCTCGGCCTTGAACAAAATCAGAATAAAACACAATACACAAATCAAGTTTTGAGTTGGCTGCGAATAAGACCAACAAAATGAACAGGTTGTTTTGGTTTATCAAGAAAGGATACGTTGAAAGGAAACACTTGTTTGTTTTCATATTAAAAGGCCTAAGACATCTATTTGTCAGAAGGGATTGTATTTATCAAGTTATTCATAGGAAATACATAATTACCCACATATTATTTTGTTACCATTTCATTCTAATCCATCCTGAATAATATCCACCATCTCATAATTTGAATTCTTTCATTAATGTGATTTATGAACTGACCCTTTTTTCCTCCTCCTCTTCTTCTTCTTCTTCTTCTTCTTCTTCTTCATCTTCCTCTTCCTCTTTCTTGGCTAAAATTTAAAAAATACTGTCATGAATTTCGGGGAAATAAAATTGCATCATCAAACGTAAGTTATAATTATACCTCAATATAGATAGTACAGAGGGATGCACCAGGTATAGGTGAACCAATTGCTGCAAAGTATTCACGGCACTATTCTGCCGATTCCACACGATGTGTATATATCCCTGCGTAGGCATACTAGAGTTGTTGGGACTTTTACACAATGGACCAAAGGGTACCCACAACGTTTTTCTTTGTTAAACTGGTTCCCTACAAGGGGATTCTTAAGAAAAGGGAATAATAGAACAACAGGAAGTACCCACAACCGTGTGCAAAAGTATGGGTGTGTTTTGTGTATGTGTGTTTTTTCGTTTTACATTTTAAAAGTATCTCTACAAGTTAAAGACTTAGTGTACAATGTGCCATCCCGAATTATTGCAGAATGTAATTTCAAAGTTAAAACGAAGACAAAAATATCCTCACCGATTTTTTCCTTCAGGATTCTGATCAGTTCTTCCTTCAGCGATGCAGCTTCTTCTGTGAATATAAAATAATAATAATGAAACGTATCACCCCATGTCTACCGAGTACCGGCAAACACCTCTTTGTTTCTTTATATATAAAATAACTGATGACAAGATGGTTCTTAATTTCTTGTTGGAATGGCAAGTTGCAATCTTTAACTGTACATGGAAACACATGCAACCCTTACTGTTGACCTCTTTTTGAAAATAAAAATTACACACACACCCAAGTGTGTAACAGCCTGCAATCGTGGACCCTCCTTTGTTCAACTCTTTGTGATAGCAACCGTGGACCACAATGCTTTCCTTTGTGATAGCAACCGTGGACCTATTGTCCTCTTTTGTTATAGGTTCCCGGTTTGAATGTGGTTACCTACTCACACACACACCCACCCACACATTCGTTTGTGAATCCCGCTTACCGAGGACTTCTTTTTGTTCTCCCATTGTTTGGACAGTTTTTTTTGCGACGTCCCCATTGGGTTTGTACACGAAAACAAAGCGAGGACGTCCTCGCTCTGTCAAACACCCGGATCCCTTTTGTTAAAGTCCTCGGTTTTAATGGATACACGCTCACCCACATTCGTGTTATTAATGTTATAAGGAAATAGTACGATTATACTCCCTTGTTAAATAAACACCAGGGACTTTTGTCAGAATGTTTACCTTCTTCGCGTTTCTCCTCCGTAGCTAGGAGTTCCTCCTCTTCCCCTGACGAGAATGAAATACAAATTTTACTAGGAAAATTAATGATCAAAATATTGAGTGTAAAGGCAGAATCAAAGTACGCTTCAATTTGCCTTATTGGTGAACGCCCGAGTGCTGGAAGCAAAAATAGATAAATGCCGTTCCAACTTGCACGAACAAACAACAGAAACTCTCATACAAAAACAAACTGATAAATGCCCTAAACAAATTTAAACGTGCACCAAAGTATTAAACAGTTGGTTAATACTACTGGCCTATAAGTATTAAACGGGCACTTCTAAAACATTATTACAATAAATATTTGATAACTTTGCGTCCGTTCTTCTTCATATTCCTTCAAAGCAGCAAGCCTCATGTTCTCTTCGATAAAGATGCTTAGGTGTTCAATTTGTACTGAGCACAGCCAGGAGTACCCGAGCAGAAAAAGGCACTTTCAAAACTAACATCGAGTTCGATTGGCTTAACATTTATAATCGATGAGGTGTCTGTTAAGGTTGAAGCACAAACTTCGTGAAGAAAGCTAACCGATTATCAAATTCGACTGACATGACTATATATATTGTAGCGAAACCCTCGTGTGATGGCGCTGTTGCTGATCTGGTTCTGGCATCCGGCCAGGATGTGTGCGCGAACTTTCACCGTGAACCAGGTCAGTAACAGCGTTGAACACAAGTAATCAAATACATGATTAAGGAGGAAAGAAAGTGAATCAGGACAGAATAAAGAAAGCAGACAGAATAAAAAAAAGCAGCCAGAAGAAATAAGAATTGCAGTTGATTGTTTAATTCATGTTATGTCCAGTGAACAGCAGAATTATACAGTTGTAACCCCCCGTAAAAATAAGTCCTAGACCGCTCGACAAAACGTTACAATATATTTAATATGTAGGTCTACTAAGCACAGCTAGATTGTGATAAGCAGAAATGGGATTCTAGCAAAACTAACATCATGTTCGACTGGTACGTCCTTTGTCTATGGGTCAACTGCTAAACTCTGCTAATGACATAAATTGCTGGGGGTAATGTAAAGCTAAGCAGCGGTATGCAGTTTTGCTATAATATGAGAGTTTGTAATGTTGACTGTACCTTGGGTTCGTTTCTCCTCGGCGGCTTCCTTCTCGATGGCCAATCCACGTTCCTCAGTCTCGGCCTTCAACAAAATCATAATAAAGTACAATAAATATACCAATTCATTATTAAATAAGCAGAGAATATGATACAAATAGAAAAATGAATGAACGAGTTGTTAAAGTTTATCAGGATAGCAAATGTCGAACACCTAACTAAACAAATTATAAAACAGCTTTATTATATTACCATTTCATTTGAATCCATCCAAACAAATTAACCAAATAAAACATCTCATAATTGGAATTCTTTCATTGATGTGATTTATAAACTGACCTTTTTTTCCTCCTCCTCTTCTTCTTCTCCCTCTTTCTTGGCTAAAAATACAAAAATACTATTATGAATTTTGAGGGAATGAAATTGCATCAAGAAGCATAATATTTACCCCAATATTGGTAGTAAAGTGGGGTGTACCAGCTGACGGTGAGTAAATTCACAGCGCTATTCTGCCGATTCCACACTAGCTATGAGTTTTGGGATCTTTTCTTCTTAACTTTTTTTTTCGCTTTACATTTTAAAAGTATCTCTACAAGTGAATTCGACTTAACGTGCAATGCGCCATCCTGAATTATCGCAGAATGACATTTCGAAGTTAAAACGAAGACAAAAACATCCTCACCGAGCTTTTCCTTCAGGATTCTGATCAGTTCTTCCTTCAGCGATGCAGCTTCTTCTGTGAATGCAAAATAATTATTTGCAATCAACTTATCCACGGGTCTATCAGACCTCTTTATTCGTCTTAAAACCAGTTGGTGAAAAAAAAACAAGACGGTGAATAAAACAACAAGACAGTGACAAGACGCTTCTAAATGTCTTGTTGGAATGACAATTTAATGACAAGTTGCAATAAACTGTATACCTGGAGACAAATGAAAACCCTTAACCATTGACTTATTTTTTAATTGAAATTCGGTTTAAAAAAAATATATAATAAGTATAAAGAATACAGTACTGTACATCCCAAGTTAATCACAATATGCCTATATCAGAACATTTACCTTCTTCGCGTTTCTCTTCTGTAGCTTGGAGTTCCTCTTCTTCTCCTGGTCAGAATAAAACAAACCAAGAAAACATATCAAAATAATAATAATTTATTGAATTTATATTGCGCTCTCTCCAGGACCAGCCTGTTTGAGGGCGCATAACAATACAAATTTCATTAAGAAAATAAAACAAGAAAAGTATTTTTATAAACAAAAACACAACTTTAAAATAAGCAAAGTAGAAATAAAGATAAAAGACCTACACAATACAGTTAAAAAGATACAAGCACACAAGCAATAGCATTTAAAAAGTACACAATAAAATACAAACCAAGCTAAATGATTTAAAAAGACTTTGTGATTGCAAATTACGATAATCAGATGGCAAATTATTCCATAAATTTGGTGCCGAATGTAAAGACTGAATACCAACGTAAAAGCTGGTTGTTCTTTAATGTCCTTGTCGGTGAACTCCTGAACACAGCACGTAAACATTATAGATAATTGCAATTTCAACTTGCACACACAAACAACCGAAATAATACATTAGCCCCACATAGCCCCACAAAATGCGACAAACAAAACATGCAACAAAGTATAAAAGAGTGGTATTTGGTATTATCTATTAATATTATTATTGTTATTTATTCAGCAAAAATATGCAACAATCATACAGACATATATGAGAGTGAAAGGATAATTCAACATAGAATAGGATAAGGTAACCGGATGTCTAGTTTATAAAATGTACAAACTGAAATTTATAAATGCAGGATTTCAAAAGCAGGAGTAAGGGGCCAGGAATGGGAGAGAAGAGTATGGGTAGGGATATAGAGAGCAAACATTGAAAGACAAAGTAACAAAATAAAAAAGCAGCAATTGAACACGAGCTAATAATTAAAGGCAACATTAATCGTATAGGCAACAAAGAATCAGATAAAACAAACAATTCATTCTAAGATGACCAGGATTAATAAAAGCGAACCTAATCAATGTGACTCGAGAGTTTGTAATGTTGACTGTACCTTGGGTTCGTTTCTCCTCGGCGGCTTCCTTCTCGATGGCCAATCCACGTTCCTCAGTCTCGGCCTTCAACAAAATCATAATAAAGTACAATAAATAAACCAATTCATTATTAAATGAGCAGAGAATATGATACAAATAGAAAAATGAATGAACGAGTTGTTAAAGTTTATCAGGATAGCAAATGTCGAACACCTAACTAAACAAATTATAAAACAGCTTTATTATATTACCATTTCATTTGAATCCATCCAAACAAATTAACCAAATAAAACATCTCATAATTGGAATTCTTTCATTGATGTGATTTATAAACTGACCTTTTTTTCCTCCTCTTCTTCTTCTCCCTCTTTCTTGGCTAAAAATACAAAAATACTATTATGAATTTTGAGGGAATGAAATTGCATCAAGAAGCATAATATTTACCCCAATATTGGTAGTAAAGTGGGGTGTACCAGCTGACGGTGAGTAAATTCACAGCGCTTATTCTGCCGATTCCACACATTGTGTAGCTATGAGTTTTGGGATGGTTTGTTTTCTTCTTTTTTTCTTTCCTTTTTTTTCGCTTTACATTTTAAAAGTATCTCTACAAGTGAATTCGACTTAACGTGCAATGCGCCATCCTGAATTATCGCAGAATGACATTTCGAAGTTAAAACGAAGACAAAAACATCCTCACCGAGCTTTTCCTTCAGGATTCTGATCAGTTCTTCCTTCAGCGATGCAGCTTCTTCTGTGAATGCAAAATAATTCTTTGCAATCAACTTATCCACGGGTCTATCAGACCTCTTTATTCGTCTTAAAACCAGTTGGTGAAAAAAAAACCAAGACGGTGAATAAAACAAGACACTGACAAGACGCTTCTAAATGTCTTGTTGGAATGACAATTTAATGAAAAGTTGCAACTTAAACTGTATACCTGGAGACAAATGAAAACCCTTAACCATTGACTTATTTTTTAATTGAAATTCGGTAAAAAAAAAATAATAATAAGTATAAAGAATACAGTACTGTACATCCCACGTTAATCACAATATGCCTATATCAGAACATTTACCTTCTTCGCGTTTCTCTTCTGTAGCTTGGAGTTCCTCTTCTTCTGGTCAGAATAAGACAAACCAAGAAAACAGATCAAAATATAAAGACAAACTACCAATGTAAAAATTACTGAGCTTAAATTGCTTTAGACACATTGGCGTAAGAGTAAAAACCAATCTATATTCTTTATCCCAAATGCAAGTTTATCATCTTTTTAAAAGTAGTTTGTTCTTCAAATTTGCCTTGCTGATAAACTTTGGCACATTGTAACACTCGGTGTCTTTTGGGTTTTTTTCGATTTCACGAAGTGGCACAATGTGTTTAGGAATTAATTACTCATTAAAATGTCTTGTGGCACCAGAGACGATGTTATTGTTGTTGTACATCTATTCATCTATATTAGAGTTTTACCTTCCTCGCGTGTCTCTTCCTCTTCCCCGTGAAGATCTAGTGAAAAGAATGGTACATTCGTCGAGTCAACGAGCGGGACAAAGTTAAAAACAAATATTAAGGTTCTTTAGAATAAATTTACCAAGCACCGAAGTGTGATACCTGATAAGTGCTGTGCCCCCATCTTTCCGATTCAAAAATATAGAAAAACAAGTAAACTGATACACCCCAGAACACACAAAAACAAACACACACAAGCAAACAAACACACAAACAAACAACACCCCAACAAACAAACAAACAAACAAATAGCCTAAACAAGCAGACAGTCCCGTCTGAGATTCAAACCAACCACCTTCCGTATTTTATATTAGAAACCTACACCACATTGCTAAACCAAGAGCCGAAAAGTCAGCTCGCATCTCCTAGCAGTAATACTGGCTACTGCAATGAATCAACAATTATCCAATTTGCATTTGCAATTCGTCAGAATGTTAGTTATCCCTATAATTGATTACACCAGTTAAAACTTTCAAACGGTTTTTTAAATAGCAGTCGGGCAAGTGTTTTTAGAAACAAGGCTCAAGAGGACGTGATCTGCACAATCTTATGTCATAGACCTTTATAAAATGGTGCAGCCATCTTGATCCTCTCCCATTCATTCAACCAAACCGAAACTGGAAGGGCAAATAGTTTGGTTCCTTTTTGGGATATACATTTTAACATACGTTACTGCTGCTGGATACAGGGATTATGACCAAGACGGTGGCAGAATGATAAAGGACTATAATAAACACTTTGCTGCCAAATGTTGTTTCGGTTTTTTTAACTTCTTGCCTCTTCCTCATTGAATGTCTCCTTTTGTTCTTTATCGCCAAAAATGCCAGAAATGCGTGAGGAAATAAACCTTGTATTCCAAAACCCACGTGAAGCTAAACTGGTTTTAAAGATTGCCTTAATTCCACTCAACTGAATTTACAATCATAAAGAAAAATCAATCGTGCCTGTAAATACAAAAATTACTATTTTTGTTGTTTTATTTACAAGACGAGACTTTCACTGAACATTGCATTTGGTGGTTTTACAACGCTATGTGGTCAAATTAGTTAAGGAAAAGAATCCTTAACAATCCCACAGGAGGCACATTGCCTCCCCTTAGGAGGCAAATCGCATCCCACAGGAGGCACATCGCATCCCATAGGGGATACATCGAATCCCATAGGGGATACATCGAATCCCATAGGGGATACATCGAATCCCATAGGGGATACATCGAATCCCATAGGGGATACATCGAATCCATAGAGGGTACTGGGAGGTACATCACTTTTAAATACTGTTGGTACATAACTGAAGTTCAAAGCCACACCCTGACATTGACCCTAACACTAACTCTGATCCACAAACCTGGCCCATAATCCCGACTCTTTTCCTCAACCTAACCCTCACTCTAACCCTCACTCGCTCTGACCCATAACCTCGTGGTTGCTGTACTCACCTCTCAGTTCTTCTTCCTCCTCCAAATTTTCATGGGGCTCTTCTGCGAATGAAGACAATTACAAAAAGAGGTAACAATGAGTTAAGTTGAACCGATTCACATTGGTTCGGACGATTTAACATTATCTATATCTATGTCTAAAAATGCAACTTCATGTTCTTCTTTCAGGATATGAATAGAACCCCTTATGACGTCAAAAGCACAAACAGCGCCCTCACTGGGGTTAATGAAGACCTACCATTGGCAGCGCGCAGAGTGATAGCTACAAAAACACGTGAATGGTCATTGCAAACACGTAATAGACCTACTACGTAAATATTTGAAACTGTATGAAGGAAATACAATAGTGTGGTTTGCGTAGAGACACCATATTATTCATAAAATTCTCTATTTATGAGTTGCCATGGCGGTTCTGAAAATAACAAGTGGTTTAAGAACTTGACGTTTCAATCAGTTATGCTTTGGTAGTCTTCAGGAGAAACTATACTCAGGAAGCTCAGAAATTCGACAAGAAAACGTTGTTGAAATTGAGGTCTTCGAGGTAGGTTCGATGTGACAATCCATTTACGTGCTCGCGGCTGTATGGTAACTATACTGTATGCGCCCTCATATATAATTATCACCACGACGTGAAATAGCACAGACCTGATTAGCCTGAACAGCTGATATCACTTGTCGAGACTCGTGAATAACTCCTGGATACCAGCCTTGCGCGCCTGGCTGGCAGGATCCTGCCAGATGCACATTTGACCTCGCATCCCATTTACACGGAAATAGTGAATAAAACCAACATTACATTCAAACTTTATGCACACGCAGCAGACGATTGAAAGTACAAGAGAGAGCCGACAAACTACATCACCTCGGACCAATCCTTCATAAAGTAAGGCGTACGTCACTGCGCGTTTATCCAATTAAGTCAATGAGCCTGAAAGACCAGTGCATGTCTAATCCTTGCAGATAAAAGACAGGGGATCAGTCTAAGCCCCGATGAGCTGGTAGCCTACTAATACATGGTGTCTGAGATTAGAAATAATGAGGTTAAAGTTGAAGTTGTCTTTCATCATGAGGTTAGGGTTGAAACTGTCTTTCGTAATGGTGACGTTTTCATTTTGCCAGTGAGTCTTATAAATGACTTTATAAGAGCACTGTTAGGCGATATCGTTTTTTGTTCAGTTCTTTTTCTCACTTACCCATCCAGCGACGCTCTTCTGTTGCTCGTTCTTTCTCACCTATTTAAAACAATTATTAAAACGAATTAATACAAAGTTTGTTTTTATCGATCACAATCAATTTACAAACTTTATACTAGTGTAATATTGTACTAAAATGCACTATAACTAAAGTATAAAGTGCACAACTGTGCACAGAACTACTACTAGGGCCTACCTCTACGCTATGAGAAGATGCATTAACCACTTGCAGGCTGACATTGGGTCTTTTCCAAACCACGGCTTGGGCTCCGGCTTGGGGATCCGTCCACCTGATTGGAGCCCCAAAGGAAAGCGCACGGTTTTGGGCCCAATCCCAAGCCGTGGTTTCAATAAGGTCCATACACGCTCTGTAAACTCTGGGTCCCGTGATTCATTTTGGGTAAGTATGACCCGCAATCTTTGTCAAAATGACCCACATTCCCAGTTAAAATCCGATTTTTAAAACCAGTTTCTGAGTCATCCTGACTCAGAATTGAACCACCTGGGACCCAGAATCCGGCTCAATTCTGACCCGGAAGTTTGGATACTCAGTTTGGTGAAGTTACACTGGAAGGCCTGATTGTGCTTGTAGAATATTGATCATCGATTCATAATAAATAAAGCACATAAGCTGGAATATGGTTTCCCACTTTTAATTAGTTCTCGTTGAAACGAAAAATTATGTTTAAAGAACATCATAAATTGTGTTCATTATTTTTCAATATCCACATAAATGATATAACTTTTTTTCTTTTCTTTTTTAGAACTTTGCCCCCAAAAAACTCTGAAAACGAGATAATTGCGAATTTATGTTCATTCAAAAAAATACCTTCCAACTTCTGAATAAGCTGTCTGATCATCTCCTCCGTTTCTTCCTCTTTGGTACGACCTGTAACATAAATAAATTGGTGTGATAATCATTCTTACTTGCAGCTGAAAAGCTACATTTATTGAGAAGGACGCGGGAAAAACAGCGCAGTCGAGCCGCACGCATGCAACGGGGCCTTGAGGCAGCCAGCCACATTGACCCATGACCTAGGTGCACAGTCAGAGATTCAAAGTGTTTGATTTTGAGAGAAGAACAATCGGAAGGTCCGGAGGAAAAAAAAAACTGGTGGCATAGAATAGAACCAACGCACAAGTGGCCTTAGCCAGGAATAGAACAATGGCCACAGTGGTGAGAGGCAAGTGCTAATACGCACCAGCCACCCATGCCACCAGACAATGCACTTCGTCGATGATACTATGTTGTCCCAGTGCTGCACTTGTGTAGACCGAAACTTAATCGTAGACCGAGACAATGTGTAGCCAATTTAACCATGCCTAAATGTAGCCAGCACCAACTGTTCTATGAGGGGCCGTTTATGACTAAATGAGCAGTTACAAATATATAAGAGCAAACCCATATATAAATATACAAGCAAAACCATACATAGAGCAAAACTCAAATATAAAAGACCAACACAAATATATTGAACAGCGCCCTCTGTATATTGGACATAGTTTCATATTGAAGACATGACACTCATATATAATACATGGACACCCATAAATATAAAAGCAAAAACGTATCATTTAAAGGACGCCAAGGTACATCAATCATAATAATAATAATATGGATTTATATCGCGCTTTATCACACCCAAGGGCGTCTCAAAGCGCTTCTTAACATTATTACCCCTGGTCACTGGGCCATTTATTTCATTCCTTAAACCATCTCAGCTCCCTGGGGAGTATACAGCCTGTGCTACTAAGCTAAATCAATCACAAGAACCATCTCTGCCCTCATGGCTCGTTTATAGGTGCCGCATAGTGTTCCAATAGTTAAGCCAAAATGCTCAACAATCACCGACAGTCAATGTGACACTGCGCCTTAAACACAGTCAAAGTGTCGAATCTTTCAACATTTCATTATTATTATTTTTTTTTAAGTGGTCATAACGCGAATTATCCTTGATTGGGCTTCGGTCATTATTAGGGGTTGATCAATACACTTACCTAAGCTCATCGAGTTGGCCAACCCGAGACACACAATAAGCACGACCAAGATTTGCATTGTGATTTGTAGTACTTTGTTTTCTGCAAATTGACATAAAAATGCAATATTTCTTATTAAAAAAATATATATATATTGATTTATAAAAGAAATACCGTGAAACACAGTGATATATCTTGTTTTTCCCCTTTATTGAAGGTGAAAGAAGGGTTAGCAAACTTTATTTCAGATTTTCAAAACTCACATACAAAAATTACAATTATGTTCAATTTATTACATCACAATTGTCGATTTTTATTTAATAGTTTGGCTTGTCTGTAGTAGGATTAGTTTTCATAGACAGGCATCGGGGTTGACATGCTTAAAATATTTCTTTTTAGAAACATTTACAGTCAACTTGCTGGTAAAACCATTGGTATAAAACTATATTGGCTCTGAGAAGAGCCGGTGTGGTCTCGATATTTCGAACAGATACCCTGCTCGTCTTTTGGAGATCCCTTCCACTTTTCGGCTAGGTTTGAGGAACAAGGGATAGAAAATTCAATCCCCTCCTCATTTCGGCTGGGTAAGAGGAACAAAGGATAGAAAAATATATCACCTCCCCTTTTCGGCTGGGTTTGAGGAACAAGGGATACAAAAATCTATCCTGTTACTTAAATTATAACTTATAAAAGCCTATTTTGGTCAGCTTTCCCAATAATGAAGTATACATTGTAAATAAAAAGGTGTGCGTATTTTTCTTTGACATTATAATGCAATAATAGTTTTGAGTACAAAATGTGGCAAATTGTTTTGCTAACAAAAAGGAATAAATCAAAAGACTGTTGAAAATATTCTTGAAAGTGCACCAGATTCTTACTTTGTTCCTCCAGCAATATTTTATGGAGAAAAACAGCATGATTTTAACATTTTAAAAACAATGCTTTATTTTACCCCCAAAAAGTGAAAAATGAAAAGTTATAGTTAAAAATAAGCCTGTTCTTTACAAATATTTGCGATCTCGCAAATATTGTCACCAAAATATTTGCAAATATTGTCGATTTCGCAAATTATCTTTGAAAATGTGTGCACTGTCAAATATATTATCGCAAAATGTTTGCAAAGATTATGTGTAATAGACGATGTCCCTTCATGACCACCATAGCTATGAGTACGCATTCAAAAAAGACGTGGGCCTGTATTGAAATCTTCATTACTGAATGCACATCAATGATTCCATCACAGCTATAGCTGGTTATGAAAGAACACAGAATATAAAAACAAACTTCATACCGTCGCTGACAAAAGAATATCGCCCCCCCCCCCCCCCCCCCCCGTGGATTACACAAAGTGAAAAAACATTATTTTGTTTTATTTTTTATTTTTGAAATAAGTCATGCGTATCCTTTGTATAGCAACCATAGTCCTTTTCCCTTGTTTTTACGCGTCTAGGCATTTGAATGGAGCTGCTCATGCGTGCCCTCGACGGAATCACTCTAAGCACAATCTGTAGTTACCAGGTTGTGGTTGAAAGGAAAAGAAGGTTGGGCTTAAAACTATAGTTTTCAAGGAATGTTCTGCCAACTCATTTACTCCGTCTCTTTTGTACACTACGGGGTATACAGCAATCCTTCGCCGATCTTGAACTCTTGGTGGCAGCAGATATGCCTCCATTACTGCGGTGTACCTGGGTGGTACTGCGCTGCCTAGCGACTGGTATAAGGTTTGGGCTACACGGCGATCATTTGATCAGTCGCGGGTTATTGGACTTTTACAAATCGCTTAAACCCGTCGCTAGGCAGCGCAGTACCACCCAGGTACCACCGCAATAATGGCGGTATCTGCTGCCACCAAGACTTCAAGATCGGTGAAGGATTGCTGTATAATAGGTCTACTTGTTTTTTTTAATTCTTTTTTGAAAATTTAATTTTTCCTCTTTTTTATTTTCTTTGAAATAACAAACCTGTAGAATGTTATACCTACGGAAGCCGGATAGTGCCAGGAAATAAGAAGTGAAATATTTTTTCATGAGCGCGATAATATTTTTTTTGTACCATTTATCTGGCGGCCGCCACTTATTATCCGGCGGCCGCCACTTAATTAAGTGGCGGCCGCCACTTATTATCTGGCGGCCGCCACTTAATTAAGTGGCGGCCGCCACATAATTATCTGGCGGCCGCCACATAATTATCTGGCGGCCGCCACATAATAATCTGTACCACACGTTCTTTATTTTGCGGATTTTAAGAGGACGGGTCATAGGATTCAGGGGGGGGGGTTAAGAGGACATGTTGGGTGCGTTCGATTAGCTTCCCCGGGTCGACCCAGGTCTTCCCCCGGTGCGTTCGAATAGCTTTGACGTCATTCGTGGGGCTCACCCGGGTCAGCCCCAAGTGCCCTGCTTGTGGAGCGGGTCACTTGGGGATGCCCCTAGTTCATGACGTCACGGCGAAAAACTTTCTCAATGGCCACCATTTTGTTTGTAATTCAGCGGGACATTTTAGGAAGTTTGACACACATTTTCGCCATTACAACAGCGTTTTTGTGAGCAATAAGTATTTTTTATTCGAAGCCGGGTGTATCACTGTGGGGTTGTACAAATTGTTTAATGTTGCAGTTTTACCTTGAGAATAATTATTTTACGAGTTTTCGTGAATCCACGGAAAGTATCGGACATACGGCACAAAATGGAAGGCTGTCCCAAGATGCATTGGTGTGAATGCTGGGGGAAGTTGGCGTTCGATTAGCTCATGGTTAGGGGCTCACCCGGATGAGCAGACCGGGGTCGACCCGGGGAAGCTAATCGAACGCACCCAACATGTCCTCTTAACCCCCCCCCCCCCTGAATCCTATGACCCGTCCTCTTAAAATCCGCAAAATAAAGAACGTGTGGTACAGATTATTATGTGGCGGCCGCTAGATAATTATGTGGCGGCCGCCAGATAATTATGTGGCGGCCGCCGGATAATAAGTGGCGGCCGCCACTTAATTAAGTGGCGGCCGCCAGATAATAAGTGACGGCCGCCACTTAATTAAGTGGCGGCCGCCGGATAATAAGTGGCGGCCGCCGGATAATTAAGTGGCGGCCGCCGGATAATAAGTGGCGGCCGCCGGATAATAAGTGGCGGCCGCCAGATAAATGGTACCAAAAAAATATTATCGCGCTCATGAAAAAATATTTCACTTCTTATTTCCTGGCACTATCCGGCTTCCGTATATACCCAACAGGTCATTGCAGTCACGAGAAACAAACAATTGTATTCTTTCGCTGTTTTTTAAAACAACGTGGTTTTAACTCGCGGGAAAAAATGTTAAAGATCAACTTGAACGAAATTTACATTATTGTTTGTTGTTGTAGTAAGGTAAACGAGTGTGTAATGATTACTTTGTGTATAGATCAATGCAGCATTATTTTTCAAAGGGTTTTGATGTAACAAGCAAACTAATTCACTTCTGATTTTATTTCAAAAGAAAAATAGAGTTAGCTGTTTCAAACTGCGTCCCAACCAAAACTACATGTTAAAGATCAACTTGAACGAAATTTACATTATTGTTTGTTGTTGTAGTAAGGTAAACGAGTGTGTAATGATTACTTTGTGTATAGATCAATGCAGCATTATTTTTCAAAGGGTTTTGATGTAACAAGCAAACTAATTCACTTCTGATTTTATTTCAAAAGAAAAATAGAGTTAGCTGTTTCAAACTGCGTCCCAACCAAAACTACATGTTAAAGATCAACTTGAACGAAATTTACATTATTGTTTGTTGTTGTAGTAAGGTAAACGAGTGTGTAATGATTACTTTGTGTATAGATCAATGCAGCATTATTTTTCAAAGGGTTTTGATGTAACAAGCAAACTAATTCACTTCTGATTTTATTTCAAAAGAAAAATAGAGTTAGCTGTTTCAAACTGCGTCCCAACCAAAACTACATGCAAAATATTGTTAATGGCTTTACGTTTTGACACTAAAGCTATACACGAGAAGAACTCTACTAGGGTCGAACGTGAGATAATACATCACGATTTCAGTTTAAAAGGACAACAGTATGTTGTTGTCGCCACCCACCTTACATTCAACGAACCATAAATCCGGGCACAATTAACCTGATCTAAAGAAACTCTATCAGACAGCATAAATGGAACCAAGCTTAGTGACAATACCAATGGTGAAACCATCAGCGCACTGGTTAAATGTACATAATAAGTTTTATCCAATGCAAGCAGTCATCCATGCAACAAGGCATGAATTTGTACTTTCCGGACCCATTAGTTATAATATGAAATAAAAGATGTCCCCATGCGATGCATTCGAACGAAAACCCTGAAAATTCAAAGAGTTCATCTTTTGGTGTAAATTTAACACACGGTCTAAATTGTGACAAGAGAAATCCATTGATTTAACGTTGGGCAAAACCGTTTTTACTGTCTTCCCGTTTGATGCTATCAGTGTGGCAATCTCCGACACATTGCAGTGATTGCGCAGTACAGCAAGCTAGCCATGGTGTCAGATTTCTCACGTAATCGTAAATATTGCGGAAACACATTGTACTTTAAATAATTTTAATGGCTTGGAATAACTCTCAGTACAAGCATTTGTACTTAAAAAACTATTGGTGTAATTTGTGTAACTTATATTGAAAAGTTGTGTTTTCTGACCAACCAAAGCTTACAATTTTTAGAGCCATGGGTTTTGTACACACATACAAAACACGCAATAAGTGACGTCACGGTGACGCCACAAAATGTTTCATGCCAATAAACACATATTCAGTATCCAACAATAAGAGCAAACAATTGATGATAGGACGTGTTCTTTTCGAGAGATGGTGTGGTCTCATGATTACCTATTTCAACATTCAAGTCATCATAACTATAAGTCAATCAATGATGTTAGAGTCATTCTGTGCCAAATCACCTAACATTCTGAAACGTTTGGCAGGCACCGTCTCAGATTTTGATAATTTCGTTTTTAAACAATCCAATATGGGTGCCATGAAAGCACACACAATTTTAGAATCCTACTCAGATATGACCCCCTAAAAGTTTAAGCCCCGCCCCTTCACAATTTACTTTTTGTGTTTGGGGGCTTATTTAGAGTTCTTTATCTACAAATTAAGACATGTAAAGCTACACATTGATGTACAGTGTATCTGGTATCCCATCCACTAGAATCTACTGTCAAAAGTAGCACAGGCCAGTCATATTAAGGTGTAGGTCTTTTAAGGTGCAGACATTTTAGCCTGCGGAATGATTTTTCGTCATTTTTGAGACCCCCTAGTGCCTAAGTGAAATATCAGATTGCTTTTATATTACATTTAGTTATAACTAGGTGCATAAATGTGTGACCTGATATAAGGATAGACCAATCGCACATTTGATGGGTATTTGGCAGGGGTCTGACTAAGGGTCTGCCTGTAAAAATGCCCCAAAACGCCTTTTTCGAGTAGTCCGACAACGTGGGACATTACCGACAGATTTACAATTTGTTTCCCAATAACACTAACTTTGTATCCAGTCAACAACAAAAAATGGTTTCTTAACTCCTTCATGTAAAACATAAATGAATATGCCTAGATTAGGGTAACTGCTGTGTATATGCAGTGTATATGCAGTTTAGTGAAATCACTTGTTTACAAAAGAGCCGCAGAGCCTGGACTTCCTGCAGGCATAGTTTGTACACTACGGTAGCGTATAGTGCCATCACATGAATAAAACGTGATATTTGTCCTTACCAATCATGTAAGACTCGCCAAGGAAACATAACAAATGATCTCGGATAAAGACAAAGCCTGTTTGAACTAATATCTTATTCCATTTTGTATTGATTAACCCTTCTACTGTCTGACCATTCAATATCATCCACTGTGGTTTTGAATGGTAGATAAACTATGCCAGCCTGCAATGTAATATCATGTGGTAAATGCATCTACACAGTACACACATGTGTGCACAGTTGTGCCATCATACACAACCAGTGCAGTTGAATGGTTTCAAATGGTTGGTCAACTCACTGGAAAATGTTACCAAGAGTAGGAGGGTTAATAAATATTTTGAATCTTTGAGTGAATCTTGAATTTGCTTACACCATCACACTGCCAAACAACGGGGTGTTAAAATTGACACAATGGTTGTTTTCGCATATAGATACCAAAGAGAGATTCAAAATAAACCTCAAGGTTTTAAAATGACACCAATGTGGTTGTGTTGGCAGAAATTAGTGTTATTTTAATACCCTACGGTGAAAACTTTGATTCTTTTTGGGCGTGTCTATATTGTGACAACACGTATGGTGTTAGTGTATATAACTCCCCAGTTTTTGCAGTGTGTATACATTTCACATTCATTGTCAGACGGTTTGCTTACCTTGCAAAAATAAATCAGATTTCTTGTGGTGATTCTCTACCTGATGAAAACAAACAAGTCACAGTTTCAATGCACAGCTAGCTGGAATGAAAATCTCACTTAATGCCCTTATTCATCTTGAGTCGAATCCAAAGTTCAACGACAAAATGACATTACACAACACTTTCAAAGACCATGGCCCTAATCATCTGGAAAACACTATGAACATAATTATGTAATTTGATAAGAACCTAACATACAGTCAGGTCTTTCGGATAAAGTATATTTTAAAAAGTTAAAATGAACTCCTAAATCGTTCTTACTTGTCATGTGAACTTCTGCGTACAGGCTACGACAACAAACTACCCTCCCACACGAAAATGTCTGCTTTATTATCCGCTCAAAGGGTTGGGTGTCCCGCACGCTCCACTGACTTCGGAAAATCAAAAACAGCCAAGGCTTCATTTGCATGGCGACATAAAGGGAAAAATGTGTTTATTGTTAAAACCATTATGACCGTTTCTACTAGTTTCTACGATGTTCAAGCTGTGGTTAACGCTTGTGACGGGTCAGTGAGCTCAAGAGGTCTGCAACGTATTGAGCGTATTGTTGAGAAAATACATGTTTCCCATGACAATAATTGACGACTGAAACCATATTCTAGTGGTGGATAGAGCAGTCTCTCGCATGAGTTTTTCTTTACCTGTTGTGTAGACCTACTATACATAACTATTTCACAATGCTGTGTAAATATTCATGCTATCTGACCTACACAGTTTGTGGCACTTGTACACCCCTTTTAGTAAATGTAATTCTTTGTGCGTCTAAAACGTTTTCAAGAAATGAAATACAAACAAAGTATAAGCCCTCACTGTCGTTTTCAAGGTCTGGGATTGACATTGTTGTACCTCTGCCCGGGGGAGGGGTGTTTGTTTGTTTGTTTTGGGTATTTTTGCTTGTGTTTTTACTTGGGGGAGGGGTTATAAATTTCGGGGGGGTGGTTGCGAAAGAAAATGTACATCGGAGTGTCAGCCCCCCCCCCGTCGCGCAGCCGACGCAAGGGTATTTTGATTATTATTTTTTTCAAATGAAGGCTCAATTCAAACCATTCGTACGTAATGTTTGCATTTATTTTATTATAGTTTTGGGGCACCATTTTTTGAACGCAAACTGGAAACTTTCCAAGTCTGTCAAATCACCCAATTGCCCTTTTATTAAAGTCCCCATGTCAAGGGTCAAGACACGTTCACCGTTGCCCATCATTCTGACTAATCAGAGTGTTCCGTTCACTGTTGGACTAATTCGCGGGTTGTGTAATCCACAAGAGGGCGCTATTTTATTAAGACAATAATGTCTTGGCTATCAGGTAGACTAAAAACCACGACCACAGACAAGTCTATCTCAAGACTAACCTTGGTACACACATTCATCTACTTTACCTCCACTGCACGCCACAAGAAGTCGGTAATGGCACTTGATCTATTCTTGTTGCCGTCTGTTCTATGCGTTTAATTAAGTTTAATTAACCGAAAGAAATAACTTGAAGGTAGGGTTTGGTAATGATCCCGAAAAAATGTGAAAACGGCTTTATGAAAATAGGTCAAGAAGACCGAGCCTACGTTCTGATAGATGTGATAGGCTTGGTCGTGCGTAGAACACAGACAAACATTGATCAAAAGGTATTCATTAGTGCCCCCACCCCCCCTCCCTTTAAAGCCCACTGGTTATAAATTTCATACCCGGTACCATATTATTATCCAGTGAAATGTTTACGTCGGAAATACTGTAAAAAGTCAAGGAAACAGAATGAGACCAACAAATTACCGATACTTTACTTCGATTGCCGCATTCGCAATACACCGATCCATTAAGCCACGCCCATTTCTCATTGACCAATCACAGCCGCGAAATCTGATCACCATTTGAGCCGTTTGGTGATCTTTGCACTAATGGTGATCGGGTTTCGCGGCTGTGATTGGTCGACTCGTAAGGAGGCGGGGCTTGGTGGATCGATCTATTAAGAGGCCGATCAGAAAAACATTCACAACATTTATCGAAACTAAAACCCTATTTTTGTCCTCTCTTTGCGCAACATGCCTCCGAATTTGATGGGATTTCAAAGGTGTTTTTATATTATAATTATTGAACAACAGATGATTGGTTTTTCTCTTTTAAAATTAACCAATGACGTACTACCGGCACCCCTTCAGCCCCAAGTTCTTTTGACATAAACTGGAGCTCACATTCTTTGACCACTCAAGCGTGAAGCACACTTTCTCACACAGCAGGAAGCTTGTGTTCAAAGTTCGATTTTACAAACTCTATTATTACCTTGAAGATTTCATTTTAGAGCATAATCAGTAATAAAATTTGTCTAACTTATTGAATTTCCTTTCATATACTTCAAAAATCATTGAAATCATCCAATAAATGTACAAGTTCTTGGTCTTTGTTTCCTCAGTGTGTTCTGTAAACCCAAACACTTTTTTGCACACAACCTAATGGCGCTCCGTATGTGTTTGGCATTTCGGATCTTTCTACTCTAATTTGAAGCGATCGCATAATAACAACCCTATTTTATTTTATCGTCATTGGAAAGATCCGATCTTTCTCTTTCCAATGATGGTAAGCTTGGGTATGGAGGGTGAACATGGACAAAACTACAGCTTTTTAACAAGTTTTGTGCTGAGGCTAGAGTGCTTTGTTGTGTGTTATCTTGGGCGACTATAGTCGCCATTGGGGCTCAAGCAGCGTATAGTGCACAGTCGACTATATTCGCCCTTGGGGCTGAAAGGCTTTTAAGATAAGTTGCAACTTGACCGTAAATAAATATACTTTTGCTCGGTTAAGTCTGAAACCCACTCAGGTGCGATGTTGTGTCAAGGCTGCGATCTTGAAACACCCAATTATCTATCGACGCGTCACGGGCATCGTGGTCAGCAGGGCTCGATTTCATATTAAGGCAGATTCGACTTAAATCACAAGGACAACATTGGTATTTGTCAAAGACCATGCAGTATTCATACTTTATTTGACCATAGAGGAAGTGACCAAACATAGACATGAAATAACAAACCTGTCAACGTTTTAGCCCAATCAGTCATTGGAGTCACGAGAAAAAACATTTAAACGTTTAAACATTGAGTTTTGGTCGTGCAAGATCAAAACTAATTGTTTTGCTAATTTCTCAAAAACTTTAACATTTTAACCGTCTAGTCACTGCACCGCCCGAGTTTGCTGAAACGATGTTTAGTTTTCCAAGACACTTGCAGTAAATTATTAGAACCGTAGTTCAATTTTTCAAAATACACCAATTAAAAGGCTAATTATGTAGGCCCTATGTACAGTTTTCGTCTATTTTGTAAATATTGTCATTGAATAACATTATTATTTCCAATTCGAAGGTGATAGATCCCTAGGGAACAATAACTGGCTCTAATAAAAGGCTACCGGGTTAAAATGACACAATAGTTTTTGAATCCTTATCTGGCATCAAATGCTCATAGTGATTAATTGCTAAGTCATTAGTTTTTGATAGTATCATCATGATGAAAGAAAATTAATTTTTGTTTGGTTACAAATGAGCGTGTTGTTGGTAAAAGCTACAAAATCATCATCATTAGCGTTACCATCTTTACAAGTCATCTGTGAAGGGGAGTGAATTCAAAAAATTTATCTAAACTAGTGTCATTGACTTGGCCAACTGGCTATGTATTTTTATTTTTATGTTTTGGGGTGTTTTTCTGTTCTTTTTTTGTTTTATCGCAATACACAAGCTTGTGAGTTTTCCCTTCTACCGCATGTTAAGGTTTATCGCTTTTGGCGGCTGGGCGGTCCAGTGGCAAAAAGATTTCAAAAGGAGTTTTCCACCATGACCATCTTTATTCCATGCAGAGTTATGTGCAAATATGTATACATTTATATTGTTTCTCTTGCAAATGTTATGCACACACTGTAAAGGTATTATATACAGGATTGGCAGAGCTGACAAAACAGCCACAGACAGTGTTCGTGTTTTGTGTAATCAACCATACATGAAATAAAAGTCTGAATGTGAAAATTTGGGCTTGATCCGTTGTGGGATTGAGGAGAAAATACTGAAACCATGCACAATTCCCAGCATGTAAACACACTGTCCTTAAATTTGATTGTAACCACCGAAATCAGCTGTTGAGTTTTTTACGAGTTTTTCAGATACAGTTTTCTTGAATTTATGATAACTTCATTGTGGAGAAGCAGAGCATACTACGGAGCACTGCCTTGTCTGCCATCTACTATACCCAACCCTTGCAGCTCAAAAGACCTTGCAGTGTTCAATAGACAAACGCAAAGGACTGTGTCAAGAAATGGGAAACTGCCACCATCACACTTCAGGGATACGAAAAGAAGAAGAAGAGGGAAATATTTTGCTCACAAAAAATAGCGGTTCTTGTTTAAACTTCCTTATCAGTAGGCTTTCAGACTCAATTTTAAAATGTATCCTAAACATTGATGTAATTTATCCTTACCAATCCGTCAGCATTAACATCGTGGTTTGTATTGTGACATAAAACCTTTCTTAACAGTAAAGATTGATTCGCACTTCGGACTAATCTTATTGCTCTTTGTAAAAACTGCAACAGGTCTCCGATCGGTGATCCTAGTTTATGAAGAATCAAACCAATGACGTAATGGTTTTGTAATTGGTTCCCGTATAGACCTTATGCACATGACGTCATTTGAGTAGGGCGCCCTCGCCTAGAGGTCAAAAGGAAGATGTTCATTGGCCAATCCTGTGCGATGCGCGTACAAATCTGCGGCGTTTCCATTGTTTCATCATCAGTTTGACTCTAAGATGGCGGCTTGGTGACGTCAATGCACAAGGTCTATTGTGGTACCCAAGGAATTAAAGATCACAATGACACGAGCGATTAACTTGTACCGCCTTTCTGTACGTTTGTTTTTTCTGAGAAAGAGAGGGAAAAAATAAAAAATTAAAAATAACAAGTAAGCAGAGCTTCTTGATTTTTCTCTCTGGTGTATTAATAAGGACGTTGATTACCACAAGGCATACATTATTGATCGTGTTTTCACCCAGTACGGTGTGCAACTTGCTGAATTCTGAGATAAGTCGTCCCCTGGTGGGATAATTATAGACCTTATGCATTGACGTCATATATACTCCTCCATCTTAGAGATAAAACAATTATTAAACAATGGTGAACGCATATCTTTGTACTCGCGGCACACAGAATGGTTAAATAGCTCGGTGTCATCAGCGCCTGATGAACCTAAGGTCTTGAATAAGACCGGTGGGGCGGAGCAAAACGTGCAAACCTTCGGTTGGCCTCGAGCAGAGAGTGCCCTATACTCAAATGATACCATTACACTTCAACCAATGATTGTAATTCTGTTTACCTTTTCATTGTTTTGTTTGTTGCTTGTTTTTTAACTATTATTACGAAACACCCAATTAATATGAACAACAGTGATTTTGGCGACCTGTAATTAAATTGTAAATCATTTATGGTCAAACTGATGCAGAATCTGAGATAAATTCAAATTTTTAACCGCTTAACGCTGATTTAGACAATATGCATTCACATGCGTATCACCCCTCTTAGTATTCATTTAAGCCCCCAAATGGATACATTAACCATACCAACAACAATCAATATTACTTTTACTGAAAAACATCAACTGATTGTTTGCTTTCAGTTAATCGGTTTGATATTTTTTTAAAGCAAAGGAACCTTTCAAGAAAACAATTATAATTTAAAGTAGATGTACGAACTTTAAACCAATACCGATGATGTCAAAATGATAGTACGATTGCACTGTCATTTTTAATGCAGCACAGGTTGTAGTTTTTAATCATTTTATCAAACAACCAACCAGTGGCAACTTCTGTTACCGTACAATAACAAACTTATTCAGGTCGAAGAAGAGTGTATTATTGTTCTATACCTTTCATAGTGTAACGTGCGCTACCTTTTGTTTTTGGTGTCCACGCATCACTTTCAGAACGAGGCGCCCTACTTTGAGTCACCGTGACTCTCCCGCAAGCTGGGCGATCTCACGCCCGACGTCCGAAGCAAACGAAACACGCTGTATCGTAACCACCGTACACAATACAAAACTGTGTCAATTTGCCTCCTGAATTAAATTAGGTACCCCGGATTCAGGACGCGAACACCGCCCAGACACGTAGGTAAAACAAAAGCTCGCTCAGAATATAGTTAAAAATTGCTAATTAGATGGTAAACAAACTCAACTGACGCTCATGAGATTATGTAAACAATTTCCGCGCCCATTTATTCTATCGGGTCAGTTTAGGGTCATTATTTGGATTGTGAGGACGCAGTGCAGAGACTGGGGTGTGCCCTCAGGGGTGGTGTGGGTTATACCTTGGTTTATCCATAGAGAAAGGACCTTGGTGTTCCTTTCTCTATGGTTTATCCATGGTTTATCCCAACCCGGATCAAGATAGCATTACTGATATAGGGTGGAAAGTTGCGTATTATTTTATGAAACACGATTAAAGCTCTAGCAGTGTTCTCAGAACGTAGAGTGTCTGTTTCACGTGTTCAGCCGGCAGCTGGGCCATAGTCCCTTTTTGCTTTCAGTTGTTTTGTTTTATTAATATATAAAAACAGCAAAGCACCACCGGGGTCACTGAGATCTACTGAGTACGCAGGAGTACTCGTTTCTGATGAAATGGTCTTTTATTATATCTTGCCTTGAAACAAGAAAGTCAATGATAAAGATCTTGATGAGAGTGCAAACCACTCATGATGTACAGTGATAAACGTATCTACATGGCGGTCGCGAGCGATCTATTGTATAAACTACTTTATGGCGGATGCGTGCCCACTGCGGAAGAATAAGTGGCGTACGCACCTGTTGAGTCTACACTTTGAAGGCGGGCATGCGCGGTGTTGCTATCGCAAGATCTGTTTGGTCACACACGTGATTATTTACAGCGGGACTATACTGACAACACATAGATAGCCTAATCACCACAAAAGAAGAAAAAGTTAACTGCGGTGCTCTGTGGGTGGTTTAATACGTTCATAGTGATGAGGTACTGGTTGTTGATGATGATGATGATAATGATGCTGATGTTGGCGAGTCGTGGGCAAGGAAGCGTACGTGGGCAGTAAGTAAGACTTAAGTAAGCAACAAATCGCGAGAAGACAGACGATCAACGAAACTACAGGAGAACGGCAAATCATCAATCCGTGTGTAAGGACGGTCAACCGGGAATTTGCGACTCTCTCACACGACCGACGACTTTGAAGTATACGGGTTTGGAAGACGGGCGGGACGACGACGACGGCGGAGTTGCGGGGTAACGAGGCACCGAAGATGACCAAGACCAACGCGCTGTGCTGGTGCGCGCTTGTACTGCTTCTCTTGTGTTGCATTCAACAAGTGGGATGCTATCACTCTCTCCGGAAACGCCTGATTCCCCAAAGCAAAGATCTAGCTAACACCGACAGAAAAACCCAGGAAGTTGAAGAGAGTGAAATGTATAATAGATATCGACGATTTCCAAGACTTCATGTGAGTAGGAATTTTTGTTTGCTTTACCAATCATGGTTCTCAACCCTCCTGTGCCATTGGCTTTGGTTTACATTTTTAACAAAGTTATTAAATTGTTTTTGAAACATTGATTTGATCAATGGATACAAATATCGCGTTACATTGCAGAAGTGCATTAAAAAACAGGCATGTCCACAAAACAGACCAAGCATTTATTTTAATGGCAAAATAATAATACTAACTTAGCTATAAGTGAGAGGTTCTACCAGAATAGTACGTCAACAAACACACAACTTTTTCAGACCGAACAATTTGTGCGAGTATAAAAATGTGTTGTATTTTGTCGTCCCGGGCCGTCAACAGAACAGACAAGCTCAATCGTTGATAGGTTTTTGAGGTGAATCTTCCACAGAAAAGTTTGAGCTATCTACGACTCAAAGGGAGACCAGATGCATTAGCACCTCAGGCACGTAGATTATCGGCTGTTTGCCGAGTAGGATACGTGAAAGAAAGAAATGAAAGAAAGAAAAAGAACCCAGAAAAGATCACAAGGCTTCTTTCTAACAGCTTTCAACATCGTTATTTCCTCATTGAACAGCGTCACCCCAACCTATACTCAACAGCATTCTAATAAAAACTCCTGACTTGCTTCGATTTCTTGATTGTAGTCTTCGAAACAGCCTCAAATTAACAGAGCATCGTTGCGAACAAAATGAGTGTATCCATGGCAACAGTGTTAAATGTTGTCACCCTTAATAATGGCGTCATTATTTAGACGGCGCCGCGCAGCAAACAAAAGTTTACCTGCAGGTGAAATGTTGTCATTTGAAAAAGGTGCACTGATTAATGTAAACATGGGGGGGGGGGGGGGGGGTCAGTTTTTCTCCTTTACAAGGGGAAGCTACGTGTAACACATCAATACCAATATCTCATCAATTTCCATTTGTTGTGCATCTTTAAACAAATTGCTGAACATACATTTGCCTTACGCACACTCTTCCCCCGGTGTTTCTGCTCTTCAGTCTGCATTTCGTTAAAATAAATTTACCTCCGCGGACCAAAACCTGGCAATGAAGGTTTTTTTTCTCTCTTTTTTTTAAAGAGCGGACAATAACACGGCTGGATTTTCTGTGAGACCTTAGAACACACTTAACAATAATAATGAAAAACAGTGATATGCTTTGAAATGCGTTATTTTCTCGCATAATGCGACAATCCGTATATCTCCTGCAGTTGAGCAATCGGGATTAATTCAAAGGCCCAAAAGAAGTAAACCGAACATAACATAAGGCCAGAGCTGAGCCTGGTTTGAGTAATTCTCTAAGCTTTGTTTTTAATTTTGAAGGAGTGTGCGATTGACAATCATCTCAAATTGGATTTGACAAGATTGGATGTATTGATTGAAATAATATTATCACACTTTGCAAAATGTTGTTTTTGCAATTAAGAAACAAATAAAAAATATCTTATTTACATTTTAAATACATTTGAAAATGTTGAACACAATATAAACAGTGAACTTAAAATCAGCTGAGAAATATTTACGATGGAACCTACCAAAGAGTTCGTTTGTTCTGTAATCATAATGGAAGACAGGATTTTGTTGGTAATTGTTATCCTGGGTTGTTAGATACTGCTAGACCATGAAGAGCACTGGTATGTAGTTACTTGCAATTAAATGAACTTAAATCATAATTTACTAAAGCAACGGGGGCAGATTTAAGACCACCTTCAATTTAAATTCTCAAAATTTCAAGAAACAACCTTTGTGGAACTAATTACGCTGGGTGGTCACGATTTTACGTGTGAGACTTATAAATGTTGCGTTTATTTGCGGTTGTTTTTTACAATCCGTAGACTTGGGTTCGAAACCTAAACCAAATCCACTATACTTTTTTTCAGAAGAAAAATGTATGTGGTCATGTTTTGTTAATCAATGCAGATAACTGAATACTTCGATAAACGCGAAAGAAGGTAAAATACAATCAGATGTTTAAAGCATAAACTTAACCTGGATTTAATATGGATTGCTACAACTCAATAAATAATTGGATTTTGTGCAAAGATTCATTCGAAATTATTACGAATAGGTACATATGAAACGCAAAAATAATCATAGCTGTGGGCCCACCTAATCCTCTTTCATCAAAGAGAAATGCACGTATTTTCAACATGTTTTGCTTAATTTTTGTTCCTTCAGAATGTTGATAGTTTTCTCTGGGTAGCTTTCAGACACTACTATAGAGCTTTTTATCCCCAATCTCCCGTGGTCCATGATTTGTATTTAGACCGTTACTTTCTTTCGTAATAACATTCTTTCTGTATTAACATTCTTTCTGTATTATAAGGGGCAACTTTGGAATTCGCACCATAAATTGTTTTTTCTTAGTCCGCGCAAAGAATTTTTATATCCAGTGGCCATGATAATATATAAACCAAGGCTGAATCGTGACTGGTTGCGAAGATGGGTATTCAAATTTTAATTAAAATGAAAGAAGCTCAGATTGTGTGAGGAATGACGCCATTTTCAAGGGGAACACTTGATGAATAAAAGACATGTATATACAGAAAGCACGGTAAGGCCCAGACATTGTGCGCAATTAATCGTAACTCACTCCTGCAGCAGAGTAACGTCGAGGGTGAAAACAAAATCAACCGGTTATAATTGCAAAAAACTAAATCTTTCCACTTCAATTTCAAGACGTTGTTGATTGTCTGAATCAAAAGCGTTTTGTTGTGTCTTAAAATTCTTTCTTCTCCTCACCTTTGACATTATATTATATATTTCTCTCTCCTTGTAGGATAATACGCAGGTTTTAGATTGCAAATATTTGTGTTTCGATTAATTACCGATCCTGTACTGAAAGTCAAATCGTCCAAATTCGAATCAATAATCAAAAGCGCAAACTCAAATCGTCCAATCAATAATCAAAAGCACAAATTCGAATCGTCCAATCAATAATCAAAAGCACAAATTCAAACCGTCCAATCAATAATCAAAAGCACAAATTCAAACCGTCCAATCAATATTCAAAAGCACAAATTCAAACCGTCCAATCAATATTCAAAAGCACAATTTCGAATCGTCCAATCAATATTCAAAAGCACAAATTCGATTCGTCCAATCAATAATCGAAAGCACAAATTCGAATCGTCCAATCAATAGTCAAAAGCACAAATTCGAATCGTCCAATCAATAATCGAAAGCACAAATTCGAATCGTCCAATCAATAATCAAAAGTACAAATTCGTATCGTCCAATCAATAATCAAAAGTACAAATTCGAATCGACCAATAATAAAAAACCACATATTATTCGAATCGTCTAATAATCAAAAGCACAAATTCGAATCATCCGAATGGTTTCATATTAGACACCAAAATAATTATATAGAACGATCAAGGTCAAATAAAGCAAAGATTTTCACATCCTGTTTCGTTATTTCTTGAAAACTATTATTAACAGATGATCATAAAATGATTATAAAACATTGAGTGTGCTCTGATCCACATAGACATTTATCGATGTTAAAATAAGCATTCATGAATTCTTAACAGGTATTGCCCCTGAGTATCTCGGTTTTTTTTCCAATGATTGATTTAAATAAAGACGTAGTGTATGATTTCCAATTCTATAAGGCCACGTTATTTTAAAGCAACTTGGAGACAAACAACTGCACTATATATGCAACATGCACACTTCGGTGGTAGCATAAGAAACATTATTTTAGCTTCAACTAAATACCTTCAGGAAACTAATGATAACATTGGAGTGTGAATGATTTTTCTTCTTGGATATTGCCTGGAACAGGTTGCCTGTAAATTGCCCCCGTGTGTCATGGCCTTTGTAGAGATTTAATCTGAAAGAACTTGATCCAGTATAAAAGCGGCTTGTTATAATTCATAGAAAAAAGAGGGGGGGAACCACTCCCTCCCTGAAGTGTTGTTTCAATAAAGCAAAATTTAATTGTCTTTAAAACCTTTTCATGAGAGAAAACTTTTTTAAATATGCAGTAAATAATCTTGTCTTTAAAAGCCTAGATTTGAACCTAAACCGATGGAAGTATGGAACCTAAACCAAAGTCACCATGGACCATAAGATCCCCGCCCACATGCAGTTGATGCCTTCATGCGTAATCTTAGAACCCATAGGTTCTAGAGTGTATATCCAAAGTCACCATGGACCATAAGATCCCCACCCACATGCAGTTGATGCCTTCATGCGTAATCTTAGAACCCATAGGTTCTAGAGTGTATATCCAAAGTCACCATGGACCATAAGATCCCCACCCACATGCAGTTGATGCCTTCATGCGTAATCTTAGAACCCATAGGTTCTAGAGTGTATATCCAATATTTGTCTTGCTGTTGTTTATTGTGTTATGCTATATTTGTGACGCGCACTGATCACCTCTGGAACCAGTTTAGCCCGAGAACTCATGTATAGCCCGGATTTAAATGATCCAATTAACCCTTACAGGCACATTTAGTACAAGGATGGGCTTACATTTTCGTGCACAGTTGTGGCTATACGTTTAGAGCCGAACTACAATAGACTGTGCAAGCCTCGCGCGTATCCGAACGAGAAAACACGTCAAACGAAGAACATTTTTATTTCTGAAATCAAATCTTTGTTTTAAATTATATCTCATGACAAAATCTGAACAACAAAAATAAATCATTACAATTTTATGAAATTAGTTTTAGTTTTTTTTAAAATACGCCAAAGTGTGTTAATTATTATTAAAAACAAATTAAAACTCTGGGACAAGGATGCTTTTTTGATGTTAACTTTTTAGAAACCCCTTACGCAGATTCGTGAAGGTCAAACAAGTTTTAAATTGACCCGTATCGCAGTTTAAAGAGGAATGCCGACGCCTCAACACCATAGACTGCAATGAAAAGGGTTTGCTTTGCAATTACAGCATCTGGCGATTATAATCGCGCATCCAAAACAAGCTTTTAAATAAGTTTTATGATCGGAGGTGAGCACAAAATTCTTAATTTTTTGCAATAACCGGAAGCTGAGGTCAAGTTTAATTCTCGGGTTTTCTTCGTTATATTGTTGAATTGGTTTTACTTTCATATGTTGTTATCACTTAGTATTACATTCCCAACAACATGTATAATTTTCTAGGTCATAAACTACATTAAACTAAAATAATTGACGAAACAAAATCTCGCCCACGTAAAACTCCATATGGTTGGGACCACTATGGTCCCGGAAGTTCGAATGCGCGCTAGACTTGCACAGTCTATTGGGCTTTAGGTTACATTTAGGGGCGGCATAGACGACAATCAGCCCCATACTTAATGTGAAGAACTTAATATACATTTTCACCGTTGTTCACTTTCAGTTGTGAGTGCCACAAGCTCCTAATCTTCGCTCAGGAAATCTTGCTTCCTGTTACATTTTTTAGTTATTAATCAAAACATGTTTTCACTAACGGCAATAAGTCTAATGTGTTCATTGGTCATGTACAATATTGGGTCATGTACAATAATGGGTCATGTACAATAATGGATCATGTACAATAATGGATCATATGGGTCATGTACAATAATGGGTCATGTACAATATTGGGTCATGTACAATATTGGGTATCACCTTTCAACAAAATAGCATTAAGAAGGATGTAAATATTTAGAGAACCCGAACCTTATAAGCTAGACCTTTATAATCAAAGATGGAAAGGTGGAAATATGATTTATCGATACACAAACCAATTTTCTCTCTATTTTTGGTGCGTTTCTGTGGGCTTCTTATGACACACTTTTTATCGACTAATGTCCAAAAATAAAGTACTCTAGTCATCCAATGGGGAACGGTCCATTTAAGATTTGAATGCCGTTTGCACTCTCTCTTTCCCCCACTCCACTCGGACTCTTAGATGCTGCGTCATCTTCTAAAATATTGAAATGCACGCGATTTATTTCACCTCTCAATGTTGAAATAAAGTCGTGGGCCAAGAAATGTCAAAACATCAGTTTGTGTTTATGACTCAACCAATCTTGTTGAAATAAAAAATTGCAAGGATCGAATGATGTTGCGCCTTTAGTTTGAAGACCACTTTTTAAACATCTGATAAGACATTAATTTTGTGAACACTGTTACTGGTAATCTTACTCTCTTTGAATCAAGATAAGGTACGTCAACGGTAGTGCTGAAAAAGCAACAAACATAGTTGTTTGTTTACTCTCTTTGAATCAATATAAGGTACATGATTATTAGTTTTGACAAAACAAGTTGGTTTTGGTATTTGCTAATCCCTATGAATCGTTAAAACGTAATGTCAAATTGACAGTATTTGCTCAACTGTTGTTCTTGGCATGTTTTGGTTTTTTTAATCAAGCTCGGCGCCATTTTAATAAAAAGGGCAAGCAAAAATATGATTGCAAGTCTGACTTAGTTCTAGACTTCTATGATTTTGAAATAAAACAGATTTGTGATTCCGGTAAAATAAACACTTCTTTGGCAAAATTCCTCTCTCTTGCATTTGGTGCATTATTCACAACGTTATACGGAATGTTCCAAGAAGAGTCAACATTCTTACTCAAACAAAACAGTTGGCTCATCTGTCGATTAATTTGTAAATTAAAAAACCCAAAAACAAACAAACAAACAAACAAGCCACAAAACCACCGAAGACTCAATGTCTTTTCTGACAATAACTAAAACGTAAACATACATTATAATAACATAACACGATGTAAGTGGGGCAGATATGGGAACCAAGCATTGAGTTTGATGCAAGCATTGAGTTTGATGCAAGCATTGAGTTTGATGCAAGCATTGAGTTTGATGCAAGCATTGAGTTTGATGCAAGCATTGAGTTTGATGCAAGCATTGAGTTTGACGCAAGCATTGAGTTTGATGCAAGCATTGAGTTTGACACACACTCAGACTATGTCATGAGAACGATGTGTGACTATATGGGACCTCTCGTAGATTTATCCTTTATAATAACAAGCAGTGGAAGCCATTTTGAAAACTTTGAGAGTCGCTTGTTATTCTATCAATATCTTTTTCAAAGTACAAATCTGCAATGTCCCTACAGTCAATTAATATCATTCTCTTGATAAGCTGTGACTGTGCGCCAAATTCCATGCACAATCCAATCACACCTGCTGTATTATATAATGCTTAAGATCAGCAAAAAGTATCCATATAAGACCTGCGTCTCAGAGGCTGATTTAGCTACACAGCGTGAATATTTCAAAACTACGAGCTAGACCGAAAACAGTGTCAGACCTCATCGGTGAAACTTAACCGACTTCGGAAATGTGAACATTAAAAATCTCAATCCTAGTTCAGAACGACATCCATCGAAAACAAAACTGAAGTAGAAATTTAATATTTCAAGTTTGTTGGTAAGTGGACATTGGTTCAGTCCCAGGAATACGTGTAGGCCTATGGACAGCTACCTCACAATTTGCATGCAAAGTAACTCATTATTACACGCGCGTGAAGTTGCGAACATTATCTTTATAACCTAATTCCATGTTTCATTAATTTTAGTATGTTGTCTGAAGGGACCTGTATTGTCTAAAAAGTCTAAGAAAAGAATGGAAAGTAATAGATCGATCCATTAAGCCCCGCCTCCTTACGAGTTGACCAATCACAGCCGCGAAACCCGATCACCATTAGTGCAAAGATCACCAAACGGCTCAAATGGTGATCAGATTTCGCGGTTGTGATTGGTCAATGAGAAATGGGCGTGGCTTAATGGATCGGGTATTCAAGTTTACAATTATTATAATAACTAAAATGAATTACAATCATCTTGAAAACTAAATCTTATGAGGGTTTTTAACACATTCAAAACAATCTTGAATGTTGTGGACATTTTGTGAAAGAAGATGAAATAAATTAAGAGGACACCCCCCAAAAAATAACACACACCCCAACACCCAAACACCCAAACAAAACAAAAGCAACACCAGACTAACTACGCACCTTATTAGTCTTGTTCCGATTGAGGCAATCAAAACAAGCACTTTATTGTGATTTTGGAGGTCGCATATTGCGCCACAGCACCTTGTAAACCATTACATGGTGCTATGCAAAGGAATAGGTCTCATACTACACGTAACCCCACATACCTTGTAGGAAAAATACTGAGCGCTTTGAGACACCCATCGGGAGTATAAAGCGCTATATAAGAACTGCGTATTATTATTATTATTATTAAAATGCTCGACTCTGGCAAGTCTTTTAAAGGTGCTGCATACGTTTGGTAATTGGAGCCTACTGATTGTGTTAATCCTATATAAATGTAGGTACATACAATAAAACTAACCTGTGAAAATTTCACTTCAAAAGGTGGTCGTGGTTTTGAGATATCACCAAAAAACCGGAGCGAATATTTCCAAGGAAGAATATTCCCCCTTGGATACACAGTCTGAGAAGCGTTTCTGACAGAAACGCTTCTCAGATTCAAATTTTGGGGAATAAAAAGTGATATATTTTTCCATAACCGTAGTACTGCAAAGTTTCTCAGAATTCATTATACTACCCAAAGCTGCTGTACTTCTTACCAAGTAAGTTTTTATTGCCATTAATGTTCAGTCATTACCAAACGTGTACTGTGCCTTTAAACATAATTTGTTAAGGGGATTGGTACTGGTAATACGAGTTTATAATCAGTCTGATTTCAGATTAAGACTGATATTTACCAACCCCCGTACTTCTTTTTTTAATTAAAATAAAACTAGACTGAAAATATATAGGGTCTATATAGTTAAATAAGGTTAATAGTTAATTGTAACTGGGATTGGCGACAGATTTGCAAGGACTATTCTGTGCTGTACACAGGTGCGGAATGTCCTCCAGGAATAAGACAAGCTACTGTCCTTTTCGATTACACAATAGGCCTACATTATCAAACAGAAGAACCTAAAAAGGAAGCGTCGTTATAAGACAACATGTGCCTTATAACAACGTATGAGGGCTACCAGTGCAATGTGAAGACGTGTGTGGACATAGCGGGTAAATGAGTCAGACAATGGCTTGTGTCCAGTGGCCCATGGTTTCCTGCTGGCACACACACACACACACAAGTGTGTAACAGCCTGCAATCGTGGACCCTCCTTTGTTCAAGTCTTTGTGATAGCAACCGTGGACCACAAAGCTTTCCTTTGTGATAGCAACCGTGGACCTATTGTCTTCTTTTGTTATAGGTACCCGGTTTGAATGTGGTTACCTACTCACACACACCGTCCTTTCTCTATGCACACACCCACCCAACCTTACGGATCCGGTTTTCGGGATCCTGCTATCGTTGCTCTATCGATTCATTCACTTTACCTCATACAAACACATGTTTGTTAATGTTTGTTAATCCAGTAAATAGAGGACCTATCTTTGTTTTCCCTTTGTTTGGACGAATATACTTTTTTGGACGTCCCTATTGTTTTGTACACGAAAGCGAAGCGAGGACGTCCTCACTCTGTGGGAACACCCGGATCCCTTTTGTTAAAGTCCTCTGTTTAAATGGGTAGACAACCTCCCCCCCCCCCCCCCCTTACACACATACACACGCAGCATTATGGATCAGGTTTGTGGAGTCTTGCTATTGTTGTTCTATTATTCCCTTTTCTAAATAATTCCTCCATGGGGTCCAAGTAGACAAATTGTTTTCCTTTGTGATGACAATCGTGGACCTGATGTTCCTTTTGCTAGTCCTTGGTTTAAATGTCACTTTAACCTGGTTTGTTGTCCAACTTATATTTCCTTTGTCTTTTGTGGTCACTTTTGTGTGTTCTCTCTTTGCCTTGTTTTGTATCGTTTGTTTTTCACTTAATTTCAATCAATGCTGTATATTGGGGTGGGATCGGTTTTATATTTTTTATATATATTTTTTCTATTTTACTTAATGTTTATATTTTCTATGTATTGTTTTTTATGCCTGAATATTATATTATATTATATTATATTATTAAGTACACACCCAGACCCACACCTACACTGTGGGCGTTCTATACTTGTGGACACTGATGATTGGCAGACAGGTGGCTTGTTGACAGTGGCTGGAAGACAGAGATAGCCCCTATGGAAGGTGGTCTGTCTTTGCCTGCAGGCAGAGCCTGCTGTGGACAGTGTCAAAGTCCTTTGGTACGGTAGTGCTATACAGACAATTTCGCACGGTAATCTAAAAACAATAAGCTTGCGGGCCGTGGCTGAGAGGCCAATAATTCAGTCTCCGAAGGCCTGCTTTGGAATAATTTTGCCGGGGCACACGCCTCGTACCGTAACTCGTTGATCCATCAGTTCAGTTCGGGTTGAATCTTCGGGGTGTCCAAGGGTTTTCTTTTTTTTAACTGAATTAAATCACAAAATAAACTGCAACATTTCAGTTGATATATGCCTGATGCGTAACGACAAGATGTATTTTCACCACAAAAATTGTCATTAATTATTGTTTTTTAATGTCAAGAGCTGTAGTAAAACGAATACTCGACAAACCGATTACTTGAAAACTCATTACCGATTATTCGAATACCGGTATACAAGATGGGTCAAACACACTATAGTCTTTACTTGTGTACCCAATAATTTATATAAAGTAGATATTACCTCCTTTTGATGTAATTTGATCCCATTTTCTCTGTGTAATTAAGCTTTTCAATGTTTCTTGTTTCTAACTCGTCTCGTATTCAAATACCCTAGACCATTCAAGGTAGAGTCGAAACATTTGTAATTTTTGGTGAGAACTTGGTAAGGTGTAAACCGAAACTCACTCCACGGAGCCCCATGATCGTTGGTGTCTTGTTGCCTCACTTTGACACCAATGTGTCGTGACAGGCTGGCGCAAAACGGCGTGCTGCCCAATTATGTCAGACATTTAAAAAGATAGATTAATAATAATAATGCAGAAATTCAGTGTCATCAGAAGTGCAATTTTCTCTATTTTATTTTATTGTTCTCCCTTCTTTTTACCAAGTCACAATTCTGTTAGGCAATCCGCTCAAAATATTCAGTCGCTCTGGTCTAAATTTCAATCGTGTACTTTTAAGCGCCTGTACGCAGGTAGAGCGACAGTACTTCCGGCTGTTCAGCTGAACCAAGATGGTCCAGAGGATGGCATTATTCGGGGCAATGGTTCCGTGGCTACGGGCACATGAACCCATAAGTCATGTTTTATTAATGTGTCTTCCAGTGAGGCATGAAGAGGAGAAGGTTTTGAATGACGCTGTCTCAGATAATAATAAACTCGGTCATTTTGTTGTTTGGTTGAGGGAATGGGGTTGGGGTTGGTGTTTGTATTTATTGAGAAACCCAAGGGCTAAATTATTGATCATTCCAATGGATGGAAATAAATGAGAGGGGGTTCACTGTGTGTATAAAGCATATTTAATCTATCCGCCCCAATCTTCTTCAGCGTGTGGCCCGAGAGGGAATGACCTCCAAAAAAACAGAAGGAGAAAAATTACCCGTTGCAGGCATGGATGTGTGCTGGGTATTATGTTGTTGGGGAAAGAGGAAGGTTTCACATTGTTACAAAGTGTTATTATAAAGTTTCCTCAAAAAGTATGGAACGTATCAATTAACGACAACGCATCGTAACGGTGAACGAGAATAAATCCAGTTATTAATTAGATCCACTCATTTTTCACTCATAGAGTACTTATAAAAAGGAGGACAAATTAACAGTCACTCTCTAACCTCACGTTCAAAACGGTTTAAAGGGAGTTTATACTTTTGGTAAATGTCAAAGACCAGTATCCTCACTTGGTGTATCCCAACATATAGGCCTACATGAAACAACCAACCTGTGAAAGTTTAAGCTCAATCGGTCATTGCAATCACCAGAAAAAAAGTGGGGGAAAACCTTAAGTGTTTTCACTGTTTTCAAACATCGAGTTTTTGACTTATTGAGATCAAAACTAATTGTTTTACTCATTTCTCAAAAACCTATAGCATATCAAGCAAAAATATTTCAAAGGGAGTATCCCATCATGACCATCTTTATACCACGTAAGTTATGTGTGAATCTGTGAACATTTATATTTTTACTCTTACCAATGTTACAAACACCCTTTAACATGCCGCTGTGTTTGATACCTTTCAAGTGCAATGTTTGTCAATCCAAAAACGGTCGATGACTTTACATTTTGAAATGGTCTGTATATATGTTTTTACAGAGAATTGTTGGTTCTTTCCTGAATTTGGATGATATTAAATCAAAACTGCGTTCAATTTGACCTTTTGGCCCCAAATTCCTCTTTGATATGCTTTGTTTGTTGATATCCGATGACTTCATGTTTCAAATTTCGATCAGAAATCAAATAAAACGACATATTACAATATTTTAACGTGAGGTTTGAGACTTAAGTCTCTAATTCCACGTTTAGATAAGAGTACAAATTACAAGTCGACTTGTAATGTCCCCCCCATTTTCTTACGGACTCTATATTTATTGGAAAGTGAGTGCATCACAAAGCTGAATTTGACATTTGAGCACCCCTTTAACAATAAGATACTTTTCCGTCTGTAAGCTTTTCTTTTTGTCCTATCTTTAAAGAACAGGTTCACATTTAACTACACTTTTTCACATTTCACTTAATTTTTTTTATATATAGCATTTTTTCTTGAAGTTGTCTCTAAAATAGTAAAATCATGCTATCTTTATTCATAAAATATTGCTGGAGGAACAAAGTTAGAAACTGGTGCACTTAAAAAAACAAACAAAAAACAGTCTTTTGATTGATTCATTTTAGTTAGCAAAACAAATTGCCAAATTGCGTACTCATAACTATTGTTGCACCATAACATCAAAGAAAAATACGCACACCTTTTTATTTACAATTATGTACTTCACTATTGGGAAAGCTAACAAAAATAAAAGTTTAATTGTGGTTCGAGCTGTTATAATTTAGGTCAGGGGATAGAATTTTCTATCCCTTGTTCCTAAAATCCATTAGAAAAGAGGAGGGGATAGAATTTTCTATCCCTTGTTCCTCAAACCTAGCCGAAAAGTGGAAGAGATAGATTTGTTTATCCTTTGCTGCTCAAACCAAGCGAAAAAAGAGGAGGGGATAGATTTGTTTATCCCTTGGACCCCAAACATGACAAAATGTGCGTTATATTGCTAACAAATAACTGGAATTTATCAATTTTTAAATTGTTAGCTTTGAAAAATTAGATTGGTTTCTAAAATCTGGAGCATGTTTTTCACAATTTAGAGGAAAAAATTTTAAAAGAAAAATTTGTTGCTTTCAAATCCTGTTTCTAATGCAATTTTCGGACTATATTTACAATTTTAAGCTGTAAATTTGAAAAATAACCAATAATGTGAAAAAATGCAGTTAAATGTTTAAATGTTTACATTGGTAAGAGTAAAAACATAAATGTTCACAGATGCACGCATAACTTACATGGTATAAAGATGGTCATGGTGTGAGACTCTCTTGGAAATATATTTGCTTGAAATGCTATAGTTTTTCAGAAATGAGTAAAACAATTAGTTTTGATCTCATGAGTCAATAACTCAATGTTTGAAAACAGTAAAAACACCTCAGTTTTTTTCTCACTTATTTCTGGTGGTTCCAATGACCGATTGAGCTTAAACTTTCACACAGGTTTGTTATTTCATGTTGTAGTGGTCACATCAAGTGTGGATACTGGTCTTCGACAATTACCAATGTTACTTTAAGTTTTAAGGAATGTTAGTTGATAAACATGCGTCATGTCTCAGTTGAGACGAAGGATTGAAGCGTTTAAATATTATAGCGTCTAGTTTTATTATATCATTGTTATTATTATTATTATTTATTATCATTGTTATTATTATTTATTATTATTTATTATAGCGTCTAGTTTTATTATATCATTGTTATTATTATTTATTCGGCATTAACAACACAAGCAAAACATATCATTCACAAAATGTAAAAAAATAAATTAAATAAAATAAAAGGCCAGAGGATTGTGCCCAGAATTTAAAAAGTTTACTGAAAAACTGTGACTCGAAGGCCTTCAATTCCACTACCTCTGGATAAATTGGAATATTGAAGGCCTTTGGGTCACACTTTTTGAGTAAACTTTTGCTTGTAAACTATTGCTTGCAAGTTTTACATTCTGTAGACATTCGGTAAATAACGCCTTCATCGGCTTTTGGAAGAAAAAAGTAATACCCACCGTCTTGTTTTCAACAAAACACACTATCATACGAATTTCATCCAATCAGTGGTTATCTGTAGGTGTTTCATAACGAAAAATTGTTTTATGCACTGGTTCATTGTGTGCTTCTAACGATTTTGGCGATCACAATAAGCATTTGTAAATTTTATAGGATCTTGTGCTATTTTCTCGACCTTGCCAGTACTCATACGGTGATATCTCTCCGTAGGATAGGTACTGTATGAACTTTATATAAATCAGTTCCCTTTAATACATAAAACAGTTCCCTTTAATACATAAAACCAATCTCCCCGGATCATTACCATTTTTGTTGCTTGTCTTTAAAAGACGGAGCCTATCGCATAATTATTATGAAGGTGATCCATTCTATTTTAACATTTCCCAATGATAATAATGTTTACATTATGTATATTGGTTACCCCACCTGTAGTCTCTATTCCACCAGTTACAAATTTCTGCCTCTTGTCCGGTACTTACGTTGTCCTCGTTTCTCAGGTTATTATGTACACTGTCATTTTTTTGTTTCACAACAGCCACGATAAACAGGCAAACTATCCTCAATGACACGATGGAACTTAATCTTTTGATTGCATGCCTTGTGGTAGTAAAGTGTTTTGTACGTCTTCTCGTGGTTCCGGCACCCCATCACTCCAATTGGAATTTCTAATCAGCATATCCTGTAGTCAACAGCCACTTCAGCCTTCTTCAAGTCCCGTGGTCTTGTCCTTTTCGTGCGGGAACCGTCAGAAAACTCGACCCGAGGAGAGGATGCCCCTCTCCCGGCACGGGTTTTTAAGTGATTGCGACCAACCGTACTGTGGCTGGCCCGGAGTTATACAACTATGGGGGTTAGGCTACTAAGAGAAGGTTAACAAATTGGGAAAAAAGATGAGTGTTGGTTTGGACGTTGAACAGTTAAAACCGACGATGGGGGACATTTAAGGCTGTGTTGCCCACACGATAAATGTAATAATGATGTGTAGTTATAATGTGAATGAGTGAATGCAAAAATGTATTTAACAGTGATTTGATCACAATTCATTTATAGTTATGTTTCAAATGTTAAATGTAATTGCCTATCGGGTAATTGCTTTTGTTCACCCGCATACCTAAATATCAGGGCAAAACCTAAAATGTTATCGTTTTTATTTATGATTTTGGGTTGAACAAAGAAAAATTGACTCTGAGAGCGGGATTTGAACCAATGACCTCCGGTTTAACGTGCCGGCGCTCTACCAACTGAGCTATCTAGCCCTATGTTGGCGGTTTCCCTATTTTGTCAATATCTTTGTTCGTTTTTTAAAAATTTATGTTACAATTATGACATCCAAACAAGAAATAAAAACATTCTATTTTTGACATTTTAAAAATTTCCGTCCACGTTCAGCAATTATAACGTTAACTTATTAGCCTTAGTTTGTTTAGGCTAAATATCGATACGAATCTATTTCATTATTGAAACAATAATTAGTATCAGATAAGCTCTGAGACCATCACCAGCACCACCGGACAAGGATGCCACAGCACCGATAAACAAACCCGGGGCAAACACGTTCACATCCCCGGCCGAATAAACACCGCTGCTCCCTGAAAAATACATGATTTTGATTATTTACTTAAATCACATGTCAGACAAAGATCTTGTCTGACAAAATGGTCCATGCCTAAATTCCTAACAGCTAGGATTGATCTTATAAGACGTGCCAATCTAAGTTTCATGAACAAAGTGTGATGTCATAAAACAAATCACTGGTGGAAATATTGACGACTCATCTTGAGATGAGCCCACGTCGACACCATAAAAAGAACTCCGATCCCGATGGAGCCTGACACATTGTTGGGGCCTGACACATTGTTGGGTCAGTGTGACCCGAAGTGTCAAAATGGCGCAGAATCTAAGTTAAAATCACAACTTTTAAAAACCATTTTCTGGGTAAACCTGAACCAGAAATGAGTCAGGCCCTGGTACACGGAATCTTGGTCACTTCTTTTAGAGTATGGCACATTGGTGCGTAAAAGTTTTTAACAATGTTTGTTTAATTCTCTGAACCTTGGTTCAAACAATAGATGTGATTTAGATCTAATTTAAAAGACAACAGTGATAACAAAATGTGTACCCTACTATGGTATGGACTTATCAACAAATCCTTTAGCTTTCATAATGCGATAAAATATCAGCCAAAACACAAATAATAAAAACAAGTGTTGAGCAATCTTTGTTTAACGAAAATTTTGCTCCACTTTAAAACATCACTTAAAAGAATCATTTTGTCAAAGTTGAGCAAAAGTTATGTATAAGTATTTGTTTAATTTACAAAAATTAATTTTAAGATTTACAAAAGTGTTGGCACAATGTGGGTAGTTTAGCACGGTAATTAAGCACCAGTTATTTTACGCATGAGTTTTAAAAGTGAAGCTGCGAAGCAACATTTTAAAAATAAAATTGTACGTGTTTTTTTCTTTTTTTCTTACAGTTTTCAAACCTAACATAATTTATTTGATTGTCTTACGAAGTTGGAACACTTTTTATGCTTTTATTGGATACAAATTAATGGAGACTAGTGTTGTATATACAAACCCAAAAAACTCCCCCCCCCCCCCCCCCCCACCCCCCTTAGGTGTTGCATTCTATGATATCAAGGAATTTGACTCACCCAGTCATTACACCTTGAAGAAACGACTTCGTTAGTGATTATGAAGTTTGATTTAATAACTTTTCCGCTCAGTGAAGGAAGTTTAAATAACCCCAAACTAAAACGTCTCCCTCCGTCCGTACCACGAACTGCGGATGCGCGGCTTTGTGTGCGTCCGCAGTTCGTCCGCATTGGGGGAATGGCACTCGTTCCAGTATCACTATCACTTCTTTAACATGCAAAACCAATTTTACTTTGAATCCGTGTAATGCATTTTAATGGGAAAATTTCCAAATAGAACACGAGGGGATGTAAGATACCTGCCACCTTTATGCACGGAAGTCCGTATCAATAATGCACATTGATTGAGTACTTGAAATTATGGGCAGAATTCACCAAAGCCCAATGCGCGGTGTGTACACATAGGCTTCCGTTATCAGCAAGTTGGATTGAAATTATCTCGGGGTTATTCATGGAAATTTTGAGTTGGAGATCATTAGTCGAATCTCATTTACGTGGTACCAAAAGAATCTATACTTTGGCCTTTTGAATGAACAGGAATACAGAAATAGCACAATTAAAACAAGAACTTCAAAATGTCAAAGGGTACGATTTACAATGACTCTGGTGTTTTACTAAGCTAGGTTGTTCTAGTTAACAATCTGCGATTATTTCCATATTCCCCAGAATTTTAATAAATCAGTTTTGAAAAGGACTTGAAACATTTGTAAATCAGTTCTTTTGTAATCTAAATTCCTAAATAACAGAGGTGAGCTGTGAATGGGCTTCTCGGTTCAGAGAAAATAGGAAACGAGATTGTAAAAAAGACTGTTTGCTCTCCAAGTACAGCAGATTTAATTTTCAATGTTTATTTATATATATATTTCACATTTTGATTTCTTCTTTAAAAAAAGATAATTTGAAACCCGGCAATGGATCAGGCCTGATGGGATCCGGAATACGGATCAATTCTGACCCAGGATTTTTTAGAGTGTATCTCAGCTGTTTAAGTTACAAAAAGCCAACATCTATCAAAAGTGGTCATCCATCTTATGCCCTAATGCTGGAAGTTTCCTTTTGTGTATGTGATCACGACTATACAGTGGACAAGTTAATTAAATAATATTGCATATAGCTCATACCTCTTTATAATAATTTATACAAGTGCGCGAACGAGGTAATACTATAATATCATAGCGCCCCCTGTCGTTTGCGAGAGACTATCTCTGAATCTAGATGAATAAAATGTATGATTAGCTATTATCGATTTTGTTTTATTCATTTGATTGTGACAGCTCACTGATTACTAAGATAAAACCAATGTCAGTACTCAAAGAAATAAATCCACCTGAAATACCATTAGTGTTTTAAAGTTGAAACATTGATCGTATTCCATCCGAACACCTCTGCTTGTTTCGATTGCCACGATCGAAATAGCCTGGTTTTAAAGGATTATACAGGGTTACAACCAACATTAAGGACAGTGTGTTTCCTATGCTGAAAATTGTCCATGGTTTTTCCCTATTTCTGCTGACTCACACAACGGATTAAGCCCAAGTTTTCACCGGTTTGTTATTTTATGTATGGTTTATCACACAAAACATTAACACTGTCTGCAACTGTTTTGCCAGCTCTGCCAATCCTGTATAATAACACCCTTAACGAGCATACAAAATACAAAAAACATTAGAACAAAACACAGAATAATAAAAGAAATAAGAGGTTTACTTTGTTGGTTTCCATCTCTTGTCTACTAAACTTATTCTGACAAGACCTGCATGTAAAAGGAAGATTACAAATACAGAGAATCTGTAAAATGTGACCACGTGATATAAGTTGTTTGTGTGTTCCCCAAAGAAGATGGGATTTAATTACATTTACTCTTTAAAACCACAAACAGATTTTTTTTTTTTATAGATTAAAAATATATACAAAGAAAAGTTTTAAAAAATACATGTGCGCGATTTTCAAGTGAATGATCGTCACAAATGTAAATGAAAAATCTACATTATTTTAGTTATGATACGCAGCCTATGCAGCAGCAGCCTGTAAAAACATTGTGTCGAAACCACAAGTCACAATTTTTAATATTCTCCAGGCCACAGGCCCATAAACTTTTACCCTTCTTTTGTGGATGAAAATACTTAGGGTTACATTATCTACACTTTAAATTAAAAATAATAAACAGTTAACACAGTTATGTATCTAAAATGAGTGATGTAGTACTGTTATTAATTGACCTTCATGCAACTAACTGATCACGAAAGTGGGTCAATGTTGAGATATCTCTGTGTTTGTTAGCCTAGTTTCATACTTAATATTATTTTATTCTAAATATCATATATCCGCTGGCGTTTGTTACCTGCCTTTAATTTCGTCAAAATGAATTATGGTTGTTAGGAATACAGCGTTTTGCTTGTTTACTTTCTACAAATTAGCGATATCTTTGTTATTGCGTAATATTAGGAATGAAAACAAGTCTACGGCGTTACACACTCACGGCACTCACTGAACTGTTCACTAAAAGCTCTAAATCGGGATTAATTCAATTTTTAGTGCAATGTCTACAATCAAAGCCCTTCAAAACGGAACATTGCACGTTTTCAGCCCGCTAAATTTCAATAATCACCGATTTCGCCCCCAATAGTGACTTGAACTTGTGCGTACAATCGGTGCATAAATAATGCATTGCACGCCCCACCAAGTTCGTGCGCACCTGTATGGGCGGTCCGGCGCTGTGCATTAACAGCACAACGCTGTCGGCTCTTCGATTGGAACAAGATCATCAGGTGCCGGAACAAATAACTTTCTAGCTGGAGTTGAACCGGAAAGACCTCTTAGAGATCTGCTTGTGAATCTCTCGTGGGGAGCGAGTGCGATTCTCCATCAAGCCTGGCTTTAGAATTAGGGGAAGGTGGGGGGAGGTGGTGGGGGTGTATATCTCAGCTCCCTACACCCGATGAATCGTATGACGGTTAACCTTGCAGTGTTTACTATAACGATAAATCTTTCTCACTGGTTCTTCCATTAAAACGGGACTAATGGGGGAACCCTCAGCGTGCATTATAATCAATCTCTAATGAAATGAATCATTTGGGTAGAAATAGTCTTCAACTCGCTCGCTGCACCTGTTCAAAGGTGACAGTGAGTCCGGATAAACCAATCAGGTTGTGATGGAAACAAACCCGATGTCGTTAAAATACGCTTTAATATGTATACCTTTTGCGATTTCCATTTAAAATGCGCCCAAACATTCAAGATGAAAGAGACGAAACAAGACACAATCTTGTCAAATTTACTTTAAAGTAAAAATTAGCGATAAAGTATTTAAACGCAACCAAGTCTTGTAATGTTTGTGATAAAGTCATGGTACAAAAAACGTGTCTATTCGCTGACATGATCCAACCGTTTCTAACGGTAGGCCTATCACTTATATCAGCCCTGTCTGACACGATAACAAAGGAGGGATACCCGATTACGAATCGAAAGATTCTGTAGCCTGCTAGCCATTACGCCCTCATGTGGCCCATCCAAGAGGCACAACGTGTTAGTCTCCCTGCAATTTGAGTCGCAGCTAATTGTCTCATTTCGTTGCCATTTCCCTTTTCCACCCAGCGCCTTGTATCATTTGACAATGTAGCGTTCTGTGTATGAAATCTTATTATATAAGTACTTTTTCATCGAGTGCAATACAATTTCTCACACCACAGTTTCAGTTATATATAAAAGATTTGATAACTAAATCTGATACGAGTATTCGGTAGCCTATAGCATTGTGTTTGGATATCACAAAGTCGCACGTGACGAGATGACACGTTTCAAAACGAATTCCATTTTTGAAGTAATTTTTCTTTCCGGTCTGGCACAGACTGTTGATAATAGCAATCATATGCAAATCGAGTCGTACAATTATTGTTGATAAATCAACTGCACGTGTCCGACTGCTGAAGATTGGACTGTCATCAATTGGGCTCACTGCAGTCAAAGATGTGTTACACAAGATTGAAAATTGGAAACGAGTTCAGTGGTGACGTCAGTGTTCAAATCCAGTCCCTTGGGGTGAGGTTGGGCTCACTGCAGTCAACTCATCTTGTTGTTCCAGCCCCCCCCCCCCCTCCCCCAAAAAAGTGTTTTTCTTCATTGTCAGTTGCAAACCAACTACCTGCAGTTTAATCTTTATATCACTTGGATTGTTATGAAAGTTCTGTAACTCATGGTCCGATGGCCCAGTTAAAACACTATCCAAGTGGTCTGGCTGACTAGTTCAGTGTTGAAAATCATCCCTATTTTATTTGAAAGATTGACTAGTGAAAAGGGTGATGTAATAGTGTGACAAGCAAACTGGTCCTGCCGGCCTGTCATTAAACAAATGTACGGGCAAACCCTGCATGCGCATGCCCGACCGGATCAGCCATTACGTTCTGATCATGCATGGCCGACCGGATCAGCCATTACGTTCTGATCATGCATGTCCGACCGGATCAGCCATTGTATTCTGATCCTGCGCGGCCGACCGGATCAGCCATTGCGCTCTGATCCTGCATGGCCGACCGGATCAGCCATTGCATTCTGATGGCTGAGTCACCTTGGTGTGTCAGTTCGAGTCCCGGCAATGACACTTGAGCTAGTTCTCGGGAAACTAAACATCACTTGCTTCTCATCATCCAGGAGTAATTAGTAGCCTCGTGTGACGTCATGCAAATAGGTCTATACCAGCAGCACTTTGAATATTGACATTTTCTTTTACAAAACCCTTGTGACTAAAATTCAGTACCAAAGGAAGTACATTAATAGTTAAATACAACAATAAAGTAGGGAAGTAAGGGCCACTGCAAAAGCATTTCATAACAAGTAATTCTTACAGTTGTCTTTTTTTTACGAGGACATTCGATTAAGTCGTCCATCAGTGTCGTCATCGTCATCGTTCTGGTTTACGGGTTTGTACGGACGCTTGCTACCGTTCGCGGTATCCCCTTTTAATTGGAAAATAAATATTGTATGGCATCGAAGTCGATTCGTCAGCAGTACATATCCAACTAAATCGGGTACTTTCTCAATTTCACAGATCTTCGAAGCACCGCAGTATCTGGAGCATCGATGTGTGTAATGTATTTATTTTTTAATATGTGGCTTAGAAGGGGCTACTCAAATAATTGGTGTTTTATTTTTTTGTTTTTTTTAGTCACAAGTACGTCGGTGTGTTGGATACCTTAACTTTGTCATTTTTATTGTATACAGCCCTTTTAACAATTGTGAAGTTGAATTTGTTACGGCCTCGGCTGGTATAATTCGAACGTTTTCAGTGTGTGTTTTTTATTACAATAAACCAACCATATTAATCTAGGATGTACTCTAAAGGAACAGTACACAAAAGGAACGATGCAATCGGGAGAAGACAGATTTTACGAACTGTCTCGTCTGTCAAACTTGAAAAAAGTACAACTGTCAGTTTATGTTTTGTCACATCTGTTAGCGATAACTACAAATAAACAAAAATAAGAAATTGGTCACCATTTTCGGCTGGTTTGGACGGGTACATTCTATAGGTATTATACAAGTAGAGCTGACAAAATAGTCGCAGACAGTGTTCATGTTTTGTGTGACCAACCACGTGAAAAAACAAACCTATGAACCTTTTGTCTTAATCTGTTTTGTGAGTCAGGCGAAAATAGTGAAAAGGTATGCACAATTATTGTCAGCATGTAAACACATTGTCCTTAATTGTAGGTTTTCAGATACAGTTTTCTCGAATGTGACTTCATTTAATTCAGAGGGAAATATTTCTAGTCTTAACTTCATAATCAGGCTTACATACTGAAATTAAACAATTATGTTCTTTTTCCTGTATAACGAATTTAAATGCTAATCTCCAGATTTCAATAAACAAACCGAAAAGTGAAACTTTCACCAAACTATATAGTGGCGAGGTTGATACTTCGTTTGGCATTAATTTTTGTTAGGAGTTTGGTGCTCGGTCTTATAAATAGCCGTGCCGCCTGGCAAATCGAAATGCACAGCTGAACATTTTGGTGGGGGGAGCACTTTGATGGGATTTTAGAGAGTGACATCTCACTATGTGGACAACAGACCGTGTGATGTGGAAGTCTCCATTATATTTCAACGATGCTTTTTAAGGTTGCTTAAGAGTGATGTAGCGAACATCGCACTGACGGCCATCATATCACACAAGGCAAATTACGGGCAACCTGGTTCAAGTTAGTAATCCACAAGAAGAAGAAAACCTTTAAATTCACAGTCAATGTTCACGTGATTTTCTCTGGTACGGTAAAAACAGTCAGAAAAAAGTTTACTGTGGAACCAAAGTGTTTTGAATGCAGTGGTTCTTGGCTGTCTCGGCGATTGTGATATGGAACCAAGTTCCGAGTAGGCCTATAGGCACCAGACTTGCCAAGGCCTATCAAGTATAAAGTGAGTTTTCATTTCATTTCAAAATGATAGTAGAATCTTCAAAACTGTTACTGTGCTCAGAGCCCCGTGCCTCTACCAGGAGTCATCGGAACCATTAAACCCCTCATCATTTTTGTTTGCCCATGTATTTTTGAGGGATTGATTGTGAATACAAATCACGTGTTGAAGTGGGACTATAGTGGTTCTCCTGGGAACGCCACTTTCCCGCTAATTCTCCCCCTTCACGGCCGCTTGATCTTATTCTCGTCGCGGTTCACTTTCTTTAAGTGGGAGCTCGCACTGTAGCTAACCGTTTACGGTCAAAAAATTGCTATTTTTTGGCGCCATTATAGAATGAGCATGTAAATCTTGTGCCCTCGACCTGAATCGCAACTGACAGAAATACAACATTAATCAGCGTAATGATTCACAATGCTTGGCCAGTTTTGGCGCGCGAAACCAAAGTGCTTTACCGGTATCTGTTTGCGGTGAAAGAAAAGACATCAGATTAAATGTTGCTATAAATAGTCTTTAAAAATGTCAATCTTGCCTTTTCGGCCTTGTTAATCTTTTCTTGTACAAAGAGCTGTATTTTCTCTATTATCTTGCCTTATTGAGTTGCATATAAAGTTGCATTTTGGTGGTATCTTTTGTGGTAATAGTCTGAATTACAAGATATGCGGCACTTTCAAAATGTAAAACCAAACAACATTCCTCAAAAGTCACGATGTATTGAAAAACTTATAAATTAAATGACTTTAACATTTAAAGGTTAACTCAAGATAGCTAATTTGCTCTTCGGTGCGTAAAATGTATGACTGACTTATAATGATATAGACAGTTTCCTAATGACTCAGTTGATGATCTCGTTAGAATCTTTAATGACTATAGTTGGATACATTATTTATTTAGCTCATCTGTTACCAGGAAAAGGCACTTACGTCATTGAAGGGGTGCCATTGGCATATTCTATTTTAGTGTTTTATTTGGTACTTACTTGACCCCCATCCCACCAAGGTACAGGTTTACGCGATAAAATTAGTTTTCTTTAATTTCTTAAATATTTTAACATACTGATTCCTCAACATACCTTTTCCCGGAATTAGTTGTACAACTTATTGTCGTAAAGATGTGCTTTAAGTGAGGTAATCATTGAAATTTAATCTATCGTTTTTACAATGTAAATTTTGTTATAATACTTCTTTTTCCCAACTATGTTGTTAATTTAGTGGGGTGGACTGGGGTAGGGGTGGGGTATTGGCTGTGTTTTGTTGTTGTTGTTTATTTGTTTGTTTGTTGGGTTGTTTGTTGGGTTGTTTGTTTGTTTGTTGGGTTGTTTGTTGGTTCGTTGGGTTGTTTGTTTGTTCGTTGGGTTGTTTGTTTGTTCGTTGGGTTGTTTGTTTGTTTGTTTGTTTGTTTGTTTGTTTGTTGGGTTGTTGGGTTGTTTGGGTCTTTCGTTGAAAACCTGAAAGAGGGATTTAAATATACGTTTCCGAAAAAAAAAAACAATGATGCACTTTCCCCCTTAAGAAATAATCGTGTACCTCTTCCTGCCATCATCACATCCGATCAACCGGCGAAGGTAGTAGTCCTAATAACCTAGATAGTTCAGTTCCTTTCAAGTGAAGCCGCTTTTTGCGGCGTGTTTGTTTTAAAGTTTTTGAAAATGACTAACTGGGACAAGGATGATTTCCGTAATGGGGAGATCACGATGAAACAAGAAGCCGGGAATTTGGTAAGCAATTACGGTAATGGAAAACTCACGACAGTTGGTACCCATCCGGTCTTCGGACACTGAAATATACCGGGCTGGGTGTTATGGTGTGCTGGCCCCGGGAGCGTAAAACCTACCTCGGGAGAGCTATAGGCCTAAACTCCTGTGACAACACGGAAATAAACGTAATCTTTTAATATTTCATTGATACTGAGCCTTATGGAATAACAATATTTTGTGAATGAATACTTTTACGGCTGAAGATAAATGTTGCCGTTTCGGAATTAGCAAAGGCAAAATAACACTATACCTTGGAGAAAAGAGAAAAAAATCGACTGAGCCCCTAAAATATTACTATAACCCAAATAGACCGCGCAAGTCTGCAGCGTATATTGGAACGTTAAGGTCTTTGTAAGCATGTCACACGGGGCAATTTACAACCAAATCTAGGCAATCAGGAACAAAACAAGTTAACCCTCCTAATTTAAATCTACGCATAATTACCTCGGGGTAATTAGATACTTTGTTTTCTTCCCTGTGCTTCCTAAGTGTTCATTTTGCATTCAGTGCAGTTGGTTGCCTGTAAAAAAAATTGCCATGTGCAAAGTACGAGAAAAACTGATATATTGAAAATAAAAAAGCGAAAACAAGTGAGACTTTCCACGACTAAAAAATATAGTTGCATTAGGCGATGAACAACTGAAAGTGCCCCAGTGTGTAGATTGAGAAAAGGAATTAGCGCCAACTTCTTGCAGAGTTAAATTTGTCATAAATGACGCACCTTTATATATGATTTACACCAAATTTCCGAGGATGCAAGTCAACTTCCCATTACAAGAGATTTGTATCATGCACTTGTTATTCTATAGTAAGATAGAGATATAGGAGAGGTCAAGCCATGGGGGTATCGACCTACTTGTAGACACACCCCGGAGCGAAAATCCCCCATATTGATGGAAAAGCACTGACCGCATACTTCCATTTGGTATAAGACTTCACCGGCATTGCCACGGTTGATATCCTTAGCTTTGAACTGACTTTGAAGTATTATTTATTGTACGTTTACTATCACTAACTATTTCTTAGTTCAAGTTTGATGTTGAGGTGGCTGTTTGTAGGGAAGGGACATGTACGCCTAAAAGCTTTCACCAAAATTAAAACTTTCCTCCAAATTTACTTCAAAACCGTTGCCTATCCGTGTTAAGAGTGATCGTTTGCTGGCAGCTGATTCAATTTTAAGGCAGTACCTTGTTGGGAAAAGACAACATAATCACTTTACATGTCAATATTTCCCGTTATACCAGTAATCCGGAAATGTACATGCTTTGAAAAAGTTTACCGTCTTCATCAGTGGCGACAGCAATAAAATTGTTGTTTTGCTCAACAAATCACGCTTTGATATTTGTGGTTTGTTATTTGCTTTGATATTTATATACTCTCTTTATACAGCAAAGAAAGGAAATACAAAACGCAGTGAAGGTTTCGTTTCCAACTTAGAATTCAAATCACGGCGAGTGTTTTTCAGTATAGAGTCTGAATTAGAAGATAGATTGACGTTTTGATTGGAGTTGAGTTAAATGGTTTACCCAAGCATTAACAGAATAGGCCGAATGGCAAGCCGAACCTTAAAACGGTAACCCATCAGTTGACACACTGTAGATGATGTTTACTTGTCATCCATTCAATATTCAACGACCCTGCTTTGTGATGTTTACTTCACTGCTCTTTGCTTTGAATTTATTTTTCTCCCGTAGGCCCTATTAGTTAGAATACTATGAACAATTAATTTGCATTGTTTTGAGGACGGATCGTTTCAGAGAAGTTTCTGCGTGTTGTTTGTTTTGTAAGATTACCTTTTGTTTGCGCTGTATATCGCAAAAATATAATTCTATGGTGAGTCTTTACGAAATATCTAAATCAAGGACACTGTTCACCGTAAAACAAAGTAGAAATGACAACAAGAAAGTTACCATCCCTTTCCTTAGGGTTAAAAGGGGAAGTTATGGGTGTCAGTAGTTATATCCTGTAGATATCTTAGATAAGAAGTATACGCAAAGAAATTTATGCCGCAAAAACGATGTGTGTCCAGGGCTCTTACTTCACAAGGCACAAAGATTGATTTTTAAAATGAGTTGCAAATATTACCACAGCAACTTATATTGTGACAGTACACTTTGCTAAGCAATTAAGACTGATACATAGTTAAGATCAATCTTCAGCTCTTTGTAAACTCGGCCCCTAAGAACATTGAAAGCGCCATAACGTATAGTTGCGGCACTTCGGTAATTACAGAAGAAGTAACCAGCCGAACGCTAAGGTCTCAATACAAGTAACCAGCCGAACGCTAAGGTCTCAATACAAGTAACCAGCCGAACGCTAAGGTCTCAATACAAGTAACCAGCCGAACGCTAAGGTCTCAATACAAGTAACCAGCCGAACGCTAAGGTCTCAATACAAGGAAGTAACCAGCCGAACGCTAAGGTCTCAATACTAGTTGCTTGGCATGGTTATTATTCCCCCCGGTCTGTGCTTGACAAAGAGAGAAATAAATCCTTTTCGGCTGCTTAACTTCGATACAAAATTAAGCCCATGTTTTAAGCGAGAATCGTACCAGCTCGGGCTGAAACAAGATCTCGCAACGTTCAAATATTATACGCGAGACTTGCAAAATCTTGCATGAAACGATTACAAGGCTGCGCAGTCAAATTTACTTTTCCCAATTGTCTACATCCATGTGACTAAAATCTATGCACTGGGCTGAAAAAACGAGTACAGATGGGAACTACTTTTTACTGAGATCAGAACTTTGCTGCAGGATACTATTTAACATTTCCCAAGGTTCTTGAATGTCTGCAGTCACCAAGCAATAATTAATTCAAAATTCAATTTCTAATATTTATTTAGTCCGGCATGGAATTTATTTTTCAGCTAGCAATCTCGGTATAATTTGGCGAGAAAGGAAACAACAAAATTAAGCTCGGCAGACTACGCCAGCCGCAACTTAATGACTTCAACATTGTTTTGACCGATGATCCTCCTTTTTTTACTGAACAGAATTAAACCACCATACGACTATTTTGTACTGAAACTAGGCCCCGATACAAAAATACTATGGTTTCCGATTCTTTGGATACGTCTAGTATATATGGTTGGTGCGCCAGCTTAGGTTCCGTGGGTAATTTTAAAGATGTGCACTTTCAGTACGGGCTTAATTCGTCAGTCAGGGGTAGACGAAGTCACAAGCCGGAGCCAGAGAATAAGCCAAAGCCTTGTTTTGAAAAAAAAATCTCGTTTTTGTCCGGACTCGAGTTCACCTATACTGCTGAAAAAGTATTGGTTTTGGAAAAGTAAATTTTTCCATCCTGCAGGAGTAGTAGACCCCTTGCATTTGCCGCCATCGCCGAGGTCAAACAATGGAAACGCGCATGCGTGTACGCGCCACGTACAACTCTCAGCCAATGAAAGGTCTTCATTTACCTCAGTGAGGGCGGTGTTTCTGGCTCGTGACGTCATTTACAAGAGGTCTTTTAAAGAAACCATACAACGAACTGGTGAAATTCATTAAGTTCAGTTCGATGTCGAGTAAAATCAACAAAAACCTTTGGGTTTATGTGCACATTATTTATATTTCGGAAATCGAACCAAACAATGGGATTGACAAATTTTGTTGACACTACATTTTTGTCAGATATGTTTCTCTGGAACTGGTAAGAACTTAAAAACCAGTAAATTTGTTTCCCCGACTGAATTTTCCCCAGATGAATACCCAAAGATCCTGTCTGTATAGGTTCCAGGTAGGAACTAGAACTGCCTTGAATGCATGTATCAGAGGAGCAGACCAAGATTTTGACACTATATCCAGTCAATACTAACCAATAATCGAGACAGGTTTCCTGACGTCCCATTTGGTCAAGGAGACAGGTTCAAATGTTATCAGCACTAATTGTAATTGACCCCTTTTTGTCGTTGTTTCCATGCAGACCTGTATAACTGATTCGGATTGCGATGGCCTGAACAGACCGTCGTGCTGTGTGACCGTACCCATCAGCTCCGTCCGACTATGTAAGGAACTCAGTCAGCGGGGCCATGTCTGTAACATCTACAGCCGGCCTCACATGTGGAGCGGGGAAAGACTAGGGCTTCACTGCCCATGCGAGCATGGTCTGGAGTGTATCTCGGAATCGACTTCATCGTATGCCAATAGAGGCACTTGCATGAACTAGTAGAGTAAGGGGGACACCACGTAAGTGCCATCACCTCGAAGAAGGAACCCGCGCGACCCCTTCCCCTTGTGGAGTTAAACAGTACTGACTAGACTAATACGACCCTCACGACCCGCTTACTAGACGGTTCTTCCGTCAAGTTGACTTTTTAAGAATGTAATACAGGGATGGCCTACTCGCGGAATCATACGAATCAACGACAGGACCTAATCTTGATAAACACAAAAAACTGGCAATTTTATTGAAATGTTGGTTTGAATGTCAACCGACAAGCTGAGGGTTCATGAAGACATCAGAAGCGGATTGTGAACCAGGATTTCATTGACAGTTACCGAAATTTAAGCAACCGAACGTCGACACTGTAAGTTAAACTTGTTACTCACCGAACGGCTAGAAACGCGTATTTGTTGATTTGACGCGCCATGATACGGTTTAGTCAGGGACGACTCAAGTCGTCCTTATTGACGGATACGGTGTGGTAAAGCCACATGGTTGCTGGTTCATCTCGACCCAGCGGTGTTATTGATCAACGATGCAACACTTTACAAAAATGGCTGGGAAATTACTTGAATTGACAAAGATTGCTGAATGCCGACAAGAATCGTACGAAACTCGCCTTACGAAAATAAGGATCGACCTCACGTAAAAGACACGACAGAAGACGGTTGTACCGAGTCGACTCTTTCCAGAATTTAGCCACTGTATTGAGCTAATGTCATTTCATGCTTAACATTGGCACGAGTCTCAGAGCCGAGTCTTGGTATGGAATCTAAGTTCTGCTTTCGTCTGCTTTTTACAAGTCTAAATCAGTTTGCATTGTATGTACCCATCTAAGACGGGCTTGATCTAGCTGTATACATGACTATAATATAATAATAATTTAGGTTTGCTTCTATTCCTCTATTATCTTCAGTACTGCTGGCCTGACATGAAATAGTTATCGTCTTTATCTAAAATCTGACAACAATAAAATATCCGTTTTATCGTAAATTTGGAAAGTATATAATTCAAAGATTGAAATACCCGTTGAAAAAAATCCATGTAACAGCCGTGATTGCCATATTCGTTATCACGTCCACACAAGTCACTTTCGCACGATAGTTGCTGTCAGAAGATGCCCTTTATGTAAACATTGATGGTCGTGTGGGTTAGCACTAAAATACAACCAGAATCGTGACGTCACAACATCAATACTATTTTGTTGTATGCGATAACTCTAACGGGTGAACGTGCAATGTGTTTGTACACCTTTACGAGCGAGGAAATTTCGTCTTATACAAAATGCCATAAATCGTATTTAGAAGATATTTGTTTTTCCCCCTTATGGTGTAATGCAGTTGTTGCACATGTCCAATGTATATTTGGGTAGATATGAGATGTTAAACATTTATGTGGATTTTTAGTCGAGTATCAATTTAATAAGTAAAATGAGAGCGAACCACCCAAATACAAAATTATGTACTCGGCTATGGATGTCGCTCATTACAACGATGAAGAAACTGATTAGTCTAAACAAGACGCGGAATCTCTGCAAAGTATGACAGGCATGTCAACAAACAAAAAACAAAAATTATCAAAGAAACTAGCTCAGTGAAATCTCTATGGGCTTCTGAAGATTAAAATGATCGTTGTTAAAACCGTTGTGTGAAGATGGTTGTCTATTACGGACAAAGTGAAATTTTTTAAAAGTTATGCAAGAAGTAGTCCCAGATTACAAATTGTGTTTATTTGGTAATCACTGAAAAGAAAAACCTCGTTGCTTTGACCAAACAAAAACCAGCCAAAACTTCATGTACTAATATTTATTGTGACTAGTCCGCTGCTCACTATTTGCAAAGCAGACTTTTGAACAGCTTATCGGGCCTCGTTGTGTCAAATCTGGATGTTTATAGGGTGGGTCATATTCGCTAATTCGTATAAAGAAATCATGCTTTTACGGCGTTATACCGTATAGTATTGCGATATATCGCCGTACTATTGCTGAATGTTGTTGCGATGTATCGACGTTTTTACTGCGTTATATCGCTGCACTATTGCGTTATATCGCTGCACTATAGACCTTATGCGTTGACGTCACCAAGCCGCCATCTTAGAGGTAAACTGATGATGAAACAATGGAAACGCGCAGATTTGTACGCGCGGCGCACAGGACTGGCCAATGAACATCTTACTTTTGACCTCTAGGCGAGGGCGCCCTACTCAAATGACGTCATGTGCATAAGGTCTATAGACTGTGCAAGTCTCGCGCGTAAGCGAACTTCCGGGACCATTGTGGTCCCAACCATATGGAGTTTTACGTTGGCAATATTTTGTTTCGTCTATTATTTTAGTTTAACGTACTTTATGACCATGAAAATTAAATATGTTGTTGGGAATGTAATACTAAGTGATCAAAAATATGAAAGTTAAATCAATTCAACAAAACAACGAAGAAAACCCAAGAATTAAACTTGACCTCTGCTTCCGGTTACTTGCAAAAAATTAAGAATTTGTGCCCACCTCCGATCACCAAATTTGTTTTGGTCGCGCGATGATTATCACCAGACGCTGTAATTGTCAGACGCTAAGCCTTTACATTGCAGTCTACGGTTGTTGAGGCGTCAGCGTCCTCTTTAGACTGCGTCATGCGTTAATTCTACGCCCGTGCGATCATCGCGCGTCTGCGTTTAAACCTGCTTTTAGTGGTTGCACGTACTCAGGCGTGGATTTACAAAAGGATTTCCTAAAATAAGCATCCTTGTCCCAGAGTTTTTAGTTTGTTTCAACAAAAACTAACAAATGATTTGTGTGTTTATTATGAAAGCTAAAACTCATTTTATGCAAATTGTAAAGATTATTTTTGTTGGTCAGATTTTTTCATAGATCTAATTTAAAAACAATGATTTGATTTCAGACAAAAATATGTTCTTCACTTGACATGTTTTCTCGCTCCGATACGCGCGAGACTTGCAGTCTATTGCGTTTTATATAACACCCAAGCAGATCCTTGCCATTTGATTGGAGGATTGTCCGTCACGTGATAGCAAATAAACGCACCATTGCACGCTACGTCATTCACCGTGCATTTTTCGTTCCATTCACCGTGCATTTTTCGTTCCATTCACCGTGAATTTTTCGTTCCATCCGATTTGTTCTATTGCACGGTGCGTATCACATCACTGCGTGTGCGTGTCTTTGATAGTGCAGCAGTCAGTTACTGCACGGCACATACTACGGCGCCCGCGTGTCTCAAAATACGCGCACTTAGTCACTGCACTGTTAACTCCAAACAAAACGGGGAGAAAAAGGAAGGGGTGTAATGTAACAATTAAATATTGTACGCTTTGTTTATTTTGAAAGTTGTATCCTCCAATCAAAATGACAAACAAATACTTGGATGTTATATAAAACAAATAATGAATGTTTTGCATTCATGCAATAGTGAGAATATTTTCATTCGTTGAAAGATGGATTGTTCCATTCAACTCGGCTCCGCCTCGTTGAAAAGAACATTCCATCTTTCAACTCATGGAAATATTCGCACCATTGCACTCATAAACATTCATTATTTGTATAATAATACAGTACTATTGCGTTATATCGCCGAGCAGTACGGCGATACAAAACATGAGGAATAGGACAATATGAGCCACCTTATGTTTAAGATGGTCACCATTTCGTTTTATCCTTGTATAAGTTAAATCCCGATACTACAGTTATAGTATATAGGCTGAGATAGAGTTGACTGCTTGTTTGGTGCATAATATTACGTAGACGCATGCATGCAGTAGCCCGATTTTACATTCAAAGCCGTATTATATTAGGCCAGGCATTTCTTGGTTGATGAATTTTGAATTGGGGTCCTTGGTTGGGGTTTCTTATCTGAGGGACGACCTTTGAAGGGCCGCGATTGAAGAACCTTGGTTGAGGTATCTTGGTTGAGGGACCTGGGTTGAGGGACCTTGTTTGAGGTACTTTAGTTGAGGGACCTTCGTTGAGGGACCTTCGTTGAGGGACCTTCGTTGAGGGACCTTCGTTGAGGGACCTTCGTTGAGGGACCTTCGTTGAGGGACCTTCGTTGAGGGACCTTCGTTGAGGGACCTTCGTTGAGGGACCTTCGTTGAGGGACCTTCGTTGAGGGACCTGGTTTGAGGGACCTGGTTTGAGGGACCACAGTTGAAGGACCTTATTGGTAAAGGGACCACAGTTGAAGGACCTTGGTTGAGGGACCTTGGTTGAGGGACCGCAGTTGAATGACCTTGGTTTGGTTGAGGGACCGCAATTGAAGGACCTTGGTTGAGGGACCTTGTTTGAGGGACCATGTTTGAGGGACCTTAGTTGAAGGACCTTGGTTGAAGGACCTTTGTTAACTTGGTTGAGGGACATTGGTTAAGTACGAAAGCCCAATCGTGCCACTGAAGTATATATTATCAGCGGGAACTAATCCGTTATAACGAATTAATAATCCGTTATAACGAATTAATAATCCGTTATAACGAATTAATAATTCGTTAAAACGAATTAATAATTCGTTAAAACGAATTAGTAATCCGTTAAAACGAATTAACAATTGGCCCACCTCCATGATGCGACTGAACAGCCGAGTGCGAACTGATGATTTCGGATGCGGATAGCCGTTGACTACAACAACGATGAGTTATGGAACTTTTCGGCGTTCCTGCCATATACGAAATCATCAATTCGGACTCGGCCGTTCAGTCGCACCGTGGAGGTGGGCCGATTGTTAATTCGTTTTAACGAATTAGTAATCCGTTTAAACGAATTAGTAATTCGTTATAACGAATTAACAATTGGCCCATCTCGATGATGCGACGTACTGTACGGCCGTGTCCGAATTGATGACTTCGGTAGTGGCTATGTGGATATGGCCGGAACAACGGTCGGGCACTGCCGCACAGTCACACCATGGAGGTGGGCCAATTGTTAATTGGTGGGACTGTGCGGCCGAGTCCGAATTGATGATTTCGGCAGTGGTTATAATATGGCAGGAACGCCGCATCCGAACTCGGGCGTACTTAGTACGTCGCACCATGGAGATGGGCCAATTGTTAATTCGTAATAACGAATTAGTAATTCGTTATAACGGATTATTATTTCGTTATAACGAATTATTATTTCGTTATAACGAATTATTAATTCGTTATAACGAATTATTAATTCGTTATAACGGATTACTAATTCGTTATAACGGATTATTAATTCGTTATAACGGATTATTAATTCGTTATAACGGATTATTAATTCGTTATAACGGATTATTAATTCGTTATAACGGATTAGTTCCCGCTGATAATATATACTTCAGTGGCACGATTGGGCTTTCGTAGTTAAGAGTATTTTTCGGTAAAGTTCAAACAGATTTTTATGAGAAAGTTTTTAATATTCATCAGAATGTCTTTTACAATGTCTCCAACAGCGGCATGTCGTGTATTTGATATAAACAAAGGACATGAAATAAAACATGATTTCTGCTTTTCGGTGAACTTGAAACAAAATTGAAGATTCTTTAACGTTTACTTACTAGTAAGAAATAAATAGTGTTGAAAATGTTTGTGTTTTGTTAAAATAACCTGACGTCCGACAATAACAAACAGCATCGGTACCATAAGTTGTACTAAACAAATTTCAAATTAAAATTATATTTCATTTTGGATATTACAACCAATTCTATACTATATCTAAAAAGCTAGTGGTATAATGCGTTGATGAAATTTTTATTTGCAAACGGAAATGTCTTTCCTGACGTTAACGTAAATGAAAGCATTTGAAGTAGAAAGACGTATTTATGTTGTTGCTGTAAAAAAAAGGTTCGTGGCGTTCTTTTGATCCTTGAAGGTTGTTGCGGCAAAGGCACATTGGATGGAGGCCTTCTTGATAGTTTGTTTTGCTTGTTTAGGCAGGTTATTAGAAGGTTAGGGTTACTGTACAATACCAATGAATTATTTAGTTGTGCCTATATTTGTAGTACCAGGCAATTAAGTCCTCAGTGTGTAAGATAAAGACAGGGCTGGTGGACGGAAACGTCATAGAATAAGCAGATTGTGTTGAGTGAACTGTACGTAGTGTATTTTGTTGTTTTTCTCGCTGAGTGTAAACATAATTTTTCTTGTAACTCGAATGCATATATATTATAAAAAATATTTATTAAGAGCATATTATCTTGGCACAACTGTTCTTTATTCAAATTTTACTGCCATGTGGAAAACAAATAAACTGATTTAATATCATTATTTTGTTTGAAAGCAAACTTTGGCTCTACATATTTCATTATTTTCCTAAACACTCGTCTATATGCCTACAGCATAATAATTCCTAAAAACCACATCTCCATCCAAAACCAAACGGTACACGTGAGGTTGATAAACAAAAAACAAACTCACGTGATATTTTCCCACATTGGTCCTTAAGTACAGTTGTAGTTTACAAGAAAGACAACCCCAAGAAAAACAGTCTTTGCCTGGGATCGATTCACGGTTGAGTGTCAAGGAGAACATCCCACAACCAGCGCAACAGATTCGTGGACTTCACAAGTTACCCACACCCTTGGAATTAGATCCACTGCACTACGATTCTCATCAAGCAGCATTAATAAAATACACGCGAGACAAGCACTTCGTTGTCTAATCTTTCACAGGAACGTAACAGAAAAGGGCACAAGATAGGATTACAATAAACACTCAACTGAACGCAAATGAAGAGAGCATGCAGGTACAAACCGCGCGGCACCCAGAAATTATCAGAGTGGGCTGAGAAATAGATTGCGCCTTTAGGCGGGTGGGTGGGGGATGGTGTTACAAAACAAAACACTAGCAGCAGCACACGCAGCACAGAACAACAGATTCAGCTCCTTTTGGTAACAATATCCAAGTCACCTTCATTTTTCACCCCGACAACAATAACATTACGAACCAAAAAAAAAAAAAAAACATGCCTAGCCTGGGTGGGCGGCTATTACAGAGTTGTGTAGGCCGATTCATTTTGCGATATTAAAACCATTTTCGGTCCAAAAAATCCGCATGTGCGCAAACAGGTGCCAGACTGGACTGCACATTGCGTTGTGCTACAATTTTGGATCGAGAACAGCATCCGGTAACCACGTGACCAATGAAAAATGGTCCCTCGACATAGCAACACTTCCAATACACAGTTCTTGGCTACTGCGTGCAATGCAAAGAACTGAACGATTTTGAAGAGGTCCGTTTTGAAGAACGAAACACGTCACAGCATTCAATGAAACCCTCTGAAACAGTTTTACGTGCGCCAGTGTTTAGGACGACGACTCGACGTGAATGGTTGATCGTAATACGTTGGGTGCGAATTTTCGTGCGAATCGATTCGCAGAATCGCGTCAGATTTCTAGGCCTTAATTACCCTATGTAGGCTTCATTTTACAACAATAAATTTGAAGGATACCCTGGATTGACAGTAAGGTTTCTTTAATGTATAATGCAAGTGTTGTTTCTTCTTGATTTTGTTTTGTTTCCCCCAAAAAGAGACGTTTATGTGTGTGTGTCATATGCCGATCGTGTGTTTTTAGGCGCCGATGACGTCAAGGGGTCATTGCATATCATTATCATAGATAAGCAGTTTTTGACTCTCGGCTGAAAAAGCCGCACGGAGAGGTGCATTTTCGACTTGAATTCTTTATTAATAAATGCAAATGTTATGTGTAAAATAATTATTAACCGGTAACTACGATGTATATTCGACCATAAAAAGGCATTAAGTGAAATTTTGAGAGCATCCTTTAACCGCTCTTTAAGATACACATGACGGTTGAGTGGCTCTACCTAACGAGGACCTTTAACAAAAGTGACCCGATTGGTTTAAAAGACCGAGTACGTACTCACTTCGCTTTTGTGTACAAAACCAAGGAATGTTGCTTTAAGAAAATAAAAATTAATAAAATAACATAAATAGAAATCGACAAAATAAAGCCGAACATTTTATATTAAGAGAACAACCAAAAGTCATTGAGTTACCAGCAAACTTCAGTTTGTAGGTCTATTCTTTTACTGCGCCATGAGATGCCGGTTTGAATCAAACTACACACTCAAATCACCATGGGGATATTTGGGCTTATGGTTCACAAACAGGGCCAACATTTCATCACCCGCCCACATAATATACCATTTTTAAAGGGGTTTTGTCTGAATTGTAGATTTATACCGTAGGACCCCTTTTTATATAATTTTTGAGGCGACACATTTCTGGACAAATTCGTAAGAAATATGCCATTAGCCACTTAGTCACAGCATGGATGACATTATTTTGTCTTATGGTGTTCTGAGGTACCATTGACTTCAAACAGGGCCACAATTATATCACACGCCCATCATATACCACTTTAACGGGGTTATGTCTGATTGGTAGACCAAATAGGGCCCCCTTTTTAAAAATATAGTTCATGCGGTGACACATTTCTATGTATTTTAAGATTTCTACGACTTTTACAAATGCGTATGGATTATGTGCCCTAGCCACAGTCACAGTCATTCCATTGGACGGGCACACACGGGAAGGACTATAGGTTAATGAATACCAATGTCCTTGACGACAATGTTCAAGCCACGGAATAACAAAAATGTCGACTTTCACAAAGCTGAAGGAGGCGTATCATCGCCACTGCGCAGCTGCAAAGCCTTTCCCCGGAAACTTGGTTTCCCAACCCATGTACGTCAGTTGGGTCTGAAGAACCTCCATGAAAAATGCATGAAGGATCTGGCGGGAAATCACCGCCTCAACTTTCCATGTGTCATGTGACATCGGGGCGATAGCCGGAAGTGGAGGCTCGCATCTCGCAGATTTCGAAACGATGGAGGATGCTCAGTTCGCTCGCTCCCCAAGCGTAAGTATTTCCAAGATGACCAGTGTATACCCGCGGGGGATATTATGTAGGCCTAGTTTACGCGGTGAAGTGCATGTTAGGTTACCTAGCCTGGCGGATAAGTGGACTGAAAAACAAACTCGTCATTTGGGGTCGGATTGGACTCCATTGGGCAGCTGCTGTTGCACTGTGTATGGACAATACCATAATCCAATGACAAATTTATTGTTCCCCCTTAGTTTTCTATATAAGATGAAGATACCAATGACAACATTTATCAAGTAGAAAACATCATCGCCGCTGAGGAGAAAAAAATATATACAAAATAAAATAGGTATCAAATAATAAACCACAAGGGAAACTGACTGGGTAAATGTTTAAATGATTTTGGGTTGAACAAAGAAAAATTGACTAGAGCGGGATTTGAACCAACGACCTCCGGTTTAACGTGCCGGCGCTCTACCAACTGAGCTATCTAGCCCTATGTTGGCGGTCTCCCTATTTTGTCAATATCTTTGTTCGGGGGGTGCCAGTCAGAAGCCATACAACCGTAAACTGCCGTGTAGCCAGGGATTACACCCAAGTATACGATACAACCTGGGAAGCGGCAGCCAGGGGATCACCTTAAGGGGATGCGACTTTTTATATCAGATATCAAATAATAAACCACACGGGAAACTGACTGGGTAAATGTTTAAATGATTTTGGGTTGAACAAAGAAAATTTGACTAGAGCGGGATTTGAACCAACGACCTCCGGTTTAACGTGCCGGCGCTCTACCAACTGAGCTATCTCAGTAAAATACCAACTGAGCTATCTCAATAAAATAGGCGAACACAAAAATGCAAGCAAAACCAAAACCGAAACCTACGGAAACGTTAAGGGGACACTGTGAACAATAAAAGAAATACATTTTTGTTATGACTTATCTCATAAATGACTCAGTACAAGTATAGGCCTATGACCTAAATCTCATAATTATAATTTAACATATGGGCCCAAGTCATAATTTAAAAAATTTCCAATCAATTTACAAGAGATATAAGTATATTATGACTTTCATCCAAGTCATATTTTATGAGATGAAAGTCATAATTATTACGTTAGAGACCAACTTGATGAAACAAGTAAAATAAAATGTCGAGTTTGTTCAAATACCTAGTGCCGGCAGTTCACCAAATGCAAGTATCAATTTGGTAAATGAGAATAAAAAAAAAAAGCAAACGCAGTCTTGAAATCCCGCATGATAAAGATAGAAATAAGTTACAAAGGAACAACCACAAACAAACATAGCAAGTTAGTTGTCTAACATGGAGTTTATGCACCCACGCTTTCGCAGAAACAAGCCTACAATCATCTCAAACATTTTAGGTGATATCAACTTCACTTTAAATACTTTCACCTTTGAAAGCTTAGAGGGACACGTTGCCTTGGATCGGACGAGTTGGTCTATAAAAAGCGTTTGTAACCGTTTGTTATAAAATGCATATGGTTAGAAAGATGTTGTAAAAAGTAGAATACAATGATCCACACAAATATGCCTCGAAATTGCATGGTTTTCCTTTTACATCGTCGACTAACACGGTCGGCCATTTATGGGAGTCAAAAAAGCAAAAAGCACTATAACGATAGTGAACACTTGATATGATAAACCACATTTCCTCCATGCCTTTTTACTTTGTTTTGCACTACGACAAGAATGTCTTCACACCTTCGTCAAAACGGGGGGATAATGTAAAGGTGTCTTTTCCGGGGCGATTTCACCTACAGCCGTTGACCAAACGTTTTGTTCGTGATTTATCAGACATCGTTTCGTTACACACACAACTTACTGTGTATGCGGCCGATCGATGTTCAGTCAGAGACAATTATAGACTGGGGCAACTTTTTTAACTGTCAAAAGCGGGGGAAACCAGTACCTTTTGTGAAATGTTGGTAACCCCCTTGACTTGAAGACAATGTACAACATTTAAGTGTAAAGCCTTGCGTCCTTTCACCAGGCACCTGCCGAATGCAATTAACACAGAGTAGATACCACAGTGACGCCCGAGCCACGAAACAAAAACGATACCGCATTTTCTTGGAGGATTAATGGAATGCAAATGTTCAACAACCGATGTTCTACAACTCCTCTAAGCTGAAATGTATGTCAATTTGTTCAGCTATGGCGAGCGAGTCGGTGTTCCCATCCGAAGCACAGGGCCTTGGACCAAATCCTCAAATTAGAACCTGTAACTCATTTAGCTGGGTTTATTTATAACGAGGCGATGTGACCGGAAAGCGCATCCCGACGTCAACAAGGGCGATTTCTCCTTTACGCTTTGCAAGCTATACCTGTCAAATTGTGCGAATAATTGGCTGTGACCTTGTGACGTCAGAGGCTCCCTCCACGTTCACGGTGTGCATCAACAGAGTGCCGTTTGCTTGAATTCTTATATAAAATAGTCAAACGAACAAAACAAATAAAATCAATAAGCCCTTCATCGGAGCACATAACAATTATTTACTGTCACAGTAGGCCTATACCCGCATACAATAAGTGTTTTAACAAGAAATTTTATTTGGCAAATTATACATTAAAATGTATATTTAAACTAGAAGAAAGAGCAATCATCCAACCGAAAGAAATCAAGGGTATCATCGCCAGCAACCACACAAAATGTATGTCTTGCCGGTTATTTAAAAGACGGTTTATGAAAGCGTAATTAAAAGAAAGCGCATAATTAAAATGAAGTATGTAGTGGCGTATCGGGGGGCGGGGAGGGAACCCCCCTCTCCACCATGAGATCAGGGGGGGGGGGGGGGGGGTGCACAAATGAACGGTTTGATACATAAATAGCAACACCCTCCTCCCCCCACAAAAAAATATATAAATAAATGTCTTTGCCCACGTTTGCCCCCAAGTGTAAATGTCTGTTTTACGCCACTGACATAGTGCGACATTGGTTTATCGTTCAGGTTCGGATTTTGTAAAGTACATTGTATCTTTCGCCACTGGTTGTCAACAAACTCCTATGTCATCCAAACTTAGAATCATTTTCATGGAGTTACGATTTTGAGAAGTAAGACAATAAGCATTAAGCTTGTGCTTTTTGTCACACTTGCGATCAATCCGCTCAACCCAAACAAGAACCGAATTCCCTAGCACGTGCAGCCGTTTTCGAAAGTTACACTTTTCAGTTTGGAAAAACGTTCCTTTTGTTTCTGACCGTTACTAATCCATGCATCTAAAGTAAAAACTGCACCGAAAAGTCAATTTGCTTGTGTCCCTCAAAGCATATAAATTGCACTCATTATCGGTTTAAAATAGCACAATGTTGACCCTCCGCCCCACACACCGTAAGATAAATGTGAAAACAAAGTGATCATGGTTGAAAATAATTGCAATTTGTATACAATACTCCGTCTCTGCCCCAAAAATGTGTCATTAGTTTTCGCCACAGTTACTATTTACATACCAACCTATTACCTAGGCTATTAAAGTAAAGCCCAATGGTCGGTACCCCAGTGATTGATGCGGACCGAACAATAATTCAAAATTCACTACTACAAAACAAAAATCTGCTGGGAGACGTAAAAAACAAACTTAAACTTAGAAAATGAGACAGTATAATGTCAGATACATTTGAAGAAAAACACTTAAAGTTAATGCAATATATTGAGGAAGACAGTAATGAGAAAACTTTGGCTGTGGTTTTGAGCTGCAATGATAAACCCGCAGCGAATATCTTAGTATTGATTCCGTACTGTACAAAGGTCCAGTGAATCTTCCGCGTAACGTAATTCCGTGTGTTCAACATGTCCGCTACAACTTTATCACCAAAAGCAAAGTGGTGATTAATGTTAGGCCTAAAGCAACAACTAATAAAATTAATATATAATACTTAAAGATTTATATGGATTTTTGATTTCATATTTATTTACATTGCACTTTCATGAGATAGTGTTAATTGGAATAATTGGCTGTATAATACCAATTACTTACTTAGGCCAAAACAATGGAATGGTCCCATCCCCCCCCCCAAAAAAAAATATATATATTAATAATAATAAACTTTATAAAAAAAAATAAAAAATAAAAAAAAGACAAACACAAAAAACGAGAGCCTATCGTGAAATGATCATCTTAATTTGAGTTAATTATGATATACCAAATATAAATGGTGTGAAGGCTCTTTTGCATACCCATATATTTATTTGCATACCCATATATGTATTTTCATAGTTTATGCATTAAGTTTAAAGCACACTCTGTATGTACATCATACAAGCAAATGGGCATATCAATAAAATAATGTCAATGTTTTTACTAATCGGTTATGAAATACACTTTTGCTTGCGCATATTTTTCCGTAGTACATGTATATATATACACTTATATACATATACATGAAATGAATTTATTTGTGTTGTACCAAATATTGACTCCAAAATAAGTTGATTTCATTTAAGGACGTTCTCTTTCGTCACGTTGAGTTGTCCTTGTATAGTTCTGCGACTTCCTAAGATTACAGTAAGCACAAAATTTGCTTACCACTAATCAGCTTAATGGAACTGCAGCCAGGGAACCTCGTCCTACTGGATTCAGTTCCTATAGCATGGTGACGCCATCCCAAAATGATCTCAACTCAAGCCAAGATTAACCAAATCAGGTGGTCAACCATGGTCAAGTGGCTAGGCCGCAGGACTCGCACTCACAATGTTGTGGTTCGAATCCAGCCAAGCTAACCGCTGACTTCACAGTGGCTAGAATAAATATTTTGTTCTAGTTACTGAATCATATTTTCTTTATTTTTGCAATGCATAATCATAGACATTAAGCCAATGTTTTTTATAGCTGTTGCCAGCTTGGCATTCATATCCCCTTGTGGGAGCTTTGCCGAGCCCCCTTGTTTGGAAGATCATCTGAACAAACAAACAAAGTGCAAAATAAGAATGGCAATCAGTATGTATGGTTTGTATCTTTTGGCTGGTAAAGTTGGCTAACTTTTGCTGAGCAAAAAAAAATCCATATTAACAGCAAGTTAGTTACCAGCCATTATGCTGTATAATTATCACTGGTTTGATTGGTGCTGTGGGCCCAATATCCTGGCTCTGCTGACTTAAGCAAAAACTCAGCCGTTACAGTCAGCAAAAAATTTGCCCTTACCTTTAGTGAAAAATCGGATCTTAGGGAAGCATAAAACATCTGTGATTAACTTAGCGTATTTCACAGGTTAGCAAGGATGTTTCATTTGTGCATGTGCGTAATCACATCACTAAGCATTCTTTGCTTACACGGCTAGCACAGAAATTTGGCACTTGCACTGTAAGCAGAGAGTGGTGACCGTAAATGCAGAATTCTGCGTTAAGCAGAGCCATGAAATCTGCCCAAATAGATATCAGCTTACGAGCTTGATGGATTTGAATGGAGGTGTTGATTCATGGTATGGCCATCATATCCAGCAGTGCGTTGATCTTGACGTCCAGCCACTGTGTCTGCTTCGGTCTGAGGTTCAACACCCAGTCCTTAGGTAACTTCTTGTATCCACAATGGCAGCCCAAGACGGCTCCAGCTACACTTGCATTACTTGCACTATCCCTCCCAAACATCACTAGCTTCGTTATGGACTCTCTTTGGTTAAAAACAAAACAAAAAGGGCAAATTAATGGGATTGTAAGACTGCATTCAATCAAACTTTTATTATTATTACATTTTTATATCTTTCTGGTAATGAAGCCAAGTGACTCAAAAGTAACACTGTAACCATTAGACCTGAGATACTTGTGTACAAGGAATATCATCACAAATTACAGTCTTACATGTGGAAGGAAAACCCACGTAGGGACTGAAACCCCAATCGACATGCTCTTGCATGTCTCTGGTACGAGATTCAAACCAGGGTCCACAGAGGTGAAAGGCAGGCGAGAAATCACCGAGCAAACCTGAATGACACATTTCAGGCAGAAAATATCTTTGGAAAAGATGCTTTGAGCTCAAATTAAATGCAAAATAATGCACTAGTACAGAATAGCAGGTTTTCCGGATGTGCCATACATTCCCTATAAATTATTCTCCCTAAAAAGAAAGGAAAAATAAGAAGTATATATCGGCATGCCCTGGGGCTGGCTCAATCCCTTCCCCCTTGGGTGCTCCACTGGATTGAGATGCTCATCTACTGAAAACCGGAGCACCTTTTAACAACTTGAATCATTACTAAATTACACATCAGTGATGAGTACATGTTTGCTTGCCTATCCTCTCACATGGTTAAATAGACCTAGGCATAATTTCAACGGCATTGCTCGCTGTAATATTCTGCACTCATGGTGGCCAATTCCTGCTTACACTGTTGCTGCCAAATTTCTGCCCTAGCTGGATAAGTGAAAGAAGGCTTAGTAATGTGAAGTACACACTCATGCAAGCAAATACTCTTTGCTAACCCGTGAAATGCGCTTAAGTTAAGCGTGTATTTTATTGCTACCATAAGCATCAATTTGAGGCCTACAGTGAGCAGAAAAAGCCATGAAACTAGATGACATAATCTCTGTGCTTTTCCTAGTCCTGTGGAAGACAACAATTTCCACAGACCTTGGGTTGAGTTCAAAGCCCAAACCTGCGAATCCATAGAGATATACCATGACCGATACATGACAGAGGGCGTGTTCCTCCAAATGTTCTCATACATTAGGATTAATACACAATACTCCTCTTGGACAGAAGTACCCCCACTAAAATCCTCCTGAGATTCCCAGGAACAAAATGAAGAAAAGTTGTTATCACTACCACAATAACAATCTTTTCCAGTTAGCCAAAGAGCCACATGGCCAAATAACAGCACGTACCACAAAAGTAATGGGGTTTAATTTCAAATAGAAACGATTTTTAACGGTGGTTTTCCATTTGAAATTTAAACCACTAATTTTGGCTTGCCCATGCCCGAGAAAGGTTGACTTTATAAGGAAAATATATAACAGAATGTACAAGACTCAAACGAAACAGCCCAACTGTTTTACAAAATGACCATGTCGTTCCTTTTCTCCTGAGTTCTTTAAAACCATCCTCTGTCTCTCTGTTGAGTGGTCAATCCAACATGGATTTATTATTAATTTTGCCATTAAAAATCAGATACATCTGTAATTGATCACTCTCGGGGGGGGTTACATGTTTAGTTATTCATTAAATCATTAATAATAAAGTGTGGCCACTTATACAGTGCATATTACCACGGAGTCCTTTAAGAAAAAACAAAACAATAATCCTTAGGTAACAGGCATACTTAACCCATTCCTAGAATTCACTAAACTCCCTCGGAATGGTACATTCCTAAACAATTTATATACAGCGCAAACGAGTTTATCAAACACACTTGAATCATCGCATCCTGTGAAAATCCCTATTTATACTCCTAGGCATGGGGAAGCAAATAGCGGCTTAATTCAATGCTCGAGGATACAATCACCATAGATGGCATGCTAGGGATTCAAACACCCGAACAAACTCAACCATTATCAAACCAGAACCTGAGTCTAATCAAAGCCTTAGACAAAGTTGTTGCTCTGCCCGGTTGTTGTACATTTGAAGTAATTAATGATGAGTAAATGATGAACAATGATGATTCTTTACCTGTAAAAGAAAAACCTGCAAAAAATAGTTAAAGGCCAGCTGTTTCGACCCTAGCAGAGTCTTTCTCAAAGGATGAAAACAAAAGCTGCTTAGATATCAAGTAGCACCAAGCACTGCCATTACTGCAGTGGTATCCAACAGAGCATTGTGAGTATTTCAAAGCTAATGTTAAATTGCTCAACTTGCAGTTTGAGCAAGTGCACATGGCATTACTGCAGCTTGTTGGGCTGTCAATTTTACTGGAAAATTAATGTTTAATAAGGATAAAGCAGGAAACTGAACAGATCTAAGAAGCCTTGTGGAGATTTTAAAAAGTCCAGATTGAAGAGGGTCTGAGTGATAAATTGTGTTCTTGTACGTACCTGAAAGTAAGTCCAGATTGAAGGGCGATCAGTGCAGCTGATAACGGTTTGAAGGTGTAGCTGAACTTGTTGGGGTGAAGCTTGGACCAACTGAAAATTATTACAAATCAGAAATGAGGGATAAGGCGAATCTGTCACTAAGCTTTGTCATTGGATGAATCATTGGGATTGTCATTGCTTTGCCACTAAGTTTGTCCATTTGATTAGCATGTCAAAGAATATCTCTGAAGTTGTCATTAGACAAACATAGTTGTCATTGCGGAATTTTGTACTTTTTGGATTGTTGTGTTTATTCTTTTAAAAACATAGTTGAAGACTTGGCTACCTGTATGTTGGAGTGTCCCCTAATGGTCTAGGGTAGGGGTATCAAAACTTGTAGTAAAATTCGGCAAATTTGATGTGTTTTTCTCATTTTCATAAAACAGAAAATGCTGACAGCTTGTATCACCTTTTGAAATCATTCAAGTTGCAGAAATCATCAAAGTCTTGTAGATGGGACGGCTCTGTCAGAAACCTTCTCCCCGCTTCGGTTGCCATGGAAACAATGGAATTGAGAAATGGTGCCTCCAGAGATGTGCACAGGCTTTGGTTATTTTGGAGAAGCAAGGCGATCAGGACGGACAGAACAACACAGCTTGTTTGACATCTGGAATAGAAATTTGAATTGCAATTTATTCTCTATGGAACTCGATAAGCCAATAAAAGTTGGGTTTTATTGTTATGATTTGTCGTCATCACAGTTTGTATGTTATATAATCTTTCCTCACAGTAGACTGGATTACAAATACACAACTTTATTGGAAATATCGGTTGGAAAATTTCAATTTTGTTGAAAGTTAAAAGGAATTATATTGTTATATTGGTTGCATCCTTTTATTGCGTCCTTTTTTACAAAAAAAAAACTTTAAAAAACAAACTATGCTTTCAATTTCATAATAAAATAAAACTTTTTACAGAACTAACTACATGTATGGTTCCGTTTGAGTGCATTAACTGCTAGCATCTTTTACAAAATGAGAATTAAAAAAACAAAAAACAATTACACGATGCTTTCATAAAAATTAAAACACAACTTGTAACAGGTACAATGTTTAATATACTGTATTTATTCAAGGTGGGTGCAGCAACTTTATTGGCAGTTTTCACCAAGTGTCACTCTACAATTATTAGAAAGAGTGAACGTTTTTAAATTTAATAAATAATAATCTTACTTATCTTACTGGTCAACAATAAGATTAAGTTTTACAAAACCACTTATACATTGAGTTGAGATTGCAGGAAAACACATTTTCTTTGCGGAAATATTTTAATATTTGCATGGAATGTGTTTATGTGGCTACACACCAACTGCAGAGTCTTGGGATGTGACTTCACCCCCATCAAACAACAACAACAACAACAACAACAACAACAACAACAACAACAGCAACAGCAACAGCAACAGCAACAGCAAAATAAATAATTGTTTAGCAACTTTCAGCTGCAGTGAACCATCTGATTAGTCCATCAGAGTTCATCTTTTAAGAGCCTTCAGTCTGATTCTAATTTTCATTCTGTTCATTGACCTCGTCAATTTCTGTTGGGCTATTCTTCACAATTGCTCCGTATATAAAAAAATTAAAAAAACAACAAGACAGCCCAAATACTGTAATCATGCGTACGCATTACTGCCTTTCTTAACTTGACAAGACTGTTTTGATTTCATATCTTCTTAATTTGTAATTCTGAAGCTACATATAGGACGGCCACAAGTGAGCTACTATTAAATAGCCGCGGAGCAATGAATAATTTCCATGCATTTATAATTGTGTAAAGGGCAAAAGCTGGTCAACAAGGAAACCTTGATGCCGGATAAGTCAACAACCTATTTGTATTCAAATCCACAAATATTGCACCATATTATTCTGCCATCTTTATCCTTCGTAACATGTAGGAAAAACCATTTAAATGATAATAAACCACACTGATTGACTTCCCATGGATGTGTACATGAATTTACATATGGACTGTACAGAAGTTAGTTTGAGAATAATCTGCATAATCATGTACTGTATACCACAATTATTCAAGAATATACATTAGCAGCTCAGATGGATTAAGTTTTCATGGTCTGATTCAAAAAGGTACATTGTATGTTACAATCTACATGTTCTAAATACATTAATATTTGTAAAACTTGATCTTGCAAAAAAGAATGTTAAGGTAAATAGAAGGGGGTTGTTTGCTACGTGATCAGAAAAAAAGTGGGTTACGGTGTCCCAGTATGGCCAATGTAAACTGCTATACGTGTTAATAATGTTCATTCAACTCTTCCTCTTCAATTAGCATTGAAATGGAACTGGACTGAGCCTTGAAACTCAACAGACACTTCACCATCAACATAACTATGAAAACCAGAACAATAGTCATGATGACATCATCAAGTGTTATTTACTTCCTATTTCTTGAACAATCTAAACGTCATTCAAATATTCAAACATCAACTGATGACTTCAACTTCACAATCTGGAGACAAGAGCCATGAATTAATTGTATCTTGAATCATCAATCATAAATCATGAGTCATTAACATCATTCATGTATCTTTCTGAAACCCGCATAACTCAGCGAGTTTGGGTGCGAACCTTCAGTCAATTTGCAATTTAAATCATGCTCAAGTGGTCTGTGTTCCACTCGAACACGTTTAGTTGATTAATTTGTCAAATATGGCGATCCAATAATGCAAGTACGTGACAACTCAGTTACTATGTATTGGCTTGTAAAAAAGAAAACAAATTGCATAATATAGTAATAATAATTATTTTCCTAATGATTGACATGTTTTATATTGTCAAAAACCTATCATTTATTTTTAAACCTCTACTCTAAGAGATTTACTAAAACTAACTTTTGTGTGTTTGCAAAAACTTTCTCATTCACATTCCTTACTGCCAACTTGAAAAAGTGATGTAACTTCGTGAGTTGACTAGAGAAACAGTACTCTGGGGCTATGTTGATCTAGTTGGACTAGCTAGACAAGCCACACAGACATCTAGATCTACTATGGTTAAAGGCGAAGTACATGTATAACTTTGGTTTTTAAAACCGTTTGATTGTTTTAATCCTATCTAAATGTAGATGTATACAATAAAAGAAACCCGTTTCAATTTCACTTCAAAAAGTGGTCGTGTTTTTGAAATATCACCGAAAATCCGGAGGGAATTTTGTACGTAGGAAGAATCATCCCCAATAGGAATACACAATCTGAGAAACATTTCCGACAGAAATGTTTCTCAGATTCAAATTACATAACCATATTTCTTCAAAGTGAAATGTTTCTCAAAATGCTTTATGCTATCGAAAGCTGCTGTAGGCTTCTAACTTATACGTTTTTATTGCCATTACCAAACGACTAGACTTTAAAGGGAAGTTATACAACTCTATCTAGTCACCGACACGTTTGACAACTCAACGTTTTGATCAGTATTGTAACGGACCAAGCGGTTGAGTGCGCGGGGTTGCCAGGGAGTGGCAACGACTATGCAATTTTAGAAACGCAAATTTACTCAAGCAACAAAAATAACCCACACATAAAATTCAGGAAATCCAGAGGGCCCTCCGTTTACTGCAGAAGGTTTAATAATTAATTAATAATAAAGAATGTATACAGGAAAACATAAAGGGCTGACTGAAATAAGTAAACTAAACATTGGATAGAGAATAATTATAATGAGTGGTGCTAGGGGGCTGGTGTGGCTGCACAAGCGTGCCTTCAAAAATATAACATGCCAAAAAGAGAGAACGAATCGAAAATAATTTGGTAACCATACCTGAAAGTAATGCACAGAAAAACAAGGTTGCCTCCAACCCTTCCATGGTGTTGCTTGGAATACACTGGCCAACGCCCAACTAGCATCACTCAGCTTTTATACCCACAGTTTCTGCCCGCATGACTGAACCCCAAAGAAACATTATGCATAACAAGAAAAGAACTTGGCTAGTCAAAGAAACACAAAAGAAGCACCTAATCCTTAGGAATCCATTCAGCCAACCCATTAAGGATAAAAGAGAGGTTTCTGATGGCCCAGCTGGCTTATAGTCAGCAACCACAAAAGGCCATTCATTACAGTATGCTAACTCTACCTGCTAGTAAACTACTTTTTCAGTCTGATCTTGGTATGCTTTTGGTAATGACTCTAAAAAATTAATGGCAATAAAAAATTACTTGGTTAGAAGCCTAAAGCAGCTTTCGATAGTATAAAGCATTTTCAGAAACATTACACTTCGAAGTAATGTGGTCAAGTTTGTTAGTTTTTATGCCCCACAATTTAAATCTGAGATACATTTCTGTCAGAAACGTTTATCAAATTGTGCATTCCTATAAGGGATTATTCTTCCTGCATGGATGTATTCGCTCAGATTTTCGGCGATATCTCAAAAACGCGACCACCTTTTGCAATAAAATGTTCACAGGTTAATTTGATAGTTTATCGTTTATATCAACATTTATATTGGACTAAAACAATGGAATGGTTTCAAAAACCAAAGGTATGCTTTGCCTTTAAACCACGGATTCTTCTCTGAACAACTACAGCTCGTAAAGAGAGATCATATACTTGATCTCCGCAAACCTCACTTGATTGTATTCCCACCATGCAAAGTTCCAAGTCCTACATTGAACTATATGAACAATGGAAATGTACCCGGTATGTCGGCTCTGCTGCCACCTAGGACCAATGTCACTGGCTGCTTAGCAACTTTTCGTGCTAACAAAAGCACAAAAATTTGCTTAAGCGTAAGCGCATTTTACAGATTAGCAAGAAATTCAGTTAGCCAGCTTGCGGGTTCACCATGGATTTGCATTGTAACGTTATTGAATTTATACAGTAAGCACCGGAAGGAATTAGCATGCCTTATCGTGTGCTTACGGTTAGCAGCGCAATGTAAAGGAAACTCGCGCTGTAAGCACAAAATGAGCCGTTAAGCAGCTCTATGAAATTTGGATCTGGCATCCTAAGGCTTTCTATTGTTCTAACTCAAGCTGAAGCAGAATCAATTTTGTTGTAACAGCAGGCTCAGACTTACCTTGGATCAAAGTGTGTTGCCCTGCAAATCCTGGTTGTATTGTTGGCGACCTCCTTCAGATTATGGAATTGTGGGACACCCAAAATGGCCGCCCGCACCACTGCAGCATTGTCTGCCAGATGATCGCATGACTCTGTGTCTAGATGGTCATGTGACCTATCCCATAATCCCTGGGAGACTCCATGCGGATCGCTGCTGAATTTTGCATTAGAGAGCACCTGAAGGTTGGAGGCAAAGAAGATATGAGTTTTTTTAAACAGTCAATATTACACTTTAACACCCATGTGGTTTAAGCACTGTATACTCAGTACTTTCCCCGAGTCCTGCTAAAATAATTCCACAGGTATATCACAGGGTGGGATTGGAACCCACGACCAGTGCTGCCCACGACCTTTGCCATTCTAGAGTAGAGCTAGTATTTCTTGAGAGAAAAAAATCACATAGTGGCTTGGAATGTACAACAAATTCATGCATCCCTCCTCTAAAATGCTTGCTGGGAATGATTTGAGGTACATGAAGTATTGTGTAACTTGAGTACTAGTATACTAATAGTGTACTGCTTCACGTGCTATGGTATACAAATATTGACTGCTTCGAGTGCTATGGTTAAAACTACGACTCCCGAGGTGATCCCGTATGACGTAAATCGGCCATCTTTACAGGCAATTTGGAACAAACAGTCATGCGTTACGCGTGAGAACGGCGTGCAGGACGCGCACATTTCACCAAACTCATTGCATGATTGGTTAGTGAATGACGCGGCTGCGTTAATAATTTGAGCGCTTGACGCGCCTGCATGCCAAAATGCGATTTGCCCGTAAAGATGGCGTCTACTGGGAACTATCTATATTTAGCTGTTTCGCAGCGCAGCGCAGCGAAACAGCTATTGTTTTTGTTAAAGTTCTTATTTTTTTATTTTTTTTATTTTCCTGTTTCAGTAAAAAAAGCTATTGAGATAACACACACTCGTTCTAAGCGGCCTTTTGCATAGTTTCAAAAGAGCAATTGCAACGAAACTTTCAGTGATGAAAGGCATTGGTGCAAGGAAGGTCCTAAAACAAATTCGTCATGATGACGTCATCACCTGTCACGTGACATCATCTTAAAGGTTTATATTTTAAATATTTGAAAATCTGTATCAAATCAGCCACAAGAGACCGTAGGTTTCTGTTTGGGGGATTGGGTAGGGATAAATTAGGTCTTCATTTTATTCAGTGTGCGTGACCTCACGCGACCTCTACTTCCGGTCGAAACCGGTCAAAACCGGAAGTGCCTTGTAATTCAAAAGTGCTAAATGTTATGAAAATGCTTTCAACAATGTTAGTGTCCGGCAAGGGTGTGCAGTTAAAAAAAAATACCGATGACGTCACGATACACAAGAGCGCCCTCTAGCGGCAGTTGGAAAACTGTTCAAAATGCACTTTGAGAAGATGTGTGTGGCGAAGTTTTTTGTAATCGCTTCAAAATTGATACACATGATGACCGTCAGGCAGCCAACATACGTATGAAGTTTTAGATTGATGACGTCATCAGGGGTCACGTGACGTGACACTAAAGGTGCACTTTTTGAAGTCGTATATCGCCAAAAGTATAGGTCTGATCTTGTTGAAACCTGGCAAGTCGTTAGATAATGGCAAGTTCCTGTCAAACCTGTAATGACGTCATGATGACGTCATCACACGATTTGTTATGATTTTTTAATTTTTTGCGCCTTTAAGTCAGAAATTGCTAACGGAACATGATTTAATCCAAATTCTTTTTTTATCAGGCTTGATATGTCATAACTGATTCGAAAAATAATTGACGTCATCATGACGTCATCATTTGTCAGGTTATATTACCTTAAAGGTACAGTTTTACAAGATATATAGACAATGAATTGGATCTCACAAGGCATTCAATATTGCATTTATTAACTTGATTATGTACACACTACAAACTTTCATATTCACTTGAGTAATTTGAAAATATTATTAGCGAAACAGCTCTGCATTTGTTCACAAATGCAAATAAGTCTAGTTGTTTTATAGCATCCCTCACATTTCTGCATACTGTATTGTTAAGTTTTAAGAGACCTGTATGCTACAATAAATCAAACCAACATATGACTTATTTTCAACACTATCGAACATTTGTTTTAATCATTAGTATTTTTTCTATACACCTGAGAATTATAAAAACACTACAAAAATAGTGATCAAGTGGAATGGGTCAGTAGGCTACTGTCTACTCCTGAAGCAACATTAATGTATGTGAATGTATACATTCATTTTAATCCATGTCGTCTGGGATGATGGGGTTCTTGTGCTGTATAATGCAGCCTTTCCCAAAGTTTTTGTCACCATAATCGCTGACTGGTTTGATCTATCAAACGCTTTAACATAGACAACATCCATTGGATTGGTTTCACTATCCTTGAAATGTCTTTGCAGACCATAACCGATTGCTTGTAATTGCTTTTCTTGCAAAAGACATTGCTTGATAAACCTCCTTGTAAAACCTTCGTAGAAAAGTATCTAATTCTGCTTTGTTCAACTTGGCTACCTCACACAGGGTTGTGTTTCTGACTTAGCAGTATGCTATAGCGTTTTTTGTACTCTTCTATGTGCTTAGCAAATTCACTAAGCAAGAAACTCCTTCAGCTTGTCCTAAGGAGAGGAGGGTTTTCCAAAGTCATCTTTGAATACTGAATCACAACATGAATAGCAAAACTGTGCCGTATAAATAATACACAGTAAAGAAATCCAAAATGGTTACAAACATTTTTAATCCTCGTACATGTAACATACAGATGTGCATTGTGCATGCACAGATACACAACTGATTGGGTTTGAGGTAGGTAAAACAAACGTCTAGGTACCATGAAGCTGCTTTCGCTATGGGTATAGTACAATAGTCGCTGTGGGTAAAGTACATTGGTTGCTAAGGGTAGAGTACATTGGTTGCTACTGGTATAGTACATTGGATGTTTATGGATATAGTACATTGATGCTATATGGGTATAGTTCGTCGCACTGACTTACGTGGCTTTCTAGTAAAAATAACTCATACCATGTGATGTGCTCTAAAACCTACAACAAGGCAGAGTCTTTGTAAGGGGGTGTTTGAATAGGCGTTATTCATGGTCTGAAAGATGTGATTGGAGCTTAGAATATGTAGCAGCCTAATCCGATGAAGGCTTTATGGAATAAATTATGTAGCAAAACCTTCAACTTCTAGTCTTCCCTCTGAGACCGATTACACTCCGAGGTGCTCCTGTTATTTTCATTATCTTTACTGTCCTCCTTTTCTACTTTAATGCAAGATGTCGGATTATGACTTGATGTGTGTCTCAACCTTGTATTAGCCTACTATGATACCAGGAAATCATACATAAGCAAAAGTGTATTTCATAAATGATCAAGAAAGGTTTTTGACAGTGTTCGTGAAGCGCTGACAAATAAGTGTGCAATTTGCTTTTTCTAATGACAATCAGTGGTTATGAAACAGACACTGCGCTAAGAGCAAAGATCTGCTTACACATATACAATTGTAAGCATTAGTAAAAAGATCACGCTTATACTTCAAATAGAGTTAATCTGCCGTAAATGTTGTTCTGAAAATTTCTTGGAAAGAGTTAATGAGCGGGGAATCAGTCACAAGCAGGAGACATCCTGTTTAGATGCAGGTATGACATTTAAGCTTATTGCACAATAATTATGGGGTATTTCACAATAGGTACTAGCGTTTTAAAATGTGTATTTAAACATTTAGTTGAACGAATAAGTAAACAGACAGACCATCATCTCATCATCTTCCTGTACTGTACAGAAACCTCCTTAGGAATACACTCACAAATGTGTGAGTGTCTGTGTCCAGTCTATATTTTCTTCAAAATTATCAGCGTAATCCCAAATAAATAGTACTTCTATTAAGCTATAGGGCCTAAATTGGCATCTCTGTCTATGAATTTTGTTTATTTATAGAGTAAAAAGTAGTTTAAATCTCACTTTTCAGCATTTGTGAGCTTGCCACCTTTCACATCAAATTGTGAAAATGATTGTGTGTGAATTACAATCAGACAAAATTGTAGAACAAAATTATGCTTACCAAAATAAGGTTACCAGCCAAAATAAGGTTTCTGCACGGCATACAATTGTTAAGCAAAATTGGCTGCTGAAGCAGCTCTATGAAATTGGACTCTTGAAATCTACACAACACTAACAGAAAGGTAAGTTAAGTTAACGCTCCAAGCCAAAACCAGGCACTTCCTGCCACAACTCCGAAAGCTGGCTTTAATTGCAGGCCTGGGTTTTTATCTTTGAGTGGGCAAGGCCGGTTTCATTTTGCAAAGGCCACTTTCATTGGAAAATCTTTAAAGTCAGATGGGAAACCTCTGAAGGGGAACCAAGGCCCAAGACCAGGGGCAACAGAGGCCATGGCCTCCATGGGGCTCTGTGTAATGCCAGACCTGTAACAGATGGGAATTATTCATTTCATCCGGCTAAATACACAGGGAAATTTATTTGTAATTTGAATTTAGCTGTACAACTGAACGGTTTCAGAAATAGTCCCCTTCCTTATCTAACGCGTATTCTTAATTCTGAATAATTTCATTGGTTTTGGCTGACCGCTCATAGATGGGGTGCCTTCTACTGCTCACATCAGTTTTTTCTTAACTAGTCTTGCTTAAAGGCACTGAACACGTTTGGTAATTACTCAAAATATATATTATCATAAAAACTTACTTGGTAACCAGCAACGGAGAGCTGTTGATAGTATAAAACATTGTGAGAAACCACTCCCTCTGAAGTAACGTAGTTTTTGAGAAAGAGGTAACTTCTCACTAAAATAATAAAAGACTTCATGCATGAAGCCTTTTATTAGCATCTGATGAAAGCACACAAAATTGTGCAACAAGGGTGTTTTTTCTTTCTTTATTTTCTTGCAACTTCGATGACCGATTCAGCCCAAATTTTCACAGGTTTGTTATTTTATGCATATGTTGGGATACACCGAGTGACAATACTGGTCTTTGATAATTACCAAACGTGTTCAGTGCCTTTAAAGGGAAGGTGTACGTTTGGTAATCACTCTTAAAATTAATGGCAATAAAAACCTATTAACAGCAGCTTTCGATAGTAAATACATTTGAGAAACATTTCAAAGAAATGTGGTATATGTAAAAAGATATCAGTTTTTATGACCCAAAATTTGAAATTGAGAAACGTTTCTCAGATTGTGTATTCCTCAAAAACGCGACCTTTTGAAGTGAAATTTGCCCAGGTTAGTTTAATTGTATATATCTACATTTAGATTAAAACAATCAAACCGTTCCAAAAACCAAAGGTATACTTTGCCTTTAAGTTAGTTGCCAGTTTCTAATATCTGGTTTAAAAATATTTTTTAACTTGCCCTTTTTGGGGAGTTGGGGTAAGGGTCATTTTTTTGTTGGCAGTTTGTAGTCGCTTTTTACTATTGCTGTCTTTCATGTTTTTATAAGTTGTACAAATCGTGTAATTCAGCTTACAGGCTGTGAGAGTAATTTTTTTTTACAAAACCTACTAAATTTAATTCAATTAAACACACTAAAAGTTCTACTCATGTCAGTGGTTTCTGTATTGTACCTTGAGCAACTCTTAGTGGAATTGTGCGAATAGTAAATCCCATTATTCATTAATCTTTCAAATAATACCTGATAAGGGACTTTAATGCAAGCAGTTCCCACCCATCCATCACATAGAATGTTAAAAACATCACATCACATTGATGTCAAGGGGAATGCTGATGTTTTAATTTCAATATATTTTAGAATTGCCTGATTTTGGCGTGGGTCGCCACACTTTGTCTTGGGGATGTGTGTCTGGCAGTGCGCCTTATCCTAACCCAGAGTGAGTCTGCACTTTAATGGAAGATGAAGAAGGAGGAGGTGGATGGGAGTGATTTTCATTTCAATAAGTTCCCTTTCTGGCAGCATTAATAAGCACCTTCATGTAGCTGGAAATGAACCAGACAGATTCTGTCTTGCAGCTGTCTGGAAGTAACCGAACAACTTTCAGCCAGAATGCAACCTCGTGTGCAATTGCATTGTACAGTTAACATTTATACAGAGCGTCTGGAGACCCTGTGCATCTCAAACAATTTTTTATCTTATAATCTTTGGGTGAAATTCAATGAATAAATAACAAAATAAGCCAAGCATTGCAATAACACTTTTATAAAAGTTAAAGACAAATTAACCTTGAATAACCTTGAATAGTGGGTAAATAACCGTGTCTGTATGTACATGTATGTATGTTTGATGACCAGGGGGAGGTGGAAGAAAGTCATAATGACGTGGAGCCAATTTCATAGAGCTGCCTATGAGCAAAAAACATTGCTTAACAATATCCTGCTAAGCAAAAATGAGCAGGATACCATTCATAACGGTACATGTTGAATGGTCTTTTGGCCGGTTACCAAATTCTGCTAAGCATAATTACTTTACTTTTTGTGCTTAAGCAGCTCTATGAACTTGGGCCCCTTTGATGATTTACACATTGACCATGTGACAACAAAGTCGTATTGTTCCATATCACCATAGGTCAAATGATGTTGTGTTTTATGGTATGGAGAAAAACTGCTTCACACTTCCATGCATTAAACATGCATTCAAATACACTTCTTTTTTAAGTAAAAAAAATTGAAGGTTTTCAAGAAAATCAATATTGTAGCCTGGTGTTAAGCCTATAGGCCTACAAACGCCCTTTCTTTGTTAAACACTTCCCTGTCAGAAGGACCCAAGTGTGTTTCCAATGAGCGAAATGACCATTTAAACATACACACACACATGTGCGCACGTTGTGACCCTGTAAATCAAGGACTTATCTTTGTTCACCCATTGTTTGGACTTAGTTGTTGTTTTTGTTATTTCCCCATTAGTTTTGTACACGAAAGTGAAGCGAGAACAGCCTCCCCTGTCAAAACACCCTCGGTTTAAATTCAACAGGTAGACACCCCATACATACATGTACATACATGGCAGTACACACATTCAACAATACAAACAAATTGTCATACCTGTTACAACAGACATACATTTTAGGCCTCAGTCTTATTCTGGAAGCCACTGGACATAAAGTCTAAACCTGTACCAATCCTCCACTAAAACACTGTCCTCCAGAGAAATATTTCAATCGCAAAGCACCTTCATGTAGCTGGAAATGAACCAGACAGATTCTGTCTTGCAGCTGTCTGGAATTAACCGAACAACTTTCAGCCAGAATGCAACCTCGTGTGCAATTGCATTGTACAGTTAACATTTATACAGAGCGTCTGGAGACCCTGTGCATCTCAAACAATTTTTTTTCTTATAATCTTTGGGTGAAATTCAATGAATAAATAACAAAATAAGCCAAGCATTACAATAACACTTTTATAAAAGTTAAAGACAAATTAACCTTGAATAACCTTGAATAGTGGGTAATAACCATGTCTGTATGTACATGTATGTATGTTTGATGACCGGGGGAGGGGGATGAAAGTCATAATCTCTTTCCCAATACACCCATCTTTGCTAAAAGCTCTTCTATCAAACACTGTACACATTAGCGGATTAGGTACTGTTTGTTCCAAATGCTAATAACTGAGGATTTCCTCACTCTATTTGTTGATTGTCTTATTTTTAGATTGGATAATTACCATTGCTTGTCTCATTTCTCAAAAACAGTATGTCATTGCTAATCTCTTTTAAGCTAATTTGAAGAAACGTCTTGTAATTGCTTTCAATATAACAAATCAAAGACACCCTTGCTTTCAATTGGAGATCTACAAAGTCGTGACAAATGAGGACTTCAGACAATACAAACATTGACTTTGCAAGAATGGAACAATGACAGCTTGACAGAAATTCTGGTGTATGAGGGCGCTATTCCTACTCAACAAGGAAAAGACAGTAAGAAAAAAACAACAACAACAAAACCAACATTTGCCGGATTCATTTTTGATTTGAATCTGCGATAGAAATAAGCTCATCCACCCTGTTCCTAACAGACCGCACACATCTGTGACAATTACCCAAGCAAACTTTCATTCCTGGAATCAAAAGTTAAAAACTGGATGCACTGACCCATATACGAACAAGTAGCACAGCCTGAGATCAAAAGTGTTTGATTTTTCCGGAGGCAGGAAAATTGGAGGGCCTAAAAAAAATCTTGTGGCATAGGAGAGAACCAAGGCACAACTCTTCTCACATATGGCCATAGCAGGGAGTCGAACCACAGGCACAGTGTATTCAGGGAATGTTTTCAATCACTGTTTGAAACAATTAGACTCTCATATACCTGAATGATTGATGTGTTTATCAACCATAAACTAGGCCTAGTGCTTCATTGAGGCAATTGCCTCTGTTGGTCGGGTCAGGGGTCACTGCCCTGGTAGCCCTTTGCAACGTTCCAAAGACACCCTTGCTTTCAATTGGAGATCTACAAAGTCGTGACAAATGAGGACTTCAGACAATACAAACATTGACTTTGCAAGAATGGAACAATGACAGCTTGACAGAAATTCTGGTGTATGAGGGCGCTATTCCTACTCAACAAGGAAAAGACAGTAAGAAAAAAACAACAACAACAAAACCAACATTTGCCGGATTCATTTTTGATTTGAATCTGCGATAGAAATAAGCTCATCCACCCTGTTCCTAACAGACCGCACACATCTGTGACAATTACCCAAGCAAACTTTCATTCCTGGAATCAAAAGTTAAAAACTGGATGCACTGACCCATATACGAACAAGTAGCACAGCCTGAGATCAAAAGTGTTTGATTTTTCCGGAGGCAGGAAAATTGGAGGGCCTAAAAAAAATCTTGTGGCATAGGAGAGAACCAAGGCACAACTCTTCTCACATATGGCCATAGCAGGGAGTCGAACCACAGGCACAGTGTATTCAGGGAATGTTTTCAATCACTGTTTGAAACAATTAGACTCTCATATACCTGAATGATTGATGTGTTTATCAACCATAAACTAGGCCTAGTGCTTCATTGAGGCAATTGCCTCTGTTGGTCGGGTCAGGGGTCACTGCCCTGGTAGCCCTTTGCAACGTTCCAATAGAAATTTACATTTTCTTCATAAAGGTGCCGTTTACAAAGGGAAAACGCCTTGGTGCCCTTGCTCTTACAAGAACGAAGCATCAGGCCTGCCTAATTCTACTCAGTTCTTACTCCCTACATCACGCAAAGCTTCAATATTAGTTGCATCGAGTTGTAATGGGAAAGTCCCACTAGTAGAGTCAATTTTAAATAGGACGGTCAGTACACCTAAATATTTAGACTTGTAAAGTCTTATGTCATGTACAGTGTATGTACAGTAATACTAATACCATTTCATCCCTGGTCTCTTCATTATGCACTGTCAATGACCTGGAGCCAATTTCATAGAGCTGCCTATGAGCAAAAAACATTGCTTAACAATATCCTGCTAAGCAAAAATGAGCAGGATACCATTCATAACGGTACATGTTGAATGGTCGTTTGGCCGATTACCATATTCTGCTAAGCATAATTACGTTACTTTTTGTGCTTAAGCAGCTCTATGAACTTGGGCCCCTTTGATGATTTACACATTGACCATGTGACAACAAAGTCGTATTGTTCCATATCACCATAGGTCAAATGATGTTGTGTTTTATGGTATGGAGAAAAACTGCTTCACACTTCCATGCATTAACCCTCCTACTTTTGGCAACATTTTCAAGTGAGTTGACCAACCATTTGAAACCATTCAACTGCCAAGGTTGTGTATGGTGGCACAACTGTGCACAGAACTAACTGTGTACTATGTACATGCATTCCCTCATGGTATCATATTGCAGAATGGCATAGCTTATCTATCATTCAAAACCACAGTGAATGGTATTGAATGGTCAGACAGCAAGAGGGTTAAACATGCATTCAAATACACTTCTTCTTTTTTAAGTAAAAAAAATTGAAGGTTTTCAAGAAAATCAATATTGTAGCCTGGTGTTAAGCCTATAGGCCTACAAACGCCCTTTCTTTGTTAAACACTTCCCTGTCAGAAGGACCCAAGTGTGTTTCCCATGAGCGAAATGACTATTTAAACATACACACATGTGCACACGTTGTGACCCTGTAAATCAAGGACTTATCTTTGTTCACCCATTGTTTGGACTTAGTTGTTGTTTTTGTTATTTCCCCATTAGTTTTGTACACGAAAGTGAAGCGAGAACAGCCTCCCTCTGTCAAAACACCCTCGGTTTAAATTCAACAGCAGTACATACATTCAACAATACAAACAAATTGTCATACCTGTTACAACAGACATACATTTTAGGCCTCAGTCTTATTCTGGAAGCCACTGGACATAAAGTCTAAACCTGTACCAATCCTCCACTAAAACACTGTCCTCCAGAGAAATATTTCAATCGGAAATTCTGTTAAGATTCAAGGAATTAGCATAATTCAAGACCCCATAAATTTGTGTTTCCTATAAGTTTGGGCTGCCCTTTCAAATTGAGCCCTAAATACAAACATACAAAAGAACACTGACAGTTTTACATTGTCTTCCCTACGATAAGACCATGGCGTGGTTTTACAAGGATGTTATATAGGGTCCTACTACTTTGCAAATACTCGGCAAGCATAGCAAGCGTTTAGCCATGGAATGAGGTGCATGCTGGTCTAGATTTGTGACAAATTTGGTCGATAACTAGACCAACATAAACCTCACACCATGGCAAGCGCAAGCACAGTGAGTATTTGTAAAGTACAATGTAGTCAACTGTGACTGAATCCCCTTTTCTAAAAACCAATGATGTACTTTCCCTGTCAGCTTCAATTACTGCTGCTTGTATGATTCAATATAAAGCACAGCAGGGATAGCAGTAGCATAACTGCTACTTGTGATGTAGACAATGATCTTTGCATCAAGCTACATGTATCAAGCTAATGTACAGCATTGGTGAAGGAAGATTCTTACAAACTTACTGAAACTGTAGGGTTCTATTCCATAGAGACAACAAGCAATACTTTCCTAAATACTGTGGTTGTGTATACAGCAATCCTTCACCGATCTTGAACTCTTGGTGGCAGCAGATACGCCTCCATTATTGCGGTGGTACCTGGGTGGTACTGCGCTGCCTAGCGACGGGTTTAAGGGTTGGGCTACACGGCGATCATCTGATCAGTCACGGGTTATTGGACTTTTACTTTGCAAATCGCTTAAACCCGTCGCTAGGCAGCGCAGTACCACCCAGGTACCACCGCAATAATGGAGGCGTATCTGCTGCCACCAAGAGTTCAAGATCGGTGAAGGATTGCTGTATACTTTGCAGACTTTATAAAGGTTGTGTAGGTTTGTATCACACCCGAATATTTTCACAGGGCTCAGAAAAGTACCAAGTATACTTTGCTTTTACACACAGTGGTGTAGGGTGCTTTCTTACCAATGTCGAGTTCACTCGATGGTAAAAGCCGCGGTATTTGGGAAAAAAGCCGCGGTGTTTGGGAGTCTGTATTTATTTTGTTTGGCGCCCCCTGTTGTTGAACCTTATATGGACTGGTAGCTTGTTTACCATGCTTTACAATGGTGTGTGTTGTATAGGGGGTCGCCATTACGGTTTTCCGAGAATAACAACATTGCATGCAACATTACGTCCAGATTTCACGCTTCCGTTTTCCCGGCAAATAATCACCAGCATGGCTGTTCATTACCCAGAGGTTTTTGTTGAAATATTTGTCGTTAGAAACTCTGAATTGGAATCCGAAATATCTGAAGAAGAACCTAGTGAATATTCGGATGAAACTCGTGATGTTTCGTTGCAAGGCACGTACGATGATGACAGCAATCCTTACGATATACCGCACCGGTAGCTGGACCGAGCACTTCAACGCCGTGGTCTTGGGCGTGAGCTCGGCGGGCCTCGACCCATTCGTGCCGAATGAGGTGGCAAAGGACATGAAGATAATATAAATTGGACATCTTATGAAAGGTCATTTCATAAGCTACAAATTGTATGTACAAAGTTTTTCCACTAAAGTATGTCTTCACAAAGAAAATAAAGATTGGAAAAAGTGAACACCACTGCTGAACACTGCACGTTGCTTTTTGTGTGAAAAAATGCGGTACACAGCAGCGTGACCCCTATAAAAAATGCGGTATTGAAAGGGTTAAATGGATGTGGTATCTGCTGCTATTCCTGCTAATATATAGGCCTGTAACTGGCCTCTAGCTACCGACAAGCAAGGTGGTCTAGTGGTGTGGCATCTGCTCTAGAATTTAGCAAAGGTTGTGGGTTAGAATCCCATAATAGTAATATGCCCGTGGATCTTTCCACAGGACTCAGGAAAGTACTGAGTAGACAGTGCTAGACACATATCGGTGAATGGGTAAAACAAAATAGTAGTCTTTATAACACCCCTAACAAATTTTCTGCCTTTTCATTGGTTTAGAGCGCGTCACATGATATGTCTTAGTTTTACTAGAAACGGCGGCCGTGTGATAGTGCATCGTTTGCCGTGTGATAGTCCGACGACTATCACACGGCGTGCAGTACCTAGACGTCTTTTTTACCCACCTCGAGCCCAATCAGTTGTGCATCTGTGTATCTGAAATGCGCGTACGAACGTTACGTGTACGAGGACGATAAATAGTCTGTTGGGGTGTTATGGTTAAAACTACGACTCCCTCGGTGATCCCCGGAGCTGCGCCGAGGGAAAATAGAACGCTCCGGGGTTCACCGAGGGAGTCGTAGTTTTAACCATAGCACTCGAAGCAGTCAATATTTGTATATTATCCCCAATGCAAATATATGTCACTCAGCTGATTTTCGGGGTCTGTAAAATGTCTGCATTTCAAATTTTCTTCTGTTCGAGATTTTGATCGCAATTTGCCCTCTCTCATTTTCTTGTTCACTCCAGAAGCACAGAGTATTATTGGTACAGATGTAACGATGTATATCTGTGGAGGTAAACATGTTCTACTCACCTTAGCGACAGTATTGCTGAAGCCAGTAATCCCCCGCTTGTCTCCTAACTCTGGAAAACCATGCTGGGTCCAGTGTTGAAGCCGTTTTGCAAAATCCAACTCGTCGACGACCCCTGCCCAGTGGAGTATAGAATCCAACACCAAAACCTGAACAAATGGAAACTGGTGGAGTTAAGCCTTTCTGCACTATACCCTGCTTGAGCTCTTATGGCGACTTTTGTCGCCCAAGATAACACACAAAAAAACACTCAAGCCTGAGCTCAAAGGCCATATGTTAAAAGCTGTAGTTTTGTTCACGTTATTTACCCAAGCTTACCATCATTGGAAAAGAGAAAGATTGGATCTTTCCAATGTTGGTAAAATAAAATAGAGCTGCTATTATTTATTTATTTATTGATGGTTTATTAAAATTGCACTTGTAGCCAATGGCTAAATTGCGTCAATTTTTACAATAAAAATGTAAGAAAATTACACAAATCAACATTAAACAATAAAAATGAAATCCTTAAACAAAAAATTAACAAGCCTCAAAAAACACAAAAGACCAACTATACAGATAAAATACAGGGAAAAAACCCTGCATAAAGACAAAGCAGTCACCAGCAGCATACACCAATAAAAGAAACCTAAATTATTTAATAGACAATTATAAGCACACCATGAAACAATAGCAATCAATCAAACCAAGCAAATGTTGGATCATGCCCCTCGCATTTACTTCAAATTGGAGTGGGAAGATCTAAAACGCCAAACATCTACGGAGCGCCATATGGTTGTGTACAAGTGTTTGGGTTTATAGAACACAATGGGGAAACAAAGACAAAGACCAATGGTGTTTATTGGCTGATTTAAATGATTTATGAATTATACGACAGGAAGATCAATAAGTAAGACAATTGTTACTCTTTATTATGTTCTAAAATGAAATTGTCAAGGTAATAAAAGAGCTTGTAAAATCGAACTTCAAACACAAGCTTTCTGTTGTGTGAGAATGTGTGCTTCATGCTCGAGTGGTCAGACATGTTGGCCGCCAGCAGTTGTTAATGTCAAAAAGTATTGGTTTTATGGTTGAGTATATTCATTTCGATCAACTTGTTTTTAAAAAAAAAACATCAACCTCGACAAATATAATTAAATTAGTTTCAGTGGAAAAACAAACAAATTGTTTCTGATGCCTGATGTAGTTCTTTATAAACTGATGTCAGGAGTATAACAATGCTTGATAACTATCAAACTATTGCTAAGTTTGACCAAAGTATGCAGTACACAGGATACCCAAAAGGGGGGGGGGTGCATTTGTTGAAATGGTAGCCTCATTAGCCTCACTTTCAAATCAACCTGAATAGTGCAAATTCACATTTTAACTTCAAATCACTATATTATGCATATACTCAAATATAAAATAATAAAAATATATTGGAGTCTTATACAGAGCACCTATCCACCTAAAAGGTGCTCAAGACGCTGGAACAAAGAGAAACACTTTTTAAGACAGGTATTCAAGTTTTGTGAAATATGAGACCCATTTATTTAGCACCTCATAAGGGTTTTTACAAGGTGCTGCGGCGCTTTCTGGCAGCCACTGCCAGAAACACAACACAAGGGCAACTGGGTTCTATCGCATGCATTACACAACACACAGGACCTACAGCTTTACGTCCCATCTGAAGGACGAAGCAAGTGTCTCGTTTATGGACACAAGTGTCTAGAGCGGAACTCAAACCTACACTCTGCTGATCAGAAACACCAGAGCTTGAGGCCAGTGTGTAGACCGCTCGGCTATAACATGCCTCTAGACTACCTAGGCTTGTTGTATTCCTTAGAAAGTTAGTTCAGAGATTACCAATAAAGTGACCAATCAATCTTTGTTAACAACTAACCATTTGGTCAAATGCTGTTGTCCAGTCTCCTTTCTCCCACTGCAGCCTGTATTTGTCAATGATGATGTCTTGGTAGGAAAGGGCGCCCTCGTTGTAATGAAAGCAACACTCGTCTGCACTCATCTGAGCTGTACTAAGGCCAAGGGCGTCTCCGATAGCTGCTCCATACAACAAACCTAGACGAGAAAGAAGGCACAATTTAAACTGTTTTTTATTCATTCAGGCCACACTCACTGATTGGAATAAATACTTCAACATTACTGGAATTAAAGTTGATCAACCATTTGAAAACTTCACAGCACATGCACAGAGTGTGTTTGGTGGCACAACTGTGCACAGAACTGCGCTCACAAAACGTTATCAGATTGCAAGCTGATAGAACCAAAAATTCAAACCCATAGTGGGTGATATTGAACGGTCAGACAGTAGGAGGAATAAGAAGTACAAATTACAGTTCATCTTTCCTCACCTACAATCTTGTCTTTTAGTTCATCAGCCTCGAGTGTTGTTGCATCCAATGGGGGTCTTAAAGGTGTTCGTATTCTACTGGTTGTATTCGTTGTTTCTGTTTGCTGCTGAAGGTACTGAGCTCTTGCAGAGTGGGGGTTGGAGACTGCTGACTGTAAAACATCACCTGCAATGTTAAGAGCAATGCATTGGTGACAATTTGTTTAAGAGAAGTGCCACGGCTTTGAGGCAAGTCGCAATTATTTCAAAAACCAAAGATTGTGGGGTAGATGTAGATGGAGATGCTGAATGGAAAGCGGGAACGTACTAGAATGACGAAATTCGAGAAGGACCAAGAAGGATGGATAGGACCAGAAACTGCATCTTACACACCTCTTGCTCTCTTGAAGATGTTTCCATGTTCCGTCGTTTCAGTTGGAAATCCATTTTTACATTGTTTCTTCAGGAATCTCAAGATGGCGTCAGATCCCTCGTTGCATAATGACTGCAGTGGGACGACACATCGGTTATTTACTGCTAAGATCACCCTCAGACTCCTAGACTGGCCAAAGGAAGGTGGTAAGACAGTCAGAAAGTTATCGCTGACGTTCAGCTTCGTTAAAGACTCCATGTTGCCCATTGTTTCGGGTAGCATCTCTAGTGCATTATGGGATACATCCAGCCTCTGCAGCTTGACGAGATGCACAAAAGACTCTGGTAATGTCTGCAATCGATTGTGTTGTATGAGTAGTGTCTTAAGATGGAAGAGTAAGGCAAAGCTTTCCGGGAGGGTGGTGAGACGATTGTGGCTGAGGTTGAGATGGGACAGATGGGGGACACGCATGGGAAGTTCGGTCGGTAACCGGTAGAGCAGATTGAAGGAGACGTCTAAGTGCTCATAAAGAGAGATGGAATCCACCAACTCCCAAGGAAGCTCAGTGAGGGCACCAGGTATGTCCTCATTGCCATCAACATGCTGCCAAAAAAGAAAAAGAAGAATGTTTTTTCAATATGGAGAAATCTATTAAATCTCAAAATAGTAACAATGTGTATTTGTAATTCTGCAAAGATGGTCCCAGGCTCTAAGCAAATCCAACTCAAGGCAAAGGAGTCATGCTTCGACCTTTTTACACATTCAAGCTATCCACTTGCCTATTAGGAGTTTGATAGGTCTTCAGAATGCCAGTACCGACCCTTATTATTGCTTTTTGTTCCAAAGTAATACAAACCAGACATTTTATTTATGTAAACATTAGGTAAAGTTTCCCCCAAAAAGAGCATTTAATTGAAAACTTAAAGTCTCTATAAGAATGTATTTTCAAGGAACACAAAATCCATGAAGGCAATAGTCCACATCACAAACTGCAAACTTGTATGACTATAACAGTCACTTTTAAATAGCCCGAGACAAATCAAATTAAAATTTGATAGTTTCCATAATCTACGGATGTGTTTGAATTGATGAATTCAGTAGTGGCTATGGCTAGAATCTATAAAAAAGGTTAATTTTCCAATGTTTTTACTGAGTGCCAAACAGCCATAGCCGTAGCCGAAGTTGCTTGATTCTGAACACAGCTTAGGCCGCATCCGAATTAGCGGCTACAGCTACAGCTACGACTGATGCTAAGGGTGTTGCTAAGGACATCCTGTATGTCAACGCATGATGACGCGGTGATCCAGGTGTAGCCGTAGCCAAAGCCACCAATTCAGACACAGATTACTCAAGTAGCAGACAAATGGCTAAGGAGAGCTGCATCATCACAGGTACCATACCTTCTGATATTGCTTCTGCGTGATCTTCCCTGTCAACTTGAGTTGCCTCCTCTCGTCTGGTCGGACTGGAGGAAGGTCGTGAGTCTCCACATTTCCCATGATGCTCCACATACACTGTCGCAAAATGTTGTTTCCACTTGCATTGCTTGTAGAAAATATCAAGTTGTGGAATATACCAGGAGGCCTAAAAAACTAAAGGGTCTTCTTGATGACTAACTCTTGGTATGAATGTGTCCTCTCTGGAGAACAAAATGACAGAAACAAACCTGTTACAGACAAAGTAATAATAATAATAATAATATGGATTTATATCGCGCTTTATCACACCCAAGGGCGTCTCAAAGCGCTCATTATTACCCCTGGTCACTGGCCATTTATTTCATTCCTTAAACCATCTCAGCTCCCTGGGGAGTATACAGCCTGTGCTGCAATATATGCGCTACTAAGCTAAATCAATCACAAGAACCATCTCTGCCCTCACAGGTACCCATTTTACCCCTGGGTGGAGAGAAGCAATTATAGTTAAGTGTCTTGCTCAGGGACACAAGTGTCACGATCCCGGGACTCAAACCCACACTCTGCTGAACAGAAACACAAGAGCTTGAGTTCGGTGCTCTTAACCACTCGGCCACGACACTCCATAGTACAGTTACAGGAATGGCAATTATGAGAAGAAAACGATTAGATTAGTTTCAAACTGAAAGTTCATGACTTAGAAAATCATACCATTGTCAATCTGCCAGAGAAATATTTCCATCTGAAAGCTCACTGATTCTAAAGTTCATACTAGATAGTACCAATCCTCCAGAGAAATAAATCCATCTGAAAGATCACTGATTCTAAAGTTCATACCAGTACCAATCCTCCAGAGAAATATTTCCATCTGAAAGCTCACTGATTCTAAAGTTCATACTAGATAGTACCAATCCTCCAGAGAAATAAATCCATCTGAAAGATCACTGATTCTAAAGTTCATACCAGTACCAATCCTCCAGAGAAATATTTCCTGAAAGCTCACTGATTCTTAAGTTCACCAGTGCCAATCTTCTAGAGAAATAGTGCCATCTGAAAGCTCACTTATTCTTCAGTTCATACCAGTACCAATCCTCCAGAGAAATATTTCCATCTGAAAGCTCACTGATTCTAAAGTTCATACTAGATAGTACCAATCCTCCAGAGAAATAAATCCATCTGAAAGATCACTGATTCTAAAGTTCATACCAGTACCAATCCTCCAGAGAAATATTTCCTGAAAGCTCACTGATTCTTAAGTTCACCAGTGCCAATCTTCTAGAGAAATAGTGCCATCTGAAAGCTCACTTATTCTTCAGTTCATACCAGTACCAATCCTCCAGAGAAATATTTCCATCTGAAAGCTCACTGATTCTTAAGTTCATACTAGATAGTACCAATCCTCCAGAGAAATAAATCCATCTGAAAGATCACTGATTCTAAAGTTCATACCAGTACCAATCCTCCAGAGAAATATTTCCATCTGAAAGCTCACTGATTCTAAAGTTCATACTAGATAGTACCAATCCTCCAGAGAAATAAATCCATCTGAAAGATCACTGATTCTAAAGTTCATACCAGTACCAATCCTCCAGAGAAATATTTCCTGAAAGCTCACTGATTCTTCAGTTCATACCAGTACCAATCCTCCAGAGAAATATTTCCTGAAAGCTCACTGATTCTTAAGTTCACCAGTGCCAATCTTCTAGAGAAATAGTGCCATCTGAAAGCTCACTTATTCTTCAGTTCATACCAGTACCAATCCTCCAGAAAAAATATGTCCATCTGAAACTGAAAGTGAACTCTGCTTGTCTTCCTAAAGACGAGCAGAAGTGACCATGGCAACTGTTGGAACAACTCCGAGACTAAAACCAATCCTTACAAAAGAGATTTACAGATGGTTGTACCTGCAATATTTACGAGTAATTAGTTGCTTCTTCATTAGACCATGATTAGACCCAGTAACTGAGGTGCTGTACTGTTTTAGCGTGCCAGCAGAGCTCTGTTGTTAGACTGTGTTTCAGCTAGCCCCACTTGTGTGTGAATCAAGGATTCAGCTTGGCCACACAAGTGGGGCTATGTTTCAGCATGCAGCAACAGATACCAACTTTTTTTTTAAAGAGTACAGCGCCTCAGCTACTGCAGTCATGGCAGTACTGGGTCTAAATCTTCATATGAAATTTGACTAGTAGTAGTACTAGTAGTAGAAAAATACACAAAAGATCCCTGTTACTAGAGTTAGAGCAAGAACCGGTTTTCTTTGTTTTCTTTGATGAATCTACAGGACTTCTGTATCAGAGCTATTCTTCAGCTGTTTTAGTGTTTGGTAATGCCATGATGAATGATTGGTAGAGCCCGTACTGAACTGCACAATTGATAGAAGAATGTTAACTGCCATCGTGGTCAATTGGGCAGCAATTTGTAGTGGTAATTGGAGACGAGGATTAGTTAAATAGTACCCAGTATAAAACTCTCCCCTCTTAATATCCTAATGACTCCCCTCTCCAGATGGTTATCGACGTGGTATACCGCATGCTGTACAGTGCTGTGGCCTGTGGTGGTGGACAGCAGAGTCGGGAGTGGGGGTGTGTGGGAGCACAACAGCCTGCTGAGGCTCAGCTTGGCTGAGCTGTATACGTGGCAGTATAGACATTACGACTGTAGATTGTAAAGAACTAAATATAAACAATAGAAATAAAGATGCAAGACCTGCAAATTACCATGATTTCGCGTTCATTTTCATAGGTATTTTGGATACAAATCAAACCGTTATCATACTTCCCCCTTCTCCGTGTTTTGATTTCTCGACGTTTTGTAGTCTGGTTACACACTTTTCGTAACACGTACGCTTCCAATAAGAAACACATGGTCAAGACTTTGTCTGGCTCCCTGTCGCATTTCTTCAAGCGTTCCGTAGTATAGAATTAGGAATTAGTAGTAGTACAAAAATCCTTCACGTATTTACTATGGGCGGCCATTGGGGCAAAAAAGACTACAAAAATAAAAATAAAATTGCCAGAAATCAATCCCCAGGAATATATCAATCCTCAGAAATCAATCAAACCCCGAAATATATCAATTCCCAGAAGCGCCACAAATATATCGAAAGTCACCCAGGGGTATAAATGGGTACCTGCAAGGGAGGTTGATATTGTGTTTGAAAAAGCCTTCGGAGCGCCATCACGGCAGCCCGGGCCGGCTGTATACTCCCCGAGCTGAGAAAGATTAAAGGAATGTTATTGGCCCAATGACCAGGGCACTAAATGTAAAGCGCATTGATACGTTATTGTGAAATGCGCTATATAAGAACTAGTTATTATTAGTTATTATTAAGCTTATCCTACACCATTATACACTTTTGGCTCTCGCAAGATCTCACGGTAAACTGATAAAAAAGTTTACTGTTGGTTGTTAAAACAAATCAATTAGCACTTTGTTTAAATGTGAAATTAATTAGCGCAATTGCCATCTCAGAACTTAAAAGTATGGTTTGGCAATTAACGCCATTTTGTAATTGTTTTCTCCCTCTATAATAAAGATTCTATCTGTTGGTAAATGACTGCATGATAAAAATGAATTTGACCCTGACGCTATTAAAAAGCCCTTGTGGAGAACGCTCCCCAATTTCCCTGTATCGACCGATCACTCAATTGGTTTTCAACGGCTCTGGCTAAAATTAAGACCTCATCCAAATTGTCGGCTACCGCTACGACAGTTGCTAAGAGTCGTAGTAGTCCTCACCTTCCACCTCTAGAACCCCAGTTTGAATCGCAATGGTGGGGGCACTGTTTGGATTGCTTGGGTTTTCAGTCCCCACCTGATTGCATGGGTTTTCCCTGAAAATTCTCTGGTGTTTTCCTCCCACATTAAACCGAAACTGCCTTCATTGTCTTCTCTCCATGGGATTCTTGGCTAGTGAGTATTAAAAGTGATTAGGTTCACTTTTTGAGAATGTGAGACTGAGAGTCCTTGGCTTCACAACCAGAAGTACAAAGAAAAGGGCGTTAATTTGGACATTACAACAAATATAAATGACTCATTGCATGAAAACCAGTGCGTCTGTATAGCAGCATTTATTATCACAAATGTGAGTTTCTTGGGGATGTGTGAACCCTTAAAATAATGAGCAGATAGTGACAATGAGTCTTACGTAAGTGCACGAAGTGCCTGGCTGACATAGCCCTCCGTCTTCTCAGGTTTTTAAATAAGGGCGACAAGTGCCTCTAAAGTATGCTGTGTGTGTGTGTAGACTGTGCAAGTCTACCGCGTATTGAACATCATGGACCCGTTTGGCGAGTTTGTTTCCTTCACGTGTTAAAGCAATGTATGTACAACCAAAGAGGTCCTAAAGTTGTTCGAATACGCGCGAGACTTGCACGGTCTATATACAGCCATTGTGTAAATGTACGCACAACCACACTGAGGCTAAGAGATGGAATAGTCAGCGACCCCTTTCAATATAACAATGCACTAACTAGGGCTGGGAATAGAATAGGGAGTCTTACAAAGATTGCATAAAGGTACATCCTAATAAGTATTAAATGAAAGGCATTCAAAAGTGTAAATAATTCATCTTCAGAAAGAAATGCAAAAATGTGTGTATGGGGAAGAGTGACATCATACATGTAGCCGTGTGAAAGCAAACCATGAAATGAGACTATAGATAGTTACCAGTAGACGCCATCTTTACGGGCAAATCGCATTTTGGCTTGCAGGCGCGTCAAGCGCTCAAATTATTAACGCAGCCGCGTCGTTCACTAACCAATCATGCAATGAGTTTTGTGAAATGTGCGCGTGCTGCACACGCCGTTCTCACGCGTAACGCGGGACTGTGTGTTCCAAATTGCCCATAAAGATGGCCGACTTACGTCATACTGCAACCTATCTATTATAGGTATGACCACAAAAACATTTTGATGGTATTTGATATGTGCATCATATAGAACATTTTAAGAGAAGGACTCGCAAAGAAAATAGTCGAACCGGAACGCACTCAAAGTGTTCAAAAAGCTTTAGGTTTTATCATTATGAACATTCTCCACCTATTGATGGAGAATCATGTGTGGAAACTAAAGCTTAAAAAATGCACGAGGCATCATGTATAGTTCTTTAAAGGGATGGGGGGAAATGGTGAGAGGGCAAAGCCACCAGGGGAACAGGTGTTGGTTGAGGGGGGGGGGGGGGGGGGGGGGGGGACAGATAGGATGGAGGGTGTGAGAAAGAAGGAGACTGCCCAATTAGTCTTAAGCGAATTAGCGATGTGTTTATGATGGTGGTGCGGGAAATTCAAAGCTATTCCGGTGGTTATAGCCAGCAAAAGATAAATGGGCAGAGAGAGGTTGTGAGAAAGAAACCATCCCATGACTGTTTCGATGTTGTTTTTGGAGGAAGATAAATGTCTCCGTTTTTTCAAAATGTCAAGGCGATGGTTAAAACATACCTAACCTTTTATGTTTCCATATGCATCTTCATGGAAGAAAGAGTGTGGGTTTGTTATTGTTAGAGAAGGGGAGGGGGTTTTTTGGATGGGGAAAGAGATGTTAGAACTCACTAAAAGGAACCTTTTCCGTTGATAATTATGTTGAGCTACTTTTGTTTGTTCAAAAACGACGAGGACGATGACTTGATGCACTTGGATGTGGACGATGATTTCCATTGTGTCCGACTACTGCAGCCCCGTCCTTGTAGCTTGTCGTCTCAAAAGAAGACAAGTAAGCAGATCAGATTACCGCTTACGTTGAAATCGTCCGCTTATCCGGCGGTCTGAGGAATCGGGTCCGGAGAGACAGGCGGATAAACTGAACTGGAAAGCCTAGATCTTAGTGAAGCCTATTGACTGGTGCAAAATACATACCAAAATTCCAACACTATACCACTTGACATCCACTGCTCTCCTGAGAGGATTATCTCTTGGAACAAAAACAAAAAACAGCAGGCCTTGCAGTGGAATGGGGTTTTTTGATCTCCGATCAGTACCAGTTGGGACTAACCGCGATTGAGGTGAAATTTCAGGAGGCAAAAAGAGCGAAGTCCAGTCTGATTAATGCGCACATCAAAAAAGACGGGGAGCCGGCGTTGACGGGCTTTTCGAGGGCTCTGGAGATCATCACTGAGTTGGCGGAGCTGAAGGCCGGTCCCCTCGAAAGACCCAGGGGCGCAAGACGGAGATAATGGACATGGCTATGCCATAAACAATTCACTGGCTCTTTTCAGATCCACCATATTGAAAAAAGATAATTTGACCTTAATTGTTTTCATATAGACTATACAACAAACGTGTATCTTTAGCATGTCCGAATCAAACTCCTAAACTGACATGTCAATTTACTTGTTTCGTTTCCCCTCTATACCTCTCTCAGTCTCTCTAGGTTTCTTTATGGTGACCATTTCCTTGATGAAAAGATTCATCAGCTTCATATAAACTCAAACGTGGAAGATCACCATAATGTAAACTTGTTCTTTAAAAGACCTATTTTATTACTTTCATATAATCAACTTGTTTTGCCTTCGAGTGTTGGTTTTCCCATCTCTTCTATCACCCACCCTCCAGCAAAACCCGCCCATTCTTTTTCTCTCTACATCACCCTTCTTCTTCCCTATGTCATTTCTATTTCCTTCTTCCATCTTCTCTCTCCCTACCAAACCCTCCCTACAATCCCCCACCCCACTCATAACCAACATCCCGATCATCGGTTCCATTTGTCAATAAATATAACCTGACCTTACGTACTATTCTACACAACCATCATCAACCCCGCGGGCGGTGTCACAACACAGGCGCATGGCATTATGTTGTTGGATGGTCTGTCAGTTGTCGGGTATTTAAACGATTGCAAACAACCAAGAGCAAGGCAGGAGAATCAAACACTACAGTAATTCAGTGTGTACATTTCAACTATCTCTACAGTGATTGCAAACCCTGGACCAGCCACTGAAAGTAAAAACGACAACTCTTTGGACATTTCTACTCATAAATCGATAGTCGGTCTGTCTCAGCATCAACTGAAAGCCGCATATCATACGATAGAACTGAAATTCTCAAGTTTCAGGACTTGAATAACCATTTACAAAGCTCAGTATTGACCATCATTAAATCACTGGGTTTGAACAGGAAACCCAAAACACGGAGAGGCTGTAAAGGTGGAAAACGGAGACGAAATCTGAATCCACTGTGACTCGCCCCCAAATTGACTCACATCATGAGAGTCTGGTGCGACCACTGAATTGCAAGTTTGCACTTTGGAATGCTAGATCCGTCAGATCTAAGATCCCAATCATATATGTGATCTCATCATCTCAAACCAAATAGACATTTTGGCAATAACTGAAACATGGCTAAATGGGGATGAGCGATAGCCGACCAATTGCTGATCTCTTGTCCATCTTACCAACCCATGAACTGCACCATATTCCTCGTACAAACAGGTGGAGGAGTAGGTGTGTGAATACGGAAATCATTCAGAGTGCGTCAAAACGATTGCAGACCATTTCCTTTGAATATATCGACCTGCTTGTAACAGCTCAGCAAAAAACACCTTTTATTTACGTGTAATATTGGTTTATAGGCCGCAAAGAACAAAGACAAGACAGCAAACATTTCCCACATTCATGAATGATTTTTCGACCCTTTTAGAACAACTAGTGTTGGAACCAAATCGTCTGATGATTGCAGGGGATTTTAACATTAACATAGACAACCAATCCAATAGAGAAGCAGTGATATTTTCTGAACTTACTGATTCATTTAGTCTGAGACAACACGTCCTCGTTCCCACACATCGTCTTGGACATACATTGGACCTGATTCTCTCACGTACATTAGATGATTTTATTTCTGATATCTCAACCGACCAGTACCTGCCTTCAGACCACGCTGCTGTCACCCGTCTGCTAAGCATTGGCAGACCAAGCAGCGTTAAAATGAACATCAAGACGCGCAAAATACGTGACATTGACATTCTGATGCATTTCGTCAAGATATTCTTGAGTCGGAACTGCACATATCTCCTTTGACTGATGTAGATCAGTTGATCAATCTGTACGAGACTGTACTCGGTAACCTCCTGGATAAGCAGGCTCCCCTCCTCTCTCGCGATCACATGTCGCCCGGATGCACCTTGGTACACCGATGAATCGCGAAAAGTCAAACGAAATGTCAAACGAAATCTCAGGCGCCTATAGAACGTCAAAACTTGAGGTTGATCGCCAAATATTCAGGACTGAGAGTCACCGGTACAATCAGTTAATTCTCAAAGCTAAGAAAGATTACCACACAAATCAGCTTGAAAACTGTAATTCTCGTGATCTCTTTCAGAAAGTTGACAAAATGTGCAATGCGTCCTCAATAAAAGCCACCCAGTCCGTGGACAGCTCTCAAGGACCTTTAGCGGAGCGATTCTCGCTTTTCTTCGCGGAGAAAATCGAGCGGATAGCAAGAGAGCTTCGACAGCTAACCATGACATTTCACACATACAATTCCGCGTTTGTGACAGTCTTCAGTGAGTTTGAGCCATAGTTTTCCATACAACAAGTCAAGAGACTCATAGCCAATTCTCCAACGTCGAGCTGTGGCCTAGATCCTATTCCAACAGGTCTACTGAAACGGTGTGTAACAGAACTTGCACCAGTTATTGCTCGCATTGTTAACAAATCCCTCATCAGTGGACATTTTCCTGACAACTTAAAAAGTGCTCACATGACACCACTGATGAAAAACCCCAAGCTGGACCCCGAAAACTTAAAGAATTACCGGCCAGTAGCCAACCTAAAGTTCTTGTCAAAAGCTGCTGAACGCGCAGCTGTCTGCCAGATACAACACTACCTGTCGACAAATGACTTGAACGCCACGATGCAGTGAGTCAGCATATCGCAAAAATCATAGTTGTGAAACAACCTTACTTCGTGTTTGCAACGATCTCCTGCTTGCACTAGATGGCAGTCGAGAAGCAGTCTTGCTGCTATTAGACTATTCGGCAGCTTTTCAGTGACATGATAAGGCATGATATATTCTTTGAACGACTAGAGCAGAGGTTTGGCTTCCGAGAAAAAACACTGAATTGGATTCGGACCTATTTCACCAATCGAAGTCAATCAGTCATCACAGGAGACCAAATATCAACAAGTTACTCTCCTCAACGAGGTGACGTCCCCCAGGGTTCGGTAATCGGGCCCATTGTATTCAACTTTATTCTTCACCACTGGAGGATGTCATCAAGTCACATCATGGAGTTTACCATGCCATATACGCAGACGACACCCAATTGTACTCAATGCTTGAACAACTTACTGATCAGTCTAATGTCATCTCAAATATTGAAGCTTGCTTGAATGACCCAAGGCATGATCTTCAGAAATTGGGATGAAAGTTAATGAGGAAAAGACATATTTCATCTCATTTTAGAAATGAATCCACTATTCCTCCCATCACCTTCGATAATTCATCTATTCAACCAATTCAAAGTGCACGGAATCTTGGGGTTATCCTGGATCAGCATCTAACTATGACACAACACATCAACAACATATGTCGTGCCTCTTCCTCCGGCTTACACAAAATAGGAAAAATTAGACAGTTTTGGATCAGCCAACAACAGAAAGGTTGATCCATGCATTCGTGATGAGCCGCAAAGACAACTGTAATAGCCTTCTCAACGGATTACCAGACTCACAACTCAATAAGCTTCAACGCATACAAAATGCAGCAGCTAGGATGATCACCAAAACACGCTTATATGAACCCATTTCCCCAGTCTTACAATGGCTACCAGTAAAATCCCAGATAACTTTAAAAATATTGGTTTTGATCTACAAATGCACACATGAAATGGCCCCGGTTTACCTCCAAGAATTATCAGCAAATATCATCCATCAAGGACTCTTCGCTCCAGCAACAAAGATCTTCTCACTCCGCATCCAGTTTTCACCAAATCATGGTCAACGTGCCTTCCAATTTAATGCACCTGATTACCTGAACTATGTAACAATCTTCCACACCACATCAAAAACTGCCCCACCCTGGAACAATTTAAGTTGCAACTTAAAACACACCTGTTTACCCACTCAAGCGCGTAGAGACTTCATTGTAATTATGCGCTTTATAAGAACTCATTGTAATTATGCGCTTTATAAGAACCGTTTATTATTATTATTATTCAACCAATGATCGTTGCAACTCTATCGTCCTTAATGCAAAAACATCATACTAAAACTGCTAAGGACTTTATTGTTGCAACTATGTCAAAAAGGCTTAACAGAGGCAAAACACTTTAAATGATGATTGGCAATTGAGAAGTCCACTCTCTCTCGTAAAATAACCAAAACGAAAAAAAGAAAACTAGAGATTGTATTTTTTTAAACAAAAAGTCAACAGTCTGTCTGACAACAAATTGTCCTTGTTGGAAACGATTGCTCTAGGACGAGGTTTGTACCACCTCTGTTGGACTATACCACACACACAAAAGTTTCAAAGACAAAACAATACTTGCAAATCCTGCTTGAATTAGTACATGAACAACAGTCGGGTACAATGTCAAAAAACAGCATGGCTCGAATCAAAGTTGAGATTACGTAAGTTATAAACAAACGAAGAGAACTAAATCTCTCGTGGTCTCTTTGCCTACAAAAGTTATACGGGGATCACACTTCGTTGCAAAACATTACTAAAAAGTACACACAAATGTAAAAGTTAAAAATGGTAACTGATGAAGTGCAGCTTATAAAATGCACAGAAAATATGTTTTGAGCCCCTCCATTAAAGGAACAAACAAAAGTGGCTCAACATTATTATCACCGGAAAAAAGTTATTTTTAGTGAGTTCTAACATCTCTTTTCCAGCAAAAAAAAACCCTCCCCCCCTCTCTAACACCCCCCACTCTTCTTCCGTGAAGATGCATGAAAACATCAAAGATTAGGTATGTTTTAACCATCGCCTTGACTTTTTGAAAAAACGGAGACATTTATCTCCCTCCAAAAACAACATCGAAACAGTCATGGGATGGTTTATTACCAGAGACCACACCGAAAACAGGTGTTTTCTTGTTCACAACCTCTCTCTGCCCATTTATCTTTTGCTGGCTACCACCGGAATTGGCTTCGAATTTCCAGCACCATCATAAACACAGCGCTAATCCACTTAAGACTAATTGGGCAGTCTCCTTACACACCTCCATCCTATCTGTCCCCACCCCCTCAACCAACACCTGTTCCCCTTGTGCCTTTGACGTAATTTCCACTGAAAGCCACGCCCACTTCACACAAACTGGCTCCGCACTTCACACAAGAAGCCCATACGAGTTGCATTGATCACGTGTTTCTTTGATTTATGCAATTGGCTTTTACACACTTTCTTCGAAGACCGTCAGGAATTCTCAGAATTAAAAGTTTGTCAAAAGATATGTGTTTTCCACACACACAAATGTAAGGTAGCTTTGGAGCAGGGAGTAGTGAATACTTTGGGTGAGCAGCAGACACACATTATGTGTGTGACGCAATGACTTACAAAAGCAACAGTGAGCATGCTATGTATGATTATGTCATTTGACTTTAAGCTTAGTCTAGTTTATTACTCCATGGTAGTATACACTCAGGGCCCAAACTTCACAAAGCTGTCAAGCTAAGCAAAGATTTGCAAGGAACCAGTTACAAACAATGTACATTACATAATATTTTCACTGGTGCTCATCAGTTTCTGCTCAGCAAGACTTTCTTTTTGCTAAGCAGTATTTTCTGCTCAACAGCTTTATAAAACTGTGCCCAAATCAGATTAAGTACAAGCGAAAAAAATGTGCTGAAGTAACAAAAATTACTTAGATGTAACGTAGATAGCATTAAACAAACAAAAAATTATACGAAATTATCTGCAGTTTTAAAGGTATAGGAACACATAAAGCGGGATTCAGACCTTGCTTGTTATCATAATTGAGTCATGAAACGGAACAGACGATAGAATCCAAATAAATATACTTTATAATTTTGCTTTAGTTCAAAACAAAACAAAATTCTTTTTGTAAAAAGGCAAGGCCTGTCTTTCCTAAATTGATTGGAGATTGTTTTAGTGACAAACGCTACGACATTGTGTAAACAAAAACACATAAAGTGTCGCGAAGCATTACGTGTGGATTTTTTATTTTCTGTCTTTTCAGAACAAGTGACTTTGCACATTCCCTGATGCTATAGTACGAATAGATGATCTTCATGAAAGGTCACTAAGAAAGGTCACTAAGAAAGGTCACTAAGAAAGGATCACTATTTCTGTGCAGTTGTTACAGGAGAATATGTGTGTCCAACCCCCCAACCCCCGGCGATTTGTATAGACATTTTGTCTGGAAGCGCTCATTATTTGCATTTGGTAAAACCATTCCCAATACAGCATTCACTGTTGGCTTTAATTTGAGAAAAAGACTACAAAATGTCTAAAAGCGAGCCAGGAAGAGTCAAAAGCAAATGCTCTAGTCGGCCAGCCATGTTCCAAAAATTCATAAAAAAGGAAATGCTACAAAAATAGAGATTGATTTTTTTCAAACTATCAATATGACTCTCAATAAGTTGACTATCACACCCACCACAACCTTCGTATCAGTTTGACATTCTGAAGAGAAAAAGAAAACAGGACTAATCCAGACAGAAAGTCACTTTCTTTTCCAAATAAATCAAGATACACAAGGGAATGATGGTACGTCACAGGTATACAAGATACTTGATAAAATCTATGTATATACATGACGTCATGCCATATGTATTTTATAGATAGGTTGCAATATGACGTAAATCGGCCATCTTTACGGGCAATTTGGAACACACAGTCTTGCGTTACGCGTGAGAACAGCGTGCAGCACGCGCACATTTCACAAAACTCATTGCGTGATTGGTTAGTAAACGACGCGGCTGCGTTAATAATTTGAGCGCTTGACGCGCCTGCAAGCCAAAATGCGATTTGCCCGTAAAGATGGCGTCTACTGGGAACTATCTATACTCTTTATCGAGTTATTTTTTTAAGAGGGGCTCTAGAAGGTCAATTAAGTTTTGAGATGCACTCATTATCTAACAGATAGAGTCATTATCAAACTGGGGAAAAATTACTAAGTCTTTAACCTCACATTAATTTAATGGTGTAAAATATCATTTAATTTGATACTATTTCAGAGCAAAGTTTTCAAACATGACGTCAATGGATATCAACGACAAATGGGTCTGTATAAACATTCCAAAAACGGATTTTTGCGTCAGTCAAAAGGTCAAATTCAATGCATTTTTGATTGATAATGTAAATTCAAGAATGAACTAAAATATTTCCTGTAAAAAAAATGTACAGATGTTTGAAATGTGACGTCACTGGATGTTTTAGGATGTTGACAAAATTCGCACTGGAAGGGTATCGAATACAATGGCATTTTATTCTGTTTTAACGTTAGGTCAAAGACTTGTAATTTTTCTTCCACTTTCACAAGGACTCTTAACTATTTGAAAATGAGTGCATCACACAACTGAATTCGGCCTTGGAGCCCCTCTTTAAAACCAGCATATTATCTTGCCATTAATTCTTCATCAAATCTTACGCACATGCTTTTACTCTTTTTGTCTCCTATGTTTTTCAAATTTCGGGTGACACACCCAATACTATTATATTGACACAGTGGTGAACAGAAGGCCTTGTCAAAGGAGACAATGTGTCCAGGTAACCGGGAGGCAACCAACACTCAAAAAAAAGGGAAAACTACAGTGTAGCACGAGAGACATTTTTTAAACAGTGCCTTACTACCCGACCCCCAAGAAAATGATGTAAAAGTTGAAAAGCCAACGTTTTGTCTGTTCTGAGATTGCCTTAAACTGGTTGCTTTGAAAGTGACCCCAAGTGACACAACCCCGAGTACTCTCTTTACTGCATAATAGTCTATCATTGGACTGAGGCCAATGCCCTAAAACTGTCATGATATTGGTAAATATCATGAAATGTTAACCATGGCAGCAATATCCATGGGGACCTTGACAGGTGTTGACCATGCAATAGGGGTTCACCTGAAGGTCCATCACTTATTACCTCGGCTGGGAAACGCAAACAACTAACAGTGGTTCACTCCCATAAGTGACTGCAGTATGTGATTCTTTTTTTCAAAAACCTTAACCATGAGGAACTAGAATGCACAATTTAATACTGATTCTATTTGGTGGCCTTCTTATTTACACAGTCACCTACACCACATGCATTTTACATTATGACCATTATGAAACAGTCCTCAAAAGCATGGGGCCATTTTTATCCCCAAATAATACATACAGAACATTTTTTAATTTATATTTTCAAGAAAATACAAAAGTTTTGAAAACTAATAAGTACAAGAGAATCTATGGTGACAATCAAGTGATATATACACTGGGACTTAATATACATAAAAAACAAAACCAGATCACCACCAATATACCCATGAAAATTTGAAGAAAATTGACCTCCCAAGTCTAGATTTCTTTACTACTTATTCCTATTCTTGACACCTTCTTTGAGAAATGTATTACTTTTGGAAGAAACGCCAGAAAAAACCATTGAGAAATTGGAAATATAGAATGGCTCAAAATATTCACTGGGCAACTGGACCCAAGTTTCAATAGACCTTAGTACTGATGATATCACAGGTTGTTAACCACTTTGCAGAAGAGTGGGACACACTCTATTCAACTGTCAGAAATGCAGTACCCAGTTACAGCACTTAAAGGGACACGTTGCCTTGGATCGGGCGAGTTGGTTCCATAAAAAGCGTTTGTAACCGTTTGTTATAAAATGCATATGGTTAGAAAGATGTTTTAAAAGTAGAATACAATGATCCACACAAATATGCCTCGAAATTGCGTGGTTTTCCTCTTACTTTGCGAACTAACACGGTCGGCCATTTTGAAGTACTGCATTCCTGGGCTATGACTAAGCTACTGAATAAACATGAAACAACTACAAATACAAAGGAATATGCAAATGAGTCTTGAGTGCTGCTTGTGGTTTCTCAAGTTCCAATAAACAATGACATAAGGATAAGGTTAAGATTGAACTTTCCCACAGATCCAATAAACTGCAAATTTGAAGATGTTAGAATGGCATGAATGAAAAAGAAAAGTAAATATGATAGAGTAAATATACCTATTTGTTAAGTAATAGAGAATTAAGCAACCTAAGCAGAGAAAACAAGACCTTACATTTTTCACCTGTCACACTACTTTTAAAACATCTTTCTAACCATATGTATTTTATAACAAACGGTTAAAAAAGCTTTTTATAGACCAACTCGCCCGATCCAAGGCAACGTGTCCCTTTAAGCAATGGAGTAAACAGCCAGTGACATCATCAGTACAGTAGCATAAACCCAGTAATCTCACAACCGAGCAAGTCCAGCACATGCTTTTTTAAAGATTTGCTAATTTCTTCTTTAGATTTCATGTCCCATTCTCCTACAACATTTAGGTAAATACATGTATACACATAAAAACATCAGGCCATTAACTATTGTTTTGCATTTATACATAGGTCATTTTGGTTGGTATGAGCAGATTTCAAAAGCTAATTCTATATTCTCTAGTAAATAATTAAACGAGAAAATAATTGTTAACAGTAATGTGAAACTTGTTTTCCGGTCCATTGGAAAGTTCTGAGCTACAACACCTTGAAATTTTCCCCCCCCATTTGACTTTCAAATGTTTCTAGGCATATACACAAATTGAATACATTCTAATTGCCCCGACATTGTTCAGAAACATTTTGATGATGGGTGCTCTACGTCTACTATTCAGGTCTTTGTCCATGCCAGGAAGCATAATTTGCTATACACCACGTATTGCATAAAGTCAACAGTCATGACCTTTTTAAAAATTATGCAGGTTTTTTAAACTGCTTGTGCATTTTACTTCTTGGCAGAGTGATTAAATAATGCAGAGAGGCGAGTATAGATATGGCAGTATTAGAACCATACATACTCATGAACTCATGAAAATGGAATCAGGGCTCAGTCAACAATCACAGGTAAATGGTAAAAAACTCAAACAAATGAAAACAAGCAACATCGGCGATTAAGCAAATATTAAATAATAACAATTTGACTGAGTAGCTTTAGATTTATAGTAATATTGTACAGTCTGTCTAAACAACTGTGTCTGCATAGTTGCTTTATATTACACATGTTTGCATTTACCCTGCTGTCATACATACTGTTTATCCATCCTCACTTCACCGCTGGATTCTGTCAATTTAGCTAGGGGACTACCTCACTTTTTCGTCATTTCCTTTACCAATGGGAGCTCTGCTCGTTGTCTGATGTCAGCTAGGCTGTAGTCAACTAGTAAGGCGCCGTTTTTAAACACAGGTAAGAGTAGATCCTGGGGAGAGGTGACAAGACGACACAAGAATAAATTATCTTAGAATCTGGAAGTCGGACTGTCCTTAAGGGACCAATTATAGGGCCAAAGACCGTGCAAGTCTCATGCGTAATCAAGCATTTTTGGACCGCTTTGGTCACACAAACATTGCTTTAATGCTTAAAGTAAACAAACTTGGCACTGTAACGGGTCCCAAAGTTTGATTACGCACGAGACTTGCACAGTCTGTACACACAGTTTCTTTACAACAATTTGCACCTAAGGCCCAATCTTTTAAAAAAGTTGTTTTTCAGTGTGGAAACTATTTCTCCACATCGAGCAGGGGAGCTTACAATAATGTCTTTTCTATAATGCACAATTTGCACATTAACAATGATGGATCTAAGCAGTGGTGGATTCAGGGGGTTCGTAAAAAGCAGTTGCTTAATGCCACGGGTAGAAGGTTGAGCGGTTTGAGTCACAACCCATCCACTGCTACAACCTCTTCCTTCCTCTTCCCGTCCCCATCCACTGCTACAACCTCTTCCTTCCTCCTCTCGTCCCCATCCACTGCTACAACCTCTTCCTTCCTCCTCCCGTCCCCATCCACTGCTACAACCTCTTCCTCCTCCCGTCCCCGTCCCCATCCCCACAATAACAACAATGAGTAAAGGTTTTCCCATGTAACTTCTTTCTCTTTTTTTCCCTGACAGGCCATCCAGTGCAACTACCATAGTTGACACCTTCACAAAGCCACGTTCCCATTGGCAGAATCCTGTTTTGATCCCCTCTCATGACTAAAACTTGGACGGAGACACTGCAGGGATGAGAGATGTGAAATTCCTGAAAAATGGCTAGTGGGTCTGGGTCCCCCTTTTTTGTTTGACCCCAAACCTCTAAGGTGTTACACTTCAGGAAGTTTACAGACTTTGTGCAACACCAAAAATACAACCCTACAGATTTGGACAAAATGTGAACTATTTCCTCCTCCCTTTTGCGATTGCTTTACTTGTTTCAATAAAATATTATTGCCCAAAGACGTTTTGAGAAAATCATGAAATCCGGGAAAATTGTGAGATCTCACAAGCCTGACATTGACAAAAGTGACTGCTTTGTGGGAAAGGTTCCATGAAGAGGGCCTCAGCACAGGCAAATCAACGATGAAAGTATTAAGATGTAATTACACGTAATATTAAGACGTAATTACAGAAATCATGTTTATATGGTCACCTTAAGCTGCATGCAGTTTACCATAAAACATGCTCAAAACAATTCGACGGGACCAGCTACTCTCTGACTTGATGCCTCTTATTGCCAACCACCAATGCCCGAGTGAGCAGCGGATCATTCATAGGACTAATTTAAATGTGCTAATTCATGCGTCAATTCATGTGGCTATGATCGAGCAAAGCATGCTGGAGGGAAAATAACAACTAGATATGTTAACAACTTTTTCCTAGTGGTCTGGTTGGCTGGCTAGTTCAGTGTTAGAAAGCATTCTTGTTAATACTTAATAAGAAAAAGCAGTGGGTTCGGCTGGCTAGACACTAACAAAAAGTGAAGGGCAAGCCTTGTGGCGTTGAGGTTAATGACATCTACCCTCTGTTTGGCTACTTACCTTGTCTGGATGCCCTTTCCCTTCCTGGACTGTGACAAACTTGTTATTCTGTAGTTCCAGTGTTAAGAGTCCCTTCTTTGACTTTTTAACCATATCTGTCTTTGGCTCCTTGAATACATCTCGCTGAACACAGAGAGTGGAGGGGAAAAAAAGGATTAGACATTCACAGTTTTGTAAAAAACTATGTTAACCAGTTCGGTGCGAATGACGAGTTAACTCACGAGAAAAAACATTACTGACACTAGGAGGACGAGTTAACTCGCCAAATTTACATATGAATCGCCCTTACCCTCAGCGTGCGTATTGTGTATGGGATTCAGTTGTAGTTGCATTGCGGGGGTACCAGGCTATCTCTGGTGTCATTTACTAGCGATTGGTGGCGCTATTGAACTTTTGTGGACACAAGTTTCGCCGATGAACACAACGATTGAGATGACATTTTGTTGACAAAATCAAGATGGCGGCCTCCATGAGAAAACGCTTGTACAATGACACGGAAATTAATTGGGTTATGTGTATCGTCAGGGTCGTCAAATTCCGATTCATCGAGTTCAGAGGAAAGTAGAGGTAACAGTTTGGATTCAGATTTTGAAAATAATAGTGAAAACAGCGAGGGTTCGGTAGTTAGCATGGTTAGCGGAGTTAGTTCTGATGATTAATTACTAACTTTGACCCTATAGTTACTGATAAACATAGTGATAGTCTTTTGATGAATTTTTCTGTGGGATGCATATCTGGAGATGATGAAATGTGAGTATAACAAAAAGAGAAATGTGAAGGTGTTTTCCCCTATTGTGACATGTTTTTCAAATCACAGAGTTTTTTATTTCAGAAAATTGTCATAAAGAATAAAAATATGCCAGCACTTGCACTTTTTTTAAATTTCAACAAAAGTCATAGAAATATCTCGCGTGGGAGGTACATTTGATGACAATTTTTCCCGCACCGAACTGGTTAAAAGAGATAAACCTCTGACAGTTTGGTTTCTTCACCTGTCTACCATACACTGTAGGGAAACAGTTGTCGGACATTGAGCGCTAAATTTTTAAGGGGCCCAAAGCTTTCAACATTTTCATGGTCGTACAAAGAGTGTACATCGATTCCCCAAATTGCAGACCATGGGCAGACTGTAGCCACGTGTGCGTCAGTGCAAGGGGTCTATCAAAGTGTTGCATACAAATTAAATTAAAAAAACATATACAGAAATACAATAGCTACTCACTCGCTCCCCGTTGATAGTGCAAGAGCTACATTTGAATGCGCATTTCTGCGTGTCACGGTTCAGTTTCTGCAGGAGAGCGCCCCCACTGCCAAACACGACATTCTCGGCACTCCACTGACCCCGTTTCATACAGCTAAGGATCTTGTCCAGCATCTCAAGGTTGATGCCGTCTCCCTGGATGACTCTCAGGTACTTGGGTAACTCCTTGTAGCCTTTGGAGTTGGTGACAGTGCCGAATGATTTACCAAGGATGTTCAAAACCTGTGACATTTTGATAGAAATGTTACTTAATTTGGGGTTTAACAAAGACAAATTTACGAGAGGTTGACTTGAACCTGCGACCTCCAATTAACATGCCGACACTCTACTAACTGAGCAATCTAGAACTAATGTTGGCAGTCTCCCTATTTTGTCAGTATCTTTTGTTCAGTGGTACCAGTCAGAAGCTATTCAACCTGTAACTGCCATACAGCCAGGGATCACACCCAAGTTTATGATACACCATGGGAAGCGGCAGCAGAGGGATCGCCTAAAGGGGATGCACATTTTTATTTCAAATATTTAGTACTAAACAAGGGAAACTGACTAGGTAAATTATAAATAATTTTGGGTTGAACAAAGAACAATTTACAAGCGTGGGACTTGAACCTGCGAACCTCTGGTGATTGCTTTACTTCTTTCCAGAAAGTTTGAAGGAGATTTTGAGAAAAACCTGGAATCAGGTAATAACCTGTGAAGTTGCATGTCTGGACTTATACATACATTTCAGAAATTTCACTTAAAGTTAAAGAAGTTGTTATGGTTGGTTTCCATGTTGTTCTCCCCAAGAAACAAATTTGATAAGAAAGAAAAAAACTGAAAATATTTGTGGCCAACAAAACTGAAATACAAGCCTTCCAAAAAGGTTGACATCACTGAGATCAAGCAATGAAAACATGGACACTGCCCTCAACTAATGACAGGCTTTCCTATATCCTCAATGAGGGTGCTGTTTGAGATTGTGACATCATATGCAAGGGGGTCTATAGGCTTGAATTGAAAGTTACCTTTTCCACAACCTCAGGGGGGTCTCCTGAATCTGGTCGTATGACCAGTACCCCGTCTCTGTTGCCTCGTTCCACAACCATATCCTTTAGCTGTTCCCCCCACACTTTCTCGCAAGCGTTGTAGATGTCAAAACTATCCGAGACCACCGCTACAAGTCCGCTTGGGAACTTTTGCAGCATGTTAGCAAAAGCATCTCGCTCTCCGCCTTTCCCCCACGTCGTGATCGTGCTGGTAGAAAAAACATTTTTGAGAAAAATGAAACAAGTTGTAAACGCAGCATTGTTTTTGAATAAAAAAGGGGCTATTCTTCAAGAAAATTCTGGTAAGCATAATTTGGTTGTGCTGATCGAGCTACTTTGTGTGCATAAGAATTGCTGTAAAATTGGATCCTGGCCTTAAAGATATTAACCAATCACAACCAGCCTCCTTAAAGAGGTGACCTTGTCTGAGAAGAGCAATTTGCCTTGGCCCCGTGGACATGAGGTTCCAAGTTTGTCCTTACCTGTGTTCTGCAGCAGGAATGGAGTGTCCAGCCATCGGGCAACCATAGAACTTCCTAGCAAGTACCAGTCCCGCCACAGTATCTGTTCCCATAAAATTCACCAAGTGACTGCATCCACCAATGGCTGCCGTCTAGGAAACCAAAACAAAATCAGTCCACGGAAACGGAAGGCAAAATGTTGATCAAGTGTTAATACCCAGATATGTTTCACACACACAGGGGACACTGATCAAGTTTTACAGTATCACTATAATCAATCGTACAAATATCATGAAGCTCTGCAAAGTAAAGTACAATAGGATGTAGATTTGTGGTAGCACCACGTAAACAATCTTTTTTTGGATAACAATGCATGTGTGATTCTGGAAAAAAAACATGTGGTATACTCGACGTCTAAAACAATGTGTTGTGTTAATAACCAGATCGATCGCTGGGTTTAAAATTAACTCAAAATACAGAAGTAATAAATTTTACTCTGAACGTTAGCAAGTCCGCTTTGCATTCACTTTCAAATGCAGCAACAACACAACTCAGTAGTTGGGTCCTAGTTGGTCATGTTGGTAGGTCCCATACTTGGCTCATATTTGGCTCGTGCAAGTTTGAAACTTGCGCGCAATAGTTTGAAACTTAACTACTTTGCGCTCAACATGGAAAGAAACTAAAGGTCTTAAACTGCCGTTCAAAACCAAAATGACCTGTGGTATTCAAAATGTGGTGCTACTGGCCATATGTTTCTCAAAGGCTTAAGAGAAAAACTCTGCTAGATTTGAAGAGGCTGTTACCGCTCGTTATGCTTTTCGTGAGCGAAGCCATGCGTAGAGTTTGTACTAACTTTAAATACTCATCAATTTTGCAACTTACCTCAACTGATCCAACTCCCCTGAATCCAAAGTCATGAAGCTTGAATGGTAGGGAGTCTAGGTTATCAGCAGTCTCACTCAGGTACTTGGCAATAACTTCCTTCTGAGCCCTTGAGTTAGTAGCAACAGTCATAGGGTACCATACCTGCACGAATATAGTCTGAGAGACATGGGGGGAAAACATAAATTGGATGGCAAAGCTTCTTTATTGATTTGGAATTCCCCAAATACATATTCATGAACCATCGGAAGCTAGCTCCTTATCATCCGACACCAAACCTCTTCTCATCCAATGTTGAGGCCACTCATGAGACATCCAATCCTTCTCACACTATGGCTTGTCAAAATGCATGAAGTCCCTCTCTGCTTCCGACAAGATATCACATATAACGCTTCAAAATTCAGTTGAAAACTCATGCTTGACTTTTGTTTTTAGATCTCTCATGCGTCAAGAGTGTCTTTTTGACAAACATGGTATATTTAAGTAGTAGTTGCAGTGTTAATAAAATGTGCGATTAATTCCATTCCTTAACAATTAATTTAATGCTGTTGTGTCATTTTAAATTAATAAAACATCAACTACCGTGGCTTAACAAGATCCTAATTGAATTTATAGAAAGTTTCGATGATAATGCAGGGAAAGGTACTAGGTCAATCGTTTGTCAACATTGAGGTTTGGGTGAAGCGTAGCTTTTGAATCCTAACAGTGTTGTCCCTTTACAGTCATCTGCTGACCAAATGCCAGTTAAAACACCTGATGACCAGTTGGAATTCTGTCCAACTAGTCCTGCTGGCTGGTTTATTGCTGAAGTCCCATCCCTACATGTAAACCACTTCATATTAGTTTAAATCACAAGTCCCATGCTAATGACAGTGTTGAAAGAAAACCTTCAATTAGGCATAACAAAGAAATTGTTATGTTGGCGTAACCTGACCTACCCTAAAAAAACAGCCTACCCTGGATATTTTTATTCTTTTCAAGGGAAGAAATTTATTAATTAAAGTCTATAGAAATCAGTTCTAAGTAATTTCTGACCGTTTCTCTTCAATTGTATGGCAATAATGTCAATGGGACTTTGGAATGCACAATGTTTTGCACATCATTCAGATTCAACCAGTCTGCAACAAGTGCTTAGATGATGGGATTGGAAAGATTTCCCTAAATATATGTCATTTAAACGCTGAAAGTTAAATATTGCTAGAATGTCCTATCCTATCCTATACCTAGACTGAAGAAACAAAATAATTAATATATATAACATTATCTACCTACCCTATTTTTTCTGGCCCGTTACGCGAACAATTTTTTTTTTTTTTTAGGCCTTATGGACCAGTGACAAAGCTGGCAGACCAGTGAAATGATAAGATAACTGGTCCTGCTGGCTAGTAACTAAAGAAGTTAAGGGCAAACCCTGCCTTACCTATTAAAAGACAAGAAACAATCAAAAGAATTTGATTTCCAAGTCTTACAGACAACAACATAAATCTTCAGGCAACTTCACTGGTTTTTCTTGAGCATTACCCCAAGAATTTGCATTAAAGGTAGGGTCATTTCTTTGGTAATGACTCCTGAAAAAATATGTATCCAAAAGTCTACTTGTTATTAAGTTGGTAATGGTAATGCAAAATTGTTTATCCTTTTGTCATTTCACCTTGTTGATAAGAAATCAATAAAAGTATGTCAACAAATTTGAATCTCAAAAAAACGCCTGCAGGGGACTTTCGTGGATTCTGATTTCCGTGGTGTTTGTTTGTGAATGCCATGGCCAAAGATTGCAGTTGGTACCCACTGTCACCTTGCTATACTTGGATGGATTCAAAATTCTTGACAAAAACACAGTGAAAGTTTGTTGCTGTTTTCTCAGCAAGTAGACACTGTATTCAAATGAAACTTTCACAAGTGACTTTTATTGTATCTTTCTTTATAATTTTGCCTATAAATCAGAATTATATGTTGACAAAAACCAATCTATGGCCCTACCTTTAAAAGAAGTATAAATGTTTTTTACAAAGTGTATATTTCCTTCAAATAAATACATTTCATAAGAAAACAGAGACATTTCTGCATACCTCAAACCAGTTAGTCAGCCAAGGCACTTTGGGGTCAGTGTTCTCAACGGTGAAAAGAACATTCTTGGTCGGCACGACTGTTCCTTCAGGAATGGCTTTGATAAGCAGGGGCAGTTTACCTCCGTGTTTCTACAACAACAAAACAAACAAATATAGGCACGAATCTTCCAAACAGATTTAACCTCTACCAGGCAGCCATTGCATCTTATAGACATACAGCTGTCATGGTTGTGGTGGTCGTGAAAGAGCCCAGTGTACAGTAATCAATCGCGCAGTAAATCGTTAGGGACGTCTTGCACCAAGACTAGTTAGCATCTCACAGAATCAGTGATCCTTTATTCTCTTTTTGTTCACATTAATCGCAGTGCTGTCATTACAGGTTTATGATACTGTGACATAGCAAACCTAACTAGAAGTATTTAGAAAGTACTGACAATATTGTCGTTATGAAAGGTCAATCGTTGGGCAATATTTAGGTTTAGCTTTTGGGTGAAGCGGAGATTTTGATCCAACCAGTACTGGATCCAACAATGCATATAAGTGTACTAAAGCAATTTGAGTTTACTGGAGTATTATGCATTGAGAATGTGTTTTTAAGGTTTTGAGTGAACATTGGAGTATTGCATGATTTCTTAATTGGGTTGTTCAGATGATTTCAGGAATCCTATGAGGGTGTTTGGAACTCTCCATCCACTTCTGTAGGTGCTAAAGCAAACAATAAGCCAGGAGCCCCTAAACTTACGGTATTTACCTTGAAAATAAAGTGCCATCAGCATTTTACACATATCATCAGATGTGCTGTTTACAGGGAAACAATACAGGCAGTTCGCAATACAGAGCGCTCAGTGCATTTAATACTGGTGACAAGTTTCTGTCATCTCACAGTGCCCGCAGCATAACCCCGATGGTTTGAGTTCGTTTGTGGTTCAAAAAGCAGCAACCAGCAAGGTTGCTTTTTTCTGTGTTTTACGGCATAAGATGATACTTTTTGTGATGCTGGTAAATTTTTTCAAATTTAAGTCAGCCATTTAATCATCCCAAACTGCCAGTGGGATGCCGAGTTGCAACTGCGATTGTTTTTAGTCGACCACTTTTCGGGAAAATGAGAATCGCCCATAGTACCTCAGAATGAAATTTATAACCACAAACAGGGCCCAAATTTCATAAAGCTGCTCAAGAACAAAAAGTAGCTTTAGAAGCATAATAACAACATGCTTACCAGAATAATGCTACAACTCCAGCTAAAATAGCATTTCACACGTACCATTTATGACTGGTATCCCGCTTCTTTTTACTTAGCAGAAAATTTCTTAGCAATGTTTGCTGTTTAAGAAACCCTATGAAATTGGGCTCAGGTTTTGAACAAACGCACCTCAACAATATAGTTCCATCCCTCTTCATTGAAGACATCTTGGCCAAAGTGTACTTTGTAAAACTCCTTGGCCTCGGTGATCTTTTCCTTAGTTACCACCTGCCCCTGAAGCCACTTCTTAATGATGTACTGCAAACCAAAGAAAACCGTCTCCGGAAACTTGCCCCCTCGACTTTCAAAATATGAGTACACGTTGGTCGTCCCATCGGGATACTGAAAGTGGTGAGTCACCTGAAAATAAAAATGTAAATCAGGGATATTAACTGTATTTTTCTCCAAATAAAATAAGTCATTCTCTTTGACCTACTTCTCTAGCACTGAGGATACTGTTCCCAAAAGCTCCTTTGAATCTATAACTCCAATGGTTATCAAAAGGTGGAAATACCATCATTTCAATGTACCTCCCAAGATCTGGATCCCAGTTTCAGACTTTTTTGTCAGCACTGACTCTCATCACTGGTAACCTGTTGATTCTTTGGAGTTGTTAATGGCTGCCCATAATTGAGTGGCAAACATTATTCAAAGAAAAGTGTTCAAATAATAATAGAGGAATCCGAAATTGGACAGTGCAAAATTTCTTGTCAACCTAGGAGTTTCATATTCAAAGTTGGTTTACATCCCTATCAGGAAGAAAGGATTACAAGAAATCTTCAAGTTTTATTCTTATATCTTTCTGGTAATAAAACCAAAGGATCACCAAAAGTGACTGGCACTGTGACCCAAAGGCCTGAAGATACATTACCTGTGTAGAGAAGATGATGAAGAAATATCAGTCTTAGATTGAGGAGGAAAACCCCAACTAGGGAAAACCTACGCTGACGTTGGGCTAATACATGTGTATCGTACTTCACAATTGTGTAGCGGCAGGCCGATCGACCGGTAGGGGGCGCCAGCATGACTCCGCGGTGGAGCACTGCTGGCTGCCCCTGCCGGTCGATCGGGGAAACCCGCTCGCCAGAGAGTGCGTCTTCTGGCTTCGGCCTTCTTCTTCGTGTAAAAGTCAAGACTTGTTGAGTAAATAAAGCTCCGGAACAAGGGACAGAAAAGCCAGTTATTAGTATTCTTGTGTCATTTAAAGTTGTGTGCATCGCAACCCCCGGTCAACGCTGCAATAGGATACAGTGCTTCCACTTGAAAAATCTTCATTTTTGTTTTGAAAATTTTGATAAATATCATACCTTATATGAATCAGTGCACAGCAGTATGTTGTCTACCCCTGAAGGATGTGCCATTTTGAAAGTTTACAAAATCTGGAAAATAATACAAATATGTACACAAATTGACTACTGAGATTAGAATAAAAGCAAAAGGCGTGTCAGCCCCCCTCCCCCTCCCCCCTCCCCCTCCCTGACATATCATCCAGTCTCCATGATGGCACATACATGTAAGCGGCTCCCAAATTCATGCACACATTTTGCACAAATTATACAACATGAACAACCTGCCAAATGTAATATTTAAGAGAAAATGGTATTTCAGGTTTTTTATTAAATATTTTTGATAACCGATTCCTGCACTGTAACAAAGACGAGCCTCCAGAACTCAACAACACGCTGTTAATTGCGGCTTTGATCGGATGCAAAATAAACGAATGATTGCTGTGTGTCATTAGGGAACTAAATGGCTCATTAGTGTAAACGATGTCATGCCTAAAAAACTCACCCATTAGGAATTGATCTTATTCAATCAGCAGTTGTTACAGGGGAAAACTCAACCTCGATAAGGATTTACAATTCTCAAGCTATCGATTTAAATTATAATTTACATGAATAGATTGCAAGATTACAGAAAATGGGACTTTATAATAGGCCTATTAGACTGCGACACTTTAATGAAGAGAGCAAGGAATTTTAAATTCTTCATTCGTAATCATACAATTGGGTTTAGCAAGAAAAAGAAAACAAATTACACTTTTTTTGAAATTGAAACAAATTGGGATGCAATTAAGGAAAAGAAGCCAAACCCAAGGTTCCGCAACTTGTCACTCATTATTGACTGAAATCATTTACATAATTCTTATTCCCCAAAAGATGTCATTTTGGGTGGAACCATTAAAAATGTGGAGGTTGGGAAGATAAGCTTTGAATCTTATTCTTACAGGCTTTATTCAAAAATTTGTGAAAAGGGGTGTTTCAAGGCTTCCGGCACACACTGCACGGTCTTTATTTATGCGCTATGTGTATACGGCGCCTGTGTGCCGCGATGAAGAGGCAAGGTATTTTGTAACACCCCTTTTCACAGAAAGGTTGGTCCAACCATTCGTGTTCGTTACGCATTGGGTGTGCTTTGACAGCAAAACAACCGTGAGACTGAGTATTGCATGGAAAATTTCATTTTGTTGAAGATGTTTTTGCATGTAACTCAGCAAAAAGGCCTCACAAGCAATGTGAATATTATTAAGTGTGTTGGGAAAGTTTTAGTTGTGTAGTACAAAGGAAACTGAAGTTAATGCTGGCTAAAGACCAGAAAATGTTGATCTACATGTATCAGTGACCATTTTCAAAACGTATGGCGTTACGGAGGCCTAAAATGTTAGTCCCCTAGTATAAGGCTCATGGGGGAGCCTTATAGTTTCTAGAAGTAGCTGCTCCCAATGCTGGTCCACGGCAACCAACAGTTTATGTATTTCTTGCTGGAATCTTGCTGGAAATCTTGGGTCGGTAGAAAGCCAAAGCTTATTTGAGCCGTCTCGTCAAAGACTTAAAAGTAAACACTATAGAAGGGGTATATTGCTGCAGACAGGAAGTTAAAAGCTAGAGGCTCTACATGTACTTAATAACGAGATATAATCAAGGTTTTTCCAGTATTTGTTTAAGTTAGATTTGAATTGGTTAATAGAAGGAGCCAAGACAATCTCATTTGATAAGTTGTTCCAATGGTCAACAACTCTAAGGGAGAAGCTGTACTTCGGACATGAAGCCTACAATGCTGTTTGTACAGCTTCTTGCTATGGCCCCTAGTCATCTAGTAGAATGAGTAAAATACAATTTTTAAAAGTCTGGAGTCTCCACATGGTCGATGTCATTCAAGATTGTGTAGACCTGGATCATGTCTGCTCTTAGACGTCGATATTCAAGTGTAGGTAGCCCAAGTGTCAACAGCCTTTCTTGGTAAGATTTATTCTTAAGTCCGGGGACTAACTTCGTTGCTCTGCGATGCACTGACTCTAAGAATTTGATATCTTTTACAAGATGAGGTGACCAAACACAACTATTATATTCCAGGTGGGGTCTGACCAAGGACTTTAAAAACAAACAAAGAAACATATGTTTAAATCCATACAAGTAAAGGTACATTTGATGATCCCAATAAGCATCCTAGTAATTAGCTTTTAATAGCTACAGAAAAACCGATGTGGTCCCTAAAGCCAAAGAAAATTTCCAGGTCTTTTTCCGAACAACTTTCTGTAAGCTCATCTTCATTATCCCTTTCCTTCATGTACATGTAGTAACCTGAAGTACGTTTCACTTTTCAAACCTGTATGGCGCTACATTTCTTGGCATTAAAGTTTAAGTTGCCATTTGTCAGACCATTCACACAGTGCTGTCAAGTCTTGCTGTCAAGCCTTGCAGGAGATTATATTTGTATACTTGGAAGCAGCTTGAAGAAGGGCAAAAAGGTTTTAATAGGACTTTGTACATGATTACCAATGAGGTTCGTGTACTTCTGGAAAGTAAGGTTTGTGAAGACTAGAGTAGATGATAGCAGAAAACTTTGTAATTCTAGAAGTACATCGTTCTTGGTACTTGGTAGGATAATCCCTCTAGCGGCTCAAACTGAGCCAAACTGGGATGTTGTGCAAAGTGACGTCAACAGCCAGTAGGAAAAGTGCAAAAGGTGAAAAAGAACTAAGGTGCACTATGTACAAGTGCTGAAAAGAATGAAAGAAATTAAAGGATGTTGTTGCCATGCAGAGGCCGCATTGCTCTGATGGCTGGGATGGCTGATTTCTGGAAGGCCTGTGTGGATGGGACTATGTGGAGAACAGCAGATGGTGGGAGTCTGTTCCAGATTGACATAGTCCTTGGAAAGAATGCATACTTGTATATGTTGATAGTAGGTATTATTAGAGAAGTGTATTTGAGTGGGTGATCGATTCGTCGTGAAATATGTGCAGCGTGCTGGAGACACTGGGGAAATGTGATATTGACTAAGTTATAATGGATTTTGTAGAACAGTGTACATTGTTGGATTAGGCGACGAGTGTGAAGTGCATCCCAGTTTAGTTGGTCTACGAGCGGTGATACATGTGTTGTTGTTCGGTAGTCAGAAAAGACAAATCTAGCAGCATTCTTCTGGACCTGTTCTAGGTGGTTTATGTCCGTAACTGTGTTGGGGTTCCAAACCTCAGAGGCATACTCAACTTGTGGTCGAACTAATGCTGTGTATGCTCTTGCCTTAACTTGTTGTGAGCAAGGTGATAGGGTCCTTCTGAGAAGGCCTAGTGTGCGACTGGATTTATGTATTATTTTAGAGCAGTGATCTGTCCATCTTAAGTCATGGGAAATAGTGACACCAAGGTAGTCATGTTTCTGACAACGGGTTAATTGCTCACCCAGAAGAGTGTACTGATACATCTTCGGGCTACGTTTGCGAGTAATGGTGAGAACTGCACTTTTTTTTATGTTAAAGCTCATTAACCACTTGCTTGACCACTCTGCCAGGGTATTCAGGTCTTCTTGAAGAATCTGCTGGTCTTCTGTTGTCTCTATCTGCCTATACACAATACTGTCATCTGCAAAGAGTTTGATGTTTGAGTGAATGTGTTCATTTATGTCGTTGATGTATAAAAGGAATAGCATGGGCCCCAAGACAGATCCTTGGGGGACTCCTGATGTTACATCAATCCATGAGGAATGTGACCCATTAACAGAAACAGCTTGTTTACGATGCGAGAGAAAACAATTAATCCAGCCTAGTGTGTTGTCTGTGATGCCATAGTACCCGAGTTTTACAGCTAGATGGTGATGGGAAACTTTGTCAAAGGCCTTACTGAAGTCAAGGAGGATGACATCAGTTTGGCTTCTACGGTTGAGTGTTTCAGACCAGTCGTTAGTTGAGTTGGCCAATTGTGTAACCGTTGATAGGCGATCCCTGAATCCATGTTGGTCATCAATTAGAATATTATTGGAGTTGAGGTGTTTGGCTACATGACTTAGCACAATATGCTCCATTACCTTACAACATATACATGTCAACGAGATTGGTCTGTAATTGGATGCTTCAGCTTTGGGACCACTCTTGTATATTGCTGTCACCAGAGCCTGTCGCCAATCAGTTGGGACTGTACTTGTATCGTAAGATTGCTGGAACAGAAATCTTAAAGCTGGGGCTAACTCAGGCGCCACGATCTTAAGAAAGCGTGGAGGCATTTCGTCTGGGCCCGACGCCTTAGATGGGTTGAGCTTTGAGAGTTGCTTGGCCACTCCCTCTGTGCCAATATGAAGGTGGGGGATGGAGTTATATGGTGACTTCCCCTTGTACTGTACCTGTGAATGTTTATTGGCAGGTTTATTAAAGACACTTTTGAAATGTGAGTTAAGAGCTTCAGCCTTATCTAAATCTGAACTACACATTTTGTCAGTGGTTTTTAGAGTTGGGATACCCAAGTTTTCTGTTCGCATAAGCTTGACATACGACCAGAAAGACTTAGGATTCTCAGATAAGTTTTTACCAATGACATTGTTGACATAGTCATGATGGGAGTTGCGCACAAGTTTGGTGATATAGTTACGATATGAACGGTATGATTTCCAGTCTGTCTGTCTATTAGATTTATGTGCTTTGGAGAATAGCTTATCCCTTTTCCTCATTTTGCGCTTGATGTCCACTGTTACCCATGGCAGGTTATGTTTGCTTTTTGTTAGTTTTGACGGAACATTTTTCTCTATAATTTCAGATAATCTAATTTTGATGCATTCCCAGTTGGAGTTCACTAAGTCGTTATGTGGATCTGAAGCAAGAAACTCAGTTACAAAGTCACGTACTTGGGATCTCAGTACCAGTTCATCAGCTTTATCGAATTGGTAGATCTTTCTTTGAGGTTTTCTGACGGATTTCGGTTTCATGTTAATGTTAAACAATACCATACAATGATCAGATATGCCGGGAAGCACATGTACATCATGGATAAGATTGGGATTTGTTGTTACCAATAAATCCAAAATGCTAGGAGTAACAAAAACCAATGGCCCTACCTTAATATATATTTCTACTATCCTTTTTATTTATTCAAAACTTTTTAAAAATTACCAGAGCTTGCCGAACTAGTACATGAACTAGGCTAACTATTCTTGTCATCATTTTTAACCAAAACATAAGGAGAAAGGCCACGGGTGATCAGTATCACCAATTAACCGATAAATTCTTCCATGTTTGGATTGGCTACAGTCCAGAAACATTGCATTGTGAGGGGAATTCCCTCCTATCTAGAAATAGAAGATAGCACAGTTCCCCCGGACCGCGCCAAGTTAACTGTTGACCCTACCTCCATCCATGAGCCAACTCAACTCTATACTCTGATCTACTCGACAAACATTCTTATGTCTAACTCTAAAACGCACGCGTATGTTGCACAGCGGAAAATGAAACTGAAATGAAAAACACTTTTTAATATTTGGTCTTACCTTTTTATCACTCGAAGAAATGTACAGCTTCAGGTTTTGCTACTACTGCCCCCAAATAATAATGGCAACGCGCTTGTGTTTATATATTCAGTCAGTGGGTACACCCCACCTATTACATGTACAGTACATATGTACAGTACATGTACATCAATTTGATGGTAATTCATGTACAGAGGCACGCTTCAAATGTATTGCATGTGCGCCTTGAACTAAAGGCTATTCAATTAAGACATGTTAGCGCACGCCCCTTACCCTACGGATGTGACTCTGCACTTTCTCGATTCATATTCTTGAATGAAAAATTTCACTGGGTGGGAATTGTGGGATCATAGAGAAAGGACAGAGATGGTGCGATAAGATAAACAGTATCACAAAACCTGCTAAAGGGAAAGTAGTAGGGCATCGCAAATGCTATTTATTGTTTGTGTTTTTCTTTAATTAAGCGAACTGACTGGCTAGGTTTTCAATAAGTGCCCGGGCCCCCAGGGTTCTGCTTGGTTCGATCATCATGGAGGTAGAAATAAACTAGTTTATTGCTCCATGATGGTTCTGACACAAAATAAATTTTATAATAACTGCTCATTTTGTATACTTATTTATAAAAAGTATATCTATAAAGGCCTGGTCACGCTAGAATAACGTAAATATTTCATGAAGAATTCACAACCTGAATCTGACTAAAAACTTATCAAGGACATATTTGGGGCCTAAAACTGATCAATGCTAAAACCATAGAGGGCCTACTACGTTTTTAGTCGGTTCCAAATTCTCTTCTCTATTTTATTACAAAAGAAAGAGGGGCTGGATACCAGGTACAAGACGAACTCACCCTTTTCTCACGAAGCATCGTGCTTTGCGAGACTTCAGGATGCTAGGCAACTCCCCAAACAATCCAAAACAGTTGCCACGAGCTCATCTCTCAGGCGCCAAGGGATTGTCAAGTTGTTATTTTATGGAACAGTCACAAACAGATTAAGTTTGCAGAAGTGAACAGCTCAGCTTGATAAGCTTACCGTAGTGAACCATATCGCTCGAAGAGTGCAGATAATCCGAATTTACCTTGCGTTATTTTTTATATCATTCAAATTGGTAAGAAAATAAAAATATTGTTTTATTATTTAAATTTATTGAGGTGCATGTGCTTAGTAGATTTAACATTCTGACTCTTATTTAACTAATAGGGGAAAATAGCTAGCCTATAATATTTTAGTCTAATTCTAAATCTTAATTACAATTCTTCTACTGGAGTCTTTAAAAAAAGTGAAGCTGTGCCATTTTCAGCCAAGCCTAGCCCAGGTTGGACTCCTCTCTCCGTTGCATACAACGCGACGGAGTCCAGGGTATAATTAAACTAGGTGCTCTGTCATTGCGAAAAAATTTATGATAAAATTTTTTCATATTTTTACCTTTTTGACTCATGAGGAAGCTGAAACTTGACTCACATATTCTTTGTGTCCTGAACTTTACGCCTGCTCTATTCAGAATTGTAAATTTTATCCTTGGATGACATTATTTTGAAAATAAAATGGAAATTGACGCATTTGTTGCGACAGCCTAAACTGACAGCTTGTGACAGCTTGTGTAGTTATGGACACCAAGTAGACCCAGTAACTGGGGCGCTGTACTCATTTTTAGAAATTTTGTCTTTTATCTTTAGTACGAAAGATAAAAGACAAAATTTCAAAAAATGAGTACAGCGCCCCAGTTACTGGGTCTAGACACCAAGAATATGAATGGAGTTTCAGCTTCTCAAATCAGGTAAAAATATGAAAAATGTGTACCTAAAATTGTGTTCTTATTGTACAGGATCTTTATACCCAGGACGTCAGTGCAGTGGCACTGACTGACGTCCTACCAGGGCTAAGCCAAGCCAAGCTTTTAGTTAATTCAAAATACGCTACTTTTCTGACGTTTTACAAAAATGAATTATAAGTTACATTGTATTTATTATTACTAGTAACTTTTTAAAAACTAAGTTAGCAAGGTGTACTTCTCTATAAATAACTGTGTTTTAACTTTTATTTATCAACGTTAATTGCACTTAGTTTTAGTACCTATTGTTTGTACTGGAGCTAAGGTAGTACTACAGTACTGATAGTATTTGTTGCAAAAAAAGTTCAATTTTTCAGATATTTTATTTTGTTAATTTTAGTGCTGTTTAAAAACTCTTGTCTTAGATTATTTGAAACTTTTATTTTGAATAAATTGTTTTGTACATGCCAATTTGTCATCACTAAGTTAAAGCCAATCATTTCAAATTTTTAGGTGTATTTTGTGAGAAACGCCAGACACGTATAAATAATGGAAAGTGTAATCCCAGCTGCTGGTGCTAAGCCAAAGTCTCTCCGCAGACCTAAACGTTGGTCAGAGGAAGTCGAGGAAGCCTACAGACTCCAGGTCGCAGGCTATAGAGATGCCATGGAGTACAACACATTCAAAGGAGAGGTATGTTCAAATGTGAACATCTTCATCATGTTTGGATGAAATCAGGTCCCCGTTTTCATGGCTCTGCGTTAAAAGCAAAGAATCAGCGCTTACAGAAAAAAGGAAAATCTGCGCTTTATCAGGAAGCGTATTTCACAGGTTTTAAGACTATTAAAGAGACCCTCATCTGCTTACTCACTGCAAGTGCAAGAACTGCTGACAAGTTAGCTTGCATTTTGCTTTGTTTACAGTAATTACTAGTATGAAAATGAAGGATTCGCCATAAACAGAAAATGTCTGCTTACAACACGCTCTTATATAAAGTTAGTCCCCGGGTGTGATTTAGCATTCTCGATGAATATGCATCGTAGATAAAATAGGTATGAACAAAACTAATGTCTACTTTTTTTCCCCTGCAACAACAGATCCAAAGATGGCCGAAGTCGGGCTACATTAAGAAACTCCAACGCAAAGATGGCAACTTCTATTATTACAACAAAGGCCGGGAGTGTGCTGATAAAGATGTTAACAAGATCAAGTTGTACACCTACTAAGTGAAGATACACGGCTGGCCGTTTACACATTCACGATATGAACTCTTTTTTTATGTGCTATCTTAAATCCACCTGTTTTATAACTTATGTTGGTTTACTACTTGATGTTATTATGTTTCTGGCATTAACTTTATAATGGTAAATCAACAAATTTTGTATTTTTGTGGCTGTTGGATTTTTCACACAGTTGAACTTTTTATTTTTAATTATTGTAAGAAAGCCTCAGTTAAATGTATTCATGTGAAAGCCCTTGCTCTAAACATGTTAATCACAGCTACGGCTTTGGCTTACTGTGTCTATGAGTACTTCAATATCGTTGGCTCAGCCACAGCCATAGGTCAATCCAATCCAATTTGCCCTGGTCATAACAATTGTTGAGGTAATAATTGTCAGAATAATACAAAGTAAAATGCAAACAAAGCGAGTTAATTTGCTCACTGGCAACTTTATAGAGAATGTGCTCTGTGTGCATTTGCTTGTATTGTTTAGAAAGAAATTTGGCATTAAAATAATATCGAACATAAGAAGGTAGTATTTCACTAGTGAATACACCGATCCATTAAGCCACGCCCATTTCTCATTGACCAATCACAACTGCGAAATCTGATCACCATTTGAGCCGTTTGGTGATCTTTGCACTAATGGTGATCGGTCAACTCGTAAGGAGGCGGGGCTTAATGGATCGATCTATTGGCCATCATCTTGGATGATGAGAAAATGACTGACACATACAAAAATATGTTAAAAACTGAAATCTGTTTAATTTAATAACTTGATATTTTGTAAATTTCTTAATGTACTAAATATTGTTGGTAAAGAATTGTTTTATTTTTTATTTCAAATGGATGTACGCATTTACAATGCCTTGTGATGAAGATATTTAACAAATTGTACCAGTATCTTATTGACCCTTTGCTGACACGGAAAGGACCTCTTCAAAGTGTGCGTCTACCATTTCTCAGTTCCTATGTGTACATTTTTACTCCCAAAATGGGGGACAGGATAGGTGTGTGCAAGTGCGCTGCTCAACAGACAAGGGGTCAATAGGGGAAAATGTCATTCACTTGGCTGATAATTGCTAAAATTTAGAAATATTTATTGAGAAAGGATTTGGCTAAACAGTAGAAGCAAACATCTGTGCAAAAGAAAATGTGCAAATTTTTTCTTAACATTGCAAAGTTTCTCTAAATATCCATTAATGACACGGATTGATTTCAGAAGAAACCCACATTGCTGAACCAATCGGGATGGCCGCTATTTTATCTGATCTTCTTTATTTTTGTCGACAGAAGAGTCAACAAAATCCTAGAGTATGAAGCACTTGTATTTGTAATAGAAGTAGGCTCCTAGATGCTTATGTTTGTAAATAAAGTTAAATGAAGAATTTTTAAGCAAATAAACATTTGATTATTATTATTCCATTACTGATAGTTTTTAGGTGTGCAGTTTCAAACAAAAACGCTAAATTTAGGGAGTTTTGGGAAAGAAGCTAAAAAAGCTTGCGTATTTCATGTTAAAAACTGCTGGGGGTAACACACAGACCAAATGAAACCATTCTTTTAGTCAAAATGTACCAACATTTATTTATATTTTCGCACACCTATTTGATACAATGTTAAAACAGCAAGTCGACTAGTGCAGAGATTCAATTTTTGTTAAAAACTGAGGTTTTAATCAAATGGGAATTCCCAGTGTAAACCATGGGTAGATGTAGTTGCTGCTCAGTAATTTAATAAAAATTTGCTCAGATTTTGCCAAGTAAGACTTGTACCCTACAAATACATTTACAACAGTAGAGTCCACAATTAATAATTTGGAACCAAACACAAACACGCCTTTAACCCTTTCAATACCATTGTCGAGTTTACTCGACAGTGCGCCGTGTAGTGCTTCCGTACCAATGTCGAGTTTACTCGACACAAAAAGCAGCGGCGTTTGAGAGCCTGTAATTATTTTGTTTGGCGCCCTCTGCTGTTGACCTTTATGTAGACGGGTAGCTTGTTTATCGAGCTTCACAATGGTGTGTATTGTATAGGGGGTCGCCATTACGATATTCCGAGAAAAATTACATTGCATGCAGCAGTACTTCCAGATTTCACTCTTCCGTTTTCCCGACAAAAAATCACGATCATGGCTGTTTGTGACCTGGAGGTTTTGGTTGAAATATTTGTCGTAAGTGACTCCGAATTGGACTCGGAAAGAAGAACCTAGTGAAGATTCAGATGAAACTCGTGATGTTTCGTCGCCAGGCACGTTCAATTATGACAACTATCCTGACGATATACCGGTAGCTGGACCGGGCGTGGACCCGGCGGGCCTCGACCCATTCGTGCCGATCGAGGTGACAAAGGACATAAAGATAATGTATACAAATTTGACATCATATAAAAGGTCAACCGTCATTTCATAAGCTACAAATTGTATGCATAAAGTTTTTCCACAAAAATATGTCTTCACACAGAAAATCAAGATTGAAAAAATGTGAACACTGCACGTTGCTTTTTGTGTGTGTGTGTGTGTGTGAAAAAATGCGGTACACAGCAGTGTGACCCCTATAAAAAATGCGGTATTGAAAGGGTTAATCTTCAAGGCAAATCAGGGTTTGCCCTTGACATTTACAGTGACTGGCCAGCAGGAACATTCACCAGTCCATCAGCTTTTCTACTTTTCCTTATTCCTATTTGATAGAATGCTTTTCAAAACTGAACTAGCCAGACGACTCTTGGAGTGAATTTCGACTGATCCTCGGGTGTTTTAACTAGCAATTAGCCAATGAACCACTATCAAAGGTAGTATACAGGATTGGCAGAGCTGACAAAATAATCACAGACAGTGTTCATGTTTTGTGTAATCAACCACATACATGAAATAACAAACCTGTGAAAATTTGAGCTCAATTGGTCATCGAGGTCACGAGAAAATAGTGAAAAGAGACCTTATGTGTTTTCTGTTTTTCAAACATCGAGTTTATTATCGCGCGCGATAAAAACTATTGTTTTACTCATTTCTCAGAAACGATAGCATTTTAGGCAAAAATATTTTAAGGAACCCTTTCTACCATTACTTAATACTTTAAATCATGTAAGTTATGTGTGAATCTGTGAACATTTGTGTTTTTCGATCTTACCAATCTTTCGAACGCTGGTGTAATAAGTTATAATGAAAGAAAGCTTGTCCAGCTTGTAGCTACCCATTATGATAAACATGGTCAGGGAGACTGCTGCAATTGTCTCCATATTCCTTGGGTTCCTTTTCACTCTGGTGAACAATGCTAACTTTGGCCAATACAAACACCCTGTTCTTACTTCCTGTGAAAGGAGAGTAATTCCATGTTTTGCGGCGGGAAAACAGTGCATGCAAACAAATCGCATCAATCATGAATGTACACTGCATTCGCTTTTGATTCCAGCTTATGTTGGCAAAAAATTGCTTTATTCGCCAGAGTGGAACCCCTGAAAATGATCCACAAAGAGGTGCAGCCTCTTCTTCAAGGGCCAAAAACTCTAGGTCTATAAATAAAATGTTGTTTTATGATCTTCAAGTGACAGGTAATTGGTATTTATTGTACAACCTACCAAGATTTTGGGAGGTTTGGTTCTGGGATGAATGAAAATGAAAACAAAATCTCTACCAGAATATTTAAACTCAAAGGGTCTTCCAAGAATCAATCTACTTTCTTTGTTTCAGAGGACAAAACCTGAAGAAAATTGAGACACTTTGAGAGAAGTAATGACGTTTTTTGTGCAGTTTTTGATACAAAACAGATACTCATTGGTCAAGCCTACGGCGGCCCATGAACACTCGGCCTGACCTTTGTCCTAAATGCTTGGAATGTTTCCTGTGCAAAATTTAATTGAGCTGCTTCAGCTGGAAATACTGCTTCCCTAAATATTTGCAAAGAAACGACCACATAAATTATAAAAACCATTTCTTATATAGCGCAAGTTTCAATGGGCTTTACATCAGTTCCCTGGTCATTGGGCCAATAACAATCCTGTAAATCTTGCTAAGCTCACTGGGAGGACACAGTCCTTGGCTGCTGCAGCGCTCTGAAGGCTTTTCAAACGCAAAATCAACCTTTATCCTTGCAAAAACCTATTCATACTCCTGGGTGAAGAGAAGCAATTATATTACAGCATTTTGCTCAAGGACACACGTGCCATGACCGGGATTTGAACCCACACCCTGATGACTTTAACCACCAGAACTGGAGTCTGGTGCATTAGACCGCTCAGCCATGACACACTACAAGCATGTGATTTTGGATTGTAACTGTTTCCTGTTTTGCAAAATTTGATTGTGTTTAAAGCAGCTCAAATAAATTAGGCTAAACTCTTAACCTAAACAGTACAGTGTGCTAAAATGAGGGTTTCAACTCAACACAACAACCAACAAATTCTCAGGGTGACCCAGTGACGATGGATGCACAGTGGGCATTCCTTAGTTTCCCTTGAGGATTCCATTTAAAGGTCTTGGCCCCACCTTGTGGATGTTTTGCAGCCGACTGGGTTGGCCGACTGGCAATCTAAGACTTTGATGGTAGTTGTGATGGGGGACATTTACTGCATGAAACATTTAAGACTCTTTTCTTCAAGGGGACATGGTTTGACATCAATTAATAATAAAAGAAGATTTAACTTTAACAAAGGTCTGGACCTATCTACATCTCCGCAACAATCGCTTCAATCTCTTCCTTGGTGAACATATCAAAATTCTTCTCTCTCGTTACGGTGGCCAACTGTGAAAATATAAAAAATAAGTCAATCATTCAAAAATAAATACAGTTTCACTTTTATTGGAGCTTGAGGGTTTTACATTATGAAAATATCCTTAGACCTTAAGACTCCAACTTAATTCAGACAACACAAACAGGACACAAAATAGTTTAAAGTTGCTGGGTATTTTCTTTTTATGTGCAGAATGACAAATCACAATAGTGCGTTTGAAATTACACATTATCTTCATAAGCGGAAAAAAAATACTTTACTTAAAAAATAAAAGTCCCTCATGGCTAGTAACACTTTACTGTGGAAGGATTTTATCAAATATGCGCTAAAGTAAACCCGTGGTCACAATTAATGAAACACTATTTTCGTTTCACTCCAGCCCTGGATTCCCACAGGGGCATTCAAGGCCATGGCCTCTGCTTCCCCTTGGTGCCCTTCTAAAAAATACTCCCACAGACTTTAACATTTTCTATTATTGAACTGTCACTTTAAAAGTGAAGGTGACTGTGCCCACTTATAGATGTAATTCCATGCTGGGAACTCTCCCTGAATATAGACCTGAAATCCGTTCAAGCTTCAATTTCCGATGCCCCAGTTTGCTCTGTTCTCAATGCTTAAATGAATGAATCTAGCTTTAGTTCACAAAACAATAGATCTGGCAGAAATGGGGAGGGATGGGGATGTAGAAACAGCAGGAGGGTCCAATCTAATGGAAAGATTGCTAAGATTTTCCCGATACAAAAAATTGGAAAATGTTGATAGCTTTAAACTACACTCTTTCTTTAGTTTTAATGTTTTCTCTCTTTGTGTAGCCTTACCTCTACATTAGTTGAGCTAAGTTTTTCTTCCATGACCTGCTTGAGTATGACAAGGGCCTCCTTGCAAGCTTCCTTCAGTGTCATAGACTGCAGAGCAAGAATAACAAGAACACATAAATGCTCAAGAATGTATCATCCATCCTCCATTTGGTTCATTATCTGGCCCTACAAAGGCACATCAGTTCTTTCAGGGACAAGGTTTGAATGACAAAGTGAAAAATCTTGACCAATTGTTTTTTCCTGGGTTCCCCCTTATTCTAGACCCAGAACCCTAAATGTTACAATTTGGGAGGTTTACAGACTCTGCGCATCACTAGAAATACAAAACTACATGTTTATACACAATGTGGAGAAGACTCCGACGGATTTGGCAAGATCAGGGAAAAGTTACCTTATGATAGGTCTCTTGTAGTTGTGACTGTGCTCCTTCTGATCCTGACCCTATGGCCTTAGCTTCGTACTGGATAAATGTACCTGATGGATCCATGTGAAATCTACAGAATAGCCATAAATATCAATAGCTAATCAATATCAACAAGAACAAAGATTTAATAGATGTTAATTTTGCATCGGGGCTAAAGAATATAATTTGTTTTTACCCTTACAACAGGAAAGTACTGAGTATACAGTGCTTAACACACCAGTGTAAGGGTAAAAACCAATTATATTCTTTAGCCCCACTGCTAAAACAAAGAATTCAAACTGCCTCTAGCCACCAGGCAAGCTCGATGGTCTAGTGGTAAGACATCTACTCTAGCAATGCAAAAGTCATGGGTTTGAATCCCACTCAAGTGGATTTTTTTCACAGAACACGGGAAAGTACCGAGAATACAGTGCTTAACACACATTGGTGTAAGGGTAAAAAGAAATTGTGCGAAAGATTTACTTACAATCTTGGCCCTTTCTCGTCAATTCCGGCAAACAGCAATGCAACACCAAATGGTCGACTCTGTTGGGAACAACAAAATATGTTTTTCAATACATAAATTTCTCTCAAAGTACCAGCTTTTAAAAATAAGGGGGCAGCTTTTGTGACATTGGTTGCACATTGGTTGCAGAAAACTTACAGACTCTAATTTTATAAAGCAGTCAAACCGAAAACATTGCTTAACTAATTTATTTGACAATACAGAAATTCCTCTGCAAACTAAATATTAGCGATGGCCATTCACAATCAGCCCATATATTATGTATTCCTTTTACTTGTAACAACTTCTTGTTGAGCAACTTTATTTTGTACTTAACAAAGTTGTACGGCTCAGCATCTATGGCCTGGATAAGTCAAGTTTGCGTCCTTATTTTCATTTTGTGGGAATAAGATCAGTGGTATCTAAATCATTTTCTGACTTCACTGAACTGCAGAGTTCACAAAAATGGTTTGCTGCTGACTCTGGGGTAGTTCCAGTAGTTTTTTAGTCTTGCTCGACCCAAAATGGGCCCAAATCCTCCAAAATCCTATTGAGGCAGTTTTCCAAATAAGACAGCCCAAATAACAATTGCCTTTCAGTGGAACTGGTTTAACAATCTTTGCAGCACCTGCGGACCTCGCTGCTGAAATACAGAGTTTGAACTGCCTCTAGCTAGCTCCCAGGCAAGCTCAGATGTCTATTGATAAGACATCTGCTCCAGAATGGCAAAGGTCATGGGTTCCAATCCCACTCGAGTAAATATGCCTGTGGATTTGTTTGTTCACAGGACTTGGGAAAGTACTGAGTAAACAGCGCTTAACACACATCGATGAATGGGTAAAACACAAATTACAATCTTAATCCCCCGATTAAAAATTATAATCATTTATAACTATCGTGTTAGGGTGGAGTATTTTGGGGGGTATAGCAGAGACTTTAGCCAAAGACACTGGGAGTTAGAGTTAATGCTTTATCAAGTTATTATGTAGCGTGTCATGGCCGAGTGGTTAAGAGCATCGGATATAAGTTCTGGTGGTTTAGTCATCGGGGTGTGGGTTCGAGTCCCGGTCATGACGCTTGTGTCCTTGAGCAAGACACTTCGCTATAATTGCTTCTCTTCACCCAGGGGTAAAAATGGGTACCTGCAAGGGAGGTTGATATTGTGTTTGAAAAAGCCTTCGGAGCGCCATCACGGCAGCCTGGGCTGTATACTCCCCAGGGAGCTGAGAAAGATTAAAGGAATGTTATTGGCCCAATGACCAGGGCACTAATGTAAAGCGCATTGAGACGTTATTGTAAAATGCGCTATATAGGAACTAGTTATTATTATTATTATTATTATTATTACCATTGCTCCGCTGTCAGCATCATCATCACCAAACTGCATAGCTAGATTAGACACAGCTTGTGTAACTGCCTCTACCGACATCTTCTCGTTATATGTAAACCAATGGCTCTGATAAGATGGGGGATAACAAATCAATACAAAACTTTAAGGACTATTATTCAGGTAGAGCTGACAAAATAGTTGCAGACAGTGTTCATGTTTTGTGTGATCAACCATATACATGATATTAAAAACCTGTGAAAATATGGGCTTAAATTGTTGTGTGAGTCGGGAGATAATAGTGAAAAACAACGTAACCATACTGTCCTCAATTTTGGTTGTAACAACCGAAATCATCTGCTGCCAGATAGTTTTCTTGAATATGACTTCATTTCAGAGGGAATTATTTCACAGATAAAAATGGTTCCAGTGTGAATTTAATGGTCAGTTAAGCTTTTAGAATAAAGATAACCAATGATGTTTTCATCCTTAACAATCATGTATAACACCTTTAAGTAAATAAGAACAAACAATATGTAGCTTATATCAAATTAACTTTTATCAGGGAATTTGTGCACATTTATATACATATTTTCATTCAGCAAAACTATTGTAAGCTATCGCATCAACTTGTAAACCCTAATAAGGTGCTCAATAAATGAGTCTCACAATACAGAAAAATTAAAAACCTGTCTTAAAAGATAACAATAAGCGCTTTGAGACACCCAAAGTGCTAAATATAAACACTTGTTATTATTTATCATTACTACTTTCTTAACTTTAACACTATTTGAGACAGGACTACTCTCGGGAGAGTTGGTTCTGGAATGAAATATTTATAACTAGAGATAGGAATTAAAACTAATCAATTTTTTTTCATGTAATAAACCACATGGGAAATTGACTGGGTAATTAACTTTGGGTTAAACAATGAACAATTTACTTGAGTGGCATTTGAACCTTCGACCCCTGGATTAAGGTGTCGGCACTCAACAAACTGAGCCTTCCAGCCCCAATGGTGGTGGTCTCCCTATTTTGTCAATATCTTTGTACGTGGCTTCCAGTACGAAACCATTCAACCTGTAATTTATTGTTACCTAACAATTCTTCAAACATGATAGTGATGTGAATTTCAAGCAAATGGACGTGCTAGCAAACTTGCATAACCCTCTGTACAGTGCACTAAGCAGACGCACAAAAGCGTCTGCGTCACACCACTATCATCCCCATACAAAAAGGCGCGATGTTCAATCATTTTGCCAACCAAAGTGTTAGTGCGCACGGGTGATGTGTGTTTTACATATTTTGTGGGAAGGGTCTATTCTAGTTAGTATTGTCCATGAATGAGTTTTTATATAAGTAGAGCCTTGTAATTTGATTGGAGAATTGTATATTTTGTAGGTCACACGACATTCATTAATAAAACCACTACCATTACATGACCTACGCCACTAACTGTGTACTTTGATTACTACTCACAGAGCTTTTTTGTCCAATCTTTTTTGACAATGGGATCTTGTCATCATGCGTTACATGTAGAGTGGATACAAAACACTGCCGACCGCCATATTACTTTCTTTTAGATTTGTTATTTTAATCCTCAAATCAATTGCCAAAGATCTACTTGACGTTACATACATTAAAAAAACATAACATTTTTGCATTTTTGCAATGGAGAGAATATTTTCATTTATTGAAAGATGGAATATTATCATCATTCACTCATAAACATTCACTATTTGATTCAACCTCTGCCTTGATTGTGAGAAGCTGTGTTGATGTTGCTCTGCCCTATCCTCTTGCCAAGGTACCATTACAGAGAAACAAAATGACAGTGTTTCTTATATTAACCCTCTTGCTCTTAACCCTCTTCAATACCATTCACTGTGGTTTTGAATGATAGATAAGCTATGCCAGCCTTGCAATATGATACCATGAGGGAATGCATGTACACAGTACACAGTTAGTTCTGTGCACAGTTGTGCCACCATACACAACTTTGGCAGTTGAATGGTTTCAAATGGTTGGTCAACTCACTTGAAAATGTTGCGAACAGTAGGAGGGTTAATGGCTCACTGCTGGGAAGTACTTGAGGGTCAACAAAAGGTCGTCTCTTACCTGGGCTTCTACTCTGGCCCTGTCGATCATTGTCCTGGAATCTGCGATCAGACCACTCATAGCACAACCGATGTGAGTATCTACTTCAACGATCTTCTCAATGCTAGATACCTCCATGAGGGGGGATGTCACACGTTTCTCCACAGCCAGGACGCAGCCTTCGGAGGTCTGAATACCAATTGCTGTGGAGCCAAGCTGAAGAAGGAAACATTATTTTACGAATTACAAATTATTTTGAATGCAGTTTCTGTTGTGTTACCAGTTTATTTGTACCTTTTAAATCCGTGTCTATAAATTATTTTACATTACTAAAATTGTTAACAGTTGAATGGTAAGTAGGGTTTGAAACTTAGCATGGTGAAGATACAATCAAGTGAGGTTTGCCGAGACACCGTGTAATAAATCTCTTAATAAGCTGTATTCATACGAATTTTTACGAGTTTTTAACCATACACAATCTGTTAAGGTTGATTGGTTCTGGAATGTTGAACTATCGTGGCCAATGTTATATACAGGGATGTGATAGGCTGTTGAAAAACCTGAACTCTGAGCGAAAAGCGCGAAAGCTTGCGAGCTCAAAAAACTTGCGAGCACTAAGCCCACAAATAACATTTATCTCTGGTTTTTAAAGCCCTACTCTGCAATCTGGGGCGTTATATATGGTTTTATCTTCATTTTTTAAATAAATTTGATAAGCTTAAAAAACCCAAAACAAAATACACAGGATTTCCTTTTTTAGAGAGCAAAAAAAACCTGATTTCCGGTTAAAAATGGAGAAATCACATCCTTGTACATATATATCATAGAAATAGAACCCGGAGTATGCTGAGTGCGTCATTGTGCGTGCGATTTCGTTGTGAGACCATTTTTATGGACGCGCGTACGCCATTTTTTTTACGCGTGTATGGCAAAATTAGCATTAAGCCAGTGATAATATTTTGCCATACAGTAGACGTCATGAACATTGACCAATGAAAACACGTAGAAACAGTCTCTGTGCATTGCCATTTTGCCATACACACGTGTCACGTGATGATCATTTTGCCATACACGCGTGACGTGTGGTATTGATACGCCGCGTCCGCAGACGACACAGAGGGCGGTCCAGCTTAGCGTTCTCCGGGTTCTATTTCTATGATGTATATACATAGAGTCAGGAGGGTAAAAGACAGGAGTGGATGTTTCATACCTTGATAGCTTCAATGGCATACTCGACTTGAAATAGTCTGCCCTCCGGTGAGAATGTGTTCACACCCCTGCAATTAAAATCATTCAAGGAAATAACGGGCATGGCTCAAGCAAGCAGATGAGTGTCCAACATTACAGGATAGAAAATTTCCCATCTGCACATTAGAGTAATTCTTTTCAAAAACATGCTATTTTATAAATGACAATGCTTTTTTCTAAGTTGCTGTTTGTGCATGATATACAGTTACTGACTGGCCTCAAATGGTAATATGTAGTCAAAACCATTGCATTAAAACCCTGATTCCTAGAATCTTTGGCAAGAAATCCTCCAAAATACTTCACTCTAATGCAGGATTGCAGGCCTGGAATGTCATCTTTGAGAGGGCGAGGCCATTTTCAATTTGCAAATGGCACTTCCATTGGAAAATCTAAAGTCTATGGGAATCTATTGAAGGGGCAACAGAGGACATGGCCTCCGTGTATTTCAGGCCTGGAATGGTAAATTACCCAATTGTTTGGACTTGGCTAAGATTGGTATGCCAGGCCCAATAATAAGCAATTGTTATTTGGCCTTACAGTCCCAAATCCTACAACATTTTAGTCAGCCAACTTGCTGATAGGATTTTGGAGAATTTGGAATGGCTGAGTTGTGATCCCCCCCCAAAAAAAAAATAATAATAATAATAATAACAAAACAATGTTGAATGTTTTTTTAGAATGAGGCACAAATTAATAACTAATAATACATTGTTGCAGAGCCAAGCTGAAGTTGGCTCAAAGGATTTATAAATGTCATTAACTTGTTTGATCCAGAGCAGAAATTTAGTGGGAGAAAGTAGAAATTAAACCCCACTAGTTACACCCAAGCAACTTGGAGCTTTGCTTTACCTGTCATATTCTGATCTTGTCTGAAACATCTTGCTGTTTATCTTTCTGTATCCGAAAAAAGAAATGATAACAAAGACATAAGTGGTAAAATCAAAATACATTTCTAGTGCTATAGACCATATAATCTCTAAGCCCCAACCATTCTGTAGTTACAATCACTCCTGCAAAAGTAACAACAAAGTGTTAACAAGCTTTAACAAGAAACATCAACTTTGTACTTTATAAATGTAGTATTAACCACTTCACGTTGAGCTGAAATATTTTCTGTACCCACCCACAATATAATTTTTGTGAACTTTTTGAAATGAAAATACCGTTGCCACGATGAAACCCCGACTTGAAAAGGGAGAGAAAAAAATAATTCTCAAAATTAACTTGGGAGTTAGATGTTGTCTTGTGAGAAAATTAAGTAGGCACTCATGACTCATAGTGATTCAAAGAACCTCGGCCGTGAGTCTTGGCTAAAAATCCCCCCACGGTATGCTGGAAATTCAGAACGTTCAAACTCTCATTAAGCTGAGTATAATGACACACACTACAACGGTGGCAGCCTTTCCAATCTTGTTTCTGTCTGCCCTACATGTAAGTCTGCCAAAAAAGAGTTTGTGGATAAACACATCATCCGAGGTGAGGGGGATAAATCACACAACTTGCATACACCAATGATTAAGACAAACACAAACACAACCTGGTTACAGGCGCTGCAGCCAGTGCACACGTTCAATAGACCATTCTTTCGCTCAACCCGCCCGTACACAATGGCGCAACCCGTCTCACAGAAGTAACATTGCTCATGATTGAACGTGCACACTTGCTGCAGCGCCTGTAACCAGTGAACCGTTAAACAGTCGTTGATTGATTTACAACCACCACTGATATACACACCGGAGAACTGACCGAGACGGCAGGGCACCAGTGATAGCCAAAACAGAAGGGCAGACTTATTCACATCGTTTCTTCAATGTGGTTTTAAAATTATCGATTTGGAGCACAAAAAATGATCGCGAGTAGAATTAAATGTCTCATGTTGCATCTCTCACACATTGAGAATCCAGTTGGCGAATTTTGAGTTATTTTGTTGGGTGTTTTTGTCATTTTGGGGCATTTTTTGTGACTGGGTGCTTTAGTTTAAAATTAATAATCATAGCTAGGATTGTCGTGTTTGTGTGGCAGATTTTACAACGGATTATTGGGGCGCTTGTACAACCAAACAAAGATGTCAAAATTTCGAAAAAAGGAGTACAGCTCCCCAGTTACTGGGTCTAAAATAAAATAGGTTCGTTGTACTTTCAGATCAGGATTCTGTCAATGTCGGTCACTGTCATTTGATAATATTAATATTAAATATTTATTAATATTAAATCATAAAAATAAAGTAAGTGACATAACAAGAAATTATTTAATATTCCATATTTATAATTTATTAAGTAAAATTAAAACAAATTGATTTAACAAAAGTTAAACATGTCAACACTCAAACATGTCAAATGACGTGAATGTGGAAATTAAAAGATTAAAAATTAAACTACTTTCTAAATGATACTAACTATTCATGCTATAAGGTTTATCGCGAATAGCAAAATACCAAGAGAGGGCGCTGTTTTGCCGCGCATGATGGTGTAGTGAAAGGGGGCAACCCGGGAACTCGCGCACGACGACCGACTGTAGCATTTGCCCCCTCTGCCCTCCCATATGATCCATTGCGATTCTGAATCGCGATAAACCTTATTGATGATATAGTTATAGAGTATAGACCAGCCAAAACAAATAATAAAACTTAGTTTAAAAAAAAAAGGGTTTCTTACTGATTAGTGACTGTAGTGTACTGTTGGTGTTGTTAGAGTGTTATTTAATATTAGTGTCGACTGTTGCAGTGTTGGCAATGGTTGGAGTGTTGTACCTTTGTCCGGAGACTGGACCATTTTGGGGGAATTTTTTTGTAAACAAAACAAATATTGTACTCCTTCAAAATTTACATTTAGTACAACAGCGGTATGTGATTAAGAATTTTCAACACAGAACACCGAAATGGGCATTTAAACTACCACTTGGTACTTACCGCAATCTCTGTTCTCTCAACGAAATGCCATGCACAGAACCTTCAAATTTTGCGAACACACGCCGGAAGTTAATATATGACCCCATTCACCTTTGACACAGAATGAGTGATACAAGCCAAATTGATCTTTTTCTTTGATTTATTAAATTAATTCATTCATTTTTAAACACGTATTTAATCTTGTTTTAAAAATTTGATCCCTAAAGTGACTAATAATATGTAAGTTCTTTAAGATTGCTGGCATTTACTGTTAAAACACAAACTTTTCCGTTCTCGGGTGGACTTTTTTTATCAAAGCAGCGACTTCAGCAAGTTTAGCCTTTCTGAAGCAGACTTCTTTTCCGGTTTATAATTGAACTTGGTATCCGGCTCATCAGGATGGTTATACAATGCATACACTGTAAACCAACCAAGGAAAGACAGTTGCATTCCTAGGTGTGTGTAGGCCGTTTCAATACTTGGTGCAGTTATATTCTGCTATCATAGGGTTAATTACTATTTGGTAATGCACAAAAGCGATGACGAGCACGATGATGATGTCATCAACTCCATAAAACGTGAACTGTGTTGTTCTCATACCTGCCGATTTTGTCTGATTCATCAAAAAATGTTTAAGTGAGAGTAATTTTATCCTTTACACAAACTGAAGGAGAGAAGGATGTCGTATCCATACCATATGGAGTCTGATGACTCTTTTGATTATCTGTTTAAAATTGTGTTAATCGGCGATGCCGGAGTAGGTAAAACTTGTGTTGTGCAGCGATTTAAATCTGGAACTTTTCTGGAGAAACAACACAGCACGATCGGAGTTGATTTCACAATGAAATCACTGATCGTTGATGGCAAGAAAGTTAAGGTAGGTGAACCCATGGTGAACCGTTGGGATGTCGCAGCGTGTGAATCATCCATAGCCAGACCTGAGCTGAGTAATACCTTGTTCTTGCATAGGCATGGGAACTCCTTCAAGTTCTTCTTCTTAATTTATTATTATTTGTTTTTACTATAACCAAAGACAGTAAAGGGGCGGGGGGTGGGGGGCAAGGGCAGCTTGTTTAGGGGCAGCTTAGACCAGACCCCTCGCTCGCTTGGTTTAGCCTTTAGGGGCAATTTTCTCTTTTGTCTTAAGTTAAAGTATCATCATGATCAAGCCTGAATATCGGGAACATGAAATCAATTTTTAGGCCCTACTGTAACTGTTGGGGTACTAGATTTACTTTTATTTTCTGACATAACTGAAACTAGAGTGAGACTCTTACTCTGGGTTAGCCTTTTGTCAAGGCCTTCGTGTCTTGGAGCCGCGATCCCAAGCGACTGAAACGGGAGACCACGCACGCGAGTGGCGAAGCCACGAGGGCCATTTCCAACTTGTTTGCAGTTTCCTATGTATGTGTTTCTTTATAATCTCGACTTTTGCTACCCGAAACAGTAGCAAAAGTCCAAACCAATCTGAAGTGCATAACGCACGTTTCATACTTCATGAATAATTCATTACAAAAAACGCAAACAAGTTGGAAAAGGCCCTCGTGGCTTTGCCACTCAGCTCGCGCGCGTGGTCTCTCGTTCCAGTTGCTCCACTGTTTACAAAGCTGTCCAAGCCACGATGGCCTTGACAAAAGGCTAACTCTGGGTCTGTCTCTTACTCTGAGTAATATGGATAATGCTGCTTTAATTTAATTATTAATTATGCATATAAAATTAAAACCATGATTTTTTGGCTGATGATGCTGCAGAGAATCACTTGTATTCAGGTATTTCTAATGTCCTTAAATTGAAAAAAACAAAACAGTAGGAAATAACTCAAAATAGATCATTTATTATTTAACCTTATTCCATTTTAATCTGACACTGACAGTGACACTGACATGACTGACAGCCATGTAAATCATGATTAAAGTTCAACCTTGATTCAGGTATCGCCAGATAATCACCCGACCATCAGTCCAGTGTAGTAGATTTATTCAACAAGATTACTAATTCTGAGTACTAGAGTATAGTATGGCAGTGATTGGAAGAATATTCGAAATATTAAGAAATTCTATCAAAATAAACATGGTCATTTTTTTAAAATGCTTGAGGCAGCTAGCTCTCTAGAACAACCTTGTTGTGATGAGTGTACTTAATTACATGAGTGTCACTCAATCTCGCCGAACTATATTTTGTGGTATTTGTTGAGCTACCACTGGGAAAGAGGTTTTCCTCCAGGGTAGGAAATACAGAGGTTGTTTTATGGTACAAAGAACTAACTGTACTTGATGTGTACATGTATACATTCACAACAATTTACCATAATTACATTTACAGGATCGCATTTCAGCTCATTATGTCACTCAAAACCAGTAGATAATATTTACAAAAACACATAACAACTGGTGTATTTGGATACTCTAATTTCAATCTTTTCATAGCTTCAAGTGTGGGACACAGCCGGCCAGGAACGATTCCGTACCATCACCCAGAGCTATTATCGTAGCGCAAATGGTGTCATAATTGCGTATGATATCACAAAGAAGGAAACATTCAACAATGTGCCACGGTGGATTGAAGATGTGCAGAAGTATGCTGGAAATGCAGTAGCACAAGTTTTAATAGGTAAGGTTTTGTGTGCAAGAGACGGCCAATGACATGGCTACTCATGTTGCATTAACCCTTCTACTGTATAACCATTCAATATCATCCACTGTGGTTTTGAATGATAGGTGCACAATGCCATGCCAGCCTGCAATATGATATCGTGGTGAATGCATCTACACAGTCCACACATGTACACAGTTAGTTCTGTGCACAGTTGTCCCACCATACACAACCATTTCAGTTGAATGGTTTCAAATGGTTGATCAACTCACTGGAAAATGTTACCAAGAGTAGGAGGGTTAAAGAACACCAACCAGAAGCCTGCTGGGTTCTCCCGATGCACAAGCTGGTGTATTTGGCCAATAGGCGCAAATTTTGGGGTGATATGCGCAAATTGATGCCAAAACTTGAAAAAATGAAATAAATTTGATTGTACAAACTTGTCTGCACAAACCAGCTCTCACAGAATAGCGCTTAATTACAGGAATCTCAAAGCGCTAATTATGTTCAAGACAGGTATGCTATGGTTTTGAACTTTGGATAGCACCAGGCTCTCCTGACGATAAGTGTACTGGATTCTCTTAATGTGCATTACACAACACATTTGGATCTACAGCTTTACCTCCCATCAGAAGGATGAAGCAATAATGGTAAAGTGTCTTGCATAAGGACACAAGTGTCAAGACTGCAACTCAAATGCACACTCTGATGGTATTAAATCCCCTGCACAGTAATCTACTCTACCACGGCACGCAATGCACAACTTCATGAGTCATGACACAAATTAAAAAAAGATCACGGGAAGCATTTCAACAACAACAAAAATAATTATATTGGGGTTGTAACTAAATTGTTGTTATCACTCTCTGTTCCAGGGAACAAGAAAGATCTGGAGGACTTGAGACAGGTGGATTTTTCAGACGCCCAGGCCATTGCACAGCACCACAATATGATCCAGTGTTTGGAAACATCAGCCAAGGACTCCACTAATGTGGAACAAACATTCGCCCTCCTGGCGCGGGAACTCAAACTTCGGCACGCTGGGGGGCCAGCACTGGAAGGCGGAGACAGTTTAAAACTGAACTACAATGCCAAAAGGGTGGATGGCTGGAACTGTTGTGGTTGATGGTTGGACGACATGATCACCTTTGACCCCATTGTATTTATAAATGGATCATGTGGAGGAAATGCTGCCTCGCCCTCAGCTGATACTTTAACGGTTAGGCTGTGTTGATAGGTGGATAGAGTAGACTCCTGCTGTAGGCCTTTTATAAAACTGTGGCCATCAATGTCTGACAACCTGTGTGGTACACACAATGTAGTTCAAATTCTTATCTCATAAAAAGGGACCAGTCTATTGACCCTCGCAGCTTTGGTTTAGTTAGGCTGTGGCGGAATCAACAGCTTCGGCAGTGACTTTGGCAAGATTGCTAAAAAGGCCCCTTCTTCAAAGTTGTCGCTTCTGCCAATGGTCACAGCCAGAGCTGAAATCGCTTGATTCAAAGGCGGCTGTACATTGAGAACGAGAAAAACAATATGGATGCGACTTTTGCATCAGGCAACTTGGTTGACTACAAGATGTATATTGATCAATGCTGACAGCTCTTTTGTGTATCAGTGGAACAAAGTCAAGACGTTGCTGTATAATGCACAAACGGCCCCGTATACATGTACGTCCATGCAGTGATTTTGAGTGATAGATATTTTCTTACACCTACGTGTCCCAGTTGAAGCAGTTTGATTCATTCATTCATTCATTCCTTATATATTAGGGGAATTGTTAAACATTGGTTTGGGGAAATTTGGGGGTTTACTTTTTCGGTTACAAGTTTTTTATAGGATACAAACTTTTTGTAAAGTTACACTTGGGTGCTTTTACATTTAGAAACAAAATATAAACTGAGTACATTTATAGTGGGGTTTTTTGCTCTCAAGTTTTTGAAGTGAGCATAAAGTTGCCGGACTCCAACTTTGTATTTACTGTTGAGAAACAATGAGACTGTACATCAGGCCTGTGAATTACACGGAGGCCATGACCTCTTTTGCCCCTGGTCTTGGCCTAAATGTGTCCCGTCTAACTCAAAATTTTCTCATAGACTTGAACATTTTCCAATGGGAGTGTCTTTTTCACAAAATGAAAATGACCTTGCCCTTTCAAAGATGAAATTCCAGGCTTGGTACAGTGTACCTACATGTACATGAACTTCTGATACCTGATGTGAATGTGAAGCTATTTTTGGATGCAAACAGTCACAGCATAATGTTTTCCTATTGTGATGCAAGGAAATTTGCTTCACTGTCACACTTTATGTTGAACCAATCTTTACAATTTGAACTCCTCGCATCATTATAAAGTAAAGGACTACTACATATACACACAATGTTTGTTATCCAGCCAAAAGACTAAATGTAGTGTACAGTCAGCACTCAGATTACACTCACGACATCACATGTTTACCAAAGAGAATACTAGATCAAAGGTTAACAGGCATAAAGTGTACATACTCTATGGAAGAATACAGTATTATAAATGTTTGAAATTTGTTTAAATGCCGTGTACAAGTTAATCCATTTTTCATTCATTTGAGAAGTTCTGTGAACTTTTTCCAGCGATTATTTTTGCAATACTGGTTGTGTGTGGCATTAACAGTGCAAATTGTGCCAGCATGTATTGTATTCCTATGCGTGTATGTACATGTACATGTAAGTGTGATGTAATTCCACTTTAAGATAAGCTCACTTTTACAATCTGGTTCCAACAATTGCAAGAAGCCCTTAGGAAAATTGCATTGGGTTCACTGGAGTTAGTTTTTCTATGAAGATTTTATGTATGCACAAAATTGTTTTGAAATCTTGCTAAATCAGTTATGCATGATGTCAACAAATAAGCAATCAGTGCTCACAAAATTTGTAGCAAGGGACATTGGTTCATTTTTCTTCGCGTGAAAAGGGTTCTAGGAACCGGAAGTACATGTACATGTAGCAGAAACCTGTACATACAGCAAATGCGTGCGTGTGTGACATCAAGATTTACCAACAGGAGTGACTGACTTTATTTTTATTTTTTTAAGTTCTTCCTATCATTGTACAGTCACCCTTGTTATAAAGAGCACTGTTATAAAGAGGTTCTGTTTATAAAGATCTCATTTCTGCTCTGTGTTTCTTTTATTATTTTTTTCTTTTTTGCTGTCCTCTTATAACAAGTTCCTCTTATGAAGAGGTTATTTGGCCAGTCCCAGCGACTGTAGAGTTGCCTATCATCAGTAGTTCCTGCCAGTTGCCACTGGTTGAGCTGCCTATACCTACTGTAAACACATTCCTGCCATGCCTGTTGCAAGCACAGATAAGAGTGGCAGGATGCATAGTTGCAGCTTGTTTAGGTTTTGATGTGGGTTATTGTAACACTTGGGTTTTTTTCGGCTTTAGGCTCTGGCTTTGGGCTTCATTTGATGCTGGAAACACTGTTCAAAATGTGCTCTGCTATAAAATTGATGACGCAGCCAGAGCCAAAGCCCAAGGCGAGGTTTAGGAAAAGGCCATGGTTTCACTTTCGAGTCTGTGATTCTCAACAAATCATGGGGTGATCTGGTTTAATATGTTTAGTCAATGAGCTACCCCCAAAATGACAGCAATATGCGGTTTAGGAATTTTCATCAGCTCATGTTTTTAAAATGAATGCATAAATTCATTGTCACATATTGAAGGTTACTGATTTCATAGCTCATTCCGTAATTTCCTCCCTTCATAGTTGACTGCCACTTCATGTACAATATACATGATGAAGAGGCATTATAGCTCTTACCAAGAACAAAATAATGAATTGCCAATGTGTCTTTTATCATGTTTATTCCAAACGCTCATTAACCCTAACCCTCCCATACCCTACAAATTCAAACAGGGCAAAGTGTTTAATTTTGTTAGGTTAAGTACAGTGAAGTTAGGATTGGGTGTTTGATTCTGTGGGATTGTGTATCCTTGCTGACAAGTAATGGTGTTGGAATTTGATTGAGTGGGTATGGTGGATGTGTGAAATGTACATGTCTGGCATTGCTCTTTCCTCCACGGTCTAATGAGATAGTTGTTGGATTATGTTATGTTGGGTACTGTGTGATTTCACTGATCAAATTTTTGCACATGCCAAGTGTACACACTCCAACAAAATCAAACAAAAAAAGCCTGTTGGAGTTTGTTAGGTTGTGTATCGTCCACCTAAGATTGGGCACAGTTCCCATCTCATGGTAGTATAAGCTGTTGGAATGTGTTGGGTTAGGGGTGGATTCTAGTAAAAACGCTTTGGGAGTTAGGGTTAAAACCCTCCTACTGTTCGCAACATTTTCAAGTGAGTTGACCAACCATTTGAAACCATTCAACTGCCAAAGTTGTGTATGGTGGCACAACTGTGCACAGAACTAACTGTGTACTGTGTATGCATTCCCTCATGGTATCATATTGCAAGGCTGGCATAGCTTATCTATCATTCAAAACCACAGTGAATGGTATTGAATGGTCAGACAGCAAGAGGGTTAATATAAGAAACACTGTCATTTTGTTTCTCTGTAATGGTACCTTGGCAAGAGGATAGGGCAGAGCAACATCAACACAGCTTCTCACAATCAAGGCAGAGGTTGAATCAAATAGTGAATGTTTATGAGTGCAATGATGATAATATTCCATCTTTCAATAAATGAAAATATTCTCTCCATTGCAAAAATTTTATGTTTTTTTAATGTGTATGTAAGTAGATCTTTGGCAATTGATTTGAGGATTAAAATAACAAATCTAAAAGAAAGTAATATGGCGGTCGGCAGTGTTTTGTATCCGCTCTACATGTAACGCATGATGACAAGATCCCATTGTCAGAAAAGATTGGACAAAAAAGCTCTGTGAGTAGTAATCAAAGTACACAGTTAGTGGGGTAGGTCATGTAATGGTAGTGGTTTTATTAATAAGGCTCTACTTATATAAAAACTGTCATTCATGGACAATACTAACTAGAATAGACCCTTCCCACAAAATATGTAAATCGCACATCACCCGTGCGCACTAACACTTTGGTTGGCAAAATGATTGAACATCGCGCCTTTTTGTATGGGGATGATAGTGGTGTGACGCAGACGCTTTTGTGCGTCTGCTTAGTGCACTGTACATCTCTATGGCGTTTGCCAACCAACAGTGTCTGTACACATGTGTGAATGCAATTAGCATTCATGGGAAGGGTGTATTGTACGTCAAATAAAGTGAAGGTGTCTTTTAAACAATGATTCTGTTGTGCAACTTTTATGCATACTACAATCATATAACCTTTGCAGCTGCTTCAATCGGTACAGCGACTTGCGCATCACCTACACCAAAAATTGCCAAATGTGCTCAATGTATTGTTGTGAAAATAATGCATTAATTAGTAACCCCCAGTGTCTTGGGTTAGAAGCACTCCTGATCCGTCCAATACCCCCCACACTATGGCAACTCAACACCAACATTTTGTGACTTGTATTTTAAAATTGGTAGATTCCTGGTTGTAATAAAATATATTTATGACTACTGTCTGGTATAATGACTTGCGTTGCTTAGCCACAAATTGTTCGCTTAAATTTAAATTTATCAGACTATAGAGACAGTTGTTATGTCACATGGGTCAAGCCAAGCTTTTGCGAAAGAGGTGATTATCCCATACACAATTCTGAATGATGGCACAATGGTACCAGAGTTTTCTTATCTGGAGTTTACTCTACAAGTACAAGTACAACTGCCTGCCCTGAACCATGTGACATACATTGTAGCAACAGTCTCTAGTCTAAGGAATATGAATTTTAAGCACATCATTTTACCAATCTTGTATCTAACTCACGAATGTCTTATTGTTATGTGGGCGTGTAGTCCCAAATCCAACTGACTTCATTCGCTTGCATGGATCCGCCATGTGCGTGTAGAACCTCAACTTCATGCTTCATTTGTATTGTATTTATGCACCTGTTTGGATGAAAGTGTCATTACATTTAATACAGTGATAATACAGAGTTATCATGCTTCTACTCATTACTGCCCCCAGTTTGAGGCTCTTCATGCAAATGGCTGACCGTGCAAAGTGCGAATAGAGCAAGAGGGCGCAACATCTTTTTGAATCAAATATTGGAGAATTCTGGAGGGGTTTAGTTTAAACCTTTAGTGTAGTGTATCACAAAGTAAGATTGCTATTTCATACAATGTTTGTTTTGGAAATGTCCCTTGTAATTTGCATGTAGTTAAACAGGGGCTCCAAAGTCAAATTCAGTTTTGTGATGCACTGATTTCCAGCACATAAAAACTACAATGCTCTTACCTCGCATTAAAACAGTGTAAAATGCCAATGTATTTGCTACCCTTCCGATGCAAATTTTGTCAACATCCAATGACGTCACATTTCAAATAAATTGGTCTTTACATTTTTGTATGGGAAACGTTTTAGTTCATTCCAGAATTTCTATGAGATTCAATCAAAACGGCATTAAATTTCACCTTTTCTTTTTGGAGTGTACATACCATTTTGTTGGAGTGTACATACCATTTTGTTGTTGATATCTAATGAAGTCATGTTTCAAATTGCGCTCTGTGAAAGAGTATTAAATAAAATGAGAACTTAAAACATTTTAATGTGAGGTTTAATAGAGATTTAATATTTTCCCACCCTATCTATTGGAATATGAGTGAAACACTTAAAGACCTTGGAGCCCCTTTTTACATTTTTGGAAAATATGTGTGTGATTGCCTTTAAGATGTCAGAATAGAGGACATTTTATTCTTGCTTCTAATTGATGTAAGTCAAAGCCACCTTATTCACGGTCTTCCGTTTAATGCATACACACCCTTTGGTTTGTACAACAAAAGAACATGATCTTATCTCAATATATGGGTGTAATGTTAAATATGTCACGAGTCATTTGTATTTGATCCTAGTCTAGTTAAAAGAAAAAGAAAGTGTCAATTCATCAGTTTGTTTCGGTCAATTTTGACTGTCCATCAATGTCCACTCTGCGTTTCATTGATGTTAACGTACCACATACATGTATATTGCAAGTGCATTTGCTAACATTGTAATGGTTTGTGGGTTATTATCAGTTAAGTGTCTCTACACCTACAAGTACCAGACTTGTCCCTGGTTCAGCGATGTTTTTATGCACATACTTTATGTAAATTTCTAAATTAATGTGAATTTTCTAAATTATGGGCAGTTGTCAGACTCCACAAGGCTTGTTGTGAATAATATTCAGGCCTGTTACATAAGTCAAGAGTGTGTAGTGTGTGCACCATTGGTCATCTAACAGAATTGGTTGTACAGCGTAATATTGGAAATGCTCAGCTGACATTTGTATATAAGACTATACGCAAAACATTCTCCATCAAGTTATTTGGAAGATAAGTCATATGCACAAGCGCCTTTAAAATATACCGCAATGCATCTTGTGAAACCGAGTACAGTTAAACAAATCAAAGCTGCCAAGATGGACGCCATGCTGTAGTTTACATGTAACTAGGCCAGTTCCTATAGTTGTGTACGTCATTACTTCAAAATCAGCTCGCCATAATGGTTGATGGTGTTGTTCACCCCGATGGAACCACAAGTCTATCAATTCCCTTACCAGAAAACTGCAGCTACATTTGAATCAAACAACTGCAGCAAAATTTCAATGCATTCTCACTGTTTCGAAAAAATGTTAACATGTTTGTTTTCTAGAATTTTACTTATTTTAATTTGTGTAACGTTGTTAGTATTAATATACAGATGTACTCCATCAATGTACACAGCTTCCTTAGGTGAACACAGGCTAATTAAGTCTGGTAGATTGCTTTGTATAAGTTTTTTTATGTTTTAACTTTTGGTTTTTTTTCTTTTTGGAAGTCAATGTCACATAAAGCCCATTTTAATTACCCTAACTTTTTGTTGGAAAACATTCAAACACATAATAGTGACCTCATTACTTTTAACTGTAAATTTGATAGTCACCCAACAGGAGACTTTAGGTAGTTTTCCTGTAAGAAGTCAAAATTCTAGCCTGTATGTCTTTAAAAAAATATAATAAGTTGACCAATTATATGCTTTTAATGAATATATTCTTATCTGGGCATTCTGTTTACTACAATTTCCAACATTGCGGCATCATGCATGGATGGGTCTAGCTAATAAACCTAGTCTTGTGTTGATATGGGACCATTTGTTTCATTTGAGGGCAAGTTTTGTTCTTTGATATAAACATGTAAAAGCCAAACACTTTCCAAACATCACCCTGCGTTAATTACCAGCCAAGAACAATTACTATAACGTATTCTTGTGTGTTGCAATTTGTGTAAAGATGTAAATTACTGTTGGATATTTGGCAGTGCTTTCTCTGGAAATTATTTTTGTGTAAGGAAATATAAAAATAAAGAAATGTTTAACAAAATTATAACAATTTCTGTTTGTTGCTTCTTGTAACTACGAGGACATCGGCTGTTAGGTTATTTCTAATGATTGAGATTTATAAGAGGGCATACCAGCAACCATGCTCTTTAATTAACGTACATTTGACTTGACGATTCATTATTTAACTTTATAAATCCCACCCTGTAGTTTTCAATAAATACACCATCTAACCAACCTGTTCGACTTGAAGTGTTAATGTCTGTCAGGGATTAGGTGTTGGGGGAGGGGAGGTCTTCAAATGAGATTGTATCCCTTTTCCCAATAGAAAGCAAGGAAATAAATCCTGGGGATTTTTAGCCCTTCTTCATTTCACACTTGATGCACTTGAATTAGACTCCATGTTACTTTAACATGTTCTTCACTGTCAGTTTAACTCGAAATTAGCCAAAAAAAAGCAACAGAATTTAGTACCACAATTGTGTAGCCCGATAAAGAACTCTTCCTCCGTGCTGTACACAGATACAGAGTCCTAAATATTAGGGCACGTTTCTGGGGCGGGAAAATTTCAAAGCTTCATAACTCAAACATTACCTGCACAAAGCAACTAATTTCAACGGATTCACATTCCATGGCGGCATACATTTTTCTGCGGTGGGTTTTGGACGTCATATATTCCTCATTAATCCGTCATTTTGGTGAAATAATGCAGCTCCCAACGTAAAAAAATTCTGCAAACTGTTAAAAAAGACAAACCAAGACGCGTATGTTTGCGTGGGCGCAGATTACGCATACCGCAAAATGCACCAAATTTATATCGCACTTTTTGGTCACAGTATCTTGACAGCAGTGTTAACATGCAAACGCAACGCGCGTCATGCACCCTGCGTCTTACATGCGAATAAGCGCGTACGAACGACATACACTGTGAGGAAATGTGCGTCATGCACCCTGCGTCTTACACGCGAATATGCGCGTACGAACGGCAGACACTGTGAGAAGAACAAAACATGGTTTTTTTTTACGTTGGGAGCTGCATTATTTCACGAAAATGACGGATTAATGAGGAATATATGACGTCCAAAACCCACCGCAGAAAAATGTATACCGCCATGGAATGTGAATCTTGTGAAATTAGTTGCTTCTTGCAGGTAAGATTTGACTTATGAAGCTTTGAAATTTTTCCACCCCAGAAATGGTACCTGATATCCAGGACGTCACTGTAGTGTATTACGAAAGTGAAAGGCCGCCAGGGCTACACAATTGTGGTACTTTTTCAAAACTTTCTCTGTTGAAAATCTTGTAAAGTCCACAGCACAACTATCACATCAATCAACCCCAAAACCATGTCATTACTACAGTTGTATACACAATACAAAAAGAGAAAAGAAAAGTAACTAGGAATAATTTTGTTAATTTATTTAATGTTCAAAGTTTTCACTTTATCATTAGTTACCCTATATGTTTCTCTTAAATTATTCTCCCATCTACAACTAGGGTAAAACAATGAAAATGACAAAGAAAGTTAACATACACAGCAACTAGTAAAATCTGCATTCAATGTGCTTTGAACACAAATGGCTTGACATACAAAAGCATTTCTAGTAAGTTTTCAATTTTTCATATGAAAAACAGCACAGTTGAAACCCTGCGCATTTTTCTAAATAAAACGCTGTTACGTGAAAAACCTCTGCATCTGAAAGGTTGCTGCTCATATAAGGCTATTTATGAAATATCCTTAAACCTTCCTAAAGCAAAAAAAAAGTAGTTCCGTGTTTAAAGTTAGCGTCCGAAAAACATTCTTTACAGTACACAATTTGTTCAACTCAATCTTTTATAGAAATGAATTTACAACATGGATGATACAATAAATAGTTTTAAAATATTAACTTAAAACAATTGATGTTTGCTTCTGTATATTAGCTAAAGAACAGTGATTTCTTTTTACATTCAAAAGTGATATTTACAGAAAGTGATATTTACAGAAAATGCTATTTTATTTACAGTTGTATGTTCATTATGTTAAATAAAGAAAACATGTACAGTACATTAGTTTAACATTTACTTTATAAAAGTCCTTGAACCAAATGTCACAGGGCGACTACAAAGAAAATGTTGCTTTGAAAACAAAGTTGCATAGCACAACATTCATGAGGGAACCAGTTAGAAAAACAGTACATCACATGATATTGTAGCTGGTAACCAATTTCCGTTAATCAAGATTTGTGTAGACTGGTTCAAGTTTCAGTTACAGCGACACATGCAGAACATATCTTGAATATCTTTTGACTGACTGAGCTATCAAACTAGGCACAATAGCACTCCACACTAATGATGTCACTTTTGCTCAAGATTCCCGGATGTCAGACAAACTTTCCACCACACGCGATCGGCACGCCAGGTTACATTGAAACAGTACATCCGAGTAAAATTAAAACACAGCACTGACACATTTACATGTGCATGTCAGTGAAATTCGACACGTTGTCCGAGATCCGAGTAGTTGAGTGACATCACCACATTGGGCTTCTATTTTTAGCTTTAGTGCGGAGTGCTTTTGTTTTGATTCTTCATAGCTAGACACTTTGTACCAACCTCACATTTTTCATACCTGATGACAAAGTTTTTAGGTGTCAAAACGACACTTCAGTACTAACCTAAAGTTGCCAATTCTATAGAACTGCATCGCCCAGAAAAAAATTCCCAAGATAAACATCACAAGCAAAAAAAAGCACAAAGTCCTGCAGAGCATCCCTGTAACATTAATCTCCCAAACTCCATACACACTCCTTGCCTATCCAACACTAAAATGCATACTTTGAAAAAACACTTTGAAATTAATTTTAAAAAGATGTAAGACACCAGATTTGTTTTTAATTTGAAGTTATAATTTACGATGATGAAAGCACATTTGGCTGAATATTAATAATAAAGAATGATTGAAGCTTTTCAGCCAACTCTAGATAAAGTGAGCTAATGTGTAATATGTGGACCTGACACATGTGTCACTAGCATTATACATTCATGACATTACAATTTAAATAATACCGGCCAACACTTGAAATCACACCATGGGCTAGACCACTGCCAAGAGACCAGCACTTGCAGTAACATGTGTCGGACCCTGTCGCATTGCAGTCGTCCTTTGTGTGCGTTGCGCCCGTGCGCTCTTCAGCACGCGATTATCGCAGCGCGCAAATTGGGGGAGGGCCCTTAGCGGGGAAAAAGAACAGTAGGCTATTGATGAACAGGTATCTAACATTCAATTGGGCATTTTTTTGATTCATTGGGGGGGGGGGGGCGGCAAGAGTTCTGAAGGGGGGCACCCACTGGTTACGCCACTGAACATTATTTTTGTCTGACTCTTTTATTTACTCCATTCCTCATCAATTAGGCATCAATTTTGAGTTTCATGATCTTCACAAGGCGAGTGTTTGGCTTTGCTCAAACTTACTTTACTGTCATCCAAGAGGAAATCTTACAGCTCTTCTCTCACATGAGCAGGAATTTTATTTTATTTTATTAGTATCACCAAAAACTTAAGTGTTTAGGTGTTATATGGGACCTTAATGAGTCCAGTAAAAATATAAAATAGAGCTCTGTTTGCACGTTCCACCTAAGCCTTGAATGCAAAAGTGTTTTCAAAAATTGCTTTCATAATGAGTACAGGATATAAACAGAAGCAATATATTAAATGGGTTTTTGATTTAAAGGAGTCACCCATTTTACTCCGTTATCACACACAATTGGCAGAACGTTTTGGAACGGCTCATTTGAAACCCTCCCGATCGAAGATGACGTCGATTGCCTCTAGTACATTCTGCGTGGTTATACTGGGTTTAATGAGAGCTTTGTTGTATTCAAAGTCCCTGTGTCCATGGTCCAAATCCAGCGTGTTATCGTCGAGAAGGCCCTGCTCGTTGGGTTTAGAATGCACACCGGTGTAGACAAGCACAGACTCCATGCAGACGGAGCATCCGTCATCGACGGTGTCACTCATCTTGACCTCCCCCTCGCATACGTGACTGTTGAGCTCTCTGATGGTGTGACCGGTATCCTCTCCACTGGTGTCCACCTCCGGAATTGGATGATGGTTGTCTGACATAGCCACCCCTTGACGGATTATAGCTGTCTGACGGTTACCAGGGATCTTTAGACGGCTGTTTGATTTAGCCATCAGGTACTGGTTGTATAGATTGGCACCATAGATGTCCGTCATGGGGTTGTCACTGAAAATGCAAAACAATTCAAATCAATTCAGAATAAATTCTTAAATTCAATGGGAAAGTCACTACAATGTACAAACAATCATTCAATAAATAACCATGTACCCACCTTGATATTGAGTAATTACCATAGAGTTATCTGCTCTCAGGAAAAAAAGGGCCTCATGACTGGCAACGCCTGAGCCTATACCCATATCTCTACAAAATATCTTCACGTAGCGCAACAGAGAAATCTATGCCTTGTGTGCGAGTCTATTTGCGCACTCTTTGCTCTACACAACTAGCGCGATTATTGAGCGCCAACCCTGTGCAGAATGGTGACCGTTAGCGCAACATTCCGCAGTAAGCAGAGCTATGAAATTAAGACATAGTTAAGAACAGAAAAATCCTGTTAAGCAAAATCAGGGTTATAGCGAAATACCAAGTTTATGGGGCCCAATTTCATGGCTCTGCTTACCGCTGAATTCTGCGCTTGCAATCACCATTCTCCGCTTACTGAGCAAGCGCCGAATTTCTGCGCTAGCTGTGTATACTGTAAGCGTAGAATGGCTTGTAACGTGGACGACGCAAGCGCACAAGCAAAAATTCACTGCTAACCCGTGAAATATGCTTGACATAAGCGCGGAATTCCCTGCTTCAGTAAGCGCCGATTTTTTGCTTACGGTAAGCAGAGCCAGGAAATTGGGCCCAGTTGCTCCCTTCTAATTTTTTGCTTAGCAGAAAAATTTGCTAAGCACAATTCTCTGCTATAACAGCTTTTTTGTAAATTAGACCCTGGCCCTAAACATTAAATTTGTTAAACACACAGCATATGAGTTTGGCTTGCCATTCCCTTAGCCATGACCTTTCCATTAGAATACAAAACAGTGTCATGATCAAGTGATTCCATAGACTCACCCTATAGCATAGAGGGTCCTAAGAGGTGACGTACACCCCATAGCTTGGGCCTGTTGGCTCAGTACGTTCTCAGCACAGTGGTAGGTAATCTGGCTGGGTTTCCCTGTTAGAACTGTGTACAGTAGATCACGCCCTGTGATTTTCTGTGAAAGTGAATCCATCAAGAAATAAAGTGATGAAGACAACAAGTTTATATACAAACACAAGAGGAACCTTTCTTTATTTGTAATACTATTTTTGAGAAATCACAAAAGGTTTACTTTGTAGTATTTAAGTTGGTTTGAAATCTTAAAATGTGATTAAAAATAAACAAAGTTTGGGTTGAACAAAGACAAATAGTGTGGGATTTGAACCTTCGACCTCCGGATTAACATGCCAGCACTCTACCAACTGATCTATCCAACCCTAAAATTGGCGGTCTCCCTATATTAAAAAATAAACCATCAATAACCATAATCCACTTCAATTGTTAACCTTTTTCTCCTAAATGACATCAAGTCACAAGATGCATTTAATTCAACTCAGGTTTCTGAAGCAATTTGCACACTTACTCATTACTAAACAGGTTTCCCTTCAATACTTTATCTTATTAATGCAAATATGCATGCATCCATAAAGTGAACACAATCTAGGCTGTACCTTGTATAGGGACTCTAAGCACACCATGAAGGAGCCATGACCCAGCCTGATGGGAAAAGAAAAGAACAGTTCCAAAACATTAACAACAGATTCAAAATGGCTTTGTTACCTCCAACAATTAAAACTGTAGCTAAGCAGTTAAAAACAGACTGGCTTTGTTATTCCCCCTCTCCCTCCAACAATTAAAATCGATGCTAAGCTAAAACAACAGACTGGCTTTGTTATCGCCCCCAAACAAACAAACAAACAAACAACCACCCCAAGCATTTTACGATAATAATAATAATAATAATACCAACACTTATTTAGCGCCCTAATCATGCAGGCATGCTCTAAGGTGCTAAACACAGTAACATGAAAAATGACACTAGTCAAAAGCTAAGCAAGAACATTTGTTATGACATGTTAAATAAATGCGCCGTATTTTTGACCGCGTGAGGGCGCTCTCAAAAATATTTCTATCACTTCCGGGGGTATATGCGATTATCGTCTGCTCAGCTCTGTGTACAGTTTTAACATCGGCGTTCTGTCACTTCTAATTCTGTGCACGGTATAGTTTTTAGTTGCTTCTAAGGTGGGTTATAACGGCTCCTCTAAAGGTCTTATTGTCCGTGATGGATATGATGTCTGGTGGCAATGTGTTCCAGTCTTTAACAGTGTTAGGGGGAAGTATTTGAAGTAGTCTTTACTCTTTGTTTGCAGAGAACAGTTGGTAATGTAGGCCTTGCAGTTGCTAGCGTGAATGTGATTGTGTCTGGATTGGCGTGTGACAAGAAGACATCCCAGAACCAACGTTTGAGCTGAATAACTAATGCTGCAGTGAGGTCGTCAAGTTGTGCACCTGTCCTGGGATGTCTTTTTGTCTCATAATTATATAGACGGAAAGTGGCAAGACTCTCCACCACGGTCAGGCTGCGTCCTGATCCCGGCAGGAAAGTTTTTAAATTTACAACCGGTCACACACCAATCCAGACAAAATCACATTCACAGCAAGGCCTAACAAATGTTCTCTGCAAACAACTAAAAACTAAGAAGCAACTACTAAAAAACTATACCGTGCACAGAATTAGAAGTGACAGAACGCCAATGTTAAAACTGTACACAAAGCTGAGCAGACGATAATTGCATATACATGTACCCCCGGAAGTGATAGAAATATTTTTGAGAGCGCCCTCACGCGGTCAAAAATACGGAGCATTAAGAAAATGAATTGCAACAAGTAGGAGAAAAAAAATCATAAAAACATTAAACCTTAAGTAAAAAGATGAAAAAATAGTTTGAAGAGTAAAAATGTAATTAAATTGATCCAAGGATAAAACGTTAACAAACAATACTTATCATAAACAGTTATTAAGCTAGCTAAAAATACATATTGCACATTAACATTAAAATATGTTATATATAAAACTGTTCCATTATATCCCAGTCTTCTGTGGCACTAGAAAGGGAAGAAAATACTAGAAAATACTCTGGTAGTACCGAGTATACAGTGTTTAACAAACATCGGTGACTGTAAGGGAAAAAAACAAATTATATTGTACAGACTTCATATGACAATAGCAAGTCCAGTGTGTCAGCTACCATAGCAATAACTTGTTCAGAGGATGCAGTGATGCATGGCAGCACCATCTACAGTCCCTAAGTAAACCAGACACAAGTTGAACATGTCTCATTGATTGGGCCACACTACATGGTTGACTTGATAGTTTGAGTTCACAAGTAATAAACCAAAAAGGGAACAACTGGGTAAATTCAATTCAATTTGGGGGTGAACTCTACGACAAATCAACTAGAACAGGATTTAAACCTGCAACGTCTGGACTAACACACCAGCGCTCTACCAACTGAACTATTTAGCCCTATGATGAAAGTCTCCCCATTTCTATGCATTGTGAGTGGGCATGCAGTGTTGACTCACTCAACTAAACTATAACAAGCCTGTCTTGGTCTTTATCCTTTCAATGAAATGAGGACAATTAATCATTCCCATCTCAAACAAAGAAAGAGGACACTCTTACCTTGGACGAGGAGCTTCAGACATCCACATGAGATCCACATTGCATCCAAGTACAGGTATATTAGGGTATGGCACATGATCTAGCGTTTGGTTGAGCTGGCCATTGGTGATAAGAACATCAAGAATCAACTGAAGATTAGTCTCCCATCTGACTGGCTCTCCAAACAAAACCACTGCCTCGATCTTAGGAAGGAAAACATCTACGTTGGGCTGAAGAAAAGAAAAAAGAATTTCAGTTACTATCATATGCAAACATGTACAATGTGAGATTAGATTTCCTTCCAGTGCAGTTTTTGTTAGTGTATTGATCTTAAATAGTGTGGGTGGGACTCGTCCCTGTTGTATGTCTAAAACTTAAGAAAACACCTCAGAACTTTGTTCTTAAACAAAGGAACTACCATAAGATGCACATATACATGTAGCTGTTTCTACCAAATTGGCACACAGATTGCTAATCATTCACATCAACAATCTCTACAGGTACCCATTACTCCTTTATTATTACTATTATTAATATTATTTATTCGACCAAAACACAAAATGTACAATCAATAAATAAATTTACACCAAAATAAACGCGATGAGAAGCAAATTAAAGTGAAGTGTCTTGCCGAGGAACACAAGTATTACGACCTGGATTTTAACCTACACTCAGATAACTTGGCCATCAGAACTCGAGTTCGAGGTTGTAGACTGATCAACCACGACACATACGTACAAAAAGGTTCCCCCAAAATGCACTAATGCAACGTGCAGGGTCCAACTGTTACAGACCAGGCAGTTTGGCTTCCATGTCACTTAATTTCTTCAGTATCCTCTTCTCCTATGTCACCCCACACCAAATTGTTGGGATTTGAATAAGATTGGTATGCCTGACCCTGTGATAAGCACTTGTTGTTTGGACCTACTTGAACCTCCTCCTGAATTATTGACTTTGGCAACTGGATATATATAACAAATATTTGAGACTGCAAGGGTTGGTACTTACATTGGCTGCTGGCGCTCTCCTCTGATGATCAACCATGTCTAGATGTGGAAACATATCACGAACATCTTCAACTGAGGTCACTTTAGTGAAGCCAAGACTGGGAAGGAAAAGCCTGGTTAAGGAAAAGTCGGTCTTGGTAATCCATTGAGGATCCATTAAATACATGAACAAATTACTATGACCTGTGTACATTCTTTCACAAGCCAAGCAAACTCCATCATCAATCCACTACAACCAGATGCGCCAAACCTCCCCTTCAATCATCAGTGTCTTTAGTACATTCGGAACACGACTCCCAAAGCCCTAAAATGCATATTACAAGACTAATATAAAACATGTATAAAGTATACACAACAATGTCAATACAAGTATGCACACAGATGTAGCAACAATAGACCTTATGCACTGATGTCACCAAGCCGCCATCTTAGAGGTAAACTGATGATGAAACAATGGAAACGCGCTGATTTGTACGCGCGGCGCACAGGATTGGCCAATGAGCATCTTCCTTTTGACCTCACACTACCCCTGTGTGTGTGTGCATTGTGCACATGGTCTGCACAGAGTAGAAACAGGTCAAAGTATGACCATGGAAGAAGGACTAGAGGGAGGAACAAATGAACCCAGTGGTCAGTTGCATTGCACTTTTCCTGTGGCATTTGTGCCGATGCTTTTTAAAACAACATCCTTCAAAATGACTTTTAGTCGAAATTATGTATGAATTTTCATAGAACTGCAAAATTAGACATCCACATGTTCCAACAATTGTTTTGACTGTTTTGGGTTTTTTGGTTTGTTTACATATGGTTTACATTCAAACCACGTTTTGGCTTTTACAAAATTTATGCTACATACGGTATGTGCATTCCATGATTAAAGCATTTGTGACCCTTGGCTGAAAAACTACTATCACACCACAATGATTCACTAGTTGACTCAAGTCCACAAGTAGGAAATCTGGATGACAGTTTCAACATTACCCAAATGAACTAGTGAAACTTGGAGCCTTCCAAAGAAGGTATACCCCAAAAAATTGAACAATCTGATGTAGAACTGTGACTGAAGGCTGGACATCCAGGGCAGGCTATGGTCTGTCTGCATTTAATGCAAATGAACTTGTTTGAACAGAGGCCAAAAAGCTTACATTCTGTCTAGCCACAGCAGAGGTTACTGGGTTCCAGCATGGAGGTAGTCTACCTCCATGGTTCCAGGAAAGACAGTTGCATTGTAGATACACTATGTACACTGACATTGCAACATTGGGAACGAAATCGCATCGGTGTCATGAAATCACAAATTTGCGTCGTGTGAAAGGAATCCGTGTGATGAAATTACCTGGGACCCGCGTTATAAACAACCGGGATCAAGACCTCCTCCAAAAATCGCATCCCTGTTTAGAATCGCCAAGATCGGTCGTGTGAAACGACGCACGTTTATGATACCAAGGTCCCATGCGATCACACAACGATCACGCATGCGCAGCGGGAGAAATGTCGTTTGTTTGTTCGAGTATTCCTTCCTCTGTTAAAATGGCGTCAGTGGAAGAAATGTTCGTGTCGCAAATTATGTTAAGTTACCTTTGTTTTTGGATTTGGCATTTCCACTTTCCATCTCTGACAAAACACTTTCCGCTACATTCATCTTCGGAGTTCGTCAGGAAACTGAGAATTCGCATGAAAAAGCAGAAATGTCGTGCCGAGAAAACGATCGATGGTACCCTACACGCATTTACGTAACATTAAACGGGACACCGACAGAGAACCAGCGAACTAATAAATAACCAATGATGACCTTTGACCCAATACGTAGCGAACTCACGAAAACGAGGGACGTTGGGAACGCGAAGTGTCATCGTGTGAATGTTTGTCATGATATCGCACGCAACCTTTGGGACAGACAACTGGCGCCCAAAACAATGGACGTAAGTTTCCGATTCTCGTGTGAAAAGGGCTTTGCTGCTTGTACAAAATGTGTAACCACCAGTTTTGGTAACACATACACTGTTTTGTGTAACATCTGTCCGTGTAATCAAGTTTGTCACCAGTGACTTTCAATTCTGATTAGAAATTGCTTTCATCTAATTTTTGTTTGTTAGAACAATTCATAGCCCATGGACACTTGTACAACAACAGTAATTGTACAACAACAGTAATTGTCCACCTGTGCCCACACTTTATATTTTAAAAAAGTGACCCCCACCCCTAGGGTTTTTTTCTTCTTTTTTCACTGTTTGAGAACATCAAGTTGAAACTAAAAGTTTTACTTATTTCTCAAAAACTATTGTATTTCAGGCAAAAATATTTTAGGGGAGATGACTATAAACCATGACTATAAATCTTTATACCATTTTTTTGTAAGTTTTTGTAAGTATTTAGTTTTTAAATCTTAAAAATGTTGTGCACACCCTTTAAATGTAAAGGATTGGCTTGACCCAAACAGAGCGCTACCGACCGAAACGCCGGCAAAGGGGGAGGATGGACGGTCACCTGGCCGGATGGGTACACAGGAGAGTCAAAGGAAATGCATGGTACGTGAGAAAGGGGGAAGAGCGTCGGCGAGTCGTAGTAAGCCTAGCCGCACATAAGGATGTCAACAGAATATTAGCATTGCTTCATGGAATGTTCTATCTTTATTGACCTAATTACAAAGTATGACATTATCTGCCTAAGCGAAACATGGCTTGATAAGGACTATTTGTTGAGTTTACCCGATTTTAAGTGTTTTCAAAATATCAAGAGTATTTATTATATTTTGTATTATTTTGAAGCATCAACTTCATGGAGCCTCAGCCACTTTTTACATTTTCAACAAACAATGGAGATAAGAAAATACCCATGAATTAACACACCATTTTCCCGGGCACTGTCAATCTCACAAACAAAAAAACAAGAACATCCATGTAGGAAAATGGTTTTTGAGCCATCCACAAAAAAATCAAAAAAATATGACCATTATGACCAGAACCAGGTAAACCAAATAAAGATCAACAACCTTTCAAGTGCTTCAATGTACGAGGCCACAAATATTGTGCAATTACCAGATAAGAAGGTCAAACTCTCAAAATGCTTGTTTTAGTTATTACTATACACCTAATACACGTACATGTACAGCTTTTGAGTAGGTAGCTTGTGACCAGATCCTTCCAGATCAATCTAAAATACTTGTTTTGTTTACATACATACATAAGTGTAGATATTTGTTCACCAGCCTCCTCATGAAATTTAATAGTAGTCAGGTTCACATTGTAAAGATTTGAAATTGTTTTCAAATTTTTTGGGGATTAGTAAAACTATACATTTTTGGAGAAAAGCTGCCAAACTGTTATAAAGTATTATACAACAATTTTGGCATATATCTGAATGTGCAACTTTCCAAAACTTCACCATATTTTAGAACTGTTTTCCAGTTTAAGTTTAAATCTAATACAATGAATGTTTTCTTGTTATTGTTCTAGAGAATGGTTCATATCCATTGTAAATTTAGGCCACTGTAACTACCACTAGGTAGGACTTGGGAAAGTACTCAGTATACAGTGCTTAACACACATTGGTGTATGGGTAAAACACAAATAATAGCAGTTTGTTCAGCAAAAGACTGTTTAAGTCTCCATTTCAAAACACTAAGATTCATCTTAAGATGAGTCGTCTGTTTTAGTGATTTGTATTGCGACATCACATTTTGTTTAGCAATTAAGATACCTGCAAGACTAGCACAGTCTATACTAATTAGTCTATACCAATGCATTTGTGTAGAAATGTAGCTTGTCTGCAACATTGAAACATATACTTTCTTTCAAACATCATACAGTTAGATAAATTCACAACTTCAACCTTCAATACTCAATATCTAATAAATAGGGATAATTAAAAAGGATACTATTTAGCGATTTCTTTGATAGGCCCCTGTCCCGAGACAAGAACGTGATTGTCATGGAACTGCGGAAACATCTTGAGAGGGCTGTGGGACATAACCACCTGGTCTGGATGAATCTGCGCACAAAAAGTCCAAGTAAGGTTTGAAAACATACAATAAAACTGAAAGCATAATTCTATTGGCTGTTTAAGCACAGAATTTCACAGTAAGCAACACTATACAATTAGGCCCAGGTTGTTAATGGACTCTGGCCACCATCAGTGGCCCTGTGTTTTTTTTCAAAGCTATTTGGATAAGGGCTTGTTATAGTCACAAGTAGTTACCTTAACACCCAGCCAGTCTGTTAGCTGTTTTGCTTTAGCTTGTCTCAGCTTGTTGCCAGCGTTGGTGACAAACACTGCTGGCACTCGTAGATGACCCTCTCCATCAGTCAGCTTCTGGAAGGCCTCAACTGCTTCGTTTAGAACACGTTTCCCACGTACTAGAACTCCGTCAATGTCAAATAGTATGCCGAATTGAGGGGACTGGCCAAACTCCTGAATAAATAAATTATACAAATCAGAAATTGTTCCCCATATTTGAAATTAGGTGATGAAAAGGAGCTTTTGTTGAAAAATATAAAATAAAACAAATTTTAAAAAAATATAAAAAAGAATCCTCCAACATCCTGGGCCAAAAATACACTCAAAGGGTTAGTATTTCAACTCTATTTTTTAAATTGTTTAATACACATTCAACAGCAAAATGAGCACCAATAACAGGACCAATAGGAACTGAGAGGAAATGTTCAGTTTTAGATGTGGGACGGAAACCCCAGTGGGAGTAGAGACTGAAAACCCAATCCACATGCAAGGCTCTGGTCCGAGGTGGGATTCAAACCGGGATCCACAGAGGTAAAAGACAAGAAAGAAACAACTGAACCAGACTGACCCCTGGACTGGAACCTATGTCTGGAACCCCCCCTCGTTACCACCTTTGCCATGAAATCTTAAAACAACTCAAGTTATAAATTCAATGAGCATACATGTAGAGTCAAAAAGTTCTCATCTGTAAAACTATCCTAACAAATGCATTTTCAATTGATGTACTATTAAAGCATATCGTTTCAACAGCAGCTTAGTTTTTTCGCTTCCTCCGTCAGACTTAAGAACAACTTTCACAACTAGGCCCACTATCTTGTAATTTCTTGGAGATTTTGTAATTATATGGCATGTTTCACTCTCCTTTCAACTAGGTTCTCTTTTGCTCATACAATTTGTTGATACTGTTCATTTTTTGCTTTGCATGTGTACTTCCTTTGTACTTGTTCACATCTTTTAAAACAATTCAAAATTCTGGTTTTTTTTAATGCCTTTTTTATTGTTAATGCTTTTTAAATCTGTTTTGTTTGTATTAAATTCAACCTGCAGTAGCAAAAAAATATATATATTTGTAGTGCCTATTTAAATCAGCCCAAAAATAATTGTCTAAGTTATAGTTCTTAGTAATACTAATAATAACATAGATTAAATATAATTATTTAAATTACAAAAAAATAGATTAATTGCCTTGTTAATAATCAAAAGGAAAAATTTGTTCCAATCTGAAAGCTCGTTAATTTAATTGCAAATTTACTACCACTGCCGTAGTACAATCCAAAATATTAACACTAACTAATGACTAACATTAACAACAGCAGTTACCAGCACAGCAGTGGAGTACCATGGAGTACCATTCCTCTATTTTTTTATTTGAATAATTTTGTGTCTGAAATATTTTTGTCCAATAATACTGCTTTATGCCCAACAATAAACATGCACAAAATACCTGAACAAAATCAAACATTTTCACAAGAACTGTACTAATGTGAGGACCAATAGGATGTAATTTTCACATGTGGAATGAAGGTGTTTATTGAAAACGAATGGATGGTAATAATTTAGTTAATTATTATTAATAAATAGCTCGGAGAGTTTGTGCATTCTGATTGGTCAAAGACTGGTCACGTGGGGGTGTATTAACATGTGATATAGGGTGCGTTCGATTAGCTTCCCCGGGCCGACCCAGGTCTTCCCCCGGTGCATTCGAATAGCTTTGACGTCATTCGCGGGGCTCACCCGGGTCAGCCCCAAGTGCCCTGCTTGTGGAGCGGGTCACTTGGGGCTGCCCCTGGTTCATGACGTCACAGCGAAAAACTCTCTCAATGGCCACCATTTTGTTTGTAATTCAGCGGGACATTTTAGGAAGTTTGACACACATTTTCGCCATTACAACAGCGTTTTTGTGAGCAATAAGTATTTTTTATTCGAAGCCGGGTACCTTTGTATCACTGTGGGGTTGTACAAATTGTTTAATGTTGCAGTTTTACCTTGAGAATAATTATTTTACGATGTTTTCGTGAATCCACGGAAAGTATCGGACATACGGCACAAAATGGAAGTAGTTCCAGTCGGCTGTCCCAAGATGCATCGGTGTGAATGCTGGGGGAAGTTGGCGTTCGATTAGCTCATGGTTTAATAGGGGCTCACCCGGATGAGCAGACCGGGGTCGACCCGGGGAAGCTAATCGAACGCACCCATAAAGACCGGCTCTGTAAACTAGCAAATAAATGGCCCCTAAACAAGCACAATGTCGTGTAAAAGTTATATTTGCACCGTGCTTGTTGTGCGGAAACTATCAAAACTGTTTTCTTTGCGCGTATTGCTTTTGGTTATTTTAACTAGGACAGGATGGTGCCGCGTGTACGCGCAAACCACGCGTATGCATAAACGCGCAGACAATGTATCATTTTATAGTAGCTGGTACGTGCATGAAACCAAGGTTATACAAAGCATAAAGCCGTACACCAACCAAAGTGTTTCTATTTATAGTGCTGTTACTTTAAAAGTCTGGTTCTTCAAAATATGCATAATATCATTGATCTCCATTATACTGATACAGTTAATTAAGTGCAGGGGACTAGGAACCACGCAAAAGTTGAACAGCCTAAAGAATGGCCCTTGAACATGAGTGGAACATTTCCAACATTAACGGCGAAAGAAAAATCACAAATTCTGATGATTACTACCCTTTTTCTTGGTTGGTGGCTGGCCGCTGTTAATGGACCTCGCCTTCGGCTTTCGGCTTTGTCCATTAACAACGGCCAGCCACCAACCCGGTCATAAGGTTTATCGCGATTAGCAAAATACCAAGAGAGGGCGCTGTTTTGCCAAGCATGTCGGGTGTAGTAAAAGGGGGCAACCCGGGAAATCGGTAGCCTGGGCGCACGACGACCGACTATGTTGTTTATAAAATTGTTGCGACGTTCAAATCATAAGCTTGTTCACTTTTTTAGTTTACACAGGGCCTAGGCCATGCCTGCGAACATCGTGTACTGCGGTATGCATTTGCCCCCTATGCCCTCCCATGATGCATTGCGGTTCTGGAATCGCGATAAACCTTATTACCACGCAGTGAAGACCGGCTTCCCACACTGTTATTCCCTAATTAACTCATCAGTCATCTGTCTTAATCATTAAAAAAATTAAAAATTAAAAACATTGATGAACAATCTGGTTCCTGGTGAAGGGGCCAGAGGGTTAGAATCATCAAATCTATTTCAGTATTGTATGCCTTTATTCATCGGGTTTTGAAGATGAAGAGCTCACTGAAGTATCCCTGTCACTGGCCATCACAATGCAAAATTATCTAGTACTAGTAGAAAATTTGTCTGACCGTAAAGGACAGCTCTACAAAAAAATCGACCAATCGGCCAAACAAATAAATATTGATTGATCTTCGGAGTATTGACTTTTGAGTGAGAAAAGGTACATTCGATACAATAATTTCAACACAACAAAAGTGGTCCCTTACCTCGTTGTGTCTCAGGTTATTAAAAACGCTGAAATTCCTCCGTAACTGGGAGCAATTCCGTTGCAAAAGTGTCTGAAGGCACCTCTTCGTCGCCATGATCAGCGGACTCACGTAACAGGAAAGTACCTCTTTCTTTCCTTTCTCGTCGTCTGACTACACGTACGCCATGCACAAAATGCATAGGGTACCCGGCGTCAGTGACAAGACGGATTAATTAACTACTTTAAACTGGTACCCATCAATTTCTAGAATCGAAACAGTCTTAAACGTATGTCTACGTTCAGGTAGCATACATATGACGTATTAAAATAAAGTGGGCGTGACCAATGACATGGCATGATTTATCTCACGTGACCGGACACCGCCCAGAAAACCAATGACGTATATTTATTTGTTGGTAATAATCCCTAATGCATGGAAGCACACGAGGTACAAAACAATTTGCAATAACACAGCAGCAGCTGGTGGAGGTCAAGCTATTTGTTTTGTCAAAAGTGAAGTAAACTTGGGCGGACCTCGGTACTATTACCAACTTTATACTTGCGTTGTCACAAATAAAAAAGGACGAATGTCGTGTTTGAATTACCCAAACAAAATCTGAACAAGTGTATGATCGATCTTTTTTTTTTAAACGAACCATTTCTGGGCAATAGGTGTCTCACGTTTGTTATTTAAAGCCAACTGTGGAAGCATAGAGAAAGTAACTTATTTCATCACTGTTTGGGGGAGGATTTTTTTCGGAAATGCTCCTCTTTTAAAGTTTGTTGTATTAAAATATTTTTAACATTCTCTTTGGTTATCTCTTTAGTAAGAAGCTAAACAAAAGGGAAGTTATAATTACAACATTTACAATATGACTCCAAACAAAACGCAATTGAATGTTAAATAGTCAGTACTTATTTTACAACTTTATTACATCTTCATTTTCTTTACAAAAGATTAAACAAATGTAATAAATGTAACTTGTAAGCTTAAACCATACAATGGAAAACTTTATCTACAGCTACATTTTAACAAAACAAAACAAAACATCCATGGCTAAATTTGTGTCCCTTCTCAAAAAGAAAAGGTAACTTGAACAGTTTCAAACATGATGGGAAAAGACTACTGGTGTGAACTTGTAAGTGGGATCTCAGTTGTGACTGCTACATGATAATGATGAGGCACTCCCAAGGTAAAGGAATTCAGTTTGATAAAGTCAAACAAATTGACTGTAATTTTGACTGTATTTTTGACAGCATGAGGGTGAATTTCCTTGCAACACAATTGCGGTTTTATCTTCTGTTGACTGGCCGTATAATGTTTTCTTGTATCAATGGCCAAACAAATAAATAATAACAGGTCTGGAATTTCACCTTTGAGAGGGCAAGGCCATTTTGATTTTGTAAGAGCACTTCCGTTGTAAAATCTTAAAGTCTATGAGAAACTTTTGAAGGGGCACCAAGGCCAAGACCAGGGCAACAGAGGTCATGACCTCAGTGGCCTCCATGTAATTCCAGGCCTGTAATAATAACAGTGAACTAAAAACTTTTTAAAAAGACAAAAAGTTTGTTTTAGCTGTTTTGCATCACGTAAATTTGGTTCGCACACGCCCGACTTGGTAAAAAGTAACGAGAATTGTAAGACGAACCTCGTAGTATTGAACCAGAAATGAGTTGAACAAAGCACTAAGAAGTGTTTATTGATAAATGCAAATAAACTAAACAGGGTAAATGGTCACGATACCAATATCAATACCCCAAATGGGAATTGTTTGCAGACCAAAAAATAAAATAAAAAAACTTTACCAAATACCAGAAAAGTTCCAGCTTGGCAAAACAAATTTGAGTTTACAATGTAACGGGTAATTGTTCTTTTGTCATAGGAACATAATCATCTACTATGACGACCTGTTCAAAAAATATTTACTCTTTCTGAAAAAGACAACATTTGAGATTAACCTGATCTTTCCAACCCCCAAAGTTGTTCTATCTTAGGACCTGATCTATCCAACCCCCCAAAACTGTTCTACCCCAGTAAGATAAAGTTCTGCTAAATTCCCATTAACGTCTTAGCTTCGTTCCCTTGTTGTATTAACGTTTCACTGGCGTATTTTTCTAACAGCTCCATCTTTTTCCTTCTCAACAACGCCTCTTCGACCTGTTCAAAATAAAATAACAAATCATCAAATTGTTAGACAAATCTTCTTGCATTTCATAAAATTTAACTCTTTATTAAAGTGGCAGTTGTAGTTAACAAAATTCAATGTTTCTTTTGAACAGCCAAATGTACAGGTTTTAAATGCAGTTCGCAGTTCAAATTATTGTCTCATCTGTTTAATATTCTTCCACCATCTAATCACCAAAGTCAAGTGCCTATTGAAATGTAAACATTTTTTTATTTTTTATTTTGGGTTGAACAAGGAAAAATTGACTAGAGCGGGATTTGAACCAACGACCTCCGGATTGACGTGCCGGCGCTCTACCAACTGAGCTGTCTAGCCCTATGATGGCGGTCTCCCTATTTTGTCAATATCCTTGTTCGGTGGGTGCCAGTCAGAAGCCATTCAACCGTAAACTGCCGTGTAGCCAAGGATCACACCCAAGTATACGATACAACCTGGGAAGCGGCAGCCAGGGGATCACCATAAGGGGATGCGACTTTTTATATCAGATATCAAATAATAAACCACAAGGGAAACTGACTGGGTAAATTTTAAATGTTTTTGGGTTGAAAACCCAATTGAAACCTAATTGACTTTCTATCATTATTTGTAACTTTAAGGTGTTATACAAGATGTTAGTGACAAAAAACACCAGTGTTAAATTTTACCTTAAAACTGAACTTTCTGTTTATGAGATTCATACTAAAAGAAAATTTTTCTGTGAAGAATTTCCCTCTAAAACAAAGTAATATTTGTGAAAGCTTCATCTGAAAACCTAGCACAAAATCCTGTTACAACCAAAATTATGGACAATGTGTTTACATGCTGAAAAGTATGCATGGCTTTTCACTTTTTCTCCTGACACACACAACGGATTAAGCCCAACTTTTCACAGGTTTGTTATTTCAAGTATATGGTTGAAAACACAAAATATGAACATTGTCTGTGACTATTTTTTCAGCTCTACCAATCCTGTATACTACCTTTTTTTTATGGCATACCTCTAGAGAGGTGGTTATGAGAAAGCACGTAAAACTGTCATTCCACTGCTTTCATAATGACAAGTTATGAAAATGCAAGGCTTGAAATGGTTACAATTACCTGTGCAAGTCTCACACCTATTTAAGTGTCGGAATCATTAGCGCACACAGACAACGTTGAAATTGTATTTCAAGCAAAATTATTTCAAGGGAACCTTTCAAACATAGCCATCTTTACAACAAATGTAAATCTGTGAACATTTATATTTTCACTCATATTTTTCTTGCACACCCTTTGAAGTGCCAAATTTTGTTTTCTTCAAATGTTATGTGAGTTTCGTGAGGATTCCCAAAAATGTTAGAACAAATGCAAGACTTGCATGGTCTATAGACCCATTGCATAACATGCAGCGCACTCACACGCGCCTGTCCTGTCCGCCATTTTGGGAGTCAAACTGTACACAAACAAATTGACTCCCAAAATGGTTGAAATGGTAGACGCGCATTGCAAGGAGTCAATTAACCCATTATTATCAATATAAAGTGTTTGTGTAAACTTCTTAACACAATAACTGTTGCCTGCAAGTTTACTTGTGGTAACACTATCAATCAAATCCTGCCACTAACAAAAACTCCTGCTATCCTACCAGCCGAAAAGTTAGATGGCTGATCAGGCTGAACAATATTAATAAGTTTGTTAATCTGACCTCTTTTTGTGACGGTACTGGTACGTGGGCGACATACCGAGGCTGACACTCCTCTGCATCCATATCTTCCGCCGCCTCCTCATCATCAGACTGTTAATCAAATACAAAAATGCAGATCAAAAAATAAAACTTGGGGATCAGGGCAAAATTTCATCGCAAAAACTTACTAAGCACAGACAAATCTTACCTAGCAGAAATAAGTGGTGTTTAAAGCTTTGCATGGTGTTGAAAGTAAGAAGTAACTATAACTATAAATGTAAATAGTAGTGAACTTGCGGGTACAACCATGTGTATAATCTCTTTTGGGAGGAGTGTTGGCTCTGAAAAGAGCCGGTTTGGTCTCGACGTTTCGAACAGTATACTCTGCTCGTCTTCAGGAGAATGGAGAATGCTCGTCTTCTCCTGAAGACGAGCAGAGTATACTGTTCGAAACGTCGAGACCAAACCGGCTCTTTTCAGAGCCAACACTCCTCCCAAAAGAGATTATACACATGGTTGTACCCGCAAGTTCACTACTATTTACATTTATAGTTATAGTTACTTCTTACTAGCAGAAATAGGTTACCAGCCACATTCCATAAAGTTGACATTGTAACGACTGGTGCCCCACTCATTTGTTGCTTAGCAAGGGAATTTGTTGAGCAGTATCTTCTACTAAACAGCTTTGAGAAATTGGGCCCTGGTTGGCTCACTGGTATCTCACCCTGCCCTTCACTTCTATGGAATTTGGTTCAAATCTCGCCTCAGAATAGAGACCCCAAAAATGGAATAGATTTTCTAGTCTAAACCTGACTATGTGGGTTTTCCTTTTAAGATATTTCTTCATCCTTTCGCACTGGTATCTTCAGGCCTATCGGTTACAGTGTTAGTTGCTTTTAAGAAAGCCATTGGTTTGTGGTTCCATTACTACACAGATTTAAAAATATATATTTTTGATGAGTGGTGTCAAAATCCTTCAAAAAACCTTATCAGGAAGTTGTAAAATTTGGCCAGGCATACCAATCTTACCAGAGTCAAAACATTTGGGAGTTGATTTTTTTTAAATTCAGGTTTGCCCAAAACATTGCATAAAGCCTATCTTGGTAAGGGATTACAACATCAACGAAATATTTAAGATGAAAATAATTCGGGGAAGCTGAAGGTAGGAATTGACATTCCTCTTAAACGTCTCAATTGTAAGGTGAAGGCATGGAAGGGAAACATGCACCAGGTAAGAAGTTCCAAAGACATGCAATACGTGAAAATAAGCTGTTAGTATGGCTCTTTGTTCTACACCTCAGCAAAGATAGAGTTTATGGGTGAGAACAAGTGGAAATCCTGTTTTCATGCTCAAACACCTTAATAGAGGTGAGACTATTCGGGAGGATTTGGGGGGTGGGGGGAGGGGGGTCTCTAGCCAAAGATACTAGGGGGTTCGGATTATCAACTGTTCTTACCACTGGGTCTTGCTTGACAGCATAGATGTCCTCTTCTGCATCTTGGTCCTTGGTGACTTCCTCGCTTAGCAACCCCGCCTCTTTCTTAGACCTCCATTCACTTACAGCTGCTGAAATAACTGGAAGATGAAAGTTGTTTACACGAATGAGAGTTTCAAGTTCATTTTCACCTTCCTCGGCAGACCTTTAAAATGCCAAGTTCATTATTAGAAAGGAAGGAAGGGTAACTTAACTATGTGTCATTCCAGTAGATTTTGTTTCTTGATAGAAAAAACATACACAATTTGCTTTCCTTAAAACAAAAACTTAAATGACTATCTGAACGGCGTGGTAAGGTGGTACAAGAAGATGCAGCATTAAAACAAGACTTATGCAAATACTTACTTTCTTTTTCATGTTCCAACTCCAGAGGTACCAAGACTCCATCATCCTCATCTCTGTAACCATAGTAATCAGCATCAATGAACTTCATCAATTCTGCTCTCGTCTTTCTCGGCGGTGGGAGTGCTGAATGAAACAAAACCCCCAAAAATGTTTTAATCTTTTGCAAATGTTGAATATATATTCATAAATACCCCAGACAGTTTTGCTATTCCTACTGGTGGAGAGCACGTCACGTGGGGGTGTTTGAACGGCTGATAAAGACATAGCTAGACATAGCTGGAGCTGTTTAAGACCGGCTGGCTTCGCGTGTTGGGCGCGCAAGCTCATTTACGCCAATTTTATTTACGCGGAACGCAATACATAGCTATTAGTACCCGCGCGTAATCTTTTTGTACAACCCAACGCGCACAAAACAGATTTTTACAAAAGTTTTTGAAAATGTACAAACTTTGAAAATTCGCTAAACAAACAAATTGTCACAGATTGTCTTACTCGTTCTTAAACGGTCGTTTAAAACCTTGCAGGGTCGTGGCCGTGCGATAAAGGCCCTCACCTTCGGCTCGGGCCTTTATCGCACGGCCACGACCCTGCCGGTTTTAAACGGCCGTTTAAGAACTCGTCACCACTCTTTTATTCCCTTAGTAAAATATGGAGCATCAAAAACTTCATCTAAACTTGGGGTGGGGTAAGGTGGGCAGGGCAGGAGAGGGAGGGGAGAAATCAGACTGTACTTGCAAAACAAATACCAAGACAAAGATTATGAACAAAGGAAATTAGCCTTCTTATTGCATCATTTACACACAAAAGTGATTTATTATTATTTCATAATCTACAAAAAATAATTATTCAGAAACAATTAAACCTAACACTAAGAGGTGTTGCTGATATGCTAAATTTCACTCTGTCTTGCTTCCAAACGCATGAATATCTGTATAAATGAAAATTCATTTTGTTAAACTCACGTTCATGCTCAAAGAGTTCTCTCACTCCCGGTAGATCCTTGGCCGCCCCAAAGTACTTATACCCTCTGTTTCCTGGAACCTCCTTTCCTTCCTTGTCCAACATCTTGGGGCCAATTTTCTGGGGGGAAAACCAAACAGAGTAAAAGAGTAATATAACTGCATTAGCTTTTAATGTTGAAGTCGGGTCTTTTCACAGAGGTCAATGAGGCCTCCATTGCCCTGGTCTTGGCCTTGGTGCCCCTTCAAAAAGGTTTCCCATAGACTTTCAGATTCTCCAATGGTAGTGCCCTCTCAAAGATGACATTCCAGGCCTGTGAAGTGATTAGTTATTTAATTCAGACACAGAATGAATCAAAATATAATTTGCTTTTGTCCTTTTTTATATTTTTGGAGTGTTGACAAATGCATTTAATGAAAATAAAAAATTCAATCATTTTACAGTCAGGCTTTTATTGGAGAACGATTCAAAAAAAAAATGTTTCAGGGACTTCAGTAACACCAAGAAAAAATTTCCAACAAGAAACAAATATATACTTTTACTTTGCTAAATGTCATTTTAAGAACTATTCCATATTAATTTCACAAACTTTAGATGAACTGACTTGAATTTTCAGAAATTGTTAGAACACTGATTTCAAAGATGACTCACCCTGTAGTCAGGACCACCAAGCTCAACGATCCGAGCCTCCCAGTGGATTTTTTCTCGCAGCAGTTTGTTGATTTCATCGTTAAGATCTCGTACTCTGAACTCACCAAGGCCAGCTGTTGGATGTAATGGATGGAATGTTCAATAGTTCAAGTATACAAATAACTTACTACTAGCCACTGGCCTAATAAAATACCTGTGTATTGTAAGCAAAGTAAAGTCAGTCCCGAGCCAATATGGTCGAATAAAATTGCGGTCCATCTAAAGTTTTGAGCTACCTACAGGCACTGTGGTCTTGTGAATTTTCCCCCAAATTCTAGTAATGGCTAGTAAGCAACTAAAAGGCACTACCTGCTACGATTGTCTTAGCTAGTACAGGCCTGGAGTTTCATCTTCAAGAGGGCAAGGCCAGTTTCAATTTGCAAAGGTCACTTCTATTGTAAAAACTTTAAGTCTATGAAAAACTGTTGAAGGAGCACCAAGGCCAAGACCTCTATTTAATTCTAGGCCTGCTAGTACTCACCATTCTGGATCTGTGCAACTTTCTTTGACACCTCTGATATAATCTGACGCCTCCATTTCTCTGCCTTGTGTAAGTCTTCACATTCTGTGGCCAGGTAAGGTCGCTTCTCCCTCACCTTCCCTTCTTCCATTTGAGCTTGACGCCATCGCGCCAGCTTGGTCCTAAGCGAGCAGAAAAAAAAATTATTTTACACTTAAACTGTTGTCATAGCAATCTTGTTTATTTCCTTTTTCAACCAGTCAACATGCATACTTGCAAAAAACAATTCTAAAATACTATGTGAATTTCAAGATGAGCTTAGGGAGGTTAGTTTAAAGCATAGAGAAAGGACAGAGACAAGGTGATCAGTTTTCATATTTCACAAGGGTTATTGTTTTATTTCACTATCTATGGCTGAGTCATCACAATGTGGGATTGAATCTCAGTCCCAGACAACCTTGAACCAGACACCATAATTGCTCCTTGGCATTTATATTCTGACCTATGGGGTCTGCTGAGTAACAAAGTAGAAAAGTAGAAGCTAAACTTTGTTCAAGATCTCAGGACTATCATCAGCCTGGCACTCTGGCATGACGTCTTTTAAGATAAAACCAAAAATAAAAACAAGAGACTGTTTGACACACAGAGACACTTGGGATATGTCGGCATACTCACATTGCTTTTTCTGAATTCCGAGCCTGTTAAAATGAAGGAAAAAAACACTTGTGAATATCTCATTTGCAATTAAATTAATTTAATGTTCTCAATCCTAAACTGTGACAAATTAAATTATATTCACTGAATAAAAACATAAATTATCAATTTTCCAGTAACCTTTTGAAAACGATTGTCGAGTATAGACCCAATAAGGGGGTCTTGCACTCCTCGTTTTTGAAAGCTTCAACGCTTGTACCTAGGAGTAGTATTACCTTAGCCAAATTCGCGCAAGAGCTATCGTTGACTATAGTAATTACTAATAGTTCGACTAAGTAAGTTAGCCCAAACTCTGTCTAGTCGTCGATGTTTGGACTACGCTAGTCGACTACTAGTCTACTGAGCATGGTCGCATTGCTGGTCATCAATAGCCTTTTTCATAGCATAGTGCAGACTGCAGAGTGGACCAGTTATCAGAAAATGATAACGTAAGTTGATCCCGCATTATTAATATTATGGTAGCATTGAAATGGGTACCGGTCAACTCGGTCCGAGGTCAACGCGGTCCGAGTCAACTCGGTCCAAAGTCAACTCGGTCCAAAGTCAACTCGGTCCAAAGTCATCTTGGTCCGAAGTCAACTTGGTCCGAAAAATTAAATAAAGTGTGGTTGACGGGGAAGTGGCGGGACGTATGTATCTCGACGCTGTATCTTTATAGAAATTAATAATAATCAACGTTTAAAAAAGACAACTTTCTAAAGCATAATTTAGGAAAACTAAAGTGAAACAAAATGGTAGAAAATGAACTTTCCTTTGCAGTTTGTGTGAGACATTTTTTTTCTTGTGTATGGTTGAAAATTTCGAATATTTATTATGTAGGGGAATTTTACTTACATAATATACCTATTTTTTATATATATAAAGATAGGCCTAATTAAGTTCAGTTAAATTGGACAACCAAACATACTCTTTATGGTTCTAAATTATTAGTAAATATTTCTCATTAGAATAGATTTGGTATTCTTTATTTGGTATTATTTATTATTAGTGTAAGTTTACTTGAAGGTTTTGTTTATATTACTTTCAATCAAACATTTTCCTTAATTGTCCTACATTATTTATTTTATGTGTTTTAATTTACTGGAGTGGAACATTTATCTCCTATTTTGGAATAAATAAAGTCATACACTAACTGCAAAAGATTTATTTTTAAAGGCAGATTATTGGGCCCTTTTAATTTATGAGATTATAGTAAGCACACAATTATGATACTTAGGCCAGGTAAAAAAAAATACCAGTTGATCGTCCCCGCCCGCATCCTTTTTTGAGGCCGCATCCTTTTTTTATTTTTTTTTATTTTCGATTTTTCCTAAAAAGGACAATATTTGTTTGTATTTTTAATCCACCCTTGACATAATTTTTTTTAATTTTTGATGTGACAAATAGATATAAAGAAAGTTCGCGATGATTTCAAACTCAAGAATTGGTGGCCTGTTTGAATTGAAATGCTTGGCGGTCATCTTGGGAAAAAAAATAAAAAATAAAAAATAAAAAGGCCCTCATCCTCCTCTTTTTGGAAAAATCAGGACGATCAACTGGTATTTTTTTTTATTTGGCCTTAATTTAAACAATTTTGGACCGAGTTGGCTTCGGACCGAGTTAACTTCGGACCGAGATGACTTCGGACCGAATTGACCTCGGACCGAGTTAACTTCCGAGATGACTTTGGACCGAGTTGACCCCGGACCGAGTTGACTTGGGACCGAGTTGACTTGGGACCGAGTTGACTTGGGACCGAGTTGACTTGGGACCGAGTTGACTCGGACCGAGTTGACTACGGACTGAGTTGACCCATAACCATTGAAATTACATTATGACATGACATTGACATGACATTGACAAGCTACTTTCGTACTTCAACTTCAGTGTGCATGACCTACGTACATAAATAAACATCCACTACATCATGTAGGTAACCATTGGTCCTTGTGCGATCTTGCTCGCTGTATGTACTATTGTATGACCCTCAAAGCCAACATTTCAAAAACAGGTACAGCGCCCAAGCCACTAGCACAGGCACTTATAATCTAGGTAGGTACAAGAGTGTTGGTGTAATAAAATTGATAACGATATTATTTATTATATTTTACAACGTTAAACAAAATCAAAAATCAAATGAAGCTTCATGATGAAGTGGGAAAATAAATATTCAGTGGGAAAATAAATTATAAATATTCTTAAAATTAAATTAATAATAATAACAATTATAATTATTATGATTATAAATATAATAAACTTTATAAAAATCAACATGACAAAGTTCTTACCATTGTTCGTTCTCTTTATCCAGATGTATCTCTCATGAAATAATAAATTTCATTCAAAGAGTTAAACGTTAATTTGCCGTCATTTTCTGAAGCCTTGTCGCTTACATACTACTCCTCTTCGCATGTCCTTTCTCTATGCAGCTGCTCATCAACTTTACGTTTCTGAAGCGTATATTAGATGTCGCCCTCAAGCGGCGATAAAGACTCAAAAGTTACAAGCGCTACCTTACTCATATAAAAAGTACTTTCATTGGTCGTCCATAATTTTATGAAGTTCAAACAACCAATAAAAAAGAATGTAAGATGTGCCTTTGTTGGCGATGGGGGCCCTCTTTGATCTGGTACCCTGCATCTAACTACTTTTTGTATGAACAAGTATTTGGTACCACACTATTCGGCACAATTGCACCAAACACACGCGCGCGCACAAAACATACACGGCGTGTGTGTGTGTGACTGTAAAATGCCACTCTCTCTGTCTGGATGTACTGTCTGTGTAGATGTCCTGCATGTCCTGGGGTGCTAATGAATCTTATTTGCAAAGTCGCAGTTTTCTTGTTGTTTTGTGTTTTTCATTTTTGTGTTATTTTTGTGTTACCTTCCAGTCTGTACTGTTGAGTTTTTGTTGGTGATTCATTTGGATTTGGGGGTTTAATTTCCTGTTTTGATTGTGTGTGTTTCCGTGACCGTGTGTCTGTTGAGTGTTTGTCAGTGTTTTGTGTTGTTCATACTTTTTACTACAAATTATACACATTCACATGATCTTATTTGATCAGGTTTTCCCACATCATACATTGATATGTTGTGTTCTTTTAAACCTGAAGTGATAATATCTCGGGATGCTGTGAGCCTATAATGGCAATGAACAGTCCTTTGCTTGAGACCACACAACTTTATGGATATGATGACTTTGATTGAACGGATATATGATTATCATTGCTACAGCAATGCTGTTTTATGATGCAATTGATAGATGAATAAATCGCAATTAGTCTGATCCTTCATCGTTTTATGTGTGTGCTCGTAAATTAATCAATACATTATTATGTTTTACTTTTAGACTCCTGATTTTACCACTAATTATCAGATCAATTTATGGCAATAATTTAATATTCTTACCTTAGATTTTGTTAATGTAGTCTTAACTTTGTTTAATAGTAAACTACGACCTATGTGCAATAATTGTAACCTGTGTTCCTCCCAACTGTCGCAGACTGGAGAGTTAAGACCAACTATAGATTACAATTTTGTAAAATCAACAGTTTAATATGTACCCTAATTGTACTCGTACTCAGTCGTAGAACTATGACTGAGGGGAGACGATAGCGGATCGAACCTCGTAGTTCTAGGAGTACCCTAATTGGATACATTTAAATTGTTGGAAAACAACGTCAAATAAGTATATGTGGTCAGTCATGGCTCATAACTAGTCTTGGGTCTTGGGGAAGTGACCAAGCTGTACAATTATCGCAGCCTGGGTTGCTCTCCTCTGTTACCTACAGTGCAACAGAAACTGGCATCTTACCGGAATAGACAAGTACAACCCGACATCACTTGCCCCCCTAAACATCGATTACATTACTAGATAATGTTCAATAATGCTAACTATTATAGTGGACTATTTAGGAGGATGAGAAATTTCAATCCTCGCGAGTAGCAAGTTTCAGACCTAATCCAAGAAAGCAATTTATTGACACTTTGTGTTAGATGTGCGGCTTTTGGGGGTGGTTTTTAGCCCCCAACCAGTTTGCCTATTCCCTTCCCTCTTCCCCCAACCCTTCCCTTTCAACTGTGGTAGGGTGGCTCTGTAGAGGTGCTGGTCACCTGTTCCATCTTGCCACTCACTGGCGATTATATATTTTTTTAAATTATATCATGGTTACTTATGCTTATTCAATTTTTTTTTTTTTTTCGTTTATTTGTATTTCCTTGTTTTTCTTTGTTTTGTTTTGCCAGTGAAGAAGTGTAATAAAATAATAAAAAAACAAAGAACATGATTGATAATGATAGTTGAGTACTAAACACAGAACAACGATTTGTAGTGAAAACACAAGAAAGTTCAGGGTTTGTCCGAGTACATGTTGCATAAGGTATCAGACCACAAGGGAACCTTTACTTGAAGCCTCTTTCCTTTCACATTTGAACATCATTTGTAGCTTCAAATGAGATGGTTTAGTATAGTATTTGAATGTTCTACTTGGTAGAAATACAAAGAGAGGTTGTGGTCCAGACCCTTGGCTAATCTGATGACAATAGAAGTTGCATTTCCAGAGGTGATCCTTCCCAATAATCCTCATTTTGTTCCCTGCTGTTAATCCCTTTCCCTGATCCCCATGACTTTCTCTTCTCTTTAATGTTTACTTTTCTGAAGTCTTCCATTTTGTCCTTTGTGTTCCCAACTTCTTGTGGTCAAGCTATCCCCTTCCCTTCATAACCCCCCCCCCCCCCCTTTGTCTTCATAATCCCTGCTTACCCCCTGCCTTCTCTGAATGCTTTTTGCTTTTATCCCCCTACTTTCTCTATTCATGTATTTCCACTTGACTACTCTTGCCTGCTTGTATGTGTGTTGTGTGTTGTCATTTAGCCTTTGAGAAAGACTCTGCTAGGGTGGAAACGTCAGGCCACTAACTTATTTTTTGCTTTTCTGTAGTCTGGTACTTTCTTTTATACCATGCACAGTATGGGGCAGAGGGTTTCCATCCCCCCCCCCCCCCATGTTCACATACTTAAACACACTCATAATTATTATACAGAATTCCTAAGATTCCAAGCACACAATGAAGACACAAGGGGGGGGGGGGGGGTAAACCATGAGTCATAGAGCACCAGATACTTTCTTTCTACCCGACTGATCATCATCTTTTGTTATTGGAGTTAGTGGAGGATGGTTTTAAAGACAAAGGTCAGGAAATGGTGTTTATTTAAAAAGGAAAGCTCGCTGTTTATAAAGTTGAAAAAATAGATTTAGCTGTTACAAATTGCTTGCCAACGAAAAGGACCTGTGGTAGTTAAATGCAAAAAAAAAGTTGGTGGCCTGATGTTTCGACCCTATCAGAGTCTTTCTAAGGCCTTCGAGACCTCATGTTTTTGCCCCTGGCAGAGTCTTTCTCAAAGTGTGGTATGTGTGTTGTCATTTAGCCTTTGAGAAAGACTGCTTGGGTAAAAATGTCAGGACATTGAAAGTATTTCTGACAAATAGTTCTGTACTGGTAATGTACCAGTATGAACTTAAATTGTCTACATATTCGGCATCACAGGCTGCATACTCCCAAAGGAGCCAATGTAGCTTTACAGTTTGTCTAAAGAGTCGAATAAATGGCCCAGTGACTAAGGTAGTAATTGTTCCCACACCATGAGCAAACTGACCCTAATTAAATGTACACCCAAAACAAATCACACCATCGATATTTACCTAACAGGGTTTTATTTTCAGCTCAAAAACTGTTTTTATCAGATTTTTTTTCACAAGCTTAAGGTTAAACCACAACTATTAATAGCACTGTTTATTTTAGCCAATATGCCCAAAACAGCTTACAATCAGTACACAGACTGTTAAATACAGTGATGCTGTAAACTTCTGTACGTATTTCAATACATGTACTTTCACAGATCATATCAAATAATGTGCTACTTGGACCCTACCAGTGCTTCAAATGCCAACTTGTCCAATTACAAAATAATTTAAGATATACTTGGCTGATTTTGCAAAATAAAATTTATTAATACTGTTAAAAATTTAATAAATTCTCACTGAGCTTGAGCTTTTGGTTAATCTTAGGAAAGACAGTTCACACACTAATAAGCTAAGAGCTGGGCTAAGGACCAGGCTATATAACATGCAATCATCACTGACACATTAAACATCAACCACATTCTGGATCACCTAATACTAGCCCACCTTGTTGGCTGTTATGGCTCTCTTATAGACAATGTGACCTCTGACGTCATTTGAAATCATAACATGATGCGCGCGCATGTCGCCGGGCAAAACCTTTGTGTACTTGACAGCCAGCTAGAAAGTACACGCAATATTACCATGACTACGCGTCTTTTTGCCCGGCAGAACATGACTTGGACAACAGAGGGCGGTTTGATTGTAAACACAGGTCACATCGTCTATAACATCGGTCTTATCATTGTCTGATAAGACCGATGTTATAAGAGAGCCACAACAGCCTATCAAGGTGGGCTAACCAATACCAACATAACATCCATAGCTGTTCACGCTTGAAATTACAAAAAGACTTGAGTATTAAATTTAGACAAAATCAACATAAATAGTGTGTCATATAAACACTTGTGCATACATTACCTTTCCATTCTGCCACAATGCATACATTTATTTTAGTAATAAATTACGTTATTAAAACCTTGATTGGTAGGTCACAAACTTAAAGGGAAAGTACATGTTAATTTTTTTTTTTTAAGAGACTTGAAAACAGAAAACATTATCATCTAGATTTCACCATAAAAACAACCTATACAAAATCTATCAAAATCAATGGGGTTTAGAGCAAACAGGAAAGAAAAGTGTATGTTTTATGGGGAATTTGTGCAGAGTCTACACACTTATGATGATTTTTGAGGTCTAATTGCTCAACTTTGACATCCTTTCAAAAATTATAATTTTTCTGGAGGATGAACTTTGTAATCAGCTAGTTTGAGATTAAAAATTGAATACTTTGTTTCAAAAAACCAGTCTTCGGTACTTGGGTTTAGTGTCAGAAGATACCCAGTTAAAAACTGACTAATAAGTGTCTACATACAATAGTAGCTTTATTACACTGCCCACTTGCAAATTCTGCACTAAAGGTGTTTTTAGCGTGCAATTGTATGGGCTGTAAAGAGTGTTTCTGTGGTAAGCAAGGGCCATTTTGGGGACAAACATTTTGGAGTTTGTAATGAATCACTAAATAGCTAAATTTGGATACTATAAAAGGAGAACATCTCATCCATAACTTGTAATGTTCCATCACTACATGAGTTCATGGCAGCAGATTCTGTCCCCCAAAGACTATCCCCAGTATGGCAAGTTGTGTAGAAATTTCATCCAATAGTGCCCTCTTTTGACTCAACTTTTGTGACATACAAGTGCCATGTGGTGACAAAGGTATTTGATAATCCCTCCATCTATTCAAAACACAGTGATTGAAATCATGATTGAAAGTGAATTGAGTGAATTGAGTACAAGATGATAGCATGATCCCCCAAACCCTTGCTTCTTTCTGCCTTTACAATAAATTACCATTCTGTCATTTTGGCACTAAACACTCTACTCTTTTACAAAACTACTTGGTTTATGTATCGATTTTCATGAGTTGTACATACTCTAACTCTATCACACACTTACAAATTGAACGCAATAAGTAATATTTCTACAAATGGCAGTGTAAATCCAACAATTAAGTTTATATCAGGAAGCCATTGATCCCAAAAACAGTTAAATCCTAAAAGGGGAAGACAAGTACCTCCATCTGGTTCTCCACTGTAGCATTTCATAAAGACTTCAATCATACAAAATATTAACAGCAATTCTTCTCAATAGAAATCTATTTCCTATTGCCCAAGAAAATGGATCAAAATAGGATAATTTTGTGGGAAAGATTTGCTAAAAAATAACATTTTAAGGCTATTCATGATTTAATAAATAAACATTTTCAAAATGTTGATCAACGATATACTCTATACATCAAGTTATACAGTAGAACAGGAATATAATGAGCACCACTCAGTTAGATAAAACTGAATAAAACACTTGCCTTCCACACCATCTTTGGCAAAAGTACTGACTACAATTCTAGATGAACTTGAGCTGACATGCAATTTGTGTCATTGATGCTCCAAATAGTGACATTTTGATTATGATGAACATAATTGATAAATCTGAACAATTACTTTTTAACTCAAGGAGTTGTTATGTATGGATGAGATCCCGTATTGACAAACTATTAAGTCAAAATGCTTTTTGTATTATTAAGGGGACCGCAGTGGGCCAATTCTCATGGCTCTGCTTACAATCACCATTCTTTGCTTACAGGGCAAGCGCCAAATTTCTGAACTAGCTGTGAAAGCGAAGAATGCCTAGTAACATTGAGTACGCACGCACACAAGCAAGAATTCCCTGCTAACCTATGAAATACGTTTGCAAAAGCGCAGAATTTCCCTGCTCTGGTAAGCGCTGATTCTTGCATATGAGCACAGCCATGAAAGTGGGCCCTGATCATTTGTTCACGAATGATATTGTTGAAATATTTCTGATAATAAAACCAACAGATCCTCAAAGTGGCTAGCACTGTAACCCGTAGGCCTGATCTAAAGAGAAGATGATGAAGATATGTTAATTTTTAAGAAGGAAAACCTTTAAAAGGAATAAGGTAAAATTAGGTAGAGACTGAAAATCCAATAAACATGCAAGGCCCTGGTCCAAAGCAAATTTTTAAACCAGGGTCCAGAGAGCTGAAAGGCAGGATAAGATACCACTGCGCCAACCTGACATGAATAGTAACAAGTTATGAGCAGTAACCTTTCCATAATAAATTCCTTAATCTGTTTTACTTCCAGAATATTTTCTTCATTTTTGGCTTAAATTCTATTGGACTGTTTTGATTCAACTAGCGATTGCATGACATCAACTACAAGCATATCTTAGCCTGACGCTTTTCCACTATGATTGGCACTATGATTGGCACAATGCTATATCTTAAGTCACATGCTTTAATACTTATTGCTCCAGAAGGTGAACAACAAGTCAACTTGCAGCTGATTACCAAGTTGATCTAACATGACAGAGACATCTCAAGCACAAATCTTACATTCTGTTACAATGACCCATTTACCACAAAGGTTGACTAACATCACAGTAAAACAACTTTTAGTATTAACATGAATTGACAACATTCATGATACACAACAACAAATACTACTGCTTCAATAAACAGGTGTTCTTGTAGTTGATATTATCCATAGCAACCTGTTTATCATAAGAAGTCTAAGAAGGACTACCACAATGCTACAGATACAGATAGTTCCCAATTGACATCACACAATACAAAGTTGACCATCTTGATGGCCAATGATAAGTCATTTTTTGAACACACGATTAAAGGTAGGGTCATCATTTGGCAATGACTCCGATTTTTTTTCTCTCGTAATTTCTTTCCAAAAGCTCACTTATAATGGTAATGGTGGTAAGCATCCTGCAAAATTATTTTGTCTGAAATGCCCCTGTTGGTTAGAATTCAATAAAAACATTTGAATCTGAATAACAATTCATGCATGAATCATTTTTCAGATTTCTGAGGGTCGGTGTCCGTTCACAATGCTGCGGCCAGAGATGCGTTTGGTAACTGCTGTCACCTCATTAAACATGGATGGATTCTATGTTCGTATGAAAATACTGTGACAGTATTTTGCTTTTTTCTCAACAAGTGGACACTATTCAGCTGAAACTTTCACATGTGACTTTCATTGTGGGGTGTCGTGGCCGCTCTGGTGTTTCTGTTCAGCAGAGTGTGGGTTCGAGTCCCGGTCGTGACACTTGTGTCCCTGAGCAAGACACTTCACTATAATTGCTTCTCTCCACCCAGGGGTAAAATGGGTACCTGTGAGGGCAGAGATGGTTCTTGTGATTGATTTAGCTTAGTAGCGCATATACTGCAGCACAGGCTGTATACTCCCCAGGGAGCTGAGATGGTTCAAGGAATGAAACAAATGGCCCAGTGACCAGGGGTAATAATGTGTGAAGTGCTTTGAGACGCCCTTCGGGTGTGTAAAGCGCTATATAAAAACCGAATATTATTATTATTATAATTGTATCTTTCTTGATAATTTTGCCAATGAATCAACAGCATTACAGTCGCAAAAACCTAACGATGACCGTACCTGTGCGTAATACCGCATGCGGCATGCAGATATTGAATCATATTCCTCCATGATTGGTTGGCAAACCACTTGGCTGCATAGACAAATTAGAAGGCTTGACACACCGACGTGTGTATTGGAACTGCCTTTAGCTACCGGGCAAGCTCAGTGGTCTAGTGCTAGTGGTGAGAATGGCAAAAGTCATGGGTTCAAATCCCACCGGAGTAATATGCCTGTGTGTTTTGGGGGTGTTTTTTCCATAAGACTTGGGAAAGTACCGAGTATACCGTGCTTAACACACATTGGTGTATCGGTACAAAAAATAAAAAATAATGTGCTTTTGAAGAAAAAACGATCTAATTGTTTCATTAAAAGGTAACGGTGGAATAAATTACCCTGAGAAGGTATCAAAACCATTGAGTTGCTATTTTTCAGATATCATTAAACGAGTCGTTTGGACTTACATGACCAAAAGTGAATACAATTTTATCTTGATTTACAATGAATTCTCTTTTAAATGAAGATGGCTGGATCCCTTGCCTGCCGTTACTCTAGGTATGGGGCAACTCACACAGGCATTCTAGTGGTTAAAAAGTGCATACTACTTTAAATGCCAAAGATACAATTACACGGCAGCTTTGAACCCAAATTGGCACAGAAGTAGTTGATGGCATCAATGATTGGCAAGGAGTCTTAACAGCTCCTTGTGACACAGTAACCCTGGTATGTTTGAGATGACTTTATACTGAGCTGAAGTCCCATAGACGTACTGTCTTATCATAGGATCCAGACACAATCTTTGTATTATTGAATTGAAGACATGTGACTCCATCAGTGTGATGGCGTAATGTGACTAACCGTTCACCCGTCTCTAGATTCCATACTTTGAGTGTACGGTCATCAGCAGCGCTCACTACACGCCATGAATCAGCCTGTAGACACCTACAAACAATCAAATAGTAATCACAACACCATCAATACCCCAATTATTAACAGTAACAAAAAACACATCATGCTTAATTCTATTTGTTCACGTTCAGATATGTGTTTAATTTAATTCAGGAAAACAAAATAAGAACTTAATAGTGGGGAGATAATATTCTCGCAGATTGCAATATATTTCTACAATTTTATTTGGAGAAAAGCAGGTCTCAATGCACCATTATAATGAATGCTCAGTCTGAGGGCAACTTGGTCAAAGGTCACCTTGGTCCCAAATCAATTCAATCCCAACTCAACTCAGTTCCAAGTCATCTCGGTCCCAAATCAACTCAGCCCCAAGTAACCTTGATCGACCGAATTCAACTCAGTTCCCAAGTCACCTTGGTCCCAAATCAACTCAGTCCCAAGTCAACTCAGTTCCAAGTCATCTCGGTCCCAAGTAAAAACCTTGATCCCAAGTCATCTCAGTCCAAAGCCATTTTGTTTTGGGTAAACAGGAACTTGGCTGTACTGTGCTGGATATCAGCAGGATTTTCACATTTTGAGGTCATTATTTGCGAAGACAGTTTTTGCTTTGGCTAACTTTTTACACAAATTTGTCTAAATTGTATAGTTTTAGGTGGTTAACTAATCATACAACAATCATACACACAAAATTCCAGGAAAATAATAAGTATAGATTGCAAAATTTATTATTTCTCTTTAGCTTTCTCTTTTTTGGGGGGAGGGGTCATAGATATATAAGTTTTTTTCATAGAGCATCCATGAGGATTTTTTTTTTTTCAACTAACCCCTATTGGCCCACTTTGCACTGGCACAAAACAGCCACTTTCCACTTAAACAAAACTTCTGTTATATTATCCAGCATCACAACCACAATCATTTTTACAAACACACTTTCCCATTTGACTTTGGAACTAGTTGAATTCGGACCCAGTTGACTTGAGACTAAGTTGAGTGTAGTTGATGACACATACCTCACAACACCTGTGTGTCCCTCAGAGTGGGTCCAGTCTATGGTGCTTGTACATAATCCCGTGGTCAACTCCCAAAACTTCAGATTCCTGTCCAATGAGCCACTGATGATTTTACTGGCATCAAATTGGAGACATGTAACAGCATCCCGATGCCCTGCTAATGAACGCAGGCACAACCCTGTAGCAAGACTCCAAATCTATCAAATAATCAACCCAATAAAATACATCTTTAATCATTTTTAGTGATAGATCAATCACTATTCATACACAGCACTGGTCCTAATTGCCAAACTGCTATATTGGCATTGTACAGCCTGGTTTCCTTATCTGTAGATCTAACTACATGTAAAGCTGTCCCTGTTGATCTATCAAGGCAGATCTTGGGCAGCCTCATGACCAGCCAAGGGCAAGAGAGGGATCTCTCCTAGAGTTTATGGTGATTTTATGGTGATGTCAAGCATTTCCTTGGCTGCGATTTTATCACCCAAGTGGGAATCATAACCAAAGAGGGCGCTACCACAGCATCGAATTCAACTAAACCTTTGATGATAGACAGTCTCTGTGATCAATTACTCATTGAGAGTCACAGCATTTCGTGCCAAGGATGGTTCTCTAACACCTTTGTTGAAAGGCCCAAAGAAAATTTTTGTCAAATTTGAGAAGATCCATTATCTAATTAGTTCAATGTTGTTCAATGTTTTTAAAAACCCAACTAGTTTTTAGTCATTCAGGCACTGAACAGACAACTATTGGGACACTTATTAGGCAAAAAAAACAAACATGTTGAGTTGCCCTCCGCGACCGACCCAAAAATGCTGAAATCTCGGGTCGGGTTTTTTTTTTTTTTTTTTTTTCCCCCCCGTTTTTTCATTTTTGATGAAACTTACACATTATCTGTGTTTAACCAATCTAAAACGAATATATTTATTCCAAATAAGCTGAAACAATTTTGCAAAGCAAAGATTTTAAAGTAAACATGCAAGATGTCGATATTTTACGTTTTGTGTTTTGTGTGCCGCTACACTCGTAGTCGTACGCAACGTGCCCGGCCATCTACGGTACCTCGGATTGATCCCACGCAATAGCATATGACATGAACTGCCTGCAGACAGAATTCGCTGGCATACAGCCCGAATTCGCTTGAGCCAAGAAGCGGATTCACTGGTGGTACCCAACACTTGTTTTGAGCGCGAGTACCAGATCAAACGGTCATTTTTAGAACTTGTGTTAACTAAATGTGTTCACCTAGCTCTTAGCTTGCCATGAATGTTTTGGATGTTCAAACAAATAATTTTTCAATTAGGATATTTCAAACAATAATTGTGCAACTTACTCCGAATTATTTTCCGCGATGAGTACCGGGCGCCGCCATTTTGGAATGATCCCAATCATGCCAATCAAACTACGACGTCATCGGCCGGCCAGACTGTGGGAGGAGCGTATAAGTAAAGCAACCATTGAAATGTTCGCACCCTCGCTCCGCCCACCAGCCGGCCGATGACATGGTATTTTGATTGGCATGATTGGATCATTCCAAAATGGCGGCGCCCGGCACACATCGCGGAAAGTAATTCGGAGTAAGTCGCACAATTATTGTTTGAAATATATTTTTAAAAGATCGTTTGTTTGAACATCCAAAACACGCAAGGCAAGCTAAGAGCTAGGTGAACACATTTGGCTGGTTTAAACCACCGAATGGCCCTTAGAGAATGCACTTTGAAATGGTTATAGCTTCAAAAGAAATGGGCGGGATGTGTGACCAAGGATCCAGGAAAAAGTGTATAAAATGTTTGAAAACAAATTATAAAAGATATGAAGTTAAATGTTTCTTGTCTTTTCATTCTTTATGTACTTCTGCACACTAGTACATCATTGTATATTGATTGGGATTAGTTCCAATGCATTTCAATCTTCAAATGACAGTCAAGGTAAAAACAAAAATAAAAAAATAAAAAATCCCGACCGACCGACCCCTTCAAATTTTTTTACTGGAGGGCAACTCAACAAATTTTTTTTTTTGGCCTTAACATCCAAATGAAATTATTGAAAGGAGTACGCAAGCAGGTCACCTTCAGTCTGAATACAAACTACTCAAACAATACATGTGGTTACTTTTTTTAACAAAATAATCAGGAATTCTTTTTTCAATAATCAAACCCTACATTGATCTGACTAATTCAATAACAAAACCCCAAACCACCAGAAAGGTGCATATATATCATGAATCCACACAATTATAGCATTAACCTTCAACACAATGCAAGCAATTTGCACAAGGACATTTATTGACAAAAGGGGTAGTTTCAATTCTCATACCTTAATAGTTTTATCTGCTGACCCTGAAACAATCTTTGTTGTGTCAAACTGCAGACACAATACAGCACCTGTATGGCCTCTGTAGAGGTAGTTAAAAGGGAAAAATGAATAAAGTGAGTATAATGACTTCAGTGAACAAGGTAATCTGTATCAGCTTCTGAGAAAAAAATCTTCACTATTGAATAATATCAAACTGTAGATCAACAATAATGAATAGTATTACGTAGTACGTATCCAACAAACAAACAGTAACATCAAAAGGATTGTTTTTATTGCTGTAAATTCCCTACCAGCTTGGCATGTTGGTTTCATTCCCTGCCTTTCACGTCACTACACACCATGATTTTATGTCCCTTCCTGATTATGGGTTTAAAGTAGAGTATCAAGTCACTTGGGTCATGTCCGATTTAAAAGTAACTTAGTTTGAGTCTTTGTAAAGGTATTATACAGGATTGGCAGAGCTGACAAAATAATCACAGACAGTGTTCATGTTTTGTGTAATCAACCACATACATGAAATAACAAACCTGTGAAAATTTGAGCTCAATTGGTCATCGAGGTCACGAGAAAATAGTGAAAAGAGACCTTATGTGTTTTCTGTTTTTCAAACATCGAGTTTATTATCACGCGCGATAAAAACTATTGTTTTACTCATTTCTCAGAAACGATAGCATTTTAGGCAGAAATATTTTAAGGAACCCTTTCTACCATTACTTACTTTAAATCATGTAAGTTATGTGTGAATCTGTGAACATTTGTGTTTTTCGATCTTACCAATAGTGTACAGGGCCTTTAAGCATTACAAACCAATGAGTCATCTAGCGAGTCATCCAGCCATCTAATGGACTGCCATGGATGGATGGTTTTTGAGGGCTGGACTGATAGTAAACTGAATTAACTGTACCATACATAATCCTGATGCAAGAATTGTATACATTCAAAAGGCCTCAGTTATCACTAAAGGATCGACTACTACTTATAAAACCACTACGTAGAATTTACCTGAGTGTGTGTCGACAGAGTCCAGTCCTAATGTCCCAGACTTTCAGTGATTTATCGTATGATCCACTGACTACTTTTTCTTCATCCACTTGTAAACAGCGTACTGTATCTTCATGCCCTGTCATAGTGACACGGCACGCTATGCTGGACCAGCTATTCTGCATAGACAGATCCCACACCTGTATTCAATTCAAACATATTGGTATTATTGTTAAATACGAGGTTATTCAGAAAATGAAGCTCGATTAATATCAAATTTGGTACTGCCACCAATTAATCTGAAAAATGTGTTCTACAAAACAGCTGTCATCTTCTAGAAAATTCTGAGTGAATATGTGGGGGTGTCAACCTATTAACCGAGGGTGTGTTGACAGAGCAAGGACATCCTTGCTTCCCTTTTGTGGTCAAATCTAATGGGAACGTCACTATAAAAAAAAAAATCCACACAATGGGAGAACAAAGAGAGGTCCTAAATTTACGGAATCAACAATAATGTGTGTGTGGGTACTTGAAGTGACATTCAAATCGAGGATTTATTAAAAAACAGGGCAATTGGTCCATGATTATTATCGGGGTGTCGTGGCCGAGTGGATAAGAACACCAAACTCAAGCTCTGGTGTTTCTGTTCAGCAGAGTGTGGGTTCGAGTCCCGGTCGTGACACTTGTGTCCCTGAGCAAGACACTTAACTATAATTGCTTCTCTCCACCCAGGGGTAAAATGGGTACCTGTGAGGGCAGAGATGGTTCTTGTGATTGATTTAGCTTAGTAGCGCATATATTGCAGCACAGGCTGTATACTCCCCAGGGAGCTGAGATGGTTTAAGGAATGAAATAATGGCCCAGTGACCAGGGGTAATAATGTTGGAAGCGCTTTGGGACGCCCTTCGGGTGTGAAAAGCGCTATATAAAAATTGGTTATTATTATTATAAAGGAAAACATTTGTCAGTAAAAAGACTTGGCCAACAGAGGGTCCATGATTGAATGCCATTAGACACACGTGTGTGTCTATCTGATGACACCAAGGACTTTAACAAAAGGGATTATTAACTGATTTGAAAAACTGAGGACTTCCATAATTTAATTGGTTTACAAAACCAATGGGGACATTGCTAAGCAAGTACAAACAATGGGAGATAAAAGATTTACCAAGTTGACAAATGTATGGGTCTGTAGAACAATCAAAACACCCAAATGAGTTTGAATCTTCTTAAGATTAAAAATATAACAATTCCTCTCTTCGTAAATTTGCTGGAAGATTGTTTTTTGTTATCCCATGTTCACACATGGATTATAGACAAATATAGCTTGTCTGCATCCCACAATTCGGCGCGACTCAGAGGCGCTAGATTTGTCCATATTCCTTGTGTTTGTGGTCTATCAAATAGAATGAGTACTGCATGAATACCTTGATAGTATGGTCTGTTGACCCTGATACTAGTTGACTACCCTGTAGATGTAGACATCTTACTGTACCTGAATGACCCACTAGAGTCTGTACAGACCATGGGGAGTTAGTACGAATATTCCACACCTGTCATCAAATCACAATTACAACAATAAGAACATCTTGTGAAGAAAAGTAATAGATACTCATTACACCAGATAGAGTTAAGTCTGTCAATAATAATGGCATAATGACACGTACTCCTTTTTATGCAATTTTAATGTTTAAACTTGTTAATGTGTAGTTTTGTATACCATATTGGAATTGTTTTGCTCTTTTTATACTGATTTTTTTCTCGAAAACAAGGTTATTTCAACCACCCAGATGGCTGCAAACCATGTATTTGTTTTTAATAATAAACCAGAATAATAAAATGTAACGTCTGACTAAAAAATAATAATAGTAGTAATAATATAGATTTAGACTTCGCATAATACTAAGTTTCTGGTGCTGTTGTCCTTGCAGACTGTTAAAATAAAACCAAAGCAACAGCACTAAAGAATACAAAGATACACAATTACAAAAGAATACATTAACAGAAGCAGATATTACAACATTAGAAAGGTCATTAAATAGATTTGGAAACTAACAGAAATTGTTGTGTGGTACAAAAGCTGCAGTTACAGAGATTTGAATAAGTGAGTTTTCAACATAGTTTGAAATGTTTGTAAGGATGAAGCATTTTGAATTTGGGAAGGGAGAGTGTTTCATAATTTGGGAGCATAGACCTTATGCATTGACGTCACCAAGCCGCCATCTTAGAGGTAAACTGATGATGAAACAATGGAAACGCGCTGATTTGTACGCGCGGCGCACAGGATTGGCCAATGAACATCTTCCTTTTGACCTCTAGGCGAGGGCGCCCTACTCAAATGACGTCATATGCATAAGGTCTATTAACAGAGAGAGCTCCATCACTGTAGCAGGTTTCACACGAGGACCAGGCATCAGTTGAAGGTGAGAGGATGTGGATGAGCGTAGCTGGGATGATGACACCTTTGGTTTAAAGAGGAAGGGGAAATTTTGTGATGTACTCATTTTCCAACAGATAAAGTCCATATGTGAGTGGGGAAAGAAATTATAAGTCTCTAACCTCACGTTAAAATGGTGTACATTGCCCTTGTTTTCGATACCTTTCCAGTGCGTGCGAAAGTTGTCAACATCCAAAACATCTGGTGATATCATTCTGAGAAAATGGGTCTTTACATTTTTGAACGGGGATGTTTTGATTCATAATTGACGTTTTCAGAGCGAAATTTGAAACATGACGCCATTGGATTTCAACAACTAATGGCTCTTTACATTCCAAGGAGGTAATTTTCCTCATTCAAAAGGTCAAATTCAAGGCTGATTTGATTAAATATTATCGAAAGTCATGTAAGAACCAAAACATCCCCTTACAAAAATGTAAAGACCCATTTTTCTCAGAATGATGTCATCAAATTTTTGCCTGGAATGGCATTTTACACCATGTTAACGTGAAGTTAGAGACTTATAATTTTTACCCCACTCACATGAGGACTCTATCTATTGGAAAATAAGTACATCACAAAATTGTAATGGTTTTTTCTTTCTCTATAATGAGTTCTGAGAGATATTTTGTAGGACACTGACCGCTACAAGTTTTGAAAGTGAGCATAAGAATTTTAAAATGTATGCGTTGAATAATAAGAAGACAGTGGAGATGACAAAGAATTGCAGTGTCATGTTCATGGAATCAGTCAAATGATTGGTCATCAGAATTTGGGTCCACATAGACATTGAAATCAATAGATTAATTGCCAAACTAGGATATAAATAGATAATGACTAGTCGTAACACAAACCTTAATGGTTTTATCAGATGAGCCACTAACGATCCTAGTGTCATCAAACTGCACACATGATATGCCTTGTGTATGCCCTTCAAATGTACGCACTGAGCACAGTCCCTTCAGCCAGTTACGTCTTAGCCGGTAGCGTTCCGCAAAAGCCTGCTTCCACTAAATAATGACAACGCTCAAATCAGTCATCAAATATCATGCAGTAAAAAAACCCACACAAACACACACACACTCGTGTTTATGGTGTCAACCGAGGACTTCTCTTTGTTCTCCCATTGTTTGGACATAGTTTTTTTTTGAGACGTCCCCATTGGTTTTGTACACGAAATCGAATCGAGGACGTCCTCGGTGTGACTTTTTCCCGGATCCCTTTTGTTAAAACCCTCTCCAAGACCTCGGTTTGAATGCGTGGACATACACACAAACACAAGTACTATTGGTACAGATTAATTAGCATAGTCTTTGCCTTGCTCATTTCACTTAGTCAGTTGGTGACAAGTTATCGTATTCAACCAATTTTTTAAATGTCACTGTTTAGCTGTTTATCTCAAAAACCACTGCGTAAAATAGTTTAAAGAAAGTACATGTATGTTATTAGGGAGGTTTCATACGCTTACATTTACTCAAAAGTAACACTGAAATTTACTTATAAATCAGTCAAATATCATGCAGTCAAAGAGATGAAGTCAATGAGTTCAAGCTAATTTTGTATCATTTAATAACTAGAATTCACTTCTATACAGCAATCCTTCACCGATCTTGAACTCTTGGTGGCAGCAGATATGCCTCCATTACTGCGGTGTACCTGGGTGGTACTGCGATGCCTAGCGACTGGTATAAGGTTTGGGCTACACGGCGATCATTTGATCAGTCGCGGGTTATTGGACTTTCACTTTGCAAATCGCTTAAACCCGTCGCTAGGCAGCGCAGTACCACCCAGGTACCACCGCAATAAAGGCGGTATCTGCTGCCACCAAGAGTTCAAGATCGGTGAAGGATTGCTGTATAGAGTTCATTTCTAATTAAATATACATGTATTGTGCTTGAGGAATAATAGTTTAAAACCCTCCCAAGAGTAAGAGGGAACATTGCTATTTCCAGATATGTCAGTTTTCTTTAAACTGCACTCATGGACATGTTTCGGCTAGCAACGTTTTCATTCAAATAAAAGAGTAGTAGAAACACAATATGACTTTATTGGAATATTAATTTAAATGGAAAGAAAACTTATAACACAGTATAAATTTGAGCACAGTGGACAACATATTCAGACTTACATGAATGTAGGATGAGATGTGATTAATCATTTGTTTTTGTTCTTCAGCCTTTGGTAATGCCCACTTGGGTAGATGACATAATGTACGCCATAAGGTTGGCTCATTAGCTAGCTCATACCATGCATGGCTAACACAAACACACCGACACAGGCTCACTGCAAGAAATAAAGAAAGTCATACTGAGAACTCAAAGGGCCCCATAGGAATAACAAGCCTGTTTGAAGAAAGTTAGTTTGGTAGTGAAACCTATATATACCATGCTGCATTTGCTGCTGTTTTGTGGTAAATAACCAGCCTTTTTGGCAAAGTGAATTGTAAGGAAGAATTGAAAATGCAAACAACTTGAAAAATTGGTCAACCACTCAGCAATGACACAAAGTGGATTATTTACGCTCTTTGAACTTTTTCTGAATAAATTTTCAGTAGAAACTCAATACATGCACCAGGTTTAATGTCAATGCCTTTAAAGGGGCTGTGTCGTCATGATCAAAGCAGGCCTGTTCAATTATGAACTCTCACCCAGTTACTGCACATGCACACACTCCCTCCGTATCATATCTACATGATCTATGGAGATTGTGTGTGCAGTAACTTGATGAGAGATTATAATATCATGTACAGCCATCAGGCCTGCATTGACCATGACAACACAGCACCTTTAAATCACATTAATTGATTACAAAACTGTTTCTCTACAATTTGACTTCCATTTACCTGGATCTAAGTAAGTCAAGATACGAAGTGATAGTTGAGCTGGTAACCATGACAACAAATCCTGGCAATTATGAGGGCAGCTTTGATGCAAGATGGGCGCCATGGTAACAGAGAGCATGTGCATCTGTGGGAGGTCACACTGCTCCTAAAATACAAAAACACAAGTAATATTGGTACAGATTAATTAGCATAGTCTTTGCCTTGCTCATTTCATTAAGTCAGTTAACCCTCCTACTGTTCGCAACATTTTCAAGTGAGTTGACCAACCATTTGAAACCATTCAACTGCCAAAGTTGTGTATGGTGGCACAACTGTGCACAGAACTAACTGTGTACTGTGTACATGCATTCCCTCATGGTATCATATTGCAAGGCTGGCATAGCTTATCTATCATTCAAAACCACAGTGAATGGTATTGAATGGTCAGACAGCAAGAGGGTTAATGACACGTTTTCATATTTAACTAATTCAAAAGAAATTGAAAACAAAAAAAAAGTGTTTAGATGAAATAATGTCAAATCTCAAAAACCACTGTGTAAAATAGTTTTATTATCAGTTTCCATACGCTTACATTTACTCAGAAATAACACTGAAGTTTACTTTTCTTTACCACATGTACATGTACTTGAAATCGCATACACTGTAGCTTTCCTATGTTTGCATTTGAATATTGATGATTCAATGAGAACAAAAAATGTTCATGTATTGTGTCTTTCTGCAAGGGGGAACTTCTCAATTAAAATAATACAGAACCTTCAATTGATGTGAAATAAACCTTACGTACATGTATATAAATCAACTAAACTTACCAAGAGACGCTTCATCATTGTATTCTTTTGTTGGTCGTTGAATTCATGAAACCACAACTGGATCATCTGTTTACAAAAATAAATGCCCAAGAGTCCTCCTTTAGATATATGACTTCAAACTAAGGTCAGGAAAAAATGCAGATCCACATGGAAAAAACAACAATTTGGTGTCTGCCCAACTGCCCTAGGCCGAATTTCAAAGAGCTGCTTAGCAAAATGAGTAGCCAAGCACAACAAAATTATGCTTACCAGAATAAGGATACCAATCAAAATACGGAGTCACACATACCATTGGTGTGACTGGTATCTTAGCATAATTGTTTAAGCCCAACGGCTGCTTAAGCAGCTCTATTAAATCAGGCTAAGCATTTAAAGTTTACTAAATAAAAGTCAAGCTTACTGTTGTTGGCATTCCTACTTTCCATTCGCAGGCCTGATGCTTTATATTTGAAAGAGCAAGGGCACCAAGGCGTTTTCCCCTTAATAAAGGGCACCCCTATATGAGGAAATTGAACATTTCTATTGGAACGTTTCAAGGGGCAATGGAGGCAATGACCAGGGGCAATGGAGGCAATTGACCAGGGGCAATGGAGGCAATGACCAGGGGCAATGGAGGCAATTGACCAGGGGCAATGGAGGCAATTGCCTTCGTGTAGTATCAGGCCTGCATTCAGGAGAAACTAGTTTCATATGAAAACAAAGTTTGAGTGCTAATAAATTTGGACTCACCTCCATTCTATGCTTGAAGACTGAGCCTTCCACCCCAAAATGCCAATCCCGATTCTTGACCTTACTATCCCTTGCCCTCTTCTGCAACTCTGAGGTCTTAGAGGTAGTTGAGGAGCAGCCTGATTTAGAGGCCTTCTTGTGGACGTCACGCTTCTTACAGATGGCAAGATGATTTGGAGATGACGGCTGTGAGTTACTTATATGTGGATGGAGATTAGGAGAGCTTAGCGAAACACAAGTTGGTAAACTTCTTGATTTGAGCTCATGTTCAACCTTGCAGAAGCACGCGTCATGTTGGTGTTTTACTGGGGACTGGTTTCTCTTTCTTTCTGATGATTTGGTGTGGGATGGTGATGATGCATGGCCATTGAGCTCACAATGTGAGTGATGTTCCCTACATTTCGAACTTGGCCTTGGGCTTGTGTTTATTTGAGAGGCTAGCTGAACTGCCATTGGAAGTTTAGCCTTGGTCAATCGTAGGCTCAACTGCAGTGGACAAGTACGTTTCCGCGGCCAACTGGCAAAGTTAATTTCCGAATTGCTATGACGACAGGAACAACATGCTGGACAATGACATTGTACTGATTTGGAATCCCATTTGTCAATGATTGCACGATGTTCCCTATTTTTAGTCTCCTTTGTTGGTGAAGTAGGTTTCCTTCCTGACCTTTGGCCATCATCTTCAGGAGTTTCTTGAAACGATTTCCTTGTACACTTCTTTCCCTTTCTTAAGTTACCCTGTGCCTTGCTACTATGGATTGAGGCACCATCACTCTTCCCAAACATGGCCTTAACCAGACTTGGTCGTACACAGTTCTGATACACCACCTGGCTACTGTCTGGATCTTTGTCTCCATAGGTAGCTATATCGCCCTCGCTTGATGAGCTGTATTCCGAGAGAGGTTGACTTATGTTTGGTGAATGACTGGAGCTGGACGATGGAACGTCATCAATGTCCATTACATCTAAGGGTAATCTAGCAGCACCTCCTTCATCTCCGGTTAATGCTGCTTCGACCTCAGGCTCCCTACGTGGTCGTCTTGTAAACCAAGCCACTTTTTCCCACACCCTTGATTTAGATTTGACTCGTTTGGTTGGCGGGCGCACACTGGCACCTTCAGAGTCACTGGAACCTCCATAGCTTGGATGCTCTACATGATCCATCTAAGTCAATCAGCTACGTATGTAATGTATCTAGTCCTATATAAGCGAGCAGAATAATGTAATGGGTTAGTCTATATAAAAAGCAAATAGACAGAGAGAATTTCAATAACAAACATTTTTCTATTTATAAAAATATAACATTTGATTTCAGGGACATCAGACTATCATCAAATGTACAGTGAAAGTGAAGTGAAAGTGTACACTCTCATTCTGCCACTCACTTACAATGTACTTTACAGATTCCGACATTAACCAACATACGTAACCTTCAGATTTAATCAGAACGAGGTTCTGGTTAAATCATGCTTTCTAAAACCTTTTAAAAAGATCCCAGAGATGACAAAAATTAAGATCAATCTTATTTGATGAAGAACATTTAGCACCAGGGTCTGCTGAAATGTGAACAGGACATGCAAGAACTGATGCTGATGACGATAAACTACCCCCCCCCCCCCCCCAAGTATTATTTATCTGGGACACAGCTACAATAGAATAGACCAATCTTTGCAGTAAATTCATATCATAGTTTGTTTAGCTACTCAGCAACAAGTTTACATACTGTAACAAAACAACACGCTATAAATATAAAATCTATTTCTAATTCAAAATTCTGTATTCGGCCTTATTGATTACTTTTTATTTTACATCACATTTAGTGAGAGGACTCCTGTTGTGGTCAAACCCTGGACCAAGTACTCAAATAATGGCCACATGATATCAAGACCTTGGAGCAACTTTAGAAAAGGGCCACTTAGTTTATGGACTTCATTTTCCCTTTGTTATACAATCCACTACACCACTTTGAAGTGACGCTACATTATGGTAACAATTTTCCCTAAGAAAGAGTAAAGAGTAAAGAGCAAGGTTGTTTATAAACTCAGTTTTAGGGGCAAGCAATCTCGTGTTGAGGTAGGTTGCCACTACTTCTAGAACTATGAAGTTGTTACCTCCTAGTCCTACATGTACATGTATGTGGTTCAACCTCTAGGAGTAGTTTGCCACATGCTTAGCCTTAAGCCATATGTAATCTGAATTGACTGTAATCCTCTGGTCCTAGGGGTACAGTTTTAGGGGCAAGCAATCTCGTGTTGAGGTAGGTTGCCACTACTCCTAGAACTATGAAGTTGTTACCTCCTAGTCCTACATGTACATGTATGTAGTTCAACCTCTTGGAGTATTTTGCCACATGCTTAGCCTTAAGCCATATGTAATCTGAATTGACTGTAATCCTCTGGTCCTAGGGGTACAGTCGTCAAACTATAGCTAGTATTGTATCGCTATTTATGAGTATGACGAACATGTATCATCATGATCCTTACAGTAGACTAAATACTAGCTAGCTCCCAGGGCAAACTTGTAGTATGGACCGGCAATGAGGCCATTAGCTCACATCTATGCACTCTGAAGGACTGTGAGTGACCAGAAGCAGTTCCTATAAATAGGATCCTTCTGGTCACTCACAGACCCAAAGGGGTTAAAATACACTATTGACTAAATGCAAGTCCATAACACACTCCTGTCCAAAGTATAAACAAGGAAAGCAACTTTTGGGGTTCATAATTGAACTATTTCATTTCAACAATTAACTCATTTTAAAACCAATACAACAATAAGCATATAATTTCAAGATTGACCCTAAGATACTGTAACATTAATATATTAGAGACTTGACTATAAACACATGAAATAGAAGCTAGACTTTGGCAGTAGTATAATCCTAAAACCCTCCGTCTTCCCAACCCACAGGAGGATGGAAAGATACAATTATCACAACTACTACTACATGTACTAAGTTGTAGTAGTCGACATACTTAATTTTAAATAGTCCAACCATAAATTGATATTGTGTGCCTCTCTTCATGCTACATGTACAAATACAATAAGCATGGGTAAGGTAGCCTCCTTCAATAAACGCTCATCATACAGTAGTCTGGTCACAATTTGCAGACCAAACAAGGTGCATAATTATACGACGAATACACTTTAAACTTGTTTTTACTTTTGAGAGTCGAGGCATTAGTACTCCTAGAACTATGACTAGGTTTGATCCGGAGACGATAGCGGATCGAACCTCATAGTATAGTTCTAGGAGTAGGAATAAAAAGGGCTAAGGCAGTAGTTATTTTTATTTGACTAGTCATGCTATTCCGAGTTACTGGACCAAACACTCAACAAAGCGTTTTAAACATTTAGACAACATCTTGCATTACCTCCACACCAGAAAATGTCAAAATTTAACAAAAGTATTGTTGGGTTCCAGCATGGAGGTGGTAGGAATCAGTTAAACCTGGATTGAAATTTAGTTGGTTTTTAAATCTATTTCTACCTCCATGACCACGGTGTTTCTTCCTCCATGGTTTGATCACCTCCATCCATAAGGTTTATCGCGAATAGCAAAATACCAAGAGAGGGCGCTGTTTTGCCGCGCATGATAGTGTAGTGAAAGGGGGCAACCCGGGAACTCGCGCACGACGACCGACTGTAGCATTTGCCCCCTCTGCCCTCCCATGATCCATTGCGATTCTGAATCGCGATAAACCTTATGGTTTAATTGGATTGACATAGTGTGTATTACTATTAGTATAGTGTGCCTTTAAAAAATGTAATTTTATTGTTAGTTGGTTTACAAAAATATGATGAAACTAGACTGACATAATTGGTAGTGGTACTACCCGTTCCTTCCTCCATGGATAGCCGTCTTTTTCATTAATCATTGTATCATCTCTAAATCATGATCCATGCTACGGCGGCGGTGGGCAGATTGTTGTTCTGTCATGTCTCATCTGGGAACCTCATCTGCTGTAGTGTAATGTATTGTAGTCTCGACATAGTGTTGGTCCTGAACGAGAGGTAATTTAAAATGGGAATGTGGTGGTCGGTCTTTATCTTAAATTGGATTGGTAATTACTCACCTTTAAAATGATGCTGCGTGGATTAACACATTTTCATTCATTCAGAAAGTGAGAAAGTGAATCCATTTTCACTGTGTAGAGCCTCAGAGCAGCAGCCACTTTGATAATCTACTTATAATAAACAGCGCCGCTTATCGGCAGAAACTGGCCAACTTGTGTTCAGTTTCTTTGACGGTTTGGTCCGTTCGTCCCGCCCACATCGGCATGGGTCCGGTCACTTGTTTTATAACTTATTGTAGGGAAAGGGCGCCGTGGACAATGTTGTCCCTAACCAGCACCCCCATGACATGCATTTCCTCAAAAAGCAATTTTATTGTGAACCCCATCCCCTGCGGCGTGGAAGACCAAGCCCCCCCCCAATCCTGGCCAATTCAAGCGGTCGAAACCAAATTTTCACAGATAGGCCAATTTGAATAATTCATAAAGAGTAAATATCATGGCAAATTAATTGGGAGTAAAAATGATACGCACTGCACACAGTTCAAACTATTGCGAAAATCAGGAAAGGCCCGAGAATGCACCAGTTTCATGGGGTCCGTGCCGTGGTAGGTTTCGCTATAACTATGCGTGCTGGGCTTGTATACTCAAGCTACGGACAAAAACAGCTCAAAATCTTGAAGGAAAACGCCACCGTACAATATCCGTAGATAGCTGATGTATTTTGGTGGCGTTTTTCTTATAACATTTTGAGCTCTATTCTCAGAATGCTCGATCCTTGTATGCTACAAATAGTCATCTCTAAACAAAATTAGGTCTAGGCTTCCTGTGACGGTAGTTGAAGTTTCGAATTGAGAGTGCTAACAAGGTACTCAAAGAAAGGATGACTTTTCGGGGTGTGATGGATGACTTTTGGTAGTGGCGATTGACTGGCTTCCTGCGTCTGCCCAGTTTTTCTAGACCTGCGTGCACCCAAAACTGAATAGTCTTGAAAAACAACAAGTATACCTACTAACCATTTTAACACCTCCGACAAGGGCTGTTCCGGCCTGTAACTGTTTGCTTACTATTTAATTAGCATGGTCATCCGTTGAGCGGTCAAAAGTTTAATCTTCCACACAGGGCCGTAGGAAGCGGTACGGCCATGGCCGTTCCCAATTTTTAGATTTTTTTTTCTCCCTCGCCTGTAGCATTTGTTTGCCCGATATCAAATTTGAATCAACCACGACATCTACCCTTTGGCCATCCCTGTCAATGTGGCCTACATTCAGGTACGGTTTGTCGGCACTGGTTCTGTAAAAACACTTTCCAATTTTCAGTGAACTCATTTTTCATATAAAAAATCATTATAATGAGCTTTGTAAATGACATTTGATCGTTTAGGCCTATTGTTGCAAAAATAATTCATCAAGATTAATTTAAAATATTATTAGAGAGTATACCAATAAAAATGAATTTTATAATTTGCTCAAAAAGTGAGGGAAAAGTGGCCAGGAATACGTCATATTGCACCACAGAGCATCTAGAATGAAAAATTTCCCGGGGCCCTTAAGCGGGCCCCGGACCCTTGACTCTAACTCCGCTTCCCAAATGGGCCTGACCAATATTTTTGAGCTTCTTACGGGCCTGACTTCCACAAGTTACTATTAGCTAGAGCCTACAAGGGGAGCCACTTTTGCATAAGTGTTTACAAAGACCCGGATAATGACACAGGACACCATCATGCAGCCCCCAGTCAAAGAACTCCCAAGTTATCGTGTATGATCAATTCGTTAATGAGGTCATATTCAGGAAAACAACCTAATCCTTAACAGCTTCGGTTGTTATAACCCAAACTGTGTTCAATGCTGAAAATTGGAATGATTGGCAGCTTGAAAAATTGTACAAAACATATTATTTTTGTAGTATACTTAAGTTATTGGCGTGTTATGGGGCGGAGGTTTGTATTAAAAACTGGACCGTGGGTTAGTGCAATGACTTAATTGCCATCCATCGGATAGAGCGAGGACCAGCGTAAGACAAATCAAACAGCGCCGCCAAAGAACGGCAAATGGCCACATCTCGTCGCAACTCATGATCTATTACATACATCTTTCTGATGATTTTGCAACATCTGATATCAACTTTCTGACAAACTCTCGTGTTCCCATCATGCCAGTCGGCAAGGCTTTTGTTTGGGGCGATTGCTAGCCTAAGAGAACGAGTTATCCAGCATTCCCACGCTAGATTTTAGAGTCATCCTCATTAACCACTCCCGTACTGACCATTAAGACATTTTGCCACTTAAATTCAAAATGACGTGTGCAAAGCGCCGTAACTAGGGTAACATTTTAGGGGGAACAATGGGGTGCGACATTAGGGGGCACTTCCACGGTTTCCGTTAGCCCTTTTCTTTCAGTGCATTTTTAAAATGTAATTTTTTATTTGTTAAGATAATCTAGCGTTAGTTTAAAAACAAATACATTTGATGCATGTAAATGGAAAACTGGTTTTAAAAACATGGAATTTATCACATTAAAGCGTATACAAAAAATGTAACATTTTATTCTGGAAATGTCCAATCCCCAAAGTCCAGATTTCAGTCATTTGAATGTACCAAATGGTACATGAAGTCGCGACTGGAGATGGTTGCTTCGCAACTATATAAACACCATTTTAGTATAATGCCTTCGGTTAAAAATAGCGGTTGCAAAGCGCGTCAATGGGTGTGGGCCACTAGACTTGACACCTATTATTATTCGGTGTTTTACCGTATCCGCATGTTGTAATTGTTAGAATTTCACTTCGAAAGCTTCAATGATATGTAAAATCGACACAGTATACCAACTTGATTCATTCCCAAGTTTCGATCAGTTGTCATTGAATTGGATTGAATAATTCGTTGACATCGCGAAATGTCCTGTATCGACTCGGCGCTCAAAGTATTATCATTTTTTGTTCAACTAATGCTTTTTCTGTGTGCTTTCTGCCACCCTCTCTTGTCATCTCTTTTCATTTGACTGGTTCTGTTTACACTTCTGTTTATGTGGGTGTTGTGTTGCAAGAATGACACTGCTGGGGTCGAAACGTAAGGCCATTAATTGTTTGCATATGTATTTTTCAAATGTAGACAGGAAAAGCAACAGAAATGGTAAGTAGCAAGTGGGCGGCGAAGCCTTGAGCCTATGTATGCAAAGTTAGTATAGTGGCAGTGGCCATGGTGTGCAGGAGGGGATTTTTAATATCAAAAACCAACCCACACCCAATATTAGAAAGGCAAACATCGATTGGCTCCCCATGGTAGCGTTAAAGGGACATTGGGAACAAATAAAGAAAGTCATATCTCATATGACTTACAAATCATAATTATGACATCTCATAATTATGACTGAGGTCTCATATTATAATCAAGCACAAGTCATAATGACTTGTGCCAAAAAATTGTAATAATTATTATGAGATGTAAGTCATACTTGTGACTACAATTTTCTTTTTCTCTCAATAATTGGCTACAGAATAGCTCCATGGAATGCTGTAGAATACAACACTGACAATGGTCTCAAAATGGGCTACAAGAGGAATGTCGGAATAGCAATCAACTTCAGTTATCACTAGCTCAGTTGTCACACTGTAAACCAGATTATTTTTATTGCATCATTAATTATCTCTCTACAGCAAACTAGTAGGCCAATTGTTTCAATGATTAAACTTGTTTACAAATTAAATAAATTCAGCATAGGATATACAGTGATTATTATTTCACAATAGAATGGTTACATGCATTGTGTACGAAACAAAAGCAGAAAAATACCAAGTGAAAAGAAAAAGGCATGTCCCTAAAAGTGTCTCTCTCTGTGCAACAATGAGCATTGTCCATAAACCAACTGAAAAATCCTCAGTATTTCCACCTAGGAAGTTTGCAGTGACTTGTTTACACACTATACATACACCCTAACAAATATGCAAAACAAACTTGAGGCACACCAATAATGTTCCTACTAGTTGAGATTTCAACAAGGTTAGTTATCTTACACCTGCTCTTGAAGTACCCTGAAGTACCATTTAAGGACCTCAGTTTTGTTCCATTTGAATCATTGTTGCTGAAGTAGTCTCCTTGAATATTTTGACAAACCAGCCCCATGGAGAAATGTGAACATAGGAAAAATTGTGGTACGAGGTGACTGTCTGTAAAATCTTCAATAATTCCACTCCTTGTTTTTTTTGAGGCTTCACAACATTTGGTCAGATCATCACTACCTACACAAAACAACACAACTATTTACACAAATTCATCAAAACAATGACTGAAAGGGGTTACAACAGTTTTTACTAAATCATCTACCAACACCTTGGTACAAAGAAGACACCTATAACCTTTTTATAATGTTCCGCCAGTGAACATTGTTTTTTTTGTTTTTGTTTTTTTAAGACGTTCTACATTCTGAGCTGAGCAGCATGAGCTACTTGCCAAATGATTACCTAACCACATATTTCTGAGTACATGTATACTGGAAATTATAAAAGTACATGTACATAAAATTATGTTTAAAATGTATACTTAGGAGGCAATATTTAGACAAGTTACCTTAAATATTTCATTTATTAGACAAACATTTGCAACCATTACAAACCACAAATATTTACAGTTTCAAAGTAAAAACAAGAATAACCCAAATGGTACTTGAAGTGACCTCACATTTTGACCTACACAAGTTTTCGTTTTCAGACAAAGGTGAAGAATGTGGTAGGGTCAAAGTATGAGGTTAATAACTATATGTGGTATCATGCTTTACAGGCTGGTTTGTACACCTCAATCTGAGAAGATCCATCATTGGCAAGAAATGTGTTCCAGTTTCCCCTCTTAAAAACCCTTGATTTTAGTGTTATATACATAATATATGTAAAATAAAATGTCTTTGTTTGGTTGTCAATGCATCATTACTAAATAAACAGAATTCAGACATCATCTTCAATTAATCTCTCTAGGTACATATTTTAGTGTTAGAATGAACAATGGCCAGATTTTGTCCTGCAATTTATTAACCAATGATCAATCCACTTGAACACAGATAGTTTTTCAACAACATCTTCTAATGAGAGAACACCTTGCAATCATGGTTGTTCAAATGTGGTAAATTTACATTTTTGTTTGAAGTACAAGATACCATAATATCAAGTACCATGTAAAGTGAGTTACACATTGTTCAACTTACAAGACAAATATGACCTATATAAAACCATTCTTGCAGGATAAAAATTCTAATAATCAGTGAACTGTATAAATGAAAATTGTAAAAAGCTTCCATGAAATCTAAACCTGTAATTCAAGAAAGATTAAAAGGCACTACTTCCTAAGGCCTTGAAATATATTTTAACACCTCCGGAATGTTACTGTTACAAAGTATGGAAAAAATACCAGATCACATCTTTCATTTGCCTGCAGCATGTTTCAATCACAGTTTAACTAGTGTACTTTAAAATTATCAGTTACTGTACTTCAAAATATCATATAAAAAAATGTGAGAAATAGATTTTGTACAAAACATGTTTTCATTTTAAAATCTTTAGGCAAAAGCATGTTAACACACATTTTCTGTTATCATAATATTTGAGTATACATTTCTTAATCTTAAAACTGGCATAAGGACACAGAGAACCATAGTGTTATACTGAGGGAGTTCTGAGTTATCCTTTTGGAAGCCCCTTTCATTCGTCATTAATACATGTTAAGGTATTAACAATTTTGATGACCGTGTTTTGTTTTCTGCAAATTTGGATAGCGGATTTCCAGATTCTGGCTTGTACCTTGTGGAGAACCAAGGACATAAAACAATCGTTTCGCTCAGTTGAGAAAAACATAACCTTTTGTACCATGTTGATACCAATTTAGAGACAATGGCTCAAAATAACAATTGGACCAGCTTCATACTAATAACGACCAAGGTCTATACTGTGATAAACAGGCCTGATATTTCAAGGAGGTAACAAAGGCAATTGTCTCTTATGCCACAATTGGTGCCCCTTGAAATGTTACAATAAAAATTTGCAATTTCCACAAAGAGGTGCCCTTTACTAAGGAGAAAACGCCTTGGTGCCCTTGCCTTTTCAAAAAATATATATGTACTATCAACCAGTTTAAAATAGTTGTTTCCCAAAATGTATAGATTTGGTCTGGACGCTTTCTAAGCCAAAAGGTCCTCAAAAGGCGTCTATATAAATTACACCTAGGTATGTAACTTTACTAACTTACCAAGGCACACCAAGGCGTCTTTAAACACCTAGGTATGTAAACTGATTCTTATGTGTTGCTTTTTTAAATTTAAGTTTACACACAATTAGTGGATTATAGTCAGCATAGGTGAGCATTAATGCTGAACTTGATATTTACATGAAAGAACGTAATGGAAAACAAAATATTAAGACTAAAGCCCGGTTCACACTTCCTGCGAATGCGATACAAACTTTGACGTCACAAATTCGCAACGAACAGTTTGGAAGAGTTGAAATGTGCTCAACTCCTGCGAAACATTTGCAGTGAAAACAGCCCTGTGACATCAAAATTCGCTTCGCATTCGCAGGAAGTGTGAACCGGGCTTTAGAGTTGTGGCAACTATGAAAAACCAACAAAGAAACAACCTCCTTAAGGAGGGACCTGGGATGTTTACTGACAAATCAAAACTCCACCTTTGATTTTGAACAAGCATTTCCTTGATGCTACCATGTAATCGTTACATTGTGTTTCCTTTAGCAAAGTTTCATATCCTATACTGACATCAAGTCTTCTTCCTGAAAGTACACACCAACAAACTTTGTTCCTAACTGTAACTCAAGCCTACTGCAGTTTCTGGTCATCAAATGAGAAGACCTTCACTGTTCAACTCAACTGGTGTACATCTATTTGCAAAGTAAGAAACTAGTCAGTATTAGTAAGAAACTACAGAGTACAGAGTGTAGTTAAACTTGATCACCAGGAACTGCATTTTTACAAGACATGTGACATTGGATATGTTTAGTATTCTGTTTCATTAGACTTATCTTTATCAATTTTGTTTCACTTACATTGTAACCGATATATAATAATGCTGATTGCTGATGAGATCTTACCACATGATAGAATTGGAACATAATTATTGTGAATGTATCAAATGTAACAATTAATATGTACATGATTTTACAATAGACTGTGCAAGTCTCGCGCGTATCCAAACACGTCAAACGAAGAACATGTTTATTTCTGAAATTAAATCTTTGTTTTAAATTATATCTCATGACAAAATCTGAAGAACAAAAATAAATCATTACAATTTTATGAAAAGTTTTAGCTTTTGAAAAAACAATCACAATAGTGTGTATATTATTATTGAAATTTTTTTTAAAACTCTGGGACAAGGATGCCTATTTGATGTTAACTTTTTAGAAACCCCTTTCGTGAAGGTCAAACAGGTCTTAAATGGACCCGTATCGCAGTTTAAAGAGGATGCTGACGCCTCAACACCATAGACTGCAATGAAAAGGGTTTGCTTTGCAATTACAGCATCTGGCGATTATAATCGCGCATCCAAAACAAGCTTTTACATAAGTTATATGATCGGAGGCAAGCACAAAATTCTTAATTTTTTGCAATAACCGGAAGCTGAGGTCAAGTTTAATTCTTGGGTTTTCTTCGTTATATTGTTGAATTGGTTTTCCTTTCATATGTTGTTATCACTTAGTATTACATTCCCAACAACATGTATACTTTTCTAGGTCATAACCTACGTTAAACTAAAATAATTGACGAAACAAAATCTCGCCCACGTAAAACTCCATATGGTTGGGACCACTATGGTCCCGGAAGTTCGAATGCGCGCGAGACTTGCACAGTCTATGAGTATACATGATGTGGACTATACAGATTGTGCATGAAACGGTTACATGTCCTTTTTAAAGTACATTTGTACATTCAAATGATCATATCACTAGAGCCTGATTGTAATGTTAAAAATCATTTACTAAATAGTGTGAGGATGAATTAATTTTAAAATAAACCCAAAACCCAACATCAAGAAACGAGGACCTCCAAGACTGGCAAAGCTTTCCCCCTATGTGACCAACTGTACATGATTACAGGGAGATCACACATCACTATATTCAGCAAAATTGTCATTTTCTTAGTAGGTTATTCTATTATTAAAAATTACTCCAAGTTGGGAAGAACTTAAAAATAAAAATGAATACATAGAGGGTTAAAAAAAAGAAACAGCATGGAACTATCCATGCTTGCAAATTTCCTCCATCTAGAAGAAAAATTCATGTCAATAAAAATCTACAATAGTCAGCAGGTGCAGTTCCCCGTTTGGTCTGAAGGCAAGACCCTGTGGCCCTGTATGTCAATTTGTAGAGAATTGACACCTTCTATATACACTGTACATCAGCAAATCAACAACTGTGACATTGGCTATTTCACATTTTTTGAAGAAATTATTTGGCCCAAAAAACCCACAATTTTAGAAGAAAAAAAATGAATAAATAAATATTAAAAATAAGTCTTAATAAATTACAGGCGCACGCATGTGTGTATGAGTATATTTGTTGACAATATTGTTTGTAACAATCTTGCAAAACACTAGAGAGGTTTCGCAAGTCTATGGATACTATTATACGGATACACTTTGAGTGTTCACGTGACAAGTAACCGCTGTGTTCATGTTTTGCATGGATGCTAACAACTTTGTATACATATTGTTAGTTTATACACATACCATTTGCTTTTTGCTGATTAAAGTTGTATTTTTCCCCTACATGTGGATTAAAAAATATTGTCCACAGTTTCAGTACAAATGTTTAAATATCAATTGACTCTAAAACAATGCTTATACAAGCCTGCTATACGTATACAATGTCATTTCCATCTTGTTCAGGGCTGTTCAATGTTTGTTCATCCATCTTGATTGTGTTCATCTGCTCCATGGGATTCTCTGCTGAATCCGGCTGTTTAGTCGAGTCCTCTGCTTCTTCATTTCTCATTTGGGCAAAGGTTGTGGTTTTATCATCCACTGACTGCAGACTAGACAAGGACAAACGTGAAGGGAAAACTCTATGAACAGAGCTTGGACTCCTCTCCTGTAGTGGAGTGGAAGGGCAGGAATGATGGTTGTTTTTGTTCTTATTACAAATGTTTTCATCAGGAACCAAGTTATTTTTTACTGTACACGTATGAGCACTGTTATCCATGAAAGGACTGCTACCCTGGGTGCTTATCACTGGTGCAGAAGCAGGTATGTTCACTTTGTTTGGAGCTGCATTATTAGCCTCCTTGAAACTGACTGACTGCTTTGGCATTTTCAGTGCTAAATTGTTTCTTGTGTTGTCTGCCATTTTCTTATTTGTGTTATTGGAGTGAAATGTTTGAGGCTTGAAGGTGCTCATGTTGTCATCAAGAGGAAGAGACACATCTCCTGTATAGAAACCATTTGGGGATGACTGTGGGCTTCCTGAAGTTAGGGGAAGTGATTCTATTTGAACAGGCTTGCCTTGTTGAACTTGTATGCCATTTGGATTGTAGTCATTTGCCTGAAATGTTGCAGAAGCATCGACATCTCCACTTACAAGTCTATAAGAATCCACACAAGGTGCATTCAAATCATGACTTGTCTTTCCAGTGATTATATTGCAACACAAGCATTTAGTGCAATTCAGACACATGGGCTTTTCTTTTCCACTGACTGTGTACCGAAATGGCTGAGTAGCTACGTAACTCATCAGTGCACACATAGCAAACTCACAGATTCTAAACGCTAGCTGGTACCAAACCCAGGACCAAGGCTCAGGAACTTTTTCACCAAATGGGCCATACACCACTAAAATGCCATACAACTGAAGCAGCCCAATTGTTACTCCAAAGAATGATGCAAGCAGAGTCACCTTGATTGCACTACTCCAATTGTTTCTTGGTTTCTTCATAAATGGGGATATGCCATAAAGTGATGAAGTGCGCTTCGACATGCTAAGTCGATTCAACTCACGAAACTGACGCAAAGATGAAATATGAAGTCGGCGAAAAATCACAAGGTAGCTGATAGACAAGAAGAGTCCCCAGATGAGAAAGACCCCCTGGCAAAGGAGTAACAATACTGCAGCTTTTGTAAAAAGTCCAACAACCACATCAACCACAATAGAAACTGTAAAATGAAACGTTATCATGGCTGCCAGGGATTTAGGACCTTGTACATTCCGTGACACAAGTTGTGTTTTAGTTGAATTCAGTAATGCCAGGAATAAGATGCTGAAAGCAGATGAAAGACATGGAAACCCCATACCAAGAAGCATGTATGCAATTGACAGTGGGAATATTTCCTTAAAATTATATGCATCTACAAAGAGATACACTGCACGATCCAAACCCATGATCAACATCATCAAATTGAGGGATACGAAGTAGCCCATGCTCAACAGTCGACGTTTCCTCAGACGAATTAAACTCACCAAGGAATACAATGCCAACAAAGCAAAGAGTGAGCCAAGAATGTAAATATGAATGTACCAGAATGCGCCATAAAGAGGTAGGGCTACTTCCCAATCAGGAACCGGCTCTGCAAATGGTGGGAGCCCTGTCTCTGTCCCTGGTTCTGACTCTGCAGTAGGCTCACCACTTGGTTCTGGCTCTGGTTCAGATGTTGGCTCACCACTTGGTTCCGGTTCTGATTCAGGTGTAGGCTCACTTGTTGGTTCTGGTTCTGGAGTAGGCTCACTTGTTGGTTCTGGTTCTGGAGTAGGCTCACTTGTTGGTTCTGGTTCTGGTGTAGGCTCACTTGTTGGTTCTGGTTCTACCTCAGTGGTAGGTTCACTTGTTGGCTCTGGTTCTGTAGTATTTCCAGTAAGGGTTGTTCGAAGGTAACCATCAGTAGCAATGCCTGTTCCATTCACAGTCTGGTCCACAGCTGCATTGGATGTGTTTTTGTCTGCTGCACAAACATGCAGACAAAGTATGCAAGTCAAAAAGACGACAAGATAAAAGTTACTATGTGCCATGGTGTCCCGAATTTGCAGTATGTGGAAACTCAGTGCTCTCAAATTGACTCCTTTTTATCAGCTTTGCATTGAATTATCCTCATATTGGTAAGATCTGAAATAACAAAATACAAATTTGTATGTTAATTATTAGGTTTTTTTTACGGCGTTCAATTTAGTAACTACCACTGGCACTGACTAGCCCAGCAAACAAAAACTAGTCAAGACTAGAATGCTAGCCTGGTGTATAAACACGAGTCAAGAGTGCCAAGGTCTACAGTTTAGCCAAAATTGCGTCTTGGGTAGCCTGGTGAGCTCGTCAAAAAATTGCAACTTGTTTGTTGTACATGAAAACGTCACACAAAAAACACACAGTCAAGTCAGAATGATTACAGGTTAAATGTACAGCTGGCTAGCTGGGAAAAAAATTAAGTACTACCACTATTTATTTGTGCTTCAACTCCTGCAGATTGGTTTTTAGGCTTATCTTCTGAAGAAAGATACTGTAACAGTAAACATAAATTTTTGTTGAAAAACAAACTTTGACTTGAATATTTGTCACTCTTTTAATGTGATAATATCAGTAAACATTGAATTTACAAGGTCAGTTACATGTAGTGTTTTGGTTTTTCTCTCTACAATGAGTTTATACAGTATAGTAGTTAGTACTGTATAAACAACTACAGTATTGCTGTATAAACACACCAAGGTTTTTTATAGACTGTGCAAGTCTCGCACTTAAGCGAACTTCCGGGACCATCGTGGTCCCAACCATATGGAGTTTTACCTTGGCAAGATTTTGTTTCGTCTATAATTTTAGTTTAACGTACTTTATGACCATGAAAATTAAATATGTTGTTGGGAATGTATTACTAAGTGATACAAAATATGAAAGTAAAATCAATTCAACAATGCAACGAAGAAAACCCAAGAATTAAACTTGACCTCTGCTTCCGGTTACTTGCAAAAAATTAAGAATTTGTGCCCACCTCCGATCACCAAATTTGTTTTGGTCGCGCGATGATAATCACCACACGCTGTAATTGCCAGACGCTAAGCCTTTTCATTGCAGTCTACGGCTGTCGAGGCGTCAGCGTCCTCTTTAAACTGCGTCACACGTTAATTCGTACGCCCGTGCGATCATCGCGCGTCTGCATTTAAACCTCTGCTTTAGTGGTTGCACGTATTCAGGCATGGATTTACAAAAGGGTTTCCTAAAAAGTTCAGATCAAATAAGCATCCTTGTCCCAGAGTTTTTAGTTTGTTTCAACAAAAACTAACAAATGAATTGTGTGTTGAATATTATGAAAGCTAAAACTCATTTTATGCAAATTGTAATGAGTATTTTTGTTGGTCAGATTGTTTCATAGATCTAATTTAAAAACAATGATTAACTTTCACGTGTTTTCTCGCTCCGATACGCGCGCGACTTGCACAGTCTATTACCTAAACTTTTCAATCAGAAAGCTGTATGAAGAAGTAAATGTGCAACCATTACTAATATTTTGCCACTGTATAAATGTGGTAAAAATTCCCAATAGGAAGTTTCAGTGAGTTTCTGTTTATTCAGGTCCTAATTATACTATAGCGTGTAGACTGTACATGTAGAACATGCATCACTGATTTTATTGAATTCAAACACCTGTTTAAATTAAATGTTAATACTGAAACAATAACATGCACACACAATGTATCAGTTGGTGTAAGGCCGCAAGACTATTGTCCGCTTAACTCACTCACATTTTAAAACATTTACAGAGTCCCTCAGTAATGATAGCAACACAAAGCGTCAGTGTTTTAGCATAATATTGTATTATTGTTGGCTATTCGGTTTAAAATGATGTTGGATTTATATCTAAACTTTAGTCTATTGCAGCCAAACCGATGACAGACTGACATGACACAGTATCCCACCCACTCTATTGTTTTTGACTCTGTGTTTGTATTACCGTCACTCAAAAAAGGAGTAAAATGAAAGGCGTATAATGCCACTTGTTTCCTGTCAGTGAATGGACAAAGCAGATAAAAGGGATCTACTACTATGTGGAACCATGGAGGAAGAACTTCCTCCATGGTGGAACTTACCAATCATGTAAATCAGTTTTTAGGGTCTGTGATTCAATCAGAGTATTTAATTTTATCCCTTGAGGATAAAATACATTATTCAATTGACACTCACATCCTAGTGGTGCCACAGTGGCTAGTTTTGTCACATTGGGTGGGCTCTTCAAATTCTGTCCAGTTGGTCCTTTTGTGACCTTGCACATTTCCCAGGTCTTTTAGGGTTCCTTTTAGCAAATTGGTAGGGCACCCCTTTTCAACCAATCAGGTGCATTTACGTAAAACAAAAGCGTCAGCACGCTGAATTTGTGCGGGAACCTCACTTCGGTTCAGCTTCCAACCAAGTCAACACCAAGTTTTTCCCACCTCCTCCCCTTCCATACCTAGTATAGGTGTGGTTTTTCTGATAGGGCATTTTCTGATAGGGAAGTGGACTGCCACTGCCTGCGGGGGGTCGAATAATTGATAAACTTAAGTGGTAATCAGTATTATTAATGAGTTAAGGATATGTTTAACTTTTAACACTATAGCACCTCTCATTTCCGATGGGGCTATATTTTTGTACATTCCAATTGCATGTACAAGCGATGGAATAATCTTTATGCCTTTCAGGCCCTTACCTTAATGTTCATACAATTCCTGCTTGCACCTACTGTTTCCAGTGGGGCTATAGCAGTACTGTATTGCAACTGCGTGTACAAGCGGTGCAATCACATTCATGCCTAGTCAGCATGTAAGAAGTAACCCCCTCTTGTCTGTGGTTTGTGGGCAAGGGTGTTTGCCCACATTTGTTTAATGGCAAGTTGCCAAGTAATGTATATGGCAGGCTGCCAAGTAATCCGGGCCAGGTATTCATGTAAGTCTGTTGGGGGTTACTTTCAAATAAAATGTGTTTAATTAAGTAGTTGCTGGTTTTTGCCCAATTGGTAATTAACCAATGTGGTGTGACATGGTTGAATAAACACAGCACTTGAAGCTGATACCAATAAGCCAACTCAATGTGTACTGTTGTGGTTGTTTGTGTCCTCAGAGAATAAGTAATAATTGTGTAAGGCAGGGTATACATTACCTTTGGTAATCACTCCACAAGTTAATTACCATACAAATTTACTTAGTAAAGAGCACTGGAGAGCTGTCAATTTTGAAAAACATTGTTAGAAATGACTATAGAATTGAAGTATGTAATATTGTTTTAGAGAAAGAGGTGATTTTTGTACTCCGAAATTGAAAAATTAAAAAGCATCTGAAAGCACACAATTCTATACAACAAGGGAGTTTTTCATTAATTATTTTCTTGCAACTTGGATGAGTAATTGAGCAAAAATTTTCACAGGTTTGTTATTTTACGCATATGTTGGGATATACCAAGTTGTACCGTAATTTCCTGCGGATAAGACGCGTCTTATCTGACTTTCAATGGTAAAAAAGTCACTGCGTCTTATCTTCCGATGCGCCTTATCTGATTTCGATTGAGTTCATTGTGATGATTACAATGTGAAATCTTACATTTATACTGCAAAATAGGTCCTTTATTTTGTCCAGGTTAATTCTACATGACACATTTTTATTAAAATAAAACCTACACCATTCACATTTTTGCTGAAACTTACCAAAGAACGAAGTCACTGGCCATGCTGCTGCCCACAATAATAATAACAATACCGTCGTGAATGAGCGACGATCAATGCATGCACACAGTACACTGCTATATCACATGACAGGTGCTAGTCTTTATTAAACAAGTCATTATCGTGAAATGCTCTCGCCAACAGAGGGCGTACGTTCTTACTGTGAAAGCATTATTAAGAAAGCGCCCTCTAGTGTTCTTTGGTTCTTGCATGTATTGCAGCATTCAGCGAAGACTAGCGAAGACTAGCGAAGACTAGCAGCCCATTCATTGGGAAAATGTGTGTCTGCGCGTATGTCAGTATGTGCGTCTGCGCAAGCTCGTTGTGTGAAAAGAAAAAAATGTTTAGCTATGGTTTTAGAAAAAATCTTTAAAACGAACATGGAAAAAATTACAATGAAAAAATAGCAGTGATGTTTTACTTGTCTTCGTGATTATAAAATTAGGATCCCTTTGCGCGATGGTAAGTGTGCTTATACCATCACAATGACCCCTGTATGTGTTGATGTACAAGCAGTATGTTACTTCGCGAGCTTGTACATTATGCAGAATATGTTGCGCCTTTTGCGGCGGGGTGCCTTATCTGTTAAACCCTATTATTTTTGGGGTAATTTGAGGTACTGCGCCTTTTGTGCCGAGCGCCTTATCCGCAGGAAATTACGGTATTTGACAATTACCAATAGTTTCTGCCTTTAATAATAAGAGTCTCATCAAGCATACATGTAGAGCACGGCTCAAATAACACCCAGTTCTGAGTAAGCAAAATGAAATGAAAACAATTTAACGGGAAGCATTTCTCAACTCTGGACACAGACATGACAGAGCAAGGATGTGGTACCATGGAGGAAGAACTTTGTCTCCATTGATCCAATGTAGGCCTAAAGATGTATGTATCATGAACAAAAAACTAATAATATTTTACAAGATATATTGACCCCTACATATTGCGGACTGCACCTCCCAAAAATGTTGTATCTAGGCACATGTACATGGAACATTTGGGAGTCAATTCCTTTGAGTACATTTTGACTACCATAATGACCAACAGGACAGGGGCATGTACATTAAGTGTGCTGCAGGTTGTGCAAGAAGTTAGTTAAAACAGAACAGGTGATGAATTAAAAAAATTAATAATACACCACAAAGATATTGAAAAAAAAAAAAATAGGGAGACCGCCAACATACGCCTGCACGTTAATCCTGAGGTCGTTGATTCAAGTCCCACTCTAGTCAATTTTTATTTGTTCAACCTCAAATCTAATAAAAAACCATTCAACAACATCCATGCAGATCTAGGTACATGTATTCAAAACAGAACTGACTATTATAAATACAGTCCACACCCACAGTTTTCTCATTGTTCCAAATCCCATGGAAATGATTGCCATGTGGTACACAGTGCACCGCCTACATCATGTAATTTCCTGAGGATAAGACACGTCTTATCTGACTTTCAAAGGTAAAAAAAAGAAACTGCGCCTTATCTTCCGTTGCGCCTTATCTGATTTCGATTGAGTTCATTGTGTTGATTACTATGTCAAATCTTACATTTATACTGCAAAATAGTTCCTTTATTTTGTCCAGGGTAATTCTACATGTCACATTTCTCTTTAAATAAAACATACACTGTTCACATTTTGGACGAAACTTACCGAAGAACAAAGTCACTGGCTATGCTGCTGCCAACAATAACCGTCGTCGCGAATCAGCAACGACCAATGCTGCACACAATACACCGCCATAGCGCGCACACCAGAGCCATACCGATGACGGGTAGTCTTTATTACTCAAGTCGTTTTTGTATATTATCACGAAATGCGGTTAGATTTTGCCAACAGAGGGTGTCCGTATTGTGAAAGCATTATTAAGAAAGCACCCTCTAGCATTCGCTGGTTCTTGCCTGTATTGTAGCATTCAAAAAAGCGAGATAGCAAAGACTAGTAGCCCATTCATTTGGAAACGTTGGGAAAACGTGTGTCTGCGCGCGATCGTTGGGTAAAAAGAAAAGCTATAAAGCTATGGTTTTAGAAAAAGCTTAATAATGAAGAAATAGAAGTGATGTTTAAAAAATTACGATCCCTTTGCGTTATGGTAAGTGTTTTTATACCATCAGTGAATGGGACTTGGCGACCGTGTGCAGAGTCCAGGTAATGTTGCGCCTTACCTTATCTGGTAACCCTTGAATCTTATCTGGTAACCCTTGAATCTTATCTGGTAACCCTTGAATCTTATTTTGTAATTTGAGGGTACTGCGCGTTGTACACCGAGCACCTTATATGCAGGAAGTTACAGTACATGTGTTCCCAAGCATCAATGAGGTACATTGGGTAATAATAGAAGCCACATTACAGTCGACTCCCGTTATTATGAGCTCGCATGTTACGAGGTACCGGTTAATACGAGGTTTTTTGCCGGTCCCGAACTGCCCTGTGCGTGTTTCAATGCATTTAAATAAGGCTTATACGAGCACGGCAGTAACGAGAACACGGTTACAACGAGGTACTTTTGTCGGCCCGTTACGAGCAAAACATTGTTTTCAACCCTTTTGAAACGAGAATAATAAAAAAAACCAACAAAGGAAATACCTGAAAATCGTTATTTATGGCTTGTAAGACAATCAATAGAGGTGCTAACTGGATGCTATCGCAAGCATGCAATGACTCATGACTGCAGTCGCGAGTAGGTTGTTAATTCCAAACTCCGGACAATGGTGGGATTAGGAGGCTTGCACGTTTCAAACAACAGAGCAGATTCCATACTAAGTCAGCATTCATCAATTCATGTGAAATCTTCACAAAACATACCGATCCATTGAGTTTCACAAGTGCTTGATGTGCATTTCTAGCAGAAAAAGCCCCACCGCAACTGAAAACTAAAATATTTGCGCGGTCAATATTTAATGCAACAGCAAGATTTCCCTGGTATCCCGCGTTAGCAATAAACCATCTAGCATTACAATGGTGGTTACCAATCAAAATCAAGATTCTATTTGTTGACTGCTGCGACCAAAGTTTTGCACGGAAACTTCGCTAAACAAGAACAGCAAGTTAAAATCTCAGACATTTGTTCAAGCATGTAAAATGTAAATTGATTTGATAAATTAACTTTCAAGCTAAACTAACTAAATTAAAACAGTTTTATTCGCCCAATTTTGTGCTTGTTTGTGCGGTACATGCACACTAGTTATCCACTGTATTGCATGCAGCAGCCATGTGTACATGTGTGGCCATTATGTCATGCACTTTGTGCATAGTGCATTGATATTACCGCGATCGGATATTGCGAGCTTCGGATATTACGAGGAAAACGGGCTAGTCCGGCGGACCTCGTATTAACGAGAATCGACTGTACTTGCATCAGGCTACTCTATAAGTGTCTCCAACCGCAAGGTCACCAAAGTTATCAAAAGCCCTCAGCTACCATGTAATGGGGATGATGTACTGTACATTGTAAGCATTCAGGAATTCATGATGTCACAAGTTCACAACAATTGTACAATAGTGTAACAAACAGGGCCTGAAATCCTGTGAATACAAGACTGGTGGGTGTGGTGTACATGTAGGAATGTGAAAAAGTTCACAAACAAGTACTGTTACATGTACCATCCATGCCTATTCAGTGAGTCTAATAAGTGTAGGCCTGCTGAACAGTAGGCTGTACTGTACGTACAATTTTCATCTACATGTAGCTCAAACCATGAGAAATGTACATGGAGCCAAATTTTCTTGTGCCAAATTTTCATGCTAAATAAATAGGCCTACATGTACATGTAGAAAGAAAGTTTGCTTTAAAAGCATAATTTACAAGCATTCACATGTATTGTTAGCGAGAAAATTGGGCGGCAAGCTTTGCACTTTCACCAATGTTACATCACTTGTTTGCTAAATCAATAAGTGCTGGAAGGTTAGCAAGCCTTTTCTTACACGTGCTTACGGTTAGCAGCACTATGAAATGGAAATCGCACAGTAAGGACAAAAACGGCAATTAAGCAGGCTCTATAATACGGGCAATTTAGATACTGTCCAGTTTAATCACATGTCCTGATGTAAAAACATGTTAAACATTTCTGCACACATTTGAACACAGTTCTTCTACGTGTGTGCCTCCTGTGTTTGCGCAGGTGCCGATATCGCATACTGCAGTTTGCACTCCATTCAAATTAAAACGCGCATTCTAGTCTACGCATACACACGACAAGCCCCTTCGAGAGATCAAACAAAATATAAACTTGTTTCGAACTCTCAAACGTGTCTGTCTTTTTAACATTGAGATCTCTATTATTTCATGAAAATAACAGATTAAAACCCTCCTACTTTTGGCAACATTTTCAAGTGAGTTGACCAACCATTTGAAACCATTCAACTGCCAAAGTTGTGTATGGTGGCACAACTGTGCACAGAACTAACTGTGTACTGTGTACATGCATTCCCTCATGGTATCATATTGCAAGGCTGGCATAGCTTTTCAAAACCACAGTGAATGGTATTGAATGGTCAGACAGCAAGAGGGTTAATGAGGGATGTCTGACTATCCAAAACACACCACCCAAAAATGTATACGACCATGGAATGTTAGTCCTGTGAGATTATTAGCTTCTAACATGTCTTACTAGGTAAGATTTGAAATATGCTTGGAAATTTTCAGTCGCAGCAGGGAACAGATCCTCATATATCAGGATGTCACTGTAAGTGTAATGTAGTAAGAGGCCTTCAGGTTTTTTTGCATAACAAATTTCAAGTGCACCAAAAATACTGATCCTTTACAAAAATTCCCCAACATCATTCTTGTGTCTAACTTTAACCCACTTGTTAATTATTTCAAGATTCAGGTCTTTTGTGAACTTCGAATACACAAAGACCATGCAAAGGTCATAACCTGTGACCCTGTGTTACTTTTAGTCCTGTCCGCAAGGTTGGCAAAGAACCTTGTTGTACAGGATGTTGACTTTTCAGTTTTCTCTGATGGGTTTATCCCTTGTGATATTTTCACAGCATTCCAACTAACAGTCACCACATAATTGTATCAAAAGATTACAGGAAACAATGCCAAGGTAAACACTGACAGATGTTCGTGTAGTGTTTAAAACAAATCAAAAGAGAGTAGGGTGTCTTTAAATGTTTTAACTGTTGCAAATTTGAGAGGTATCACTATTTTGAGGTAACCCCTCTTTAACCCTTTCCTTACCGAATTGTTTGGACATAAACAACTGCTGATAACCGCATTGTTTGACCACTCAAGCGTGAAGCACACATTCTTGCACAACAGAAAGCTTTCGTTCATTTTTACAAACCCCATTATCTACTTGAAGACATTGTTTTACAGCAAAATAAGTAATAAAAAAGTTCTCACTTATTGAATTCCCTTTCATATAATCAAATAATTATTGAGATCGGTCAATAAATGTCAAAGTTCTTTGTCTTTCTTTCCTTGGTGTGATCTGTAATCTCAAACACTTTTTTGTACACAACCATATGGCGCTCTGTAGGTGTTTGGCATTTCGGATCTTTCAACACCAGTTTGAAGAGATTGCAAAATAGCAACCTTATTTTATTTGACCATCATTGGAAAGATCCGATCTTTCCCTTTCCAATGATGGTAAGCTTGGGTATGGAGGGCGAACATGGACAAAACTGCAGCTTTATTACAAATGGCCTTTGTGCTCAGGCTTGAGTGCTTTTTTGTGTGTAAGCTTGGTCGACTAAAGTCGCCAATGGTAAGGAAAGGGTTAATAAGAGATTTATTGTCATCAAAATTAACAACTCGCTGAACAAAATACCAGCAATAAAAACTGATTTTTTATTCCTGACTAAAAAAAAAAAAAATGAATTCACTGAAAGTGATATTTGGCCGAATATTTGGTCACGCCATGATAAGTATGCTTAGGCCCTGTTTAGTGCCTTGTAATTATCTGCATTTTATCGTGTGTCAAGAAGACAGGAATTTGCTTATCAAGTGTGGTTAGACTTACTAACGGAAGTTTTGTGTTTTAGAAATTGTTGGCATTTTTGTTAACCGGAGTTTGATTCTCCGTGAAATGCAACATAAGAGTATTGAGTATATAAGTACATTATTGGAAGAGGTGTATATACAGTTCATTTTGTTGGAATTTGATAGTGATCGATTCATGGAAGAAACGTTTCCTTTATTATGGGCAGATTTGTGAATGTGATTGTATTTGATGATTGGTAACTATTGTTTGTAGTTTGACGTATGGGACACCGGATACCCGGATTGGACCCGACGGGACATGATTTCCTTCTTCGTGAGTTCTGGCGAAGTAGCGAGGAACTGGAGAAGTCGCAGGGTACGACTGCCAGTATAGCCGTCGTGAGACGTGCATGCAGTATCAGATGGGAGAACTTTAAAGGGGCCCAAGTTTAGCCGGCCGCACACCAGACGTCTGCGGACGAATGCCCACATAGGAACATAAAGGAGACCAGCTATTAAATGGACATATCTTCAAGATGACTTCTTGGACAAGATAGCCCATGAAGAATTAGAGCGTTAACTTTTGGGAGAAGGTATAGTGATAGAGGTTTGAACACCGATGCGGTGCAAGTTTAATTGATATAAGTGCACATAGTGTGATTTTCATTAATTATTACCAGCGTAGATTGTAATTGTATATTTGAGACGTGGTACCACTTTTGATGTATAAAATTAATTGAATAATAATTGTGAGTGCTTCTGTGGAGCATTAATAACAACACTCACAGTCCAGTATATATCAATTGTTCGTTTGTTTTATTCAACGACTGCATTGTGACCCCGCCTCACTCTTTCACATCACAAATTCTCGGGATATCGTACAAAGTACAAGTGAAGAGATTTTGTTAGTAAATATCAACCATTTCAACAGACTCGGAAAGCAATGCAATGAAGTACAAATTATTCCTCAATAAACTTAGAACACCAAATTTGATTTTCTTCTGTACATAATATCATGGAGCAATAAACTAGTATTGCTCCATGATTGATAGATATTTTGCAGAGGAAAAATTGCACTTTTGCAAGCTATAGCTCAAAGTTCTGGAAAAAGCTTCATTCATGAATTAATAAGTTTGCAATTAACTTGTAATGCACATTGACCATACTGGTTGTGATGATCTTAGATCATATTCCTTATACTTTCTACATTAGAAAAGTTTACCTATATGATGACTGCTTATTAGAGACCACCAAACCCACAGTATAGTTTCAGTACCATTTATACTGTATTACTTTCCCTGCTTTCTTACACCATAAGATACAGTAGGCCCTAATGCACAACGGTGGGATAGCTGAGCCCAGTTCTTAGAAATGGCCCTGGAGATTTCCACATTCCTTTGGTGGGCTTGCCACTGCCACATATACACTCGACTCAGGCATTGGATTGTTTTACCACAGAGCCCCAGTCTTATACATTGTGTACACACAGGCCTTGTTCACCACTTTTTATCTAAATCCTGTACAGACAACACCATTCTGCCTTTCCTACCTTGAGTATAATTGCATCGGTTTTTTACACTTCCTTCCCTATAGAAAACCACAGTCATTTCACTGTACTGGCGTATGGGGGCCAGTTAGTGTCAACCGCAAAAATCTTGTGCACTTTGTGTTGGCATCTTCAGTCGTTGGACTGTCGGTTGGTGGGATAATTTCTTGCATCTCCCCGCCGTTTTGTCTCGGGAAGAAGTGCATGAACGAAGCATGCTCTGTGCTTTCGCATCTCTTGCACAGCACTGTGGTGTCGCAGTCCTTTATCCTGTGGTTGTTACCGCACTTGTAGCAGAGGCCTTTGGTCTTGCAGTACTCTCTACGCCAGTACACTGGTGCATGTCAATACAGCTGCGGCGCGAGTTGGAGCACATTTTAAGTGTAAGTTTATAAAAACCACCAAGGTATAAAGACAATAATTATAGATCTTGTGGAAATGGTCTCTGTACCACATACACACACACACCCATGTGTGTGTAAATACCAGCAATCAAGGACCCTCCTTTGTTCAACTCTTTGTGATAGCAACCAGTGTTGTGACCAGAAGTTTTTAAGAGCCGGTTAATTTTCACAGGGAGCGAGCTATGCGAGGTACCGAGCGCTTGCGCAAGGCGTTCATCAGGGGTCCAAAGGGGGTGGCCCCGAAAATGTTTACATTTTACACCCTTAAAAATACATATTTTATGGGTTCTAGACACTAACAACACAATGTATTTTGTTGAATTAGAAGTACACATGTTGAGCCTATATATCAAGTTTTTATACCCAGCCTGCTTTCAGTCAGTCCGCAGTGCGTGCGTTAATGAGGTCAAATCCCGAGTTTTATCTGCACAGCCAACGTGCAGAATCGACTGCGCGATTTGCGCGATAAACTGCGAGAGTTCGACGACCCCTTTTGCACACGGCACGATGCTCACATGCTTCAGGTGGCATCCAAGATGGCGTGGTAAGTACACGTAGAACAATTTGCCGAGTCGAATGATACCAAATTTGTTAAGTTTGAAAGACTTTTATGCCTTTTTTTTTACCACCGAACATTTTGGATATTGTTGGGATTGATTTGGGATAGTTTTTGGTTTGCAGCGCCCTGACCCAGCTAAATAAAAAGAGGAAATAACACCACTAAAAATCGAAAGATTAAAGTGTAAGCCATCGTTTAGTATATTTGTTGGCGTGTGGCGACGACAATGTAGGAACGTGATGCACTTCTGCTTTTCGCGAGATTTGTTGTTTTTTAACCGATTTTAGAGGGCACGTTACGGTCACACGCATGGCTGTTGCATGCTGTCGGCTGCTTCATGTTTTTTTTCCTTCTTTTTCTTGGCAGGCTTTTCAATCATTCCATAAAATCATAGACCTACTTTAGTACTACATGTTTTTTATTAATTTTTATTAATTTTAAATTAATCTTACCTAGCCCCTAGGCCTAGGCCTATTTTAATAAACAAAATAAAAATAATACAAAATGGGGGTAGTGTGGATATTCGCGTTCTCAATTTTTATTATAATTTTTGTCAGGCCCTTATCCACAGCCAGTACATTTAGGAAGAACTCATCAACTGTCAGTGTCAAGTGTCATTGCATGCATTGTACTGTGTCACGTGCAATTTTACACAACGGAACATGTCAGCCTACATGACATGAATCCCATTAGATTAGTCCGATTTGAACAAGTACTTGCGATTATCCTGGTACGTATTGGAGGCCGACTTCAGATGGTCTCGGCCTCGCTATGTAATGATTCGATCTCGGCCTTGCCCTCTGCTGCATCTTCTGGACTCGGGAAAAATGAGCTGAGGCCACTAGTTTTTTGTGTGAATTTTCCAACATTTACTTTTCCAAAAAAATTGCAACAAAGTACCATTACTGAATCGGATGTAAGGTTTTCCAAACCAAAATTGGGCATACTTTACGAGTGCAAAAGACGCAACTCATGTGCACAAATTGTGACCCCATATATAAGGTTTTGTCAAGTTGTGCCAGCTAGCTTGATAATGATTTTTTATTTTGAAATGTGAATCATCGTGGTTATTAAAAATGTGAGCCCATGTTGATATTTGTTTTGGCCATTCTTCCTATCGTGGGAGTAGGCTGGTTGGGGATGGGGGTAGTCGTTTCTCTTTTTAAAATTTATGGATTGCTGGTGTGACTAAACTCTGCAACGTGCACTTGGTTAGATTTTGTTACCTTTTTCACAACTCCCTTTTCCAAATGTACTTTTGTTGACAAATTTTTTTCTCATTTTGATTTTTCCAGGTTAGACCGACGGCTTAAATGGCCAGACCCACAGCCGCCATCCCAACAGCCTGTGTGTGGAGGGAAGAGTGCAAGCAAACCATGAGATGAGACTTTGTGTGACCACAAAAAACATTTTGATGGTATTCGATATATGCACCATAATTAAACAATTTTAAGAGGACTCACAAAGAAAATAGTAGAACCGGAACGCACGCAAAGTGTTAAAAAGCTGAAGGTTTTTATCATTTATGAATATTCTCCCCCTGTTGATGAAGAATCGTGTATGGAAAATAAAGCTTAAAAAATCGTATGAGTCGTCATGTGGATAGTTCTTTAAAAAGGGGGGGGGGGGGGGGTTGGAAATGGTTAGAAGGCAAAGCCACAAGGGGAACAGGTTTTGGTTTGTGGGAAGGGGGACGGATAGGATGGAGGGTGTGGGGAAGAAGGAAACTGGCGAAATAGAGCTGTGTTTACGGTGCTGCGGGAAATTTGAAGCTAATTGAGATTGCGATTGTTTACTTTCTTGTTTAAAAATTAAGTTGAGCTAGCTTGCCATTGAACAGTTTGTCTTCTAAAAGTCTGCGAGTATGGAGTTTACTCAAACTGGTTTTTGGTAGCTATTTTATTAATGAACAAGTGAACTAGTTCAGTTACATGTACCAAACATGAATACATGTACAATTGTTTCATTTTAATTGAAGCAACTGTTATTAAACTTTCCACTCAGCATAAAAAGTCCATTTAAACATTGCCAACCTACCGCTCACAACTTACCAACAATCTTTTTTATTACATCTGTGCTTGTACTCTCTTGTTGGATTAAAACAAATATCTACCAATTGAGTACATGTAGTTTTTTAATTTGATAATTTTAATTTGTTTCATTTAAATGGAAGCAGCTGAACTTTTTGGAACTGTGCCTTATCTTTGATAATTATATGTTGGTGCAGTGTATGTGACTTAAAATAAAGGAATTGATGGTGTAATATTAAACATCTTGCTCACTTGAGTTTTTGTTGTATGAAGAATTTAATTATTTTTGTTTAATAAAGGACCCAAACAATAGGACTTTGACCCTTCAACCATCCAACTACCCAAGTCATTCCTGACCATGATTTTATTAAAAAGTCTTCTCGAATAAAAATATATCATTTTCTGAATAAACCAGTAGTAAAACTTCTACTTGAAATTTGCATCTGACCATCCAAATTTAACTTTTTGTTCCCCAATTTAATAATTTAATAATTATTCAGACCATCAACCCCCTTTCAAATTATATCCTTTGTTCTCAAAGTACGCAAAATCGTCTATAAAACATTTGCTTAGGCCACCAATCCGTCAGTTTGAATATTTCCCCAAAGACCCCAACAAACGATCGGTAACAGTAACCCACGCACTTGTTTACAAGTACATCCGGGTATGTACAGTGGAGGAGTGTGACGTTTCGCGGTTGACCAATCAGCGATCAGGAAATCCGTAAACGATCATGGCGGCATATTCACGAACAGACGTTAACGTTAAATTGTGAGAAGTGTTAGCAAAACGAGCGCCCTGACTCAGCTAAATAAAATCGAATGTAAAAAGTACAGCATTTGGATAGAATATAACCTTATCTATTCGGTAAGCCCAAAAATACGTTGTGGTAACATTGAAAATTAATAGTTAGCACCATGTTTTACGAAGCAAAATGTTTCGTTTTGAAACAAAATGTTTGGGTCCATTTTAGCACTAATAATTGACAACGAAATCATTAAATTGTACAACTGGATTAAAGGTCGTTTATTCATCTTTACGAATCTGTAAATATTTTGACAGAAAATTACTTTGATCACAAGTAATTGGTGAAATTCCTGAGACTATACCACGCTCATTAAATATTCATGGAGAGGTCAAGCTCCCGAAACTCGTGCATACGCTGCAGATAAAAGGAACGGATATTGTGTGCAGTGCGGACTGACTGTATAGCCCACAAATTCTAAAATCCTTCATATATCTGGAGCTGACAAGTGAAATGAGATGAGTGTCAAATTTAATCAAATAAAGTATTTGTTATTTATTAAATGTAAGTTGTGTAAAATTCTTGCAACTTAATAAGGTAAGTTAATCCAGGGATGTGATTCCTCCGGTTTTTGCCGGAAATTCTTTTTTTTTAAACCAAAAAGTCGACCCGTGTGAATCGTGTAAATCCAGTGAGAAAAATGGGGACAGAAGATCGCGATACATTTGGTGTGCGAGCGCTGAACGCAGAAACCTTTGAAAATTGATGGACTTTTAACAAGTCTAATGTGCAGTGAGTCAAGTACCCAGTAGAAGTCAATGTGGTTTGCGCAGTTACGCACGTACGGTCCAGACTATAAAAAAAAAATTATTGGATTGCACTGCTCGGAGATGTGCGCTTTCTTTCTTCATACTTCCGTAAGAAAATAATTTTCTTATCTATATCTCCCTCGTGAACACATAATGTGACAAAAATAATGAAGAAACAGTGGAGAACGATTTGTGAACAACTGGTATGGCAGAGCGGCGTGAAGCGAGGGTTCTAATGAGCGTCGTTTCTGTCGTACAATAGCGACAAGAAAAATAACACCGCCGCGTGAACGAACGACATGTGTGCTCACAACTTGGTGGTTAGTAAAAAATAAAACACATGCATCAAAAGGAGGAAGTCTGGCTACGTGTACTGATGCCTAACGTAGAGCTATACGTTCTACTATCGTCTGGTTCCTAGGTTTTTCTAATGCTTTACTCAAAGGATGCGGCAGCAATCAGACGCTGTGAGAATATATATTTTTTCTGCTAACATGGAAAGGGGAAACATCGCTGCATCAAACAGTCAACTTGAAATAAAAATGACACAACAAGAATTGATCAATCGCGATCGTCGAGGACAAGATTTAACAACACTTTTGATTTTGATAGTTTTTAGTTAACTTACGTAAGAAGAATTCCTTAGTTTTTAAGCTTATTTAGTAGCAAAAAGTACCGGTCGGCAATGTCGTAACATTGCTTGAGAGCCGGTCGGGATTTTTTAGAACTGGTTAGTGCTGACCAGCCCTGACCAGTGTAGTCACAACACTGATAGCAACCATGGACCACAATGCTTTCCTTTGTGATAGCAACCATGGACCTATTGTCCCTTTTGTTATAGGTCCATGGTTTGAATGTGGATACCTACCCACACATGCATTGTACATAACACAGGGATTTACACTATGTATAGTGTAACATGTACATTACATGTACACTACACATTGGATGGGTCAATTTTTTATCACTTCAAATGACCTTGCTGCATAATCTGTGCAGAGGCACTGGGTGTTATGTAATACTTGCCAGTGGCATTATGGTAATTCTAGACTGCTGGAGTGGAGATTTTATGGGTTGCTCTGATTGGTTTATCAATTGGACTGGCCTTCTAAAACTCTTGGTGGCACTAAGAAAAAAATTCTCCTTGTAAAACCTGTGAGCTAGCTGGTTAAGACAAAACTAGCACAGACAAGATGTGAAGGCGACTTGCATAGGTGCACTCCATTCACAACATCATGTAAAATACAAATACATCAAATACATGTAGTGTGAACAATTCACAACAGGACAAGTCTGGCGGTCTTGTTTTTCAATCTTGTTAAGTATCAAAATGTGTACATTGTAGGCCTACCCATTAAGACAAACGTGACAAATCTTTGTTAAGTATGATTGTTCAAAGAAACACAGTAGGGATGTTTAAACTGTTTCTCTCATGTTCATTTTGATCTTGTGGCAAATTTTCTTGTGGGACAACGAAAGTTTTTCACTACAACATGTTTATACATTATACATGTACGTACAAGCCATAAATTGTCCCCAACAATTTGAGTACTTTCACAATGTTACTTGTACATTGTGTAAATTATGAGGGCATAATGGAATATTACTGACTGTTATTGTGGCAGCAACCTTCACTATAGCCCTTTTCACACGAGCGCTGACAACCAACGTCCTCGGTTACGAGCGCCAACTGTCTAGCACCTTGGTGGTTTGCTATTTCACAACGGTGTTTCACACGACAACCGAACCAACGTCCCTTGTTGTTGTCGGCTTGGCTACTGCGAGGTCAAAGGTCATGTGTTACTTCGCTGGTATGCCGCGCGAAACTCTTCAACTGGCTGGCTCTCAGTAGGCAACCAGTGATTTTCCCGCGTTGTATGTTCCGCATGGATGTGTAATCTAGCTTGTTTGCGTGCCACTCTTTTAGTTTTATATCACCACTACCCTAGTTTTATATCAGGAATCTGTAGGGCCAATGATTTTCCGTTTCAGAAAAGTGCAAATTCCGTTTTTGAAAAACACGACTTCCGTTTCAGACGTCACAAACTCTCTATTAATCAACGGCCGATTCAGTTCCGGAGTTGGCAATTTCCAAAATTGTACTGCACTGCACTAATCCAATGTTATAGAGATCAGTGCACTGATCCCTGCAACAAAAGCAAGTTAGAAACATGCAACAGTCGTTGCGTTATCAGATATTGCACATGCAAGACAGAAACAGAACTTCAGCCATTTTGTTTTCGCTTTGGCGACGACAAAATGTTGAAAGTTTATGGTTGATTTAAGACCTTTATGACTGAGTGAACAATCAATGTATGTGTTCATATAGAGCAGGGGTAAGCTGGTTTGTGGTTGGTTGTTGATTAAAGGGAGGGATAAAATGCAATTTGAGTGAAAAAAAACAGTAAAGAACGTGCCGTGAATGTGATGATTTTGACCTCCGTAGTAAACAACGTGTATTCATTTGTACATCGTTCATAGGCTCAACGGGTTACGACCTCACTTATTACGGTCTGATTTTTGATGTTTTCTAGTATTAAAAAAAGAAGTTTAATAAAGAACACAATGTTAAATTCGCTTGCCTATTCAATTTCAACACTTTTGAATTTAATAACTTGAAAAAGCCAAACTTGTTGTCACTTTTTTTACTTCAAATTAAAATTCCGTTTTCCGTTTCAAGTGGCAGATTCCGCGAATTCCGTCCGTTTTCCGCGATCGCGGAAAATCATTGGCCCTCGAATTTTCATCCTTTGGCGCAGGCGAGCTAACCCACACGTTTGCTGGCTGTTACTCGAATTCCTTCTGAATCCGAGGAAAGCATTTGCGTGTCTTCGACTGGAATTCACACACTGAAATTGCCGCAAAAATCTCAAGAGAAGTAGCACAAACATAATTTCTTCTGATGTCGCCATCTTGGAAGGACATGTCGTCATGTCAACCGGGTGTCAACACGGTCGAGGCACATGACGCGTTCTGCGCAGGCGTACTACAACAGCATAACCAACGTCCTTGGTTGAGTCGTTTCACACGGCCGATCAGTGCAATTATAACGCAGTTGCGATTTTTTGTAGTAGGTCTCGATCGCGGTTATATTTAGTCAGGATCGTTTGCTATTTCATAACTAGGATAAGACTGTATTTGTTTTTAGTTGTTTCACCACTTAGGGTCAGTATTCCAAATGTCCATTCCTCTGCCTGGTATAAACTCTCAGAATTTTTTTGAGCTTCAGGAGTAATAATTTCCTATAAAAAATACCGTTGTCACAGTGAAACCCCGAGTTGACAAAGACCCCCAAGTCACCTCAGAGGACGCTTGGTGGAAATTGAAACTGCAATCTTTTGCAATACAAAGTTAGTATTAAATAAAACAAAAAATTGCTATTAGGTTTGGTTTTTTTTGGGGGGGGGGGCGTTTACGAAATTAAAAAAGAGTAGACATTACAGTTAAACTCAATCAACTTTGCTTCAAAATATGCCAATAAATGTTTCTGTTGCTCAACAACTAATACAAAACTTTGCAATGAAGACTAAAGAAGTCTCTATTTAAAAGGGGTTGTTCTAAAAAAAAAACTCGACTAAAAAAAATACAACTTTTTCAACAGATTGAAGGTGATTTGGATACATATGACTCTCTTACTAGATTTGACAGTTTACTTTTGTTCAGATGTTGTCTTAAAGTGCATTTAAAATCTGTTGTCGGCAGTTGTCGTCAGTTGTCGGCTTTTAGTGCGACCGCCGAGTTGACTTGCAATCGAGATGACTCAGACTGAGCTGAATTGGGACCGAGTTGCTTGGAACCGAGGTGACTTGGGATCGAGGTGACTTGTGACTGAGTTGACTTGAGACCAAGTTGAGGGGACTGAGTTGAGTGGACCCAGCTGACCTGTACCCATCCCAAAAGGTTGTGATAACCGTAAACAGGGATTGAAATTGCCGCAACCAGATTTACAGCCGGCTTCTCATGTTTAATTTGAGGGGTGACTGCTCAATTCAACGTCGAAATGCTTTGATAATTTAACAGGAGTCTCATAGATAGGCCCTATTTGACAAAGAGGCAATTTAGCTTTGTTTTTATTCATTTTTTTTTGGGGGGGGGGCCACTGAAATCTAAACAAGGGCCAGCCGGCCACATACATGTATACAAACAAATTTGGTCACTAGCCCCGCTGGCTACCATGAAACATGAAATTTCGACCCCTGGTAACCCTTTGACCCTTTGAAGGTCATCTAAGGGACAAGACAAGACCTATGGTATTAAATCCTATATAACACTCAGACACAATGCCAAGGTTGATTGATTGGTGCACAAGCTGAGAACAGTCAAGGCTGTCAAACATTTAAGAAGGGTACTGCCTGTATAAACAATCAATGGCAGTGACAATCAACTGGGTCAGGCCTCAGAAGAAAACAGTCACAGGACACAGTGGTGTAAAAAACAAACAGAATGCAGCAACATGATCTTGAGCTGACGTGACTAGCTACTGGGTCGCTCAGTCATAGTTGCGATATATTATCGTTATCGCAACTATGTTACTTCTGCCTGGTGGAGGCCTAGTGTGTGTCTCCTCCCTGCCAGAAAGTATCCATACCCCTGCCATAGATGGGTGGTGAGGATGTACTCCTCCTATGTAGAACTATATGAGGTTCGATCCGCTAGTGGAGACGATAGTTGCGATAATCGTAACCCTCCTTTCCCGACGGGCTTTAGCCTGTCGGGAAGCCTGTCGGGAAAGGAGGGTTACGATTATCGCAACTAGTGGAGACGATAGCGGATCGAACCTCAGTCATAGTTCTACCTAGGACTAGTAATGAGGATGGTGCCAAGCCAAGGATGGTGTTCCAACCACAACACCACACTCCCAGGGAAGGTAGCCCTCCTTCCTTGCTGGGCTCTCTTTTTTAACATTGGTCGGTCTTATCATAGTCGCCATGAATCAATAAGAACAGATATTATTACTAAAGTAAATACTAGAGTAGCGAGCACCACAACCGCTAGAGGGCGCTGTTTGTCCGTTAACGTTTTTTGTGAATGAGATCTCGTGACCCATCGACTCGTGCATTGTAAAATCGCATGACATATGGGCGGATTGATATTAGTTTCAGACACTGTCAATCGGTTCATTCATAAAACTTACCGGATCTAATTTAAAGATGGCGATGTGCTCTCTCTATTGATATCGTGATTGACTTAACATTTAGAAGTAAAACTGTCGAAATCTTTCATCAGAAAACCTTGAAAAGTCCATTGTTTTAGCAGATACCGGAGGTGAGCATAGTTAATTACTGATTTTGTGCAGTTTAATGCTGTCTTAATAGAATTTTCTTAAGGATTCAACCAACAAGTCATTTTTAAAATAAACTGTTCAGACTGTTTCGCATTCCTGCGCGAACTTGTTCAGTATGGGCTACCGGGGACCGAAGCAATCCGAAGAGTCGGTTTGCCGCGACGTATCAGTGGTTATAAACGTTGACGCACAACTGGTTGCGCTGGTTCCCGACAGCACTCACCAATGGCGTTACTCTTGTGTTATGGGTATGGCTTTTAGAATTGTGCAGGAATTAACTGGTAGCCGGTATTATTATAACGGACTAGGATAATAATTAATAATAAACTTAAAGTAATAAAAGTAAAACATTGAGTTGGCTAATAATTAATTTTCTAAGTTTAAAAGCCCCCAAAAGGTATCCTTATAATTAAAATATAATCGATAGTTTTCAGGATTTTGTCATTATAACTTTGAATATGGTTAATCAAAGCAAACAAAAGAAGAGACAACATGATTTAAATAGCATTTTTTTTTTTTTTTTTTTTTTCCCATAAATTAAACATTTGGATACACACCTGTTTAAAATGTATTCAGTTTTTAAGCTTGGTTTATACTACAACATATGCAAATTATTTAAAAGTATAAAGTTATGAACATATCACATCTGAATGCAAAGAAGCCTACGTACACTAAAGAGAAAAAATAATGTTTGGCCTCATTTCTTTTCCGCTCATTCCAGACTCTTTGACCTTTAATTAGTTGACCTTTGGACATATAAAGGTCAAGTGTTTGACCTTATATCATTGACCTTGAGTCTGAGAAAGGTCAAGTTTTTGCTCTTGTTCTTATCATAGGTTGAACTTTTCTCATTGTATTATTTACTTTAGGTTCCAATTTGATTTCCTGTAAACATACCCAAAATACACCTGACCTGTACACATTGTATAGTGCATTTTAATACACTGGGGGTCACACTTTATTTGTATGGAAATATTAACCCCCCAAAATGACCTTTGACCTGACGTAACTCGGCATCCCATCGACCAATCCCTACAAACTTGGTGTCAAAATGAACGATTCGAAGAGACCTTTCCAACTAGACTGGTCACAGGTCCATCACATGTAATCTAAAATTTTGTGGTTTTACCTAACTAGAGTAAGACAAAGAGAGCAACACTCAAACAACTCAACAAACATGACAAACTAAAGGTGGACGTGGGAGGGGGAAGGATGCATAGCTCCTTTTTAAAAACATTGGTCCATCCATAATAATGTATTCGCAAAATAAGTTAATCTTACCATCTGCTGTGCCTAGCCGTGGGCATGGATCCTCGTTCTCCGGGTACCCTGATGATAATTCATTCTGTCAGGACGCAGTGATGCCACTAAACACGGCACTACACAACCACTGATTGACTAGACCGCGGACCGTGAAGTGACTGCTGATCTAATCTCTGCAGCTAGCACTTGACTTGGCCTACTTCTTGAAAAAAATGCTGTTTTGTTTCGCAGGCTACAGTTACAGTTCTCCTTTCTAAAATACTTCCTAGTCAGCCTATGGTCGATGAAGAGTAACACTACGGTATAAATGTAAAACTGTTAAATTCCCTATGTGATTTTGAAACAGCATGCACTTAATAATAACTGCCGAGTGCTGGTTCTATTGGTGATGACCGTCTGCCGCTACCGCATCACTTAACCAGCGGCAGCATTATGAGAAATTGTGGTCGTATGTGATGTGCGTGATCGTGATGTGCAGAAGATACACTACGCGGAAATGATTATTGACAATGATTGATATTGATCACAATAATTATGAGTCATGCGCTTGCCGCAAGAGGGCGTTGTCTTAATCGCATTTTGCGAAAACCTGCATAATCAACGTCTTGCAAAAAAATAATGTGAATAGACTGTGCAAGTCTCGCGCGTAATCGAACTTCCGGGACCATTGTGGTCCCAACCATAATAATATATGGAGTTTTACGTTGGCAAGATTTTGTTTCGTCTATTATTTTAGTTTAACGTTCTTTATGACCATGAAAATTAAATATGTTGTTGGGAATGTAATACTAAGTGATAACAAATATGAAAGTAAAATCAATTCAACAATACAATGAAGAAAACCCAAGAAATAAACTTGACCCCTGCTTCCGGTTACTTGCAACAAATTAAGAATTTGTGCCCACCTCCGATCACCAAATTTGTTTTGGTCGCGCGATGATAATCACCAGACGCAGTAATTGTCGGACGCTAAGCCTTTTCGTTGCAGTCTACGGTTGTCGAGGCGTCAGCGTCCTCTTTAAACTGCTTCACGCGTTAATTCTGCGCCCGTGCGATCATCGCGCGTCTGCGTTTAAATCTGCTTTTAGAGGTTGCACGTACTCAGGCGTGGATTTACAAAAGGGGTTCCTAAAAAGTTAAGATCAAATAAGCACCCTTGTCCCAGAGTTTTTAGTTTGTTTCAACAAAAACTAACAAATGATTTGTGTGTTTATTATGAAATCTAAAACTCGTGTTATACAAATTGTAATGATTATTTTTGTTGGTCAGATATTTTCATAGATCTAATTTAAAAACAATGATTTGATTTCAGAAAAATATATGTTCTTTGCTTGACGTGATTTCTCGCTCCGATACGCGCGAGACTTGCACAGTCTATAGTATGGTGTTCTAAAGGCGACTAGGTATGGCGTTCTAAAGGCGACAGATATGCGTCGCGTCGTGCCGTCGCGTCGCCTATTCCGTCGTCCGTCGCGTCGTGCGTCGTATAATTTGATCAATCCCTGCTTGCCGTGTCATCTCAACAATATCCTTTTAATTGTAAAAACATGTCAAGTATTAGTTTTTACTACCTCGGCCTCCCTACCATGCCTACTAGCCTGTAAAATAAAGCAATGTCAACAGCAGCATCGTAGGAAAAATACTACCTAAATTATTATCCACCCGGTTGGTGGGCTTGCACAAAATTACTTAATTATTGATTATAAAGCGATGAAAAATTACTTTATTGATTATAAAGCGATGACCAAAAGCAAAACCATGTAAAGCAATAAATCAAGTGAATTCTAAACCAAGACCAACAGTAACACTACTGAACTAACAGAATTTATAAAAACCACTAAAAACAACAAAACACATGTGCCAAGGAAGGTTACAAATTAAAATCAAAATGGCTCTAAAATCGAGTCCATAGCAGTAATGACTTGAAACAGGCAAAACTTAAAAACATGAAGAACCACCAGTAGGTACATAAAATCAAAGAAGTGATGGTGGGAGAACACACAGGCTGCTATCTGTAAACTATTATATATACATGGGTGACTTAATTACCACTACTTAAGGATTAAGGATTAAACAAGAGGGTTGTTTATTACAGACGATTCCTTGAAATGAACTTGTACCAGGGTGCTACAAGAGATTAAGTTGGAATAAACAGTGGAAGGGAACATATTGTTAGACACTTTTGGTCTCCTACTGAACACGGTTTTTCTGGACCTGTTACATAAGCCATCAAAAGGAAGAAACTTCCTCTAGCAGTAAACACAAGAAGTAAAATTACATCAACAAACTCTCACACCAAATTTAAACCAAACGGATAATTATTGTTACATCCTTCCCTTTTTAAACTTTGAGTGGGAAGGGGTAAACTTCTCTAACAATGAGAAATGTTTCGGAAGAAAAAGGTGATAAAATTAACTAGTGTTCATTAATAAAGTAAATTTTCATGGCGAATATTCAAATAGAATTACTGGCTGGAAATAGTAAGTTTGTTACTTTCGGTCATTTCCCATTGTTTTTGTTTTTTGTTTTTTTAAAACAGAAGTTATGTGTGCACTTTTTCACAGTAAATAATAACATGCCATAATATGACAGAAGAGTTAATTTACCAGAGTACATGTAGTAGTAATTAAAGTGGTAATTGGCCCGTTTATCTTAAAATATGTAATATCAATAATATTTGTAATGACCGGATAATTATATATCGCCTTTCGCAAGCCTGAAAGTGCATAAGTAGCAACAATTATGCAAAAAGGAGACAAAGACAAAAATTCTTTGTTTAACGTCAAATCATAATTTTAAAAAACATGGTCATGAGTCCTTGGTGTTTCTAACATTAAAACAAAATACATGGTCATGAGTCCTTGGTGTTTCTAACTTGATGATAACCCTGGGGAACCCAAGGCATCTTTTAAATGAAATAAAAAATATTCTTTCACAAAAGCAAGTTTGTTTGGGGTGCTGTACCACATTTATTTAGCATTTGCAAACATATGACCTCATTTGACCTTTTTTACGGAATGTGACATATACGTCACATTGGGTCATACGGTAAGTTACATATTGAAAAATGTGTTGGAAACCAATTTCATTACACTGTAATCCATTCCAGTACTGAAGTCCAATACGATGCATCATGTATCCTGTACTTATTAATAAATGGTACACAACTCTAGGGTCAGTTTAAAGTGGTATCAGAGCCCCCCCCCCCCCCCCCCCCCCCCCGGGGGGGGGGGGGGGATTGGCTTGTAATCTAATTTTTTTTTTTAATGTTATTTTCCAGTGGTGCACTTTGTGATGGATTAGTTTATGGGAGATCACTAAGTGCAAAGTATAACGTACCAAGCGAATTTGCACCACCTGTGTAGAAATAGAGTCATAGCTGCGCCCCCCCCACCCCCCCCCCCCCCCCCCCCCCCCCAGCCATACGCTTTTCAAATTATTTGTCCCGGTAGAAAATTTTCCACGTCACTTTTGGAGGGAGAAAATTCAAAATTTAAAACATTCAGGAGCCCCCAAAAGACAAATGCTTGGTGAACCACTGAGTGATTTTCCTCTCTCCACCCCCCCCCCCCCAAAATCTAGTAAAAGCCTGTGCTGTCATACAATTTCATATACTGCTGGAGCATGTTCATACGTGTACATGATGATTCAGTCTACACATGGTAGGACTTGAAACAGTTGCGGTTCTCAACGAAACACAGTCTCACGTTACACTTCTCACACAAGGTGTTTGTATTGTTCACTTCACAGTGTTTGCATCTCCCTCTTTTGTCCACCTTCACTGGCCAGTGAGCATAACAGTCCTTTCGGACATCATCCACTGGTCCCTTGCGCACTTTTCTGGGACGGGGTTTCACCATTGCATCATGGACGTCCTCCAGTGATGGTCTTCCAGGTGGTCGTGCGTACTTCCTCCCAACCAGTGCTGAGGCAACATGTGCCTGAAAGACACGGCGCTTCATCATAGACTTCTCTGGAAGTTGAAGTGACTTGTACTCACGGCGATACACCAACCAAGCATTCACGACAGCAATCATGAGTGAATGCCAAAACAGGTACATGTACCAACGCCGTGACTTCACACGAAACCTGTATTTGGCCAGGTAGCTGTCCATCAAGTCAATGCCGCCCATGAACTGGTTGTATGCTTTGATGATGGCAGGACGCTCGACTTCTTTGTGTTCTTTTTCCTCTGAATGCCATCGGCGGACGTTGTCTGTGGGATTGATGCCAACATATGTGGACAGAAGCGTTACAGCTTTGTTGTCAAGCCATCTGACTGCCACGATGTTGTGGTCCTCTTCCACGCAGTAGTCATGTGCGCCCCTACCCTTCTTCTTGAGCTCTTTTTCATCTGCAAGCTTGCAACCATGAAGACGGTTTTGGCGCACGGTGCCGATGTAGTGCATTCCAATCTCCTTTATTTTGACAAGGAGGGGAACACCGGTGAAGAGATTGTCGGCGAATATCTTATGCTGGACATGATAAGGCAATGTAGCAGCAAGTTTCAGGACGACATCAGCACCTTGGCCAAGTTCTGTGCGTTTACCGTCACCCCCTTGGTAGACATCGAAGTCGTGAACTAAGCCATCTGTGCCAGCTCTCACCCAGATTTTGAACCCCCAGGGATGTGGTTTGTTTCGGACATACTGTCTGATGCCGCTGGTCCTCCCTTTGTACTGCACCATCATTTCGTCAATGGAGTTGTGCTCCTCTGCTGTCAATTTCAAGCAGTTTTCATGCAGCATATTTAGCCATGGGCGAATTTTCCACAGCTTGTCGGCCTTCTTGTCTGCATCAGTCATGACCAAATTGTCAACAAAGTGCAGTACAGTTAGCAATAACTGGAACCGATTACGGCTCATGACACCACTGACGGGTTCGTGATTTGTCCCGTTTTCCCAGTAAGCTCGAACTCCAGCCATCTGAACGAGACCCATTCGGAAGAACATACCAATCACTTGCTCCAACTCTTTCCGTAATGTGTTTGCGACATGTCCATTCTTCTGAACGCTGTACTGGTTCGAATATTCAACAACATGGTCCAACATCTCGTCAGTGATGAACCGTTGAAAATATCCTAACGGTGTGTCCAACTCCATGGCAGGTGGAGGGTCAATAGTTGGCCCAGTGAATGTCGTGTCTGTTGTCTTGAAGGGTTTCTTCTTCCACCGATACACAGGTTTGGCCTTCTTGGCCTTTGCTCTTTTGGCTGCTGAAGTACTTGCAATGTTGGCAAGTGGCTCCTCATCTGATGAGCTGAAGCTATCATCACTATCAGCTGTGCCAACATCTGATGCAGTCTCAATTTCCATCGGCTCATCTGAATCACTATCATCTTCTGACCCATCATCACTCTCGTTACAATCTAAAACTTGCAACACATCTCTGACATTCAACTTTACCCTCTGACGAAAAGCCATGCTCTGAAAAAACAAACAAAAACAAAAAAACATTTACAATAACATTACAAATATTCTTCTCTGTATTTTGAATGGATATTCGTGACTAGATTCATCATCAGCAGAGTAGGCTAAATCTTCAGTTCTTTTAAATACCAGCTGACTTGCCAAACAATCCCCCCCCCCCAATCCATTAAAAAAAAATAAAAATATGTATAAAAAAATGTATAAAAAAATAAAATAGGCCCTAATTGTAATAGTAATAATATTTAATATTAATAATTAATTCATTACCAGGTTTTTGAAATGTATGTATTTCCAATCCCAAGACCAAAACATAAATCACTGTGTTGTATATTGCTAGACGACGATTTTGCCTATCAACGACGCGTTGTCATGGTATACCAATGCATGTGATGGTACATGCACTAAGTAAGTGCACAGTGTGCAGTAAGCCCCATTGTGACACGGGCGTAACACGACTATAAAATTGCCCTCATCAAAGCCCAAATGAATAGTTTTCCAAAACTTTATACCTCCAAATTACCTTTACTATCTACTGATAATTCTAACATATAATGTTCACATGATACTTACCTAGAACACGTAGAAAGACACCATGGAAATCTGGGTATTTTTTACGTTGAACAATCTTGTGTTACCGCCATGTTTGAGGGGTAATGACCTATCCGTTATACCTGGAACTGCCACTAGAGGTCGCTATACATGTTACATCAGTGTAACATTGGGCTTTGGTGGGGGTTTGATGTAAAAAAAAATGTTTTTTATATTTTTTTGTATTTTATTTATAAAATGTGACATATATGTCACCTGGGGCTCCCCAGGGTTAAATTTGTAAGCATTCACTTGTAATGTTCATTTCAATACTGATTGGGCAATAAATTACGGAGTGACACAATGGTCGAGTATGATTTATCTGTCACTAGTCATGTCAATATTTAGCAGGTTAATTAACTGATACCTTTCATTTGGCCTGAAATTATTAGGACCGGCTTTTCCAAATTGACGGTTTCATCTTTGAATTGTTAACATGTGTGAGATTTCTAGAAGTGACAGAGTTATGGATCACACAATAGAGAGTAACGTTACACGAAGTGACACAAGAAACAATTCACTTTGAGAAAACTTGAAAACGGTGTATAACATTAATAATGTGCCATACATTTCCATCGGTAACTTGCTCTGATAGCCACACAACAACAACAACATCATACGTCTGTCATCATTTCACAAGTACATGGACAAGAGTGCCACTGAAAAAGTCATTAGTTTTTGAACTGTAACCATGATGCACAGTCTCTTGCAGCGCCACCAGGAGGCACAATATATAGGACGAGCTACGCGACGGGCGACGCGACGGACGACGCGACGGGCGACGCGACGGCACGACGCGACGGACGACGGACGACGCGACGGGCGACGCGACGGACGACGCGACGGGCGACGCGACGGCACGACGCGACGGACGACGCGACGGACGACGGAATAGGCGACGCGACGGCACGACGCGACGCACATCTGTCGCCTTTAGAACACCATAGTACCATGATGCACAGTCTCTTGCAGCGCCACCAGGAGGCACAATATATAGGACGAGCTACGCGACGGGCGACGCGACGGACGACGCGACGGGCGACGCGACGGCACGACGCGACGGACGACGGGCGACGCGACGGTACAACGCGACGGACGACGGCACGACGCGACGGACGACGGATGTCCAAGTCACCATGCAAATCAATTGAAAAACAGGCGACGCGACGGGCGACGGCACGATGCGACGCACGACGCGACGGGCGACGGCACGACGCAACGCACGACGCGACGGACGACGGAATAGGCGACGCGACGGCACGACGCGACGCACATCTGTCGCCTTTAGAACACTCGCGTGCGTGGTCTCCCATTTCAGTCGCTTGGGATCGCGGCTCCAAGCCACGAAGGCCTTGACAAAAGGCTATGCTGAGCATGGATTGTTATGTAATCGTACAAACCGTAAAATTATAAAAGTACGACCTACTCAAGTTTAATATAATGAAACTACGTCAATTATGCCAAAAATGATAACAATATAACAGAAGCTAGAGACTGGTGCTTTAAGAAACGAAATAATGATAACGGAAACAAAATTAAAATCTTTATCAATTGCTAGTGCTACTACTTTGATAGGCTGTTCGTAGTCTGTGGAAGGTCCCTTCAAACACTGTGAATCATAGATGACGAATTGTTGTCTCGAAACATTGGCCTATTGGTCTGGTTGATATACGGAAGCCGGAAAGAGTGTTATTGTTTTAATGTTGTCCCAAGTAAGTTATTGAGAAAAAGCTGGTATTGAACTGTGATCTATAATAAACATGGAACGGACCGTAGGGATGTATCATGATAATAACGTCCAGAAAAACATGTGTCTGAAGTTGATGACTATTGTTGTAATTTAATTTGCTTGTGTTTGAGAACAAGAGAAAAACAAGTTTACAATAATTTAACTATTAAATATAGGCCTAGTGTACAATCCCGTAGACTTGTTCCAAAACAATTATTCAAGTTATAGACAATAGGCCTATTCAAGTTTTAGACAGCCTCCAACACACTTTATGAAGAAAACTAATTTGGAGACCCGTATGCTTACCGTTAGTCCTATATTGTTTTATTTTTGCTTTCTTTTTAGCACTTTGGCCAATTTCTCACAAGAACCATTAATTTGTTGACTAGAGGCTGATATTGCCTGGTACCTTGAGGATGGGTAACACCTTGTGCGAAATTGACTTGGGCACGTGTTTTTGAACGGGTCACTCAATCGATGTTGGAGCTCTACGATCAAAGTGCTCCCTTGTGCCAGATTCATGCTTTCATTATAAGTACAACAAATCACATTTCCAGTTCAGACGATTTATTTGCAGAACTAAGTCTTAAAATCATGGACTCTACCCAGTGTATATAAGTTTTGTTATTAATTGTTAAAGTTATTTTCGGCACACTGTAACCAAACATTGCCGCAGGATTGGTATAGCGCCCTGTGACCGTTGTTGTCGTCAACCATGGCGGTTCCCAAATCTCGGCTTAGGCCCCTTCTGTAACGGCTCCATCAGGCTTCGTTTGATGTTGAAAACACCGTGCAGAATGTACACTGCTACAAAATAATAACGGAGCACAAGCCGAGGTTTGGAAAAGCCCAATGCAGCAGAGGGGATGAAGTCATTAGTGAGCCCCCGTTTGTATGTGCTCAAGCTTAGTGAGTGCTTTGCATCAAGAGTATTTACTTGGGAAAACAACAGCTATAAGGTATAGGCCTACCAACAATTAGTTATGGCAACTAAGTCAAGCATCCTGGATACGCAATCAGAGACGAATGTCAATCGGCTCCGAGCGTATAGCCGAGTAACCCAGCTTCCGTTCATTGCTGACCCAATTGACCTTCTTCATCAAGTGCTTCCGTCTTTACCGGTCATTTTGCGGGAATATTTAAAATAAAAAATAACTAAGATAAAACTTGAGTCATTAGTTTATTTTATTTCGTCTTTCCTTTTTTATACCACTAGCCTAAAATAAATTCAACAATTGTTTTTTTTACCAAAAGGCCTATTGCAGCCTTGCATGGAGCTTTTAATATTCAAGTTAGATTCAACTTTTTATTGTAAACAATGTGACGTAACCTTGAAAAGTGTTGGGCCTTATTGTTTGTGTGTGTGTGAGTATAGGTAACCACAACAAAAGAGGACAATAGGTCCACGGTTGCTATCACAAAGGAAAGCATTGTGGTCCACGGTTGCTATCACAAAGAGTTGAACAAAGGAGGGTCCACGATTGCAGGCTGTTACACACTTGTGTGTGTGTGGGGGGGGGGGGGGGGGGGGTGCTATGTAATTCTGGTTTTTTTTTACGGAGACCGCGAGAACATTAGCAATAGGCATATATAAGTGTCTACTAATGAGAGTTCTTAAAGACATTCCTTTAGGAAGTGTGTGTTAACCTGAACACAAAAAATATCCAAAATGGACGGTCTTGGGACATTGGACTTACAACAGTAAACTAGTGTTTTTAAGAATTAGAACATTTCATTTTAAATAATTATTTATACATGGTAGGTCGGGGGTTTTTTGCAAATTTTTGACAAGAACATTGCTATTTAAATTGTTAGCTATTTTATATAGATTCGAGAAAGTTATAAGGCATAGTTGTGACTTATGCTATAGTTACGACATATAACTATAAGACTTTCTTTCTTTTCTCAATGTCCCTTTAGCGAACTGTCAAAATTTGTCGAGAGAAAAAACCCCCACTCTTTCGGAGAAATCGGTCTATGCAAGTGTTGTAAAATCAGTGCGTAAACAACTCTAGGCTAATGGACGGGGACAACAAATAGTGTAGTTTTCTTTACTTAACCACAACACAAAATAAATACGGTATACGGAATGCTCACAGCAGGGTAGAGTGTAGGGCAAACAGATGACGGATCAGTCAAAGTCTACTGGATTCCCTTCCAATATTTAGCTTGACAGTGTGATAGCGGTTAACTAAGATTCGCTTTAGGCCCCTATTAACTGGACATTGCCCATTGCGATTTACGAGAGGGAAGATCATTCAACTTCAGTTGAGTGAGTTCGAATTCACCTAATATGAAATCTAATAACAAGGCAATTGATCAGAGACGGTGACTTCATAGTAAAAATGGTCGTGGCATGATGAGACAGTGTGGGGAGCTAGCGGCAGGAAGGTAAAGTGCCCATCTCATGCATGCTCTCAGTGAAGTGCATGATTGTCTACGGAAGCGTTAAAGTGACATTAAGAAAAAATAAAGAAAGTCATATTATTATGACATTATCATAGTTATGGCGTACTACAAGGCACAATCATGACTTCAATCTCAAATGATTTAGCATCAACCATACTAATGACTTGTGCCAATCAAGTCACATATGTAAGTCATATGATTATCATACTATATAGGCCTATCATAATTATGAGATGTAATTTAAGTCACAATTAGCCTATGACTGAGTTTTCTTTCTCTCTCTCAATGTCCCTTTAGAACTTCCGTAAATATCGGTTCCCGTAATACAATGAATTACGTTGCGGGTTCTGAGAGGAGAACTAAACCGTGCAGCCGATTGGAAGAAACACAAGTTGCATTTTGGAAATTCAGCCAGCACTTTTGTTTTGAAGGATTACTTATCGTACCGACCGTGCGTCGTTTATAGAATGTTACCATTAATTTAAGCAGATACAAAAACCCATCCAATTTGTATGCACCAAATAGAAGACTTTCTATTGTTTCCATCAGGGGTTTTGTATCTGAAGATGATGCATGCATTAGCTCCGAGTAAGCCTATCAGCGTTAGTTATGTGGGAAACATACAATGCTTTATAGCTGGCATTGCCTTATTGGACCATTTCTTCCACATGTTTATAACAGGGAAGTTACTACGTTGGCTTCCGTTCTATAAAAACCGAAACATACCATTGTTTGCAAGTCATGTGCTTTCACGATCATGACCATTCGGCTTAATAATAGAAGCATGTGGTTGGAGACTAGTGCGGTATGTATCGGAACCAGTCTATGCTTGGTTTAATAACCAACCGGTTGCTAACCGGAGATTGGGTCACATTTCCCGAGCCCACATCCCGTGAGTTGTTTTTTCTAGATTATTAACTGTAGCTGTTCCAATAATCATTGTACGCTAGCTCTTGATTTTGTTTGCTCACTCTGACAGATTTGATATACTGAGAAAATCACAGCCGTAAAAAGAGAAATACACGAAGCTGCATCTTGTTTAGCTCTGTTTTGTAGTTTTAGCTGACGGTAACGCACCTTCTATAGAAACAAGATGCATGTGTATTTAGGAAAAAGAAACGGTGAAGCAAAAAGGAAATGAAGGTTTAACTTGATGGACAATGAGTCTGAAAGTGACATGATACCGTACGTACAGAGCCGATAGTGACAAGTGTATGTTACAGAAAACGGTTGTCTATTTGTGTAATAATTAAATGTCAAAATTCACCATTTTGAACAAAAGCCAGCGTTCCAAAGTGGAACTCTATCCCCTTATGGTGAACACGAAACGCAAGTTATTTGAAACATTCAGAGTTTGATTGTGTACCGGTTATGCATACCTGGATCCAAAAAGAAAGTACCGGTATAGACCTATAGGATGGCGGAAGCTGAGTGTGATGCCTTTGTTTCACAAACATTTTAAGGTGGTATGAATACCACTCATACATTCTGAGGTCAGCTCATAATGATTTGAACTCGAATCCGATGATCTTTGGCCATTGATCTTTATTTGGCTGCAAAATAAAGAGCTCTTCAAATCCTAAATAAGGAGGTAGACTCACATATAGGCTCAAAACCTCAGGATACGAACAAGTAATGGGGGTATAAATGAATCAGATTTCATATGATAGTCGCTGCACTGCAAGCAAAATTTGCTTTTATTGTCATAGCTGATTATAAGGTTAATTGCAGTTTGGCGTGAACCTCAAGCGATTAACAGGGAGGAAATATTCATCCTCTTCAGGATTACTTCATTAAGCCATCCATCTAATATCAATCAATAAATACATAGGCATACCTTTGCGGTTTTTACAGATTTTTTGGGGTAGATGTCATAAAGACAGCCGAATGGAGAGTAAAATTGTCAAGCTTTAATTTTCCACAACTTTAAACGTCTATACATGCATTATTGCACTTATTCATGAAAGTTTGTCAACTTATTCATGTCGTCATGTCAACCGGGTGTCAACACGGTCGAGGCACATGACGCGTTCTGCGCAGGCGTACTACAACAGCATAACCAACGTCCTTGGTTGAGTCGTTTCACACGGCCGATCAGTGCAATTATAACGCAGTTGCGATTTTTTGTAGTAGGTCTCGATCGCGGTTATATTTAGTCAGGATCGTTTGCTATTTCATAACTAGGATAAGACTGTATTTGTTTTTAGTTGTTTCACCACTTAGGGTCAGTATTCCAAATGTCCATTCCTCTGCCTGGTATAAACTCTCAGAATTTTTTTGAGCTTCAGGAGTAATAATTTCCTATAAAAAATACCGTTGTCACAGTGAAACCCCGAGTTGACAAAGACCCCCAAGTCACCTCAGAGGACGCTTGGTGGAAATTGAAACTGCAATCTTTTGCAATACAAAGTTAGTATTAAATAAAACAAAAAATTGCTATTAGGTTTGGTTTTTTTTTGGGGGGGGGGCGTTTACGAAATTAAAAAAGAGTAGACATTACAGTTAAACTCAATCAACTTTGCTTCAAAATATGCCAATAAATGTTTCTGTTGCTCAACAACTAATACAAAACTTTGCAATGAAGACTAAAGAAGTCTCTATTTAAAAGGGGTTGTTCTAAAAAAAAAACTCGACTAAAAAAAATACAACTTTTTCAACAGATTGAAGGTGATTTGGATACATATGACTCTCTTACTAGATTTGACAGTTTACTTTTGTTCAGATGTTGTCTTAAAGTGCATTTAAAATCTGTTGTCGGCAGTTGTCGTCAGTTGTCGGCTTTTAGTGCGACCGCCGAGTTGACTTGCAATCGAGATGACTCAGACTGAGCTGAATTGGGACCGAGTTGCTTGGAACCGAGGTGACTTGGGATCGAGGTGACTTGTGACTGAGTTGACTTGAGACCAAGTTGAGGGGACTGAGTTGAGTGGACCCAGCTGACCTGTACCCATCCCAAAAGGTTGTGATAACCGTAAACAGGGATTGAAATTGCCGCAACCAGATTTACAGCCGGCTTCTCATGTTTAATTTGAGGGGTGACTGCTCAATTCAACGTCGAAATGCTTTGATAATTTAACAGGAGTCTCATAGATAGGCCCTATTTGACAAAGAGGCAATTTAGCTTTGTTTTTATTCATTTTTTTTTGGGGGGGGGGCCACTGAAATCTAAACAAGGGCCAGCCGGCCACATACATGTATACAAACAAATTTGGTCACTAGCCCCGCTGGCTACCATGAAACATGAAATTTCGACCCCTGGTAACCCTTTGACCCTTTGAAGGTCATCTAAGGGACAAGACAAGACCTATGGTATTAAATCCTATATAACACTCAGACACAATGCCAAGGTTGATTGATTGGTGCACAAGCTGAGAACAGTCAAGGCTGTCAAACATTTAAGAAGGGTACTGCCTGTATAAACAATCAATGGCAGTGACAATCAACTGGGTCAGGCCTCAGAAGAAAACAGTCACAGGACACAGTGGTGTAAAAAACAAACAGAATGCAGCAACATGATCTTGAGCTGACGTGACTAGCTACTGGGTCGCTCAGTCATAGTTGCGATATATTATCGTTATCGCAACTATGTTACTTCTGCCTGGTGGAGGCCTAGTGTGTGTCTCCTCCCTGCCAGAAAGTATCCATACCCCTGCCATAGATGGGTGGTGAGGATGTACTCCTCCTATGTAGAACTATATGAGGTTCGATCCGCTAGTGGAGACGATAGTTGCGATAATCGTAACCCTCCTTTCCCGACGGGCTTTAGCCTGTCGGGAAGCCTGTCGGGAAAGGAGGGTTACGATTATCGCAACTAGTGGAGACGATAGCGGATCGAACCTCAGTCATAGTTCTACCTAGGACTAGTAATGAGGATGGTGCCAAGCCAAGGATGGTGTTCCAACCACAACACCACACTCCCAGGGAAGGTAGCCCTCCTTCCTTGCTGGGCTCTCTTTTTTAACATTGGTCGGTCTTATCATAGTCGCCATGAATCAATAAGAACAGATATTATTACTAAAGTAAATACTAGAGTAGCGAGCACCACAACCGCTAGAGGGCGCTGTTTGTCCGTTAACGTTTTTTGTGAATGAGATCTCGTGACCCATCGACTCGTGCATTGTAAAATCGCATGACATATGGGCGGATTGATATTAGTTTCAGACACTGTCAATCGGTTCATTCATAAAACTTACCGGATCTAATTTAAAGATGGCGATGTGCTCTCTCTATTGATATCGTGATTGACTTAACATTTAGAAGTAAAACTGTCGAAATCTTTCATCAGAAAACCTTGAAAAGTCCATTGTTTTAGCAGATACCGGAGGTGAGCATAGTTAATTACTGATTTTGTGCAGTTTAATGCTGTCTTAATAGAATTTTCTTAAGGATTCAACCAACAAGTCATTTTTAAAATAAACTGTTCAGACTGTTTCGCATTCCTGCGCGAACTTGTTCAGTATGGGCTACCGGGGACCGAAGCAATCCGAAGAGTCGGTTTGCCGCGACGTATCAGTGGTTATAAACGTTGACGCACAACTGGTTGCGCTGGTTCCCGACAGCACTCACCAATGGCGTTACTCTTGTGTTATGGGTATGGCTTTTAGAATTGTGCAGGAATTAACTGGTAGCCGGTATTATTATAACGGACTAGGATAATAATTAATAATAAACTTAAAGTAATAAAAGTAAAACATTGAGTTGGCTAATAATTAATTTTCTAAGTTTAAAAGCCCCCAAAAGGTATCCTTATAATTAAAATATAATCGATAGTTTTCAGGATTTTGTCATTATAACTTTGAATATGGTTAATCAAAGCAAACAAAAGAAGAGACAACATGATTTAAATAGCATTTTTTTTTTTTTTTTTTTTTCCCCATAAATTAAACATTTGGATACACACCTGTTTAAAATGTATTCAGTTTTTAAGCTTGGTTTATACTACAACATATGCAAATTATTTAAAAGTATAAAGTTATGAACATATCACATCTGAATGCAAAGAAGCCTACGTACACTAAAGAGAAAAAATAATGTTTGGCCTCATTTCTTTTCCGCTCATTCCAGACTCTTTGACCTTTAATTAGTTGACCTTTGGACATATAAAGGTCAAGTGTTTGACCTTATATCATTGACCTTGAGTCTGAGAAAGGTCAAGTTTTTGCTCTTGTTCTTATCATAGGTTGAACTTTTCTCATTGTATTATTTACTTTAGGTTCCAATTTGATTTCCTGTAAACATACCCAAAATACACCTGACCTGTACACATTGTATAGTGCATTTTAATACACTGGGGGTCACACTTTATTTGTATGGAAATATTAACCCCCCAAAATGACCTTTGACCTGACGTAACTCGGCATCCCATCGACCAATCCCTACAAACTTGGTGTCAAAATGAACGATTCGAAGAGACCTTTCCAACTAGACTGGTCACAGGTCCATCACATGTAATCTAAAATTTTGTGGTTTTACCTAACTAGAGTAAGACAAAGAGAGCAACACTCAAACAACTCAACAAACATGACAAACTAAAGGTGGACGTGGGAGGGGGAAGGATGCATAGCTCCTTTTTAAAAACATTGGTCCATCCATAATAATGTATTCGCAAAATAAGTTAATCTTACCATCTGCTGTGCCTAGCCGTGGGCATGGATCCTCGTTCTCCGGGTACCCTGATGATAATTCATTCTGTCAGGACGCAGTGATGCCACTAAACACGGCACTACACAACCACTGATTGACTAGACCGCGGACCGTGAAGTGACTGCTGATCTAATCTCTGCAGCTAGCACTTGACTTGGCCTACTTCTTGAAAAAAATGCTGTTTTGTTTCGCAGGCTACAGTTACAGTTCTCCTTTCTAAAATACTTCCTAGTCAGCCTATGGTCGATGAAGAGTAACACTACGGTATAAATGTAAAACTGTTAAATTCCCTATGTGATTTTGAAACAGCATGCACTTAATAATAACTGCCGAGTGCTGGTTCTATTGGTGATGACCGTCTGCCGCTACCGCATCACTTAACCAGCGGCAGCATTATGAGAAATTGTGGTCGTATGTGATGTGCGTGATCGTGATGTGCAGAAGATACACTACGCGGAAATGATTATTGACAATGATTGATATTGATCACAATAATTATGAGTCATGCGCTTGCCGCAAGAGGGCGTTGTCTTAATCGCATTTTGCGAAAACCTGCATAATCAACGTCTTGCAAAAAAATAATGTGAATAGACTGTGCAAGTCTCGCGCGTAATCGAACTTCCGGGACCATTGTGGTCCCAACCATAATAATATATGGAGTTTTACGTTGGCAAGATTTTGTTTCGTCTATTATTTTAGTTTAACGTTCTTTATGACCATGAAAATTAAATATGTTGTTGGGAATGTAATACTAAGTGATAACAAATATGAAAGTAAAATCAATTCAACAATACAATGAAGAAAACCCAAGAAATAAACTTGACCCCTGCTTCCGGTTACTTGCAACAAATTAAGAATTTGTGCCCACCTCCGATCACCAAATTTGTTTTGGTCGCGCGATGATAATCACCAGACGCAGTAATTGTCGGACGCTAAGCCTTTTCGTTGCAGTCTACGGTTGTCGAGGCGTCAGCGTCCTCTTTAAACTGCTTCACGCGTTAATTCTGCGCCCGTGCGATCATCGCGCGTCTGCGTTTAAATCTGCTTTTAGAGGTTGCACGTACTCAGGCGTGGATTTACAAAAGGGGTTCCTAAAAAGTTAAGATCAAATAAGCACCCTTGTCCCAGAGTTTTTAGTTTGTTTCAACAAAAACTAACAAATGATTTGTGTGTTTATTATGAAATCTAAAACTCGTGTTATACAAATTGTAATGATTATTTTTGTTGGTCAGATATTTTCATAGATCTAATTTAAAAACAATGATTTGATTTCAGAAAAATATATGTTCTTTGCTTGACGTGATTTCTCGCTCCGATACGCGCGAGACTTGCACAGTCTATAGTATGGTGTTCTAAAGGCGACTAGGTATGGCGTTCTAAAGGCGACAGATATGCGTCGCGTCGTGCCGTCGCGTCGCCTATTCCGTCGTCCGTCGCGTCGTGCGTCGTATAATTTGATCAATCCCTGCTTGCCGTGTCATCTCAACAATATCCTTTTAATTGTAAAAACATGTCAAGTATTAGTTTTTACTACCTCGGCCTCCCTACCATGCCTACTAGCCTGTAAAATAAAGCAATGTCAACAGCAGCATCGTAGGAAAAATACTACCTAAATTATTATCCACCCGGTTGGTGGGCTTGCACAAAATTACTTAATTATTGATTATAAAGCGATGAAAAATTACTTTATTGATTATAAAGCGATGACCAAAAGCAAAACCATGTAAAGCAATAAATCAAGTGAATTCTAAACCAAGACCAACAGTAACACTACTGAACTAACAGAATTTATAAAAACCACTAAAAACAACAAAACACATGTGCCAAGGAAGGTTACAAATTAAAATCAAAATGGCTCTAAAATCGAGTCCATAGCAGTAATGACTTGAAACAGGCAAAACTTAAAAACATGAAGAACCACCAGTAGGTACATAAAATCAAAGAAGTGATGGTGGGAGAACACACAGGCTGCTATCTGTAAACTATTATATATACATGGGTGACTTAATTACCACTACTTAAGGATTAAGGATTAAACAAGAGGGTTGTTTATTACAGACGATTCCTTGAAATGAACTTGTACCAGGGTGCTACAAGAGATTAAGTTGGAATAAACAGTGGAAGGGAACATATTGTTAGACACTTTTGGTCTCCTACTGAACACGGTTTTTCTGGACCTGTTACATAAGCCATCAAAAGGAAGAAACTTCCTCTAGCAGTAAACACAAGAAGTAAAATTACATCAACAAACTCTCACACCAAATTTAAACCAAACGGATAATTATTGTTACATCCTTCCCTTTTTAAACTTTGAGTGGGAAGGGGTAAACTTCTCTAACAATGAGAAATGTTTCGGAAGAAAAAGGTGATAAAATTAACTAGTGTTCATTAATAAAGTAAATTTTCATGGCGAATATTCAAATAGAATTACTGGCTGGAAATAGTAAGTTTGTTACTTTCGGTCATTTCCCATTGTTTTTGTTTTTTGTTTTTTTAAAACAGAAGTTATGTGTGCACTTTTTCACAGTAAATAATAACATGCCATAATATGACAGAAGAGTTAATTTACCAGAGTACATGTAGTAGTAATTAAAGTGGTAATTGGCCCGTTTATCTTAAAATATGTAATATCAATAATATTTGTAATGACCGGATAATTATATATCGCCTTTCGCAAGCCTGAAAGTGCATAAGTAGCAACAATTATGCAAAAAGGAGACAAAGACAAAAATTCTTTGTTTAACGTCAAATCATAATTTTAAAAAACATGGTCATGAGTCCTTGGTGTTTCTAACATTAAAACAAAATACATGGTCATGAGTCCTTGGTGTTTCTAACTTGATGATAACCCTGGGGAACCCAAGGCATCTTTTAAATGAAATAAAAAATATTCTTTCACAAAAGCAAGTTTGTTTGGGGTGCTGTACCACATTTATTTAGCATTTGCAAACATATGACCTCATTTGACCTTTTTTACGGAATGTGACATATACGTCACATTGGGTCATACGGTAAGTTACATATTGAAAAATGTGTTGGAAACCAATTTCATTACACTGTAATCCATTCCAGTACTGAAGTCCAATACGATGCATCATGTATCCTGTACTTATTAATAAATGGTACACAACTCTAGGGTCAGTTTAAAGTGGTATCAGAGCCCCCCCCCCCCCCCCCCCCCCCCCCCCCCCCCCCGGGGGGGGGGGGGGGGATTGGCTTGTAATCTAATTTTTTTTTTTTATGTTATTTTCCAGTGGTGCACTTTGTGATGGATTAGTTTATGGGAGATCACTAAGTGCAAAGTATAACGTACCAAGCGAATTTGCACCACCTGTGTAGAAATAGAGTCATAGCTGCGCCCCCCCCACCCCCCCCCCCCCCCCCCCCCCAGCCATACGCTTTTCAAATTATTTGTCCCGGTAGAAAATTTTCCACGTCACTTTTGGAGGGAGAAAATTCAAAATTTAAAACATTCAGGAGCCCCCAAAAGACAAATGCTTGGTGAACCACTGAGTGATTTTCCTCTCTCCACCCCCCCCCCCCCAAAATCTAGTAAAAGCCTGTGCTGTCATACAATTTCATATACTGCTGGAGCATGTTCATACGTGTACATGATGATTCAGTCTACACATGGTAGGACTTGAAACAGTTGCGGTTCTCAACGAAACACAGTCTCACGTTACACTTCTCACACAAGGTGTTTGTATTGTTCACTTCACAGTGTTTGCATCTCCCTCTTTTGTCCACCTTCACTGGCCAGTGAGCATAACAGTCCTTTCGGACATCATCCACTGGTCCCTTGCGCACTTTTCTGGGACGGGGTTTCACCATTGCATCATGGACGTCCTCCAGTGATGGTCTTCCAGGTGGTCGTGCGTACTTCCTCCCAACCAGTGCTGAGGCAACATGTGCCTGAAAGACACGGCGCTTCATCATAGACTTCTCTGGAAGTTGAAGTGACTTGTACTCACGGCGATACACCAACCAAGCATTCACGACAGCAATCATGAGTGAATGCCAAAACAGGTACATGTACCAACGCCGTGACTTCACACGAAACCTGTATTTGGCCAGGTAGCTGTCCATCAAGTCAATGCCGCCCATGAACTGGTTGTATGCTTTGATGATGGCAGGACGCTCGACTTCTTTGTGTTCTTTTTCCTCTGAATGCCATCGGCGGACGTTGTCTGTGGGATTGATGCCAACATATGTGGACAGAAGCGTTACAGCTTTGTTGTCAAGCCATCTGACTGCCACGATGTTGTGGTCCTCTTCCACGCAGTAGTCATGTGCGCCCCTACCCTTCTTCTTGAGCTCTTTTTCATCTGCAAGCTTGCAACCATGAAGACGGTTTTGGCGCACGGTGCCGATGTAGTGCATTCCAATCTCCTTTATTTTGACAAGGAGGGGAACACCGGTGAAGAGATTGTCGGCGAATATCTTATGCTGGACATGATAAGGCAATGTAGCAGCAAGTTTCAGGACGACATCAGCACCTTGGCCAAGTTCTGTGCGTTTACCGTCACCCCCTTGGTAGACATCGAAGTCGTGAACTAAGCCATCTGTGCCAGCTCTCACCCAGATTTTGAACCCCCAGGGATGTGGTTTGTTTCGGACATACTGTCTGATGCCGCTGGTCCTCCCTTTGTACTGCACCATCATTTCGTCAATGGAGTTGTGCTCCTCTGCTGTCAATTTCAAGCAGTTTTCATGCAGCATATTTAGCCATGGGCGAATTTTCCACAGCTTGTCGGCCTTCTTGTCTGCATCAGTCATGACCAAATTGTCAACAAAGTGCAGTACAGTTAGCAATAACTGGAACCGATTACGGCTCATGACACCACTGACGGGTTCGTGATTTGTCCCGTTTTCCCAGTAAGCTCGAACTCCAGCCATCTGAACGAGACCCATTCGGAAGAACATACCAATCACTTGCTCCAACTCTTTCCGTAATGTGTTTGCGACATGTCCATTCTTCTGAACGCTGTACTGGTTCGAATATTCAACAACATGGTCCAACATCTCGTCAGTGATGAACCGTTGAAAATATCCTAACGGTGTGTCCAACTCCATGGCAGGTGGAGGGTCAATAGTTGGCCCAGTGAATGTCGTGTCTGTTGTCTTGAAGGGTTTCTTCTTCCACCGATACACAGGTTTGGCCTTCTTGGCCTTTGCTCTTTTGGCTGCTGAAGTACTTGCAATGTTGGCAAGTGGCTCCTCATCTGATGAGCTGAAGCTATCATCACTATCAGCTGTGCCAACATCTGATGCAGTCTCAATTTCCATCGGCTCATCTGAATCACTATCATCTTCTGACCCATCATCACTCTCGTTACAATCTAAAACTTGCAACACATCTCTGACATTCAACTTTACCCTCTGACGAAAAGCCATGCTCTGAAAAAACAAACAAAAACAAAAAAACATTTACAATAACATTACAAATATTCTTCTCTGTATTTTGAATGGATATTCGTGACTAGATTCATCATCAGCAGAGTAGGCTAAATCTTCAGTTCTTTTAAATACCAGCTGACTTGCCAAACAATCCCCCCCCCCCAATCCATTAAAAAAAAATAAAAATATGTATAAAAAAATGTATAAAAAAATAAAATAGGCCCTAATTGTAATAGTAATAATATTTAATATTAATAATTAATTCATTACCAGGTTTTTGAAATGTATGTATTTCCAATCCCAAGACCAAAACATAAATCACTGTGTTGTATATTGCTAGACGACGATTTTGCCTATCAACGACGCGTTGTCATGGTATACCAATGCATGTGATGGTACATGCACTAAGTAAGTGCACAGTGTGCAGTAAGCCCCATTGTGACACGGGCGTAACACGACTATAAAATTGCCCTCATCAAAGCCCAAATGAATAGTTTTCCAAAACTTTATACCTCCAAATTACCTTTACTATCTACTGATAATTCTAACATATAATGTTCACATGATACTTACCTAGAACACGTAGAAAGACACCATGGAAATCTGGGTATTTTTTACGTTGAACAATCTTGTGTTACCGCCATGTTTGAGGGGTAATGACCTATCCGTTATACCTGGAACTGCCACTAGAGGTCGCTATACATGTTACATCAGTGTAACATTGGGCTTTGGTGGGGGTTTGATGTAAAAAAAAATGTTTTTTATATTTTTTTGTATTTTATTTATAAAATGTGACATATATGTCACCTGGGGCTCCCCAGGGTTAAATTTGTAAGCATTCACTTGTAATGTTCATTTCAATACTGATTGGGCAATAAATTACGGAGTGACACAATGGTCGAGTATGATTTATCTGTCACTAGTCATGTCAATATTTAGCAGGTTAATTAACTGATACCTTTCATTTGGCCTGAAATTATTAGGACCGGCTTTTCCAAATTGACGGTTTCATCTTTGAATTGTTAACATGTGTGAGATTTCTAGAAGTGACAGAGTTATGGATCACACAATAGAGAGTAACGTTACACGAAGTGACACAAGAAACAATTCACTTTGAGAAAACTTGAAAACGGTGTATAACATTAATAATGTGCCATACATTTCCATCGGTAACTTGCTCTGATAGCCACACAACAACAACAACATCATACGTCTGTCATCATTTCACAAGTACATGGACAAGAGTGCCACTGAAAAAGTCATTAGTTTTTGAACTGTAACCATGATGCACAGTCTCTTGCAGCGCCACCAGGAGGCACAATATATAGGACGAGCTACGCGACGGGCGACGCGACGGACGACGCGACGGGCGACGCGACGGCACGACGCGACGGACGACGGACGACGCGACGGGCGACGCGACGGACGACGCGACGGGCGACGCGACGGCACGACGCGACGGACGACGCGACGGACGACGGAATAGGCGACGCGACGGCACGACGCGACGCACATCTGTCGCCTTTAGAACACCATAGTACCATGATGCACAGTCTCTTGCAGCGCCACCAGGAGGCACAATATATAGGACGAGCTACGCGACGGGCGACGCGACGGACGACGCGACGGGCGACGCGACGGCACGACGCGACGGACGACGGGCGACGCGACGGTACAACGCGACGGACGACGGCACGACGCGACGGACGACGGATGTCCAAGTCACCATGCAAATCAATTGAAAAACAGGCGACGCGACGGGCGACGGCACGATGCGACGCACGACGCGACGGGCGACGGCACGACGCAACGCACGACGCGACGGACGACGGAATAGGCGACGCGACGGCACGACGCGACGCACATCTGTCGCCTTTAGAACACTCGCGTGCGTGGTCTCCCATTTCAGTCGCTTGGGATCGCGGCTCCAAGCCACGAAGGCCTTGACAAAAGGCTATGCTGAGCATGGATTGTTATGTAATCGTACAAACCGTAAAATTATAAAAGTACGACCTACTCAAGTTTAATATAATGAAACTACGTCAATTATGCCAAAAATGATAACAATATAACAGAAGCTAGAGACTGGTGCTTTAAGAAACGAAATAATGATAACGGAAACAAAATTAAAATCTTTATCAATTGCTAGTGCTACTACTTTGATAGGCTGTTCGTAGTCTGTGGAAGGTCCCTTCAAACACTGTGAATCATAGATGACGAATTGTTGTCTCGAAACATTGGCCTATTGGTCTGGTTGATATACGGAAGCCGGAAAGAGTGTTATTGTTTTAATGTTGTCCCAAGTAAGTTATTGAGAAAAAGCTGGTATTGAACTGTGATCTATAATAAACATGGAACGGACCGTAGGGATGTATCATGATAATAACGTCCAGAAAAACATGTGTCTGAAGTTGATGACTATTGTTGTAATTTAATTTGCTTGTGTTTGAGAACAAGAGAAAAACAAGTTTACAATAATTTAACTATTAAATATAGGCCTAGTGTACAATCCCGTAGACTTGTTCCAAAACAATTATTCAAGTTATAGACAATAGGCCTATTCAAGTTTTAGACAGCCTCCAACACACTTTATGAAGAAAACTAATTTGGAGACCCGTATGCTTACCGTTAGTCCTATATTGTTTTATTTTTGCTTTCTTTTTAGCACTTTGGCCAATTTCTCACAAGAACCATTAATTTGTTGACTAGAGGCTGATATTGCCTGGTACCTTGAGGATGGGTAACACCTTGTGCGAAATTGACTTGGGCACGTGTTTTTGAACGGGTCACTCAATCGATGTTGGAGCTCTACGATCAAAGTGCTCCCTTGTGCCAGATTCATGCTTTCATTATAAGTACAACAAATCACATTTCCAGTTCAGACGATTTATTTGCAGAACTAAGTCTTAAAATCATGGACTCTACCCAGTGTATATAAGTTTTGTTATTAATTGTTAAAGTTATTTTCGGCACACTGTAACCAAACATTGCCGCAGGATTGGTATAGCGCCCTGTGACCGTTGTTGTCGTCAACCATGGCGGTTCCCAAATCTCGGCTTAGGCCCCTTCTGTAACGGCTCCATCAGGCTTCGTTTGATGTTGAAAACACCGTGCAGAATGTACACTGCTACAAAATAATAACGGAGCACAAGCCGAGGTTTGGAAAAGCCCAATGCAGCAGAGGGGATGAAGTCATTAGTGAGCCCCCGTTTGTATGTGCTCAAGCTTAGTGAGTGCTTTGCATCAAGAGTATTTACTTGGGAAAACAACAGCTATAAGGTATAGGCCTACCAACAATTAGTTATGGCAACTAAGTCAAGCATCCTGGATACGCAATCAGAGACGAATGTCAATCGGCTCCGAGCGTATAGCCGAGTAACCCAGCTTCCGTTCATTGCTGACCCAATTGACCTTCTTCATCAAGTGCTTCCGTCTTTACCGGTCATTTTGCGGGAATATTTAAAATAAAAAATAACTAAGATAAAACTTGAGTCATTAGTTTATTTTATTTCGTCTTTCCTTTTTTATACCACTAGCCTAAAATAAATTCAACAATTGTTTTTTTTACCAAAAGGCCTATTGCAGCCTTGCATGGAGCTTTTAATATTCAAGTTAGATTCAACTTTTTATTGTAAACAATGTGACGTAACCTTGAAAAGTGTTGGGCCTTATTGTTTGTGTGTGTGTGAGTATAGGTAACCACAACAAAAGAGGACAATAGGTCCACGGTTGCTATCACAAAGGAAAGCATTGTGGTCCACGGTTGCTATCACAAAGAGTTGAACAAAGGAGGGTCCACGATTGCAGGCTGTTACACACTTGTGTGTGTGTGGGGGGGGGGGGGGGGGGGGTGCTATGTAATTCTGGTTTTTTTTTACGGAGACCGCGAGAACATTAGCAATAGGCATATATAAGTGTCTACTAATGAGAGTTCTTAAAGACATTCCTTTAGGAAGTGTGTGTTAACCTGAACACAAAAAATATCCAAAATGGACGGTCTTGGGACATTGGACTTACAACAGTAAACTAGTGTTTTTAAGAATTAGAACATTTCATTTTAAATAATTATTTATACATGGTAGGTCGGGGGTTTTTTGCAAATTTTTGACAAGAACATTGCTATTTAAATTGTTAGCTATTTTATATAGATTCGAGAAAGTTATAAGGCATAGTTGTGACTTATGCTATAGTTACGACATATAACTATAAGACTTTCTTTCTTTTCTCAATGTCCCTTTAGCGAACTGTCAAAATTTGTCGAGAGAAAAAACCCCCACTCTTTCGGAGAAATCGGTCTATGCAAGTGTTGTAAAATCAGTGCGTAAACAACTCTAGGCTAATGGACGGGGACAACAAATAGTGTAGTTTTCTTTACTTAACCACAACACAAAATAAATACGGTATACGGAATGCTCACAGCAGGGTAGAGTGTAGGGCAAACAGATGACGGATCAGTCAAAGTCTACTGGATTCCCTTCCAATATTTAGCTTGACAGTGTGATAGCGGTTAACTAAGATTCGCTTTAGGCCCCTATTAACTGGACATTGCCCATTGCGATTTACGAGAGGGAAGATCATTCAACTTCAGTTGAGTGAGTTCGAATTCACCTAATATGAAATCTAATAACAAGGCAATTGATCAGAGACGGTGACTTCATAGTAAAAATGGTCGTGGCATGATGAGACAGTGTGGGGAGCTAGCGGCAGGAAGGTAAAGTGCCCATCTCATGCATGCTCTCAGTGAAGTGCATGATTGTCTACGGAAGCGTTAAAGTGACATTAAGAAAAAATAAAGAAAGTCATATTATTATGACATTATCATAGTTATGGCGTACTACAAGGCACAATCATGACTTCAATCTCAAATGATTTAGCATCAACCATACTAATGACTTGTGCCAATCAAGTCACATATGTAAGTCATATGATTATCATACTATATAGGCCTATCATAATTATGAGATGTAATTTAAGTCACAATTAGCCTATGACTGAGTTTTCTTTCTCTCTCTCAATGTCCCTTTAGAACTTCCGTAAATATCGGTTCCCGTAATACAATGAATTACGTTGCGGGTTCTGAGAGGAGAACTAAACCGTGCAGCCGATTGGAAGAAACACAAGTTGCATTTTGGAAATTCAGCCAGCACTTTTGTTTTGAAGGATTACTTATCGTACCGACCGTGCGTCGTTTATAGAATGTTACCATTAATTTAAGCAGATACAAAAACCCATCCAATTTGTATGCACCAAATAGAAGACTTTCTATTGTTTCCATCAGGGGTTTTGTATCTGAAGATGATGCATGCATTAGCTCCGAGTAAGCCTATCAGCGTTAGTTATGTGGGAAACATACAATGCTTTATAGCTGGCATTGCCTTATTGGACCATTTCTTCCACATGTTTATAACAGGGAAGTTACTACGTTGGCTTCCGTTCTATAAAAACCGAAACATACCATTGTTTGCAAGTCATGTGCTTTCACGATCATGACCATTCGGCTTAATAATAGAAGCATGTGGTTGGAGACTAGTGCGGTATGTATCGGAACCAGTCTATGCTTGGTTTAATAACCAACCGGTTGCTAACCGGAGATTGGGTCACATTTCCCGAGCCCACATCCCGTGAGTTGTTTTTTCTAGATTATTAACTGTAGCTGTTCCAATAATCATTGTACGCTAGCTCTTGATTTTGTTTGCTCACTCTGACAGATTTGATATACTGAGAAAATCACAGCCGTAAAAAGAGAAATACACGAAGCTGCATCTTGTTTAGCTCTGTTTTGTAGTTTTAGCTGACGGTAACGCACCTTCTATAGAAACAAGATGCATGTGTATTTAGGAAAAAGAAACGGTGAAGCAAAAAGGAAATGAAGGTTTAACTTGATGGACAATGAGTCTGAAAGTGACATGATACCGTACGTACAGAGCCGATAGTGACAAGTGTATGTTACAGAAAACGGTTGTCTATTTGTGTAATAATTAAATGTCAAAATTCACCATTTTGAACAAAAGCCAGCGTTCCAAAGTGGAACTCTATCCCCTTATGGTGAACACGAAACGCAAGTTATTTGAAACATTCAGAGTTTGATTGTGTACCGGTTATGCATACCTGGATCCAAAAAGAAAGTACCGGTATAGACCTATAGGATGGCGGAAGCTGAGTGTGATGCCTTTGTTTCACAAACATTTTAAGGTGGTATGAATACCACTCATACATTCTGAGGTCAGCTCATAATGATTTGAACTCGAATCCGATGATCTTTGGCCATTGATCTTTATTTGGCTGCAAAATAAAGAGCTCTTCAAATCCTAAATAAGGAGGTAGACTCACATATAGGCTCAAAACCTCAGGATACGAACAAGTAATGGGGGTATAAATGAATCAGATTTCATATGATAGTCGCTGCACTGCAAGCAAAATTTGCTTTTATTGTCATAGCTGATTATAAGGTTAATTGCAGTTTGGCGTGAACCTCAAGCGATTAACAGGGAGGAAATATTCATCCTCTTCAGGATTACTTCATTAAGCCATCCATCTAATATCAATCAATAAATACATAGGCATACCTTTGCGGTTTTTACAGATTTTTTGGGGTAGATGTCATAAAGACAGCCGAATGGAGAGTAAAATTGTCAAGCTTTAATTTTCCACAACTTTAAACGTCTATACATGCATTATTGCACTTATTCATGAAAGTTTGTCAAACTGTTCAAACTTATATTTTTTTGGGAACAGTTGTATTGTATAACATGCTACAAACAGTCATTACTATATACACCCTGAAAACTCCCTGGTCACTATGGACGCGGATTCCGGGTCCCAGTGGGCCGCTGACCCATTTCTTGGTCAGGGTGACCCGGAAGATGGTTAAAAGGGGGAATTTAACTTGGATTCTGCTCCAGTTTGACCCATTTCTGGGTCATTTACACACAGACTCCGGGTGATAATCAGTCTGGTCATAATGATCAAGAAATGGATCAGATCCAACGGGACCCGGATGCGGATCAATAACTGACCCGGAAGTGTTTAGAGTGTCTGTCTTTGATGTTATTTTCACCTTTAGCCTTGGCTTCACTGAACTGCTTTGGTGATTCGTTTGAGTGCATCGATAAAGGCTTGTACATATGAAGCCAGCAAAATAAAAGATACACAAGTTGTTGGCAAAAGCAAATCCACGTAATGCGCAGGAAACTAACACCGGATTTGTTCACCTCTGTTTTTTGACAAACACTGCGGGTGTGTTTATGAGCGTGGGTACCCATTGGAAACCGATGAATCACTTAAAACGAAATGGATCCGGGTGCTTTGACAGTGCGAGAACACCTTCGCTTCGCTTTCGTGAACAAAACCGATGGGTAGGCCTACGTCACCCAAAAAATAGTCCAAACTCCAAACATCGGGAGAGTATAGAAAATTGTCCTCAATTACCTGGTCGATAAACGCGGGTGTTTGTGTTTGAACAAAAAGTCAATGTTACAACATAATGACCAAATCCTGACGTTTTTGAATCCCTAAAATCATCCATAGCTTTTACAAACTGTTCCTTTTAGAACATGTCTTTACATTATGTTTAGTGTCGAGTTAATTCAAAAATGTACAACCCAAAGCAATGAATCACAACACAATGAATCCGTGCCGTATTTGTATACGCTTTCTATACTTAACATTCTGAGCACTGAATTGATTTGCTAAAACTTTTCAAGCAATTTTCTTTTTGAAAAATTTGGAAAGTTGTCGAAGAAATGCATGAAATCAAGGCCTAATTACAATTACTGAGATGAATGTAGTCTGCGGATGCTATTATTTCCAGATAATCGGGTGATTCTTTTGCTCCTGAAATAGAATGATATCTTCTCTTCGATGATACACGCTTTGGCCATGTGTTTGTATTTTGCAATGTTATAATATAACCCTTGCTGCCTTTGCTCATATTTTGTGGGTCGAAAGTGTCATTCCCCAATGGAGGCGGGGGTAGTGGTAGGCTTGCATGAGAGCAACTGTCGGCACCTCCTAAACACTCAGATGATGCCAGCGGCGGTGGGGGCAAGGGAAAGTCCTGTAGCGATCGATGTGTCTTCGAAGGCAGGAGGTAAGTATCACTGGATTGATACCTTGGGCCCTCGTGGATTTCTTCTGACTCAACTACCAATGATGGAGGTTTAAGGACTTGACTTATCATTTCATAGTCTCCAGAAGAGGTTGACGCTTTTACTGAGGACGAAGTTGAAATGTGATTTTGTTTTATGTCGTTCTTCGAATTAGATTTGCAATTGTCAGCTTTTTCTCGGTGTTTCTTGATACCCATCGAATTTGTGTCATTTTTAAAACACTTCTTTGTGTTCCATGTATGTAGTCGATCACGCGAAGGGTCCTCACAACCAGCAGTGTGTAGCTCTTGTAGTGAGCTAGCGTGAATTGCAAATGCTAGACCGGGTGTTAGACCCAACTCTTGGGAGACTGCCAGGCTGTTGTTTTGATGCAGCAGTCTCGGTGGTGGAGACGGAGGGAATGGGTCAGTCATGTAACCATGACAACCAGGCTCGTCTTGTAGTGGGTTGGTATACATAACAAACGCTTCTTTGGGATCTTCAGGGGCAACATTTGTTTGTGTGGAAATCTTCTTGACTGATCCTCCTCGGGCCGATAGTTCATGAACGCTACCTTTGCGAAGCCGTGCGACAGTCTTCCGGAAATACATTAACCGACATCTTTGCACGATACGGTACACGCAAAACACGGATATGATACCGAAAATAGCTCCACTTATAAACAATATTATTCCTACCGTTGTGGTAAGGTGATTATTGCTGGGGTCGGCAACTGCTTTCATGTTACAATACCCTGCATTAAATTCCTCTGCTACATCCACGTGCAATTTTAAAAACACTGTTGCATCGTAGATAAATGGTCTGGTACCGTTGGTACTCACTCTATGTACAAGGCATTGGTAATCTCCAAAGTCGGGGTAACAAAGCGGGTGAATTGACAGTGAGCCATTTTGAGTCAACCTCAACCTGTGGTCTCCTTTGAACATTCCACTCTCCTGGTCGGTAGACGTTTGCGAGACGAACAGAAACTTTGGCGTAATCCACTGAACAGTGAGATGGGCTTCATCGTGGTGGTCAGAAGACGTATCTACCGGGCAGTGCAGGACAATGCTGTTTACCTCATCGGTGTTGATTTCATAAGTGGCTGTTCTGTTGAGCACAGGGATCGCTCTTACAGCATAGAAACACAAGAGTAAACTGGTAATAACGCACCTCAAATCAAACTGATTACTTTGAACAGACATGTTGATAAAGGAAGACTTTTGTTACATTGCTGCTATCACTTGACCGTTCACACAAAAATGTCAGACCAGATAGCGTGCCATAAAGGATCCCTGATACCACAATCATGACAGGAGGTGACATGAGGGAGTGTCACAGTTACACTTAATGATTGAAATGAACTCAACACGGGGAGAAGCGCGTCCTCACTGGCCGGATATAACTGATATTGAACACAACTGCGGTTTCCGGAATGCTACATTTATCTTTTGTCACACAAAGCACTTCTTGTGCAAACAGAAACTGAAATTAAAGTGTGAAAGTTGGACCAGAGTAATGGCCAGATGAAGATCTCCTTATAATAACTTGACTATTTCCAATTTGCAGTTTCCTAATTATTGCATGTGCGAATTGCATGTGCAGTTTTGTACGACCTAGACCCAGTATTTTCATTTTTGTTTTGTGTGTAAAATACAAATGTAGGGCCTATTCAACAGCAACAAAAGGGGCCTCTTTATAAAATGCAGACAGACCTTGTCTTTATAAGACCGTCTTATAATTTGTGAGTTAATTGAATGCCTGCAATAGGAAGTTGCATTGTAAATTACTTGTTTATACGTAAAACAATAAATGTTCAAATAACACTTCATATTATTATGAAAGATTGCGGTTTCTTGAATATGACGTAGCCGACCAGATCCAATTGCGAAATAGGCCGTTCGACCTTTTATAGGGAGTCATTGAATTACCTGTGACTTGATCTCTAATATCCACTGGATACTGGTTCTAGGGCAAATCAATCAAATTCGCGTCCAAAGTGCTAGAGGGCTCCGCGGTGGCCATTTCACCCCTCCTGACTCCGTAGAGCCAAGGTGAAGCACAACGAAACACAAAAACAATCGAAATGCCAATGTGAAGTACAAAAACAACCAGAAAGAACAAACAGCAGAGACCGCTCCACTCGATGCAGTGTCACCTGCTCAATATTTGCGTGAAATGCCAGAAAGGCTTGATTACAAATCTTATCAAGCTCACAAACTTCCCTATACCCGAATTGGTGTGTGCAAAGGGCTCCCTCAGTAGCACATGAAGCGAGTGAACAGGCACTGCAGGGCATAAAAATGTGCATGTGTTCACTCGCGTTTAACATTAAAACAAACAAATGAACGTCACTGCTTCATCTGCGCTGCCGAATATAACTCAATTCCAATACAACACCGTTATTAATGACCACACCAGTGCATTATCTATGGACAAGCACAAAATCAAAAATTTTGATTTTTTTTTCTTTAAAGGGCACTGGACACCTTTGGTAATTGTCAAAGACCAGTATTCTCACTTGGTGTATCCCAACATATGCAAATATAACAAACCTGTGAAAATTTGGGCTGAATTGGTCATCGAATTTGCAAGAAAATAATGAAAGAAAAAACACCTTTGTTGCACAAATTTGTGTGCTTTCAGATGCCAATAATAAAAGGCTTCGCTGAGAAGTCTTTTATTATTTGAGTGAGAAATTACCTTTTTTCTCAAAAACTACGTTACTTCAGAGGGAGTCGTTTCTCACAATGTTTTATACTATATAATCAACAGCTCTCCATTGCTCGTTACCAAGTAAGTTTTTATGCTAACAATTATTTTGAGTAATTACCAATAGTGTTCAGTGCCTTTAAGAAATCATTATTTATTGTTTAAACTGTTTGTAAAACATACATTATCCAACTTATATATTTAGCAATAATTTGTCTTTGATAAACGAAGTTATAAGTAAATAGAAAAGAGATTTTCTATCTCTAGACAATAAAACACGCATTTACAAAATACCAGTCCAAAAAAGTAATGGAAGTACAGTATTGCAAGTAATATCAGATGTATCGTTAGCCTCGTGTACTTTGGTTTATCTCAACACAGAGAGGCTTTGGCTTCAACTCTGGTCGAGTATCGACAAAACATTGAATGACTAAAGCCATTTTCAATCCATGGCTTGCCGCGCGGCTCCGGCTTAGGCACTGTCTGCCTGTTTGAAGCCTGTAACGGAAGTGTACATAAAACCCCCCAAAAGAACGGACAGAGCCCAAGCCGGGGCCTATAAGCCCAGACCTTGGTTTCGAAAATGGTCTTTATAAAACATACAAACTTTTTTTTGCCTCAATGAGTATCCATTTTGTTGAAAATGCTACAAATATAATGTGAACTAAAATTGAGAGATCGCCAATACGTCTAGATGACTCAGGTGGTATCGCAATAGACTTGTTGACAAGTCGTTAATGATGGTCGCGGTGAGTCGAGTCGCATCTGGTGCTGTCGCGTAAAAGAATGCTCTCGCGAGATCACTGCTCTCGCGCGAAGTTGCTGGCTGCCAACTCTTCTTCGTCATTAACGACTTGTGAAACCCGCCGGCGGTTCATATTCATTTATTCATGTGCGGACGCAGTGTACATTACGGTTGCTGTAGGAACGATCATGAAGACGAGTCCATTTTATCTAAGGGTAGTAGTAATTTTAGTTACTGTAAATGTACTGAATGCTTGCGCTTGAGACATCTGTGGGTGTGTTTTGTGGGTGTTAACTCCTTCATTAATTTAGTAACTAAAGAAATAAAGTAAACTTATCTTAAAATTCATTATTATAATAATTGTTTAAGATGTGTGTTTTGCCTCATAAAAATAAATAATGCCTTCCGTGAATAGTTACTGATCGCTCCAATCATTTAACCCGATGTGTTCTACAGTGATTGTGTGTATTAAGTGTGTATAAACAACAGACACGGAAACCAGTCAACTCGCCCCCCTAGCAAAGTCGCCAATTTCAAAAAACACATGTACAAAGTCACCAACTACAAAGTCGCCCCTAGCAAAGTCGCCCCCTGACAACAAACTCGTCCCCTCTCATAGTCGCCCCTCACAAGGGAATTTAACAAATTTGTGTGATTGGACTACAGGGCTTCGAAAGCTATCTTAAGGGAACAAAAGCTAGCTATCTTAAGGGAACGAAAGAGGAATTTTGGGGAACAAAATCTCATTGCGAAGGAACGAGAGCGTATATTAAGGGAACGAAAGCATATTTCGGACGAATGAACGTATATTTCTGGCAACTAATTCAAAGTCGTATTTTGATGAAACAAACGCTTGTTTTTAGGGAAAGAAATCTCCTTTCGGTGGAAAAAATTCATATTTTTATAGAACGAAAGCATATTTCGGACGAATGAAAGTATGTTTCGGGCAACTAATTCAAAGTCGTATTTTGATGAATCGAAAGCTTGTTTTCAGGGAAAGAAATCTCCTTTCGGTGGAAAAAATTATTTTTATTGAACGAAAGCATATTTAGAGCGAACAAAATTATATTTTGTGCGAACAAAATCATATTTCGAGGAAACGAATGCGTATCTTTCAGGGAACAAACGCGTATTTCTGGGTAACAAAATCGTATTTCGGGTGGAGAAGGCGTGTTCGAGGGAACAAAAACGTATTTTCTAGGAAAAATCTATTTTGCTACCTAGAAAAACACAACTTTGTTTACAAATTTAAAAAAATATAATTTTATGTGACAAAATTATATTTTGATTGAATTATATAATATTTTGAGGAAACGAAATGACTTTGTTGGAATTTTGTGTGTCGAGAGTGGAAAAAGAAATTCAGAGTGAGAATTTTTTTTCCACATTTTAATTTGTAATTTATTTTTCACCTGTTCCTTCAGGGGCTCTGGTTTTGTGTGTTGTTTTTTTTTGGGGGGGGGCTCGTTTTTGTCTCACAAATTGTTTAACTTAATTGCACCGTCAATATAAGAGTGGTTTTCCTATTTATTGACATAAATCTTATTTAATTTCCAAATCGGGGGAAAGGAACGTACACCGAACATTGAAACGTAACGATTTTAAAACAGCGGATTCGATCAGCGAGGTTTACCGACTAACAAACCCGCAATGACAAGGTAGTTGGTGGTCTGGCTCCCTAACCCCTCCCACATGTTCATGAGCTTCCAGGTACAGCTATCTCTTGGCATGCTAGGGTAGGGGTTTCCGTCATGCTGAGCCCCACCGAGAGAAACTCTGCGCGCCATGGCATGCAGCTACACGATTTGCCCGTGTGTTTTACGTCATGTCCCCACACGCGCTGTGCACTGTCAAACACTGAAATAAAATCTTACGTTCGATTTTTTGTAATTATTTACAAGTTGTACCCATAATTTGAATACGTATTTTCTTGTGTCAAAATATTCATGAACACAATCACTCTCACCACTCAGTGTTTGGTTTTGATCGTGCATGATCAAAGCATGGAGGAAGGAAAGCAACATAAAACTCCATCCAGTACAGGATTTGATGTTTAATATTCATCTACAGTTTGAATATTCATAGATATAACGAAATTGACCAATCAGATGCGTCCGTACGAATTCGGCTGAAGTGGCCATAGGCCGTGCACAAACCGCCAGCGGGTTTCACAAGTCGGTAAATGCGACCAGTCGTGAGAGCAATAATCTCGCACAGAGCAGCCCTCTCGCGGGATATTGCGAGAAAGCCGTTCCGCTATCACCGCGACAGACATTTAACGACTTGTCCACAAGTCTAGTATCGCAATGGCGCCTAAATCGGAGAGTCGCAGGTTCAAATCCCATTCAAGTTCTTTTTCTTTTTCTTTGGGTCAGCAAGCCCAATCATGTCACATCATTCATTATGGACATTCAGTGGCTCAGAATAAAATATTTGAAAAGACTGGATACAATTCACGTTCTTCAAGTTAGTATTTCAATGGTATCGGCCCATCAACTGACTTCCTTCATACACTGCAAAAACCAGGGTGTTCAATTTGACAGCATTAGTTAAAATAACACTCCGCCAGCACAATTACATTGGTGTTATTGTAACACCATAATTATGATGTTTATTTCTCTCTTGGGTATAAAAATGTGACAACACCATCGTGTCAATTTGAACACCTCGATGTTTGCAGTGTATACTCATGTTCTCATCTATCTGCACTGACTTCTTCAACTGATATCAATAAAATAATGTGTTTTCCCTCCAGACAAGCAGTCATGTTACAATTGCAGATTGCATTAATGTTTTATTTAGAAAATAAAACTTATTTTTTAACGTGGGAAATTGTAGTAAATTGCCAACAAATCGAACCTTTAGCTTCTTTACTGGATATTTGTTGGGCATCTTGGAAACGATTTGCCCTTTCAGAATTTAGTGAAGAAACAGCGAACAAGATAAACAATACTAGGCCTCTTTGCTTTGCAGTTTTCATTCAAATTTCACAATGCAAAATAAATCAACATGCAACGATGATTCCACTATGTTTTTAGGTATCCTTCCAATAGAATGACACAATGATTACGTCAATACTAATTGACAGTCCAACAAGTTCTTGCGAACTCTGACATAATTATGCAGTTTCTCAGAAATCTTCTGATCAAATAAACTAAAATAGTCGCAGTTTTAACCCAACGCCTAAAAATCGTTTAATAGATCTCACTATAATAGACGTACTGCCTGATTGGATGTAGTGTCAGCTATGAACTCCTCCTCCGGACCAGCTTTATAAAAATTGAATAAATATTGCATGCGACGTGTTTTTTCAAAACAGAAATTTTATTAATTGGGCCTAAAAGTCCCTAGTTTGTAGAAGAAACAATGTCAATGACAACAATCTGGGCCAAAACTTCTGTGTGAATTCATCAACCCATTATCAAGGTATGCAATAAAATGTTTATCTAATTAGCTTTGGATTTGCCTCTTCTTGTGGTTCCATCAGTAATTTTGAAGCATTGGTGAAAAAGACGAGGAAAAAGACTGTTATTGTGTTAATCAAAAATTTCACTGCTGACAAATTTGATACTATAATTCGTTGTGAAACACTCGCAAAGTAGAGGAAATTGAATGAACACAAAACCCGACAAAACATAAACCGGGTTGTCGCACTAAACGAGTCCATATTGTTTGTCACATATTGGTTGTACATATACTCTATTAAAGTAGCATGGCCTTGTTTTCACCGAATTGTTCCTCTGGACGAATTTTGACAGATGACGCTCTCTCATAGCGAAAAACATACAAACATGTCCGCATAATTCATACAGACAAACAGACTACATCATGCAAATTGTTTGTACATGGCTATTAAAAGGACATGAGATAATGTCAGGACCCAGACAACAATACACCGACCCATTAAGCCACGCCCATTTCTCATTGACCAATCACAGCCGCGAAATCTGATCACCATTTGAGCCGTTTGGTGATCTTTGCACTAATGGTGATCAGGTTTCGCAGCTGTGATTGGTCGACTCGTAAGGAGGCGGGGCTTGGTGGATCGATCTATTCGTGTTTAGTCTCTAACTTAACTAGGCCTACTACTTACAATTCACGGATATTTTTTCGCGCAATCTAAAAGCTTATAACTTGTTCGAATAACTGAAATATTAGCTATTTAAAACATAAATCAAAATTTTCATGTCTAATCGGCAAAAAATCAGCATGGGCTTATATTTGTTTATGTTTCACTAATTATTATTTGTTCCATTTGAAGAGAGCCGGTCAAACAACAGCCAAAAATCGAGAGGGAATTAACTGTTTAATTTGTGCAATTCTTCAGAGTTGTACATAATGCCCAATATATAAGAATCCATTCAAATTGTACTGTCTATACAAACACGTTTTTCTTTTGTTTCTATTTTACTTTTATTTTATTAATTTCTTTATTACTACTTTTGATTAGTAGTATTTTTAATTGGTATTTGTCAATTAGCATTTGGCATTTTATTGGGTGCGTTGGCGTAGCTTCAATGTTAACCAGGTCAAGTCACGCGAGTAAACCCTATTGTATTAAACACTGCTTCACAAACAACCTTTTTGGTGAGTCGTGTTGGACGGCGGAAATAATTATTTAAGGTCAATGTTCAACCCTTATTTAACTTTCACCGAAAACGTTTATAAATTTGTTTTGTCAACACGTTAACCATTTCATAATCAGGAAGCTCTTCATTTACTCTCCTTTTTAAGAGACTACGACTAGCAATCTTTCTTATACTTTGAACTTTTTCAAAGCTGAGTCCAATTCACAAAGCTGCTCCAGTGGACATTAATCACCGACGAAATCAGGGTAAAGTTTTCGGGGGCACAAGGGGATGCACCACTTTTTTTTTCCCTCGGGTACTACCTGACCAATTAAAACAGCCATTTAAATTGTTTAAGCCTTTTTTCATCGCCCTCTTTATATAAATTTTTCTGTAAAAAGACTAAAGTAGAAGTAAAGAAATATAATTATTGTCTGCGTAAATTGATTTTTTTTTAAAACATAGAATATAGGCTACTCTCTACATAAAAGCTCATAAAATGCAGCATTTTTATATTGGTAATTTTTAATCTCAAAGGTCCAGATTCCAAATGGGGGAGTGTCCGGGGACATAATTATAGGGGGCACGATGCCCCCCCCCCCCACCCCCCCCCCCCCCCCCCCCCAGTTACCGTATATGCTTCTGGCAATAATTGTTTAACATCAAACTTCATGAAATCTTCTCACTGGTATAATTCGCTTGGTCCCAAAGGGCACTGGGATATGATCTGACGTATGCTCAGATCATGCGCGTTGGACCATTTGCCCTGTTCACCTCATCTTGTTTACGAAAGATTCGACCATCAATAATAATGTAGCTCTATCGTGTAAATCCCATGCAAGTAAGTATGTAACTATTTGTCCTGTGCTTAAATAAGGGACTTATCGCAACATTCTTCTTGCAAATTTGGTTTTAAAAGATTGTTTACATTTTCCATGGAGTCTGCATGCATTATCAACAAGAATCTATACAAACATCAGCCCATCCCAGCGGTCTTGAATGAGACCGGTGGGAACGAGCGAGCCCACCCGGTCGCACCCGGTCCCTTCAAAATGCAACGGAGACTGGCGTCGATCCTACCAGTGCATTGCAACGGATACTGGCGTCGATCCTACCAGTGCAGTGCAACGGATACTGGTGTCGATCCTACCAGTGCAGTGCAACGGATACTGGCGTCGATCCTACCAGTGCAGTGCAACGGAGACTGGCGTCGATCCTACCAGTGCAGTGCAACGGAGACTGGCGTCGATCCTACCAGTGCAGTGCAACGGAGACTGGCGTCGATCCTTCCAGGGCAGTGCAACGGAGACTGGCGTCCTACCAGGGCAGTGCAACGGAGACTGGCGTCCTACATGGCTAGGGGTTATCTACACAATGATGTTAATCTACACGGACTGGGTATGAGCTATGAGCATGAAGACTTTGGGACCAAAACGATGTGATACTTTTTGACGCCTATAGTATTAGATCATCCCGGAGGTAATCACATCTTCCCAGAAAGTTTGTAAAGCTGAATGAGCTAACGAGCACCGCCACCTGTTTGAATGGAATAATGATAATGACGTACAGCAACCAACTTGGCTCCAAACCATTATAGGCCTATAATTTTATACTTGCAGCACAGCCTTCATTTGCCGCAATTTTAATTTAGTTTCCCGTATTCCGAATACTCCGCGGCAGTAGAATAAATAGCAAAACAAGTTCTCAAAGAACAAAATCTACCTAGCAAGTAGATCTACCGCAAACCAAATGTACATTGATAACTCACCATGCAATGCCTCAAATCCCATATAATTTTAATTTACTTAGGTTTTATAATCTATTTCATACCTACTTTTTAATGGTCGTTCTCAATAACATTTTAAGGTAAAGTAATGCTTTTTTCCATTTAGATTAAACTTAAATAGATAAGATTTACATATTGATATACTTGTATATTATATTCACTTGTATGTATATTTTTTACAAATATAAATCCTACCCATAGGGCCCTATTAAAGAACTTCAAGGTACCGGTTACCAGCGCTGTCTGGTCTGATTGTTGCCTGCTTATTCAACAGAGGGTGCTCGTTCTTCTTGTGCAATCGTTGCTTCCAAGATTTGACACTCAATGAGTATGCAGTTATCTGCCTTGGTGTAATGTATCCATTGACTTCCCCAATGGAGAAGGAATTAGATGCTCGAGGTAGCACGTTGCGAACGCAGTCATTGTAGTATTTAGGACCGCGTTCATGCATTGATTTTGATGGGGGTCTCATGTGAGGCACACCATTGGTGAGTTGTTGTCGCTCTTGCCATAGAGGGCCGACCGCATACGCATTATCTTCATCTGACAGATTAATGTTTGTTCGAGGATGGGCATATGCATAATCATACGTGACGTTACCGCTGGGAGGTCGAGCTGTCTTTGCTCTTGAGCGCATGGTGGCGATTGAAATCAACGTGGACTTCCCTTGTACGGATAAAAATCGGACACGGCGAAGGCGAAGAAAGGCTAAAACGGCTAGAACCACAAAGCCCAACACAAACAGCACGATGAATGCTGTTAGTACATGATTCTTACTATCTTTGTCAATGATAACCTCGGGTGGGTCAGTCACTGACTCAGCTTCTACATGTGGATGAGCAATTTCCACATTGACAATACCCATTCGGTGAGAGCCATCGTCAAACGATACGGAGCACATGTAGGTCCCAGATTGAATTCTCTCGATTTCGAGGGTACCGTTTTCATGAAGTTTATGAGAGGGTATGAACTTCAAGGAACCATTGCCAAGTATGTGTGATTGAAAGGGGATATATTCTGCCGTTGGAGTAAACCAAGTAATATGCGATGTTGTACTAGAGATAGGGCAATGTATTTGTTGTACACGGTTATCATCAGACATCACAGTAACTGTTGACACTTGATGGATGGTAGCAGCACACGATTCATACATCTCGAAAAGAGGCACGCTCCACAGATCTCTACCTCGTAAAGCGTCCGGAAACTGGCACACGAATTCCCTATGACGAAGAAATATCGGCGGTTGTATTGGCCAACGTGCCCTCATTCCGAGTAGGCCGCAGTCACAATGCCACTGGTTGTTTGACACTTGTACATAATCCAGTCTGATATTGGCATCGAATAGTTTCTCATGAAGATGTATCAGATTATTATTGTTTAGTTTCAAGCGCTTGAGGTAGACCATGTTCTTAAGTAACGCCAAAGGTAATAATGATTCGAGAGAATTAGAGTCCAGCTGCAAATCAACTAAATTGTTGAGGCCAGCAAATACCCATGGGTCTAAGTAGCGTAGTTCACAATTTTGCATGACGAGTGTGTCCAGGTGATGTAAGCTGCTGAAATAGGAAGGCGTATGCAAAGGAATACCCGCGTTGAAACTCACATTTAGGAAGGTAAGATTGCCGAGCTGTGAGAACATGTATTGCTGAAAGGATGTCATGCCAACATTTGAAATATCCAGCTTTAACAAGCTCATGGGCCTTCCAAATAATACTCCGGGGGGAACACTGGCTTGAAGGTTGTTGTCGTTCAATCTCAATACTTTCAGCCTTTGCAATTCATCGAATGCGCTGTTACTAATGGAACTGATGCGGTTTCCTTGCAGATCAATCTCCACCAAACTAACCAACCCACTAAACGTGTGTCTAGATATAGTAACGAGAGAGTTGTATCTCAACACAAGTATCTTAAGTACCTCGAGGTGGCGAAAGCAGAAATCAGGAATTCGCGAGATTCTGTTCCTGTCCAGGTATAACTTACTGAGATCCGAAAGTTCATGAAAATATTCTTCATTGATGGAGGTTATAAAGTTGGAGCTTAGAAGAAGAATACGTGTATGGGAGTGAAGGTCGGAGGGTAGCCATGTTGTACTGATTCCAACGCAGTCTACCTCAAAGTCACGTCGACAGACACATCTATTAGGGCAAGATATAGCAGTGTTGCTTATAACAAGACTCAAGAGTATTAGTTCCAATATATGGACGGAATAAGCATAGCTTGCTCTAAAAGGTAGCATACTTGGTTATTGCTCTTTGCTTCAATCTGATGAATATGACATCTTCAGTCCATTTCTAAATTCTATTTGATGGCGTGATCCAGATGTTGATGACCTCACCGCTCGTTTTACTCACAGAGGTATCTTGAAAAGACGACTGAGTACCATCTGCATTTAGACACAGAAGAAACATGAACATTTAAAGAAACAATCCAGTATATAGGCCAATTTAGCTAACATGCATGGAGGTCGATTCCAAAGAAGTGTCACATTTGGGGCGTCGATGAACCCAGTGGCCAATGGTTTGGGGTCGAGTATATGCACCTTGTTAAAGATGCTACAAGAATACATTATTAAACGAGTTTACCATTAATTTTGGTTTGAAATGCCTCTTTGTTTTATTAGTTGTTTGTATTTTCAGCTTTAGTTTGTTCCCGTCTCCGCAAACTGTGCTTTTATTTCAGTCGAGTGGAGTACGAGAGGTGGACATTCTTTAGTCGGTAATTTGGTGAACATTTTCCAGATTTTTATTTGTAAAAGGCAAGATAGATACTTACGTGCGGGTCAATCCTATTAATAGACCATTGCACTGTGGGTCTAGAGAGTAACAGGAACCAAGAGTGAGTGACACCCTAAAGCAGACATTTCGACAGCTATTGTGCCGATTAAGACATAGTACTGGTACATTGTGTTATACTAAAGATAGATAAGTCATCGTAACCAGGGAGACGGCTATTCAGAACCATGGATTTGTGTATCTAGTGGATATGAGTGCATTACGAGAGTGTACACACGACTGGGTGTATATCGTGCACTTTGTTGGACCATGGCAACTATTTCAGTAATTAAGGGCAATTCTAAAAGTAATTAAGGGAACAACCATCTCCAAATTTACTTTGAAACTTTACGATCATTGTATCGAAATACAAAGATTATCACCATTTCACTCTTTGGTTTTAGTTTTACAAATCGGATATGTTGTAAAGCTGTCCAAAACATGGACACCGTCCCTCGTACGCACTTGCATTTATACTAATCATTAGTGACGTCCGAGGGACGGGGGAGGGGAGGGACAGGTGGAGAAGCGCCCCTCCCTCGCTCAGAACCGTGCCTCATGAGATCGAAAGCATGCACAAGTGATTGGTCGCAGCAAATGCCCCCACCCCCGAAAAACAAACAAACAAACAAACAACAAAATCAAACACCATCAACCCAAGCACTGTTATGTCTTTGTCCCCACTTGCCACCCCAAATGAAAATGTCTAGTTACGCCACTGTGATCATTATATTTTCCTTATTAATCAAACTGACTAAACAATAATCGATGAAAATGATTAAATCTATAATATAGGTTTTCTCGGTCAAATTCGGCAAATGAGCAGCCGATTTAATTTTCGTGCGTTCGAATTAAAGCTATTTGCCTCTCCAGTTTTTACTGTGTTTCAAATTCAGAATTCGGACATTCAATTTCGTTTTAAGGCATTCAAATTCCTTTAGCACTGTATTCAATTTAGCATATCGTCATTCTATTTCGTGACGCAAAATCATCATTCAATTCAGCAAAGCTTGTTCGACTGGAGATTTTTACTGATTTAATTTTATTTTTTTTCGTAAAGAGGCAATCAATTTCGCTAAATGAGAATTCAAATAAGTACGATAAAGAAATGCGAATAAACAGATAAACAGTACTAGGCAACTGTTTCTTATCTTCACTTTAATTCAGGCAAACCTATTTTTTCTTCATATAATTCCAGTAGATTTTACATCGGGTCCATTAGGTTTTTTCTTCTTCTTTGTTTTCTTCTTTATTTATTTTTTATTTTTTTATTTTTTTATTATAGGTTTTCTCGGTCAATTTCGGCAAATGAGCAGCCAATTTAACCACCACGCTATTCTATTTCGCGCGAAATCGAATGCTACTAAAAATGGTCATTCGATTTCGTTTTATGACTAGTCAAATGTACTGTTGCGTCATTCGATTTAACAAAATAATCATTCAATTTAACGATTCATCAAAGCAGCATTCAAATTCGCCGGAGCTTTTTGAGGCGTGTGTTTAGTCATTCAAATTCATTTTTGGGCAGTCATTTCTGTAATTTGTGCAATCTAAAAAACGCTTTGTTAATAAGGCATATACGGTTCACTTATTTGCACTTGAGTCACTTTGTACTTCGAAGACGAGCTTTTTGCTACAGTTTTACACGCATATTTCAATAAGTTTGCAGCTTGTGGTACAACCATACCTAAACATATACGCCAAGATGTCTGGCACGCCAACAGATTGATGGTTGAGGAAGAAACAACATAAACAGCAAAAACCATGAAAAACATAAAGAAACACCCCATTCAAACACAATACAAAATTAGGCCAGTTAACCAATAAAGATCCCCCCCAAAAAAGAATATAGGAGAAAACAAAGAAGAAAAAAACATCATGGGCCCCATGTAAAGTCTCCTGGAACCATAAATAAAGAAAATAAGGTTTGCCTGAATTAAAGTGAAGATACGAAACAGTTGCCTAATACAGATTATCTGTTTATTCGTATTTCTTTAGTCGTACTTATTTGAATTCTCATTTAGCGAAATTGATTGCCTCTTTACGAAATTGAAAAAAATTAAACCAGTAAAATCTCCAGTCGAACCAGTTTTGCTAAATTGAATGATGATTGTGCGTCACGAAAAAGAATGACGATATGCTAAATTGAACACAGTGCAAAAGGAATTTGAATGCCTCAATACGAAATTGAATGCCCGAATTCTGAATTTGAAACGCAGTAACAACTGGAGAGGCAAAATAGCTTTAATTCGAACGCACGAAAATGAAATCGGCTGCTTATTTGCCGAAATTGACCGAGAAAACCTATATTAATTTTTTTGGGGGAGGGGATCTTTATTGGTTAACTGACCAAGACCTAATTTTGTATTGTGTTTGAATGGGGTGTTTCTTTATGTTTTTTCCTGGTTTCTTATTGTTTATGTTGTTTCTTCCTCAACCATAGATCTGTTGGCGTGCCAGACATCTTGGCCTCAATCAACCTTTCTCGATCTACCTGGGACACTCTTGTGTAGCGACCACGAGCTGCCATTTCTAGAAATATGCGTGTAAAACTGAAGCGAAAGCTCGTATTCGAAGTACTTCGGCAAAGTGACTCAAGTGCCAATAAGTGAACCGTATTTATGCCTTTAACATTCGAAAGGAAACAAAAGTTTAACAGAGCGTTTTTTAGATTGCACAAATTACAGAAATGCGTGCCCAAAAATGAATTTGAATGACTAAACACACGCCTCAAAAAGTTCCTGCGAATTTGAATGCTGCTTTGTTGAATTGTTAAATCAAATGACGCACCAGTACTTTTGACTAGTCATAAAACGCGAATGACTCTTTTCAGTAGCATTCGATTTCGCGCGAAATAGAACAGCACAGTGGTTAAATTGGCTTCTCAATTGCCGAAATTGACCGAGAAAACCTATATTTATGTAGCAACTCGTAGAACTTCCGTCTCGTGTATTATTCCATTGTACTTGTACTTTTTGGGGGGTCGTGGGGGGGGGGGGGGGGGGGGGCGGCAAATATGAAAGAAAATGTACATAGGTGCGTTTATAGCAGCCCTCTCACGCAGCGATGCAGGGGGTGAACTTTTTTTGTTGAAATGAAGGCCTAATTTAAGCCACTTGGTCAATTTTTGCGCTTATTTTTACAAATCTGCCTGGCTATGAGACATTTTAAAATCAACTAGCACTGTAACCAAGGGCCTAAGGGGGGGACCACCAAGATTAGGGACTGAAAATTAAATCCACCGTCCCGAGCGAGGAGGCTTTGGCTCAGGCCAAGGGCTAGCGGTGAATGGTTCACCAAGGCACCACTGGGTCGTTCCCACCATGGAGACAATGAACAGTTAAGCCATGCATGGAACCATTCTCTTCGTGATTTACTCCTTTTTGTTGTTGTGGATATTGATGACCCCTGACCTTTGAAACATGATGGTTACACAACATTCCCGTACATCAAATGGCTTTTAACTATAACTCCAGAAAACTCAGCTTCGTGCAATTCACTCATTGACGAAATATTTCTGTAAAATTGGCTTCCGGCTGTCAAATTCTTAGATCTGCATGCAATACAAAAGTGTTGTATTTCCTTACCTGATTTACTTGAGACTGCAAATTCACCCCATGCAAGACGTAACCACGATGACCAACAGTTAATTCAACTCCTCAAGTATTTCCACAAGCGAACGGGATGGTGGCATGGAACTTTTTGAAGTGTACAGCATGCAACAGACCAAGACTCCGTGCACTGGTCTCAAATGCATTTCTACTAAGTCACCTGCCCCTGTGTGCAAACTATGACAATTTATAATTAGGAAATATTGATTTCCGCTAACCTTTGAATTTCACCCAAAATGTCCAAGCCACCAACAAAGTACAGCCTGTCATTGTATGCTTGATGACTCAGTCAATACTGGGATGGATGGGACATCTGCATGTGTAAATAAAGACTACTAACCATCTAACAAACTTCTACGGAGAACTCATGTAGAATTAAAAGTCAAGAAGTAGGGGCCATCAACAGTTTGTATAAAATAAATAAATAAGGGGCCTCGATTGTATATTGGTGCATAAATAAAATTAAAATAAAAGGAGTCCAAAATCTAACGAGACTAATTAGGAAACTTATATTGCTATCTGTATATTGATCTATGTTGACGCCCCTTTAGTGGTTACTTAGCAACTTGAATGTGTGAAACAGTTCTATCACTCATGTACAATCACAGGCGGAAACGCCTGTTGCTGATTGGTGACGCCAAAGATCACTTGTCACTGACCATCTGCTCCTACCACTCAGTGGTCATCGACCCCACAGAGCTCTATAGTTGTCTAGTTAGAGCAATAATGGATAATGCTCTGGGAAGGAGGTTTCATATACCCTCTGTACGTGTTTTGGCACGGTGCCTCATTTAGTCAATTAGTAAAAGACAGTTAAAGGACTCCCCATCAAGGGGATGAGCAAAACCTATCATGGAGCAAGCTTCGATTCGTTAATACTGCTCTTCAAAACCATATTACGCCCCGCCCTGCAACAGTTTCGTGGTGGAAGCCGTCATATATGATTAATGCGTAGAGAGGGGCCTCCAAGATCTCCTCTTTAGGGAGAAACATACAATGGCATCTACATCGGTATCAACACGATTAAGACCATCATTACCTGGCCCCGTTGGTTACATTCCTGAAACCACCTCAACCCCTTAGGAGGATGCAGCACCAGCAACTGAATGGCAGAGATTATCTGACCATTCACAACCAGTCGCTCGCTGGAAGTCTTTACAATCATGGAGGTAGAGTGGCGCTCGGACAAGAATTTAAAAAGTGCAGGGCAGCCATGATTATCGCTTTACCACGTCAGCAAAGTGTGCAAAAAGTGTCTTTGGCCATGACCAACTCCACCCCCTCCCTCCCCCAACCACCACCACTACCGACAAAGGCAGAACATTTCACTCGATTGGGTTTTCCCGTGAACATTTTCCATCCAGTTATTTCCTACTTATTTAATAATAGACTCAAATTTGGGGGGCAGGGGTTGAGCAAATTGTCGCTTGAGGTGTGCCCGATCAACTCAAAGTTTTTAGTTGTTTTTATCCACGCGGTCAATGAGAGAGCAAAGTGGGTATGTGTACATTTTACAATGAACCACTGACTTTGAATAAGTATATGGATCTCACAATGATTGGTTACTGCAAATTACGATAGCTCATACAAACACACAATGAGTTCATGCCACAATTTCAGCAATCATCGATCCAGAGCGAAATACAAATTTACTAAATGTATGTAAATAATTGTTCGTGACTTGCTCTTGCCAATAGGCTATGTGCTTAGGCAATGTATTCACTAAAACAATCATTGGTTATTGCCCCGAACGACCACCAAGGTCGTCCTGCCAAATTGGTTCCTTATTGTTATTTATCTGAAATTGTCTTTAATTATATGCACCAATGATATTTGATAAAGAGAAAATGGAGGCAGCATATACATGCACTTAACTTAAAACTGCTAAATATACCAACCGTCAAAATTGCCCTATGACCTGATCTATGGTGACACATACCTCCATCTATGCCCACATGAATTATAGGAAACCCGCGAAGAAATAGAAAAAACTTCACGATCCTTTTTTTCGTATTACGTTTGAGAAATGTGTGATGATGAGTGATGGTTTATTGGAATCTTTGACGCTTCGATGCATCTTGAACAGGTGGGTCATTCCATGTCAATTCAACACGCTTTTGGACCTGACTGTCACGGATTGAAATGAAATTCGGTGTGCTGATTGGACTCCTTGAGAAACCCCCATCAGAACTGAAATTTTATGTAATTTGGTCAATTATTTTATGAGATATGGGTTAACGAACTTTTGACTAATTAGCATGACCTGCTATGTTTGGGCGTTCATATCTCCAAAAGTAAAGAACCTACAGAAATAAAATTTACACCATTTTAAAGCTCTTGAAATGTCCCTCATTTGAGAAAAAAAATAAAAAAATTATACCTCATGCGCAAAAAATACGCAAAAATATGACCTTTGACCTTGATTTGCTTAAATGCGTATTTTTCAAAATGCGTAATTTTCCCCCCATTGTTAGTTTAAGATGTAAGCAACGTTTTCAGAAAGATTTGGGATGGGCACTCTTAAAGTTTTTTAGTTATGATTATTTGAACATTGCTAGTAAGGACAAAAACTCTTAAATTGTATGCATTGTACATGTTCAAATGTACATGTACAGTGTAATGTATAGTTATTGCGTTGTGTACACTCAATGGATGTTAATTTTGCATTGGGGGTAAAGAATATAACCTGTTTTTTCCCTAACACTGTTGTTGATTAAGCACTCCCTGAGTTGTATAAACAAAAAACAGGCAAATTACATGGGTGGGATTCGAACCCACGACCTTTGTATTGCTAGAGCAGATGTCGAGTTAGCCCGGCAGCTAGAGGCAGTTCGAATCAAACGTTTCAGCAGCGGGTAAACATTCTCACTCTCTAGTAGACATGCATTTGCTTGTTGTCTCCTCCTAAATTGTACCCTGCTGGAATCACTGGGACCGCTCCCACCACAGCCTGTCTTTCCAGTGCTGCTGCTTTGAGGTCAGTGGTATCACAACCTGCTCAGATTTTGTCTATGCGCGCGCATCTTTGGTCAGCCCACTGAACAATAGCATCCCAGCCCTCTGGCATCCCGTCCACAACAGCTGCTGCCAATCTGTCTTGACGAGCCATATGGCCCAACCAAGCTGCCTTTCTTTCAATTACAGCACTGCTGCTGAAGTACCATGGGTTGCCGATCATCTCTGTAAGTCTTTCATTTGTCACAGGGTAAATATTAACATACATAAAATCGTTGCGGTACACACTTTTAAATATAGAATTCTGTTAAAACATAGAATTCGAACTGCCTCTTTAAAACATAGAATTCGAACTGCCTCTAGCCACCAGGCTTGTTCGGTGGTCTAGTGGCAAGACATCTGCTCTACATTTGATAGCAATTCATGTGCAAAAGTCGTGGGTTCGAATCCCACCCGAGTGACTTGCCTGTGTTTTTATTCCCACAGCTCAGGAAAGTACTAAGTATACAGTGAATAATACATATCGGTGTAAGGGTAAAAACAAATTATATTCTTTGTCCCCAATGCAAAATTAACATCCATTGAGTGTACACAACGCAATAACTATACATTACACTGTACATGTACATTTGAACAGGTACAATGTATACAATTTAAGAGTTTTTGTCCTTACTAGCAATGTTCAAATAATCATAACTAAAAAACTTTAAGAGTGCCCATCCCAAATCTTTCTGAAAACGTTGCTTACATCTTAAGCTAACAATGGGGGAAAAATTACGCATTTTGAAAATTACGCATTTTCGCAAATCAAGGTCAAAGGTCATATTTTTGCGTATTTTTTTGCGCATGAGGTATAATTTATTTATTTTTTTCTCAAATGAGGGACATTTCAAGAGCTTTAAAATGATGTAAATTTTTTTTTTGTAGGTTCTTTACTTTTGGAGATATGAACGCCCAAACATAGCAGGTCATGCTAATTAGTCAAAAGTTCGTTAACCCATATCTCAAAAAATAATTAACCAAATTACATAACATTTCAGTTCTGGGGGTTTCTCAAGGAGTCCAATCAGCACACCGAATTTCATTTCAATCCGTGACGGACAGGTCCAAAAGCGTGTTGAATTGACACGGAATGACCCAGGTGTCGACCTATATCCTTGTTTTATGTATTAGTAAAAAATAATGACGCATTATAGCGCCTATAGGTACCGTATCAGCGCACTACCAGTACCAGTAAAATGACATCTGAAAGGTCGGGATTATTGAATAGTGTTTTACAATGTTTAAATGCCTTTACGGGGCACGTTGCCTTCGGATTGGGCGCTTTGGGCTACATGCGTTTGGTTATGAAATAAACATATTGGGAAGATATTTTAAAAAGAAGGCTAGGCCTACCGTATAGAATATAAAGATTCATATAAATGTCCCTTGGTTTAGTTTCATGACAGAATATACAGTTCAAGGGCAATGTGCCTATTTTATACTTAAATGTTCATTATAGAGTTTAAATGCTCAAATAACTGGACAAGTTTCGAGTCACAGAATCATTTGAATTATGATTGTTGCAATATAATTCGTGTCAAACGGCATCGCTTTTTGTGTAAACATTCACTTCCTAAAAATTATAGTGTTTCATTTAGCGCTTTATCTATACGGGCGTCTCAAAGCGCTCATTGGCTTCTATAACGACCCGAGGCTGATTTCACAAAGATTGATCTTAACTGTGCTATAACAAGCAAAGTGTGAGGTCACAATACAAATCACTGTGGTGAAATTAACAACCCTTCTTATATAATGAATCGTATAGTGCTTTGTGAAACAGGGCCTATGTTGCTGTGGCGCATTCAGCAGCCACTGCCAGAAACACCGGGGCAAACCACTTCTCTTAGCGGAAGTTAAACTTTTCTCACAAATTCTTTCAACAAGCAACTTTTAGGGCTCACAATTTTATTTATCAAAAGAAATAACTTGTGTCTCCCCAAAATGACATCATTGTGACATCATCAGTCATCCAGATAAGAGAGGACAAAATTTCATGTTTACAGAAACTCACTTTTCAAGGAAATTAACCAAATATGGATGTCAACGTTTTTATACTCGTAAGGGGATTTGGAAGTAGCTCAAACTATCCTAAGCAATTTTCACTTCAGGAGTCCTTCAAAGAGATAGTTAGGGCGTTAGTTTGTATAGTTTAATTATGATGAATGGCATTTCATGTCAGTAAGCTTACGACGAGAGTCTTGCTTTTCGAAATGTTTATTAAAATCAAAGTCTGGTAAAACGTCAGAAGAATAAATAAAAACTTGTTTATGTACACAGTTAAAAGTAAAACAAATTAACATAATAATACGTAATAGGGCTGTATAGCTTAAGGGGCCATTCAAAATAATCATTGGTTTATAAAAACGAAATTAACAACCCACCCCAACTTTTTAGTTTTAAATTAGTGACAGACTATTTCACACATTTCTATACGCCGAAGAATAAAAACGTGCCTCAAATAAATGAAGCAGTGGTTTTCAATGGCCTTCTTTTCGGCTTCCAGTATGCACCTTTGTAGTTGAAATGGAAAGATCGAAACAAGTTTTGGAACGGCACACACGTGACATTCATGAAAGACAATCTGGACGCTTAGGCCGCTGAGCATTAAATTTAGTTGTACCCTTAAATTGTGATTCCTATTATTTTGATTGAGAACTTAGTTTTGAATTTCAAGAACTTCTTTTGAACCACCACCAAGGCTCAGTTTCTGTTGTTAAATTTATAGGCATTGTTGCGTGTCATGGCCGAGTGGTTAAGAGCATCGGATTCAAGTTCTGGTGGTTTAGTCATCGGGGTGTGGGTTCGAGTCCCGGTCGTGACGCTTGTGACCTTGAGCGAGACACTTTGCTATAATTGCTTCTCTTCACCCAGGGGTATAAATGGGTACCTGCAAGGGTAGAGGTTGAAATTGTGTTTGAAAAAGCCTTCGGAGCGCCCCACGGCAGCCCATGGTTGTATACTCCCCAGGGAGCTGAGAAAGATTAAAGGAATGTTATTGGCCCAATGACCAGGGCACTAATGTAAAGCGCATTGAGACGTTATTGTAAAATGCGCTATATAAGAACTAGTTATTATTATTATTATTATTGTATATATAGGCCTGTCAATCGGAGCTCTACTACTAAATTGAAACTAGTGACACACAGTGCTTATTTTTCTAGATCAAAAACGTTTGAAATATTTTCTAAGTGATAACAAGTGTCTGTTGCTTATAGTTAACATTTGGCAAATAACAATGTTTACAAGTATTAAATTAAACAACTAAAAACCATGCATGGACAATGAAGTGAAACATCTGTTTTTCTGCGAAAGCTCCTACTGAAATGAACCAAGATCAACACTTTACAAAAGTACATCTCCTGGTATGACTTGTCACTGCGGAATCAAGAAAGCTATAATTACTCTACACTCTTCAACTAATTTTGATGCAAAATAAAATGAACTGGTACAACATAACAATGAGCAATGTCAAAGCCAAGTTGATTCAGTTGTAAAACTTAAACAATCTGGATTAACTTCTTGGTGTACAGATGTAAACGAGTCGACTTCAGCTGCTCTTGTTCCGTTGGTATATTTATGAGAACAAGAGTCTCGCTGTATTCCTTTCGATGTTCCAATATCTTCCCGGTCGCTTATCGTAAACACTTTAGAGCGATCGAGAGGCATTTGATCCGAATCATCTCCCGATTCCAACACGAAGCCAATATTGTCTAATGCTGTATGATCACTTGAATCTTTGTAAGTTGAGTTGAGGTATGAGTTGGAGATGTCATTTGAAGTGAGTTCAATGTGTCCATCAGTGGGCTGGATTAGTTCATCAGGAAGGTCATAGCCATTCCGTAGGGGTGGTTTATTACCCGAGGAGTGGGAGCGCGTCTTTCTTGGGTAGCGGCGCTGTAGATATGACCTTCTAAGATAAAATATCTTTCTGTCTGTAATATAAACACACACAGAATGATTTGTTTATACATGCCAAATGATAAACAAATCTCTTTAGGAGTTAACAATTTCAATGGGTTGCAATTTCGTTGGAGGAACTGACTACCGTAGAGAAAGGTCATCTCTATATATGGGCCTATATACCCAGTACACTGTGAAAACAAGTTCACAACGGGTCAGAATTAACATGGATTCCGAGTCCTAGGATACCTCACCAATTTTGGGGTCAGACTGACCCGGGAAATGGTTTTGAATAATCGGGATTTTATCCCGGATTCTGCATAATTTTAAACCCATTTCTTGGTCATTTTGACACAGACTCCGGGTCATCTTGACCCAGAAATGGGTCAGGCCCCACGGGTCACAGATCCAGGTCACTCTGACCCGGACATGTTTAAAGTGTATAGAAGCAACCATGAAACAAAATCATTTTTCTCACTGGTCCAAAAACCCCATCCAAAACCCAGAATATAAATACCAGTGGTATAATATGACGACAACGTTAGCTTGACCAACATCAGTACATATACGGCGAATTGCCCCAACATTCTTGCTAACCCATAATTGGGTTTTTTATTCAAATTTGTTAGGTAAAAATATACAGGATAAATAAACAAATAGCAACAAACACGCTAGAGCAAACAAAAGTAAGTCATTGTATGCTGGATATGAACATTACAACAAAGAAGTGAGGCAAAGAAGCAATCGGGCTGTAAAGAAAGCAGTCAGTTAACACCACAATACGGTGATCAAAAGCATGCAATAAAACATTGACGTTGTTATTAAGAAAATGAAAACCTATTATTAAGATGATTTGTAAATCATGCTTTTGCTTTCCTCGGGCGTTTGATACATTATTTCTTTCGGAAAGAAGTAAGAACATTTTATTGGCAGTGTACTGGGATGAACAAGAGTGGTTGGGTATTTTTTGCTGATGGAATCATTTCCTGAGTTAGTAATTACTACTCACAGGGTCACGGTCACGGTTTGTTGGATTCATTCGAAATTGAAGTAGCAGTTAATGCTGTACTCTCAAAAAACTCCCGGGTCAAATTTGATCTGATTCCGGTTCCCAGGGTGCCTGACCCAAGTATGGATCAGGCTGACCCCAGAAAGTGGTAATCTAAGAGATCTCAATTTGGGTATGCGTCAGCCTGACCCAAGTATGGATCAGGCTGACCCAGAAAGTGGTAATCTAAGGGATCTCAATTTGGATATGCGTCAGTTTGACCCAAGTATGGATCAGGCTGACCAAGAAAGTGGTAATCTAAGGGATCTCAATTTGGATTCTGCGTCGGTTTGACCCAAGTATGGATCAGGCTGACCCAGAAAGTGGTAATCAAAGGGATCTCAATTTGGATTCCGCGTCGGTTTGACCCAAGTATGGATCAGGCTGACCCAGAAAGTGGTAATCTAAGGGATCTCAATTTGGATATGCGTCAGTTTGACCCAAGTATGGATCAGGCTGACCCAGAAAGTGGTAATCTAAGGGATCTCAATTTGGACTATGCGTCAGTTTGACCCAAGTATGGATCAGGCTGACCCAGAAAGTGGTAATCTAAGGGATCTCAATTTGGATATGCGTCAGTTTGACCCAAGTATGGATCAGGCTGACCCAGAAAGTGGTAATCTAAGAAATCTCAATTTGGGTATGCGTCGGTTTGACCGAAGTATGGATCAGGCTGACCGAGAAAGTGGTAATCAAAGGGATCTCAATTTGGATTCTGCGTCAGTTTGACCCAAGTATGGATCAGGCTGACCCAGAAAGTGGTAATCTAAGAGATCTCTATTTGGGTATGCGTCAGCCTGACCCAAGTATTGATCAGGCTGACCCAGAAAGTGGTAATCTAAGGGATCTCAATTTGGATATGCGTCAGTTTGACCCAAGTATGGATCAGGCTGACCCAGAAAGTGGTAATCTAAGGGATCTCAATTTGGATTATGCGTCAGTTTGACCCAAGTATGGATCAGGCCGACCCAGAAAGTGGTAATCTAAGGGATCTCAATTTGGATTATGCGTCAGTTTGACCCAAGTATGGATCAGGCTGACCCAGAAAGTGGTAATCTAAGGGATCTCAATTTGGATTCTGCGTCAGTTTGACCCATTTTAGCGTCATGACACAGATTCCGGGTCAGACTAACCCAGGAATGGGTCAAGCCCACGGGACCCAGACCTGGACCAATTCTGACACGACGTTTTTAGAGTGTATGATCAAAATAGTATCACCTTCAACAGAAAGTGATGTGAATTGTTTAGAGAATAAACCTACGAAACACCATTGGCTAAAACGTATTCGCTCGACATAACAAGAATAAAGTAGGCCCTATAGGGTTGCTGCATAAATAGTTTGCTATCCATAGTTCTATTTACGTCAAAACGGTATACTGTGTGTAAAGCTCTTGCCTTTTTACATTGTAGGTTTATATAGACTAAAAAGAAACGTTTCTCGATAGGACCCTAGATATCAACATTGTGGTAAGTGCGTACCGGGCAGAATGAATTGCAAAAATACAAAAAGAGTCACGAGTGTTTGTTGAAGTATCTTTTACACACACACACAAAATACGCAAATTAATATTCAAGTCAGCTTATTTTGACGCTCAAGTGCCCCGTTGCCATTGGCAACATCTCTTTTCCGAAAGCTCTTCACTTGTTTTGGTATTTTATTCCGTCACCCTATACGTACTGGGGAAAGATAACAATAACAAACTACCAATGACAGCTTTAAGTCTATAGTTTACTTTATCACATCCCACATGCATAGATTCTGCCTTACGGTTGGTTTAGAAGCCGTCACATGATACGTGTTGTTTTTTTTACTAGAAAGCCGCAACTACCCGTAGCACGCAATACTCCACGACAGCTTCTTGGTACCTACACGTCCTTTTTGGTGTATTGCGTAGCAGTTTCAGTGACCAAATTTCTCATCTCGTGTGACAATAATTTAAAAAAACCTGAATAAAACAAAATAAATGTTCGGAGATGTTACCGTGTATTAGCAAAGCCTTTTCACGCTTGATTTATTATATTACACAGTATGCAGAATCTATGTATGGGCCGCAGTTATAAAAAATTACCATATCATGTGACCGCTTTTACCCGTGCTATATGGTTAAAACATACGAATCTCTTGGTGATCCCAGGAGCGTTCTATTTATAGAACGCTCCGGGATCACCCCTCGAAGCAGTCAATATTTGCATAAATTAACACCATTTAGATATTTGTCATTTTGATTGGATGCCATTGGAGGTCAAGCGGCATTCATTCATTAATCAAACTATCACATGGCTACGTCATGAACTGTGCATTTTTGCCCCACCATCCTGTTTGACTAAACGCTATAGACACACCATGCGTCGGAACAAAACGCCCTCGTAGTGAATGCCAAATTGCAATCTGGTATATAGTTTGTTTATTTTTATAGTTTTATCCTCAATCAGAATAATGACAAATATAAATTGGATGTTTTGCATTCGTGCAATGGAGAGAATGTATATTTGTTGAAAGACGGCCCTTTTCATTCAACTAAACACAATTACTGAATTAGGACCTAATCTCACCATTGCACATTTATTATTTGTATACCATAACCTGTCAAACAGAATTTTTTGGGGAATTTACATGAATTTATGCTTAAAGCAGACCAGAGTTAGAAATTGGGTACAATTTACAAATGGCAAAGAAAAGCAGCATAAGTTGCCACAAAAAGCAATGCTTTAGCTAAGCTACACACGGCAAAAAGGGGGTAGTCAAGAAAGGAATATAGGCCTAAGGTTTTCCCGCTCAATTTCGGCAAATAAGCGGCCAATTTCGGCGCTGCGTTTCGCACGAACTTGATATATACTAAAAACATTCATTCACTTCAAGAAATGCACGCAGTGGTAACCAATCATGCATGGCAAAACATACATGCCTAGATGCTTGGCTCGCCATCAGATAGATGGTTAAGAAAACACAATGGAGAATGGAAGACCCTTACAAAAAACAATGACACGGGTCCTTGAAATTGTCCACTTTTAAAAAACCACTCAAGAAAGAAACAAAGAAACAATAAAGAAATAAAGTAATAAAGAAATACGAAATAAAGAAATTAAGAAACAAAGAAAAAAACAAGTAAAGAAACAAGTAAAGAAAGAAAGAAAGAAATAAAGAAACAAAGAAACAATAAATAAATAAAGAGTCATTGCACTAACTTTGTTTTGCTCATTTTGCGAAATCGCCTGTCGCAAAACGAAACGAAAATAACAATCTGGTAGAAAGCGCGCCTCTGCTAAAAAACCCGACTTGTATCGTAAAAATGAATACAACAGTATACGCATTTGCAAGCTTCGATATGAAATTGAAAGGCGGTTTCAACTGTGCAGGCAAAAACGCTTGAATACGAATGCATGAAAGTGAAATATGACGCTTAGTATTCGCCGAAAATAACAGGGAAAACCTTTAAATAAACAGAAATGTTGGTTTTAGGTGAGCTACTTACTGTTAGTGTTAGCAAAAAGGAAATGAACAATAAATTTTTTAATTTTTTGGTATTGAATGATCTAAAAGAGTAGCTTTGAAAATGAAGAAACACCACACAAAGCATGCTGCATGATAGCAAGGTGGTATGTAATACCGGGATCAGTTTTCTGCTTCAGGGCTGGTCTTCTTCGTATCTTGTTCTCTCTACCAAACCACACTGAATAGAGTGAACATAGGCGACATGTGTTAACATCATGCACAGAATCGAATCTATAGCTCAAGTTGCCATAGCCCTTTTGAAAGACGAGTATAGCATGTGATTCCGAATTAAACCTTATTGCAAGAGTTTACAGAGCCCTTCAAGGGACAGATAAAAGAGAGAATGAAATGGTGTGGATGGTACGGAGCCCTTGATGTGCCAATTGATTTTTAAGGATATGAAAACTATAGTTTTACGGCGAATCTTTTCCGAGGTATCTTACAACTATTTTATCGAGTTTTATAACCGCTACACAGATCCTTGTCGTTTGATTGGTGGAACACGTGTCACGTGCCATCATTCATGTTACCATGCCGCTACGATCCAAAATTATACTTGGCGTGTATATTAGCCTTTTCGTGAAATATGCTATTTACATTCACGCATGGGTACAGACATATATATTGGTTGGCAAACTTCACAGAGTTGAGCACTAAAGGCAGATGCACAAAGTTAATGCTTGTGCGTATAATGCCACCATTAGTCCAATACATTCCTAATTCCAAATGAAAGGACATAATAATAGGACTATAGGCATAAATTTGTAAAAAGAAACAAGAGTGAAAGTATACGGAGCCCCTAAAGAGATATGTAGTTCCATCGAAATAATTTATTTTCCTTGAAATTTAATTTTCTTCTCTCGAAACATTATTTCGTTCTCTCGAAATAAACAAAATATTGATTCGAAGGAACAAAATAAATCATTTCTGAATAAAACGTTGTTTCGAGGGCATGAAATAATATTTCGAGGTAAAGAAATACCATGAAATGTCATTTGATTTTTCGGGATATTAATACTATTATTTCAAATTAACGTTTCTGCATTCCTCTTAAAACTACATCGAGTTTTATTTCACTTGCTCTCCTAATAATTGAGCAAAATATAATAATACCTACGCACAGCAGAATGATTGGCAGCCCTTTTGATGCCAATAACGCATCGTATCTTCATCGCTGTTCAATTCACAGACTTGTAAAGCATCAATCAGTGCATTAGTATGAACGACCCAAGAAAGTTCCGCAAGGTTTCTAAATTTCTTTCAATCTACTTTGTTGGTGATTTTTCTTTATTAGACTATTCTAGCGTTATAGATCGCTAGTATATCCTTACTAAACAGTTTTAACTCATCGGAGTCAAATCTCAAACAATTCAGTGATATAAACTGCCAAGTATATTAGCCTCGTCAACGCAGGAGATGGTTCAGTTCCAATTCAAATCAGTCTTAGGAGGGCTTTGCTGTAATTGGAGAGCCTAATAAGCCTTAGTATAAAGTATTAACACTTCTCTTCTCCACCTTCCGTATACATTTTGTGCTTAAATTAAGTTACCAAGAAAACGGTTTCAACAAACATCACATAAATTAGACGGTTGAACGGCGACCTCGGAAAGGTACTCGGGAAGATATCATACTCTCGTCAGCATAAAGGGCTATGTACCCGCTTAATCGTTCAGAAGGAATGTTATTTTGTTTCCTCGAAATTCAATTCACCCTTTTCGTTCCACAAAATAATACTAAAATTGTTTCCCTAAAGCTTAACACTGGATTAAAGCCGATATTATGCCTTAATGTAAACAATAAATTGGGCAGTTATTTTGATCTAGGTATCATGTTTTGGTAAGCTGGTTTTAATTTTCCTCCCGAACAATCAGGATGTCGTCTGTGTTTCAAAATCATTGACTTACTCCGACCCTTTCTCATATTTGAACAACCTTCCTGATTCTTTCGGTCGATGAAGTGAAACTGATCCATAAAAGTCAATGCTGGTGTCCTTCTTGAAAAAAAATCACAACCTTCGCATTGATAAAAGTCGAATGGCCCAGTTTTCGCCGAAACAATGTTTTCTCTGAACGATTTTTGACAGAATATGATGCTGTTTCAAAACGAAAAAACAACGAAAACACACAAAAACGCCACGAGCAATGCACAAAATACATGTAACATGCAACATTGTTTGTATGATGGACGTGAATTAATATCGGGATCCCAACAATTATTCATTTTTAGTTCTTAATTAACCATCATTTATCATTGAAAATTTGTTTGTGTGGGTGAACATGTAATGCATTCAAACTGAGGACTTAATAACAAAAGGGATCCGGGAAAATGACGTATCGGGGACAGTCTTTGCTTTGCTTTTGTGTACAAAACCAATGGGGACGTCGCTAAAAGTCCAAACAATGGGAGGGAGTCCTTGGTTTACACCTTTTACAAACGTGCGTGTGTGTGCAATGCCCTAAATGAAAGCTTATAAATCTCTCGAAACTATCAATAGCTAAATTTTCGGGTCAAATCGACCTAAAAATCGGACCAAGAACTTTCAACTTAAAGAGAATGTAGCCTACGAAGTATTAGCTGGTAAGTGTACTTTATTTAAACGGATATTATTCACATTATCTCGGATTCTGTTTTTTATGAGTGAAGCTATTAAGGAAGGAAGAAAGTTGTAAATACATACCTTTCGGCTTCTTAATCAGTCTACAGAGTGCGAAGTAAAGAAACTTCCTGACAAAGTAAATGTACCCCTGCCGGTAGGTTTTGTTGAACAAGCCATAAATAGCAGGGTTGAGAATAGTGTTTGTAAATAACACACGAATTGACAAGTCCTCCATTAACTCATTGTAAAACACGCCATACTGGTTCAGTATGATGAATACCTGCAAATAAAACAGACATTAACTTTATGATAATTTGGCTCGAGAAATTGAAAGTCAAGATGATAAAGTGGCACCTTCATGATCATATAGCAGACATAGTGTACGTGGAGTTATGAAATCTCACCCAGTTACGGCAAGCGCGGGTTTCTTTTGTGTTATTAATTATGAATAATACAAAAAAAAATATAAAAAATGATCATTTACTATATTATTTTTTGTATCATTCATAATTAATAACACAAAAGAATTCCTGACGTCAGGCCATTACCTATATAGGTCCTTTTGGTAAGCAGTTTGCAACAGCTTAATTTTTAATTTTCTCATTATGATTAATAAGTACGAACTAAACAAGTTTAAAGAAAATGGCAGCACTGTGTGGAACGCCATACTGACATCGATCGTGTCAGTTTTGCGCTACCATAATCGGTTTCACTGACGCGAACATTGCGTAAACGTTCGCAATAAATATGCTTTCGCAAGCGGAAAACGGTCCAGATAGTGGCAATAACCGTTGAGCAAACGGTATACATGCCAGTATAGTGTCGTCGTTTTATTTCACAGCAGCCCAAGGTCGAATTAAATTGTGTGATGCACTCATTTGCCACTTTCATTACTCTAACTATTGGAAAACAAGTGCCACCACAAAACAGAGTTTGACCTAATTTGAGTCCCTTTTTAAAACACAACATTCTGCCGTCTTGTGGAGAAAAAAAACTATGTTTCTCCCTGTTAGTGTTAGTTGCAAAATGAGCACTTTCCAGCGCAGTAAGAACTTAAAAGTACTTTTAGTTCTCTTACCAGTCAAATTGTTCACATTGGGGTTTTATATGATAAAGTAACAGACTCGCATTTATAGTATACAATCCGAAGAAATGGCAAGATTATCTTACAAGAAGGAACTTGATATCATTGTAAATACATTGAAGTTGTTACAAGATTAATTATTGGCATCTGACACACCGCTTCCACCGACCAAAAGAGCAAAGCACGTTGATAAAATAACATATTTTATTTTCATATAGCTCAATACACCCTTATCCCTTTCAGTACCGCCGTGCCATAGCGGCTCAAAACAACATTCCACTTGGTAACCAATGAGCCCGTATGGCACGGAATTTTTAGCACTCTCGGTGACCAATGAGCCTCTCTGGCACATCGACCAAATGTAAGTTATCAAAATGTAAATAGCCCCCTCAATCGCCTTTTGTCCATCCCCATGGTAACAAGCTGGCCTTGTGTGCTGAAGCGTCGCAGGTTTAAAAATTTCAGCGGTATCGTTAAGCGTCCCCCACGCATTCTTCAGTAAGAGATCATTCTTACAACATGGCCGAAGAAAATGATAAAATTTTGGAAGAAATTTTCGCAGACAGTGGTTCAGAAATGTCATCTGACGAGGAATCGCCACTTGAGGACTCGGACACGTCAGAAGACAGCGAGGATACAGAGCCGAGGGCCTCGACATCAACAGCCACATTAACCTGTTCTATGAAGGGTAAGAAAACAAACAAAAAAACGAATTTCAGGTGTGGATGGCGTGAAGCCAACTGTTAGTGAGTGTTACACACGGCGACCGCCTGTTAAATTTACAGCAAACACCGGGGCTACAGAAGACTTCAGTTCGTTCTCCCCCATACAAATCCGACACAGGGTACACATGTGCCTGGGAGTTGTTCACAGGATCGCAGCCCAGGTGCCCACAAGGCCAGTCCTCTGTAAGTGATCCCGAGACGAACCATCCATCCGAAATAGGGGCACCAGGCAACGTAGTATTGAACCTTTTGCAGGGCCTCGAAAATAAAGGACATTGCATCTACATGGACAATTGGTTTACTAGCCCGGCTCTGTTCTCCAAGTTGTCTGAGCTAGGATTCGGAGCTTGTGGAACTGTGCGCTATACCACCCTAGGGATACCCGACGTAGCAAACTCCAAAAAATTTCCTATGAAAAGCGGTGCAGATCCCAAATTTTTTCAGAAAGCAGGCCAACTATGCGTTATGTGGCAGGACACAAAACGTGTCACTCTCCTCTCAAACTATGGCGATTGCAGTGTCACTAGTAAAAAGATTCGGAGCCGGAAAACTTCAACAGGATTTCGTCATATCAAAAAACCGTGCATAGTCGAGGATTACAATAAATACATGGGGGGCACGGATCTGGCAGGACAATTATGCACGTACTATACTCGTACCCACAAAACATTCAAATGGTGGAAACGTGTATTTATTACAATCCTAGACATATGTTTGCTCAATGCTAATGTCGTATACAACAGCATCCATACAAACAAGAGCTTGTCTACTTTGGATTTTCGGGTCAAGGTGATAGAGGCACTTATTTCAAACTTCGAGAACAACCCAGTTCACCATGCCCGTAAAGTGTCAAGTGCTTCAAACGCCCTTTCAACTCAGCACTTTCCAGGTCCGACTGTTGACGGGAAGAAACGTGACTGTGTTGTATGCAGTTCCACCTCTAATCGGAAACAAACTCGCACGATTTGTAAGCAGTGTATCAAGCCAATGTGTGTTATACCATGCTTTGAGAAATTCCACACCAAGCGATAAATTAGGTCAACAATTCAACTATTAAGTTAATTATGTTAAAAATGTGTAAAGCGGTTATACCATTATTGGAGAATTTCCACACCAAACTAATAATTTTCTAAACTTTCTGAATACTCCCTCCCCCCTCCCCCCCGCTACAATGTTGAATCCCACAATCGCATGCCTGCCAACAATCAACATTGAGGCGGGGGGAGGGGGGGGGGGGATGGTACTTAGAAAAAACAAGTATAGCACTTTGGCAAAATGTAATGTTAGTTCCTTCTTTACATATTGCTTCATGATAGGTGTAAATTTGATTTGAGGAGTAATTTTTGTCCAGTTCCTATTGTGCGTAATCAAAACTCTCTTCTGTTTATTGAATGTGCAATCCTAAAGGAATGTATTTAAACATTATGTTTATTTAAGGTTTCAGAAACAAATTTTACATTAATCAAAATGGCCGACTTAAGCAACTGTACCACATTGTTTGTATTTGGTTTCATTGGGTTCCTGCATCCTGAAAACCTCGCCATATTTTATGTTACGGGCCAAAACCAAATTGGTTGGCGGCCATTTACAAATGGGCAATATTTAATGTAATTTTATGTCAGTTCCTTCTTTGTCATTAAATGTAGAAATAAATAAAACTCTTGATTTTACCAGTAAATTATTTATAAGTCATATTGTGCGTAATCCAAACTCTCTTGTTTATATTTAATGTCCTATCCTAGGAGCGGGTTGGGGGGGGGGGGTGCTTCATACAAAATTAATTAAAACTTTAATTTTTTTTGGACGATTCATAATTTGCCAACAATCTAAATGGCCGCCTTAACCAATTGATCAACATGGGTATAGTCACCAACTCCCAGTATCTGTGAGGCTCAACCAATTGTTATTTAATTTTTGGGGGGTTTGGGGGGGGGGGGAGGATGCTGTTTCAAAAGTAATTTATTAAAACCTTATGTTTATTTAAGGTTTCAAAAATATGTCTCATGCAGATTGGTATGAACAGCTACTTGACAAATGTTTAGCTTCAACATTTAAACTACTCAATTGTGTATTTAGTGGTCATAATACCATACCTCAAATATATGTTAAAGGTAATGATTTAGTCCAAGGCAATATGCCAAAGGAAACAGTAATATGTTATTGCTTGCTCAACTTTAATTATGTGAGAAGGACCTAGGCTAACCCCAATCTGCCTTGTGAGGGCGCTGTAACCTGAAACTTTGCAAAATAGTGTTGGTCTCCAGGTAGCCATGTCAAGGAAATGTCTCTGGTCACCATGGCATAAGTAGCCAATATGTGTTGGTACTGAAAGGGTTATGTCATCGAAACGGATAACAATGTGCCCAAAATTTAAATCTGATAGACTTATACCTTCCTTAAGACAAAGCGCACGATTTGCATTTATTAAAAATCGTTGATTAGGCCTACTATCGGCCAGAAAGCTCATTGATTATAAAGTCCATACAGTATCCTCCATAAATATCTAAAACTCTGTCAAAGTGGAGAGACTCCAGCAACAACTCATCACTGCTGCCATGGTCCATCAGTTTCTCTATCTCTTGTTATCTGGTGTCTAGCTAATTTACGCCAACATCCTGAAGACATTCAAACGGAAGAAAACATCCCAACCGGAAGAGTTGAGACTACTTAGGACTACATACGAATAGGCTTTTTCAATCAAGATTTGCTTTTAATTTGACCCATCTCGTTTAGTATCCACGTCATTTGAAGTGGCTCGCAGGCATTATACAATGATTAATGGGAACCATGATATACCATGCATTGTTTAGGCTTGTCCTGTCATTTTAACAGCATAAGTGGACGAGGCACACAGTCCGAATGATGGACTGGTTTGTTTGGACCATTGGATATAGGCCTACCATTAATAACCAGGATGACAGTATTAGTTTCTTCCTGATCCAATTTGCCAGGACTAAATAATGCTGAAATCGTGCAAGATCAGGAAAAAACACCACCACGATGACCACCTGTGACTTCACTGAGTGAAATAACGAACTTTTCCCCAATTTATTATATATTTAATTCATATATTTAATTTGAAGTGTTTTTTTTTTTCAGGAAACGGTGACGGGCCCTTTACTTTGAATTTCTTAAATCATCCCATTTATATACCCTTAGGCTCAGTTATTGACTTGATGTGAAGTTTGTCGATGAGAGATGACTTTATATCTAAAGGCATTAAGCTTTCAAATATATATGTTATATAATTATTCCGGTGTATTAAAAGTATTAAAATGTACCCAATCCACCGGCTGCTTGAAATTATTAAGCGTTACCAAGGTAACGCAATCTACTGGAGCTTCCGTTCAATTCATCACCTTTGTTTATTTTAATACTTTTTGCTTACAGACCCCCTAAAGGGTCAGGTAATGAAAACGTAGGATGGGTAAAAAAACAAAAATAATAAAATTAAATGTGTTTCGTTCACTTGAAATGGTATTTTGTTCCCTCAAATTATAATTTGTTTCCTTATATTATTTCATACCCATGCAATAGTGTTTCGTTCAAGCGAATATAATTGCTTTTATTAGATAGATAATATGATAGATAAAGTGGTTTATCAACAGAATTTGGAAAGAAACTATTCACAATTTGAAGAAAAAAAAATTTAGACGATGATTTCTGAATAGTTTCGTTTTCGCAACAATTATTCAAAGATATTGTTTGGGGCGATAAATGAACAATGATACACGAACAATGCATCTAAACATGACACTCGATACTCCCACAATGTGAAGGAACACGGTGTTTTGGTAATGAGGAATAACTGACAAATACATGTCTGCCGTGTAGAGCAGCCAACCGCGTTGGTTTCATAATATTCAGTTTCACTTTGACCGCATATTAGTTCTTAACAATGATTTATTTGTGAATAACAAAATTTCCGACAGGATCAATGAAACACTGTAACTAAGCCTTAAGTTCACACACATCACCATGCTTTGTCACAATACAAATGCCTTGAATAATGTATGATGGAAATAAATCAAGCCTTACTTCAATCACTGTAGTAAGTGATTCGTATTAGACCAGCTTTGTCATTGAGGTTCGTAATGATAGATATTAACTTTTGAACACGGGTCTGTGTGGCGTCAAACAAAGCGTGCATTAATAAGTCATTATTATGAGTAGGCTAAAATAAAGAAAGGAGGTTACAGTGCAGTTGTTGGAAAAGACAACACCAGAACCATTTTGAAGTGGAACTACTGAAATAGGCGCTCACTGTATTACCAAATCAGCATACCGTTATGCTGTTGCATATCGGGCCTATTTTTCGTTTATAGTCTCATTGTTGTCATGAAAAGACAAAAAAGATTTCTTAAAGATGACGGTATTACTAATTAGGCTGCATGTATAAATCGTTTCTGTATCCTTCTATACGATAACCTAAATGCTGCAAAAGTAGAAAATCTAAATTACTTAGGCCTAAACATTTTTATTTTCTATGTAGGCCTAACTTTCAAGAAAAATACAACTTAATTCAAATTATTTTTTGATAAGTTGCAACACCTTTTATTAGTTGAAAATGTGGTGGTTTGTCACAGAAACTAAGCTGGACATAAATAGTGATTGCTTACACTGCGAGAAACTAGAATCATAAAGAAAAAAACCGCACAACCTTAAAGGGAGTGTAGGTCTATACCTTTGGTAATTACTCCAAAAATTAATTACCTTAAAACCTATTTGGTAAAAAGTATACTAGTACTACAGTTGTTGATATAGAAAGAGGGATTCAAAAACATTTCAATCTGAGAACTGCATGTTCTGCATGAAACGTTTCTCAGAATGTGTATTCCAGTTACAGATTGTTCTTCCTGTCCGCTCCAGATTTTCGGCAATATTTCAAAAACGCTACCACCTTTTGAAATGAAATTGTCACAGGCTTGTTTTATAGTACATATAGACATTTATATAGGATTAAAATAACTGAACGGTTCCAAAAACCAAATGTACACTTTGCATTTAAATCGCAAAACAAGACTTGGTTTATCATTTTGGTCACCGAACCACCCAAAAGCAAAATAATACAACATGTAAACAGAAAAAGAAATAATTGAAAATAAAAATACATTTATTGCTCCACATCAGATCCTTTTTCAATTTCAGAGACATTAGCTCTTGTCTCTCATCACTGACATCGATTGAAATTTTCCTTTGCTGGGGGTGACTTTTGTTCCATGCTGGTAAATTACTTTAAAACAAGTGTGTTCGTTAATTGTGACCTTTACACAAAATCCACATAGCAACTAGCTATTAATTGACACTCCAGGCAATTATTAAATTTGAACATGAAATAAGCTGACATTCAATGATTAATGAAAAGGGCGAAACTGTTCAACCTTTCGAACCATGATTTTGTAAATTTACTGCAAGTGTATTGCCTTTCATCAGCTGCGGGTGGCACAGTGACTATGTATATTATATGTTGACAGCGTCCAGAAGAAAGCAGGCGGCTCCCAGTGATAGTTAAGTTTATCCATTAATGGATTACGAATAGAGTGGAGAATTGCTAATTATTAGAATATCGCCTTATCAACGTCTAGCTAACTGACGCCAAAGGAAACTGTTTTCAAATCAGAATAATATGATATGTGCGTTTAATTACCAAATTCTACAATATTTCTTCTAAAATAAATAGGATACAAAAGTCAGGCTTTAGCCGAATAATACCGAGTTTACCTTCCTGACTATACATAAAATAAATTCCTGCTCAATTATAATTTTATGTTAAGTACGACAACCAATTATTCAATAATGACAGCACTGAAATGTGAATACAATTAAGTGGTTTTCAATATTTAACTATTATTAGGTTGTTCACAATTAGGTTTTATATTCAACACTTATAGATTTGAGTCTTAGGGCCTACTCAAGTAATGTACATGTTTAAGGCAAAGTTTAAATGTGGCGGTGAAAAATTGCATGTCAAAAGTACACATCAGTTGGAGAGTATAATTTCAGCCACAAATATATTGACTGTAACTTCATTGGACCATTAAACTGGTTGTGATTGCATCAAAAAGATAATGTTATCACAATACATCTTACAATATGGGCTACGAAAACTTCCGGGGGCAAGTAAAACGCAGAGTTTTGGCCTATTGGCACGTCAGGCAGCTATACAAAAAGTTTAGGCATAAGGCCTGATCAGGCTCACGTTCATTTCGTTCATCAAATGCTGGGAATCGACTCTGTAGACTAGTCAGTAATTGGGCATCAGAAATTGAAGTACCTTCATGTTGATCAATAGAAGTCAAGCGTGCATTAGCGACAGGTAGTCATGTTGATGTATGTAATGTACAACTAACACACAATTATAAGCTTCGATTCAAGAACTGATTAATCAAAGTGTGACAACTGCGTACGGAGTTGAATTTCAAATAGAGTAGCCGTAAACTACAAAAGCTAATAACATGTTGTTAAAGCTTCGAAAATAGCCTACTTTCTGCACTGTCATGAGTGCTCACAGGCAAAGTATACCTTTGGTTTTTGGAATCGCTCGATAGGTTTAAATCCCAAAAAGGAAGAAAAAAACAATAAAACTAACATGTGAAAATTTCATTTCCAAAGGTGGGCGCGGTTTTTCAAGATATCACCGATCCGAAAATTCGGAGCGGCTATGGCCACGCACGAGGAACAATCCCTAAATAGGAATACACAACCTGAGAAACGTTTCTGACAGAAAGTGAAACGCTTCTCAGGTCCAAATTTTTTGGCACAAAAACTGAAATATTTTTTACATAAAGCACATTTCTTCGAAGTCAAATGTTTCTCAAAATGCTTTATACTATCAAAAGCTGCTGTAGGCTTCTAAACAACGTTTTTAGTGCCAATGATTTTAAGAGTGATTACCGTATATATTCCCTTTAATGGTAAGGTAATGGTAATGGTAAGGTCTTATACTTTGGTAAATGGCCCCGAATTTGTTTTTGTAAATTCTATCTAAAAGCTTACCAGTATTTTTGTTTATGGTATAAATGGTGGTAAGCAAGCTCCAATGAAAATATTTCGTCTCAAATGTAACCCTTGATTAGAAATCAGTAAAAGTGTATTCGCAAAGCATTTTTAGATAAGTCATCACCTAATTTTTGCCTACTCGTTTTGATTGATTGATCGATTTGTTGTTTTTCAAAGAATTAGCTAATATTTTAGCACAAATGTATTTTAATTGCATTGAAGATTCTGGTTGAGGGTTGGAACAAGTGCTAGTTTTATGTTGGTCCTGTTGGACGTTAACAAATCGGGATATATTCCTACACGTCACGGGATTTACACGTGCTAGTTGGTACAAATAGTATAATCTGACTGTTTGAAATAGTCGGATAAAATATGCGGATATCATTCCTCAAGTACATACTCATTCGTCTCCCCGTTTGGTCTTAATTGTTTGTCTCAAAAGTCATAGCTTCCGAAGTTGTCCCCACCCCCTTTAGCGCAACCGGCCAAAGGTTGGGATACTCCTCAAGTCGATGGTCAAACCCACAGGTCTGTCAACACTAAAAGGCAAACTGGTTAAAGCAAGTTGGTCAATAATCCGATAAATCACGAACAACCGTCTCAGCGGGATAACTGAGTAATTAATTAAGTTAAACAAACATGGTAGCTTTGCACATAGTAATTAATATAATGAAACCTCCGGCTAATTACTGACGCTATTGAAAGTATAGCTATAGAGTATATAACAGAACTCTGTTGTCGAACAGCGCCGAATCGCTGCTGGGCACGAAACTGGGGACAGGACTTTTTCCGACGCTGCTTTATGGGAAGAATGTTGATTGTCGACTGTCGAGGAAATTTACATTGAAGTCAAAAGACGAAATCACATCTTGCCATATTTTACCCAACCGAACTAGACCACGATGTGTTCACCCGCATGCAGAGATAGGCTTATACTTATTATACTTTTGACATCTGTGCAAAATTCAATACATTTCTTAGTATTAGAGTAACTGTAATTGTGTTTCCCCCCATTTCATTAAAGCCCATGATTGGATTCATAATAGTACAGTAATCACTTAAACAGTGTTACTACATCAGCATCGATTTTCTTTGTCAGCTCTAGTTCATTTTAATCAAATGCCACCGTCGGTTTTACTCAGGAAAATCAGGTTGTAACAGCAGGTGAACAGTTGACTTTTAGATATGTAATTAATATATATATTGGCTAATTACAAATCTATCCCTTTATTAGTTTACATTTTCGCGAGGAAAATGGCAAAAAGGGGCGAAACAAGTAACCATTATGACATTGTGACAAGAATATTTTCAACATCTGAGCAACACTAAACAAGCCACTAAAATTCGGGCTGGAAGAGCAGGTGAAATGGATCATTACTAATATTTTGTCAAATTGATTTAGGTTTTATCCAAAATATTAACCGTAAAACTGATAATAAAATAAACTTTACTAATATTGGTAGTGTGTTTAATGTGTTGTATAGACTTGTTTGTTGTACGTGCACGTGCTACAACCACTGATTTCTATGATATCAGTGGCTACAACCCGCGCCGACATTATATTTAAACTGGGAGCAGCGCAAGGTTTTGTACACAAAAACATAAGAAAACTATGTATTTAACTTTTTATGCGAATTCACTGTTTTCCTAAACGATTTATACAATTTTCCCTGACATGACAACATGACATAATGATGTAGAACAGTTCACCAAATATTTTGCAACTTGGAACAAAGTGAATACTGAAATTCTGACCCCCAAAACGTGCTATATGCCAACCATTAAATACCCAATGCAGTTTCCGTGTCGGTTACAAAAACGTTGTCTGCGCCGTTTGCAGGGTTCAGAGTTTCTGTGTAAAGCGCCCAACTACTTATAGGGTATTTTACACAATGGAACAATACTACAGTACTATCCCTGTTGTCAAACTGTACCTCTACGAAGAATTCTTTAGACAAGGAAATAATAGAACGACAATGGTAGAATCCCATAACTTCGATATGTGTATATGCTGGTGTGGGGTATCTACACTTTGCTACACGTTGAAAACCGAGAAGGGATCCGGGTGTTGCAACAGAACGAGGACGCTCTCGCTTAACTTTCGTGTACAAAACCAAAAGTCACGTCAAACAGTGGGAGAACAAAAGAGAAGTCCTCAATTGTACGGGGTCTACACGTTGTGTGTGTGACACATCCTGATAACATATCAAAATTATGGGGTCCTGCTATTGTGATTCTGTTGTTCCTTTTCCGAAGAATTATAAGCTTCTGAAGAAATATTTTCTTTAAAAGATTCTTGCGGGGTACAAAATGTTTCATGGTGTTTAATAGACCCCACAATTCGGCGTGGTATGTGGAAACTGAGGACGAAACAAAAAAGGAAAAATAAAATACCGGGTTGCTCCACAAGAAATGTTGTGCAAAGTGTATAATAAAGTGTTAAGTCAGGGGCAAAGGAAAGAACAATGAGTGCATTTTGAGAATTTGTGCCCTTACACACTAATTTTATTGCCAATTACGGGTACTTTACACAAAGGAGCAATTATACCCCAGAAGGTAGTCTTTGTTCTAGTGGTTGCTTATAAAAATCCAAATCACCTCCGATGTATTGGCTGAACTTACGGTCCGGTGTAAAACGATTTGTCAGTGTAAATGTTGAGCTACACATATTATGTCTTAATGGATAATTTGTGGGCATTTGATTTTGAGCACAGCTGCACCGAAAACATAATTAGGCTACAACTTCTTGCCTTCGAAATTTGTGTGTACCATATTGGAAAGGTTACTTGGAAACAAAACTATTCCCAATTGTTCTTTATACAATTTTTGACAGAAGTTATGCTAAAAGTTTTACTTAGCACAGTTCTTATTAATTATATCGAGCAATTAAAATTGAAATTGGCACATGGACATGCATCGAAACCCCGCCCCCGAAAGCTGATGCTTTTAGGGCAAACATGATTTTACCTTATTCGGTGTTTTCTCGATACGGGACCACCTGAATTGATGACGTTGTATCACTTCTTTGATCAACAGTGCATGGGAGCGAGACAGTAACAGAACAAAACCTATAATATGGTAGTTTCTAGTCCAGCTCCCACTTGTAAACAAATCCATTATTATCCTTTCAACCACTGAACCCCAATTGAATACTAACGACCGTCACCTTTTCAAAGAAATTTCAGTTTAGGGGGCAGTTGCCAATTAGTATACAATTTGGTGCTCGTATGGTGATCCCCTATTGTGTCTGAGCATTGTGTGCTTGTTATCTCCGGAATTCTTTAGAGAATTTAAGGGGTAAGAGGAAATGAGTGTGTTAAAGCGTGGGAACATCAAGGGGGTACCCTCTGCCCCATATCCGGCATGATATTTCTACCTCCATGGTATATCAGTAATCAGTAAATACTTACCCAGTAAGGCATCCAAAACAGCATGAAGATCACAGACAGGGATTCAATGATCTTAGCCACTCGCCTCTCCCGTTGGTCCTGGGCCTCTGAAAGTACTCGCAATCTCATCTTCTGCGTCTTCTTGTTATGTCTCATTAGTGAATACACTATTCCTATATTACAGACATTAAATACTACTACACCTAATATGAAAGTCAGTCCATAAAGGGCTAGAATATAGCTGTAATACTCGCTGGCTGTACCCCATGAATTCATGCATAGGTACCAGTTTGGCAAGAGACCTATCTCGTCGGAAAACCAGATAATGGTAACAGACGTACTACCGAAACTGAAGAGAACCAAGACAAGAACTGCTATCTTCATTTTACGAATAGTCACCTTGGCACGGTAGTAGAATGGTTTGGTCAAGGCAATGTATCGATCTATTGTGAGTAATAAGATGATAAAGAAGGAAGTTTTGAGGCATGACCATGCCATGAAATACTGGTAAGAGCAGACGTAAGTTCCACCAGTCCACTTGTTGTTAGCCATTGAAATGATTGTTGGAGTATGTACAGATAAGACATTCAGTAAATCAAATGCAGCTAGGGTTCCTGTGATCATATCAGGAATACTCTCCCGATATTTCAGAATCCGATGAGAGACAAATACCGACAAAGTATTCCCGGTGACCGCTATGGGACCAACGATAGCATAGAATAATATATTCCAAATGATAGTTTCAACTGACATCTTGACGTCAAATCGGCCCGGGTCGGTGGCATTGTTAATGTTGAATGTGCTGGTAGTATTTGTAGTAAACGGAGTCCCTGTTGCCGAATAGTTTTCCATCTTGTTGAAAGACACTTAATGTGTAACATAGTTCTCATAACGGTAGCAAATCTAAAATACACCCGCGACACACTGTGCTGTCAACGCTTGCGATATATGTTTACCATCACGATGTCCACACATGGTCGAGTTAATCATAAATGCTGACAAGTTGTACATCGCAAACCATTACAAACCATTACAAACAAGTTGACGTTGTTTCTGCATGACATCACCGCTGAAGCTCAAACTGTACTGTGTAATATTCCACTCTTCGATACAATATTCCACTCCCTCCAACCATGGAGGAAGAAAATAGACCAACAAACTCATGCTCATTTGATCGGTACCAATATCCATGTTACACAAACAAATCATGGAAGTTTAACTGCCAAAACTCTTGCGACTAGAGGAGGAACGTTTATCTCCATGAATATATCGATTTACTTGGGCAAGTGTGCAAACAGAAGGTTTATGGTGTGAGTGTGTGAGAGAAATAGCAACGCAGCTGGGCCCATGACTCGATATGTTCATGACACCTTTTGTTGTTTGAGGGTTGTGGATTCTACGCTTGACCTGTTCTGAAAATCATGAAGTGGTCCGCGTAGTTACGAAAACAGCATCAGAAGCTACTCACCATTATGCCACGACATTTGGGGGGATGTACATATTTTGGTCGAGTGGGGGTCTTTCGATTCGATGAACCAATTAAGCCATGGGGGGGGGGGGGGGGGGTCAAGCGGGGACAAAATATTAATTTGGGTCGGGTGGATGGGGGTCTTTTGATGAATCGATGAAGCCATTGGGGGGGGGGGAGTCAATAGGGGACAAAAATATAATTTGGGTCAGGTGGGGGTCTTTTGATGAATTGATGGATCCATTCATCTGTTTGTGTGTGTGGGGGGGGGGGGTCGATCTCACTGGTACTAGGGGCAAGAGTGGACCGTAAAGGTTGTACCACCCGCCAAGTTGTACTTGTAATAGTCTTGGCCCAAGACGTCAGTGATCGATAGTGGATAGTGTAATGCGCTCGGTTACAACGCGTTACAGCGCGCCCTCTTGTGGCTTGAATTACCCAACTTGTTGGGTAATTCAAGCCACAAGAGGGCGCGCTGTAACGCGTTGTAACCGAGCGCATTACACTATCCACTATCGATCACTGACGTCTTGGGCCAAGACTACTTCGAACATTTTTTGTTTTTTTTACTATTACTTGTATTTATTAAAGTTGTTTTCTTTTTATCAATGTTGTTGCGTTTGCCAAACAAAACATTGTGATTTTTTCATTTTAATTTCTTGATTATATGTCATTAAAGTTATTTTCTTTGCACACGACAATTCAGTCTCGAGTAGAAATGTAGAAATAGGACGGTCACTGAACTTCTTTGGATGTTGACACTCAATCGCATTGGAAGGGGATCAAACACAGTGTCAAGGTGAGTTTAAAGAGACTTGTAATACTGTTTCCACTTTCATAAGGACTCTATCAAACTTAACTAGACATTGGAGCCCTTAACGTTGTCGCCGGTGTCATAGGGTATTACATTTTTTGTAAACTGACACGGGCTGGAGGAGGTTAGTTCAAAAGAGGGCGTACTCAACAGAAGTTTCAATGCAATTCGTCATGGAGGGACATAATATCCCGTCTCACTGGCGCGCGGCGTCGCACGAATTACTGGAGAAGATCAATCTAAATCAAACAATCTGTCTAAAAACAGCGTCTTGACAGATTAGCAAATTTCAAATGTGCCAATGCACATCAGCTTTTACTCCAATAACACGGCTATGGGTCTACCTGTTGTAATATCATAAAGGTGTGCATCGATCAACTACTGTAAAACTCTAGTGTTCCGTTGATTATTTTATTGGTATGTGAGCGACGACTGTCGGCGGCGAGACAAAAGCGCCACATCAAAAGCAAAAGCGCAATGGCACAAAAGATAAAGGTACCTAAAGCCTACTGTCAAAAGTAGTATTTTACTTTCTTATCAGGATTCAGGTTTCAAAACTTGCATTCTAGGCTACTATAGTGACTCTTAATTGCCATTATCTATATCCCCTCAGCTCACAAGGATTGTCCGATTGCTCAAACATTGCCACATTTTGGTACAAAATAGATACCGGTGTGGCAAGGGGTACAAACTTACGGAGCTCCACGAGGGCCATGCCACTTATCTAGATAACGACATAATTTATCTTCAAGTCAACTTTTTAAAACGAAAAAGCCGACTTATCGTGATAGTTTATCTCACCAAGACGACTTCCTAAAACTAAGAAGTCGACTTATCCTGATAGTTTATCTCACAATACGACTTCCTAAAACTAAAAGGTCGACTTTTCATGATAGTTTATCTCACCAAGACGATTTCTTAAAACTGTGAAGTCGACTTATCCTGATAATTTATGTTGCCAAGACGACTTCCTGAAACTAAGAAGTCGACTAATCATGATAGTTTATCTCACCAAGACGACTTCCTAAAACTAAACGGTTGACTTATCATGATAGTTCCTTTTAGTTTTAGCAAGTCGTCTTGGCAACATAAATTATCAGGATAAGTCGACTTCTTGGTTTTAGGAAGTCGTCTTGTTGAGATAAACTATCATGATTAGTCGACTTCTTAGTTTCAGGAAGTCGTCTTGGCAACATAAATTATCAGGATAAGTCGACTTCTTGGTTTTAGGAAGTCGTCTTGTTGAGATAAACTATCATGATAAGTCAACCTTTTAGTTTTAGGAAGTCGTCTTGGTGAGATAAACTATCACGATAAGTCGGCTTTTTTCGTTTTAAAAAGTTGACTTGGCAAGATAAATTATGTCGTTATCTAGATAAGTGGCATGGCCCTCGTGGAGCTCCGTACAAACTAGATACCGGTACATTATGTGTGACAAGGACAGACCAACTTCACACCTTAAAATGGGTGCAACAGGTAAAAGTTCAAACAAACGAAAACCGCCTTTTTCACAATTTTTCATTTTCACTTGTTGTTTGATGTTCTCAAAAACTACCTTACTTCAGAGAGAGTCGTTATACTATCAACAGCTCTCCGTTGCTCGTTCCCAAGTAAGTTTTTATGCTAATAAAAATGTTGAGTAATTACCAAACGTGTACAGTGCCTTTAATTTATAGCTTATACTTTGTTAGCAAAACAATTTGCCACACTTTATACTCCAAAATGTTATTGCATCATAGTATCGAAGAGAAATATGCACGCCTTTTAATGACAATGAGTGCTTCATTATTGACCCCCCCAAAAGAGTCTATTTGTGGATCGAGTACGGTGGTAATTAGTGTAAGGGGATACATTTTTGTATCCCTTGTTCCTCAAATCCAGCCGAGAGCGGAAAAGATAGATGTTATTGATTTGTTGTTCCTCAAATCCTACTAAAAAAGAAAGGGGGATATTATAATTATTTTTTATCCCTTATTCCTCAAATCTAGCCGAAATAAGGAGGGGTAGGCCTAACCGCCTATATATACTGTATAATTTGTTCTTAAAATTAATTGTATTGTGAAATGTTCTCGTGTATAACTACGACAAAATGGGCGCAGTATAATTTCTAACAAAATAACTGGAATTCAGTCACAAAATTAGTTTTATTTGTAAAATCTGGAACATGTTTTTAACGATTTGGGGGACTGAGAAAATGGTCAACGAAAAATGTGTTGCTTTAAAATGCTGGTTCGATAGCAATTTTCGGACTATGCATATAGGCTGTCAGCTCGCTAACGAGAATGACGACATCATAGTCAAGTTAATTGATTTAGGTGACCGGTGTAGGACGCCGGCCACAAGCCCTTTCGTGAGAAAAAAGTCCAATCCGTGACTTCACACATCTGCCACAGTGCCGACACTCTTTAAAATGCTGGTTCGATAGCAATTTTCGGACTATGCTGTAAATGTTAGATAATAGCCAAAAGGAAAATTTGCAGTTAAAAAGGAACCTGTTTAGTATAGTTTTTTGACGATGTGGGACATTACTTACGGCGGGTTGTTGTGGAGGTGAGGAGGGCGGGGGGGGGGGGGGGGGGTTTCTGTTGGCTGATCGCCAGTGATGATAAAAGTTGCCAATTGTTCTCTACTTGAAGTCTCAACAGAAGCTTCAGACAGTGGGCATAAAAAGGGTATAACATGTAACTTTTATAAATAGTCCAAATTTCAGTCGTACTTCAAAAAGCAGATCCACTCACAGACTAAGATGTTATTACATTTCTGCTGAAAGCCATCTATCTACTCTGCATAATATCACACCATCAGCCCGAGTTCCCCATCATGCACCTTCGGCGCTCTAAAACCTTTTGCATGGTGTGCCTTTACCACAGCCTGACACTGGCTGGCCGCAGGGGGCGCGCCGCCACCGCCCTTTAATGTTTGCATGCTGCTATACACTGCGACTACATACATGTACTCTACTAGTAGTGCGCACGCTGGAGATCCAATCCAGTGCTGAAACGTTACACATTATGATTACGACTTTGGAGTGTTCTGCTGGTAAACTCTGAACTTTAGGCACTAGCTAGCTAGCTCTCTCTCTCGTCAATTAATTGCGACATCTTTTGCAATTGGTAATCGTTAGCAGTGCCAGCTGGTTGTTCCCTTGCTCTATAGTTGTTCCAGTTTGCATAGGTAAGTCAGGTTGATTTTATGATTCAGTTGGTTTGTTTTTACTTTTGAAGTCTCTTTGGTAATTCAATTGCGTAGCGGAAGGAAAATCCTAATACAGTAGAGCAAAGTGCAACTACTCAGACTAGCCCAGGTTGCAGTGCATGCAACGGATATTGACGTCCTACCTAACCAGGGCTATTGGTGCAACATACGATAACAAGTACAGTAACTAACACTCAACTGACAGTAACACAGTAACACTTGACATTTAACACCAGTAACAAACACGCAAAAAGACTGAATTACCTCCTTGGGTTGCTTGTAGTTGTACGGTCCACCTTTGAATACTAATTTTGTATGATACCAGCTTTTTTACTGTTTTTTTTTTAGTGTTAGAATCAGAATACTGAATAGACCCCCATGTTCGGTACGGTGGACATATGATGATTGGGGGATATATTAATTATATGAGTTGCGGCCCATTAAAAGATCCATTGTATTTTATGTTGGGGGAAAGTGCCTAATCCGACTGCCACTTTAAGTTTATCTCCCTTAATTTAAGTCAAATTAAAATCTTTCGAGGCTTCCGTACTTGTCCAGAATGTTCGACATGACAGTGTAATGATAAAGGAACAGGTAACTTGAAGGTTGAGCACTAAAAAAATTTGTAATTTAGAAATCATCAAAATCCTGAAAATAGGCCATTTTCGGGTCGACAGTGCTCTTGAAAACGCTACTCGCTATTAATTTTTAGTTCTTTTCAGCATGAGTGCAAGGGAATTCCAGCCGATACGATGCAATTTCCACTTGAATTTTTTTGAAGGTCATTAATTACTATTAGTTTAGCATTTTAGCTACCAATTTCTCGACAGGAATATTTTTAAAAGGGGGAAAAAACATATCCGTTATAAAAATGATCTCAAAAATCCTGTAGAAAGGTGGCAGCTGGATACAACCTAGGAAACAGCAGCCAAACAGCAGGAAACAGCAGTACAGTGATCACCTTAAAGGGAGGTAACTGTTATTTCAAATATCAAGTTGTAAAAAAACAAGGGAAATTTACTGAGTAAATTTTTATTCAATTTTGGGGTAAACAAAGAAACCACAATAATGCGGTATGGAAGCTGACTTTACTCAGTCATACATTGTAGTTCTCTGAGCTTGTTGGCTTTGATTTAGACTTTGATTTTTGTCAGACTAGTTACTTTTAAACTGACAAGTATCATATTCCAATGCAAGACATCTAGGAACCTCAGAGTTAAACTCTAGCTGTTAAACTAACTTGTGATCCCAGAGGCTCTGTCAAGCTCAAAGAGGTACATTAATACTAGCTCAAGGTGATGCACATCAAGGCTATTGAAACCTCATACTACATGTAGATTTCCACAATCTGAGACTGAAGGGGTACGCCTTAAATCTACTCTTAAAGAAATGATACCTCAAAAGCTTATCCACAGCCTGGAGGTGATTCCAGCAATACCTCAAAAGCTTATCCACAGCCTGGAGGTGATTCCAGCAAGGCTGTCCACAGCCTTGAGGTCATGACCCACTAGGGTGTCCACAGCCTTGGGGTCATTACCCAATAGGGTGTCCACAGCCTTGGGGTCATGACCCAATAGGGTGTCCACAGCCTTGGGGTCATGACCCACTAGGGTGTCCACAGCCTTGAGGTCATGACCCACTAGGGTGTCCACAGCCTTGAGGTCATGACCCACTAGGGTGTCCACAGCCTTGAGGTCATTACCCAATAGGGTGTCCACAGCCTTGGGGTCGTGACCCACTAGGCTGTCTACTAGAGGTCATGACCTCAAGGCTGTCCACAGCCTGAAGGTACAGCCTGAAGTAGAGTACACCTCTGCTAATGAACAAGATTTAAACTTCCCTTTTGCAAAGTGGCATTTCCCCACTGACTATCAAGGAGCCCTCTTGGTGGCAATTCGTTCTTAACATCCAGAGTCATCAGGGTGTGAGTTTGAATCCCTGTCATGACACAATTATGCCCTTGAGTAGAACACTTAACTTTTGCTTAACTCTTGCACCCAGTGATAAATGGGTACCTGTGAGGGCAGAAATGGTTCAATTTTATTGAGTAAGCTTGATGTGCTACATCATGTAGTACAATGACATACTTGGTATCATAGATGTAGGCTGTATACTTTTCAGAGAGCTGAGATGGTTTAAGGAATGAGATAAATGGCCCAGTGACCAGTGGTAGTAATGTTTGAGGCACAATTATCATTTCTTTGGAATGCGCTTTTGAGTCTAAGACTAAGAGCTATTATTTTTAAAACACAGTGAACCTGAAGGCATAAACCTGTAAAGGCTTCCTTAGGCTCCAAACATGAATCAGCAACAACAGCAAGGTGGATTTCCACCTCAAGGTGGTTATCCACAAGGAGCACCTCAAGGTGGTTATCAACAAGGAGCGCCTCAAGGCTATCCACAACCTCAAGGAGGTGTACCTCAAGGCTATCCACAATCTCAAGGTGTACCTCAAGGCTACCCTCAACCTCAAGGTGGTGCACCTCAAGGATATCCACAGCCCCAGGGTGGAGCTCCAGGACAGGTACAGGTACATACATGTATATATCATCATTTTGTTTATCTCCCTTCATTGAAATGTTGGTACCATTTGCAAATTTCGGGCACAAAGTGTAAGATCCTTATTAATTTTAAAATCAAATGAAGGCTTTTTGTTGAGGTAGATTAAGATCATTGGTAAAAAATGTAGTCAATGATATTTTCCTTCACAGAGTCTGAGAAGTCTCATTGAGTAAAGATCGGTGTTTTTCTTTGTATAACAATTATTCCAAATTCATTACCAAATCTTCATAGCCTTCATATATTCCTTCTTGATCGTTTTTATTTTTGTTGAACGAATTAAAAAATGGTTCGTTGATATTTATTGCTACAGCCTGTGGCAGCTGCTACTGCACCACCAGGAGATAAGATGGATATGGTTGCAGGATACACCAACATGGGGGCCCCTCTTGCCCCACCACCATATGAACCAATGCAGGAACAACCACAACGTTCACAGTTACCAAAGTAAGTTCAGTCATTGTTCCTTGCTCTATGGTTCAGTACATTATTGGTGGCAAGTTGATGAAGTGCTACGCATTGTGCATGATTCATTTGACTTAGATTCGTACATGTAGTTAATAGGCCTGGCCTGGAATTTCAACTTTAAGAGTGCTTAGTCTGTTTTATTGTGAAATGCACTTTGGTTTTAAGTCAGTAACCCTCTTGCTGTCTGACCATTCAATACCATTCACTGTGGTTTTGAATGATAGATAAGCTATGCCAGCCTTGCAATATGATACCATGAGGGAATGCATGTACACAGTACACAGTTAGTTCTGTGCACAGTTGTGCCACCATACACAACTTTGGCAGTTGAATGGTTTCAAATGGTTGGTCAACTCACTTGAAAATGTTGCGAACAGTAGGAGGGTTAAAACATTAAAATACAAATGTAAATAAAAAATATGCATAACAACCATGTGTAAGCTACACAAAACCAAATAAACAAAAAGTCTACATTTAAGAAAACATTGTAAAAAGTAGCAAGAGGGATTTGAAATCATAAGGTCTATGGGAAACTTCCGAAGGGGCACCAAGGCCAAACAACGGCAGCCAATTTCACAAAACCTTATCCGACTGCTTAAGTCCACTCACGCAACATTTTATTGCATTTATAAGTGGCCCAACTTACACACTAAATGTTGCGCAAGTGGACTTATGCAGTTGGATAAAGTTTCGCGAAATTGGCTGCAGAACATGGATAATTTTATTTACAACGTACATGTTTTAATATTAAAAAAACAAAAAACATGCATTGCCTCATGTTAGTCTTTCCAAAAAACATATTCAGTAGGCCTTATACAGACAGTCGGGCCTCGAAATAACCGACAGCAATTGCCGTTGGTGCCTTGAAGATAACTGTTATTTCATAGCAGTATTTGTGTGCCCTTTATATTTAAGTGCTGCTTGTGCCCTTCATTATTATTTTGCATATATTATTTTGCATATAAAAAATTCAAAAATTCTCGCTTCAAATGACCTTTCCAATGAAATATGTAAATTGCACATAGCTTGTGCGCACTAATGGTAACTGGCATGACTGGTTGGCAAAATGAGAGAACATTGGCCATTTTAATAATAATAATAATAATAGTGGCTTCTTATATAGCGCTCATATCCGTCACTCAGTGACGCTCAAGGCGCTTCAACAGTCAATATTTTCCTGCAAGGTATATATGTGGAGCTACTTTTTGAATTTTGAGACCTATTTCTTTACATAGCACCATGTAATGGTTTACAAGGTGCTGTGGCGCAATATGCAGCCAATCAAACCAGGAACACCGGGGCAAACCCCTTCTCTTTTCGATAAGTGCACTGGGTTCTTTACGTGCATTACACAACACACGGGACCAACGGCTTTACGTCCCATCCGAAGGACGAAGCAATAATGGTTAAGTGTCTTGCTTAATAAGGACACAAGTGTCACGACCGGGACTCGAACCCACACTCTGCTGAACAGAAACACCAGAGCTTGAGTCCGGTGCTCTTATCCGCTCGGCCACGACACTAACCCGAGCAATCACAATACTTGTTGTGTTAAATGCATGTTTTGCTTTCATACATGTAGGTACCAGTGGTAAGCTGATGGTGGCATGACAAATGCCTTTGTGTGTCTCTATTGCATGTGCCAACCACTAGTGTCTGAACACATGCGTGAATACTTTTTAGCATATTTCATGGAAAAGGCCAATATTGAAATAAAAACTATCTTTCAGCAGTTATCTTAATGCAAACCTTAAAAAGCTATTGGCTTACCACTGGTACCTACATGTATGAAAGCAAAACATGCATTTAACACAAGTATTGTGATTGCTTGTGTGCATGTTATTTAGGTTCCGAATGCAGATAGACAAGAGAGAAATTTGTACACAGTTTATGTACATAAACTGTACATGGGGCCTAAATTTCTTTTTAAAAGCTTGTCTGTTTAAAATACTTAATTCTCACCCAACTCAGGGAGAAGTTTTGTAACTGACAAAACTCTTAGCTTTTTGCATAGTGCATTCCGGTCCTATTGATTTTCTTTGCTTGTCCTTAAAAAAGAGACCTCTCTATGATGCATATCAAATACCATCAAAGTGTTTGTTGTGGTCACTTTATGGTCTCATCTCAAAACCTTGCACATGGCTACTTGTATGATTTCACTCTTCCCTGATCTACAAACACATGATTTTTTATAAGTGACCGAGTGTCAATTTTCTGCTTGATGCGGACAGTTCATCAAAGCTCAAGCCAATCACATGTCGACCTGACTTGAGGATGGCTTCATGTATTTAACCTTGAACTGTGGGTTTTGGGTTTCAAGTCAATCAAACAGTTGTGGTAGATTAACATACACTACACCAACATGTACAGCATTAAACACCAAGGTTCCACTGTATGCCTGTGTGCAAGTTTTCTGTGTCGTTGGGATCCCTGAGTGGGTGATTTGTTTCCTTCACACATTAATTCAATGCAAGTCAGAACTTGAGGTTCCCAACATGCCCAATCCAATGCAAGTCAGAACTTGAGGTTCCCAACATGCCCAATCCAATGCAAGTCAGAACTTGAGATTCCTAACATGCCCAATCATTTTGAAATACAGTATGCACAAATCTTGCATCGTCATGTTCTTTTATATATACTCAGTACATGTATAACATACTATTGCAGACCTGTAGTTTCTCTTTTAATAAAGGTAATTGTGCATACAACTACAATAAAGCAGACATGGAATTTGAACCCTTTGAAAATTCAGTTTCATTTTGCAATAATGAAATCGGCCGTGCCTGCCATGCATGAATACCCCATTTATACGCCTGTGTACAAACATTGACCTATTTGATCAGTTGCAAACTTGTCTTATGGGGAGATTTTTTGGAAAGTGTTAAATTTGTTTTAAAAATGTAGTGCAAGCGTGGAATTTTAAATGTAATGTCAGTTCCCATATGTACAATGTACAGAGACCATGGCCTCTTTAGCCCTGGGCCCAATTTCATCGAGCTGTATAAGCAAATAATTTTGATTACAAATGTTGTGCTTAATAGTGTATAAGTAGAATGGTAAAAATTAGCAGGATACCAGTCAGAAATGGTGCATGAGACATGGTATTTTGGCTGATAACCTTATTCTTGTAGGCATAATTTTTTTAACGTGCTTCTAGTTTTTGTGCTTCAGCAGGTAATGTTTGTATCTGTCCAGCAGACATTCTGTTTATCTTTATGATTAGGTTTCAAGTTATACAGACATACGTACATGTACATGTACATCTTGGTAGTATAGACTGTGCAAGTCTCGCGCGTATCGGAGCGAGAAAAAAACGTCAAGCGAAGAACATATTTTTTTCTGAAATCAAATCATTGTTTTTAAATTAGATCTATGAAAAAATCTGACCAACAAAAATAATCATTACAATTTGTATAAAATGGGTTTTAGCTTTCATAATAAACACACAATTCATTAGTTAGTTTTTGTTGAAACAAACTAAAAACTCTGGGAAAAGGATGCTTATTTGATCTTAACTTTTTAGGAACCCCTTTTGTAAATCCACGCCTGAGTACGTGTAACCACTAAAAGCAGGTTTAAACGCAGACGCGCGATGATCGCACGGGCGTATAATTAACGCGTGACGCAGTTTGAAGAGGCAATGACACCTCGACAACCATAGACTGCAATGAAAAGGCTTAGCGTCTGACAATTACAGCGTCTGGTGATTATCATCGCGCGACCAAAACAAATTTTGGTGATCGGAGGTGGGCACAATTATAAATTTTTTGCAAGTAACCGGAAGCTGAGGTCAAGTTTATTTTACTTTGATACTTGTTATTACTTAGTATTACCGAGCACGCAATGCGCAGTGTACATGGAAAAGCATGGTTGCTTCGGAGTGCTTCTGCTGTAAGGTGGAAAGCAGCCATGCTTGCTTGGTTTGTTTACATTGTATACCCAATAGTCATGTGACTCAGTCGCCGATTGTGTCTATTGTTTGATATTTTGTGTTTGCCTTCTTCCTTATACAGCATGCCAACCGTGACTGTAGAGCAAGCTAGAGAGGCTTTAATAGGCCACGTTAATGAGAATTGCTGCTATGGCAAGAAGGCTGCCCAAGAGATGGTCTTCAATGATATCAGTCACTCCAGTGCTTTTCATGTAAGGCCAAATGGATACTGTGACTGAATAAAGTCATTTTTGACACTCAACCGCCCCCCCCCCCCAAAAAAAAAGAAGAAGAAATGAAATGAGTAAATAAATGAGCACAAATTTAAAAAGAATTGTCATTTACTACCCTTTTCTTTGCTCTATGCTACAGCACACATACATCGTACAAAATATCAGACACGCCTGGAATTTTATTGAGAGGGCAAGGCTATTTTTATTTTGCAAAAAGCAATTCCATTAGAAGATCATGAAGTCTATGTGGTTATTTTTGAATGGGCACCAAGGCCAAGACTACAGCCTTTGTGGTCACCATGTTATTCCAGGCCTGAAATGTGCATTGTTAGGGTCAATTGTGTTTAGTGTTTACATGTATAATGCCAAGTGTTACAATTTGTAGGCCTATTATCTACACCTTTATACATTGTACACAAGTTTTATGATTTTGGAAATTGTGTGATCAGAATTATTCACTCTTATAAGCTTAATGTAGAATCCCTTTGAAAGGAATAAAATATAAAAAATCTTCCAAACTACCACAGTATATGGTTCAAGTAATATTTAAAGGTTTCATTGTTTTAATTGATCGTTTTCTAAATTTCCTAATGCAGTACAAGTTGGAAACTTTCACAGAGAAGCGAACCACAGCTTGGTCTTCAGAACCTTTCAAAGGTAACTATTGACATTCCTCATTTAAATTCACTAGGTATTGATAAAAGAGAAGGCATAGAGAGGGCATTTCCAGGTAGAAGAACTGGTGTTTCTGAGCAGTGCAGGTGTTTCAATATGTGCCACATTCTCAGCCATGTTTGTTTTGAACTACCCATTGAAACACCAACCTGCAGCCGTTAATGTTACATTGGCCAATTAATCCCACAACCAAACAAGTCTGTCTTTCCATGGAGGCATCCTTCCCCTCAACAACAGTAATTTCCTTTGATGATTTACAAATTTAGGTTCCCAAGTCTTAACCTCCTGAAACTGTAGTCACAAAACATATTTTAGCTGTGAGGAATAATTGAAGGCCTTGATTGTTGTGTGCTACAATTCCAGGGATCCAGTGAACAGTGTCTTGACTTGAAGCCATGCTCAGAGATTGCTGTGTGCTATGATGAGATGATCCCTATAAGCAGTGCTTACTGACATTAATTGACCCTTGCATTGGTCTCCCATGGCAATGTAAAGTCAATATCATTGAGTATGTTCTAACTGTATTGTGCATTCAACCATGGAGGCCTCCATGATTCAACCATTATTCAATTGACATTTACTGCATAGTGTGTAAGTAATTGTCAACTGTAAATTTAAAGACTACAAAAATACTTGCACAGACAGATATTCATCTTGAAGGAACCATTGTAATAATTGACAAAACAGATCAGTGTCTAAAGGTCACCAGTATATCTGCATTAATTAGGTTTTTAATTTTTTTTTGTATTTCTTTTTCCCTTGGGAGGGGGGGGAATGTGTTGCACACAATTTTTTTTCTAAAATAACATTATTTTTTGAATGGATAATAGCCCAGGTGGCCTGTGGATAATGTTTCCATGAAACTTGGAAAGCACTGAGTATACCGTGCATGTACATTGATGTAAGGGTGAAATAAATGACTATTCAGATTCTAAATGTCTTTATCGTTGTGAAAATAATAGAAAGCCTTAGAAAAATGTTACAGTGCTCTTAATTTAGCAATCATACCTCATAAAGTGGGTTTACAAGTTCAAGGAATTGTCCTGACGTAATTCATTGTGATTAGTACAACCCCTAAACATTCAAATGAAACCAACATCACCCAATGGGAACAGGACGTCACAAAGCTTGGTATGACTACCAAAGGGTACCCAAATTTAAGCAATAGGTAACAGACAGTTGATGTCAATCACTGTATACATTTCTCACCAACTGCATGTTTATTATTTGAACCACATAAAACATCCTTGCATTAACACACAATTTTTACAACATGTTGGGCTACAAAAAGCCAAGAAACTTTAACAAATAAATCAATAGATTATCAGTGAAAGAGATGAGACCCTGTGTCATGACTGAAGTACTAGTTCATACCTATTGGTTGAATTTGGCTTCTGCCTGCAAACGAACATGTGATCAATTTGTAAATTAAGTTTCTGGTAACTAAGCACTGTCTGTATGACTATTGAAATAATGTAAAACCAAGGTGCATGTTTTTATGATGGAGTTTGTTGCCAGTGCGCTGTATGGATCCCTACGACCGACCGTGAAGGAATAAACTAACAAACAATGCTGATTTGCTCTCAAAGTGACTGCCTTTGTATAAGCTTGTCAATGGTTTTGAGTGCTGGAAGGGCATGTAGCATTTGTGTCAAAATACAGTTTGTTTATAAGTGCAATTCACACTTCATATCAAATTTTTACATGGTCACAGCAAACTACATGCATACATTTTGTATAACCCTAACAGTCAGCAACTGGCTGATGCACATTGGGTTTAACATTTAGCAAGATCAAAGGAAAACTAGAGGGGACCAGTTGCTCCATGGTTCTGATTCTTCTTTTTCCGGATACTATGATTGAGTGAATGTGTATAGATAGAACATGGGCCAACACATGGGAATGAAATGTGCAAAATACTTCACATTGAAGATAGACTATTCCAGGGGATGGGTTGAAAAGGCATGCTGGGAAATATGGTATCTAAGATGGAACACTCATGTGAACAGGTTTGGGTTCGATGGTTAAAGGAGGGGTTTGTTTTCAAGTGATAATTGTGAAGATGCAAGATATGTGCATGCCTACAATCTAATGTGATGTCATTGCAGGTTTATAGTGAGTTAATGAGGGTTAATACATGTATTGTTTGTGATTGCACAGGTCAAATGATTGATGGTCCTACTAATGGACCTGCCCCAGGGCCATGGGATCTGCAGTGTACCCCTCCTGCTAAATTTAAGAATCATAGAGCAGAGATTGAAGTGCCTCACACTGCTTCAGTCAAGGTATAGAATTAAATGATGTTTTACCATTGATATGCATGTGACATGATAGGAATTAAAAGGGAAGTGATAAAGCTTTGCAACCAAAAGACTCTGCAAGTCTCGCAGCTATTCAAACATCCGGGACCAAGTTGGTCCCAACCATATTGAGTTTTACCAGTTTTACGTAGTGCGTGTGATTCTTTTTCTTTAAATACTTTAGAGTATATGGCTATACAAATTATATCATATTCTTGGGAAAGTAAAAACAAAAAAGAAAACAAAATGTATGAAAGTAAAATAATTGTAACAAATCAACAGAGAAAACCTGAGAAAAAAATTGGCTTGACCTCGTTTCCTGTTACTTGTGAATAGTTCCGAATTTTGCCCAACTGATATTCTTGTTAACCTATATGTAATGGTCGCACAAATCCAGACTTGATTGGCAAACAGGGTTTCTAAACAATTAGCTTCTCCAATCCAAGTTTAATTTGTTTGAAGGATATTTTAAAGAAACTATAGTTGTATTAAATAAAATATATAAAAAAATCAATAATTTTGAACAAATGGGATTTAAAAAGATGATTTGATTTCATAGATAATAATGGTCTTCATTTGAGTTTGACTTGCACAGTCTTCTCGTACTTATGGATGACGTTTATTATTAATTGGTATGAATTTGTAGAGATTACTTTGAAATGTTACTGACCACTTGCTCAGTTTCTTAACACAATTGAATTTAATGCGGAGTGAGAGGGAAAAAATATGTTGTGAGTTTCTTGAAAGAAAAGTTTGCAAATAAAGTGCTTATGACTTTCTGTTAGCCAAACTTGTTGTATGGTTCTCTGTTGGCTACAAAAAGGTCTATCAATATTTCTTGGTGTGTTGTGTTCTGAGAATGGATTCATGAAGATGGCAATTTGTCTCTTTCCTCTTAGCCTTGCCATGACTGTGCTGGTATTGGACGCAAGCGCTGTCACAAGTGCCATGGAGATGGAAATGTAAGTCAAATAGTATACAAATATTGACTGCTTCGAGTGCTATGGTTAAAACTACGACTCCCGATGTGATCCCTGGAGCGTGCTATTTTCCCGAGGCGCAGCCGAGGGAAAATAGAACGCTCCGGGGATGCTCCGGGGATCACCGAGGGAGTCGTAGTTTTAACCATAGCACGAGTAAAAGCAGTCAATATTTGTTTTATAACACCCCAACAGACTATTTATCATCCTCGTACACGTAACGTTCGTACGCGCATTTCAGATACACAGATGCACAACTGATTGGGTTCGAGGTGGGTAAAAAAGACGTCGAGGTACTGCACGCCGTGTGATAGTCGTCGGACTATCACACGGCAAACGATGCACTATCACACGGCCGCCGTTTCTAGTAAAACTAAGACATATCATGTGACGCGCTCTAAACCAATGAAAAGGCAGAATATTTGTTAGGGGTGTTATAATGCTCATTATTATCCACCTTACTCTTCTCTTTTTATCATAATGGTTTATACAGGATTGGTAAGGATTACAAACATCGTTGTTTAATTTGAACCTGAAAGCTTTTGATTATGAAGTTAACACCAGAAAAAACATTTTTTTCTGTGAAGTATTTCCCTCTGAAATGAAGTCATACTTGAGAAAACTGGTTCTGATGAAACCTTTAGAAAAAACTGCAACAGCTGTTTTCGGTTGTTACAACCAAAATTAAGGACAGTGTGTTTACATGCTGGAAATTGTGCATGGTTTCACTATTTTCTCCTGACTCACACAGCGGATTAAGCCCACATTGACGGGTTTGTTATTTCAAGTATATGGTTGATCACACAAAACATGAACACTGTCTGCGACTATTTTGTCAGCTCTACCAGTCCTGTATAATACCTTTAATTCCCTCTAGCACTTTACTAGGATCCTTTCTCAATCCATCTAACAAAATCCAACACGATTTTTATGTCAACTCAACACCCAAAAGATTGGACCTTGCAATGTAAACCATAATCAGTTTACTGGTGCAGTTCTCAGTCAAAAAAATAAAACAAACATGGAATTAGACGGTGTGGAGCGGTGTGGTTTGGTTAATATCTTTGTAAATATCAGCACCGATCAGACTCTGCTTTTATAGTTGATTAAACTTTGCACTATAATACAGTGTAGATCTGCCAATGACCAAACAGTTTATTATGTGATTTATACTGCAGTATTTACCTTTGGATATACTGAATGCATTTGAGTTCGTTGTCACAGATTATAATCACCAGGTGAAATCTGGAGTGTTTCATTTTACGAGGCGATGCACGAACGAATTGCTTTCGATATTTGTTTTACATGTATATAACTCACACATAGATCCTTGTTATTTTATTTTTATTTTTACAATAAACACAAACTAGACAAAAAACTTGTCTGAACATTCTTTAAAAAAACCTTTTAAACAATGTGGATGACTCCATGTAGACACCAGCCTTGTCTGCCGTGTCATGACTTTGCCCTGCTTTGGAAAACAGGGCAGGGAACGATTATTTTGGGGATGATAGTTATCCAAATTGGACTCCAATAATAAATATTAGAGCGTCGTAGCAGTGTACATGGCAAAATAAAGGATGAACAATGATGCGTGTTACACAAATCAATCGGATCTCTGTGTGTGGCATATGAAATCATTCCTTTAGAATGTTATCATTGAGGATGAGGTCAAGTGTGTCTTTACATTGTAGAATCACAATCCTAGCTTGGTGAGCTATATTTGGGCTTCTGTCATCTTATCTTATTCCATATAATTGTGAGGCATTGCTAAACAGTAGGAATTGACCCCATTCACCTGACGTCATCATCACAATAATCTTGGTTGCGCTATTTTGGGACTGTCACTGTGTGACGTTGGTGCAAGGGATTATCAGCATCCATTATCAGCAATAAAGTAATTAGAGAATTATGTATGAATATATGACCGGTATAGAATTACACCAAAGGGGGCCGTGGCCTTGGTGCCCTTTCTAAATACCGCTATAAAGTTTAAGATTCACCATGAACTTGAAGGGACAGAGAAAGAACCATGTAGTAAAACACAATTTTAAAGCATTATTTTAACCAATGTATGTTTTTTTCTTTGAAAACATGAGCCACATTTTCTTGGATTAGTTTAATGAACATTTTGTGGAGTTTTAGCAGACAGTTTGAATGAGTCGTCCTTCAACCAACCTTTGATTTTAAACATTAGGAATTGAGTGTCAGATGAGCAGTTAATCAAGATCATTTTTGTACACCTTTGTTAAAATACTTCATATTGCAGCAATGCTTTACCAGATTCAAAGTGATAATAACACTCATAATCTAGATGATTTTACTGTACTCTAAAAAAAAAATGTGAACATTTTTTTAAAGTAGGGTTGTGCATGTTTCAGTTTTAGTTTAAATGTTTTGTCTCCAAAATGACAACAATATCTCAGGGTGTCTCGTCAATAAATATATTTTGATTAAGCAGGGTTTAGATATCAAAACCAAGGTATACAGGGCCATTCCAGTGGATTGGAAGGAAAGATAAAACAAGAATAAATATTTGACACATGTGTTTATCACTTCTCTTGAAAGCTTTTTAAAAAGATAAACCGGTGAGATCAAACATTCTAGCAATAGTTCTTTATGACGCATTCAATTCAATATTTGAATCTGTTTTGTAACGGTGAGGAAATTGGAGATAAGAAATGAATGAATTCCTTCAGCGGGATCATTAAAAAACAACACCAGCAGTACTTATGCAGTTTTGTTGCAAAAAGGTAAATAGTGGAATTGGCTGAGACTTTCACAGGTTAGTTTCTGTCCATGGAGATGCATTGGCAATCAGATACACCAAGGACTAAACCTTCAACAAGTAAAAATAAAACTTTTCATGAAACGCTATGTCAACAAATAATTTTCCCTTGAAGTTTTAATGTCCTTAGGGTATAGCCAGATTTAAACAATATCTTTGTACCAAAGTTTGATTGTTGTATACAAAACCATTTCTTACAAATCTTCAACAAGAGAAAATTGAATAAGTAATGGATAAAATTCCCTCAGCAGAATCGTAAAAAACACACAAGCTGTATATGCCGTGTTATTGCAAAAAGGTAAATAGTGAAATAGTCTTTCACTGGTAAGTTGGCAGGTCGCAGGTTCAAGTCCTGCTTTAGTCAATCTTTCTTTGTTCAACCCAAATTGATTTCAAATTTACACAGTCAGTTTCCCTTGTGGTTTAGTACTTTTCCATGCTTTGTAATTACAGACTCGTTGCCATCATTGTAATGGAAGCGGACATGTCCATAATCCTCATGCTGGTCCTGGTCACCATGATGATCATCACCATGGACACCATCAGCATGGTCACATGGAGTGCACCTGGTGCCATGGAGCTGGGCATCAGAAGTAAGTCCGTCATCAAAGTGTCTTAACTCTAAAGGATCTGCTTACCAATCATTACTGTATTGTGCATTTTAAATGGCTGATTTTAAAATCCTATCAAAGAGTGAAGATGCTGCAGCAAAGGGCCCACTTCCATGTAACTTATTACCCATCACAGGGCCCACTTTCTTCTAAAATAATTACTTGTCTCAAGTTGTTTTTTGAGTGACTTTGCATGTTCATATTTATTAAGTTCAATCGTGGCTTTGGAAATAAAAAGTTGTAATATGTATTTTTGCTAGACTTTTACGGTATTTCGAAGTGGTATGAGATTCATAATCCATGAGTATTCAGATTGAAACTTATTTTCAGGAATTACAATTCGTTTCTTTGTCTATATTCCTATTTTGTATCTACATGTAGTTAACAAAATCTCAACTGACAGTGTAAACAGTGGATGGTAACGAGTACTGCCTTGTACTGATGTTATTTCACTTTGGTTTGACCTTTATTAGATGTAATAATTGCCATGGCCACGGACAAGAGACATGCAGCACCTGTGCAGGAGTCGGTAATCTGAAGGTGTTTATTAAACTCACTGTAGAATGGTAAGTGTATATCCTATCATGACAATAGACCCCTCGCATTGGCCACCATCGCTGAAATCAAACAATAGAAACATGTACGCAACTCTCCGCCAATGATAGGTCTTCAATGACCTCAGTGATGGCATTGTTTGGGCTTGTGATGTCACATGCAAGGGGTCTATCAAGCCAGATTGATCGTTGGAGATAGATTGATAATAATAGGCCATCTGTAGGGGTCAGTCATAGTTAACAACATTGATCACAAGCGTACAAATTTACCGTACAATTTTTCAATACCCCTCCCTCCCCCCTAAAAGTCAGCAAAGAAATGTTTTGTTTTTTCACTCTATTCTACATAGAGATACTTTTATGTGAATTACATGCATACCCTGTTGATTACAAACACAGGTATAAGAAATATATAAAGAACGCATCTTAAACAGATATATAATACCCTAATTTCCTACATACAAGATGCTGCTTGTCTGACTTTTAAAAGTCCAAACAAATCAAACAAATCAAAGTACAAAAAGAGCCATGAAGCTGTTTTTATAGTTCAACATTTTTTCAGAAAACGAAAGTGCATAGCAGCCATTAACCTTCCCCTCCCCCCCCCCAGCATTCAGTTTGTATGCTTGTGAAACGGCCCCGTACCTAATAGTGTAGGAAACTTCAGTGTGCTGTACAGTAAATTTAAACGTAACTTACAAAACGTAACTTACAAAAATACAGAAAACTAATAAGTTAGGGAAGGAACTAAGTCACATAGCACAGTCAAGTTGATAATTAAAAGTAATTCCTGGATCCCAAACTGATTCTGAGGGTTGAATTAAAATGTCAAAGGAGGTAGTGGGATAATCACTGTGTTTGCTGTATGATGATAAGTGAAGGACTTCTATTTTACTGTCATTAACCAGTTCGCTTCGGAGGATACAGTTACACAAAACTCTTATGCAACACACAGCTACTTACAAACTGGCATTCAAGTTTCTGTGTGTGTTGGAGGTGGTCATGTCAACAGGCCATGTGTGTTGAGACACTGTTTAGTGGATTGCGTGTAGACAGGCAATAGACCGATCCATTAAGCCCCGCCTCCTTACGAGTTGACCAATCACAGCCGCGAAACCCGATCACCATTAGTGCAAAGATCACCAAACGGCTCAAATGGTGATCAGATTTAGCGGTTGTGATTGGTCAAAGAGAAATGGGCGTGGCTTAATGGATCGGTGTATTGTCCTACAGAGTCTATGGGGTCATGGGAAAAGGTTTTTTTCGGTTCCGTTTTTTCATCCCGGTCGCCAGCAAAATTGAGGGCGCTCCGAAGTTGTTCTGGTCAAAATAATTCGTCCGTCATGAAATTGTTTGCAAACATCCACTTCGAAGTGGAGTGGTTTAATATTTAATAAGAAGCTCTGCTTTTCAGACCATCTGGAATAAAGCCATACTCTTTTAGCTAGTAATGAGATGCACATACATGTATTGGTGAATGCATCAAGTGGACAGAATGATAGATTTATAGGGTTAATACTACTGCCTACTTTTGGTGTTTTCTTGAGAGAAGCTTTAAGATGTTGAATTTGATATTTGACTGACAACAATGTTTGTATGTTTAGGATCAACCACATGAGTGATAACATTGTTGAGAGGACCTCTCTGCCTGATGAGTTGATTAGAGGAGTGACTGGAGAGATAGCCTTCACTGAGGAGCAGCCTAGGGTAGGTTCTAGTCCCATCAATCTCTTGTCTTCCTTGGCTTCTAGGTCCTTATTGCATTGTATGATGTTGTTGTACACACATTAACTGGAAGTGATGTAATTTGTGACCCGCTCTGCAAAAATGGCCCTTATGTCGCAAAATTTACTTTTGGAGTTACACACATGGATGGAAAGGCCATACTCTAAGCTTTAATTTGGTGTATGATGGAACTCTGTAGCAATGTGCAATCTTGAGATAAACCCAGCTTTACATAATAAAATCCCCAATTTTTTTCCAAAATTACTTGAGTGACTTCAGGAGAAAAACCATGGTCAATGGGTATGTTCAGACGGCGTACTAAAGTTAGACCCGAACCGGTTTAACTTTACGAGCAGCGGGGGGCGGTCGTAAAAATAAAACTACCTTGCGTTCAGACAGCTCGAAGTTAAACCCGATACGGTTTATCTTCGGTTTTAAGAGGTCAAACAGCACTGTGACCCAACACAACAACATCCGGTTTATTCACAAAAGCACACGCATGGCCCTGTCTATACTGCCAGCGCTGGAAACATTCACATTTTGCAATCAGTTTTTTGTTTTGTTAACAGGAATTTTAATACAGAGCGGGTGTTAAATACCTCGCATTTTTAGATTGCGTTTTTTCCAATGTCCTGATGCCATCCGATCGTCCCGAAGTGTCGCTATTTTCGTTTCGTCCCCCCGTCCATTCTTTTTTTCCACAGGATATCGGCACTGCAAACACTGCAAAATGCGCAATAATTTCCTTGTTTGAACTCCTTATACACGACCATTTTGCATGATATTCTTCCTTGTATTTCTGCTGGCATTTCCACTTCTTCTTTGTGGTGATGACTTTCAACGTTTGTTTTTGTGGATCGATGTATGTACTGACTGCATGTATACAGATCACGTGCGTGAAGGTATTTCTGCCAGGCAGCCAATAACGAATTTTCCTATTGGTTGATGTGTAGGACATGGATATTATTGGCCAATAGGAAAATTCGTTATGAGCTAAATGTTTTAATAGGGATAGGGGGGATTGGCAATCGGGGAGATTTTAGACGTGCATGTGACGTGTTGGTATATTGATGTCTGGAGTTTGACGCATTTTTTGTGATCTGTAAAATTCTGGATAGGCTACTCCAATTTACCGTCCGATCACTACGTTTATTGACGTGTTGATTTTCAAGCAGGAACCAACTGACATGGCTGAAAATGTAGCGTTATTACAAATTTATACACGATCGTATTCAGAGAGATTTTTGTGAAAACGAACCTAAATTACAGGTGAGCAAGATGGAAATAACCCGAACGAAAGACCACGCTTTCTCTCATTTTGACTCGTGTTCGTTGAGGCGTACGCAAGACGTCTTTCAGGTCAACAGTCACCGTGGAGGACTTAAAACCGGATGTCATTCTGTCCACACGCCGTGTTAAAAGATAAACCCGAACCGGTTTAGACTTAGACCGCCCCGCTGGACGGTCTAAGTTTTGGGGTTTAGACCTGATCCGGTCTAACTTTTTTTGCGTTCAGACGCAACAGAGTTGAACCCGAACCGGTCTAAGTTGAGTTAGACCTACTTTAGACCAACTTTAGTACGGCGTGTGAACGACCCCAATGAACCATGAGATTGAAAATTTGATGTGGCAACAAACACTTTCCTGCTAAACTATTGGTCTGAAATTTTGACCAACTGTTGTTCATGACTCTTAAAATATTATATTAAAATACGACAATTTATGAAGCATGGGATTATATGTTTTTACCAATTTGCATAATGTATTAAATCTGAATTTTAATGTACAAATTTCTCCGTATTGAGCAGGTTAAAACTTAAAAGCTAACCTTTTCAAATATTAAAAACTCCAGGGTGACAAATTGTGTTGCTGTTATTATAAAGTATGTTCCATTTGACATGAACGAATATCATTCAAAATGTACATGTTCGGATTGTTAGGGGCTTTGTGTGATCATACGTTTATTTTTTGATGTTTTCATCAGTGCGCTCTGTTTGGAGCATGTGACAGGATATGTCCACGTCCTTAGTAACAAGCGCAGTTTGTTTATGGGGGAAACAATGACCTGCATAGCAATTGCATTTGACCCTTCACCTCTCTTGTGTCTAAATATAGAAAGAGTTAGTCATAAGCTTCAAGATGATACCAAATGTATAATAGGGGGGTTCGTGGAAGAGCATTGCCAGAGGTGAAAATATCGGCATTTTAGTATCATCGCACGGAATTGATCGTACCAAACCACTAAAAACATTATCATAAAACACAGGGTTTTTCATCTTTATTGATCAAAATCAACCTTCCTGGTTTAAAATTATGAAAGAGTAGACATCAAGGTTGGAAAATAGGGTAACAAAAAAAATCAATTTGTGAAAAAAAAATTCCCTACTCCAAAATGGAAAAGCTCATTACGTGATTTAGCCAGGCGCGACTTAAGGGCCTTTTTCGCAGAGCGGGTCACATTTAATGATAAAACAATCCATGTCAATATTTGATAAACTTGAGTTTAAAGTTGTTGCCTAGGAGTATGGACAATATAATTCAAATAGCAGTACCCCTGCTAGTTATAGGAATGTAGCTGGCTTCTCCTGAGCAAACTGCTCCTGAATGTCAAACATAGGTGTTCAATTCCTACCAAAGATGCCTTTGGATTTTTTTAGGAAGCACTTGGAAGGCACAAAGTATACAGTGCTTTATCATAAGTCGGTTAAACACTTCACAACAGAAATTTAAAAAAACGTGCCTTTGCTCAACATAATTGTTTGGGGTGCTTTTCAAATATTCTGGAATAATTTGTTTCTAAAAATATGGTTTTCACAAGGAAACTTTGACTTAACAAAGTAAAGACAGCAAACCTTCTTATTGGCTTTGAAAAAATATGGAATGTCTTCACCCTGAATCAGTCATGGTATGCTGGAAATTGGACCTGCTTCCCATATGCTCATATGCTTAATGTACATAAACATCCACCATTCTTCAGTTTGAAAATGTTTTGCGTAATAAGACATCATCCGGCGTCAAGTGGTTTAAGGGGGTTGAAAACTTATTTTTTGTGGGATACTTGTGATAAGGCATGTGGGATCCCTTGGATATATTTGTGATCGAGTACAAAAGCAGTTGTTAAATACCTTCCCCCTCCCCCACACACCCTACATTAACTGACCCCCGGTTTGTAGGGTCCTGCCATTGTTGCTCTCTTCCTTTTAAGAACACACTTACTTATTAACAATAACTTAAAAACAAAGGAAAGTAGCATATATAAGAATTAATTGACTCTTTCGCTTTTGATACTAACAAATCTTGTTATTGTGTTTGTCAGGTGTGGCCAATTAGTCACTTTCCTGATCAGACCATCAATCAAGCATCCAAGCAACTTGTTCAACAACACACCTCTGGATTCCCACTGGAACGCATTATTTCACAGGTAAAAACTTAGATACTCCAATTGTAACGTATCTCATCCTGACCCTCTTTAGTTTATGCCTTGTTTTATCTCTTCTACTGCAACTTAATTTTCCTGTTAGGAACTTTAGGTTGAAATAGCAATAGGCTTCTTTCTTTTTGATGTACATGTAGGTGACTGATAGTGATTCAACCCATGCATGTGGAAAATAGACTACTTGAAATATGCAAACACAATGCACAGACCATACTAGTACTTGGCAAATGGTGCATCAGTAAATGTATATTGAAGTGTATGGGATGCAATCGTGCTCTTAACCAATACCTACCTGACTGGTAACAGTACATAAACACTGTTTTTGCCCAAGCCCATTTACGGCATGTTGGTGCATTACAATAAACATTCATTATTTAGTATTATATACCTCATATATAGAATCCTCTAATCTGATTGGTTAAAAGTGGAGTCATTGAAATAGCTGGGCCCCCTTTTTCTATCAAGATGACGTCATAATTAACTGTGCCCGGGGCACAGCAATCGACTGTGCCCGCCAGTCGCAACATACTGCTGTATTTCATTGGTCGCTTGTGTACTTCTGTACGCGTTGTATACGTTCGTGTCACGGCGCGAACTGTGACCTTTCTTCGATATATAAAAGAAATATTGACTGCTTAATATTCGGGGCACAGTTAAAATTATAGGCCCAAGGTGATGTCCGCTTCGGGCATAGTCATGGTTTTGACATCACCTTGGGCCTATAATTTTAACTGTGCCCCGAATAGCAGTCAATATTTCTATACTGCCTTGCAAATAAACATACTCCAGCAAAATGTATACTGTTGAAAAATGCACATAATTTTCGTTAATGTTCACCTACTCTTATCACTAGTAATGAGAGTAGAACAAAAGACACTAACGCCTTGCTCATCTACAGGTTTTCCCATAGTTAGGCGCTAACAGCGTGAATGTGTTCTGCGGAGAAACTCTGTAGTTAGGCAGGTATGGGTTAAAGATTAATGGCCCAGTGCACTCTTGTTAATTCTCTAAGGCCGGCCAGAGAGTTAATGTGTTTAGATTAATTATATCTTTGTAACTTGAATTTGGTATTTGACTTTTCTACAGCGTCACAGTGTGCGTGTGATTCCTGTTGCCCAGGCCATGTACAAATGGAGCGACAAAGAAGGAACATTCTTTGTGTATGGCTTTGAACACAAGGTGCATGCTCCAGACTACCCCCAGCAATGCTGCTGTGGATGTACCATCCTCTAAACAGGAATACATTCCTTAAATCAGATTAGGTCAACTCCCTGGTGGGGGAAGTTCAAAGATCAAAGACAACCCTCTCAGTAAGGGAGTACCAAGTGTAAGGACTTCACTATGTGCCTGAAAACTCCAATTTATACAGTTTTTATATAACTTGAACCCCCATTACCCCCAACAACCCCAAAACACAAATGTGTTGCAGTCACTGTGTGGACATTCTTTTGTTCTGCACACTTAAGAAAAATCCTATTCTTCAGCACTGTAAAAAACACTGTGTGGACGTGTGTAAGTCCACATAGTGTTTCAAAACCCTACATTATGTGGACTTATTTTGTTCTTAGGTCCACACTTTGTATGTAGTATTAAAACACCCACGCAGACAAGCAAACAAATGTAAAGATATCCACTGAATATTATTTGAACAGTGATAAACAAAACATAACATGTTATTATACATGTAACAAAATGAGCTCTGCAAATGATCGAACACACCCATCAAAGAGGCAGATGGGTCCAGCCTTCCCACCTTTAACTTCAGTCATGTGGGTCACCAAGCATTACGGTCACAAGTTAGTATACAGCAATCCTTCACCGATCTTGAACTCTTGGTGGCAGCAGATATGCCTCCATTACTGCGGTGTACCTGGGTGGTACTGCGCTGCCTAGCGACTGGTATAAGGTTTGGGCTACACGGCGATCATTAGATCAGTCGTGGGTTATTGGACTTTTACTTTGCAAATCGCTTAAACCCGTCGCTAGGCAGCGCAGTACCACCCAGGTACCACCGCAATAATGGCGGTATCTGCTGCCACCAAGAGTTCAAGATCGGTGAAGGATTGCTGTATACTTTGAGCACCGAATGTTCAGTGAAATAGTAATGAGAATAAGAATGTGATTGTTTTATGTATAAAAGAAACCTTGTCAAGGTGTGATCTCTCTATTTTTTTTTTTAATTGAAAAAGTATAAATGAAATCTTGATTATGCCCGTAATAAATCTAGATTTTTCCAATTTTATTAAGTATTAATCTGAATTCTTGAATTGTTAAATCTCTTATTATATTTTTTACTTGTGTACCGGTATTACAGTATTGCATTTCTGCATCAAAAGATGAAAGTAATGACACATGTATTAACTGATAATTGGTATCAGTGGTAGGTTGGAGTCTGAGACAAAGAAATTATGTTTTTTTTGACAACTTGTAGATGACCCTTGACTATTTGTATTAAGAGTTGTCAATAGATAAGGACCAAGGTCACAATGATCAAAGGAGTGTGTCGTTTTCAGGCAATTCCTCTGAGAATCCTCTACAAAATTAATTTTGCTTGTAAATATGCTTTTTTATGCATGCCATCTAACTCATAATCTTTTAAGATTGTATTTTCATATTTTCTTTATAGTTTTTGATTGATACTTATGAGCTAGATTATAAATTGGAATTTTGTGATATAAATCGGATGTTGAAGCATCACATAGTCACAGAAGCTAATGGTAAATTCAATAATTTAAATATCATCCACTGCAGCCTGCCATCATGGTATCATAGCTTGGACAGTTACTGCTGTGCCACCATTTACAACCTGTCGAGTTAAATGTCAAGTTAAACAATTTAGAAACGTTTGGTCAAGTTGCTGGAAAATGATCTTGACTTTCCTAGTACATATGCCATCATCAGCACATTTCATCAGCACATTTCATCAGCACAGCTGCATAGTTGTTCACACACTCAATAAGTGTAGATAAGTTGTCTGAATATAAATATATTTTAAATCATTTGTTACCTCCAGTGGCGGCACCAGACCTGTTAATCTGGGGGGGCAAGAGGGGGGAAAACTTAAATTTAGGGGGGGCAAACAAAAATCTATAGTGTAATTTTGTACTGCAGAAAAGCATTGACTTAACACTTTGACGGACTTACACCATCTGGGACATTTACGTCAATATTAACTTCAATCCTGGGGTGTTTGTGTTTGGGTTCAGGATTCTCATCGCTAGATTCAGAATCAGATCTGTGCCTATCATCATGGGATGGAGGTTGTTTGGATTTCTTGCAAAACTTTCTAATATCCATTTTAACTAACTGTTTTACCAACGTGTTTAAGTGCAACAACTAGCAGTAGGCATAATACAGCACTCCACGTGAACATCAAGTTTATGTCGTGTGTACTGTATAAGCCTACAATTCACTCCAGAAATAAGATTTTGCACTGTGTGAATTTGACGTGTTGTGCGAACTGCGTTTACAATGGCTGCTTGCGGTTTTGGGCAGACAATGCATTTCTATTTGTAGCAAGTTTCCAAGCTTGTACAGATAAATAAATCCACATTTTATTAACATTGCCGGAGATGGAAAGTGTATTGGGCTTTTTTGATGGTGCCAGCTAATTATGATGGATGAAATTGAGTTTATTATTTACAGCGCAAACAACATTGTAACAAATTGGGTGCAATGGTTTGGGATTAAACTCAATTTCCGCCATCGGGGAAAAAACTGGGGGGAAAACTGGGGGAATTTCCCCCCTCGTAGCGCCGCCGCTGGTTACCTCTCTTATCATTCCCTCCACTGAGTATTCAAATTTCTCGCACACATTATTATATTGTTATCTTGAAAGAAAATGTTTATATCTTGTAACTCTTGCAGGTACAATCATGTGTTGGAAAGTAGTGTTGGCTATGAGAAGAGCCATTGGGTTCGTTCTCAAATACTCCACTAGCTTCCTGTACTTAATGTTAAAGATCTTGCGATAAACTATAGGATGTTATGATTTTTTTAAACTATAGGAATGCTTCTAGAAAACTGACAATTATTTTAGAACAACTCATTAAGATGTACACATCTTAATAATTGATTTCATATGAATTGGTACCTAACATGTTGTGTAAACATTATATTTGATTATACTCCAATGCCTTGATATAAACTGTTTTGATGTTATGATCCATTGCTGATATTATATACTTTAGCAGTTGAACAAGTTGTCAAGTGTTGTCAAGTGTTCTACCATTGCTGTGATAAATTGACATTAATGAAAATTGAAAAGGACAACCATCTATGGATCCATTTTTAATACAGGATAATAATTATACTGGGAATGGTAAAAAGTGAATTCCCCAGATTCCTGTTGGAGCTTTTTAATTAGTTTTAGCAATAGGAATAAATGTTTGGATTTAAAAGTTAAATAAGAGTTGAAATTTTTCAAGGTGGAAGGATAATACTGTATGAATTTAGTGACACCATGTGGGGTGTAAAAATCTCTTTGTAGTATAAAAATGCCAAGATATATACATCAATGCATGAAAAATTGTTACAAATTAGAAGACATATATTTTTATCAGTACTTTCTTTTTATTAAAGTAAAATAGCCAATGGAAAAACAACAGAGTAGAGAAGTCTTTATTTGTCATTGATTAGATTTCTCCAATTATATAATCAACAAAATGTGAAGAATTGGCTTCATCGTCGTCTTCTGACATAAGTGTGTTTGTTGAAAAGTATGAATGGTTCATACAGATGACTGCTTTCATCTAATTAAAAAAACTTCCATCTAATTAAAAAAACTTCCATGGTTTTTAATGTCACAGTGCAGATAGGACCAGTTATCAGAAAAATTGTAATGTTGATCCTACTTACAAATGCAACAAATGCGCAGATGTGATTTTACCAACTTTTGAAACAACCTTACTCAAATAATTTATTTATTTAATAAAAAGCTAGCCATAAATTTTGGGGCACTGTTCATCCACAATCATCTTAGGTACAAGTGAACACTTGTGAGAGCAAATATCATCTGTATCTCTTTTACTGATGGTTACCAATCAAGGTGGTTACACGTACAAGACTACAAAGTTTTACAAAGAATAACTTGGGGTTTAAATGAATTTAATTCATGTAACAATTATCCTTAAACTGATGTGATCAGCACTGCTTACTCATTGCTTTCCTAATCCTTTACTCTGATGTGATTCTATAGCTGATATCTTAAGCACTAGACCACCAAGATGTCCGATTCCTCACTAAGGGATCTTGGGTTCGAATCTCACCCTAGTAGCGAATGAAAATTGTTACCAAAGGACTCGGAAAGAATTTTTACAGTGCGTATCACACAAGGATGTAAGGGTAAAATCAAACTACCGGTTGATTGTTTTATGAAGCAGCAGCTCTGGATACTTCTATATCGAAGCACTTTTCAATTTAGTTCTCAAAATAGTTACAAATGAAGTTCAATCTAAATGATAGATTGAGTGTGAAACACCACATGGCATCACAATGGTTTCCATATAACAAGAATCTACAATAAGTACAGATAATTAGGTGTTCGAAGCATAGCTTGGAACACCTCTTGTTAAAGTTAAATATTGTCCCTTTCTTATACAAAAAACTGAAGATGTGTTTAGTAACAATCAAATTACAGTGACATAGATGTACAACCCACCAGAGGGGGGGGGGGGGGGACAGGGTCAACTGCCCCTTTAAATTTGGTCAACAACAGTGGGGGAAAATCGGGCACAGCAAGAAGAAATGGCCCAGGGAAAGCAAAGAAGACTTTTTAACTGGTGTTAGAAGTTGGTACTTGTGTTTTTATCTATGTACAATTTTGGGCAAGTTGACCCCCTGCTCCCTTGACCAAAGAGTCCTCTTATGCCCCCATGTTCAGTGAAAACAAAATCCTTGCGACATTCACTATCAATCTAGATAGGTATACTTTGTATTTATTGAATATTTGATAACATAAACTACGTGTATGTTCTTTTCAAGAAACTTGTTAGTATGAATTAATCAACATGTTTTGGGGATAACTTAAAACAGTGTGCCAACCATTTCAGGACATAAGTACGTTTTGCTACCCATTTATAGTACATTTGTGGTAATTTTCATCACAATGTAAAAAAGAAGAAGAGAGGTGTCAAAGATTGGCAAGTTTGTTGGATGAGGGCTTCATCATTTCAGGTAAGAGCTGATAAAGGTTGATACTAGGCCTATAGACCCCTTGCACAGCGCGCAGTGCACGCATACGCACATTTTGGGAGTCAAACTGTACACTGTAACACAAGAATTATAAAGTTGACTCCCAAAATGGAAGGGCACACATCATGTGCGGAGGTGCGTTCCGCATTGTGCGAAGGGCCTATAGCTGATACTCTGCCTTGTTACATGACTAAGATGAATCAACACCTTACAGCTGTGAAGAGGTTCACTCTGTCGTGGCACTAATAACGAAGGTACCCAGACATTGAGATTCTTATTAATATGAGAGTCAAGTTTCAAACTACTTAATGGGATGCCTTTAAAACTGCAAAGACTTATGAACCACTTTGAGACATTTGCAAGGTTTGAATAACAGGGGTTCTATTTGTGTTTGTCATCAGAGTCTACTGGGAACTCTAGTATTTCAGAGCTTTGAAAGCTTTATGCAAAAATAGATTAAACAAAAAAGTATAACTCTATGTGGGCAAAGTATCGCAAAACAAATGGCTCTCTTGAAACCTTAAAAATAAAACTTAACTTCATATATACAATATAGTTACTTAAACGTTAATCCATTAAAATATTGCAAATATATATCTGTGTTCTAAGTACACAATGCGGTATTTGGGAAGTTTTTTGATAAAGGAAACTCCACGAGCATGAGCTTGCAAACTGCATTTTTTGGAAGTCCATTATGGAAGAGGGGGGGAGGGGAAATAAACATTAGAATGCCTCACTGAGTGCAGCAGTTTATGCTTCAGGCTACTCACTTTCAAAACATGCACAATGTATTATACATTTCTTGTGTACTTTGGCTGTAATGTACACAATTATATGTGCATTGTATGTACAACACATTTTTTTAAAACATAAAGAATCTTGCACTAGATGTAAGCTAGGGGATGTAAAAAAAAAAAAACTTAGTCCAAACAATGGGAGAACAAAGAGAAGTCCTCTATTTACTGGGTCCACAAACATATCTGGGTGCACATCGAGGACTTCAATGCAAAACCAATGGGGAAGTCTTTACAAAAAGTCAAACAATGGGAAAACAAAGAGAACACTGAGTGTCTGAGTGATCCAAATAAGTTACCACTGGCTTGTGTCTTATCAACTGCACATCAATCTTTACATGTGCAGAACAAAATCAGATTAAAGTTCCACACTTAAAAAATAATTAAATATCAATTTAAAAAAAATAAAAAAACGTATGTCCCTTAACTTCAAGCAATATCGGTGTGTACCTTTAGATCCTGATATGATCACTTTCTACTTGGTAACTTAGTATTTAAATAATCCCTTCCACTTTCAGTAAGAACTCTATGGACACTTTAAACAATGTTGTGATGGTATTTTGTTTCTTAAGACGGCTTTTAGTTCAGGGTTTGCAATGTGATGCCACATGTAGTTGGGATTCTTCAGTTCTCGTTGGAAGTCTGTTACAGCAAGTAGGTTGAGGCATACACCATCCGCTGAACCGTGGGGACGACCCATATGTTCAATACACAACAAACCACGTAGGAAACAACCAGTACTGATAGTGAAGATCTCCTAGATTTAAGATAAAGCGAACAATACAAATACAATAAACAAATAAGTCAATCACCCCCCATTAATACTGCCACATGAATGAAAACATGCAGAAAGTCAACAGAATTAGACTGGACTATACTGCAAACCCTGTCAACATGGTCAAGCTAATTTGTGTCTTGTTTTTGATGGAGCCACACATTGCAATCCTGACCAAAAATGGATGAATGTTCACCTTTTTCAATAAATCAATGTACAGCCCTAAAACATGGTTAATGACCATGACAATCACTAGATTCCAAGGTCCAATATGGACTTCATGCATTGACGTCATCATGCTACCATCTTACAGATAAACAATGATGATACAATGGGAAACACACAGCTATGAGCGCATGGGCCGTTGGGCAACCTTCTTTTGACCTCTAGCCGAGGGCGCCCTACTCAAATGATTTTACATATGTATGTGCATAAGTCTATTGAAAGATGAATTGGGGAGCCCAACAGGATGGTTGTTTTCTAAAGTTTTGCTTCATTGCGCTATATAAACGGAATTAAACTTGTTAAAACTAACAAAACAAGGGTGCTATTTGACAAAAGTAAGAAATCCTTATTTTCTTTTTCAAATGAACCTTAGTTCCCGTAAGAAGATAAACACAGTAAAGTACAGCTTTGGTCTCACTACCAAGGTTTCTGTGTCAAGTCTCTCTTCATGGAAAAGAGAGATTTAACATTTAAATACGGACATATGGAAATCACAGGTCAGTTAAAATTTACGTTTCATTTCTAACCTTGTCAATTGTACGTAGTGCTTCTTCTGCAATGGATGTTCCTTTCACTATCGGGAAATGTGGTTTGTCTTCCATGCACAGCAAGATGTAAAACTCAGCTCTGATCAGGAAGAAACAAATAGACCAGTTAATAATAATAACTAGTTCTTATATAGCGCATTTTACAATAACATATCAACTCGCTTTACATTAGTGCCCTGGTCATTGGGCCAATAACATTCCTTTAATCTTTCTCAGCTCCCTGGGGAGTATACAGCCCGAGCTGCCATGGCACTCCGAAGCTTTTTCATTCACGATATCAACCTCTACCCTCCCAGGTATCCATATATACCCCTGGGTGAAGAAAAGCAATTATAGTAAAGCATCTTGCTTAAGGAAACAAGTTTCCTGACCGGGATTCGAACCCACTCCGATGACTTAACCACCAGAATTTGAATTTGATGCTCTAAACCGCTCGGCCATGACACCCTAAGTTAAGCTTGTCAATCCAAAACTTTAAAGGCTGCAAGAAACCACAAATTACACGAATGCAACTCAAAGTCTGCCCAACCCATGTTACAGTTCTTCACTGTTTCTTTTCTGGAGAAAACCCACTATAAATAAATAAAAAACGCAAGAGTCTTACGTAGCGCACGTATCTACTAATTAGGTACTCGTTAGGTACTCAAGGCACTGGAACAAAGAGAAACAAGCAGGTGAGGGATTTGTTAAGAAGGAATGATTAAGTGAACCATCAAAGCACCCACTAGGGAAGCGTGGTGGCGCAACCTGCTGCCAAACCATACCAGAAACACCTGGGCAAGCCCCTTCTCTTTCATGATAAGTGTACTGGGTTAACGTGCAGGACCTACAATGTATGGCTTTACACACTATCCAAAGGATGAAGCAAATACTCAAGGACACACACATGCCACGACCGGGATTCCAACCCACATTCTGCTGCCAACAACACCAGAACTTGAGTACGGTGAACTAGACCGCTCGGCCATAATGCTCCACACTTAAAAGTTGATCATATTTTTGTCAAACAATCAATCATACACAAACACACAAACAAAAACAGAAAAGATATTTATATGACGTATATAAGTGTAGTCTAACTTACTGAACACGCTTGACAAGCATAGCCCGTATACACATATGCTTATGTGAGTTATGTATGGGCAAGATTGCTGCATGTCTATGCAAATCATCTCTCTGTAGGTAGGTTAATGCAGACTGGATCAAGAGGATTATATCATGTGCTCTGAATAAAACAACAATAATAACAAACCATTGTTAAACATTCATCCCTTATTGAATACACACACATTTCAGCTCCTGGTCATCCTGGCGGCTGTAGAGCATCAAAGATGTGCAAAAATAGCAGTAAAACTATAAGAATAACTAGTGAATCAACCTGTTACATTCATCCATGTACACATGTATATCCAATACCCACTAAGGTGACAGAGCATTTGCTGTGCCTGCAAAACCCTCAAGAGCAGACTCCCTTTGAATATCCAAGACCCACCCTCAATCAACTCATTCAAGAATCAGTTGAATACACTATTATTCAAAATAAAACAGTTGAGAACACTATGAATATTGCCGTTGAAAGCACAGTTTAAATGTTATGTAGTAATGTCATTATGATTGGATTTATAACATGGTTTGTGACTGGGTCAAAATGCATACTCTTATAACACCAGCATTAACATCAACCTAATGTGACTAGTCTGCTTGGTCGTATATCTTATCGTATTTCTTGTTGTTTTACTGCTTGTTTGTAAAAATTTATTAATTCAGCCTGTGGCTGCGAACACATTTTTAATTTGACTAAACAATTGCAAGTTATACCAAAGCCAAAAATACACTCCTCTACTTGCTTCAAGCCGAGGAGTAAACCACTACCGAACAACAGAGCCTGTTGTTCCCTCTGCAGCTTGGTATCAGTTGACAGAGTCTCTGACTCACACTCAGGATTCACCTTGGTACCTCTATGTGCTTTTACATTAAGTGGTATCTCGAAACTTTTAAGTTTCTCAGTCATAAGTTCATACTAAGGTATGCTGTCGATGTGATGTGATGACGAGGTAAACAGCAAATGCACAAATTAATGTTCTTGCTTAACCTTATCTATATGTGTAGGTAGGATGCAACCATAAAGTGTTCTGTGGATGGGACACTCTTACCTTAGTCTGATGCCGACTTGGTTTTTGATGTCTTGAACACTAAACCATCTTGCCTGTAAGGATTCTTTATCTGCCTCATTCAGCGTCTTTAATCTTCCACCTTTAACCAAAACAGTGGACAGGAAAACAGAAGTCAACTTTAAGATTAAGGTGCAATCTACATTACTTGATTTGTCTTATGTCTTTAAGATAATGGGATCTTATTCTTCCTCTACAGTAATCCGTCTTCAACCATCGAATTCAAGTTCTGGTGGTTAGGTCAATCGGGGTGTAGGTTCGAATCCTGGTCATGAAACTTGTGTCCTTGAGCAAGATGCTTTACTATAATTGCTTCTCTTCACCCAGGGGTATAAATGGGTACCTGCGAGGGTAGAGGTTAATATTGTGTATGAAAAAGCTTCTGAGCCCCACGGCAGCTCGGGCTGTATACTCCCCAGGGAGCTGAGAAAGATTAAAGGAATGTTATTGACCCGATGACCAGGACACTAATGTAAAGCGCATTGATACGTTATTGTAAAATGCGCAATATAAGAACTAGTTATTATTATTATGTATGACTTTGAAGCACTGTTAAATCATTGCTTTCAGAGTCCTACAAAAAGACACAGGTACCCCTCGGATTGGAAATATTTATTTCTGCAGGAATCAGACAAAGCCAAGAATACAGTGCTTTATACTAATCAGTTGAGGCAATTCATTAAGCCCTGCCCACCATAGAGATTATCTATCAACAATGTCAAGAGGTATTACATGACACATACATGTCATGTACATGTACATGTACATGTACATGTACATCTTGCTCTCTTTCCCACTCGGCAATCCAAATGACAGAAACTCGTTCACAAAATTTGTGAACGAGTTTCTATAATGGAAAATGCAATTGATGCATAAGATCTCAAAGTCTCAGTCTTGGACTATAAGGACTCAGTCTTGGACCATCAGGTCTGGGTCTTGGTCTTGAACAATCAGAGCCCACTTCGTAGAGCTGTTGAAGCAGAAAATACTGCTTAAAAATTTCCTACTAAGCAAAAATTGAGCAGGATACCAGTCACAAATGGTACATTGTGAAATGGCATTTTGGTCGGTTTATTATGCTATGCATAATTTTGTTGTCCCTTGCTACTTTTTGTGCTTAAGCAGCTCTATGAAATTAAGCCCAGGTCTCAATCTTGTACACAAATTTCGGTCTTGGTCATGGACCATCAGGTCATGATCTTGGTTATGGACCATCAGGTCATGATCTTGGTCGTGGACCATCAAGTCATGATCTTGGTCGTGGACCACTAGGTCATGGTCTTAGTCATGGACCATCATGTCTCACTCTTGGTCCTGGACTATCATGTCTCGGTCGCAGTCTGAGGTTTTACACATTACCGACATACCTGTTATATGACCAATGAATGTAAATCTGATCCAATATCCAAATAGGTGATTACTTTCTACTAATACCACTGTAGATGGTTCAAACATCAGCCCTGTTTCTTCAACAACTTCCCTCTTGACAGCTTCCTACAGGAAACAAAACATCAACAAAAAGCATCATGTTTTAACTTTTGTTTGAAATAGGTTTGAATTACAATTACCATGCATTCCCAGGGCTTCCTAGTAAAAATAAGACATATCATGTGACGGCAGAATATTATTATGATCTTTATCTCAACTGCAATAACGTCATGAGTAAAAATAGAACCAAGCTGTTGTATAGGGATCTACACCAATCAGAGACTTTGTTTCATTTTATATAACATTGGTTAATCTGAATATTTTCCCATTAGTGTAAAAGGGAAAGTAGAATACATTCATCAAGACTGCACACTCATTTCCTTGGGAATATAAATCTTATGTGTCAATACAGGCCACCTGGAAGTTCAGGTTCAAATCGGCATTGCAGTAATTCGTCTCTTGTACCACGAAGTGACCTATCTCGGCAGCAGTAAAAAAAACCCACATGTTTGAAGAAAATCAAGATTGAAGTTGCACAACTTTTCAAACTGCTGTTTCGGGGTCTGCCTACTATTTTTATTTTATTTTTTTAAGACAAAAATAAAGCCGACTACTTTATTCATACAGAACTGTCATTGTGTTTTAATCTCTGCAACTATTTTAATTAATAATTAGTTCCTTAAGTTTTGCCCACAGAGCGCTGTATACAAACCAATGCATACAGAGACCTACCTAGCCTTTTGTCAAGGCCTTCGTGGCTTGGAGCCGCGATCCCAAGCGACTGAAATGGGAGACCACGCACGCGAGTGGCGAAGCCACGAGGGCCTTTTCCAACTTGTTTGCGGTTTCTAATGTGTTTCTTTATAATCTCGACTTTTGCAACCCGAAACGGTAGCAAAAGTCCAAACCAATCAGAAGTGCATAACGCGCGTTTCATACTTCATGAATAATTCATTTAAAAAAACGCAAACAAGTTGGAAAAGGCCCTCGGCTCGCGCGCGTTGGTCTCCCGTTCAAGTCGCTCCACTGTTTACAAAGCTGTCCAAGCCACGATGGCCTTGACAAAAGGCTAAGACCTACCGAGATATGTTACTTTTAAAAAATACTCTGTTTCCAGATAGGTCACTTTGTGAAACACAAATCTCACACTTGCACCTGAACTACTCGCGCTGTAGCACTTTGAATATCATTGGTAAAGTGGCTTATCTAGATAGGTCACTTTGTGAAAATATAAAATGGCAAATCTAGTGATCTTTTGTTTTTACTTATTAGTGTAATTACGAAACTATTACGTATTAGGTACTGAAACTTGCTGGAACAGTAATGAGTATATTTTATAGAAAAAATATTAGCAAAAACTTGTGATTTTTGTCAGATACGTCAGTTGTACTAGCGACGAATTGTATAACTTTTTCCAAAGCAATTTACCTGAAACCAGGGTAATTATAACCTCATACTCATGGAGGTGGAAAAGACCAACAGTGGTCATGTTCCCAATGGAGTACATCACTATGTTCCCCTGAGCATGATGCGTCTTTGTAGAACATCATGTGATTGGTTCTCGACCAATAAAAAGTAACAAGTGATGGGTTCTCGACCAATGAAAAGTAACAATCCATTACCATGGTATAACAAACAAAGCTGTGCTCATTCAAAAGGTGCCTGTATTTAATTTTTTCCCTTAATAAAAAAATTGAAACTAAATGTTGTGGGGAATGGGGGCTAGTTTTTATTAATCTACAGTCCAGTGCACATACACAAACTCTGCGCATACATGTACTTTGTACATACTTTGTGTTGTAGTTTGTACTTATAAGCAGATAATATGGCTTTGTGGTCTGGATTTCCTCTTTCATGTTATTTTTGATGCCCAGTTTGATTTGAAAGTTGACTTTCAATTGGACTCTTGTTATATACTTTCCAATTGATTGTAATGTAATTCAGTCTGATGATTGTAATGTAATTCAGTCTGATGATTGTAATGTAATTCAGTCTGATGATTGTAATGTAATTCAGTCTGATGATTGTAATGTAATTCAGTCTGATGATTGTAATGTAATTCAGTCTGATGATTGTAATGTAATTCAGTCTGATGATTGTAATGTAATTCAGTCTGATGATTGTAATGTAATTCAGTCTGATGATTGTAATGTAATTCAGTCTGATGATTGTAATGTAATTCAGTCTGATGATTGTAATGTAATTCAGTCTGATGATTGTAATGTAATTCAGTCTGATGATTGTAATGTAATTCAGTCTGATGATTGTAATGTAATTCAGTCTGATGATTGTAATGTAATTCAGTCTGATGATTGTAATGTAATTCAGTCTGATGATTGTAATGTAATTCAGTCTGATGATTGTAATGTAATTCAGTCTGATGATTGTAATGTAATTCAGTCTGATGATTGTAATGTAATTCAGTCTGATGATTGTAATGTAATTCAGTCTGATGATTGTAATGTAATTCAGTCTGATGATTGTAATGTAATTCAGTCTGATGATTGTAATGTAATTCAGTCTGATGATTGTAATGTAATTCAGTCTGATGATTGTAATGTAATTCAGTCTGATGATTGTAATGTAATTCAGTCTGATGATTGTAATGTAATTCAGTCTGATGATTGTAATGTAATTCAGTCTGATGATTGTAATGTAATTCAGTCTGATGATTGTAATGTAATTCAGTCTGATGATTGTAATGTAATTCAGTCTGATGATTGTAATGTAATTCAGTCTGATGATTGTAATGTAATTCAGTCTGATGATTGTAATGTAATTCAGTCTGATGATTGTAATGTAATTCAGTCTGATGATTGTAATGTAATTCAGTCTGATGATTGTAATGTAATTCAGTCTGATGATTGTAATGTAATTCAGTCTGATGATTGTAATGTAATTCAGTCTGATGATTGTAATGTAATTCAGTCTGATGATTGTAATGTAATTCAGTCTGATGATTGTAATGTAATTCAGTCTGATTATTGTAATGTAATTCAGTCTGATTATTGTAATGTAATTCAGTCTGATTATTGTAATGTAATTCAGTCTGATGATTGTAATGTAATTCAGTCTGATGATTGTAATGTAATTCAGTCTGATGATTGTAATGTAATTCAGTCTGATGATTGTAATGTAATTCAGTCTGATGATTGTAATGTAATTCAGTCTGATGATTGTAATGTAATTCAGTCTGATGATTGTAATGTAATTCAGTCTGATGATTGTAATGTAATTCAGTCTGATGATTGTAATGTAATTCAGTCTGATGATTGTAATGTAATTCAGTCTGATGATTGTAATGTAATTCAGTCTGATGATTGTAATGTAATTCAGTCTGATGATTGTAATGTAATTCAGTCTGATGATTGTAATGTAATTCAGTCTGATGATTGTAATGTAATTCAGTCTGATGATTGTAATGTAATTCAGTCTGATGATTGTAATGTAATTCAGTCTGATGATTGTAATGTAATTCAGTCTGATGATTGTAATGTAATTCAGTCTGATGATTGTAATGTAATTCAGTCTGATGATTGTAATGTAATTCAGTCTGATGATTGTAATGTAATTCAGTCTGATGATTGTAATGTAATTCAGTCTGATGATTGTAATGTAATTCAGTCTGATGATTGTAATGTAATTCAGTCTGATGATTGTAATGTAATTCAGTCTGATGATTGTAATGTAATTCAGTCTGATGATTGTAATGTAATTCAGTCTGATGATTGTAATGTAATTCAGTCTGATGATTGTAATGTAATTCAGTCTGATGATTGTAATGTAATTCAGTCTGATGATTGTAATGTAATTCAGTCTGATGATTGTAATGTAATTCAGTCTGATGATTGTAATGTAATTCAGTCTGATGATTGTAATGTAATTCAGTCTGATGATTGTAATGTAATTCAGTCTGATGATTGTAATGTAATTCAGTCTGATGATTGTAATGTAATTCAGTCTGATGATTGTAATGTAATTCAGTCTGATGATTGTAATGTAATTCAGTCTGATGATTGTAATGTAATTCAGTCTGATGATTGTAATGTAATTCAGTCTGATGATTGTAATGTAATTCAGTCTGATGATTGTAATGTAATTCAGTCTGATGATTGTAATGTAATTCAGTCTGATGATTGTAATGTAATTCAGTCTGATGATTGTAATGTAATTCAGTCTGATGATTGTAATGTAATTCAGTCTGATGATTGTAATGTAATTCAGTCTGATGATTGTAATGTAATTCAGTCTGATGATTGTAATGTAATTCAGTCTGATGATTGTAATGTAATTCAGTCTGATGATTGTAATGTAATTCAGTCTGATGATTGTAATGTAATTCAGTCTGATGATTGTAATGTAATTCAGTCTGATGATTGTAATGTAATTCAGTCTGATGATTGTAATGTAATTCAGTCTGATGATTGTAATGTAATTCAGTCTGATGATTGTAATGTAATTCAGTCTGATGATTGTAATGTAATTCAGTCTGATGATTGTAATGTAATTCAGTCTGATGATTGTAATGTAATTCAGTCTGATGATTGTAATGTAATTCAGTCTGATGATTGTAATGTAATTCAGTCTGATGATTGTAATGTAATTCAGTCTGATGATTGTAATGTAATTCAGTCTGATGATTGTAATGTAATTCAGTCTGATGATTGTAATGTAATTCAGTCTGATGATTGTAATGTAATTCAGTCTGATGATTGTAATGTAATTCAGTCTGATGATTGTAATGTAATTCAGTCTGATGATTGTAATGTAATTCAGTCTGATGATTGTAATGTAATTCAGTCTGATGATTGTAATGTAATTCAGTCTGATGATTGTAATGTAATTCAGTCTGATGATTGTAATGTAATTCAGTCTGATGATTGTAATGTAATTCAGTCTGATGATTGTAATGTAATTCAGTCTGATGATTGTAATGTAATTCAGTCTGATGATTGTAATGTAATTCAGTCTGATGATTGTAATGTAATTCAGTCTGATGATTGTAATGTAATTCAGTCTGATGATTGTAATGTAATTCAGTCTGATGATTGTAATGTAATTCAGTCTGATGATTGTAATGTAATTCAGTCTGATGATTGTAATGTAATTCAGTCTGATGATTGTAATGTAATTCAGTCTGATGATTGTAATGTAATTCAGTCTGATGATTGTAATGTAATTCAGTCTGATGATTGTAATGTAATTCAGTCTGATGATTGTAATGTAATTCAGTCTGATGATTGTAATGTAATTCAGTCTGATAATTGTAATGTAATTCAGTCTGATGATTGTAATGTAATTCAGTCTGATGATTGTAATGTAATTCAGTCTGATGATTGTAATGTAATTCAGTCTGATGATTGTAATGTAATTCAGTCTGATGATTGTAATGTAATTCAGTCTGATGATTGTAATGTAATTCAGTCTGATGATTGTAATGTAATTCAGTCTGATGATTGTAATGTAATTCAGTCTGATGATTGTAATGTAATTCAGTCTGATGATTGTAATGTAATTCAGTCTGATGATTGTAATGTAATTCAGTCTGATGATTGTAATGTAATTCAGTCTGATGATTGTAATGTAATTCAGTCTGATGATTGTAATGTAATTCAGTCTGATGATTGTAATGTAATTCAGTCTGATGATTGTAATGTAATTCAGTCTGATGATTGTAATGTAATTCAGTCTGATGATTGTAATGTAATTCAGTCTGATGATTGTAATGTAATTCAGTCTGATGATTGTAATGTAATTCAGTCTGATGATTGCAATTGGACTCTTGTTATATACTTTCCAATTGATTGTAATGTAATTCAGTCTGATGATTGTAATGTAATTCAGTCTGATGATTGTAATGTAATTCAGTCTGATGATTGTAATGTAATTCAGTCTGATGATTGCAATTGGACTCTTGTTATATACTTTCCAATTGATTGTAATGTAATTCAGTCTGATGATTGCAATGTAATTCAGTCTGATGATTGTAATGTAATTCAGTCTGATGATTGTAATGTAATTCAGTCTGATGATTGCAATGTAATTCAGTCTGATGATTGTAATGTAATTCAGTCTGATGATTGTAATGTAATTCAGTCTGATGATTGTAATGTAATTCAGTCTGATGATTGCAATTGGACTCTTGTTATATACTTTCCAATTGATTGTAATGTAATTCAGTCTGATGATTGTAATGTAATTCAGTCTGATGATTGTAATGTAATTCAGTCTGATGATTGTAATGTAATTCAGTCTGATGATTGTAATGTAATTCAGTCTGATGATTGTAATGTAATTCAGTCTGATGATTGTAATGTAATTCAGTCTGATGATTGTAATGTAATTCAGTCTGATGATTGTAATGTAATTCAGTCTGATGATTGTAATGTAATTCAGTCTGATGATTGTAATGTAATTCAGTCTGATGATTGCAATGTAATTCAGTCTGATGATTGTAATGTAATTCAGTCTGATGATTGTAATGTAATTCAGTCTGATGATTGTAATGTAATTCAGTCTGATGATTGTAATGTAATTCAGTCTGATGATTGTAATGTAATTCAGTCTGATGATTGTAATGTAATTCAGTCTGATGATTGTAATGTAATTCAGTCTGATGATTGTAATGTAATTCAGTCTGATGATTGTAATGTAATTCAGTCTGATGATTGTAATGTAATTCAGTCTGATGATTGTAATGTAATTCAGTCTGATGATTGTAATGTAATTCAGTCTGATGATTGTAATGTAATTCAGTCTGATGATTGTAATGTAATTCAGTCTGATGATTGTAATGTAATTCAGTCTGATGATTGTAATGTAATTCAGTCTGATGATTGTAATGTAATTCAGTCTGATGATTGTAATGTAATTCAGTCTGATGATTGTAATGTAATTCAGTCTGATGATTGTAATGTAATTCAGTCTGATGATTGTAATGTAATTCAGTCTGATGATTGTAATGTAATTCAGTCTGATGATTGTAATGTAATTCAGTCTGATGATTGTAATGTAATTCAGTCTGATGATTGTAATGTAATTCAGTCTGATGATTGTAATGTAATTCAGTCTGATGATTGTAATGTAATTCAGTCTGATGATTGTAATGTAATTCAGTCTGATGATTGTAATGTAATTCAGTCTGATGATTGTAATGTAATTCAGTCTGATGATTGTAATGTAATTCAGTCTGATGATTGTAATGTAATTCAGTCTGATGATTGTAATGTAATTCAGTCTGATGATTGTAATGTAATTCAGTCTGATGATTGTAATGTAATTCAGTCTGATGATTGTAATGTAATTCAGTCTGATGATTGTAATGTAATTCAGTCTGATGATTGTAATGTAATTCAGTCTGATGATTGTAATGTAATTCAGTCTGATGATTGTAATGTAATTCAGTCTGATGATTGTAATGTAATTCAGTCTGATGATTGTAATGTAATTCAGTCTGATGATTGTAATGTAATTCAGTCTGATGATTGTAATGTAATTCAGTCTGATGATTGTAATGTAATTCAGTCTGATGATTGTAATGTAATTCAGTCTGATGATTGTAATGTAATTCAGTCTGATGATTGTAATGTAATTCAGTCTGATGATTGTAATGTAATTCAGTCTGATGATTGTAATGTAATTCAGTCTGATGATTGTAATGTAATTCAGTCTGATGATTGTAATGTAATTCAGTCTGATGATTGTAATGTAATTCAGTCTGATGATTGTAATGTAATTCAGTCTGATGATTGTAATGTAATTCAGTCTGATGATTGTAATGTAATTCAGTCTGATGATTGTAATGTAATTCAGTCTGATGATTGTAATGTAATTCAGTCTGATGATTGTAATGTAATTCAGTCTGATGATTGTAATGTAATTCAGTCTGATGATTGTAATGTAATTCAGTCTGATGATTGTAATGTAATTCAGTCTGATGATTGCGATTGGACTCTTGTTATATACTTTCCAATTGATTGTAATGTAATTCAGTCTGATGATTGTAATGTAATTCAGTCTGATGATTGTAATGTAATTCAGTCTGATGATTGCGATTGGACTCTTGTTATATACTTTCCAATTGATTGTAATGTAATTCAGTCTGATGATTGCGATGTTTTTTTAGTGCTAAAATTTGAGGGAAAAACCTCATTCACGTTGTATAATTTGTATTTACAATGTGTGTGTACATGTACCTTATATTCCAACTTATTGGAAAAACAAAAAGTTGCACACTAAGTTATGATTGTTACATACATGTATGCATGTGTACATGTAGGTCAAGGCAGAATGCATTGTTCATATTGGCAGGCCATGAAATAACCCATGGCATGGACAGCAATTGCCATATATTTACACACCAAGAGTGCATTCATACTCATTCATCTGAATATTGAGTACTACAATCAAGGCACTCAAAACAAACAGTGTTGATGAAATATTTTGCTGATATTGCACTTTTTTAAAATTAATTTTCATCTGAAATCTCATTATAAAGTTCATACCAACACTAATCCTCCAGAGAAATGTTTTCATATGAAAGTCCAAGTCAAGAAAGATGCATTTGAAGATCCCATCTTCACCAATTGCTTATTTCAATTGCCGCAATTAACATATAAATAGATGAGAATGTTTCCCATTGTTTTTTTTTAAGTGTGCGGTACCAGCTGCTAAAATATAGGATTCAAACTGCCTCCTAGCTACCGGGCAATCTTGGTGGTCTAGTGGTCATGTTAGACACCCCCTCCAGATTTCATTCACAGGACTTGGGAAAGTACTGGGTATACAAACAGTGCTTTACACACATCAGTGTACGGGTAAAACCAAATATTTGTTTTTTTCACTAAATGGTTCCACCTTTTTGATGAAATTGTCATAAATTAGTTAGTTGGATAGGATGTTTATTGAAAACTAGAGGTAAGAACTGAATTTACCCTTCCTTAAACCAATGAAGTAAGTTACTTTTAAACAGGGTGGAAAATTTCAATGGAATTCAATCAGGTAGCCTACCTGGAGGGTTTCATTTGGTTCTGCTCTTCCGGCGGGTAAATACCATCGACCATGACAAGACTCCTTAGCTTCTTGAATCATAACTACTCGATAATTCTCATCCAAGATGACTGCAGCAACTATAATACCCAAGTTATCATTCAATACTAGAGGGCGTTGGTGGGTTCTAGCAGGTGCATTAAACATTAAGTCATACTTTGGGATAGGTGCGGCAGGAGGACAGCCTGTCAGTAGATTACCCAGACAATGTTCAATATCAGACATGATGTACTGCACAAAGATAGAGAGAGTAGAAGATAACAAGTTGGTGAGACAGGTTTTATGTTTATAGGATGTAAGTTATTATCAACACTACACTCTACATCACCAATTAATAATAATAATAATAATAATAATAATATGGATTTATATCGCACTTTATCACACCCAAGGGCGTCTCAAAGCGCTTCGAACATTATTACCCCTGGTCACTGGGCCATTTATTTCATTCCTTAAACCATCTCAGCTCCCTGGGGAGTATACAGCCTGTGCTGCAATATATGCGCTACTAGGCTAAATCAATCACAAGAACCATCTCTGCCCTCACAGGTACCCATTTTACCCCTGGGTGGAGAGAAGCAATTATAGTTAAGTGTCTTGCTCAGGGACACAAGTGTCACGACCGGGACTCGAACCCACACTCTGCTGAACAGAAACACCAGAGCTTGAGTTCGGTGCTCTTAACCGCTCGGCCACGACACGCCACATTAAGGCAGAGTGTTAATCCTTCAGTATGTAGTCTGTGATTCAATTAATAAAAACAAAAAAGTCTTCAGAAGTAACATCCCAGAACAGTCAAGATGCTCGACTCCTGTCGCCATCAACATTCTGGAGGACCATACTAGTATGTTTGAACATTCAAACATATAATATGGGATTTGAGGCATTGCATGGTGAGGTATCAATGTTTATTTGGTTTGTGGTAATACCATGTGTATATCTACTTGCTAGATATCTACTTGCTAGTCTCCTGCCAAGACTAGAGCAAGCTAGTCGAATCGTTGAGACAATTAAGAACTCACTCCGGGGCAGTGAAGTTAATTTTGAGAAATCCCCTCGATCCACTAAGCGAAAGTAGTAGTCCCAGCCAATTTCCTACCTTCCGCCCAGGTAGTAGTTAAAAAGCAGGACAATTCTTTTCAGAACTGAGAAGTATCCCGAATTCAGAATAATCTACTCTGCGGCAGTAGAATAAATTTTTAAAGAACAAAATCTACCTACCGCAAACCAAATACACAACATTCAAACAGTCAAAAATAAATAATTTCAAGTTATGTGTGCTTTTGGGGGTTTTTTGTACAAAAATTTCTCATGAATAGATGTAATCTAAAAGAATGAAACATTGGCTTCAAAATCAAGAAAATCAAACAAGTGACCTACATTTGCATGCCTTCCAAAAAGCTCTAATTAAAAAATAAAATCAATCAATCAAAAGTATACATAAATTCTTCAATACAAAAATTCAAACGGATGGACTGCTAAAAGTTAACGAGTGTTACTAGTTAGATTTGTATGGTTCACATCCTTCAAATAGCCAGAATGATCTATAAAGCATCCTGATACGAACAACATACAAATTGAAAACATTTCATCTCTGAACTTTGTAACCATTGTTTTATGTGTGATTTAGTTAAAAAAGCATTTCAATACTTACACAATCACTCAAATACATGTAGTCAAGCACAAAAGTAGTATATTTCTAGAGAATGAAACTCTCTTATATAAAAATGACAGTTGGAGAATGAGTCATTACAACACAATCATTACAGTATTACCAAAGTATTACCTGAAACTTGATGTAAAGTTTCTACATGGAATAAATCAAGTACTCTAAAACTTAAAGGCATCCAACTGCACAGTTTCAAAAATAAAAGGAAAGTGCCAGAAACACCAAGACTTTTTACTGTGTTTTTCAATTTCCAATGACACAGAACAAGGAAATCAGCTGAAAACTATCATGCCTGATACTTATAGGCTGTTTCCAAATTATCAGCTACAGCTATGGCTGCAACCAAGGACAAACTTCAATGCATGACCACGCACAAATCTAGCCGTAGCAACGGTCTTGGACTGTAAGGTCTTGTTCTCTGGTTCTGACTTTAAGGTCTTGGTCTTGATCTTGGTCAAGGACTGTAAGGTCTTGGTCTTGATCTTGGTCTCAGACTGTATGGTCTTGGTCTTGATCTTGGTCTCAGACTGTAAGGTCTTGATCTTGGTCAAGGACTGTAAGGTCTTGGTCTTGATCTTGGTCACAGACTGTAAAGTCTTGGTCTTGATCTTGGTCTCAGACTGTAAGGTCTTGGTGTTGATCTTGGTCACGGACTGTATGGTCTTGGTCTTGATCTTGGTCTCAGACTGTATGGTCTTGGTCTTGATCTTGGTCAAGGACTGTATGGTCTTGGTGTTGATCTTGGTCAAGGACTGTAAGGTCTTGGTCTTGATCTTGGTCACAGACTGTATGGTCTTGGTCTTGATCTTGGTCAAGGACTGTGAGGTCTTGGTCTTGATCTTGGTCACGGACTGTATGGCCTTGGTCTTGATCTTGGTCACGGACTGTATGGTCTTGGTCTTGATCTTGGTCTCGGACTGTAAGGTCTTGGTCTTGATCTTGGTCAAGGACTGTAAGGTCTTGGTGTTGTTCTTGGTCACGGACTGTATGGTCTTGGTGTTATTCTTGGTCACGGACTGTATGGTCTTGGTCTTGATCTTGGTCTCAGACTGTAAGGTCTTGGTCTTGATCTTGGTCTCAGACTGTATGGTCTTGGTCTTGATCTTGGTCAAGGACTGTATGGTCTTGGTCTTGATCTTGGTCATGGACTGTAAGGTCTTGGTATTGATCTTGGTCACAGACTGTAAAGTCTTGGTCTTGATCTTGGTCTCAGACTGTAAGGTCTTGGTCTTGATCTTGGTCTCAGACTGTAAGGTCTTGTCTTGGTCTCGGTCTCTGACTGTAAGGTCTTGTCTTGGTCTCGGTCTCTGACTGTTAGGTCTTGGTCTTGGTCTCGGTCTCTGAATGTAAGGACTTGGTCTTGGTCTCGGACTGTGAGGTCTTGGTCTTGATCTTGGTCAAGGACTGTAAGGTCTTGGTCTTGATCTTGGTCATGGACTGTAAGGTCTTGGTCTTGGTCTCGGACTGTAAGGTCTTGGTCTTGGTCTCAGACTATAAGGTCTTGGTCTTGGTCAAGGACTGTAAGGTCTTGGTCTTGGTCTCTGACTGTAAGGTCTTGGTCTTGGTCTCAGACTATAAGGTCTTGGTCTTGGTCTCAGACTATAAGGTCTTGGTCTTGGTCTCGGACTGTAAGGTCTTGGTCTTGGTCTCGGACTGTAAGGTCTTGGTCTTGGTCTCTGACTGTAAGGTCTTGATCTTGGTCTCGGACTGTAAGGTCTTGGTCTTGGTCTCTGACTGTAAGGTCTTGGTCTTGGTCTTGATCTTGGTCAAGGACTGTAAGGTCTTGATCTTGGTCTCGGACTGTAAGGTCTTGGTCTTGGTCTCTGACTGTAAGGTCTTGGTCTTGGTCTCTGACTGTAAGGTCTTGATCTTGGTCTCGGACTGTAAGGTCTTGGTCTTGGTCTCTGACTGTAAGGTCTTGATCTTGGTCTCGGACTGTAAGGTCTTGGTCTTAGTCTCTGACTGTAAGGTCTTGGTCTTGGTCTCTGACTGTAAGGTCTTGATCTTGGTCTCGGACTGTAAGGTCTTGGTCTTGGTCTCTGACTGTAAGGTCTTGATCTTGGTCTCGGACTGTAAGGTCTTGGTCTTGGTCTCTGACTGTAAGGTCTTGGTCTTGGTCTCTGACTGTGAGGTCTTGGTCTTGATCTTGGTCAAGGACTGTAAGGTCTTGGTCTTGATCTTGGTCAAGGACTGTAAGGTCTTGGTCTTGGTCTCGGACTGTAAGGTCTTGGTCTTGGTCAAGGACTGTAAGGTCTTGGTCTTGGTCTCAGACTATAAGGTCTTGGTCTAAGTATTGGTCTCAAAAGAAGATGGTATCTACATGTAGTCATGATAGAGTGTACAGGTGGAGGCTCCAGACAAATCTCACTACTCTGCTCTGCCTCCTTGATCTACTGCAGTTCAATGAAATGTAGATCTACACAGTAACATTTGCGATTATTCTACAATAGCAAGAATTTTGAAATGAATGTCATTCGACCAACCTGTAAGTGTCTTCAAATATGCTGCCTACATATTTATCAGTCCTCTTGATAAATTTCAAATACTGACTTATTGGATTTATACTAATGTAAAGCATTAAGTTTTACGGTAGTACCTATTTGCATCAGTTTCCTAATGATGACTAGAGCAGGCTAGTCCAATTCAGAACTCACTCCGCGACAGTGAAGTTAATAACGAGAAGTTCCCTCGATCCACTCAGCGAAAGTAGTAGTCCTGGCCGATTCCCTACCTCCCTTTAGAAGTACTTAATAAGCAGGAAAGTTCTTTTCAGAACTATGTAGTCTTCCGAAATCCAAAATCAACTCACCAACAATAGAATAAATAGCAAGAACAAATCTACACAGCATAGTAAATATATACACATGGTGTTACTGCAAACTAAATACATTGATACCTCACCATGCAACGCCTCAAAACACACATAGTTGCATACTCTTCAATATTTTATGCACGACCATCAAACTATGATGTACATGTACAAATGTAAATTTGGACTGAATGGGAAAAAGCATCCTTGCTCACCGAGAGAAAAACCTCAAACATTATGTTATACAAACCAAGACAAACATTACATGACAAGAGCAAGCAAATCATTCGTGTACAGTCTAGCCTATGCATACACAGGATCACCAGATCACGTCACAATGTGTTTGTCTATTGGACTTTATTTGAATATGATTTCAATTCTTGCCTCTCAAAAAGCATTTACTACATAATGAATTACAGACAATTATGCTTTCACATTGTATTGTAAAACCATATTTCTGACAATTAGGCTTGTTTAGGAATCTCACATTCTACCTATAGGCTTGTCGATAATAAATAACCTTGCTTTTTTAAAATCCATGTCACTAAAAATATTGAGTGTCAAATAATAAACCACAAGGGAAATTGACTGGGTAAATTTAAAATGATTTTGGGTTGAACAAAGAAAAATTGACCAGAGCGGGATATGAACCAACGACCTCCGGATTAACGTGCCGGCACTCTACCAACTGAGCTATCTAGCCCTACGTTGGCGGTCTCCCTATTTTGTCAATATCTTTGTTCGGGGGGTGCCAGTCAGAAGCAATTCAACCGTAAACTGCCGTGTACAAATATCGAGTATAACAAATTTGTAAATAGCTGTTAGTGTCAGTGCCTATATGGACAAAGATGCCAAAAGGTGTCCGAGAAAATTGTAAATAAAGGCAACAGTATGTAATATATAAAGGCAAAAGTATGCAATAAAAAGACTTTGAAAAAATACAGAATTAACGTAAATGCATGGACAAATTAACGTAAATGCATGGGCAAATTAACTAAGCCAAAATGTTGTTACTTTTTAGTTACAGTAACTGAAATAAAAATAAGTTAATGAACATCTTAAAATTTGTTCATACATACCTACTAAATTGCTAGCTGATTTAACTCTGCTCTGGTCCCAACTCTTACTCGAATCTTAATGCACACATGAACATGTAATGATCTAGCAAACAATATCAGCACACACAGCCAGGTGATCCTACTGAACTGATCTACACATGCTCTAAAAAGAAATGTTTGTGGGAAAAAACCTGGATACGGCGCTCATTTCCTGATGATTTGAAGGAAATGTATATAATATCACCTTATCCAAGCCTGCCCTCCACATCCTGTTGTGTAATATTTATGACTGTTTGCCAACAGGAAACTTATTGAAAACAACAAGAATACCCATTTTTGAGATAATAAATAAATAAATTATGTTTTGAGACTGATTCTCAGTAAGTGAAAGAAGTGAAATATTAAGACCTCAAAGTGGAGGATATATTGCATAGGGTTCACAGTGTTAACAATATGTAGTAATCATTTATGTTTACCCAGTACAGAATAACCATTTTGAAGAGTTTGGACTTGGGTCTTTATACATAGTAAAACAAGCCTTCCAAAGACTTCACGACAATAGGTATTAAACAAACAAGCAAAATATGGTTTGAGGCCCTTAGTGATGCTTAAATTGTATAAACACCAAGTACATAGGCAATTTTTACACTGTCAAAGATTATAGTACATAGTAGCATCAATGGCACTTTGGTATCATTCAGTACCAACTTCAAATTTAAGTAAGATTTTAGTTATTAAATCACCAACTGACCAAAGCTCTTGCAAAGAACAAAAACACATGTTTTGTTTTGTAAACAGGTTTCGATTGGGTTTCTGTGTGAGTCTATCATACTTTTAAAGGGATGGTAAAGCATTGGCAACCATCTTATACACGTCATTCCAAATAATTCAAATCCAAAAGTACAAAGGTTCCCTCATCATCTCTTGAGTGTGATTCAACAGAATCTTTTTTCCCCCAGGAATTGTTATCAGAGATGGTTCTTACAACAGCACTGTTGGTCATCTCCAAGACTGGAGAGCAAGCAAGATACACATCCTTCACAAACCCAAGGATGATTTTATCACGGAGGCGTTGATTATGGCACTGCTGAAATCATCCAGCAGATAACCTCCCAATGCATAAACTTACCTTTATCTTCACGTATGTATTTATACATTCATATGATCTGCAGCTTGAAGGTCATACTCTGATAGATCTGCAGTCAGAAACAGAAAGAACAAGAAGTGAAGAAACCAGGGTTGAAGTAAGCACCAGGAAATGGACATAATTTATTTGTTTTTGTAGCAAATAACCGGTTGTACCTTTTTCCTGTCATTCTTTCACATTACAATGTACTTTGGTCATCCTGGACTCACAGTACCATTCCTATCCCATTTGCTCATTATTGCAGTATGCACAGTATGAATGACAAACAGACATTTTATACAAACAAACAGTTGACCTGTAAATGCTGTATGTTTAATATCCTCACGAATGAGTGTTTGAAAATGAATCTAGTACAGTGTTTATGGTTTTTGTCAACCATCAGTCTTTCTTTCACCAATATTTGTTTATTTCAATGCGCCCAATGTGGTGAGCATAAATTAGTTCATACTATAAATTTAAGTAAACTCTGAATCAGGGATTGTAGATTATAGGGCTGTAATTACAAAATATTTTGACTGTAAAAGTGATTCATTATCTAAGAGTGCCATCAATAAGTTATTCACATAGATTCTTGCGAATGTCGAGTAATGTGGCTTACTGATTACAATGGTACGTTTTTTTCTGAGGATAACAATTATATTGAAAGTGAGGCTAAAGTTTGAGATCAAGTTTAATTATTTGGAGTCAAGGCAAAAAAGACAAACCATACAAAACGTTGACACAAATATTGGGTAAAATTGTTTTATAATCAATATTATGTGAATGTAAGTGAAATTTGAGTTTATTTGCTAGTTGTAATCAAATGTTTATATAAATGTTTTGGTTCAACTTGATCAAATTAGAGATGGAATCATGCTGATTGCATTCATAATGACTCAGTTATTTCGCCATAGGTGGTTTTATTTCGAGTAACAGACCTCACGATTCCTTCATTCCTTCATTCATTCTGGAATGTCATATATATATATATATACGTGTCTATATTTTTAAAATGATACAAGGCACTCAAAAAGCAATGTTTCGGTTTTCCTCCCAAAAGTGTCAACAGTTTGATGAGAGGTTCTTCATATCATACATGTATTCATTAGTGTCCGGGACACTTTTTAGTGTCCGGGACACTTTTTAGTGTCCGGGACACTTTTTAGTGTCCGGGACACTTTTTCCATTCTGATTGGTCCAGATCATGAGGAGATCATGTCACGTGGCCTGGGCCCAATTTCATAGAGCTGCTTAAGCACAAAAAGTAGCTAAGCACAACAATATTTTGCTTACCAGATTAAGGTTACCAACCAAACTACCATGTCACATGTACAATTTGTGACTGGTATCCTGCTCATTTCTTCTTAGCAGACATTTGTTAAGCAATATTTTCTGCTTAAGCAGCTCCATGAAATTGGACCCAGGTGGGAGTCAAATTTTATGTAAAGATAGTTTCAGGTTTCAGGTTTATTTTTGTCCATACCATTAGGCAGTAAAAAGGGAAAAACTTTATCAGAACTTACATGTAGTATGGGGAGGTTAGACAAGAAGCCGAAGCTTGTACAAGGTCTGCCCTCTTCACAAAGAATACATGTACATACCATGAGTTTTCAAATTAAATAAGCAATGCTATTGTTATTAAATAATCTAATTTAATACATTCATAACCTGATAGGTCAATAAATAAAATTTTGCAAAAAATAACCATGTTTAACTAAAGGATATTAGTAATTGGGTCACATGGCAATTCAAGTAATAATTATCTAAAACTCCTACATGTAGTTACCATATAAACCATATTGAGAAGATATTTTTTTAAATACTTCTTACATACTCTAATTGAAGTCAGTGGGCTGGAAGATCGAATTTGGTTCCAAAGGATAAACCAAGTTTATCATGGGTGATGAGTCCCATGATAAACTTGGTTGCACCATACCAGATTCAAGTTCATGTGAATTGGGTCAATATAAGATCATGCCACAGGTGAGGAGCAGTGCACCAAAATGCTCACTTTCCAAATAACTCCAATCCGTATATGTAGGGTCATAAAGAAGTACATGTAGTTGATGGGAAAATTAGAGAGGTTTTTTCTTTTCTTTCCGCAATGCTCAAGTTAACACAAAACAATATAACACATACTACATAGTACCAGTAGAGAGTGGAAAATCAGAGAGTTGGTGAATTACATTGAAAATGCTGACACACTATTGTAATCGTACACTAGTAGTTACCAACTTTTGACACCATTGACATGTTTTCAGGGGGGGCGGAAGGGGTATAACTGCCAGGGCGCCACCAACCTTCAAAATAGTCTCATTTGACGTTCGCGACACGAGCGAGCAGTTCGAAGCTCGCTTTGCGTGCGGTGTCTGTGTACAAACCAGGGTACAAACCAGCATCAACTCTGAACATCGCGTCGCCGTTCGGTCATCATCAGTGTGTAACATTCCATTTCCGATTCATAAAAATAGTTTAGTAGTACTACTAGTATGGGAATCAGTGGGTTAATAACCAAATTGTGTTCAACACGATGTATTGTAAAGGATCTAGCACCTGGGTCAAAAATAGGCATTGACGCGTCAGTTTGGCTGTACATGGGGTCGTACAAGTGCTGTTTGGATCTGGTCCGAGAGAACGATATCGACATGTGAGTAACGTTTTTTTTTTAAATACTGCTCCAAAAATTAATTTATAAAAACAATTTGAACGTGACTGTCCTGGCGATCAATCAGCGTTTATTCGCGTGATGACGACTACCGCGCACACCAACACCTCGGTGGTTTTCACGGGAAGACCGGAGTAAACTTTCGCGTTTGAGCTGCCACTGAGTATTGGCAGAAACCATTTTCTCACAAAAACTTCACAAAAAAGGTCAAATATCTACAGGATGTACGGCTGGATTTTTATTAAACTTTCAGGAAAGAAAGATCTATTCTTAAATATTACGTTCATGGAAAAAACAAGGATGAACGATAAATTTTTTCACATTATGTCGATATTTGTAGCCATTTTAGGGGAGACAATTTGTAATGAAATTTTCACCTAGACCCATTCATACACGTAAGCCGCTGCAATAAACCAAAGGAAAATTTTCGGTAATATTTTTACCAAATTTTTATAAAATTAACCACCTTAACCATTGAAAATGCTCTTACAATATACACTGTTATGTTTTCAGTGCTGTTAAAGAGAGCATTTTAACGGTATACATGGATTTCTTTTTGTTTTTTAATGGGGTCACCTCTTTTTAAAATGGAGTGTACCCAAACCGCGATCGCAAATGATTGCGCAATACCCCTTCCGCCCCCGCTGCAGCATTTTTTGTTAAGTTGGAAAGTTTCTATCTGACAGCCATGTAAGTGTTACAAACACTCGTTGTGTAGGCCTAAGCATCAATGGTCTTTTAGTATGGTCCATTTGGTACCAAGTTTGTGTTCACAATATATGAGCAAGCTGAAACAACAGGTTTGAGCAATTTAAGTATACATCCTTTGTACATTGGTGTTTAATACGTCCGGGCCCACTGCACTGTTATTACTTGGGAACCAATTATGTAGGCCATTTAGTTGGGAACCATTACATGGGAACCAATTTATGTATCCAGTACTAGTCCTATTATTACTTGGTAACCAAATTGAACAGGGAACGAGTCAATAGTCGTTTTTTTTACAATACTGGCTAAAAGTTAGTTTTATTAGCAGGCGTGCAGTTTACCACACAGGGTAGTGTTACTCCTTATTTAAGTTTACTTAATTTTTTGTCACAATTATTAATTTTATCAGAGATTAAACGGGCCAAATGAATGAGCCTTTGGCTTTTTATCGACCTAACATTAACCATGCTATTACTACAATACAACATACTAATATTTAAAAAAAATCGTAGAGGTATAGTATAGCTTTATGGTCCTAATAAGTTATGTTTGTTGTGTAAAATAATACTAAGAGCGTGATAGACGGAGTAGCAGGTTGTACCGCTAGTACAGTCTTTTGATCGATCTCAGAAAGTTCTTATTTAATTTTCTACCACCATTATAGTCAGAATTATGATTAGGCAAAGAATATTTTACCGGTGGCAGTAAAATCATCCAAAATGAGGATTTGCCAGCAAGATCGAACAGCGCCCTCTTCGTCGCATACATAGAGTGATAGAAATGATAAAACTTACTACATGTAAGTTACCAACATTTTCATCCACATACTTGTAGCCTTGAGGACTACACTCCTGCTTATCAAACAACCAACAAATTCTGCATTTAAATGCCCTCTGATGCTTTTTTGAACCCCCCCCCCCCCAAAAAAAGGAAAAATATATATATATATATCTTGATGATTTTGGGTTGAACAAGGAAAAATTGACTAGAGCGGGATTTGAACCAACGACCTCCGGATTGACGTGCCGGCGCGTGGATATAAGATATAAGATATATATATATCTTCTAATATTAAAAATTTCCTATTATTAAAATTTGCCTAGAAAGAGATAGTAGTACTACTACAGTTCAGGCTTTTAGTATTTACCTTTTCTAGTATTATACATATATATATATGTAATTGATGAATGGAGTTTTTGAGTACATATAGGAGTGTTTTACGTCTTTGTGCGCTATGTAAACAACCTACTTGAAACAAAGTAACAAACATTTTCTACTTGCCAAACATTGAGTCTCCTTTCTGTTGACCAAAACTTGGAGAGTTGGAAAGATATAGGCTACACCAGTAGAGTTGTCCTTAATACAATACTTGGGGTAATACCAGACACAAATATTGTACCGAACAGTGAACACAAACTGCATGCTGTTTATTTTGAACTTTGTGTGAACTGTTCAGTGATTGGACAAACTAACTCCTGCATTGGCTGCATGTATAACAATGTATAAAAATTCCTATCAGGAAGGGAGATTTTTTGTGAGGCAGCTGTGGAGTTGTTCTCCAGGTAAAGACGTTAATAAGTTGGTTGATTAAACGTTGAATTCAAATTGTCATTTTGCGCTCGCTTGTTGCAGGCAGGAAACCAAAAAATTACCAAGGACCCAGAAACGCTACAATCATAATATGTTAAATTGTCAGGGCCAAATATATATTTGTTGTGGCCGCCTAAAAAGTGGGAGGCATTTGTCTTTCAAAAATAATTGTCAAATTTGTTTCATTATTTTTACAGAAAGATAATTATCTACAAAGTTGCAGCACGGTTTGTTTATCAACACAGTGCGATCTTAATTGTGTCCCAGCACCTTAACTTTGTTCCACGCTTTGTTGTCACAAGGAAATCTGAACACAGTTCATAGTGTTATAAAATGTTATGAGAACACCTGTTTTTTGACATTCTTCTTAAGTTTTTGATCAAAAGTTATGATCTAGACCCAGTGTAGTTGTGATAATCCTACTCCTAACCCTCCCTCCCGCAGGATCCAGAAAAGCGCTACTTCGAACTCACCCTTTTAACCTCTGGACATACATGTAAATTCACTTCTTACACTTTACATATGTTACAGATATGTTATATAGTAGCTGTGCACCGTAAGGTTGCCGCATGTATCTGTCTCTGTGCTTTGCCTAATATTTCCAATACCAGTACCAATCTTGTCTTCATCTTACTTCCTCAAGTTCGTCTATGAATGGTGACTTATGAGGGAAACCATTTGGGAATATATTCTTGTCCAGTTTGATGAGATTTGATGAACAAGTTTTCGACCTCAATCGTATGTTCTGTGATCGGCTGATTCCTAACGCATACCTTCATCACAATTGAATTACGTCATTGGAACAATACTATAACAATAGATGCAACCGTGGCAATGCTTGTGCTTACTTGTAGCTTCATGATGGTGGCGCCCTCCACCTCGGATACTGGACTTATTGGTATGTCTTTCCCATCTAAATTGCTGACTACAACCCGACTACCCAAGTATTTTGGATCAAGGGTCTTATACTATCAAAACTCGTTCTCCACTCATCAGCTAATGCAGAGTGGTGACATTGAACCTACATGTAACCCTGGCCCACCAAATGATCACTCACAAGGCCTACATAACACCGAATCATCATCTGCACCAATCCTGAAATACACCAAGGATCAATTTCTACAGATAACGTCAATGTCTCAGTCCAGTATTTCTATTTCTCATAATCTATGGACCAAACTGAAATAGCTTTCCTTGCAAAGATCGCACGGACCCACCGAGGTACCCGACTTTTCGCCACACACTAGTCTCGACGCCTTCCCGGCACGCTCTTTACCACGACTTTAAAGGTTCACCAACCAGTTTTGGTTCGCCACCGACCCCCCTCGGACTCAAAACACAAAATTATAAAATGCTCTAATACTAATAACCTGCATGTTGTTGATCGTGTGTCTGATCTCAGGGATATCAATATATGTGTCTGGAACGCCCACTCCGTCCGCAATAAGTCAACGATGCTCCTTGAATATATTGTTGACCATGACATTGATGTCATGTTTTTAACTGAAACATGGCCTCATGACGATGACAATGACATCATTGGAGAATGCACACCCCGCGGCTATACATTCCTGAACTTCCCTCATCACAATGGAAGTGGTCAGGGTGGGATAGGGATACTATTTAAAAAATACTTGGATCTAAAGACTTGCACCACCCCGTTAAACCTCAACATCACTTTATTTGAGTCTACCTTGATCAGTGATCCATCACAGAAACTTTTTCCGTTCACAACGATTTAAAAGAACTATCGTCCGATTTCCAACACATCTTTCTTGTCTAAACTATTGGCGAAAATTGTGTATATGAGGCTCACTCATCATGTTGCCTCTAATAATTTAGACATTCCTCTCCAATCAGCCCACAAAAGTAACCACAGCACAGAAACTGCCCTTCTTCGTGTGCAAAACGACATTCTCTGAGCCATTGACTGCAAGAAGGTTGGTTTGCTGGTCACGCTTAACCTGTCATCTGCTTTTGACACTTTACACATGCTTTAGATCAAAATATATTGTTGTTAGCTCAATAGGCTTTGTCGATTGTTTGATGTCCCTGACATGCCCTTATCATGGTTCACCAGCTACTTTTGCAATCGCAGAAATCGTGTCTGGATTAGTGACTCCTCGTCTCATGAATCTCGGGTAGAATTCGGTGTACCTCAGGGGTCTGTACTTGGGCCAGCACTATTCACATATTACATTGAACCTGTTGCCAACGTCATTGATCACTTCAATTCACATTATCACAATTATGCTGATGATATACAGCTCTACACCTATTTCAATCCTGCTATTCCTGGTGATTCTGCCTTTGCTCTTGATAACCTCTCCAATTGCATTTTCCATACAGGACTGGATGGCTAGCAATATATGCTGAAACTCAACAATGATAAAACAGAGTTTTTTTTAAGCAGCTTCCCCACGTGTTCTAAGCAAGTTAGAGAACACCTTCTTTCTCCAGGTTGGTCCAAAGAGCATTTCAGCCTCTCGCACTGTTAGAAACCTGGGTTTCTCATTTGACTCATGAATCTTTCCCTATGTCCAACCATGGCTCTTCTTTCTTCAAATCAGTAAACTTTCACCTTCGCAATCTCTGGCGCAATCGTAAATTCATTGACCAGCACAACACATGTCATCATATGGTTCGTACATCCCGGCTTGATTCCTGCAACTCTTTCATGTATGGTATAATAACCCAAGGGGAACAACTTAGACTTCAGAAGATCCAAAACCGTGCTGCTCGACTCATTTTTGCAGTTAACTACTCTGTCGATGTCACTACTCTCATCACAAATCTTCACTTACCCATCCAGCAGCGTATTTCATTTAAAGTCCTCTTGATGGTATACTACAGTACAAGTGCATACATGATATTGCTCCTCAGTACTTGTGTGATCTTCTCACTTTGTACCAACCTGGCAGGGCGGGACTCAGATCTCTGACCACGGACAAACTTCTTCTTACAATTCCAAATCCCAAATCCTTTCTCAATAGCTGGCCCCAAACTTTGGAACACCATTCCTATCAGCATCAGGAACTTTAGTCTCTCACTATTTTCAGGAAGCATGTTATTGTTAATAAAAATAATAATAATATTTTTGTTATTTATTAAATTTAAAATAAACACTTCTTGAATATTCACAATCAAAACACCATAGTTATTTCCTATTCTTGTTCAGCGCTTTGATCTCCCTGTAAAAGCGCTTTATAAATACTTATTTTTATTATTATTATTATTATTATTATTATAATGATTGCAGCATAAAAGTATAAAAACTTACAACAAAAACTTCCAAGTGGTGAGAATAATGCGGTGTTCAAAGTTTGCGCCCGAGCTATCCTGCGCAAATTTCAAAACCGTGCAAGGAAACCATAGAGTTTTATAACTCTACGAAGGAAACCAAGTTTGCGCCATAAACAATAGGGACACCGCGCGAATTAAAAAAATTGCCATTTTCAAAGATTGCGCCCAACAGCACTAGTGTATCTGGGGCTAGCTATGTCACTGCATGGAGGAAGGAGTTGTGTTTCCGTTTTTGTTGTTGCAAAGTTCGAAAGTTAGTTCTTGTTCTTGGGCAAATAATAATACGATATAGAGACTGAGACTCTCAGAAGGGAAGTACTAAATAGATTACCTTAGTAGGAAACAAATTTCGAAAATCCACTTCTAAAGTTGTTTGTCGACTTTTTTAGAGAACCGTTTTACATCACACGTTTGCTGACATGGGCGCTGACATCTTTACTTTCGACGGGCGCTGACATCTTTACTTTCGACACACACGTGACTTAGGTCGTCGTGGGGTCGGCGGGGTTGTTGTTGTGGGGCGCGTCTTTGAATAGATTGATCATTAAGCCCCGCCTCCTTACGAGTTGACCAATCACAGCCGCGAAATCCGATCACCATTAGTGCAAAGATCACCAAACGGCTCAAATGGTGATCAGATTTCGCGGTTGTGATTGGTCAATGAGAAATGGGCGTGGCTTAATGGGTCGGGGGGGTGCGCTACACTAGGACCGCGAGTGAGTGTGGATCCTTCCTTGGACTTGTTGTGTTGTGTCGATAATCCGCCGGCTGATCAAGCAAGAGGCCGGCTAATAGCGCCCTGCTCGACCACATTAATTTTGTGTGCACAAGTTCGAGTGGAGTTGCTCTATGCTCGAGAGTCAGTGTAAAAGTAAGACAATTGATTGAATTTATCGTAGCCTTGCCCTGGGGTGGTGGGTGGGTTGGAATTCATGTCATGTATAACTTTAAACAACGGAGGTGATTAGAACCATTATTGGAGGTCTATTTCTACCTCCATCGACTATGAGTATGAGTTCCTCCATGGGTGGTGTCAGTTTCTGTCCTTGCTCTATATGGTCAGTCAGTTCATAGAGCAAGGACAGCTCTATGGTCAGTTGTTACCATTCATTATTGCACCATAACATTGCAACATTGCACTGCCATTCTTTTGACCTTGACTAGTCACAGCATTTTAGATTACATGTATCGTAGGACGCCCTATATTCAGGGCGTCCCTGAAATCGAGGCAAATCTTTTACCTCTCTGCACGCGATGTAAACAGTCCCTAGATACAATTTTTGTGGTTTGACTTGCCAAGCAAAGAGTCTCCTCTCATTTGACCAAAACTTAGAAACATGTAAGGCTCCACTGGTTAGTTGCACTTGTAATGCAAAAAGTTGTGGTATTTTAGGCATTTCTGCAAGGTACAAAAATATGTCATACTGTCGGGGCCATAAAAAAAATAATTCCCACCGAAAAAGTTTCATCAAACACTTTTTCAATTCACAATTCACGATGATCAAATCATGTGACTGAACATTCTGCTGAGCATTCTGGGGGAAAAAATACAGAGGCTTAAAGAAGCCACGTGCCTTATATCATTTTCTAATAGTCTGGATAATTTGTTTTTGTAACACTCTATCATTTTTGTTATTAATATTAAAATTTAAACCTCAGCTTTGTGATTCGATTATCACTGTTTATTTATATGCTTTATTATAAATGTTAAGAAACATAAAAAGACACAAAACTAAATAAAAATAAGATTTGAAAGCCAAGAATTATTTACATTTTTTTATTTTTTTATATTTTTTTTAGTTTTTGAAAAATACCATGGTTATTTTTAAAACTAAATAAAAAAATATGTTGAATAAAATGAAGAAAACTGCTGGCTATAGAGTGATACACTAAGTCTCACAGAACACTTGTAGTCACTGCAGATGTTTCTTCTACGTATGGCTTCACCCGGACACCATACTTTCTTGTTTGCATCGAAAACAGGTCTAACTCAAAACAAATGGGACGCTATTGAAGTCATCGAAGATCGGTGCGTGGTGTGAAAGTTTCAATGTCCATCACGTTTTAATATATGTTTGCATATTTCTTATAAACAAAGGAAGGTAATTAGGGCATCAGTTGATTATGGAATATTTTTATTTTTTTTCAATTCAAAGAAAAAGGCATACTACATCGAAAACCGGACAGGGGAGGATACATTTGATCATGGAGGTAGATAGATGATTTTATTTCTACCTCCATGATTTGATGAGGTTGCTTAGTGTTCAATAGATCTCTTTGACACCTTAAACTCCCCTTAAACTTAAAGGTTTTTGGAACCGTATGATTGTTTTATTAATCCTATATAATATGATACATTTTTGAGATATCGCCGAAAACCCGGAGTGAATAATTTTTATGTCCCTGGAGGAAGAATAGTCCCTATAGAAATACACAATCTGAGAAATGTTTCTGACAGAAACATTTCTCAGATTCAAATTTGGGGGCATAAAACCTTGTATATATTTTTACATTTCAAGCACATTACTTTGAAGTGAGATAATTCTCAAAATGCTTTATACATTGAAAGCTGCTGTACCTGTAACCAAGTAAGTTTTTATTGCCATTAATTTTAAGAGTCATTACCAAACGTATACCTTCCCTTTAAGGCCTTTTTAAGCCTTTCCCTTCAGAATAGTTCAATTTGCCTGTTTTTTGGCTCTCAGTTTAATAGCCCTTGTAGTTGTGATAATTGTTAGTTACCATTATCTCAACTAGGTTAACCCATAGAGAAAGGTTTCTCTATGGTTAACCCCACTTGTGGCCAAGGTCTCTGCTTGGCCACACAAGTGGTGCTAATAATTTGGTCAACACTTCTTGACAGGTAAGAATATAATTTGGTGTAATTTGACCTAAATTAAGGGAGATAAAGTGGTGGCATGCCGGCGGAAAATTTGCCCCATTTAAATGTAGCAGTAAACTTTTAACTTCTTATGTGCTGGAGGTGAAAAATTACTGAAAGAGGAAAAAAGAAAGAAGAAAAAAAATAGCACAAAAACTAGAAGAAAAGGTGACTTATGGAAGATCTTTTTAAAGATCTCGATAACTTCAGTAGAGACAAAATTATGATTTCAAACATACAGAAGAATTTAGACCCTCTTAACAAATATCAAATCAGTGAAAACAAATTTAAAAACAAGGAGTGCTGCTTCGCCACCAGAAGAAAAATGCAACAAAATGTAGTGGCAAAATTGTAACACTCGGTTCTTCCCAAGGGATGTGACCAAGAGCTACGATTGTTGCAGCTAAATTCAAAAATGCTTTGGTTACAAATTTGTAGTCTAACAGAATCCAAGCTGTCCGATACTAGTTGAGCTCATTTTAGGAATTTGGACAAATTGTGTTACTGCTTTACCTAAAGGTGCTTTGTTAAATGATGTAAACAAACACCCTTAACTTGTTTATCATGGTAAAACATGTGGGTGACAAATGCGTGGACAAATTTTGGAAATCCTGGCAATTACAAGTGGGAACATTGCAAAAAATACAAAAACTTATTTTCATGTGTGAATGTGCGTGGGTGTGTAAAAATAGCTGGAGGTCTTTGATTATATCTGATGTCCAACCAAATATCTGATAGTCAACATTGGTTTTAAAAGGAGAACACAATTTTAGCACAAACAGTTACTGAGTATTTTCTTTCTTCATTTGACAGAGAGGATTGAAGTAATGTGATTTGATGCAAACCAACATCATGTCTATGGACAGTGAAAATACAGCAGCATCCTGGCAATGGATCTGTGGAGTCAACTCGTCTGATATCAGTTTGTTTAGTGACTTTCAATGGGACAAGGAACATGTGTTAAACAATACATGCTTGATTGATGTGCTGAACGCTAGTCCCCATAGCTTGGCTCTTATCGTCTTCTCTATCATACTGCTTGGCGTATTTTGCTTCAACTACAAACGAGTCACCCCTAAGTTTGTCCTGCGTTTTCCTAATCATTCAGTACAATGGATGTTGATGCTTTTGGTTATAGCAGTACAATTAGGAGCATTATCGGAAGGCATTCTGACTGATGTAACGTACAGGTATAATCACTATGTGTCCACCTCTACCCAGCCTCATCTGTATGTACCCTCAGCATGTGGCTTCTTGACAGGTTTCTTGGTCCTGGTGTTCAGTCACACTATGGAGTTATGGAGAATGGCCAACATGATTTGGCTGCTGCTGATGTACTGGATCCTTGCAGTAGCTGGTCAGGTTGCTCAGATACTCAGCTTGCAGTATCAGGATAAAGCGGATGTCAACATCATGAGATTTGATTTCTGTGTAACTCTTCTTGGCCTCTATGCTCTGCTTGTCATTAATACACTGAATATCATCCGCATAAAGGTCAGTATCAGTCAAACTTTATACTGAGTTACTGTTTTCTAACACACTGTACATATAGTTGACTTGATTGCTCAAAGCCCTACTTGTTGCACCTTTTCAGCATTGAACCAACCATGACCAATTGACCATGGTGCTGTCTTTTTCTGTCATAAAGATTGCTTTTATCAAACTGTCAAGCCAACTATATGCAGCTAAAACAAATCTGATCATGCCCTTAAGTTCACAATGTTCCAAATGCATGCATGTTAAATCAGTTTTACCCATTTCTGATAGTGATTCCTCAGTTTTGTATGTGTACACCATGTAAACTGTGTATTGGAGAATGGGGAACCGGAATTTGAGAGAAACTTCTTCAAACTGAAAGTAATGTTTAAAATTGATCTTACAGGTGTGCTCTTGTTGCTGGGAAGGGCATAGGAATCAAGTCACTAAAGATCTTCGCCGTGACAAAATGCTCTACATGGAAAGATATTCTAACTTCTTATCTGATAAGACGTACTGGTGGGTTAATTGGATTATAAGACTTGGTTACAAGCGACCGCTGGTGCTTGAGGATCTTGGATCAATGCCTGAGGAGCACTCCGCTGCACAAATCCATCGCACGTTTGCAAAGGCCTTCAATCTACATAAGGTTTGATTGGAGATTTCCATTCACTCGTCATATGCATATTTTATTAGGGTTGGGATGTTTAACCGCTTAACCATTAAAAACACTGAAATTAATTTCTTCTCGTTGTAAAACAATCCCGACAGTAAAAACAAGTATTCACAAAATTATACCTTCCTTTTCTTTAAAATGTTAGCCCCAGACACTATTCGGAGAGAATGATTGTTTGGCATCCCTTTTAATGGTGGCATGTGTCGTATCTTAATCCCCTACAATATGTACTACATTATTTTCAAACCCCTATAATTTGTTAAATACATTTTGCTTTGTACCCCAAAGCACTACACCAACACATAAGTGGTGTGCCACACTGTGATGTGTGGTTTTGTGACCATAAAGACTGGGTGTAGTGTTCTATTTTTAATCCTGGAAAGTGTGTGCATTTGCTCCTTTCACAGGTCTGCTCAATTAAGATTGGAATTAGTACAAATGGTTAAATGGAAGTCATGAGTTCTGTTTAATCAGTTACAAAATAAATGTAGATTCACAACCCTATATTTTATACAGATGTACTTGTATTGTTCGTTTCATGTTTTTGGTACTGACATTGAATTGAATGGAATTATGACTCAAAAGCTAACACCTGGCAAGGAACAAAAAGTGCTACAAGAATGTTAAAGGTGCTGAACTACAAACCCAGTCATGCCAGTACCTTTTGTATTGTGTACATTTTGCCACAAAACAATTGAACAGTTTGCAGAATTCAACAGGTTTGATGCTGTGTCTTTATGTTAGATCTTGTTGTATTTGGCATGGTTAATGGTTCCTGTGGTTTATGTTACCATCCATCTACATATGTATAATAAAGCTTAATACTACAGTTTGTAAATGCCATGTTTGTACAAACACTGTAAGAATGTTGTTCTTTAGGATGTTGTAGAATGCTCAATGCTATTTACTTCTGATAGACCTATATGTAATTGTAATAAGTAACTATTAGTTCACTGTTGGCGGGACAGACGTATCCCCATACTTTTGTTTGGGCACTGGCCTGGTTGGTGATCAGTCTTTTTTCTTTATCTTTTTCTTCCATTCTGTGCATTTTAACATGTGTCATGCGCTTCTGATCATTTTGTATGTAAGGGGCGCAATATAAATTTAAATATTATTATTATTAAATATTACTTCTCCAGAGTTCAAACTGGTTATACACTCAAATGATGGTCTTTAACAAAACAGGAAAGTGTTGGTTACCTGTAGTTGTTTTATGAGCCATTAGAATCTCAGCATTTGGTACGTTTAATGTTTAATAAATTGTTGTTTATTATCGTTACAGGATAGGGACCATCAGCCGTCTTTATTTAAAGTCTATATGAAAGTCCATGGAGCAGTTGTTGGATTTGCCCTTGTGTTGAAACTTATTGCTGACCTGTTGATTTTTGTGGGACCTGTTGCATTGACTGGTATCATCGAATATGCAAAGATCATTTCTGAAAACTCACCAGAGGTAAGCTATGGTGCAGATAAATGTCTGTTGTTTACATTAAAACTCTTATGTACAAGATAATAAAAATTATCTTTAACAAAGTATGAACTAATTTCTATTTGATTTTGCATTTTATACAGGTTTCAGAAAAGCCACATTTCATCAGTTTGTCTGAGTACTTTGAAAATGGCTACATTCTGGTAGTGGTGGTCTTCATTGCAGCTATTGTGAGACTTCTTCTTCTTAATTTGTTTGATTTCTGGATGCAACTTGAAGGCTTTCACCTCCGTTCATCATTACAGGTGTGTTCAGTTTACATTGAGGAAGACTAGATACTTACTCTCTAACCATTTTTTTATTTTTATTAGTGCAATATGGAAAACAAAGGATCTTTGCATCTTGTTGACAAGTCCACGAGTCCAGTTATGTTTGCAAATGTGTTGTAGCCAGCCACTGCAGTGAAATTTGCTGATACTGCTGCAATGTATGTGGTTCTAATGTCTGAGACTGAGCTTGAGTATAAGCTCTAACATGACATTAATTCCCTGAGCCAAGTAGTTGCTTGACCCTTAACTTTAATCTAAACTTGTGCATTAGCCTGTCTTTTGGGCTAATAAGCCTGGGCATGAGCTGGGTTTTGTCCATGTTGGATAGGGAGTAACAGTATGATTTAGTTGCATCAGATACATAGTAGTCACTTATTCGTACAGTATCAAATTATAAAAACTACAAAGAAACATTCATTTCACGGCCCAATTTGAGTTTGTAGGTGGCGTATTGGCCCGCCCAAATTAAAAAATTGCATGCAATAATTTGAAACTTAAGCGCACATGTTTTAAACTTGCGCGAGGAGCTTCTTGGCGCTCAACATGGATAGAAATTTAAGGCAGAGTTGAGGTGACCTAAGGCTAAACTGTCAGATTTGTTCTCAACATTTAAAGGTTTTTTGATGTTTTTAATGGACTAAAAGAGTGGTGACTCGGTCGTAACCTTCCATTAAAAACCTTGCAGGGTTGTGGCCGTAGCGGCTTATCGCAGGCTACAACTTTGTCGGTTTTAAACGGCTGTTTAAGACATGGTCGCCACTCTTTTATTTCCTTATTCAAATAATGGTTTATGATGGAAACTTGCATGAAAGGTTGAGTTGGCATTTTTCAATAGTGTTAATTCATTAAAACTGTGACAATAATGAAATCCTAACCTTGTCCATTTTGTGTCTGAATTGTACTTTCAGACTATGATATATGAGAAATCACTACGTATCTCAATAACAGCCATCTCATCTGGTGAGATGACAATGGGTGAAATCAACAATCATATCTCAACAGATGCACAGAATATGGGGTCCTTCCTCAACTTTGGACTCAATGCATTAACATTACCCATAATGGTGAGTACTACGGACACGTTTGCAGACACTTCCAATAATGTCCTTGTGTTGTAAACAGTTTTTATATGCATTAATAAGATTGCACTAGAATGACAACATCTGGGTAGATGGAATGTGCTCTCGTGAGGATTGTACACAAAATGGCATTTGTTTTTTTGAAAAACTGCGTCATGTAATCCATCCTGCGCTTTGATGTGATCATCCACAAATTGGGGATTATGGATCCACTGTGTATGAAAGGTTTTTAAGACCCTTGCAGTCCAATCTCTCTTTCTTTTTTCCCTCAATTAATGTCACAATTTTTGTCTTTTGAGGTTGGGTTTTGTTGTGAAAGATAACTGAGACTTGCGATGGTGTGTCATGACAGACTGCTAGTGAGAACAGTGCTTTGGAGGAATTTATCAATGAATGTAACATAGGATAATTGTTTTGGTTTAAACCAACAACTTTAGAGCACAAAATGTCTTGTACATGTAGCTATCCAGAATGTATATGTCATTTATTTCCACTTGTAGCTTGTTGTTGCTGTGGTGCTGTTATATGTCAACATTGGTGTCTCCAGTCTCATCGGTTTGTCACTCTTTGTTCTAGTTCTTCCATTCCAAAGTATCATGGCTGCAGCAATAGCAAAGATAGAAAAACAAGTCTTGGTAAGTTAGTTTCAATCTCTACAAGTTATCTGCTTTTCAAATATTTTCTATTTGGAAGAATGAAATATTATTGTTATTATTGTTTGATTTTTTTTTCTGTATTTTTTCCCTCTTACACCGATGTGTATTAAGCACTGTATACTGAGTACTTTCCAGGGTCCTGTGAGGAAAAAAACACACAGGCAAATCACTCTGGTGGGATTCGAACCCACGATCTTTGCTATGCGAGAGCAGATGTCTCACCAATAGACCACCGAGCTCACCTGATGGTTAAAGGCAGTTCAAATCCTATATTTTAGCAGCAGGTACCTCAACGATTTAATAGATGTAATGGGTGTGTTAACCTGAAGCAAAGTGAACATCTTCTAAAGAATCAAATACTAACGGTTAGATGATTATTTTGTTGATTGTAGGAGTTTTCCGATAGTCGATTGAAGTACACTAATGAGATGTTACAGAGTATGAAGCTGATCAAGTTGTCTGGATGGGAAGATATCTTCACTGAAGCTATTGAGAGTATTCGTCATAAGGAGATAACAGGATACTTTAAGATACTCTTCACGTACAGCCTTGTCTGTAGGTAGTCCTCTTGTGCTTCCTCAGTCCAAATATAAACAACCTTTTTCTCTTTAAATTATTTGCATCAATTTCCTTATTTTGTTCAATCACCAAAAAGCCTAATATACCACCTAGTTTGCCGGATGGTATTAAACAGAGGTCAGCGCAGAGTTCTAAATTTTATCCGATCTCTTTTGAAGAACTTGAAGCATTTTACCTTTGGTCAAACTTAAAAACAACATCCAATGTTTATAGACTGTGCAAGTCTCGCGCGCATTCGAACTTCCGGGACCATTGTGGTCCCAACCATATGGAGTTTTACGTGGGCGAGATTTTGTTTCGTCAATTATTTTAGTTTAAAGTAGGTTATGACCTAGAAAAATATACATGTTGTTGGGAAATGTAATTATTAGTGATAACAAAATATGAAAGTAAAACCAATTCAAAAATATAACGAAGAAAACCCGAGAATTAAACTTGACCTCAGCTTCCGGCTATTGCAAAAAATTTAGAATTTTGTGCTCGCCTCCGATCATAAAACTTATGTAAACGCTTGTTTTGGATGCGCGGTTATAATCGCCAGGAGCTGTAATTGAAAAGTGAACCCTTTTCATTGCAGTCTATGGTTGTTGAGGCGTCGGCATCCTCTAAACTGCGATACGGGTCAATTTTAAACTCGTTTGATGACATCACGAATCCGCGTAAGGGTTTCTAAAAAGTTAACATCAAATAAGCATCCTTGTCCCAGAGTTTTAATTTCTTTTTATATAATAATTAACACACTGTTGTGTATTTTTTTCAAAAGCTAAAACTTTTCATAAAATTGTAATGATTTATTTTTGTTGTTCAGATTTTGTCATGAGATATAATTTAAAACAAAGATTTAATTTCAGAAATAAAAATGTTCTTCGTTTGACGTGTTTTCTCGTTCGGATACGCGCGAGACTTGCACAGTCTATAGAAGATCACAGCCAATATTCTGAAATATCAAATACATGATAGTATTCATATACAATGTATTGTGAAGTGTGCTCAATGACCATTATCTGACGAGACCAATGAACTTAATGGCTGGAATCAACTTTGACAATTTTGCAAATGAAACGGCGATTTATTACTTTTTCTCCAAAACTTAAGGGGCTACATGTATTTTGTTTCACTTTAAACCAAGCAAAGAGTTACAATACAATGTTTTCCATGCCTTTACTTATAAAACATATTGGAGATTGAGAATTGATTCATTGTATCTTTGTTTTGATTTGTCAGCTGGAAGCTCAATGGCAACACCACTTCTTGTTACTCTTTTGGTAAGTCTAGTTTGATTTCATCTACAAGGGTTCCAATGCATCAGTGTAATATCAAGATGCTGTCTTGAGTCTGATTTAATAGTTAGTTGCAACCCCTTCTCTTAATGACTAGTGTACTTGTTTTATTTCTTATGTGCATTACACAACACACTGGATCTACTACTTTAATAATAATAATAATAACCAGTTCTTATATAGCGCATTACACAATAACGTCTCAATGCGCTTTACAATTTGTGCCCTGGTCATTGGGCCAATAACATTCCTTTAATCTTTCTCAGCTCCCTGGGGAGTATACAACCATGGGCTGCCGTGGGGCGCTCCGAAGGCTTTTTCAAACACAATATCAACCTCTACCCTCGCAGGTACCCATTTATACCCCTGGGTGAAGAGAAGCAATTATAGCGAAGTGTCTTGCTCAAGGACACAAGCGTCACGACCGGGACTCGAACCCACACCCCGATGACTAAACCACCAGAACTTGAATCCGATGATCTAAACCACTCGGCCATGACGCTACTTTATGTATCATCCAAAGAACAAAGCAATAATGGTTAAGTGTCTTGGTTAGGGATATAAGTGCCCATACCAGGACACAAACCAACACTCTGACAATACCAAAACTAGCACTAGATTTCTCAGCAACAACACGACCACCATTGTTTTCAACATTTAATTTCCTTTGCTGTTTAGAAGTCATGTATTTTTCTTTTTGATGCTGTGAGTAAATTGTTAACAACAAATGGCAAGTTATGATTCTTCTATGGCATTCTTTTTACTTCTTGAATTGAAACAATGACAGTAGTGTAAATTGTGGTTGCATTTGTTCCTATTTTATTGTAGTCATTTGCTGTATACCAACCACTGACTGGAGAGACACTGACCCCTTCTAAGGCATTCTCCACCTTAACCCTCTTCTCTCTCCTTGGTGAGCCTATGATGATGATCCCACAGTCACTCTATATGTGTACTAGTTGCTTCATTAGTACAAAACGTCTGCAGAAGTTCTTTGCTGCTACTGAGGTTGAAAGCGAGGACATTCAGTCCAGTAATTTATTGGACTATGATGACGATGAAACGACTAGTGATGTGTTGGTTGGTCTGTCACATTTGCAGGTATGGTCTCCGAAACATAAACAAAAATTACATGTTTTTGTCTTTAATTGCTTCAGTCAAAATTGTAAGTGATATATATATATAAATCTCTTTGACCATGAGTAAAATGATGAGGTGCACAACTGGACTTTAGGTTAGTTTTACACAGTAACAACTAATGGGAAAATAACAAATATAAATTTTCTTATGAAGGTAAAGCAAGAAATAAGCAAAGGAAATGAGGGACCCACAATAAAGAATGGCTTGCAAAGACATTTGCCAGGGATTTGTAAAGTTGTTTTGTTTGTTACATGTACTGAGTCATAAAAGGGTCCTGAAAGCACTGATAATAAGGTAAGACTCGATGCAAATGCTGGAAACAAGAAGATATGTACCTAACACAAACGCTCACAACAAACAACACAAGTAACAAATTGAGGGAAACGGGCAACAATAAGGCATTCACTTGACTATTTTCCATATATTGGCATGTGTTAACTCTGTAGAATGGAGCTGTTTTGTATAAGTAGAGCTTGGACACAGTTGAGTCACTCACATACCTCCTTCTTCAAGGGAAATATTGGATATATTGTGTATACATGATTTACTCTGATTGTTCATTCAAGGAGGGTCAATATACTTTATTATTATTTTTTTTGTTAATATACTTTTTAGAAGTAACCTTTATGGTGTTGTACTGACAGTTACATACATTGGGGTGACCGTACATTTTTTTTCACATCATTTACAGGGCAGAAGGGCAAACCAAAATGAGTGTGCACATTTTCTGCTGGTGTAAAAGTGCAATCTGGAAGTGTACCTTATTCTAAACAAACTTGTAGAGACTCTGTTATGTGCATGAACATTGGATGAAATCGGTGTCGTTGCAATTTGCAGATAATAACAAACTTCACAATAGATTTATCGTTAGCAAAGTTGTTGTTAAATAGTCGACTGATATTGATTTGACAACATTGAATTGTCTAAACCACTGAATTGACCGTTGTGTATATTGCTACCCAGGAACATGAAATTGAGACTGATGGTCGCGCTCCATTGCTGTCTTCAATAGTTGTTGATCCTGAATCATATGCAACCATGAGGGCGCCACTCCCTGATCACTTGGCAATAAAGGTGAGCAAGGTCCTTGAAATCAATCACGCTGCTCACTGCTGGAGCATTCTCCACTTCCAGTGTTTCTGATGAATTTCTGTAAAAGCAAAGAATTTACATGTAGTTGTTTAAAGTATGACAAATTAATATATGCCAGTGTTGTAGTCGAGACCACAAAGTCCAAGACACTTAGACAGACGGCGAGACCAAGACTCCCCCTGCAAGGGGGAGACCTCAGTGTTAGTCTGAGACCAAGACCGAGACATCCCATTGAGACCCACTGTTTTTAGAGTAGTCACTACAGCTGGTTATCTTGCATATAAGCATAACGCTGTGGGTGTGTGTCCTGTTGACTTAAAATTACAGATGCACAAACCGCAGATCATTTTGTTATCCAAACTGACTCATCATGTGTACTTGATAAAGCATTAATTTGTATTTGGTGTGTGGCCAATGACAGCCAAGTGTTCTTGATTGACCCACCTTTGTTTCTACATTTGAAGATAACATCTGGTAACTTTGCATGGGGAAAGGAATCTGAGAGTGTAACACTCCGTGATATCAACTTGGATGTCCCAAAAGGTATGGAAACTAGATAAATTTAAGTGGTCAGTAATTTAGGCAGGTAAGGTTGGCACTTGTTAGTTTCAATCCAGTGTTAAAATTGTATTTAACTTAGTATTGGTTGATGTTGACTTAATCATTTTTATTTTTGTACATGTGTCATATTGACCCAAGTCACCTGACGTCATCATCACAATAATCTAGCACCATTTTGGGAGTCATTGTTATAAAGTGTGCAGTGCATTTTGGACCATGCAGCTCTTACACTCTTACCATAAGTTTGATGTGCAAGTTGACTCCCAATACGGTGAGTGTGATCGTGACGATAGTGCAAGGGGTCATTATACATTATAATACCAGGTACTCTATCTGCTAATGAAAAATCAAGGGTATAGAAGCTGAAGTGCCTGCATTCATTATTAAATCTTAAAATGTATGATTAGATTCTGGGTCATGTTTTTGTAAATCAACATCTACCTATAATTGTTATTTTCAAGCAGCATGAGAACAGCAATTCAGGTTTGGTTTCTTCTTTTTCGTAAAATTTGTGTTCATTTAAACCAAGGTTATTTTGTTCAATGAACTTTGCATTTTTGTATGCAGGCTTTTATGCTATTCTTTGTGTCGGATACAGGTAAATTGACTATGGTGATTGGAGCTGTTGGAAGTGGCAAGTCCTCATTACTGTCTGCCATACTGGGTGAAATGACCACAGAGTCTGGCTGTGTCCAGTTCAACAGGTCAGTACATGTACACTTTGAGGTCATTATCTGTCTGCCATTCTGGGTTAATGACCACAGAGTTTGGCTGTGTCTAGTTTAACAGGTCAGTACATGTACACTTTGAGGTCATTACTGTCTGCCATACTGGGTGAAATGACCACAGAGTTTGGCTGTGTCCAGTTCAACAGGTCAGTACATGTACACTTTGAGGTCATTACTGTCTGCCATACTGGGTGAAATGACCACAGAGTCTGGCTGTGTCTAGTTTAACAGGTCAGTACATGTACACTTTGAGGTCATTACTGTCTGCCATACTGGGTGAAATGACCACAGAGTTTGGCTGTGTCCAGTTCAACAGGTCAGTACATGTACACTTTGAGGTCATTACTGTCTGCCATACTGGGTGAAATGACCACAGAGTCTGGCTGTGTCTAGTTTAACAGGTCAGTACATGTACACTTTGAGGTCATATAATGCCATACTGGGTGAAATGACCACAGAGTCTGGCTGTGTCCAGTTCAACAGGTCAGTACATGTACACTTTGAGGTCATTACTGTCTGCCATACTGGGTGAAATGACCACAGAGTCTGGCTGTGTCTAGTTTAACAGGTCAGTACATGTACACTTTGAGGTCATTACTGTCTGCCATACTGGGTGAAATGACCACAGAGTTTGGCTGTGTCCAGTTCAACAGGTCAGTACATGTACACTTTGAGGTCATTACTGTCTGCCATACTGGGTGAAATGACCACAGAGTCTGGCTGTGTCCAGTTCAACAGGTCAGTACATGTACACTTTGAGGTCATTACTGTCTGCCATACTGGGTGAAATGACCACAGAGTCTGGCTGTGTCTAGTTTAACAGGTCAGTACATGTACACTTTGAGGTCATTACTGTCTGCCATACTGGGTGAAATGACCACAGAGTCTGGCTGTGTCCAGTTCAACAGGTCAGTACATGTACACTTTGAGGTCATTATCTGTCTGCCATTCTGGGTTAATGACCACAGAGTTTGGCTGTGTCTAGTTTAACAGGTCAGTACATGTACACTTTGAGGTCATTACTGTCTGCCATACTGGGTGAAATGACCACAGAGTTTGGCTGTGTCCAGTTCAACAGGTCAGTACATGTACACTTTGAGGTCATTACTGTCTGCCATACTGGGTGAAATGACCACAGAGTCTGGCTGTGTCTAGTTTAACAGGTCAGTACATGTACACTTTGAGGTCATTACTGTCTGCCATACTGGGTGAAATGACCACAGAGTCTGGCTGTGTCTAGTTTAACAGGTCAGTACATGTACACTTTGAGGTCATTACTGTCTGCCATACTGGGTGAAATGACCACAGAGTCTGGCTGTGTCTAGTTTAACAGGTCAGTACATGTACACTTTGAGGTCATTACTGTCTGCCATACTGGGTTAATGACCACAGAGTTTGGCTGTGTCCAGTTCAACAGGTCAGTACATGTACACTTTGAGGTCATTATCTGTCTGCCATTCTGGGTGAAATGACCACAGAGTTTGGCTGTGTCCAGTTCAACAGGTCAGTACATGTACACTTTGAGGTCATTATCTGTCTGCCATTCTGGGTTAATGACCACAGAGTTTGGCTGTGTCTAGTTTAACAGGTCAGTACATGTACACTTTGAGGTCATTACTGTCTGCCATACTGGGTGAAATGACCACAGAGTTTGGCTGTGTCCAGTTCAACAGGTCAGTACATGTACACTTTGAGGTCATTACTGTCTGCCATACTGGGTGAAATGACCACAGAGTCTGGCTGTGTCTAGTTTAACAGGTCAGTACATGTACACTTTGAGGTCATTACTGTCTGCCATACTGGGTGAAATGACCACAGAGTTTGGCTGTGTCCAGTTCAACAGGTCAGTACATGTACACTTTGAGGTCATTACTGTCTGCCATACTGGGTGAAATGACCACAGAGTCTGGCTGTGTCCAGTTCAACAGGTCAGTACATGTACACTTTGAGGTCATTACTGTCTGCCATACTGGGTGAAATGACCACAGAGTCTGGCTGTGTCTAGTTTAACAGGTCAGTACATGTACACTTTGAGGTCATTACTGTCTGCCATACTGGGTGAAATGACCACAGAGTCTGGCTGTGTCCAGTTCAACAGGTCAGTACATGTACACTTTGAGGTCATTATCTGTCTGCCATTCTGGGTTAATGACCACAGAGTTTGGCTGTGTCTAGTTTAACAGGTCAGTACATGTACACTTTGAGGTCATTACTGTCTGCCATACTGGGTGAAATGACCACAGAGTTTGGCTGTGTCCAGTTCAACAGGTCAGTACATGTACACTTTGAGGTCATTACTGTCTGCCATACTGGGTGAAATGACCACAGAGTCTGGCTGTGTCTAGTTTAACAGGTCAGTACATGTACACTTTGAGGTCATTACTGTCTGCCATACTGGGTGAAATGACCACAGAGTCTGGCTGTGTCCAGTTCAACAGGTCAGTACATGTACACTTTGAGGTCATTATCTGTCTGCCATTCTGGGTTAATGACCACAGAGTTTGGCTGTGTCTAGTTTAACAGGTCAGTACATGTACACTTTGAGGTCATTACTGTCTGCCATACTGGGTGAAATGACCACAGAGTTTGGCTGTGTCCAGTTCAACAGGTCAGTACATGTACACTTTGAGGTCATTACTGTCTGCCATACTGGGTGAAATGACCACAGAGTCTGGCTGTGTCTAGTTTAACAGGTCAGTACATGTACACTTTGAGGTCATTACTGTCTGCCATACTGGGTGAAATGACCACAGAGTCTGGCTGTGTCTAGTTTAACAGGTCAGTACATGTACACTTTGAGGTCATTACTGTCTGCCATACTGGGTTAATGACCACAGAGTTTGGCTGTGTCCAGTTCAACAGGTCAGTACATGTACACTTTGAGGTCATTATCTGTCTGCCATTCTGGGTGAAATGACCACAGAGTTTGGCTGTGTCCAGTTCAACAGGTCAGTACATGTACACTTTGAGGTCATTATCTGTCTGCCATTCTGGGTTAATGACCACAGAGTTTGGCTGTGTCTAGTTTAACAGGTCAGTACATGTACACTTTGAGGTCATTACTGTCTGCCATACTGGGTGAAATGACCACAGAGTTTGGCTGTGTCCAGTTCAACAGGTCAGTACATGTACACTTTGAGGTCATTACTGTCTGCCATACTGGGTGAAATGACCACAGAGTCTGGCTGTGTCTAGTTTAACAGGTCAGTACATGTACACTTTGAGGTCATTACTGTCTGCCATACTGGGTGAAATGACCACAGAGTCTGGCTGTGTCTAGTTTAACAGGTCAGTACATGTACACTTTGAGGTCATTACTGTCTGCCATACTGGGTGAAATGACCACAGAGTCTGGCTGTGTCTAGTTTAACAGGTCAGTACATGTACACTTTGAGGTCATTACTGTCTGCCATACTGGGTTAATGACCACAGAGTTTGGCTGTGTCCAGTTCAACAGGTCAGTACATGTACACTTTGAGGTCATTACTGTCTGCCATACTGGGTGAAATGACCACAGAGTCTGGCTGTGTCTAGTTTAACAGGTCAGTACATGTACACTTTGAGGTCATATAATGCCATACTGGGTGAAATGACCACAGAGTCTGGCTGTGTCCAGTTCAACAGGTCAGTACATGTACACTTTGAGGTCATTACTGTCTGCCATACTGGGTGAAATGACCACAGAGTCTGGCTGTGTCTAGTTTAACAGGTCAGTACATGTACACTTTGAGGTCATTACTGTCTGCCATACTGGGTGAAATGACCACAGAGTCTGGCTGTGTCTAGTTTAACAGGTCAGTACATGTACACTTTGAGGTCATTACTGTCTGCCATACTGGGTGAAATGACCACAGAGTCTGGCTGTGTCTAGTTTAACAGGTCAGTACATGTACACTTTGAGGTCATATAATGCCATACTGGGTGAAATGACCACAGAGTCTGGCTGTGTCCAGTTCAACAGGTCAGTACATGTACACTTTGAGGTCATTACTGTCTGCCATACTGGGTGAAATGACCACAGAGTCTGGCTGTGTCTAGTTTAACAGGTCAGTACATGTACACTTTGAGGTCATTACTGTCTGCCATACTGGGTGAAATGACCACAGAGTCTGGCTGTGTCTAGTTTAACAGGTCAGTACATGTACACTTTGAGGTCATTACTGTCTGCCATACTGGGTGAAATTACCACAGAGTCTGGCTGTGTCCAGTTCAACAGGTCAGTACATGTACACTTTGAGGTCATATAATGCCATACTGGGTGAAATGACCACAGAGTCTGGCTGTGTCCAGTTCAACAGGTCAGTACATGTACACTTTGAGGTCATTACTGTCTGACATACCGGGTGAAATGGCCATAAAGACCTTCCAAGTCTTGTGTTTATTTCAATTATTTGTCGAACCTTGAGATCCCACATACTTTGCTTTGACATATGTGAAGAAAACAAAACTGCGCCTTGACATGTATTACCATTGGAACATTGACAGACTTCCATATGCTATTCTAGCAGTGCCGGGTAATGAGTTTATGTACATATATTTTTTGCATCTGGTGAGATTGATTCCTTTGAAATTTAAGTGAAAGAATTTCATTTTTATTAAGTGTGTTTCATTTAATTTGTTCATTTCACATAGCACCTTCTTTATATATTAAGGTTATATGAGTTCTATCTACTTGACCAGAGAGTAAATTTATCATTTATGACTTTATTTGTTTGTAATAGTGACAGCAATTCAATTGCCTATGCCAACCAGAAACCATGGCTTCTCAATGATTCAATGAAGGATAATGTTCTATTTGGACTTCCCTTTCAAAGCAGCAGGTGAGTCGATTAAAATAAGGTCATCATAATTTGTAAAATATCATACAAATATTGAATGCATGTGAGTGCATTGTTGCAGAATATAATCATGAGGTGAAATCTGGACTATTTAATTTTACGAAGTGAAAATAAGTGAAAGCCAGATTTCACAGAGTGAGTGTTTTCTGTGACAATGCACAAACAAAATGCATTTAATATTTGTTTTACATAACTCACTCATAGATCCTTGTCATTTGAAAAGGTTCAACAATAAACATAAAATACACACGGAAACCCCACACTCAGAAAACTTCTAATAAAGTGGTTGACTGTATGTAGACGTTGTCCGCCGTGACAGAACCTTGCCTTGTTTCGTGAAAGAGTGGGATCGATTGGTTTGGGAACGACACTGAGAATGAATCCTTGAAAATCAATAGACCCATCCTATACTTGTTTCCATATAGGATGGTTACATATATAGGATGATTTAGTAAACTAAATACATGGCAAAATAAAGAATGACACGTAATGGGTGTTCCGCCAATCAAAGTTACAATGATCTATGTTTGAGTTAAATATTGTTATTGTTGGTACTTGAGTATTAAGTATGACAATTTGAGAAAAATGATGGCGATTTGTTTCAACTTAACTACTACTGCTACATGGTGTAACATTGTTTGTTCCCGAGGGTTAGACACATTCATGGTCCTTAGGTCCATGCCTCTAGGTTGATGCACTTGATATCAACCAGAATGTTGTCCATCCAGTGCTTTCTTGGGTGACTACGTGGGTGAACACTCAACCGGTACTTTGAGCACCTTCTTTGGCCTCTTGTCATTACTTATGCTTTGTTAAATGTTTCCATAAATGCAGTTAAATATACAATTATTTCTATACATTTTAAATCACATATTTAGATTCCATGTTAAAAAAAGCCAGAGTATAAATATGTTGGTAATGTATTGTTATACAGGTACAAGGAGGTGATTACATCTTGTGCATTGCAGCCAGACATTGACATTTTACCGGCCGGTGATCAGACTGAGATTGGAGAAAAAGGAATCAATCTGAGTGGAGGACAGAAACAACGAGTCAGTGTAGCTAGGGCCATGTATGCCAGAAAGGACATTGTCCTTCTTGTAAGTAATGAACTGTCTTGTCTTGAACCATTTAGATATTGATGGAGATGAGATTTATACTGATTCAAAAGATGCAAACATTGCACCAAAAAGAGAAATCCTAGTAAAGTATCCTAATTGCACACTTGCTCGACTGACCCCTTGCACCAGCGTTACACATGCTGCTACTCTCTGCCATGCTAGGAGTCAAATTGCGTGTACAAATTATGGTAAGCTTGTTAATGCTATGTTACCTAACGTGCACTAACACACAGGGATATTGACTCCCAAAATGGCGCAAACAATTGTTGTGATAATGACGTCAGGTGAATTGGTTCCAAAAGCCTCTTGATATAACATGACAACTGTGGACAGAGTATATCACAATTAAAATCTCATAGGAAGAATACATGTTAAGAATAGTCTTTAATGTAGCCTAGATTTGTTGCAATATCTTGCTTTGATACCTGCAGGATGATCCCCTGTCAGCACTGGATGGCCATGTTGGTGCTCAAATGTTCAATGATGGCATCTTAGGACTACTCCTCAAGAATGGACAGACTGTTGTATTAGTAACACACCAGCTGCAATATCTGTCACACGCTGATAAGGTAAACCTTGAGGTGGAGGTGATGGATTGAAAATATTACTGCTTTTATGAATCTTATTCATTTAAACTATCCGATCATTCAATTGAAGTATTGGATTTAACAACAGTTTGGAAAATGAGATAATGGTATCGCAATTTTCATCAAAATTGTTGCATTGTTTTTAATAAGTATTTTTTGTAGATATAAATTAAGCCTAGTGTTAAGTATGTACCTAATAGCTTTAACGCTCATAATATTCTTGGGATATTGACCTTCTTGCACTAAGTAATTGCTTCTGTCTGCCCATGTCCCCCATTTTGGGAGTCAAACATTGCACATCTATACTGGCCGTGTTTTGGCGACCCAGACCAGAAAGAAGTTTGTGACAGAAGATTCATTGACCAAAACAATTTCTGAGAGCTACACAAAAAAAGGTCGTTAAAAAAACAGTTCCTGATGTAGGTAGAAAATTATTGTTCACACATTATACTATTTTCAAGTAAAGTCTTTATAATGTTATCGTTATTTTTGGATTGGTATGCTTAAGTGCATTTCATTTATCAGAAAATTCCGTTGACAATTTCCGCTCAAGCCTATACACAAGCCAACAGCTCAGAACTGCCATTAAACCAAGAATGCAAAATACACCTAACCAATGACTGAAGCTCAAACATGTTTCTGGTTGGATTGCCAAAACACGCCCCTGTACTTGCATTGCCTAAAATGTGCACATCATAGTAACACACATGGAATCTGTCTCCCAAGGTTTATCATGTCATGATGTTAGTGAATTGGGTCAATAAACTGGAGGCTTGACAAAGAGTTGTATTTTATAACCGTTGATTGATTCCTAGAAGAATGATCTTCATTGGAGATGATGATCTTTATGTGGGTTTAATGTTGTTTGGGAAATCTCACTGTTTATACCAACATTGATTGAAGCTGTTTGACTTAATTGTTGTGTAGATTGTCATTATGAAAGATGGTAGAGTTGAGAGAGAGGGTGTATTGGCTGACATTGCTGAAGCTGAACCTGAACTGTACAATCAGTATGAGAAGTCTGTTCATAATGACACTGATGAAGAAATACAAACAATAGAAGGAGATCGTCAAGAATTAAAGAGGCAAATATCACGCCAGACATCTCGCCAAATGAAGCGCCACTTATCACATGAATCACAGTCATGTGTGGAAGGTACATAGTTTATCTATCTGTGTTTTATTTAATAGTAACAACAACAATAATGAGTTCTGTGTTATATAGCGCACATAATATATTCTAGTAGGTAGATCAAGGCGCTTTACAATATTATTATCCCAGTTCATCGGGCATACTCTAGACCATTCCTCTAACTTTCTTGACTCCCGGGGGAGAATACAACCCCAAGCTGCTTAAATTAGCACTAAGGGGTTAATCCAACACAATACTATCTCAGCCCTCTCCGGTTCCCATTTAAACACATGGGTTAAGAGAAGCAATTATGGTTAAGTGCCTTGCTCAAGGAAGCGAGTGTCATGACCACACACATGGCTCAGACCACTGTTTTCCCCCATGATGGTCATCCGAGTGCAGCAACTGGACAGTGCAGTACGGAGGAAGTTTACAATTGGCTGCCAACTTGAACGAGACAAGTATACTACTGTTTGGAACTGAGTCTATGCTTTCTGTTCACAGGAAGGTTGTAAGGCTATTATCAGAATCATTCTGAACATCAATGCAATGAACATCAATAACATATTTAAGTGAAACAACATACAAATAACAAAGATTTTTAATGACAGCAATTAATGTAACTGAAATATGTATATTGTGTACAGAGTCTGATGATATGAAAGGGAAGTTGATAGAAGATGAAGAGAGGGAACAAGGCTCAGTGTCATTCAAAGTCTACTTATTCTACCTTCGTAGCATCACTCTGCCTCTAATGTTTGCAGTGTTTGCTGCTTACACACTACGCACTGCATTTGATGTGGCTACTAGCTTTTGGCTTTCTAAATGGTCTTCAGACAATGTGAATCCAGCATTTAATGTGAGTATGTATTCATGGAATGCTAAAACATAAGGTGTCTGGTACCTGTTACTCATTTGATTTGATTTTGTATATCTGTTTAAATTAGAAACCTTCAACGATTAACAGTAATAATGCAACAATTAAAATTTATAAAGTGCTATTCCATTAAGATCGTAGGTTTATGGATAGCTTCCTTACCTTCAAACTTGAGGCCCCCAATTTTGGTTAGAGTGCATAATGTTTACTTGATAAAAGTGATCATCTTCATTCCTTAGGAAAAAGTATATTAGTATACTTGCGGGTACAACCCAGATTAAAACTCATTAAGGAGAAGTGATGGCTCTGAGAGAGCCGACACTTATTGCGTAAGAGTATAATACATGGTTGTTCCACATGTTTTCTACTATAGTTCTTCTTATGATCAACACCATGCAAAGCTTCAACCATCACTTCATTCTTTAGGTTTACTCAGTCTTTAAGTCTACAGTGATATACATTTTTGAGTATCTCTTGGTTTCACTATCACAAGATTGAATCACTAATATGAACAATGTTATCAAACTTGCTATTTACAGATCACCAGTAGTGGCTACTATGTAGGAGTGTATGGTGGGTTGACTGGTGGTGCAAGTATCTTCTCATTCATTTCCAGTGTGGCGTTAGTATTTGCAACTATCGCTACTGCCAAGAAGATCTTCCTGAAGATGTTTCGCACAATCGCTTACATGCCTATCAGGTCAGAATATGATATATTTACATCAACCTTGTTCCCATGGGCAGAGTGCCGTATTGATACCTCTCGTCACTACCCCTGGTAGGGATGCACTGAAAAACAATGCTGATCGGCTACCAAAATATACTATTTGCATGCATAATATACTATTTGCACGCACGCTTGTTATTTTGACACAATCCACTTCAAATGAGTCATGTTTTTACACAGTCACCCTAAACTGCGTAGAGTTAGATATGTCACATATCTTTGACGTGATACTGTTTTTGGAGGCTGTGACCATTTTGAGCATGCGTGTAGAGTGGATTAATTAACAGGACTAAGTGAAATGTCCAATAGATTTGGATGTTTCAAAATCAAACTTCCAGGTGTTATGATTGAGCAAGGCATTCTAGGGGGAAAATGGAACAGGGAGATCGTGCACCATTGGGAACAAGATTGTGAACACATTTTCCCACTATTAACTTTATGCACCAGACCAATCTGCCTGTCCAGCCTCAGCTGGTGACATTGTTTTAAACTACAGAAAAGCAAAATGGCTGCACTGTTATAATATTATATGAAGTTGTTTGTTATTTTTGTTGTCCTTTTACAGTGCATATTTTTTTCATAGTGAGTTGTAGCCAAATAGTCTGGTGCACTGGACTTAAGTTCTGGGCCCAATTTCATAAAGCTGCTTAAGCACAAAAAGTAGCTAAGCACAAAAAAATTATGCTTACCAGAATAAGGTTACCAGCCAAAGTACTGTGTCGCAGAGGGGAGAAATGACAAAACTCTGCTACAATCCTTTGAGTATTAATTAAGCAAACAAATCAGCTTAAATTAACCCAGGCAATACCTGGACGTGAAAATATCACATTTAGATAAAAGAAATGTCCAAATAATGCAATAAAACTCTCCTAACCTATGGGAAAAACTTGTCAGCATGTATGGACAACATACCGAAGGGACAATGCAACCAAACAGGTCTCTTGTTTGATGGTTTTGAGCAGCTCTATGAAAGTGGGCCCTGGCCGGTGGCTAAGTCATCAGGGTGTGGGTTCAAATCCTGGTCATGACATGCTTATCTTCACCCTGAGGTAAAATGGGTGCCCTTGGGGCAGAGATTATTCTTGTGATTGATTGAGCTTGGTGCGCTACACACTTGGCAGCACAGACTGTATACTCCCAAGGGAGCTGAGATGGTTAAAGGAATAAAATAAATGGTCCAGTGACCAGGCGTGAGAATATTTTATTTGCCAAAAGCGTCAATATTGGTGGATATCGGCGCTGTGTAAATGTCCATTATTATTAATCAGAGATCAAACCAAATTAAGTCTTATCTTATTTTATATTACCAGTACTTGTTTATGTCTTACAGGTTTTTTGACACTACCCCAGTTGGTCGTATAATCAACCGCTTTTCTAGTGATATAGAAATTGTTGACATGGTAAGTTAATAGTAGATTCATACCCTCTTGAGTTCAGGTCAATAACAACACTCGATGTGTAGGTTTTTGCCGTTATACACAGAAACTGCCTTAGCAGAGTATCAAAACCTGAACATAAAATCTAACTTTTCTGGCATTATTTGAAATGGTTTAGTTATTAGCTTAATGCAAAAGACCCTTGAGTATACTCTACATCATAAAGATTGTTACCATATGTTGCTGTTAGTTACATTTGCATTAATATCACATACATGATTTCACATTTAGTCAAGTACAGATTGAATGTACAAACACATTAAAACGTGTGGTTGTACATTCTACAACCACACAAATTGTACAATTTCTATATCACTAGAAAAGTGGTTGTACATTCATAACTTACATAAGTATCTCAGTCAGTTAAGACATTCTTGGCTATGACAGGGTTTTAGCAGGAATGTGTCTTTATTGACCTATCACCTTAAGTTATTCCTCCTGATAAATCTTGGTTGTGCCATTTTAGGCGTCAGATTTCTGTGTTTCTGTGCATTGTGCATTTTAGGTGACATGCACACGGTTAGCAGCACACCATATCTTTACATGCAACTTGACTCCCAAAATGGTCAGACTGTAGCAGCGTGGGACATCAGTGTAAGGGGTCTATAGGTTTTTGCATGAAACTATTTCAGTTTTTTACATATTCAACAAAGTAACCAATGTAAAATCATTTGGGATTGTTCTTGGATCTGATTTGCTGTTTTCCCTTAATGTTGATGCAGATGCTGATGTTTAACATTGATTCCTGTATGATTGTGTTACTGAAGACGTTATCAGCAATTATCATCAATGTTATTGTGACACCTATCTTCATTGTCATCATACTGCCTGTGATTATCACATTCATCTTTCTGCAAAAGGTCTTCTTAACCACTTCAAGGTTTGTAACTACGTGTACTTTGCATTTGTTTGGAGCTTGCAATACATCTGTTGTCTATTACACCAGTATGGCTGATTCATTTACCAAAAGTTTTTTTTTTTTTTTTTTTTAAGTTTATGTTTTAGTAAGTTTGTATTTGCCTCTTCTCTGGTCTCAAAATGCCAAATGTGAAGTGATGGCACAATGTTTGATAATGAGAACTTTTGGACTGATTTCATATTTTGAATTGTGCTCAATGAATTGAGATGTACCCAGACTTTGTTCAATAGACCTTTGTTATATGCAGCCATCTTTGTATAACCCCCTGTAATAACAATAATAAATACTAGTAGAATGGTATTTCCAATAAATCATTTGTCGGCTTACAAATTGCAAAAATAATAATCAATGTACGATTTCATGGCTGTGGCTTGATTATCATGTGAACCAGCATCGAAGCATGGGATGCCCCTTAGCAACAGCCTTAACAGCTGCAGCTGTAGCCGTAGCTGCTAATTCAGACACAGCCTAATGAGAAGAAATTGTGAATATATTTGATACTTGTTCTCAGGGAGCTGCAACGTATAAACAACATAACTCGGTCCCCGGTGTATGCATTTTTCTCTGAGTCACTGGTCGGATTGTCAACCATAAGAGCTTACCGGTGAGTACTCAATGTTAGTATTAAACAAAACAACTTATTTCTCTGTAAATAGGTTTTCTTGATAAAATCTTATCCAAATAGAAAGTTATGATTTTGATAATGTCAGACTCCATATCAAAATACACCAGGGTCTAATTTCACATGGCTGCTTAACGGCCGATATTGTGCTTACTTTTCAAAGTGCTGCTTACCGGAAGCATGGGAGAAGGCATGCTAATTCCTTCCACTGCTTACAATATTAAAGTAAATGAATGACATAACAACGCAAATCCAAGAGGTTCAAGCTGGCCACCTAGTTTTCCTGCCTACCTTTAGAAAAAATGTCCTTATCCCAGCTCTATGAAATTAGAGTAACTTGGGTAGTGCCTATCTTGGTTGTAGCACAAACACCGTTTTATCTTTTCTCACAATAAGCAGATTTTTATAGTTATTCTCTTTTTCAACCTGTTATTTTCCATTTCATTTCATACATGTAGATCGCAGAGACGCTTCTTCAATAAAATATTGAAGTTTATTTCAGATAACAATGTTGCCTATGTGTATCTGACAGCGTGTAATAGTTGGCTGGGTGTTAGATTGGTAAGTCAAGTATATTCACAATCTACGCCAAGTTTCGGGGGGCTACTTTTACCATAGTTGACAAATCATTGCGTAAATGTTGTAACGCTTCAGGGTTAGCGTATTTTATGAGTTGTTTTACTCATATCTCAAAAAACTATCACACCACGAGTAAAAACATTTTAGGAATTTTTCACCATGACCATGACCATCTATATATCATGGTTATGTGTAAATCAGTCAACATTTTTATTTTCAATCTTATCAAAGTTGTGCAAACCGTTTAAAGGCACTGTACACGTTTGGTAATTACTCAAAATATATATTAGCATAAAAACTTACTTGGTAATGAGCAATGGAGAGCTGTTGATAGTATAAAACATTGTGAGAAACGACTCCCTCTGAAGTAACGTAGTTTTTGAGAAAGAGGTAATTTCTCACTATAATAATAAAAGACTTCTGGCCAGAAGCCTTTTATTCCTATCTGAAAGCACACTAATTTGTACAACAAGGGTGTTTTTTCTTTCATCATTTTCTTGCAACTTCAATGACCAATTGAGTCCAAATTTTCACTGGCTTGTTATTTTATGCATATGTTGGGATACACCAAGTGAGAATACTGGTCTTTGACAATTACCAAACGTGTTCAGTGCCTTTAAGCATGTTATGTATCATTTCAGGATTTTATAGCCGCGTTGGTTGTTTTGCTATCTGGATTGAGTACGTTGATAGCAGCTTCTTTGACTGGACTAGATGCTAGCCTTGTGGGTCTTGCTATTAGTTATGCATTGCAGGTAAATCATAGCATTACAAAACATATTATATAACTCACACATAGATCCTTGTCATTTGATTGGTTGAACACGCGTCATGTGTCATCCTTTATTTTGCCATGTAGAGCAGATCCAAACAGAAACTATGGAGTTCTGCGGTTGTTGGAATGCATCTTAACTTACTTTATTTCTTGCCATTGTCATACATTGTCATACTTAAGCTATTCCTAGTTCAACTTGTCTACACTAGGCAACACTAGTGACTAATATGCTAATAACATCTGAAATATTCATTCTTAATTTTATTAGAAGAAAAGTACTTGATCCTTTGAGAAAGGCTCTGCTAAGGTCAAAACATTGGACAATCAACAATGTTTACAACATTATTTCTTTTAAACAGATTTAGGTATTTGCCAAACAAACAGGGTCTAATATTTTATAGTTTGTTTGTTTGTATCAGCGAGTTGCATGAATCGTCTTAAAAAGTTGAAGTTAATTTGGATGTCAATTGTTTCTGTACATTTTGAATCTACAGATCTCTGGTTATTTGAACTACTTGATGCGAATATTGGCAGAACTGGAAATGCAAATGAACTCGGTAGAGAGAATTAAGCATTATAGCTCACTCACTCCCGAGTCTCAGCAAGGTTGGTATACATCTATAGATACACAATTTTAAAAGTGTCTTAGTGATAAAGATTCTTGTATATGTTGTATTACACCCATTGTTGTACTGATCCTGCAAATAACATGTAATTGTAATAGTGTAATATTAATTCAGATGTCTGTTTGATATCTGGTTATATATGAACATTGATAGGTATGGAACCACCCCCAGACTGGCCTAATAGAGGAGAGATTGATCTGACTGCAGTTAGTGCTCGCTATGCTGAAGATCTAGACCCAGTTCTACAGAATGTTAATTTACATATCGGTGCTGGACAAAGGGTAACACTCTTACATTTGTATATATGTGACCTGTTCCCACGAAACCCGGACAAAGTAGCAAAAAACTAAAATTGAGTTTATGATATTTTCACATTGTCCTGTAATTCAGCTTTCCAATGGTATATAGATTGTATTGTTTATCCCTCCCGATGGCCCCATGAGAGGGGATTCAGACCCGAGCAATGCCGACCCACAACATTTTTATTTCGAGTAAACCAGTTGTTTGTGAACAGGAAAAAAATCCACACGCGAATAGTACACGCAGCAGCGCACTCAACAAGGTCATTTCAAATAACCATGGTAACCACCTTGTTCCTATTGTTGGATTCATTTGAAATTTGGCACACATAAAGAACTAAACATGACAAATATGTTCAGAAAGTTTGAACAATTTTTATTAGAATTTTCAAAAGTTATGGCAGTTAACCTTTGACTGAAAATTTGTACTTGTACAACAAAAACATGTGGACTTTTAAGTTTTAGTTTTAAAATACACGCACATAGTATCTGTATTAAAACTGGTCAAATTTTGCTTATTAATATTTATGTACCTCCTCATGTCGGAATGGCAGTGCTGTGGCATTATGATCACATAAGAGGTTTACTAAAACAGTCTTTGAATGACTAATAAACACGTCAAGCCAAGTAAGAAGTACGAGTGCTTCGTTCGTTCAACGCGGTCAGAGTCAACAGTGCAGACTCCCTGATGGCCGATGATGCTTCCTTTTCCCCCGGCGAATCGGTCTCGTTTCATGACATTTCCGTCATAAAATATCACAATAATGATTTAACAATGTACACAAATACTAATAATTCGGATATCATGCATGGGTACAAACTTAATAAAAATGCCTAAAATGATGTCAAACACTGGCTTCTGAACATAAAATTTCTCTTGTTACACGTCGAAAGAAGGGACGACGTGCATTGACTCGTAACGACAAACGACATAGTCTGGTTCCCGTTATTGGTGTGCAAACTGTGCTAATAATTTACATGTACGTTCAGGGATCAAGACGGCGCAACCAATCACGTGGTATGCATTGGCGAATCATATTTCCCGTATGAGATGACCACGGCAACAAGGAAATAAGGGTTTACATGTTTTAGCTCTGTAAGAATCACTGTTATTGGCTTACTGTGACGTCATTGACAAATTTTATGAATGAAAATAGAATCTGCAGGCGGCAAGCTTTACGATGATACCACTTTTCAATGGGGGGGATTTATACTCTACTTGGGAAAACGGGCTATTTACTGGTACTTTTTGCAGTAATTTGCTTCGTTTTGTTTCAGTCATCACTTTTTGTTTATCAATTTCATTCCAAAATTAGGTGAAAAAAGGTAGTTTACTTGAACATATTTATAATTTTGTTGAAGTAAAATGATAGATGAATATGTAAAACGTAAGATTATCCCATTTTTTTTTTTTGGACGAATCCAGCCTAAAATGCTTTGGACGCCGTTTACTCGAAATGAATGGATGCGACTTTGTCCGGGTTTCGTGGGAACAGGTCACATATGTATGTTTTTAGAAGTTTCTTTACGTGTGTGAGCAAACTTTTATGGTCTCTAAGCTTCTAGAACGATACACTTAAAAAATATGTATAATTCACCGCGTCAAAAGTTAATGCGCATACAATTATTTCTACATTAGTAGTGTGTTCAGCAGTGTCCTATTCTCTCATAACAATCAGTAAACATTATTTGAGCATTTGTAAAAGACTCCGCTTGGGTCAAAACATTAGGGCCTAATGTCATAGCGCTGCATACCACAGAATTCTGCACTTTTGATGCCTTATAAAGTGCATGATGTGCATTGAGTGCAGAATACTGTGGTGAGCAGCTTCATGAAATTAGGCCCTGGTCATTAACAATGTCTGTAGCAATATTTCAAAATATATACAAATTAGGTATTTGCCAAATAAACAGGGTCCATTGATTTTAGTTTATTTGTATCTATGATTAACTTAAATAGCAGATTTGATCTAAAACTCAGGAACTGTATGGATTATTGATAAGTATTGACATAGACTACTGTTGAATGCAGGTTGGTATTTGTGGACGTACTGGCAGTGGCAAGTCATCTTTAACTCTGACTCTGTTGAGAATGATTGATATGTATGAAGGTGAGTTAGAACCTGCTTACCTGTCTCCTAGGGCAATGGCAATTCAGCTTCTCAGCTGCAAGTAAGGATGATTAGCCTTCAAATTAGTATTATCATTATATCTGTGAAGTGCAAGAAGGTATAGGATCCAAGATCCAGGCTAGTCAACTGTTTTATGATATTATAAGATTGTTATTTTGTTGTGCCCCACACTTCCCCCCCCCCCCCCCCCCAGGCTCACAAGCACCCCAACTTAATTAATCCAATGCCCACCTAGACACCAGTGCCTAGACTGGCTGTCTGGAACTTGACAAATTTATGACCAAAATGACCGCCTAGTCTGTCCCCACAATTTTACTGTAAAATGCCCTCATGTTTCATCCATTGATCATTCTTCACTGTTATGCGCTTATAGACAGACCCTTCTGGTTAGCCCAGTGCAACATCTTGCACTGTCGCCCGATCCAGTATTTTTCCATTCTCGGTCACTCTATTCTTGCCTGCTACTCACTGCTCATTTACTCAACATCTTTGTATAACCATTCAGTCGTGTATAAAACATTCTACTGTGTCTTTAGCCCAAAGAGAAGAGTTCTATTTGTATGCTTTATCGACCAATGTACATGTGAGCAAGGTGTTACACTATTTATTGAATTCTGACTTTACAGGTGAGTTGAAGATAGATGGAATAGATATCCAATGTGTGTGTTTGACTACATTAAGGAAACGTCTGTCTATCATACCACAAGATCCTGTTCTCTTTAATGGCAGTATCAGGTCAGTATCATGCAGAGGGATATTAACAATCAAAAAGCATTCATCGATATCCTGTATGGAATACAGACAAGCCAGTGGTGTCTCTCTGTAAAGGTGCTTGTGGAAGAAATAAACACAAATATTCAAATTAATGTTTATATGTTGAGGGAAACAAGGTTTTTTCACCAGTGTGACTACTTTCTATTAACTATTTTCTTTAAATAGGAAATTTTACAAATGTACAACTTCAAAAGAATTCAGACCTTTACATTTTGTTTTAGAAGTTATCTTTTGAACATCAATGCTGTACATTTGCAGTCAAGGTAGTTGTTTGCTCTGAAAGACAAACAAGTAAGTCACTTTTAAGCTTATGCTACTTTACCTTGTTTTGCTTGACGTGTATACTATCAGTCTAATGAATCCTTGTTTTGTTTCAGAATGAATTTAGATCCATCAGAGAGTATGAGTGATACTGCATTATGGGATGCTTTAGAAATAGCTCAACTCAAGAATGTAGTGACTGACCTCCAAGATGGACTAGGTTTGTCTCACTATCAATCATCTCATTTCAGCATTTTCAATATGCAGTACTTCTCACAAAGTGTCAAGCTTTTGAAAAAATAATCTTGCAAACATTTGTGGAAACTTGTTAATAATTTGTGCTCATGGTACCTGAGTTTAATCTAAAATGGATTTTTAAAAAGACGCATCCATTCAATTTGCAAGGTTTACAAGACACCAAGTTTCAATTGGGATTGTGGAGTGTAATGCCTTTTCTTTTTGTTACAAAGGGCACCAACATCTTTGAAAATGTTCTCTTTGGGATCTCTATGGTGGGATGTACTCAATTAGTGGCACACTGTGTTGTGTATTAACACAGAGTTATGGTTCAATATAAGGCTTTGTTATAATCAGGAGTGTCAATCTCTCTGTCCTAGCCTGATACCAATCTGTAAACAGTAGATAAGCTGATATTGTTATCAAACAAAGATATTGACAAAATAGGGAGACTGCCAACATAGGGCTATAATATAGCTCAGTTGGTATTGGTAGAGCGCCAGGCACATTAATCCAGAGGTATTGGTTCAAATCTTGCTCTAGTCAAGTGTTCTTTGTTCGATCCCAAATCAAGGTTTATCTTAATGATTTAGATTTTCAGGTGTCTGAAGGTGGTGATAATTTCAGCATGGGTCAGCGTCAGCTTTTCTGTCTAGCTCGTGCCTTCCTACGTAAATCACGGATATTGATCATGGATGAAGCTACAGCTTCTATTGATACAGAAACGGTTAGAACTTTCCTTAATGTTGATACTCAGTATTGATACAGAAACGGTTAGAACTTTCCTTAATGTTGATACTCAGTATTGATTAAAGTGGACTAAAGGGAAGGTATACGTTTGGTAATCACTCTTTAAATTAATGGCAATCAAAACTTATTTGTTAGAAACCTACAGCAACTTTCAATAGTATAAAGCATTTGAGAACCATTTCACTTCAAAGTTTTGTAGTGATGTAAATATCTCAATTTATATGCCCCCAAATTTGAATCTGAGAAACGTTTCTGTCAGAAACGCTTCTCAGATTGTGTATTCCTATTAGGGATTATTCTTCCTGCATAGACATATTTGCTCCGGGTTTTCGGTGACATCTCAAAAACGCGACCATGTTTTGAAATTAAATTTTCACAGGTTAGTTTATTGTATATATCAACATTTAAAAAGGATTAAAACAATTGAAAGCTTCCAAAAACTTAAGGTATACTTTGTCTTTAAATGATAAATTACTTTCTAGTCTCCTGTTGATTTTGCAGTGTCATTCTAGTGGTTTTAAATAATCAGGACTTTATGCTACATGTAGCAAGCAATGCATCCAAACAGTACACACAGTTAATTCTGTACATCCTTTGTTAATGCTGAATGTACAAATTGAATTGCTCTTACTTATAGGACAAAATGTTACAAGAAGTTGTTGCTACTGCATTTGCTGACAGAACAGTTCTTACAATTGCTGTAAGTACAGTCTTATTTCATCTGATTCTATAACAAATGCTATGTTATCATAAGAAGACTCTGGTAAGGATCAACCTTTAATAAAACAGAAAGGGGATATAGATCAACCAATCAACAACTACTAATTTTAAACACAATAATCTTTCCTCAATCATTCCTTCCTGTATCATTCTCTCCTGAATCATTCCTTCCCAAGTTATTCCTTCCTGAACCATTCTCTCTTGAATCATTCCTTCCTGAATCATTCCTTCCTGAATCATTCCTTCCTGAATCATTCCTTCCTGAATCATTCCTTCCTGAATCATTCCTTCCTGAATCATTCCTTCTTGAATCATTCCTTCCTGAATCATTCCTTCCTGAATCATTCCTTCCTGAATCATTCCTTCCTGAATCATTCCTTCCTGAATCATTCCTTCCTGAATCATTCCTTTTTGAATCATTCTCTCCTGAATCATTCCTTTTTGAATCATTCTCTCCTGAATCATTCCTTTTTGAATCATTCTCTCCTGAATCATTCCTTTTTGAATCATTCTCTCCTGAATCATTCCTTTTTGAATCATTCTCTCCTGAATCATTCTCTCCTGAATCATTCTCTCATGAATCATTCCCTCCTGAATCATTCCCTCCTGAATCATTCCCTCCTGAATCATTCCCTCCTGAATCATTCCCTCCTGAATCATTCCTTCCCTGAATCATTCCTTCCCTGAATCATTCCTTCCCTGAATCATTCCTTCCCTGAATCATTCCTTCCCTGAATCATTCCTTCCCTGAATCATTCCTTCCCTGAATCATTCCTTTTTGAATCATTCCTTTTTGAATCATTCTCTTTTTGAATCATTCTCTTTTTGAATCATTCTCTTTTTGAATCATTGTCTTTTTGAATCATTGTCTTTTTGAATCATTCTCTTTTTGAATCATTCTCTTTTTGAATCATTCTCTTTTTGAATCATTCTCTTTTTGAATCATTCTCTTTTTGAATCATTCTCTTTTTGAATCATTCTCTTTTTGAATCATTCTCTCCTGAATCATTCTCTCCTGAATCATTCTCTCCTGAATCATTCCCTCCTGAACCATTCCCTCCTGAACCATTCCCTCCTGAACCATTCCCTCCCCAACCATTCCCTCCACAACCATTCCCTCCTGAATCATTCCCTCCTGAATCATTCCCTCCTGAATCATTCCCTCCTGAATCATTCCCTCCTGAATCGTTCCTTCCTGAATATTTATGACCTCAGATATTAACTCTTGTAAACTCTTTTTCAAGCATCAAGATGACAGAAATATACCTTTTGTAATTTCAGCACCGTATATCCAGCATTTTGGAGTCCGACATCATACTGGTACTGGAGCAAGGGAGGATTATTGAGCATGATTCCCCAGCTCATCTTCTTGCTGATAAAAACAGTGCATTTACTGCTCTTGTTAGCTCCACTCATTGAAGTAAAAATACAAGTGGGATTAGCGCTTCTGCATCCCATCTCCAACGAGGCTGAAGGTGCACTTTATTTTTCCGTATTCCATGTGCGCACATTGGATCAACCAATCAGAGTCGAGGATTCAAGTTTGTTTGAAGATAATGTCCTTTGTCATAGTGATGTTTATATAAGAATGGCACTCCATGTAATTAGTCAGAAAGTTTGGCATGATGGTCTTGTCTGTGTAATCAAGTTATACTTTTAACAATTTGCATCAGTTTGAGTGTCGTCTAGGAATGCTGTTACAAAGTGTGATTTTCATAAAGTCCATCTTAATACTCTGTAAAGTGTTACAATCTTTATTATAAGTTTGTGTGTGTTTTTGATTTAATGAAGTACATCTTGATGTAGATAAATAGTTCAATCTGTCTGTAGATAGATGTAGGATATCAAGGGTTAGCTTGTAACATCCAAACCTGATGATCACTGGTTATTAGTTGCCCTAATGAGCTAAGCTTACATCGCTTACTAATTAGACAGCAATGTTGATTGCATGCATTGCTAACATACAGTATGTTTAGTAAGCCATTATTCTAGGCACTAAACAAGCCTGTAGTATGAGTGTTACATGTATCTATGCAATTTTAATTCAAATCTACTAATCCAAATTGACTCCAGTAAGTCAACTATATGCACAATGTTATTGTTTTGAAAGTGTTGACTTTTATGAAAAAAACAAAATTTTTATGTTTCATTAAACTTATTAAGTACAATCAGTATTCAGTACTATTAATATTATTAAAGAATTGCTGTCTACTTATTGAGACACATTCCATTTCCAATATACATGTGTGCCAGATTACTTTAGTTTGGATCACTCAAATGGAATGATTTATTTAGTTGTTACAAATAGATGGGAATCCAGAGATATGAATATTTACAACCATTATTGGCAACCATAATAGCTAAAATCAATTGTCATTAATCTCAAGTAATGTCCTTTTATTAATACTTTCAGCTAATTTTATAGCTGAAGTTGGAGTTATATAAAAGAGATATACGCATAGTTTTATTCAAGAGTGTTTTAATAAGATTTACAAAATTTCAAGTCTTTCACGGTTGATCAAGAGATCTAAAATTGCTTAATTATCAGTTTAACAAATTAGTAGACAGAAATCCCGCTGCCTTATGCTAACAATGTTGATTTCTTCTGTTGAACTTTGTACACTTTGTAATTGCCTCAAGTTCCGGCATGTGTCACTATGTAAGGATCAATACGTTATTAAAAGCTCCAATAATGGGTTTTTGTTAATGTATTGTATTTCTTTGATTATACATCTTATTTTTTAATCATTAAGATTGTTTCATGTAAAAATATTGAAATGATTTTATTTGGGATTTTCTTAAAGGTAAAGGGCCGGTCCCACTACGGCGATAACGACAACGGAAACGAGAACGGGAACGACAAATCGTTTTGGTTCTTGTTCTGACTGTATACGATAAAATGAAATCCGATACGATTTTCTTTCCCCAAGACCCTGTTGCAACCATAGCAACAGATAATACTCGGAAGACAAAATGGCCACTAAAAATGATGCTCTGTTGCTTCTATTGGTAAATAGAAGACGCAGGAGAAGAACCCCTAGAAGCGTGTGGGTTCATGATATTTTGAAGAATAAAGAAATTGGAGAGTACAATGTGCTAGTTAGGGAACTTTCTTCTCACGAAGATAAGTTTTTCCAATACTTCAGGATGTCCGAATGCCAATTTGAGACCATTCTAGCACTGGTAAAGCCTGACCTGACAAAGATTACAACACAACTCCGGTCCCCAATTGGAGCAAGGGAGAGGCTAGCTTTGTGTTTGAGGTGAGTTTACTAATAATATGTAATGTTCATTAGCATGGAAGTCGCTCATTGGTTGAACATCTCATTAATCAGATAGCCTGTTTAGCGCCCTCTTTAGTTTTATCTACAACCGAACTGCTGTAGTGTTGGGAACATGGGGGTCGAACATGGGGGTTGATGTCGACGTTCAGTCGCTGATGGGAGGGAAGGGGTGGACTTCGTGTTTGGAGTGAGGGTGGACAGGGTGATTATTGTCTTCAAGAGAGCATTGACCTAAGGAGTCTGAAGACCCAAATGGAAAATGAGGGGCATAATGTTAAAGTTCATTATTGAGAGGTCGGGGAAGTAAAAATAGTCTATTATCCATGGTCTAATATTTACCTATTTCTCTAGCAACTAAAGCAGGAATTACGAGTTTATCTCAGGGTTGAGTTCAGTTGACCCCCACCCCCCCAGGTTTAAGTGTTTTGGGGTAACCACCCCACAATTTGTCGCTGCTCTACAGTATTACACCTTTACAATAAGTGGAAAAAGAAACATACTGACAAATACTTTATTGAATTCATTAACGGATGAATCAACATTTAATAAAATGTTCACACAGATAAAATAAAGAAGACTTCCATATAATAAATATTTTTTGTTACATATTTATCAACATTTATACTTGATTTATTAGTAAACAAAAAATAATCAAGTTATACATTACAAGGGAAACTGACTGTAAATGTTTAAATGATTAGGGGATGAAAAAAAAAAAACTACTAGAGTGGGATTTGAACCCATGACCTCCAGTCTAGCGTGCCGGGGCTCTACCAACCTAGCTAACTCTCCCTATGTTGACAGTCTCCAAGACAGTCTTCAAATGGAGACCGTCAACATAGGACTAGATAGCTAGGTTGGTAGAGCTTGGGCATGTCAAACTAGAGGTCGTTGGTTCGAATCGCACTCTAGTCAAATTTTATTTTTTTATTCAAAAATCATTTGAAAAATAAATTGCATAATGTACACTTAAAGTATTTACAAGTTACTAATAAATAAAGTCTAGCAAACATCAAACACGACACGAGACGAAAAAAACAACAGCAAATGGTGATGAGTTTAAACTGTCAGACAGACCATGTATAAAAACTCACACATTAAACTGATGGTCAACCGACCACAGCTTCAAAATCCAAATTTGTCTTTAAAATAAAACAACACCTGGTGAAACGATTTCACTGGCATTGAGCAGTTGGATGCTAAAGAAGGAATTAGAAGATGGATCATAATCTGCCTAAGTTGTTACCTACAACAAGTAAACCTTCACTACCCAGAGCCTCATCAATGTCTTCATTTCAAGTCACATGTACCCCAGCCAATAAGTACTTACAGTCAAGTGAGTTATTGTGTAGGAACTTGGAACAATTTGAGGTCTGCAAATAATGTCTATTCTATTAAGATCAAATAATATAGTTTTATAACTAACGCATGGAACTTTATTTACAATTTTAACATGAGTTTTTCTGTTGCTGTGGAAATCCTGTTACAATTTTATTAATTTAATTCAATATTTGCATTCACTTTTGCTGAGGTTGGAGTGTCTGGAAAAGAACTTCCAGTTCAGCACCATGCACAATTTGATGTATTTGAAATTTTACTTCTGCCCTTTTAATAGGGGGAAGTTGCCTGACGGTGTGGGCCATAGAGTTAAAGAAGTGGTCGATGTCGTCCTCTGTCTTTTGTGCCTTATTTAAGTAATTCATTATTGACTGATCTACCTCTGAACTGTTTGCCCTCTTCCTGGGTGTAGCAGTGAATGACTTGATGTAGGTAGTGAGGCAGCTTCAAAACCATCCTCACTGCATACACTTGCTTCCTCAGCATCCAACTGCATCTCCTCCGGTAGATTACTAGTTGTTCTACAGAAAAAAGGGCAAAAAAAGAAAACATAAAATTAAAGATGAAGCTTAAAGGCACTGAACACGTTTTGTAATTGTCAAAGCCCAGTATTCTCACTTGGTGTATCCCAACATATGCATAAAATAACAAGCCTGTGAAAATTTGGGCTCAATTGGTTATTGAAGTTGCAAGAAAATGATGAAAGAAAAAACACCCTTATACTGAACTTACTCTCTGTGTTTCAGATGAGGGATTAGAAAGCCAAGTATGTCTGCATATTTGTACTTTTTCACAGACGATGCACCGTCTCCACTCTTTTTGGCAGCCTTCTTCTTTCTATATGTGTGGAACGCATCCCTGATGTTCGTCCATCGCTTACGTGCTGCCTCCCCTGCAAATTTAACAGAACAAAAAATGATTTAATAATATGATTTGATTTATGTCAGGTTCCTTGCAACTGGCGACTCCTACAAGACAATCTCCTTCAGTTACAGAGTTGGAAAGTCAACTATCGTGAGTATAGTACCAGAGGTCTGTGATTCTATCTGGCGACATCTACAACCCCTGCATATGCCAGTTCCACAGGAGGCAGACTGGATTGCAATAGCCAAAGGCTTCCAAGATCAGTGGCAATTCCCAAACTGCATTGGTGCAATAGACGGAAAGCATGTTGTCATCCAGGCACCTCCAAATTCCGGGTCAAGCTTCTTTAATTACAAAGGGACATTTTCCGTCGTCTTAATGGCACTTGTTGATGCCGACTATTGCTTCACCTTGGTTGATGTTGGAGCATATGGTTCACAGAGTGATGGAGGCATATTTGCCCTATCTGCAATGGGGAAGGCCCTGCACAGAGAAAACCTATCCATCCCACCTCCAAAACCCCTCCCTGGTGCCCCCGAGCTTGGCAGTATGCCTCATGTGATAGTTGGAGATGAAGCATTCCCACTGAAACCATACCTCATGAGACCATTCCCTGGCCAAGAGTTGGATGACAACAAGCGTATCTTCAACTACCGGCTTTCAAGAGCGCGTCGAGTAGTCGAAAATGCATTTGGCATTTTGGCAGCAAAGTGGCGCATTTACCAGAGAAGGGTTCAACTTTGTCCATTAACTGTGGATAAAGTTGTAAAGGCTACGTGCATTCTACATAACTTCATCAAGCACACCTCTGCCAATGCATCAAGCAACACAACCAATCATCCTCCAGAAGTGGGAAGAGATCACCATGGGCCTATTTGTGACCTTCAGAATACAGGGAACCATGCCTCCCAAGAAGCATATGATGTGAGGAACACCTTCACTAAGTATGTGATGTTGCCAGCTGGTGGGGTAACATGGCAGAGAAACGCCTGTTTTGGCCATGCGAAGTAGATCATGTATCCTGTCAGCTTATTAATATTGCTAGCATTAATAATGCTAGCAATATCATTCTAATGACTCGCTGTGATAACTGCAGCTTCATTGAGGATTAGTCCCTCGACCTAGTACTAGTGTAGTAGTAGTACTACTTACTACGTAGTAGCTACAAACAACACAAAGGCCTGTTTAAAATTCAAGGTGTCACAAATTTTCCAAAGTTCATTTTTAATATGACAAGAGTGGCCCTTGACTCTTGAGCCTTGAAACAAAAATGTAAATCTGGTTCTGAATCCCCTCAAAATGAAGTAAAAGGTGTGTTTTTTTAATTACTTGTAATTTAAATTACTTGTAATTTGTAAATAAAATTAAATTGCACATTACTCCATCTTAAAGTTGACGCCCAGGTAGCACACGTCACTAGTTGGTTGTTTTTATACAGGTCAATAACCATTTTATGAGTACTCTATTTTAATTCTCAATATCATTGGTGGAATTCATTGTCAATGTTGGAAAATTTAACTTTAAATTTCTTTCTTGTTTTTTTTTGGGGGGGGGGGGGGATTATTAGTATTGGAATTGTACTTTGATTCCAAGGATGCGACTCCACCAGGGCGTGTTATGTAGTATCTATTTAGATCTAGATCCAAAGGAAACTACAGTAATCCCTGTAGCTGCTGTATGGCTCCACCCAGCCGGCCAGCCAGTCCATGTTTTTGATTTTCCAATGTATTATTAATGTAATTGTATGACGTACGATTTACACTTTAATAATATTTATTATAGCCTAGTTTCTCTGTCCTTTCTCTATAGTTTTACTTAGTTTGTAAAGTTGTTACACTTACCAGAGTTTCCCTCCACAAACAGTTACAGACATAACATCAACTTGAGCCATACTTTGTATTACAACTTGTACAAGTTGTGTACAAAATATGGCTCAAGTTCACGTAACGTCTGAGAAAAAAAGTATCAACTCTGTGAGAGTGCTGCCATCTTTGTTTTGAGCCACCAAGCGGCGGCCGTGGTCAACATTATTTATTTTTTGCTCCACATTTTGCTACGGCTTTTGTCACTTTAGATGCTTTCCAGGGCTATTAAGTAGGACTAGTACCTCACTTGAAGATATTAAAATTAGGAAAATTACATGACTTGTATTAATGTATCTATCTACTTACTGTAGGCCTAAGATAATGGGAAAAATAAAATGTACGTTGGCTCGCAGGAGGCGAGACTGCACCAGTGCTGTAGGAGGGACCTGGGCTAGGCCTAAAAACTGTGGTCGATGCTTTGGCGTGTCGCCTGATTTGCTAAATAAAAGCTTATAAAATGTTAACCAAACATGCTTACCGTTGCATTTAATTCTGTCCCCTATCTCCTTCCAAATGTCCAGCTTCTTTCTCACGTCTTTGAAGGCTTCGCTTGACTTATCATACAGAATTTCGTTCTTTTCTACCTCTAAAATAAGTTTTTCGTCATCCATTTTGTTTTATTTTTTGGGAGGTAAAAAGTTGCCGGCCGCGTGACGTAATACCAAAGGTGGACTCTGATTGGTCAATGGAAAATATCGGACCTACAATGCCTAAAAAATCGCGCCAGGATTGATCGGAACGATACGTATCGTTTTGCTCCTTGTTTCCGTTCACGTTATCGCATGCTGTGTGTACGGTGGCCCACAACTGTCACGGCAAAACCCAAAGCGCCACGGCAAAACCCAAAGCGCCACGGCAAAACCCAAAGCGCCACGGCAAAACCCAAAGCGCCACGGCAAAACCAAAAGCGCCACGGCAAAACCAAAAGCGCCACGGCAAAACCAAAAGCGCCACGGCAAAACCAAATGAGCGCCACGGCAAAACCCAAAGCGCCACGGCAAAACCAAAAGCGCCACGGCAAAACCAAAAGCGCCACGGCAAAACCAAAAGCGCCACGGCAAAACCAAAAGCGCCACGGCAAAACCAAATGAGCGCCACGGCAAAACCCAAAGCGCCACGGCAAAACCCAAAGCGCCACGGCAACACCAAAAGCGCCACGGCAAAACCAAGAGCGCCACGGCAAAACCGAAAGAGCCACGGCAAAACCAAAAGAGCCACGGCAAAACCAAAAGAGCGAAAGGAGTCGCGGTGATTCATGGGGTAGGTTTATAAATGAATAGATATAAATATGGTCAGCACGCGCGGTGTGCAGTTGATCTGTACACACGTTCAGGTCCCATATTTACCAGGCTTCATGGCACATGGTCATGGTCATGATGGTATGAATAGCACTGTTTAGCAGCCTGACGTAAACAAAAAGAGGAAGAAAAGAAATCGAAACAAAATGACTTTTATTATATACAATCGGCACTGGAATGATTTTTAAGACTAACTCACATTGCTGAAAATGGTTCTACTGTGTATCATTCAACATTCCATTACTCTACGATATGACATCACAGGTTCCATCCTCGGCTCCACCATAGCATAAGACGTACATAACAATGGCATAAAATCTAACGACTTGATTTCAAGTTACTTCTGTAGTTCCAATTGCTGCTCGATATGGGGCAGAGGGAGGCCCCCCCTCTATTGTGTCTTCATTGTGTTCTGGGAATCTCAGGAATTCTTTTGAGAATTTTAGGGGGGGTGCTTCTGTATACAAGAGGGAAGAGTGTGTTAGGGTTAGGGTTAGTTTGGGGGGGCCTCCCTCTGCCCCATATCGGGCATGGTATACACAGAGTAATTGACCGAGAACCTTAACCCTATCAGGACCGGGGGAGGGGGGTACAATGTTCCCCCAACCAATTTGTTCTTTGTAACTTTTTAACGCCAAGGTCGATCGCCAGGGAATTTCCTGACTTTCCCGAAATATATTTTATGTCATTCTATTTCAAAAAGTCAATGTTACTGGGTGTGAACTGTTACCGCGACAACCATTTGTTTGACATCGGTTCACACACTTTTATTTATTTTTTCTGACTTTTCAAACAAATATTACCCATTTTATTTATTTTCTTGAAATGTCAGAGTGATGAATCCTGTGATAGTGTTAAGTGCAGAGTGGGAATTTAAAATGGCCGCCACATCCGGCGGCCATCTTGGATTTTGTGTTTTCAGCCTGTAATTAGAGGGTCAACTTATATCTAAATTTTTAACAATGAAATATTCTTACATGTCAATTTCTTATTTGATAGCCAAAAAAATAATAATATCGAATTTTCATCCGAGAATTTTCATCCCCCTGAAAAATGGTGGCCGTAAGTGAAAAAAGCAAAACATTAAATAAAAAAAAAAAAAATGATGTGGCGGCCATTTTGAATTCCCACTTTAAAAAAATGTATTATTACTCTGGAGTTGTTATTCATAATACTTTTTCATCCAATTTGTCCTTTTTATTATGCGGGCTTGAGTCTCTAGCTGATGGGAGGGAGAATCATTGTCTCATGCTAGCCCAAGGGGCTTGCCTTCTCTTATCTGTTATGTACAAATGATCTTCTCCCTCTTGTAATACGGAATAGGGACAAAACAAAATTGACAACAAATGGGCAAAATTTACACCCAAATGCACCGTTGATGATTTCTGAATTGTTTATGAAACTAACATTTGTGACAAATTTCATGAAAATCGGTTCGGTAAACTTTGGAGGGGAACTCAGTGCTGTGCCTCCCCAGTCCCCGTACACATTACGTGGGCATAAAGATCAACTCTGCACACCGCGCGTGCTGACCATTTATTTATAACTTATCCCATGAATCACCGCGACTCCTTTCGACCTTTAACCCGCATGCTTTTGGTTTTGCCGTGGCGCTTTTGGTTTTGCCGTGGCGCTTTGGGTTTTGCCGTGGCGTTTTTGGTTTTGCCGTGGCGCTTTTGGTTTTGCCGTGGCTCTTTTGGTTTTGCCGTGGCGCTTTTTGTTTTGCCGTGGCGCTTTTTGTTTTGCCGTGGCGCTTTTGGTTTTGCCGTGGCGCTTTGGGTTTTGCCGTGGCGTTTTTGGTTTTGCCGTGGCGCTTTTGGTTTTGCCGTGGCTCTTTTGGTTTTGCCGTGGCGCTTTTTGTTTTGCCGTGGCGCTTTTTGTTTTGCCGTGGCGCTTTTGGTTTTGCCGTGGCGCTTTTTGTTTTGCCGTGGCGCTTTTTGTTTTGCCGTGGCGCTTTTGGTTTTGCCGTGGCGCTTTTGGTTTTGCCGTGGCTCTTTCGGTTTTGCCGTGGCGCTTTTGGTTTTGCCGTGGCGCTTTTGGTTTTGCCGTGACAGTTGTGGGCCACCGTATGTGTGACTTGTAGCAGTACTTGATAATGGGGAGCGATTTATTTTCTCTTCTCGTTCTCGTTCTCGTTCTCGTTATCGAGGCCTGTGTGACCGGGCCTTTACCATTAGTTGCCAGTACTAGCATTCAAGCTTTTTGTTCCTATGTTATATTGCCTGCAGTTTAGTTTCACTATCAACTTGATTGCTTTGAAGTTATACATCTTGAATTATACAAATAAGGTTTTGTTTAAGTTTTGTTAGTTCATAAAAATATGAGATAACTTATTCATCTTGTTTAAGTTGATACATTTTAAGTTTTGTTAGTTCATAATAATATGAGATAACTTATTCATCTTGTTTAAGTTGATACATTTTAAGTTTTGTTAGTTCATAATAATATGAGATAACTTATTCATCTTGTTTAAGTTGATACATTTTAAGTTTTGTTAGTTCATAATAATATGAGATAACTTATTCATCTTGTTTAAGTTGATACATTTTAAGTTTTGTTAGTTCATAATAATATGAGATAACTTATTCATCTTGTTTAAGTTGATACATTTTAAGTTTTGTTAGTTCATAATAATATGAGATAACTTATTCATCTTGTTTAAGTTGATACATTTTAAGTTTTGTTAGTTCATAATAATATGAGATAACTTATTCATCTTGTTTAAGTTGATACATTTTAAGTTTTGTTAGTTCATAATAATATGAAGTGAAGGTCAAGAATCAATTCCAATGCCTACTGGAACATGACCATCAGGAGACCAGTCCAGATGAATTGTGGCAAGAGATCAAGAAGGTAGTCTTGGAGGCGGCTGAGGAAACTGTTCCAAAGCGTAAGAGCAGAAAGAAGCCCTGGCTTACAGAGAAGGTGTTCAAGCTAGCTGACGAAAGGAGAGAGGTTAAAGGAAAGGGACTGGAAAAGGAGGATGCAAGAAGAGAGTACCGGGATCTAAACAGGCAAATCCAGCAACAAATTAGAAAGGAAAAATCTGATTTTATGAACCAGAAGTGTTCCGAGATCGAAAGGGATGGAGTGATAAATAACACAAAGGATATGTTTAAAAACGTCAAGTTGCTGACAAGCAAACCAACCACCCGGCTTAATGTCCTGAAAGATGGGGATGGCACCATTCTAACTGAAGAGAAAGACATCAAAGACAGATGGCAGCAGTATTGTGAAAGGCTTTATGCTTCCCAAGAAGAAGTGACTGACCAAGAAAATGATCACCAGCTTGAATATGAAGAAGATCCAGATATTCTCCTTGGTGAAGTTGAACAAGCTATTAAGAGAATGAGGAGTGGCAAGTCACCAGGATTTGATAACATCCAGGCAGAACTACTGAAAGAAAGTGGTACAGAAGGAGTTGAAGTTATTCACAGACTGTGCTGCAAGATATGGAAGATAAAAGAGTGGCCAGAGGACTGGAAAAAGGCAGTGTTTCTTCCATTACCCAAAAAGGGGGATACGAGGGAGTGTGCCAACAACCGCACAATCGCACTGATTTCACATGCTAGTAAGGTGATGCTTCACATAATCGCTGAGAGAATCAGACACAAACTGGAGAGTGAGTTGCCACCAGAGCAAGCTGGTTTTCGGAGAGGGAGAGGAACACGCAATCAGATTGGAAATCTGCGAAATCTGATAGAAAAATATCAGGAGTTTCGCCAGCCATTGTTCCTCTGTTTCATAGATTATTCAAAGGCATTTGATTGCGTCCAACATCAGAAGCTATGGAACATCATGAGAAAGATGGGATTCTCAACACATCTGACTGAACTAATCAGAGCACTGTACCAAGGACAAGAAGCCACAGTAAGAACTGAGTGTGGAGACAGTGGTTGGTTCTCAATCGGTCAAGGAGTCCGTCAAGGATGCATACTTTCACCCTTTCTGTTCAACATTTACGCTGAATACATTATGCGGAAAGCCTTGGATGGCTTTGCAGGAGGGGTCTCAATTGGAGGTCGACAACTCACCAACCTAAGATATGCAGATGACACCACCTTGATAGCAAGAACAGCAGCAGAACTTCAACACCTGATTGATAAAGTCAAGTACACCAGCGTAGATTATGGGTTGTTTCTCAATGTAAAGAAAACGAAAGCGATGATTTACGGAGGAACTCTTGATCAAAACCAGGCACTGCACGCTGATGATGAGGATATTGAGGTAGTTAATAACTTCAATTTTCTGGGCTCTTTGACCGTCAACGAAGGTGGAAGTTCAAGGGACATCAGAAGGCGCCTTGCTATGGCAAGAACATCAGCTATCTCCTTGACTGACATCTGGAAGGACAGAGGGATCTCCAGAACAACCAAAATTCGACTCATGAATGCTCTCGTCTTCCCAATAGCCACCTATGGGTCTGAAACGTGGGCTGTGGGTAAAGCAGACAGGAACAGGATCAACGCTTTTGAGATGTGGTGCTGGAGGAGAATGCTGAGAATATCATGGCAAGAGCACAAGACCAATGTTTTTGTTAGAAACCTGATAGGAGAAGAAAGACCCACCGTGTCCTCAAAAATTAACAAAAACAAGCTTCAGTACTTTGGTCACATATCCAGAAGAGAGGGGGACAACCTTGAGAAGATCTTTATGCAAGGATGTGTTGCAGGTAGTCGCCGACGTGGCCGTCAAAAACTTCGTTGGACAGACGGAATCAAAGAACTCACGGGCTTATCAATAAACGTTGCTTATCGATCTGCACTGGATAGACAGAAGTGGAACTACATCATAAACAGGGTCACAAAGGGTCAGCCATGACTCATAGGACGACGACGACGAATAATATGAGATAACTTATTCATCTTGTTTAAGTTGATACATTTTAAGTTTTGTTAGTTCATAATAATATGAGATAACTTATTCATCTTGTTTAAGTTGATACATTTTAAGTTTTGTTAGTTCATAATAATATGAGATAACTTATTCATCTTGTTTAAGTTGATACATTTTAAGTTTTGTTAGTTCATAATAATATGAGATAACTTATTCATCTTGTTTAAGTTGATACATTTTAAGTTTTGTTAGTTCATAATAATATGAGATAACTTATTCATCTTGTTTAAGTTGATACATTTTAAGTTTTGTTAGTTCATAATAATATGAGATAACTTATTCATCTTGTTTAAGTTGATACATTTTAAGTTTTGTTAGTTCATAATAATATGAGATAACTTATTCATCTTGTTTAAGTTGATACATTTTAAGTTTTGTTAGTTCATAATAATATGAGATAACTTATTCATCTTGTTTAAGTTGATACATTTTAAGTTTTGTTAGTTCATAATAATATGAGATAACTTATTCATCTTGTTTAAGTTGATACATTTTAAGTTTTGTTAGTTCATAATAATATGAGATAACTTATTCATCTTGTTTAAGTTGATACATTTTAAGTTTTGTTAGTTCATAATAATATGAGATAACTTATTCATCTTGTTTAAGTTGATACATTTTAAGTTTTGTTAGTTCATAATAATATGAGATAACTTATTCATCTTGTTTAAGTTGATACATTTTAAGTTTTGTTAGTTCATAATAATATGAGATAACTTATTCATCTTGTTTAAGTTGATACATTTTAAGTTTTGTTAGTTCATAATAATATGAGATAACTTATTCATCTTGTTTAAGTTGATACATTTTAAGTTTTGTTAGTTCATAATAATATGAGATAACTTATTCATCTTGTTTAAGTTGATACATTTTAAGTTTTGTTAGTTCATAATAATATGAGATAGCTTATTCATCTTGTTTAAGTTGATACATTTTAAGTTTTGTTAGTTCATAATAATATGAGATAGCTTATTCATCTTGTTTAAGTTGATACATTTTAAGTTTTGTTAGTTCATAATAATATGAGATAACTTATTCATCTTGTTTAAGTTGATACATTTTAAGTTTTGTTAGTTCATAATAATATGAGATAACTTATTCATCTTGTTTAAGTTGATACATTTTAAGTTTTGTTAGTTCATAATAATATGAGATAACTTATTCATCTTGTTTAAGTTGATACATTTTAAGTTTTGTTAGTTCATAATAATATGAGATAACTTATTCATCTTGTTTAAGTTGATACATTTTAAGTTTTGTTAGTTCATAATAATATGAGATAACTTATTCATCTTGTTTAAGTTGATACATTTTAAGTTTTGTTAGTTCATAATAATATGAGATAACTTATTCATCTTGTTTAAGTTGATACATTTTAAGTTTTGTTAGTTCATAATAATATGAGATAACTTATTCATCTTGTTTAAGTTGATACATTTTAAGTTTTGTTAGTTCATAATAATATGAGATAGCTTATTCATCTTGTTTAAGTTGATACATTTTAAGTTTTGTTAGTTCATAATAATATGAGATAGCTTATTCATCTTGTTTAAGTTGATACATTTTAAGTTTTGTTAGTTCATAATAATATGAGATAACTTATTCATCTTGTTTAAGTTGATACATTTTAAGTTTTGTTAGTTCATAATAATATGAGATAACTTATTCATCTTGTTTAAGTTGATACATTTTAAGTTTTGTTAGTTCATAATAATATGAGATAACTTATTCATCTTGTTTAAGTTGATACATTTTAAGTTTTGTTAGTTCATAATAATATGAGATAACTTATTCATCTTGTTTAAGTTGATACATTTTAAGTTTTGTTAGTTCATAATAATATGAGATAACTTATTCATCTTGTTTAAGTTGATACATTTTAAGTTTTGTTAGTTCATAATAATATGAGATAACTTATTCATCTTGTTTAAGTTGATACATTTTAAGTTTTGTTAGTTCATAATAATATGAGATAACTTATTCATCTTGTTTAAGTTGATACATTTTAAGTTTTGTTAGTTCATAATAATATGAGATAACTTATTCATCTTGTTTAAGTTGATACATTTTAAGTTTTGTTAGTTCATAATAATATGAGATAACTTATTCATCTTGTTTAAGTTGATACATTTTAAGTTTTGTTAGTTCATAATAATATGAGATAACTTATTCATCTTGTTTAAGTTGATACATTTTAAGTTTTGTTAGTTCATAATAATATGAGATAGCTTATTCATCTTGTTTAAGTTGATACATTTTAAGTTTTGTTAGTTCATAATAATATGAGATAGCTTATTCATCTTGTTTAAGTTGATACATTTTAAGTTTTGTTAGTTCATAATAATATGAGATAACTTATTCATCTTGTTTAAGTTGATACATTTTAAGTTTTGTTAGTTCATAATAATATGAGATAACTTATTCATCTTGTTTAAGTTGATACATGTATATATTTTTGATTCATAGGAACAGGGGTAGTAAATTTACACGTCTAGATGCAGTTTTTGTACCAAATATATTTTTTTATTGATTAGCTTCTTAATTATTCAACAGCCAAATTACACAAAATTAAAGTTTACTTAATCAGACATCACAGACACCTAATAATAGCTTTATGTTATTTAAAAAGCTTGTTTAGTAACAAGGAAGGCCATTCAAATTGAAATTTTTCACAAAGCTTTTTCTGCCCAAACTCAAAAATAGCAGCAGCTGTTTGTGTATGCAAATGATATGCACATTGTGCTCAGCCAACACATAACCCGCTGCATCACTCAAAGCTCAGGTCAGTTGTAAATAATTGTTTGTTTAACTAGGGTCTATTAATGCATTAATGCCACTCACTTTGTAGACTACTAATTGGGTTGGCATCATCTCACTTTTAAACTTGTTCAAGTCTTACCCCTAACAATTTAGGTTACATGCAGTGTGCTAAACATTGGACATATACGCGTAGTAGAAACCTGCGCAAGTCTGAAATAATAATGATAATGTTCAATGATGTCATAGATCCACACCAGTCACAGTGTTAAGTTTACCTCTGATTTTTCAGAATTTGTGCCTAGTGTGCATCAGAGAATTTGTTCTTTTACTTCTTTTTTCACATGAAATTTGATAATTGCATTGTTTTTGTGTGTACACCTTATATCTCCTATTTAAGGAAAATCAAAGCAATTTAAAATTGAAATACAGGCTTGATTTAAATTGATTGTGTTTTACACAGCTTGTCTCAACAATTATTTGTTTATTGAATGTGTATTTTAATACAGAGTGATAGAAAATAATTAACATTCTCTAATTTTGCAGCAACAAAATAAAACAAGATATTTTATTGAAAACGTTTTGTTGTCCGTCTGATTAAATTGATAAGGATAACTGCTTTACTTTACAATAGCGCAGTATGTAGATTTAGAACAGCACAATACGCAGGTTGTGAGATGGACCATGCAATATTGTGTAATATCACACTGTTTTTGCCATGGATCAACCAATCCGAACCAAGGATTCAAGTTTGTTTGAAGATAATGTCCTTTGTCATAGTGATGTTTATATAAGAATGGCACTCCATGTAATTAGTCAGAAAGTTTGTCAAGATGGTTTTGTCTGTGTAATCAAGTAATACCTTTAACAATACACATCAGTTTGAGTGTATCTAGGAATGCTGTTACAAAGTGTGATTTTCATAAAGTGTTACAATCTTTATTATAAGTTTGTGTGTGTTTTTGATTTAATGAAGTACATCTTGATGTAGATAAATAGATCAATCTGTCTGTAGTCAGATGTAGGATATCAAGGGTTAGCTTGTAACATCCAAACCCTCACTGGTTACTAGTTGCCCTAATGAGCTAAGTTTACATCAATAACTAATTAGACAGCAACATTTATTGCATGCATTGCTAACATACAGTATGTTTAGTAAGCCATTATTCTAGGCACTAAACAAGCCTGCAGTATGAGTGCTACGTGAATCTATGCAATTTTAATTCAAATCTACTAATCCAAATTGACTCCATTAGTAAGTCAACTATATGCACAATTTTATTGTTTTGAAAGTGTTGACTTTTATGGAAAAAAAAAAATTATGTTTCATTAAACTTAAGTACAATCAGTATTCAGTACTATTAATATTATTAAAGAATTGCTGTCTGCTTATTGAGACACATTCCATTTCCAATATACATGTGTGCCAGATTACTTTAGTTTGGATCACTCAAATGGAATGATTTATTTAGTTGTTACAAATAGATGGGAATCCAGAGATATGAATATTTACAACCATTATTGGCAACCATAATAGCTAAAATCAATTGTCATTAATCTCAAGTAATGTCCTTTTATTAATACTTTCAGCTAATTTTATAGCTAAACTTGGAGTTAGAGTGTTTTAATTTTTTTTTTTAAATGTCAAGTCTTTCACGGTTGATCAAGAGATCTGAAATTGCTTAATTATCAGTTTAATAAATTAGTAGATTTAAATCCCACTGCCTTATGCTAATTGCAACATCACAATTCCTTCCTTCATTCATTCATTCTGGAATGTCATGTACACATGTTTATATTTTTAGAATGTTCCAAGGCACTCAAAAGTGTCAGCAGTCTGAGAGGTTCTTCACATCATATTCATAAATGTCTGGGACACTTTATCCATTCTGATTGGTCCAGATCACGAGGAGATCACAGGCAAGCAAAACTGTCTCTGTTCCCAAAACTGTGGGAACTCCTTCGGCAGGGGTCCTCGATGAATGTCGCCACAACCTGGGTGCTGTTATATCCGCATGCACAGGAGAGGTGGGTCGGGCGGCGCTCCCCGTCTGGGTGCTGTTGAAGACCTTTTGGTGGTTGCCTCGCCGTCCGGCCAGGTGTCCGGAGCGTCGGCGTCCTCTGCTCCACCGGAAGGGGTCCCAGTCGGAGCTACCCTCCGCCGCTGGGGGAGGTGGTGTCAGAGGCTGCTTCGTCTGGCCCGGCGGAGGTGGTGTTGTGGGTTTTTGATTTTTGTGCGTCGCTTCCGGCCTCCGGCCGGTGTTGTCGGTTCGGTGGGGGTCGCCTCCGAAGCTGGTGTGGTGGGGAGGGAGACGGGATCAAAATGTTATGTTTTTCTTGACTTGTGACACGTTTGACTGCCCAAATGTCCATTAAATGAATTGAAACGAATTCAAGACGTTTCATCCCAAAACCATTTCATCCCAATGCCGTTTCATCCCAATACCATTTCATCCCCTGCAGTACCGTTTCATCCCAATACCGTTTCATCCCAATACCGTTTCATCCCAATACCGTTTCATCCCAATACCGTTTCATCGCAGTACCGTTTCATCCCAGTACCGTTTCATCCCAATACCTTTTCATCCCAATACCGTTTCATCCCAATACCTTTTCATCCCAATACCGTTTCATCCCAATACCGTTTCATCCCAATACCTTTTCATCCCAGTACCGTTTCATCCCAATACCTTTTCATCCCAGTACCGTTTCATCCCAATACCTTTTCATCCCAATACCTTTTCATCCCAATACCTTTTCATCCCAATACCGTTTCATCCCAATACCGTTTCATCCCAATACCTTTTCATCCCAGTACCATTTCATCCCAATACCTTTTCATCCCAGTGCCGTTTCATCCCAGTACACTTTCATAATGCGTGTCATTGATCCGTGTGGATAGCGGTATGTATCGGGGATAAATCAATGGACTCATCATACGCGTGGTCCTATTTTTAATTAGTTGGCAAAACAGTCCAGTTGGTAGTCCATTTTTGATTATTATTTCGATTGAAATATCCCAAGGAATATTACTGGCAAACACGTTAAGATATATTTCTATTTCTTTTAAGAGTTCAATTAGGAAAAACAAACCAAGGAATATTATTGCCAAACAAGTTGAGATATATTTATATTTCTTTAAAGAACAATTAGGAAAGATGAATCAAATTTTTAATGCATATTAGGCCCCCTATATGTATTCTGTTCATTCAATTTTATTACCGATAATAATAAAAGTTATTTGAAAATAGACACCGCGGTCAGGCACGCCTTGCCGTTCCCGTCCCACCAACCCACACACCCTTACAGATCCGGTTTGTGGGGTACTGCTATTGTTGTTCTATTATTCCCTTTTCTGAAGAATTCCCTTGTGGGGTCCAATTGTTCCTATTGAAATGACCTTGTGGGGTCCATTGTTCCATTGTTGTCAGGACCCCGGCCACAAGTGCCAATCCGTGCGAACACAAGGGCGCATAGGCGTCGGAAAGTTCCCGGGTTTCCAAGGCCTATAATGCGGCACCCACGCCTAATTGCCGTTCCCGTCCCCGTCCCGGTGCTACCAACCCACAAGTGTTTATTCAACCAAGCATGCATAGTGTATTGAATTTCAATTGGGATGAAACGGCACTGGGATGAAACGGTACTGGGATGAAAGTGCATTGGGATGAAACGGTCGCCGAAACTATTTTGGGATGAAACGGTTTTGGGATGAAACGTCCTGTTTCCAAGGTGGAAACGTCACGTGAGTAAAAAGTTGTGGGCGTTTCTAATATAAAAATTGTAACACTAACACTAACAGATTGAGCGAGTCTGGATTAAATGTTCGCCTTCAAACATGTTAAAACAATGGGTTTGTGCCCTGAAAAGCATCCTCTAAAGTACATTCTTACGCACATTTCAGAAAAATCCTCTACTAGCATTACGTTTCTTTGGCAGCCATTTTGAAAAAAGCGTCCTAACGGTCTTACCCACCACTAGGAATTTTGCGGACACCCTGATTTCAACAATAGCCCATAGGATAAGGTTTCCAAAAATACCAGTCTCCAAAAATCCCCAGGGCCTAGTAGTAGGGGGGTGCAGGGTGCAGGGTTTCGGTATTTGGCCCATCTCCCATGCACTACAACCATCGTCTGTGTTTGCTTCACGAGCATTTCGCTCCGTCTCTGGTAAGTTTTTGTCCCTTTTCTTCAAAATAATTTGTCGATGATGTTTTGAGTGTTATGAATGGATTCATTAGACATTGATGATCAAATCCGTGTTCATAGAATTTGTGTCATGAGTTTTGAAAGTGGTAAAAATTGGGCAAATCTGGTGACTAGTCTACTCTGTCAACATTGGTCGAAATTGCACGTATGGTCGAATCTTGTGCTCACGTACCGACCGCCGTCTCGTAACACCTCAGCTCAGGTCGCAAGCGACCTTCGGAAGAGGGTTACGATTATCGCAAGTAAATAAAATAGCGCCCTGCTCGACTACATCTGTGTGTGACACAAATTCGGGTGAGTTGCTCTATGCTCGAGAGTCGGTGTAAAAAGTAAGACAATTAATTGAATTTATTCATGTCATGATTTACAACCATGGAAAATGGAGGAAATGGAGGTGATACAACGTAAGTCAGTTGTTACCATTCATTATTGCACCATAAAATTGCAATATCCAACATTGCACTGCCATATTTTGACCTTGACTAGTCACAACATATTATTATTAATGTTAGATTGCGTTTGATAATGGAGGTAGATAGATGATTTGATGAGGTTGCTAATATTGTTCAACAAGATCTCTTTGACACCTCTAAAGGCAAAGTATACCTTTGGTTTTTGGAACCGTTCGATTGACTTTAAATCCTATAAATATACATTTTTGAAAAATCGCGGGAAATCCGGAGTGAATATGATTTGGGGGTATAAAACCTTATATATTTTTACATTTGAGCACATTTATAGGCCTACTTCGAAGTGACATAATTTTCAAAATGCTTTTTTACAATTGAAAGCTGCTGTACTTGTATATTTTGTCACCAAGTAAGTTTTTATTGCCATTTGGATTAATTATAAGAGTCATTAGGCCTACCAAACGTATACCTTTTAAGGCTTTTTTAAGCCTTTCCCTTTAGAATAGTTCAATTTGCCTGTTTTCTTGCTCTCGGTTAGCCCTTGTATAGTTGTGTGATAATTGTAACCCTCCATCATCCCAAAGGTGACCGTTATACCATGGAGGTAGAAATATGGTTATACTAGGAGGATGGAGGGTTAAGATTATCACATAGGTTAACCCCCACTTGTGTGGCCAAGGTCTCTGCTTGGCCACACAAGTGGGGCTAATAATTTGGTCAACACTTCTTGACAGTGAGTTGGTGTAATTTGACCTAAATTAAGGGAGATAAAGTGGTGGCATGCTGTGGAAAATTTGCCCCATTTAAATGTAGCAGTAAACTTTTAACTAATAATTATTTGCTGGAGGTGAAAAAAGACTGAAAGAGGAAAAAAGAAGAAAGAAAAGAAAAAAAAATAGCACAAAAAGCAGCAGTAAAGGTGACTTATCTTTTTAAAGATCTCGATAACTTCAGTAGAGACAGAATTATGATTTCAAACATACAGAAGAATTTAGACCCTCATAAAAAATATCAAATCAGCGAAAACAAATTTAAAAACAATTAGTGCTGCTTCGTTACCAGAAGAAAAATGCGACAAAACGTAGTGACAAAATTGTAACTCTCAGTTCTTCCCAAGGGATGTGACCAAGAGCTACGATTGTTGCAGCTAAATTCAATTTTTGCTTTGGTTACAAATTTGTAGTTTAACAGAATTCAAGCTGTCCGACACTAGTTGAACTCATTCTAGGAATTTGGACAATCTGCTGATTGCACTGCTCATTTTAATTTGCTTTTAGCACTCCCAGATTGCATACTCAATCAAAAACAAAAGCCTGTTTGATGCCTAGCTGGTCTCCTTTTATAACTTTTTGTCTTTTTACTGCTTTACCGAAAGGTGCTTTGTTAAATGATGTAAACAAACACCCTCAACCTGTTTATCATGATAAAACATGTGGGTGATGAGCGTGGACAAATTTTGGAAACCCTGGCAATCGCAAACAAAATACAAAAACTTATTTTCATGTGTGAATGTGCGTGGGTGTGTAAAAATAGCTGGAGGTCTTTGATTATATCTGATGTCCAACCAAATATCTGACAGTCAACATAACACAATTTTAGCACAAACAGTTACTGAGTATTTTCTTTCTTCATTTGACAGAGAGGATTGAAGTAATGTGATTTGATGCAAACCAACATCATGTCTATGGAGAGTGAAAATACAGCAGCATCCTGGCAATGGATCTGTGGAGTCAACTCGTCTGATATCAGTTTGTTTAGTGACTTTCAATGGGACAAGGAACATGTGTTAAACAATACATGCTTGATTGATGTGCTGAACGCTAGTCCCCATAGCTTGGCTCTTATCGTCTTCTCTATCATACTGCTTGGCGTATTTTGCTTCAACTACAAACGAGTCACCCCTAAGTTTGTCCTGCGTTTTCCTAATCATTCAGTACAATGGATGTTGATGCTTTTGGTTATAGCAGTACAATTAGGAGCATTATCGGAAGGCATTCTGACTGATGTAACGTACAGGTATAATCACTATGTGTCCACCTCTACCCAGCCTCATCTGTATGTACCCTCAGCATGTGGCTTCTTGACAGGTTTCTTGGTCCTGGTGTTCAGTCACACTATGGAGTTATGGAGAATGGCCAACATGATTTGGCTGCTGCTGATGTACTGGATCCTTGCAGTAGCTGGTCAGGTTGCTCAGATACTCAGCTTGCAGTATCAGGATAAAGCGGATGTCAACATCATGAGATTTGATTTCTGTGTAACTCTTCTTGGCCTCTATTCTCTGCTTGTCATAAATACACTGAATATCATCCGCATAAAGGTCAGTATTGGTCAAACTAACTTTATATTGAGTTACCATTTTTTAACACACTGTAGTTGACTTGATTGCTTAAAGCCCTGCACCTTTTCAGCATTGAACCAACCATGACCAATTGACCATGGTGCTGTCCTTTTTGTCAGAAAGATTGCTTTCAACAAATTATCAAGCCAACTACATGTAAATGCAGCTAAAACAAATCTGATCATGTTAAATCAGTTTTGCCCCTTTGTGATATGATCACTCAGTTTTGTATTTTTTATATAGTTGGAGAATAGGGAACCGGAATTTGAGAGAAACTTCTTCAAACTGAAAGTAATGTTTAAAATTGATATGATCTTACAGGTGTGCTCTTGTTGCTGGGAAGGGCATAGGAACCACCTCACCAAAGATCTTCGCCGTGACAAAATGCTCTACATGGAAAGATATTGTAACTTCTTATCTGATAAGACGTACTGGTGGGTTAATTGGATTATAAGACTTGGTTACAAGCGACCGCTGGTACTTGAGGATCTTGGATCAATGCCTGAGGAGCACTCCGCTGCACAAATCCATCGCACGTTTGCAAAGGCCTTCAATCTACATAAGGTTTGATTGGAGATTTCCATTCACTTGTCATACATGTCATTTATGCATATTTTATTAGGGTTAGGATGTTTTAAAACCGTTTAACCATTAAAAACACTGAAATCAATTTCTTCTTGTTTTAAATCAATCCCGACAGTAAAAGAAAGTATTCAAAAAATGAGACTTTTTCTTTAAAATGTTAGCCCCAGACACTATTCAGAGAGAATGATTGTTTGACATCCCTTTTAATGGAGTGTCTTATCTGAATCCCCTACAGTCATGACAATATGTAATATATTATTTTCAATCCCCTATAATTTGTTATACATTTTGCTTTGCACCCTATAAGGCCACATAAAAAAAAATTGTTGATTGTCCTTTAAGTTTTTCAGGGGGTTGGGGGAGGGAGGGCGGTTTTAATTTTTAATTTTTATTATTTAGTTTTGTTGATACGGTCAAATATGAAATAAAGAATAAAGAAATCACCACAATCACTATAAAACAGAGGGTTTGTGTGTTTTTGATAACCCATTTAACTCCTGTACATGTAGTCCTAGATGACATTTTCTGTAAACATTTTCAAAAAACTAAAACGCAGTGTAGCCCAAGTAAATATTTGAAGAATTGTTCTTGCTCTGCCAACATGAATAAAAACCTTCTTCAAACATCTTTTCAAATGTTACTATGCGTGTGGTGCAGAATGGAGCCAAATTTGACTGAAAATTGGGGTCGGGTTTTTTTCGAACGGTCGGGCGGGGACGATCAACAATTTTTTTGCTTTATCAGGCCTAACACTACACCAACACACAAGGGGTGTGCCACACTGTTATTTGTGGTTTTGTGACCATAAAGACTGGGTGAAGTGTTCTATTTGTAATCCTGGAAAATGTGTTGGCATTTGCTCCTTTCACAGGTCTGCTCAATTAAGATTGGAATTAGTACAAATGGTTAAATGGAAGTCATGAGTTCTGTTTAATCAGTTACGAAATAAATGTAGATTCACAACCCTATATTTTATACAGATGTACTTGTATTGTTCGTTTCATGTTTTTGGTACTGACATTGAATTGAATGGAATTATGACTCAAAAGCTAACACCTGGCAAGGAACAAAAAGTGCTACAAGAATGTTAAAGGTGCTGAACTACAAACCCATGGCAGTCATGCCAGTACCTTTTGTATTGTGTACATTTTGCCACAAAACAATTGAACAGTTTGCAGAATTCAACAGGTTTGATGCTGTGTCATTATGTTAGATCTTGTTGTATTTGGCATGGTTAATGGTTCCTGTGGTTTATGTTACCATCCATCTACATACGTATAAAGCTTAATACTACAGTTTGTAAATGCCATGTTTGTACAAACACTGTAAGAATGTTGTTCTTTAGGATGTTGTAGAATGCTCAATGCTATTTACTTCTGATAGACCTATATGTAATTGTAATAAGTAACTATTAGTTCACTGTTGGCGGGACAGACGTATCCCCATACTTTTGTTTGGGCACTGGCCTGGTTGGTGACCAGTCTTTTTTCTTTATCTTTTTCTTCCATTCTGTGCATTTTAACATGTGTCATGCGCTTCTGATCATTTTGTATGTAAGGGGCGCAATATAAATTTAAATATTATTATTATTAAATATTACTTCTCCAGAGTTCAAACTGGTTATACACTCAAATGATGGTCTTTAACAAAACAGGAAAGTGTTGGTTACCTGTAGTTGTTTTATGAGCCATTAGAATCTCAGCATTTGTTACGTTTAATGTTTAATAAATTGTTGTTTATTATCGTTACAGGATAGGGACCATCAGCCGTCTTTATTTAAAGTCTATATGAAAGTCCATGGAGCAGTTATTGCATTTGCCCTTGTGTTGAAACTTATCGCTGACCTGTTGATTTTTGTGGGACCTGTTGCACTGACTGGTATCATCGAATATGCAAAGATCATTTCTGAAAACTCACCAGAGGTAAGCTATGGTGCAGATAAATGTCTGTTGTTTACATTAAAACTCTTATGTTCAAGATAATAAAAATTATCTTTAACAAAGTATGAACTAATTTCTATTTGATTTTGCATTTTATACAGGTTTCAGAAAAGCCACATTTCATCAGTTTGTCTGAGTACTTTGAAAATGGCTACATTCTGGTAGTGGTGGTCTTCATTGCAGCTATTGTGAGACTTCTTCTTCTTAATTTGTTTGATTTCTGGATGCAACTTGAAGGCTTTCACCTCCGTTCATCATTACAGGTGTGTTCATTTTGTATGTTAACAAAGAGTATAGCACTCTACCCATTTTAAAACTTTTGAGTGCAATGCAAAAAATAAAGGATCTCTGCAGCTGGGGATTTTGTCCATATTGGATAGCGAGTGACGGTGATTTTGTCCATATTGGATAGCGAGTGACAGTGATTTTGTCCATATTGGATAGCGAGTGACAGTGATTTTGTCCATATTGGATAGCGAGTGACAGTGATTTTGTCCATATTGGATAGCGAGTGACAGTGATTTTGTTGCATCATCTACAAATTATTCATACAGTATCAAATTAAAAAAATTACAAGTAAAGTAAAGACAAAGTGTCAGCCTGTGAGTGTTACTTGGTTAGTTTTTGAGAAATTTATTTGAAGTTTAGGTTGTGCACATTCTAATATTGATTCATTTCAACTGTTGTTTGACATCGTACTACGCATACTGCATTATCAGGTTCTTGGGGATATGTTTCATCATTCATAAATACCTGGGACAGTTCTTCCATTCTGATTGGTCAAGAGAAAATCACATGGCCATGTTTAAACTTGCAATATAAATACGACGAGGAATATTTAAACAGGCCTGAGGAAATTTAGTCAAAAGAGGGCGCTATCAGATCATGATTGTGTGAAGCGCACAAATTTTACGGCCCACTTTGAGTTCGTAGATTGCGTATTGGCCCGCGCAAATTTAAGAACAGCATGCAATAATTTGAACTTAAGCGCACATGTTTTAAACTTGCGCGAGGAGCTTCTTAGCGCTCAACATGGATAGAAATTTAATGCAGAGTTGAGGCGACCTAAGGCTAAACTGTCAGATTTGTTCTCAACATTTAAAGGCTTTCTGATGTTTTTAATGGAATGGTGTTTACGAATGGGAATAAAGAGTGGTGACTTGGTCATAATCTTCCATTTAAAACCTTGCAGGGTTGTGGCCGTAGTGGTTTATTGCAGGCTACGACTTTGTCGGTTTTAAACGACTGTTTAAGACATGGTCGCCACTCTTTTATTTCCTATTCAAATATTATGGGTTTTTGATGGAAACTTGCATGAAAGGTTGAATTGGCTTTTTCATGATTGTTTTATTTCTATAAACTGTGGCAATAATGAAATCCTAACCTTGTCCATTTTGTGTCTGAATTTTACTTTCAGACTATGATATATGAGAAATCACTACGTATCTCAATAACAGCCATCTCATCTGGTGAGATGACAATGGGTGAAATCAACAATCATATCTCAACAGATGCACAGAATATGGCGAACGTCCTCAACTTTGGACTCAATGCATTAACATTACCCATAATGGTGAGTACTTCGGACACGTATGCAGACACTTCCAATAATGTCTTTGTGTTGTAAACAGTTTTTATATGCATTAAGATTGCACTAGAATGACAACATCTGGGTAGATGGAATGTGCTCTCGTGAGGATTGTACACAAAATGGCATTTGTTTTTTTGAAATACTGCGTCATGTAATCCATCCTGCGCTTTGATGTGATCATCCACAAATTGGGGATTATGGATCCACTGTGTATGAAAGGTTTTTAAGACCCTTGCAGTCCAATCTCTCTTTCTTTTTTCCCTCAATTAATGTCACAATTTTTGTCTTTTGAGGTTGGGTTTTGTTGTGAAAGATAAATGAGACCTGCGATGGTGTGTCATGACAGACTGCTAGTGAGAACAGTGCTTTGGAGGAATTTATCAATGAATGTAACATAGGATAATTGTTTTGGTTTAAACCAACAACTTTAGAGCACAAAATGTCTTGTACATGTAGCTATCCAGAATGTATAATGTCATTTATTTCCACTTGTAGCTTGTTGTTGCTGTGGTGCTGTTATATGTCAACATTGGTGTCTCCAGTCTCATCGGTTTGTCACTCTTTGTTCTAGTTCTTCCATTCCAATGTATCATGGGTGCAGCAATAGCAAAGATAGAAAAACAAGTCTTGGTAAGTTGGTTTCAATCTCTACAAGTTATCTGCTTTTTAAGTATTTTCTAGTTTTTTACCCCCTTACACCGATGTGTATTAAGCACTGTATACTCAGTACAGGCATATCATTCTGGTGGGATTCGAACCCACAGCCTTTGCCATGCGAGAGCAGATGTCTCACCACTAGACCACCGAGCTCACCTGCTGGCTAAAGGCTGTTCAAATCCTATATTTTAGCAGCAGGTACCTCAACGATTTAATAGATGTAATTGATGTGTTAACCTGAAGCAAAGTGAACATCTTCTAAAGAATCAAATACTAACGGTTAGATGATTATTTTGTTGATTGTAGGAGTTTTCCGATAGTCGATTGAAGTACACTAACGAGATGTTACAGAGTATGAAGCTGATCAAGTTGTCTGGATGGGAAGATGTCTTCACTGAGGCTATTGAGAGTATTCGTCATAAGGAGATAACAGGATACTTTAAGATACTCTTCACGTACAGCCTTGTCTGTAGGTAGTCCTCTTGTGCTTCCACAGTCAAAATATAAACAACCTTATTCTGATTGACAAATTTCCTTATATTTGCATCATTTTCCTTATTTTGTATAATCACCAAAAGGCCTAATATGCCACCTACATGTAGTTTGCCGGATGGTATTAAACAGAGGTCAGCGCAGAGTTCTAAATTTTATCCGATCTCTTTTGAAGAACTTGAAGCATTTTACCTTTGGTCAAACTTAAAAACAACATCCAATGTTTGCGCATGTGCAGGAGGTTTGCTTTTACCACTAGTCTTGGTTTGATTCAATCTAAATAGACAGGGTATTCAATCAAACAAACTAATTGAGAAATATTGAAAAATTCGCTTATAATTTGCTTAGAATTTCCTTATATTATTTCCTTAAAATTTCCTGAGATTTCTTCTTTTCCTTAGAAAGTTTATTTGAAGGTGAACATTTCCTTAACAGAAAGAAATTTTCTTTGGAGTGGAAGAACTGTCTTTATATGTGTAGGATCACAAAAACCTTTAACAAATCTTGAGAAGTTTTTCTCTCAAACCATTCTCAAAGATGAAGGGTTACTTTGTATCTTCCAATTGAAGATCACAGCCAATATTCTGAAATATCAAATACATGATAGTATTCAGCAGGGCTCGAATTTGGGGAAAAAATCCACAAGACCACAGGGCTTGTTGCTCAGAATTTTTACTGGACCGGAACATTTTTTACAAGACCGAGAAAAAAAAATCAAAAACACAACAAAAATGCACCAAAAGTTTTTTCACACTTCTTCGCCTGTGCAAATTTTTCCCTTGCAGATCGCTTAGTAGGAGGCAGTTTGGGCTTTGAAACCCTATCGACAAATTTCCACATACCTTATTTTTACACGACGTTTTCTGCCACAGAAAAAATGAAATCAGTTTTGACAGGACAATTATCAACAACGTTGCCAAAATTTAACTACGGCGAAGCAAGTTGTTTGGAAACAAGACCCTACTTTTAATCCATGCAACACAGGGATGTGTGGTGTTGAAAGAATACAACCTAGACATCATTAATACAATTTCACACTATATAATTCGTTGGTAAGGTATTAGACTTTAAAGTGACTACATTCAATGTGTTGCACCCAACACAGCATGACATGTACATAGTCAGTGGTAAACAAACTTAGCGCTGTACTGTCGTGTTCCGCCGGGCACCAACACAATAATCATGCATGCAAAGAATGGAGGGTACTGTTCGCTCGTCCCCCTGGGGTAGCCCTATGGTTTTAGCCCGGGTTGGATGTAATTTGCTCAGAAATAATTTGACGACAACAAGTAAAACCAAACTAAGATTTAAATACATTTATTCAATGAAAGATGCATTTCATATTAATAAAAACATCATTATGTTAAAAAACCCGCAAGACCGCCGGACTTGTTGGGTATAAAGTTTAATGGACCGACGCTAAAATCACTGGCCTTGGGCCTGTGGTCCAGTGTTAAATTCGAGCCCTGATTCATATACAATGTATTGTGAAGTGTGCTCAATGACCATTATCTGACGAGACCAATGAACTTAATGGCTGGAATCAACTTTGACAATTTTGCAAATGAAACAACCATTTATTACTTTTTCTCCAAAACTTAAGGGACTACATGTATTTTGTTTCACTTTAAACCAAACGAAGAGTTTCAATACAATGTTTTCCATGCCTTTACTTATAAAACATATTGGAGATTGAGAATTGATTGAATATATCTTTGTTTTGATTTGTCAGCTGGAAGCTCAATGGCAACACCACTTCTTGTTACTCTTTTGGTAAGTCTAGTTTGAGTCCATCTTGAATCTGTCAACATCCATTTCAAGGGGTCCAATGCATCAATGTACTATCAAGATGCTGTCTTGAGTCTGATTTAATAGTTAGTTGTGTCATTTTTGTGTTGGTCTTATACCATGTCTTTTGTGTTTCCATACTGTTGAAAGCCATTTGCTTTTCTGCAGTTGATACATATTTCTTGATCACACCCTATGGGGGTCTCAAAGTGCTCATTATGTTTATGATAGGTATGCGGAGTGTTTGTTTGAATTATGAGACCTATTTATAAACCACCTTTTAAGGTTTACAAGGTGATGCGGCACATCAGCCAATTGTGCCAGAAACATTAAGGCAACCCCTTCTCTTAATGACTAGTGTACTTGTTTTTAATTTTTTGTTAATGTGCATTACACAACACACTGGATCTACGACTTTATATCTCATCCAAAGGACAAAGCAATAATGGTTAAGTGTCTTGGGTCAAGGATATAAGTGCCCATACCAGGACACAAACCAATTCACTCTGACAATACCAGGACTTGAGTCCAGTGCACCAGGGGTGGATTTCACAAAGAGTTAGGACTGGTCTTATCTCGAGTTAGGACGAGTTTTATGAAATCGATCTTAGCTAGGATCGATCCTATGTCTAGGACTAGTCCTAACTCCTAGGACTAGTCCTAAAAGTTAGGACTATCCTTTGTGAAATCCACCCCTGATTTCTCAGCCACAACACGACCACCATTGTTTTCAACATTTAATTTCCTTTGCTGTTTAGAAGTTCATGTGTTTTTCTTTTTGATGCTGTGAGTAAATTGTTGGTACCAACAAATGCCAAGTTATGACTCTTCAATAGTGGAACACTTTTTACTTTGGATTTTAAACAATGACAGTAGTAGTGTAAAATGTGGTAGCATTTGTTCCTATTTTATTGTAGTCATTTGCTGTATACCAACCACTGACTGGAGAGACACTGACCCCTTCTAAGGCATTCTCCACCTTCACCCTCTTCACTCTCCTTGGTGAACCTATGGTGATGATCCCACAGTCACTCTATATGTGTACTAGTTGCTTCATTAGTACAAAACGTCTGCAGAAGTTCTTTGCTGCTACTGAGGTTGAAAGCGAGGACATTCAGTCCAGTAATTTATTGGACTATGATGACGATGAAACGACTAGTGATGTGTTGGTTGGTCCGTCACATTTGCAGGTATGGTCTCCGAAACATAAACAAAAGTTACATGTTTTTGTCTTTAATTGCTTCAATCAAAATTGTAAGTGATATATATATATAAATCTCTTTGACCATGAGTAAAATGATGAGGTGCACAACTGGACTTTAGGTTAGTTTTACACAGTAACAACTAATGGGAAAATAACAAATATAAATTTTCTTATGAAGGTAAAGCAAGGAATAAGCAAAGAAAATTGGTAAAACTGAGAAGGGATCCACAATAAAGAATGGCTTGCAAAGACATTTGCCAGGGATTTGTAAAGTTGTTTTGTTTGTTACATGTACTGAGTAATAAAAGGGTCCTGAAAGCACTGATAATAAGGTAAGACTCGATGCAAATGCTGGAAACAAGAAGATATGTACCTAACACAAACGCTCACAACAAACAAACAACGTAAGTAACAATAACAGGGTGTCCACGGATCCTTAAAAAGTATTAAAAGTCTTAAATTTTACTTTCTAAAGTGTGCAGATACCCTGAGCACTCTCTGTCCTTTAAGCCCTGAGTAAGGCATTCACTTAACTATTTTCCATATATTGGCATGTGTTAACTCTATGTAGAATGGAGCTGTTTTGTATAAGTAGAGCTTGGACACAGTTGAGTCACTCACATACCTTCAAGGGAAATCTTGAATCTATTGTGTATATGTGTTGATTAAAACACAAACGGGTAGGATTTACTCTGATTGTTCATTCAAGGAGGGTCAAGATATATATATATTTTTTTAGATACTTTTTAGAAGTAACCTGTATGGTATTATACTGACAGTTACATACAGTCACTGTTTGGGTTGGAATCCCAACTGGGTTGGGCTGTACACTTTTTTCACATCAATTACGTGGCAGAAGAGAAAACCAAAATTAGTGTTCACATTTTCTGCTGATGTAAAAGTGCCATCATGAAGTGTACCCTATTCTTAACAAACTTGTCGTGCCTATGCCGAATGCATGAACATTGGATGAAATCAGTGTCGTTGGAATTTGCAGAAAATAACAAACTTCACAAAAGATTTATTGCTAGCAAAATTGTTAAATAGTCGACTGATATTAAATTGACAACATTGAATTATCTGAACCACTGATATGACAGTTGTGTAATTGTCACTCAGGAATATGAAATTGAGACTGATGGTCGCGCTCCATTGCTGTCTTCAATAGTTGTTGATCCTAAACCATATGCAACCATGAGGGCGCCACTCCCTGATCACTTGGCAATAAAGGTAAACAAAGTCCAAATCAATCATGCTGCTCACTGCCGCAGTTTTCTCCACTTCCAGTGTTTCTGATGAATTTCTGTAAAAGCAAAGAATTTAGTTGTTTAAAGTATGACAAATTAATATATGCAAGTATTGTAGTTGAGACCACAAAGTCCAAGACACTTAGACAGACGGCGAGACCAAGACCGAGACATCCCATTGAGACCCATTGTTTTTAGAGTAGTTCACTACAGCTGGTTATCTTACATATAAGCCTGACGTTGTGGATGTGTGTCCTGTCCTTTCCTTACCATTGGCGACTTTAGTCGACCAAGCTTACACACAAAAAAGCACTCGAGCCTGAGCACAAAGGCCATTTGTAATAAAGCTGCAGTTTTGTCCATGTTTACCCTCTGTACCAAAGATTACCATCATTGGAAAGGGAAAGATCAGATCTTTCCAATGATGGTCAAATAAAAGAAGGTTGCTATTTTGCAATCTCTTCAAATTGGGTTTGAAAGATCCAAAATGCCAAACACCTACGGATCGCCATATGGTTGTGTACAAAAAGTGTTTGAGATTACAGATTACAGATCACACCGAGGAAAGAAAGACAAAGAACTTTGACCATTATTGACCGATCTCAATGGTTTTTTGATTATATGAAAGGGAATTCAATAAGTGAGAACTTTTTGGTTACTTATTTTGCTGTAAAACAATATCTTCAAGGAGATAATGGAGTTTGTTAAAATGGCCTTTTAACGTAAGCTTTCTATATTGTAAGAATGTGCGCTTCAGGCTTGAGTGGTCAAACAATTGCAGTCACCAGCAGTTGTTTATGTCGAAACAATTCGTTAACAAAAGGGTTAACTTAAAATTACAGATGCACAAACCGCAGATGATTTTGTTATCCAAACTGACTCATCATGTGTACTTGATAAAGCATTAATTTGTATTTGGTGTGTGGCCAATGACAGCCAAGTGTTCTTGATTGATCCCCCTTTGTTTCTACATTTGAAGATAACATCTGGTAACTTTGCATGGGGAAAGGAATCTGAGAGTGTAACACTCCGTGATATCAACTTGGATGTCCCAAAAGGTATGGAAACTAGATGAATTTAAGTGGTCAGTAATTTAGGCAGGTAAGGTTGGCACTTGTTAGTTTCAATCCAGTGTTAAAATTGTATTTAACTTAGTATTGGTTGATGTTGACTTCATCATTTTTATTTATCTACATGTGTCATATTGACCTAAGTCACCTGACGTCATCATCACAATAATCTAGCTAGCACCATTTTGGGAGTCATTGTTATAAAGTGTGCAGTGCATTTTGGACCATGCAGCTCTTACACTCTTACCATAAGTTTGATGTGCAAGTTGACTCCCAATACGGTGAGTGTGATCGTGACGATAGTGCAAGAGGTCATTATACATTATAATACCAGGTACTCTATCTGCTGATGAGAAATCAAGTGTATAGAAACTGAAGTGCCTGCAGTCATTATTAAACCTTAAAATGTATGATTACATTCTGGGTCATGTTTTGTAAATCAACATCTACCTATAATTGTTATTTTCAAGCAGCATGAGAACAGCAATTCAGGTTTGGTTTCTTCTTTTTCGTAAAATTTGTGTTCATTTAAACCAAGGTTATTTTGTTCAATGAACTTTGCATTTTTGTATGCAGGCTTTTATGCTATTCTTTGTGTCGGATACAGGTAAATTGACTATGGTGATTGGAGCTGTTGGAAGTGGCAAGTCCTCATTACTGTCTGCCATACTGGGTGAAATGACCACAGAGTCTGGCTGTGTTCAGTTCAACAGGTCAGTACATGTACACTTTGAGGTCATTACTGTCTGCCATACTGGGTGAACTGACCACAGAGTCTGGCTGTGTCTAGTTCAACAGGTCAGTACATGTACACTTTGAGGTCATTACTGTAAGCCATACTGGGTGAACTGACCACAGAGTCTGGCTGTGTCCAGTTCAACAGGTCAGTACATGTACACTTTGAGGTCATTACTGTAAGCCATACTGGGTGAAATGACCACAGAGTCTGGCTGTGTGTCCAGTTCAACAGGTCAGTACATGTACACTTTGAGGTCATTACTGTAAGCCATACTGGGTGAACTGACCACAGAGTCTGGCTGTGTCCAGTTCAACAGGTCAGTACATGTACACTTTGAAGTCATTTTGTAAGCCATACTGGGTGAGCTGACTGCAGAGTCTGGCTGTGTCCAGTTCAACAGGTCAGTACATGTACACTTTGAGGTCATTACTGTCTGACATACCAGGTGAAATGACCACAGAGTCTGGCTGTGTCCAGTTCAACAGGTCAGTACATGTACACTTTAAGGTCATTTTGTAAGCCATACTGGGTGAGCTGACTGCAGAGTCTGGCTGTGTCCAGTTCAACAGGTCAGTACATGTACACTTTGAGGTCATTACTGTCTGCCATACTGGGTGAAATGACCACAGAGTCTGGCTGTGTCCAGTTCAACAGGTCAGTACATGTACACTTTGAGGTCATTACTGTCTGACATACCGGGTGAAATGACCACAGAGTCTGGCTGTGTCCAGTTCAACAGGTCAGTACATGTACACTTTGAGGTCATTACTGTCTGACATACCGGGTGAAATGACCACAGAGTCTGGCTGTGTTCAGTTCAACAGGTCAGTACATGTACACTTTGAGGTAATTACTGTCTGCCATACTGGGTGAAATGACCACAGAGTCTGGCTGTGTCCAGTTCAACAGGTCAGTGCATGTACACTTTGAGGTCATTACTGTCTGCCATACTGGGTGAAATGACCACAGAGTCTGGCTGTGTCCAGTTCAACAGGTCAGTACATGTACACTTTGAGGTCATTTTGTAAGCCATACTGGGTGAAATGGCCACAGAGTCTGGCTGTGTCCAGTTCAACAGGTCAGTACATGTACACTTTGAGGTCATTACTGTCTGACATACCGGGTGAAATGACCACAGAGTCTGGCTGTGTTCAGTTCAACAGGTCAGTACATGTACACTTTGAGGTAATTACTGTCTGCCATACTGGGTGAAATGACCACAGAGTCTGGCTGTGTCCAGTTCAACAGGTCAGTGCATGTACACTTTGAGGTCATTACTGTCTGCCATACTGGGTGAAATGACCACAGAGTCTGGCTGTGTCCAGTTCAACAGGTCAGTACATGTACACTTTGAGGTCATTTTGTAAGCCATACTGGGTGAAATGGCCACAGAGTCTGGCTGTGTCCAGTTCAACAGGTCAGTACATGTACACTTTGAGGTCATTTTGTAAGCCATACTGGGTGAAATGGCCACAGAGTCTGGCTGTGTCCAGTTCAACAGGTCAGTACATGTACACTTTGAGGTCATTTTGTAAGCCATACTGGGTGAAATGGCCACAGAGTCTGGCTGTGTCCAGTTCAACAGGTCAGTACATGTACACTTTGAGGTCATTTTGTAAGCCATACTGGGTGAGCTGACTGCAGAGTCTGGCTGTGTCCAGTTCAACAGGTCAGTACATGTACACTTTGAGGTCATTACTGTCTGCCATACTGGGTGAAATGACCACAGAGTCTAGCTGTGTCCAGTTCAACAGGTCAGTACATGTACACTTTGAGGTCATTACTGTCTGCCATACTGGGTGAACTGACCACAGAGTCTAGCTGTGTCCAGTTCAACAGGTCAGTACATGTACACTTTGAGGTCATTACTGTATAGCCGTGTTTGCATTGGATTAATGTTTTACCGAGACCGTGGTTAACATTCGTCCGCACTTGGATTAATGACGTGGGTAAACTAACCGACACGACCGGTAAAACTACACTGACTACACTAAAATCTTATTTTAGTGTTAAAATACTATTTTTCCTTCAATTTTTATTACAAGTCCAATGAAATTTCGCATAAACATAAACAAAAAAAAACCTGCTTCAATCAAAAATTCACTCCAATTCTGATTATCAAGTTCTCACGACATTACCTCTACAGCAGGGGTTCAATCTGCTGGCAATCAGGGTCAGAGAGATCGTACATGTTAAAGAAAATGTATACAGTGTAAACGAAGATCTAGTTCCCAGACTCACTCAATATCAGTAGCTTGTGGTCCTCTACCGACCCAGAGATAGCAGAAATACTGGGGATCATCTTCGGGTTCCTGGTAGGTGAAGTGAGTGACTGGGGACGACTGCTTGGACAACATACTGCTGTATCTATAGCACGTTAAAATCAGACAAATCGTAACAGCATTACATCTTAGGAAACCAAGGTTTCGTCAACAATAGGCAGTGTATTGTTTAGCCAAATTCCTGCGAATGTGAATGTGAAAATGACGTCAACAATTCGCAACGAAAAATTCACAAGAGTTGGGCTGTGCTCAACTCTTGCCAAACATTAGCAGCAAAGCAGAGCTGTGACGTCAAAAAACGGTATTTTCTTTGAAACCTCCAGGACTGGAAAGATGTTTAAGCATGTTGAATAAGTGACATCAAAATCTTCTCAGCCGCATGAAGTATGAATTGGGCTTTACATCATATACTAATACTGGACCTGTACAGTTTCATGTTCAATAAAAAATAAAAAAAGACCTAATGTAAGAAGCCCTCTGCTTTGTTTTCTGCCGATAAACAGAAATAACTCTAGATACTTACACAAGAGCAGGAACACCTAATTCCCACAGCTGGAAACATCCAAAGCTGAATCCAACAGCCAAGGCGCCAGTCTGTTTTATATATGCAAGACTGGTCACGGACACGTCGCTTGGGTAGAAACTCTTGATGACAGAGTCGTCTGGCTTCCTGAAGCTGAACGAGCGATAAGAGTGACTGTCTAATTCTACACAACACAAAGAAGACAAAACAAGAATGATGTCTTGACAATACTGGTTTGATGTGTGAAAGACTATTTCTCAAGATACGACCCTTTTTTCTACTAGACTTAACAGAGTCTTACCTACAAGCTCCAAACACAGATGCCCCCCTTTTCTCGTAGCCTTCACTCGAGCCGACCTGACATCCGTTGACCTTGGTGATATTTGTCGAACCTTGAGATCCCACATACTTTGCTTTGACATGTGAAGAAAACAAAACTGCGCCTTGACATGTCTTACCATTGGAACATTGACAGACTTCCATATGCTATTCTAGCAGTGCCGGGTAATGAGTTTATGTACATATATTTTTCCCATCTGGTGAGATTGATTCCTTTGAAATTTAAGTGAAAGAATTTCATTTTTATTAAGTGTGTTTCATTTAATTTGTTCATTTCACATAGCACCTTCTTTATATATTAAGGTTATATGAGTTCTATCTACTTGACCAGAGAGTAAATTTATCATTTATGACTTTATTTGTTTGTAATAGTGACAGCAATTCAATTGCCTATGCCAACCAGAAACCATGGCTTCTCAATGATTCAATGAAGGATAATGTTCTATTTGGACTTCCCTTTCAAAGCAGCAGGTGAGTCGATTAAAATAAGGTCATCATATTTTGTAAAATATATAAAAATATTGAATGCATGTGAGTGCATTGTTGCAGAATATAATCATGAGGTGAAATCTGGACTATTTAATTTTACGAAGTGAAAATAAGTGAAAGCCAGATTTCACAGAGTGAGTGTTTTCTGTGACAATGCACAAACAAAATGCATTTAATATTTGTTTTACATAACTCACTCATAGATCCTTGTCATTTGAAAAGGTTCAACAATAAACATAAAATACACACGGAAACCCCACACTCAGAAAACTTCTAATAAAGTGGTTGACTCTATATGTAGACAATGTCCGCCGTGACATAACCTTGCCTTGTTTCGATGAAAGAGTGGGATCAATTGTTTTGGGAATGACGCTGAGAATGAGTCCTTGAAAATCAATAAACCCATCCTATACTTGTTTCCATATAGGATGGTTACAAGGGTCCAACGCCGGGGCAGTAAATACATGGCGAAATAAAGGATGACACCTAACGGGTGTTCCGCCAATCAAAGTGACAATGATCTATGTTTGAGTTAAATATTGTTATTGTTGGTACTTGAGTATTAAGTATGACAATTTGAGAAAAATGATGGCGATTTGTTTCAACTTAACAACTACTGCTACATGGTGTAACATTGTTTGTTCCCGAGGGTTAGACACATTCATGGTTATGTCGACCTGACCTTAGGTGATGCACTTGATATCAACCAGAATGTTGTCCTTCCAGTGCTTTCTTGGGTGACTACGTGGGTGAACACTCAAACGGTACTTTGAGCACCTTCTTTGGCCTCTTGTCATTACTTATGCTTTGTTGAATGTTTCCATAAATGCAGTTAACAATACCAAAATATACGTTTATTTCTATACATTTTTAATCACAGATTTAGATTCCATGTTAAAAAAAAGCAAGAGTATAAATATGTTGGTAATGTATTGTTATACTTCAGATACAAGGAGGTGATTACATCTTGTGCATTGCAGCCAGACATTGACATTTTACCGGCCGGTGATCAGACTGAGATTGGAGAAAAAGGAATCAATCTGAGTGGAGGACAGAAACAACGAGTCAGTGTAGCTAGGGCCATGTATGCCAGAAAGGACATTGTCCTTCTTGTAAGTAATGAACTGTCTTGTCTTAAACCATTTAGATATTGATGGAGATGAGATTTATACCGATTCAAAAGATGCAAACACTGCACCAAAAAGAGAAATCCTAGTAAAGTATCCTAATTGCACACTTGCTCGACTGACCCCTTGCACCAGCGTTACACATGCTGCTACTCTCTGCCATGCTAGGAGTCAAATTGCGTTTAAAAATTATGGTAAGAATATTTTTGCCGTGTCACCTAAAATGTGCACTACACTGTATAACACATGGAGACGTTTGACTCCATTAGGGAAACGAGCCCAGTCTAATGTCACGCTGGAGGTTATTAGCGACTTTGCACTATCCCTTACATCTTAGGATAGAAAAGCCCGGTATTGGTTTCAGTAATGTAAACAAGGGTCCCATGGTTGACCGCAGATGAGTCCTAGATCATGTCAATCATTGTGTGGAGAGAACGTGTGAGTCCATGCACAACCTGCTGCTTGATCCTATTAGCACACTAGCACACGGTCTCATTATGCAGTCCCCATAGTACCCCAATAGTACAAGGTTTCGGCCATGGAGGTAGAAACTATTTCACTATTTCTACCTCCATGCTGCTATCCTGATGCAACTGGCCAAATAACAGAATGTTGTTACAGCAAAACAACGAAGCTCAAAATGGAAAAGAGATTTGGGACTTCATTGATGCACCCTTCATAAATCAGAACCTCTTCTTTTACGGGACACATTGCCTTGATCGGGCGAGTTGATAAAAAGCATTGTAAACATTCGAATGGCATTCGTTATGAAATGTTTATATTAGAAATATTATGTTTTAAAAGTAGAATACTGTACAGGGACAGAGATCCACACTACAACTCTTCAGCCAAAAAGAATGAGAAGTTTCAAGTAACAATATATGAAATTTCCGTGTACAACTTATGCAACCAACTACGGAAACGGCAGGAAGCCGTCTCCAGAAAGCACCACAAAAATATCGTTTTTCGAGCTTTAAAATGGAGGTTGGTCCCTCTCAAGAAGGTGATGTTAAACTACAGTTGTTTGCCATCTGCCGTATGGTTAGACCAAATAGCGATCGGGATACCGGTGGTTGTTTGAGATCCCATTGAATGCACCTACACAGCACTATTCGGCGGTGGCAGAGAATGCTCCGTTTAATTCAATTAAATTCAATACAATTAAAGTGCACATTTCCAAATCTCCACATAACAACAGAATAAGTGCACTTACATGTTCACATGTTTAAAAATGTACCGGTTTAAGAGGTATATTCCGTCCTTTTAAACGTGATTTAAGCGTGCAAGTATACTATTGGAAAGTCCAATTCTTGAAGATTTATGTGATATTATTTTGGTTTTTATCCCACCGTAAGCTGGAATAGTTATGATCATGTGGAAAATTTCTCGAAAATGAGAAGTAACGTCAACACAAGTTTGGAACTCAAACCTGCTACGCGTTAGGGGCATACCAATCTTAAGAAGGGGGTAATGTTGCCGTGTGGTGTGATTTTCTTTTTTAGTACAGTGCATTTTTCCGCACGCTTCTGCAGTATAGTTTTGCAACAGAGCAAAAGTTGCAGTTTATTACAGATGTAAACAGTTTGTTATTATTTATTTTTCTACGTTTGATTTAATTGCAAAGTTTAAGAAGTGTTTTAACACCTTAATTGTGAATGGAATGGCCCAAGCTTTATGCTTTACGGACGAACGCACAGCTTCACACAGATCGGGCTAATCCGATTACCGGACTCCTGTACAGAGTTTTAGGTACGCGCATTAATGATTTACCTCGAATTAAAACAGCAAAGGAAACAGGGCTAACACATTCATTATTTGGGGGGGGGGGGAACCAAACAAACAAACAAACCAATTAACAAACAAACTAGTAAACAAACAAACAAGCAATAGCAAGACAAAGTGGCATTATAATTGATTTCATTGATTTACTGTTTAATTCAAACATTCACCTTCACTGAGTACATGTTTACGTGTGTATTCTGAATTATCGAAGAACATCCTAATGGGATTTATATAAATGCATTTAAAATAACGTTTCAGGTTTATGTCAGAAAAATACCTGGCCAGTCTGCCATGCACAAGTTCAAAACAACAACAATGGCGTAATTGAAACGCGGGTTACACAATGACATCAAACTTTATAACGACTTTAGTTAAACAATTTTAAAGGCACTGGACACATTTGGTAATTGTCAAAGACCATTTTGGCTTGGTGTATCTCAACATGTATAAAATACCAAACCTGTGAAAATTTGGACTCAATCGATCGTCGAATTTTCGGGAGAACATTATGGAAGAAAAAACACCCTTGTCGCACGAAGTTGTGTGCTTTCAGATTTCTTGAATACGAGACCCTCAGATGGTGTCTCTTATTCAATTCAAATACTTTAGTTAACAGTTTCTTTCTCAAAAACTACATTACTTCAGAAGGGGCCGCGTTTTATACTTTCAACAGCTCTCCATTGCTCGCAAGTAAGTGTTTTGTGCTAACAAATATTTTGAGTAGGCCTAATTATCAATAGTGTCCAGTGCCTTTTGGCCAAAAAGGGTTCCCCAAATGCATGTTTTGTTCGTCATTTCACTTAATAATTTGCATTTAATATTTCCTTCAAAATATCCTGACGGTACTCAGTGTTCCAGTCAGCTGCTGATGACCCCCTGAAACTTATACAAAACTTAAGTTGCTGAGATCCCGGTTTCAGTGCAACTTTCACTCGCGTTGCAAATCCATATCGTTCACTCCCGGGAAGATATCTGAAATCCCAGTTCTGTCCAAGCAAATCATCTAAGAACGAGAAGGATTCTGGCGAGTATTCTTCCGCAAACCCGTTGGCTGCACACAAGCCGAGCAATTCGGAGTCAACGGCAATATAGGGTATGTCAAACTTGACCTGCCTCGCCTTGCCTGAGAGCGACTTAATGGTGTGAGCGACTATTGCTCTCCGCAAGCTGACTTTTCTTTGCTGCTTGGTCACTTCATAGGCACGACCTTTGGCGGCTTGACGGACCCTCTCCTCGGCAGCGATCTGTGTGGACATTACTCGTCCTTGCCATGTTGCATTTAATTTTAAAGTTACCACAGATGCTTCATGCAGCAACCTCTCAAAAAACCCAATCTGCATGACCGCGTTCTGTCCAATCACCCGTACACGATATCCAGAGACGGAAATGTTATTGTCACATTCTAGCTTGATTTTCTCCACAAAGTTGTAAATATTAGGGGTATCAGTTTGCAGGAAACATCCACAAGAAACAATGGATGTACCCAATACAACCTGTGTGACCTCATCTCCTTGGTCGTCCTTCGTGTTTGGAGTCAACGGGCCTGTTGCTGGTCTTGGACGTTTGAGCACTCTCTTCTTCTTATCCGGGACCTTCCTTTTGTTTCGTTTGGTTAAGTTGTGAGTAAGGGGACAACTTGCATCTGCCTCATTGCTTGTCGTCACCGAAGAAGATGAGTCTTGCTGCCGGGGCGGGGAGACATCTTCGTATGAAATTTCCATAGGTTCCCCAATCGTAGTTTTTGCCGTGATCAATCTTCGCATTGGATCGTTCACGAAAACAGTTCCGTCGAGTGTTTGTCCATTATACTGTACAGTAATATTGTCTTCTTTGACCAAGTTTTCACAAGCCAAATTAACAGTGATCCGTCTTGGTGTTCTGTTCGCATTGGTACGGCTTCTTCGAGACATCGTGGGTGGTGTTATAGCTGGACGAATGTTCAACTTCGGGACGATTTCATCATGTTTTGATGACCAGCCAAAGTAGTGAATGCAATATGTGCCTTCATCATTCAGTACGCGATTAACTTGACCTGGTCGCCAGACACCAGTTTCATCATCTAGTATATCGACTAGTTGCTTCTCGTGAATCATGTATGTATCCTCCATCACAAATCGTAGCAAAAACACTGTGTTATGTAATTGTAAATTGTTCTGTGTGAATCAGGCTGTGATTGAACCAGAGAAAAGACGATGTCAAAGCTGGTGAAATACACGAGTGAATGACGATTTTTTGGAGAAGCATAGAGAAGTAAGACCTGTAAGCATGGGGTGTAAAAGCGAAGTGACTGTTTATTGTACATCCTGTATGGTAATGAGTAAAATGCGTGACGTAATGATATACTGCGGTTAATCGTAGGGTACATCAAGGAGGTGGGTAAAGTAAATATTGCAAAACAGCTTTCTGCTATCAGGCTCATGGAGCAATACACTAGTTTATTGTTCCATGCTTTTCTTCACACCCGCCGACCCACCCCCCCCCCCACCCATGGGGGTCGGGTGGTGGGGGGGGGGGGGTAGCTTTACAGTATGGTATCACGCATGTCTTTATTTCGTGTTTTTTTCTTGAGTTGATCTAAAGATGAATAGAGGAACTGAATTCAAAGAATTTTCTAAAAAAAAAAAAAAAAAAAATTAAAGTAAGACCATGCTTACCTATACATGATGCGCATTCCACTCTCGCCTTTCGTCAGGGTTCAAATTGCGCCAAAACCTATGGATGAGTCGATTTCTGGATATCATGTCCATGTCCGCGTGTTCTCTCATGATCTAAAACAACATTAAAACACAGAGAAAAAAACACATGTCAGGGGAGATTAAAATATCCTGTAATGAAAGATGGGGCCGATTTCACACAGAGCCAAGTTTGATCGTTACTTCAAATCAATCCACTATATATCAATACTGACAATTATAGATGGATTTTATTGCTTTGTGAAATCGACCCCAGGATCGATGCAAAGTCAATATTGGAGCCTTGAAAAAATGTACCCATGGTTACGAAAATACATTAAAACGAACAATCTCAGACTGACAAATTAAACCGATATTATTGCTGATATGATATTATATTTATTCACCTTCATTCATCTGACTAAGGTTGTTAACCGTGCATAAATGTATTCCAAACTTGCGCGCTTTGCAGGGTCTCTCTGAAATGACAATTGGCACGTTTCACTAAGGGCTGGAATACGGCCATGACGACACACTTTTGAAATGATGAACCCTAGGGAGTAGACGTCAGTGTGGGGTGATGCAAGACGATCAGCTTGTAGAAGCTCCGGTGCTATCCAAGGGTACCTTTCAATCCATTTTTCTCGTTCTTCCTTTGAGAGCTGGTGTCGAAGGCATTTTGATCCAACATCTTGTGCCTTTCCAAAGTCGATAATCACGGGAGTAAAGTTATCACCGTGCAATACAATATTGCTTTCATGGAGATCGCCATGTACTATACCAGATCTATGAATTGCTGAAAGACCACCTGCGACCTGCTTAATAACACCGATCCATGGCACCCGTATTTTGAGTTGGCTGTCTCTTAAACTCTGGAAAAGAGTCAAAGATGTCGTAGCAGAAATCCCATAGAATTGTGTGACTAAGCAGAACGGCTGTGAGTCTGTACAGACGCCAAAGAGCGTTGGGAGGTTTAGGTGTGCTTCCAGGCGAAGTATACTCATGGCTTCCGTTTCCACAACTTTTCTCAATCTGTTATTGGAAAGCGCTTCGGGGTTACTAAACGTCTTGGCAACTGCAGGCAATCCTCTATAAATAACCAAATCGCAGGTACCATAAGTACCTTTTCCTAACGATACGTTCTGAAAATTCAACATGTTCAAGGAAAGTTGCATTGACACAGGAAGTTTTTGGGTCAACCCCGATTCTCTTACTGTTCTCCTTGTCTTTTGTTTAAGTAGTTCATTGTGGGTCCTTAGAATCTGCAGTTCAGCTTTTACGTTTTCCAGTTCACGTTTATCAGCCTCGTTGCTTCGGAGTTTTTCAGTTGTTTCTTTTTGAAGTCTCTCAAGTTCACTCTTATCTTTTCTCAAGTTGGCCAAGTCCTCTGGTGCATATGGCACTGCTATCGTTACCGCCGGTATGAAAGAAGGAGCCAGTTGTAATCCGTAATAATGATAATTTGGCTTAGGACAATTTTTTGTGCGGCCTGGTCGGAAACGTTTGACTAACCCGTTGGGAAAAGCCTCCTTCAAAAGAATACTCGCTCGTCGTTTGCTCGTACCCGGTAGAGTCTCCAAAATTACCCTAGTGGCAACTTCCACGGATACCTTGTCAGTTGAATTCAGTTGGAAAAGATCCCTTACTCTGGTTATTGCAAGTGCCATTTATGGAGCAGAACTGTTTTTGAGAATGTGACTAGAGACGCAAGAAGTTTCTCGATTTATGAACCATAAACAGGAAGTCCCCGATATACATGTACTAAATGCGGAGGTGCGGTGTGAAATTGCTCAGTGGTGTGAGGAGGCTGTTGTTACGCAATCACGACTACAATTTTCGTCACAAAAGGGGGGCAATACCAATACAGGGGCGTACTTGGCCCTGCCCCCCTTCCCCCCAAAAAAAAATAAATAAAATAATAATAATAATAATAATAATAATAATGATGATGATTTTGTTGAATTGTTTTGTAAAAACCAGGCTTTGTGCCACATGATTGGGGAAAAAGTTGTATTTTCGTTCTAAGTCCTCTTGTTTTGTATTTTTTCTTTTTAGTTTTGTATATATATAATGGTCTTTTAATCATTGATCTGTTATGTAGTGTTGTTGTTTTTTTGTTGAAAGGGTTTTGATGGAATGTAATAAAAGGAGATGCATGTCTCCATTGCAGAAAAAAAATAAATAATAATAATAATAGGATCCTAAGAAAGACCCTCGAGATCTAAGGCTACGGGACGTAGCCCGACTCGAGGAGTTACCGGCACAAATGAAAATATGATCTTTCTTTTGCATGCTGTGATAAGATGAAATAATAATAATAATAATAATAATACAAATTAAAAATAAATAAATAAATAAATAAACAATTGTATAAAATTGCGCAGAAGATGACTGTGTTTCCTTCGGATTTTGCATGATATTTTGAGGTTCCGATAAATTTGACCATTAAAGTGTTAAGATGTAAAAATAATTGCCGCAGATGGGTAGATGACCATTACCTTTCGATCCAACTGGACATTACACGTATATGGTTATAAGTAAGTATATACAAAGATAAATAAACACAGTAAATACAAACAAATAAAATAATGTCCGCTCCCTCGATTGTGGAGCGTACGTGTATGGTGCCCGCTCTCTCGGAAGGGGAGCGACTGTGTGTAGCCTATTGTACGTGTATGGTGCCCGCTTTCTCGGAAGGGGAGCGACTGTGTGTAGCCTACGTGTATGGTGCCCGCTCTCTCGGAAGGGGAGCGACTGTGTGTAGCCTACGTACGTGTATGGTGCCCGCTCTCTCGGAAGGGGAGCGACTGTGTGTAGCCTACGTGTATATGGTGCCCGCTCTCTCGGAAGGGGAGCGACTGTGTGTAGCCTATTGTACGTGTATGGTGCCCGCTCTCTCGGAAGGGGAGCGACTGTGTGTAGCCTATTGTACGTGGGTGCCCGCTCTCTCGGAAGGGGAGCGACTGTGTGTAGCCTATTGTACGTGTATGGTGCCCGCTCTCTCGGAAGGGGAGCGACTGTGTGTAGCCTATTGTACGTGTATGGTGCCCGCTCTCTCGGAAGGGGGGCGACTGTACGTGTGTTATGTACATATGTGGTGTCCGCTCCCCTGATAGGGGAGCGGCTGTGTGTAATGTAGGTGTGTGATGCCCGCCTCTCGAAAGGGGGGGGGGCGGTTGTGTGTATATGTACGTGTTTGGTGCCGCTCCATACAATTCACATTGCCCCTCCCGGTCATGGTCTTCATATAAAAATAAAAACATTTAAATTAAAACGAAGATTTTTTTAGAAGAACAAATTCTTCAGTGTAGCCTAAACCGGATATCTATACGGGAAAGACGAAAGACTTACCAATGGGGATTGGTGTTGGAGAAAAGCCACATAGCCAGTTTTGTGCCGTTTCAGGGGTCGTCGATCAGCAGTTCTGCGGTGTTTTCTGCTTGGGGTATTGGTCACATCTTGGAGAGGACCACGGCGGTCTTGTCTTTCTTTTCGCTTCAGCATTGCATATGGGCTGGGATCCTTACTGCAATGAATACAAATATAAAGAAATAATAATAAAGTAAACGCATTAATGAAGAGCTGTAGGGAATTGAGCTGTGATATGTTTGAAATAGAGTCCCGTCCCGTGTCGGTTTACAACCATTTTAATATTCAGTATACTTGACAACCAAACCAGCGTTACGTGCAATGGAAGTGACACATCAGAAGTGACGTAAATGGTACGTGCCATGTTAAAGACATAGACATTATTGGTAACTATTCGTAGTTGTCAAAGACTTGTCTTCACAGTTGGTGTATCTCAACATATGCATAAAATAACAAACCTGTGAAATATTGAGCTCAATCGGTCGTCGAGGTTGCGGTTTATTATAGTAATGAAAGAAAAAAACACTCTCTTGTCCCACCATGGTCACACGAAGTTGTGTGCTTTCAGATGCTTGGTTTCGAGACCTCAAATTCTAAATCTGAGGTCTCGAAATCAAATTCGTCGAAAATTACTTCTTTCTTGAAAACTACATCGCTTCAGAGGGAGCTGTTTCTCACATTGTTTTATACTATCAACCTCTCTCCATTACTCGTCACCAAGAAAGGTTTTATGCTAATAATTATTTTGAGTAATTACCATCAGTGTCCACTGCCATTAATGGTACCTGCCATCAAAGTTTTTCAAAGATTTGACACAACCTCTTCAATGACATGAAAATATGTACATTGCACAGATGACAAATACGTAAACAAAAATGTTGTTTACCTTCTATAATTTGCCAATGTATTGTCTCCCGGCAAAGATTGAATCGTACACGGCGGTGCATTACTCAGTTCTGTTGTATCAAGTTTGAACTGATCAATGTCTCCATTTATCATCCCAGCTTCATCCAGTTCTAGTAGCAGTGACTCGCTTAGAATTCGAAGGTTTCTACGAAAGGCATCAGCCAGACACGGAGAAACATGTCTAAAGTCTTTGTTACATTCAGCTTGTGAAGTGACAACTATGTATTGTGGTAGTGGAACATGGGCACCAGGGAGATCTTTCTTCCACACTGATCCCCCATGAGTGGTCACTATTTGTTGGTAGCTTTCATGCGTTTTTCTGAGCCGGCCCACAAATATCACTGTCAAATTCGCTAAAGCTTTTGGTTCTGGTTCTTGTTCCCCATGTTCTACATCAACACCTAGGCCTATCTGTTCTGGATCAAGTTCTTGCTGTTCGATGGGTTCCTGTTCCAGTGCCCTGTCTTCGCGCAGCTTTTCACCCACGAACTCTTCAAACTGAAGTTGCACTTCAGGCGAAACATCCCTTACACGGTGTCGTATCATCCTCCACTGCCACTGAAACAAAAACATCAACGAATCTTGCATTTGTTTCCCCCCTCCGCGTGTAGAATGCTGGTAATATCTGCACATATCAACGTAATGCGATCTTTCCCCCTGCTCCGTTGAAAGTCGCATTTGGGAGTGGAATGGCTGATGTTTTAGCAAGTATGGGATCACATCAATTAAACGCATCTCATAACTCGTAAGAACATTGCCATGTCTGAATAACATCAATCTATGAAAAAGATCAGCACTTTTCACATACGCTGCAATCTCCTCCTGTGATAACCCCCATGTGAAGTCTTCCTCGTCTTTGCTATTTGCATCTTTTCCCGGTCTGACCTTTTTGTCATCTTTCCGAAGAAGAACATACATCTGGGCAAGTTTGGACAAAATTAACTCTTGTATATGCCGTGCCGAAACAATATTTGATTGCAAGCCCAGCAGTTGTTTCAGATCATCTGGCAAAGGGACTTGATGCGGTGTTTCTGGAAGAACACCCTGTAGCAACTCTGGGAAAGGTACTCCATCAGTGTATGCAAAGTATTCAGCCGTAGCTGGGTATAGCATGAGCTGAGCAGACGATTTATTGAGAGTTATTTGTTTCAGCTTGTCGTTTTCGAATTGAATTCGGAAACCACCATCCTTATCTCGATGGACTCCACGAGCTTTGATGTTGCTCACCAGTTTCTGCAGTCGTGTTGTGCGTAATCTAGCCCCTTCGGCACCAGGTATCAAAGAGGTAACTCTGAAACATACAAAGAAACGCAAGAGTATTTTAAGTCTATTGTTCGCTTTAGTATGTAAACAAAAATTAATATTTATTATCCCCGGTGTGCGTAGTACCTGCTGCCAATAAATATTATAGGATTCGAACTGGCCTGTCAACACCGGACGAACTTTGTGATATGAGTGGTTAACCAAATTTGCTTTAGAATGCGGAGATTGTGGGTTCGCATTAACTTTCAATTATTCACAAGTAGATCTTGAAAAAAAACCTCTGAAAGCATATAAAAAAGAGTGCTTTTTTAAACATCGGCGTTGGGTAAACCGAAATTCATGTTAATTCTACATTAAATAGAACACTTTGTGAATTAATATTTTGTTAAATATCGTGTCACATTTAAATTTACGTTATTGTTGAAGAAGAATACCACACTATCGCTTTTAAATAATCATATACAAAATCTAACAATTTGAAATGTATATACTCACGAGTGAATATCGTTGATAATCAGTCGCAATTGGTGCTCTATGATTCTGGTAATGGCATGGTCGATACATACACCGAAGTTAGCTAGTGGCACTTTGATGAGCGCTCCCTTGTGTTCCCTTCCAAACGGCAACTTGAGTGTAGAACGTACCCCAGTTACGGGGTCAACATGAATGTTCTCAGCTTTAGTGGTGTTCCGAAAAATTTTGAACCCAGTCGTTGTAAGCGGGCCCACCTTACCGCCGACGATGGCGTCTTGGAATTTGGAGTCAGAAGACAAAAATATCTGGTGACCATCCTGGAACATTTTCTCTACCCATCCGTTCAAGTAGTTGTTATCGCTGATGTTTGCCTCCACATTGGGTCTATCATCGCCAAAGTAAAATAGGGATATCCGCCAAAAATCGTACGGACTGTGGAAACCGTTCCCTTGGAGAGCCTGGCAGTTATTGATATTAGTGACGCCAAAAACAGTCGTTTGCCGCCTTCCAAATGTTCGTGCATCGCCATATAATCTCCACCACTGTTCATTTGGAAGATAAGGATACACGTACGTGAGGGATTTGTGGAGTGCGTTTGGGTCAATCCTCACTCCTGATGAGGTTAGCGTGGGTTTCCATACTGCCTTGAACTCATCTTCACACTTCTTCTTTAGAGATCGAATCTTTCTGAGGCTTGGAACTACCCCTGGAATTCTCCTTCGAAACCAGTCTATTACCTCGGATACGTTCTTTGTGTCCTCGACGAATAACATCTCCTCCGTCTGAATCTGGAAACGTGACTGAATTTCCTGTCTGTGAAAAAAATGAATAAAGGTCTATTTCGTTATTTGGATCTGTCTTGTTGGCACCGGGGAAATGGTTAAAATGCACAATGTTTAGAATCTACATCGGACTACCGGTTGGCCTACACAAACCTCATAAACACAAAGGTTTAACTTTAGCTCTAGTGATTTTTATTTATTATTATTAATATTATTAGTATTTTGGTTATGAAATCAGTACGGTCAATGTAAATTATCCTTAAACACCATGCGTAGCGCACGACCGTCTTTCAATAACATGTTGAAATGTTTTGCCGCGTTGCCGTGTTATTTTTACCTCACGATTTCATCAAAGAATGAATCTGCATCCTCAGTACCAGATTTTGTCGTCTTCAGAACCGTGATGAAATCGTCCTTGACGAGGTGGCCATCCCATTCTTCATTACTTTTTCCATAAGAAGCATCCCTGTCAGATGGAAATAACAACAGTTAGTGGTTTCGTTGTATCGATCAGACAGAACAGTTTTGCAAACAACTATTATATACTAATTTTTGTCTTTTACCCATCGAACACCGATGTGTGTAAGTCATGTTGAACTAATGGGCAATCTCGGTAGTCTAGTTGGTAAGACACTACTCTATTGCAAGGGTTGTGGGTTTTTCATCCCAAATGCAAATTAATCATCTATTAATATAACAATTAGTAGGCCTGCTTATGATCGGCAGTGATTGGTTATTGATCGACGATTGACCGTAACATTTTACGCATGGTTGGGACTTTTATGTTAAGTTTATGTTATTAAAATAAGTTGTAGAACTGGTATGATTTATGTGTGAATCTTGTATGTACTTACCACGCCAATGCAGTCAGCAGATCGTTTTTTCCACCAGCATGGACCTCCTTGGTGAGCTGGATAAGTCTCTGTTTATGCTCACACATCCTTTTTTTAACTCTCAGTTTGCACTGGGCCCTTGAGTGGGGGTCGCCAGCAGCAACAATTTTTGAAACAATATTCGTGGTTGTTTCCAAATTTTGTTTGTGGGCATTTGGTGGATGTTGCCGATGTCGCTCATTGGGCTGGCCAATCAATGCTGCCAGGCAGGTGTTTGTGATAAAATCCCTCAATTCATATAACTTGACATTGAAGTCGTCAAGGTCGGGAATGTACTTTGTCAGTTGCTCTTCGCTATCCCTTAAATAACCCCCTCCGATTAGAAGGGTGGTAAAGCAAAGAAGACTGATGTGGGTACGATTATTATTCCTGCCAGAACATATAATTTCGTCCCGTACCACAATACCATTTTCATTGAAACATTTGTCAAATGGAACCCATCCTCTGATTTCTTTTCGCTTGAACAAACCAAGAAACTTTAAGCACTGTTCAGCCTCGAGAAAGCATTTCCCGTTCTGAATTACATATGGGATAAAACACCCTGGCCAGCCAAACTGGCCTGTATTTGCCATTATTTACAGATATAGTTTAGTCATCGGATTGTTCGACTACGCTATACACACAAAATGTAAAATAAACTTGACACGTTGAGCAAGGACCATTGCACCATTGAGCACACGAAAGTTCTGTGGTGGTCCTTTCTCTATGGTTTGAGCATTGAGAATAAACGACCTTGAGCCAGCTCCCCGCAACACAGCCTAATAACAGGCCGTGACCACCAGCAGCAGTGAAGGTGTTTATTGTGCAGTGATTACGTAAACAATTTCGGTGACCAGCCATCCCACCCGACCACTGCGGCCTCCTTGGGTCAGTGGTGTTGTAAGTATAATAACTTTCGACTCCTGACTGCAGGCTAGATTATCAGTGAAGATAATCAGTTTAAGTGCTGCAAGCGTTCATAATTGACTTGGCTCGAACCTCAGAAAGTGAGGTTCAAGAATGTGACATTAGACTGGGCTCGTTTCCCTAATGTCCTAATATGGTGCATCCAAGATTGTTGTCACGATGATGACATTTTTGGGGTCAAAAAGCCTCTTGATATAACATGACAACTGTGGACAGAGTATATCCCCAGCAGTGTTCTCCACACACACATTTTGAGAAGGGTGGGCCGCCCTCCCAAAGTTTAAGGCCGCCCTGCCAAAGAATTGGCCGCCCTGCTAAAATAATTGGCCGCCCTGCTAAAATAATTGGCCGCCCTGTCAAAAAAATGACAAACAGACTATTTTTAGCCTGCACTTAATACGATCAAACGAATAGCCGACGAGCCAAGCCTGACTTCCAAACCGCAGCATTGGAATTGCGATTGTTCATTTCAGTATACAAACGTTAAAACACGATGCACACACAACCCACATGGTTCTGACTGCTGAGTATCCACCACCGCGCGTACATGCATCACATCAGCCCAGGCCCAACAGCGTTCGGTTGCCCACCGGTCGGTAGTCCATGCATATAGCGCATACACAACAATACAGTCCAAAGTCCAAGCTAACCAACATTCCACACGCTGTGATTGGTCGTTGATTGTTTTTGATAATTACCATATTCATAAGAGAGCTTGCTAGACTCCAACGCAGTACACCTTCACGAGCCGAGAAAGAATTGCCACACAGTGTGTTGCACACCTGCAGATTGGTACAATGTACAGCCTTGAAGGATATTCAAACATTGACAACTTTTGCCGATAGAGGGCGTTGCGGGACAAAGTTCATTGAATTTGTTCTCAATGTGCGTACCGTGCGTTGTTAACCGATCGTTGAATCTCGATAATTTTATCGCAAACGAAGTTCTAAACAATGGAACCTCTAATCACAAATCCATGAAAATGGTTGTTGATGGAAAAAGTATTATTAAGGGCAGAAATTAGGGGATTTAAGATCGTGCACATTTTTTGTTTTCCTTTGACGCATATCCCTTTGATGTTTTTGGCACGGCGCACAAAGCAAAATGTATAACAAATTGTAGCTTTTGAATTAGTTTTACAAATAAGGTTGTTCCGCCCGAAATGGATGTTAATCATTCTCCTTAGATAGTGTCGGGGCCCGGGGATTAATAACAGTATTTTAAGAAAAGGATTATCTCAAGCGTTTTTTTTGCTTTCACGTCCGATGACGTCTATACCAATGGGCGCCATTTTGATGACATCATATCGACGGGCGCCATTTTGATTACGTCATGCCGCCCTCCCAAGAAAAAAGTCTGTGGAGAACACTGCCCAGTAAAATCCCATTAGGAAGAATACATGTTAAGAATAGTCTTTAATGTAGCCTAGATTTGTTGCAATATCTTGCTTTGATACCTGCAGGATGATCCCCTGTCAGCACTGGATGGCCATGTTGGTGCTCAAATGTTCAATGATGGCATCTTAGGACTACTCCTCAAGAATGGACAGACTGTTGTATTAGTAACACACCAGCTGCAATATCTGTCACACGCTGATAAGGTAAACCTTGAGGTGGAGGTGATTGATTGAAATATTACTGCTTTTATGAATCTTATTCATTTAAACTATCCGATCATTCAATTGAAGTATTGTTGTGTAGATTGTCATCATGAAAGACGGTAGAGTTGAGAGAGAGGGTGTATTGGCTGACATTGCTGAAGCTGAACCTGAACTGTACAATCAGTATGAGAAGTCTGTTCATAATGACACTGATGAAGAAATACAAACAATAGAAGGAGATCGTCAAGAATTAAAGAGGCAAATATCACGCCAGACATCTCGCCAAACGAAGCGCCACTTATCACATGAATTACAGTCATGTGTGGAAGGTACATAGTTTATCTATCTGTGTTTTATTTAATAGTAACAACAATAATGAGTTCTGTGTTATATAGCGCACATAATATATTCTAGTAGGTAGATCAAGGCGCTTTACAATATTATTATCCCTGTTCATCGGGCATACTCTAGACCATGCCTCTAACTTTCTCACCTCCCTGTGGAGCACACAACCCCAAGCTGCTTAAATTAGCACTAAGGGGTTAATCCAACACAATACTATCTCAGCCCTCTCCGGTTCCCATTTAAACATATGGGTTAAGAGAAGCAATTATGGTTAAGTACCTTGCTCAAGACCACAAACATGGAGACCTGTTTTTCCCCATGATGGTTATCCGAGTGCAGCAACTGGACAGTGCAGTACGGAGGACGTTTACAAGTGGCTGCCAACTTGAACGAGACAAGTATACTACTGTTTGGAACTGAGTCTATGCTTTCTGTTCACAGGAAGGTTGTGTGGCCATTATCAGAATCATTCTGAACATCAATGCAATGAACATCAATAACATATTTAAGTGGAACAACATACAAATGACATTGATTTTTAATGACATTAATTAAAGTAACTGTAATATTTGTATTGTGTACAGAGTCTGATGATATGAAAGGGAAGTTGATAGAAGATGAAGAGAGGGAACAAGGCTCAGTGTCATTCAAAGTCTACTTATTCTACCTTCGTAGCATCACTCTGCCTCTAACATTTTTAGTGTTTGCTGCTTACACACTACGCACTGCATTTGATGCGGCTACTAGCTTTTGGCTTTCTAAATGGTCTTCAGACAATGTGAATCCAGCATTTAATGTGAGTATGTATTCATGGAATGCTACAATATATAGTGTCATACCTGTTGGATAATTGCACATGGCGTCATTGACGGCCATCTTTGATGACAAACAATGGAAACCTGTACGCGCTGCGCATGACTCTCAGCCAGTGACAGCCTTTCACGCATGCTCGTTTTATCAACAATGGTAGCCATTGCAAGGAATCTACTCATTTGACGTTATTTTGTATATAACTGCTACAATAGAAACCTTCAACAATTAACAACAATTAAAATGTATCAGGTATAAGATCATGGTGAACATGATTAAAATGAACATGGATAGAGGCGAGTCTTGGATGGGTTGATACTATTCGTGCTAGAATTTGGGGGAAAACCCCAAAAGACCACAGGGCTAGTAGCTCAAAATATTTACTGGACTGGAATTTTTGTGTACAAGACAAGAATTGAAGTGAGAAGAAAAAATGCCTACAAGGTTAATAATTGAACTGTTTGAATTTGAAAAAGCACTAAGAGAAGAGTTATCTCATTTGTATTTTATGGGTAAGTAGTCTTTGATAATCAACAGAATTATATTTTACCAGACTGAAAGTCAACATTTGAACACAAACACAAGACTTGTCCGGAGATGAGTTTACTGGCCCGATGCTAAAATCACTGGCCTCGGGCCAGCAGTCCAGTGTAAAATTTGAACCCTGCTATTTATGTGGGTTTGACTGGGGGCATATTGCACGGTGAGGTACATGTATCAATGTATTGTAACGAAACTGTACGCTCTGTGTATAGGACGAAAGCCCCGCCGGGTGCGCTGGAGTGGCCCCGTCGGATCATGGAAGGACAACGCTCCCAAGGCAGCTGGCCTGAACTTTGTGTTAACTGTACAGTGATTGGACGAATTATCACGCGCATTTGTTGATGTATTACAATGTATTACAAATTGTGTAAAGATAAGAGATTATCCAGGTGCGCTGGCAGGATGCGTTGTTTTGGCGCCTTAATTTTCTAGCGATGTGTTGTACATGATTATGTTGTGTTAGACAGACCAAATGTTGAGTTCAGTGAGTGAGCATTGAACAAGTTGTCGTTCTTGGAGCATGAATAAATCGGTGTGTTTCACATTGAACCGAATTTGAGTTCGTTTGTTTTCTGTCTGCGTTTGGCTGCAGAGCAAACAAGGACCCGTTGGCAGTACATTACAGTATATTCAGTTTGCTGTGTATATATCCACTTTTGCTGTGTAGATTTGTTCTTGAGAACTTATCTTACTGTTTATTCTACTGCTGCCTGCAGAGTACATTTTGGAATTCAGGAGACTACTTAGTTCTACAAAAACCAGTCCTGCTTATTAAGTACTACCTAGGGATGACTAGAGTAGAGTTGTTGCAACGTTGAGACCAATAACTCACTTCACGGCAATGAAGTTAATAAACAAAAGTCCTCTTCATCTACTGAAGAGATAGTAGTAGTCCCGGCTGGATTCCTACCTCCTCAGGTAGTACTTTATAAGCAGGGCAGTAGTTTTATGTATGGTTGTTACCTGCAAGTTTACTTTTATAGTTCTTCTTATGATCAACACCATGCATAAGCTTCAACCATCACTTCATTCTTTAGGTTTACTCAGTCTTTTGTCTACAGTGACATACGTTTATGAGTGTCTCTTGGTTTCGCTATCACAAGATTGAATCACTAATATGAACAATGTTATCAAACTTGCTATTTACAGACCACCAGTAGTGGCTACTATGTAGGAGTGTATGGTGGGTTGACTGGTGGTGCAAGTATCTTCTCATTCATTTCCAGTGTGGCGTTAGTATTTGCAGCTAACGCTACTGCTAAGAAGATCTTCCTGAAGATGTTTCGCACCATCGCTTACATGCCTGTCAGGTCAGAATATTATATAAATACATCAACCTTGTTCCCATGGGCAGAGTGCCGTATCGATACCTCTCATCACTACCCCTGCACTGGAAAAAAATGCTGATTGTGGCTACCAAAATATACTTTTTGCGCGCACGCTTGTTAAAAACTTTCAAGTGCTTCCAAGGCGCTTGTAGGGCGCTTAGTACGCGCATGTCAAGAGTATTTTTACGCAACCCACTTCAAATGAATCATGTTTTTACACAGTCACCCTAAACTGCGTAGAGTTAGATATGTCACAAGATCAAAGTAGAATGAGAGGGGACCAGTTGCTCTATGACTCGATACTGTTTTCGGAGGCTGTGACCATTTTGAGTATGCGTGTAGATCGAGTGGATTAATTAACAGGACTAATTAAAATATCCAAAAGATTTTGATGTATCAAAGTCACACTTCCAGGGGTTAATTATGATCGAACAAGGCATTATGGAAAAGAAATTTGCGCGGGGAGATCATACACCACTGATTGTCCACTAACTTTATGCACCAGACTAATCTGCCCGTCCAGTCTCGGCTGGTGACATTGCTTAAAGTTATAGAAAAGCAAAATGGCTGCAAGTCTGTTATAACGTTGTATTGAAGTTGTTTGTTATTGTTGTTGTCCTTTCACAGTGTTTGTCTTCTTCATGGTAAGTTGTAGCCACCCAGTCTTTTGCACTAGACTTAAGTTCTGGGCCCATTTTCATAGAGCTGCTTATAAGCACAAAAAACCAGATATGCACAACAAAAATTTGCTTACCAGAATGAGGTTACCAGCCAAAACACCATGTCACACGTACAATCTGTGACTAGTATCCTGCTTAGTTTTGCTTAGCAGAACATTTTAAAGCTTTATTTTCTGCAACCCTGTAGTGAGGGGCATTGTCAGCACATGCTGACATATACCATTGTCTTAACCACATCGGCACTACACACATGGTCAGCTCATGTGCCATGCCACACGTCCTAGAGTGGAAAAGGACAAAGCTCTGCCAGCATCCTTTAATTGTGTACAAAAATGGTATGTCAATTGCTATTGATAAATAAAAACCAAATTATAAAACTTGATTAATGTTGCAAACAAATCAACTTAAATTATCCCAGGCAATACCTGGACATGATAGACAAAACACTTAGACAGAAAAAGCATGTGCTGACAACATACCGCAGGGATGTTGCAACTAAACAGGTCCCTAATAGACCGATCCATTAAGCCCCGCCTCCTTACGAGTTGACCAATCACAGCCGCGAAACCCGATCACCATTAGTGCAAAGATCACCAAACGGCTCAAATGGTGATCAGATTTCGCGGTTGTGATTGGTCAATGAGAAATGGGCGTGGCTTAATGGATCGGTGTATTGTTTGAGGGTTTTGAGCAGCTCTATGAAAGTGGGCCCTGGCCGGTGGCTAAGTCATCAGGGTGTGGGTTCAAATCCTGGTCATGACATGCTTATCTTCACCCTGAGGTAAAATGGGTGCCCTTGGGGCAGAGATTATTCTTGTGATTGATTGAGCTTGGTGTGCTACATATTTGGCAGCACAGGCTGTATACTCCCAAGGGAGCTGAAGGTTGAAAGAATAAAATAAATGGCCCATGATGACCAGGGGTGAGAATGTTAATTTGCCATTAGCATAAAAACTGGTGGATGTCGGCACTGTATAAAAATGTCCATTATTGTTCATCAACAATCAAACGGAATTCTGTCTAATATCTTCATTATAACTTACAATAATGTTTATGTCTTACAGGTTTTTTGACACTACCCCAGTTGGACGTATAATCAACCGCTTTTCTAGTGATGTTGAAACTGTTGACATGGTGAGATTATAGTAGATTCATGTTCTCCTACAATGTAGCTCAGGTCAAAAACAACCCTCAATGTGTGTGCTCGCTATGCAGGGAAACTACCTTAGCAGAGTATCAAAACCTGAACATGAAATCTAACTTTTCTGACATTATTTGATGGTTTAGTACTCTAGATCTGATGCCATGGTTACTGACTGTGCGTAGTAATTACAATTGTAGCTTAATGCACAGACCCTTGACTCTACATCACAAAGGTTGTTACCATATGTTGCTGTTACATTTGCATAAATATCACCTATTTGATTTCACATTCAATCAAGTACAGATTGAATGTACAAACACACATTAAAACGTGTGGTTGTACTTTTCATAAGTATCTCGTACAGTTAACCCTTACAGTGCCAGCCTCATTTTGGTAATTCTGTATCCACAGGCCGGCCATTTTTATTTTATTTTTTTGTCGAGTAGTAGAACGTAAGGGAATGTTGTCGGCCTGTGGATGGAGATTCAGTATGACATTTCAGAACGTTGGCGGCGCTCGAAGGGTTCCTAACAGTGCCGGTCGCGTTTTGGCAATTCTTTATCCACAGGGCAATTTTTTTTTTTTTGGGGTCAAGTAGTAGAACATATGGGAACGTTGGCGGCCTGTGGATGGATATTCAGTATGATGTTTGAGAACGTTGGCGGCGCTCGAAGGGTTAAGACATTCTTGGCTATGACCGGGTTTTAGCAGGAATGTGTCTTTATTGACCTATCACCTTAAGTTATTCCTCCTGATAAATCTTGGTTGTGCCATTTTAGGCGTCAGATTTCTGTGTTTCTGTGCATTGTGCATTTTAGGTGACATGCACACGGTTAGCAGCACACCATATCTTTACATGCAACTTGACTCCCAAAATGGTCAGACTGTAGCAGCGTGGGACATCAGTGCAAGGGGTCTATAGGTTTTTGCATGAAACTATTTCAGTTTTTTACATATTCAACAAAGTAACCAATGTAAAATCATTTGGGATTGTTCTTGGATCTGATTTGCTGTTTTCCCTTAATGTTGATGCAGATGCTGATGTTTAACCTTGATTCCTGTATAATTGTCTTACTGAAGACATTGTCAGCAATTATCATCAATGTTATTGTGACACCTATTTTCATTGTCATCATACTGCCTGTGATTATCACATTCATCTTTCTGCAAAAGGTCTTCTTAACCACTTCAAGGTTTGTAACTACCAGGGCTCGAATTTTACACTGGACCACAGGCCCGAGGCCAGTAATTTTAGTGTTGGGCCAGTAAACTTATGACCTAACAAGTCCGATGGTCTTGTGTTTTTCAATTGAATAACAGAAACACATTATGTTCAAGTGTTGACTTTGGGTCTAATAAATTATCTTTCAATTCTATGAGTAATCATGGAGGAAGAAACACATGTATTTCTTCCTCCATGGAGTAATCAAGTATACTCTTCCCTTACTTGTCTCAGTTCGGGTTCATATAAAAGCAGTCAGATGCATGTTAAACTGTTTCAGCAATTTTTAATTTTCACATTTTGAATCTGGTCTTGTAAAAAAATGTCTGATCCAGTAAAGATTTTGAGCTACAAGCCCTGTAGTCTTGTGGATTTTCTCCCCAAATTCGAGCCCAGGTAGACTACGTTTATTTTGCATTTGTTTGGAGCTTGCAATACATCTGTTGTCTATTACACCAGTATGGCTGATTCATTTACCAAAAGTTTTTTTTTTTTTTTTTTTAAGTTTATGTTTTAGTAAGTTTGTATTTGCCTCTTCTCTGGTCTCAAAATGCCAAATGTGAAGTGATGGCGCAATGTTTGATAATGTGTAGATGGGAGAACTTTTGGACTGATTTCATATTTTGAATTGTGCTCAATGAATTGACTAATTCAGACACAGCCTAATGAGAAGAAATTGTGAATATATTTGATACTTGTTCTCAGGGAGCTGCAACGTATAAACAACATAACTCGGTCCCCGGTGTATGCATTTTTCTCTGAGTCACTGGTCGGATTGTCAACCATAAGAGCTTACCGGTGAGTACTCAATGTTAGTATTAAAGGGTGTGTACAACATTGATAATTGTCAATGACCTGTATCCACACTTGATGTGACCCAACATATACATGAAATAACAAACCTTGAGAAAGTTTAAGCTCAATCTGTCTTCGGATTCATGAGAAAACTGTGAAAAACCCCATTGTATGTTTCAACTTTTTTTCAAACATCGGATTTTAACCTGCAGAATAAAGACTATTGTTTTGACTTGTTTCCTAAAAACTATGGCATTTCAAGCAAAACTATTTCAAGGGAAGTTTCCCACCATGACCATCTTTATACCATGTAAGTTATGTGCAAATCTGTGAACATTTATATTTTCAGTCTTACCAATGTTGTACACACCCTTTAAAGGCAGGGTATACTTTTGCTTTTGGCAATTGTCAAAGACCAGTATCCTCACTTGGTGTACCCCAATATATGCAAATCTATGAAAATTTTGGCTCAACTGGTCATAGAAGTTGCAAGAAAACAGTGAAAGAAAAACCACCCTTGTTGCATATAATTGTGTGATGCATAAGAAAGGCTTCATGCATGAAGCCTTTCTCAGATTCAAACTTGTTGGTGAAAAATTAGCTCTTTCTCTATAACTATACATTACTTCAAAGAGGTTCGTTTCTTACAATGTTTTATAATATCAACAGCTCTCCAGTGCTCTTTACCAAGTCAGTTTTTATGGTCATTAATTTTTTGAGTAAAGGTATAACTCTCCCTTTAAACAAAACAAATTATTTCTCTAAATAGGTTATCTTGTGACAGTCTGGTTATTATAGAAACTTCAGATTTTAATATCAAATTACACCAGGATCTAATTTCACATGGCTGCTAACTGGAAGCGAGGGAAAAGGCACGCTAACCTTCTGACGCTTACCATAAGCAAATGAATATTGACATAACAATGCAAATCCAAGAGGTTCAAGCTAGCCACCTAGTTTTCCTGCGTACCTTTGAAAAGTTTGCTTACCGTAGCTCTTTTTAATTAGGCCCCAGAGTAACTTGGGTAGTGCCTTGGTTGTAGCACGAACACTGTTTATCTTTTCTCACAATAAGCAGATTTTTATAGTTATTCTCTTTTTCAAAAAGTACTAACTGGTTATTTTCCATTTCATTTCATACATGTAGATCGCAGAGACGCTTCTTCAATAAAATATTGAAGTACATTTCAGATAACAATGTTGCCTATGTGTATCTGACAGCGTGTAATAGTTGGCTGGGGGTTAGATTGGTAAGTCAAGTATATTCACAATCTATGCCAAGTTTCGGGGGGCTACTTTTACTATAGTTGACAAATCATTGCGTAATGTTGATTGAAAACAGTTCAGGGTTAGCGCAATTCATTGTTTTACTCATATCTCAAAAATTGATAACACCGTAAGTAAATACAGTTTAAGAATTTTTTTACCATGACCATGACCATCTATATATCATGGAATTATGTGTAAATCAGTCAACAATTTTATTTTCAATCTTATCAAAGTTGTGCAAACCCTTTAAGCATGTTATGTATCATTTCAGGATTTTATAGCCGCGTTGGTTGTTTTGCTATCTGGATTGAGTACGTTGATAGCAGCTTCTATGACTGGACTAGATGCTAGCCTTGTGGGTCTTGCTATTAGTTATGCATTGCAGGTAAATCATAGCATTACAAAACATATTATATAACTCACACATAGATCCTTGTCATTTGATTGGTTGAACACGCGTCATGTGTCATCCTTTATTTTGCCATGTAGAGCAGATCCAAACAGAAACTATGGAGTTCTGCGGTTGTTGGAATGCATCTTAACTTACTTTATTTCTTGCCATTGTCATACATTGTCATACTTAAGCTATTCCTAGTTCAACTTGTCTACACTAGGCAACACTAGTGACTAATATGCTAATAACATCTGAAATATTCATTCTTAATTTTATTGGAAGAAAAGTACTTGATCCTTTGAGAAAGGCTCTGCTAAGGTCAAAACATTGGACAATCAACAATGTTTACAACATTATTTCTTTTAAACAGATTTAGGTATTTGCCAAACAAACAGGGTCTAATATTTTATAGTTTGTTTGTTTGTTTGTATCAGCGAGTTGCATGAATCGTCTTAAAAAGTTGAAGTTAATTTGGATGTCAATTGTTTCTGTACATTTTGAATCTACAGATCTCTGGTTATTTGAACTACTTGATGCGAATATTGGCAGAGGTGGAAATGCAAATGAACTCGGTAGAGAGAATTAAGCATTATAGCTCACTCACTCCCGAGTCTCAGCAAGGTTGGTATACATCTATAGATAGGTTGCAGTATGACGTAAGTCGGCCATCTTTACGGGCAATTTGGAACACACAGTCATGCGTTACGCGTGAGAACGGCGTGCAGCACGCGCACATTTCACAAAACTCATTGCATGATTGGTTAGTGAATGACGCGGCTGCGTTAATAATTTGAGCGCTTGACGCGCCTGCATGCCAAAATGCGATTTGCCCGTAAAGATGGCGTCTACTGGGAACTATCTATAGATACACAATTTTATAAGTGTCTTAGTGATAAAGATTCTCGTATATGATCTCATACATGTTTACCCATTGCTGTACTGATCCTGCAAATAATATGTAGTTTTAGTAATGTACTATTAAGTTTGGATGTCTGTTTGATATCTGATTTCATATGAACATTGATAGGTATGGAACCACCCCCAGACTGGCCTAATAGAGGAGAGATTGATCTGACTGCAGTTAGTGCTCGCTATGCTGAAGATCTAGACCCAGTTCTACAGAATGTTAATTTACATATCGGTGCTGGACAAAAGGTAACAATCTTACATATGTACATGTATGTTTTTAGAAGTTTCTTTACGTGTGTGAGCAAACTTTTATGGTCTCTAAGCTTCTAGAACGATACACTTAAAAAATATGTATAATTCACCGCGTCAAAAGTTAATACGCATTCAATTATCTCTACATTAGTAGTGTGTACAGCAATGTCTGATATTCGCTCATAACCGTCAGTAAACATTATTTGAGCATTTGTAAAAGACTCCGCTTGGGTCAAAACATTAGGACCTAATGTCATGGCGCTGCATACCACAGAATTCTGCACTTTTGATGCCTTATAAAGTGCATGATTCTATGGGCAGTGAGTGCAGAATACTGTGGTGAGCAGCACCATGAACAGGGCCTAATTTCATGGTGCTGCTCACCACAGTATTCTGCAATGTCTGTAGCATTATTTAGGTCTACTTCACTCTACTTACCTGTAGAGCGAATACTACAATTGTATTGTTCCCTATGCCGGCAGGCAAATATAATAGCTAAGAGTTTTACACACAATAGCGCCCTCAAGTGTTCTATCCCCGACACCCTGTGACATATGCGCACTACGTTAGCATCCTCTTTTTCTCTTAGCAGGCAAAGGTAACGCATGTGAATTTTTATGTATCGTAAATTCTGTAAATTGTGATTACTGGATTGCTTGAGAAAGCAAGATAGCTGCTATCCTGATAATTATAAAGATTGTGGATAGTTATAGTAGAGTTGTGTTTTGTTGATTATTTGAGTGATAATGATTTCTAGGAAGTTGGGAAGGACAGGGCCTGTCGCAACTGGAGGGACGTACATCCCTCCGGGACAGCCTGAGTCCTTGGGGGGGGGGGGGGGATTGCACCGGTGACACTACGTCACCGCGTCAGCAATTCCCCAGCCAGCCCCCTCAGCCGCTGCCAGCTGCCGGGGCTGACGGACCTAGTATTAACCGGGCGGGGGACCCTACAGTCCCTCCGTCCCCGGTTAGTGTTTTTGGGTCAACCCAACCAAAAGGGAAGCGCACCGGTAAGGCCAAGAAATTGCCTGGTACCAGAGCCATACCCAAAAAGGGACGAGTTGGCAAACGTGTCTCCGCTACGGAGTCCACCCTGCCAGTCCCAGGCCAGCCTATGGGGCACTCACAGTCAGAGGGATTACCCCTCCACGGCTCAGTGCGCCCAGGCCCAGGCCCGCCTACGGGGCACTCACAGCCAGAGGGATTACCCCTCCACGGCTCGGTGCGCCCAGGCCCAGGCCCGCCTACGGGGCACTCACAGCCAGAGGGATTGCCCCTCCACAGCTCGGTGCGGCCAGGCCTGAATATGGAGCAGTCACAGCCGGAGAAATTACCCCTCCACGGCTCGATGCACCCACACCGCCCTAGCGCAACCGCACATACCGCGGTGCCTGCGGACGGTCTGTTGTACGGCCGCCTTGACCGGGCAGCCCCCGCGACCGGGCAGCCCCCGCCTACGCTATCGGGCTTGGGGCGCTGTCGGCCGCACAGGCGATTGGCCACGGGGAACAGTCCCCATGGGGCCCCTTCGGAGCGTTATGTTCTGCATCGGGATTTACCCGCTGCTCAGGCATCCCCGTCCCACAAGTAGCCTCTGAGTTTACATCGGAGTCTACTCGGGGGCGTTCCTCCAAGAAGAAGGGCAAGAAAACCCGACATTCCCGCCGCTCACATTCGAGCTCAAGTGGTTCCTCTGAGCGGACACACCGTGACAAACGCCACAAGGGTGGTGACCCCATCTCTAGGGAGGACTTCTTGGAGGCATTCCAAACCCTCCCCGGGCCGTGGTTTTCGAGCGCCCGCCCCCCAGTATACCCGGGCGTGGCGCAAGTGAGGCTGCCTCCGGGCGACCTCCCACCGACGGACCCATGGGAGGCCGCCTCCGGAAATTCTTGGGGTCCTGGGTTCAAGTGACCTCCGACCGGAGGGTCCTCGAAACAATCGACCGCGGTTACGCGCTCGAGTTTACGAGGACCCCCCCCCCCCCCCCCCCGTCGGACATGCTCAGTCGGCCAACACCTGTACCGTCCGACAAAGCAAAGCGCCGCTCACTTGAGAGGGAGATCGACGCCCTTCTCCGGAAGAGAGCGGTGTGTATTGTCTCCCTCTAGGGGGCTCGGACGGGTTTCATGTCAACCTTCTTCTTGACACCCAAGAAGGAGGTTGGCGTGTGGCGCCCGATTTTAAACTTGAAACCCCTCAACAAGTTCATTCATCCGTAGCGTTTCCGCATGGAGACGCTAAGGACAATACTGAACTCAATAATAACGCCCGCGTGGGCTGCAAGTCTGGACCTGGAGGACGCGTATTTACACGTCCCAATCATGCCGGAGCACCGCAAATTCCTACGTTTTCAATATGGCAATACCCTGTGTACGAATTTGTAGTGCTCCCGTTCGGACTTTCAACCTCACCGCGGGTGTTCACCTGGATCGTAAAGACGATCGGGGCGGCACTGCGGAGGCGAGGCATCATGATATTTATGTACCTCGACGATTGGATGGTCGTGGGTCCTTCTCGGGAGGAAACGGAGGCGGCGCTCCAACTTACTTGGCGCCTGACCTCCGACCTCAGATTTATTATCAACCCCGAGAAATCCCACCCTATCCCCTCGCAGGTTCCCACCTTCCTCGGTGCGTCCCTCGACTTGCGCAAGGGATTGGCCCGTCCATCGGAGGACCGCCTGTTGAACCTTCGACAGTGCGTGTGGTAGTGGCTCCAGCTCTGGCCTGGCTCAGGCTGTTGGGCCTCATGGCCAGCATGGTGGATTTGGTGGATTTCTGCAGGTTGAGGATGAGACCTATTCAACTTCACCTACTCTACTTTTACAGGCCCATTTGGTATCCAATCCACCATCCGGTGCCTACCACGCCCTGGCTAGTCCCCCACCGTGGCTGGTGAAGCGAACACTTCCCAGAGTCGTGTTTGTGACCCATCCCCCAGTACGCAAACTGGTCCCGTCCTGGGACCTCTTTAGCGTACTATCGACTTCGACAAAGCCTCCTTACGAGCCAATGGACTGCTCAACGCTGTTGCAGCTTTCCATCAAGGTGGCGTTCCTCCTGGCTGTCGCTACTTCCCGGCGGCGCAGTGAGCTACACGCCTTGTCAGTGGAGGCAGGACACAGGCCGGTTTTCTGACCAAGAACCAGTCAAGCTCATTTACGCCTCCAGACATTTTCGTCCCTGACATCATGCAAGTCCTTCTCATCAGAGGCAAATGATAAACTGTGGTGCCCCGTCCAGGCTCTCAAGTGGTACATGAGCTGTACGAGATCGCTTCGTACTGGTCATAGCAAGCTTTTCATTACGTCAACCCCACCCTTTCGGCCGGCGTCGCAGTGTACCATCTCCCGCTGGATTGTGACCGCCATCCGCTCCGTACCGGGTGGCTGGCCGGCAACCGAAGACCCTATCCGGGCGCATGACGATAGGGGGGTAACTGCCTCTTGTGCATTTTTTAAAGGTGTACCCTTGGCTGATATCACCAAGGCGGCCTGCTGGAAGTGCCCTAATACGTTCTCCGAGCTCTACCTGAAGGACGTCCTCCAGGCAGATGGCAGAGCTGGAAGGGAGGTGCTGCAGACAGCCAGTCAAGCTTCCAAGAAATGCTAGCTGGTGAGTCCACTTTCCTCTGATATATATTTTTATATGCGCATTTAAAATTTAATGAGGTGTACCTATTATGTTTTCTCCCATAATAGCGTTACCCCTCTAAATTTTGGCGCACGAACTGTGGGTCCCCAGGGCCACGCTCGTCGCTCTCCAATATCGCAGTGCCACGCGTCTGGGCTGACCTGTTTAATAAGTGCGGTCTTCTGTTACGGAACCCGACTTTTGGCCTTCTGGTTCCCGCGTGATTACAGGATGAACCATAGGCTCTTGGGGGTTTCTTAGGCACGCCCTGTGTCCTACGCCCCTGTAGACATACAATAGTTTCGCGTATACCCACCGCCTACTCGGTGCGAGTCTATGCAATTGTAGTTTTCGCTCTACAGGTAAGTAGAGTGAAGTAGACCCCCACCCCACAGTAGTGTGGGTGGGTCTACGAGTGAATACTTACCTGTAGAGCACCCTCCCCACCCTTCCCCACTATACTTGATTCTTGAGTACTTACGCGTGTAACGCTTGAGGAAAAAGAGGACGCTAACGTAGTGCGCATGTCACAGGGCGTCGGGGACAGGACACTTGAGGGTGCTATTGTGTGTAAAACTCTTAGCTATTTGCCTGCCGGCATAGGGAACAATGCAATTGTAGTATTCGCTCTACAGGTAAGTATTCACTCATAGACCCACCCACCCACACTCTGGAATGATTTACCTCTTCAAATCCGCAACATTTCTAATCTCAATACTTTCAAGATTAAGTTGAAAACCACATTGTTTAATCTCGCCTATGTGTAATTGGTCTATTTGTCTTATTTTCCTTGCTGTGTGTGGTTTTCCCCTCCTGTGCGCCTTGAGCACCTCATTTTGGTGGATTTTGGCGCCCTATATAAATATTCTTTATTATTATTATTATTATACTGTGGGGTGGGGGTATTTGCTAAACAACCAGGGTTCATTATGTTTAGTTTATTTGTATCTGTGATTAATATAAATAGCAGATTTGGTCTAGAACTCAGGAACTGTATGGATTATTGGTTGACATAGACTACTGTTGAATGCAGGTTGGTATTTGTGGACGTACTGGCAGCGGCAAGTCATCTTTAACTCTGACTCTGTTGAGAATGATTGATATGTATGAAGGTGAGTTACAACCTGCTTACCTGTCTCCTAGGGCAATGGCGATTCAGCTTCTCAGCTGCAAGTAAGGATGATTAGCCTTCAAATTAGTATTATCATTATATCTGTGAAGTGCAAGAAGGTATAGGATCCAAGATCCAGGTTAGTCAACTATTTTATGATATTGTAAGCTTGTTATTTTGTTGTGCCCCACACTTCCCCCAGGCTCACAAGCACCCTAGCCCCAATTGTGTGGCCAAGGATTCAGCTTGGCCACACGTCAGGGCCCATTTTTTGTGAAGCTAAGCGATACAAAATTAAAAGCACATTCCCTACTGGCAGGTCGGTGATTTAAACCAGCTAAATGTGTTCACCTATCTCTTAGCTTCCCCAGGGTGTTTTGGATGTTTAAACAAATAACATTTTAAAAAGATAAGCTTCCCCAGGGTGTTTTGGATGTTTAAACAAATAACATTTTAAAAAGATATTTCAAACAGTAATTGTGCGACTTCCTCCGAATTAATTTCCTTGATGTGATCCCAATCATGCCAATCAAAATCCCGACGTCATCAGCCGGATGGGCTGTGGGCGGAGCGAGGTTGCGAACATTTCAACAGTTGCTTTACGTATCCGCTCCGCCCACAGCCCGGTCGGCTGATGACGTCGTGATTTGATTGCCATGATTGGAATCATTCAAAATGGCCGTGCCATTTAAGTGTAACAATATTTATTGAATTCTGACTTTACAGGTGAGTTGAAGATAGATGGAATAGATATCCAATGTGTGTGTTTGACTACATTAAGGAAACGTCTGTCTATCATACCACAAGATCCTGTTCTCTTTAATGGCAGTATCAGGTCAGTATCATGCAGAGGGATATTAACAATCAAAAAGCATTCATCGATATCCTGTATGGAATGCAGACAAGCCAGTGGTGTCTTTCAGTAAAGGTGCTTGAGGAAGAAATAAACACAAATATTCAAATTAATGTTTATATGTTGAGGGAAACAAGGTTATTTCACCAGTGCGACTACTTTCTATTAACTATTTTCTTTAAATAGGAAATTTTACAAATGTACAACTTCAAAAGAATTCAGACCTTTACATTTTGTTTTAGAAGTTATCTTTTGAACATCAATGCTGTACATTTGCAGTCAAGGTAGTTGTTGGCCCTGGCGGCCTTTCACTTTCGTATTTGTACTACAGTGACGTCCTGGATATCAGGCACCATTTCTGGGGCAGAAAAATTTCAAAGCTTCATAAGTCAAATCTTACTTGCAAGAAGCAACTAATTTCACAAGATTCACATTCCATGGCGGCATACATTTTTCTGCGGTGGGTTTTGGACGTCATATATTCCTCATTAATCCGTCATTTTTGTGAAATAATGCAACTCCCAACAGTGAAAAAACACCCGTTTTGTTTGTCTTCTCACAGTGTCTGCCGTGCATACGCGCTTATTTGCATGTAAGACGCAGGATTCATGACGCGCATATCATGCGTTGCTTTTGCATGTTAATGCTGTGCTGTCAAGATACTGTGACAAACAGTGCGATATAAGTAATCTGCGCCCACGCAAACATACGCGAACACATGCAAACGCCGGCGTCTTGGTTTTTCTTTATTAAAAGTTTGCAGAATTTGTTAACGTTGAGAGCTGCATTATTTCATGAAAATGACAATGGAATGAGAATCAGGTGAAATTAGTTGCTTCTTGCGGGTAAGATTTGAGTTATGAAGCTTTGAAATTTTTCCGACCCAGAAACGTGCCCTAATATTTAGGACTCTGTATCTGTGTACAGCACAGAGGAAGAGTCCTATATAGGGCTAGGTAGTTGTTTGCTCTGAAAGACAAACAAGTAAGTCACTTTTAAGCTTTACCTTCTTTTGCTTGACGTGTATACTATCAGTCTAATGAATCCTTGTTTTGTTTCAGAATGAATTTAGATCCATCAGAGAGTATGAGTGATACTGCATTATGGGATGCTTTAGAAATAGCTCAACTCAAGAATGTAGTGACTGACCTCCAAGATGGACTAGGTTTGTCTCACTATCAATCATCTCATTTCAGCATTTTCAATATGCAGTACTTCTTACAAAGTGTCAAGCATTATGAGAAAAAAAATCATGAAAACATTTTTAGAAATTTGTTAATAGATTTGGTTCATGGTACCCGAGTTTAATCTAAAATGGATTTTTATAAAGACGCATCCATTCAATTTGCAAGGTTTACAAGACACCAAGTTTTAATTGTTACTGTGGAGTGTAATACCTTTTCTTTTTGTTACAAAGGGCACCAACATCTTTGAAAATGTTCTCTCTGGGATCTCTATGGTGGGATGTACTCAATTAGTGGCACACTGTGTTGTGTATTAACATGGATTTATGGTTTAATATGATGCTTTGCTATAATCAGGAGTATCAATCCCTCTGTCCTAGCCAGATTCCAATCTGTAAACAGTAGATAAGCTGATATGGTTTATCCAACAAAGATATTGACAAAATAGGGAGACTGCCAACATAGGGCTAGATAGCTCAGTTGGTATTGGTAGAGCGCCGGCACATTAATCCAGAGGTATTGGTTCAAATCTTGCTCTAGTCAAGTTTTTTTTGTTCAATCCCAAATCAAGGTTTATCTTAATGATTTAGATTTTCAGGTGTCTGAAGGTGGTGATAATTTCAGCATGGGTCAGCGTCAGCTTTTCTGTCTAGCTCGTGCCTTCCTACGTAAATCACGGATATTGATCATGGATGAAGCTACAGCTTCTATTGATACAGAAACGGTTAGAACTTCCCTTAATGTTGATACTCAGTATTGATTAAAGTGGATTAAATGATAAATTACTTTTTAGTCTCCTGTTGACTGTGCAGTGTCGACTGTGCAGTGTCATTCTAGTGGTTTTAAATGATCAGGACTTTATGCTAGCAAGCAATGCATCCAAACAGTACACACAGTTAATTCTGTACATATTTTATTCCTTTGTTAATGCTGAATGTACAAATTGAATTGCTCTTTCTTATAGGACAACATGTTACAAGAAGTTGTTGCTACTGCATTTGCTGACAGAACAGTTCTTACAATTGCTGTAAGTACAGCTTTATTTCATCTGATTCTAAAACAAATGCTATGTTATCAAAAGAAGACTCTGGAAGTGATCAACCTTTAATAAAACAGAAAGGGGATATAGGTCAACCAATCAACAACTACTGTCTTTAAACACAAGAATCCTCCCTAATCTTTCTCTCCTGAATCATTCCTTCCCGAATCATTCTCTCCCGAATCATTCCTTTATCTCCTGAATCATTCCTTCCCGAATCATTCCCTCCTGAATCATTCCTTCCCAAATTATTCCTTCAAGAATCAGAGCTATTGTCAGAGACATTTAAGACCTCAGATATTAACTCTTGTAAACTCTTTTTCAAGCATCCAGATGACAGAAATATACATTTTGTAATTTCAGCACCGTATATCCAGCATTTTGGAGTCCGACATCATACTGGTACTGGAGCAAGGGAGGATTATTGAGCATGATTCCCCAGCTCATCTTCTTGCTGATGAAAACAGTGCATTTACTGCTCTTGTTAGCACCACTCATTGAAGTAAATACAAGTGGGATTAGCGCTTCTGCATCCCATCTCCAACGAGGCTGAAGGTGCACTTTATTTTTCCGTATTCCATGTGCGCACATTGGATCAACCAATCAGAGTCGATGATTCAAGTTTGTTTGAAGATAATGTCCTTTTTCATAGTGATGTTTATATAAGAATGGCACTCCATGTAATTAGTCAGAAAGTTTGGCATGATGATCAGGTCATACCTTTAACAATACACATCAGTTTGAGTGTACATCTAGGAATGCTGTTACAAAGTCTGATTTTCATAAAGTACCATCTTAATACTTAGTAAAGTGAGAAAATAGAATTAGCTGTTAAAAACTGCTTACCAACCAAAAGGACCTGTGGTATAAATGCAAAAATTAGTTAGTGGCCTGACGTTTCGACCCTAGCAGAGTCTTTCTCGAAGGCTAAATGACAACACAACACACAAACATGTATACAAGTGTAACAAGAGCACTTCAATCTTCCTAATCACTCCATTTCTGACATGAATTTACTGGGTTTTGAGGCACTAGGTAACCAGAGAGAAACTGTGGATAAGGCACCTTCAGACCATCCATGGTTTGAACATCCATGAAGGAAATGACTAGTAACCTTTTGCCCTCTCATTTTCCCCCACAGATATCCACATTTTTAGTCTGCCTGATGTACTAATTATTTACTTTTTCTCCCTTATCCAACCTTTCATTTTGTCCTTTGTGTTTCCAGCTTCTTGTGGTCAAACCAGCCCCTTCCCTCCATAACCCCCCTGCTTTGTCTGTGTGCTTTTTGCTTCTTCTCGTATTTCCACTTGACTACACATGTTTATGTGTGTTGTGTTGTCATTTAGCCCTGGAGAAAGACTCTGCTAGTAACATCAGGCCACTAACTAATTTTTACTCTGTAAAGTGTTACAATCTTTATTATAAGATTGTGTGTGTTTTTGATTTAATGAAGTACATCTTGATGTAGATAAATAGATCAATCTGTCTGTAGTCAGATGTAGGATATCAAGGGTTAGCTTGTAACATCCAAACCCTCACTGGTTACTAGTTGCCCTAATGAGCTAAGCTTACATCAATAACTAATTAGACAGTATGTTTAGTAAGCCATTATTCTAGGCACTAAACAAGCCTGCAGTATGAGTGTTACATGTATCTATGCAATTTTAATTCAAATCTACTAATCCAAATTGACTCCAGTAAGTTAACTATATGCACAATTTTATTGTTTTGAAAGTGTTGACTCTTATGAAAAAAATTTAAATTTATGTTTCATTAAACTTATTAAGTACAATCAGTACTATTAATATTATTAAAGAATTGCTGCCTGCTTATTGAGACACATTCCATTTCCAATATACATGTGTGCCAGATTACTTTAGTTTGGATCACTCAAATGGAATGATTTATTTAGTTGTTACAAATAGATGGGAATCCAGAGATATGAATATTTATTCAAGAGTGTTTTAATAAGATTACAAAAATGTCAAGTCTTTCACGGTTGATCAAGAGATCTAAAATTGCTTAATTATCAGTTTAACAAATTAGTAGACAGAAATCCCGCTGCCTTATGCTAATTTCTTATGTTAAACTTTGTAATTGCCTCAAGTTCCGCACTATGTTATTAAAAGCTCCAATAATGGGTTTTTGTTAATGTGTTGTATTTCTTTGATTATACATCTTATTTTTTAATCATTAAGATTGATGTAAAAATATTGAAAGGATTTTCTTAAAGGTTACCATTACTAGCATTCAAGCTTTTTGTTCCTATGTTATATTGCCTGCAGTTTAGTTTCACTATCAACTTGTAATGATTTTTCTATTGCGTTGAAGTTATACAATTAAGGTTTTAAGTTTTGTTAGTTCATAATAATATGAGATAACTTATTCATCTTGTTTAAGTTGATACATTTTAAGTTTTGTTAGTTCATAATAATATGAGATAACTTATTCATCTTGTTTAAGTTGATACATTTTAAGTTTTGTTAGTTCATAATAATATGAGATAACTTATTCATCTTGTTTAAGTTGATACATTTTAAGTTTTGTTAGTTCATAATAATATGAGATAACTTATTCATCTTGTTTAAGTTGATACATTTTAAGTTTTGTTAGTTCATAATAATATGAGATAACTTATTCATCTTGTTTAAGTTGATACATTTTAAGTTTTGTTAGTTCATAATAATATGAGATAACTTATTCATCTTGTTTAAGTTGATACATTTTAAGTTTTGTTAGTTCATAATAATATGAGATAACTTATTCATCTTGTTTAAGTTGATACATTTTAAGTTTTGTTAGTTCATAATAATATGAGATAACTTATTCATCTTGTTTAAGTTGATACATTTTAAGTTTTGTTAGTTCATAATAATATGAGATAACTTATTCATCTTGTTTAAGTTGATACATTTTAAGTTTTGTTAGTTCATAATAATATGAGATAACTTATTCATCTTGTTTAAGTTGATACATTTTAAGTTTTGTTAGTTCATAATAATATGAGATAACTTATTCATCTTGTTTAAGTTGATACATTTTAAGTTTTGTTAGTTCATAATAATATGAGATAACTTATTCATCTTGTTTAAGTTGATACATTTTAAGTTTTGTTAGTTCATAATAATATGAGATAACTTATTCATCTTGTTTAAGTTGATACATTTTAAGTTTTGTTAGTTCATAATAATATGAGATAACTTATTCATCTTGTTTAAGTTGATACATTTTAAGTTTTGTTAGTTCATAATAATATGAGATAACTTATTCATCTTGTTTAAGTTGATACATTTTAAGTTTTGTTAGTTCATAATAATATGAGATAACTTATTCATCTTGTTTAAGTTGATACATTTTAAGTTTTGTTAGTTCATAATAATATGAGATAACTTATTCATCTTGTTTAAGTTGATACATTTTAAGTTTTGTTAGTTCATAATAATATGAGATAACTTATTCATCTTGTTTAAGTTGATACATTTTAAGTTTTGTTAGTTCATAATATGAGATAACTTATTCATCTTGTTTAAGTTGATACATTTTAAGTTTTGTTAGTTCATAATAATATGAGATAACTTATTCATCTTGTTTAAGTTGATACATTTTAAGTTTTGTTAGTTCATAATAATATGAGATAACTTATTCATCTTGTTTAAGTTGATACATTTTAAGTTTTGTTAGTTCATAATAATATGAGATAACTTATTCATCTTGTTTAAGTTGATACATTTTAAGTTTTGTTAGTTCATAATAATATGAGATAACTTATTCATCTTGTTTAAGTTGATACATTTTAAGTTTTGTTAGTTCATAATAATATGAGATAGCTTATTCATCTTGTTTAAGTTGATACATGTATATATTTTTGATTCATAGGAACAGGGGTAGTAAATTTACACGTCTAGATGCAGTTTTTGTACCAAATATATTTTTTTATTGATTAGCTTCTTAATTCAGACATCACAGACACCTAATAATAGCTTGTTTAGTAACAAGGAAGGCCATTCAAATTGTTCACAAAGCTTTTTCTGCCCAAACTCAAAAATAGCAGCTGTTTGTGTATGCACATTGTGCTCAGCCACCACATAACTCGCTGCATCACTCACAGCTCAGGTCAGTTGTAAATAATTGTCTATTAATGCCACTCCCACTTTGTAGACTACTAATTGGGTTGGCATCATCTCACTTTTAAAGGCACTGAACACGTTTTGTAATTGTCAAAGACCAGTATTCTCACTTGGTGTATCTATGCATAAAATAACAAGCCAATGATGAAAGATTTGTTGTACAAATTAGTGTGGTTTCAGATAGGAATAAAAGGCTTCTGGCCAGAAGTCTTATTATTTTAGTGAGAAATTACCTCTTTCTCACAATGTTTTATACTATCAACAGCTCTCCGTTGCTCGTTACCAAGTAAGTTTTTATGCTAATATATATTTTGAGTAATTACCAAACGTGTACAGTGCCTTTAAACTTGTTCAAGTCTTACCCCTAACAATTTAGGTTACATGCAGTATGCTAAACAATGGACGCGTAGTAGAAACCTGCGCTGTAATGATAATGTCATAGATCCACAGTGTTGAGTTTACCTCTGATTTTTCAGAATTTGTGCCGAGTGTGCATCAGAGAATTTGTTCTTTTACTCCTTTTTGTGTACACCTTATATCTCCTTTTAAATCAAAGCAATTTAAAATTGAAATATAGGCTTGAGTCCCTATTTCTCTAATTTTGCAGCAACAAAATAAAACAAGATATTTTATTGAAAACATTTTGTTGTCCGTCAGACTAAATTGATAAGGATTTACTGCTTTACTTTTGTATGTATACACAGACATAGCTGCTAGTAGAATAATTACATTACCTGAGAATGTACATGTATGATCTTGAGTAAAGTAGCATGGCTTAACCCAAGTGGTTTGCTTGAGCAGTTTAGCAATGCTGTCATGTAAACCCTTCAGAATAATCAAAGGTCGTTAGTTGAATTGTGACACACCTTTCACCGGATGACATTCTAATGTTTGACAGTACAGTATGGTTGCGAAACTCCTCCATACATGCCGATAATCAACGAGAGACAGATTGAGTACATTCATGTACACTAAAACATCAGCCACTGGTCTAGATAAAGACCCCTGGGTGGGATTGTCATACCTACATGTACCAGAGTAAACATGCATGACAATTCATGTCATTAGTGCTGAAATATTCAACACTTGGCACCTGTGGCTGATTGGATGACAATGTTTCTGAACACAAATGAAGCATCCAGGGAGCTAGAGTCCATATCACTTCCTCTTCATTGCACGTTTTCCTTCTCCCTTCTTTGGAGGTGCCTTTCCTTTGAGACGAGCAACTCTCTTCATCTCATCACTGAAGTCTGCATGTTCATCTCTGTCAGTAGAAGAAAAACAATCTATAATTTGTATTGCATAGTAGTAGAAGTAAAGCTACTACTTAATAGGTAGAATATGAAACTCCACCAGTCAATAAATAAATGTCAACATCTTCAAATAACTTCAGTATCATTTTAAGTTTATACAAGCCACAATGAGAAAATATTTTGTTTGACATAAATGTTCTCATCTTTATTGGCTTACACATGGAATATGCCAAGTTAAAATCATTTTATGCAAACCAACATTTTTATTATGTTATTAAAACATGTTACCATTTGGCCATTTTTGTTTCTTGAAAAGCTGCCAAGTGAAAGTCTTCTAAAACCCAACTTTATAACTTCCATTCAATGGATTTTGATATATTATGATACACTGTAAAAGATTAAAGTTCTTTCAAACAATGTATACATAGTTTTAAATTATGCACCCATTTCAAGGTTTCTCCAATGAGAGACTTCGGAACACTCGGTGGCAGCAGACTTACCATGTACATTTCTATTGTTTATGCAGCTCTGAGCATGCGCCCATTTCCAAAACCAATGGATTTACTAGGTCTGCTGCCTCCTAATGTCCCTAAAAGACTCCCATTGCAACTGCCACATTCTGCAGGACATTAATGCACTTACCTATAAAGACCAAGATATCGAAGCGTTTTCATCAATTTGTATACTTCATTATGAGGGGGGTAGTATTCCACAACCTCTGCCCTATGCTCTCTTGGCTTCTCACTCATCAGCTGCACTACTTTCATTGATTGGGAAGTTGTGGGACGGAAAACATCTCCAAAAATACGAGCACTAAGGCGTGCCATTCTTCTTGCATACAGAGATGTCATGATGGATGATGTCCTGCAGACAAAATTAAAAGACTCATCAAGCATGAGCCTGCCAAATGCTGTCTAGTATACTGCATCTTGTGCTAGGGTAAAAACTAAACTAAGACCCCTGGGGTGATCCCCAGAGAGCTCTATTTCCCTGACATAAAGCCTTAAGCAATGAACTTCTGCGGGGCGGTTTGCGAGCAGTCGGGTTGTGTGAAAGAATGATCTACTGAACGTGCGCACTCAATGCAGCGTCTGTAACCAGTGTGCCGTTAAACAGTCGTTGATTGGCAACCACCATGGATATACACACCGGAGAATCAACTGAGATGGCAGGGCACCAGTGATGGCAAAAAAAGAAGGGCAGACTTTATCGACATCATTTCTTTGATGTGGATTAAAAATCTTTGATTTGGAGCACAAAAAATTATCATGAGTACAATAAAATGTCTGATGTTGCATCTTTTACATACTGAGAATCCAATAATAGGCGATTTCCGAGCTATTTCGTTTGGTCTTTTGTAATTTTGTTTGAGGCATTTTTTGTGGCTGGGTGCTTGGAAAATCACAACAAATTGCTGTATTTGGCACATCTTACAATGGTTTCCTGGGGTGTCACTGCTAGTGTTAGTAAGACCGAAGATGTCAAAAATTGTTTAAAGGAGTACAGCCCCCCAGTTGTTCTAGGAATGACGTCTCTGAAAGTGAGCATGCGCGTTGTGCGATTCTGGAGGAGAGCCTCCTCGTGGCATCATTCTGACATGTGACATGTACGGTAGCTGATATTGAGGGCGCACTTACTTGACAGCGGCAGCAAATGGTATTTTTACAAAAATAGCCCTTGTTTTAACTCCGTACTTCTGTGTACAATTTCGAGAGTGTGACACGTCCAATAACATAAATTAAAATTGCTAGCCCCAATTTTCACTTTTGCAATTTTAATTTACTTTGAATTTACGTCAACGGAACGAAATTGGCGATAAACTGTGAAAGATTAGGGGTACATTTTGACGGACATGGTCAATGGAAATTCACAAGTTCAGTAAAAAGTACATTTTTGTACAATTTTGTGTATTTACTTAACAGGAGACGATACATTCTTTCTCGGACGTCCACCATGTCCACAAAATAATTCTCAGGGCCTTAGTTACCGGTTCACTTATTGAAAGTCGTCGCTTGAGGGCGTATTGACAATGAAAAAAGAGGAATTTCTGGTACCACGGTATTAGAAGACCCACTGTAATAATTATGAGGTTTGACTATACTATTAAAGTAGTATCCTCCCCTGTCCTGTTTTCGATGTACTATGCCTTTTTCTTTGAATTGAAAAAAAAAAAATGATGCCATATATCAACTGATGCCCTAATTACCTTCCTTTGTTTATAAGAAGTATGCAAACATATATTAAAACGTGATGGACATTGAAACTTTCACACCACGCACCGATCTTCGATGACTTCAATAGCGTCCCATTTGTTTTGAGTTTTACCTGTTTTCGAGGCAAACAAGAAAGTATGGTGTCCCGGTGAAGCCATACGTGGAAGAAACATCTGCAGTGACTTCAAGTGTTCTGTGAGACTTTGTGTATGACTCTATAGCCAGCAGTTGTCTTCATTTTATTCAAAATATTTTTTATTAAATTTTAAAAATTACCATGGTAATTTGCAAAAACTAAAAAAGAAAGAAAACAAAAAAAATGTAAATAATTCTTGGCTTTCAAATCTGATTTTTATTTAGTTTTGCACACCTAAAGCAACATTGACCCCTCCAAGTTTCATTTTCTCACAAAAAAAAATCTTCAAGAATTTGTTGAAGTAATGTATCTCAAAAGCAATAAATAAACTTTCTACTGCAGCAGTATGATTTTACCTCAGTAAGTTAGTGCGGCACCATTTGACGCAATGGGATGTTGAGTGATCCCGAACTGGTCAAGGGTACAATGCCCCCCCCCCCCCCCCAAAGACGATTTTGGTAATTTCGTCTCCTCAAAAAAACAAGGCTACTGCTCAGTATTTACGTAAAGTATATTTTACACATTCTTAGCATTTTACATAAATGTTTTTCGCCCTGGCGTTTAAATTCTAACGGTGAGAAGTTTTAACAGCGTTTTTCAACCAACATTTTTTAACAAAATAATATCAATATCGCAGACAAACTTCAGGAAAATTGCCGTAATTTATTTGCCGATGATGTTGGGGACCTTATTTTGGGTTGTTGGTTTAATGGGTGTTATTCTTCACATGTACAACAATGTATCAACAGAAATTGGTAATGTGACTGTGAGAAGTAATATAATTATTTGGTTAATTGCAAAGTTGAAGTGATCCCGAACTGGTCAAATGACTGTAGGATCAGTAGTGACAAACAATGTCATGATGTAGACCCAGTAACTGGGGCGCTGTACTCCTTTTTTCGAAATTTTGACATCATCAAATGGAGTTAAATTGCTACCTCCGTGAATAGTCTCACTTAATATTAATACTAATAATATACTCACTTTTCAACTAAACCATGGCATTTAAGTGAAATGCTTTGCTGCTGTGCGTTGTGTCGAGAGAGGAGAAGAGTCGAGTTGAGTCGAATACTAAGGAAACACGCCCTCTGTTGTTGAATACGTGGCCAGTGTGTTATGGAGATGTTAGCTAGCTAGCTGTGTGTGTGAGATTCGGTACCGTCCGTAGTATAGGGAGAACATCAACTTAAAACAAGTCACAGAATTATGGCATTTCGTAGGATAAATCAGAGTACAGTTTTTGTATTTTTTGTGCTGATTGTCAGATTAACTTGTTCCAGCTCAGTATATGAATGGAACCAAGGAATAAATGCAGCGGATGGAGTCCACAAAGCCGAAGGCCAGTTGGAGTTGGAAAAAGGGGAGACTAATCAAGGACGTGTAAGAAGAGCTCCCCAGGACACAGGAGGAGGAGGAGGCACACCTTCATCAAAAGATTCATTGTGTCTCATAAACGATGCTCAAGCACAGCTCAAAAAGCATACTCAAGTTGTAAGGCTACGCACTAACGGAGCAATATTATATAGACCTACTTAGTATACTTCTACTAAAAAGTAATAAATTACTAAAAAATAATTGTAGTCCAGCAAGCCTAGCTGGATCTAATTCTACCTCCATGGGTGGTAATCACCAATGATCACAGCGGAGGAGCTATAGCACTCTGCACTATTGCTAAAACACTTAGAAGCTCAGTACCTGGATCTCTGACATCATGTCAATAATGTCTAAAGCCCTAACGTACATGCATGCGTACATAACTATGTCTAAAGGCTTTATGTTTGCTCATGTTGACACATTGTGTACTGACTGTAAGAATATCGCACCAATGCCTTGGTTGAGTGCGTGACTGTGAGTGAGACCATAGAGCAAGGAACTTGCTCTATGGTGAGACTGAGAGTATACTATGTCTGATGTGTGATGTCTGAGTAAAAGTGACGTCATTAGGGCCTAGTGCTGTAGTAATGCTTCTTCTACCTAAGATAAGAGTTCGTCTCTGATGGACCATGTGTTGAACAATTTAAAAACTTTAAAAAGTGGCAAATATTCCTCCATATTGCAGCATAAACTGAATAATGAAGTGGCATTATTCATTTTCATTAAGTCTGCTGCTATTGCAGAATTGTGCCGGTGCACAATTTAATTATAATTAAAGTATGAAAATAAACTGGAAGTTATTGCAATTCTGAGATTCACAGGGGTCATCACACCACAAGTGCTCATACATGTAGGTTTGAGCACTAATGACCCTTTGAAAATCAGTTCAGGGCCCCGTTGTTATTATAGCATCCACACCCGGCAGTACACAGTGGTTGTGATGATCAACCCACCAGTGTCCAACCTCTCTGAGGGCAGGCTGAGGGTTAGGATCATTGCAACCACACTGTACTAGCACTGAGTGATACACAGTCAATGGATTATAGGAAGATGCATCTCAGCCCTCAAGTAGGACCCTCATTTATCAATCCACTCTCCCATTTTGGGTTGCTGTCTGGTAATAAAAATATTTTAAAAAGGAAAACAAAACAGAAAACAAAAACAAGAAAGGAATTTGATATTTAGTCTCAATTTGAATCTCTGAACAAAGGATGTGGTTTTGTGTGAGGAATAAGCAAAAGTGGTTGACTTGTGTGTTCATGAAGAGGAAACTTGAATCTACTGTGAAAATGTCAAGTAATAAACCACAAGGGAAACTGACTGGGTAAATTTTTTAATAATTTTGGGTTGAACAAAACAAATTGACTGGAGCGAGACTTGTACCTGTGACCTCTCTCTGTATTAACATGCCGGCGCTCTACCAGCTGAGCTATCTAGCCCTGTGTTGGCAGCCTCCCTATTTTTTTCAATATCTTTGTTCGGGGGTTGCAGGTTCAAGTCCTGCTGTAGTCAATTTTTCTTTGTTCAATCCAAATGACTGTAAAAATGTTTAAAGGTACAAATGTACCGCCATGAATTCAGGTCTAGCATAGGGCTGTAGACATGGTAGAGTCCTCTTCATTCAGTAGCAATTTGCTATAATTAGGGTTTGTATTTACCTGATCACTGCTCATAAAGGGGTTGATCCAGAAGAAAACCAGAACATACCCTTCCATTGAGTATTTTGTGGTGAATTTATATGATTAACCCTCTTGCTGTCTGACCATTCAATACCATTCACTGTGGTTTTGAATGATAGATAAGCTATGCCAGCCTTGCAATATGATACCATGAGGGAATGCATGTACACAGTACACAGTTAGTTCTGTGCACAGTTGTGCCACCATACACAACTTTGGCAGTTGAATGGTTTCAAATGGTTGGTCAACTCACTTGAAAATGTTGCGAACAGTAGGAGGGTTAAAAAACATTGTTACAAGTCTTTTGTTCTTGATTAATGTTTTACCACCTGTTTGGTTTATTTTCTACATGTACAATTACTAATCCTTCCAATACTTGCTACACTGTGAAATTACGCTGCAGAGCATTGGGAAAAACATGTTCAAATTCATTCCTGTTCCTTTTTAAAGTAGTTTTGGATTCATTTATTATGGTTATAGCTGATCAATATGTAAATGGGGTTATTAATTAAATTGCTAATTATTTGCTCTGTTTGTTTTTCTGCAGTATCTGTTCAATGACAGTAACTTCAACTTGGCAATGATATGGACTGGAACTGATGGCAAGGTGAAATACATGTGTTGTGTACATGCAGCTTACAGTGTTAGAACATGTACCTGGAATGATTTGTCATCTTGATATGTTTTATACATTGTATACAAATTTGAGTTTTCAAACACCTATAGGCTAGCACTTTTGTTGTGTTGGTTCGCTCTGTTTGTGTGTTCTTCTTATTGTTATGGTCAAGTGTGTTTGTCTGTCCATCAGGCATCTCACCACAAATATTTGTAGGGTCAAGAAAATACCTCCATACTGTACTTATTTTAATAATAGAGTGTTGATTTTTGAATATATTATTGTTAGTGATGCAAATTAATTTTCATAGAAATTATGATTACTATTAGATAAAATAATGAGCAAAACTTGACTTAACAATGGTTCATTAAAGTAAACATTCACTTGTTACATTCACAGGCTCTCCTGGCCTTCAAAGTAGGTTGATAAAATTCTATGAAGTTTCTTTCTTTTTTGGTTAATGTGATGAATAATAGCCAAGTTTCTTACAGCTTGTTAGTAATGAAAGCGGTTTGACAATGCAATGTTCTTACTTGTATGTATATTACTGTCTAACAGGAGTTATTGGCCCTAACTACAATGGAGTATGGATTCTATGCAGCCCAGTCCAAGCTGTGGATAAGGTTGGCATACTCTTTCCTATTCAATCTATTCTTTAAAATAATTTTCTGTATAACTTATAAATACGTGTTTGGTATCCATTTTTCAGTCTTTATTTTTATTCAGAATGTGTTACAATTGAACAATGTGCTATTGTTTATTTTTAGAAAAGTGAGTAATTTATTATTTGTTTAAATATCACACCATCCAACCAATCTGTGAAAATGTCATCACATTTTGTGGTACTGTTTTTGTGAAAACAGCAGAAAAATTGATAGAGGTATGTTTTGCAAGGGATTTGTGACTGCTTGTGTCGGACTTATTTCATTTGTGGCAATCAAAATGAGCAATGAGGATTTGTGGGTCTTCAAAATCAAAACTAAGAAATATTTGCGTAAGCCGTGACTTGTTTGACTTATAATGAGGTAATCAATGTTTACATTGACTATGTTGAAAATACATGTGATTGTTACAACTATGGTCTATACATGTGTAGGTTGACTGTCTTACCTCGATGTGTTGTAGTTTTAGGAGGTGATAAGACCTTTTTAGGACAAACCATTTTTTCTTTTAAATATTCATACAAACAAAATACTGAGTTATTTATTTATACAGTATGAGCTGAGATGTGAATTGATACAGGAGGAGAAGTAGTGCAAAGTAGTACCGGTACGTGATTGTTTAGATGTGATTGGTTTTTTTTTATTGCAGTAAAGACTTTGGTACAACATTCAATAGCATCAATGATCTGATAGACGGAGCCATCATTAGATCTTCCAATGGAATCTTTAAGAGTTCTATCGATCCCCAAAAAGTAAGTAGCTCCACACCAGTGTAATCTTCATCTTTATATCAGACATGTGAAATTTCCGCTTTTACATGGATATCTTTACACAATTTTTTTCTTGGCTGCGCAGTAAATAAATAATAATTAATAATAATACGCAGTTCTTATATAGCGCTTTATACTCCCGATGGGTGTCTCAAAGCGCTCAGTATTTTTCCTACAAGGTATGTGGAGTTACGTGTTGAGGTATGAGACCTATTCCTTTACATAGCACCATGTAATGGTTTACAAGGTGCTGTGGCGCAATATGCAGCCAATCAAACCAGGAACACCGGGGCGAACCCCTTCTCTTTACGATAAGTGCACTGGGTTCTTTTACGTGCATTACATCCCACCCGAAGGACGAAGCAATAATGGTCTTAAGGACACAAGTGTCACAACCGGGACTCGAACCCACACTCTGCTGATTAGAAACACCAGAGCTTGAGTTTGGTGTTCTTATCCGCTCGGCCACGACACGCCATACATATATATCGTCGCTCTATCTAACAAAAACAGAATTGAGAAAGCATGAGGAAATTTGCTACATATCTAACAATTGCCTTTTTTTCTAGATTATTCTGGTATCCTACATGGAGGATATGGCACAGACACAAACTCGATTGTACATCACTGAAGATGGAGGACAAACATTCCAGAAAAAAATGGCTTCATTCTACTTAGATGGAGCTATTGTATTCCATGCTACAGACTCCAATAAGCTATTAGCACATTCTCCATATCAAGAGGTGAGATACAACACTCAATAATCACTCATTCCTCGCTTACTCTCGCATGATGGTATGATTGTTTCCCAGTCATGAGTAGCAATGATTCCATTTGTATCAAACTGCACTGATTATTCTGCTTTTATGAATTCATATTTTAGATTTATAATTTTAGGGTTGAAAGTAAAAACTATATGTATTGGGTTATTGTGTACAAATGTATCATTGCTAGATATTGCTATTCCAAAATAGGGTTATCTTTACTGTGTGAAGGTGCAGCGATGTGCGTTGCAAAGAAGTTGAATTATTTGCTGTAATTAAATCTGGACTTCATTTTCTTCAGTTTTCGGTTTGGGTTTCTGATGACTTTGGTAAAACTTGGACATCTGTACAAAAGAACGTGATGATCTACTCATGGGGTACAGTAGAAATGGAGCCAGGCACTCTGTTTGTTGCAACACTAGATAAGACAAAGACACAGAACGATGGTAAGTTATGAGTATAGAGGTAACAAGACTGAATCAGAATCATGAGAATCCTGAGACATTGTAGGCCAAAGTAGAACTAGCATTTCATGAAATTGTTTTCCATGTAGACACTACCTATTTATTAAGTACAAGAAGGAAGTCAACAAGTTGATCAATCCTTGGTCAAAGGCTTGGGCCGATAATTGGCCATGTTATGCTGGAACCTGGGACTTGCCTCCCATATTCTGAATACAATGATAAATAAACAATCAATCTCTCATAATCCTTGTCTGGGCAACAAAAGGACAAAGGTTTAGAATTAGGATTATACAATAACCCCTTGAGAAAAAAAAGGTTTTGGAGCATGAGTTCCAGTACCTTTTTTGTATAGGGGAAACAAAGCAGCACACAGTATGTGCCTGCCTGAGCTTGTGGCATAATTATGTTTCAACTTACGAATAGAACTAACCAAAGGAGAACATTCTTAAACTGTTTCTAAACACTCAAATGTCTGCCGTTTCTCAGTTTAGAAAAGTATTGTGTAATAAGACGCCCTCAAGTGGTTAATGATGCAATCTTAAAATGTCTTTGTTTTTTTTGTTGATTAGAATCTCCTTCATACACAATGTTGAGGTCAACGGACTATGGCAAGTCTTTCAAAAGTAAGTGCCATTCTACAAATGATTTGAGTAAAGAATATGCACTCATTTATAGATGAATCGTTATCATAATGTTACTTTCTAATAACTATAAATTCACATTTAAATACTTATTTAATCTTCAGCAATAAAGGATGACATTTACAGCTTCGGAGTGCAGGGAAAATTTGTGTTTGCAGCAATGGATGGGTCACAGGTCAGATATTTATATTTGGATACTCATAATTATGTATGGAATTATAACAATCTAAACGTATATCTTGGCATTTTAACAATGTCCAATCAGAACACAAATAACACTTGTATTGAGCCAATTCGACTGATGCCATTACATGATACATTGTAACACTTGTATTGAGCCAAATCGACTGATGTCATTACATGATACATTGTAACACTTGTATTGAGCCAATTCGACTGATGTCATTACATGATACATTGTAACACTTGTATTGAGCCAATTCGACTGATGCCATTACATGATACATTGTAACACTTGTATTGAGCCAAATCGACTGATGTCATTACATGATACATTGTAACACTTGTATTGAGCCAAATCGACTGATGTCATTACATGATACATTGTAACACTTGTATTGAGCCAATTCGACTGATGTCATTACATGATACATTGTAACACTTGTATTGAGCCAAATCGACTGATGTCATTACATGATACATTGTAACACTTGTATTGAACCAATTCGACTGATGTCATTACATGATACATTGTAACACTTGTATTGAGCCAATTCGACTGATGCCATTACATGATACATTGTAACACTTGTATTGAGCCAAATCGACTGATGTCATTACATGATACATTGTAACACTTGTATTGAGCCAATTCGACTGATGTCATTACATGATACATTGTAACACTTGTATTGAGCCAAATCGACTGATGCCATTACATGATACATTGTAACACTTGTATTGAGCCAATTCGACTGATGTCATTACATGATACATTGTAACACTTGTATTGAGCCAATTCGACTGATGCCATTACATGATACATTGTAACACTTGTATTGAGCCAATTCGACTGATGTCATTACATGATACATTGTAACACTTGTATTGAGCCAATTCGACTGATGTCATTACATGATACATTGTAACACTTGTATTGAGCCAAATCGACTGATGTCATTACATGATACATTGTAACACTTGTATTGAGCCAATTCGACTGATGTCATTACATGATACATTGTAACACTTGTATTGAGCCAAATCGACTGATGCCATTACATGATACATTGTAACACTTGTATTGAGCCAATTCGACTGATGTCATTACATGATACATTGTAACACTTGTATTGAGCCAAATCGACTGATGTCATTACATGATACATTGTAACACTTGTATTGAGCCAATTCGACTGATGTCATTACATGATACATTGTAACACTTGTATTGAGCCAATTCGACTGATGTCATTACATGATACATTGTAACACTTGTATTGAGCCAATTCGACTGATGCCATTACATGATACATTGTAACACTTGTATTGAGCCAAATCGACTGATGCCATTACATGATACATTGTAACACTTGTATTGAGCCAATTCGACTGATGCCATTACATGATACATTGTAACACTTGTATTGAACCAATTCGACTGATGTCATTACATGATACATTGTAACACTTGTATTGAGCCAAATCGACTGATGCCATTACATGATACATTGTAACACTTGTATTGAACCAATTCGACTGATGCCATTACATGATACATTGTAACACTTGTATTGAGCCAAATCGACTGATGCCATTACATGATACATTGTAACACTTGTATTGAGCCAATTCGACTGATGCCATTACATGATACATTGTAACACTTGTATTGAACCAATTCGACTGATGCCATTACATGATACATTGTAACACTTGTATTGAGCCAAATCGACTGATGCCATTACATGATACATTGTAACACTTGTATTGAGCCAAATCGACTGATGCCATTACATGATACATTGTAACACTTGTATTGAGCCAATTCGACTGATGTCATTACATGATACATTGTAACACTTGTATTGAGCCAAATCGACTGATGTCATTACATGATACATTGTAACACTTGTATTGAGCCAAATCGACTGATGCCATTACATGATACATTGCTTGCGCCATTCTGGGAGTGTATTTCGTGTGTGTTTAGGTGCAGTGCTAATTTTAGGCAATGTGTGCAAAGTTAAATGTCTATGTTAGTTAGTCTATGTATTGTGAATGGTGTTACAACACAAATATTGACTGTTTTTATTCATGCTATGGTTTAAACTGACTCCCTTGCTGACCCAGAACCAATCTATTTTCCCTCAGCTTTGCCTTGAAAAAATAAAAATTCAGGATTTGTAGTTTGAACCAAAGCACTGGAAGCAGTCAGTATTTGTATACTATCCATAAAATTAGTCAGTTTACACCTAACAAAACTCAGTCGTTCTACTCTATCAAATGGAGTAGTTGAGACCTTTTATTGTATATATCACTAGATCTAACATTGGCCATCTGTATTCAATCCACAGGGTGATAACAGCAGACTGCTGTATGTATCTAAGGATGATGGCAGTACATGGAACCCAACACAACTACCTATAGTTAACAATGATAGGGTAAGGCAGTTTAGGGTGGTTGGGTTGGTGTAGTGGTATCTTTCCTCGCCTTCCACCTCTAGGACCCTGGTTCGAATCCCACCGGGGGCACTATGTGGATTGGGTTTTTAGTCCCTACCTGATTACGTGGGTTTTCCCTTGAATAATTCTCTGGGGTTTTCGTCCCACATTTAAAACTGAAATTTCTTTCTTTATTTTCTGTCCATGGGGTTCTTGGCTAGTATAGTGATTAAGTTCGCTTTTCTAAGAAACCAGAGTTAAAACAGAAAATTAAATAAATAAATAAATAAAAGACTAAATAGTTACTTACGTATGGAAATACTTAAAAATTGAAGAAAAACAAATTCAAGCCAAATCATTTCTAGTGTTACCCAAAGTTTTTGTAATTTTTTGGGGGTGAAAAACAGTAATATACAGCGATATTTGCATGGTGAGATTAATTTTATAATTGTCAAGTTGACAAATTTGATTAGAAACCTACAGCTTGAATGTTATAATAACGCTTCATTGTTTATTTGTTCTGTAGTTCTTTTCTGTGTTGGATATGAATGAAGGCATGGTATTTATGCATGTGGACAATGAGGGAGGTAAGTTAATCATGTAGGGACGCTTAGATATCAGCAGATAATAGTTCTAATATTAATAGAAGGAAACTGGTTTATTTAAAAAATAACCTCATCATGGAACAGAAAGAAGTTATCGTGTTTTGTCATAGTGTGAATCACGTAAGGAAATTGCAAGTTATGAATAAATCAAGTTGCACTTTGATGGTCTAACGGCTAAGATATCGAGGCCCAATTTTATGAACACCGATCACCATTGATGTAGAAGGAAGAGCTGATGTCACTAAGTATTCTTAACACTTAGATATTGTATGTTGGAATAATCTCTCTTGTAGATACTGGTGCTGGAACTCTCTACACATCTGATGCAGATGGGATTGTGTTTTCAGTCTCACTGGAACAACATCTGGTATGAAGCTTTTTACATCACTACAATACATAGACATTTTGTCTGACTGGACATGATTTCTGTATCTCATTATGTGTATAAAAAAAAAATAATAATAATAATAATAAACATTTATAAAGCGCTTTATACAGGCGTTTCAAAGCGCTATCACTGTTGTCTGAAGAGGTATGTTTTTAACTGCGTCTTGAATGAAACGATCGAGGGTGAGTCACGGATAGTGATTTTTTTTTTTTTTAATGTTGTGCACATTATTGATAAGATCAAAAACGTAAAGGTTCACAGATTTGAGAATGACTTACACGGTATAGAGATGGTCATGGTGGAACTCTTCCGTTGAAATATTTTTGCATAAATGCTGTAGTTTTTAAGAAATTAGTAAAACAGTAAGGTTTGAATTCAAAATGAGTCCAAAACCTGATGTTGAAAAAACAGTAAAAACAACATCGGAACGTTTCTCACTTTTTATCATTGTAAACATTTCATAATATCTATGCATTGATATCATTGAGAACGTTTCTTTGCTGAGAACCTTGGGCCAATTTCATAGTGCTGCTTAATGGTAAGCAAATTTTTGTGCTAACCATAGCAGAAACATTTGCTTAAGCGTAAGTGTATTTCACAGGTTAGCAAGAAACTTAGGCGGCCAGCTTGCGCGTTCACCATGGATTTGCATTGTTACGTTATTCATTTTCATACAATAAGCACCAGAAGATTAGCATGCCTTTACATGTGCTTATGGTTAGCGGCAATATAAAATGGAAACTTGCGCAGTAAGCACACAAACGGCTGCTAAGCAGGTCTAGCAAATTGTGCCCTGGTGTAAGCAGTTTTAATATGAATAAAAATGATCCCATTGTATCTATATTAAAGCTTTGCATTAGGTCCATATTCCAAACACATTGAATCTCTGACAATCCTTTCCTTTGGGGACAGATCCCCTTTGATATTAACTGTGTTCAAGATAAATTCCTATTGTTTTCCTTGTTTTAATTCAGTTCCCTGAAGGTTCTACAATTACTGATTTTTACCGAGTGACATCAGTTCGTGGTGTTTACATGGCTAGTCAGATTAAGAGCACTGATAGCACTGTACATACAGTCATTACATTTGACCGAGGTGGCGTATGGCAACCACTGAAAGCTCCCAAAGGATCCAAGTGTAAAGACTCTGCTACTGTAAGCTCACATTGCTTAACCATTTTGTTGAAACCAAAATATTTAACTGTATTTATTTATTTTATTAGTACTATTTATTATTTATTATTTATTATTTATAAATATCCTAGACAGTTTAGGCAGTCCTATTGGTTGAAAGGTGGTCACATGATCATGTATACCTGTTATAAAACGTCTGATAAAGACATAGCTGGAGCTGTTTATGAGTAAAAGTGCATTTTGCATTCATAGCCATGAGTGTGTTGCAATCAATACATGCAGTTCTCATTGTAAAATATAAAATCTATTAGTACATGTACGCACAACCGTTGGCAAAATAGCCTGAGGACAGGAATTTAACAATTTAACAAAAAGACAAGTTTTTCATTTGTTTTTGTACTTTTCAACAAAAATTTAATTTGTTAATGAGAATAAAGAGTAGTGACTCGGTCTTAAATGGCTGGTTAAAACCTTGCAGCCATGAATCTGTTGGTTTTAAACGGCCGTTAACAGACCTCATCGCTACTCTTTTATTCCCTTATTATTCTTTCTCTTTTTTGTTCTTTTTTTTTGGGGGGGGGGGCTTTTTTTATTTTATTTTGGAAAAGGAAAGTAAAAGGGAATTTTGAGTTGTTTTAAGAAAAACTAAACCAACTCGCTGTTCTGTATTTTTATTTTTATTTTTGTAGTATTTGATACTAGGGAAGTTATTAATGATGTAAGTTGATGACTGACATGTTGTTTTGTTTCTTAACAGTCATGTAATCTACAGATTCATAATCACTACAGTCAGTTCAAAGGAGTGAATGCTCCATCTAGTCCACTCAGCCAACCTAATGCAACTGGACTTATACTAGCACATGGTAAGTTGCCAATCATTGGTCAGTCTATGTTTATGTCTTACACAGTTTAGGGTTAAGTTGTCATCCTTATCGTTGTGTGCCGAAAGTCATTGAGTGAAGAGATAATGTCTGTATTTGTCTGATTGGTAACACTCTTAAACAAATCTTAAACATTGCAAGCAGTGTATGTGTCTGGCTGGACAAAGCACTGCACTGCTTTGTGCACATAATGCTGATTGCAGCAATCCAAATGACAGCAGTTTGTGCACATAATGCTCATTGCAGCAATCCAAATGACAGCAGTTTGTGTACATAATGCTCATTGCAGCAATCCAAATGACAGCAGTTTGTGCACATAATGCTCATTGCAGCAATCCAAATGACAGCAGTTTGTGTACATAATGCTGATTGCAGCAATCCAAATGACAGCAGTTTGTGTACATAATGCTGATTGCAGCAATCCAAATGACAGCAGTTTGTGCACATAATGCTCATTGCAGCAATCCAAATGACAGCAGTTTGTGCACATAATGCTCATTGCAGCAATCCAAATGACAGCAGTTTGTGCACATAATGCTCATTGCAGCAATCCAAATGACAGCAGTTTGTGCACATAATGCTGATTGCAGCAATCCAAATGACAGCAGTTTGTGCACATAATGCTCATTGCAGCAATCCAAATGACAGCAGTTTGTGCACATAATGCTCATTGCAGCAATCCAAATGACAGCAGTTTGTGTACATAATGCTCATTGCAGCAATCCAAATGACAGCAGTTTGTGTACATAATGCTCATTGCAGCAATCCAAATGACAGCAGTTTGTGCACATAATGCTGATTGCAGCAATCCAAATGACAGCAGTTTGTGCACATAATGCTCATTGCAGCAATCCAAATGACAGCAGTTTGTGCACATACTGTAATGCTCATTGCAGCAATCCAAATGACAGCAGTTTGTGCACATAATGCTGATTGCAGCAATCCAAATGACAGCAGTTTGTGCACATAATGCTCATTGCAGCAATCCAAATGACAGCAGTTTGTGCACATAATGCTGATTGCAGCAATCCAAATGACAGCAGTTTGTGTACATAATGCTCATTGCAGCAATCCAAATGACAGCAGTTTGTGTACATAATGCTCATTGCAGCAATCCAAATGACAGCAGTTTGTGCACATAATGCTGATTGCAGCAATCCAAATGACAGCAGTTTGTGCACATAATGCTCATTGCAGCAATCCAAATGACAGCAGTTTGTGCACATAATGCTCATTGCAGCAATCCAAATGACAGCAGTTTGTGTACATAATGCTCATTGCAGCAATCCAAATGACAGCAGTTTGTGCACATAATGCTCATTGCAGCAATCCAAATGACAGCAGTTTGTGCACATAATGCTGATTGCAGCAATCCAAATGACAGCAGTTTGTGCACATAATGCTCATTGCAGCAATCCAAATGACAGCAGTTTGTGTACATAATGCTCATTGCAGCAATCCAAATGACAGCAGTTTGTGTACATAATGCTCATTGCAGCAATCCAAATGACAGCAGTTTGTGCACATAATGCTCATTGCAGCAATCCAAATGACAGCAGTTTGTGCACATAATGCTGATTGCAGCAATCCAAATGACAGCAGTTTGTGTACATAATGCTCATTGCAGCAATCCAAATGACAGCAGTTTGTGCACATAATGCTCATTGCAGCAATCCAAATGACAGCAGTTTGTGTACATAATGCTGATTGCAGCAATCCAAATGACAGCAGTTTGTGCACATAATGCTCATTGCAGCAATCCAAATGACAGCAGTTTGTGCACATAATGCTCATTGCAGCAATCCAAATGACAGCAGTTTGTGTACAATTTGGAATGGGATTTTAAAGTGAGAAACATTTTGGACCTGCTGTTGTGATTGGCCAATGCATGTTCAATGCTGACACTGTTACTGGTTACCGTTTATTTATTGCTAACAGGAAACGTTGCTGATTCCTTGGAGACTCATTCTCCAGATGTATTTGTATCAAATGATGGCGGTTATAATTGGACTAGAGCTTTAGTAGGACCTCATCATTACACCATAACCAACCATGGAGGCCTGCTCCTTGCTATACCTGCTGAACAGGATTCTACAAACACTATCAAGTAAGAACTTCTTTTAAGAATTGTTCATTTAATGAATTTGTCCAAGTCAATGTTGATTTGATTTGGCTTGTTTGATCGGCTGCGTATTGCACCACAGCACCTTGTAAACCATTACATGGTGCTATGTAAAGGAGTAGGTCTCATTCTTCAAAAACGTAGCTCCACATACATTGCAGAAAAATACTGAATGTTGAAGCGCCTTAAGCATCACTGAGTGACAAATTTTAGCGCTATTATTACTAAACTGAAGATGGTTTATGGTTTATTTAAAAACATTCAAAACTTTGCGGTCTAGCGAACGAATTGCATTTTAAATTTTAAATTCTAACAACATTAAAAGTACACAGAAAAATGTGAACAAAATATAAAAAGTTAAATAGGGTTAAATCTTAATTTTCCATTTTGTATGGAATTCACAAATTATAGTAACTTATTGTCTAAAATGTGGGATTTTAAAAAAACAACCAAAAGTGTTTCCATGACTTTTTGCTTAATTATCTAAGATGTTTCATGAAAATGAGACTGTTTAAGTAAGCCAATTTGTCTAAAGCTCTACATACCAATGATGCATCATCCCTTAAAGCAGTATGACATTCTCCATGAAACAGATATTTACATTGCACCAGCTTGAAGTTTTTTTCACAGTACTCGGGAAAGTATTGAGTATACAGTGTCTGACACACATCAGTGTGTGGGTAAAACGCAAGTTTCCCGATGCAAATTTAACATTTAATAAAAGTTTAATGTTATTTGTTAGGAAGTAACTATAACTAGTAAACTTGCGGGTACAATCATGTGTAAATCTTTTGTGGGAGGAGTGTTGGCTCTGAGAAGAACTGTTGTGGTCTCGACGTTTCAAACCATATACTCTGCTCAGCTTCAGGAGAAAGAGTGTACTGTTCAAAACGTCGAGACCAAACCAGCTCTTTTCAGAGCTAACACTCCTCCCAAAGAGATTTACACATGATTGTACCTGCAAGTTTACTAGGGGGACTTTCTTTTTTTCCAGACCACTCGTGGCCTGTCGTAGCCGAGCGGTCTAGTTCACCAAACCCAAGCTCTCGCTGTCAGCAGTAGAGTGTGGGTTCCCATATCTGACACTTGTGCCCTTTAGCAAGGCGCTTAACCATTATTGCTTCATGAAAAGTTGGAAAGGTTGTGCATTCTGCTCTACCAGCCAGGCTCCTAGTGGATGATACCCATGCCTACATCCTTACAGACTGTGAAGGGGGTAACCCTGTTTCAGTCCCAGGAGTAGGTGGCAACGTGCCCCTGGTCACAGTTAATTTTTGTCGACAGCCCAAATGGGTTAAGTGTATCCGTCACTGTTTGAAGTAGCCGTCCGGACTTGTAGTTTTAGGTGATTTCTCCTAAAAAAAGAAAAACTTGCAAAGCTTCCGTCAAACATGACTTATGTTATTTGTTACCTTATAGGTTTTCTTACGATGAGGGTCATTGCTGGAATGAATATGAATTTTATTCTGAACCATTGACCATAACTGGATTACTACCTGAACCTAGCACCAAGTCACTTAACATCAGCATCTGGGGATTTGGACCACAAGATCGCAAATGGAGAGTAATCACTGTGGATTTTAGTGCTATATTAACAACAGAATGTAAGTACAGATTAACTCACACCAAATGCCCACTGTCAGACAACATATCACCAACCGGTAATCAATTTGCCTTTAAAAGGAAGTAAAGTGAATGTATACCTGATTCAATGCCCTTCATCCTGTTTGGAGTGTGAACTAATGAAGGGAAACCTTACAGATTGGTGTGAGCTGTGATATTTCATTTAAAAAAATATATAAAAAATTATAGACATGAACCAATGCTCATAAGTCAGTGAACCCGCTTGGCATTCTGTCATGGTAGTGTACTTCATACATCACAATCCTTTAATCTATGGTTAGTCAACATGCCCTCATGCATTGTGCCAAACCCGCACAGTACAACTTCAGCATTTGTACGAAGTGACTTATGCTTTGGTTTTTACACAGCGCTCTGCACACATGTCTTGTTTTGTTTCGTTTTCACAAAGTGACGTATGTGTTTAGGAATTAATAACTCATGATCAAAATTCATTCATTAATGGTTTATTAAAATCATGTCTGGCAGTTAGAAACTGAGTTGCACATGTGAACAGAAAATTCTATTTAAATTTTTTTAAACATTACCAAAGGAGAATAAAAGATAAAAATAAAACATTTATATACACAAGCATTCTAAAATATTAAAACATTTACAGCTAAAATAAGCCCTGTAAGGTTTGTATGGTGCGTTCAGAAAATTTGTAACTGTTGCAAAGTTTGGGATCAGAGGATTCAACCAAAACTTGTATATCCAGTGGATAGCTGATGCAGCTGCTGCTTCTACAAGGGGCTTTGTTATAGTAGCAAAACGATGCAAGACTGAAAACACATTGACAGTTCTCTACTAATGAAGAAGTCGGCTTTATTTCTGTATTTTTTGTTAAAAAATAGTAACCAGTCTCTGAAACAGCAGTTTGAAAAATAAATCAACTTCAACCGCGATTTTCTCAAAACAGCTTTGTCTGTGGTGCACTGTACATGTATGTCAGTTCGTGGCACGAGCGACAAATAAATGGCATAAGTTTTTGTATACCTTTTGAATTTGTTTGTTTATGGTTGTTATTTGGAATATTAATTCATATTCTTTTTTATTTGTGTGTCTTTCTGTAAATAAATAATATTGCACTATTACTGAAGTTTCTTTGAACTTCACACAATTCTTTTCTTTTTGCAGGTAAAGCAGAAAACTTCATTGAGTGGGTGCCCCATGAGTCTAATAACCAAAAAGGCTGTTTGCTTGGATTGAAAGAAACATTTGAGAGAGTGAAGCCAGATTCACGATGTCGTCTCAGCTATTCTCATCAAAACACACCAAAGCGATCTCAGCCATGTCTGTGCAATAAAGATGATTATGAATGGTAACTAACAAATATACATACATGTAGGTCTATTAATTCAACATAATTAATAAGCTTGCAGTATGGTAGGGATTTAGCTCTGTTGACAACAAGCGTTGTCACATTTTAATTTTTACATGTTGTCCGATTTGATGTTTATTTATTTTATTTATTTATTCATTCAGGCTTTAAAAATAATATTACAATACAATACACAGAAAACTTAGAATAACAATCAGATCAATCGGGGAATATGTAGGAATACAAAAACAAACAGCAGCCTAAGGATTGCCCGAAAGTGAACTAAATCACTATCTAAAAGAGCATATAAATACTTGCCTATGACACGATATTTGAATGATTATCAGTTCAGCAATATGTATGGCAACCAGTGATTTGGCAATTGGTACTCGGCTCGCAGTTGTGCTATTTTAGTGAATATCCAATAGCAGAACACATATTTGACACTATTTTCAATATTTGCTTGTATGTTTTTTTGATATGTAGTGACTTTGGATTCAGTCGTAATATTGCCAGTGATGAATGTGAAGTCAGTCCAGGCATAGATCCTTCAAACCTAGATATCTGCATCAATGGAGTGGAGGAGAAAATCACTACATGGGGGTAATTATAAGATGGTTTGCATGGGACATGTGTAATATATTAACTGGGAATAATGTACACTGAAGCAGAGCTTGTTCATCTGAAGCAGTAGAGTTATTAGTCACATTGCTCAGTGTTGTTAAATCAAATGGCCTTTTCACATGAGGCAGGTAACAGGCAACCAGTGCCAGGTAATCTACACAAAGAAAAGACAAGCACATTTCAGAAACTTGCATAACTTAACTAGCCAGTTCTAAAAATGTCTCTACTGAAGTGCTCCTTTTTCCTTTTTCATGCTTAGTATATCAATACGAATTGCAGTAATCTTGTGTGGTCAGAAAGTGTCAAGTAAGTCTTGATTAAATTAGTCATGTTGATCAAAACTGCCTGTCCAAACTATACTTAAAGCTCTGATTATTTTCAACTTGTGGATTTTATTTCTGGTAGGTATCGTAAGATTCCTGGTGATGTGTGTGTTTATGGCTTTGAACCAGAGAGAAGCATTAATAAACTTCAAGAGAAGTGTAAATTCATTGGTTCAGCTAGCCAGGTAAGATAATCAAGGAAAAAATGAGTGGTTACCTAAGAATAAGACAAATAGTACAAAGTTAGCAAGATGGAAACAGTTGAGAGACGTTTTTGTGACTGCTTAGTCTGTATACCCCAAAAACCTTCAACCTGTTATGATTGATGACTCACTGGTACATTGCCATAATTGAGGCTCGAAGCATTGATGTGATCTTCAACTATGAACTACTGCAAATGAAGACATACTGGGAACATATGCTGTACTGTGCGAACAATTATTCACAAAATTGGCAAGATCAGGACCGAAACTCAAAGATATTCTTTGTTGCATCATGCATTGATACATGTAGCTGAACTAGCGTTCTCATTAGTCATCCTAACATCAACATCAAAAGACTCCAGTCTCTGCAGAACAAATTATTTGCAGAAAACAGTCTGCAGAATACAGTCTATGTTCTCTGCAGAATACAGTCTCTGCAGGATATGTTCTCTGCAGAATACAGTCTCTGCAGAATACAGTCTCTGCAGAATAGTCTCTGCAGAATACAATCTGCAGAATACAGTCTCTGCAGAATACAGTCTCTGCAGATTACAGTCTCTGCAGAATACTGCTGCTAGATTAGTCTGTATAAATGCAATCATTACTATCATGCCAAATTTGCTCCGAAAATGATCTACAACCTTAACATTAAACATGAGGTTTTACTTTGATTAACAAAAACCTTAACCTTTGTGTGTAAGCTACACATTAATCAAAATGTAGACTTTCCCCCATGATGAGTTGCAAAGTTTGGCAAGCACTACATGTCAGTAGGGCACAGTGTGTGAATCACCCTAATGCTTGCACTACATGTCAGTGGGGCACAGTGTGTGAATCACCCTAATGCTTGCACTACATGTCAGTGGGGCACAGTGTGTGAATCACCCTAATGCTTGCACAACATGTCAGTGGGGCACAGTGTGTGAATCACCCTAATGCTTGCACTACATGTCAGTGGGGCACAGTGTGTGAATCACCCTAATGCTTGCACAACATGTCAGTGGGGCACAGTGTGTGAATCACCCTAATGCTTGCACTACATGTCAGTGGGGCACAGTGTGTGAATCACCCTAATGCTTGCACTACATGTCAGTGGGGCACAGTGTGTGAATCACCCTAATGCTTGCACTACATGTCAGTGGGGCACAGTGTGTGAATCACCCTAATGCTTGCACTACATGTCAGTGGGGCACAGTGTGTGAATCACCCTAATGCTTGCACTACATGTCAGTGGGGCACAGTGTGTGAATCACCCTAATGCTTGCACTACATGTCAGTGGGGCACAGTGTGTGAATCACCCTAATGCTTGCACTACATGTCAGTGGGGCACAGTGTGTGAATCACCCTAATGCTTGCACTACATGTCAGTGGGGCACAGTGTGTGAATCACCCTAATGCTTGCACTACATGTCAGTGGGGCACAGTGTGTGAATCACCCTAATGCTTGCACTACATGTCAGTGGGGCACAGTGTGTGAATCACCCTAATGCTTGCACTACATGTCAGTGGGGCACAGTGTGTGAATCACCCTAATGCTTGCACTACATGTCAGTGGGGCACAGTGTGTGAATCACCCTAATGCTTGCACTACATGTCAGTGGGGCACAGTGTGTGAATCACCCTAATGCTTGCACTACATGTCAGTGGGGCACAGTGTGTGAATCACCCTAATGCTTGCACTACATGTCAGTGGGGCACAGTGTGTGAATCACCCTAATGCTTGCACTACATGTCAGTGGGGCACAGTGTGTGAATCACCCTAATGCTTGTACTACATGTCAGTGGGGCACAGTGTGTGAATCACCCTAATGCTTGCACTACATGTCAGTGGGGCACAGTGTGTGAATCACCCTAATGCTTGCACTACATGTCAGTGGGGCACAGTGTGTGAATCACCCTAATGTCATGAACATTTATACTTGATTCATGTTGAACTGATCAAATATCTGATAAATAATCCATTTTAACCAACCAGGAAGGTGCACCTAAAACAGCCGCCATTGTGATGATTCTGCTGGTTATTGTTCTGTTTTCGGGAGGTCTGCTCTTTCTTCTACACAGACACAATAAACTGCCCTGCCATAAACAAAAGTAAGTTTTACAGTCTATAAATTATAATAAACATTTGACTTCATAACATTTTGTTATTTGGCCTTTTCTGGTTTAGAATTTGCCTTTTTCTAATGGCAGTGAGTCCCTTGTTCTCTTTATTTTCTTCTCAGAACCACAAATAACTCAAAAGGGATCTAAGTACACGGTATGACGGTTATTATTCACTTTAGACAATTCACCAATCAAAATTAATAAAAACTGAAACAAAAGCAATTGTTCTAAAGTGACTGACACTATCAGTCAGGCCATTCCAATTTTATTAGTTGGTTTACGGATGTTTTAGGTGTTGAAAAAAAGTGTCAGACAGGAAAAAAAATTTAAAAAAATGATAAGTGTTGAAATCCATTGGCCGACAAGCAAAGATCTGCTTAATACTGGGATGTGCCTCCATATCCATCTCGCTATTCGATGTCATTTCCAATAAGCCTATTAAAAGTATTTTCGTCTTTTAAATTTCTGTTTAATACCATAAGTAATTAGTCTTTTTTATCTCTTTGTGAGATTTATTTAATAATCTGCCACCGAACACATGAATGGATATAAAAGGTGCTTTTAAGTTTTGTGTTGTGAGAAAATTTTATTTGGAACACTTAAAAACTCTGGATGGACTACCCACCCAAACTTATAAAATAAAGATAAATGGTTCTGGACTGTATATTATGAACGAAAAGGATTTAACTGCTGCTTAATTTTAAATTGCTTCCTAACAATAACATTTTGGACATTTTAAATATGGCGTATGTGTAATGTAGGGGTGTTTGTTGCACTGTCACTGTCAGATGCCCTATCCTACGCACAAGATTCACAACCCCCCAAACAGGGAGTGGCAAAGAACTGCTTCAAAATCCATGAAAGACCTGTATAAAATACTTTAATATGGTGGTACGTTGTGTATTCAGCAAAAAAGAAAAAACTTTCTAGTCTTAAAAATAAAGGAAAATCACTACAACAACTACTCAAAATAACTTGGTGATAAGAGGCTGTTAGGGGTATAGGTTATGTGAGGAATAATGGGAGTATAACAAGCTAATTTATTTAGCTCCTAACCAAGGTACATTCAATCTATTGAATTCCACAGCTTGGTGGCTTATCGTTACTCTCAGCTCAATCAAGGAGATAATTTGGATAAGATTATTGATTTAGAAACTCAACCCACATACCATGACTCATCAGATGAGGTAAGAATCATTTCATCATGTGTGCTTAACTTACACATCATCAATTTAATATAGACATAGAAATCTCCATTGTCTGGTCCATGGTAGACAAGGTTTGGTCTATAAAGGCTACGTGAGTCGACTCTCGTTATAGCAAGGTCGCTCGGACTGTGCCAATTTGTTTCTATATAACAGGAATGTTGTTATAAGAGGACAGCAAAACAAAGAAACACAAAGTAGAAAATGACATTTAGGGCTTAAAATTTGCTCTTTGCAAGCAGAACCTCTTTATAACAGTGCTGTTTTATAACGTGGTTTTATTGTACATGTATTTGGAAGGTCATACAGCAGTAAAACTGCACTGCAGTGTAGTCAAATTCAACATTAATGGCTGTATGTTTAAATTGCACTAACGCCAAAATAACTTGGTAACAATTCAAAATGAAACAACTTTAAATCCAATCTATATCGGGTTATTTAAGCACACACGAGGCCCCAATTTCATAGAGCTGCTTAAGAACAAAAAGTAGCTAAGCACAACAAAGTTATGCTGACCAGAATAAGGTTACCAGCCAAAACACTATGTTACATGTACCATCTGTGCCTGGTATCCTGCTTATTTTTGCTGAGCAGAAAAGTGTTAACCGACATTTTCTGCTTAACCAGCTCTATGAAATTCGACCCAGGATTGCTGCTTAAACTCTAGTTTTGGATAGTCCTCAGCCCTTTCCACATAATAATGCACCTGTATCTAATGTGTATCATCACCCAAACTGAGTAGGCCTATAGTTCATTTGTTTAGTAATAATTGCCTAAAATCTGAAAAATAAACTTGCATCTACATTGTGTTCATCAATTATTGTTTCAGTGGATGTTTATTGTGTCATTTCCAGGCCTGGAATTACATCTTTGAGAGGGCAAGACCATTTTCATTTTGCAAAGGACACTTCTATTGGAAAATCTGAAAGTCAATGGGAAACCTTTAAAGGGGCACCAAGGCCAATACCTGGGGCAACAGAGGACATGGCCTCCTTGGGCAACAGAGGACATGGCCTCCTTGGCCTATGTGTAATTCAAGGCCTGCATTTCATATCAAATAACATATTTTGTTGGAGCAGTAATAACGGCATCCATTTTGATTGATTTCTCAACAGGAAATGCTTGAGTAGATGATTTTGTTGACTAGTCTTTCTGCCTTGCAAGATGAGATGAGTGGACGTGTGCCTTCCAATACTCACTGCATAAGGAACTCAATACTCATTAAATGACTGACACCAAGGTATTTGTCAATACTCAAGACTCAATGAGGTACTCGAATGTATTGTTAATATTTGTACTCATTGTATTGTAGTCATCAATACTCAAAATACTCAGCCCGTATTATCAAGACTTCATGTAATACTCAATGAGTGACTTTAAGATATCCATCAATACTTAAAATACTCAGCCCGTATTATCAAGACTTCATGTAATACTCAATGAGTGACTTTAAGATATCCATCAATACTTAAAATACTCAGCCCGTATTATCAAGACTTCATGTAATACTCAATGAGTGACTTTAAGATATCCATCAATACTTAAAATACTCAGCCCGTATTATCAAGACTTCATGTAATACTCAATGAGTGACTTTAAGATATCCATCAATACTTAAAATACTCAGCCCGTATTATCAAGACTTCATGTAATACTCAATGAGTGACTTTAAGATATCCATCAATACTTAAAATACTCAGCCCGTATTATCAAGACTTCATGTAATACTCAATGAGTGACTTTAAGATATCCATCAATACTCAAGTGTCATGATTATCATGACTTTCTGGACTTATTTATCAATGTTGAAGCTAAGTGCATCAGTGGTCAATTATGCTTAAATTAAATGCATTATAGGAGGCATTGCCAATTACTTATCCAGATCTAGATCCAAATGCAATTGATGTAAATAAGAATGTTGCATTACTCATTTAATTCACCTGGCCTTAAACTTGTTTAATAGTGTTATTCATTTTTCATTATGTTTTTGTAACAAGTTAAACACCTAGTGCCTTTTCTCTTTTTGCTGAAGAAACTTGGTGATCTATTTTAGAAAGTAAATATCAAGGTAGTTGCATTAAGATCAGTTACACGCAACTTTTAATTTGGTTTTAATTGAATTTTAAGAATGTTGCATGTGTTTTTTATTGACCAATTCACCTGACGTCATCATCACAATTATCTTGGTTGCGCCATTTTGGGAGTCAATGTCCCTGTGTGTTAACAGTGTAGTGCAAATAAAGGCCACACAGCGTTTACATGCTTACCCTTTGACCCCCAAAATGGTGAGTGTGGCACAATCGCTGCGTGTAACATTTGTGCAAAGGGGTCAACAAAAACGAGAAGAACATCTTGGTGGTTGGTTGATGAAGTGTAAATTGCATGACAACTATATGTTACTCCTGTTCAAAAGGTTGTTATGTTATCATTTTATGTTTTGATAATAGAAGTATAGAATAAGTCTAGACTTAATATGAACCATAGTGAAAGTTATGAATGTATGCCTACCACTTACCCCGTGGGCCTTATTCACTCAATCCAATGGTTATGTTTGTGTGCAATTCTGTAGGTGTGTGGGGTGTAATGCCAAACACTGAAGAGTCTGCACATGCAATCAATGTTTTTTTTCTATCGTGCAATGACTTGTCCAACACACAATTATAGATATCAAGTAATAAACTACAAGGGAAACTGACCGGGTAAACTTTTTAAATTTTTGTTGGTTAGACTAAGAAAAATTGTTTGTTCAACCCCATTTTATTATAAAAGTATAGACAAGGTTTAAATTATTAGGTTTTGAAATGGCAGACTGGGGGGGGGCATACTCCCTAAGCTTCAGCACAAGTCATTTTAGTAAATGCATGATACCTGGACATGCATTTCACTTATGGCACTTGTATTATTTATTGTTTTAAATAAAGGCCCTAGGCCTACTAGATTAATTGTGGATCAATCTGGAGTAGTCGGCCATTTTGAAAGGGAAAGGTGTGTTACATGTACTTGCTTATAAACACAGTTCATTCTAATACTGTGCAGCCTCTTTAGTTCCATGTACCGGTACATATAACTTTATGAGCTACATACGAGCTAAGGTTTAAGATGAGCTTTATATTTGTCAACTTCAGTTATTTGGGGTTTGGGGTTTGGGGTTACGAGTTATAGTAATCATAAATCGCAGTGTGAGGGCGTGTGTGACCAAATTTACGCGAGGCAAAACAAATAAATGTTTTTTTTGTTTTTTTTCATTGTGTTTTTGATACTATTATCTTTTCGGCCATTGATACAAGAAAACAACCTACAGGCAGTAAAATAAGACTATGTTGTAATGCAAGGAAATTCCCCGTTGAAAGCGCCCTCACGTAGCCCAAAATACGTTCAACTAATTTTGTATTCATTGTTTGTTTTGATTTAATGAGGGGGTAATTAAACAATTTGAAAAATTCAGTTGGTACATAATGAACTAAATGGCAATCCTTGTAAAGGTGGAATCGGCTTTAGCTTAATACAATTTTATGAGCGAATATTTTGTAAGACAGGTTTCTGTCAACCAGGCAACCTGGAAGAAGAGTACAACAATAGCACTCCTCACTAATGGCATACCCGGATGTCAGACAGGATTATCACCACATTGGCGGCCAGACCACAGAAGTACAGTACATGCCAGTAAACATAAAACACTGACAATAGCTTGACATGTACCAGTGCGGATGTTGAATTTGACATGTTTTCTGGGATCAGGGTATACTGAGCTTCAATTTTTACCAGGAGTGCTATTGAGCCATTAATCATGTGTTTGTGTATGGGATTTTTACCTCCATTATTAATTATTCTGACTTGGTTTGACCATTCAGAGTTTGGATTATTGTGCATGCTGCTCATCCATGTTTTTGCAACTTGTATTTTGGGGGGCACAATTGCTGTGTCAGTTCATTGTCTGCAGTTATTTGAGGTGTCAAATTATTGTGAAGTTTAAAAATGAAAATTCCTCAAATTTAACTCATTTTATGTATCCACACATTCACCGCTGGCTTATACTCTTCTCTCTTTTGTGTAAACACTTTAGGAAGATGCTTAGCAAGATGCTTAGCATTACTCTCACTAATCCTTAAACTTGTGTTGAAATACAGGACTTCAAAATAGAACCTTTGAATGTTGCATATGGGTTGTGGCTCACTGCATGTTCTCAGTGTTAGTTTTTGTTCGTCAATTTTACAGTTTTGTTTTAAATGTCTGAGGCAGTTTATTTTGTTGATGAGATCAGATGCTTTCAGTTTAGTTTTAATTTATATTTACTAATTTAAATTAAGTATTTGAATAGCTATGTCGGTGAAGGGCAAATGTTAAGCTATATAATGGAGTATAAATGTAATATTTGCATTGGGCATTGATCCTGTTATTGATTGTTCAACAAATTGATTACAGTCAAACTGATCACAGTCAAACTGCTCTAAAGTTTTATTTTTGAACATTTGGTTTTACCCTGCTTTAGAAACTGTCATAGTGTGAGACTATGTAAGTAAAACAACGTGGAGATATATATTAATATGTATTAAAGTTTATTTAGGGTCAAAAGGGTTGAACTGTCAAGCCATTAACTACATTTTGCATTAACCCTTTCAGCCCCAAGGGCGACTATAGTCGACTGTGCACTATACCCTGCTTCAGCCCCAAAGGCGACTATAGTCGCCCAAGACAACACACAACAAAGCACTCAAGCCTGGGCACAAAGGCCATTTGTTAAAAAGCTGTAGTTTTGTCCATGTTCACCCTCCATACCCAAGCTTACCATCATTGGAAAGAGAAAGATCGGATCTTTCCAATGACGGTAAAATAAGATAGGGTTGTTATTTTGCAACCGCTTCAAATTAGAGTAGAAAGATCCGAAATGCCAAACACCTATGGAGCGCCATAAGGTTGTGTGCAAAAAAGTGTTTGGGTTTTCAGAACACACTGAGGAAGCAAAGACCAAGAACTTGGACATTTTGTGGCTGATTTCAATGATTTTTGAATTATATGAAAGGAAATTCAATAAGTAAGACAATTTTTATTACCCCTTATGCTCTTAAATAAAATCTTCAAGGTAATAACAGAGTTTGTAAAGTCAAACTTTGAACACCAGCTTCCTGTTGTGTCAGGAAGTGTGCTTCACGCTTGAGTGGTCAAAGAACGTGGGCTCCAGCAGTTGTTTATGTCAAAAGAACTTGGGGCTGAAAGGGTTAAAGTTAATTTCCTGAGACTTTGGATGGGACATTAAGCCGTAGGTCCTGTGTAGTAGGATTGTTAGTACATGTTCAAGAAGTCAGAACACTTTATCATCAGATCATGGAAGAGTAGGGGTTAACCCTGTTGTTTTTGGTACACATACATGTAGCTAGCACCCTTGTTAACAGGTTTGCTCAGGCTTGCAAGATACAGTTATTAAGTTCACTCGCGAGGCATCCTTGGTTTCATTACCAGAAGTATATTATGACAAGTAAATGATCAAAAGGAACACATTCGTGTGAATACCTGGCCAACCATTGATGAAGCAATGGTTCTTTAGTCATTATTTATGAAATATTTCACTGTGACTTACATGTAATTACCTACTTTGTGTACTCCTGACTGCAGAGCAACTCCAGTACATGGAATGCTAGTGCAATAGAAGTGCAACAATGTGTCGAAACTCCTCACTCAAGGACTGGGTGTACGTTTAGTGTCATTAAAGTAACTTGACGGGTATTTGTTTGTAAGTCGAATGATTACATCGTTTGAAATGAAAATACAGAATAGCCTGCAGCCTCATGTGTCTTCAGTATGCAATGCTTACACTTCAACTTCTAACTGTTTGCAGATTCCTTATTTTGTAATCATTCAACCAATCAGACCATGGATGAAGAAAGTCATCCCGTCTTCCTTTAATATGACAACATGACATGTCCTCATGTTGAGTGAACTACTCAAGTAAACATGGTAAACTACAAAGTTTTAAAAGGATGTTGAATTTAAAGCCTGTGAAACAGTGTTTTTGGTTTCAAATTTAACATGAGACTTCATAAACAGTTTCCCCATATATTCAAAGAATAAATGGACCAAGTGCTTGTGATTTCAATTGACATAAAGTTCACTTGATATACTTGACATACTGTGCTTGATGACAACTTGCCACAATGCACATGAAATCATTGGTACCAACCAGTAATGTACAGTCTAGTTTGAATATGGTTTGTGGAATGCATCGTTTAAGTTCAATGTTTATGTACAACAGTAGTACACATGCTCTCTACTTGTTTTAATTTAAATTATTCTAACACTTCAAATTGTTTATGATTTGTCATTATTTGAGTACAAGTTGGGAAATGAAGATTTTTAATATAGTAGCTTAAATATTCAGAAACTACTCATTTATTTGTCTTCCAGTTTTATGTAAATATTTTTGGTGTATACAATTCTTGCATACTGACAACTTATTGCCATTTGTATAAATTATAAGAAAGAAAACAAGAAGAGGCAATAAAATACTTTCTGTTTTGCTTACTATACTCTTGAGTGTCTTCCTGATGTGCATTGACGATATTCTGATCCCCCTAACTCTCACAATAGACTGTGCAAGTCTCGCGCGTATCCGAACGAGAAAACACGTCAATTTCTGAAATTAAATGTTTGTTTTAAATTATATCTCATGACAAAATCTGAAGAACAAAAATAAATCGTTTTAGCTTTTGAAAAAACAATCACAATAGTGTGTATATTATTATTGAAAAAAAATTTAAACTCTGGGACAAGGATGCCTATTTGATGTTAACTTTTTAGAAACCCCTCACGCGGATTCGTGAAGGTCAAACGGGTCTTAAATGGACCCGTATCGCAGTTTAAAGAGGATGCTGACGCCTCAACAACCATAGACTGCAATGAAAAGGGTTTGCTTTGCAATTACAGCATCTGCCGATTATAATTGCGCATCCAAAACAAGCGTTTACATAAGTTTTATGATCGGAGGCGAGCACAAAATTCTTAATTTTTTGCAATAACCGGAAGCTGAGGTCAAGTTTAATTCTTGGGTTTTCTTCGTTATATTTTCATATGTTGTTATCACTTAGTATTACATTCCCAACAACATGTATACTTTTCTAGGTCATAACCTACGTTAAACTAAAATAATTGACGAAACAAAATCTCGCCCACATAAAACTCCATATGGTTGGGACCACTATGGTCCCGGAAGTTCGATTATGCGCGAGACTTGCACAGTCTATATTGCTACAAGGGTAAAAGAAGCTACCATAGCTTAAAAGTTAAAGATCCAGTCTAGACTATGATGTCTTGCTCTTAAAAAGATTGGAGAAGGGGTTCTTCCTAAACAGTACACTGAGACACATGAAAGAATCATATAAGAAATGACAAGAGAAAGCTGCATTGAAACATCTTATCCTTTCCTCAACAGTGTTATTCAATGTATGTTTTATAAAGGCACTATTCAGAAAAAGACAAGAGACTCACAAGGTGGACAGTAATAGGTCTAAAATAGTTCTTTATTACTCTGATTCAACACCCCTATGTTGTAGCTTTCTTGTATTGCTGATTCCTAGCCAGAGACCTTCCCAATGTCATTGATTTCAAGAAATTCCTTGTATGTTGTACAATGTGTTTCCAATACTGAGCAGTAATGCCTTAAAAGGACAATCAAACAACATTTTTCCTTACCATAAATATTTAGGTAGATTACATCATTTCCAAATATGTGTACACTACTCTCTTAGCGATTGTATTTAGGTAGATTACATCATTTCAGAAAGGTGCACATTACTCTCTTAATAGCGATTTTACTTTAGTGCAACCTCTGCTTCATTGGTTATGATTGTTCAATGTTTCTTTGAAATTAATTCCTACCACAAAAATTTGAAACAAAACATGAAAAATGCTGTAACATTTTGATATAGATATGTTCGTTAGCACGCCCAAATAGAGGACAAGGTAACATTTCTATAAAATTCAACATTCACAAAATCCTGCATGTACAAGCAATATTTGACAGTCAGACAAGTTTTGTTTCTACCAGTGTTTTTTTTTTAAACTCTCCTCTTTGCTCTTTAACATGTGCAGTTTCTCCCTAGAATGTAAGCCCCAGTTAAACAAACAGGAAGGATTTATGTAGCCTGGAATCACAGTTTAGAAGAAGCAAATAATTATTTCTTGATAAAAAGAACTTCCATTAAAACACCTGAACATTAAGGCGAGTACTCATTACAATGCCTATTGACCACAGTAACCTGGGCCAATTTCATAGAGCTGCTTAAGCAGAAAATAGTGCTTACAATTTTTCTGCTAAGCAAAATTAAGCAGAATACCAGTCAAAGATTGTACATGTGACATGCTATTTTGGCTGATAACCTTATTCTTGTAAGATTTGTTGTTTTTGTTTGTTTGCTTAACTACTTTTTGTACTTAAGCAGCTCTATGAAATTGGGTTCTGATGTCATCACCCACAATCCATCTTAGTTGTATAATTTGAGTCAGGTTCTATGTGTGTTACTGTACAGTGCCCATTTGTAAATGACACGCGCATGGTTAGATGCACAACATATCTTTATATGCAACTTGACTCCAAAAATGGCAGTGTGATGCAAGGGATCTGCCTCTGCTAAACATTGCATGGTGTAAAATGAAAGAAAAATTAGAAACTTGTGGATAATAACTTTGTAAAGTATTACTATTACTTGGTTGTTACCCAAAAACTGTTCTCAAATAGTCCCCAGATTGAGTGTTCCACATGATTTAAGCATTAGTAATAGCCAGGCTGGATGAACTAACCCGTTCCTGTACACAAAGTCAGTATACCACTATTTCATGTCGTCCAACAATGCAGAAGGAATCAATCTCATCACCTGCTGTTATTTCTTTCCTGATTTCTTAATGCCACCTTGACCTGAATTAAGAAGAAATGTTCAGAATGTCACACATAAGTAAATAACAAATGGACACAGTCCCTTAGAGTCAAACTCCTCATTAACCACTTCATACCAGGTTGAGCCCAGACATGCAAACTTTTCAAGGACACAGGAGCATCAAGCACTTCATTCCTCCGCTGCAGTGCATCTAAACTCTCTACAGTATTCCCTCGTTAGCAGAGCCCAGACCCTGCTGGATTATGACAGGATTACTAGTTGCTGTAAACATCTGGAACAGGCTACCCCATGATGTCATTGGTTAGCTGCAGAGGAGGGGGCTCAGTGTGAAAGCTGTGCACCAGGCTATAAATACATGTATAAGAGTTCAGAGTTGCCCAAGCACATTTCTGTAAAGTCCTAATGGGTTAATCTGGCATTCATGCTAGGAGTTGCACTGTACACTGTTGACATTTTGCACAGGCAAGTACAGTCTTGAAATGTTACTGTCCAATAATGTTTTTATGTGTTTATTTTTTAGGGTTTATTAGTTTCAGTAAATTGATTGGAGTCGGACAAATTTGCCTGTTTTAATTTTCGTCAAAACTGCCCACGCTCACTTTATATGCCGCTGTATATGATGTGCGAAATATATGCTGTGGGACACGTATTGGCTTGACAACCAATGTATTCCCTCGTTAGCCATGGCTAATATTCTGAAACTTACGGTAAATGTATTATAAAATATGATGATATCAAACAAGGGGTTCAAGAGCTATTTTCACATTTAACATGGCAAACTAAGATGTGAATCGTAGCTAATTACCTATTAATTGACCATCAAACAAACTGTTTCATAAAAATAAGACTTACTCATAGGTCCTTTCTGGGACGCTTTTGCTTTTGCCAGGTCAAGTTTCTTCTTTTCTTCTTTCTGCTTCTGTTTTAACATTACATCATCCTACACAGAGAGAAAACAAGATTGCATCACCACAAATTATTAAATCATCCTACACAGAGAGAAAACAAGATTGCATCACCACAAATTATTAAATCATCCTACACAGAGAGAAAACAAGATTGCATCACCACAAATTATTAAATCATCCTACACAGAGAGAAAACAAGATTGCATCACCACAAATTATTAAATCATCCTACACAGAGAGAAAACAAGATTGCATCACCATATATCATCTTGACAATGAGAGAAACAACTTTGTATCACCACAAGTTGTTAAATCACTACTTTTCTTAAATTCTGTGTTCTGTTGATAATTCTAACGATCCCAAATCCAAAAAAGATTTTACTCAGGAAAATTTGTAGGATGGTGCTCCATGTCCAACTAACACAATTTGCTTATCACTAAAACAGGCATGACATTTTAGTGTTAATATGACTTTGGGCATGTTGGGTGTTGAGTCACTATAAAGCTGAGTATATTAGAGGATGGGGGTCTCTATCATTATTTTTATTGTCATTTATATGTAATATCTGGTAATGAAATCAAAGATGCTCACAAGCCTGAGAAAACCTGTACACAAGGGTGCTCGTTATGTGAACCAGAAACACCAGGGTTAACCCCTACTCTTCCACGATAAGTGTTCTAGGCTGTTTTAGTTGCACTAACAGGACCTACGGCTTAACCTCTTCCTTACCATAGATGACTTTATGGTTGCACCCCACTAAATAAACTCTCATTGCCTATAGTGGGAATTGCTAAATATTCAAAAATACACAAAAAAATACTTGGAAGTCTCAAATTGATCAAATTGTTGAGTATAAAGGAATGGAATGAGTGTGGCATTTAATATTACCTCATCAAGCTCTTTGGATTCCTTCTTGGGCTGCTTCAGAGGCTTCTTCTTTCCTCCTGTAATGAATAAAACACACATTATCATTGTACATCATGTACATGGTACATCTCGCATGGTTTTACAATATTCCCATCTCATTTAAACCATCAGAATCAATCTAGATTCAGAGTAGTCAGATCATAATTAAGTGCAATTTATGATTGTTCAATGTTTCTTTTATATTAAATTAAACCACAGAAATTCGCAACAAAACATGAAAAATGCAGTAACATTTTGATATTGACAATTTAGACATGGGTGTTCCTCACGCCCAAAAAGAGGACAAGGGCATATTTCTATAAAATACAACATTCACAGGAAATGTACCAGAAATGTCTGACAGTCACAAAAGTTTTATTTCTACCAGGGTTTTTTTTTTACGCTGTCGACCCTGCTCTGTAACATGCACAGTTTTTGTCCTGGAATACTTTGAATGAATTTAAACCCAAATTATACAATCAGGAAGGATTTAATCAGCTTTTTTTTACACAAGAATGCAGTACTCTTTAAAATGTGGCATCTGCAAAGGTGGCATCACAAGGTTATTTTGCACTCAGCTCACCCCATGATGCCAACAAACATATTGAGCTATCTCATGATCCATTCATCTATAAGTATAAGTGTCTATCTCTAACTCTATACATGTCAGACATTATTGAACACTACAGTACAATTCTGTTCATCACTAGTCCAGGATATGCACAAAACCTAAGTTCTTGCATCCTTCCATCCAACTTTACCATAAATTCTTTCTCTATGTTTGAATACAACTAATCAGTAATTCATAAGAACTCACCTGCTCTTCCAGACATGTTTCACTGAATATTGGATCTGGTTTAAGATGTTAATACCAAAAGTTACCTTGAGTTCCAACACCCTGCAGGAAGTCACAAGTACAAAACACACTGTCAACGAATGCAACTGAGAGATCAATACATATTAAGTCTTTTGCATGGGTCAACAAAAGAAAATAACTGAAAACGAAACTAATTTACAATTTTAGGGAAACAATTTTTTTAAGGAAAAAACTAAAAATTGTCAGTGGCCTCTTCCAGATCATCTGTCGTACATGTATCTGTTTTGTTCCATTGCTATCGACAAGTTTACGCGTGGGGCTAATTTACGCATAATGCAACCCAATACTGTTTTACTGGTCGATCAATGTAAAATCTTTTGGCACGCGCGCACACACACAACCATTGAGCGTCAATCATGTCAATGTAGTTTTGATCCTTAGCGAACAGGAGCCAGAGGTTGTGTCAGGAAGTGAAAAACATTGAAAAGTTTTACAGATTTTCCAATGTTTATATTACGCTGGCACTTTTTATTTAAGTTAACAAAAAGGGCATTTATGAATTGCAATATTATTAATAAAGGATAAGAATTTAAGATGTTGTAAATTGCACATCCACAACATATATTTAATTAAGACAATCATAACCCTCCATCCTCTCGATACTAACGCCAACGGTCTCAACTGTCGAGAGGATGGAGGGTTACGATAATAATTTTATCACAACAATCCACTGCCGGTTTTAAACGGCTGGTAACACAACAGGTTAAGATTAGACTTCTTATCCTTGAAGTTGACGTATTCCTCCCCACCAAGTACATCATCTGATCATGGAGGTAGGAAAGCCTCCAACACAGAGTCCATGATCTGATCATGGAGGAAGGAAGAGATGTACCACACCATGTGATGTTAAATCATTCATATAGAAACTTAGAAAGGATGTTACCGATTACACATTGACAATAAAAAATTACGATGACATTCATGACATTGACAATGACATTGACAGTGAGTGGTGATACGACGAGTGAGGTACGACGAGTGAGGGAGGTACGACGAGTGAGGTACGACGAGTGATACAAAAAAAATGAGAAACAAAATTTCATTGGATTATGATTGTTGGGTAATTCGTTTTACATCGACTTTAATACCTCAAACGAGGTAAAACTATACTACTTCCTCGTACGTATCATACACGACCAAAATGTATGTCTCGTTTTCTTATTGACAATTCAGAGTTTTACGAAAAACATCGTCACTCACCAGGTCCTTAGCTAGCTAGTTCCCTCACCACCAATCGATGTTAAATAGCAAAAATAGCATGCACAAAGTATACAGCATGTCGTGCACAAGCATGTTGAGTACGAGATTTTTTCGGAGCTACCAGGTAGCAGTAACCAGACTTGCATTAATGTATAACCCTTGGTTTGAAGTAGTCTGATACCCAACCTAAACCGCGCGAATTTTATCCGTTGTCCGCAACAAGAATGATCGACCCCCTATTGATTTATTCACGTGAATGAGCTATATCCTGGGAACGACTGTAGCGCCTGGCGTCGACCCGGTACTTCGCAAGGTAAACCCTTCGCAATGGTACTATACTTCGTTCGTATTGTTTTATACTAGTACTGACACGTCTATTTAAAATCCATGTAATCAGACATGATGATATTGATGGGTTATAATCGCTGTGCGCTGAGCGCCTTTTTTCTCATATTAATTTTCGTACAAACTGTTTTTGCTGTTGAAGAATGTCATGAAGAAAGTGGGGAATGTGGTTCAACAGACGAACTTGAAGCTGGAAAGAAAAAATACTTACCACCAGGTAGGTGATTAGAAATTTATTTTCAAATTCAACTTTGAACTTGACCTTGAAATACTTGATAAAAATAAATATTAACATAATTAATTATAGCTATTTTTGATTTACTATATATTACTTCAGGTTTTGGCCCACTTAGTAAATAGTAGTGACTAGTACCATAATCATAAAAATAAGCATCAATGAATGGGAAATGGAAACAGGTCAACTCGTACCCAGGTCAACTCGTACCCAAGTCAACTCGTACCCAAAATATTGTACCCAAGTCAACTCGTACCCAAGTCAACTCGTACCCAGGTGAACTCGTACCCAGGTGAACTCGTACCCAAGTCAACTCGTACCCAGGTCAACTCGTACCCAGGTGAACTCGTACCCAAGTCAACTCGTACCCAAGTCAACTCGTACCCAAGTCAACTCTCGTACCCAAGTCAACTCGTACCGTCTAACGTACGTTGTGCCGAAATGGAGAAGTTCCGTGCGGCATGACGATCTCAAGTTTGAATAAATAGTAAACCAATGCGGTATGATGTTCTACTCACTATCGTGCAACTTTTATTAGTATCCTTTTTACGAATTTCGTTTTTAATATTATTTGATATTATTAATTTTGATGTAGGCCTAGGGGCCTACACCTTCTTTCTGCTTATAACAGACTGGATTAAAAACATCAGAAGGGTTTATTTCTTTAAATGTTTTACCGTATTATTGTTATAATGTTTTATTTAGTCCAGCCTGTGGGTGGATGCGAATACCTTTTTAGTGCAATAAAAAATTTCCAATAAACTATAAAAAAATGTATAAATGCAAACGTCCATGCTTCTTTGGTGCTTTTTTCTGCTTAAAATAAAGGGTTCATCAATGAAAGTTGTTAGGCCTATTTCCAGGGAAGGGAAGGCATCCCTTTTCCCCCAAGTTTCCAGATTGTTTCAATTTTTTAGTTCAGCCTGTTCAAATAAAAAAAAAATATAGCCTATCAAACATAAACACAGTCTGGATGGAAATCTGCCTTGAAACGTAAATATACTGGAAATGTGATTGGCTGCAGGAAAAACCAAACAGAAACCTGCAATAAAGAGTTGCCGCTTCATTTGAACTAAAACGCCCACCACGCGATAGAAGTCGACGCAATTTTGTGTCGGTGCTTAAACTACGAACATGCTGATTTATTAAGAGTCCTTTATATTTTATATTTTATATTTATTTATTGATAACCAACAGCGGTTAACCGCCACTAACAGGTATCATTTATTAATAACAAATAAAAATAAATATATAATGGCATACAAATTATATATAATTAAAATTAAAATAATAAAATAAACAAGTAAGTAAATTCAATACAAATCAACATTAAAAATTAAAAATGACCTTAGTAAAAGAAGATCCACATCAATAACCAGAAAAGAAAAACAAAACGGATATGAAACATAAAAATACATAAATACATTTTCATGGGATTGAAATTAGCTAATCTGCTTGAAAACATCTATAGATATCACTACGGAAAGAATTGATAGAAGAAGCACCAAACACATCACACTTCCAATGGAGCCGGTTGTAGGCAGACGAGATTCTTGAAACAAAGCCTCGTTTGGTCACCTCAACCCGACTCCTGGGGACATGTAAAATGTGGTTGGTGTTGGTTGATCTAGTGCGACGCTGAGGAACATGTAAACAGTAAGGGTTGGCATCAGTTAAATTGAAATGGTTGTGAATGTGTTTATACAGAAACAAACAATCGTTAACTGTTCTTCTCTGATGAAGAGTTGGCAAATTAAACCTTTGACACAGCTGTAAGTAAGTTGGAATAGGAGTGTTCTGATTAGCTTCCATACTGTTAAGAAATTGAAACATAAAAAGCAAATAACGTCTTTGAACTCTTTCTAGTCTGTCTGATTGAGTCTTGGAAATGGAATTAAAAGCAACAGTACAGTATTCAAGACAAGGTCTAATAATGGTGCAGTATAAAGTGCGAAAAATCTGTTCATTCTTGCAAGACCGATCATTCTTTGAAATCTGATCATTCTTTGAAATACTGGAAATGTGATCGGCTGCAGGATTGACCATCATAGTCAAACACAAGAACTTATGGATTCAATGTTAAGCTATTTTTTATCCCATTAATTAATAAACCTACGAGAATCACGACTACTCTGCCACCCTTATTGATAGCATTTTTTGAAATATCCCCCATCCTCTTAGCTCAGGCATTTTAATTACCGATATTTCTGATCATTTTCCCATTTTTACAAAAATTCCTTTCAGTAAAAATATTCACTCATCCATAGAGATCTGTGTCCTTCATCTATGCTCCATCCAACCTAATTGCTTTCGCAAAACTTCCCCTGAAAATGTAAGCCGTTTTAAATCTGATTTGGAATCCATGGACTGGTCTGCAATTTTTAGCACCGATAATCCTGATACATCATTTAATATTTTTATAAATAATTTTAATAATTTGTTCGACAAGAATATTCCCTTGGTTAGAGCTTAACACTCAATAAAAAGTCTCAACCTAGATGCCCATGGATAAGCTCTATTAAAATCCATTAATCACAAAAACAAACTTTATCATAAATGTATCCGTTGTCCGCAGTGACCCTAACCGACAGAAATATATTTGTTTTAGAAATTTACTTACCACCGTTTTACGTTCTGCACAAAGTTATTATACCCACCAATTTGAAAAGGAGAAACACATGGAAAATTATCAATTCAACTCTGTCCTCAACAATAATACACCCCGTAAAACCATTAGTGTCAACAACTCCGGTATACATGATCCTAATTAATATTAGAGCATTTTAATAATTATTTTGTCAACATTGGACCCAAACTTGCTACTCAAATTACTAATTAAATAGTCCCACCCATTATCAAAATTATCAACTCAAACCCTCGCTCTATATTTTTTGGAGCTAAAACTTCAAGCTTGTTGTGCGCCTGCAAGCACCTGACTGGCCCGCCGATGTGAACAAACTTCCATCGACCAACAAACCGGCTCTTCTAAGAGCCCGCCGATGTAAAGAAACTTCCATCGACCAACAAACCGGCTCTTCTAAGAGCCCGCCGATGTAAATAAACTTCCATCGACCAACAAACCGGCTCTTCTAAGAGCCCGCCGATGTAAAGAAACTTTCATCGACCAACAAACCGGCTCTTCTAAGAGCCCGCCGATGTAAAGAAACTTCCATCGACCAACAAACCGGCTCTTCTAAGAGCCCGCCGATGTAAAGAAACTTTCATCGACCAACAAACCGGCTCTTCTAAGAGCCCGCCGATGTAAAGAAACTTTCATCGACCAACAAACCGGCTCTTCTAAGAGCCCGCCGATGTAAAGAAACTTCCATCGACCAACAAACCGGCTCTTCTAAGAGCCCGCCGATGTAAAGAAACTTTCATCGACCAACAAACCGGCTCTTCTAAGAGCCCGCCGATGTAAAGAAACTTTCATCGACCAACAAACCGGCTCTTCTAAGAGCTCGCCGATGTAAAGAAACTTTCATCGACCAACAAACCGGCTCTTCAAAGAGCCCGCCGATGTAAAGAAACTTCCATCGACCAACAAACCAGCTCTTCTAAGAGCCCGCCGATGTAAAGAAACTTTCATTGACCAACAAACCGGCTCTTCTCAGAGCCCGCCGATGTAAAGAAACTTTCATCGACCAACAAACCGGCTCTTCTCAGAGCCCGCCGATGTAAAGAAACTTCCATCGACCAACAAACCGGCTCTTCTAAGAGCCCGCCGATGTAAAGAAACTTTCATCGACCAACAAACCGGCTCTTCTAAGAGCCTGCCGATGTAAAGAAACTTTCATCGACCAACAAACCGGCTCTTCTAAGAGCCCGCCGATGTAAAGAAACTTTCATCGACCAACAAACCGGCTCTTCTAAGAGCCCGCCGATGTAAAGAAACTTCCATCGACCAACAAACCGGCTCTTCTCAGAGCCCGCCGATGTAAAGAAACTTTCATCGACCAACAAACCGGCTCTTCTAAGAGCCCGCCGATGTAAAGAAACTTCCATCGACCAACAAACCGGCTCTTCTGAGAGCCCGCCGATGTAAAGAAACTTTCATCGACCAACAAACCGGCTCTTCTCAGAGCCCGCCGATGTAAAGAAACTTTCATCGACCAACAAACCGGCTCTTCTAAGAGCCCGCCGATGTAAAGAAACTTCCATCGACCAACAAACCGGCTCTTCTAAGAGCCCGCCGATGTAAAGAAACTTTCATCGACCAACAAACCGGCTCTTCTAAGAGCCCGCCGATGTAAAGAAACTTCCATCGACCAACAAACCGGCTCTTCTCAGAGCCCGCCGATGTAAAGAAACTTTCATCGACCAACAAACCGGCTCTTCTAAGAGCCCGCCGATGTAAAGAAACTTTCATCGACCAACAAACCGGCTCTTCTCAGAGCCCGCCGATGTAAAGAAACTTTCATCGACCAACAAACCGGCTCTTCTAAGAGCCCGCCGATGTAAAGAAACTTTCATCGACCAACAAACCGGCTCTTCTAAGAGCCCGCCGATGTAAAGAAACTTTCATCGACCAACAAACCGGCTCTTCTAAGAGCCCGCCGATGTAAAGAAACTTCCATCGACCAACAAACCGGCTCTTCTCAGAGCCCGCCGATGTAAAGAAACTTTCATCGACCAACAAACCGGCTCTTCTAAGAGCCCGCCGATGTAAAGAAACTTCCATCGACCAACAAACCGGCTCTTCTCAGAGCCCGCCGATGTAAAGAAACTTTCATCGACCAACAAACCGGCTCTTCTCAGAGCCCGCCGATGTAAAGAAACTTCCATCGACCAACAAACCGGCTCTTCTAAGAGCCCGCCGATGTAAAGAAACTTTCATCGACCAACAAACCGGCTCTTCTAAGAGCCCGCCGATGTAAAGAAACTTCCATCGACCAACAAACCGGCTCTTCTAAGAGCCCGCCGATGTAAAGAAACTTTCATCGACCAACAAACCGGCTCTTCTAAGAGCCCGCCGATGTAAAGAAACTTTCATCGACCAACAAACCGGCTCTTCTAAGAGCCCGCCGATGTAAAGAAACTTCCATCGACCAACAAACCGGCTCTTCTAAGAGCCCGCCGATGTAAAGAAACTTTCATCGACCAACAAACCGGCTCTTCTAAGAGCCCGCCGATGTAAAGAAACTTTCATCGACCAACAAACCGGCTCTTCTAAGAGCTCGCCGATGTAAAGAAACTTTCATCGACCAACAAACCGGCTCTTCAAAGAGCCCGCCGATGTAAAGAAACTTCCATCGACCAACAAACCGGCTCTTCTAAGAGCCCGCCGATGTAAAGAAACTTTCATTGACCAACAAACCGGCTCTTCTCAGAGCCCGCCGATGTAAAGAAACTTTCATCGACCAACAAACCGGCTCTTCTCAGAGCCCGCCGATGTAAAGAAACTTCCATCGACCAACAAACCGGCTCTTCTAAGAGCCCGCCGATGTAAAGAAACTTTCATCGACCAACAAACCGGCTCTTCTAAGAGCCCGCCGATGTAAAAAAACTTCCATCGACCAACAAACCGGCTCTTCTAAGAGCCCGCCGATGTAAAGAAACTTTCATCGACCAACAAACCGGCTCTTCTCAGAGCCCGCCGATGTAAAGAAACTTCCATCGACCAACAAACCGGCTCTTCTCAGAGCCCGCCGATGTAAAGAAACTTTCATCGACCAACAAACCGGCTCTTCTAAGAGCCCGCCGATGTAAAGAAACTTCCATCGACCAACAAACCGGCTCTTCTCAGAGCCCGCGGATGTAAAGAAACTTTCATCGACCAACAAACCGGCTCTTCTCAGAGCCCGCCGATGTAAAGAAACTTTCATCGACCAACAAACCGGCTCTTCTAAGAGCCCGCCGATGTAAAGAAACTTTCATCGACCAACAAACCGGCTCTTCTCAGAGCCCGCCGATGTAAAGAAACTTTCATCGACCAACAAACCGGCTCTTCTAAGAGCCCGCCGATGTAAAGAAACTTTCATCGACCAACAAACCGGCTCTTCTAAGAGCCCGCCGATGTAAAGAAACTTTCATCGACCAACAAACCGGCTCTTCTAAGAGCCCGCCGATGTAAAGAAACTTCCATCGACCAACAAACCGGCTCTTCTCAGAGCCTGCCGATGTAAAGAAACTTTCATCGACCAACAAACCGGCTCTTCTAAGAGCCCGCCGATGTAAAGAAACTTCCATCGACCAACAAACCGGCTCTTCTCAGAGCCCGCCGATGTAAAGAAACTTTCATCGACCAACAAACCGGCTCTTCTCAGAGCCCGCCGATGTAAAGAAACTTCCATCGACCAACAAACCGGCTCTTCTAAGAGCCCGCCGATGTAAAGAAACTTTCATCGACCAACAAACCGGCTCTTCTAAGAGCCCGCCGATGTAAAGAAACTTCCATCGACCAACAAACCGGCTCTTCTAAGAGCCCGCCGATGTAAAGAAACTTTCATCGACCAACAAACCGGCTCTTCTAAGAGCCCGCCGATGTAAAGAAACTTTCATCGACCAACAAACCGGCTCTTCTAAGAGCCCGCCGATGTAAAGAAACTTCCATCGACCAACAAACCGGCTCTTCTAAGAGCCCGCCGATGTAAAGAAACTTTCATCGACCAACAAACCGGCTCTTCTAAGAGCCCGCCGATGTAAAGAAACTTTCATCGACCAACAAACCGGCTCTTCTAAGAGCTCGCCGATGTAAAGAAACTTTCATCGACCAACAAACCGGCTCTTCAAAGAGCCCGCCGATGTAAAGAAACTTCCATCGACCAACAAACCGGCTCTTCTAAGAGCCCGCCGATGTAAAGAAACTTTCATTGACCAACAAACCGGCTCTTCTCAGAGCCCGCCGATGTAAAGAAACTTTCATCGACCAACAAACCGGCTCTTCTCAGAGCCCGCCGATGTAAAGAAACTTCCATCGACCAACAAACCGGCTCTTCTAAGAGCCCGCCGATGTAAAGAAACTTTCATCGACCAACAAACCGGCTCTTCTAAGAGCCCGCCGATGTAAAGAAACTTCCATCGACCAACAAACCGGCTCTTCTAAGAGCCCGCCGATGTAAAGAAACTTTCATCGACCAACAAACCGGCTCTTCTCAGAGCCCGCCGATGTAAAGAAACTTCCATCGACCAACAAACCGGCTCTTCTCAGAGCCCGCCGATGTAAAGAAACTTTCATCGACCAACAAACCGGCTCTTCTAAGAGCCCGCCGATGTAAAGAAACTTCCATCGACCAACAAACCGGCTCTTCTCAGAGCCCGCGGATGTAAAGAAACTTTCATCGACCAACAAACCGGCTCTTCTAAGAGCCCGCCGATGTAAAGTAACTTCCATCGACCAACAAACCGGCTCTTCTCAGAGCCCGCCGATGTAAAGAAACTTTCATCGACCAACAAACCGGCTCTTCTCAGAGCCCGCCGATGTAAAGAAACTTCCATCGACCAACAAACCGGCTCTTCTCAGAGCCCGCCGATGTAAAGAAACTTTCATCGACCAACAAACCGGCTCTTCTCAGAGCCCGCCGATGTAAAGAAACTTCCATCGACCAACAAACCGGCTCTTCTCAGAGCCCGCCGATGTAAAGAAACTTTCATCGACCAACAAACCGGCTCTTCTAAGAGCCCGCCGATGTAAAGAAACTTTCATCGACCAACAAACCGGCTCTTCTCAGAGCCCGCCGATGTAAAGAAACTTCCATCGACCAACAAACCGGCTCTTCTCAGAGCCCGCCGATGTAAAGAAACTTTCATCGACCAACAAACCGGCTCTTCTAAGAGCCCGCCGATGTAAAGAAACTTCCATCGACCAACAAACCGGCTCTTCTAAGAGCCCGCCGATGTAAAGAAACTTCCATCGACCAACAAACCGGCTCTTCTCAGAGCCCGCCGATGTAAAGAAACTTTCATCGACCAACAAACCGGCTCTTCTAAGAGCCCGCCGATGTAAAGAAACTTTCATCGACCAACAAACCGGCTCTTCTCAGAGCCCGCCGATGTAAAGAAACTTCCATCGACCAACAAACCGGCTCTCCTCAGAGCCCGCCGATGTAAAGAAACTTTCATCGACCAACAAACCGGCTCTTCTAAGAGCCCGCCGATGTAAAGAAACTTCCATCGACCAACAAACCGGCTCTTCTAAGAGCCCGCCGATGTAAAGAAACTTTCATCGACCAACAAACCGGCTCTTCTAAGAGCCTGCCGATGTAAAGAAACTTTCATCGACCAACAAACCGGCTCTTCTAAGAGCCCGCCGATGTAAAGAAACTTTCATCGACCAACAAACCGGCTCTTCTAAGAGCCCGCCGATGTAAAGAAACTTCCATCGACCAACAAACCGGCTCTTCTCAGAGCCCGCCGATGTAAAGAAACTTTCATCGACCAACAAACCGGCTCTTCTAAGAGCCCGCCGATGTAAAGAAACTTCCATCGACCAACAAACCGGCTCTTCTCAGAGCCCGCCGATGTAAAGAAACTTTCATCGACCAACAAACCGGCTCTTCTCAGAGCCCGCCGATGTAAAGAAACTTCCATCGACAAACAAACCGGCTCTTCTCAGAGCCCGCCGATGTAAAGAAACTTTCATCGACCAACAAACCGGCTCTTCTAAGAGCCCGCCGATGTAAAGAAACTTCCATCGACCAACAAACCGGCTCTTCTCAGAGCCCGCCGATGTAAAGAAACTTTCATCGACCAACAAACCGGCTCTTCTAAGAGCCCGCCGATGTAAAGAAACTTTCATCGACCAACAAACCGGCTCTTCTCAGAGCCCGCCGATGTAAAGAAACTTTCATCGACCAACAAACACGGCTCTTCTCAGAGCCCGCCGATGTAAAGAAACTTTCATCGACCAACAAACCGGCTCTTCTAAGAGCCCGCCGATGTAAAGAAACTTTCATCGACCAACAAACCGGCTCTTCTAAGAGCCCGCCGATGTAAAGAAACTTCCATCGACCAACAAACCGGCTCTTCTCAGAGCCCGCCGATGTAAAGAAACTTTCATCGACCAACAAACCGGCTCTTCTAAGAGCCCGCCGATGTAAAGAAACTTCCATCGACCAACAAACCGGCTCTTCTGAGAGCCCGCCGATGTAAAGAAACTTTCATCGACCAACAAACCGGCTCTTCTCAGAGCCCGCCGATGTAAAGAAACTTTCATCGACCAACAAACCGGCTCTTCTAAGAGCCCGCCGATGTAAAGAAACTTCCATCGACCAACAAACCGGCTCTTCTAAGAGCCCGCCGATGTAAAGAAACTTTCATCGACCAACAAACCGGCTCTTCTAAGAGCCCGCCGATGTAAAGAAACTTCCATCGACCAACAAACCGGCTCTTCTCAGAGCCCGCCGATGTAAAGAAACTTTCATCGACCAACAAACCGGCTCTTCTAAGAGCCCGCCGATGTAAAGAAACTTTCATCGACCAACAAACCGGCTCTTCTCAGAGCCCGCCGATGTAAAGAAACTTTCATCGACCAACAAACCGGCTCTTCTAAGAGCCCGCCGATGTAAAGAAACTTTCATCGACCAACAAACCGGCTCTTCTAAGAGCCCGCCGATGTAAAGAAACTTCCATCGACCAACAAACCGGCTCTTCTCAGAGCCCGCCGATGTAAAGAAACTTTCATCGACCAACAAACCGGCTCTTCTAAGAGCCCGCCGATGTAAAGAAACTTCCATCGACCAACAAACCGGCTCTTCTAAGAGCCCGCCGATGTAAAGAAACTTCCATCGACCAACAAACCGGCTCTTCTCAGAGCCCGCCGATGTAAAGAAACTTTCATCGACCAACAAACCGGCTCTTCTAAGAGCCCGCCGATGTAAAGAAACTTTCATCGACCAACAAACCGGCTCTTCTAAGAGCCCGCCGATGTAAAGAAACTTCCATCGACCAACAAACCGGCTCTTCTAAGAGCCCGCCGATGTAAAGAAACTTCCATCGACCAACAAACCGGCTCTTCTCAGAGCCCGCCGATGTAAAGAAACTTTCATCGACCAACAAACCGGCTCTTCTAAGAGCCCGCCGATGTAAAGAAACTTCCATCGACCAACAAACCGGCTCTTCTCAGAGCCCGCGGATGTAAAGAAACTTTCATCGACCAACAAACCGGCTCTTCTAAGAGCCCGCCGATGTAAAGTAACTTCCATCGACCAACAAACCGGCTCTTCTCAGAGCCCGCCGATGTAAAGAAACTTTCATCGACCAACAAACCGGCTCTTCTCAGAGCCCGCCGATGTAAAGAAACTTCCATCGACCAACAAACCGGCTCTTCTCAGAGCCCGCCGATGTAAAGAAACTTTCATCGACCAACAAACCGGCTCTTCTCAGAGCCCGCCGATGTAAAGAAACTTCCATCGACCAACAAACCGGCTCTTCTCAGAGCCCGCCGATGTAAAGAAACTTTCATCGACCAACAAACCGGCTCTTCTAAGAGCCCGCCGATGTAAAGAAACTTTCATCGACCAACAAACCGGCTCTTCTCAGAGCCCGCCGATGTAAAGAAACTTCCATCGACCAACAAACCGGCTCTTCTCAGAGCCCGCCGATGTAAAGAAACTTTCATCGACCAACAAACCGGCTCTTCTAAGAGCCCGCCGATGTAAAGAAACTTCCATCGACCAACAAACCGGCTCTTCTAAGAGCCCGCCGATGTAAAGAAACTTCCATCGACCAACAAACCGGCTCTTCTCAGAGCCCGCCGATGTAAAGAAACTTTCATCGACCAACAAACCGGCTCTTCTAAGAGCCCGCCGATGTAAAGAAACTTTCATCGACCAACAAACCGGCTCTTCTCAGAGCCCGCCGATGTAAAGAAACTTCCATCGACCAACAAACCGGCTCTCCTCAGAGCCCGCCGATGTAAAGAAACTTTCATCGACCAACAAACCGGCTCTTCTAAGAGCCCGCCGATGTAAAGAAACTTCCATCGACCAACAAACCGGCTCTTCTAAGAGCCTGCCGATGTAAAGAAACTTTCATCGACCAACAAACCGGCTCTTCTAAGAGCCCGCCGATGTAAAGAAACTTTCATCGACCAACAAACCGGCTCTTCTAAGAGCCCGCCGATGTAAAGAAACTTCCATCGACCAACAAACCGGCTCTTCTCAGAGCCCGCCGATGTAAAGAAACTTTCATCGACCAACAAACCGGCTCTTCTAAGAGCCCGCCGATGTAAAGAAACTTCCATCGACCAACAAACCGGCTCTTCTCAGAGCCCGCCGATGTAAAGAAACTTTCATCGACCAACAAACCGGCTCTTCTCAGAGCCCGCCGATGTAAAGAAACTTCCATCGACAAACAAACCGGCTCTTCTCAGAGCCCGCCGATGTAAAGAAACTTTCATCGACCAACAAACCGGCTCTTCTAAGAGCCCGCCGATGTAAAGAAACTTCCATCGACCAACAAACCGGCTCTTCTCAGAGCCCGCCGATGTAAAGAAACTTTCATCGACCAACAAACCGGCTCTTCTAAGAGCCCGCCGATGTAAAGAAACTTTCATCGACCAACAAACCGGCTCTTCTCAGAGCCCGCCGATGTAAAGAAACTTTCATCGACCAACAAACACGGCTCTTCTCAGAGCCCGCCGATGTAAAGAAACTTTCATCGACCAACAAACCGGCTCTTCTAAGAGCCCGCCGATGTAAAGAAACTTTCATCGACCAACAAACCGGCTCTTCTAAGAGCCCGCCGATGTAAAGAAACTTCCATCGACCAACAAACCGGCTCTTCTAAGAGCCCGCCGATGTAAAGAAACTTTCATCGACCAACAAACCGGCTCTTCTCAGAGCCCGCCGATGTAAAGAAACTTTCATCGACCAACAAACCGGCTCTTCTCAGAGCCACCACATTTTCAAAAAAGAGATATTGAGCCTGTCTAAGTTCTGATTTATTTTTTTCCCGTAAGTCCTGATTATTTTCCAAAAGAAAAATACAAATTAATTCAAACGTTTGCTTCAAAAAAACGGAGACATTTATTACGTCATTCGCTTAGTCTTGTTCATTACCTGCAACATACAAAAATAAGAGTACAACAAAGAATAGATAATTCATATAAATGATTTATAAAAATTATTGGTACGAGTTGACTTGGGTAAAAATTGACTTGGGTATGAGTTGACTTGGGTACGAGTTGACTTGGGTACGAGTTGACTTGGGTACGAGTTGACTTGGGTACGAGTTGACTTGGGTACGAGTTGACTTGGGTACGAGTTGACTTGGGTACGAGTTGACTTGGGTACGAGTTGACTTGGGTACGAGTTTACCTGGGTACGAGTTGACTTGGGTACGAGTTGACTTGGGTACGAGTTGACTTGGGTACGAGTTGACTTGGGTACGAGTTGACTTGGGTACGAGTTGACTTGGGTACGAGTTGACTTGGGTACGAGTTGACTTGGGTACGAGTTGACTTGGGTACGAGTTGACTTGGGTACGAGTTGACTTGGGTACGAGTTTACCTGGGTACGAGTTTACCTGGGTACGAGTTCACTTGGGTACGAGTTGACTTGGGTACGAGTTGACTTGGGTACGAGTTGACTTGGGTACGAGTTGACTAGGGTACGAGTTGACTTGGGTACGAGTTGACTTGGGTACAAGATGACCCGAATCCAATGAATGTAGTATTAGTAGTAATACTAGTCTAGTGTAGTAGTATCAATAACTTTGTTGTCTGTGTCCTTTCTCTATCATGGTTGAATCAAGTGCAATCTTTGAAAACACGCTTTTATAAAAATTAATTGCTCGTAGTTAATCAGTTTAAGTTTAAGTTTGCACATATTTGAACTGTCACCTGATTTTTGTGCTGTAATGTTACAGATAACATCTGATTCTGAGGCACACTGCGCTGACAGGAAAGAACTGCATGTTGGTTTACATGAATTTTGCATCTGCATATTTAAGCAGACTACACAGTTGATCGCATTGCGCGCCTTTTCTCCGGCACTTTGCAGGGTGCTTTGAATAGAGTTGGCGCTTTGTCTACTGTGTACTACTACGAAATTCAGAATGTGTTAAACCCTGTTTACTACACAACTCTCTACTTAATTTTCAGGGGAAAAATTTCACTACAGAAGACAGTCAGAAGTTAAGACCCAGCAGAACGCTACTTCGAACACCCTACTTTTAATATTAACCTTTTGAAATAAAATCTATTCCTACAGCAATGAGCATGTATCACTATCACTGTGGTGGTCAGAATTATGGTTGAATACAGTAAAGATTGTGTGCTATTCAAAGATTGTGCCCCAGCTCAATTTTGCAAATTTTTAATTTACGTGTCATCAAACAATGTTTGTGTTAATTATACAAAGGGAACACTGCTCAATATTTAAAAAATGCGCACCTTCAAAGATTATGCAACTGTTGCCCTCGATCCTTTCAACAATCCCTTCATAAGTAGGTCTAAAAATTTCTTGAAAGAGACCTGATCCAGGATGAATGTAATCTTTTTGGGGGTCTCTGATAATTTGTGATTATCTCCAATTACGCTTTCAGGACATCTCCTCATACTAGTCTAGCCATATTGACAAAAGGCTGGATTCCCTGTGCTTCTTTTCTTGGCCCTATGCCCACCTATATTGTCAGGGACTGACATGGCTTTCTGACCTAAATTTTCCGCGAGTACATTTTTGGCGAGTACATTTAAAATTATTTTGTGCTGGCTTGTTTTGTAAAAAATCTCTGAGCTGACAATAACTTGATTAAACATAGTTGGCAGTGAAGTGTCTAGCTCAAGTTTACAACTAGCCAGCCCACCCTGCCTTTGCCACCAGAACATTTGTGTTGTGTTACACTAGACTGCTCAGCAATGATACACCACTGGGAATGTAGGAGATCAGTATCCATGGAATGAGGGGTTCGTTTCTGTGGGGAATACAAACTTTAAAAGTCAGAATCCTCAGCAAGGTCAGATCTTGGTTAGCTTTGGGCAAAGATTGTAACCCTTTGGTCAGGGACTGTAGGTTTACAATCAGTGCACTTTGCATGTGTGTGAAGAATGGGACTAGTAAGTGGGAGATACTCATTGACAAAATTACTAACAATAATCATCTAACAATAATATAATGTTTCTTAAATATGATTTACTTTTCATATAGATGCCAGATGGAAAACGTACTTAGATGCAATAGATTCCGCTATGAGCCAATATGAAGAATGTGACCACGACACCTGTACATGTCATGACAGGTACTTTCACATATGACTGGACAAACAATTATGTCAGTAGCAATAGTTAGATGGTTCTGTGTGTGAAAATCACAGAATCAGGCATATGATTTCTCATGAAGTTTTCTGATCTCTGGGTTTTCCAAAAATCTCCTTGAGCCTTCCACTTTTCTTGATAGAAATCACCAAAGGGAGACATACATTTGTAAATAGTTGTCCAAACCTGTAGTGATGTATTTCTAGTGATGTACAGAGTCTGTAATCATCCCGAATTGTAACATCAGGGAGGTTCCGGGTCTAGAATAAGGGGGAACCCAGGCCCTCAAGCCATTTTCAGGATTGTTATTTTCAACAAACTTCATCCCTGCAGAATGTATTATGCTACCTGTGCTCATACTCGGCACTTTATAATTGCTCTAATCCATATTTTTTAATGTTCATTGTTTCAGTGTTTTAGACAGGGATTTAGCCGTCTGGAGAGATAAAGGGGGCATAACTGAAGAGGTTTTTAAAACAGCGCTAACCAAAGGAATAGGTAATCACTACCAGATCATCAAGCACAAACTGTATCGCAGCAAGAAATGCATGTTTGCTGCAAGGTGGGCAACACATTATATCAAATAAAGCAAGCGATCCTCTTCAATCTTCTATCATGCATGTCCCAATCATCATCATAGGTTAAGAATATTAATTTGTTTTTGTCATTAACACCAAAGAAGACCCTTGTCCATGACACCCAAAAAGACCCTTGTCAATAACACCCCAAAAGACCCTTGTCATTAACACCCAAAAAGACCCTTGTCATTAACACCCAAAAAGACCCTTGTCATTAACACCCAAAAAGACCATTGTCATTATAACCCCAAATAGATCCTTGCCATTTACACCCAAATAAATCTTTGCCATTAACACCCAAGTAGATCCTTGCCATTAACACCCAAGTAGATCCTTGCCATTAACACCCAAATAGATTCTTGCCATTAACACCCAAATAGATTCTTGCCATTAACACCCAAATAGATGTCACCATCGTCAGGACCCACTGATTATAAATCCATCTTCTAGTATTTCTTTGTTCCTTCCAAAACATCTCCATCCTGCCTTAATCCTAAGTAGTACTTCCTCTTTCAAGGTGTCATCCATTTTCAATTTGTCAATTTTTATAGCTGTCATTATTTTTTCTATCTAATCCCTGTGTTGCTAATTCTTCTGATGTGTCAAAGTTGGTCTTTCCTATGAGTAACTTTAAGCCAGCCTGTTTGTCTTCCATTTTATCAACGATACTGTGTTTCTTACAGATGTGCAGGTATTGAACATTTCATTCTGCAAATCATTAAAAAGTTACCAGATATGGAGTTTATTCTGAATGAGCGAGATTGGCCTCAGAGCCAGAAGTTTACAACTCCTCAGCCAGTTTTGTCTTTTAGTAAAGTAAGTTATTTCTTTTCATTTTTATGTACCTTTGCCAATTAATAAAACTGTTTAAATATTCTAAGCACTGTGCACAAAGGGACTCTAGCTAGGGCAATTTTTGAATAAAAAAACAAAAATTTATTAAATGGTCTTGGATAAATGTGAAATTGTGATAACAATAGGTACCACCCACAGTTTGTGGAAAACAAGTACGTCATCTTTTTTCCTAGTTCACTTGTTCACTTGTTCACTAAAGCAACATTAAATACAAATGTTCAAAGGCATTTCCTAGCATTGATCATTGATCTTAATGTTTGGTAGTACTAGTAGGTTAAGTTTGTTGTCGCCATCAATAGGTTGCATTCGGGTGACCAATCAACGGGCTCAATCACTTGTACAGGTTGCCAAAATACAGACTGAAATCAGTCAAAATGATCATTCAAGCTTTGACTGCTACTGTCATGTTAATATCAAACTGCACTCTCCCTTCACATCAATTCACCATGTCAAGACATGTGAAAAGTAGCCTTGGTGGAATTACTAATACTTGGTATGCATCTTACAACATTTCATCACAATGGCCATTGCATGTATACTAGACGGTGTAGATTAGAATAATGAACAGTGGCGGTTTTTTTTCACTCTGAGAAACATTCAAACCAACTTCCTTAACTCAGCTTGTATGTCTTACATGTATGTACTCAGGTGTATTCTCAGCACTATGATATCATGTATCCAGCATGGACCTTTTGGGAAGGAGGCCCTGCTGTATGGCCATTGTTTCCTACTGGCCTTGGACGATGGGACCTATTCAGAGAGTCACTTGATAAGTATGCATTGATTTTATTACAGTAAACATATATTTTCCTAATCTGTTTAATTGTTTATACCGATTCCAATCCTAACTATGAATTGACTTGTAAACAAATCATTTGTCAACATACTTTTCAGGATCAACCAGGATGAAAACTAGACACTAGTAAAGCCAATTCCAAAACCACGAATCACATGTGTGGTTGCGCACAAAGCAAAATGTGTAACAAATTTAGGGTTGGGATGTTTAACTGGTTAACCGAAGGACAATGTTAAAATCCATTTTCAAAATGCCTTAACGGTTAAACAAAGCTGACAGTAGAAAAAACAAACTAAGAAAAAAAGATAACCTGAAGCCCACAGTTAAAAAAATATATATACAAAATTGTGCCCTTCCTTTTCTTGATAATGTAAGCCCCAGATGCTATCCAGAGAGAATGCATGACTTGGGTTCCCCAGGCCATGTTTAACACTCCTCACCATGTTTATATCTCATGTTTAAATATGGCCATGTGATCTCCTCTCGACCAATCAGAATGGATGATCTATCCCAGGTATATATGAATGTTGATTGTGAGTATACTTGATTGTGTTTGATTGACAGGGAAGCAAAAGCCATCCCATGGGAGAAGAAGGAAACCAAGGCTTTCTTCAGAGGTTCCAGGTTAGTTGCTTTTACATGTAAACTGCCTTGCACTAAACCCATCAAGAGTTGTTTGATTCTGTTGGAATAAGAACTGCAAGGGCGGCATATGACCATGCCACCATAATCAGCATTTCACAGTGTGGGTTTTCAATGTGCCAAATTCAATACAAAGGCTTGCTACAAGGGAACTTGTATTAGCATTTACTTCAACATTGCCACATGTTGTGATGAATACATTTCTTCCATAAAACAAATTTGCACATTCCCCTAAAAGTTCAGATTGAAAACATAGACCAACTGTAGTATAAGTACCACATTTTCCTGCATACAAGATGCAGCTTACCTGACTTTCAAAGGTCCCTAAAAATCACTGTGTCTTGTCTAACGGTGCGCCTTATCTGGTATTGCTTGAGTTCATGGTGATGATCACTGTGTGAAATCTTCATATTATACTGTAAAATAATCCTTTCTTTTGTCCAGGGTAATCCTATGTAATGATCAGTTTATTAAAATGAAACCAACACCTTACATATTGTGTAGTGTTTAACAGGCTATGAGAGTATGACGAAAACTTACAGAGTAGCAAAGTCACTGACCATGGTGCTGCCCACAATAATAATAACACCGACACGGACTGGCAACGACCCATGCTGTACACCGACACGGACTGGCAACGACCCATGCTGTACACCGACACGGACTGGCAACGACCCATGCTGTACACCGACACGGACTGGCAACGACCCATGCTGTACACCGACACGGACTGGCAACGACCCATGCTGTACACCGACACGGACTGGCAACGACCCATGCTGTACACCGACACGGACTGGCAACGACCCATGCTGTACACAGCTATAACGTGCACACCAGTGACATACAAGTCTTTGGAGTGTGTAACAGGAAACACAACAACAATGATCTTTTACTTGCAAGAACAGATCAAACTTTAATCAATTAGATGATCAAGGAACGTCCATCACTTTATAATTCATATTTTATGTATCATTCACTTTGGTATGTGAGGGAATTGGTTGATTAACCCTGTTGTGCTATATTCTGTTGATGTTAATAGGACTACTGCTGAAAGGGACCCATTGGTTATACTCTCTAGAGATGATGGAGATCTTGTAGATGCACAGTACACCAAGAATCAGGCATGGAAATCAGATGCAGTAAGTTGGCTTGTTTCTTAGCTAGTAGTATCAGAGGTCCTTATTGCACTTGGTTATTATCCTTTACATACAGTTGTATGTAACTGTGTAAACGAAGGTTGTTTAATTATGCATTGGTGAATTTTATATGTGGCATTTTGTGGTGTGCTGTTATGCAGTGTCTCATATGTAGACACATATTAGTTACAACATTTGTGCAGTTGGAGATCAGTTGCCACAGAGGGTCATGCTTAATGCACTGGTCTTTTTGGAAATTGTGCAATAATGCATCCTGAAAAGCATTAAAAGCATGAAGGCACGTAGCAGATGTAGAGATTCTGCCTATGTATTGATTTTCCCAGTAAAATAACAGGTTTTTAAACTGTGTACAGATTCTGCTTCCCAATTGTAACTGTTAATGACTGGAAAGTATTCCTCATTGTCATTCACCAGGACACTCTTTATATGCCACCAGCCACAGAGGTCAGCCTTGAAGAACACTGCAAGTACAAGTAAGAAGTCCAACCCATCTTACATTCCTCTCCCCCTCTCTCTCTCTCAGTCTCATACGTAAAGTAAATTTTTAAAACAATCAAAAGACATACAGATCTGGATTTCTGGTAGTTAATCTAATTCTCATAAGTCTATGAAGGGCCTTTTGCCAAACCTTGACTTTGGCTCCGGCTGCGGCTTAGGCTCTGTCATCAATTTTGGAGCAGTGTACAATCTGTACGGTGTTTCCAACATCAAACAAAGCCTGGAGGCAGAGCCTAAGCCATGGTTTGGAAAAAGTCCAAGGTAACCATCAGCCTGCATACTGTGTCTTCATTCCAATTCAAATGTGAATCCAACTTTACTATTTATATTGTATTTCAGGTACTTATTTAATTTCCGTGGTGTGGCTGCCAGTTTCCGCTTGAAGCATCTGTTTCTATGCGAGTCTCTAGTATTCCATGTTGGTGATGAGTGGTTAGAATTTTTTTACCCAGCTCTCAAGCCATGGGTGCACTTTATACCAGTTTCCAAGGATCTCAAAGAAACCAGGTAAATACATAACATTTTTAATGGCAGCTTCAGGATCCATTTTACAAATTGAGATTTTAATCTCATGACCAACTATTTGGAAAACGGAAATTTCAGTTTATTTACCATCTTTGATTTGAGAAGAGATACACGATTAGATACTGAGAGCAAGTTCCCTAGGTATTGTTTGATCATGAAGAAGGAAATTTAGTATTTTAAGACTTTACATTCTTATTTGGTCAGCTGCTGCCTACATCGAGTCTTGGGGAAGTAGAGAAGAAAAGAAGAAATAGTATAATTTTGATTTTACTCTAACACCGATGTGTGTCAAGCACTGAATACTCGGTGCTTATCCGAGTTCGGCGGGATCATTTTTTGAGAAGAGATACAGTTTTGAATCACAGGTGTGATACTTCGTTCTTGAAAGTGCAAGGGCACCAAGGTGTTTTCTTCTTTGTAAAACCCACCTCTGTGAGGAAATTGTAGATTATTTCTTCAAGGGGCACCAAGGCAATGACCAAGAGTGCCTCTGTGCAGCACCAGACCTGGAATCACACTTAGTATAATGTCCATGAAGGCGCTCAAACAAAATGCACTGACAGTATGATGAAGCTAAATATTTCAGTGAATTGTTAACTAGAATCAAAAGTTTCTGTATGAATGCTGATGTATATCTTTACTAAAACTCTATAGCTCTTTTGTTTTACTTTTCGGTTATCATAAATATCCTCCAGAACCTTTGAACTGTCGTGCATGTTTGCCGTAATCTCCACACCCAAACTTAAAAAAACATTCTGTCAACAAGCATGTGATGCAAAACCAGGAGTTTTAACTTAAATTATGGGTTTTGAAAATTACTGAAAATGTTGTTGGTTTTTCCCGTTTATTGGTGTCTTCATGATTACTAAAATGGAAACTTTTACAGGCAATAGTCTCCTCAGTGTAATCAATCCCAATTCATGTGAATGAATACATAGTGGTTTGTGTGAAAATTTAAAGTGTATTGATTTTCTCCATACAGGAATTTGATAGAATTTGCAAAAGCCAATGATAAAGTTGCAAGGGATATAGCTAAACGGTAAGCTATGATCAAATCTTTCTATACATCTATAAACTTATTTGAAGTTTGAATTTGTGTTTTATCGATCGAGCTGGGTTGGTACCTGGGGTCAAGTTGTCCAAATTCTATCCATTTAGCAGAGACTTGGGTTGAATTTACAGAAGTCTATATTTATCTGACTTGAAGGTTGTAAATTACACACTATGTTTTTTTTGTAGTAGCCCCTCCTAATTGTTCCAAAAAGAACCAAATTCATTATGTTGTAATACCCTGCCGGTAAAGCTGAAGGGGCCCATAGTCTTTGCCTTGTCCATCCGTGTGTTTAATCATTGTAAGAGCGATTACTCAAGGACTTGGCATATCAACTCTAGTGTGTGGATTTGTCTTGGGATCCCCTAAAAGCCTAGTGTTTTTGGACCCCAAAAGAAATGCTTTCTCAGTGAGAATTCAAGATAAATGACATTTGTGTTTGTCAACACACCATTCTGGTCTGTACTTACTTTACTGAAATATATGTGAAATGATTTGTGTGTTTCAGAGGGAGAGATTTCATCTGGAATAACCTGCGCATGGAGGATATCTCTTGTTATTGGAGGAAACTTTTGAAAGAATACTCAAAACTTATCAAGTATAAAGTGGTTCGCAACAAGGAGCTGCAACAAATACTACCAAATGATGAGTAGCTGTTTACAATTAAAGGGGATGGTAGTACTTTGACAATAACCTCATTTCAACAATACTTAAAAAGATGTCACTTCACAGATTGGTTTGAGGTTTATAATGACTTAGGAAAATCAATTTCCTACCACCCCTGGCATTTATGTTTCTTTTCTAAGTGGTGAAGGTTGTAGATTTTATATGTTGAAAAAAACACAAAGTGTTTTATGAAAAGTACAATATCTGAAGTTAACGTTGAGTAGTTTAGATGGTCTTTTGTTCATTGGGTGAAGTTAAAGATATTATGAGGTTATCAGTTCAGATTGACATCATGTTATAGGAGTTGCAATATGGGCCATATCACCAGGTTAGGACAGTGGTGTGACATTTATCCATGCCATTAAAAGCATTCATACATGTGCATTGTGTCTTGTAGTTAGAACACAATTATCTATTGAGTGTTGAAAAAGACTTTAAAATAAAAATCCAGACCTAACAAGGACAGTGTACATGTTAAATCTAAATGATACATTTTCATTATGTTTAAAACATTAACAAACACTTTCATACACAAAGGTGAATGTCCCACAAAATAATTGAGTCAAATGTAAGAATGCTTTTAATAATGAAGACACAAATGTTACACAATGTCCCAACTTGTGAAATGACCCACATATATGTGCAGTATAAGTACCGTATTTTCTTGCGGACAAGACGCGTCTTATCTGACTTTTTAGACCCCAAAAATATCGGTGCGTCTTATCTTTCGATGCGCCTTGTCTGCTGACGATTGATTTTTTTTGGATGATCATCACTGCGTAAAATAATACCTTTATTTTGTCCAGTTCAAATCAACGGTCTTTGTGTGAAGAATCCTTACTCAATAATGCCGTCAAACAAGGCTCAACTATCCAGACACTGAGACCGTATTTTCGTTTCAACAATCATGCCGCAATCCCCCAGACTGTCCTTTCATTCCAACAATGCCGCAACTTGTTCATCCCCCATGACCGTGCTTTCATTCCAACAATGCCGCAATGTGTTGGTACTTTCGGTCCAACAGACGTCGGCGTCGTACAAACGTTTTTCTGTGTGGCCGCGTATTCGTTCCGAAAATGCTGCAATCAGATTTACTGTCAATGCTGTTGTACAAACGGCATTCACCCAACCTCTATTGTGTGGTGAACTTTGAGGGTTTTTATTGTACAGAATATCTCCGAAGTGTGCTTGACGTACTATTATGGCTTGACGTACTATTTAAGGGTGGGATAATTAAGTACCAATGTTTGTTGGCCAACCTATACGAATTGCACTTTCGTTTGTTTCATTAAACGTTCAAATATTCATTTTTTAATTGCCTCTTTTTAGTCAAATAAAAAAAATTATCCTTGAAAACAAGGTAATGACCCTTGAAAACAAAACTAACATTATTTAAGAAGAGGATAGATGTTTTAAACAAATATCTTATGAACGAGATTATAAGTTTGAAATAAATAAAAAGAACTTTAAAACAAAATCTTATGAACGAGATTAACAAATTAAAGGTTTGAAATAATGGAAAAGAATTTTATATACAAAAAGAAACACATTACAAAAACTTAAACAAATATATATAATGAAACATTTTGTTACGTCTTCCCGGGTGTGGGGATTATTTGCGTAAGGTATATATAAAGGCGACGCTAGTTTTGGTATTAGTCACCGGTAGAGGGCGCAACATCTACTGGCTCGGAGGGACTTAGACTGGTAACCTGTCTTTATCAGCAAGGATCCTCATTGTGGGACGTCGGATGTTCATGCTAGGAGGGCCTGGGTTCGTGTTGCAATATCTTCAGACAGTGCGTGGACCATTGTTTCTGGCCGCTGATTGGGCCGGACTTCATATTATTAACAATGCACAGCGTTGGCTGAATGGATGGACGAAGGTCGGTATCAATTTACGTTGGTCTTTTCTGCATGGCTCTACACGCCCATGTGGTTACGGTTTCATTCATGCTTCGAATAGTGTGAACGCTCCAAAAGGCAACAAAATGACGTCTTTGTGTCAATGTACCGACACCGGGTGGCGCCTGGTGTTCTTCTGTGTGCTGTTAAACATGCGCCTTTTCTGCTGACGTTTGAAATTTTTTGGGATCATTTTAGGGTCCAGCGTCTTGTCCGCCGAGCGCCTTATCCGCAAGAAAATACGGTATACAGCATTAACCACAGTGCATCTCCCAAGTCAGTACACTTTAGGACAGTGTTTATTTGTTACCTGTGAATGAGACATTTAGAAGCACACTGTATGGATTGCTTGACACTCCAATGTTTGTATCTCATAATCAAATCCTCGATCAGGTCGACTCTTTTAATCTAGATTGTTTTTGTGTCTGTTTTTAAATGAAAATATGTAATGGAATCAGCTCTACACACGTAATGCTACATATGTATAAGCATGGTGCAAATAAGGTATCTTGTGTGTTCTAAAACCAGGTCTTCATTGTGGCATGAGTAAGTGTATGAATTGACACAACTCAACAACACACAGGGATGACTTCCATCTACAAGGTACCGTAGACACACATGAGCATGGTTGTTTGCTTTTTCATTTTGACTCAATTTCATAAAGCTGGTAAGCACAAAAACTTATTGCTTAGCAGAAACAGGTTACCACCCAAAAATTACATAAAGTTTGGATTGTTGTGACTGGTACCCCACTCTATTTTTGCTTAGCAAAGAAATTTGTAAAGCAGTATTTTCTATTAAACAGTTTTATGAAATTGGTCCCTGGTCTTTCAATTCCCAATTATGACTCGTTATGTCAAAGTGCCTTTGATAAGAAATGGTGAAAGAATGTATATTTTTTATGAGGTTGTACATGTTTAGATTCAGAAATATCATTTCATACTAGACAATGTACATGAATAAACACTGTTGCTTTTTAGTCTCCAATAATACCCAGTTGGGAGTGAAAGTTTGTACTTGCTGCTTTACTATTGTAGCTCAGTATATTAAATACTGTCTTTTCAATCACAACTCAAAGGCACTCCAAAAGTCTTCATTTCATATAACAGAGTCTTCTAAACATGTTAGTTCTATAAAATAATCTCAACTGCAACTACCGGTAGTCATTGTTTTTAATGGTTTATTGTTTTCTTGCATATTTCTGTCCATTGTTCTTAATGCTGCGTAGTCAATGTGAATGATAGAAAGAAAGGAACTAAGAGTTAAAACATTTAGAAAGATAAGTCTTCATTCAAAGATGAATAATGAAAATTGAGCATATAAAGTAGGTACATATGTCACACAAGCTAAACCTTTTCCTACTGCACAGCTCTTTCTAATTGAATGAAGTATAATCCGGTCTTTTGAGGAATGTATTTTTGACACAAAATTGATAATACCTGGTCAATTAATAAACCACATGCAATATAAAACTTTAATTTTTAAAAATACAATTATATTTACCATTTTTTTCTTAATAGCATACATACCTCCACTCTCAAATATATTCAGAGTTAATATCATTGATTGCTAATATAAATATCATAAGCTCAGTAAAAACTATTGAGTTGAAAGAAAACCTTTCAAAAATTTACAAAAGATGACATCAGAGCTACAAAATTTGACTTAAAAGGTCTTCCACATTGATTGATCTGTCAGATTATGACTCAATCTCGAACAATACTATTTTGTCTTGTGAAGCATTGTTGTGTTTAAGGGAAAACAAATCTGTTGACATTTTATTTCATTTCCTTGAACTGCTTCAACTTGAAATGAAAAGTTGTTCACTTAGTAAACACATATTCTATTTAGACTGGCATAAATCACAAGCTAGTGACTCTTTTCACATTCTTCAAAAGTTAATATTTTCTCACCAAAGACAATATTAGTGGAAGAAATTTTGTTTGGTCCCATTACAATCTTGAATAAAGCCAGAGCGGGGTATGCCTGGTGACCGATACCATGAATCATATAGCTCACTTGTTGGTGATCGGTACCATGAATCATGTGGCTCACTAGCTGGTGACCTGAACCATGAATCATGTGGCTCACTAGCTGGTGACCGATACCATGAACTGTGCTGCTCAACATCTAGTGACCAGTATTTCAGGCTAACACATCAAGTGAAATACTTGTTAGTATGTTAAACTTACTTTTTAAATATATTTGTGTATTTCACAATTCTAGCAACATGTAATTTTTTAAGCAAGGCATATTCAAAAAAGGTTCAAAATTAAGCAATTTAATTTTTGATCTTTGTAATACCCATGTATTCGACAAAACTTGTTGCGTTTCATTTATTTAATGAAACAGCCATCAGCCCTTAACTTTATCATTGGTGTTTTCTTTTGGTACCTTAACTCTTCTGAAAGACTTAAGCTTCCAAAATACACCAATAACTTGAAATTAATAATCTCATAGGCAATTTCCATAAATGCACTCGTTAGTATTTATTTGGAGTCTGGTAAACTAAGACCATGTCCAAATTGGCGACACCCTTAGCAACAGTCAAAGCTGTAGCCATCAATTCAGATATGGCCTTCCAACAAACTTTGGTTTAGGCTTGTTATTTAAAAATCAGAGCATTTGATCCATACAAGTGTCACTGATCATCAGTCAGCTTTACAAGTTAATCTACACTTAGACCTCTATTAATTCAGGCACAACAACTTGGTGTAAAAATGATTTGTCAAAACCTTTCTATTCATAACATACTTTAATACTTTCAGTAAGCTCAATGATTCAACAAGTATCATGTATCCATGGTGAACTGATTTTGAAAGGTATCAACAAACCACAGACAGACCTGATACTTCATGGAGGTAACAGATGCAACTGCCTTCCTACCGCTGGCCATTGAAATATTCCAATACAATTTGTATTCCCCTCCTAATGGCGCACTTTACTAAGCAAAAACGGCCTTAGCTGAAGCATCAAGCCTGCATAGGTCTAGCACACAGTAAACAAATAAACAAAGACACAGCAAGCAAACTGCTGATTTTAATATTTCTACTTCTCAACCTTTACTATACATAACTTAACTTAATAGGTGGAGGTTCCAAAATGCCCATTAGCAATGTCTACAAAGATTTTGTGGATAAAAAAAGGGTTAGATGTACAACAAACAAAAAGAAGGTGCATGCCTGCTGGTCAACAAACAAAATCTCAATACTCATGATACTGATGCACTTAGAGATAAAAAGAAACACAGAGGAAATTAAAACGCAAGTAAATAAAGCATCTTGGAAGCATTCTTACATGACATGAGACTTGGTCCCCGATGCAGACTTCACCTGCAAAATAATCAAACATATATCTCCATAGGTAACTTGTTTTCAACTTGATGTTTACAAATCAAAGTGCTAAAGTATTTAGTACAGTTCTAGTAATGTGGCCAAAAACCTTTTATTCTGATACACTAACTCAGTTTTATATAAGATATGAAATAAACTATTAACTGAGAAATTCGAATAAGTTCTTTGTGAACAATGACAAATTGACTAGAGTGGGACTTGAACCTGGGACCTCCGTATTAACATGCCAGTACACTACCAACTGAGCTGTCTAGCCCTGTGTTGGCAGACTCCCTATTTTGTCAATATCTTTGTTGGGGGTGCCAGTCAAAGGCCATTCAACCTGTAACTGCTGTATAGCCAGGGATCACGCCCAAGTTTACTATACAACCTGGGAAGTGGCAGCAGAGGGATCACCTTTAGAGGATGCAACTTTTTATTTCAAATATCAAGTAATAAACCACAAGGGAAACTGATTGGGCAAACGTTTAAATAATATGAATTATGAAATACCTAATATGTTTGTAATTCTCATTGTTTATGTCAATGAATGGAGTGGACACCAATGGGGCTGCTATTTACCTTGTTGATTATTTCTGACTCTATAAGATCTGATGACTCTGATGCATATACAGTAACATGAGCTGGTAAGAACACTTCATCACAGTAACCTTTGTGAGTAGCAACTTTGGCTTTTGTCATTGGTTTCGTCATATCACCAACCCTGTTATTTGAAAGTCAATTCAACCATACAAAGAGACTATAATGAGTGTGTGATTTCCTCAATATTGGTGCGTTTGATTAGCCTGCCCGGGTCGACCCAAGTGTGCTCATCCAGGTAAACCTCCAACAAGAGCTAACTGAACGCCAACTTCCAGCACCAATGCATCTTGGGACAGCTGACCAGGAGTACTTTCATTGAGTGCTTTATGTCCAAAGGTTTTCAAAAAAAATCTTACAATCATTTTTCTCATAGTAAAACTGCATCGTAAAATTATTTTACAAGCCCAAGTTGATACAAAAGTACACATCTATGTACAAAAAAGGTCGCTGTTTCAGAGTGAAAATGTGTGTCAAACTTACTGAAAGTGCTGCTGAATAACAAAATAAATGGCTGCCATTGAGAAAGTTTTTCGTCGAGACCATGCAACTGGCTCAGCCTGAAGTAGCCCGCTCCATGAGCAGGTTACTTGGGTCTGACCTGGGTGAGCCATGACAATGACATCACAGCTACTTGAATGCACTGCTGTCATTTCATTCTTCATTTCATATATTAATTCTGGTTGTGAAGCCAAGGACTCTCAGAAAAGCAAACTCAATCACTGTACTTGCCAAGAACCCAATGGAGAGAAGACAAGGAAGAATGTTTCAGTTTTAGATGTGGGAGGAAAACCCCAGAGAATTATTCCAGGGGAAACCCACACAGTCAGGTCGGGACTGAAACCCAATCCACATATTGCCCCTAACGTGATTGGAACCGGGATCCTAGAGGTGGAAGGTGAGGAAAGATACCACTATGCCAACCCAACCGCCCTGGGTTAACCTGAGAAGCTAATCAAACACACTCTAAATGAAGTAAGAAAATAAGTGTTGTATCCATCACAGAAAATAAATAGTGCATTTCAAATTGTCAATTTGTCTTCAGGATATCCTTTGAGTAACTATATTCATATAGCGGCTTAGCGTCTGACACATTCAGGAAGAGTATAATATTGTTATTGAAATGATACAACATTGATTGCACTTTAATTACCACATGAACATATATATGTGTCATTAAAGACAGATTTCAGTCTTTGCATGGTGGATGGTGCATCAATTTTTATTTTGGTTTGTAGTTAGTCTCTCTAGTGCAAGCAAGCCAAACTGTTAACAAATACAAAGTTCTTCTTAAGAACCATTATCCAATAACAGTTTCTGGCTGAAGGTATTAACAGTGAGCAGTATTTCCAGTTTGTTGTTACATCAATCTGATATCTGGTCAATGTATGTAGTGGTACTGGCGATGTTAACAGTATCACATTGAACATTAGACAACACACAACACAACATGGATTATTACTTTAGGAGGAAATCATAAATAAATGTTAAATTTGCATCAGGAAAAAGGATTTGTTTCTGTTTTAAATAAACTTCAACTCTTACCATGTAATGTAGACAAATTTCACAGTGGTGATGTCATCCACTAAATCATTGACACGCAGTAATCCATAGAGTACCTTATCACTTTCTAAGAAGCCTTTCAGTTCATCAAGACCATTATTTCCAGACCCAACCATGACAATTGGTGCTTTGGGATTCCCTCCTTCATAACCAGCAAGTAACCAATTTGTAGAACTTTCAGATCTATAGCAAAAGAAAAGTAAAGAACAGTATCGTTTTTGGCATTGTGTGAACGTCAGATAGGTGTATCAAGATGAAGGGTGATATAAAATTCTTCCTATGGCGAGGCATGAGGATCCAGTCTATATATCCATCCAGATCAAAGGTGTGTATAAACAACCGACATAGACCTAATACATACATTGTACATCAGTCCAATCTACGTTCCTTAGACATCAAATATTGTCCAAGGGACGTAATCATATTTTGGGAGAACGAAACCGTATTTCGAGGGAACAAAGCCTTATTACCAGAAAACAAAATTGTAATTCGAGAGAACGAAATTGTATTTCGAGCGAAAGAAAAAAACTCGATTCTGTTTTGAAAAATTGTCAAAAACGACAAAATTTGATGGTTTTTCTTATGTACCGTTCTACTCTATTCCTGGAAACCTTAAGAGTCATGTTTGGGTAAATTTTGTAGCCTAAATAGCCCAACGAATCCGTTGTGTCCGTTTAAGGATATAGGTGTGATGGATTGAGTGTAAGTGACGAGGGGTGGGAGGTATCTATCTCTCCAAAAACCTGCAACTATTATTAAATCATAATTTGACAAATAAGTAAGGAGCTAAACTCTTGTGTTCCCATTTAAGATTTAGAAATAAGACACAACCAGGCAGAACAGAAAATCAAGCAAATGAAATTTAAACAAAGAGATGTCTTACCTGAGATCAGCAATGATTTCTGAAACCTCTGGGCCGACTGTTACTGGTGCACCCTGTGAACTAACTGCAGCCATTTTGGTACTTGTATTAGATTTACCAGGAATACCGACTGCAGATTTCTTGGTTTGTGTTTGTGTAAAGCCTCGTTCTTGCACACCTTCTACTTCACTTCGCTCCCTTACTTTAGACCTTGTTCCTGCTGTGTCTTCCAACTATCACAAAATAAATACTTCAGTTCAATCTAACATGTCTAATTTGATGGTTTGATGTTGCCAGTTCCTAACAAGAGCTGGGAGCAATCAGAAGAAGTTAAACTCTCGGGCAACAACTACAAACCGTTGACAAACAGTGATGTTATCTCCTACATACACAGGAAATGTTGATCATGAAAGTACAATAACATTTTATCAGCAGTTAGTATCACTGATTTATTGGTTTATAACAACTAACTTTGATTGTTACAAATGTTTTTACCTTGTGCCGAATGACTTCTTCAGTGATATCAGCAGTTGAATCTGTCTCCATTTCTAAGTGACATGGCTGAAGATATTTCCTAACAGATTCATGTACAACCCCAAAACGGCCTTTCTTTGAAAACGGCACATTAGTTCCAACCCTAAGTAGAGTGAAAAACATAAATGAATAATGAACATACATCGAGCACAGAATGGCACACACTAGCAGTACACTATTCAACTTGTTGAGACTAGGTCCACACTTTTGGTACAAACAATCTCCATATCCTCATAAGACACAAAATGTGCGCTAATGAGTGAAATGTCAAACATTGCTGTTATTATATGAGTTGTTTCAACACCGTAATTAATATGTGTGTAAATCATCATAGAATTTTGCAAGTGGCCTTTTCCAATCCTAGGTTTGGGCCCAGCTCCGGCTTGGGCTTCCTCATCACTTTTGGGGCTTCATCCACTTTGCACCCTGCTTCAACATCAAACAAGCCGGAGCTAAAACCGGAGCCTTAGTCGAGATTTGGAAAAAGCCCAAGCGATAAGATTTGGTAGCGACCAATAATACAAGATGTTTGGATTCCTATCCTGAATCCCTCACAATGAGTGGATTGATTAAATACATTGTACACCTTGCCTTAAATACTTACTTACCAATGAACATAAACAAATTTAACAGTAGTTGATAGGTCAAATGTCGTTTTCAGCCTTGCCAGAACATACATCACTTGTTTATCATCAAGAACTTCATTTATCTCATTAATGTCTGGCCCTGAAAAACAAACAAAACGACATCACTTTAGTTTTTATTTTGGTCATTATACAAACATGGTACTGGTATGCAAAGAGAGAACAAAAAAGAGACTTTACTTGTCAACAAATTAAGACTTTTTTTAGCAGACCGAATACTTTTTTTGTAAAATCATATAGGGTTTTGAAATTTTACAGGCTTTGAATTAACCCACAGCACCAACAGCAATTGCCGTGGTGCCCTGTGTTTTCACTGTGGTGCCCTTTGCAAGGTTTCAGTACAAATTACAATTTTCTTCATAGAAGTGCTCTTAACAGAGGAAAATTGCTGTGCCCATTCAAGAGTAAAGTTCAAGTTCTAAACATATATTTGAAAAAAAATATAGACCAATCCAGGCACGCAAGTGCTGCATGCCACACCACCATTGCTTGGACGCTGGCAACGAAATGTTTTGTACACAAAGACATGGAAAAAACTGTCGTCTTTGTAACTTTTTATGTGAATGAGGAGATTTTCTCAACAATTTACAGAATTTCCCAGACTCAGGACAGCATAACAGAACAATGTATACTGTACTACACTGAACATGGATATTTGCAACTAAACAGATACTGAATCCTGAAAACAGTGCAGACAATTGGTGAGTTTTTGTGTGATACTACATGGAAACTACACTGTCTGGTATCAAATGTGTTAAATCAGTAAGGTTTTTTTCTACAGAATTTTAGTATAAAATTCACTTTCTGTTTAGTTTCAAATATTCATTAAGTATATTCCACATCATTTTGCAAAGCTGTCCTGTATGGGAAATTGTGTAAATCGTTGAGAAAGATACTACAAAAAATTCACATTAAAGAGTTAAAAAGACTACTGTTTTTCCATGACTTCATGTGTAAAATACCTTACGCTGCAGAGGCCACGCAGCCAGCAGCACTTGCGCCTGCGGGCTAAAAAAGATTGGTATACAATAGTAAAACAAATGTAGTTTTGTGATATCTCGCATGACCAACAAGTTAACTACCAGTGACACATCACAAAACTACATTTAAGCCACGCCCATTTCTCATTGACCAATCACAACTGCGAAATCTGATCACCATTTGAGCCGTTTGGTGATCTTTGCTAAACTAAAATACTAGGCCTAAACGTAATTTTATAAACATTTTTAAGACAAGGCAGTTTAGCTAGAGTGAGGAGGTTCAAATCCTTCCATGTCCTCTTCTCCTATGTCACTTCACAACAAGTTTTTTGGACTGGAATGCCTGATCCTGTGATAAGCAAAGGTTATATGGGCATGCCGACCCAAATTGCTTTTAAATCCTTCACTAATAGGAAATTGGATACTACAGGTGGAATTGGTACTATCAGGGTTTTAGCTAGCAATCTGCAAGTTTCAACCCTTAATCAATAGAAATGTCTTCAATTTACCTGTGAATATGACATCTATTGTGTTGGGTTGATTGTTGACATGACCAACAATCACTAAATTGGTTTCTGTTCTATCATCTCGTAAATCCTTAAGGCTTTTCTTGAAGCTATCCTCATCCACAAGCTTGACCTCAGTACTCATCTTTTTCAATCTGAATAACAAAACTGATCATAAATGGTTTTATAAAACAAAATAATTCCTTTAAGGTAAGGTCATATTTCATATTTCTATCCTAAAGCCTCCTTGTTATAAAGTTGGTAATTAAGCATCCTGTGAAATTAGTTTGTCTGAAATTCCCCCGTGATTATAAATCAACAAAAGTAGGAAGTGTCCAAACAAACTGGAATCTCCAAAACTTACCTCAAGGTGAGTTTTTGAGATTCAAATTTCTGTGGTGTTCGTTTGTAAATACTATGGCCAGAAATGCGGTTGGTACCCACTGTCCCCTCGCTAAATGTGGATGGATTTGATGATCTTGATGAAATAACCGCGATAGTTTTTTTCTCTTTTCTCAACAAGTAGATGCTCTATTCAGTTGAAACTTTCACAGGTGATTTTATTGTATTTTTCTTGATAATTTGGTCTATAAGTATAAATCAGCATTATGTTGAGAAAAACCAATCTGTGACCCCACCTTTAAAAAGGCATCAGTGTTCACTGAACCAACCATGCAATCATTCATGCTTTCCACACATTTGTTTTGGTGCAACATTTCAGTTTTCTCTGTCCATGGGATGACAATTGTCGCCTCGTCATAGTCATGTATGGATGATAGTGTACAGTAGTACAGTCGTTTGACCAGTTCTGGATCACTTTTTGAATTCACATTGTTTTTTATTGCAATCTCTCTGACATCTTGAACAAAAAAGTTGATCAGTTTACCTAAACATGTCATAAAACTCACCAAGTAGTCACTGACAAAAAAAGATTAGTACTTTTGAAGAAGCTTTGAGAAAAGTATCGTCACCTGTTTGACCAGTTCAGGATCAGTTGAATCTATTCTGAATCAGTAGCGTGCCCTTTATTGCAAACCCATACTCCCATTCATAAAACTGTCTCTCTCAAGGACACAAAACTTCAGAAGTGTGTTGGCGTGGAATTGTTGGCGTGGAATTTCTTTAGTGAATGTCATGCAAGTGTCTTCAACAGCAGCGCAAAAACCCAGCGACAAAAACACAAAACAACAGCAAAGGCAAATGAAAAAGTGAAGCGCACCTAAAAGCAACATTGACCCCTCCAAGTTTCATTTTCTCAAAAAAATAAATAAAAAATCTACAAGAATTTATTGAAGTAATGTACCTCAAAAGCAATAAATAAATTTTCTACTGCAGCAGTATGATTTTACCTCACTTAGTAAGTTAGTGCGGCACCATTTGACGCAATGAGATGTTGAGTGATCCCGAACTGGTCAAGGGTACAATGCCCCCCCAAAGACGATTTTTATAATTTCGTCTCCTCAAAAAAACAAGATGACTGCTCAGTATTTACGTGAAATATTTTTTACACATTCTTAGCATTTAACATAAATGTTTTTTGCACCTGGCGTTTAAATTCTAATTAGGTGAGAAGTTTTAACAGCATTTTTCAACCAACATTTTAAAACAAAATGATGATCAATATCGCAGACAAACTTCAGGAAAATTGCCATAATTTATTTGCCGATAATGTTTGGCACCTTATTTTGGGTTTGTTGGTTTAATGGATGTTATTCTTCACATGTATCAACAGAAATTGGTAATGTGAGAGGTAATTTAATTATATTTTGGTTATTGCAAAGTTGAAGTGATCCCGAACTGGTCAATGATCCCGAACTGGTCAAATGACTGTAGTCTAGTTAGTAGTAGTAATAGTTACTACTGACTACTCTACTGTATTACTACTAGTACTAAATACATACATACTACTAGTGTAACCTACTATTACTAAGTATGAGCATAGAGAAAGGTGTCCTTTCTCTGTGGTATGACTGAGTAACCAATACTTAATAGTATGTTCTGAATTAACCAACAAGAGAAGAGAAGGTATTTGTAGAAGTTCTCAAAATAGATAGATCTGTGCATTTCCTTTTCATGACCCGGTTCTAACCAGGGGTACCGGTCAACTCGGTCCGAGGTCAACTCGGTCCGAGTCATCTCGGTCCGAAGTCATCTCGGTCCGAAGTCATCTCGGTCCGAAGTCATCTCGGTCCGAAGTCATCTCGGTCCGAAGTCATCTCGGTCCGAAGTCATCTCGGTCCGAAGTCATCTCGGTCCGAAGTCATCTCGGTCCGAAGTCAACTCGGTCCGAAGTCAACTCGGTCCGAAGTCAACTCGGTCCGAAGTCAACTCGGTCCGAAGTCAACTCGGTCTGAAGTCAACTCAGTCCGAAAAATTAAATAAAGTGTGGTTGACGGGGAAGTGGCGGGACGTACTATGTATCTCAACGCTGTATCTCAGATATTTAATAATAATCACCGTTTAAAAAAAGACATCTTTCTAAAGCATAATTTAGGTAAACTAAAGTGAAACAAAATGGTAGAAAATGAACTTTCCTTTGCAGTTTGTGTAAAGACATTTGTTTTCCTTTGTATGGTTGAAAATTTCGAATATTTATTATGTAGGGGAATTTTACTTACATATAATATACCTATTTTTTATATATATATAAAGATATAGGCCTATAAGTTCAGTTAAATTGGACAATCAAATATACTCTTTATGGTTCTTAATTTTTATGAAATATTTCTCATTATATTATTGCTTAAGTTTCCTAAATAATAAATAGATTTGGTATTCTTTATTTTGTATTATTTATTATTAGTGTAAAGTTTACTTGAAGGTTTTGTTTATATTACTTTCAATCAAACATTTTCCTTAATTGTCCTACACTATTTATTTTAAGGGGTTTTAATTGACTGGAACATTTATCTCCTATTTTCGGAATAAAAAAAGTCATACATTAACTGCAAAAGAATTTCTTTTTTAAACGCTGGGCCCTTTTAATTTTTGAGATTATATAGTAAGCGCACAATAATACTTATTTTAAAAATTTCAGACTGAGTTGGCTTCGGACCGAGTTGACTTCGGACCGAGATGACTTCGGACCGAGTTGACCTCGGACCGAGTTGACTCCGGACCGAGTTGACTTCGGACCGAGTTGACTTCGGACCGAGTTGACTCGGACCGAGTTGACTATGGACCGAGTTGACCCATAACCCTAACCAGACATCCTTGAACAAGTACAGAGAAGCCCCACTTCACTTGTGTTGCCAACCTTCCTTCTTGTTCAGAGAGCTTGGCCACACAAAAGTGGGGGAAGTGGGGCTAGTTCCTGAGTAGTTTCTCTGGCAAGTTTGATACCTGTTTGATTGGTGGAAAAGTTTTTTTTTTATGAACACATGACGACTTAAAAGTGCCCTTATAGGGATATCAGCAGATCGGCGGGTTTCACTATCCTATCTGTTAGCGTGTGAAAACTCGAAGAAAAAAATGGACTGAAAAAACATCATTTTGAAATATTTTACCTTCTTTAAAAGACCGTGTGGCAGCCAAGAAGTTACTTTTTCAATATATCATATTTTTTTGAATGAAATCTCTGGTAAAACACCTTAATTCTTTTCTCGAAATACGGCCAGTTGGAGAGCTAGTCGTTCGCCGTTTCCCTGGAAGTCGCCATTATTTTTTTATTTTTTTCAGAGCGACCCTTGTACTCTAACGTCAGTTCCTCACCAGTAGAGGGCGCAATCGTTCAATTGACTGTGTGGATCAAATTCTCGAGAGTCAATGGTAACGAATGATACCAAATATTCCATATTTTCTTTTTTATTTTCTCAGGGAAATTGATTACTTTATAAATCGAAGACTTTTAGCAACATTTTTTCATAATTTTTTTTTTTTAAACGTCCAAATAGATAATTTTGGAGGGCAAAAAAGGTAGGAAAAACTAGTATTTTCTGAAAGATTAAAGTGTTGTGATTGTTTTGCACTGCTTTTCTGTTGCATGGGTATTTGCGGTTAGCTGCGAATTTCAATTTTATAAAAGTGTTCATTTTCAGAATTCCAGAAATTTTACTTAGGAATTCTAACATCTTGATTCTTGATGAATGTTTGATTATATTACTTCATTATTAATTTGTGATTCTCTCATTCTCTGCCAAATTTTAAGATATCAATGTCATTTGAAAACCATTGTATTCCCTTTTTTTAAAAGCTTTCCAGTGATATTAAATTTATTGGGGTGCAGATATCCGATGTGAAAGTTTCAAGGATAATTGTAAATATGCATTGCACTCTCAAAATTTACACTTACAGGACAGAATGCTGGAAAAATAATACTAAAAATTACATAACTCGGCCAAATTTTAAGATTTCAAGCTGATTTAAAAACTATTAATTTACAAGCTTTCCAGTGATATTAAATTTATTGGGGTGCAGATATCTGATTTGTGAAAGTTTCAAGGATAATTGTAAATACGCATTGCACTCTCAAAATTTACAGAACAGAATGCCGGAAAAATAATACTAAAAATTACATAACTCGGCCAAATGTTAAGATATCAAGCTGATTTAAACACTATTGTATTTCTTTTTTTACAAGCTTTCCAGTGATACCAATTTTATGGGGGTGCAGTAGAAAAATATCATTTGTGCCGATCTCCCTACCTTATGTGTGTGGTAAGCAATAATATACAATCAATGGAACTCAATGCGGAAGTCACGGAAGTGGGCATGATGTAGTCATTCATGGGTGTGTGTGCAAGTGTGTACAGTGTGTACACATGCTTACTTACGGGGTACTTTTAACAATGGAACAATGGACCCCACAAGGTAATTTCAAAAGGAACAATTGGGCCCCCCAAGGGAATTCTTCAGAAAAGGGATTAATACTTAATAGAACAACAATAGAATAGCACCCCACAAACCGGATCCGTACGGCTGGCTGTGTGACCGCAGTCTGCACCACCCAGCTTTGTCAACTCAAATTCTACATAAAATTCTACATATTTGAATAAAAGGACACTATTAACTGATTATCAAGTATCTATTTATTAACAACTACAAAATAAACTTACTCAGTTTACTGTCTGTGTTCACTTTGCCTTGTCGCACCCTGCTCATAGAACGTCAATCTGTTCCCCCGTGTCCCGTGCGTGTGTGAATTGAAGTGGGTGTGCAACGTCTAGATAGAGAGCTTCCTCCATGGTGAGAGCAAGGCTCATGTAAACAATTTCGATCCCGCGTTTATTTATCAACATAATGCAGTTCGAGGTTGAAAAGCTTCCCGTTTTCTTTTTCAGCTGATTGCGGTTCACCGCAGGGAAAAAAATCCTAAGAATTACAGTTTCCTATTTTAGTATAAGGTCAAGTTCGGTGAGAAAATGTCGGGAATCGGGATTCCGACAATAATTAAATTTTTAGTTTTTAAGTAACTACTAATCACTGAAGATTTTTGTGTGCAATCCTTATCTCATAATTCTACCTCCATGCTAGATTAAACCATGGAGGTTTCTTCCTACCTCCATGATCTAACTATCTCGAATCTTCAAAAAATAGTTTTTAAATATTTAATCAAAATTTTCGGTCATAATTGGCCCAACATGGACATGGCACATTTAGTCGGATCACATTAAAGTATATAGGCCTATGGAAGACCCTCCGCTGATGAGTAAAACCTATTAGAATGGTAAAAATTCACTCCCCCGCCTTCACACAAATTTTCTGCTTAGCCGCGCGGAGCCTGTACGAGTCATTCCTGTACCTCCATGGTCTACCGAATCATAGACCCAGAACCGGAAAGCTCTTGACCCCGGATTCAGCGCATAGTTTGGATACTTTGTTTTTGTTCGGTTGTGTCCACACGTAATGTGCCTGACCATGGAGGTAGGAATAGACGAATGGAATGACAAAGATAAAGTATTAAATACAATTTTTGTATTATCAATCAATCGGATTGGGGGGGGGGGGGGGGGGGGTCGGGCGCAAACTCCCGTTCGCCGGGAAAAATAAACGCCTCTGCATGCAATGTCTTACTCTTAGATTGCCACTGGAGAACAGGTGATGTTTAAACTTTTCTGGGGGCCCGGGGGGGGGGGGGGGGGCGACTAGTGACTCTACGGCTTCGCTCCCCCAGTCATACTCGCAAAATGCCCAAGGCCTCCGATCCTCGGCGCTATATTTACAAACTTCATCTTTAGTTGCTAGGAGGCTGTTTTCTAAATTCTACATACACGGAAAAGCGTGTGGCCCCTTTGCCGACCCTCCCCCCACCATAAAAATAAAAAAACCAACAACAACAACAAACAAACAAAACAACAGAAAAAACAATAACAGAACATAATAAATTAACCACCAAAAAGAGTAAACAGTCCAGTAAAAAAAAATTTAATGGATTTACAAGTAATGTGTCCTAAAATTAACCAGAGGAGGAGAGCATTTTTAACAATGGATGATTAATTTTTTCCAGGCCCCTAAATTTCAGCCACGCCAAGCGTGTATATCAACAGTAACACTCCTATATAATAGTCAATTGATGATGCATTGACATCTTGAGAATGTGATTGATTATTTTGAAATCCTGTGATTTCCCCCCTTCAATAGCCCCACCCTTTTACCGGTCCCTTTTATCTTTGCTTCGATCTCGAACGTCTGGTAACCAGTCGTCACTCTGCGCAAGCATATTGTTATTAGTAGTACAGAACCACACTATTCAAACACTATTCACACTTCCGAAATGGCTGACACTTTTCATTTTGCGATGGAAACTCCTCCGGACTCGATGTTTTCAGAGATACAGACTCTGAATAAATTTAACGAAGAGGTAAAGAGCAAGATTGATTATGAGTCTATTATATATTTATTGACATTAATCGGTTTTTCAGAGACGCACGTACCAGCAATGATGTCTTGTTTTAAAAAAAAACCTGAGTCGAGTGCATGCAGCTAGCTGTGCCACCACTCTGGATGCACTCTGCACTCTGTCTCTGTCACGTCTGGTAACTCAATGTTTGTGGGCGTAAAACTTTGGAACCGCCCCTTGGCCCTGGCGAGCTCCAGAGCAACATACATGTACTTTGATAAAAAATGTCTACCTGCGTACTCTGAGTTTGTTATATGGGTTCAATTTAATAGAGCTGCATAAATTGAGCAGAAAACATCACTAGCAAAACTCTGCTAAGCAAAAATATGCAGGATGAGAGGATTTACTACAGCAGTCAGTTTATGACCAGTTAGTAGTTACATATGCCAGACGTCTCAGAATAGGATTGTGTTGTTCGTAACCAGAGTTTAGGCTGAGTAAAAACAAAAACATGTTTAATGCCTGGGTTCCTGGAATAAAGGAAGCGGGAGGGGCTTTTTATTTTTAATTTGTATTTTCAAGAACTTAAATTTAAAAGGACACAATTCTTTGTCCACAGTTCAATGCACAATAACAAAAGAAACATGTTTAGACAAGACATTGAACATGTTTATACAGTGATTCTATTTGATAGTTTGCTCGGTAATGTAGCTCACTCACTTTCACAAGAAAATGTAAAAGATTGTGTATTTAACCGGCACAGGCTAGTTCTGACTTGCAAGTATTATATTTTCTGATGGATCAGTTGACATTTTATGTTTTTTTAATCTCATTTTGAATTGGTAAACAAACAAAAATCCATGCGGCCCCCTAACAGGAAGCGGGCGGCAACGCTAAACGTGTACATTTTTTACTTTGCCTTAATGGTTAAATGAAGTTACACTCACACACAAACAGAAATTAAAACATCTTACAAATGTATATTAATCACATCTGAAAAGGAAGACAAAAGAGCACAAGTAGATTGCACAGTTTTTAGTAGCCCACAGGGCAAGTTGAGAAGTGGTGTTCACTACTAGCCCATAGCATTTTTTACCGGACAATGTACGCAAGGCTAGTGTTAAGGGTGGACCCTGCCCTAAATTTTAAATGATAACATTAACACAGCTCCAGGAAAAAATTTTAAGACACCCTTACGCAGTTACTAATAGGATTAGCTACCAAGTAAGTTGAGCCGATAGCCTTACCAAGCTCATGGTTCTAGGAGTGTCAATAAAATAGTTGTATACAATTACTGTATTCGCCCAAGACACGTCAGAGATTATAGAAAACAGATCTGAAGACATGACTGATATTCAAAAGTAAACAAACATCTGATATCGTTGTTATAATATAGGAGGATACTTTAAATAAGTGTTTGATGGCTTGAAGTTGAAGACAAACAACTTTTACCCAAATTTGTCCATGATTTTCTTTCAGCAATCCAAGCAAATAGTTACCATTGTCTTAACCTTCCTTCTGGAGCCAGCAAAGGTAAATTTGATTTTAACTGTGCTATTTAATCTGCATGAAAACATATAGGCCTAATATTTGGATAGCAGTAAACAAATTATGAAAAATGCCAAATCCAACCACCACTTTTTCACTAATTTTGACCAAAAACATAGTTGTATCAGGGTAAATGAGGGACGATTTTTTCGTCACAATGAGTGGAAAATGCTGTTGGGTTTGGTAACTTTTCCATAATTTGTTTAATATTTAATATAATCAAGTTTTACATCAAAATTTAAAGTTTGCTGTAATAGTGTTAATTTGGAAATCAGGAAAATTTGAATCGTAATTTACCAGGTTGACTGCTTTGCAATCATTGTTTACAACAAAACTAGCAGTATTGTAGTCAAGACAGGGATGTCCAAGACCATGACCTAAAGGTCCAAGACCAAGACCAAGACCCTTTGGTCTGATTTGGAGAACGAGACCAAGACCTGAATGGCCAAGACCTGAAGGTCAATTACCTGAAGGTCAAAGACCTGAAGATCCAAGACCTGAAGGTCCAAGACCTGAAGGTCCAAGACCTGAAGGTCCAAGACATGAAGGTCCAAGACCTGAAGGTCCAAGACCTGAAGGCCCAAGACATGAAGGCCCAAGACGTGAAGGTCCAAGACCTGAAGGTCCAAGACCTGAAGGTCCAAGACCTGAAGGTCCAAGACGTGAAGGTCCAAGACGTGAAGGTCCAAGACGTGAAGGTCCAAGACCTGAAGGTCCAAGACCTGAAGGTCCAAGACCTGAAGGTCCAAGACCTGAAGGTCCAAGACCTGAAGGTCCAAGACCTGAAGGTCCAAGACCTGAAGGTCCAAGACCTGAAGGTCCAAGACCTGAAGGTCCAAGACCTGAAGGTCCAAGACCTGAAGGTCCAAGACCTGAAGGTCCAAGACCTGAAGGTCCAAGACGTGAAGGCCCAAGACGTGAAGGTCCAAGACCTGAAGGTCCAAGACATGAAGGCCCAAGACATGAAGGCCCAAGACATGAAGGCCCAAGACCTGAAGGTCCAAGACCTGAAGGTCCAAGACCTGAAGGCCCAAGACCTGAAGGCCCAAGACATGAAGGCCCAAGACGTGAAGGTCCAAGACCTGAAGGTCCAAGACCTGAAGGTCCAAGACCTGAAGGTCCAAGACCTGAAGGTCCAAGACCTGAAGGTTCAAGACCTGAAGGTCCAAGACAAAGAGCAAGACCTCCCCACCTGACTTTTTGAGAGCATTAAAAGTTAATCAATAATTGAACATGTTGAATATTAATGTACTCATCTATTTTCAGAAAAGGGGTTTGTTATGAAATTTGTGCAATATAAGCAATTCACAACAGTGCGCCCTCTACAGCTTACCTAGGAGACCCAGGAAGAGGCAATTTTTGGACAGTGCCTTGTGGGAAAAACATTTTAACACAGCACCCGCCACACAGCCCGCCTCAAACTAATTAGTCAGGTCTCAGTTGGAGATCAGTGAAATGTTTTAGCCCCCCACAGTCTTAGATCAAGACCAAGACTGAAACCACAGGGTGTTGAGACTGAGACTAAGACCAACATAAGGTGGTCTTGAAACCTCCCACATTGCAGAGAGCAAAAAGAATTTCAAAACATCATGCAAAGAGCCAAATCTTACCACTTACAATAGCCGCTTAAGCGTGTTTTTTTAAAAGCTGAAATGTTCACTCCTGGTTGCTGGGCTTAATGACCGTTTGTAGCTCTGATTGATTAAGTGACATTTCCCTGCATTTGCTGTTTCAGTCCAGTCAGTTGGTAGTTCATCTTGATGACTTTGCTAGAGATGAAGGCATCAGTGCAGCCCCTTTAAGAAATATTGTAAGAAGCCTCATTACAATACTCAACAGTAAGTCAACACACTGATACTTCTGATCTATTCAATGTTTCAGGGACAAGTGAGCTTTCTTAAACTAAAGTAGTTTTTAGTAATATGTTAATTTTAGTGTCAGATTGACTGTAGTCATTCCAATCTCACTCATGGTTATCATTATCTTGTTTTGCATATCATGAGCACCTGTCTGGTTGTAAGGTCATGTTTTCCAAGAAAACAGCTGGCCAATTTCTTCTTCCTTTATTAATGTGATTTTCTACACATCTTTGTGTGTGTCAGGTTCAAGTTTTCCATATTGAAATGGCAGGTATTAGGAACCAGCTGGTCTTAAGCTGTTTCATGGCTTTAAAACATTCAACATTATCACAAATGACATCTATTTTTAATGGTGATTATTATGCTGTATGACTCCCCAAATTGAATTGAAGGATTTATGTTGACTATGTGTAGATGCAGTGAAGAGAAATATGACTCCATCTCAGCTGAATGAAGACCTGGTTAATCTTGGTAAGTATAGCCAGCCTACATGTATCATGTTGTGTTGGGTGTAACCCCACTCCAAAGTGATCATTTTACAATTGTTGAACGCTTAGATGGGATCCATGGTGTTATGTACTCCAAGGGAGGTGTAGCTGAGGGTGTACAAAACCCATGGACTCCATCACAGCATAACCGTTGATATCTGTCTTGGGCTAGCAATTCATGGTGTCACATCTGGCTCTTACTTCTAGTTTAGAGTTTATACTGGTGTCTTCTCCCACAGTTCAAAGAGTTGGCTATCATGTCTCTAATGTGTGCTCAATTCTCTGTTATGTTTACTAGTACATGTACATCTTGTTTCTTGCACTCGTGAACTTACTTCATTTTTGATTCGTTTCAAATTATCTTCTCCATTTTACTCAGCACCTTGTCACAAAATTGTCAACTGTACTCATGTTATTCTTATATGTTAGTATCCAGGTCTGTGGTCTCATGGAGCCGTGGAGCATGACACTCCAGACCAAATATTTGTTAATATTTTCTTTCATTGCAACAGACCTCCAGAGTGTGCATTATGTAGTAGTTCTGTCACTGATAATAACTCATTACTCGTGTGGTATTATTTTCTACACAGGTTTATCAGAAGAAAAATCATCCTATTTATCAGATCAGGTTTGTTGAATTGTTTCATTTGTCAGTTTAGTGTCTAGATTAAGGAATGGCTAGCTTACATGTGAGGAGAACAGTTGAAATTATTACCGGTTTAAGTTTCAAGTGTTATCTTTGAAGTAAAAAGTGAAGACATCTTGAAGGTCTCCTGTATAATCTCACCATTTCTCTGCATTTTAGAAGGTAACTTAAGATTTCACACATGCTTTTATTTTTGTCCAGTGGAAAAGTAATCTACTGGGTTTATCAAGAACAGCTGTTGGTCAGACTCTGATGGTCAACCAGCTTGTGGATATGGAGTGGAAATTTGGAGGTACACAAAGCGTTTATCACTCAATACACATTCATTTGAGTTTGAACACACAATTTGTCAAAGTTTCCACCTGATCATTGTTCATGTTGACTCCTTGGACTGATGTTACACACGGCCAGAGTCTTCCCATGGTCTGCCTTTTTGGGAGTCTGTGCATGTAAAGATATGTGCGCATTTCACCATGTGCATGCTTCTAAAATGTACGTTGTACAGTAGACACAATAGAAAACTTGTAATTACTCCCAAAATGGCACAACCAAGGTTTATCATGGGTCATTGCAACAGGTGAATTGGATCATTAAATCTATAATGGGGTGCTAAGATAACCTAAGAAAAGAAAACTTTGAAATAAAACTTGATCCCTTCCTGTTTGCTTATTTACAATTATTTCTGCAGCCTAGCATCAGATTTGTCTGCATTTTTTGGGCTTTTTAAACAGATTATCCAATACTCTCTCTAAGGAACTCATTGCCTTCTATGAAGTGTTTGAGATGGTAAATTACTGACTGTATACACATGTGGTAATGCAGACATGCTGGGCGTAGACTTTCCTTTAATTGTCATGTTAAGTCATCATAAGTAGAACTAAATTCTACACAGTGAAAGTAATGCAGACTCAAACCGTATGGATACTCCTCCATGTGACATTGATGAGGTAATGACTCCTACATTAAGTGTGAACAAACTGCCTTTAAATAAATGTAATTGTTTAAACAAGCTTGTTGTTTGTTTATTTTTATAGTGACTGCAGCCAGTAGTGAACTTCAACAAGTTGGAAGTACATTCCTTCAGGTAAAGTGTCAATGAAATCGTTGGTCGTGCCACAAACTGACATATGGTGAACCACAAAGAAAAACTTTGTGTTTGGAGAAAATCGCAGTTTTGAAGACTGATTACTATTTTTTAACACAAATTTTAATACAAAAATAAAGCTGACTTCTTCATTAGTAGAGAACTGTCAATGTGTTTTCAGTCTTGCACTGTTTTAATGAGTTATTAATTCCTAAACACATACGTCACTTTGTGAAAATGAAAAAAAACAAGACATGCCTGCAGAGCGCTGTGTACCGTACATACAAATGCAAACATTGCTTTGTGAAACTTCAATAGATCAACAGATACGCCACCTTGTGAAAATGCAGAATGCACTATTTGCGTTGACACCATGCCAGTGCTATGTGTGTCAATGGATAAAGTGGTTAAAAAAGGTTAAAAGTAATGAGTTTATCAATTACAAACACAGATTTGCAAAGATTTTTCAGTTCGTGGCACGACCGACAAAATCTTTTCAATCCATTTTCTATTTAGGGCTCAAACTTCTTACATTATGGAAGTTACAGTACTTTGGTTTTATCTTTGCACTGATTTATGGGTTTCAATCTCACCCACCTGAGTTGCCTTGGATTTTAGTTTTGCATGACTTTGAAAGCATTGAGTATATAAAGTTGATCACTAAGAATAACAGTGGCACTTGTAATACTTTACATCTTATGTATTCATTGTTTTTCTGCAGCTAAAGCTGGTTGTCAACAAAGGCAATAAGACAGAAAATGTATATATGGGTAAGTTGGTGTTTTATATTCTCTTTCCCTTGGAAGTTCTCACCTCCCAATGCTACTCTCTACCTGTACGAGACAACTATACGTCCCCTAATGGAGTACTGTTGTCACATTTGGGCCAGAGCTTCTGCCTGTCATTCATCAATATTAGATAGACTGCATAGGGTATTGTTAATCTTGTTAGACTGCATAGGGTATTGTTAATCTTGTTGGTGAAGGGTTGGGATCAAAGCTACAACCTCTTTCCCACCCTAGGTCTGTACCCAGCCTCTGTCTTTCAACAGATATTTTCATGGTAAATTTGCCACCAGTATGGCCAACCTAGTTCCTCCTTTCAGGATGTTTGAGCATGAAACCAGGCTTTCTGCTTTTTCTTACACATACACTCTTGCTTTGCTGAGATGTAGAACAGAGAGCCATTCCAAGAGCTTAAGTCCACCTATTTACTGCATCTTTTTTAAAAACTACTTGCCTGGTGCATGTTTCCCTCCATCCTACAATTCTAGACTGTTTTAATAGGAATATCAATCCCTACCTTCAGCTCCCATGAGTCATTTTCGTGTTTAATGTTATTTTCTAAGATTGTAGCTCTTTACCATGATAAGAGTGGCTTTCAGCCTGGTTTGGGGCTATTTTTGTACACAATTATTTATCAACTTCAGTGAAAGGAGAACAATCTGCATAATTATACAAATAAACAAACAACGTACATTCTCACCAAGAATGTTGACACTGTGTACACATTCCATACAAAAAGGTTTGACTGTCCTTTTACTGCTGCTTTTGTTTACAGAGCTTTCGGTACCACAGTTTTACTCCTTCCTTCATGAGATGGAAAAAGCCAAAATGAGTCTGGAGTATTTTAGTTAGCAGCTCTTAGTATGCTGATCAGCTTGCATGGACATCAGGTACCACTCTTATTTGTATGTTATGGGTTAGTTTAATCAAGGCTTTGATTGTAATGACTGGTAATCAGTGACTGCAATTACTGCTTTTAATTAGCTTCATTTAATGCTCATGACTGTACAAGCCCTTTGCATATCCCAAAGTTTGAACCTGTTAAAGGCACAACTTTGTTTCCTTCATATGTGAAAGTAATGTACTTATGTAGGAGCCCAAGGTTTTCAACTGTGACTAAACAATGTGGCTTGACTGCACTGGTTAATGAAGGTTGACTCCAGCAATGTCTTATGAAATTCTCCACATTGATATACTGTTTATGTTTAACAGTACTGTATGGTGCAGAATTGGTTGCATTGGCCTCTAACATGTTAAGGGCACTTTCTTGTCATTCTAAATGTCAGACGCCTTTGGGAATGAACAAATCCTCCTATTAAAACACAAACAAACACACCAAACTTTACGGATTGGTTTTGTGGGTTCTATATATTACTCCCTTTTCCAAAGAATTCTTCTGTGGAGTCCAAGTTGAACAAAGACAAATTTTGAGGGATTTATTGTTCCATTGTGTGAAACAACCCACAAGGGCCAGCGGACCCACGAAGCTCTGTGTGTTGCATACACTCTGTGGACATTACTTTGTTCTGTGCACTTGTGAAGAAATATATTCTTCAATGCAGTAAAAAACAATGTGTGGACACGTATGTATGTCCACATAGTATTACAAGTCCCTATATTGTGTGGACCTCTTTTGTTCTCAGGTCCACACTTCATATGTGATTCTTAAACACCTTTATGTTCCCAAGTTGCAGGAACTTTCACAGGTATTGTGACTGAAACAATTAAAATGCCCTCCATTTGTATCTAGCGTATACTAAATTTGTATAAAAATTGATTAACCCTTTCAATCCCATTGTCGAGTTTACTCGACCACGCGCAGTGTAATGCTTTCTTACCATTGTCGAGTTTACTCGACGTTAAAAGCCGCGGTATTTGGGGAAAAAACCGTGGTGTTTGGGAGCCTGTATTTATTTTATTTAGCGCCCTCTGTTGTTGAACCTTATATGGACTGGTAGCTTGTTTACCATGCTTTACAATGGTGTGTGTTGTATAGGGGGTCGCCATTACGATTTTCCGAGAATAACAACATTGCATGCAACAGTACGTCCAGGTTTTCCCGGCAAATAATCACCAGCATAGCTGTTCGTTACCCAGAGGTTTTGGTTGAAATATTTGTCAGTAGAAACTCTGAATTGGAATCAGAATATCTCAAGAAGAACCTAGTGAATATTCGGATGAAACTCGTGATGTTTCGTTGCAAGGCACGTCCGATGTTGACAACAATCCTTACGATATACCAGTAGCTGGACCGAGCACTTCAACGCCGTGGTCTTGGGCGTGGGCTCGGCGGGCCTCGACCCATTCGTGCTGACTGAGGTGGCAAAGCACATGAAGATAATATAAATTGGACATCTTATGAAAGGTCATTTCATAAGCTACAAATTGTATATGTACAAAGTTTTTCCACTAAAGTACGTCTTCACAAAGAAAATAAAGATTGGAAAAAGTGAACACTGCACGTTGCTTTTTGTGTGAAAAAATGCGGTACACAGCAGCGTGACCCCTATAAAAAATGTGGTATTGAAAGGGTTAACAAACTTGTAATAGATATTTTATTACGGTTAACAGAAATTAATATTATGTATCATGCACATCTGTCTTGTTAATGGACAATGTTAAAGGGGAGACAAGCCCAAGCACTGTGCTGTGCAGTGTCCTAGATCGGAAGGCGCTGGTGAGGGCACAAAATATTTTGTCCACTCTGTAATTAAATTTGACCCGTTAGGAGCTACTTATTTCATTTCATGAATATTCCAATTTGGAGCACTGGAGGGATTTGGAGGACTTCATGAAAATGAATAGAACTTTGATGTCCAAACTCAGAACCCCAAAAATGTAACAGCAATTGAATATATGTGATCTAAAGTTAGATCTGTAGCTTAGTATCAGATAAAATTATAGATGGAACAAAAGTAAAAGACCTCATGTAAATGAGGCTTCTTATGCTGCTTAAGAGAGAGATTATTTATTTGTGATGTATTTTTATAATCTGCAAATCTGTACAGTCATGTATCTTTGCTAGTATATTGACGAGAGCACTGACATCATATACACATTTACTTGAAGCTGTGTGGTGCATTCCAATGGATTTTGGTTGGGACAAACTTGTACGTGACTATTTTGTACTGCTAATTTGATTTGGTCATTTTATTTTTGTATACTAAATGGAGTGGACACCAATGGGGCTGCTATTTACCTTGTTGATTATTTCTGACTCTATAAGATCTGATGACTCTGATAAGAACACTTCATCACAGTAACCTTTGTGAGTAGCAACTTTGGCTTTTGTCATTGGTTTCGTCATATCACCAACCCTGTTATTTGAAAGTCAATTCAACCATACAAAGAGACTATAATGAGTGTTTGATTAGCCTGCCCGGGTCGACCCAAGTGTGCCGAGTAAGCCTCCAACAAGAACTAACTGAACGCCAACTTCACCAATGCGTCTTGGGAGAGCTGACCCAGACTTCTTTCATTGTGTGCTTTACATCCAAAAATGTAACTATTCTCATGGTAGAAGTGCAACTTTAATTTATTTTACAGTTGGCACCATGCGTGCTTTTGCGTTTTCACAAAGTGCCAAAAAGTTTGACCAAAAATATTTCATGAAAGGCAAAAAAACCTGGAATTATGTTTTCATTAAAGTACAACAAAATGTTCATTAATCTTTAATTAAACACATAACAGAATTTAAAACAGATTTGTATGATTTAGGATATCTACTTTCCTGATATGTAAAATTTCCAAGATTAAATGGCAAACAGTCTACCAACCAGTAATTTCAAAAAGGTAGAGGGTCATACGGGTTGGTTTTTGTCAACGTAATGCTGATTCTTTTGCAAAGTAATTAAGAAAGATACAATGAAAGTTTCAGCTGCGAAAAAGTGTCTACACTGGTGAGAAACAGCAAAAAACTGTGTGATGGTGTTTTCACAATAACTTTGAATCCATCCACTTTTAGCGAGATGACAGTGGGTACCATCCACATTAATACTGATTTCTAATCAATGGGGGCAGAGGAGATAATTTCACAGGATGCTTACTATCACTACCATATTTATAACAAATCAGCTTTCATATAGAAAATTACACAATTTTTTCGGGGTCAGTATATGACCCTATATTTAACTTCAAAAGCTGTTTTCAGCAAACCGAAATGTTTGGCTGTAGGGGACTTTTTGGCACTTGCTGACAAATGTTAATATGAGAAAAGTATCAATATGTACCAGTTAGATTGATACTCGACACATACTTTACACCAAGTAAGTTTTTAATAAAGAAATAAAAACATGGAGAATAAAACCACATTTACAAAGTCTTGTGTTTGAAAAGTTTGGTTCTATGGCTTTATTAACCCCCATATTACACAATTGTTAACCAAGTAAAGCATACAAAAATAAAGTTTTAAAAACATATTTTGCACATTTGAACACCATACAATTAACATTTAGCACTGCAAAGCAATTTTTCTCTTATAGTGTGCATCCTTACCACAAATGATATAAATCTACCCAATTTATACTGTATTTATATACAGTACATAGTCATGATTAATACCAGTAACCCAGACAAATCTGCAATAACTTAAAGGAAATTCATTTGGAACACTTGAAGGCACTAGTAATACATGAACCTGCATTAGTTGAGTATTGTCTTCCTGGCCTGTGGTCGAGTGTAAATTTTCAGTCCTGAAATTCATTGTGCTTTAAAGACAAATCTGTAGACAAACCAGCTTTACTTCCTATCCCTCTATAGCTGTAATTCAATTATCAATCACTTTTTGTTTCTTTTTACAATGTACTAACTAGCTAAAAACTATAGCACCAAGCTTTTGGACAGCAACCATGGTGAAAACTCAATGTTAATCCAATTCAGTTGTTGACACTTCATTTGAAATAAAATTGTATTAAAAAAAGTACAGACACTAAGCGTCATGTAATTCTTGTATACAATTGTATTTTACAAAGAGGTGTTTCTTTTTACTTGTGTAATGCAATAATTGTTTTCACACGAAGTTAAATCTCCATAAATTGACAGCATCCATTCCAAATGAGAAGTTTGATTTATGTCCTGAATTCTTTTGCATAGCTAACCATCTATTTTCTATTTTGTCTATAAGTTGTATGAATCTTATTCATTTAATCCTAAAAAGTAGGTTCTTAAAAAAATGTCCTTTTGTCCACGTTGATGTAATCTACATTATGGTTTTTATAGTAAAAGGCGAAATAAAAATGATATTAAAAAGAAGATTATGAGTTCATGAAGTAAAAACCAAGTGTCCAGTACTGGTTAGTGATGGTATGAGTTATTGCGTCATCACTTAATTACATTGTCCCAAAGAGATCAGATATAAGATAGTCTGTATAATGGCCTTTGATTATTCCATCTGAACTATCATGAGATGCCATCCAACAACTGACTCTCTTCTTACGTACATCATTGTTGCGAGATCCTCCATGTACTTTGATATGGCGCCCTCGTATGACAAGTTCACCCTTCTGTCCATCATGTGGTTGCCTGTTGCTGACCCCAGAGACTTTGTCTGTGGTGGATACATGCACTTTGGTATGCTGGAATTGACCTTGATGGGAAAAACAAAAATTAACGTGATCTGTTACGAAATGTCTTATAAATATTATTGACAATCAGAAGTGAACAGAGTTATGTAAATATGCTCTATTACATAGTGCCCTGCATGGTTCCTCTCTTTACCTGCACAAAGGTTAAAAAAGGGACCATTACAGTTAGTACATTTATTCTAATGAGCTTGTTTGACCAATAGTTTATGTTCAAATTTGTAACAATTAACCTGCTTCATCAGGATTAACAATGTGATATTGCATTACATGCATGTAAAACATAGCCTTGTAACGACCAAATCTTTAGATTTCTATTTGTGGTGCACAGAGTCTGTAAACCTCTCCAATGTAACATCCTGTGTATTCACTCTAAGAGATTATACAGTGACCTGACTTTTAGGATTTGTCAATATCGTATAATCCCACCCCTCAACACATTTTCATAAATTCAACAGCAGCAAATTTTCCCCAAATTTCATTGATCCAAGAATTCTATTAGTTTTTTCTTTTCAGACAAAGCAAGGCCAATTTGAACTGATTTTGTTTGTTTGAATCTTGATAAATAAATCCTGTGTTATATTCAACGTGTATCTTACCAATAAGTCCCTGTGCTCCATCTGAGAGCCCACTACCATCATTCATAAAGAAGCCCATGAAGCTAGGTTTCTCTTTATTAGAAGGTGGCATCTTGTGTCGAATAACAGTGAATCCAATATGCTTGCCCAAAGTAACCGTTGCCTGTCGACCATCTACAGCAATTTGGAGTGGACCTAGTTGCAGGGTTGTCTTACGCCCCCATTGAATGCTATGATTAATATTGATGGTGATAGTAGATGGAGTAAACCACATCTCATAGACTCCTTTACTCTTTGGTGGGGAGTAGATGGCACCTATTTCACCGATGTATGTTCGCTTCTTTTGTTTGCTCTTCGGTGACGATTTAGCTATGATTTTACCGTTGATGAACAGACCTGAATGGAAAAATGTGAAATTTATGGACAGTGGGTGAGTTTTTATAAAGGAACTTCACTTTATATTTTCAAAGAAAAAGGATGAGATACAAGTTTTCTTACTACTTTAATCTGATTTCCTTTTTTTTTTTTTTCTTCACTCGGTGAAATTGTTTTTAAACAGCCTGAAAACGTTTATAAAAGCAATACCATATAGGCCCCCCAATTGTTTTCATGTTACAGTTTGTTGTTTTAAATTTCTTATTGCATTTTCTGCAAATAGTTTTGATAAATCTATTTTCTAATAAAAAAAAACCCCAAAGGTAGGCCATCGGTTGTTTGACATCACCACTGATGTCACACATACATAATAGATTTATGGGCCAATTTTTGACAGAAAGAGCTTGTATTTGATATTCTTCTCTGTACTAGTATGTTTAAACATCAATTAGTATATATCATGTTTATTTTTTCAAAGTGAATAGTATCAGCAGAACAAAACTAAACCTTAATGCATTTTAATGTAATGACTGACATACCTCTTCTTTTATCTTTGACCAAGCTGAATACATCATCAGCATGTCCATTGATGTCAAAGCACAGTGACACATTGCTCTTGGGAACATTCACTACAAAGTGAGGATCTCCATCTGGGGGTAGATGTTTAGACCAATGTAGCGTTATAGGTAACTTGTGTACAGGAACTGAGTTATAAACTCTCTCTCTGTATGTACATGACTCAGCTAAACTACTGGCTCAGTCATAGATTCATACACAAAAACCACTTGTAGAATTTGCAGAACATTTTATAGTTTTGTGCGGTAATACAATTTAAGAATGCAGAGGCTTGTTAGCTTTATGAACTGTAGAAGTAAATAAGCTGAAATAGTGACTAGGAAACTCATTCTGGGGAAATAACAATCTGATTGAATCATGTAATGGACCAAGTATACCATGTATACTGGATGTCCTTAAGATGCGATGTTGTTATGCTCAGCTTTTATATTGCCAATCTGCAAATAAGCTTCCATACCCCCCCCCCCCCCCCCCAAAAGGAATACCCATGTAATGTTAGTTATGCCTCCCAGGTTTTTTTTGCTGTCTTATCTTCATTTTATATTAAGTAACAAACCACAAGGGAATCTCACTGGATGAATTTTATTTCAATTATAGGGTTTAAAAAAGAGAAGTGACTGGAATGGAATTTGAGCTCATTCAACTGTAACTGCAGGGGATCACACCAAAGTTTATGATTATGTACAAAGAAACTTGACTGGATTGGGAGTTGAATCTGCCAACTGAGCTATCTAGCCCTAAATGCAATCAGAATGTTCATATTAATGTTAGTTTATGATCTGAAGGTCACATGCGACTTCTATATGCACAAATAGTTAATTCACACAAGAGCCAGTGGCGTAACTAAGGGCCCCCAATTGATGTATGTGCCTCCCCCCTCCCCCAATTTGAAATCTGGACTTTTATAATTTGAATTTTCCAGAGTAAAATGTTACATTTTATAAGCTTTAATGTGATAATTTTGATGTTATGAACAAAAGTAAATTACATATAAAAGGTGGTGAAAGGGGCTTGTTTAAGAAAAAGGCAAACGAAAACTTGACGAGAAGTGTTCCCCTAGAAAGAAATGGCGCACCCCCTTGTTCCCCCTAAATGTTTACCCTTATTACAGCACTGACAAGAGCCCATGATATATTGTTGATACAACTGTTGTCTATCATTTTTGGTACTTTTGCACTACAGTCACTCAGCAATTTAAATTATTTTCTCTTATTAACTAGAGAACAGAATATATGCCACACATACCAACACCAGTAGAATCATCTCCTCCTCCTCCATTGTCTACAGGCTCTTCAGGCCGAGTACTTGTTGGAAATGGACTCAATGCTATACTCAGACTATCTCTGATTTCGGCTGGTAGCTGACGATCCCATACCCTCATGGCTGCAGGGCCTCGTACTGAACCTAACTGCTCTCCTAGGGTCATCCTAGTGTAGGGATTAAGGTAAGCATACTGTAGGGCTGTATCTGTGATATCACGCTGGAGCCCTGGTGTAGGATTGACTGTTAGATCTCTCTTACGTTGAAGTGTTTGGATCATGACGTATGCCCAGATACGTTCTATCAGGTCATCAGGAATGGATGGACTCAAAAGCACACGAGATGAAATCTGATAATGATAAATAATTTCAGTATGTTCAATCTTTTCAGTGGGATATTAGGTACCGGTACATGACTTTATAAAAGTGTACACAATTCTATTTAAAGAATTTGCATTATATATGCCAACCAGCTATTATAGTACATAGTATGCGTACACTGTAGAAAAACGTGCTTTCAGAAATATGTACAACACAAATTGCACAATTTGGCTAATGTCTTTGTATTGTTGAAAACAAAGTTGGTAAATTCAATTATGCTGAAAATCTTATCAGCATGTGATATGGAATGAATGCAATATTCCCAAATTGGCCAATATTTACGTAAGTCGTGAGCCCTGTGTGCTTTGCTAATGTGAAGTCAGCATCGTAAATGGTGATTTACAAAAGTGTTGGCTATTTTTGTTGTAGCTTTAGAAGGTCCATAGAATGTAGATGTGGATCACCAGCTAATAATGACTGTGTAGAATGTTGGTCACTGAAATATTACACCAATAGATTTTTTTGAACTGATTTGAATTCAGTAACATTAACGAATGTATTTATACTATACTTGAAATCAGTAAACTGAGCTGGCAAATACCAAGTATGAGTATTTGGCATTCTCTGAATACAGTTAACGATCTGTTTACCCTTTCCTGTAAATTCCCCATTTTGTTAATATTTGACTAATATACTTACAGCTGTATTTGTGTCAGTCGCCAGGGAGATTTCTTCACTTGCTGTCTTTCCATAAACAAATGACCGGAGAACATGACTAGATAGTCGAGTCTCATCCAACTTGCCAACTACCACAATCTCTGACCCGTTGAAGTAGTTGGGGAAGAATCTGCCACTCAGAGTATTGGGCACCACACCCTCTGAATAATAGAATTGTACATCATACAATAATGGTGTAGCAACCTCTTCATAGAAGCCTTCAAGAAGCAGACTTGCATCGGCTCGCTCAGGTATCCGTCTAGCTACACCGTGATTGTTTAGAGCCAGACGATTTAAGAACTCAAAATCAGCATCTTCTCCAAACGCGAGGCAGAAGAGTGAGTAATCCCCATTGATTGCATCCTGAACATTACGCTCTATTTCCTCAGTGTCTGTTTCTCCATATGTTGGTTCACCATCAGTTAGCACAATGATCATTGAGATCACTTTCTCTTCTCCCCTTAGTTTCTCTCCTTCTCGTCGTAGCATATTCACACCTTCTAGAATGGCACGATTCAAGTTGGTGGCTAAAATGAACATAAAGGGGAATGATACATATAAATGCAAAGACTTGCAAGAAAATACCTCAAGTTCCAGAAATTGCTAATCTAAGAGATTTTGAGAAAATAGTAGGAAAATTATTAAGAAACAGAAATGCATTATTTTCTTTCATATGTTAAGATGGGAAACATTGGAAAATGTCAATTTGGTCCGATACCTTTGCTTTGACCCTCTTGTTCGAGTGGAAGTAGGTCAAATGTTTCGGTCATTTGCAGCCGCTATGGGCATTTTGGTACGCTATGGTCTCTAAAGGGGTGTCTTACCATCTACTTCTTGTAGATCATCTACATATGTCTTGGCATATTCAATATTGGCATTTGAAGCTTCCACCATACGATACCGATCCAGAAACTCGACTTGGTTAGAGAAGGGTAAGATATTGAACTTATCCCCAATGGTGATTTCATCCAGGATTGTTTTGAGTGCACCTTTAACCTGTGTCAGCTTGGTACCTTCCATAGAACTACTAATATCGATTACAAAGATGATGTGTTTACGAAGAACAGCAAGACCACTCGGAGAGAAAAACTGAACAAAGTAGTTATTCAGCACCTGCATAGAGGAAAAGATTCACAACATGGTGACTACAATCACATTGTTTTGAAGTATCTTTAAAAATAGAAATGTGTTCTATGCTTTGATCTCTACAACTTGGTTACAGCTAATCTGTTTGTTAGAGTGTCACTGAATGGCTCTGATAAGCATCTTATCAAACATGAAAGCGCTTAAAACTGATAACTATTCTCAGGATCATTGCATGAAGTTTTACTCCAAGCAAGTGAGCTTTGAACAAACTAAGTTATCGCCATGAAATTATAACGATTACAAAGCAATTAATTAACATACCCAGTTTAAGCGTCTTACCTGAATATCTCCAGCATCAGTTCCATGATTGACATCATACTCCACAACAAAGTCTCCCATAATACCATCTGCACTGAGCTGCTGTTGTTGTTGTGTAGTTGGCTGGTACGCTAATTGCCATTTATAATTACTGATTCGTTTCATAAGGTGTGGATACTGAGCAGGACTATTGATTAATGAACGATCCATCAGGTAGGCATTGGTTGTACGTACACCCTGTGGCTCTGTAATACTCACTGCTATATTCATGTCATCTACAACCTGTACAGTCAAGGATCAATTCTATTTCATTCAAATAATACATTTTCAAAACTTGATTTAAAAAGAAATCTTATGAAAATATTAACACAAAAATTAGTTAGTGGCCAAACGTTTCAACCCTAGCAGAGTCTTTCTCGAAGGCTAAATGACAACACAAATATATTCATGACACTCCAGATTTCCTGTGTATTTCTCAGGTATTCAGAAGCAGGTCCCCAACACAGCTATCATCGGTACTTTTGATGTATCCTCTTTGTACACCAACATCCCCGAAGATGAAGGGACTGCTGCCTGCTCCTCAGCCCTGTTCTGTCACCGCCCATTTCTGACATTGTATCCCTCATGCAACATGTTCTAACCAAAAACAACTTTTCTTTCTTGGGTAAGAATTTCCTAAGGGTACTTGTCACTGCAATGGGTACACATATGGCACCTTCAATAGCCTGCCTATTCATGAGTCAACTTGAACAGCGCATGTTGGCGTCTGCCCCGTGCCGTCGCTGGGTCTGGTGGTGCTATATCGATAACATTTTTTAAAATCTGGACTAGTGATGAAGCAAGCCTCACAGCATTCATTAACCACATTAATTCCTTCCACAGGACCATCAAATTCACGAATGAATACTCGACCAAGGACACCCACTTTCTGGATGTCAAGGTTATAAAGACAAATGATGGCCTAATCACAGATCTCTTTGTTAAACTCACGGATAAACACCAATACCTACACTCTACCAGCTGTCACCCCCGACACTGCAAAACCAGCATAGCCTACAAACAGGCCCTCAGATTCCGTCGAATCTGTTCTAATGATTCTGATTTTTCCACCACTCACAGGAACTTAAGAAACACCTTGCTTCCAGGGGGCATAGCTCCCTAGCAGTCCATCGAGCGATCCAAAAAGTCAAGGCTCATTCTAGGGAGTCAGTACTCTCCAAAGGACCCAAGCAACAACAGAGTTCCCAGGGGAAAGTTCCTTTTGTTGTTACTTTTTACCCCTCACTTCCTCCCATTCGTAAAATAACCAGTTCTAACCATCAGATCAGCTTCAATGTGTAGTACAGGAAGAACCCATAGTTGCCTACCGACGCCCACCCAGTCTCAGGTCCCCCCCATTAATGATGATGTTAATCCCCCTTTGGCACAGGGTACTTTTAGGTGTTCCAACACATCCAAATGCATCATTTGTAGACAATACATCAGGGAGTCGGACTCCTTTACCAGCCATACTGGTGGTACCACCCATAAGACAAGGGGTCATGTCACCTGCACCACCACTAATGTTATCTATTTAATATCTTGCAGAGTCTGTGGTGTTCAATATATAGGTGAAACAAGAACTACACTCTAGAAGCGTTTCTACGGCCACAGATCCACAGTCAACACCCAAAAGCTGGATACACCTGTAGGACACCACTTCAATCTTCTAACATGAATTTACAGGGCATTGAGGCACTAAGTAACCACAGAGAGACTGTTCGTCTGAGTAGGGAGAAACTGTGGATAAGGCGCCCCCAGACCATTCAACCCCATGGTTTGAACATCCAAGAAGGAAATAACTAATAACCTTTTGTCTTTGCCTTCTCCTTTTCCCCCACAGATATCCACATTTTTAGTCTGCCTTATTTACTAATTATTTACCTTTTCTCCCTTATCCAACCTTCCATTTTGTCCTTTGTGTTTCCAGCTTCTTGTGGTCAAGCCAGCCCTTCCCTCCTTAACCCCCCCCCTGCTTTTTCTGAATGCTTTCTGCTTCTCTCTCTCTCTCTCTCTCTATTCATGTATTTCCACTTGACTGCTCTTGTTACACTTGTATACATGTTTATGTGTGTTGTGTTGTCATTTAGCCTTCAAAAAAGACTCTGCTAGGGTCGAAACGTCAGGCCACTAACTAATTTTTGCATTTATACTACAGGTCCTTTTGGTTGGTAAGCAGTTTTTAACAGCTAATTCTATTTTCCCGAAAATATTAACAATAACACTGTTCCATCAATAAGTAACTTAAATTCAGGTTTATGTTTCTATAAAAAAACAAACATGTAGTTACGTTAGAGTTTTAACTGTAAGCAAACTGCTGGGAACTTTTTCTACCTGTTCCTAAGAAATTGCTACAGGCCTCAGTGTTTTAACTTTCTTTCATGGGGAGTGAAAATAGTATAACTTGTAAATAGTACAGTATATTTGTTTGTCCGTTTTTCGCCATATGTAGAAAGCAAGTCTAGACCTACCTGTCCAGGATAGAGGCCAAGGTGTTGTTTGAACATGCCCCGTCGTCTTGGTAACAGGATTTGGTAAGTTAGAGAAAAGTCTGCTGTATTACCAGGTTTAAGGTTGACGGCCATTACAAACACTTTACTTTGTGGATCACTGTGGGAAATAATGAATATGCGATCAGTGTTAGAGGTTCCGTCAATCTTTTCTTGTTCCATCACGTACTGTATTTAAATCCCCTTTTCTTATAAAATTGAATAACCACTCCTTTGAGATTCTGGGGCAATGATCATCAAATCAAAAGAATTTTTTTTAAAATGAGCTAAAGCAATTTTTTTGAACAATCTCAAATCTAAAATAATGTTATGATTCTCCATAATAATTAACTTTTAAATTATAGTCAGTTGAGTGTATAAATTATAGGGAGTTGATATATCTTACAGTTCTGTAATGAAGGCACCACCCTGTGAGATTTCTAAGTTGCCACGATGTAATGTGATATTCTGACTCTTCTCATCTGCTACACCATAGTACGTCTTGCCATCCACATTCCTATGGAAACAAATTCGACATTTCAATTTCTTCTAATGTGTAGGCAAAAGATAACAAATGAAAAGTGTATATTTCCACATATCTTCTTGATTGTATTCACACTGTGAAAAAAAAAAAACCAAAACACACAATTGTTGTACACATTAGGTATTTCTGTAATACTCTGCCTGTTATAACTTTCATATTGAATCAAATAATGCTCATGTGATCATTGGTTGTTTGTGCAAACGTATTTTGTTGAACTTGACGATTGAGAATGTGCATACAAATTAAAGTTGGTGACGTATGCTGGTAGTGGAATCTTCTGTCTAAATACAGCCCAACCAGCTTGGCTTCCAGAATTCTCCAATGTAGAACTGATGGTGGTGGTAGCAAATCTCAGCACAATCTGAGAGTCGATATTCAAGCTCTTTATTTCAATGCCATCCTATAACACAAAAAGAAACAAAAACATTATATTGAGCTGGACTTCATATGTTTACATTGTTTGAATGACCTACAACTAATTGATTGTCGCCTTACTTTATCACAATTGACACTAAACTTTATGAAACAGGCTGTACATATCAGACATAGCAAGTCGAGTAAAACAGACCAAACTAACCAGATGCAATTGATTTTTAGAAAAACAGAGCAAGTATTAAATATCCACATACTATAGAATGTGATCCGATAAATGAGCCACTATTTATAAACAAGGTCTACTACTGTACTGTATGAAATAGTGTTTGAAATCTACTCACAGAGCTTGTTGTTGCTACACTGAAGATGTCTGAACTGGAATCCACTCCTGGTATGCTTTGCTTCCCTGAAAACAAAAGTAAGGACATTTCTGTGTTTGAATTCAAGTTTTAAAAGTACAATTTGTTTTAATTTAAAAGTAAAGAGTGATTATGTTAGGAAATTTTTCTTGTTTATAGACAGTGTAATCTTGTTTGTTTACAAAGAGAGTGACCTTGTACTTTCCATGGCCTTTGTGGCAGGCAAGATACACTAGTCATATGGGAAAATGTTACATTTGGTGTCATAATTTCCAAATACATTCAAGAGTTATACAAATAAAAGCTGAACAAGTTTTGAGATGTGCCCCCTTTCTTCATAATTATCAAAAGTTGATAAAAATCAGACAGTGCAATGTTTATAAAATGTAATTCTGCCATTGGGCTGTGTACAAATTGTGCCTGCAGGAAGTCCAAGCTTTGTGGCTGTTATAGGTACATGGTCTATAAATTGATTGTTTTACCCGGTAGATCTTCCAGCAGGCTCCTGAGTATATCCATATTAGTACCAGTATGTAGGATAGTTGGTGGAGACAAGCTATCATCTACTACAGGTAGATTATCAATAGGATCAGTCAGTAACATTGGGGTGAGTGGAGTCACAAATCCATAACTGTAAATGTGAAAAATCAATTGAAGATATGTACATAAAATGATAAGTTTAAAAGTCAATTACATAGTAATTCCACTTCTTTGATGTCCCATAGTACTTAACCAGTTCGCTTCAAGATTAAAAATCCTTATTTTGGGATTATTCTCAGTCTAAAAGACACTTTTTTCTAGCCATAAATAATTTGTTTTGTCAATGAAACTTTGTTTGGACACTCATATAAAGACGTTTTCTCATTTAATGACTCAGCAAATTTCAGGAACTTGTTTTTTTTTTTTGCATAATAGAGAACTATTTTGAAAAAAAAGGAATGAAGAAAAAAACTTGAGTTGTATAACTTTATTCGGGGAGCTTTTACATCTCATAATTTATAGTCTTTCAGAAGGCCAAGCTTGAATGATCATTTTTTGCAAGCAGGCGTTGTTGGGTTAGAACACCATAGGTTTCATTCAAAGGGAATTTGATGTAAAACAGTTTTAAAATTACAAATCAAGATTCATCTCACTTTATATCCAAGTATAGTATTATTTTAGAATTATTCCAATAATAATTAATACTATTGATATAAAGGAACACAAGGAAAGTTGACTTAGACAAATTAAAGCACTTTGAAGTCCCAGAAAATAAAATTCCCAACTTGAAAGCTTCATAACCAAACAAGTTATCTGCTTTATGTTTTGCACAATTATTAAATGTGAAATATTTGAAGGAAGTGAAAGAGTCACAGCCAAATAATCCTGACATACTGAACACATAATTACCTTGTGGCAAGGAGAGCAATTCTATCGGCCAGAGCACGGCGAGCAGCAGGATTTTGAGTTATTGCATACTGGTTGATAAGATCTTGAATAGTTTTCATAGCCCATATATGTTCTGTAACTTTAGGCACTGTATGATCTTGTGTCAGCTCTGGTGTTGATATCTGTAAAGGTGCAACACTTCTAGTCATTAACAAATATAGATACATAGTGGAGGGAAGTTGTTAATGCTGTTTAAGAAATAAAGTAACTAAACAAAAACCCAAATGGGAATTTGTGACAAACCAATCTGCATATACATGGTACATTGGATGGTAGCAAGTTTTGCTCAAGATTTTATGTGCTAAAAGTGAGTCACTGCACTTACCAGGTAAATAAAATTGAGAGATTCAAAACAAAAAAATAAAAATAAAATTGCCCCAATTGCCTGTACATAATAAAGGCATCACCTTTAAATCCCAGCTTTAGACGTTGTTTTGAGATTAAGGTTTTAACTGGAGATTTCTTTTTCAACACCAGGAAGATAAACAAAATGTTTGAAGCCAGTGAGATGGAGGTAAAATTTCATAAAGCAATTGTCCCTTTGAAAATTGGTCTAGTGTGCAGCTATTGTCTGACTAACATTAACGCACAAAGGCTGGTCTTTACTGTCTTTGAATGCACCTACATTTTTTTATATATATATATATATATATTTTTATTTTTTTTAATATCACATGACATTTATCCTTGTATATTTCATAGCCCATGAAAGAAAATAGGATCAATTAAAAGAAAGCTCTTGTTTATTTGAATTCAAAAACAAATCATAAAAACGTTTATCTAGGAAGAAGGTGTGTTTCTCATCAGCTTAAGACTTCTGTCCTAGAATGAAAGCATACCCTGATATCTTTCCTTGTGTTTCGATACAGCTCCCCTGTGGCTGTCTGACCATGCACACTGCCTTCCAGTGTGGAGGAAGAAGGATTCTCATACAGTTTCCCAGCTACAGAAACCTCTGATCCATCAAAGTAATATGGGAACCTCCATGAAGTCAGATCATCAGGGTTGGACACACCAGACTCATACACCATCTCCACATCAAAGATAACAGGACGAGATACCTCAAAGTAGAAACGTTGAAGCTGCTGACTTGCATCAGCTGTCTCATGAATCTTTCTGGTATAGCCTCTATTCTTAAGACCAAGTTGAACAAGCAGATCAAAAGAGACATTCCTACCAAAGCCAAGTGCAAACAGTGCATGCTTCCCATTGATTGCAGTATTTACAGTGCGGATAAGTTCATCTGGATCCTTGACTCCAATTGTCGGTTGTCCATCAGTCAATACGTACATCATAGAGAGAATGTTTTGGTCTTCACCAAAGGAGCCCGACTGCAGGTCAAGTAGATTGTCAGCTTGTATGATAGCTTCACACAGGTTGGTTTCTAAACAAAAACAAGTATTATGACAAATACTTAGGTTACAATAAATTAAAATGTTAAATGTTACAGATTTAACTATTCCATAAGCTCAAGTGTGTTATGCAAATGTTCATCAGTAGCAATGAATATTAATAAGAGTTGACAATACCTCCTTGATCAATCAAGCCATCTATGAATATCTTTGCATCATCAATATTCCTTCTTGTGGCTTGCACCAGGGCGTTTGGTCTCCAGTATTGGACGTTGTCAGAGAATACTAGAATGTTAAATCGATCCTTTGGTCCGAGATCATCAATAATGATCTTCAGAGCTTCTTTGACTTGTCTTAATTTAGTGCCAGCCATGGAGCCACTGACATCAATGACGAACACAACATGCTTAGCAGCATGTTGGAGGGTAGTTGGTGAGAAGAAGTGTACAAAGTAGCCATCTTGCACCTACAGGACGGTCAAAAACATTCACAACAAACAAACCCTTCAATTTACAAAATTAACATATGGTTGAATATCTATCCGGGAAAAAAATTTAAAAATCTCTAATGACTTTGTAAAATTAAAATCAGTATTTCACCAATAACTAAAAAACTTTCAGTCTTAAATTATAACCAGTGCTTATCATTTTATTGAGTTGAAAATTAATATTTTTATAACAAGCCAACATCGTATTGAACAAAGCAATATCCTTGAAAAAAAACACAGCAAAGAGAGTTCTGGTGCGTGGGTTTCTATTGGCACTCTACTTAGCTGTCATTTACTTGTTTTGTTCAGTGGATAAGAGTGAACAATTTGAACAAAGTTTAGAATTTCCAGTACCGGTAGTTTGAACAGCCTAATCCTGATCCTGACTGTTACTTGCGGTGCAACATGAAAATGACTTTGGAGTTGGAACCTCTATTTATACAAAAGTTAAAACAACATTTGACCGTGTGACTACTCTCAGTAATTTGAGTTTCAAAAAATTAAACAAGGTATACTGTAACTTGACTTTAAAAGAGTTTTACAGAATCTTACCTCAGTGTAGCTTCCCTCTCTAGAATGGATGACGTCATACTCCAATACAATATCACCTGCTACTCCCTTGGTTGTATACTTTAGCTGCTCATCAGGAGAAGGGTTAAACTGCATATGTGCTCGATAGTCATTGCTGCGTCTAATTAAATTCTATAAGTACATGTAAACACGGACAAACAATAAAGACTGAGCTATCAACTGGGGAACCTCTGTATTGTTCCATTTATACTCAAACAATAATTTAGAAGTAACTATAAATTATAGGAAATTTTTTGGTATAAAATTTCCTTCGGGGAGGAGTGTTGGCTCTGAAAAGAGCTGGTGTGGTATCAACGTTTCAAATAGTATACTCTGCTCATCTTCAGGAGAAAATAGATTTTACACATGGTTGTACCCACAATAGTTACTTCTTATTTCCACACCGTGCAAAGCCTTCAAACATCACTTACAAACAATAATTGTTCCCTGTATGTGGTAAATATAAAATAGGTGAACTAACAACACTCGCAGAGTTTCTGAATTTGTCATGTATACAGATAGGCCACAAGAATGTTGGATAATTCACAAACCTCAATACAGAGGCTTTGTCATCATGGAATCAATTACTGCATTTTTTTCTATAAGATTATGTGCACCCTTAGTAAAGAACATGATGCATTTTCATATGAAAGAAAGGTATTCAACAATGGCACTAAAGTGATTCTGCTAGAAGTGTTAACAAATTCAATTTAAAGTTTAATATTTATGGAAAGTGACAACAGCCAGTGATAAAAGCAGCTTATATATAAACAACCACAAGTTGTAAATAGTTTTAGTAAGAGAGAAAAATACCTCCAAATTTTCTCCATCACCTTCAGATGTTCTTGGATAATAGTTGAGAGCCATTTCACTGATCCCTTGCGGTTCAGTAATGTAGATATCTATCATAAGATCCTCTACAACCTGGCCAGGCCAGAGATTAACACGGTGCTCAAATACTCCACGCCGTCTCTCTAAAAGCTCATCATAAGTCAGGTCAAAGGTCACAGTAGAGTCTGGAGCTACTCCAAGCACGCGCATTGTAAACGTATCTTTTGTTGGATCCCTTTAAATTAGGAGAGTGAAGATACAAACACTCAGTGGTAAACAATCTTTATCTGAATACTTACTGGAGGAGAAGCAAGTGCATTTACTCCTTACTAATGAGGTGATTTATAACTAGTATGGAAATTAGATATTACAAACAGTGGTCTTGTCATTTCAGATATATCTGAAATGAAAATAGAACTTTTTGCAATATCTGAAATGAAAATGCAATAATAAATTTGCATAAATGTATGTTTTGAACTGGAAAATCTTTTAATAATGTTACCATAAAATAAATGTGAAGAGTTGGACAAAATAAATCACATGAGAAGAGCTTAATTGTGAACAGTACAAAGTGAAAAATTAAGTCGTTTGTATTGTTAACCAGTTCGCTTTGGTGAACCCAATAACACGCAAAACTCTCATGCAGCACACAGCAGTAGGCTTTAACTGACATTCAAGTTTCTGTGTATGTTGGAGGTGGTCATGTCAACAGGCCATGTGTGGTTAGACACTGTAGTGGATTACGTGTGACACAGGGAACTGTTTCAAAATCTGTAAATGTCTTTGAAATAAATTCTTTATTGATGGTTAAAAAAATAGTTGCTTTATGACTGAAAATTATCCCGCATGTGTAATTGGAAAAAGTCTTATAATCCCGAAGCAAACTGGTTAAGCAAGTATTTACCGTTTAGTCACAAGTGCAAATGGTCGGCCATTGGTGCTGGAAGCAAAGGCCAGTTGCCAGTCAGGGTTGCGGATATCTGCCACTTTGCCTGTATAAGTCTTACCATTCAACTCTCTAAAATAGGAAACAAATGTGAAGATAATCACAAACCAAAATTAGGATCAGTTCAGGTTTATAAGAAAACAGGTTTACAAAATGTGATGGTCAATTGGTTGTTAATAATAAATGCCTAAGCATCTGACACCCAGTATCCTTCATCAGAAATGAAATTGTCAATGAATTATACTTTGAATCTAAAATGTTTATAATTGTTATTATTTACTTAAAGATTAAAAACATTTACAAAAAGCACCGCTCAAAGGTGTATACAACTTCAATGAAAAAATCTCTCTCAAATAATTGTACATACACAGAAAATCCTGAGATAAATGCTCCGGGGGGAATTTGAAGAGTAAATGGAATATCTTGTCGATCTTCTGCTTTGTTCATGACCTCACCATTCACTGATGTCCTAGCATATCGATCAGTAATTACTGACTCAATGTGGAGCTGTTGTAAATTTATCAACACCTGTTGAATAGCACAAGTAAAGTCCTGATTTATTTAACTCTTTGCTTGTTGTCTCTTTTTGTGTTTTGTTTGAGGGATTGAGAATGGTGGAGATATATAGGTTTTTATTTATAATGCTCAACATAATTAATTTCAAGAATAAAGAAACCTATCTTGGCTGCTTCAGAGCACTTGAACCAGGGATCCTTATGATTGATATATGCACTAACAACGAGACTTTTGCCAGGTTCAGATTACAGTGAATTGAAATAACAGGGAGCCAGGTAAAATCATGTCTTTTAAAATGTCTCAAAATTCTACCATGTAGAATTGTCACAATGCTTCCCCTCACTAATTTAAAATAAAATTGCACAAAAGGTATGGTTCAGGTTACAATCTTGTGTAAACTACCTAAAAAGAGTAATGCAATTAAAAATAAATGAAAGCTATTTATCCACTATTGTGTTCAACTAAAGTAGCAGGTTTTATGCCAATACAGAATAGATATGTACATACGTCATTGATGTCCTTGGCGTTGCGGTCAGTACAAACACTGCCACCAATTCCAAATGTGCTTTCACTCTGGCCACGTTGACCATACACAGACCCACTAATGCCCCATTGTAGTCCTGGTGGAATGGTGACTACACCCTGAGTGTCATCACCAGCTCCATCATTACTACCATCACCTAATGTCAGTGGTGAGTCAACAAATGTCATGGACATCAGAGGAGTGAGCAGATTGAATTTCTCTGACAACTCCAGAGATTTGTCTATGATCAGTTGCTGTTCTTTGGGGTCATTGGATACTGTGTACTGGTTGAAGAGCTGTGCCAAGCTAATAAATGCTGCTGTACGCTCAGCAAAGTCATCAGGAACATACTCGGAATTGGTCAGAATTGTTGGTTTGGTCTGTGAATATACAGAAATAAGGTGTTAATGTTATAATACTTGATGATTTACTTTTGCAAAAGCTTATTTCTAATTTTGTGCAACTACTCAAACAAATTTTACAGAAGCGTGCATTTCCCATGCGGTGCCCTTCAGACATAAATAAATTTACAGCAGTACTATAGCAGTGATGTTTTCCTGCAACCAAGCTTCAATAGTGCAGAAGTAGAAGCCCTTTGCTTGGCAAGACAAGCAATGGCCTTCTATTCATTTTACATTTGAGTCAGCAATTATCACTACAGAGCAACAAAAGCTGTTCAGTAAATAAAAGTACTACCACTGCAGTATCAATCTACATGATGATGAAGTGATCATACTGGCCGTCATTTAAAGACTAGATCAGAAGAATCCTTCGTGTAAGTGTTGATTCCTATTACTGATTCTGGATCAATGGAAGGGATTACTGTAGCACTGGATGTTCAGGATCAATTACATCGATTATGATCAATATTGTTCCAATAGTGATGGTTCATTCAAACTAATTACTGGTAACATAAGATCACTGACATTGATTACTGTATCATTAGATAATGCTATTGACTACTTTCATAATATTGGATATGGAGGACGAAAAGTGGCCATCTGCTATCTGCAATAATATAGGTTGGTGTTCGGTCTTATTTTACAATATAGTCACTTAGGTTCACGGTCTGCTGAAAGCAGAAAAGCAAATAAATGGCCACTTTTTGGCCGCCTGAGTAAAATCTGCTTTTCCGGTATCAAAAAGCAGAAAAGTAGAACGCACAGTTGTCAAAACGTTCAATCCATTTTTCTGCTTTTCTCTAAAGAGAAAATCAGTCGGCCAATTTTCGGGCACCAGAGTAAAAAATACTTTTCAGGTGGCAGAAAAGGGGAAAATGAAAAAGTCAAAATCTTTGAATCTACTTTTATTCTATTCTGATAGCACAAAGGCAGATGGCCACTTTTCGTCCGCCAGCATAAAGAGGAAAAGTAAAATCTGCTTTTCTAGTAGCAGAAAAGCAGAAAAATAGAAAATGCATTTTCACAAAACGTTCAATCTGGTTTTCAGGTAGCAGAAAAGTAAAAAAGTGGAAAAATTCATTTAAAAATAACGTTAAATCTGACTTTGAGCTATTCTGATAGCAGATAAGCAGATGGCCACTTTTTCGTCCTCCATAATTGGATCAATAATAACATATACATTTAATCAGTTAGATTGAATACTGCCTTTCCAATCTGGCATTTGATCTATAAAATTTATAAATGATCAGGATTATTGAAGGTGATTTAGTTGTCATGAATGAACTTGAAAACTGAATACCCTAGATCAATCATTCTGTGGCCATTAATTGATATAATGGGTTCTAACAATATATGATTACCAATTGCACTTGTCTAAATTGCTTGTGTTAAACTGTTCAGTACAGACAGGAACACTTGACTGATTGAAGGATAAAAAGTGATGATCTAAAAATGCAGCCTCAGAGAATATAACAAACTAATTTTTACTCATTTTGAAAATAACTTGCTTCATGGTGGACAGAAAGAAACTCTTTTCAAGCTGAAACATTAGCTTTTTGGGGGGGTAATGGCGAGTTATCAGTTATATAAAAATACAAGCAAGTTTTTTCGACACATAAATAAGAGATAAAGAATCCATAAAGCCTTCAGCATGAAAGCTTAATTGTAGAAATCATCCATTCAGTGACTGAGGAATACACAGTCTTGGTATACAGCATGATTAACTTACTTCTGCAATCGGCACAAACTCTTCTATGGTTATTTCTCCTGATGCACTGATAGCAGTAATCCTGATTGGTAGATTAGCCGCTAGAAGGTTAGCCAATCGGCCACTGATGGCAAACTCAGATCCTTCAAAGTAGTTTTGGAACACTGTCTTGGTCAGTGAGTCACCATCGACAACATTACCAAGATATTCAATGGCAACATTCACTAAAAGGGGAGTTGCAACCTCATCATACACACCTTGGAAAGGGATAGAATACTCCATTAATATGTGGTGTCAGTTACTACAAGCAGAGAGTAATAAGGACATGTTTTGAAACTAGCAATATGTTATACACTATCAGTTTAGAAAAGAAAACATGTCATGTTATACGTCAAACTACAGTGTGGCGAGTTGAATGTTGCTGTATAGTGGCTTGGCATGAGAGTTTAATTATAATCACTGTCAGGAGTTTAAACAGGGCACCATGTGCTACTTTTCCCTGCTGCTGATTGACTAAAACTCAAACTGTAACAAAAAACTAATACCTAGGCCTACTAATACTGAATAATTTATCAATTAAGCTCTCACCTATAAGCTGTGTCGAAGCTTCAGCATGCTCAAAGATCTTACGAGCAACTCCAGAGTTTGCGAGAGCTATGCGAGCAAGAAAGTTAAAATCTACATCAGCTCCAAAGCCCAAGGTCACCACAGAACACTTTCCCTGGTTACTGTCTTTGATGTTCTGTTCAATGGTACGGGGGTTTGTTACACCTTTAGATGGTACTCCGTCAGTCATGACAAAGAGAATACAGATTCCAGGGTTGTTAGCTGAGATTGGGTCCATGGCACCAGCTAAACGTAGCTGATCTAACCCTTCGATCATTGCATCGTTTAAGTTTGTACCTATACGTTCAATGGTTAGAAAAGTTTGTATTGGTTACAAGTGTTTGTTAACTTGGCTTAAAAACACATTTAATTTGTTTTTGAAAAAAGAGTATTCATTACAGAAACTATAACCACACAACCCCAGCTTTCCAGCATTCTCCTGAAGGCAAGCAGAGGACACTGTTCCAAGCGTTGAGACAAATTTCTCAATTCCTGTTCTTCTCAGAACCAACACTTTTCACAAGAGAGCTCAATTACATGGTTGGCAGCAACTGCAAGCTTATTGTTCTCAATTCATGTCACCATCTGTTCTCAGAAAAAGTGATGTTTTTTTGGAAGAGCTGTTTGCTTTCTAAACTCGGGCACATTTGCCATCAGAGTACTGCATGCATGTATATATTTTTAGACTAAAATGAAGAATGCGGAAGGAAGATTGTGGGTGCAATTTTCTGATTACTTTTTACTTAATTACTTCAATATTCATACATTTAAATAAATTATAAACTATGTTGAATTAGGCCATGTATAATAATTGATGTCTTACCAGCCTTTGATTCTAATTGGTTGATATAACCTTTAGCCTTGTTGATGTTTGGAGATGAAGCTTCAACCATTTCATCCTCTCTCCAGAAGTAAACCTGTAAAAATTAAAGATAAGCTTTATTAAAGGCAACACATCTTTGTGATGACCATCAATATTTCTCCAATATTATCGACTAAATTCTTCAAGTAAGTATTTAAATTTTCAACATTTACCATGGAATCAACTCATTCAATGTACAATCTATAAAAAGAAGAAGTTTTATTTGCATTAGTCACCAATTCAAGATAAAGCATATACAAACGAGTAATTGATACACAAATAGTAAAACATATTTCTCTTGCACAACATTCGCATCAAGTTTTAACTTTACCTCATCTGAGAATGGGATGATATTGAAGCGATCATTGGGTCTCATCTGGTCCATGATGGTAGCCAATGCTTCCTTGGTTTGTCTCAACTTTTGACCAAACATGGATCCACTGACATCAATAACAAAAGCCACAGTTTTACGAATTGGACTCAGACCACCAGGAGAAAAGTGATGAACAAAGATGTCTCCAAAAGTCTTTTAAATGAGAAGAGTGATAAAGAAAAAACAAAATGTTTCTAATATAAGATAGCTTCACGTCAAACCACTGTAATTATGCAAATATTTCAATATTTATTGAAAGTATAAGAAGTATCCTTGATGTTGTTCAATTTAATAGTCAAGTTTTTATATTTGAGTAAGAATAAACATTTGGTTTTACCCATACACTAGTGTGATAAGCACTGTATACATTTCAAGGGCAAATGTCTGAACTAACCACAAGAACATCAAGTGTGCCTAGTGATGAAAGACCAGTTAGACTCAGAAAGATCAGAAAGCAGCACTCAAAAGGCCCCGAGTATACAATGGTCATCACTCATCGGTTTGAGAATAAAACCAAAACATTTGTTTTAATCTCTGTTCTGATGCAGTTGTTACATCTGTTAACAAATAAACTTCTTTGGGTGGATTAAAACAAACTGACAGAACGGGATTTGAACCAGAGTCCTCCAGATTAAGTGCCGGCACTCTACCAACTAAAGTGAGCTACATGTATCTAGACCTATGTTGACGGTCTCCTTATTTTGTCAATATCTTTGTTTGGGGGTGCCATTCAGAAGCCATTGAACCTGTAACTGCCGTGTAGCCAGGGATCACACCCAAGTTAACAATACAACCTGGGAAGCAAGAGGAGAGGGAGCATCTTGGATAGTTGTGACTTTTTATTTCAAATATCAAGTAAAAAACCACAAGAGAAACTGACTGTATACATTTTGAATAATTTATGGTTGAAAAAGACAAAATTAATGAATGAGCGGAGTTTGAACCTGTGACCTCCGGATTAATGTGCCGGCATTCTACCAAGTGAGCTATCTTGCCCTTATGTTTGCAGTTTCCCTATTTTGTCAATATCTTTGTTTAGGGGTGCCAGTTAGAAGCCATTCTGCTGCAGCTTCCCAGGTTGTATCATATAACTTTGGGGTGTTCGGGTCCCCATGTCTATATGATTAATTCACACAAAAATACCTCAAACCGATAATGTACGATATACGATTTCCCATTTTCAATAATTTTAGGTCATTGGTCCCTTGATTGCAGGATCAACTTCTTCTTTTACCTGTACATCACCAACAGTTAGATCATGCTGTACATCATACTTCAATATGAAATCTCCATTAATCCCAGATGCTTGGCTTCCTATATTCTGTTGTTCCCTTTTACTTGGTGAGAATTCCATGGTAGCTCTTGAGTTACCAGTCTTACTGATGTAATCTTCCAAGGAGATATAGGAGCTTGTTATGCCATCAACCCCACTGCTGCCACTAAATGAACTTCCTCCAGATCCATCTCCAGTGATCTTTATTATCCCAGCTTCTACTTTGCTGATTCCTTGAGGCTCAGTTATGTATGCATTGATGGAAAACTCTCGCACAACCTTAACATGGGATGATTAAATTTATTCATGTTATCGTTATATCACATTGGACCTGATTGATAAAAAATGAAGCAAACAATAAATGCACGGTTAGGATTTGGTAGATTCTGTCACAGATTAAACAGAAGGGTTAACAGATTAAACGTTACTTACTTGTTGTGGATTGATGCTTATCTTCTGTGTGTACCATCCTTGACTTCTTTCCAGAAGCTCCTGGTAATTCACCACCACACCAACTCTATCATCAGGTGCTACATTTATAGACACCATAAATGTGTTCCTGGTTGGATCCCTGCAGAAAGAAAATGACATCAGTTAACTTTTACAATGCTGTAAATGAAATATTGGTTGAACTTATTCTGTAAAGATGGAGTCTGCAAAAAGAGAGAGATAAAAACCGACAAAACAAAGCAGTTACGAGTTGGGCTTGTTATATTCCTGAAAATGTTGTATTTAATCAAAACCATCAACTTCGTGGATTTTGAAGTAAATCGACTTACTAAAATTACAATACACAAAAAACAGTTAATAGATGGCCGACGTTTCGACCCTTGCAGAGGTTTTTCTCAAAGGCTAAATGGCAACACAACACAACACAAATATACATTGTATTAAAATTAAAATATTGTTGAGAAACAAATGGAATGACACTGATTCTTTGAGTTAAATGACGAAAGTAACTGGTCAAGATAAAATGACTTCAGTTCAGACACTAGATTGTAGGGAAAAAATGCCTTAGACACAAAATGAAAGTAAATTTTTATAAACAAAATATTCATGCGGTCCCTTCCCAACTTACTAAAGCTAAAACAAAGGGAAAAACTATATTCGCTTGATTATACTTTCGCAAAACAGTTTTGTGTTCACATTCTAAAATGTCTTAGCTATTGCATTAAACTAGCCTGTTCTAAATCGTCACATAATCTAAAGCTAGTTACTAAGCTGTTCTGATAAAATGTCCATACACATGGTAGGGTATGGTGGTCCAGAGGATAGTCGTGGTTGTGGATTGCTCTGTCAGAGTTGTGTGAAGGGCCGTTGGAGTTGTGAGTTGGTTTGGTCTGTCTCACAGCGGTCAACTCCGAAGGTCAACTCATAACTACGACGACATACCTCCCCGGCTTCACACAACCACGACGTAGGCTGTCCTCTACGGAACAACACCACAGAAGGGTCCAGTGTTTCGTCATAGATCATATATAGGGTCCATACTCCAACAACTTACATAAATTTGTCAACAATCGTTTTCATTTTAACCTGAAATGGGATCTTCGAGGGAACTGTTTTAAAAGTCAAATAATAATAAAAATTGTGTAAACCGTCACCACTCTTCGAAAGTTATTGACAAGGAAAGTAAATCTGAATGATTCGACATTTAAAGGGAGCCCGGCAATATACAATCCATAGATTGGCAGAAATTTGAACCATGTTAAAACAAATACCTTCTATTAAAATACTGTATTATTTATATGCACAACAGCAGTAAACTTCAGCAAAATAACGGACGATAACGATTAAAACGTTACTTCGACCAAATACATAAATAATGGTACAACAAATAAACACAAAGAACAGAGTCGGTCAACAATCAAAAACATACATTATTGTGCTGTGACTCTTCTCGAATTACAGGCTTGAAAGGTGACTGAGAAACACATACAGCCCAACCAGATGACCAACAGAATATAACATGGACAATGAGAACGTATACAAAAAAACATACGAAATGAAACATTTCTAATTACTGAAGACGGGAAACTATTCAATCCCGAAAGAACAAACAAACAACAAATGGGAAAAGCGGAAACACTCCCGCAATTAATGGTAATGAACAGATAAAGAACAACTAAATCCACATGAACAGGCAAGCTTATTAAAAACGCTCAGAAAAAGAAGCGCAAAGAAGATAAGAAAAGTCAAAGGAGAATGGGGAATATTGTGTTGGTTAAAAAAAAAAAAATCATAAACAGTAGACATGTTATGGCGTTGAGTTTCAGAAGTCCCGAACCAGAGTCTCCAGGAAATACACAAGAGGAAAGCTAGGACAACTATGCTCTGCATATCTGGTTAAAGGGACACAGTACGTTGCCTTGGATCGGGCGAGTTGGTCTAATAAAAAGCGTTTGTAACCGTTTGTTATGAAATGCATATGGTTAGAAAGATGTTTTAAAAGTAGAATACGTTGATCCACACAAATATGCCTCGAAATTGCGTGGTTTTCCTTTTACTTTGCCGCGAACTAACACGGTCGGCCATTTATGGAAGTCAAAAATGGCCGACCGTGTTAGTTCACGATGTAAAAGGAAAACCACGCAATTTCGAGGCATATTTGTGTGGATCATTGTATTCTACTTTTAAAACATCTTTCTAACCATCTCATAATAAACTGTTACAAATGCTTTTTATAGACCAACTCGTCCGATCCAAGGCAACGTTCCCTTTAATATTTCTGTCTTTTCCTCGTTGTTCAGATAAGGCTAAATACTGAAAACAATTTGTCGTAGAAAATGGCCATGTCCTACTCTGGAAGGCAATTCTAAGTCATAAGGTCAAAAGATATGTGCCTGAAACCTGCTTTAGGACCATTGAAGCAGAAGTAAATTCCTGAATTGACTAACACTTCCCATAATTACCTCGCATGAATATCAAAGTCAACAAATAATATTCTTTTAAAGGGCCGCATTCTTTTTTCGTTGCAGAGCATTCTTAAACAACAAGTTTGTCAAAGTTTCTACAAAGTTGATCGCAGTAATAAAAATTGAGAATACAATAAAACAGGTAAAAACAAAACTATTTTAAACTGTAGGCCCCCAATGTACAGACTATTATAGGCTATATAATTCATTCCCTCGACTTTCGCTACCCTTTGTTCCCCTGAAATGTTATTTGTTTACCTCGAAATCATTTCGTTTCCCTCGAAATCAATTTCGAGGGAACGAAATGATATTTGGAGAGAACGAATTCGAGGGTGATGACGAAGTGACATTCAATATTGTTCACTGTTTTTCTCAACCACGCCCCCTGAAGGGGCTCCGTACATTGTAGACTTGTGGACAAGTCGTTAAATGTCTGTCGCGGTGATAGCGGAACGGCTTTCTCGCAATATCCCGCGAGAGGGCTGCTCTGTGCGAGATTACTGCTCTCACGACTGGTTAATGACTAAGAGTTGGCAGCCAGCAACTTCGCGCGAGAGCAGTGATCTCGCGAGAGCATTCTTTTACGCGACAGCACCAGATGCGACTCGACTCACCGCGACCATCATTAACGACTTGTCCACAAGTCTACGTACATTGTGACGTTTTGCATTGTGAAAATAATGTGTTGCACATCGGGGGAATCCCGGTGCTTGTATTAGGGGCTTTCATTGGTTTGCTATAGATCATGTGACAGCTAGGTGTGCAAGCTGCATGAGAGAATGTCAATGGCGTAGGGAGGTACGGTGTTGCTTTTTGGGGTACCATTAAACCGAAAACAATAAAATTACAAGTACGAAGCGGACAGCACTTGAGACAACAGCTGCTATTCTTATGAAAACACAATGTACTCGGTAAGTTTTCTGGGCAATTAACATCTGAGGGTTTAATGCTCTGTATTTCCATGAAGGTTGAGAGGGGTATACTTAGCATAGCACCACCAAATGCCTGCGTGTTAACCGATTCAACTTCATAGGAAAAACGAAAACAACACTATAATCTAATCAAAAGTCAAACACTGGCATGTTTTACCATCATGTAAACAATATGCCATTGTAGAACATAGAGCAAGCAGCCCCTAATTAATCGTCATACTTTAGTCATGATAAAACATTAAGGACCTATTTTATTTCATTTGTCAAAGATGAATTATCAAACCATCACTGCCCATCCCAGGTAAAACTCAGGGTGAAGCACTCATCAGTATCATGGTGTTTTGTTGTTATGTTTGAAGTGCATTTATCATGTTATTTTTTTTTGTAAACTATGCACGTATTAAACATTGAATATAGTAATGGGATGAATGACCCAAATGAAAACCAGTTTGAACTGATTGAGCATACCATAAGTAAACAAATGCAATAAATAGAAATAAATAAATGGTATTGAAGTACAATATCTTGAAGGTAGGGTACACGTTTGGTAATTGTCAAAGAAAAGTATCCTCACTAGGTGTATCCCAACATATGCATAAAATAACAAGTCTGTGAAAATTTAGGCTCAATTGATCATTGAAGTTGCAAGAAAATTATGAAAGAAAAAACACCCTTGTTGCATAGAATTGTGTGCTTTCAGTTGCCTGAGAAAGTAATTACCAAAAGTATACCCTGCCTTTAAACACACATTTTAAAGGCACCTGGCAGTGGTATTTTTTTTAAAATAAAGCTTTTGTCATTAATATATACATTTTTATGAGTGGAATATGTGAATAAACAATTTACTAAGGTTAAAAAATTGTATTTTTCTTTTAATTACAAATAAAAAAATAGGCCCCCCCTTTACATGGCGCTGTTCGTGACGTCAATCGAGGCAGGAGAAAATGTGTAGTCTGGCCCCGTACATTACGTCTGGGTACCTGATCAGTATGATGCGTTTTCGTATTCGGACGTCACCACCCAATGCAATCCTAGGACAGTGTACAGTCGACTAATACGAGACGGCAGTTTATACAAGGTTTTTCACCGGTCCCGAACTGTCCCATGCGCGTTTCTATGTCTTAAAAACGGAAGATACGAGCATGGTCATAACGAGAACACGGATAATACTAGGTATTGTTTTTCCACCAGAAACATTTCGCTGGTAATAACCTAAGCTTCACTGCAACTTCCCTTGCACACTACTACCAACGAAAAAATCCCCGGGCTATCCAAGTGTTCGCTGCATAGCGCTGAAAACGACGTCGGACCGGACCACTTTGCCCTCGTTAGCCTAACTTTCGATGCCTGTAACTGCCTATATTTGGGATCTGCAGGAAAAAAATGCTGGCTGACCCCATCTTTAGTCGTTTTGCTGCATCCAGCAGCAATTTTCGCTGGAAAAATGCAAGAAAAAACCCCCTTTTGGATAACCAAACAAAACGTACAATCTCACTACTTGCACGTACGTGTATATACAACGTAAATGCAGGCAAGTTCGAGTGGGGTCGATGTTCAATCGAGGCGAAGTCTTCCTCGATTGACGTCACAAAAAGGGATGGGCGGAGTCGCCCCCAAACAACTTTATCTATTTTTTTAACATATAAATACTGACAAACAATTACTCAAAAATTTGTTTTATTGTTAATATACATACTCTTATATTTAAAAAAAATAAATAAATTCTATTTCCAGGTGACTTTAAATTTGATAGTTTGTGAGGTACTTTCTTGTCCCTTATCCTCAATCGTGTCAATAGAACCAAACAAAGAAAATATTTTGGGGAACAATATTTTTCCCAGCATGTTACATATACTCCACAATAATGGCATAGCCTAGAAAGGTTCAACACTACTGCAAGGATAAGCAATACTTTATGCTAAAAGTTATAGTATCATGTTGTTTTCCTCTCTAATTATAGATAAGGCCTCTGCAAACCCTGGCTGACTTCCAGGAAGCAAAGAGTGCAGCACACATAAACTACAATCATTCACTGGCAAAGATGGTCCCTAGCAAGAAGGCCATCAGAAAGTCCACAAAAATAGCCATTACTAGAAAATCAAAACAGGTCACCAAGAAGCAAACATCAGCAAGTACATGTAGAACCAAGTCCAAAGGAACTGTGGATGAAGAGCGGTAAGGTCTCTTTATTTGTTAACTGTTTACCACCTGACTGCCCAAGTACTACGGGCCTACATGTGATTTAGCTCATGTGTTTATTTATTTTACAGCTTAATATTCTTTTATACAGTCGGGTAATAAATCCTGAAAGTTACTTTTCAAAGTCACATGAGTTCTAATGATTGTGATTTCTTACAATACTACAGAAAGATCCCAGATCAGGTGATTCAGCTATTTATCCGTAATCCAATGAGAGAAACGCTATGTCTGCAACTGCATCCATCAACCTGTATCTCTGATATCAAAGCTTCTGACTGGCACCCCCCGAACAAAGATATTGACAAAATAGGGAGACCGCCAACATTGGGCTAGATAGCTCAGTTGGTAGAGCGCCGGCACGTTAAACCGGAGGTCGTTGGTTCAAATCCCGCTCTAGTCAATTTTTCTTTGTTCAACCCAAAAATCATTTAAAAATGTACCCAGTCAGTTTCCCTTGTGGTTTATTATTTGATATCTGATATAAAAAGTCGCATCCCCTTAAGGTGATCCCCAGGCTGCCGCTTCCCAGGTTGTATCGTATACTTGGGTGTGATCCCTGGCTACACGGCAGTTTGCAGTTGAATGGCTTCTGACTGGCACCCCCGAACAAAGATATTGACAAAATAGGGAGACCGCCAACATAGGGCTAGATAGCTCAGTTGGTAGAGCGCCGGCACGTTAAACCGGAGGTCGTTGGTTCAAATCCCGCTCTAGTCAATTTTTCTTTGTTCAACCCAAAAATCATTTAAAAATGTACCCAGTCAGTTTCCCTTGTGGTTTATTATTTGATTAAAAAAAAGACCATACCAAATCAATTAACCCGATTCTGCTTGTGTTCTTGATTGTATGCAAGGAGATGGTTTTGAACTGACTTCTGCTTGGCCTAATATTAATGATTCTGCTTGGCCAAGGTTCTGCTTGGCCTTATAAATGGTTCTGCTTGGCCAAGGTTCTGCTTGTCCTTATAAATGGTTCTGCTTGGCCAAGGTTCTGCTTGGCCTTATAAATGGTTCTGCTTGGACTTATTAATGGTTCTGCTTGGCCTTATTAATGGTTCTGCTTGGCCTTATTAATGGTTCTGCTTGGCCTTTTAAATGGTTCTGCTTGGCCTTTTAAATGGTTCTGCTTGGCCTTATTAATGGTTCTACTTGGCACCTTTTGTATTGGTTCTTCTTGACGCTATTAATGGTTCTGCTTGGTCCTAGTATTTTGGTTCTGCTTGATGCTATTAATTGTTCTACTTGGCACCTTTTGTATTGGTTCTTCTTGACACTATTAATGGTTCTGCTTGGCCCTAGTATTTTGGTTCTGCTTGGTCCTAGTATTTTGGTTCTGCTTGACGCTATTAATGGTTCTGCTTGGCCCTAGTATTTTGGTTCTGCTTGACGCTATTAATGGTTTTGCTTGGCCCTAGTATTTTGGTTTTGCTTGGCCCTAGTATTTTGGTTTTGCTTGACGCTATTAATGGTTCTGCTTGGCCCTAGTATTTTGGTTCTGCTTGACGCTATTAATGGTTTTGCTTGGCCCTAGTATTTTGGTTTTGCTTGGCCCTAGTATTTTGGTTTTGCTTGACGCTATTAATGGTTCTGCTTGGCCCTAGTATTTTGGTTCTGCTTGACGCTATTAATGGTTCTGCTTGGCCCTAGTATTTTGGTTTTGCTTGACGCTATTAATGGTTCTGCTTGGTCCTAGTATTTTGGTTCTGCTTAACGCTATGTATGGTTCTGCTTGGCCCTAGTATTTTGGTTCTGCTTGACGCTATGAATGGTTCTGCTTGGCCTCCGTTCTGCTTGCCTTTCTTCATTTCATTTTCATATCAAAATGGTTCCATTAAAACAACCATAATTGTCCTCTGATCGCATATCATTGTGAACCCCAAACAGAGTGTGTTATGAGTGAGCTAGGTGACTCCGTGCAACATCTAAGCCTTTCCTCTCCCCTGGAGAAAACCAATAAGAAACGAAGGAAAAGAAAGCCACGTAAAAAGACTAAACAAAAAGAACGGACAGAACAGAAAGTTTGTGATGATGAGGAACAAGATGCTCATCTATCCAAAGATGCTTCCTCTGCTGCTGGGTGCATGTCTGAAGGGCATTTACAAGAAGCTGATAGCACAAGATATAGTAAGACTCCATTACAAGATGAACCCAGAATAGGGAGTGCTTGTGCTGATATAAACATTGAACCTGGGCATTTGCCCAACTACGCAACAGGAACAATCCTTAAGAAAAGAAGTTGTAGAAAAAAACATACTAAAGGTATGGATCAGGTACCACAGAATGATGGAGTTCAATGTCCTGGAACTTCTGCTGCAGGGAAAAGCCACGAGAAACAAAATGAATCAAAGACAATGATTACAAGTGAGCTTCCATCTCATGAAGAACTTTCTACAGCCCATTCTACAGGGAGCGAAGTGGATTTGATTAAATCGCAAAGGGATTTATCATCAATTACGACAATACAAGGTTCAGTAATATAGTTATTATTTATTTGAAACCCAGAATAAACATAAATAATTGTGTTGATTGTTTTTAAAAACAATCTATTTAATTCAACGATAATATTATCACTGATAGTTCGATTTTTTTTTTTTTTTTTTTTGGGTAAAATATGTTTTAACTGAAATTACTACAAACTATAATATTTCAATGTATGATTCTCACGAGTTAAGAAGTAAAATCAGTGACAGTCTTAAGGATGAAAACAAATGCGTTCTTTTAAAAAGATCATCATGTATTCTATCATGGATACTTTGTTCAACATCAGCTTATGTTATTTGTGTTCTCTATAGATGGTCGACAGAAGTCAGAAGTGATTGTGACAGGCAGCAATAATCATGTTACTAATATTATAGACAATACACGTGTAACTACAATACATTTCATCGGACAAACAGGTAATTCCTTAAAGTTTTAAAGGGTCAACTTTTGGTAATGCCTCGGAAACAAAATTATGTATTTTCTTTCCAAAAGCTTACTTGTTGAAAGATAGTAATGGTAGCAATCATCCTGCGAAATAATTTCGTTTCAAATATCCCGTTTGTAAATCAATAACAACATTTGAATCTGAGAAAAGAATTTACGCATGAATCATTTCTCAGATTTCTGTTCGTTCGCTAATGCTGCGGCAGAGGTCTACTCGGGGACAAAAAGTGAAACATTATGATAATTCTTATTGTTAAAAAGAAATAATTACCATTGAAAACAATGAACGTTCAGACAAGACATTTTCTGTTTCATTTATCAAAGCAATTGTTTTTTTCTTCTAAAGTTTAGATGTTTGCTCAATCAAAAGTATAGTTTTATTACTTATTATTTCAATGTGTCTACAATGTTTGATTCCTTTTTAAAACTGAATCAGAAGAGTGGAATATGAATGAGACAACTGCACTCGACATAAGGCCCAACGATGAAGCTACCAAGGCTGCTGATATGTGTGAAGCTGAACTAAAAAGGAAGTACATGACCACAGGTAGATATGTCCAGACGTTGCCCGGGGTTGAAGATGAAAAGAGAGATATTAAGGAAATTTATACAACTCTCCAATGGACACATGGCAAAACGCAGTCGTGCGGATACACTTTTCTCACAACGTGGGAGCTTGGTCCTACTCCTAAACGGATTGTTATAGCTGGAACAGCTGGATTAGGAAAGTCTACTCTTTTATGCAAAATAGCTTATGATTGGGCAACAGGAGTAGAAACACTTAAAAAATATAAACTTGTTTTTCTTCTCAAAATGCATTCACTAGACGAAACATCGCAGCTTATTGATGCAATTGTTGTTCAGCTCTTGGATCATGACACGCATATAAATCCATCTGATCTAAATGCATTCATTAGCGACAGACCTCATAAGGTGTTAATTCTTCTGGATGGCTTTAATGAACTCATAACCTCTAACCTCTATGACGATAACTCTGGTTCTATCCTCCAACTACTGAATCGAAAGATAGGTAGAGAATGTTATGTTATCACAACAACCCGTCCCTCTCACATGAAGGAATTGGTACATGAATCTCTAATTCAAAAGCCATATACTCGCATTGATGTTTTAGGGTTTGCCGCCAAGGATATTGAAAACTACATAATGGGATTTTTCCGTGAGCAACATGATAAAGCTCAGGAGTTGTTGTTGAGGATTAAATCCCAAGATGTCCTTTATGATATGGCAAAGCGTCCAATGTTTCTGCTTTTAATGTGTTTGTTGTGGGGAGAAAATAATGAACTTCCTGATACAATGGCAAGTTTATACAAAACAGCAATGCATAATTTGTTTCAAAGAAAGTCAAAAAAGGTGGCGTCAGAAAATATTTCTGACGTTTTGACTAAAATTGGAGAAATTTCTCTACGTGGTCTTCTTGATCCAAAGTTAATGTCTTCATTTAAAGAAGCCGATTTTGAAAGCAATGTACTTGAAGCAGCCATAAAGGCAGGTGTCTTTACGAGTAAAGAGGTCATTACGGATGCACAGGCTCATACTAGGATAGAATTCGTACATGTAACGATACATGAGTACTGTGCTGCTTTGTACATCCAGAGCTTAACATCTAATCCTGGCAAATTCAAACAAACTATACAGCAGATCAAATCTCTAACAAAAGACAATCCCATCAGTTTTGAGTATCTGTTTCGATTTTGTTGTGTCAATGCTGAATGTATGAAAGCAGTTTTCCAGATTTTGCAAGATTATCAAGATCACAAGTTGGCACTTCAATGTTATTTTGAAAGTCAATCAGATGAACTGCCACCAGCTGATTTCATCAATTCCGTTATTACTGAAAACATAACCATTAGCTGCTGGAACAGCGATTGCATCAAATCATTCGTGTACTTTCTGAAACAAGTTGCTGACCAGAAAAAAGTCAAGGATAATATTTACCTCCAAAAAGTGCAAACATTTGAGATGATTGCATGTAACCTGTTCAATTTCAGTCATAGTCTTGGGTCTTGTATCGACAAAATGACTAGTATTACGGTTTTACATTTAACTGGATGTTCATTAACTTCAAGCACTATGAAGCCTATTGCAGAGTCACTTGGCAAGTCACACTTGGTTGAACTGGACTTGTCATGGAACGATGGTTTAAGGGATTCCATAAAACTGTGGTTTTCTAGTTTTCAAGGTGTCAAGAAACTGGTCTTGAGATCATGTGCTTTGACCGGTAATGATATAAAGCACATTGCTGTTTCTCAGAGGAAAATGCCTACCATAGTTGAACTAGTTTTGACAGAAAATAAAAATGCGTTTGCCTCTGTAGAGTCTGTATTGCTATTCTGTAAAGATTTGGTGAACCTGTCTTGTCTTAAAAGCTTGTCATTAGAATGCTGCTCATTAACAGGTGAAAGTTTTAAATGTCTTGCTACCGCACTGGGTAAAATACCCGTACTTACTGAGCTGTATTTGATTCACAATGCCGAGTTGGGTGGATCTGCAGAGATATGGTCTCTTTGTTTGAAGGAAATGGAACACGTGGAAAAATTGGATTTCCGTCACTGCTCACTGAAAGCTGACGATATCAGTCGTATTTTATCAAGTGGTATGCTTTCTCTGTTGTGTCTGAAATTGTCAGGTAACCGGTCATTGGGTGGAAACACAAATAGTTGGTGTTTGCGTTCATTGACACCTATCGAGGAATTAGAGCTGAAAGAGTGTAATATGGACCGAAATGATTTCACACGTCTCGTTTCGCAGATTGGTTCTTTGCGGAGACATATTAAATGCTTCTTTGAGTTTCAAGATGTTCAACATTTTCTTGTCATTACGGGGTTAAGTTCTGGTGTGCGGCTGGACTTTAGTAAGTGCTGCCTATCTGCAAAGATGCTGATTGATGTTTTAGAAGCAGTAAGTAACAAACATGATATTGTTGAATTGGTACTTGGTGAGAATGAAGAACTCGGTGGTAATGCAATAGTGTGGTCAAGATACATAACAGATCTGATGAAACTTCAGCATTTAGACTTACGCCATTGTAAAGTTTCGAGTGGAGACATTGAAGCGCTCGCTACATCGCTGAGTGTAATTTCCACCTTGGTTGAACTGAATCTATCAGAGAATGATGAGTTGGGTGGCTGTGCAGCTGAGTGGGCTAGTCATTTAGCGCAATTGCAGCACATGAAGAAGCTTCACTTGAGCAAGTGCTCATTGAGGAGCCGAGATATAAAGGATATGGCCATGTCATTTCGTGATGTACACTCGCTTGTTGAATTGGACCTTTCTATCAATGGTGTTCTTTATGATACAGGGGAACTTTGGGATTATTTGAAATACATGAAACAACTTCAGAATCTTGACTTAAGTTTGTGCTCATTGATAATTAAAGACGCAAAGTACATTGCAGAGACACTTAGTTGTATGCCGGCTTTGATAAGGTTGAACCTCTCTGACAACAGCATACCTACACCATTGGCTTCTTTGTTCACAAAATTTCATTCAGATTCGGACAATGTGTTTGTAAGGAAATTCATTGACGAGTGAAAGCATAAACTTTATCAATGCGTTTCTGAACAAAAGTGATGTTTGCAAGTTTGAGTATCTTGATAGTGCAATAAGTAAATATCCAAGTTCAACACACGTGACACATACCACTATAGGGGATTTTTTTTTTCATGGAAAAGTTGTTGAAAAAGACTGAAAAACTGTGAAAAACATGTGATTCAAGGTCAAACAAACTGTTGCCGTGGTAACAGCTGACCCCCTTTTACATTTATATTTATATAATTTATGACCCTAGATACAATTTGGGTAAAGTCAGAAAATTGTGTGGATCCGACACGACTCCGGAAAACAACCAATAGCATTCCAGCTTTTTTTAAGACATAACAAAACAAATCTGAGGTTAGATGTATAGTTAATAAGGCCTATCAGCACTTTCGGTCGCTGTTCCTCCCTTGCAGCACGGTTTCTCACCACGCTAATGTCAGATTCTTGACCCACTACCTGGTGAAATCTTTGAGGACTTTCATTTTGAGGCAAAGTAGCTGGGACATTTTGTCCCTCCCTACTTGTGTTCTCCTCTTTTGGTAGAAAACAAAAGTCAGTCGTCGAAATTACCGCGGCGCTTCTTATTAGTCCGCCCAGATTGTGTGCATCCAAACGCTTTTTACAGTGCCTATCATTTTATCAATACTAGAGAAATGAAATATGCACAATGCATGTTTTTGCACACAAGTCTCTTCCATACCAGTTTATATTTGATTGTTTGTTTATTTTTCTGTTTTACTCCTATTCTTTTTACCTGTTTTAATCCAGAAAAGTGGGGGGATCTCTCCCCTTCCACAGGTTTAATGCCCGTGTTTATGTTAAGAATTAACAAGTTTGACTAACCTTCATCACTTATAAAGGACTCAAACAAATGTATGCAGAATTGTTGAGCAACATGAAAAAGCCATCAATAGTTAGCAATTAATTTTGTACGCTTAATATGAATCACATTGCATTTAGGCCTAAAGATAAGTTGTTGATTGGGCAACGTCAGCAAGCAATACTAGTGACCGGTGTTGTTTTGAATTGTATTGAAAGACTATAAAGACAGAACAAAATTTGTTGCGTGAAACTTACGATGAACAACAGTGGCGATTATTCTTCTCACAACACACTTAAGTGCCATCGTCTACAACAAAAGTTGTCCCATTGCAGTTACTTTGTTGTAAAAAAAGAAATATTTTGTTACATGTAAAAAGTAAATAACAAATGTAGTCCGGTCATGTGAAAAATGTAATTTTTGATGTCCAGCTTAAAAGTGTCATCGTCTATATAGTATAAAGGTTGTTCCATTAACCTTACTTTCAATTCATACAGTTTTTAATGTAATTTTAATATATTCTAAACATATATATGTTCAATTTGCATCAGGGATAAAGAATAAAATTTTAAGTATATTTTGTAATATAATGTGTATTTATTGAAGAAAACAATGTATTCCGGTCATGTGAAGAAAAAGAAGATTTGTGTGTATAGCCAGCATGACCCATTCAACCTATTCGCTAAATACAAAAGAAGAATATTTCAACGCCTATATAGAACTATTGCAAACTCACCGTTAACAAATCATGGTGGTAATATTTTGAGAGAAGCTATGGTAAGGGTAACAGTCACATAAATAATTTTTTTAAAGTAATAATATTTATATTATTTTATTTGCACATTCGCTTCGACTAAGACATTTGCGCTATGATTAAAGTCCTTAAACGTAAAATCATTTGTGAAATTGTTTGTGATTTTATATTTATTTATTGGGCCAAGGAATGACAATTAAGTGCGGCTCCTATTGATTTAATGTTTGATTATACCGAATCAAATGCTATTGTAAAAAATAGCACAATTCGAACACAACCATGGGACTGAGTGGCTTTGTATTTTCAGTGTATAAATAGGAAGCAGCTAGCATGTGTCTCAATACGAGAATAAAAGTGTATATACGTAAATTTATCTTGGCTCCTTTTAGCAAATCAAAAGCAGCCCATACAAAATAAAGAACACCAACAAGAAATCAAACTGTTTTCTCACCACATCTTGATTGAAAGATGTGTCTGTATACCTTTAATTTAGTTGGAATATTCGTACACAAGGTGAACAAAGATAATGTAATACTTACAGGGCAGTAATTCGTCCACTTGATAACCCACCAGAAGCATCAAACGTATTCTCATCTTCTCCTTCGCATTTATCTCGCACTTTACCATAGTAGGTTATACCATCTACCTCACTGTCAAATAGTTCAAATGGTACGGAATATTAGTATTATGATTATACGACAATTGGCGTGGTCATACCAATAATTCAATATAGAATTAAGAAAAGATATTCTGGAAAGGAAATGTTGCCATTGTATTTGATTTCGGGGTCTTTGCACAAGGACATGGGTTTAAAAAGTTTTTTGCAGCGGTGAGCAATAACCATATGCCCCATTGTCAAGTTTTCTTTTCATGTTTTTAATTTTTTTTCTCATAATAAGTCAACTCTGAACATGTATCCAAAGCCCTATTTTGCTATGTGGAAAGACCTGGGCTATTTCATGCATCGGGCGAGCTTTTAAACTACATCGTCCAATTGTTCATCAAAAGTTCAAATCAAAACGAAAAATATGCGCGAAATGCACACACAATACACAAAATACTTGTTGACACGCAACACCTTGATGCATGCTAGTAACCATGAGGTACAACATGTAATGTCAACACATTATCTGTCAACTATACTTCTAGACCCTCGTTGACGGCTTTTCCTTTTCATTGTCTCAAATGACGTCCTCGACTACAGAAAAATATAAACCTGAATCCAGTTTTAATATCAATTTGCTAAAGATCGGGAGATGCATCTTAACTAATGTTGGTTTTTATTCAATGTTATACAAAAAAGCTTACAGAGAGAAGCTTGCGATGTAAGCACTCAGTGGTAACTGCATAATGAAATCCAATGGTTGAGGCGATGACCCTTTGTTGTTGATACGGCTGATTATTGTTGTACTTGCAAACCGCACAGCAATCTTTGTCTCAACTTGGAACAGTTGCACATCGTTCTTGTTTTTAGTCTGTAAAATAAAAGTACCGTGCGGTTATACAATACATTTACACCTTTCTTAAGGGTAACTTAACAGAAAGTGAGAATGTGTTCAATGGTTTTTGTAAATTGTCACTATTGTCAACGGTATCATCTGCAATCGTTTAACATTTCAATCATTGTACAATTTAGTTCAAATGAATTGTGCTATCCAAAGATTACATAATGACTTTAAACTATAGTAAAATTATGTCGGGGTTTGGGAGCGCCAGAACCAAGAAAGTTCAACTGAAGCCCCTGTATAAAGGGTGAAATACTTTCAATTGAGAATATTCATAACGTTGTTCGTTTATAACTGTTGATACAAACCATAGGGCAAATACTCACACTGGTGGCTTGTCTTCTTTCTCGTATAGACCGCAGCATCTGAATTATAAAAACATTGGACAAAGTTATAATAGTACTAAATGCGTGTGATAAGTTGTCATGCGTCGTAAAAAAAGTTCACGTAATTCAATGCAACAGCCATTGAAAATGGCAGACACTTTCTTTCAAGGTGTTCTGTTATGATTGCTTCGTCTCATAAAAACAGACAATGTTGAATATTAGTGATAGTAGAAGTAGAAGTGTTGATATCATTATTATTATGGTTTGATTATTATAGGCCTACGGTTTTACCGGCCAGTGTCAGCAAAAAATAAGTTCAGTTTTATTAACACGCAATGAAATTCAAGCGTGTTCCCCTAATTCAGCCAGACTAAGGTTTCCTTTTATAGCTATACAGCATTCAATTTCGTTTTCGCGCATACATGATTTCGTTCTTCTAATTCAGATTCGTTTCTGCCATTCCATTTCATTTAGCGGTCAAGACGAAATTGTCACTATTCTGCAGTTGAATTTCTATACTACCTATTTACAACACTGATGAAATTGAATGGTTGAACAGGCTCTTGCTGTTGGCTATCGCAAAATCGAATGATGTTGGCAACTTAATTATTTAGAATGATCTTATTTGACCAGTGCATGCTAAACTGTTGAAATTGAATTACTCCTCTTGACTGTTTAATGCTGAATTAATGAGCCGGATGTTAAATTGAATGGTTTTTTGCTGACTGGCCGAGAAAGCCTAAATTGTTCGTCTTATTATTGAACAGTTTTGGTAATAAAACCAAGGATGCCTCATAAGTGAACTTAATCACTGTAGCTCACAAGCCTGGGGAAACCTGTGCACAAGGGTGTTTGTTATGTGAACCAAAACCATCTGGTTTAAAGAAGCGCGTTGTGTTTTTTTTTTATGAAATGAATATGGTTCGGAAGGATGTTTTAAAATGAAGTTAGATAATGATTCACACATATATCCCTCGAAAGTGTGTGATTTTCTTTTTACTTCATGAACTAACACGGTCCGCCATTTTGTAGAATCAAGTTATTGACTGAACAAAAAGGTCCACTCATTCATTTTGATGGTTTAACATTCATTCTTTAATTAATATTCATTTTTAAGAAATATCAATAATGGTTTTCGATTTATCTACTCACTAAAGCCCTTTCTGAATGTAGAAATAAAACCGCACCATTCATATCTCTTGAGTTCTTGAAAATGGATACGAAGTTTAACAAAGTATTAGGAATTCTCAGAACGTTTTAACCTTGTTTTTTATACAAGAGTGTAAAGAATATTTTTATATGAGTAGGTATAAACGTTTTGTAATATTTGATGTTTTATTGTTTCTTCCAATGTTTTCCTGTTTACAGTGATTGCTAGATACAGATAGTGATTTAGTTCGCTTTGGGGGCAATCCGTAGGCTGCTGTTTGTTTTATGTATTTTAAATAGTATTCTTTTTTGTAATGATCTTGGTCTGATCGTTCTTTTAAGCCGTCTGTATGTATGTTTTGTAATGTTTTAAAAGCTTTTAAAATGGGTAAATAAATAAATAAACAAATCAATAAAAAAGGAGTTTAACTCATACATGGTCTCTCTGAACAATTTCTAAATACAGAGGTTTGTGTATACGGTTTCAATATTCTTTTTGATAGCGAGAAGCATTGGAAAGTTAAATTTATAATAAAATTAGAATAATATGTTATTGTAATATTGTTTTGTGTCCAGATTTACAATTTTGACAACAAATGGAAAGCTATAGTATATTGTTCACTGTTTGTCCAATCCTAAGACCTTGGCTGTAATATTTAGAGAAAACAATTCTGAAATCAAATGGCAGTATTTTGTTTTCTGCATTTGTTAAAACGAACATTATTGAGGTTTAAGTTCAAGAACAGTTAAACCAACAAGTACCAACCTAACCGAACTTGTTCAAATCCCACCCGCAGTGGCAGACAATGAACCTTGACTATATTGTTTGCTTGAGGATCACAAAGGTCTGTAGCTAGCTGTGGTTTGGTTTGATCATTCATGTCCCAATGGTGGTACATGTGCTTCTCTGGGTTGATTCAATGGAACACACAATGAATCATCATTGCTGGGAAAACACTCACCCAAAAGTGTGGGTTCTCGCCTTCAGTGCATTATCTGTCATATAACGTCGATATATACAATATACATCCAAGAACAGTTTCACCGAACTCTTCTGTTTATATTAGGAAGCACGATTTTACGCCAATGTACAGTGAACATCCCGATCATTCTACTGTCAGTAAAAACATGTTGAAATGTAAACATAATTTACATACTCAATTGTTTGTGAAGTAGGCACTCAAACACTATAAGAAAATTTAAGTTTTTCAAAAGATATCAAATTGCCAAAACATCTGTCTAAAATGTTTGAGTCGCTTTGATACAAAGCTAGATTCCATATTACAATTTAAAGACAAAATACAGGATTAGCCTAGTATCGCAGAAGGTATCATTATAGTTTTAATCTGAAAGCTCACTGTAGGCCTACTCCCCAAAAATATCCAGTCTGAAATGCAGCGGTGTATTCTATGGAATGGTTGCCGTAGAATCTACACATCCCCACTGCTCATTTTCATGACAACACAAACCATTCCTCTTTTTGTTTACTGGACGAACGTGACGACTGAAGTTTGACGAAATAGTAGGCTGATTGGGGCTGTTGCTGTAATAACGATGTGTTGTGTATTTAACAATATTGAGAGTGGGAATGATCGAATTCTTTAAAACAAAATGATGTACGTATGTAATGTACGTTGGTTTAATTATAATGATCGTCAAACAATAAGTTTGATCTGGTTATACTGCTATAATATCAATATTGATCCCTATAGTATAAGTTGGCTTTTTTTTCTTTATGTGGGTCCAATGACGAGTAAATGGTATCGAACGAAGATTGGATGTGGAAGAGTTCCAGTCATAAAGATTTCAAAATACATTTTTCGCTTCAGTTTTCGTTAACTGGTTTGTTTTGATTTCCATAATCGACACAATATTCTTTTGATTTTGGGTTGAACAAGGAAAAATTGACTAGAGCGGGATTTGAACCAACGACCTCCGGATTGACGTGCCGGCGCTCTACCAACTGAGCTATCTAGCCCTATGATGGCGGTCTCCCTATTTTGTCAATATCCTTGTTCTGTGGGTGCCAGTCATATGGCTAGATAGCTCAGTTGGTAGAGCGCCGGCACGTCAATCCGGAGGTCGTTGGTTCAAATCCCGCTCTAGTCAATTTTTCCTTGTTCAACCCAAAATCATTTAAAATTTACCCAGTCAGTTTCCCTTGTGGTTTATTATTTGATATCTGATATAAAAAGTCGCATCCCCTTATGGTGATCCCCTGGCTGCCGCTTCCCAGGTTGTATCGTATACTTGGGTGTGATCCTTGGCTACACGGCAGTTTACGGTTGAATGGCTTCTGACTGGCACCCACCGAACAAGGATATTGACAAAATAGGGAGACCGCCATCATAGGGCTAGATAGCTCAGTTGGTAGAGCGCCGGCACGTCAATCCGGAGGTCGTTGGTTCAAATCCCGCTCTAGTCAATTTTTCCTTGTTCAACCCAAAATCATTTAAAATTTACCCAGTCAGTTTCCCTTGTGGTTTATTATTTAATATTCTTTTGAAAGACACTTTTCTCGTAATTGGCAACATTTCAAAATAACATTTCTTGGGATTGTAATTATTTTCCGAATATGTAATCATAGTCAATATAATTAAAAGGTTTAGTTCTTGACTCTGAATAGGTCGTTTCCGTCATGAGGCCTACATAGCAATGTATGCAAACAATAGGGTCCGTGCAAATCTGTATGGGACAACATGTTCTACCATTTTGTTTAATACTCGATGTCGGTAGTTTGAGAGATGTCTGTATCGAGAATACACTTGACTATGTGCAAATTTATTTATTTTATTCATTCCGTCTTGTTTAACCACAAAAGGACCTAGCCAACAGCACTCTCCATCAGCTTCATGTACACGGAGACACTGTCAGTGTTATTCCATAGAGCAAGGGTCCTTGCTCTATGGTTATTCCAACCTTGGTAAACTAACTCCTGTCGTTTAACCTTGCCGACTTCTCAAATGTTTGGTTAAGTATTTGCAATTGATACTTGATCCTCGGGAACTTGTAAATAAATACCATGATAACTAAGTATACCACTATCCTAGTTCCAAATTAACAGTGATGAGCCATGCATTTAGTGTTGGGTTTACTGTAATACTTCTCATTGTTTTACAGTTTGCAAAGAGTCTAAGATTCTGATTCACATCATTGTAGGCCCTATACTGTCAATTGCCATCGATGGAAGGTGGGAACAAATTTGGTGTAACACAAATTTAACAACAATTAACACTTAAAAGGTTAATTTTTAGAACGATTGGAACAATTCTGTCAATCCACCAATCATTGCTCTATGATTGAATAAACAATCAACGAGGGTGCTACTTGTGGGGAATAGTGTTCCAGTTTTTTAATATAATCGGCATAATCACCTCTGGTGAAGAACAACAGTAACCAAAACCTGTACGCTAGATACTAACTTGTGCAGCAGTTTATACACATTTTATAGTTTTACAAGTAAACGAGTAAATACTGTTAACTATAGACCACTAGGCACTAGACTAGGGACTACCTACCTCATACTGCCTGGAGTGCTTCAGAGCTGTAACAGTCCATTCCTTGGCTCCTGACGGTGCCGATATGACCATACTGAACAGGTACAGTAACATCACAACGCCCACCATTGATCTTCCATCAAGAAACCCCATCTTGACAATTATTGTTCAAGGTACCTTCAGGCCACTTCAAGACACCTATCCCAAATCAATATTTATTTGCTGACCAAAACAATGTTGTGTCAGTCACGACTTTTGTGGAATAGTGATGAGTTCAGTGGTCTAGTATTATGGTCTGTCCGTTGGTTTTGGGCTCTTGGTGTTCCCCCTGTGGACGGATTGCATATTCCAACGCGGATTATCGTTTGCCCAGTGTACAGATTATACCAACAGCAAATAGCTCTGAGCGTGTCATATACCGAAGGCACTGGTAAGCGGTGTGGCTAGTCAATGGAACGGACGTAGGCCTGTAAATTTAAGTGGCATAATCTATTGTACCAGAACTTGTGAGTTATTGGAGTTATGGATGTGTTTTGGCAGTTGCAAGGTCTACTTGTTACATTCATGAAATTGCAACAACACCGCAATGTCATCACAGACAAGTTTCGTTGAAGCTGACTGTTTAATTTAATTGTATTACTCCCTCTGGACCAATGAGAGACTTCAACCCATAAAAAAGAAAACCATAAAGAATCTGCCGGTAATAACGTAGATGATGAAAACGTTCAGGTGTTAAAAATAGCAAGTTCAGTGTGAACAACTTACAATGGATGTTAGTGTTTTAAAGTAAATATGGATTTACTTATTATTGCCGGAATTTGCTCCCAAACCCAGGGAGTCGCAAAACTTAATCGAAGCTCCCACAGATGTGCAAAATACCCCACTTTCGACCGTGCGTGGAGGAGTCCTTCAAAGGAGAACAATGAAGCTACCGAGCGGTCATTGTTTGCCTTCCTTAGGCTGGTTTACAGGAGTGTCTAGATCTATTTGTTATGAATGGGGGGCCCAGTGTTGTGGTTTAGCAGTAGTAGAGACATTAATCTTAGGCATCATAGCGTGACCATGACCGGAAGTATAGAAAGGTCAAATTGCAGTATTTATGCAGCTATTAGTGATTAATTGAAAACAGACGTATTTGGAGTCTGGACGTAGTAGCGAATAGACTGGTTACCACAAGATCATAGTATTAAATTGCAAAGTAAAAAGGTAAATCATTTAAAGGCACTTTAATCAACAACGTACACTGCAAATAATAAAGTAATGCGATAACAGCAAAGGAAAACATTAAAACAATAGACCAATCTTATGGATATACGCACAATGAATACAGTGTTCAACACAGCTCTATTATTACAGATCACACGTACACCAATCACACTAAAATATCCGCCCAAATAGGTTTTTGTTTTTTTAATTAAAAGTAATTAAATAAAATAACTTCCTTGGGTAGGCCCTAATCAATGGGTCGCCGTACAAACTTGTGAGCAGTCTTGATGATAAAATAACTTGCTCTTTGCGTTCGTTTATGGCCAAAATCACATTCTTTTTACTTTTGCTCGCTAAAAAGACAGCAGAATCCGCATTTCTGTCATAGTGCACAACTTCATCAAAACTTTTCTAGTTTACACTAGGCTATTTGCTATTGAGTTTCATTTGCAGGAAATGCTGCCAACAGTGAGAATGAAAACATTTTTGAAAAATTATACTTTGGTCAAGTTCGTCTTTCATTCACAGGCTTTGATGTGAGGTTTATGGCATTATTCAGTTAATTTACAGTTCTCCCCTTTTTATTATTGAGCTGTAAAAAGGAATTAATCCTAAGCCTTTTGGCGATCCGAAAGCGTGCTGAATGTCAATAACGTACGATTGTAGGCCTAAATCAGTTAAAACAGCTTTGTTCAATCTATTGCAAAGAATGATCTACAGGCTTCAAACTAATTGTTGTAGGCCCCCTACTATTTTGTAAGTGAAATTGTTTTATAAATCTTTATTTTACTCAAGTTATAATGTGCAGTGAGATTCTAATCGCAATCGAGGCTCAAATAAAACAATGATACTTTTATTGCGTCTAAGTTTTCCAATTGAGACAATATTTGTGTAAACCTAATGATTTAAGGTAAACCTGTTTCCTTGATGAGCTTCCATTTCCTTATTTTTTATCTACCTTCATTTGTTTTAAATTTCTCGTATAACTTTTATTAGAATATGCGATATTATGGAAATAATGTTTTATATCAAAAATTGAGTACTACATTATACACCATTATAACTATGTATTATAATTTGTCTAAAATCAGCATGTACTACATAACTGCAAAGAGGTCTGGCATCAGGTAGTCAGCGTAGCTTCCCTCTACAAATCCTTCATCAACATCCACGTTGGCTGACACCCAGCATTTACCATGACCTACATCATCGGACAACGGGCGCCCCCTCGTGTCGATTTGTATTCCGCAAGTCTGTGAACCACCTCTGCCTGGTCGATTAATATTCATGGAAAAGCGCGTTTCACCTCTTTGAAATTGACCTGAAATGTTAAACATGAAGCTGGAACTATTTTGTACGAACTGGAATTATTTGGAATTGATAATGACCATGCATTTTTACGGGAAAGTCGAACACTTGACGACCTGGTATAGGTGTGCGACACAAACTTGATTGGCTTTGAGGATATTATTGATGGTCAAGATCTTACAAAACAAAAATGCAAAAGTAAGATTCTTTGCTATTTTTATAGGAATGGCGAATAATCTCTATTTTCTTAAATTACACTAAAAATAAAATGTTAAATAACGCATTTTTCAAAGCCTGTGGCCACGACTGTTAATCTTGCCCTACAAGCAAAAGAGCTCGCGTTCCCCTGAAGACTATCTGATGAATCGGGTGCAACTTATTATACTCTGCCTGCTTTTCAGTTTGTTAATCTGAATACCGTTCCTGCTATCTTAATAACTGAATCCAATGTCTCACACAAATAATATTGATGGTTCTAAAGCTAGTGGATCAGGATCAGGTTATATATTTTATTCTTGTGCTAATAAAAGATGAAAGAATCTTAGCAATTGTTTTCTAATGCCCGTCCCGCCATTCTGAGCAACAGCTCGGCTCAATCTACATCAATTTGCGGGGACAAATACATCAATTCAGGTGGTAGGGGCTGTGTTAAGGGCCACTTCACTTTATAACTATTTAAAGAACTATTTTTACATGCTATGAGTAACTAATGGGTGGATGATATTTATTTTTGATTGTTTATTATTTCGTTGGTTGCATTTTACTTATTTATTTCATAATATATAGATTTGTAAATTTATTATTTTATTTTATTGTTTAGTTTATTGTTCGTTTACCTGATAGTATACATTTACCCATGGTTCATTTAGTTTAAATTGTGATTTTTTTATTGATTCCATAAATGTGTTTTGTGTGTGTAAAATAACTATGTATAGGCCTATACTTGTATGTTTATTTAATATACCATCCTTTCTTGTAATTGGCGGCTCGTTTGCCGTTGGTTCAGGTCAATAAATCATCACTAATCTACTTACCGACAATGCCTTGCACATCCCGTGAGAGTCCACTCCCTTCGTTCAAATGAAATCCCAAGGAGCTTGGTTGGTTTCGAGTTGCTCCATAGCGAATCACTGTGAACTCGATACCCTTTTGTAATGTTATAGTTGCCATGCGACCATCAACATTGACTCCTACATTTCCTACTTGCAGTCTAGTGTTGATGTCCCATTGAAGACGGTAATCAGTGTTGATAGTGATCGTTGATGGCGTAAACCTTATCCTCGTATTGCTACGTTGTCGGCCGCTAAATACTGCGCCTATTTCATCAATGTACGTTTGTTGCACATGAACTCCATTTTGTTGCGAGAGTTCTGCAATAATTTTGCCGTTGACATACATTCCTGAAAGTCAGACATTATTGCTGTTAGTTACGTCAAACGTGACCATTGTATCCACCCATAATAATTCCTCGTGCGTATACTATAATATTCTCACTATTTACACTATTGAGAGGAAGTGGTAACACAGAATGATAAGAGTGCAACCTAATTATTATACATACCTTTGGACCTGTCCTTCACTAAACTAATGACGTCACCAGAATCTCCACTGATGTCAAAGCATAGTGACAGTTGAACCTTCAAGTTGCTATTTCCACCTTTGTAAATTACAATGTTTCAACATTTAGTAAGGTAAATTGTGCATTTTGTACTTTAAAGTCTTCCATTTGAATCAAAACAATTGGGCCTAACATAAATTGTACATTTAAGGCTACACACATTTATTTGGGGCCGTCCAGACACCCCCCCTCCAAAAAAAAGAAAAACCCAAGACAAACGAACAAACAAACACAAAAAACCCCAACCAAAAACAAGAAGAAAATAGTTAGTCCTTATTGAAGGGTGTGGTATGAAATAATTGAAACTGAAACAAGGGGGCTAAATCATTAGTGTTCATTGTTGTAAGTCAGTAAGTAATACCAATCGCTAACAAATGTCCCTCTGGTTGACTCAGTAGATCTAACATTAAAAGGGGTTCACTAATTCAACTGCGAGGTTTGTCGTATTGTACCCTAAAGGCTGAGAGTTTTTATGAGTTGTGGTCAGTTTCGGTTTGTTGATATTTTTATTAGCCATGATGTACTCCACTGACATACCTGTGTTGGTTGTACCACCGCCAGGAGTAGGTGCTTCGTCTGAGATAACACTGAGTGCTTGAGCGATTCGATCACGTACATCAGTCGGTAACTCCTGCTCCCATACGTTCAGACCAACATCTCCCTGATGGGTGACGTGAGATGAGCCTTGGTTTTGTTCACTCACCGTCATTCGTGTGTAGGGATTCAGATAGGTGTAGTGCAGTGAAGTATCTGTGATTTCCCGTTGGAGAACTGGATTAGGATTCTCAGATGCATCCCTTTCACGTTCCAGTGACTGAATCATGAGATATGCCCAAATACGCTCAACGATGTCATCAGGGATCGAAGGGTCCAAGAGAATGCGAGACGGAACCTGTTGGTAATCAAACAAAACCTAGGTTCTCTTAGTAAAAGGAAAACACTCGGCGAATGTTCGTTACCCAGTGATGGCGATATAGCAAGTTTATGCATTGACTCTAACACATAACAACATTTACAATCGATTTCCATAAAGTTCGTTTAGTCAAGAACCTTTACTTTTACACAGGTGAAAAAACCCGAACAACATATGTCATTGATAGAAAGCTCCGCTTCAACAACAACAACAACAACAACAACAACAACAACAACAACAACAACAACAACAACAACAACAACAACAACATGAAATAAGCTTGTCGTGGCCGAGCGGTCTAGGTCACCGGACCTAAGCTCTGCTGTAGTCAACAGCAGAGTGTGGGTTCGATACCCGGTCATGACACTTGTGCCCCTGAGCAAGGCACTTAACCAGGCTTCGAAAAAGTTGGGAAGGTAGTGCATTCTGCTCTACCAGACAGGCTCCTAGTGGATGATACCCACGCCTACATCCTTAAGGACTGTGAAGGCGGTAAATAACCCTGTTTCACCCCCAGAAGTAGGAGGCAACGTGCCCCCGGTGTCAATTGATTTGGGTCGATAGCCCAAATCAGTTATGTGTAGCCCTCACCTTGAAGTGGCCGTCCCGTGACCTTGTGAGTTAGGCGATATCTCATTTTAAAAAAATTAACAAAAGACTACTTACAGCTGTACTAGTGTCTGCTGCTAGCGATAATTCACTGCTGTTCGATGTCTTGCCATATATAATTGATCTTAGTACATGATTCGATAGTCGATTCTCATCTAATTTGCCAACCACTACAATCTCAGATCCGTTGAAGTAGTTTGGGAAGAATCTCTCGCTCAGAGTATTGGGTACCACACCGTTAGAGTAATAGAATTGTACATCATACAATAATGGTGTAGCAACCTCTTCATAGAAGCCTTCAAGAAGCAGACTTGCATCGGCTCGCTCAGGTATCCGTCTAGCTACACCGTGATTGTTTAGAGCCAGACGATTTAAGAAGTTAAAATCAGCATCTTCTCCAAACGCGAGGCAGAAGAGTGAGTAATCCCCTTTGATTGCATCCTGAACATTACGCTCTATTTCTCTCTTATCTATCTCTCCATATGTAGGTTCACCGTCGGTCAGAACCACCAACATAGATATCACCTTTTCACCGCGAACTTTCTCACTTTCTCGTCTCAGCATTTTGACGCCTTCAAGAATTGCATCATTCAAATTGGTAGCTGCAGTCGATAAAAAAATTATTGTATTTTTTGAAATACAATTTTTATGTTTTATCATTATGCTTCAGAGTAAAAGCTGCCTCGGTTTTATTCTGGTCAGTTTTAACACGGTCCTCCATAACCTCAATGAGGTCTCGTATTGAAGTTTAAAGCACTGAACATGTTTGGTAATTATCAAAGACCAGTATTGTCACTCGGTGTATCCCAACATATGCATAAAATAACAAACCTGTGAAAATTTGGGCTGAATCGGTCATCGAAGTTGCAAGAAAATAAAGAAAGAAAAAACACCCTTGTTGCACAATTTTGTGTGCTTTCAGATGCTAATAAAAGGCTTCATGCATGAAGTCTTTTATTATTTTAGTGAGAAGTTACCTCTTTCTCAAAAACTACGTTACTTCAGAGGGAGTGGTTTCTCACAATGTTTTATACTATCAACAGCTCTCCGTTGCTGGTTACCAAGTAAGTTTTTATGCTAATATATATTTTGAGTAACTACCAAACGTGTTCAGTGCCTTTAAGGAATATTCACAATGTACATCATTTCATAAAACTTCGAGTAAAACTCTTGTCCATTCTCTAGTTTTCAGTACAAGCACACACCATCATGCAATGTCATCAAATGAGGTCATTCCATCAGGGATTTTGGACACGTTTTAAGAGTGCTCACTTTTATTTGGCGACCGAAATAAAAGATGGTGATTTTGGGTTTTTAATTCTATTTGTAACAACTTCGACAGTATTTGAGACGAAAATATTGTATAATATTAGTGAGCTTTCATATTGAAACTCATCATGTCTTTTTTCGATAATGTACTTTGTATTTAAGATAAATGGTTTGAAATCTCACCATCTACTACTTGTAGTTTATCCACATACGCTTTGGTATACTGGATAATGGTTGGTTTAGCTTCCACCATCTTATAGCGGTCCAGGAACTGTACTTGGTTGGAGAAGGGTAGAATGTTGAACTTATCTCCTGGAGCGATATCATCTAGGATCGTATGGAGAGCAGCTTTAACCTGGGATAGTTTAGTACCTTCCATGGAGCTGCTTATGTCAATCACAAACACAACGTGTTTTCTGAGTACTGGAAGATGAGTTGGGGAGAAAAACTGCACGAAGTAGTCATTTAATACCTGTGAAGAAATAACATCACCGTAATAAAATCAGACATCGGCAGAATCTTGAAGTCATAACCCACTCGCCAGAAATGACACACCTTCACACACCTTCACATTGTGTTCCTTTATCAATCTACAGATAGGTCCTAAATCTAGATATAAATGATTTTGATTCTTTACTATGGTTGAGGCCCGACACACTCAGAAACGTTTCTTCTGAAACCTCCGGTCACTTTGGTTTGAGTCATTCCCTTTCCAGTTTCTTTGTTAAATCAGTTGGTGGTCGTCACCGTCAATGATTACAGTACAGGTTGCCTTTTTTGTGAAACAAAACCTCTATTTTTGTCTCTTGGCAAAACAAATAGATAGAATAAAAGGAAGATCAAGGCAAAACATTTTCTGTAAGGTTATATTTTGTGAACACGCGGCTCTTGATAATTAGTCCTTTACTTACTTTTGGTTTTTTTGGGGGAGGGTACGGCGGATTTCCCTTTATAGAGATTTAACCAGAGAAGGTTCCCACGAAACCACTTAAATGTGAACTATATTATTTTTGTTTTATGCCAAAACTCCTGTTACGTATTTACCTACCTGTATGTCGCCAGCATCATTTGCATGGTTGACATCATATTCCACAATGAAGTTCCCCATGATACCATCGGTACTAAGGTGTTGCTGTTGTCTTCTGCTTGGTCGGTAAGACACTTTGCATATTTGTTGATTAGGGCGTGTCATTAGCTGTGGGAGGCGAGCAGTGCTATCTACAAGTGACCGGTCCGTTAGGTATGAATTACACCAACGTACACCTTGCGGTTCAACAATGCTCACATCCACACCTAGGTTGTTAACAACCTATGCAAACAAAAGGGGCATCGTGTAAAGCATGTTGTAGGGGTGTTCCTTGTTATGTAAGTTAACACTGTCGTTGTATTTATTTTGAAATTTTCTGTATTAAATTATAATGTACAATGGCTATTTTTCGATCAGATCATTTGGCTGTACCTGTCCAGGGAAGATGGGTATGGGATGATAGTACATGCCTCTGCGTCTTGGCAGCAGCATCTGGTAGCTTAGCGTGAAATCAGCCGAAGCACCAGGCTCAAGTTTGACAGACACCAGAAACACTTTGCTCTCTGGATCTCTGGAATGAAGCATTTCATTAGATGTTGATCAATGGGATAATATGGTGACTAATAGTAATACTACAGTTTCACGTAACTTTGCTCTGAATGTATCTTTGATATATCTTACAGTTCTGTAATGAAGGCACCACCCTGTGAAATTTCTAAGTTGCCACGATGTAATGTGATATTCTGACTCTTCTCATCTGCTACACCATAGTACGTCTTGCCATCCACATTCCTATGGGAAACAAATGCAGTACTCCTCATTAATAACAGTGTGATAGTCTGAAAGCACGGGTTGAAATGGTTAATTGATTTGTTTTATTTTAAAGTTGTGTTAAGCGTTGATAATACTCGAGATAAATAGACATAAAGATGAATAAAGATGGGAAAAGAGTTATGGTAAAAAACTAGAGGTCTAATTGTCCTGACAACAGTCGTCGTAAAATATTTATGTGACATGGCGTGTTGAAGACGATGGACCATCATTGCATCATATTACAATTAATCATTGGTCAATGGTACTTTCAAGCAGTAGGTCTAATTTGGGGTTTGAATTGGAAGAAAATGGAAGATTGTCACAAGGGAAGAGGCAGTGAAATTCTCGATATTTCTTATACCATTCAACAGTAATTCGTATACTTTATTATTATTTAGTTTAAACTGATTGCTTACAAAGTAAAGTTAGTGACGTATGATGGTAGTGGAATCTTCTGTCTAAATACAGCCCAACCAGCTTGGCTTCCAGAATTCTCCAATGTAGAACTGATGGTGGTGGTAGCAAATCTCAGCACAATCTGAGAGTCGATATTCAAGCTCTTTATTTCAATGCCATCCTATAACACAAAATAAAATCAATTTTGGGTTGAACAAAATAAAGTCAACATTGTCATGCACATCATTGTTATTAAAATTTTCATATTGGCAATTCAGGATATATTCAATGACACTGTTATAGTTATACACTCATATAGAGCAAGCATCTGTGCTTTGGGTAGGCTTAGGCCAACGCATCATTTTTTATATAACTCAGTTATTTACTTACAGAGCTCTGTGTAGCTACATTGAGGGGATCTTCATGCACCACTACTGCAGGTTGCACTGGAATCCAAATACAAAACATGTCTAGTTTTAAAAACACACGCGTCTATTATAGGGTAAGGTTTGGTGGTGGCTAAAAATAATCCTATAACAGACGCAGATTTGCAGGGCCATTTTAGCCTTGTAATACTTCTGATCATACATTCACCTGTTTAGAAATTAAAACCGATCTCAGATAGTATACTTGTAGACACGGTTATAAATGATGTTTTGTCGAATCATCTTAATTAGAAGTAGATATGGTGTACACTCACTCGTGCACAAAAAAGAACAAACGGAGACAAATTAAACTTTGAATGTGTGCATGTTCTGCATTGAATGAATACTGATATCAACGCTTCATGGAAAAGGAGTGACTTTCAGTTCTTCTTCAAGTTTATTTTCTTCTTCAAGTTTATTTGAAAGTTACACTTTTTTATGAAAAATACGGGAATAGCCGAATTGGCTGTGAATTATATTTTGTTACAATGCAATACGGTATCAGAAGAAGAAATATTCTTGATTTACGTAATGACAATTGGAGCAGTTTACACTTGGTCACTGATGAGTGAACGTGCTCCTTCAGAAAGCAACGTTGGAACAATACGCTAGTTTCTATGATTCAAGAGTACAGGTTAATCAATAACTGGTTAATCAATCATATTACACCAAAACAAAAAGTATGGAATGATGAAGCTGTAAGTCCGACTGCCTGACTTTACCTGGTATTTCTTCCAGTAGACCCCTGAGTATATCCATAGTTGTGCCTGTATGTATGATGGAAGGTGGTTGTAACTCACTTCTTGACTGGTCGCGATTCGTCAGAGACAATGGAGTCAACGGAGTCACAAAATTGTAACTACAACAACATGAAACCAGGTAAGATTTGAAACGAATGTTTAGTGCATTTTCTAATTAACAATTAAATTTGATTGTCCCTTGAACGACTATTTGTCATCTTTATAGAAACAGAACTTCATTATGCGTAGTCGGAGCCGACTGTAAAGTTTAAAGTCGTAAAATCCTTCCCGCTATAAAATCCTTTCCATGAATTTTGAACACAATAATAAAAACCCTTTAACTTTTACATTTCATTTAAGGCCGTGTTTGTTGGACAGAAATAATTATACACTTTTATGACTAGGTCTACCGGGTATTTTCCTACCTTATAGCCAGCTCAGCAATTCTATCAGCAAGTGTCTGGCGTATTGCAGCATCTTCAGTGATGGCATACTGATTAATCAAGTCTTGGAAGGTTTTTATTGCCCATATTCTCTGCACAACATCAGTTACTGTATGATCACTGTTAAGTTCTGGTCGAGTAATCTGAATATTGCAAACATACCGGTTTGGAGTTTGTTTAAAACGTTTTTTTTTTTACTTTTTAAATATAAATTCGCTTGAAGAGTTTGACATTTAGTTTTCGATTTTGTTCAAAGTGGTTCTAAGCTTACTCTGATATCTTGCCTACTGTCTCCTCGATACGTCTGTCCCGTTGCTGTCTGTCCAGTCACGCTACCTTGTAACACGTTTGATGTTGGAAGATCCACCACCTTCCCAGCCACAGATACTTCAGATCCCTCGAAGTAGAACGGGAATCTCCATCTAGTTAAATCCTCAGGGTTAGATACCCCCGGCTCGTACTCAAAGTCCACGTCAAAGATAACCGGGCGAGATACTTCAAAATAGGCGTTTTGTAGCTGTTTGCTTGCATCGGCTGTCTCGTAGATCCTTCTTGCATAACCTTGATTCTGAAGAGCCAATTGAATAAGTAAATCAAACGACACATTACGTCCAAATCCAAGGGCAAACAGTGCATGTTCACCATTGATAGCTTCAGTGATAGCTTGGATTAGTTCCTTGTGGTCTGTTATACCAATCGTTGGTTGACCATCAGACAAGACATACATCATGGACAGGATTTGGTCGTTGTCGCTAGCAAATCTTGATTGAAGATCCAGCAAAGCGTCTGCTTGTAAAACGGCATCACCGAGATTAGTTTCTGCAACGAATGCAATCAAATGTAAACATACATTATCTGACGTAGTGGATTAATTTCGGCTAACTTAATGTCCAGAGTTTTAGAACATTTTGAAAAATACGGATGGGCCTATAATACGGGTCAATACAATATCATAAAAGTAAAGAACGGAGCCAGGCACAGACGGTAATTTAAAACATGACAGCAACACAAGTGTCTTGCTTTACCTCCTTGGTCTATAAGACCATCGACAAAGGTTTTAGCAGCTTCGATATTTCTTCGTGAAGCCGTTACCAGTGCATTTCGTCTCCAGTATTGAACATCATCGGAGAATACCAGGATGTTAAATCGATCATTGGGTCCTAGATCATCAAGAATGATCTTTAGAGCTTCTTTAACTTGACGTAATTTAGTCCCCGCCATGGAGCTACTGATGTCAATGACAAACACAACCTGCTTATCTGCATGCTGGAAGTTACTCGGTGAAAAGAAGTGCACAAAGTGGTCATCATCCACCTGTACACAATGTAAACCAGTGCCTTGTTAGTCGTTTCAAGCACTTTGACGAAACTTCAAACAAATACAGTGTTCACTATTCGTCCAAAAGACTATGCTGGGGAAATTGTCTGGGGAAAACGACTGTATTATTATTTACCTCCGTATAGCTACCATCAGCAGAATGCATGACATCATACGTGAGAACCATATCGCCAGCCAAACCATCTGATGTGTAGGCAAGTTGCTCATTTGTTGATGGCGCATAGCGCATATGTGCCCTATAATCACTTGAACGTCTGGCCTAATTGAATGAGAAATTTCAAACGGTTTTTATTGCTGAGTAGGCTATGGTTGAAAAACGCACTGTTATTATAGCGTTCACTGCCTCGGTCCAATTTGAAGTTCAAAGATGCAACAAGTTTACTAGAACTCAACACGAACACATCTTATGATTTTGTCAGAATGGTGTTATCGCCAAAGAGCCACTGTGGTTGTACGTGTGAGTTACCTAAAGATAAAAATACACATTGTAATTGTTTTCATAATATCAAGTAATTTTAATTTTTATTATCAGCACTTGCTCTCGGTATATCAAAACAAACTGCATGTGTTAATAAACTAAGAACTGATTATAAGCTACGTGAAAATGTACATGAATTTTGAATTATGAATAAGGAACTCACTAGACATTGCCATATATCGAAATAAGGTATGACGTAATACGATGTTCAGTGTTTCAGTATTTTCATTACATCAATGATAACTTATTTTGTCCATATTCTTCATTAATTTATGACAGTTTAAAAATTCTTGTTACTTTTGTAAAGATTCCCAATAATGAAGACTCACCAAAAAGAGTACATCTGACTCAGTCTACCGATATGGTCTTACCCTGATATAATAAAATTTACCTGGAAATCTCGTTGTGTACCATCAGATGTACGTGGGTAGTATTTGAGTGACACGTCACCTAAACCCTGCGGTTCAGTTATGTACATATCAACTTGCAGGTCATCAACCACCTTGGATATATAAAAACATCAATATCATGAATGATCCTTGGAGAAACGCTTTTCAACTTTTAACAATGTCCTGGTCACTATACTTGTGATTGCGAATGTCGTATTTAAAGCATTTAAATGTGTGTATTACAAAACGAAGAGATGAACCAGCAATACACGACTATAAGTAACGGGAAAAGAAAACATCGGGTATATAATTTATAAAGGCATAGAACAGAAAACTGCTTGATTGCATCAATGAATTGAGATTGATTGTTATCACCTGTCCAGGCCAGAGATTAACACGGTGTTCAAAGACTCCACTTCGTCTCTCTAAAAGCTCATCATAAGTCAGGTCAAAGTTGATTGAAGATTGTGGAGCAACATCTGCAACTCGCATTGTGAAGGTATCTTTGGTTGGATCCCTTTGTGTATAGGATTATAAAGCACTCTTACAACTCGTACAAACTCTCACATTCTTACAATGTTATAGAGACAACTTACATTTGTGCTTAGTAGGCCTTTATAAATATTTTGCTTTAGAAAAACAAGGTTACCGGTCCAAATAAAACGCTATTTAAGAATCAAATAGAGGAAATGGATGGCGTAAATCCATGGTTTGAAGCCCAACTAATTTTCCTGATATATTGTCTGTGGTAAAAACAACGCTCAATTGTGGATTATAGGCCAAAGCAAGTGTATGATTTTTGTTTAAATACACACCATAAAAGTGAAACACAAAATGAAGTTATCGTGGCGTAATGACTGCTAAGTTTTGCTGGCAATAGTTTTGAGTGTTACGCATTATTCATCAGTCCCCACTAATTTCCCGCTTTAAAACATAGCAAGATTTGGAAAAGGGGTTTAATGGCTCAATTTCGGACAATATTGGAGAAATGAAATACACAGCCCGAAATGAGACTTTTACCTTTTCGTTACCAGTGCAATCTGCTGGCCATTTGAAGGGAATATTTGCTGCCACTCAGAATCGCGGATATCGCCAACTTTGCCTGTATAGGTATGTCCGTCTATTTCACTGTTTCACAAGGGTAAATAAAAACACCGATAGTCATTTAATGTCATAATTACCGCTCAAAGTTAGGGTCTTTATAGACGTAATCCATTTGTTTGTTTAAATGCATCTTTTCAATGTCTCAATCTGTAATTGTAAAGGTGGGAGAGAGTGAAGCATACTGTAGTTTTAGTAGTGGATTATAAAGGGTTTGAGTCAGGGCTCTAGCTGATGCTATCATATAAGTTTTAAAAAAACAATCCAGAAATTAGATGGAGCCAGAACTATTTTTGAAAGGTGTTTAATCTTTGTGCTGTGATACACCATTATGTCGACATAATGATGTGAGTTGTGATTTCCGGTGGTACAAAATATACAAATATGACTCACCTGTTGACTGTTATGTTTACTACATCAGTTATTAATCAAACGTTTTATGGCATTCTTGCAGTGTTCATGGGGTGTGGCCTTTCAAACTGCGACACCATGGGCGTGTTTTGGCGACCATGACAGGAAACAAGTTTCTGACGTAAAATTCACTGACCGAAACACTTTCCGACAGCTACGCTAACACGGGTCGGTAACAACGAACATACGTAGGTATACGTCTCTTGAAAATTTATATTCTTAAAATATACAACCTTCATTTTAATGTGTATGGAACTAAGTCTTCGTAATTTTATCAACATTGTTGATTACTATAGGCCTATGCTTCAATCTGTTTTAATTCAATTTCATTGACATTTTCCAATAGTTTTTAGAGTCTGCCATCTTGAAACCAAGCCTAACCGAGCCAACAAGTCGGTTACGGCCTAGACTTGATTCAAGTCCCTTTCTCGTGCGAGGTTCCTAACGTAACGCGCCAGCATGCAGCCACAGAATACCAGTGCGCGCCCTCACCGACAAAATGTAGTTATTTATGCGGTGGCGATCAAGGGACTTGACGGGGTCGTTTCCTACTCCACGCATTTGAATAGAAAAATCTCCCCAAATGGGGAGATGTACAAATCCAATGGGAGCGTGGAAGTGCCGCGCCCCTTTCATTTAGTATTCATCTTGCTCTGTGACGTTTGTATCGTGTATCTATGGACGTAAGCATCTCCAGAATGGCTGCCGGGCGGAAAAGGGGGGTGGGTGTTTTAAGTCGCTGAATTGCATTTGTCAACAATTCAAAGTATATATGCATTTGCAAACAATACAAATTCCAATGTATACGTAATATTAACTTGAATTCAAATAAATTTGTAGTTTTTATATATATTCATGCATTTCGATCCTCGACAAAGTACTTTACCACCCCCGCAAATAAAAAAAATCAACGAGTCTTCTTTTTGAACGCGTTTGATTGGACAACAAGTAATGCGCCATAACTTTGCATATTCGTAAGTGAATAAATTTACATATCAGGCAACTGCGGGTTCGTCAAGTCCCTGTTCCGCGCGCGGAACAGGTTGGGGAATGCAGAGCGCAAAATAATAGTTTTCTGACGATGAGGCAAGGAAGGGCCTTGCACGGGATTGGGACTTGAGTCAAGTCTAGTTACGGCCGCGTCACCGAGGTTCAACCGAACGCGCGAAAACGCTCAACCAATGACCAACGCTCAAACATGTTTTTGGTTCGGGTCGCCAAAACGCACTCCAGAAGAGACTGCCAACAAAGGTTAACTGAAAAGGGCATTGGTTTCAAGATCCATGATCCTTTTTGTTGACTGGGTGTTGGGGAATATTCAGAGAAATTAATCAAATTTCAAATCTCGTCATAGTATTCTGATTTGCTTTTTAACACAAGACAAAACAATATAGTGCAACAACTTCAGCAAACTTGCTTGTGACATGTTTAAACCATTTTCCCTTGCTGATAATGTATTCAAAAGATTGCAAATTTTTTAATTATAGTGTATGATATTTCACTTACACTTTAAAGTCCGAGATGAATGCACCAGGGGGAATGAGGAAAGTGAATGGGATATCCTGACGTTCGTCACCCCTGTTGATTAATTCCCCAACTAGATTGGTTTGTGCATAACGGTCAGTGATTCTTGATTCTATATGCAGTCGATGAAGGTCAATCTCTTCCACGGGCTCCTGTGGAAGAATTTGATTTGAAGAAATGTTATTACGTCACACAAAACAGAAACAGTTTACAAACCACAATTTGCATAATAAATTTAAATCTAACAATCAATTTCGGCGTGCTTTGAAAAAAACAAAAAAACTTACATATGTACATATCCTTCCACCTATACCATACGTACGACTATACGTCTGGGTGCTAGGTTGTTCATAGGCTGCTCCACTAATACCCCACTGTAGAGTAGGTGGTACGGAGGCTGTGCCGCCTCGGCGGCTACCACCTGATGTCGACTGCGGTGAGATTGTCATGGACATTAATGGAGTCAAGAGATTAAATTGCCGAGATAACTGCACGGCCCTGTCGACAATGATCTTTTGTTCTTGAGGATCATTAGAAACTGTGTACTCATTAAAGAGTTGTGCCAGAATAATGAATGCTGCAGTACGCTCAGTAGATTCCTCAGGAGCAAACCTGGAGTTAGAGTAAGTAGTCGTCTGCAAAAAAAAAATATCATCAGCAAAAATTCTATGATTCAACCTCTCCAGTTATTACAAATTTGTCTATATAAAGTATAACATGGTTTTGGCTGGGGTGGTTAATAGCTTCCCCGATGTATTGAAGTTGATAAACTAGTTCCCAAAGCCAAGCTGAGGGAAATAGTTTGTCATTTTTCCACAGAGGGTAATTTTGACTGTCCATCTAAAATAAACCATGTTATTATTTGTTTTACTTTCCCTAATTATTTCTTTAGTTCGGCATCATTGAGCTCAGTGAAACAAGAATTGATATTGTGCCAACTTTCTGGATTTTATTTATTTATGTACATGTATGTATAGCAGCAATGTTAGTGCTTGCATATCCGGCGTGCGACAGTTCAGCGATAGCTTCGTAAAGTGGGGGCTTAGTAGATTATTACACACTTGCGTATCTAACCTGTGAGTAAACTTTAATACTTGCGCGCGCGGTAAACAGCAAAAATAGCTTCTGTATTCTTTTATGGGTTAGGCCTATACATTTTTAAAAATCTTTTTATGATACTCTTTTCCCATGCTTATTTTGATTTACATGGAAACTTTTATAATTGAAAAAGATGCAGTGGTGTCAGTATGTAAATTAAAATATGTACATATTCCCTTGACTAACACGAAAAGCCACCAACTAGAGTTAACTTTGACGACTGGTCAGTCCGTTGTCATGCATGGGAGACTCAATAGACGAAATTACTTTGGGCATTGCATTGATCAAGCATAAAACAAGTGACTTACTTCAGTAATGGGGACATGTTCAGCAATGTCTACCTTGCCATCAGCACTGATAGCAGTAATCCTGATTGGTAGATTAGCCGCTAGAAGGTTAGCCAATCGGCCACTGATGGCAAACTCAGATCCTTCAAAGTAGTTTTGGAAAGTCCTTTTTGTCAATGAGTCCTGGTCGACACTATCCCCAAGATACTCAATAGCGATATTTGCGAGAAGAGGTGTAGCTACCTCATCATATACACCTAAGACAAACAAAATGTTCACAACGCTGTAAGCAGTCTGATGATAAATAAGTAAACTAGTAAATATTATGTAACTCACACAAAGATCCTTGTCATTTTGCCATGTAAATATGCCGCGACGTTGGACCATCGCATCCGTCGTATATGTAAATGAATTTAGGACGGGTATATTTTCCAGGCAGGCCTAACTCTCAGTGTCGTTCCCAAAACAATCGATCCCATTCGTTCGGGAGGTTGTGTCACGGCGGACAAGGTTGGTGTCTACGAAGAGTTTCCGTGTTATTTTGTGTTTATTGTTAAACATTTTCAAATGACAAGCCTCTAGGCCTATGTGTGAGTAATATCAAACAAAATTGTTAAACGCAAGTTGTTCGTGCATTGTCGCAGAATATACTCACTCGGTGAAACCTGGCTTTTATTTCACTCAACTTCTCTTCTTGATGGAATAGTCCGTCAGCTCCTTATTATATTCTGTGACAATGCACTCACATGCATTCAATATTTGTAAATTATTAGCAAAAGCGAATCTCTTTGAACAATGAATGTATGTATAATATTATAATGCATGAAACACATGCTTGATGATTTTGGGGGCGTCCTAACTTTGTCAGGGTTCACTTTGAGGCTAGTTTTACCGTTCTACAGTTCCTATAACACAACTATACCTACCAATAAGCTGATCAGCAACAGGATAGTTTCGGAATATCTTTCGAGCCACGCCGTTATTGGCAAGAGCAAGACGAGCAAGGAAGTTGAAGTCGACATCACCAGCTCCGAACCCCAGAGTTACAACTGAGCATCTTCCGCGGTTACTGTTCTGAACATTCCTCTCGATAGTTCGGTGATCAATGACTCCTTTTGTAGGATCTCCATCAGTTAATACAAACAGAATACAGATACCAGGGTTTTGGGCTGAAATGGGTTCCATAGCACCAGCTAAACGTAGTTGGTTTAATCCATCAATCATTGCATCATTCAAATTGGTACCTTGATATGAGACAACATAAATAATAACATCAAAAACAAAACTAGTTTTGATCGTCAAAATTATAGGGTTTTTTTTACAACGAAACTAGCAATTAAAATGAATGGGTAAGCTTGAGAATTCGAAAAGTTTGTTTGACTTGTTTTCTTCTTCAACTAACTTGGGTAGAAGTTCATAACCGTTAACCTTTGGCATTGGCACTTTAAGATGCTCATTGTAAGCAATGATGTGATGTGATGTATACCTGTATATGACTTGCTTTGTTATACAATTGAGTGGTGAGCAGAGAGGTCTCCGTTTGATGCAACACGATTTGGCAAGTGTTTGATATTTGTTTATTTCAAATCCAGGGTATACCCAAACAGTTGAAACTGGTGTCCATTGGGAGCCTGTATCAATTACTACATTTTTCTTCTTTTTATTGGGTAGTAAACCTACACTCATTGAAATCAATATAGAGAGATGGAGGATTATGTAAAAATCATATTTACGTACTATATCTTGACATTCAGCAAAAACGTATTCTATGCTCTAGTAGGCCTATAAACGACAATAAGTTATTCGCCAAGAACGAACGAGTATATGTTAATTTCTTAACATTATGTGAAAGCCAACGTAGGCTTATTAATGTTAGCCTAATAAACGGAAAAAGCAGACAACATTTACCTGCTAAATCCTTCAATGACAGGATATGATTCTTGGCCATATGGATATTCCGAAGAGATGCTGCCACCATTTCATCTTCACGCCAATGATAAACCTGATAAACATATGTTAGCAATAGTCTTGTAAAAACTGGGCCCGATACCACATTAGATGGTAGAGTTTGGCGGGATTTCTTATAATTGATGACACTTATGATATTTGATTTTCCCAATCAATTCATGCAATAGAGGTCGTGATTTTATTTATTATTATTTTTTTTTTTGGGGGGGGTTGTGTGTGTGTTGTTGTTTTGTTTTTTGTGGGGTTTTTTCAGGGGAAAAAAAGGTTAGCAAAATCATTTCCCGGAATTTATTGTACATTAACTTTGATCTGAGACAGTGAGACTAACTACAATATTGTTTTATTAAGATTAAAAGAATCATTCAATCACCATAAACTGCATTCTATATAAAGGATTGATTTCCTGATCCTAAAATACTTACCTCATCAGAGAATGTGATGATGTTAAAATGGTCATTTGATCTCATCTGGTCCATGATAGTCAATAAAGCTTGCTTGGTTTGATTCAGTTTAGTTCCATACATAGATCCACTGACGTCAATAACAAAAGCCACTGTTTTACGAATTGGATCCAGACCACCAGGAGAAAAATGATGAACAAATACATCTCCAAATTTCTGTCAGAGTTCAAAAGGTACACAATATTAAACCAGTAGAGACATTTACAAAGTTACGCAATTTGCAATGACATTAATGCATTAGTTTAGTGGATTTATTTGCAGTTTACCTATAGTAATATTTACCTGAACATGACCCACTCCGTAATCGTGCTCAATATCGTATCGTAAAATCAAATCCCCGTTGATTCCAGATGAACGATCCCCAATACGCTGCTGTTCTTGTTCATTTGGGAAGAATTCCATGCGAACACGTGTATCTCCCTGCTTCCTAATGTAGTCTTCAAGTGATGTGTAGGAGCTTGTCAACCCATAGAGTCCAGCACTAGATGAGCCACTGCTACCACCATTGAGCTGTACTATACCACTTTCTACTTTACTGATACCCTGGGGCTCACTGATATAAGCCAAGATGCGAAGATCCCTCACAACCTAAAATTATACCAAATAATTATTACAAACTACATGGCTCATCAAAGACAGATTTCATAAAGACACAACTTGCTAAGCACAAACAAGTTTTGCTCAGCAGACACGCTCAGGTATAGCCGACTTACTGTTTAATGTACATTGCCTTATATGGCTGGTTCCTGCCAACCTTTTGCTAATAAAATTATCAAGCAACATTTTCTGTTCAAAAGTATAGTTTCATGAAATGAGGTTCTGTCAACATATCAAAACTAACGCCTACAATAATCAGGGGACTAAGTCTTGTGATATACAGAAATAGGTACCGGTACATAGGCTCATTGTAAGGTAGAACTCGTTGATATTAATATGTTCAAATTTATTTTACCATTTACTCCAAATAAGAATTGTATTGCACACTTGAATGCCACCTTCCGGTTTGTTTTACCTGTTGTGGGTTAATACTGATCTTCTGTGTGTACCAGCCTTGAATTCGTTCCAGTAGTTCCTGGTAATTGACCATCACATCTACTGTGTCACCTGGTGCTACACTCACAGACACCATGAACGTGTTTCTATCTGGATCGCTGTTTAAAAAAATCATTCAAACTAGTTCTATTTTGCAAAAAATTATAATATTAAAACAAAAAGAACCTCACAGTAACCACTATAGAAACAAGTTTAAGAATAAATCATAATAATGAGCGAACTTGTCAATAAAACTAGTGTAGGCTTTATTGAAGTAAAATACAGAGCGATGGGGGCGACTTGACTTACAGGGCAGTAATTCGTCCACTTGATAACCCACCAGAAGCATCAAACGTATTCTCATCTTCTCCTTCACATTTATCTCGAGCTGAACCTACGAAGGTCACACCATTTACATCCCTGAAATTATAATCATCATTATTATACTGATAAGCCCATGTCGCCTTGTTTACAGAAAGTTTCACCTTTTACATTCATGGGCATTTCCTGGCAGGCACACAGGTAATAATTATCTCGGAAACTTTGTCAAAAGATATAGGTCAAATGATGCAGAATCTGAGTTAAGATCCCTAGTCTCAACCACCTTCTGGGTCAGCCTGACCCGGAATGAGTCAGGCCCCACTGGGACCCAGAATCCGGGTCAATTCTGACCCAGATCTTTTTAGAGTGTGCATAGTCAATTTACAAAGCACATTTCGCCCAACCAAAAGAAGAAGAGCCGCTGACAGAAAAAGGGGTTTCATTATTGTTTGAATAATGTAAACAATATGTAAGAAAAGCTAAAACAGAGAAATGAAGTTGTATAGGAGTGGATGAGGGGTGTGAGCAAACAGGCTTCATTTATCGAAACTAATTGGTTCAGGGAATCGCCTGGCGTTAACTTTAAGCGGGTAAAATGTCATTGTGGCCTCGTATTAAATTGCACTAAATATCGAAAAAAGGAAGGGTGAAATAAGTTAAGGTAAATCAGTGGCACCCTGGCGCCACCCCTCCACTAAAACAGATCAAAGAAAGTACTGTGTAAAATCTGATCACAAAAATAATATTCAAACAATGTGAAATAATGATAACAAGTTGACCATTGTAATTAAGCCCATTGCTGTAATCCTGTATTTGGAATATTGGAAGAAAATTGTTTCATTTCAGGTTTCCTATCATGACGTGTTTGAAATAAAAACAAAAGCAACAACATTATTTGATATTTGCTCATTTTTGACTGAATATAAGAATGCTGTATAGTTAAAGTTATTAAATCCGTGATTAATCCTCGGATGCAGTCGAGACACCTTAAAAATTGAATATATTTTTCGCAACTTAAATATATTTTTTGCATAACTTGTAAACTAAAAAAGACTGTTTGGAAATGTGCGTATTAATGTATGATTCGGTTGAGTTTACACCCCCCCCTAATAACAAATATCAAAAATTCAAATAAAGAAATATTAAATAGCCTAAAACATAATTATTAGAGGTAGTTTTTGTTTTCTTCGCCCAACCTGCCGCCCGCCCCATGAACACGTCTTGTTTACTCCACTCAGGTAAAAAGGGTTGAAGTTGTAGCATCGTCTTCATGGGGCCAGTGGTGGTGACCTACCTGTTAATACACGGGGGGGGGGGGGGGGGGGGGCAAGCTTAAGTTAAAGGGGCAAACATTAATTTTTGATGTAATTTTGCTCTATCGAAAAGGAACAATTGACTTACCACACACCAGCGTTGTTCTTGGGCTGGGGTAACACGAACATAATTACATTATTAAAATGTGGGTGCAATGGTTTGGGGTTAAATTCAATTTGGGCCATCGGGGAAAATTTAAGGTGGTGTGGAGGGGGGGGGGCTGGGCAGTTAAACTAACTGGGAAAATACCCATGGCACTCGTAGTGCTGCTGCTGTATAGGGCATGATTGCCTATGGGAACTAATAAGTGACTTACAGAGTGAAGTTAGCGATGTATGCACTGAGAGGTAACTGCAGTACGAAGTCCAACGGCTGTGGTGATGACCCACGGTTATAGATGCGACTCCTTATCGTAGTGCTGGCAAACCTCAAAAAAATCTTAGTCTCCACTTGAAACAGTTGTACATCATTCCCTCTCTATGCATAAGTATTGATTTAAAACGTTAAATATCAAAACGGACAACCTTAAACCTCAAGCATGGCGGCAACTGAGGAACATAATAATTGCCTTCTTGATTGGGATTATTGTGTGCGAAAATAATGTGCGCAAATATTGTGAGATAATTATGAAGTAAACATCTCTGTCAATCAAGAACAATCATAACTTTGTAATGTGCGTTTAACATGAAACGCTATTTGTTGTTACCTAATAATGCATTATTTATTTGAAATTGAAATAATCCTACTCACTCCAAAATACGCTTGCCTTTTGACTCGAAAGGGATTAGTCGCGTCAGATATCTGCAAATAACAATTATAGAGACCTTAGGTTAATTTTATCGGGAAAAACGTTGACATAATATTGTTGTTGTTTTGTGTTTTTTATGGGGTAGAAAACATGGCGGACTTGGCGACACCTGTCCTTTACTTTCGTATGTAAATAAGTTTGTTCAAATAAGTAAGCGCTATTGATGAAAGAAATTGACCAGATAGCTTAGAATGAACTTTGAATCTTAAAGAACACTGGATGGCACTAGACTAAATTGAATCAGAAACAAAATGTTCCTTCTACGCCGAGTTTCTGAAATTTCCATTTTATTAGCGGCGTTTGGGGAAGGTTTGAATTACACTGCTGATTTTGCTTGCGGGTTGTGTACATCATCAGACTAGAAATAACCTGATGACCTTCACTTGGATATAATGACCTAGTTGGTAATGGGGCACCAATGCACCATGTCGTGCATAACCCATATCTGTCATTATGTAGGGTTTAATAACAATTACTTTCTTTTTCTTCGTAAGAACTTACGGCATTGTTGGTAATAGTAGTTGGTTGGCTTCCTCTGTAAAAGTCAACAAACCAGCTGAGCAAATATTGTTTGAAACAGAAATCAAACATATATTTTCATGTTTTCACGGAGGGGGAAATCACATCGTCGGCCGAATTCTAACTATTAATTATTAAAGATAGGCCTAGGTCCAGTTTCAATTTGACCCGACAATTTGGATTTATATTTTAAACAGCTAATTTTATAGATTCTAGAAAGTTACATGCATATTGCATGAAAATATTAAATCCGCTAATGATTTGTGGTAGTTAGCCTAATTATAACTAAAAATGAATAAATTGCCGGTATATCCACGTCCATCAGCCTTCATGTGCCAAAAAAATTCATATATTATGTACAAAGGTTTTTCTGTGTTTTTGTTATGAAAAGGCATCGTCTGTCAAAATTCATTCCAGAGAAAATATTTTATCGGGCCATGCAACTTGAAGTGGACCCTTGATGCAAGTTTAACCTTCAACTATTGGTCCATTTTCTTGTAGTTTTCAACAGTTTGCTATACCTGTAGGCCCTACTTATTTTCAAGGGCCAAATTATTTTCTAGAATTGGTTAATTTTTTAAATTCTGGATAATTCAACAAACACTATACGTGCGATGTGACAATGAAACGCACTTCATTTTCAACGAATTCTTTTACTATTGAAACCTTGGTAACCGTGAGACGAGGCCCTTGATAACAACTTTAGATAGTTTGCCTTTGAAATCCCAACAGTAATATTTCAATGGTTTCACACGATCTCGGTGTCAATTGCAAGGTGGTCTACTTTTGGCATGAATTCTTGTTGACTGTGTTTTTTGTTGGGTAGGGTAACCTTATCGAACCTGCTACGTGTAATTTCGCTAAGGTCGAAATCTCAGCGGGAGTTCCAAGGCTAGCTTACTTTGTTCACATCATCAATCAGAGAGAGAAATAAACATCACCAAGATTTCAAAAAAAAAATTATCAAAACATCTCGTCGCAGTTGATACATGCTGTTCTCGGAAAGTGAAATGGCTTCATGAAAACAAGACAACCATACCAAAATATCAGATGACATAAAGTACAACAAAATAATTAAACTTATAAAATATTAACAGTGTGGCATTCTGAACAAAAACTGTATACGTTTGAAGTTTAACCTAACAAACTAATGATGTTGCACAAAGAAAGCTTTGGGTGTGCCAATAAACAACGTATATACTAATAACTGTAGGCCTATCCCGAGAATTACTGATTTATTCAAATCACATGTGCCTATCAGGCTACTGTAAGTATACGTAAATCTTTAAGATTTTTAAAACTAAACAATTACATTACGAGGCACATATATTTTTTTAAATAGTTTTACAAGGCTCGGGAAAGTACTGGGTATACATTGCTTAACACACACACCAGTATATTGTTGGGGAAAAAACAAACAATTTTCTTTATTCCCGATGCAAATCTATTAAAAATCGAACAACCTCTCGACGGCAAGCTCGGTGTAGGAAGACATGCTCTAGATTGACAAAGGTCGTGGGTTTGAATCTTACCTGAGCTATGCCTATGGTATCACTTGACTCAGGGAAAGTACTTACGATGCTTATACACACATCAGGTTGTCTCATTAGTTTCTTTCCTGCCTTTCACCTCTGTGGAACCCAGTTCAAATCCCACCCTTCAGACCGGAACTCGCCATGTGGATTGAGTTTTCAGTCCCTAACCTGATTGCTTGGATTTCCCCATTGGGTTTTTCCCTCCTACATCTATCTGAACATTTTACCTCGTTTCCTATTCATCCTGTTATTGGCGCTAATTGTGATGTTAGATTTTATAGCTGGATGGTCAAGACTCACGTTAAAAGCACTATCTGCTAACTTTTGACGTCAGGAAGTCAACGTCGTAAATAATTCAAGATTGTTCTCATAGGCGTATTTATAATTCTTTTCTATACTCATTGAATCATGGTTTAGAAAACAATATTTGGTAGATAAAGATAGGATACCTAATTGGAATTTATCAAAAATACAATGAATGATTTTTATTTGTGTACAATATTACTTTTACATAGACCCTAATAATATATAGTCGATTATATTTCTATAACGGCACGATTACTTCTATTATATAGCTATACCTTACCTTTGAATATCTGGTGTTTTGTGAATGCCTATCAATCCAGTCTTTCTGAGAGAGAGAATGGATACTCGATAACATCAACAGAAATACCAACGTACGATGAGTCGCTGATGAAATCATTTTAATAATTATGTCAGCAAGTAAACTAAGAAATTACTAATGAATAATCTTTCGTCATTGGAGAATGGTAAACATTATGTTCCGTTGCCAATTCACTTGAGAATGATGATGGTGGAAGCCAGGATTGAAGACCGAGTTTATGCCAAGAGATGATCAGCTTATGTGAAGCTTGGTGTCTCACCACGTTTGCCACTTCATGGACGTGGTTTGAAGTGCAGCTGGCCGGCTTGGTGGTGACGTTTTCTATTCATGGGACTAGTTGACTGGGCTCCCATTATTTTGAATCAGCCAGATAGAATTCACATGACGGGTGGCATCAAGAGTCAAGGGAATGGATGTCGACTTTAAATGGATTTAATTGGAATGAAGCGGTAGCTTTTTGACATTTGCCAATTATTCTCGAAGAAGCCATGGCAACGCGTACACTTATTCAGATAATTTGTAGCATATGGGCGACATTCCGATAACAAATTTTATTTCTTCAAGGTTGAAATACAGAAGTCATATTTAATTGGCCCCAAAATATACCGTGTATACCGTATAGCAGTAACGTAGTGCCGTGGCTGACGTTAATGTTGAGTATCAGATTTTTCAAGTTGCTTGAGTTGATTATACAGTGTATTATATATATTAGCATATTTAGTAATTAATAAGCCCATTACAAGTTGAAAAAAGCGGAAGAGGTCATAAGTAAAAGAAACAATAGGCCCAATATTATGTAACCCCGAACGTTACTTCATAAGACATTACATACCTGGGATGAAAACCATTTTTGAACAAGTAACTTTAAAGCGCCAATTTTAATGAGAGTTTATCAACTCAGAAAATGTTAAAATTGTAAGTTTTATGCATTTTCAATATTCTCTGTATAGGCCTAATTCAACAAATTTGGCTCTAACTATAAGAAGTAGACCTTACTCCTTCCCGCCAATGGTAAGCATTTGCAAGCACGAATGCTGAAATAAATTCGTCTTGAAACACGAATCCCATCGCCAATTCCATCCCTTCTCTGGGCAACACAAGCCCGTGCACAGCTATGGCCACGCCCATCACCTCACCGTCTACATTTCCTTCTAAAAATGCCCATCCCACATTTACACAATACTCACGTATGGCCATAACTCCCCGTAGGTGGCATAGTAAGTAAAAAGGCACTCGCCACTCACCAATGTGGCCCTGGTTTGATTCCGGTAAGGTGAGTTGACTTGCGTGTTTGTTCTTTAAAATAACACGAGGATTTTTTGCCGGCGGCCCTGTTTTGGCAAAAGTGTTTACTCAATTGTTCAACTTTTTGAGAAAATACACTTTCTAGGTAAAGTGAGGGCGCTTTTTCCAATGAACGAAGTCTCAAGTCCACGTACGATGTGCCATCTTAAAGATAGTAGGGCCTATATGTGCTATCTATACCGATTGTTCATGTTTTCATTCCAACATCTTTAGCACACGACGTAATGTACGTTACTCCACAATAAATAATTAAATAATTGTTAGAGGGACCTCTCTTTACATACAGTGAGTTCCATTGGGAAATGTCAGAGAGACTTATCTCTTGATACACACTTGTAATGTTTATTATTGGCAGCCGGCAGCGGGTGTACTCAGAAGTTATACGCCTTCCAACCTGATCGAAAGAACGCTGTAACTCCAGTTGTGAATTACCCTGACTCCACACGTACCGTTTAAAAAGTTTGCGTAGTTATATAATGTGACTTCAAATATCAAATAATACAACAAAAAGCCGATACTAAATTAATGTTGCCATTTTAATATTTTATGATTTGCATACACAAATGAGAATGTTGAGTTTGTAGAATATGTTACTTCACTATGACTAATGTCTCAAGGGAAAATGATACAAAGTATCTTGGGATACCCCCTTTTTGCAAAAGAGGCAGGTACAATATTAAATAGCTAACGCGAGACACACCCTTGTGGCAAAAGTACAATATGAAATAGCTAACACGAGATACTCCCTTTATAGGCAAAAGAGGCAGGTACAATATGAAACAGCTAACACGAGATAAACCCTTTAGGCAAAAGAGGCAGGTACAATATGAAATAGCTAACACGAGATACTCCCTTTATAGGCAAATAAGGCAGGTACAATATGAAATAGCTAACACGAGATAAACCCTTTTTGCAAAAGAGGAAGTTACAATATGAAATAGCTAACACGAGATACTCCCCTTTTGCAAAAGAGGCAGGTACAATATGAAATAGCTAACACGAGATACTCCCTTTATAGGCAAAAGAGGCAGGTACAATATGAAACAGCTAACACGAGATAAACCCTTTAGGCAAAAGAGGCAGGTACAATATGAAATAGCTAACACGAGATACTCCCTTTATAGGCAAAAGAGGCAGGTACAATATGAAATAGCTAACACGAGATACTCCCTTTATAGGCAAAAGAGGCAGGTACAATATGAAACAGCTAACACGAGATAAACCCTTTAGGCAAAAGAGGCAGGTACAATATGAAATAGCTAACACGAGATACTCCCTTTATAGGCAAAAGAGGCAGGTACAATATGAAACAGCTAACACGAGATAAACCCTTTAGGCAAAAGAGGCAGGTACAATATGAAACAGCTAACACGAGATAAACCCTTTAGGCAAAAGAGGCAGGTACAATATGAAATAGCTAACACGAGATACACCCTTTTCGCAAAAGAGGCAGGTACAATATAAAATAGCTAACACGAGATAAACTGTTTTGTCAAAAATAAATAAAATTAATTGGCGCAGAGTTGAGGAACCTCAAATTACACTTTTTTGTTTAAACAATTCACACGAAATATAAGCCAACATGACATACAACCTTTTGCCTAGCCACAATTTGCTGTCAGAACGGAGTAACTTTAAAAAGGATGCTTATTATTATGGGGGTCAAAGGGTTAGGATGACCGGGATGGTGTGAGGAATTGAGCCACCTCTCACTATTAAATATCTCACATGGTCAGCGTCTCCAACAGCCTCTCCTAACCAAACTCCTACTGCTTGGCTTCATGCACCGATCCCTGTTTCAAACCGATGGCAGAGGTGTTACTGTTAAGGCGAGTTTCTGGCGCCTTAAAACCAGACAGCTCCGGGCAGGTGGTGTTCGTTAGCCATGGGAGGCAGCCCACCTAGGAGACGGAAAACTCTGATTTCAAACCAATTGACAACTGAATCAGCTTGTCAGCTAAGGAGGGTGTGTGGACACCCATGCAAGGGCGGATGAACTCCTAGGAGCCAACGGCCTCCATACCCTGGGCTGTTGTCAAGTGGTGAACGGTCTCTCTTGAGGGAGCGGATGAACTGCGCCTCACCAGCCAACGGTTTCGAGCGGATGAGGGGAGAAGGGGATCCGGACTCCCTTAAGCCGGATGTAGAAGGACCCGACCCACTACATTACTACAGGTCGAGAATACCTTCATGAAAGTCAACCAACAGAAAAAAGCTATGATATCCAAAGGTGGGACCCGCAGGCTGGAGGATATCCAAAATGCTACTGGGGACAAGAGCTACAACTCCGACTAGTTCTGGCGATAATGACGGTCTAGAGATAAAGCCTGCAATGGGACTCTCTGGATCTGACCACTCCCACGAACGAAAAGAGAAGCAGCTCACTCTGGTCATCAACATCAATAGCGACATGGAATGTCAGAGGTTTATATACAGGAAAGATACAAACAATAACTTCAGAGATGGAGAGGTGCAAAATCACGGTACTGGGAATCTCTGAGCACTGGTGGTTAGGGCAAGGCAGGTTTACAACTGAAGAAGGCTGTGTCATGGTATACTCAGGGAAAGACGGAGGGCGAAAGCAAAGCGGAGTTGGTTTTATTATAGCAAAATCAACTGCCAACACAATTCTAGGCTACAATCCCATCAGCGAAAGAATCATCACTATCAGACTGAAAGCACATCCAGTGAATATCACACTGGTTCAGGTGTACGCTCCCACCTCAAACTCAACGGAAAAGGATAGAGATCACTTTTATGATGAACTCCAACACACACCTCGAAGAGATGTTACCATGGTAATAGGGGATTTCAATGCTAAAGTTGGTCAGACAGACCAGAAAAGTGATACTGTGGGGAAATTCGGCCTGGGAGATAGGAACGAACAAGGAGAGAAAGTGATTGATTTTTGCAGAGCAAACGAGCTCGTCATTGGCAACACACTCTTTCAACACCACCCCAGACGACTGTATACTTGGATTAGTCCTGGGGATAGAGCCAGAAACCAAATCGACTACGTCCTTGTCCAGCGAAGATGGCGATCAGTAATCCATAATGTGAAAACTAGACCGAGCGCGGATTGAGAAAAAATTAAGAATGGTAAAGCTCCAGGTGTCGATAACATCCCAGCTGAAATATGGAAGGCAACTGGAGATGAGGGCATTACTGTTCTGTGGAAACTATGCGTCCAAATCTGGGAGACGGAACAATGGCCAAGGGACTGGTGCAGGGGAGTATTTATCCCACTACCCGAATCAGGAAACAAGAAGGAATGTTCAAACCATCGAACCATCAACCTTATTGGTCGACCCACGCCAGCAAAATTTTGTTGAAGATCATCGTCAACCGAAGGAAGAAGAAATACGAAGAAGAGATCGCTGAAGAACAAGCAGGTTTCGTCGAGGGAAAGGGCACCCGCGAACATATAGTGAATATGAGAAACATCATTGAGAAGTGCAAAGACCAAAATGTACCACTCTACATGTGCTTTATTGATTATGCGAAAGCATTTGACTGTTTAAGCCATGTAAAACTTTGGGAAGACATGACGAAGATGGGATTCCCGAAGCATTTAGTGGGCCTTATTGCCCAGCTCTATACTGATCAGGAAGCTAATGTACAAACAGGCTACGGCGATACAGAATGGTTCAAAATCGGCAGAGGAGTCAGGCAGGGGTGCACTTTGTCCCCCTGCTTATACAATATATATGCAGAAAACATCATGCGAGAAGTTCTTGAAGAAGAGCAAGGTGGCATTAGCATTGGAGGAGTATTAAAGAAAACAACTTGCGCTTCGCCGACGATACAACACTGCTGTGTAAGTACAGCAAGGGCGAACTGATGACAATGCTGGAAAACACCAGAAGAGTGAGTAATATATAGTACATTTATTATAAGGTCGGGTCATAATATTGACAAATTATGAGCCGATGGTCAGGATGTTGGTTATGAGTGGGGTGGGGGATTGTGGGAGGGTTTGGTAGGGAGAGAGAAGATGGAAGAAGAAAAGAGAGAGGACTAGGGGGAAAAGGTCTTTTTAGTGAGTTCTAACATCTCTTTCCCCGTCCAAAACCCCCTTCCCCTTCTCAAAACCCCCACTCTTTCTTCTGTGAAGATGCATGCAAACATCAAAGATTAAGTCTGTTTTCATCGCCCTGACTTTTTGAAAAACGGAGACATTTGTCTCCCACAAAAAACAACATCCAAATAATCATGGGATGGTTTATTACCTGAGACCACACCGAAAACAGGTGTTTCTTTTTCACAACCTCTCTCAGCCAATTTATCTTTTGCTGGCTGAATTAGCTTCAAATTTCCCGCACCACCATAAACACAGCGCTAATTCGCTTTAGTTTCTCACACCCTCCATCCTATCCGTCCTTTCCCCAACCAACACCTGTTCCCCTTGTGGCTTTGCCCTCTAACCATTTCCATACCCCTCCCCCATCCCTTTATAGAACTATACACATGACGCCTCATACGTTTTTTAAAGCTTTAGTTTCCATACATGATTCTGCATCAACAGTAGTCTTGGCCCAAGACGTCAGTGATCGATAGTGGATAGTGTAATGCGCTCGGTTACAACGCGTTACAGCACGCCCTCTTGTGGCTTGAATTACCCAACTTGACTAGCTGAATTACCCAACTTGACTAGCTCTAGCTAGTCAAGTTGGGTAATTCAAGCCACAAGAGGGCGTGCTGTAACGCGTTGTAACCGAGCGCATTACACTATCCACTATCGATCACTGACGTCTTGGGCCAAGACTACATCAACAGGGGAGAATTTTCATAAAAAAATGACAAAACCTTAAGCTTTTTTAACACTTTGAGTGCGCTCCGGTCGTATTTTCTTTTCGAGTTCTGTAAAAATGATGCACATATCGAATACCATCAACACCTTTATTAGTCTCATCTCATGGTTTACTTGCACACCGCTGCATGTATAATTTCACTCTTCCCTCCACACACAAGCAGGAAATTTAAACAAGTCTAGCTACCGCATTGTGACGGCATGTTCCGCCAGTTAATTAAGTGGCGGCCGCCAGTTATTAAGTGGCGGCAACCAGTAACTGCTGTAAAGTTTCGGGGAATGGGTTTGTCAGTGGTGGTTGGGGACGCTGCATGCATTGGGTATAGGAATAACAATGGTTTGATGATATAACTTTGTAATGTTTTATTTTGTTCTTTTTGCTTACTTCCCCCCCCCCTCTTTCTTTTTAGCAAAAATTAGTTAGTGGCCTGACGTTTCGACCCTAGCAGAGTCTTTTTCAAAGGATAAATGACAACACAACACACGTAAACATGTATACAAGTTCCACAAGAGCAGTCAAGTGGAAATACATGAATAGAGAGAGAGAGAGAAGCAGAAAGCATTCAGAAAAAGCAAGGATTATGGAGACAAGGATCATGGAGACAAAGGGGGGGGGGGGTTGTGGAGGAAAGGGGCTGGTTTGACCACAAGAAGTTGGAAACACAAAAAGGAAGGTTAGAAGAGGGAGATTAATTAGTAAGTAAGGCAGACTAAAAATGTGGATACCTGTGGGGAAAGAGAAGGCAAAGACAAAAGGTTATTAGTCATTTCCTTCTTGGATATTCAAACCATGGGGTTGAATGTTCTGGAGGCGCCTTATCCACAGTTTCTCCCTACTCAGACAAACATTCTCTTTTTCCCCTTTTTGTGAGCACAATCGCAATTTTTTTCCGGGGGGGAGGCATCTTGGGGGTGCAGGATTTTATTATTATTATATATATATATTTTTTTGGGGGGAGAACCTGGGGGCGCTAGAAATTTGTGGGTGGGGCACGTGACCTTCCTGGGACACCCTGCTGGCTTCTATGCTGCGAGTAAGAACGGTTCGCATCACAAATTATAACACTCCACATCCTGGATGCGAGCTACAACATTGTTTTTATTATAGGTTTTCTCGGTCAATTTCGGCAAATGAGCAGCCGATTTCATTTTCGTGCGTTCGAATTAAAGCTATTTTTCCTCTCCAGTTGTTACTGCGTTTCAAATTCAGAATTCGGGCATTCAATTTCGTATTGAGGCATTCACATTTCTTTTGCACTGTGTTCAATTTAGCATATCGTCATTCTTTTTCGTGACGCACAATCATCATTCAATTTAGCAAAGCTGGTTCGACTGGAGATTTTACTGGTTTAATGTTTTTCAATTTCGTAAAGAGGCAATCAATTTCGCTAAATGAGAATTCAAATAAGTACGACTAAAGAAATACGAATAAACAGATAATCTGTAGTAGGCAACTGTTTCGTATCTTCACTTTAATTCAGGCAAACCTTGTTTTCTTTATTTATGGTTCCAGTAGACTTTACATTGGGCCCATGATGTTTTTTCGTCTTTGTTTTCTCCTATATTCTTTTTGGGGGGATCTTTATTGTTATAACTGGCCTAATTTTGTATTGTGTTTGAATGGGGTGTTTCTTTATGTTTTTCCTGGTTTTTTGTTGTTTATGTTGTTTCTTCCTCAACCATCAATCTGTTGGCGTGCCAGACATCTTGGCGTATATGTTTAGGTATGGTTGTACCACAAGCTGCAAACTTATTGAAATATGCGTGTAAAACAGTAGCAAAAAGCTCGTCTTCGAAGTACAAAGTGACTCAAGTGCAAATAAGTGAACCGTATATGCCTTATTAACAAAGCGTTTTTTAGATTGCACAAATTACAGAAATGACTGCCCAAAAATGAATTTGAATGACTAAACACACGCCTCAAAAAGCTCCGGCGAATTTGAATGCTGCTTTGATGAATCGTTAAATTGAATGATTATTTTGTTATATGGAATGACGCAACAGTACATTTGACTAGTCATAAAACGAAATCGAATGACCCTTTTTAGTAGCATTCGATTTCGCGCGAAATAGAATAGCGTGGTGGTTAAATTGGCTGCTCATTTGCCGAAATTGACCGAGAAAACCTATACTAACTTCTAGATTATCTGTTGCACACTTTGAGTGTTATTCCCTGTGGTGTGATATTCTCCTGCGTGAAGAATAAGTAACAATAAATAAACCTGGCTAAAGATACACAGTTATCTCACGCATGGACAAACTCTAATTCTTTTTATTTCATTTGTTGGTAAAAAATATATATAAATGGCAATTTATTTAAACATTCAATTCATTTTTACAAAAATGTATCTGATCATACTCAATCATACGGAGCCCCTAAAGGGACAGGTAAAAAAAAAAGTTGAAAAGGGGGGAAAAAATATATACATATTTCGTTCCCTCGAAATATTATTTCGTTCCCTCGAAATATTATTTCGTTACCTCGAAATACTAATTCGTTCCCTCGAAATATTATTTCGTTCCCTCGAAATCATTTCGTTACCTCGAAATCATTTCGTTCCCTCGAAATATTATTTCGTCCCCTCGAAATATTATTTCGTTCCCTCGAAATATTATTTCGTTCCCTCGAAATATTATTTCGTTCCCCCGAAATATTATTTCGTTCCCTCGAAATATTATTTCGAAGGAACGAAATAGATTATTTCGATCGAACGAATTAATTTATTTCGTTCCCTCGAAATCATTTCGTTCCCACGAAATCATTTCGTTACCTCGAAATCATTTCGTTCCCTCGAAATCATTTCGTTCCCTCGAAATCATTTCGTTCCCTCGAATTATTATTTCGTTACCTCGAAATCCTTTAACTGCTACGGAGTCCATGAAATGCCGTTTCATTTATTTCAGTATGCAAATAATATTGCGTTCCCTCGAAATAGCATTCCTAGTTGAAAACAAAAAACAACAACTGTTGCATGCTGCACGTGTTTCTCCATGCAAGATCGGGGTACGATTCGGGCACGGTGTTCAAGGTGTTCGAGGGAACGAAATGTCATTTCGAGGGAACGAAATACATTTCAATATTGTTTCTCTTACCTGTCTCCTCAATGGCTCATTATTATGGCCTAATCTGAATATTATTTGCATACTGAAATAAATGAAACGGCATTTCATGGTCTCCGTAGCAGTTAAAGGATTTCGAGGTAACGAAATAATAATTCGAGGGAACGAAATGATTTCGAGGGAACGAAATGATTTCGAGGTAACGAAATGATTTCGTGGGAACGAAATGATTTCGAGGGAACGAAATAAATTAATTCGTTCGATCGAAATAAATTAATTCGTTCGATCGAAATAATCTATTTCGTTCCTTCGAAATAATAATTCGAGGGAACGAAATAACATTTCGAGGGAACGAAATAATATTTCGAGGGGACGAAATAATATTTCGAGGGAACGAAATGATTTCGAGGTAACGAAATGATTTCGAGGTAACGAAATAATATTTCGAGGGAACGAATTAGTATTTCGAGGGAACGAAATAATATTTCGAGGGAACGAAATAATATTTCGAGGGAACGAAATAATATTTCGAGGGAACGAAATATGTATATATTTTTTCCCCCCTTTTCAACTTTTTTTTTTACCTGTCCCTTTAGGGGCTCCGTACAATCACGACCAGGCATTTATGGAAAAAAAATTGTTAAAAGTTTTAACAAAATAAAATACATTTCTGTTGTAAATTTCGGATAGATTATGATGAGCAATCTGGCAAAGTATTTTTACAGATTATAAACAATAAACATGATAGTAAATGGAGTATACCAAATCACTGTGCTTAATTATATGGAAAACATTTGTATTCTAAATGTTACCCCGGTCCATTTCATCTCCAACTAGATAAAAAAACACCCTAACAACAACAACCTAACAAGATGTACGTGTAATTGTAAACTGTGTCTTCATGTGTCTGTCTGATGCTGAGATGATTATATCCGTTTCAGTACCAACACATATTTGCTACTAATGCAATGGTGAAAAGAGAAATTTCCTTGACATGGCTACCTGGTGACCAACACTATTTAGGAAAGTTTTAGGTTACAGCGCCCTCACAAGGCAGATTGGGGTTAGCCTAGGTCCTAGTAACATAATGCAAGTTGTACAAGCAAGCAATTAAATTACTGTTTCCTTTGGCATATTGCCTTGGACTAAATCATTGCCTTTAACATATATTTGAGGTATGGTATTATGACCACTAAATACACAATTGAGTAGTTTAAATGTGAAAGTTAAACATTTGTCAAGTAGCTGTTCATACCAATCTGCATGAGAATTATTTTGGAAACGTTAAATAAACATAAGGTTTTAAGAAATTACTTTCGAAACAGCATCCTCCCCCACCCCAAACCCGCCAAAAAAAATAATAAAAATTGGTTGAGCCTCACAGATACTGGGGGTTGGTGACTATACCCATGTTTTCAGGATGAAATAGTTGATCAATTGGTTAAGGCGGCCATTTTTTGGGGGGCAAATTATGAATCCTCAAAAAAAAAAAAAGTTATATTAATTGTTTTTGGAAGCACCCCCCCCCCCCCACCCAACCCGCTCCTAGGATAGGACATTAAATATAAACAAGAGAGTTTGGATTACGCACAATATGACCTAGAAATAAATTACTGCTAAAATCAAAACTATTAATTTTTTTCAACATTTAATGACAAAGAAGGAACTGACATAAAATAACATTAAATATTGCCCATTTCTAAATGTCCGCCAATAAATTAGGTTTTGGCCTGTATCTCCGTCTACGAGCCTCACATACAAAAATTATAATTGCCATGTTTTCAGGATGAAGGAACCCAATGAGAGCAAATACACAAATGGTGGTTCAGTCGCTTTTAAAAGGCGGCCATTTTGAAAAAAAAAAAATAAAATAAAAATAAAAATAAACAGAAGGTTTTAATCCAAAAAAATGTTTGTTACCACATTTAATGACAAAGAAGGAACTCGCATTAAATAACATTATATATAGCCAAAGTGCTATACTTGTACTTTCAAACAATCATCCTACACCCCCCCCCCCCACCCGCCTCAATGTAGGAAACTTGGATTAGCGCTCATAGGATTCACCGGTATTATACGTTAAAAATAAACAATAGAAGTTTGATTAAGCACAATATGAACGTTACTCGAACAAAATAACTCCTCAAATTAATTTTTTACCTATCATGAACCAATTTGTAAAGAAGGAACTAACATAAAATATTTCCAAAGTGCTATACTTGTATTTTCTAAGCACCATCCTCCCCCCCCCCCCGCCTCAATGTTGGAAACTGGAATGTATTAAGGATCCAGGAACCCAACAAGACACATAATTAAATTATTGGATCAGTCGGTTAAGGCGGCCATTTTAATAATAAAAATGGCCGCCAATCAATTTGGTTTTGGCCCGTAAAAAAAAATATTGCCAGGTTTTCAGGATGCAGGAACCCAATGAGACCAAATACAAACAATGTGGTACAGTTGCTTAAGTCGGCCATTTTGATAATTGAAAAATTTGTTTCTGAAACCTAAAATAAACATAATGTTTTAATAAATTCCTTTTGAACCACCCCCCCCCCCCCCAAACCCGCTCATAGGATTGCACATTCAATAAAAACAAGAGAGTTTTGATTACGCACAATATGAACTGGACAAAAATTACTCCTCAAATCAAATTTACACCTATCATGAACCAATATGTAAAGAAGGAACTAACATTTAATTTTGCCAAAGTGCTATACTTTTATTTTCTAAGTACCATTCCCCCCACCCCCCCCCCCCCCCCCCAATGTTGATTGTTGGCAGGCATGCGATTGTGGGATTCAACATTGTAGCGGGGGGGGGGGGGAGTTTTCAGAAAGTATTGAAAATTATTCGCTTGGTGTAGAAATTCTCCAATAATGGTATAACAGCTTTACACATTTTTTACATAATTAACTTTATAGTTTAATGTTGACCTAATTTATCGCTTGGTGTGGAAATTCTCAAAGCATGGTATAACACACATTGGCTTGATACACTGCTTACAAATCATGCGAGTTTGTTTCCGATTAGAGGTGGAACTGCATACAACACAGTCACGTTTCTTCCCGCCAACATTCGGACCCGGAAAGTGCTGAGTTGAAAGGGCGTTTGAAGCACTTGACGGGCATGGTCAACTGGGTTGTTCTCGAAGCTAGAAATAAGTGCCTCTATCACCTTGACCCGAAAATCCAAAGTAGACAAGCTCTTGTTTGTATGGATGCTGTTGTATACGACATTAGCATTAAGCAAACATATGTCTAGGATTGTCATAAATACACGTTTCCACCATTTGAATGTTTTGTGGGTATGAGTATAGTACGTGCATAATTGTCCTGCCAGATCCGTGCCCCCCATGTATTTATTGTAATCCTCGACTATGCACGGTTTTTTGATATGACGAAGTCCTGTTGAAGTTTTCCGGCTCCGAATCTTTTTACTAGTGACACTGCAATCGCCATAGTTTGAGAGGAGAGTGTGACACGTTTTGTGTCCTGCCACATAACGCATAGTTGGCCTGCTTTCTGATAAAATTTGGGATCTGCACCGCTTTTCATAGGAAATTTCTTGGAGTTTGCTACGTCGGGTATCCCTAGGGTGGTATAGCGCACAGTTCCACAAGCTCCGAATCCTAGCTCAGACAATTTTGAGAACAGAGCCGGGCTACTAAACCAATTGTCCATGTAGATGCAATGTCCTTTATTTTCGAGTCCCTGCAAAAGGTTCAATACTACGTTGCCTGGTGCCCCTATTTCGGATGGATGGTTTGTCTCAGGATCACTTACAGAGGACTGTCCTTGTGGGGACCTGGGCTGCGATCCTATGAACAACTCCCAGGCACAGTGTACCCTGTGTCGGATTCGTTCAATGAGAAAGATTTCAATCCCCATTTTGCGGCTTTTCTTGGCATGTACTGCTTGAAGCTCAGTCGTCCTTTGAATTTGACCATCGTCTCGTCCGGTGAAAGGCTTCGTCCCGGCTGGTACACCCGGAGGAATGATGGTAGTACAATGTTTAACAGTGGGCGTAATTTAGCAAGTTTGTCACGGGGAGAGCCGCCCTCGACATCTCTGTTTTTATTGGCGAGGTGAAAAAATCTTAGGATTGCAGTAAATCGGTTACGAGCCATGGTTGCTGAGTACAGGGGACTTCGTAGAATTTCAGACCTGGACCAATGCATGGAGTAACGAGGCCTTTTGTTGATTCCCATGCAAAGAAGTAGGGCCACGAATGCCATCATTTCAGGTACATTAGTTGGTCTCCAAGCACCGTTATTTTCTGCCCCCGCTCCCAATATTTGTTCAGCATAACGATTAGTCTCTAGTACCATAATCTGCCACACTGCTTCACAAAAGTACAGTTTGAAGATTTGTATGGGGGAGAACGAACTGAAGTCTTCTGTAGCCCCGGTGTTTGCTGTAAATTTAACAGGCGGTCGCCGTGTGTAAGAGTTGGCTTCACGCCATCCACACCTGAAATTCGGCTTATTCTTGGTCTTCTTACCCTTCTTAGAAGAGGTTAATGTTGCTGTTGATGTCGAGGCCCTCGGCTCTGTATCCTCACTGTCTTCTGACGTCTCCGAGTCTTCAAGTGGCGATTCCTCGTCAGATGACATTTCTGAACCACTGTCTGCGAAAATTTCTTCCAAATTTTTTTCATTTTCATCGGCCATGTTGTCAGAATGATCTCTTACTCGAGAATGCGTGGGGGGGATGCTTAACGATCCCGCTTAAATTTTAAAACTTGCGACGCTTCAGGGCACACGCGGGCAGCTTGTTGCCGGGGGGATGGACGCAGGCGATTGAGGGCGCTATTAACATTTTGATAACTTACTTTTGGTCGATGTGCCAGAGAGGCTCATTGGTCACCAAGAATGAAAATAATTACGTGCCATACGGACTCATTGGTCACCAAGTGGGATGTTTTTTTGAGCCCCTATGGCACGGCGGTACTGAAAGGGTTATGATAACCCTACCATTAAAATGCTTTTTAAAAACACAAATGAGTCGGATCAAAAGAGAGGGCTTGGTTCAAAAGATGAAATTGGTGAATGATGTAACCCCTACATTTACACCTCAGTAAAACATCTAAACTTCAGCAGCAGCTATAGTATATGGCTAACTGCAACCAAACAAATTTTTGTGAAAAACAATGTTTGTAAAATAATCTTCTGTAATAAAACTAATTGCAATATTCTAGTACATGTGTCACACCCCCCAAAATTGAGCCATTTGGGTATGACTTGAGCTAGTCTAATTCCCATCATTAAGACAGTGTTGGGTCCTTTGACTAGTGTCTTTCTAAACACATAGTGACACAAACTGCTCATAGGCGGAGGCTCCGCTTGTTCTCTGGCAAGGCTCCAGTCCCAAGTGGGGAATTTGACTATGAGAGTTGGAAGAGGCCAGCACGCCAGTTAGTTGATGATAAAGGGGTGTCGTCATCAGAGAAACTAAGTCGTGTGATAGAATCTCTCCTTCCCCCAGCAAGCAACATTGTGTGGGCCCTAGGAAAGTCAGCTACAGCGGAAGAGTGCCTTGATGGGCTGGAGAATGCATATGGCGTTACATCGGATGGGGATGAACTTTACCTTAAGTTTTGTGACTGCTACCAGAGGACTGGGGAAAGGGCATCAGACTACCTCACCCGGCTGCAGGAACTCCTTACAAGAGTGGAAGATGCTGGAGCAGTTGTAAAGGAGAGAGTGAACAATGTCAGGAGCCACCAGTTCTCGAGAGGCTGCCTGTATAATGAGACCCTTCTACTTCAGTTGAATTTGAAGAAACGGACCAACCCCCCTGACTTCGTGACACTTTTGAAGGAAGTTCGCCAAGAGGAGCAGAGGGAACTAGAGAAAAAGGAGAAACGGGCAGTTAAGACAACCAAGTGTGCTTCTGAGAGTGTGCTTCTGAGGCCTTCTGAGAGTCAGTTTGCGTCCCCGATTGTTGTTGTCAGGAAGAAGAATGGAGATGTTCGACTTTGTATCGATTATCGTCGCCTCAACAGTCGGACCATCCGAGACCAGTATACAATGCCAAAGATAGAGGAGGCACTCCATGCCCTAAATGGTGCGCAGGTTTTTACTTGTTTGGACCTCAAATCTGGCTACTACCAGATTGCGTTGGAGGAGTCAGACAAGGCAAAGACGGCATTTTGGTGCCCTCTGGGATTCTATGAATTTAACAGAATGCCGCAGGGTATCACAAATGCTCCTGCCACTTTTCAACGGCTGATGGAGAGGTGCATGTGGGCGATCTCAACCTGATGGAAGTGATGGTATACCTTGATGATCTACTTGTATTTTCTCGGACCGTAGAAGAGCATGAAGCACGACTGTACAGAGTACTTGACAGACTGGGAGAGTTTGGGTTGAAGTTGAATTCTGCAAAGTGCCAATTCTTTCAGTCTTCTGTGAAGTGTCTTGGCCATGTCGTTTCAAAAGATGGAGTGAGTACGGATCCAGACAAGATCAGTTCAATGCAGTCTTGGCCAACACCGTCCAATGCGAGAGAGCTGAAGTCTTTCCTGGGTTTTTCTGGGTATTACAGGAATTTGTCCAAAATTACTCAACCATAGCCCGCCCGCTGAACCAACTGACAGCTGCATATGATATCACAAAGAGGCGCAAGACTGGAAAGAGGAAATCTCGAACTCTACTTCGGAGTGCCAATGAGCCTTTTGGTGATTCATGGACGAAGAGGTGCCAAGAAGCTTTTGAAACCATCATTGGGAAGCTGACATCTGCCCCTGTTCTGGGATTCGTGTATTATAATGCTCCCTTTGTACTTCATACGGATGCAAGTTTGACTGGGTTGGGTGCCGCTCTGTACCAAGAACAAGAGGGAAAACTTAGGGTCATTGCCTATGCAAGCCGTGGTTTGTCAAAGAGTGAAGTTAATTATCCAGCGCACAAGTTAGAGTTTTTGGCTTCAAAATGGTGTGTCACCGAGAAGTTCCATGATTATCTGTACGGCAGTCATTTTAAAGTATATACCGACAACAATCCCCTCACTTACATCCTCACTTCCGCCAAGTTGGATGCAACCGGACAACGATGGTTAGCAGCCCTTGCTAATTATCACTTTAGCATACAATACAGGCCTGGGAAGAAGAACTCTGATGCAGATGGATTGTCGAGACTGTTACGATGTACAGAACTAAAAACGAGGAAAGACTCTAATGACTAGGAAAGTGACTCCAAATAATGCAGGCTGACACTTCGAGTAAGAGAATAGAATAAAATGTTAATTCTCGTCTCTCATCTTCACAAATTACAACAATTAAACTACTACAAATACATATTAATACAATGAAAGTAAAGGCATGTTTCAAATAAAGATGAAAAGCAAATGATATCAATACCGGTATCAACATAAGCTGTGGTGGGTGCTATAGGGGTGCCCATTGAATGGTCATAGTTCTGAAGTCGGTAAAGGGAGAGGCTCGGCGGCTGGGTCGACTGTCCGTGGTGGTGGACGGAACCGCAGTCATCGCTGACGAGTAGCCTCCGGGAGTCGGTCGTCCTATAGATGAAACCATCAGGTCACGGCAGTCAGATTGCTTGAGCACATACGTCTTTCCCAGGGTTAACTGCGAGACGGCAACCTCGGAAGAACTCCTTGATCACATTGGGCGTGGCTGGAGAGCAACAGCTCACAACGATGTTCAGCACCAAGTGGAAATTGAGCTCTAACGCGATCACGGGCATGTACCCGTATTTAACCAACTATGTAACATTGATAACATACTTAACATTCTACAGCTATTAGTAACTTAACATTCTACAGCTATTAGTAACTTTACTGAATGTGTGAATAGCATAACTAAGTTACACCCCGGTGGAGGGCAACAAAAGGTAAGTCTTGAACAACACACGTAAACCTATTGTAAAGACTGCGCATGTAACAAGACGTCCTCAACTTGAACCAAAGTCAGATGCTGAGGCAATTCATATCAATCAGAAGATAGAAGATCTCAGGAGACGTGTTTGTGATGTTAACAGAGTTGAGGTCACTTTGTACAACTCTTGTGTGACTGCAGTATGTCAGGCTATGAGCAGTTCAGAGATGGGAAGTACAGCACTTATTGAGACAGTTACAGATTCAACAAGCTCTGTACCGGATGATTTAGAAGGCACCAAGTTGCCTGGCCAAGAGTACCTTCGTGGGTTGACACAGAATGACTGGGTAGATCTGCAGCAAGCCGATCAGGATATCCGCTATGTGACAGAGTGTATCCAACGAGGGTTTAAACCTTCTGTCGATGAGCGTAGGGTGCTGACTGATGGGATGAGGACTCTTCTTCGGCAGAGAGTGCACTTGAAGCTTAGAGATGGCGTATTGTACCGTGAAAGTTTAAGATCAGGTGAATCTCCGCGACAACAGTTGGTCCTACCACTGAGTCAGCGTTATCTAGCCTTTGCAGGTGTTCACGATCATGTCGGTCATTTGGGATATAAGCGCACCTTGGACTTGGCCCGTGCTCGGTTCTACTGGCCTAGGATGGCAGTTGATATAGAAGAGCAATGCCGCAACTGTGCTACATGTAGGTGTCTCCGTCGGAAGAGGAAGATGATGAGAAGAGCACCGCTAGTCTCCATCCAGACGACTCATCCTATGGAGTTAGTGTGTATGGATTTCCTCTCTCTTGAACCCGATAGTCGAAACACCAAAGATATTCTGGTCATAACTGATCACTTCACCAGATATGCTCAGGCCTATCCAACGAAGGACCAGAAGGCAAAGACGGTGGCTAAAGTACTTTGGGAAGAGTTCTTCATCCATTATGGCTTCCCAGAGCGCCTTCATTCGGATCAAGGACGTGACTTTGAGGCAGGTTTAATTAAGGAGCTGTGTGCATTAGCTGGTATACGGAAGTTTCGCACTACTCCTTATCATCCACAGGGCAATGGTCAGGTTGAGCGCTTTAATCAAACGCTCATCAGTATGCTTGGCACTCTGGATGACGAGAAGAAGCATCAGTGGCGACTCTTTGTCAAACCCTTGGTCCATGCCAACAACGAAGAATGACACCACTGGAATGTCCCCATATGTGTTGATGTTTGGGCGAGAGCCACGCCTCCCAATTGATCTGCAGTTTGGGACTTCTAGCAGTCCAAAGAAAGCAACATCTCACACCAAGTATGTGAAAGACCTGCGTGATAGATTGCAACGAGCTCATCAGATCTGCGAGAGCTGAGAAGGCTGCGACCTATAACAAAGAGAGGTATGATAGAAGAGTAAGGGACCATGCTCTTTCCGTTGGTGACCGTGTGCTGGTGAGAAACGTTGGCCTCACTGGTAAACATAAACTAGCTGATCGATGGACCGCTGTCGTATACAAGGTGATTAAACGTATCAGTGATGGTATGCCGGTATATATATATTGTGAGACCAGAGGATGACAATGGGCCAGATAGGACTCTGCATCGTAATATGCTCCTGCCTTGTGGGTTTCTTCCTGATGCCCAAGAGAAGCCAGATATACCGCAGCCAGATGATCCTAAGAAGACTCCAAAGGTTTTACCTCGCCGACCGAGACGAGGTACTGTTCCACTCCCAGCAGAACATTCCCCTAATATATCTCCCTATTCGAGTCACGATTCTGAGTCAGATTCATCAGTTGTCGTGGTTCAAAGGAAGACACGCCCAATACCAGCTCCAAGGAAGTCTATCGTGAGTTTGAGTTCCAATAATGAAGATGGTGGATCTCATCAGCCAGTTGAACCCAGACGCTCCCGAGTTTAAGCCAATTGAAGTAATGTCGGAGCCTGATGAACCCATGGAATCTGCAGAGGGCGTAGAGTTAGATACAGCCCAAGACAAGGTTAAAGACCCCGATAATGAAGATGATGTAGTCATTGTTTCATTCCCCGAGACAAAACCAACTACAACAGAAAGTCCTGTGTCATCAGATGAATCAACAACTGAAGTAGTCAAATCCCCAGTGAGACGTAGCAGACCCACCCGAAATTGACGACCACCAGATCGTTTTGGGTACGGTCGGCTGGGTCAATCAGAAGCTAAATTGATTGAAGAACACTTTGCAATTCAAAAGCAGAGTTTAGATTTGCTTCAATCGTGCCTTTTGCCCATATAATTTGTTGTGTAAAATTATTGGTGCCATGTCGGGACGCCATGATTTTAGAAGGGGAGAGTGTCACCCCCCAAAAAAATTTTTTTGAGCCATTTGGGTATGACTTGAGCTTGTCTAATTCCCATCATTAAGACAGTGTTGGGTCCTTATGACTATAGTGCCTTTCTTCCTAAGCCGGAATAAACAGGTCACATATTTCCTCGTTTTAACTTGATCTTGAAATTCTTTATCTCCCTTGTGGGTCGTGGGTGGTTCTAGAAAGTTGGAAGGCTATGGGTTTATTTTGGGTTTATTGGCAATCAACTTGGCATTCTGACTTGAGATGTCTTACAGCTAAGACATGCAGTTGCAGTTAGAATCGCCACTGTTGATGTGCTGAGACCAAACAACTCTTTTATTTCAACCATAGGTGAGTTGATATAATTATTCCATCTTTCCAAGTAGTAATATTTAGGGGTTATTCATTGTTGATTTATATTATTTATAGTGGTTATAACATTTGCTTTCCTAGTGAATGGATTGAGTAAAAATGTTGCATTTATCATATTATTAGTTTTCCCAGCTAATGAAGATTTAATGTGATCATGAGTTTAGGACATCCAGTTCTTTATTATTTAGATGATAATCAGTTTATATAACTTTTACATTGTTGCTTGAGGAAAGAACTGGTTGAGGAAAGTATTTTAGGGTTTATAGTTTAAGATGAGTTTAACTTTTGATCCTGAGAGTCTTTGAATGATAATTTATGGTTTCACATCATAAATTTATTTGCAAGAGATTGATATCAAATTCTAGCCAAGTTTTAGTGAGTTCCTTATATTGATTGTTTTGATATTTAGTCACATTTATTGAATTTTACTTTCGTTTAGTTTTAGAGTTATAGATCATAACTATAGCCGATATAGATATGCTCATGTATTTTCGTTATCATTTCAATATGCTAAGTTCAGATTGGTTCTACAGAATGATTATTTCATTTGTGAGAGTTATGGAATTTAATATTGCTCAGACATTTCTTTGCTAGGTTTTGTTGAGAATACTGTAATAGTCAAATGGTCAAACTCAAGTTCACCTTGATAGACTTTTCTCATGGAATTTTATAGGAGTTATCATATTTTATTCAGTGAATATTGTTTGGAAGATTATTTCATAAGGTTCCGCTTTGCTTCATTTTCCTGTTCTTGATTGATGTTAATTCTTTTGAGAGTTATTGATTTGGTAAACAGTTACTTTGTTCTTAGTCATAGTATAGAGTTTCATTCATGGTCATTTGGTCCTAGTAATGCATATACATACACTGTGTGTGAATGGTTACTAGGGTATCACTGAGCACTGCAATGGTGAAAGTTTCTTGGGTTATGTTAATGAGATCCTGTGGCTAGTGGTAGAATCTGTCCCTAGTGCATGTGAGAATAGTGTCTTCAACAAGGTTGTTTTTACTATGGTTGTAGTGGAAATTCATAATGGGCTCTTTGAGTGCATTGAACTTTATTGTTCTTTAGGTTTTCTTTATTTTGTATTTTCTAAGTTGATAAGGTTTTATTAACTTTGGTTGAATTATGATTGATAGTTTTATTAGAGGTTAGTTAGTTTATTCAGTTTGTTTATTATTTAATGCATTCTGACTTGAGATGTCTTACAGCTAAGACATGCAGTTGCAGTTAGAATCGCCACTGTTGATGTGCTGAGACCAAACAAGTCTTTTATTTCAACCATAGGTTGTTTTGCTGGTAACTACTTTGAGTTGATGTAGTTTCGCAACTGTGGGTTACTTAAGAGGAGTTGCTGTCTGTTGACGTAGATGAGGTGTTTGGATATCATCAATAGTTTCTACCATCGTAGTTCTCTTCATTTCATCGTGTACCTGTTTGTCTACAATTTCTTGTTGGTCTTCAATTCTTCAATGTGCCTTCTTGAATCTGAACTATTGAACTTTTCCTGATGTTCTCTGGATTTGTTTCGTCGTTCGTCAGGTTTTCTTCACTTGAACTTTTCGTTAATATTGCGTGGATCGGAGTCGCGTCGCGTAACGTTCGGTGGATTTCATCTACTTACTCTTTAAACCAAGAGTCTTCATACCGCTAAGTTCATTTATCTTCTATTACTTTCATTGTATTAATTCTTTTCCTATGTGAACTCTTATATTTTGTTTGAATTGGATTTGTGTTATTATTTCTTCTTGATTGCATCTTAAATTGTTGTTTGCCGATACTATTTGGAGATCTGGTTTCGGTGAAATATATTAAGATTGGACTGTCATTCATCGACCTCATATTCGTTATTGAATCATATTTATTTAATTTTGTCGTACCCTTGAACCGGTTATACATTACGGGATCCTTTCTTCCAGGCAATACCCGTGACACATGCAAACATTATTATAAGAAAATTAAAAACATTAGTTTGTCAGCCTTAAATTTTAATGAAGGAATTAGAGATGCCAAGGTGATATCCTAAACCATACGAACTAGAAACTGTTCTCAGGTATGGAACTATCCAACTTGACATCATCATCTCAAACAACTTATAACTGAGGTGTACAATCTAAGGAGTTATTATATAAACATAAATTACAAAATAAAATGCTTACACAATAAAATTGGTTTAAAAAAGATATTTTATTTATTTTTAAACATAACTTATGTATCGTGCATATTCATATTATTCTTGCCCTTCTGTTTAATCTCACTGATTTATATTTTCGTTTTGGGGTCATATTGCTTGTTCTACTGCTTTATTTTGTTCTCTATTTAAGTATTTTAAATTATTATTATTTCTATGATATTCTTATTTATATATTTTATTTATAGTATATTATTCTTTATATGTTCCCATCTCAAGTTTGGATTGACAGACTTTCAGGTCACAGTGTTTAAGTACTCTTTTGTTAATCCTGGCCAGCTTGAAATGGGTTGTCTCTGTTCCTAATTCCCTGCTGTTCCCTCTCCCACCCCATTTCCTGTCCTTACCCAATCTACCATCATCTCTTATCTATTCTTCACATGTTCCTTGTTGTATCCAAACCTTGCTGTCAGTCATCTTCATTCAGGACCAGTGCTTTAGTTGCTATTTAGCCTGTATGCCTACATGTAGTTCTGTTCAACATGTTTATTTTAATTTGTTTCCTCTTACTAAAATTTTATTTGCATATACATGTATTGTTATTGTTCTTTGTGAAATGGCCGAATAAATAATAATAATAATAATAATAATAATAATAATAATAATAATAATAATAATAATAATAATAATAATAATAATAATAATAATAATAATAATAATAATAATAATAATAATAATAATAATAATAATACTTAAAATAAAACTTAATTTAAATTTGTAATTTTGAACACTTTGGTACTCCCACCTGAATCTTGTTTCCAACCAACAACCATTCTGTCACAGCTCAAGAGGAATGTAAACAGATAGTTCCTCTCTTTTAAAATGTTATCCTTATTTTCTTGTAGCCCTAACAAAAGGGCTTGTGTTGGGTGTTTTTGCCTTTAACAAAAATACAAGCAGAACCAGTGAATGACCGCTTTTATTCCCTAGGTCTTCCCATGCCCAAATTATTTTGTTTTTCATATTTTACAATACATTTGCTTAATAAATGAATTTGACTTTATAGCGTAGGGTTTAGTTTGATAGAAAACCTGAAAATAATGGGTCTAATAACTACTCAAAGAACTTTTTCATTCCATCTTTTTTGTTTAAATACCTAGAATATCTTTCCAGTTGATTCAACTGTTTGGTAAGTCAGCTAGTACTCCACACACCAGGTTTGCTGGCAAAGACTTGTCTGTCAATTGAAAAGAAACAAAACAATTATTGTTAGAAATTAAAAAGTTATTTGAAGATTTGACTAACAGCCCTTGCATCCACCACGAAGGGCCAACCTACAAGTGTTTAATGGACCTAACATGTCTAAACATTATGTGACATTAGGTCACTCTACAAGTCATGAACAGAGCAAACATGTCCACACATTATGTGACATTAGGTCACTCTACAAGTCATGAACAGAGCAAACATGTCCACACATTATGTGACATTATAAGTCACTACAAGTCATGAACAGAGCATATACGTGTCCACACATGTGATATCAGGTTAAATGTCACTCTATTTTTCGCCAAGTTTAGTAAGAGTCAAAGTGGGCCAAACAAATGTTATGTTTTATGTTTAATTTGATTATTTTATGTTACCAGGCAATTAAAAAAATGATTGATCATTTTGTAGACTATTATTGCAGCCCTGAATGCTTGATTACATACCTATTGCTTTAGGATATGGAAGATTCAACTCCTCCATAATACGGATGAATTCTTCTTTAGTTTTGGTTAATCTGGCATTATGCTTCTTCTCTTCTGCAACTGTGCTTGTGGTTTGTCCTACAAAGACAGTATTGGTGTCATATCTCTTTGTTAAACACAGGTTGAAATTTCACCATAAATAACAGAATGCATGAGCATTATTCATTATATTGGGAACCCAATCCCATAAAACTAAAAATGTGGAATTTTAAACCGAAACTAAAATCAAATCAGCACCCTTGAATGAAAGTTAAGGACTAAAATATTTCATTACATAACTCTTTGCATTGTTCATTATTTATTGTTAAATGTAACATTGTGTCTTAGGAAAATGCATAAATAATATGAAGTGTACAACTGGCAGGAGATTCACGGTCACAATACTTAAGAGCAGATATATTAAATTCAACTTTCACTTACTGTTTTTTTAATAATTTTCTTTACTTAAACACTTTAATTATTTAGAGATAAACAATTTATCTCACATTTTACAAGTGGTGCACAAGTCCACAGTAAGCTTGGGTGTTTACTGGTAAACTGTTTTTTCAGAGTTTTATTTTTGAGCCAGACTCAAATTTTGTGCTATTTTGAAAATTGTAATCTGTCTCCAAACTATTTGTGGTGTGTTGTGGCCGAGCTGTCTACTGCATCAGACTCAAGCTCTGATGGTTGAATCATCAGAGTGTGGGTTTGAGCCCCACTGATTACACTTGTGTCCTTGAGCAAGGCACTTAAAGATAATTGCTTCTTTTAACCCAGGTAAATGGGAACCTGAGAGGGCTGATCTGAGACAGTATTGTGTTGGATTATTCCCTTAGCACTTTGTTTTGTGAACACATTCAGATCACATGCATTGTGTGTCACTGGTGATTCTGATTGTGGTTAATAGTATGGTGCCTCTTATGTTAGTTACTTCCAACGTTGCAAAGAGTAGGGAACAAGACCACTGGGTTCAGCAAGCTATCAAGTTCACACATTGATGTTTTCATTGATTGTAAAAAATGTCCCCAAAAAACCAGAAAAATGTGAATTTGCAATTGTTTTTTGTTTTTCAAAAATGTTGGTGAACCATTTTGAAATAGTGGGATTTAGATATTTTCCTAATATCAAACCACCCACAAGGTGAAACAGATTATTAATCTTAAAAATGACCTCAAAATCAAACAGCTAATAGTCCTATCATGTCTTTGATAGATTGTTTCTTCAATTTTAATCATGTGTTTCTAAATCGATCTGCTTATCATGAAGTTGACTACAGATAAATAAGAAATTAAAGTTGCAAATTCAGATTCAGTTGGAGCCAGTTTCTACAATTGATGTATCATTGAATACCTGTGTAATCATGTGCAGGATACAATGGGGTGTCTAGTGGCATTGACAGGATCTTAGAATGAACAGATTCATACAGTGTAGCTGAACAACCTGCAATCAAACATAATTCAACACTTATATTATGTCAAATTTCTTCACAAAACTAGGGTTTATCCAAACAGAGACATGTCATGCACAGAATATCTGAAAATACACAGCGAGAACAAAATACTACAAATGAAACAAAAATACTATAATACATTCTTAGAAGGCAAAAACCCCAATACAATGTATTACCTTCTTGAAAATCCGTCCTGCCACACCCTCTGATGAGTAGAGCGTCACCAGTGAATACAAGGACCGGTCTGTCATTATGATGAAGAACATAGGTAACACAGCCATTTGTATGACCTGGTGTAGACAGTACAGTAAGGACCTGCAAAGATACGTCATAACATTAAAAAGCATTATTGCCCTAAATTAAATTATATATTGTACTTAAAAAAGGACTGGAGTGATACATCATGTTTTATTTCCATTAAGCACTAATCCGGCGGAATGGGGTTTTATAATTGAACATAAAATTCTAGACTCTTTTTGGGGGAGGGGGAGGGCCTACATTTGATAGTCACATATACAAGTTTCTCATTCATTAGCAATGTTTATAAAACTAAGAAAGAAATTCTTAACTACCTGAGACGGTTCATCTATTCTGACTAGTGGAGAGGAGATCATGTTGCCATGTTTAAATGTGCAATATAAACACGGTGGGGAGTGTTTAAACATGGCCTGAGGAAATCGAGTCAAAAGAGGCTATGATCATTGCCCAATTTAAGTTAGTAGGTAGGTCAAATATTTGGCTCTAGCAAGTTTGAAACTTGTGTGCAAAGTTTGAAACTTTAAGCACAAATTTTAAACTTGCGCAAGGAGCTTCTTAGCGCTCAACATGGATAGAAATTCAATGCAGAGTCGAGGCGAGCTGAGGCTAAACTGTCATATTTGTTCTCAACTCTGGATGTTTTTAACTCAGTCTTAAACAGTTGTTTCAAACATTGCAGGTTCGAGTCCATGCAATAAAGGACTTCACCTTAAATGGCTCTTTAAGACTTCTTCGCCACTCGTTTATTCCCTAAATCAAATCCAATAAGTTTACTGTATTTACCTTTTAAGCACATGTGTAACATTGGTAATTTTCATAGACCAGTATCCATGCTTGATGTGACCCAATATAGACATGAAATTACAAACCTGTGAAAGGTTAAGCTCGGTCGGTCATTGAAGTCACAAGAAAATTGAAAAAACCATAAATGTTTTCACTGTTTTCAAACATTGAGTTTTTGACTCGCGAGATCAGAACTAATTGTTTTATTCATTTCTCAAAAACTATTGCATATTTGTACTCTTACCAATGTTATTATGCACACCCTTTAAGTGGAAGAGATTTTCTACTTGTACTTTGTACTTTAAACTATTGTTCTTTATTAACCAGTGTTTTCATATATTTAGGTAAAGCATCAAAGTCTAAAGGCCGATTGCTGTTGGTGTTGCATGGTGAACCAGACCATTACCAGACAACAGTTGCAACATGATCTTAACAACTTCAAAACATTGTAGAAGTAAATGCTGTCCATGTACTCAAGCAATCAAAGAGTCAAATATTGATTGTAATATGTTTATTGAAATAAAATCAACCTGTCTTTGTTTTTTTAAACACTCTCTTTGGATTGACCCTTGATATAAGAATTACCTGATTGCCAAAGGGAATCTTATCTCCATCACTGACGTACAGATCTGCTTTAGCTCCACTACTCTTGCTGATGATACTACGACAAGCAGGAAACTGTTTCCTCAACTCACCAGTCCCTGTGATATGATCTGCATGACAGTGGGTATTGACTGAAATGGTAGAAAATTAAACGTCAGTATCAAGTAGACATTGTTCTGTTTTGCTTTATCTTCTTGACGTATTATTTGGTCTCAGTTTATAGTTTGATAATCAAGAAAAGTATTTGGTTGTTAAATCATACAATAAACATGTACATTATACTAAAAATATTCTTTTTGAAATAATAGTGCAATAGTTCTAACAAATAGTTCATCGACAAAAGCATGTAGAAAAGCACTATACTTGCCCATGCAGAGAATACACTAAATAATGTAGTATTAATGATGAAACCCAAGGTGTTTTTTTGAAAAGTATTAAATGAGCTCTGCTCAAAGTAGGTGTATTTTTCAGTTTTGTACATTGAAATCATCAATTTTTTGTGTAAATTTAAGTACATGATCAATTAAATCTTGATAGAAAGAGATATCATTTCTCTACTTAGTAAATTGTTGGTTGTACAATTAAGAAATAACAGACTTTGGTCAGCTGTAGCTTTGTATCATAACTCTTCATGCAAAAAAACCCCCAAGCTTATGATAGTGAGAAACTATCAGACACAAAGAGATAGTGATTACAACTTATCAAGACTAGGGATTAACCCTTGCATTAAAAGCACTACTGTTAATCTGAATTCATAAATACCCCAGACAGTTTTGCTATTCCTATTGGTGGAGAGCACGTCACGTGGGGGTGTTTGAACGGCTGATAAAGACATAGCTAGACATAGCTGGAGCTGTTTAAGACCGGCTGGCTTCGCGTGTTGGGCGCACAAGCTCATTTACGCAAATTTACTTACGCGGAACGCAATACATAGCTATTAGTATACCGCGCGTAATCTTTTTGTACACGCGCATAACACACAACCCAACGCGCACAAAACAGAATTTTACAAAAGTTTTTGAAAATGTACAAACTTTGAAAATTTGCTAAACAAACAGATTGTCTTTTTTACCACCGATTTTCCTTATTCTTTCACTTTTTAACAAAAGGGCATTTATGAATGGGAATAAAAGAGTAGTGACTCGTTCTTAAACGGCCGTTTAAAACGGCCGTTTAAGAACTCGTCGCCACTCTTTTATTCCCTTAGTAAATACTGGGGCAATGTCTAGTCATAACAGTCTCATTCAAAAATCCCTATGCAGTAATTTCTTGTTTTTCATGGGAGGTGCACTTCTATATATGAGACAATCCTAATTTTTCCCAGAACATAATGAGGTACCCAGGCCAGGTAATAGAGACAATCACCTCTTGGCACTGCCTCCTTCAAGAGTCAAGGCATACTGCAGGGATGTTTGAAGTTAGCTATGAGTTCTTACGTGCATATTTGAGTGTGAGTTGTAGATCCTGGATAAGATGAGTATCTCTATTGACAAGCTCTAACACTGGGTCAATCAAAACAGCTTCCCGTCTCTCTGTGTCTCCTAATAGATATGTGTAGGTATACGACTGGTAATCAAAGAGCTGAAAAATAAATTGAAGACAAACAACAACAAAAATCAACAAAATGAGAATGTTCACAATTACACAATAGGGCTACTGTCGCCTACATCTCCAAGCATATCAATATCATTGCTTGCTAACCCCTAACTGCAGTCACTCAATGATATCAATAGGGCTACTGTCGCCTACATCTCCAAGCATATCAATATCATTGCTTGCTAACCCCTAACTGCAGTCACTCAATGATATCAGTAACATTTTGACTTCTTTGAGTGCTAGGGTTAAAAATAAGACCCCAGAGGTGATCCCCACAGCTTTCTTTTTTTCCTGGTGATGAGAGGCCTGTTTAGATCCTGTCATTGGCAATGGGCACAGGAAATGTTTACTGATGTAAGCAGTATCAAATAAAGAACATTATTCTGGTTTTACCCAGAAGTACGATATAGCACAATAGTGATAAGCACAATATAGGATTCATCATGTTATACGTTAATTAACTATATAAAATAACACCATGTCACTTAAATCAGGATCTGAGAATGACTGATCAAAACAAGTCATTTAGAGCATACATCTTCAACTATAAGTTATAGTAGTTTAAAAATAGCATGTAAACATTGAATGCTATTCAAAGCTTTTTTTTATTCTTCAAAAATAAATTCCCACAATGGACACACTTTACAGGTACCTTGGGATTTGCTCTTCAAGGACAACAAACAACAAGCATGACTTTGTTTATGATTTGAATACTGTGCAAAGAGATGCCTAACATGTGTGATTGACAAGAGCTGGAATATTTCATGCAAATAACAAACTGAAGAATATCACTGACCTCCAAATCCTGACACTATCAAATGTATTCCACAAAGGAATGTTATTGGGGTGATATTAAAAACTTCTAACAGGCAACATTTAAATTACAGATCATGAAAATTGTTTTCCCTATGTATGACCCTTACCGCCTATCACCTATGTACCTAATAGAACTACCGTCTAAACAATTGATGGTTACAATGATAATAAATGGCCAACACAATTATTACTGTTTGTGGAAAAGATTTGGTTGAAATACAATTTCTGACATGTATAACATACCTGTCGAAATATTAAATCTGATGGAAGCTGCAAAGTTGATGACATACTTCTTGTATTTGTAGGAGTTTTGTTTGCTAATGATGCACGGAGTCGCCGCTGCATAGACAGGACAGGCCTGAAAGAATCTGCACACTTTGGTAGACCAGCTAATTGGAACCAACCACCAAATTTGTGCGTACTGTGTACGAGTCTTGCCAAAAAATTCATTTTTCCTAAACACAAAAAAAGTAAATTATGAAATTGTGTGTATAAAACATGAAATTGATTGTTGTCCACAAAATAATTAGAGAAAACAATTAAAAGTAGTGAACCAAGGGAAATTAAATAATTTGATATATAACTTGATGGATAAAGTAAAATGAATAATTCAAGGGAACAAACAAATAATTTGAAGATAGAATGTCATTATCTAAAAAAATAATTAAAGGGAATAAAATTGGTCTGAGGAAATGAAATATAACGTTGCAATTTGAAAATTATTTCATTCATCTATCTATGACACTATTTTCAAACACAATGATTACAACTGTACCCTAGAGGCCTACTGTTAGCCTGCCCCATACATGTAGCTAGAAGAGTTGATCAGAATTGGGGTTAACTAAACCATAGAGCAAGGACTGGCTCTATGACTAAACTAATCTAGGTTTACAGCATTAAGAGTGAGGGCATAGACTGTTCTGACATCTGGGTAACCTGCGCCCAACTGGGCTTAATTTCACAAAGCACTAAGATTCATCTTAAGATGAGTTGTCAGTATTACCATATTGATTTGTATTGTGACATCACACTTTGCTTAATAGCAATTAAGATCAATCTTAGCCCTTTGTGAAATTGAGCCCAGAACCCCAACATTTCCTTCAATATTTGGTCACCACCTGGGGAGTATTAATCCAAGTTACTCGGATTGATGTTACCCTTGTATTGGTATAAGTCGGAGGTCGGAAAAGTATAGTAGATTGGCTTTGTGACTATTTTAAACCAAATGTTATTTTGACCTGATTTAAATGACAACTTATACCATCACACATACTCAATTCTATGCAAATGAATACCAAAACCTTTTTATATGAACCAAAATAATAAAATGTTTCTTGAAGACAGTAGTGTCCCTTGAAGTTAAGATTTAAAGAACTATACAGAAGTAGCTTCCATACTTCCATAACATCTTGGAAGTGCACTGGAGCATCAAGAAGGGAATCAAGAGTTGCGATAATTGTAACCCTCCATCCTCCTGTTTTGGAGGAGGGAGTGTTTTTACAATCATTGCAACTATTAGTGTAATCTACATTTTACTTAGAGTCAATCAACTCAAAGCATATGATCCACTTTCTTCTTATTATTATTATTTTATTTCTCTCCACAAGTTCAATAACAATTTACAAACAAAAGATATACGAAATAGATATGGAGAAGGCTAGACTGAGGAGGAAAATATCAACATTGATAGGGCGCGGATTCGCCGGTTCATGAAAACGCAAAATGCTGAACAACACCGGATTTGCAACCCACATGGCACGGATTCACCAGTTTGTGAAAACGCAAAAAAACTGAGCATACTGGATTCACCACACACAGGGTGCGGATTCGCCAGTTCGTGAAAACGCAAAATCCGTGAGTGCAGATGATTCGCCATTTTGGCAATTAGCATAATTAGTATACATTTTCAAGTCTTAACATTTTGCAGAAAGTAAATTAAAGAAAAAAAAGAAAAAACGAAAATGCCACATTGAATCATTTTGGACGAATTTGCCACTTTGTGAAAACGCCGACGATATGTAACCGAGTGTATTTTAATGCATGCGACAAAAATTGTATACAACAAAAGTTTAATGGCAATGAAAAGCTGCGATAAGTGTAGCTCTAGTCTCAGTTTGGGACTCTGGTCGACTCCTAGTCCTTGCTTTATCTTGGTAACAAAAACATCTTAAATTTATGGTCATGGATGAAAGTGCTCTCAACAACTAGTTGTGATAATCGTAACCCTCCATCCTCCTGACTGTCGCAGATGGAGAATGGAGGGTTACTATTATTACAACTATCTAGTTACAGAATAACTGTATGTCTCTGAAAGTAGCCCAAGTTGGACTCCTCCATTGCATACAATGTCAGTAGCAGTGCAATGGAGACTGGCGTCCCCAGAGCTAACCTCCATGGTCTAAAAAGACTAAAAGAGCCTTTATGATGGTCCACTTAAAAAAAACAAAAAACACATTGTTGTCTTTTTAAAGTTTTAACATACCCCAATTTAAATACGACATACCCAATCAGTACTTCCGGGGAGCCTTAAGTAGGGGGCCTAAGAAAATAAGTATATTAAGTAGTTTCTTCTACTTGTTCTAGAACTATTCTAGGTAGTACTACTCTCTCGCTACACTAGTAAGTGGGTCATTCCATGCCAACTCACCTGATGGGTTGGCAGGCTCCGTCTCAGATTTTTCTTTAAAAAAATTCCCCTATGGGTGTCATGAACACACACACAATTTTTGAATCCTACTCCTTAACATTTCTGAGATATGACCCCCTAAAATTTTAAGCCCCGCCCCTTCAAATTTACTTTTTGTGTTTTGGGCATTTTTAGAGGCCTATATTTACAAATTGAGATAAGATATGTAACTGCAAATTAATAATATACAGGGTACCTGGTACCCCATCAACTAGAATCTACTGTCAAAAGTAGCATAGGACATTTTTATATCAAGGTATAGGTCTTTAAAACCTGACATTTTAGCCCGCGGAATGATTTTTCATCATTTTTGCGACCCCCTAGTGCCTACATTGTATGTGAAATGTCCGATTGCTTTTGTAATACATGTACATTTTGTTATAAACTACATGTGTGACCTGCTATAAGGATAGACCAATCACACCTTTGATGGGTATTTGGAAGGGGTCTGAATGTGGGTCCGGCTGTAAAAATGCCAAAAAACACCTTTTTCAAGTGATTATTTGACATTGTGGGACATATACCGACACATTTACAAATTTTTCCCAATTGTGTACATACACATACATGACAACTATTGTATACATGTACATAGTATACATGATAATTATCATGTAAGAATATCATAATTGTCGTCTACTATACAGGATAAGTCCGTAGTTATTTGTACGTTGATGAGTATAATTGTGTACTATACATGATTGATAGTTATAATGTAACATGTTTTATTGGAGTACATGATACATGTAGTTATTGTGTACATGTACGTACACAATAAGACAGTGGACAATAAGTGGGATTTTTTTTTCATGTGGCAGCACTACCAATTGATTTCATTAACCCTCCTACTGTTCGCAACATTTTCAAATGAGTTGACCAACCATTTGAAACCATTCAACTGCCAAAGTTGTGTATGGTGGCACAACTGTGCACAGAACTATAAACTGTGTACTGTGTACATGTACATGCATGCATTCCCTCATGGTATCATATTGCAAGGCTGGCATAGCTTCTATCATTCAAAACCACAGTGAATGGTATTGAATGGTCAGACAGCAAGAGGGTTAAACTGCATACACAACAATAACCTTAAATTAGTCAAATTCATTTATTTATTTTTTTACATGAAGGAGTAGAGAGTAATTTTTTTAAATTTCTCACACAAGTAGACTGGATACAAAGTATTATTGGGAAAAATTTGTAAATATGTGTCAGTAATGTCCCACGTTGTCAAATAACCACTTGAAAAAGGTGTTTTTTGGCATTTTTACAGCCGGACCCACATTCAGACCCCTGCCAAATACCAATCAAACAAAGGTGCGATTGGTCTATCCTTTATATCAGGTCACACATATACACCTAGTTTATAACCAAATGTAATACAAAAGCAATCGGACATTTCACTTGGGCATTAATAGGGGGTCTCAAAAATGGCGAAAAATCATTCCGTGGGCTAGACCCAGTAACTGGGGCGCTGTACTCATTTTTTGAAATTTTGTCTTTTATCTTTCGTACTACGAAAGATAAAAATAAAAGACAAATTTCAAAAAATGAGTACAGCGCCCCAGTTACTGGGTCTATCCGCGGGCTAAAATGTCAGTTTTTAAAGACCTCTATAAAAATGTCCTATAATGCTACTTTTGACAGTAGATTCTAGTTGATGGGGTACGTACCAGGTACCCTGTATATTAATTTGCAGTTACATCTTCTTTCAATTTGTAGATATAGGCCTCTAAAAATGCCCAAAACACGAAAAGATAATTTGAAGGGGCGGGGCTTAAATTTGGGGGCCATATCTCAGAAACGTTAAGAAGTAGGTTTCTAAACTTTGGTGTGTGTTCATGGCACCCAAGGGAATGTTTTTTTTTTTAATTGCAAAATCTGAGACAGAGCCTGCCGAACTTTTCAGAATTTTAGGTGATTTGGCACGGAAGGAATGACCCGGCCAGTCCCAGCCAAGACAAGAGTGAAGTACTATCCTAAACCTTTTTTTAGAAGTAATCAAATACTTTTTTAGTACAAAATAAAATTCTTAAAGGTCTCAAAACTTAAAAGGTCTCAAACATGTGGTTCATCCAAACCCTACTGTCTACGACCTACGGAAGGATCTAGACCCAGTATGGGGCGCTGTACTCGTTTTTTCGAAATTGTGACATGTGCTACTGAGTACTGGCACTGCTGCAGAGGGAGAGTGTAGTGGAAGAGCAGGAGGTATGCAGATGTCAACATTTCGAAAAAACGAGTACAGTGCCCCAGTTACTGGGTCAAGGGAGGATCCAGGGTTTAAAATCAATGGTTGTCACAAAATGAGATGACATCTTTCTACTTACTCCTAGAACTATGAGGTTCGAGCCGCTATCGTCTCCACGAACCTCATTATGATTATTGAGTCATAGTCATACTTTGTCATAGACTAGACATAGAGTGACATGTACAAAATCCTATTCGAAACTATTTCTCCTTCACGTTTCTGCACCTACAGTTATTTTCCCAAATCGGATCTGGCCAAAATTAGGCTCTATGTGTTCTTTGTTCTCACAGTGAGCTCGGCGTGGGTCTAGAAAATCCACTCCGCAAAAAAAAAAGTTGCAAAAAATGATAAATTCTCACCGTTTTCAGAATCCTCGCCTTCCGTTAACAAAATGGCCGCCGTTGAAATTTTCCTCCTGGTAATGCTACGCACTACGCTGGTAACAAATCCAACGGTTCACGTATACAATCATGCGCAATGCTGGTCCACAACAACCAATGTTCTGTACGTGAATCGTTGATAATCTTTACCAGCGTAGCGCGCAGCATTACCAGGAGGACAATTTCAACGGCGGCCATTTTGTTGACGGAAGGCGAGGATTCTGAAAACGGTGAGAATTTATCATTTTTGCCTTTTTTTTTTTGCGGAGTGGATTTTCTAGAACCGCGCCGAGCTCACTGTGAGAACAAAGAACACATAGAGCCTAATTTTGGCCAGATCCGGTTTGGGAAAATAACTGTAGGTGCAGAAACGTGAAGGAGAAAAAGTTTCGAATACTGAATAGCGGATCGAACCTCATAGTTCTAGGAGTACTTTCTACCATCTACTCACATACCTGTTTACATCGAACTTACAAAAGTTATGGCTAATGCTATTGCTATTGTTGGCTTGCTGGTGTACACTGATTTGGTAATGAATGTTGGTGTCTTTACACTCAACATGTCAAAGTCCACTTGAATTCCAGATTAGTGTGAAGTATCCTCCCCGTCCGGTTTTCGATGTACTAGGCCTATGCCCTTTTCTTTGAATTGAAAAAAAATAAAAAAATATGCCATATATCAACTGATGCCCTAATTACCTTCCTTTGTTTTATATAAGAAGTATGTAAAAATATATTAAAACATTGAAACTTTCACACCACGCACCGATCTTCGATGACTTCAATAGCGTCCCCGTGTTTTGAGTTTTACCTGTTTTCGAGGCAAACAAGAAAGTATGGTGTCCCGGTGAAGCCACACGCGGAAGAAACATCTGCAGTGACTTCAAGTGTTCTGTGAGACTTTGTGTATGACTTATAGCCAGCAGCTGTCTTCATTTTATTCAAAATATTTTTTATTTAATTTTAAAAATTACGATAATAATTTGCAAAAACTAAAAAAGAAAGAAAAAAAAGAAAAAAAGTAAGTATAAATTCTTGGCTTTCAAATCCGATTTTTTTTATAGTTTTGTGTCTTTTTATGTTTCTTAACATTTATAATAAAGCATATAAATAAACAGTGATAATTGAATCACCAAGCCGATGTTTAAATTTTAATATTAATAATAATAATGATATGAGGGTTACACAAATTTTTCTCAAGACTATAAGAAAAATGATATAATTGGCACATGGCTTCTTTAAGCCTCTGTATTTTTTCCCCAGATTGCTCAGCAAAATGTTCAGTCACATGACTTTGATCATCGTGAATTGTGAATTGAAAAAGTGTTAGATGAAACTTTTTCGGAGGGCAACTTTTTTTTTATGGCCCCGACAGTATGACATATTTTTGTACCTTGTAGAAATGCCTAAATACCACAACTTTTTGCATTTACAAGTGCAACTAACCAGTGGGGCCATACATGTTTCTAAGTTTTGGTCAAATGAGAGGTATGGTGGCCCTGAAGGGACATAGCATATATCACAAACGTGTGCGCACACGTATCGCGATTTGTTTCACGACATTGCACTACGTACTGTGCGCACATATTCGCGAATTGTTTCACGACATTGCATACGTGTGCGCACATTATTCGCAAATTGTTTCACGACATTGCATACGTGTGCGCACACATTTGCGATTTGTTTCACGACATTGCATACGTGTGCGCACATAATTATTCGTGAATTGTTCCACGACATTGCATTCGTGTGCGCACACGTTTGCGATGTGCGATGTCCCTTCAGGGCCACCATAGAGAGGAGACTCTTTGCTTGGCAAGTCAAACCACAAAAATTGTATCTAGGGGGACTGTTTACATCGCACGCAGAGAGGTAAAAGATTTGCATCGATTTCTGGGACGCCTTGAATACAGGACGTCCTACGATACATTGCACGATCCGTGATCAAACCGAGGCCCCACGCCGCGGCGCGGGGACGATGTCACCAAGCGCTGAAGACTGGCGGTTCGCGCAGCGCGGCGAGGAGGAAGTTGACGCTTCGGGTTCGTGCGATGAAGGCGCCGCATCGATCGGGCCGCCATCTTACTACGCACATCATCGGTCGGTCCGATCCGGTAACTATTGTCAACAAACGGCTGATGAATAAAAATGAGTAGACTGTCCTCTTCTTGTCTCCTTTTGATCATCGTTCTTGACTTCAACAATGCCAGCGAGGATGTGGAAATACATTTTATGTGTAAGCATGCATTTATGGTTTTATTTTTTAATTTGGAAATTAAGTGGAATAAACAGGTTTTAAAACGATGTAATTTGTTTGTACTTGTAAGCAGTGTTTGTAGTGTATCTTTCACGTCGAAGGATATACAATTAAAACGTGTGTATTGGTACATGTACATACATGATTGTACTTGTAGTCATGTCTTTGTACTTTTTACGGCGAGAATGTCGCCTGGCCCTGAATTGCATTTTCGTTTTTCATAAATAAACACAGCACAATTTCCAGGTATGAAGAAGGTTGTTATGAAACCATATTTACAAACATTTGTGACAATTATTAATTAAAGTCAAAAGAAAAATATGATTCATAATGATATTAAAAATCAAAATCATATGATTTTATGAATAAAAACTGGTGTGACACATACTTCAAATTCAAGGGGGGCACAACTTCAGAGCCCGAGGTTCCGTAAGTATCCGTAAGTATCTATAAACTATTTTTATCTGAATTAACAACCAACACTGTCTTGACTTGGGCTTGCACTTTGCAATTGCACACATTTGGCATTGGTTGGTCATATCGTTGGCAAAATGACAAACATCCATGGATTTGTGTGCACATTCACTTGACTACACATTCCCCCCTTTGTTTGGATTGATATATATCCATAAACTATATCAGAAAATGTTGCAAAGTTCACAGATCACAGCAGATGACCAACCAACTGAGAATTTTAGTTTATGGAAAATCATAGCCCCACTTTTGAGGCCGACGACTCCAAGTTTGCCACAAGAGTGGGGTTAGGTAAATCACTTCAAGCTTGTCCATTTCTTCTCTATCCCTTTGTAGCTTTTAGAACCCATACTTATTAACTGAACTGATAGTTGTTTTTAGTATATGATTGTGTGCATTTCCTTTGGTAATAATCATGGCATACAACATGCAGGTTGGATATGATGCTTTTTCATTAGCCATTTTACAGTGACATATATGGTGCTAGACTAATGTAGACTATCATAACTTACAGCTGATTCTAAATATTTACTCTTGTTCTTATATTGTTAATTGAACAAAAATAGAAAAAAATAAAGAAAAACATGTTTAAACTGTTTCTTTCCATTTTGTTTCAGCTTTCCAATCAGTCAACCTAGTATCTTAAAGAAATGGGGGATCAGCATGAAGCGGGACAATTGGAGCCCATCAAAGAAAAGAATTATCTGCTCTGATCATTTTGAAGAGTCATGCTTTGATAGAACAGGTCAGACAACGAGACTCAAAGCTGGTATAGTGTCAACATCATGATAATTAATCCAGAGGTCAAATGTTAGAACCCCATGTGAGTAATTCTTTTTAATTACCCCAAAAGGGAATTAAATTTGCCAATTCAGTTTCCCTCATGGTTTATTTCTTGGTAAATTTTACATTAGTAACAATTGAAATTGTCATGCTGATTCAAAAAATTTTAAATCCTCTGTGACAGGTGTAGAAAGACTATTGTTCTGTAGAAAGACCCACTGTTTATGATGGAGTTAATTACCCTTCTTCCAATGTTTATATTTCCACCTTAAGCTCTTATAGCACCCTGGTAGAAGTTAAATTCTTCAGAATATTTTGTACTAAACAACCCTCTTGCTCCTTGTATTGTGTGGTTAGTCACCCCTGTACATAGTTTACTTCAGATAGCAGCCTGGCAGCGTAATGAAAATACTCCACATTTATGTGTTATTCCACCATCACCTATTTCTTAAATTGTTTGTCTGGGTTCTTCATGTTTTAAAGGTGCTGTATACGTTTGGTAATTGGAGCCTACTGATTGTGTTAATCCTATAAATGTAGGTATTATACAATAAAATTTACCTGTGAAAATTTCACTTCAAAGGGTGGTCGCATTTTTGAGATATTACCAAAAATCTGGAGCGAATATTTTCCACACAGGTGTTATGGCAATTACGCTTAGATTCAAATGTTGGGTAATAAAAAGTAACATATTTTTCCAAAACCGTAGTATTTCAAAGTTAAAAGTTTCACAAAATTCATTATACTACCCAAAGCTGCTGTACTTCTTACCAAGTAAGTTTTTATTGCCATTAATTTTCAGATTCATTACCAAAGGTATACAGACCCTTTAAGTCTTGCCTGCCTCAATAAATTCATACTCGGTAAGCTTAAACTTTGTATTGTTATTTATTTTGACAATCATAGGCCTAATACTCATTACTTTCTTTGGATTTTCATTCCTAAAGTTGTATTTTTGGAAATCTGATTTGGAAATATCTTTTGTTATGAACTTGTTTGGATTCGATTTTTTAAGACTATGTTTTTCTTCATAAATGTGATTGAAAACTGTATTTTGATTAATTGTATTTCTTTTTGTTTCATTTACACAGGTTTTAAAGCATTTTGATTTTAATCTATGACTTACTTTGGCACTGTTGTTTTTAGTGGTTTCTTATTTGTTTCCCCAGTGTTAAGTTTGATTTACTTTATTCAAGTGATCCATTTTTGGAGGGTTACACCTCCACTAAGTATGATAATTGTATCAAAGGGACATTATTTTATAAGACTTGATTTCATGTGTTGCATTGAGATTTGTCAGGTTGTTAAAAGTGAGGTACAGCTGTAAAGAATTACTGTATAATATCATCCCTGAAGTAATTTTGCAGAATGTGTTGTCCCTTTGAAGGTGGATGTTTTTCCATGATGAGATAGTTTTATTACATGATTTTATTATTGTCAACTTGTGTTTTGCTTTGTTCTTGCCTTGTCCTTGTCTCCTTTTGTCCTTCCTTGTCAAGTTTTGTTTTGTTTTTGTTATGCAAAGTCTTCTGGTCTTGCATTGACTTTTCTGTTGGTGCCATGTCATGTCTAAATTATCTATCTTTTAATTTCCCATTCAGATTGTCTATATGATACAGATACTCTAAAAAAATAAACTGAACTGAACTGAACTTTTCACTCACTGACTGATTTATTTGTTTGCATTCTTTTAAAGTATAGTTTTATTGTTTTATTTTTGTTGTTATTACAAATTCTGTCGGAGCATTCACTGACAATGCGTTTTCTCATAGACATCAGGAAAAGAAAAACACAAGAAACTTTTAAAGAATCCATCACAATAATTACAATGTTGCTTTGTATATCAAAACCATTTAAAAATGTAAAATTCTAAGCATAAAGATTTTCTTTGTGCTTCATGCTTTGACTTTGGTTTAATTTTATGAAATGGAGACCATTTAAAGACCTTTAAAACAATGAAAATTTTGTTTTTAGGTTCTCCATGTATACTTTTATAAGTTTTGAGATTTTTCTTTATATATCAAAGACTAACCACAAGCTCCGAAAAGTTATATTTTTTTGTAAGTCAACACCAAATATTGTTCGAACTTCCAATCCATGTGTGAGTGTTGAGTTGACATGGAATACCCCCGGCCCGTAAACCATAATTTTGAACATTTGCCACGTTTTTTGTTTAAATACTGGGGTAAAGATGGGACAGATAGTTAGTTTTTAGATAATAAAAATTTAATTTAACCCTAATCTGCCATGTGGGCTTTCTACTACTGAAGGTTAGATTGTAACATTTTAATGAAATTTCAAGGGTTTTTAGATACTAAAACTTTACTTTTCCTGCCACCCCCCCCCCCCCCCCCCCCGATCTAGCCTGCCCCAATTATCTCCCATGGAATCCTTGGGTCACGATGGGATTCATGCACTGTAATGTCGGGTGAAAGAAATATTTTAGTGGGATATTGGACTTGTGGGTCAAATTGGGGCAAATGACAAAAATTGCATGACCATTACTAGTAGTAATACTACTACCGTCAGGAGTTTTTATAGTGTGAAAACTAGGTTTTAAAAAAACCTGTTCAAAATTATATTATTCAACAATAATTTACACCTTTGAGCATTTTAAAAACAAATCTGTTTACAGTTTTCTTTCAGCCAATTATAAATGCGTCCCAATCCCATTTTACCCCTACCGTGATAGGTTGTAGTGATATTAAGTTGTTGACAAATTGGCTCATTTTCATCCCCAATAAAATAACAACTGGGGTTGTAAACGGGACAAATAACAAAAAATATCCAGATATAAAATATTTCTGCATTCGGTCAGCCGACAGTAATATCATATCTGATATTGTGCTCACAAAATCATGGGACAAGTGCTGTTGTAAAGACATCTTGATGTCTTTCAAAAATACCCATGGACAAATGATGACCCGCACCCTGTTGTATGATAAGTTGACGGCTGGTAAATACTTACGCTATTATAATAGAAAAGGAAAACAGTAAAAGGGCGACCTCCAGTGTGCCAGAGACAGACTACACATGGACGAAACTATTTTTGCAGAAAGGGGGTTTGCAAGAAATAGTTGGTAAATGCACTGTCCCATCGCCCCCCCACCCCCACCCCCCTGTCCCATCTTCCCCGGGACTCGTGTACCCCAGTTGGAAAAGTTTCGTATCCGGCCGCCACATAAGGGATTTATTTGTTTATTTTTTTAATGGATTCTAAACCTAATATCCCTTTTTAAAATAATTATTCTTGGGGAATTGGAGCTAAAACGCAAAATTCAAGTGCACATTAAATTCTAGGGCACCGTAAAACATTTATTTCAAACGAAATCTCATGTAAAGTAGGCCTAATCCTACTCAAACCATGGAAGTAGTAATGATTCAACGCACACAGAATGCCCGCTCACGTGGCTTCTTGCGAGTAGTAAAATGGCCGCCGCGTCATCGCGCGTGTTGCTTCACGGCTGTGTGCACAGCGTATGCGTCGAAGCGCTATCCAGTCAGTATAATTTTTTATAGGCCTAGTATAGAGATCAGTGATATAGACTAGCGGGACGCCGCGCTTCGCGCGGCACCCGCTAGATGGGCACACTTCTCTTGCGTATAAAATGTTGCAAAAAAATGTAGGGTAAGGGGGTAAATGGAGGGGGCACTCAGAGGTCATCATTTTATAGAATTGGCTTGGTAAGGGTAGTTGAAATGGGTACGCAATGTTGCTTGTCTTATGATAACATGTTGAGCATGCAAAAGGTGTTGAATGGGATCGAAACGTCTCCTCCCTTTCCCCCAACTACACGAAGCATAATTTGGGGGTTGCATGGCCGGAGTTGAGTTTTAAATTATTGGGGAGGGATGTACTTGGCAATGATGCATGTTTGGCATAGTATTTATAGATTTGTAAAGACTTGTGTTGAGTGACTAATAGGCCTATGTAATCCACTGGTTTCTTTGTAAGGAAATTATGCTTCTGTGCTCCTAAAATTTATAATTTTTTGTTTTGCTTTATTACTTGATTTCCTCTTTTCGTTATTTCTTGAAAAATAATGTGGGTTTCTCTTTTCCTTTATTTATTAATTGTGTCTTCGTTTCAATACTTTCTGTATATTCGCGTTTTCCCGTTTGTTTCTCTGTATCCGTGTGTACTTTGCATTAATTCCTTCTTAGTATATTTCGGTCTTTCTGTATGTCTTTATTTCTGCAATTCTGTGGTTTCTTACTTGTTTCTTTTTTTCCTTTTCTTGTTTGTTTATGTCTTTTCTTCGTTATTTTCGTATTAATTTTGTATAGGCGGCCTACAATTTCTAATTATTTATGATATCTGTGTCTCTGAATATTTATGTTGAAGTTTATTTCTTTATGTATTTATGACTTTATTTCTGTGTTTTTGATTTCTGTATGTGGATGTGTTTATTTCTCTGGAACGCGCAGCGCCGCCGCGGTAGAAGTATTACATCTGTATAGACTGTGCAAGTCTCGCGCGCATTCGAACTTCCGGGACCATTGTGGTCCCAACCATTATGGAGTTTTACGTGGGTGAGATTTTGTTTCGTCAACTATTTTAGTTTAACGTAGTTTATGACCTAGAAAAGTATACATGTTGTTGGGAATGTAATACTAAGTGATAACAAAATATGAAAGTAAAACCAATTCAACAATTGGGTGCGTTCGATTAGCTTCCCCGGGTCGACCCCGGTCTGCTCATCCGGGTGAGCCCCTAACCATGAGCTAATCGAACGCCAACTTCCCCCAGCATTCACGCCGATGCATCTTGGGACAGCCGACCGGAAGTACTTCCATTTTGTGCCGTATGTCCGAACCTTTCCGTGGATTCACGAAAACATCGTAAAATAATTATTCTCAAGGTAAAACTGCAACGTTAAACAATTTGTACAACCCCACAGTGATACAAAGGTACCCGGCTTCGAATAAAAAATACTTATTGCTCACAAAACGCTGTTTTAATGGCGAAAATGTGTGTCAAACTTCCTAAAATGTCCCGCTGAATTACAAACAAAATGGTGGCCATTGAGAAAGTTTTTCGCCGTGACGTCATGAACCAGGGGCAGCCCCAAGTGACCCGCTCCACAAGCAGGGCACTTGGGGGCTGACCCGGGTGAGCCCCGCGAATGACGTCAAAGCTATTCGAACGCACCGGGGGAAGACCCGGGTCGACCCGGGGAAGCTAATCGAACGCACCCAATATAACAATGAAAACCCAAGAATTAAACTTGACCTCAGCTTCCGGTTATTGCAAAAAATTAAGAATTTTGTGCTCACCTCCGATCATAAAACTTATGTAAAAGCTTGTTTTGGATGCGCGATTATAATCGCCAGATGCTGTAGTTGCAAAGCGAACCCTTTTAATTGCAGCTATGGTGTTGAGGCGTCGGCATTCCTCTTTAAACTGCGATACGGGTCAATTTAAAACCCGTTTGACCTTCACGAATCTGCGTAAGGGGTTCTAAAAAGTTAACATCAAAAAAGCATCCTTGTCCCAGAGTTTTAATTTGTTTTTAATAATAATTAACACACTTTGGCGTATTTTTTTTAAAAGCTAAAACTAATTTCATAAAATTGTAATGATTTATTTTTGTTGTTCAGATTTAGTCATGAGATATAATTTAAAACAAAGATTTGATTTCAGAAATAAAAATGTTCTTCGTTTGACGTGTTTTCTCGTTCGGATACGCGCGAGACTTGCACAGTCTATTGTGACGTAACAAATGGCGCGCTTCTAATCCAAGTAGTAGGCGCGCTTCTAATTCCAAGATGGCGCGCTTCTAATCCAAGATGGTGATTTAACGATCATTTTGTACGGTGACTGATTTCCGCCAACAACTAAACACTTTTTCAGTTCGGCGTTATAACGCCCTATACGGCGTTATATCCCTATTCGGCGTTATAACGCCCTAATTTTTTAGATGGTAATGGCGAGTGTTATAAGATGGGCGTTATAACGCTGTAAATTAGGGCGTTATAACGCCATAAAATTAGGGCGTTATAACGCCGTAATAGGGCGTTATAACGCCGTAAATTAGGGCGTTATAACGCCGTAATAGGGCGTTATAACGAAACAACAAAACATTATTTTTAGCAACTTTTGTAAAGGGCGCCCTCAATATGTGTATCTAACACATGTTGCTGATTTGACATGTCCTCCTAAAAACGACGATCATCTGCTGCTTTCATTAGAAAACTAAAACCATATAGTAAAGTATCACTATATTAATAGTAGTCACATGGAGGTCCGAAGTCAACCTTTATAAATGTATATATTCAACTGGACATTTGCTACACTGTGTGGCATTTGACACAGTATTGTCACTTGTCAGCCGTACCATACACTTTTACAGTGAGTAAGTCAATCAACTCATAACTACAGCCCAGGGCCACCGCGTGGACACCGGCGGCTGGGTAGGCCTACGGGGGCCGGGTGTGCAAGAGGACTAGGGCCGTGTTTTTGGTAGCACTGTGACCATAGAGCAAGCACTGCTCTATGGAAGCTCACACACTCCACAGCAAGGAAGTTAGTTGCGGAGTCCGACCAAGAATGGAAACTTCTAACCTTAGCACGATCAACGAGATAACAGAATACCTGCAAAGAACTGATTTATGTAAAGGTCTCATTAATGAAGAAAGAGCGACAGAATTAAGACATGTTTTACAATATATGTCTGAGATGACGAAGCAGAGTGAAAACAGGTCAGCAGACACGTATGGCAGTATTCAGTTGCGAAATTTAATCCTAGTCTGATCACTCGATCCATCAAAAGTTATAATTATTGTAGGCAGAATAAAAACAAGTAACTGTAGCCAGTCAGTGTAGGTACATTCATGCATTAGCCCTCTCTTTTGACATCGGTGTAATGTCGACTATGATAAGACCGATGTGAAAAAGAGAGCCATAACAGCCCAACATTGGGGGCAACAAGTACACTAGTTGCGATAATCGTAACCTCAAGATGGAGTATAGAGGGTTACGATTAGCGCAACTACCCAACAGGGTGGGCTAGTGTAGTAGTAGTACTGTATAACCAGCATAGGCTTTCTTTAAAACAATAGCCGGCAGATCGTATAGTGCCTAGCTAGAGCTCTTTTGTCGCATACAGGAATAGCTGACTTTACAGTATTCACTTTACCTCCTTCCAATCCATCCATAAAATCAGAGTCAGTTTCCGAGCGGATGTGATCTTAATAACAAAATTGGACTCTATGTCTATGATCAAGACTCACTCCTTGTCAACTTTTTCAATTCCCCAACCCCCCCCCCAAAAAAAATTTAAAAATCAAATAGTATTCTTCTTTTTATGAAATTGACTCATACAAATAACTGCATACTTTTTCCTTTTCTGATTTTTGGAAAGTGAAATAAAATCTGAAATTGTACATGGTTTGTTTCCCATCTCGTGAGCTGGAATTCACAAAAGCGTTTGTGCAGAACCATACTAAGAATTAAGGTATTTCCAAACTCGGTACAAAAAAATGTCACTGTGCATGTCCGGTGTTATTCCGGCTTCACCGTTTTTGTAATGCCTAAAAAGGCTAAATATCCACTGCCTTACCAGTACTGTGATGATTGAGTGTGTGTGGCTAATTGTTGTCTGGCCCCAAAGAATCAGCCCAACATTATGGGATTGGCCTATTTTAATACATTTTAATACATTGGCAATACTATTTAATGAATACAGGGCAGGGTAATAAGAATAATGTGCCTTTTTTGACTGTTTTTTACATCTTGCCTTCATACCAGAATGGCTTTTTAATTGTTCCTGTCTTTTACTCCCTTTTGTGCCATTAATCTTTACTCCATTTTTGTCTTGTAGGGATACTGCTTTGTTTTGTTAAATTATTAATGTTGTTGTTGCTCTATTTTCTAATGAATTTTTACTGATTTTATGTAAATTTAGACGCAATTCAATCTCTGATTGTGATGTCTTTTTGTATTTTTGAAATAATGAATAAACCATTTATAATAATAATACTATTACAACTAAAAGACTTAATCAAGATGGGACTTTTTCCTACTTTTTTTTATTAACAAAAATGTTTTAAGTATTTTTGAAAGGGGGCACTGGCAGTCCATCTGGATTATTATTATGACCTATTATATTAGTATTATTATTATAATTATTATTATTATTTATTTTTTTCGGGGGGGAACCCCATGGCTATGTCTGAGGTAACAAAGTGGCTGTCTGTGGCCTTGTGATGTTAGACGATCTTTGATAAAAATTAAAACAAATTAAGATACAGTAGCTAATTACTTTAAATAATTGGACTGTAATAATCGTAGCTCTCGGTTTTGTCCCATAGACCCAAGAGCTACAACCAGACCATGTGTAAACATTGGGCACATTTAAAAAAAAAAATTTCCCAACATTTAAATGTACTGGTAATTGAGGCTGGCACTTCTAAATCATTAAATGTACCTTGTACTAAGTCAATTCTAGAAAAAAATAGTAGGACTAGGCCTATGCTTTTTAATTTTCCCCAAAAACTCCCTGGAAACTGCACATCTTCAGTACAAAAGCCATGTAAACGAGAAATAATGGAAATTATGAAAGAGTTTCAACTTGCAGAATTTGCAATATTTATACAGAAAGGCAAAACAATAGTAAAATCTAAAGAAAAGTTCAAGTGAAAGTGGTGGCTTGTGTGGAAAGAGCATTTATAATTATAACAAGTATTTGAATATACATTTATTTGTGTATGCTCCTTAGATCCCTAATAACGGAAACTGCCCTAGTGAAGTTGTGCCATCTGCTGAATGGCGTTCACACACAAGCCAAAGCCAGTGTGAATACTGATGATTCTGTGATGACAAACAAGTCTTTAATGTTAACATGCACCTGGTGCTTGAGATGTTTAAGGAACTCCTGTGTACAATCTCCAGTGAACCAGAAGATCATTTGGTGAGTAATTTAGTCAACGTCAATCTTGACTTAAAGTTAAAGAGATGCTTTATGTAGTGCGTTGGTAATGACCCACAGTATATGAATGCATTTGGAGTAAATTGTAAGCTACCTGTACTACCTGTAACAGCTTAGGCGCCTTGTCAAAACTCCCCAAGCGTTCTTCCGCGTACAAGCTGCGGACTGGACGGCATATACCGCATTGCTAAGGACAGCGGACAGTCAGCGGAGGAACGGACGTGTGCGTTGAAGCGCGGCGAAGTTTAATGAGCTATCCATGCCGGGCGCTATTGTTAGTATAACAATAAGTCTGATGAATAAACATGTTGTATTTTCAGGTCATGAATATCAGCGGCTTGGACGCGACCGGCCGTGCTGTCCCAGAATAATACATTTTCAACTCATGAATATCATCGTCCTGGAAGCGGACAGGCCGTGCCGACAAGACCAATGCACCATGCTCGTTGGATGTGCCGGCCGACCCTCAAGCACAACATGACAATCGCGCGCTATTATTAACAACATGTTTTAAACGTTATAGTCGACCAATTCGGCAATCACATCTATCCCTTTTCCTACAGAGGCCTTCAACTGCCCGACCTGGCTTGTATTTTAAGGTGAATGATAAGCTTCACTATGAAATAATACCCCATATCAATTAAATATACCAGTAACTAAACACATTCCCGAATTTATATATTCACGTCCCGGCCCGTAAACTTGTTCCCGTCCCGTCTTCCCGTAAAAGTCCTGTCTTCCCGTTAAAAAACACAGTCCCCGTCCCGTCTTCCCGTAAATAAACACATTCCCGTCCCGTCTTCCCGTCCCGTCTTCCCGTCCCGTCTTCCCGTCCCGTCTTCCCGTCCCGTCTTCCCGTCCCGTCTTCCCGTCCCGTCTTCCCGTCCCGTCTTCCCGTCCCGTCCTCCCGTCCCGTCCTCCCGTCCCGTCCTCCCGTCCCGTCCTCCCGTCCCGTCTTCCAGTATGATAACGAATAAAATGTAATTTTATGCTAATCACAATCGCTGCAGAAGATTTTCGAAACTGTTAAATAATTGTCCCTTGTCACTGCTATACTCTGACGCCCACTTTTGCAATTGGTGAAACAACCTAAGATTACTTTAATAAAACTATGGAAATGAACCGGAGCTTACAGTGCATTTCTGCGTGAAACTTTTGTCAGTCGAAGCTGTGAATAAAGAACACCATTTCAAGAATACATATGTTTTAGTCATGTAACCAACTAAGACTTAATAATCACACATGGAAATGGAGAAATTGCTTTTAGCTACATTTATTGCATCCACCCTCACTTTGCTTTTTTCCCCTGCAAAAGTAAAACCTTTGTTCACCACCTGCGTTCCTCAGCGGATCCGCCGGTCAGCGAGTCCGCAGAGCCGCCGTGGTGATCATGCTTATTGATATTTAAATAAGCTGGACCTCACAGCAGCCGACCGGTCTCTCCGCGGAGCCGCTGGAATATTCATGTTTATTGACATGTAAATGAACCGTTCTGGTCGCGGACCTGCCCGGTTCCTACGGGTCCTTTTGTTATCAACGGATTAAAAAGTCCGCGGAATTCCGCGGAAAGGCTGCGGCCTGGAACAGCTTGGAGGTTTTGACAAGACGCCTTAATACAGCTCAATAGGTGAAATCTTCAAGTGTACAAATCCCATGGACCCCATTACAGCGTGCAACAATTGTTTTGCTATACCATGACAATAGATTCCTCTTCCTTGGAAGGCGATTTATTGTCATCTTCAAACATTATTATGACAAAGTTGGCACAGTTTATTAAGCAGACGAGCAGTGTAAACAACATTAGTGGAACAGTCGTTTAATTAAAAACAATTCTTCACTGTTCCCTCAAACCCGGGCTGTTTCTAATTGTACAAGGTGCTGGAAATGTCTAAACAAGGGTACAATCAAGGTGATGTATCCCGAGGGATACATCCCTCATGTTGCCCTCATGCGTTGTGCGTAATGCATAGCGCGCAATCCTTAAAAATAAATACACACGCTAGACAATGCACATCATTTTGATGGATAATGCAGTTTGCAAACGTGTGTTTTTGTTTTACACATTGCGCACTGAGTGCTACGCACAACTAATGACAGACACATGGATGTCCAGCCTTAGCCATGCTGCATTCGTTGTATCATGTCACATGATTGGTTCTCGACCAATAAAAATTCACAATCTATTATGTGGTATAACAGTGTAATATGCCTCACACCCCTACAGTACAACGCAACTCATGTCTTATTGTTTTATTTTGCAGTATTCAATTTAAACAGTCACATTAAAATGTTGTTTGTAACCAGTTTGTCTTATAATGAACATGATTCAGGAATGCAGGAGCAATGAAATTCTTAAAGCAGTTCATAATCTTCATATCAGCTGCTCCACATCCCTTGCAAGAAGACGTTGCTGTGATTCTGAGATGTGCTATTCAGCTTCTTAATAACCTTTTAAGTGGTCAAGAAGAGCTTCTGTCTGTCACATGGGAAGACATCTTTCCTCAAATGTGTCTGTAAGTTAATTCCAAGTAATCTTTGTATAACTATAGAGCTACAATATAACTCGTAAGGAAAAGTGACTGGGTAAATTTTAATAACTTCAGGTTGAATCGTAAATTCCAAATTAATATGCCGACGCTCTTTCAACTGAGCTCTCTAGCCCTAATGTTGGGTGCTCTACCAACTGAGCTTTCTAGCCCTAATGTTGGGATCACACCCAAGTTTACAATAAAAACTGGGAATGTTCCAAGTTGTATCTCCTTAAGGCTATCCCTCTGCTGCCGCTTCCCAGGAAGTAAAATAAAATTGGGTGTGATCCATGGCTGTATGGCAGCAACAAGTTGGATGGCTTCTGACTGGCACCTTTAAACAAAGATATTGACAAAATAGGGAGACCACCGACATTAGGGCTAGATAGCTCAGTTGGTAGAGCACCGGCGCGTTAATCCGGAGGTTGCAGTTTCAAGTCCTGGTCTAGTTAATTTTCCTTTGTTCAACCCCAAACCCTGTTAATAACTTCTAACACTATTGATGGTCCGTCAAGCTTGTGGCTCACAAGAGTTGCCTGCTGGAACACAGCCTGAAAGAATTGTTATTCTCATTTTTTTTCTGGACATACTTTTTTACATTTTTATTAATCATGAACAGTTGAGGGAAAATGAATCAACTATTGAGAATGATTAGTTCCTTGCTTTACTTTTTGATGATGTGATCTACATGTACATCAAGTTTCTTAGGAATGGGTCTGTGACCTTCAAGTCTTATTCTCTTCTTTTATGTGTCTGTCTCTGTCTCAGATTTCTAAGACTCTGTGCTGTTCTGGTCTGGGTGTCAGTCTCTGTGTTGGACTTCAGATATTGACTACACTGTATATTTAACATGATCCCCGTTTTAACAGTAAACAATTGTTGTATGCAGGGTCATGTTTCATGGAGTTACTGTTTGGGAAAGCAGTGCATGTATAATATATGCAGACCTATTACATACACTGCTTACTGTATGTTATTTAATACAACACAGGAGGCTGTTGCAATCAGTTCATGGCATTCAATTCAAAACAACGAGCTATGATATGGTTCAATATTATGTTAGTAGAAAAGCTTCTGTGTTGGACATCCTACATTGATTGTACTACATGTAGGCAATTTAAATGCCCTCCTTTATTCTCATCTTACCAGTACAGCAAATTCAGACACCCTTTTCCCAGCTCTGTCTCGAACTTTGTGGTTGAAGAACATCATTTCAGATTATTTCTTAAATGCAAATTTAAGTGAGATTGTTTGATTTGAAAATGTATGCACACTTTACCTAGAAGAACTTATTTTATTATCTATTGTGAAAACAAAGTTCCTCCAATTGTTCATTCAGGTATGGATGGGTACAGGCAAGTTAATATTGACATACACTGTGGATTGCTTTTTCTAATAACAAAATGTAACATTTTAGTTGTAGAAACTAACTTGACAACAACTTGTTATTGTTAATACAATTAATTTTGTTCCCTAAACTAGCTCAGTATTTCAATGTGCCGACTCCAAAGCATCTCAATATCTATGTATGGTGATCCAGATGTGCATTCAAGATATTCCAGTTACTTACACAAAACAACTTTGGACATGTAATGATGGGTATCCATTAATAGAAGCTGTACTGACTCTATGTGAGAAAGAAACAGAGCAGGATTTCAGGTAAGGATCTATTAAACCTTATTCATGGACCGATCTTGGTCATTTAGTTATGGCATTTCAGGCAACTTAGTCTCTAATACGATCAAAAAAAGGTATTGCAAAGAATAGCCCTCTGAGCAGGTACATGTAGGTTCATGTATCAATTATGTGGACTTGTTCACAACGGCTACTGTCCGAGAAGTAAACTTTGTACTACTTTGTACAAACCAACAGCCACTGTCAGAGAAGTTTTTAGTGTTTTGTACAGTACATAATTAATATAAAAAGGCCCACTGTTGGAGAAGTCTTGGTAACTTTAAATACAAACCAAGGCCTACTTGTGCCAGTAAGTGATTAATTTCTTAATGTGTTAGGAGTAATAAGTTTGAGGTAAACTGAGTGAAAATAAGCGCCTATTACATAAGGTTTGACAAACTATCACTTGGTGACTTACACTTGCACTTTCCAAAGAAAAAGTGGGGGAAATATTTGTTGAAAATGCACAAATAACATTAAAAACACTTGGAAATATGTTTTCTTTTTAAACAAAAAAATATATGTATATTAACAATAAAAAAAATGTTTGAGTGATTATTTGTCAGGATTTATATGTTTAAAAAATAGATAAAGTTGTTTAGGCGGTGACTACGCCCATCCCTATTTGTGACGTCAATCGAGGAAGACTTCGCCGCGATCAAACATCGACCCCCCTCGAATTTGCCTGCATTTACATTTTATACACACGCGCAAGTAGTGAGCTTGTACGTTTCGTTTGGTTATCCATGAAAGGGATTTTTTATTCTTGCATTTTTCCGGCAATGCCGACCAGGTGTATAACTAAAGATGGGGTCAGCCTGCATCTGTTTCTTGCAGATCCCAAATATAGGCGGTTGTGGGTAGCAAAAGTCAGGCTAACGAGGGCAAAGTGGTCCGGTCCGACGTCGTTTTCAGCGCTATGCAGCGACCACTTTGAGCCATCGAGCTTCGAATCCGGGATGTACCACACATTTGACTTGAAAAGAAAAGTCATTATAAAACATGACGCCATCCCAACCATTTTCCCAGCTAGTGGGAAGTCGAAGAAGCTACATGTACCTGAAAGACGTGACAAACCTACAGGAGCATTTGCCAAACGTGAAAAAATTCAGGAAAGTTTGAACTTTGAGGGGCACATGTTTTTAGCTTGCGCCAAGCGTCACGATTTTTTGTTGGCACTGCATGCGATTTACCGTGCACGTTATCCGAGTGGACCGTCCACAGCAGCCTTCCTCTGCATTCAGTCTGCTCCGTGGTTGTAGGCTAGCAGTTTTACGGCCCATTGGTCACTAAAAAGTCACCTAGTTATAATGAAAATAGATTTTGTAAATACTAGGCATTCAAGTTTCAAGGTACGTATTTGGATATAATTTCTTGAAATAAGATCATGGCTACATGACAAAATTTGTTGTGATGTGCCATGTAATGAATTCCTTGGTTTCCGATTGAGACTGCACGTGAAGCCAGTGTACACGCCGGTCCTACACGCCGCACAGCTCGGGGGACGGGTCACTGAATGTTGCATGCAAAGCCGCCATGTACATCCTGTGGGCATACATCGTACTAGCTAGCTATGTACACTGTACAATGTACTAGGATTACATTAGGTGGCGTCCGTATGCATCAAACCGATCAGGTACCCAGACGTAATGTACGGGGCCAAACTACACATTTTCTTCTTCAAATATTCCGCCTCGATTGACGTCACGAACACCGCCGTCAAGGTGAAGGGGAGCCTATTCTTAAATTTGTAAATAAAATAAAAACACAATTTGTTTAACCTTTGTTAACTGTTTATTCACATTCCCATCATAAAAATGTATATATTCATGACAAAAGCTTTATTTTTACAAAATACCAGTGCCAGGTGCCTTTAAAACACCATGGCAACAACTAGATGCCTTTTTGTATTGGCAGAGTTGAGTTAAAAGTAACGGGCTGTGATTGGTAGCAACATTAAAAATTTGCAAAGAAAGGAAAAAATTTACCTGACCCCTTCTCTTGGCCACTCACAGATTTTCAAAACAATGGACGTTTCCCATGAAATATGCAAATTGCACATCATGCGTGCACACTAACACTGGTGGGTAAAATGAGGGAACATTGCGCCTTTTTGTATTGGGCTGATGGATTTTGTATTGGGCTTTTTGTATTTGGGAGTGATGCATATATATGCATTTGTGCATCAGCCCAGTGCACAACTATATAGTTTTTGTCAACCAATAGCATCTTTACGCATGTGTAAATGTATTTAGCACATTTCATGGGAAAGGCTAGTTCTAACCTGTCAATTTGGAACAACACTTCAGTTGCAAATCACTGCTATAAGGCATTCGTTTAATGGTAAAGAAGAGCATCTTTTAAAAAGCAATGACAAGTCAACAACGATTTCAATGTACAATGCAACTGTAATGCAATTTTTCAATACCTTTAGTTTAAAGCTCCTGCAAAGGCTGATTTACATGCCAGAGTTCGTCCCATCAGTCTTCAGCCATTTGAGTCCATCATGTCAAGTCATCCTTCTTGATATCTTAGCTGTGTATCTAACTCAGGAGGAGAGTCAAGACCCATCCTCTATGCAGCATAACCAACCATCTATACCAACCTCTTATATGCAGTATCTTGCTGAGGTGTTTGAACATGAAGCAGACACTGTATTCAGTCTCGTCTCTGAAGAGCAGTGGTGTGATATCAAAGAACAAAAGGTATGTCCAGAATGCATTGGTAGTTGTAGTATTAGCCTAGTTGTTGATATCTGTACTTTGTTTTTTAGAGTGTAACCCGTTTAGTTCAGCTGATCATTTAGGATCCTCATGATAACATTATAGTAAATGTATCACAAGATATAAAACAAACCATTATAGTAAATGTATCACAAGATATAAAACCAAACATTATAGTAAATGTATCACAAGATATAAAACATAACCTAGGCAAAACCACATTGATACAACTATTAAGAGAGAGAGAGAGACATGAATAAGTCAGAAAATAAAAATGGTGTAAAAAGAGTCAAACTGTACCCTATGTAGAGAGGGGTTTTAGAGAATATTTTAATACATCAGTATCGACCCTGTTTCAACAAAGGAATACAATTAGGAACAATTATCTTCATGTAGTATTTAAAAACAGGGTTGCTGGCATAGGTTATGGAATAGGGTTATTCTGTAGCCATTTTATCCATGACTAAAAATAGTGGCACCTTTCTAAGGAAGAGAGGGGTTGTTACAGGAAATTAGTAAATCAATCAAATCATTAATAATTAATTATTAGGCTGGACCTGCAGCGTGTCTTGTTCACACATGAACTAATATGATTCAGCATTTTGCTGCCAGGTATTAACAGGCCTTCAGTCTTAATTATTGTCAACACAATACATACAAGTGATGATCACTGGTATGTACACTCATTCTTTTAGCATTGCATACCTACATGTAGGTTCAGCACTGAGTTTATTACTGCCAACAGAATGACCCTTTTGCCAAATTCAGATTAAGAGATGAATCAGCAGTTTATAATAATTTACAAAAACAAGTGATATTCATGCAATTCATATGGGCACAAGGATATTGCCCATCGTTTACTCAGAAACTACTTATTAGACACATGTTGAGTACATTTATGGTCCTGCATGTTTGCACTGAGAAGGATACCCTTAATTGTACATTTAATTGAATTATTCTTGTACTGGATGAATGAAAGTATTGAGAGTGTCATGTAGAAGTAAAACCATACAAAGACATTGATTTGTCAATTTCCCCTAGCTCCTTGATTTGCTCACTTGGTACTACATGTAGTTATGTAGGCAAGTCTAGTTTACATTATGTCCACTCTAGACCATTGGCATCACAATGTGTTTACTGTTTAATCCTAATGGAAAAACAAGAATGATTAAACAGGGGAATTTGGGAATGTGAAGCACCTGCGGTAAACCAACTAGAATTAATCTGTATTCCTTAAAACAAATAAACCAACCAAAAACTAATTGCATTTTAAACTAAATTTAAAATTTTGGTTTTACCCTTACACCAATGTGTGATAAGCGTTGTACACTTAAAGCTTTCCAGGTCCCGCAGGAAGCAACAAAACAAATCCCCCCATTCTAGAGCAGATCAGTATAATAATAATCCCCCCATTCTAGAGCAGATCAGTATAATAATAATAATAATGAACCATTCTTGTATAGCGCATAAAGCCCGGTTCACACATTTGCAAATGCGAATGCGAATGCGATACAAATTTTGACGTCACAAATTCACAGCGAACAATTCAGAAGAGTTGAAATGTGCTCAACTACTGCGAAACATTCGCAGCAAAAATAGAGCTGTGAGGTCAAAATTCACTTCGCATTCGCAGGATGTTTTATGATATATATTCTATAAAGTATCCAATTTAAATAAATAACCCTCTTCTGACCATCCAATATTTTGTCAATAAATGTCGGTGAATTATCTATTAGTTACTTTGTCATCATTTGCTTATCTTTTAGAAACCTGAGTTGGTAATGAGACTCTTAAGTCTGATATGTGAAGTATCTTGTCAGCCTACAGTCAGCAGCACATTGCAGCAGAGAATGTCTTTGCTAGAGTGTAGTCTTGGTAAGTAGATTGTAGGTTGGGTTTGGAATTCGTTTTGTGTGGTAACATTGTAGTACAAATCTATTTCCTCTTCAAAATGTGAAAGTTTTAGATTAATTTTTTTAAAGTGTCATATACACTAAAATGGCTTGTAAAATTCTTTTCATGCAAACTTTCCTTTGTCAATTGATTTAACTGGTTGTTTAGTTGTTAATTTAAAAAAGTATTTTCGTATTATTGATCTTTACTTCAGTTGCATCAAAAATATTTAAACTTTCATAAAATGGGAGTTAATAAACGACATTAATATTCTCAGACATACATGTAACATAGAAACAAAATATGAGTAACATAGAAACAAAATATGAGTAACATAGAAACAAAATATGAGTAACATAGAAACAAAATATGAGTACCAAAGAACAAATGAACATCAGAGCAACATTTAAAAAAAAAATTAAAATTGTAAATTCTGAAAGCTAAGTTATCTTGTTTACTTGTTACTTGTTATAATAATCCCCTTGCAGCCCAATTTGGGCTAAACTGGGATGTTTGTGGAAAGTGACGTCAACAGTCAGGTGGATAAGGTGCCAAAGAAAAAGAGAAAAGTGCACTATTTACAGGTGCAGAAATAAGGAAAAGTATTTGTTGTTCAGAGAACAGTGTTGCCATACAGAGGCTGCACTAACTTCAAATTTATAAAATCCTAGGCATTTAGACGATTCTAAATTATGTGATACAGTTTATTTGAAAGATATTACAAGTACAAAACAGAACAGTACATAATGAAAACCCATTCAAAAATACCCCAGTTAGTTTAGGCAGTCCTATTGGTTGAAAGGTGGTCACATGACCATTTAAGGCCCGGTTTTTAACGACTGACAAGGACATAACTGGAGCTGTGAACCCCTGTTTTTTGCACAAGCTTTTGCAGATGCTAATTAACACGTAACAACATCAATACCGGTACTCAATGTAAAATCTGTAACCGTAACTTGACCCTTCACGAAATAGAGCCGGGAACTGTAAATATACAAAACAGAAAAGTTTTACAGGTTTTTCTACATTATTACGCTTTTCACAAAAAATTGCATTTATGAATGGGAATAAAAGAGTAGTGACTCGGTTCTTAACGGCTATTGAAAACCCTGCTGGGTCATGGCCTTGTAATAAAGGACCTACATTATACATCTGCTGGAACCAATTGTATCTGAACAGTGTTAATTCTAGAGCCATCCTTGACAGTTCTTAAACAAGTTGGACATCTGTCTTCTAGAAGTATCCAATTCATTTCTAAAATATACTGGGCCAAATTGTCAAACATTTCACAATGTTAAAACATGTCAGTACAGTGTACGCATACATGTACCACATATCAAGCATTACTGGTTGAATTAGACTATTGTTACACTAGCCAACCAGTGGTTTCAAGTTGTTATGAAATTAAGTTTTCCTAGTGTTGTACTATCCTGATACATTACATACGCACGCATCTGCTGTGTGCACAAGGTTTAGCTACCTCCAGCCCCAGAGCTGGCATACGTTTGTTTAATTTCACCAAAAATCACTCATTACATTCTTGAAAGACATCACTTATGACAGAAACTGATAATTCTGACAAGACTTTGAGACTACAGGCAAGTCAAAAAACTTGTTTTCTTTTGCACATAAAGATCTTTAAGATTCTCCTTACCATCTTCCACTCCCTGAATGGCACATCACCTGAATATATCAATGACTTAATTCATTTGCACAAACCTCCCAGACAGCTTCGCTCCTCAAATAACCTGCTTCTAAACATTCCACGTTCCCTGCACTCCTGGGGTGATCTTTGTTTTTCACATGCCTGGCCATCTCTTTGGAACAGCCTCTCACTTCAACTCAGTCAAGCAGATATACTTGTTCTCAATTTAAAACACATCTCAAAACCTATCTATTTCGAAAATCATAGCTTCGGCCTTGGTTATCCTTTGTGTATAGCAGAGCTCCTGTCTTTGTTTGTGCCAGGAGTGTCATACTTGACAGACATGGCGCACTAGAAGTGTTCAATATTATTATTATTATTATTATTATTATTATAAATTCTCAAAGAAGCCCCTTCATTGCATTTCATATGGGCATTTCATATAATCATTGGAGCCATTGGGTGTGAAGTGAGCATCTCACTTTACAAACATGATAACCTTGAAACAATTTTGAAGTTTCAAAGCAAAACAGTGATTATTATAGTCTTGCCAAGAACATTTACATGATGGTTTTCTTGGTAAGTCATATTAACTTGTTAATACCGATATCACCTTAAACGATGTGCAGACCCCTTGGCAGTATTTGTAGACAAGGACACATGTTTTTGATGTGGCTCTAATGAAGCCCTCAAGACAAACATTCATCAGTTGTTGGCATCTGGGTTGTTATTGCATTTTCTGGCTATCCAATTAGTCCAACCTCTCCAGAGAGTCTACACTGTGGTGTGTGTCTGTCAACACTTCAGCCACAATTCTAATTTTTGTGTGTGACCATTGTCAACTTTATTGTTGGAAAATTAGCTTTGGCACATTCATTTTCCGATTGACCCCTCTTTGAGAATATTTTCACTTCTGGATGGCTTGGGTGATGTCTTTTAACAGTTGTTTAATTTGTCTGAGGACAACGTGCCAAGATCACAATGGTAGTTTTACTTCAAAGTATGAGTTAGGCTCATTTTTGCATAATGCTTAAAGAGACTTTCATACTCAATAGTAAACTGTGATTCAGACTGAATCATGATATCATTTAGGGCTATTCATGCATGTTTAATACATTTCATCTGCTTGAGAACTGACATTCCGTAACCCCTTTTTTATATGCAGGTCTTCTTGATAGAGCAAATAATGTTGGGAAGAAAGACAAGAATAATTTCACTTGCACTCAGACTCCAGATGACTCAATTTCACAAACCAACCCAGTATTTGGATTTAAAAGAGATTTAGTTCGACTGATTGGTAATATGTGCCACAACCACAAGGCCAACCAGGATAAGGTATTCAATTCAGTTTGTCTGTATGTATGTACATAATCATATGAATGACAGTTTCACATTTCAATCTTCTTATAAATTAATGGCAAAGCAGTGTTAGGAAAAAATAAATTGTGCTGCCAGTGTCACACTTGTTTTCTCTATTGTCTGAGACACTGATATGTATGTAGCCTGATAAAAAGATGTATAAATGAATACCTTTAAGGCAACAGAATAATGAAAAACACAAACAAAAAACAAATTAGCAAACAACCACCCCAACACACCGACAAAACAATATATGTTGTTTTCCTCCATTTACAAAAATCAATAGTCCTCAAAATATGTTTTCAACAGTAACAAGAAATACTATATTTTACATCTAGTTTCTGAAATAAGTTGACAGGAAACTACCAGCATTAAATATTCATCAGTATTTATGAATTTGTAAGACATATTCTATGAATTTGTCTGATTTCTTTTAAAGGTTTTTTTGTTATTTTTCAATTGCCAATTATGTTATAATAAATAACTAATGTTGGATTGCAGCTTTCTGATCGTCTACAGTATCAATAAAATAAAAATACTTTAGATCTCAGCTTCTTACCATTAAAGTTTGTTGACTGAGACTAGCACAAATGAGTGACTTTCATCTTATTGATGGGACTGGTACTCAGTGCTGTAACCAATGCTTGCCAGTATAAATGAGTGACTTTCATCTTATTGATGGGACTGGTACTGAGTGCTGTAACCAATGCTTGCCAGTATAAATGAGTGACTTTCATCTTATTGATGGGACTGGTACTCAATGCTGTAACCAATACTTAGTATAAATGAGTGACTTTCATCTTATTGATGGGACTGGTACTCAGTGCTGTAACCAATACTTAGTATAAATGAGTGACTTTCATCTTATTGATGGGACTGGTACTGAGTGCTGTAACCAATGCTTGCCAGTATAAATGAGTGACTTTCATCTTATTGATGGGACTGGTACTCAGTGCTGTAACCAATACTTAGTATAAATGAGTGACTTTCATCTTATTGATGGGACTGGTACTCAGTGCTGTAACCAATACTTAGTATAAATGAGTGACTTTCATCTTATTGATGGGACTGGTACTGAGTGCTGTAACCAATGCTTGCCAGTATAAATGAGTGACTTTCATCTTATTGATGGGACTGGTACTCAATGCTGTAACCAATACTTAGTATAAATGAGTGACTTTCATCTTATTGATGGGACTGGTACTCAGTGCTGTAACCAATACTTAGTATAAATGACTGACTTTCATCTTATTGATGGGACTGGTACTGAGTGCTGTAACAAATGCTTGCCAGTATAAATGAGTGACTTTCATCTTATTGATGGGACTGGTACTGAGTGCTGTAACAAATGCTTGCCAGTATAAATGAGTGACTTTCATCTTATTGATGGGACTGGTACTCAGTGCTGTAACCAATGCTTGCCAGTATAAATGAGTGACTTTCATCTTATTGATGGGACTGGTACTGAGTGCTGTAACCAATACTTAGTATAAATGACTGACTTTCATCTTATTGATGGGACTGGTACTCAGTGCTGTAACCAATACTTAGTATAAATGACTGACTTTCATCTTATTGATGGGACTGGTACTGAGTGCTGTAACCAATACTTAGTATAAATGAGTGACTTTCATCTTATTGATGGGACTGGTACTCAGTGCTGTAACCAATACTTAGTATAAATGAGTGACTTTCATCTTATTGATGGGACTGGTACTGAGTGCTGTAACCAATACTTAGTATAAATGACTGACTTTCATCTTATTGATGGGACTGGTACTGAGTGCTGTAACCAATACTTAGTATAAATGAGTGACTTTCATCTTATTGATGGGACTGGTACTCAGTGCTGTAACAAATGCTTGCCAGTATAAATGAGTGACTTTCATCTTATTGATGGGACTGGTACTGAGTGCTGTAACCAATGCTTGCCAGTATAAATGAGTGACTTTCATCTTATTGATGGGACTGGTACTCAGTGCTGTAACAAATGCTTGCCAGTATAAATGAGTGACTTTCATCTTATTGATGGGACTGGTACTGAGTGCTGTAACCAATGCTTGCCAGTATAAATGAGTGACTTTCATCTTATTGATGGGACTGGTACTCAATGCTGTAACCAATACTTAGTATAAATGAGTGACTTTCATCTTATTGATGGGACTGGTACTGAGTGCTGTAACCAATACTTAGTATAAATGACTGACTTTCATCTTATTGATGGGACTGGTACTCAGTGCTGTAACCAATACTTAGTATAAATGAGTGACTTTCATCTTATTGATGGGACTGGTACTCAGTGCTGTAACAAATGCTTGCCAGTATAAATGAGTGACTTTCATCTTATTGATGGGACTGGTACTGAGTGCTGTAACCAATGCTTGCCAGTATAAATGACTGACTTTCATCTTATTGATGGGACTGGTACTCAGTGCTGTAACCAATACTTAGTATAAATGAGTGACTTTCATCTTATTGATGGGACTGGTACTGAGTGCTGTAACCAATACTTAGTATAAATGAGTGACTTTCATCTTATTGATGGGACTGGTACTGAGTGCTGTAACCAATACTTAGTATAAATGAGTGACTTTCATCTTATTGATGGGACTGGTACTCAGTGCTGTAACCAATGCTTGCCAGTATAAATGAGTGACTTTCATCTTATTGATGGGACTGGTACTCAGTGCTGTAACCAATGCTTGCCAGTATAAATGAGTGACTTTCATCTTATTGATGGGACTGGTACTGAGTGCTGTAACCAATGCTTGCCAGTATAAATGAGTGACTTTCATCTTATTGATGGGACTGGTACTCAGTGCTGTAACCAATGCTTGCCAGTATAAATGAGTGACTTTCATCTTATTGATGGGACTGGTACTGAGTGCTGTAACCAATACTTAGTATAAATGACTGACTTTCATCTTATTGATGGGACTGGTACTGAGTGCTGTAACCAATACTTAGTATAAATGACTGACTTTCATCTTATTGATGGGACTGGTACTCAGTGCTGTAACCAATACTTAGTATAAATGACTGACTTTCATCTTATTGATGGGACTGGTACTGAGTGCTGTAACCAATGCTTGTCGGTATAAATGAGTGACTTTCATCTTATTGATGGGACTGGTACTGAGTGCTGTAACCAATGCTTGCCAGTATAAATGAGTGACTTTCATCTTATTGATGGGACTGGTACTGAGTGCTGTAACCAATACTTAGTATAAATGACTGACTTTCATCTTATTGATGGGACTGGTACTGAGTGCTGTAACCAATGCTTGCCAGTATAAATGAGTGACTTTCATCTTATTGATGGGACTGGTACTGAGTGCTGTAACCAATGCTTGTCGGTATAAATGACTGACTTTCATCTTATTGATGGGACTGGTACTGAGTGCTGTAACCAATGCTTGCCAGTATAAATGAGTGACTTTCATCTTATTGATGGGACTGGTACTCAATGCTGTAACCAATACTTAGTATAAATGAGTGACTTTCATCTTATTGATGGGACTGGTACTGAGTGCTGTAACCAATACTTAGTATAAATGACTGACTTTCATCTTATTGATGGGACTGGTACTCAGTGCTGTAACCAATACTTAGTATAAATGAGTGACTTTCATCTTATTGATGGGACTGGTACTCAGTGCTGTAACAAATGCTTGCCAGTATAAATGAGTGACTTTCATCTTATTGATGGGACTGGTACTGAGTGCTGTAACCAATGCTTGCCAGTATAAATGACTGACTTTCATCTTATTGATGGGACTGGTACTCAGTGCTGTAACCAATACTTAGTATAAATGAGTGACTTTCATCTTATTGATGGGACTGGTACTGAGTGCTGTAACCAATACTTAGTATAAATGAGTGACTTTCATCTTATTGATGGGACTGGTACTGAGTGCTGTAACCAATACTTAGTATAAATGAGTGACTTTCATCTTATTGATGGGACTGGTACTCAGTGCTGTAACCAATGCTTGCCAGTATAAATGAGTGACTTTCATCTTATTGATGGGACTGGTACTCAGTGCTGTAACCAATGCTTGCCAGTATAAATGAGTGACTTTCATCTTATTGATGGGACTGGTACTGAGTGCTGTAACCAATGCTTGCCAGTATAAATGAGTGACTTTCATCTTATTGATGGGACTGGTACTCAGTGCTGTAACCAATGCTTGCCAGTATAAATGAGTGACTTTCATCTTATTGATGGGACTGGTACTGAGTGCTGTAACCAATACTTAGTATAAATGACTGACTTTCATCTTATTGATGGGACTGGTACTGAGTGCTGTAACCAATACTTAGTATAAATGACTGACTTTCATCTTATTGATGGGACTGGTACTCAGTGCTGTAACCAATACTTAGTATAAATGACTGACTTTCATCTTATTGATGGGACTGGTACTGAGTGCTGTAACCAATGCTTGTCGGTATAAATGAGTGACTTTCATCTTATTGATGGGACTGGTACTGAGTGCTGTAACCAATGCTTGCCAGTATAAATGAGTGACTTTCATCTTATTGATGGGACTGGTACTGAGTGCTGTAACCAATACTTAGTATAAATGACTGACTTTCATCTTATTGATGGGACTGGTACTGAGTGCTGTAACCAATGCTTGCCAGTATAAATGAGTGACTTTCATCTTATTGATGGGACTGGTACTGAGTGCTGTAACCAATACTTAGTATAAATGACTGACTTTCATCTTATTGATGGGACTGGTACTGAGTGCTGTAACCAATGCTTGCCAGTATAAATGAGTGACTTTCATCTTATTGATGGGACTGGTACTGAGTGCTGTAACCAATGCTTGCCAGTATAAATGACTGACTTTCATCTTATTGATGGGACTGGTACTGAGTGCTGTAACCAATACTTAGTATAAATGACTGACTTTCATCTTATTGATGGGACTGGTACTCAGTGCTGTAACCAATGCTTGCCAGTATAAATGAGTGACTTTCATCTTATTGATGGGACTGGTACTCAATGCTGTAACCAATACTTAGTATAAATGAGTGACTTTCATCTTATTGATGGGACTGGTACTGAGTGCTGTAACCAATACTTAGTATAAATGACTGACTTTCATCTTATTGATGGGACTGGTACTGAGTGCTGTAACCAATACTTAGTATAAATGACTGACTTTCATCTTATTGATGGGACTGGTACTCAGTGCTGTAACCAATGCTTGCCAGTATAAATGACTGACTTTCATCTTATTGATGGGACTGGTACTCAGTGCTGTAACCAATGCTTGTCGGTATAAATGAGTGACTTTCATCTTATTGATGGGACTGGTACTGAGTGCTGTAACCAATGCTTGCCAGTATAAATGACTGACTTTCATCTTATTGATGGGACTGGTACTGAGTGCTGTAACCAATACTTAGTATAAATGACTGACTTTCATCTTATTGATGGGACTGGTACTCAGTGCTGTAACCAATGCTTGCCAGTATAAATGAGTGACTTTCATCTTATTGATGGGACTGGTACTGAGTGCTGTAACCAATGCTTGCCAGTATAAATGAGTGACTTTCATCTTATTGATGGGACTGGTACTGAGTGCTGTAACCAATACTTAGTATAAATGACTGACTTTCATCTTATTGATGGGACTGGTACTGAGTGCTGTAACCAATACTTAGTATAAATGACTGACTTTCATCTTATTGATGGGACTGGTACTCAGTGCTGTAACCAATACTTAGTATAAATGACTGACTTTCATCTTATTGATGGGACTGGTACTGAGTGCTGTAACCAATGCTTGTCGGTATAAATGAGTGACTTTCATCTTATTGATGGGACTGGTACTGAGTGCTGTAACCAATGCTTGCCAGTATAAATGAGTGACTTTCATCTTATTGATGGGACTGGTACTGAGTGCTGTAACCAATACTTAGTATAAATGACTGACTTTCATCTTATTGATGGGACTGGTACTGAGTGCTGTAACCAATGCTTGCCAGTATAAATGAGTGACTTTCATCTTATTGATGGGACTGGTACTGAGTGCTGTAACCAATGCTTGCCAGTATAAATGAGTGACTTTCATCTTATTGATGGGACTGGTACTCAATGCTGTAACCAATACTTAGTATAAATGAGTGACTTTCATCTTATTGATGGGACTGGTACTGAGTGCTGTAACCAATACTTAGTATAAATGACTGACTTTCATCTTATTGATGGGACTGGTACTCAGTGCTGTAACCAATACTTAGTATAAATGAGTGACTTTCATCTTATTGATGGGACTGGTACTCAGTGCTGTAACCAATACTTAGTATAAATGAGTGACTTTCATCTTATTGATGGGACTGGTACTCAGTGCTGTAACCAATGCTTGCCAGTATAAATGAGTGACTTTCATCTTATTGATGGGACTGGTACTCAGTGCTGTAACCAATGCTTGCCAGTATAAATGAGTGACTTTCATCTTATTGATGGGACTGGTACTGAGTGCTGTAACCAATGCTTGCCAGTATAAATGAGTGACTTTCATCTTATTGATGGGACTGGTACTCAGTGCTGTAACCAATGCTTGCCAGTATAAATGAGTGACTTTCATCTTATTGATGGGACTGGTACTGAGTGCTGTAACCAATACTTAGTATAAATGACTGACTTTCATCTTATTGATGGGACTGGTACTGAGTGCTGTAACCAATACTTAGTATAAATGACTGACTTTCATCTTATTGATGGGACTGGTACTCAGTGCTGTAACCAATACTTAGTATAAATGACTGACTTTCATCTTATTGATGGGACTGGTACTGAGTGCTGTAACCAATGCTTGTCGGTATAAATGAGTGACTTTCATCTTATTGATGGGACTGGTACTGAGTGCTGTAACCAATGCTTGCCAGTATAAATGAGTGACTTTCATCTTATTGATGGGACTGGTACTGAGTGCTGTAACCAATACTTAGTATAAATGACTGACTTTCATCTTATTGATGGGACTGGTACTGAGTGCTGTAACCAATGCTTGCCAGTATAAATGAGTGACTTTCATCTTATTGATGGGACTGGTACTGAGTGCTGTAACCAATACTTAGTATAAATGACTGACTTTCATCTTATTGATGGGACTGGTACTGAGTGCTGTAACCAATGCTTGCCAGTATAAATGAGTGACTTTCATCTTATTGATGGGACTGGTACTGAGTGCTGTAACCAATGCTTGCCAGTATAAATGACTGACTTTCATCTTATTGATGGGACTTGTACTGAGTGCTGTAACCAATACTTAGTATAAATGACTGACTTTCATCTTATTGATGGGACTGGTACTCAGTGCTGTAACCAATGCTTGCCAGTATAAATGAGTGACTTTCATCTTATTGATGGGACTGGTACTCAATGCTGTAACCAATACTTAGTATAAATGAGTGACTTTCATCTTATTGATGGGACTGGTACTGAGTGCTGTAACCAATACTTAGTATAAATGACTGACTTTCATCTTATTGATGGGACTGGTACTGAGTGCTGTAACCAATACTTAGTATAAATGACTGACTTTCATCTTATTGATGGGACTGGTACTCAGTGCTGTAACCAATGCTTGCCAGTATAAATGACTGACTTTCATCTTATTGATGGGACTGGTACTCAGTGCTGTAACCAATGCTTGTCGGTATAAATGAGTGACTTTCATCTTATTGATGGGACTGGTACTGAGTGCTGTAACCAATGCTTGCCAGTATAAATGACTGACTTTCATCTTATTGATGGGACTGGTACTGAGTGCTGTAACCAATACTTAGTATAAATGACTGACTTTCATCTTATTGATGGGACTGGTACTCAGTGCTGTAACCAATGCTTGCCAGTATAAATGAGTGACTTTCATCTTATTGATGGGACTGGTACTGAGTGCTGTAACCAATGCTTGCCAGTATAAATGAGTGACTTTCATCTTATTGATGGGACTGGTACTCAGTGCTGTAACCAATGCTTGCCAGTATAAATGACTGACTTTCATCTTATTGATGGGACTGGTACTCAGTGCTGTAACCAATGCTTGCCAGTATAAATGAGTGACTTTCATCTTATTGATGGGACTGGTACTCAGTGCTGTAACCAATGCTTGCCGGTATAAATGACTGACTTTCATCTTATTGATGGGACTGGTACTCAGTGCTGTAACCAATGCTTGCCAGTATAAATGAGTGACTTTCATCTTATTGATGGGACTGGTACTCAATGCTGTAACCAATACTTAGTATAAATGAGTGACTTTCATCTTATTGATGGGACTGGTACTGAGTGCTGTAACCAATACTTAGTATAAATGACTGACTTTCATCTTATTGATGGGACTGGTACTGAGTGCTGTAACCAATGCTTGCCAGTATAAATGAGTGACTTTCATCTTATTGATGGGACTGGTACTGAGTGCTGTAACCAATGCTTGCCAGTATAAATGAGTGACTTTCATCTTATTGATGGGACTGGTACTCAATGCTGTAACCAATACTTAGTATAAATGAGTGACTTTCATCTTATTGATGGGACTGGTACTGAGTGCTGTAACCAATACTTAGTATAAATGACTGACTTTCATCTTATTGATGGGACTGGTACTCAGTGCTGTAACCAATACTTAGTATAAATGAGTGACTTTCATCTTATTGATGGGACTGGTACTCAGTGCTGTAACCAATACTTAGTATAAATGAGTGACTTTCATCTTATTGATGGGACTGGTACTCAGTGCTGTAACCAATGCTTGCCAGTATAAATGAGTGACTTTCATCTTATTGATGGGACTGGTACTCAGTGCTGTAACCAATGCTTGCCAGTATAAATGAGTGACTTTCATCTTATTGATGGGACTGGTACTGAGTGCTGTAACCAATGCTTGCCAGTATAAATGAGTGACTTTCATCTTATTGATGGGACTGGTACTCAGTGCTGTAACCAATGCTTGCCAGTATAAATGAGTGACTTTCATCTTATTGATGGGACTGGTACTGAGTGCTGTAACCAATACTTAGTATAAATGACTGACTTTCATCTTATTGATGGGACTGGTACTGAGTGCTGTAACCAATACTTAGTATAAATGACTGACTTTCATCTTATTGATGGGACTGGTACTCAGTGCTGTAACCAATACTTAGTATAAATGACTGACTTTCATCTTATTGATGGGACTGGTACTGAGTGCTGTAACCAATGCTTGTCGGTATAAATGAGTGACTTTCATCTTATTGATGGGACTGGTACTGAGTGCTGTAACCAATGCTTGCCAGTATAAATGAGTGACTTTCATCTTATTGATGGGACTGGTACTGAGTGCTGTAACCAATACTTAGTATAAATGACTGACTTTCATCTTATTGATGGGACTGGTACTGAGTGCTGTAACCAATGCTTGCCAGTATAAATGAGTGACTTTCATCTTATTGATGGGACTGGTACTGAGTGCTGTAACCAATACTTAGTATAAATGACTGACTTTCATCTTATTGATGGGACTGGTACTGAGTGCTGTAACCAATGCTTGCCAGTATAAATGAGTGACTTTCATCTTATTGATGGGACTGGTACTGAGTGCTGTAACCAATGCTTGCCAGTATAAATGACTGACTTTCATCTTATTGATGGGACTGGTACTGAGTGCTGTAACCAATACTTAGTATAAATGACTGACTTTCATCTTATTGATGGGACTGGTACTCAGTGCTGTAACCAATGCTTGCCAGTATAAATGAGTGACTTTCATCTTATTGATGGGACTGGTACTCAATGCTGTAACCAATACTTAGTATAAATGAGTGACTTTCATCTTATTGATGGGACTGGTACTGAGTGCTGTAACCAATACTTAGTATAAATGACTGACTTTCATCTTATTGATGGGACTGGTACTGAGTGCTGTAACCAATACTTAGTATAAATGACTGACTTTCATCTTATTGATGGGACTGGTACTCAGTGCTGTAACCAATGCTTGCCAGTATAAATGACTGACTTTCATCTTATTGATGGGACTGGTACTCAGTGCTGTAACCAATGCTTGTCGGTATAAATGAGTGACTTTCATCTTATTGATGGGACTGGTACTGAGTGCTGTAACCAATGCTTGCCAGTATAAATGACTGACTTTCATCTTATTGATGGGACTGGTACTGAGTGCTGTAACCAATACTTAGTATAAATGACTGACTTTCATCTTATTGATGGGACTGGTACTCAGTGCTGTAACCAATGCTTGCCAGTATAAATGAGTGACTTTCATCTTATTGATGGGACTGGTACTGAGTGCTGTAACCAATGCTTGCCAGTATAAATGAGTGACTTTCATCTTATTGATGGGACTGGTACTCAGTGCTGTAACCAATGCTTGCCAGTATAAATGACTGACTTTCATCTTATTGATGGGACTGGTACTCAGTGCTGTAACCAATGCTTGCCAGTATAAATGAGTGACTTTCATCTTATTGATGGGACTGGTACTCAGTGCTGTAACCAATGCTTGCCGGTATAAATGACTGACTTTCATCTTATTGATGGGACTGGTACTCAGTGCTGTAACCAATGCTTGCCAGTATAAATGAGTGACTTTCATCTTATTGATGGGACTGGTACTCAATGCTGTAACCAATACTTAGTATAAATGAGTGACTTTCATCTTATTGATGGGACTGGTACTGAGTGCTGTAACCAATACTTAGTATAAATGACTGACTTTCATCTTATTGATGGGACTGGTACTGAGTGCTGTAACCAATACTTAGTATAAATGAGTGACTTTCATCTTATTGATGGGACTGGTACTCAGTGCTGTAACCAATGCTTGCCAGTATAAATGACTGACTTTCATCTTATTGATGGGACTGGTACTCAGTGCTGTAACCAATGCTTGTCGGTATAAATGAGTGACTTTCATCTTATTGATGGGACTGGTACTGAGTGCTGTAACCAATGCTTGCCAGTATAAATGACTGACTTTCATCTTATTGATGGGACTGGTACTGAGTGCTGTAACCAATACTTAGTATAAATGACTGACTTTCATCTTATTGATGGGACTGGTACTCAGTGCTGTAACCAATGCTTGCCAGTATAAATGAGTGACTTTCATCTTATTGATGGGACTGGTACTGAGTGCTGTAACCAATGCTTGCCAGTATAAATGAGTGACTTTCATCTTATTGATGGGACTGGTACTCAGTGCTGTAACCAATGCTTGCCAGTATAAATGACTGACTTTCATCTTATTGATGGGACTGGTACTCAGTGCTGTAACCAATGCTTGCCAGTAAAAATGAGTGACTTTCATCTTATTGATGGGACTGGTACTCAGTGCTGTAACCAATGCTTGCCGGTATAAATGACTGACTTTCATCTTATTGATGGGACTGGTACTCAGTGCTGTAACCAATGCTTGCCAGTATAAATGAGTGACTTTCATCTTATTGATGGGACTGGTACTCAGTGCTGTAACCAATGCTTGCCAGTATAAATGACTGACTTTCATCTTATTGATGGGACTGGTACTCAGTGCTGTAACCAATGCTTGCCAGTATAAATGAGTGACTTTCATCTTATTGATGGGACTGGTACTCAGTGCTGTAACCAATGCTTGCCGGTATAAATGAGTGACTTTCATCTTATTGATGGGACTGGTACTCAGTGCTGTAACCAATGCTTGCCAGTAATAAATGACTGACTTTCATCTTATTGATGGGACTGGTACTGAGTGCTGTAACCAATACTTAGTATAAATGACTGACTTTCATCTTATTGATGGGACTGGTACTGAGTGCTGTAACCAATACTTAGTATAAATGAGTGACTTTCATCTTATTGATGGGACTGGTACTCAGTGCTGTAACCAATGCTTGCCAGTATAAATGAGTGACTTTCATCTTATTGATGGGACTGGTACTCAGTGCTGTAACAAATGCTTGCCAGTATAAATGAGTGACTTTCATCTTATTGATGGGACTGGTACTGAGTGCTGTAACCAATACTTAGTATAAATGAGTGACTTTCATCTTATTGATGGGACTGGTACTCAGTGCTGTAACAAATGCTTGCCAGTATAAATGAGTGACTTTCATCTTATTGATGGGACTGGTACTGAGTGCTGTAACCAATACTTAGTATAAATGAGTGACTTTCATCTTATTGATGGGACTGGTACTCAGTGCTGTAACCAATGCTTGCCAGTATAAATGAGTGACTTTCATCTTATTGATGGGACTGGTACTGAGTGCTGTAACCAATACTTAGTATAAATGAGTGACTTTCATCTTATTGATGGGACTGGTACTCAGTGCTGTAACCAATGCTTGCCAGTATAAATGAGTGACTTTCATCTTATTGATGGGACTGGTACTGAGTGCTGTAACCAATACTTAGTATAAATGAGTGACTTTCATCTTATTGATGGGACTGGTACTCAGTGCTGTAACCAATGCTTGCCAGTATAAATGACTGACTTTCATCTTATTGATGGGACTGGTACTGAGTGCTGTAACCAATGCTTGCCGGTATAAATGACTGACTTTCATCTTATTGATGGGACTGGTACTGAGTGCTGTAACAAATGCTTGCCAGTATAAATGACTGACTTTCATCTTATTAAGGTTACTCGGGTCATACCTCAACCTGTGTCAGTGTAGACCATTCTTTTGGCAATCTTACGGCATCTGTACCATACACAAATAAACAAATCTGTGAGTACACTGCCCTCATGTGGTGTCATAATGCCAGGCACTTGAAACTTAAACTGGTTTCATCAATTTTTTTTAAAACCCATGTTGTGTATTTGTCCTTGTTAGCTGTTCCGACGTAGCGGTCGGAACAGCTTTTGTTTTCGTCAGGATTTTTATTAGCTGTTCCGACGTAGCGGTCGGAACAGCTTTTGTTTTCGTTAGGATTTTTATTTGTTCTTCTTTTTATTATTATTCTTTCCTTACGCCATAGGTTTAATACACGTATTTTGTTATATCCAAAAATCATACTTGGCTTAGTATAAAAGAGTCAAATCTTATATCATATTAAAGCTTAGGTCATGAACTTATAGTTAAATGTAATTAGCTTAATTTAATTAATTAATTTACTTAGTTATAATGACATGAATATTTAATTAGCCAATCTTGAGACCACTATATCTAGAAAACTACACAACCGATTTTCAATCTTTTTTCAGTTATAGACTCCTTGGGCATAGGAGATTAGCCTTGGATAACCGTGACCCCATATTGACCTTTACTTCTGGGTCAACCGGAAGTGGGACCATATCTCAAGAACTACACAACCGATTTTCAAACTTTTTTCAGTTATATACTCCTTTGGCATTGGATATTAGCCTTGGGTAACCGTAACCCCATTTTGACCTTTACTTCTGGGTCAACCGGAAGTGGGACCATATCTCAAGAACTACACAACCGATTTTCAAACTTTTTTCAGTTATATAATCCTTGGGCATTGGAGATTAGCCTTGGGTAACCGTGACCGGGTCAACCGGAAGTGGGACCATATATCAAGAACTACAACCGATTTTCAAACTGTTTTCAGTTATATAATCCTTGGGCATTGGAAATTAGCCTTGGGTAACCATGACCCCATGTTGATCTTTACCTATGGGTCAACCGGAAGTGGGACCATATCTCAAGAATTACACAGCCGATTTTAAAACTTTTTACAGTTATCGCCTCCTTGGGCATTGGAGATTAGCTTTGGATAAAACCGTGACCCCATATTGATCTTTACCTATGGGTCAACCGGAAGTGAAACCATATCTCAATAACTACACAAACGATTTTAAAACTTTTTTTCAGTTATAGACTCCTTGGGCATTGGAGATTAGCCTTTGGTAACCGTGACCCCATGTTGACCTTTACTTCCGGTCTAAACAGGAAGCTGAAAATTTGAGATAATCATATCTCCTGAACCACATGTCATAAGGTCGTAATGTTTGATTTCTTGTTTATTGTTACAACATTTTTATGAATCAGTAAAACCGGAACAGCTTCGTGTTTGTCCACAAACACCTAATGACTAGTTTGTTTTTCTTATTATTCTTTCCTTCCGCCAAAATGCCATAGGTTTAATACACGTATTTTGTCGTCTCCAAAAAGCATACTTGGCTTAGTATAAAAGAGTCAAATCCTATATCAAATGAAAGCTTAGGTCATGAACTTATAGTTAAATGTAATTAGCTTAACAAAATTAATTAGTTTACTTAGTTATAATGACATGAATATTTAATTAGCCAATTTTTAGACCACTTTATCTCGAAAAGTATACGACCGATCGTCAAACTTTTTTCGATATTATACTTGTGGGATACAGAATAACTGTTTGATGGCCTAAAAATGACAGACGACATCACAATGACGTAATTTATTGTGCTTTTTGTAGCTGTGTTCAAAAACCTATTGCTCTAAGATTCTAGACTTTTTCAAGTCCTAGTCCCGTATACGAGCGTTGTTGTTGCGTATTTTGTACAATATACATGGAGTCCTAACGTCGAGAGACTTAGACATAGTTTAGTTTTTAACGCATTTCGGATCTGAATTATGCTGTTGTAGTTGCTTTCGGATCTGAATTTTGCTGTTGTAGTTGCGAACGAAACTCTCTGTGCAGCGAAGGGCTAGCGAAAGTCCTTAAAAAGGGTGAAGTTGAGTCCACACTGAAGGCCACAAAGATTGCCATAACGTGGTCAGGGAATCGAGAGTGAAAGGGCCAAACAGACGACAAGAAGAAGCAAAACGTACGGTAAGTGATTTATGATCAGAAAATCCGTGTCCGGATACTAGGCAAAACCGATTGGGCAGTAAAATCTTGTCACGATATCGTTTGTGTGATAATCGTAATCCTCCATCGACGATCGTCGGAGACCAGTGGGTTACGAGACTACAACTTACAAGCACAAGATTCGACCACAATTAAGTGCAATTTCGACCAATGTTGACTAGTCACCAGATTTGCCCAAATTTCCATTTTCGAAAATCATGACACAAATTCTAAGATTAAGAACACAGATTTGATCATCAATGTCTAATGATTCAATTCATAACACTCAAAACATCTTTGAGAAAAATAAAAAAATAAAAAATAAATAAAAATTACCATGCTTACCGGAGACTGACATGACTGACCAACGTGTACGCAAACATGTAGTAACATCACAACCAATGAGCGTAAAACCAAATGCCGCAGGCAGACTCAACGTCAGAATCTGAGTGCATTTCAATGCCGTGCACAATCACAGGTTATATAAAAAAAATTACTTTACAAATTGAGCGTGAATTTTCCGATATGCTAGTCCATGTACAAAACTCTGTGTGCTGATACCGCAAACAAGTGGCGCAAATTGCAGTCCCTTAAAAACATTAAATATGCGCATAAATACGTAGGCCACGCCTTTTGTTTTAAGCTGATTGGTCGAGATGTACAAAGTGCGGGGTTTAAAACCTCATCCATCGTCTGTTTACGCTTCATGAGCTCTGCTCAGTCTCAGGTAAGTTTTGTATTTTTTTCTTCAAAATACTTTGTCAATGATGTTTTTAGTGTTAATGAATGGATTCATTAGACATTGATGATCAAATCCGTGTTCTTAGAATTTGTGTCATGATTTTTGAAAGTGGTATAAAATTGGGCAAATTTGATGACAAGTCTGTCAACATTGTTCAAAATTGCTCTTATGGTCGAATCTTGTGGTTGTTGTTTGTAACCCTCCAGTCTCCGACCATCGATGGAGGGTAACGATTATCGCAACTAGATAATCGTGACAAGAGACTGGAGGGTTACGAGACAACAAGCACAAATTCGACCACAAATAAGTGCAAAATAGACCTATGTTGACAGACTAAGTCACCAGATTTGCAAAATTGTTACCTCTTTCGAAAATCATGTGACAAATTCTTAGAACACAGATTTTATCATCACTGAATCCATTCATAACTCTCAAAACATAATTGACAAAATATTTTGAAGAAAAAAGAAAAAAAAATTACCGGAGACTGTGCAACGTGTATACAAACATAATCAAGAACAATCAGCGTTAAACCAAACGCCGCTTGCAGACTCAACGCCACAGGCTGTGTGCATTTTAATCATGTATACAATCACAGGTTACATATATACAATTTGGAGATTGAGCACGCATTCTGATATGCTAATGCATATGTGCCAATCCTGCGAACAAGTGGCGGAACATGCAGATTGTGCAAGTTCGTTAAATGCATTAACGGCACGCATAAAGACAAAAGCCGCGCCCATGGTTCAATGATGTTTTGAGTGTTATGAATGGATTCATTAGACATTGATGATCAAATCCGTGTTCATAGAATTTGTGTCATGATTTTCGAAAGAGGTAAAAAATTAGCAAATTTGGTGACTAGTCTGTCAACATTGGTCGAAGTTGCACTTATGGTCGAATTTTGTGCTTGTTGTCTCGTAACCCTCCAGTTTCCGACTGTCGATAGGATGGAGGGTTACGATTATCGCAACTAGATACTACCATGACTACACATTGGACAATTTACATGTTGTGCCATAATTTTCACATAAATTCAAAATTTACAAAAGCAACAGGTATACAGGTTTATGAAATGTCCTTTTCCTTTCTTTATATCAAAATTTGAGCAAAATCAGACAGTGCAATCTCCATAAAATATAAGATTTGTTGTATTCTTCCATTGAGCTGTGTACAAATGTGCCTGCAGGAATTCCAGGCTCTGTGGCTCTTTTGTAAACATGTGATGTCACAGGTCACATGGTCTAAAGAACACCACGTAGTTAGTGTATTGATCCTCCTTTCCAGCCCCCCCACCCCCAAGGAAAACAAAATATGTGGGTTTATGAATTTTGGGGTAAATTTTTAATTTGTTTTTAACAGATTGTAACATTTTGCTTTTTTCAATGCTTTATAATTTCTATAGGGAAATCTTCAAGACTTGATAAAGGATTGATCCATCAACAGCTGGACCATCAAGTGCTGGACTCTTGGTGGCTGAACCCTCTACATTAACTGAACAAACGTATTGTTTATCACAAAACATGAAACAGTTGTTCTTTTAGTCTGAATCAAGGATTTCATTTAAGGATTTAAAAACAACAACAGTTTCTTAACTCATGGGGTTTAGACAATTGTTTATTACAGAAGGTAAAGACATTTTATTACCCAATGTAATTTGTTGTTAACTCTTTCAATGTATCATGGGTTGCAGTTCACAAATTAAATGTGGATCACAACACTTTTACAAACAACACTCTCGAATCAGTTTGCCATAGGTGTTAAAAATGTACACATAGAATGTCCTATATTCATTAAATGTGGAATAGTAACATTTTGGCATGACTAGCTCTGTTGGCTACCATAAAATTCAAGTCAATTTCAACCTCTGAAATTATATTTCAATAAGTTTCATACCGAGAGTAGTGAAATGGTTTGATATGATCACCCTAATGACAATGCACCACGACCATTTCATAATGAATTAATAATTAAGTTCAGAAAATGTTACACATGGAATAACTTATAGCACAGAAATAAGACAAGCACAACAATTTCAAGTGTTTATGTCTTTAAACAATTTTTATGAAACAAACACACACAGTCTTTTGCACGCACAGTTATGGGGCTTGCTATTGTTGTTCTATTATTGTTCCCTTTTCTAAAGAATCACGCTGTGGGGACCCAGTTTAGCAAAGAAAAAAGTTGCGGGGACCTGTGATCCACTGTGTTAAAGTCCCCACAGCTCTGTGTATGCCTACCCACTACGGTCATGATAAAATAAAGTTACTGCAATGCTGTATAATAGCGTTCTTTATCATTCTTATCGTCAATGGATTTGTGGAATTTCACTCTTGCACCGTGTGTAAAGCACGAACAAATTAATCAATGTTTTTGCAACTATTGTGGCACGCAGAGTAATGAAACATCAAAGATTACAAGCCTATAAAAAAATTTGAAACGATATGTGTGTGTGTCACATGGGATCGTGTGCTGTTTAAGTCGTGATCGCAATTATTATGGTCAGCATTTCGCGGCACTTTGCGATCATTTAAAAAAAACATTTATCCGAACCGTAAACCTTTAACCGGTTGATCGTTTGGTTAACCGTGTAACCGTGTAACTGCCACACGCTTACTTTACTACTAACTTGTGAGACCTGTTCCTCGATAGAATGGTTCAGTTTGCTTTTCATGCTTACTTTAGACCTGTTCTTTGGTATTAGGGGTAGTTCGTTAATTTTATGTACTAACTTGTCAGTTCTGTAGTTGGTTCGCTCAGTGCACTTTAACTCCTAACTTGTGAAACCTGTTCAGTTAAGAGTCAGTTTCAGAATGAAGGTTATGAAGGTTTAGAAAGGTGTAATAATCTATGATCATGCTTCATGTAACTGTTATAGCGCCACAATGTGTTGAGACTTGACCAATGTCACATGTACTGAGTTGTTGAATAAAGTAGCCATCTTGAGTTTATGCTTAGTGCACATCTTGTCTTCAACATTACAATTCATACAATGGGCACATTAAAAGTCAAAATAAGAGCATGTCAAAGGTGAAGGGTCTTGTATCTCGAAGTCAGACAAACTTTGAAGGTCTGGAGTGCTTAATCAAAGGAAAAGGACACGGAACAGCTCTGTGTTTGTTCACAAACACCTAATGTCTAGTTATGTTTTAGATTAATTTTTTTGTATTTTAGTGTCTTACCTAATATGTGATAATACCTTTTTATGTACACAAATTAAAACATTGCATTCATCTGTTTTCAAAGCTTTCATTTGAAAAAGAAAATCATGCAAATTTCTAAATTACATCATTAATTTGTATGCATTATTTAATTAGTCTTTTAATAGTTAAACCACAATGCAAGACATGCAGGTTGTTGTGTGTGATTGTGAAACCGAGCTTGAACATTCAGATGTCTTTGCTAGGTATGTGACTACAGGGTAGCTTTGAGCTAGTTAGGTTTGCATTACTCAGTGAGACTATATCAATACACATGCTGGGTGGTCAAGCTCATATTCATTCTCGTTTTATCAATTAACTGCTTTAAAAGGAAAACATTATTTCATTCTTTCATGTAAACTCAGCCATTATGTGGAAAAAAGAAAGTTACATTTAATGCTTTCCCTTTGGTCCTAAGTCATGGAAAGCAAAGGGTTGAACATGTTTATGTATCACATTAAACCATAAACATTGTCTGTGTTAGCTACAGTTAGGCTTAAGTTCAATATACATTTTCTACTATTTGTAGTTACAAATGATTAATATATATACAAGTGTTTTGCTGATTTAATTTTTGTAATTTTTGAATTACATGAAATTACCTGTTGCCTTGCAGTGTGTAGAACTACTTGCAAGAAAAATGACAATGGTCTTGCCAAGTTGTTTTCACACAAAAATATAGGCTAGGGCTGGCAAGTTATCATTTACAAGTAATTTGTACATTATGATCCTGTATGTTCATGTCTTGTAACCCTTATAGCATTAAATAAGGTCTCATTTTCTTTTCATTGATAATTTGAAATGGGTTCTTTTTTTTATTCTTAAATTTGTGCATCACTTGAAAGAAACTTTAAGATGGGGTTGTGCTCATACCATCCATCACAGGTTTGTGTGAATAGTGAAACTATCTGTGCTGTGGCTCACCAGACACATTAAGCTCATCTTAACATACTTACAGGATCCATCAAGTATTTCAAGTGGTCATTGTTGTGAATGCAAACGGCTATAAGTATTAAGTCATAAGTGTTTGAAAAGATTCCAAAGTGAGAGAAATTCATTTGGTTAATACATCGAGTAAATAGTGGTGGTTCTCATATGGGTATTATCTTATTGTTAGTAGTAAGATGGCCATGTGAAGTGCTGAATAGCATGGTATAGAAACAATGTAATAACAGGCTAAACTTCTACAGTGCATTTGGAAGGTTTCTTGTAAGAACTTTCCTAAACCAGGTGGGTTCACAGCCCACCCATGAACAAAATAGTCAATGAATGTTCATACTTAAACTTTAAAGCATAGTCCAAGTCTCATCTTGAAAATTAATAGAATTATTTAGAATTGTTGCCATTCTCTCCGGTTTATTTTCTCTATGTTATAGTCAGTGAGCTTTCAGACTGGAGTTGATCAATTATCTTTTCTGTAATTTCCATCCTGTGCGTTGTAATCATCACATCTAAGCCATGATTCAGTTGTTAGGGTTTCCTCTACTATAAGTTCTTTTTTCTTTTAATGATTGGATTAATCTGCAAAATCTGATTGTGTTTCACTGTTATTCCTTGAACAAATTACAAAGAATATAACTCTTAGCTGATAACTTTTGAGACTTTAGTCAACATTGTAAGTTACTCTTAATCAAAAGCTGTATCTGGAGTAGGTTTATCTTACACTGCTATATCAATAGCCTGTTATCAGTTCTGGAACCTATGAGTTCATTAGTAGGCTATTCCCTTTGGTAAGACAAGTTTCTCTAATAGTCAAGATGTTATTCATCGTTAATTTTCCATTTTGTCCATCAATTATTGTATGGATTAGGTTCCAGTTAAGTAGCACTAGTGTTTAATGGCCACTGCGCTTGAACAGCAAAACAAGTCTCTGATTTCAATCCAATTATCATGCTTGATGACGAATTCCAACCTTAACAGCTTAAAGGAAGTACAAATTGGAGTGTTTAATATTTAGTTGAATGATACAGTTTCATGGAGAGGTCCTGTGGCTTATAACTGAATAAACTTAATAATGAGAAGCGTGCCTTTGTCATGGGAATGAGCCATGGCCTGCCTGCTGGGAGTCAAAATGAATTATATCAATGAATTTTCAAAAGAACAGGTGGTCCTGAAGACTAAGACTTGGATTTGTTACATTGCCAGTAACCTGAAAGTTTTCAGATAGTTCGACTTTAAAGTAATATAACACATTGTATTGATTTGAGTTAATATTTCAGTGGCTTTAATTGAAGTCAAATTGTCTATACAAGGTAATGATATCAGTATTGATAGTATAGACTCATTCGGACATTGACACAGTATGCATGTCTCCAGTTTCGTTACTTATTAACTACTTTTCAAACTGTTCCTAATTACTGCATCAAGATGTGGAAACAGTTTAAATTTACAGCCAAAGTAACCAAAGTGTGGCTCAAACTTGAGCTATTTTAATGAGCCACAGGCAAAAACAAAAATTACAAAGAAGTTGGGAAAAGGCTCTGTGAAGAGTGAGCGTTTACCCTTTCAAACATAACATTGTGAGCCAATTGAACAGCATTTGAAATTAATCTCCAGAGGCCAATCCCATCCAAGGCGTAATTAATAATGTAACAAAGTACAGAAGCCAAGGTTAAGTTAACATGTCTTGTATATAATTGTTACTGTTGCTACTCCAACAAAGCCAAAGCCTCCCTTAAGCCAATTGGGGTCATTTTAAGGGGGAAAAACTCCAAAATTGTCTTTGTTAAGTATGGGCAATTAGGCAAGAAATGACTAGAAGGCAGGTTAGTCACAATAACGTGGTCCTTTTGTGACTATTATTCACTTAGGTAAACTGAACATATATTTTGACAAATTTGCCCACAATTCAACATAGCTGTCAATCATTCCATATGGACATTTTGTCAGTTAAGAAGCCTGATTGACTGCTATACAAGTAATGTGGTAGTTTCTTAACTAATTTGATAGTGATTCAGTCAACCACATTATTTTGGTGAATTTTGTTAATGTTTTATTTCAAATTAGGAAGTGCTCAGCGTAACATTAACCAAATGCTAAATTCAATGTTAAGGTTGACCTATTTGTTCCTCATATGCCAGAAAGATTTGTGTGTACATATTTTGTCAACTAATTCATAGCGTTTAAATTGTCCTTGTTATTGAAACTATTAAGAGGAAAGAATATGAGTGGATATATATAGTTATGATTCAGTTAACTTGTGGTATTACACATACTCTCAGGTTTTCAGATTTTGTTTGCCAACGATTTCAAAAGTTTGGATGTGTAAAAAATCATACACAGATTTCTTTCCTGTATTTTAAGTAATAGATGCAAGTTTTAGGGCTATTTTTACAGCCATTTGTTGATCATTTGTTTGGCTTATCTTTATCTACATGAAACTTTGGTCAAACTTTTTCCTGCCTGGATTGTGTTGAATTAAACTCAATGAAAGATTTGTTTATGAAATAAATGTGTATTTGCCCTGCACATAAGCAAATAAAGCATGAAGTTGAAGACGTTAACACCCTACAAGCAGAAAGAAAACTACCTCCCACTGTCAGTGATTTCCGGATACAGCCATGTGATATCATGCTTTCAACTCTCAAGGACTCTTACAATTGTATCATTAACTTGGTGAAAATAGACTGTACAAATTTCCCATCAATACTGGCAGTAATCTTATATGATCTTCGGTGTTTCACAAAGTGCTAAACTAACTTTTAAAGTGGGGTGATAAAATATTTATGGAGGTTTATTACAGTCACTCCACTGAGTTCACCTGACATGTGGTTTATCATATTGGGCTATTTCAACTTATATCAATTTTTGTATATAAAGTTTTCACTGAATTTATTTTAAAATTTGCTTTTAATTGCACTGTCTATCAAACTTCATGCCTAAACTGAACTGATGTCGTGTTCTTTAACCTTGTGTAAATTTAAAATAAATAGCACAGAAACAATTAAAAATGAAGGATTTGAAACTAATTAATGTAAATTGTATAGTATTTGAATTTTGTTTGTACTTTTTGGTTTGTTTGTTTGTTTGTTTTTGTAATTAAAAATAAAGTTGCTCGATTAAAAGTCCTATATTTTCAGGATCATACCAGCTGGCAACATGTGGTGTTTTTTTATGTGACTTTGTATGATGATGATTATTTTATTGATTTACAGGTGAGAGAGCTTAATGGAATACAGGTCATACTAGAACAGAGTAACATTGACAACACCAACCCTTGTATCCTTTTTCAACACCTTTACATTGAAAGAAACAAAAACAGACAGGCAGATTTGTTTTAGACAATGGCTATTTTTTTAGACTGATTAACATTAGAAGAGATATGGAACAAAAATGGTAACTCAGAGAAAGTATGTCAAAGCTACACATTGTACCTGTCAAAAAAAAAAAAAAAAAATATTACACAAATTTCTCTAATGTTGAAGTTGTATATCTGTGCAGGTACACTGCATTGTGGTTTGATGCTTATCTATTGTCAATATTGTACTTTGTATATTGTCAAAGTTCTATTTTGTGGACACTGGAATTGGTACGATGTCTGCGATAACTTGAGTATTTACTCATCAATGCTGTTGGTAAGTCAGTATGTCATACACATGCCCACTAGTCGCATAGCTTCTTGCTACCTCTGGCTCTAAGACTGGCATAATTATTATGTTTGTTTCTATTTTTATCTAAATTCCCTTGTTTTACTATTTAAACCCTTCATTGAGTCTGCATATTGAGTCTGCACATAGCATCAGGAAAGCCAAGTCCAGGTTGTAATAGTCTCATGTAGAAATCCTTGCCCAATGCAAATCTATGGCGTTGTGCCACTTGTTGGAGCTGGACTGTGTAGAGTGGGCATGATATATGCTGGATCTCTGTCACACTTACCAACAGAGAATAGTGAGATGGGATTTCTTGTCATCTTTGTCAATGTAATACATCCTTAACTGATATGCTATTGATGCAGTCATCAGTCAGTGGGCAATCTTTGCTATCCGTAACCTGTGTGATGGTAATACTAACAACCAAGCCACTGTTGCTGAGATGACTAACAAGGGTGTAGTCAATAACGATGTGCTACAGCAATATGGCTTCCAGGCCGAGATGAGAGAAGGAAAGATGTATTATAAAACCACTACCAAGGAATAAGTCATAATTTAAACAGGGTAACTTTAAATATTTGTTACCAAAGTGACACCCTTGGACTTCCGACAAAGAAACAGTCTAATCAGTTAAAAAAATAAAAATAAAAAGCCTTTTTTAAAGTACTGTTCACTGTTAGTATAGACTGCAAGTTTTACGAGTATTGAAAACAAGAAAACAACTGGAAGACTATATTTTTCCATGGAATCCAAGCTTCTTTTTAAATTCCATTTATCCCAAATTCTTGAAAAAAAACATATATTCATAGTAATAAGTTATAAATACAATTGCAATTTTTTTTAAATACAAATAATTTGTTAAAATTTTCATTTTAACAAAATTAAAGCATGGAACAAGGATGCTGTTTTGTGTGTGTAAACTTTGTTTGCCAATCATGGCTGGATTTGTGCGGTCATGGATTCCTTTGTTGATTTGCCTAATTTATTTTACATTTATATACTTAATGACTAAATTTTATTTAGGAAAAAATATTTAATGATTTTATAGCCATTAAAACTACTTTAAACGAAAGTATTTGAACGCACAAACATAAAAAACAATATGATTCGGACCAACTTGGTCTAGGAAGTTCAAATATGTAATGAGAATTGCACAGTTTATTGGAAGGCCCAGTGTTCTTTACGTTTAAGAGAAAGGAATAAAAAGAAAAAAGAAGTAATCTCTGCCTGCAAACTGCATTCTTTTTTCTTATTAAAGGATGCATTTAAATGATTTGGTGAATACAACTGTGTTTAAGACTAAGAGTTAAAGATCTTTGAAAGAGTTTAAGAATTGTTAGTTAGTTAAAATGTGGGGAAAGTTATCATCTGGGCCATATATTGCCTATGTGAGTAATCCAATTAAATCATTTGGATTATCATAATTTAATTGTATTTAAGGTTTTTACATAATTTCAAGATGTTCACATGCAATCACAACTACATTGTACATAAACAATGAAAAGAAAAGTTAATTAGTTAAAAAATATTAGGAGTAATATTTTTCCTAACTCCTTATTCATAAATTGTCCTCAAATAGGCCGGATTTGATGCATTAATGTAACAAATTACAAGCATGATTATCATATGTCTTTGAAGAACATAAGGACTTTATTGCTGAAGTCACTCTACTGTATTCATGGTATATCCACGCACACACCTACTTTGAACTGTCTGAAACATGAGTCTAGCATGGTACATGTGACTGGCTGCAGAGGAAGATAGAAACCTACAATGGTTAACCTGTAAGCAAACAAATGTCATGTGTGAAAAGGTACTTTAATAAAAGTCATAATTCATGGCCCTTCAATTTGAACAGAGTTATGATTTTCTTATAACAATAATTTATGTTTAGGATTCTTATGTGAATTTTAGCCCCAAAAGAATATAAATAATGTAAATTTGCCTAATATATTTGTCATTAAATTGTTGACATTTTTCATACGACATTTCTACAAAATCCTTTTTATCCCTACCCAATACTGTCATCATCACCTTTATTATCATATCCTGCCCATGCCTACCATCCTACACTACCTGTACTGTACGACACGCCTCTGACCATCATACCGTTACAATCTCTGCTGTCCCAAATTACCGTTACAATCTCTGCTGTCCCAAATTACCTTTAATTGCCTCTCCCCATCATAACCTTCCCATCTCTACCATCTCACACCACCTGTACAAAGTATCCTACCTCTCACCATCATAACCTTCCCCTCTCTACCATCTCACATTACCTGTATCACGTGTCCTGCCTCTCCCCATCATACCCTTCCCATCTCTACCGTCTCACATCTCCTGTACCAAGTGTCCTGCCTCTCACCATCATACCCTCTCCATATCTACCATCTCACACCTCCTGTACCAAGTGTCCTGCCTCTCGCCATCATAACCTTCCCATATCTACCATCCCACACCACATTTACCAAGTGTCCTGCCTCTCACCATCATACCCTTTCCATCTCTATACCATCTGACGCCAGCTGTATCACGTGTCCTGCCTCTCGCCATCAGAACCTTCCCATCTCTACCATCCCACACCACCTGTACCAAGTGTCCTGCCTCTCACCATCATACCCTTTCCATCTCTATACCATCTCACACCAGCTGTATCACGTGTCCTGCCTCTCACCATCATACCCTTTCTACCTCTGCCATCCCACGCTACATGTACCTTACATTGCCTGTCATCATGATAACCTCCCCATCTCTACAATCTCACATCACCTGTACCAATTGTCTTGCCTCTCACCACCACCCTTCCCATCCCTGCCACCCCACACCATCTGCGTATGCCTGATTTAAAAAAGGCAGTTTTATAAACAAATTGATGCACTTTAAACACGTTTCTCCCGTGCGGTGGAAGTGTCTACACCTTTAATCTTAACTGTTTGCTGCTGGGCTCCATCGGTACAAAACTCTTTTTGGGGGAGGGGAGGGGTGAGGGGTGGCAACACCATTGAATTGAGTTATGATCGCCGCCATATCGAAGGAAGGGGCCTTTAACCAAAAGGAATAAAAGCTCCAGGCTTGGTCTTTACCAAAGGACACAAGCCTTCGGCCCTGTCGCCCATGGCAGCAATCATGATTGTATTGAAGGTGATACATGTTTTTAACACTATGACTGAAGTGAATTTTTAAAAATCTGTACCTAGACATGCAATTTGACTACCAAAATGGCAGATTGTAGGGGGTCTTCTGGAGAATGAATACATGAATAGTTGGTTATGCAGTAGTACAGTAAACCCTAGCGATATAGGATAGGGGTATGTACCCGTAAACTGTTACAAGTATTAACCAAAACACTTTTTTACATTTTGATTTTTTTTTAAAGGTAGATCATTATCCACTGAGCAAATTCCGACGATATGTAGAAAAATACGTCTCTTCCATTATCTCACAACATGTTCCCTTGATATCTTCGTGACATTTTAATGTGCCAACAAGGTTAAACGCTGCCAAAGCACGTAAGGCCGACTTCTCTCGGCAGGGAATGTTTGGGATATTTCTATTTCTTCTACAAGAATTAATAATGTCACATAGGCATCTTATTCTACGGTGGCCCTACTTCAGTAGCGATGGTTCGTGTCTTCTTGACATGACGTGACAGTAGCGTGAGTCAATGGTTACAGTAGCCGTTTAAACTTCTGTCCAACTCACTGCACGAGGCTGGTACACGCTGGGTGAAACATTGTCAATCTAATGAACCTAGACGTGCTTTCAAAAAAAAATTGGGCCGTGAGAAAGGGAGATTTGGCCGACCCAATAAAAATCAAATTATGACACGGCAAGAAAAATTTGTTTGCATGCACATTCCGGACTGTCTGCCCACACAAGTTCACTCGCACTTGACTTTTGATGCTGTGATATTTTGTACTTGGTTTAAATTCGGCCGTGATATCTGACTACGCACGCGCGCATGTTGCTGATTCGTGGGTGGTCAATATTCTTGATGGAAGTCATTTTCATTTTTCTTTAGTGCAGATTCAGAGTTCATTGACTTTTGTTTGTAGTTATTTATTAATTTTATCGACAATTGCTGATTTGTTTATGAAGTTTTTAAGTAACATTGAAAGTACGTGTTGCCATTTATATTTAGCACTATATTCGGGTTTGAAAGAATGGAACCCATATGCCACTGAGTTCAGTTTTGATGTTTCATTATTGTAGATCTTTCATATCCTTCTTCCACGGAAAAGGGCCCATTTCTTCCTGACACACCGAGTTAATTCATTTCCAACCTGCGTCCCTAGGCAGGTTGATTCTGTCGTTTCTGCCAACATCAATATCAATCAGTCTTAATTCTCCAAGGTATAACAATTGCACGTTTACAATGATTTGTTAAGAAGCCATTTAAATCAAATGTTTGTGTCCAGTTTTCCGTGACGTAACTAGACCTTTTCACTTGGGGTGGCAAAGAAATATTATTTTATTCTCTATTCGTTAATCTATTGATTTAAACTAATAATTCATTTAATTTTGCATGTGTTGGAGAGGAGTCTTTGATGTATCGAACCATTTATTCGACGTGCACTTTTTGGATCTCATGTCGGGGGAAAGGGTTCTGAATGGGGCTCCCTCCCGTCCCTCCCCTTCCCGCTGGTTTTGCAACTGCCTTGCCAGTGGGAGCAATAGCTATTCATTTTTTTAATCACATTGCTCTACATTGGGCGAAAAAGCAGCCAGTTACCGGATAGGCCCATAGGTTACATAATCATTGATCATTGATGGTCTGTCTAAAACCATTGTTTGAACACACGGTCGAAATATCCTCTTTCATCAATGATAAATCTCTCCTTGGATAAGGGAGCTAGTCAGGACAATATATGGGGTATTTCGCACGCGTCTAAAATGTTTCAAACAGAATCCCGTATAGAAGTCTCGGTATGAGAAACCATTTTGATGCATTTTTACAAGTTAGGGCTGCATTTATCGTGATTTCTTTTACTTATGATACTTCCAATAGCTAAACGAAACCGTTTTCACATTAGAATAGAAGCAACAAACAGTCGCCGGATGATTTTCTGAAGTACAAGCACATGGCTTGTAAAAAGATGTATAAAAACTGGGTCTTTTGCGTACATGGTTTGCTTAAAATCCAATCAGAGGTTAATAAGCCCTTTGTTAAAGACTGTTTGTATTGCATCAGAAATGGAATGCCGTCCTTTGAAGGTTGTTTGATTGACAAGTTTGTGTAATCCCACTAGTGGAAATAAGCCTCCCTATATCAGCCCGCAGTCAAATCCGGGCATGTCGTGATTGATTGATTGCAATTCATATCAACGTTGCTCCATGCAAGTACAATTCCTTTGATAATAAATACTTGCCTACCGATAACACTATAGTGCATTATTACCGCAGTATGCATTGCTACATGGATCATAGAGCAAGGACGAAAAGGTTGATGAAGATCACTTGAGAGTTAGAGGGAGTCAATGGCGTTGTATTTGGACAATAGCAACCATTACCACATTCGAACATAAATGATTTGGGGTCCATATTATATGTTCACTTTAATAAGTTAATTATCATTGTCTTTAGAATGAAACACATAGGACAGAGCCGACCATCGATGTGAATGTTTCTTTCCCTTGATACCAGGAAACAACATCGCCCAGGAGAAGACCAATGGTACAGGCCCAGGAGAAGACCAATGGTACAGGCGTTCTTAGCCAAGATCGCCCAGGAGAAGACCAATGGTACAGGCGTTCTTAGCCAAGATCGAAGAAAACCCTGCTTTGCATTTTGTATATAGTGCTTCTTTATATCATTCAGTTCCGCCATACCCGTTACTCAGTTGAGGCTCGTCGTTCATATCTGGTCTGCTTGAAGTAGGCATACACCCTAGCTTTGATACTTTCTAGTCACTTTTGTGCTGAGACACTATTTTCACTTGAAATTGAGTTGGGTCATATGAATAGCCCAAGGTGACTCGGGCATAATAGATTGTGGCCAATAGGGATCAAGGCAAAAGTGTATTTTGACTGATATTCATACACGAGTCGCATTTGTAACATAACGGTCATACAAAGGGTCTGAATATACGTCTACTGTGCATGACATCAGCCTGTGCAAGTGTGTTTAAAATTTGTTCTTGTTCAAAAATAGATAAGAAGTATACATAGATATATAAATGTTTTAATAACATTAAAACACCTTTGTTTTTCTGTCTTGAAACGCATACCAACTATTTTAATGTTTTTTAGTAGTTTACAAAACCATCGTTGCGTGATATTCCTTTCCTGGTAAGCGGTCGCTATATTTTAAGTTGTTAAAACATTTGCATAATACTACAAAAGCGTATATAATGTAACATTATAATCTGCTTATTTTTAATCTCAAAAGTCCAGATTGCAAATGGGGTGGGGCATCAGGGGGCTGGCATGAACATCAAATGGGGGAACATGCCACCGTGACCATAGCCCCCCCAAAAAAAAAAAAAAAAAAACCTTAGTTTTGTCATTGCATAGTTATGATTTGGTCCTAAATATAAGAGTAAAAGTATAGAATTTAATTTGTTGCATATTTTCATATTTACAATTAAGTAACTGGAAATGAATTTTATAATATTTTGTCATGGTGATTTTGGTGTTTCACTTCAGTTAAATATTGATAGGCCCTAATTGATTGAACGCGCATTTTAATCATGTGGTTGCAATGGACAGTGACTTTTGAACCAATGTATTTGGCGGAAGTTGTTGTACAACTCAAATGATTGAAATGAGAATGTAAAACGTTTGAATGTGACTGTTTACAATATGGTTTAGATTTCTGTTTGACTCTGACCCCCTTTAGCTGTCGTAATGAACTCGTCATTCAGTATGGTTTGACAGACTACATCCAGTCTATTTCATCACGATCTGCAAACACTTATATTACGTTACTCTTACGAGAGGGTAAATGCCCTCACACCCTAATCAATCATCAACGTCAATTATTTTAACACTTGAAATGTTATCTCGTGTACACTCGCAATATATATAGATTGGATCCAACGTTTTTAATCATATCTATACAAACATAAGAATAGATCAAAATGCAGGTGGATTGTAGTTCCAACACGTTATTCGAAAATAAAGTCAACTGTAAACATTGTTAGCAATCATTGAGCAAACGTTGTTAAAAGCAGCAATATTTGATATTAATATTTAACTATAGCGCATTTTAAGATAAATAAATAAGCCTCTCCTATTCTGATAAACCTTCATAGCATTATGTACACGGGATACAGGCTGGGTACTCTTCTTGTATAGGAGTCATATACACACAAGTCTTAATAAATTCATAATATTTATAACTCAAATAGAATGCCACCTTTTTACAGCTATTATTAAAAATGGAAATTGATAGAATGCTTAACTTTGTTTCAGTAACAATTGGTATTTCTGCTCTGTCGTGGTATACTTTTGTATGGTGAATGCTCCGTTTTGTATTTTAGAAGTCGTGTTTAGATTGGGGGTTTTCTTTCTTCTAAAATAAACCAACAAGCTTGAAAAACTGTTTTATCGAAAAGTTGATATATACATAGCCACATATGCGATATTTATTTGCAGAGTTTGATGCCGAGGGCAAAAATATATGCCAGACTGTGGTCCATTTCAGATGCCATGAATAGTTTACCTTTTCTCGCATGATTAATTTGCATGCAGGCAAGAAGTGTATTAAAGTGATAACGACCAGCATTACCGGTAGGCCAACATTATCCGTGATCATACAAAACCGTCGAGTAAATCTTACTCTAATTGTTGTGTTTTGTCATGTCAAAGCCTGCAGTGAAAATAATACATTGACTTACCAAGCAATATAGCACTCGAGAGCATAAAGTTGTTTTCAGTATTTCTAGATTCTTGTTGTAACTAATACTTATTCTTATAAATGGTGAGTTATGGTGGGCGTTAACAACCGTGTAGCCTGATCACCATCGAAGAGGATGTAGACAAAAGCCCTGTATATTGCTCGAAATATTCAAACATTTTTTATCCCAAAAACCACAACTTCTTCATAGAAAATATTATCGGTAAATGCTTGAAACAATGTTCGGTGTATACCCCCCCCCCCCCACATTTCTATAATATGCAAAGGTCCCGACTGGTGCTGAACTAAGATGACGTGAAATTAAATGACAAAGCACTGGACACAATACAAAGCAGTTACATTGCATGGGTGGGACGGGTATTAAGCCACAGTTTTCAGTGATAACTATCGAATGGGGATTTTTCGGCACAGGATCCGTCTTAAAATTACTCTCTCAAACTACACCTGGATAGTACGATGGTTCAAAAACGATAGGATCGGCCCAAGTTCTGCTCAGAAAGTATCCCTTTTCTTTACCGGTACAGAGTGGTAGAAAACTATGTAATACTATAGTGTAATAAAATTATACCAACGATTTGTTTGTAAAACGTTTTTACAATATTGGTGCTAAGATGACAGTCTTGAGTCTGGTATTGGGCATGCCCAAAGTAGGTCCCATCTCTTAGCCATATGTAGTTTACATTAATAGGCCTATGACATAAATAGGTCAACTTCATTATTCTCTTCATAATGTGAGAATGCACGCATTATATGTTGATAGTTGTCATCAGGGTTAGGACATCGAGAGTCTCTAAATATTCCATTTCATTTACACGTGTACTCCTCAGTCTGTTCGCTGCATTGGTTGCATCTGACGTAACAACACCAGTGGAATTTGCAGTTGCATTGCCATATTCTAGTGTATTGGTGTGTGTTGTAACCACGTCCACAACACATCAAGTCACAGCTATCTGTTCCTGTGGAAGTCCTGTTACACTGTCTTCCTACTGTTCCAAGTGAACCCACCCTAGGGTCTCGATCACAGTAGTTGGGTGACCGCTGCAAGTACACCATATCAGTGGGACGAGGCTTCTTAAAATTCTTGATGTCCTTGATCTTCAAGAAAGCCGGTCGACGAGTGCGTCGAGCGCGGACCGGTTCAACCTGGACTGGCTTTTCGTATTTTTGCTTCAGAATATTTCCCACAAGACGGAATGGCGGGAGGGTTGTCCAGCACGTCTTTGTCGTGCATGACCCAGAAACACCGTGACATTTGCATTCAACGCCCATGTTCTCTTTAACAATCTGTCAATAAAAGGATACAAAGCATTTTGATCGAAGGTCAATGTCAATGAATACAGAAACAGCTAGTACCGATACAGTATTGCAAGTTTCACTATGTATAAACTATTCAAATTGTGTTCACCAAATGGAAAGTTAAAAAAACTTCTGTAATTACACAATCATCAGTGACGAATAGAACTTGTCTCTCTTGAATATGTTGAATGCAGGGGACTATAATTTGCAGACAAAACAGCAAGGTCTTTACACAGTGTGTTATATCCTGCATTTGTGCACTTCTTCTGGACCGTGAGGTGTCGACCCAATTTGTCTTAAGGTTTCAATCTTTGGAAATGACCAGACAACCATAATTATTCCTATAATGGAGGAGGAGGGGTGAACACCCCAAATGGATCGGGGTCCTGATGTGCGCAGTCCGTCAAAGTCACTGACTCCTGGAAGTATAGTTGGTGTTGGGTCTAGCATGGTTTACACGGTTTACCGAGTACAACATTCTGACAAGAGGATGGGTCTGACATAAATTAAATTGAAAGCCTATTTTTTGTGCAAGGCTGAAACCAGCTTGCGGCTAATGCACACCTTTATCCCTACTGCATACACAGAGCCAAAAGCCTTTACCTGTATTCGGTCACTCAAAACAAGAAAATAACTGACATTTTTGGGGAATTTTTGTGATACACTAAGTTAAAACGGCAATGATAATAACAGCGATAAATGGTGGAACTATTCGCCCGCTTAAAAATCAAAGAAGAATGCACCAACCAGCGACGGATGTATGGTTGGGCATTAGTCATGAGTGATATGAAGACGCGAGCTTGTTACATAAAAAACATAGAAACACTACGGTACTAGTTTGAAGAGAGTTTAACCAAGTGAGAAGATTGAGCATATTTGATCAGTAAGAACTGATGATTCAAAGTCTTGTGTAATTATAGGGATAAAGACGAGACTCGATGTTTTTTGTTTTTGTTTAGAATGGAGCTTGCGTTTAGGATGTTTTTCGCATTTGGTGCAGTACAAATACGACAAAGCAAAGTGTAAATGCATCTTGCTGGACCGTTTCTTGAAATGTCAGGTTTTAATAAATTGCACACAAGACCCACCTGTCTGCCAACTTCATTATTATGAAGATTCATCAAAGATCTTGCGTCATTCACCGTCTCCCCAGCATCTACAAATATCCTTGAAAATCGCAGTCCATACTCTATATCAGCACTACAGCCTCCCCATCGCCAACCCTCATCCGTCAATCCTGTCTCTTTACTCCTATCACAACTACAATTGGTCAGGTTACCACGGCTGCAGGCCTGGGTAATAGCGTGTGTTGTGCCTGCAGAGTTGATGGCATGCTTGAAGGACGCTTCGCAATTGCCTACAAAGACAAACAAGTTAGAGGGAGGATTGAGAAAACACATGTGAGAAATAAATAACAATCACACAGCCATGGTACAGAAGACTGACGAAGATATGCCAAGTGAAACAGGAATAAGGAAAGAGCAAAGATGGTTCTAAAACTAGTGTTTCGAAAATGGACAAAGTATAGATGCAGATGGCGTTGTAGGGGCTTCGTTTGTGTTCCTGGATATTATTTTTGTAATTAGGTGTTAGGGCTTAGAAGCCCGAACAACTCTTTGTTTTTGTTCGGTTTTTTTAGGTGTTCGGGCGACAGCCGAACACCTCTTGTTTTTTTAGGTGTTCGGGCGACAGCCGAACACCTCTTGTTTTTGTTCGGTTTTACTTCTTCTTCTTCTTCTTCTTCTTCTTCTTCTTCTTCTTCTTCTTCTTCTTCTTCTTCTTCTCTCCGTCGCTTGTCCGCTAACAAAAGCACACTTCCTAAGCTCATATAAACTTGAAATTTCTACCATAGTTAGATAACCATTCAGGGGCGGATCCAGGATTTTCCAAACGGGGGGGGGGGGGCGTGAAAATTTACCAAGCAGCAAATGGTGAATGCAATTTGTGGCTCCTACGAGCGCGTAACGCGAAGCCCACGGCATGGGCCGGTTCTGGGGCCCGCTTAAATGCTCCGAAACAGTTAGGATTCTAGATGCTCTGTGGTGCGATCTCATGCAATATCTGACCACTTTTGTTTTAGCAAGATCATTATTAAAACTTTATTTTCGAGTTGGGAGTCATTGATTTGAATCAGCCATCCTGAGTTATAAAAATCAAAATGCAGGCTACAGTTAACACTTATTCAGGGGGAAAAAACTGTTGGGTTAGACAAACGATAGTGCAATTTTTAATATAATTAACCAAATAGGGTCTCTTTGTCTATAAGTTTTCACATACTTGAGGATTAGAATGTGACACAAAATATGTTACCACAAGTTGTGCTTGTCTTCAGTGACAGCGCGATCGAGCAACAATAACATTAATGTACGAAAATGTGAGGGTAGGCCTAGACTAGAGGCCTAGCCCACTCCCCCAGCCCTGCATCGGTGTACTGTCTGCACAATTGATAATTACCAGTTTGAAAGAAACACAACATATATTAACCCTCTTTCTTGAATACGAAAAAAATCTGTGATTTTCTTAACAGAGTGAGACACCATGATTATACGATGCTATGTCTTCACTAGCCCCCATATAGGGCCAATCCACTTCGTTCGTATCCTTGCCAATTGGGCCTAGCACCATTGCAATCCTATTGTTGTGCCCGATGTAATTTTTAATCCGGGTTATAAAACTTACCGATCGAATGCTACTGAAGGCCTACTAGTAGAAAGCCCCAATGTTAAATTATTTTTTAAACATCACGGATTTGGGGGGAAAATTGATTGCCTTTCGAGTCGCGAGAGTGAATTTTTCGATCACATCACGTATTAACAACTTGCGCGAGAACCATACTAGTTGGGTTCCCTGAACAATTTCACAACATTTATACGATCTAATGGGGACCAGACTGATTTACATAACGCGCTGAGCATAATATCTTTTGCGCAAACGGGCTTAAGATGCGCACCGCATTACACGTATTTCACAAAACCTTGATGGCGCGCTGAGTGAATCAGTCTGGTCCCCATTAAATATCAGCAGTTGATCGTATAACTGTTGTGGATTGTTGAGGGAACCTGACAATGGTTTTCGCGCAAGTTCATAATAATTTTTATGTGGGGAAAAAAATCACACTCGCGATTCGAAAAGCAAACAATTTCCCCAAAAGATCTGTGATGTTTTTAAAAAACAATTAAGCATTAGTGCTTTCTACAAGTACAGTAGCATTCGATCAATAAGTTTCATAACCCGGATTAAAAATTAAATCGGGCACAAAAGTAGGAATGCAATTGTGCTAGAGCCAAGGATACGAAGTGGATTGGCCCTATTCATGGGGCTAAGTCTTCACTTTTTAAAAATCTTAATACTAGTTTCCGAAGTTCGTATTGTAAAAGTCACATTGTATTTAGCGCGTGCTGACCTCCAGCCAGAAACTTCTTTGCACAATGTACACACACAGGTGGCATGATCGACTCACGCTGCGGGTGTATGATCTTCACGCCCCCGGACCCCGCGCCAGGCATGTGCAGGTGTTTCGCGCTTATGTTCAGTGTGTGAGAAAAACACGATGTCCACACACACAGATTCACGTGTAATTCCTCATCAGTCAGTGAATTAATAGTGGTCCACAAATGAAACAAAGTGTACGAGGTACGGATTATTAGTAGCTTTTTTGAAAACAAATAATAGCTAGGGCCTATGTCATTAACTTTGTCTCTCCCTCATTTTTCCCATTGATGTTTTTTTTTTCTTTTCTTTTTTCTCAAGCAAAAGAGGGGGGCGTGCGCCCCCCACTGTATCCGCCCCTGACCATTAGGAGATGAAACCGTTTCAATTACGTCATGATGACGTCATCAGGTGTCAAATTACAAGGTTTTTAAACATTAAACATGTTAATCTTTGAAAATCCATATCAAATCAAGACGAAGAGACCGTTGGTTGCTTTTTGCGGGATTATATAGAGGTAATAGGCCCTATAGGTCTTCATTTTTCATTGTGTGCGTGACATGACATGACCTCTACTTCCGGTCGAAACCGGAAGTGCCTTGTAATTTAAAAGTGGCGAATTTTTTCAAGTCGTTTTCAACGATGTTATAGTCCGGCAAGGGTCTGGTTTAAAAAAATTGGACCGGTGACGTCATTAAATCTAAAAGCGCCCTCTAGCGGCAGGTTAAAAACAGCTCCAAATACACTTTTACTAGATGTCTGTGGTGAAGTTTATGATAATCGTTTCAAAATTGGTATACATAATGACCTTCATGCAGACAACATATGTGTGGAGTTTCAGATTGATGACGTCATCAAGTGTCACGTGGTATCGCCTTAAAGGTTTATTTTTTGAAGCTGCGTATCTCAAAAACCACAAGTTTGACTGAGTTGAAACTTTGCATATAGATAGACAATGATAATGACTACGTAAACCAAAAGTGACGACATGATGACGTCATCACTTTTGTTTTTAAAAATATTTGAAATTTTTACCAATTATTACGGGTATTTATTGACCCGCCATCAAACCACGGGATACACACACAATACGCGATCTAAACCAGTTCAACGGTGAGCGAATCAACCGCAAGGTTCAAATTCCATCAAACATGCTTTTGGTCTAGTCTCTGTTCAAGGTTCGCGCAACCTGCTTTGACAATACGCTTTCTTAGTCTCTAAAACAGCCGTCCATGCAAACCTCGTTAACAATCAAGTAATGCTAGGCTTTTGATCGTGTGCTTTTTTAAACTTTTGCTAAAGTGTGTAGTTTGTTACGCACCTCAAAACAGTAATAACACCAAAGTTCAACTTAATGAAATAGCTCACGCATTGACACAGCACTGACCCCAGCGATACCCGAACACCTAGTGTTTGTTGTCACAAACACGTTAAGTCTAGTTTTAGTTTGTTTTGCTTCTTCTTCTGATAGTCGTTTGTCCGCAAAAAGGCATACTTGCAAACCTTTGATCAACTTGAAACTTAATGTGACGTTAGAACATAACAAGCAGAAGGTGTGTGAGCAATGACGTCATGATGACGTCATCGGGTGTCAAATTACAAGCCATTTTTTTTTTTTTTTTTTTTTTTTTTTTTTTTATGAGATGTCGCCCAACTCACAAGGCCACGGACGGCCACTCAAGGTGAGGGCTACACATAACTGATTTGGGCCATCGACCCAAATCAATTGACACCAGGGGCACGTTGCCTCCTACTCCTGGGGCTGAAACAGGGTTACCCCCTTCACAGTCCTTAAGGATGTAGGCATGGGTATCATCCACTAGGATGCCTGTCTGGTAGAGCAGAATGCACTACCTTCCCAACTTTTTCGAAGCAATTATGGTTAAGTGCCTTGCTCAGGGGCACAAGTGTCATGACCGGGTATCGAACCCACACTCTGCTGCTGAAAACACCAGAGCTTAGGTCCGGTGACCTAGACCGCTCGGCCACGACACGCCACAAAAGGTCAAAAAGTGCCCTCATGCCAATGTCTCTGAATATTACAGCTATGGTATTCATATTTGGGCATAATTTATGATAGATCAAGACACGGGCAACATTTGAAAAGTTAACGCCAAATTCACCCGACCTTTACTTCCGGTCGTACCGGAAGGTCAAAGTTTGCCTTTCTGCAATTGTTAACAAAAAATCATTTCCTGGCAAAATTCTTAATTTCTGTTTATCTGATCATATTCAAATTCACACCATGTTAGAACCTTGATGAAACCTCCATCAAGTTGTTGTGACGTCAAGGTGATGTCATGATGACTTCATCAGGTGTTGAAATACAGTAAATCAAATTTAATATTTCAAAAAATCATAACTTAATAACTACTAAATGGATTGCTACAATCAATACATCATCGGACAGGTCTTTTAAAACCAAACAAACGCTACACAAGGAGTTACCCTGTTTGTCATTTACCTCCGGCTCAAAATGTAAGCTGAACATTTCGTTAGTATTAGCCCGCAGAAGCACAGGGCTGGTCGTTCGGCTCCATTGACCACGTGTAATCTTGCATGTACATGTAAACTGTACACACTGCGCCATTGATCTTAAGGTTCAAAGTCCACGAAGACTGCATTCCTGGCCCACATGTACATGTACATGTAACGTGAAGCGTACAGTAACTTTATGCGATATCCATGGTGGCGCTATACCAAGTTAATGGTCCTTTGTTACTAGACTGCGCTCATTGATAAATGCAACCATCCTTGCTCTATGATGCAACAATTTCAGAAATCTACGTTGTTCGACGGTAGTCCAAAGAATAGCTCATTGCATAACCTTCGTGTTAGCCTTTTGTTGGATTGATGGTAAATATCAACTGAACGAGTGTATTTTACTGACCTGTTTTGGTGATTTGAATAACTTTTGATAACTGAGAAAATGCAATCGGAAAAGGGTTAACATAAATTTGACTCTGATCAACACCGGTTTTTACGCGGATCTAACTTTTAGATCCTGTTGAATACTTCAAAGAAATACAATGTGACTAGCAAAATAAATTCAACATAAATTGCACATCGTGTAAACAGTAGGTTATTATTCCCTTTTCATAATCATGACAAATGTTGCTTCAGTAATCGGCACCAAACATAAGGTAGCAAGCAGGCGTAGTTTGATAAAATTTAGTTTTAAATTGTTAGTGATGGTCTTTTGATTTATCAGTTAAGTTTGTGACTTTTTACATGAAAATTGTTATACATGTGTATCTAAACTACTTAGAGGAGACTCATACAGCAACGATATCATTTTCCCCCGTGTACACTAAAAGTATAAATGTAATAGGTTTGCAAACGACTTTTTTTGAAAATTAAAAAACTTTCAATAATCTGCTTACGCATTTTGTAACATAACAGTGCCCCATCGATTTTCACAAACACTAAATCTCTAGTTTGTATTTTGTTTTATATACCGAACACCAAGTGTTTGTTTTCACAAACACTAAATCTCTAGTTTGTATTTTGTTTTATTTCCCCCATGACGGATATGAGTGACGGATATGAGCACTATATTATAAGAAGCCATTATTATTATTTATTATTTTATTACTAACATATTTTTTTTCTTCTTTTTTTCGATTCCGTCTTACCCATGTTAAGGTTGTTTTGACCCCATGCTAAGTTTACTCCATTTCTCACTGACCCCCATGTTTGGGTTATTCCATTTTTTTCTTCTGGACCCAATGTTTGGGTTATTTCATTTCTCTCTAACCCCGTCTTCGGGTTATTCCGATTCTCTGTGACCCCCGATGTTTTGGTATTGCAAATTAAGACCGCTACCAAATGTGCGGCTTCGGTTACGGCTACGGATACGGCTGTTGCTAATTCTGTCTGATCCCATCATTGGGTTTTTCCAATTCCAATTCTCTCTGACCTTATCTTTGGGCAATTCCATTTCTCTCTGACCTCAAATTAGGGTTATTCCGATTCTCTTTGACCTCATATTTGGGTTATTCCGATTTTCTCTGACCTCATATTTGGGCAATTCCATTTCTCTCTGACCTCATATCTGGGTTATTCCGATTCTCTCTGACCTCATATCTGGGTTATTCTGATTCTCTCTGACCTCATATTTGGGCTATTTTTGATTCTCTCTGACCTTATATTTGGGTTATTCCGATTCTCTCTGACCTCATATTTGGGTTATTCTGATTCTCTCTGACCTCATATCTGGGTTATTCCGATTCTCTCTGACCTCATATTTGGGTTTTTTCCGATTTTCTCTGACCTCATATTTGGGCAATTCCATTTCTCTCTGACCTCATATCTGGGTTATTCCGATTCTCTTTGACCTCATATTTGGGTTATTCCGATTTTCTCTGACCTCATATTTGGGCAATTCCATTTCTCTCTGACCTCATATCTGGGTTATTCCGATTCTCTCTGACCTCATATCTGGGTTATTCTGATTCTCTCTGACCTCATATTTGGGCTATTTTTGATTCTCTCTGACCTTATATTTGGGTTATTCCGATTCTCTCTGACCTCATATTTGGGTTATTCTGATTCTCTCTGACCTCATATCTGGGTTATTCTGATTCTCTCTGACCGCCTATTTGGGTTATTCCGATTTTCTCTGACCTCATATTTGTGTTATTCTGATTCTCTCTGACCTCATATTTTTGGTTATTTTGATTCTCTCTGTCCTCCTATTTTGTTTTTTCCGATTTTCTCTGACCTCATGTTTGGGTTATTCCATTTCTCTCTGAGTGACCTCATATTTGGGTTATTCTGATTCTCTCTGACCGCCTATTTGGGTTATTCCATTTCTCTCTGACCTCATATTTGTGTTATTCTGATTCTCTCTGACCTCATATTTTGGTTATTTTGATTCTCTCTGTCCTCCTATTTTGTTTTTTCCGATTTTCTCTGACCTCATGTTTGGGTTATTCCATTTCTCTCTGAGTGACCTCATATTTGGGTTATTCTGATTCTCTCTGACCTCCTATTTGGGTTATTCCATTTCTCTCTGACCTCATATTTGTGTTATTCTGATTCTCTCTGACCTCATATTTGGGTTATTTTGATTCTGTCTGACCTCATGTTTGGGTTATTTTGATTCTCTCTGACCTCATAATGTGGGTTATTCCGATTCTCTCTGACCTCATTATTTCCGATTCTCCATGACCCGATGTTTGGGTTATTCCATTTCTCTCTAACCTCATGTTTGGGTTATTTTGATTCTCTCTGACCTCCTATTTGGGTTATTCCATTTCTCTCTGACCTCATATTTGTGACGGTTATTCTGATTCTCTCTGACCTCATATTTGGGTTATTTTGATTCTGTCTGACCTCATGTTTGGGTTATTCTGATTCTCTCTGACCTCATAATGTGGGTTATTCCGATTCTCTCTGACCTCATTATTTCCGATTCTCCATGACCCGATGTTTGGGTTATTCCATTTCTCTCTAACCTCATGTTTGGGTTATTCCATCTCTCTCTGACCTCATATTTGGGTTATTTTTATTCTCTCTGCCTCATATTTGGGTTATTCCATTTCTCTCTGACCTCATCTTTGGGTTATTCCATTTCTTGACCTTATATTTGGGTTATTCCGATTCTCTCTGACCCCATGTTTGGGTTGTTTCAGTTCTCTTCAGACCCCTATGCCGGAATGTTTCTATCCTGTATGACCCATGTTCCTTGTGGGTTCTTCTCTTTCGGCTTATTTCGATTACACTGACCATGGAGGTAGGAGTTAAACAGTGACCTAGGCTACGTGTCATTCGTGACTTGGGAATTTCTCACAATAGTCTTGAAAATGAATTACAAAATACGTGTGACTTGCTTGGACACAATATATGCCCGACACCTGTGATGTAGAGACATATAACCAATCCTACGGCTCACCTATGTTATAACATTGGTCTGTGGTAAAATTTGGCTCTGAATGTTCACTGCATGGAATCAATTTCTCGGTCAAAATGTATAGAGGATGATATATAGCACTGGATTACCTAATCCCTGTGCTACAGGCATGTAATATAACACTGCCTTAACCAGAATTACTTATTTCCGGGCTTCAAGAAAATGAACTGTCGGAAAAGGTCTGACTAGTAATCACCTACGGCTAATTTGCCAACATTTGAGTTGTCATCAATCACCAAAATGCTGCTCTGATTAACGACTCATTGAACGGAAAGGTTAATAATTCCCAAATAGCCTAATATTGTACTCAAAATCTCAGTTCAAAGCACTGAAATGTATTGGAAACACGTGAGTCTTACATTGTGCAGTGTGCAGTTGGCAGTAAATTGGTCATCCATAAAAGCCATTCATTCTTCGTACAAAGTATATGTGAAAAAAGGTTCGTAATGTTAAAGTAATACGGGATTTGATTTAGTCCGGGTGAATGCTCGTCACAATAAATTATTGGAGCCAAGACCTTAGACCTTAGCATCCCGATAGTTGTTAACGTCTAAATAACCTGTTATATTTACATACAAGCAGAAATCCTTACTTTACAACGCGTACTCTTTGCTAATCTGAATCACGAGAGGAGACCGCTATTGTTATCCAAGTTACGAGGAGACTGTTTGCACACGCGATCACGACCAGACGGCCAGGCCGCCAGGCCGCCATAGTCAAATGGTGTCATATTCTTTGCAAACGGAGAATGCTTTTTCATGCATTCAATAAAAAAGAAGTTACAATTGAAGGTTTGAAGTGCCTATTACCCAGTTGCCTTTCGGCAGAAGGTAAACATCGGTTACACGGTTGGGACTTGCGTTTTGTTTGGGTTTCAGTGTCACCTTGGCCAATCTTTTAGAAGCTACATATGCCAGCGAGATCTAGTGTGAGCTTATGTGAGGTAGCAATTATTTCGTCTTTTAAAAATAAACTGAACACAGTCATTTATATAAAAAAAAAACGATTAGTGGGCTTGTCCTATAACTTGCTGACGATCGTGCTTTGGGTCCGATTCTTTCTGACCCTAAGTTAGGGTTGTTTCAATTTTCTTATACCCCTATGCTTTGAGAAATCGAGCCCCAGTCATGACATTTTCATGAAATATTCCAGCTCTCAACGTAACATCGGTTCGTCACTCAAGCCAAATAACGCGGCTTGCAGTATGCACCAATTAAAACAAACTTAATGTGAAAAATCGTATTGTGGAAAATACGTGGGGCCGAGAACCGTGTCGTGCTCCGTGATTTGCCACAACGTGTAACAGGAAACAGTGAAAAGAAAAGATGTAATAGATTGTGTTTACGAAAACAAAGTGAGAGTGTGATTTGCAACCCGGTATAGCACATAGTAGTTTCCCAACGGGATGGTAGACCCCACCACCCAAGACTCAATACTCAAAACTCAAGACTCAACAGGTAACAATACTTTAAGGGTGTTTTTTCGGGAAGACTACAATGCTGTATGCCGTACAAACTAGTCCTACCCGGTACCACTTGAAAACAGACACCTCGTGCTTCTTACACACAATGTACGGTGTGTTTTTGAAGTTGGACGAAAGAGACCAACTTCCCCACGAGTTGAGCTCGGAGAGGGCTAGATTTCACCAAGCTGATTAAGCACAAAAAGTAGCTAAGCACAAAACAATAATGCTTAACAGGATAGCTTGTCAAGCTTCCGGGGTCGACCAGGGAAGTTAATACAAGATCAACATTCCTCAAAATGGAAGCTAAATTTCCCTAGGCACTTTGAGATTAGTGAAAAAGGGTCCAACGTTTTGGTAGGAACTTTTGCATCAAATTTTAAGACACCATGCATGGGGTCAACAAAATCAGTGTCGCTCATCGCTAGGGGAGCAGTGCAGACATGACAATGAAACGTCGACGTTTTTGATTTAAATCTTTTACATTGTATATACATCTTAGAAAGGGAATGTATGAATTAAACATAAAGTGCTGATTTTAACAGGGTTTCGACCTCGAAATCTGCTTTCGTCTACAAAAGCAAACAAACGGCCCAAACAGCCCACACTGCAAAAACTGGTGTGTTTAAATTTGCACCATGGGTGTTGTCACATATAGATACTAAAAAAGGAATCACAAGGGTTTTAAAATAACACAAATTTCTGCAAAACAATTACATTGGTGTTTTTAACATCCTATATAAGTTGTTCATTTTGATACTCCTTTTCGCATCTATATGCAACAACACCCATGGTGTCAATTTCAACACCCCAGTTTTTGCAGTGCAAACACACACCCCCCAAAAAAACCCTAAACAAACAAACAAACAAACAAACAAACAACCCAACAAACAAACAAACAAACACCCCAACAACCCAACACCCCAACAAACAAACAAACAACCTAACAAACAAACAAACAACCCAACAACCCAACAAACAAACAAACAAAAAACAAACAAACAGCAAACAACGAAACAAAAAAACGAACAGCTAACAAACGTGTGGCTAACACCACCCTCACTATGAAGAAAGGTCTTTGGAATGCGAAACTTTACAGGCGGGAAGGGTGTGGTCTAGCTAGTAGATGTATTACCGGGCTTTTTAACTTTGCCTTTACCCGCGGTAGAATTTTAATTTATGTCTTTAAATTAAAACAATACGCATGGAAATTATATAAGAGTATAGCCCTTCTTTATTTCCAAATGGAATTTGCGACATTAGAGATCATAAACAGCCCTGAATATCTTGTTTTATCAAAATGATGCGTGTGTGTGCGGTGTGCCAGCAGAACCAAAGTTAATCATTGACCAACCCATGCTTTACCTGCCGGTGTACGGCGTTAAGGGAAATCGACACGGGTATATCGAGTGACTTCCCCGGTGTGTTAATTCCCTGCTGGAACAATGTCTGGCTTTGTTACCATAACATGTATATGAAAGACCACATAAAATATGTTGGTATCGTTTGGTAATCTGAATAATGATCAATTGATAGCGTGTTTGTAACGAAATTATTGCCACGATCATTTGAAGCACAAGAAGAAAACAAAAATCAATATCAAACAAAATTCAAGCTGGTCTCAACCACATTCCTCAAAAATTAAAGTAGTTCGCGTGAATGTGAAAGTTGAGAATGTTTTGTTCATTTGCCAAAAGGTGTGTCACCCTACGATGTTTACAAAATTGTGGTTTCCCACTCAGTGTATGCGTGAGTAATTGTATAGTTTAAATCTTAGGTCATATCTTTCAAATTAAGACGGACCCGTGATGTTACATCTTTCTTCAATGCAAAGTATAATGCTTGTGAGTACTGCCAGGCAGGACATCCTGTTTTTGTTTGTTTGTTGGTTTGGTTTGGTTCGGTATTTGGTTGTTTTTGTTTTTTGCTTTGTTGTTGTTGCTTTTGGGGTTTGTTGGGGTTTGCTTTTGTTTGTTTGATTTGTGTGGGTTTTTTGTTTTGTGTTTCTAAAAATTAAGAGCATTATTTAAATGTAATGATACATAAACACAAATTGTATTTATTTACGAGATCATCTAATTGACTCGACTCTCAGCCCCATCCCCCTTTCTTTGGCTCGTTGTATCCACAGAATGTATTATAGTTGTACAATAAGAGTCGACTCAAGTAACACAACTTTACCGAGAATAAAAAATATAAATACAATTTAACAACTCTGGCAGAAATGTAAAGAGGAAGTACTAATCGAGAGAAAATGTGAACATTAAAATATATGCTAACTAGTCTTTTACCTGACAACATTTGTTGGCCGAATAGTGTTTCTTCATTTCCAAACGATGTGCAGTTCCATCTTCTATATCTGAACTGATGACGACACTCAGTAAGACCCATATCGGCACCTTCTCCAATGGCTACAATGGCATCAGGTCTGTTCTGACATATGGACCGTTGCCTTGGACTCAGTCCAGGTATCTTGCTGCAGATAACATTGGCACCAAGAGCTACCACTGACGACATGGCCCTGTTGTATGTAACGGAATATATCACATTAGCTATAAGTGACATGCTGCGTTACTGTGCCATAGAAGGCAATCTTTGTAGATTATTATTATTAATAGCAAAATTTATTTTTCCCAATGTCTTAATGCATCGCATCTCACGCCCTTACGGTAAGCGTTAACGCTTAGTTTACTTTTGCGTTTTGTGGCTTTTTTGCAGGCGTTTATTTTTACTTTCTCAAGTACCGGTATTTCACAGAATGCGTCTTTTTCGAAAGAAAATTCCACCCGGAAAGTCATACTTTAGACGCCTCAAAACAACCTATAAATAGGAACGCTACCGATTTTTCGTTTTATACAGAATGTGAATTATTTCCTATATAAAGTATCTCTATTTCAACAAAGTGAACAACGAAGTTTTTTATTTTCAGACACCTTTTCAACGAACTGATATTATTAGCTGGATATACTCGTATTTATTTTAGTTTTGAAGTTAAATAGAATGATTAGTAGTCAATTTTAGATTAATTACTCACACAGCGTTTGAGTGGTCCGAAATTGCTGATTTTGTGATGAAAAGTACTGTTACCATCAGTAAACATTTGCCGATAACTCCCGTGTTTACATCCATTTGGCTGACTTGTTGGCTATCTTACTTAAAGACTTCGGAGTTGTATTTTGTGTTCTGTACTGTTTGTTACTCTGAGACATTGTAAGTGGTTGCTTTCCCAGCACACGTTGAGCGCCGATGGCTAATCGTATGTAAGATGTGTGGCTGTGATTAGCAAGCTGGGGCTCACTTGGCAGGCAATTGAGCTGTCCAAACACACCCCATGATTGGCTATGTGGTTTACCCAGTGCCTCTCCGAGGGTATCCCGCGTTGTGCCGCTTCGAGGGGCGATCAGCACCGAGCAACCCTTGCCTTTGTAAACCCTCAGCTATGTTTGGCAATGTCGGAATTGGCAAGGCTTTGTTCGGACGCAAAGGTGCCCACAGTCGATCCCAAAAACTTGTTTGCATATTACCCTACTGTCCAAACGAAAATTGCCATTGGGGATATTGTTTCAAAGGTGTGAAGTAACATTTGACTAATTAAAAACATCATAGGCATACATGATAGATTGAAAATAGTATAAGGATTGTTTTTTAAAGAATTCTTAATAAGAACACTTAGTCAACGGAGGTTCCACAATTACTTGGATACATTTCTAACAGTAGGGCATATACACCGAGACATTTGTGCATCTTTATCTATAATGATCAAATTTTGAAAAGGTCAGCAAATTTATTGAAGTAGATGCTGCGGGACTTACTTTTGATAATAAATTGTCCGTCATATGTTATTCATAAACAGAACAGTGAAGTTACCGGAAATTAATGACATTCGTGGATATGCCTTACATTACCTGCCCCGAAAACATATATTTGAGATTCTTGTCTAAAATATTGTCTAACTTCAGTGTGCCCCTTTTCACACAAAGAATACATTAGAAAAAAAAATCTAAGATATCAAACATAGATGAAAAGGTAAACCTTTTTTAGTTTTTGTTTTCTTCTATATTTTAGTCGATACACTGATATTTAAAATGATGTAAATCTGCATGATCTGATGTCAATGTAGAGTTATCGGTTTTAGTTTGTGGTGTTTTAAAGTCGCATGTGTTTTGTGACTGAATTGACAATGGTCATGATTTAATAAATTCATCGTCCGCTTTCCAACTCTGTGTCTCTGATAATCACATTCCTAGAAACCTTGTCAGTGACTGCATATCCGTTTATTTTGTTCATTTTTTGACATGTTCTCCATGCCCGTGTTCTTGCCCTTGGGGACGCCTTAGCATTTAGGATATTGAATTATTGTTTCCATAGAGCCCGTTAATAAAATTAATGTTTGGCACACCTTCCTAAGGCCTTTCCACCACTTTCCCGTCTTCCCTAGTCTCCCCCCCTTTTTTTCTCTCTCTTCGATTAGTCTTAACGAATAACATAGCTTGAAAAGAATAGGGCAGATTAAAACGCCCCACATGTATTAACTTTGTAATTAATTTTAAAGGTTGGTTTGGGAAGGCAAAACTTGTGGTTAAATGTTTTACTGCCACTCTCCAGTTTGTTCAGGTAATTAAATTTAAGATCCACAATAAAAAATTAGACGAGAACTACATAACTGAATCTAATCATCGCCATTGCCGAATCGCTGAAGGACGCCTTCCACAACCCAGAAACCCCATACATCAGTCATGAGGTCGTGACGTAATTAGTTGACAATACCGATAATATGAGTTCCGGTGTATTCATTCTGCTACTTCCTAATAGTGTTACGGTCTTTTGTACACATTCAAATATCATTACTTTCTCTTGAGTACATTACAAAGAAGCTCAATTAAATACCTACACATATTTCTCCATTACGAAAAAGACACGATAGCATAGGAGTTAGATTGCTTCCTTTTGATGGTTTATACCACGGGGCTAATCCTTAATTACATGGAGCTAATCTCATCACACCAAGAAGGGGCAACATCCTCCTCAGCCTCCTCTGTATGTTTAGGGGAATTTACAAGTAATAGACCTGCTATTGTCACAAATGCAGTCTGTGTACGATTACTTTCAATTCATCTCAACAGACAGCTATTGTGTTTCAAGAAATGAACACAGATAGACATTTCTGTTTTCATGACAAAATCACAGATTGTTTTCTTCTCGAAAAACAAAGTACATTTAGAGTATCCTGATTTATATATATTTTAGTAATAATATCTACAAAAATCATAAACTTGCAAAATGCAAGTTGTCACACAAAGAGGAGTTTTATGCGAACCTCTTATTTAAAGTAGGCATCTCCCTTGGGCTAAATCATTAATACCATACAGGATTTAAAATACAAATTACTGCGAAGATTACGTTTTATATATCAGTCAGTTGGAGATGTCTAGCCCATTATGGAAGCCATTTGTCCTCGAGTTACCTTCTCTAACTACACTATATTTAAAACGTCTTCAAAAACCTTTAGAAACTACTTTGTCATAATAAAGTATAATAGCACGAAGAGAGTGAGCATTGGGCTAAACATAGCCAATGTAGGCAAAGCGCTATGTGCTAAAAATTACTATTCTAACTTCTAAGTTGTTTACAAGGGACGGCATGCGTTTGGTAATCACTTTTAAAATTAATGGCAATAAGAAAACTAATTGGTTAGAAACATACAGCAGCTTTCGATAGTATTAAGCATTTTGAGAAGCATTTTCACTTTGAAGAGATGTGGTAATGTAGAAAAATATCATGTTTTATGCACCCAAATTTGAGTATGAGAAATGTTACTGTCAGAAACGCTTCTCAGATTGTGTATTTCTATTATAAGGGATTATTCTTTTTGCGTGGATTTTTGGCGATATCTCAAAAACGCGACCACCTTTTGAAGTGAAACTTTCACAGGTTTTGTTTTGTGTGTGTATTTCTACATTTATATAGGATTAAACAATCGAACGGTTCCAAAACCACAGATATACTTTACCTTTAATAGGTTTTATTTCAGGAATTTGCAGCTCATAACTCCACATTATTGAAATGGAAAAAATATCAGGAAAAGCTATGCTCGTTCACTTAAAAGAACGAACAAAAGAGGTTGAAACTATTTGTTGTGCATTTCTTTAAAATGTCCACAATATAACGGGGTTTTTTCATTGCGCTGAAGCATTGGTTTAAGCTGTGACTGCCAAATTTTCAGGAGTTGATATGACCATAATTATACTGATATTTTGAAGTATTGGACCGCACCTGAGTCATACAAACTGTTCATGTCATGGCCCTGTCTGTGTCAGACGAGTGCTGAACTTGGAAATAGGCAGTCGTATAAAAGACAGTCGGAAGTAAGTGAACCAACTCGTCTAATTGAACTTGAAAGATCTGTTGCATTAATAAGTATAAAGGTGAACTATGGTTGCACAATTAGTTTTCCCCCCTGTAAACACAACAAGCGAGAGACAACCGCCCGTTAAGACATGACCACAATGTAACACCTTCCATACCACCTATGTGTATTCACTTTGTGCATAGAATATCCAAAGGCTGTCCCCTACAGTGAGATTGCCTGAGGTATCATTGAATGCTTTGGCGGTAAGACGCATGGGGCTCTGTCCACAGTGTTTAGAGTTTGGCTCCTACCATAGAGAAAGGGTCTGTCCTTTCTCTATGCTCCTACGAACTGTGCAATGACCCAGCAACACTTTGGATTTGTTAAATGTTTTATTTCTGCTCATTCTCTTTTAATTCCTTGTGAAGTCTGCCAAGAAAAACTCAATCATTAGAAGCCCTACATGTACATGGCATGACGTCTTAACACAATACAGTTTGAACTGTCAGGGAAAACGCACTGGAGCCGACGGGTGGTAAAATTACAAAACATCGGTAATAGATTGTTTAAAAGTACACCTATTTTGACATAAGTGCAGTCTTACTCTCTTGATTTTTGTTATCTCATGTGCATGTTCATACCATGCAGTACCATCTATGCTACTAAATATTTTGATCTATTCTGTCTTGTTGACCGGTATTCAGTCACTATACGCTCATATTATAAGCCCGTTTGTAAAAAATAGACTTGACTCTTCCCGGTATTCCATCCAGCTAGGCCATTTACGTATTGTAGTCATGTTACAGTGTTTTCTGAAGTGCAACTCCAATACTGCTTGTCTTGGTCTTCATTTGAAAAAGTCCAAACTCATACAGACTTGTCTCCAGGTGGGCTCAGAATGTCCCTGACACAGGATATATTGACGAGTTATTCCATTAGCATCAGATTACACAAGTGACAGTGATTCGTCGTGTTGAACCAACGTTCTCTCAGAATCGTTACGCTTTTGAAATAGGCATAACCTTAATTTCAAAGAAAGTAAATTTGTATAAATCTATACAGGCCTTTACAACAACTGTATTGTAAGTAAATGTATTCTGCCCTCTAGAGTCAGAAGGTTCCGCAAACAGTGACAACACTTTACCCTTATTCTCCATCATTCAACTGCCCACGTCCCACAATCAGGTTCCAATCGTTTACATCAATTGACTATAGATTCAACTGCAGGATTAATCAAACCGAATAGGCCTATGTAGTCAAACAAGAGAATGACAGAGAGATTAATTTTAAGTTAATTGCGCCTGCCATTGTCATAAATCATTCTATGTAGCCCTAGTTGATTTTTATAGGAGCTTCTAACAACTTTGTTAGCATTATTTATCGGTATACCATTTTGTGAAGCTCTTCTACTGGTTCCTGCATGCTACTTTTTAATGCAAGAAAAAAAAAGGTCATTATCAGTTTCAATAAAGGTACCATCATTAGAGACTATAAAGATATGAACGTCTAGCAGTCGCTGTGAACAGTTCCAGTCCAAACATCAAGCCGGCAGTAACATGGATGAAGAATAGGAGTGTAACAGTTATGTTTGTGGCCTCCAGGAACACCTATGGATTCGGGATTAACACCTGCCACTTAGCCATCAACTTAGGTCGCTATAGGTCGCCCAAACTGATCCTTTGACGAGTACGGCAGGATTTATGCGCTTGATCACTGCAATCGTGCACGATTCATAATGTCTCTGTCAAGCTCACCAGTACACAGATGTGCTTACTACAATACACAAATGTGTTTATTATAATGATAAGGTAATACGGTATGCAAAAAACAAACTTGACCCTTTTTAACTTTTTCAAGAAAACTTCACAAGCCTTCCATTACTTGCTGTTAGTTTGGTGAGGTAACAAGATAAAATAACTGCAGAAGTGAGTGGGCAACATTTATATAGGGACTATTGATAAACTATAATGCGTAATGTGAACTATAGCCCTACAATTGGATATTTGGTCAATCGATATAGTGTATTGTCAATTTGGCGCCATCGTGACGTTTGAATCTCACAACTAATAATTTAGCGTTATGAAACTAAACGTTTTTTATAAACACAGGTAGTCGATTGAGCTCTGATTTTGCAACTTTCTTTAGATAAGAGCCACTTATGTTTGAGTAAAGTTTTTAACGGTCACCTCCCCCTCCCCCCTTAATGTACATCGTTATGAACTGATAACGAATAATGATATTATTGGAGCTTCATTTGTAAGAGTATACGCTGTATTCTTTTTCACATCTACTTAGCTCTTTTGACACAAAATCAAAGACGAAAGAAAGCATATAACCATGGAACACAAGCATCTCTTTCTACCGATTTTGTTTTTGTTTCGATAAAAACACCATATAAGGGGCCTACATAGTACTTATACAGAAATCAAACTTGGGGTTGGATTTGGAATTCTAAGCAGACTTTTGATGTGTTTACGTCCATCATACGGCCTACATACCAGTTCTCATGGAGGTTTTCATGGATGCAGAAACCTCCATAATGTACAGAACATTGTTAGCCATCGGTGTGGAGTGGCCTACCCGTAGGTTCAGACTATTGCATTTATCCCATTCCCGATCCTCCATATTGAGGTTCCGATAAATTTAGCTAGGCCTATTTCCAATCAAAACACACTTCATTGAGGATATTCGAAATCTATTCCAGGCATGTGCATTTTGTTGGTGTGTCAACCAATAAAAATACGCTCCTTGTCATATAAAGGCAAGGTATGCATAGACTGTTAAAGGTGTAGTCTTTTAACCCAGACGGAATCTTGCCAATTCATTCTTTGTAGTATGACACATAACTTTAACGAATTTCCCTGTGCTAGTAAAGAAGATTGATGTGAGTAGAAAGTCGCATACCTTCTGAAATAGCGCGGAAGTCCATTCCGATGGGTACGTAAAGTCTTGTCACAGCGTTTATGATAGGGTTTGGCAATCTCAATTTCCATTGTATTTCTGCATGGACTATCACATCTTTTTCAGCATAGAATTATGCCTTGAATTTCAATTAAACCACGGTGCAGAAAACTGTCTGCTAACTTTGTTTGTTAATGTCACGAAGAATATTTCTCACGAGATGTTGTGGCTATCTAACCTTACTTCTAAATTAAAATGACTTTGCTTAGCTAACTTCTGCACTCAACAGACGTAATAGAATAACTTTGCAGTGCATCGTAGATCCCTTGACCTGACTAACCATTACCTCCCATTCTAATTCCGTGTAGTGCTTATAGCTTAACAAACTTCCGTTTGTCTCCCTTTAGTTTGATTACGATTAAATCGTTTACATCATTATATGAAAACTGCTACGTGGGTTGGAATTGGCTTATACGTGCTAAAGTCAATTTGTTCATCTTTTCGATATTGTGTAAAGAACTGTCAATCATGCGAAGTCCGTCATAAAACAACCCAAACAAGCGCCGACTTGGATGGGCTTCAACTGTGTTATGGATTTTGACCTTTGAGTTTGAGACAGAAGTTAAAGTCACGGATGGATATTCTTCTAAACTCAGTCAACTTTGTAAAAAAAGAAATGTGAACGAATCAATTGTAGGGATGTGTTAATCAACAGATAATGCTGGTGAGCAAAATTTACTCCAATCAGATCGAGCTTTTTGGTATCCCAAATATCCGAGCTTTCAAACCTTGTTCCGATAAAATTGACCATCCAATTTCTATTCTCATATTCTTTCCAAATCAATCATGATTTATTTGTTGATGTTTACTTTCGTAACTGTATCGTTTGTCAAGTTTGCATTGTATCAGATCACTGGCACTAAATGTGTAATGTACAAAAGTAATTTGAAATGTACATCCTGTTGGGTAGAGTACCTGTTGGGGTATCTTCATTCTTTCAATGCAATATGAACCAATACACACATGGACACGGTTATTCTATGAGAGAAACACTAGCTGCTGCAGTCTATTCATCATATGAATAATTTTTTGCACGTTTAAAGGAAATGAAAGACTGTGACTAGAATGATTTATCGCAGAGCCCCCAAGTCTATTATTGGTTGAACATTCAAACAATTCTTCATGAGCTAACATCCTGCTACTGCTCTCAAAATCCCTCAACATAACATTGGACATGACTCATTGTTACCCTCCTACCTGTGTACCAAAGTAACACTATCATGATGTAAACTATCATGATGTAAACTATCATGATGTAAACTATCATCAAATGTATACGTTGATGTATAAATGTTAGACCCTTTTAATCGTTTTGTTTTTATCTCTACACTTTTTGTTAACATAGTTGATTCCTAATATTTGTTGCTGCTGTTGTTGTTGTTGTTGTTGTTGTTGTTGTTGTTGTTGCTGCTGCTGTTGTTGTTGTTGTGGGGGGTTGTTGTTGCTGTTGCTGTTGCTGTAGGTGGTGGGTATTTTGGGGTTTGGGGTTTTTAATTTAATTTAATTTTAATTTTTATTATTTTTTATTATTGTTTATTATTTTTTTTAGGGTGGGGGGAGTAATGTAGCCCTCACCCATACTGTCTTATCTGCATGTATTTCCAACGCTCGAGGTGTTTTTTGCTAATAATTTAGTTATCGAACTTCATTAATCGTTAGAATTAATTGTTCCGATTTGTCTTCATTTTGAAATACAATCATTGATAAACCAGAGCGCTAATATCGAGAAATACGTACAGAGATAAAGCTTGAATTTCCCTTTATTTTTTTCATGGTAAAATTTGCCTAAATGTAAACGTTCTTAGACGGTCTGATTTAGCCAATGTCTTGGATGGCAACTGGACCGGTGTGGAGGGAGAACTTATAAGGGTAGATATGGTGTGTACTTACGTTCAGAATTTATCCAACAAAACCTATTATTAAAGACTTATTCAATTATATTCAGAATTGCTTCATATGTGTAGACCTATGATTAAAGTTTTATGTTGAGAGATGGAACAGCCTTGTATTGGGAAACATCATAATCCTCGTTAAGAAACATCTGTAGAAGGCATGTTTTTTTATTACATTAATAAAATCGACAAGCAAAATGTATAATATTTCCCATACAGGGCGATCAGCGAGTAGCCTAGTATCAACTGTTACCAATCATGTACGTTTTTGGCTTCAAAGAATTACCAACGTAATGGCTTATGGGCTATCAGATCTAAAGCTCATTTTGTGAGATTTGATAATTGTTTTTTCTGGGAGACGTTACGTGCCTTAGCTTTGAGGATTTATTGACAGCACAAGCGAGTCTTCAATACATTGATACGATACGATGGACATAGTTTTGTGCGTGTAACCTTTTTGTATAGCATCACCTTTACAAGTTCGTTTGTTTGTTATGCCATTCTGAAAAATATTTGGTTTTAATTGAATTTGTCATAAAATTCAAAAAGTAGACTCACCCTAAGCATGATCCAACAATTATCCAAGCGAAAAAGAGTCGCAGCAATCCAAAGAACAAGAAGTAGAACATAGCTTCCTAGTATAGTTCCTGATCATTTAACGCCACCCATTCAATCCTCACGCTGCCAAACAAGTTGGCCAAACACTCATCTAGTCGGATATATTTCTTTCTCTTCAAATCACATTCTTGGAAGCAGTTTTTGTTTTGCCATATAGATGCGTGGTTTGCTAGTGTGCCAAGTAAATGGGTGGTCCCAACGTACGAGTGTAATAGTATTTCACCTGGTGCTGCTTTAGTTTTATGAACTAATGTTGACCAACCTGCTCACGTTATATAGGCTCCAGAGAGACATGCAGAAATGCACCTCTCTGATTGGCCTAATCTTAATTACTTAACTTACAAAGAAATGACTGACAAAATAGCCCAGCCAAGCAGAAGGTTCCTCGCAACAACTCAACCTTTTCATTATATCGGGGTTGAATCCAGTTAAGGTTTCAACTGTCGGGATATATTAATAGCCGAGCATGTATTTTGTTTGACTGTAGTCTATCTATTCAACGCCCTGGTTAGTTCGTGCTTGCGATCAGTAGGCCGCAAAATATAGTTCAGTGATTATATAGCCAAAGGGGAGTAATTTTAAATATCTTTTAGAGTCATTCGTTTGATAGTGTTTAAAATGCCCACAATACGATACATGAGTAGTTTCGTTTCTTCACTTTATATAACTTGTGTATTATCCCAACTGCATAACTGAGGATTCCAGTTGTGCTATATGAATAGGACGGCAGAACGTTGTTGTTCGTGGAGAATAGAAAAGAACACCCAGATTATCCTAATCGTCTACCGGCCCGCCTTTCACTTGAAGAGCATTTCATCTGTATACATAGCTCCCGCTTTACCCAAATGGGTATCTTGAGTACACTTGACAAGATTTTGACAGGATTTACTTGAGGATGTCTTTGTTTTGGGATGAAGTTTGTGTCACCCTGCTGGAGGCTTCTATCTCTGCACTCCTTCTGGCTATTTGGCATAATTTCAAAATTTTTTATTCACAATTTCAACTGTTAATGTCGCATCCAAGTTGTTCAATTGTCCTTCGTGTACACTTGCCATGCAGTTTAAAATGAATTTAACAAAATGCAACTCTTTTCACACAGTAAACAATGGAGCCATGAATATTTGCGATTTATGCCTACAAAAAAGAAACAAACTGGATGTACAACAAAAAGCGATCAGCCAAACTTGTTAACAGTTTCAAGAAAATTATGCCAAATAAAGGTGTTTATAATCTGGGTATAGGAATTCAGATGTGTGCATGACCACCGATGACCTATATACTTAATTATTGTTCACTGACGGAGAGCAAAGGAGATGGAAAAAACTTCATCTCTTAATAATAACGATGGTAAACACAATTCACATACAAATTGCATGCTTGTCAGAATACGATCACAATAATAGTTTATCGTTACTCGGTTAATTTTATTTCTTGGGCAATAATGCCATCTAATAGAATGTTTAGGTTTGTATTTACCCACTGACATTACTTGGCACCTTCAGTGACATAACAAAAATGTTGGCTCACGTCCATTTATGAGTCCCAAGTGACTGCAGGAAACGCAGCACTTTGTCCCCTGAGTAAGCAGCAAATATTACATGTACTTTTTGTTCGGTGTTTAGTCTCTTCATGCTTGTCTTCAAAACGAAGCCGGGGTTGAGACAGTGTACAATGAAAGTCTTGAAATTTAATACGTATCTATCCAAGACAATTCTATCAAGTTATCCAATCACTCATCTCGGGACAACATGATTCTAAATAAGCCCCTCTTCATAAACCATAGGCTGATAGCAACCAGAATATAACAATGGCTTGATGGAATTCTTCAGAGTAATAATGTATAAAAGTTAAAAGCCCAGGTCTGTCCATCGCAGTATAGTGATGTAAAGTAAAAAGTGAATGTGAAATGGATGTGAGTGAACCAGCACCCGCCTTGCAGGAAGCGTCAACGACCCACAGGGAATTAAGCCGGCTATAACAAGCAGCCGGCGAGACTAAAGCAACCATAAACAGAACCGTAAAAGGTTCTTGGTTTTACTTGAAACTTTATACATCCTGGCAATTTATGATGTCTTTCTAGAAAACTTGTCAAAGTTGGAAGAAATGTTCTTTCTTCTCCCGTTTAATTACAAGGGATTTAAGTTCTTCAAAATAACATACTTGCTTTAAATTATCGACAGCATTGGTGAAAGTGTGCTGCAACAATCCCAATAAAATGTTTATAACAGCGTTATGCGCCACTTCATGTCCACAACTTGTATGACATACCTATTCATTCTTAATGAAGGTAAGCGTGTATGAGCGCTTCATACTGCAAACATATTATTATAGGTATATAGAAAAAAGTAAAACTGTAGTGCCACTTTCACAGGGAATGTCCCCCCCCCCCCCCCCCCCCCCCCCCAGTGATTCTGTGCCCCCAACCCATTTCGTCTGAAAGCGCCCTCTTTGAGTCAACTTCCTGCAGCCAATATTAATTTTACCGTAGGGGGGGGGGGGGGGGGGGGGGGACACCGGGGGCCAAATCCCCTGACACTATCACTGCATGCAGTGACGAATACACTTTTTAATACCGGCACCTGAATACCTGAAAGTAACGTACGTTAAAGCGCCCTCAAGTTGTTGGTAAAGCACTTCAAAGACTGATCGATATAATTATGTCGCCGAATAAGTGTGTGGACTTATTAGGATTTCTGTTACCACACAAAAACAAGACTGTGGATCCTACGAGAACTACTCTAGGGGTCGTTGTGCTGAGGTTTTGTAAATGAATAAGGAGCCGGTGACTTCGCTGGAGTTTTACGAGGCACCAAGTAACGTTACAAAGAGTGACCGGGTCTTTTCAATATCGCCCTCTCTGTTTGAAGTTTGCCAACTGTCTCACGAAGCGTCATGTTGCGAAACGTCTTCCATGAAAGCTCTTTTTGGAAGTTGTCTTGTAATTCTTCTACGCTGCCGTATGGTGTTACCTACATGCGTGAAAGTAAACAAAATACACAAAAAATCGCTTTAGTACGGAGCCCCTAAAGGGACAGGTAAAAAAAAAAGTTGAAAAGGGGGGAAAAAATATATACATATTTCGTTCCCTCGAAATATTATTTCGTTCCCTCGAAATATTATTTCGTTCCCTCGAAATATTATTTCGTTCCCTCGAAATACTAATTCGTTCCCTCGAAATATTATTTCGTTACCTCGAAATCATTTCGTTACCTCGAAATCATTTCGTTCCCTCGAAATATTATTTCGTCCCCTCGAAATATTATTTCGTTCCCTCGAAATGTTATTTCGTTCCCTCGAATTATTATTTCGAAGGAACGAAATAGATTATTTCGATCGAACGAATTAATTTATTTCGTTCCCTCGAAATCATTTCGTTCCCACGAAATAATTTCGTTACCTCGAAATCATTTCGTTCCCTCGAAATCATTTCGTTCCCTCGAATTATTATTTCGTTACCTCGAAATCCTTTAACTGCTACGGAGTCCATGAAATGCCGTTTCATTTATTTCAGTATGCAAATAATATTCAGATTAGGCCATAATAATGAGCCATTGAGGAGACAGGTAAGAGAAACAATATTGAAATGTATTTCGTTCCCTCGAAATGACATTTCGTTCCCTCGAACACCTTGAACACCGTGCCCGAATCGTACCCCGATCTTGCATGGAGAAACACGTGCAGCATGCAACAGTTTTTTTTTTTTTTTTTCAACTAGGAATGCTATTTCGAGGGAACGCAATATTATTTGCATACTGAAATAAATGAAACGGCATTTCATGGACTCCGTAGCAGTTAAAGGATTTTGAGGTAACGAAATAATAATTCGAGGGAACGAAATGATTTCGAGGGAACGAAATGATTTCGAGGTAACGAAATGATTTCGTGGGAACGAAATGATTTCGAGGGAACGAAATAAATTAATTCGTTCGATCGAAATAATCTACAGTTTTTCCTAGCACAAGACGTAAACCCTAATCTCGGTTTGCAAATCGAAAGAAGCCCAACATGAATGAATAGATGATTGATCTGCTTATTTGAAGCATTTTCAAGGGTTGATTGTAACAAAAACTAGAATATATCGATTATGCATTCACTTCTGCACACCAATTATGCTTCGCATGGTTTGATGATGATACTTTGTCAGGTTAAACAGAGGACAAAAGTTTCAATTTCATTGGCGCTGCAGCTGAGTACGTGTTGCACGCAAATTATAAACCTTTGTATATGGCTGGCCTTGTGAGATACTGTCAGGATAAAAACTCACTTGTACTTTTTGGAACAACTATCATTGACGGATTTTTTCGTTCAATTTTTTAACATTTCAATCAATTTTTTCCATAAAATTGACAATATCTCTATAAAAAAACCACACGGAGAGCAACTATTCGAAGTCGTTACCTTCAGAAGATATTGGATCACAGTAGGCTAACGAATTACATAGGCCCTAGATAAACAATAAATTAATCTCTAAAACAAAATGATTTCCAGTCTCTTGTAGGAAAATAATTAACATTTTATCCCGACAGTATCTCACATGTCCAGCCATGAAAAATAACCACTGGAGTCAGCATTCATCTCAGATAATTTTCAGTTGAATCAGTTTAATCACAGTAATCAGTTCAAAACAATCAGTTATAGGTAAATCAGAAGGGATACTGTGGATTGGTAAATTTCAGGTTAATTGGATGAGAGTTGTGGCGATTGGACAAGTGTAGCTGTTGTAGATTTATTAATTATTCATCCGATTTTAGCCTTGATGGCGAGCAGGTGAGAGCAGATTTTCTCGCCGCGCGATTGCACACTTTCCTGAACTGCATAAAAAAAATTGGTACTATTCTGTTTGACCCGACAAAGTACCATCATCAAAGGATGGCAAGCATAATTGGTGTGCGGAAAAGAATTAGTTATTTATTGATATCTTCTAGTTTTTCTAACAATCAACCCGTGAAAAAACAACTGCATAAAAAACATCTTTATTTTAGCGAAAAACTGAGGGATGCAATTTAGACTCCAACGCCATTATATACTTGTTATCATAGACAGGTTCAATTTACTCACAAATGCACCTCCCTTTACAAGCAACCGGACGCAGATGTAAACAACATCAGGATCGTTGTCTTCTAAAGTATTCGTTTTAACCTGGAAATGGTTATTTAAAAATACATTACTGTGGATAAGAGTTTGATTCAACACTATGCATTAAGACCGATCCATTTTTAGTCCTTTACGCAAGTCCGGTACACAGTTTTTCCCTCCATTAAAAAGTTAAATCAGACATTGATGTATGACCATTTGTGTTTAACCAAACATTGATGTGTGACCATGGAGGACTATTCCCTAATGCATGTTTACCAGACACTAATGTGTGACCATGGCGGACTGTTCCTTCAAGCAGGATATGCGATTTCCTTAAGGACCGGGAGCAGTGCGTAAAGTACAAATTGGCGCTCTCTGATTGGAAGAAAGTGCACGCTGGTGCCCCCCAGGGAACGCGTCTGGGTCCACTCATCTTTCTTTGTTTGATCAACGATGCGTGCCAAGGGAGCGGGAACCAGTACTGGAAATATGTGGACGATCTGTCAATACTGGAATGCAGGAAGGCGAGTGACATTGCAACCATTCAAAATAGTGCCGATGACCTTCAACAATGGACAGACATCAATAACATGAAACTCAATCCAAGCAAATGTGCAGTAATGCATATTAACTTCATGCGGACCAGCCCACCTTGCCCCAGTGTAGAACTCAATGGTCAAAGAATAACTGAAGTGCAGGTTATGAAGTTGCTTGGAGTATACGTGCAGAACAATCTGAAATGGACATGTCATGTTAATGAAATCACTAAGCGCGCAAGCATGAGGCTGCATATGCTTCGAATCCTTAAAGGATTTAAGTTGCCAATTGGCGACTTGAAGATTATTTTTTGTTCCTACGTCAGACCAGCACTGGAGTATTGCGCACCTGTGTGGCACTCTGGTATTGACTCATCAAATAGGATCCAACTTGAGAGGATCCAGAAACGCGCATGCCGCCTCATGCTTGGGCCTGCTTACCAATCTTATGATCACGCCCTCCATGTTCTTAACCTCCCCACTCTTGAGAATCGTAGAGAAAACCTTTGTGTTAAGTTTGCCAGAGAGTTAAGTCTACCTTCCTCCCGGTTCCATGACTGGCTACCTCAAACTCGAGCAGATTCCCACCAGAGATCACTGCGCAATGGTTGTATGTACACTGAAGTTCGCTGCAAAACAGAGCGCTACAAAAAGAGCACAGTCCCTTACTTGGTTCGGCTGCTAAACAGTTTCCCTAACCAATAAGAGCATTGTTGGAAACAGACCCCCCCTCCTTTTCAAATTACTGAGTATGCACGCTGTTGATACTTCATGTTTATTTATCTGCATTTTTGTACCAGTCTTTGTATTTGCTGGTTGTTAATAATCTGTTTTTCATATTGTTAAAGATTTCGCAATTCGGCCCTTGGCCGCGATGGAATGTTTCTAATAAACCGATTCAAATCAAATCAAAAAAAATGTTCAACCAGACTTGATGCGTGACCGTGGAGGACAGTTCCTCAAAGTGTGTTCAACCAGACACTGATGTGTGATCATAGAGGACTATTCCTCCATGCATGTTCAACCAAGACAATGTGGTCTAACCATAGAGGACCATGCTCATCCATGCATGTTCAACCAGACATTGATGTGTGACCATTGAGGAACTATTTCTCACTGCATGATTAACCAGACACTAATGTGTGACCCACACATTGACGTGTGACCGTGGAGGACTATTCCCCATTGTATGCTCAGCCAGACTTGATGTGTGACCGTGGAGGACTATTCCTATACATATGCATGTGCACCCAGACTTGATGTTTTACCATTGGAGACTACTCCTCCATGCATGTTTACCCAGACATTAATGTGTGACAATTAATGACTGTATAATTAACCAGAAATTGATGGAGGACTATTCTTCAATGCATGTTTAACCAGACATTGATCTGTGACCGTGGAGGACTTATCCCACATGCAAGTTCAACCAGACTTGATGTGTTACCATTCGAGACTACTTCTCCATGCATGTTTACCCATACATTAATGTGTGACCATAAATGACTGTTTCTCCATGCATTTTTAACAAGACATTTATGTGTTAGCATAAGGACTGCTCCTCCTTGCATGTTAATTTTTTTTTTGATATGTGACCATTGAGAACTTTTCCTCCTTGCATGTTCAACCAGACAGTGATGTGTGACCATGGAAGACTCTTACTCCTTGCATGCTTCATCAGACATTGGTGTGTGACCATTGAGGACTATTCCCAAACGCATGATCAACCAAACATTGATCTGTGACCGTAGAGGACTGTTCCTCCTTGCATGCTTCATTGATGTATGACAATTTAGGACTTTTCCTCAATGCATGTTCAACCAAACATTGATCTGTGACCGTGGAAGACTGTTCCTCAATGTATGTTCACCCAGACATTGATGTATGACCATTGAGGACTCGTCCTCCATACATGTTCACCCAGACATTGATGTATGACCATTGAGGACTCTTCCTCCTTGCATGCTTCATTGATGTATGACAATTTAGGACTTTTCCTCAATGCATGTTCAACCAAACATTGATCTGTGACCTTGGAAGACTGTTCCTCAATGTATGTTCACCCAGACATTGATGTATGACCATTGAGGACTCGTCCTCCATACATGTTCACCCAGACATTGATGTATGACCATTGAGGACTCTTCCTCCTTGCATGCTTCATCAGACATTAATGTGTGACCATTGAGGACTTTTCCTCCATACATGTTCACACAGACATTGATGTATGACCATTGAGGACTCTTCCTCCTTGATGCTTCATCAGACATTGATGTGTGACCATTGAGGACTCTTCCTCCTTGCATGCTTCATCAGACATTGATGTGTGACGATTGAGGACTGTTCCTCCTTGCATGCTTCATCAGACATTGAAGTATGACCATTGAGGACTCTTCCTCCTTGCATGCTTCATCGGACATTGATGTATGACCATTGAGGACTCTTCCTCCATACATGTTCACCCAGACATTGATGAATGACCATTAAGGACTCTTCCTCCTTGCATGTTAAATCAGACATTGATGTGTGACCATTGAGAACTGTTCCTCCTTGCATGCTTCATCATATATTGAAGTATGACCATTGAGGACTACTCCTCCTTGCATGCTTCATCAGACAATGATGTATGACCATTGAGGACTCTTCCTCCATACATGTTCACCCAGACATTGATGTGTGACCATTGAGGACTATTCCTCCTTGTATGCTTCATCAGACATTGATGTGTGACCATTGAGGACTGTTCTTCAATACATGTTCACCCAGACATTGACGTGTGACCATTGAGGACTCTTCCTCCATACATGTTCACCCAGACATTGATGTATGACCATTGAGGACTCTTCCTCCATACAAGTTCACCCAGATATTGATGAATGACCATTACGGACTACTCCTCCTTGCATGCTTCATCAGACATTGATGTGTGACCATTAAGGACTCCTCCTCCTTGCATGCTTCATCAGACATTGATGTGTGACCATTGAGGACTCTTCCTCCATACATGTTCACCCAGACATTGATGAATGACCATTAAGGACTACTCCTACTTGCATGCTTCATCAGACATTGATGTATGACCATTAATGACTCTTCCTGCATACATGTTCACCCAGACATTGATGTGTGACTATAGAGGACTGTTCCTTCTTGCATGCTTCATCAGACATTGATGTATGACCATTGAAGACTCTTCCTCCATACATGTTCACCCAGACATTGATGTATGACCATTGAGGACTCTTCCTCCTTGCATGCTTCATCAGATATTGATGTGTGACCATTGAGGACTCTTCCTTCTTGCATGCTTCATCAGATATTGAAATATGACCATTTAGGACTCTTCCTCCTTGCATGCTTCATCAGACATTGATGTGTGACCATTGAGGACTCTTCCTGCATACATGTTCACACAGAAATTGATGTATGACGATTGCGGACTCTTTCTCCTTGCATGCTTCGTCAGACATTGTTGTATGACCATTAATGACTACTCCTCCTTTTATGCTTCATCAGACATTGATGTTCGACCATTGAGGACTCTTACTGCATACATGTTAACCTAGACATTGATGAATGACCATTAAGGACTACTCCTCCTTGTATGCTTCATCAGACATTGATGTATGACCATTGAGGACTCTTCCTCATGCTTCATCAGACATTGATGTGTGACCATTGAGAACTCTTCCTCCTTGCATGCTTCATCAGACATTGATGTATGACCATTGAGGACTCTTCCTCCTTGCATGCTTCATCAGACATTGATGTATGACCATTGAGGACTCTTCCTCCTTGCATGCTTCATCAGACATTGATGTGTGACCGTTGAGGACTCTTCCTCTTTGTATGTGTGATGACTCCACCCTCTGTGAAGTGAGAGTGTGAGATTCGACCCTTCACAATAAAGGATGAGATGATGACAACACTTGATGTTCTTTAAATTGGCTCTTTAATACTTTACTGTATCTTGACTCACAAGTATTATAAAAAATAACAAAACCCTGCAACAAATAACATACCGTACATTAGCAGTTATCTCTACACCTTTCTATGTATTTCACACTTTAATCTTGAATGTATCAATAACACCTAAACTTATCTAGAAAATTAGAAAATCTTACCCTGGCACATCAGAGTGACTATGGTTAAGGGATTACTGAAGATCAAAATGGTCTACCACTGATCAGAGTCGGCAGTCACTTGAGCTAATGGGCAATACAAAATATGAAATGCAACTAATTTACAGGACTCTTCATCATGCTTCATCAGACATTGATGTGTGACCATTGAGAACTCTTCCTCCTTGCATGCTTCATCAGACATTGATGTATGACCATTGAGGACTCTTCCTCCTTGCATGCTTCATCAGACATTGATGTGTGACCGTTGAGGACTCTTCCTCTTTGTATGCTTCATCAGATATTGAAGTATGACCATTGAGGACTCTTCCTCCTTGCATGCTTCATCAGACATTGGTGTGTGACCGTTGAGGACTCTTCCTCTTTGTATGCTTCATCAGATATTGAATCATGACCATTAAGGACTACTCCTCCTTGTATGCTTCATCAGACATTGATGTGTGACCATTGAGAACTCTTCCTCCTTGCATGCTTCATGAGACATTCATGTTTGACCATTGAGGACTCTTCCTCCTTGCATGCTTCATCAGACATTGATGTATGACCGTTGAGGACTCTTCCTCTTTGAATGCTTCATCAGACATTGATGTATGACCATTGAGGACTCTTCCTCCATACATGTTCACCCAGACATTGATGTATGACCATTGAGGACTCTTCCTCCTTGCATGCTTCATCAGATATTGATGTGTGACCATTGAGGACTCTTCCTCCTTGCATGCCTCATCAGACATTGATGTGTGACCGTTGAGGACTCTTCCTCTTTGTATGCTTCATCAGATATTGAAATATGACCATTTAGGACTCTTCCTCCTTGCATGCTTCATCAGACATTGATGTGTGACCATTGAGAACTCTTCCTGCATACATGTTCACACAGAAATTGATGTATGACGATTGCGGACTCTTTCTCCTTGCATGCTTCGTCAGACATTGTTGTATAACCATTAATGACTACTCCTCCTTTTATGCTTCATCAGACATTGATGTTCGACCATTGAGGACTCTTACTGCATACATGTTAACCTAGACATTGATGAATGACCATTAAGGACTACTCCTCCTTGTATGCTTCATCAGACATTGATGTATGACCATTGAGGACTCTTCCTCCTTGCATGCTTCATCAGACATTGATGTGTGACCATTGAGAACTCTTCCTCCTTGCATGCTTCGTCAGACATTGTTGTATGACCATTAATGACTACTCCTCCTTTTATGCTTCATCAGACATTGATGTTCGACCATTGAGGACTCTTACTGCATACATGTTAACCTAGACATTGATGAATGACCATTAAGGACTACTCCTCCTTGTATGCTTCATCAGACATTGATGTATGACCATTGAGGACTCTTCCTCATGCTTCATCAGACATTGATGTGTGACCATTGAGAACTCTTCCTCCTTGCATGCTTCATCAGACATTGATGTATGACCATTGAGGACTCTTCCTCCTTGCATGCTTCATCAGACATTGATGTATGACCATTGAGGACTCTTCCTCCTTGCATGCTTCATCAGACATTGATGTGTGACCGTTGAGGACTCTTCCTCTTTGTATGTGTGATGACTCCACCCTCTGTGAAGTGAGAGTGTGAGATTCGACCCTTCACAATAAAGGATGAGATGATGACAACACTTGATGTTCTTTAAATTGGCTCTTTAATACTTTACTGTATCTTGACTCACAAGTATTATAAAAAATAACAAAACCCTGCAACAAATAACATACCGTACATTAGCAGTTATCTCTACACCTTTCTATGTATTTCACACTTTAATCTTGAATGTATCAATAACACCTAAACTTATCTAGAAAATTAGAAAATCTTACCCTGGCACATCAGAGTGACTATGGTTAAGGGATTACTGAAGATCAAAATGGTCTACCACTGATCAGAGTCGGCAGTCACTTGAGCTAATGGGCAATACAAAATATGAAATGCAACTAATTTACAGGACTCTTCCTCATGCTTCATCAGACATTGATGTGTGACCATTGAGAACTCTTCCTCCTTGCATGCTTCATCAGACATTGATGTATGACCATTGAGGACTCTTCCTCCTTGCATGCTTCATCAGACATTGATGTATGACCATTGAGGACTCTTCCTCCTTGCATGCTTCATCAGACATTGATGTGTGACCGTTGAGGACTCTTCCTCTTTGTATGCTTCATCAGATATTGAAGTATGACCATTGAGGACTCTTCCTCCTTGCATGCTTCATCAGACATTGGTGTGTGACCGTTGAGGACTCTTCCTCTTTGTATGCTTCATCAGATATTGAATCATGACCATTAAGGACTACTCCTCCTTGTATGCTTCATCACACATTGATGTGTGACCATTGAGAACTCTTCCTCCTTGCATGCTTCATGAGACATTCATGTTTGACCATTGAGGACTCTTCCTCCTTGCATGCTTCATCAGACATTGATGTATGACCGTTGAGGACTCTTCCTCTTTGTATGCTTCATCAGACATTGATGTATGACCATTGAGGACTCTTCCTCCATACATGTTCACCCAGACATTGATGTGTGACGATAGAGGACTGTTCCTTCTTGCATGCTTCATCAGACATTGATGTATGACCATTGAAGACTCTTCCTCCATACATGTTCACCCAGACATTGATGTATGACCATTGAGGACTCTTCCTCCTTGCATGCTTCATCAGATATTGATGTGTGACCATTGAGGACTCTTCCTCCTTGCATGCCTCATCAGACATTGATGTGTGACCGTTGAGGACTCTTCCTCTTTGTATGCTTCATCAGATATTGAAATATGACCATTTAGGACTCTTCCTCCTTGCATGCTTCATCAGACATTGATGTGTGACCATTGAGGACTCTTCCTGCATACATGTTCACACAGAAATTGATGTACGACGATTGCGGACTCTTTCTCCTTGCATGCTTCGTCAGACATTGTTGTATAACCATTAATGACTACTCCTCCTTTTATGCTTCATCAGACATTGATGTTCGACCATTGAGGACTCTTACTGCATACATGTTAACCTAGACATTGATGAATGACCATTAAGGACTACTCCTCCTTGTATGCTTCATCAGACATTGATGTATGACCATTGAGGACTCTTCCTCCTTGCATTCTTCATCAGACATTGATGTGTGACCATTGAGAACTCTTCCTCCTTGCATGCTTCGTCAGACATTGTTGTATGACCATTAATGACTACTCCTCCTTTTATGCTTCATCAGACATTGATGTTCGACCATTGAGGACTCTTACTGCATACATGTTAACCTAGACATTGATGAATGACCATTAAGGACTACTCCTCCTTGTATGCTTCATCAGACATTGATGTATGACCATTGAGGACTCTTCCTCATGCTTCATCAGACATTGATGTGTGACCATTGAGAACTCTTCCTCCTTGCATGCTTCATCAGACATTGATGTATGACCATTGAGGACTCTTCCTCCTTGCATGCTTCATCAGACATTGATGTATGACCATTGAGGACTCTTCCTCCTTGCATGCTTCATCAGACATTGATGTGTGACCGTTGAGGACTCTTCCTCTTTGTATGTGTGATGACTCCACCCTCTGTGAAGTGAGAGTGTGAGATTCGACCCTTCACAATAAAGGATGAGATGATGACAACACTTGATGTTCTTTAAATTGGCTCTTTAATACTTTACTGTATCTTGACTCACAAGTATTATAAAAAATAACAAAACCCTGCAACAAATAACATACCGTACATTAGCAGTTATCTCTACACCTTTCTATGTATTTCACACTTAAATCTTGAATGTATCAATAACACCTAAACTTATCTAGAAAATTAGAAAATCTTACCATGGCACATCAGAGTGACTATGGTTAAGGGATTACTGAAGATCAAAATGGTCTACCACTGATCAGAGTCGGCAGTCACTTGAGCTAATGGGCAATACAAAATATGAAATGCAACTAATTTACAGGACTCTTCCTCATGCTTCATCAGACATTGATGTGTGACCATTGAGAACTCTTCCTCCTTGCATGCTTCATCAGACATTGATGTATGACCATTGAGGACTCTTCCTCCTTGCATGCTTCATCAGACATTGATGTATGACCATTGAGGACTCTTCCTCCTTGCATGCTTCATCAGACATTGATGTGTGACCGTTGAGGACTCTTCCTCTTTGTATGTTTCATCAGATATTGAAGTATGACCATTGAGGACTCTTCCTCCTTGCATGCTTCATCAGACATTGGTGTGTGACCGTTGAGGACTCTTCCTCTTTGTATGCTTCATCAGATATTGAATCATGACCATTAAGGACTACTCCTCCTTGTATGCTTCATCAGACATTGATGTGTGACCATTGAGAACTCTTCCTCCTTGCATGCTTCATGAGACATTCATGTTTGACCATTGAGGACTCTTCCTCCTTGCATGCTTCATCAGACATTGATGTATGACCGTTGAGGACTCTTCCTCTTTGTATGCTTCATCAGACATTGATGTATGACCATTGAGGACTCTTCCTCCATACATGTTCACCCAGACATTGATGTGTGACGATAGAGGACTGTTCCTTCTTGCATGCTTCATCAGACATTGATGTATGACCATTGAAGACTCTTCCTCCATACATGTTCACCCAGACATTGATGTATGACCATTGAGGACTCTTCCTCCTTGCATGCTTCATCAGATATTGATGTGTGACCATTGAGGACTCTTCCTCCTTGCATGCTTCATCAGACATTGATGTGTGACCGTTGAGGACTCTTCCTCTTTGTATGTGTGATGACTCCACCCTCTGTGAAGTGAGAGTGTGAGATTCGACCCTTCACAATAAAGGATGAGATGATGACAACACTTGATGTTCTTTAAATTGGCTCTTTAATACTTTACTGTATCTTGACTCACAAGTATTATAAAAAATAACAAAACCCTGCAACAAATAACATACCGTACATTAGCAGTTATCTCTACACCTTTCTATGTATTTCACACTTAAATCTTGAATGTATCAATAACACCTAAACTTATCTAGAAAATTAGAAAATCTTACCCTGGCACATCAGAGTGACTATGGTTAAGGGATTACTGAAGATCAAAATGGTCTACCACTGATCAGAGTCGGCAGTCACTTGAGCTAATGGGCAATACAAAATATGAAATGCAACTAATTTACAGGACTCTTCCTCATGCTTCATCAGACATTGATGTGTGACCATTGAGAACTCTTCCTCCTTGCATGCTTCATCAGACATTGATGTATGACCATTGAGGACTCTTCCTCCTTGCATGCTTCATCAGACATTGATGTATGACCATTGAGGACTCTTCCTCCTTGCATGCTTCATCAGACATTGATGTGTGACCGTTGAGGACTCTTCCTCTTTGTATGTTTCATCAGATATTGAAGTATGACCATTGAGGACTCTTCCTCCTTGCATGCTTCATCAGACATTGGTGTGTGACCGTTGAGGACTCTTCCTCTTTGTATGCTTCATCAGATATTGAATCATGACCATTAAGGACTACTCCTCCTTGTATGCTTCATCAGACATTGATGTGTGACCATTGAGAACTCTTCCTCCTTGCATGCTTCATGAGACATTCATGTTTGACCATTGAGGACTCTTCCTCCTTGCATGCTTCATCAGACATTGATGTATGACCATTGAGGACTCTTCCTCCATACATGTTCACCCAGACATTGATGTGTGACGATAGAGGACTGTTCCTTCTTGCATGCTTCATCAGACATTGATGTATGACCATTGAAGACTCTTCCTCCATACATGTTCACCCAGACATTGATGTATGACCATTGAGGACTCTTCCTCCTTGCATGCTTCATCAGATATTGATGTGTGACCATTGAGGACTCTTCCTCCTTGCATGCCTCATCAGACATTGATGTGTGACCGTTGAGGACTCTTCCTGCATACATGTTCACACAGAAATTGATGTATGACGATTGCGGACTCTTTCTCCTTGCACGCTTCGTCAGACATTGTTGTATAACCATTAATGACTACTCCTCCTTTTATGCTTCATCAGACATTGATGTTCGACCATTGAGGACTCTTACTGCATACATGTTAACCTAGACATTGATGAATGACCATTAAGGACTACTCCTCCTTGTATGCTTCATCAGACATTGATGTATGACCATTGAGGACTCTTCCTCCTTGCATGCTTCATCAGACATTGATGTGTGACCATTGAGAACTCTTCCTCCTTGCATGCTTCGTCAGACATTGTTGTATGACCATTAATGACTACTCCTCCTTTTATGCTTCATCAGACATTGATGTTCGACCATTGAGGACTCTTACTGCATACATGTTAACCTAGACATTGATGAATGACCATTAAGGACTACTCCTCCTTGTATGCTTCATCAGACATTGATGTATGACCATTGAGGACTCTTCCTCATGCTTCATCAGACATTGATGTGTGACCATTGAGAACTCTTCCTCCTTGCATGCTTCATCAGACATTGATGTATGACCATTGAGGACTCTTCCTCCTTGCATGCTTCATCAGACATTGATGTATGACCATTGAGGACTCTTCCTCCTTGCATGCTTCATCAGACATTGATGTGTGACCGTTGAGGACTCTTCCTCTTTGTATGTGTGATGACTCCACCCTCTGTGAAGTGAGAGTGTGAGATTCGACCCTTCACAATAAAGGATGAGATGATGACAACACTTGATGTTCTTTAAATTGGCTCTTTAATACTTTACTGTATCTTGACTCACAAGTATTATAAAAAATAACAAAACCCTGCAACAAATAACATACCGTACATTAGCAGTTATCTCTACACCTTTCTATGTATTTCACACTTTAATCTTGAATGTATCAATAACACCTAAACTTATCTAGAAAATTAGAAAATCTTACCCTGGCACATCAGAGTGACTATGGTTAAGGGATTACTGAAGATCAAAATGGTCTACCACTGATCAGAGTCGGCAGTCACTTGAGCTAATGGGCAATACAAAATATGAAATGCAACTAATTTACAGGACTCTTCCTCATGCTTCATCAGACATTGATGTGTGACCATTGAGAACTCTTCCTCCTTGCATGCTTCATCAGACATTGATGTATGACCATTGAGGACTCTTCCTCCTTGCATGCTTCATCAGACATTGATGTATGACCATTGAGGATCTTCCTCCTTGCATGCTTCATCAGACATTGATGTATGACCATTGAGGACTCTTCCTCCATACATGTTCACCCAGACATTGATGTGTGACGATAGAGGACTGTTCCTTCTTGCATGCTTCATCAGACATTGATGTATGACCATTGAAGACACTTCCTCCATACATGTTCACCCAGACATTGATGTATGACCATTGAGGACTCTTCCTCCTTGCATGCTTCATCAGATATTGATGTGTGACCATTGAGGACTCTTCCTCCTTGCATGCCTCATCAGACATTGATGTGTGACCGTTGAGGACTCTTCCTGCATACATGTTCACACAGAAATTGATGTATGACGATTGCGGACTCTTTCTCCTTGCACGCTTCGTCAGACATTGTTGTATAACCATTAATGACTACTCCTCCTTTTATGCTTCATCAGACATTGATGTTCGACCATTGAGGACTCTTACTGCATACATGTTAACCTAGACATTGATGAATGACCATTAAGGACTACTCCTCCTTGTATGCTTCATCAGACATTGATGTATGACCATTGAGGACTCTTCCTCCTTGCATGCTTCATCAGACATTGATGTGTGACCATTGAGAACTCTTCCTCCTTGCATGCTTCGTCAGACATTGTTGTATGACCATTAATGACTACTCCTCCTTTTATGCTTCATCAGACATTGATGTTCGACCATTGAGGACTCTTACTGCATACATGTTAACCTAGACATTGATGAATGACCATTAAGGACTACTCCTCCTTGTATGCTTCATCAGACATTGATGTATGACCATTGAGGACTCTTCCTCATGCTTCATCAGACATTGATGTGTGACCATTGAGAACTCTTCCTCCTTGCATGCTTCATCAGACATTGATGTATGACCATTGAGGACTCTTCCTCCTTGCATGCTTCATCAGACATTGATGTATGACCATTGAGGACTCTTCCTCCTTGCATGCTTCATCAGACATTGATGTGTGACCGTTGAGGACTCTTCCTCTTTGTATGTGTGATGACTCCACCCTCTGTGAAGTGAGAGTGTGAGATTCGACCCTTCACAATAAAGGATGAGATGATGACAACACTTGATGTTCTTTAAATTGGCTCTTTAATACTTTACTATATCTTGACTCACAAGTATTATAAAAAATAACAAAACCCTGCAACAAATAACATACCGTACATTAGCAGTTATCTCTACACCTTTCTATGTATTTCACACTTTAATCTTGAATGTATCAATAACACCTAAACTTATCTAGAAAATTAGAAAATCTTACCCTGGCACATCAGAGTGACTATGGTTAAGGGATTACTGAAGATCAAAATGGTCTACCACTGATCAGAGTCGGCAGTCACTTGAGCTAATGGGCAATACAAAATATGAAATGCAACTAATTTACAGGACTCTTCCTCATGCTTCATCAGACATTGATGTGTGACCATTGAGAACTCTTCCTCCTTGCATGCTTCATCAGACATTGATGTATGACCATTGAGGACTCTTCCTCCTTGCATGCTTCATCAGACATTGATGTATGACCATTGAGGATCTTCCTCCTTGCATGCTTCATCAGACATTGATGTATGACCATTGAGGACTCTTCCTCCATACATGTTCACCCAGACATTGATGTGTGACGATAGAGGACTGTTCCTTCTTGCATGCTTCATCAGACATTGATGTATGACCATTGAAGACTCTTCCTCCATACATGTTCACCCAGACATTGATGTATGACCATTGAGGACTCTTCCTCCTTGCATGCTTCATCAGATATTGATGTGTGACCATTGAGGACTCTTCCTCCTTGCATGCCTCATCAGACATTGATGTGTGACCGTTGAGGACTCTTCCTCTTTGTATGCTTCATCAGACATTGATGTATGACCATTGAGGACTCTTCCTCCATACATGTTCACCCAGACATTGATGTGTGACGATTGAGGACTGTTCCTTCTTGCATGCTTCATCAGACATTGATGTATGACCATTGAAGACTCTTCCTCCATACATGTTCACCCAGACATTGATGTATGACCATTGAGGACTCTTCCTCCTTGCATGCTTCATCCTCCTTGCATGCTTCATCAGATATTGATGTGTGACCATTGAGGACTCTTCCTCCTTGCATGCCTCATCAGACATTGATGTGTGACCGTTGAGGACTCTTCCTCTTTGTATGCTTCATCAGATATTGACATATGACCATTTAGGACTCTTCCTCCTTGCATGCTTCATCAGACATTGATGTGTGACCATTGAGGACTCTTCCTGCATACATGTTCACACAGAAATTGATGTATGACGATTGCGGACTCTTTCTCCTTGCATGCTTCGTCAGACATTGTTGTATAACCATTAATGACTACTCCTCCTTTTATGCTTCATCAGACATTGATGTTCGACCATTGAGGACTCTTACTGCATACATGTTAACCTAGACATTGATGAATGACCATTAAGGACTACTCCTCCTTGTATGCTTCATCAGACATTGATGAATGACCATTGAGGACTCTTCCTCCTTGCATGCTTCATCAGACATTGATGTGTGACCATTGAGAACTCTTCCTCCTTGCATGCTTCATCAGACATTGATGTATGACCATTGAGGACTCTTCCTCCTTGCATGCTTCATCAGACATTGATGTATGACCATTGAGGACTCTTCCTCCTTGCATGCTTCATCAGACATTGATGTGTGACCGTTGAGGACTCTTCCTCTTTGTATGCTTCATCAGATATTGAAGTATGACCATTGAGGACTCTTCCTCCTTGCATGCTTCATCAGACATTAGTGTGTGACCGTTGAGGACTCTTCCTCTTTGTATGCTTCATCAGATATTGAATCATGACCATTAAGGACTACTCCTCCTTGTATGCTTCATCAGACATTGATGTGTGACCATTGAGAACTCTTCCTCCTTGCATGCTTCATCAGACATTGATGTATGACCATTGAGGACTCTTCCTCCTTGCATGCTTCATCAGACATTCATGTATGACCCTTCCTCCTTGCATGCTTCATCAGACATTGATGTATGACCGTTGAGGACTCTTCCTCTTTGTATGCTTCATCATATATTGAAGTATGACCATTGAGGACTCTTCCTCCTTGCATGCTTAATCAGACATTGATGTATGACCATTGAGGACTCTTCTTCCATACATGTTCACCCAGACATTGATGTATGACGATTGCGGACTCCTCCTCCTTGCATGCTTCATCAGACATTGATGTGTGACCATTGAGGACTCCTCCTCCTTGCATGCTTCATCAGACATTGATGTGTGACCATTGAGGACTACTCCTCCTTGCATGCTTCATCAGACATTGATGTATGACCATTAATGACTCTTCCTGCATACATGTTCACCCAGACATTGATGTGTGACGATAGAGGACTGTTCCTTCTTGCATGCTTCATCAGACATTGATGTATGACCATTGAAGACTCTTCCTCCATACATGTTCACCCAGACATTGATGTATGACCATTGAGGACTCTTCCTCCTTGCATGCTTCATCAGATATTGATGTGTGACCATTGAGGACTCTTCCTCCATGCATGCTTCATCAGATATTGATGTGTGACCGTTGAGGACTCTTCCTCTTTGTATGCTTCATCAGATATTGAAATATGACCATTTAGGACTCTTCCTCCTTGCATGCCTCATCAGACATTGATGTGTGACCATTGAGGACTCTTCCTCCTTGCATGCTTCATCAGATATTGATGTGTGACCATTGAGGACTCTTCCTCCATACATGTTCACCCAGATATTGATGAATGACCATTAAGGACTACTCCTCCTTGCATGCTTCATCAGACATTGATGTGTGACCATTGAGAACTCTTCCTCCTTGCATGCTTCATCAGACATTGATGTATGACCATTGAGGACTCTTCCTCCTTGCGTGCTTCATAAGACATTGATGTATGACCATTGAGGACTCTTCCTCCTTGCATGCTTCATCAGACATTCATGTATGACCATTGAGGACTCTTCCTCCTTGCATGCTTCACCAGACATTGATGTATGACCGTTGAGGACTCTTCCTCTTTGTATGCTTCATCATATATTGAAGTATGACCATTGAGGACTCTTCCTCCTTGCATGCTTAATCAGACATTGATGTATGACCATTGAGGACTCTTCCTCCATACATGTTCACCCAGACATTGATGTATGACTATTGCGAACTCCTCCTCCTTGCATGCTTCATCAGACATTGATGTGTGACCATTGAGGACTCTTCCTCCATACATGTTCACCCAGACATTGATGAATGACCATTGAGGACTCTTCCTCCATACATGTTCACCCAGATATTGATGAATGACCATTAAGGACTACTCCTCCTTGCATGCTTCATCAGACATTGATGTGTGACCATTGAGGACTCTTCCTCAACACATGTTCACCCAGACATTGACGTGTGACCATTGAGGACTCTTCCTCCATACAAGTTCACCCAGATATTGATGAATGACCATTGAGGACTCTTCCTCTTTGTATGCTTCATCATATATTGAAGTATGACCATTGAGGACTCTTCCTCCTTGCATGCTTCATCAGACATTGATGTGTGACCATTGAGGACTCTTCCTCCTTGCATGCTTCATCAGACATTGATGTATGACCATTGAGGACTCTTCCTGCATACATGTTCACCCAGACATTGATGTGTGACGATAGAGGACTACTCCTCCTTGCATGCTTCATCAGACATTGATGTATGACCATTGAGGACTCTTCCTGCATACATGTTCACCCAGACATTGATGTGTGACGATAGAGGACTACTCCTCCTTGCATGCTTCATCAGACATTGATGTATGACCATTAATGACTCTTCCTGCATACATGTTCACCCATACATTGATGTGTGACGATAGAGGACTGTTCCTTCTTGCATGCTTCATCAGATATTGATGTATGACCATTGAGGACACTTCCTCCATACATGTTCACCCAGACATTGATGTGTGACGATAGAGGACTACTCCTCCTTGAATGCTTCATCAGACATTGATGTATGACCATTAATGACTCTTCCTGCATACATGTTCACCCAGACATTGATGTGTGACGATAGAGGACTACTCCTCCTTGCATGCTTCATCAGACAGTGATGTATGACCAATGAGGACTCTTCCTCCTTGCATGCTTCATCAGACATTGATGTGTGACCATTGAGGACTCTTGCTCCATACATGTTCACCCAGACATTGATGTGTGACCATTAAGGACTCCTCCTCCTTGCATGCTTCATCAGACATTGATGTGTGACCATTGAGGACTCTTCCTCCATACATGTTCACCCAGACATTGATATGTGACGATAGAGGACTACTCCTCCTTACATGCTTCATCAGACATTGATGTGTGACCATTGAGGACTCTTCCTGCATACATGTTCACCCAGACATTGATGTGTGACCATTGAGGACTCTTCCTCCATACATGTTCACCCAGATATTGATGAATGACCATTAAGGACTACTCCTCCTTGCATGCTTCATCAGACATTGATGTGTGACCGTTGAGGACTCTTCCTCCTTGTATGCTTCATCAGATATTGAAGTATGACCATTGAGGACTCTTCCTCCTTGCATGCTTCATCAGACATTGATGTATGACCGTTGAGGACTCTTCCTCTTTGTATGCTTCATCATATATTGAAGTTTGACCATTGAGGACTCTTCCTCCATACAATTTCACCCAGACATTGATGTATGACGATTGCGGACTCCTCCTCCTTGCATGCTTCATCAGACATTGATGTGTGACCATTGAGGACTCTTCCTCCATACATGTTCACCCAGACATTGATGAATGACCATTAAGGACTACTCCTCCTTGCATGCTTCATCAGACATTGATGTGTGACCATTGAGGACTCTTCCTCAATACATGTTCACCCAGACATTGACGTGTGACCATTGAGGACTCCTCCTCCATACATGTTCACCCAGACATTGATGTATGACCATTGAGGACTCTTCCTCCATACAGGTTCACCCAGATATTGATGAATTACCATTGAGGACTCTTCCTCTTTGTATGCTTCATCATATATTGAAGTATGACCATTGAGGACTCTTCCTCCTTGCATGCTTCATCAGACATTGATGTGTGACCATTAAGGACTCCTCCTCCTTGCATGCTTCATCAGACATTGATGTGTGACCATAGAGGACTCTTCCTCCATACATGTTCACCCAGACATTGATGTGTGACGATAGAGGACTACTCCTCCTTGCATGCTTCATCAGACATTGATGTATGACCATTGAGGACTCTTCCTGCATACATGTTCACCCAGACATTGATGTGTGACGATAGAGGACTACTCCTCCTTGCATGCTTCATCAGACATTGATGTATGACCATTAATGACTCTTCCTGCATACATGTTCACCCAGACATTGATGTGTAACGATAGAGGACTGTTCCTTCTTGCATGCTTCATCAGACATTGATGTATGACCATTGAGGACACTTCCTCCATACATGTTCACCCAGACATTGATGTGTGACGATAGAGGACTACTCCTCCTTGCATGCTTCATCAGACATTGATGTATGACCATTAATGACTCTTCCTGCATACATGTTCACCCAGACATTGTTGTGTGACGATAGAGGACTGTTCCTTCTTGCATGCTTCATCAGACATTGATGTATGACCATTAATGACTCTTCCTGCATACATGTTCACCCAGACATTGATGTGTGACGATAGAGGACTACTCCTCCTTGCATGCTTCATCAGACATTGATGTATGACCATTAATGACTCTTCCTGCATACATGTTCACCCAGACATTGTTGTGTGACGATAGAGGACTGTTCCTTCTTGCATGCTTCATCAGACATTGATGTATGACCATTAATGACTCTTCCTGCATACATGTTCACCCAGACATTGATGTGTGACGATAGAGGACTACTCCTCCTTGCATGCTTCATCAGACATTGATGTATGACCATTAATGACTCTTCCTGCATACATGTTCACCCAGACATTGATGTGTGACGATAGAGGACTGTTCCTTCTTGCATGCTTCATCAGACATTGATGTATGACCATTGAGGACACTTCCTCCATACATGTTCACCCAGACATTGATGTGTGACGATAGAGGACTACTCCTCCTTGCATGCTTCATCAGACATTGATGTATGACCATTAATGACTCTTCCTGCATACATGTTCACCCAGACATTGTTGTGTGACGATAGAGGACTGTTCCTTCTTGCATGCTTCATCAGACATTGATGTATGACCATTAATGACTCTTCCTGCATACATGTTCACCCAGACATTGATGTGTGACGATAGAGGACTACTCCTCCTTGCATGCTTCATCAGACATTGATGTATGACCATTAATGACTCTTCCTGCATACATGTTCACCCAGACATTGTTGTGTGACGATAGAGGACTGTTCCTTCTTGCATGCTTCATCAGACATTGATGTATGACCATTAATGACTCTTCCTGCATACATGTTCACCCAGACATTGATGTGTGACGATAGAGGACTACTCCTCCTTGCATGCTTCATCAGACATTGATGTATGACCATTAATGACTCTTCCTGCATACATGTTCACCCAGACATTGATGTGTGACGATAGAGGACTGTTCCTTCTTGCATGCTTCATCAGACATTGATGTATGACCATTAATGACTCTTCCTGCATACATGTTCACCCAGACATTGATGTATGACCATTGAGGACTCTTCCTCCATACAAGTTCACCCAGATATTGATGAATGACCATTGAGGACTCTTCCTTCGTGCATGCTTCATCAGACATTGATGTGTGACCATTAAGGACTCCTCCTCCTTGCATGTTTCATAGACATTGATGTGTGACCATTGAGGACTCTTCCTCCATACATGTTCACCCAGACATTGATGTGTGACGATAGAGGACTACTCCTCCTTGCATGCTTCATCAGACATTGATGTATGACCATCAGACATTGATGTGTGACCATTGCGGACTCTTCCTCCATACATGTTCACCCAGATATTGATGAATGACCATTAAGGACTACTCCTCCTTGTATGCTTCATCAGACATTGATGTGTGACCATTGAGGACTCTTCCTCAATACATGTTCACCCAGACATTGACGTGTGACCATTGAGGACTCTTCCTCCATACATGTTCACCCAGACATTGATATATGACCATTGCGGACTCCTCCTACTTGCATGCTTCATCAGACATTGATGTGTGACCATTGAGGACTCTTCCTACATACATGTTCACCCAGACATTGATATATGACCATTGAGGACTCCTCCTCCTTGCATGCTTCATCAGACATTGATGTATGACCATTGAGGACTCTTCCTCCTTGTATGCTTCATCAGACATTGATGTATGACCATTGAGGACTATTCCTCCTTGTACGCTTCACTTCAGTACTTTTTACGGATTTAAAGTGTGTTTTACGTTGTGTTCCTTCGACTTGTGTGTCCCTTTGAGGTGCGTAGTATTTTTGCGCACTTTTTGCGCGGAATTTGGATATTTCCGTTTTTTAGGTCTATGGTGAGAGCTCTAATAAGGCATAAACTCATTAGCAAAACCCAAATCTTTTTTTGCACTTGTTTTCTTTTTTGTTGTTTGTTTGTTTTTTGTTGTTTAGGATTTTTGGGTTTGTTTGTTCAATAAATAACTTGCTTATTTTACTTGAGAATTATCGGGATATTTAAGACAAACAATATTCCTTCACAAGAAGAACCGAAAATGGATTCATGAGTTCCACTGTAGCCAACCTTTCTTGGTCAAAGTGTATCATTCTTGCCTACCTTTTGACTATGAGCATTGAGATCATCCGCAAATGTGCGGCGTGGTCCAAAGACAGCCTGCTGTGGTTCTTCTGCAAACAAACGTTATAAATACTGTATCAACTGTTCAGTGATGTAACCAGAGGGGGTGGGGTCTGGAGCTATCCCCACCCTTCCTTCTCAGGACCCTTTCCGCCCTCTTGCCCACCTAAACGAGATCAACAAATTCATAAAAAATGAATGGTTCCATACATTAATAGCCTCCCCAAACTATGCCTTTGCTCCGCTGTCCCCCCCCCCCCCCCACATGAAAATGTCTGGTTATGCCGATATAACTTTGTTGAATTTTTGTTTTATGAGAGATCGTCTAAAATCACGAGGCCACGGACGGCCACTTTAAGGTGAGGGCTACACTTAACTGATTTGGGCTATTGACTAAATCAACTGTCACGAGGGGCACATCGCCACCTACTCCTTGGACTCAAACAGGGTTACCCCCTGTACAGTCCGTAAGGATGTAGTCATGGGTATCATGCTGGTAAAGCAAATCCTACGTTTTACGAAGCAATTATGCTTAAGTGTCTTGCTCAAGTGCACAATTGTCATGACTGGGATTCGAACCCACACTCTGCTGCTGACAACACCTGCGCCAGGTTTCGGTTAATTCGACCGCTCGGCCACGACACCCCAGTCATTCATTTAGAAGTAGTGTAGACATACCAGTGTCGTTGTTATTCACGTTGAGTTCCTAGAAATACATCAAAGTAGAAATTAACATTTACTAACGGATGTTTTCAATTAATTGTAAGTTAATTGATGTTTGAAAAAGAAAACGTAATTTTGTTCGGTGAGGTTCTGAATAAAGTGAGCCTGACGTCTTAGACACTGTCGAACATCGTAAAGTATACGGTTCAGTTAGAATCTTGATGTTGAAACTGTCTGCAGTGCCTTAAAGCTAAGAATGAAGTCAACGACATCATGTCGTGACATTTGCTCGCATTGTTCATGTTGTGATATGGGTTGTTCATGTTGTGATATGGGACTACTTTATCCTGCCCATGTATATTGTGCACCACTGTGTTATCAGTCTTCTTATAAAGTGGTGTGAAAGAATAAAGACCTTGGTCAGGAGCTAGGAGAGCAACCATCGTATATCGCCTTAATTACTTCCTAGACTCATATCACTTCAGTTCATTCCCTGATCACAAAGTTCCAGAGAATGTTCACGATAGACCTTCCAGACGGTAAATACAATAATATAATAACCTTACATTTATTTCAATACTGCCATAAATAACACGAATAGTACAACAAGTTTCATAGTTAAACTGATAGTTGATGAACATCAATATTTTACAAATTGATATAATAGTGAACAGAAATCAAAAGGCAACATCTAGGTCCAGGGTGAAGCAACGGCTTTTATACCCCAGGCTATGGACGGACAGACAATAAGACAGACCTACATGAAAATACAGCACATAAACAGGTGAAGACAGTAATCAAAGTTATTGTTATTAACCCTTTTGTATATTATAATAATTACATACAGTATTTTAGCATGTAATTAAAAAATGAATTACTTAATAATGCCTTTGTATCTAACTCATTACACAAATCTTCTTGTTCATCCTCCTCTTCACGTGGTGTCATTCCAGAGGCTTCAATAATCCTCCTTAGTTCCTTACTTTCCCTCTTAGTTGTCTCCATGTCTAGCTGACCGTGTTCATCGTGACCCGCAGCCGATACTAGAGGTAAATCCATGCCGCGGTGAAACAATGATGGTCTTGTTCTTTGCAAAAGGCGTACCTTGTTGCGAAGAAAGGAGTTTTCTTTGTTGATGATTCTGGCCTCGTGTCGTGAGGGCGGCAGATGACAGACAAGGTTGGGGTGCTTCAAACCTATAGATCTCTTCCCTTCTGTAGGGTGGCAGTCATAATAATTATATAAGTTTATAACCAAAATTAAAATGTTACAAGATGTAAATCCTGAAAATGTTCACGATTTGTGCCTTAAAGGCAGATATGTTGCCGTACAAAGCCAGAATGGCACTGAACATGCGCAGTGATTTTAATTTTTTGTTTTTACCATCAGAAACCATCAAATTTTGCCGTTTTCGACATTTTTCTAAAAAAGCGGGTCACATGGGTTATCCGAACCACATTTTTGGTTCGGATAACCCTCGTGATCTTCGGAGTTAGTTTTACTTCCAGCCGTATAAAATTTAATTACTGCACCAAACATAGTAAATGTTTCCCATGAAAATTCATATTGTGTACTTACTGTACAAGCCAAAAAATATTGAAAAAAATTAACGTAACTTTACTGTACGTACCTAACCAATATTCATAGACTGTATTCATCAACCAGAAAATGGTTGCCGTATTGAAATGACCCAGTTGTGCGCCGCGTGCACATGCAAGTTCACAGTGCTGCACGCTGATTGGCTAATCGTCATTTGTTTACGTTACATAATACATTGTTACATTAACCGTTCGATATGTCGCGCAAAGTCACCGGCTCACTGCGTGATCGTTAAATATTCATTACTTCCCAAATCACTTCGGACATGACAGCTCATTAAAGTTTGTCACTCGGCCTGTGGGTACTTATATTGTAATGTGTAGTACATTGGTTGCTACGGGTGTAGTAACTAAGCAAACAGATAAGCTTAAATTAACAAAGGCTACACCTCGATATGTAAACAGCACAATATATAAAAATAATCCTTGAGCAAAATGCAGACCAAACAGGTCCCTCGTCGCTTGTTTAACTGCTCGCAATAATTGTTTGTCCCGCTCAGTTCCGACAGAACTAACATGGGGCGCTGTTTGTGAGGGATTCGTCACGAGAAAATGTGAATGATGCATGTTTTATCCGTTGTACGCTAGCGATGCTCACAGCGCACAACAGCTAAACATGTATTATTAATATTTGTTCATGACGAAATCCCTCGCCAACAGCGTCCCCTGTTGGTGGTTCTGCCGCAACTGAGCTGGCCTGAACATCTGACGTCACACTTCCAGGCTCGTGAACAACGCCAGAGACCATCCATGAGCGATCGGCGGGATGCGTAATGTTTTTTCCCAGGACAGATGAGGCCACTTTACATAAATGGGCGTGTTTTACCTACTTCCGCACGTTGGCACCAAACATGATCGTAAAATTATGAGCCAAGTACGGAAGCACCTAGAGTTACAGCACCTACAGTTACAGTTACAGCACCTACAGTTACGGAAGCCGAATAGTGCCAGGAAATAAGAAGTGAAGAATTTTTTTTCATGAGCGCGAGAATATTTTTTGTACCATTTATCTGGCGGCGGCCACTTAATTAAGTGGCGATCGCCACTTATTATCCGGCGGGCGCCACTTAATTATCCGGCGGCCGCCACTTAATTATCCGCCGGCCGCCACTTATTATCCGGCGGCCGCCACTTAATTATTTGTACCACACGTTCTTTATTTTGCAGATTTTAAGAGGACAGGTCATATTCAATTCAATTCAATTCAATTCAACTCGACATTTATTTCCATATTGCAAAATGTACATACAATTAATATTAAGAAGGTCTATTAAGCAAATATGTATAAAGAACTTATTTATATAAAACAAATAATAATTATAAGAGACTCAATGAAGCAGAGGCAAATATGGAGGCATATTCAGAAGACAAAGTCTTGTATAGAAATGCCTTATACAACAAAGACTAGATTACTGAACGGAGCTTAAATTACAACAAAACATACAGACAGGGACGAAACAGGACAAACAACAAAAAACACGTTACCAAAAGAGCAAGGACGGAACAAGAAGGGAAAACAAAACTGCGAACTCAAAAGGAGAAGGATGTAAAGAGAAGAAGCTACTCAATATAATTGGAGACAAGATGTTTTTTGTAACGGTTCTTAAAGCAACCCACAGATGACCCTGACTTAATATTGCCATCGATACTATTCCAAAGACGAGGTCCGTAAAATCTCAAGGTGTTCAGCGAATAGGTGGTGCGTGCAAATGGTAGAAACATATTGCGGTTTGACCTGGTGTTATGACCGTGAATGGTTTGAACTGCTGAAAAATAAGAGGAAAACACGGTAGGAAGAAGTTTGTGAACGTGCTTGTACACAAAAATTCCTGTGTGGAGTTTATTAATATCTGAGAGTGTTAGAGTGTGCAGCGAAGCGAAAAGAGGTGCTGTATGAGCCCAGGGGTGTGAAAGGGTGCAAATTCGAATGGCCCGTTTTTGAATGATAGTGAGTGAATGAAGTTTATTGTTACTGGAGCGTGCCCAAACAATGTTACAATAATTAAGATAGGGCAGGATAAGTGTGTTATAAAGAGAAACTAAAGCAGAAGGTGGAAGAAAAGAACGAAGTTTAGATAAGACGCCGGTATTACGAGAAACGACTTTAGTGACCGATGAAATATGTTCAGTCCAGCTGAGTTTATCGTCGAGAATGACACCTAAGAATTTCGTAGATCGGACAATAGAAATGGGAGTGTTGTCAATGTGGATGAAAGAATTATTAGAATGAAAACTGTTGGATTTATTGAAGAGGATGCATTTAGTTTTGATAGGATTCAGAGAAAGTTGATTTGATTTGAACCAGGAAGAGACTTTGATAAGCTCATCGTTGAGAGTAGAGACAAGACAGTTTAAGCTTGAATGAGAGAAGATAATAGTAGTGTCATCAGCAAATAAGAGAAAAGAAAGAAGGGAAGATGAGTTATGAAGATCATTTACATAAATTAAGAATAGAAGTGGCCCAAGGATAGATCCCTGGGGAACACCGTGGCTAATGTTGCTCTTAGTAGAATTACAGTCACCAATATTGGTATATTGAAGGCGGTTGTCCAAATAGTCCTTAAACCACTGAAGAGCGCACCCCCTAACACCATAGAAGTTAAGTTTAGAAAGAAGAATGGAGTGATCAATAGTGTCAAAGGCCTTTGAAAGATCAACGAACACTCCAGCTGTATGCAGTCGATCACACAATGAACTAGAGATGAGATCAGTAAGTTGAATAAGAGCCATGTCGGTAGAGTGATTGCTACGAAAGCCAAACTGATTGTCAAAGAGAATGTTGAAGTTTGAGAGAAATTTGGACAAGCGATTGTAAACAAGTCGTTCAAGTAGTTTGGAAAAGCAGGGAAGAACAGAAATAGGCCGATAGTTGTGAATGTCCTTAGGATCGCCATTTTTAAGAACAGGTATAACCTTAGCAATCTTTAGGTTTGAAGGAACAGAGCCTGTTACAAAGGAACGATTAAAGATATGGGCTAAGGGGTGCGCAATAAGGGATATGACTGACTTGACAACAGTAGATTTTACTTCATCAAAGCCGCAACTAGAGTCACTGCTGAGTTTACCAGCGATGTCAATTATTTCAGAAGGATCAGTAGGAAGAAGAAATAAGGAAGAAGTGTTAGAATTGTGCAAGTAATCCATGAAGTGTGAGTTGGTCGGTGGAATTTTGTTAGCAAGCGATGCACCAATGTTCGTGAAATAAGAATTGAATGCGTTGGCAATACCACTAGGGTCTGAGAACACCTGTTCACCATCTTGACACTCGTTAGGAACGTTGGCCTTTTTATCTTTACCAAGAAGTTTATTGATTTCACGCCAAGTACTCTTCATGTTGTTTTTACACTTGTCAAACTTAGAGGAGTAGTAACTTTTCTTGGCCTGGCGAATTATAGATGTCAGGCGATTACGGTAGTTCTTATAAAGATGTTCGTTTCCCGTAGACGGATTGCGAAGAAAACGCCGATACAATCTGTTTTTACTATTACAAGAGTTGATGATGGCCTGAGTAATCCAAGGTTGGTTGTTACGTCTGCCTATCCTCTTGGTAATGAAAGGAAAGTGATGATCATAGATGTCAGAAAAACGAGAAAGAAAGACATTATAAGCAGATTCAGCTTCCTGACATTCATAGACTTCACCCCAGTCAGTAGATTCGATATCTACGGTGAACGAACGCACGGTGTTGCTATTGATGTTCCTCATAACAAAGGTGTTCATCAGGGGGGTTAAGAGGTTAAGTCATAGGATCATGGGGGGGGGGGGGGGGCGGTAAGAGGACATGTTATATGATAGTGGGGGGTAAGAGGACATATCATAGGATCCAGGGGAGTAAAGAGGAAAGGTCATAGGTTCGAGGGGGGGGGGGGGGGTAAGAGGACATGTAATATGATCATGGGGGTAAGAGGACAGGTCATATGATTATGGGGGTTAAGAGGACATGTCATAGGATCCGGGAGGGGTAGGGGGGGGGGGGGGGTTAAGGGTAAGAGGAAATGACATTGGATCATTTGGGGGGGGGGGGGGGGGTAAGAGGACATGACCTTGATGTCTCTAAGGATCACCCCCCTTTCGAGTTACCCTTCTAGTGCAACCTACTTAGTCAATCCACTTACACCAAACATCTCATCAAAATTTCATTTATCTGCCATCTTGACATGTCCTCTTACCCCTCTGGATCTTATGACATGTCCTCGTAATCCTCTGGATCCTATGACCTGTCCTCTAGACCCCCTGGATCCTATGACTTGTCCTCCTCCCCCTCTGTGATCCTATGACCTGTCATCTTACCCCCCCCCCCCCCCCCATGATCCTATGACCTGTCCTCTTACCCCCTGGATCCTATGACCTGTACTCTTACCCCCCCCCCCCCAAATCCTATGACATGTCCTCTTGTCGCATGATTTTTTACCGTCGCATTTTTATTTCCCGTCGCATTTTTTTTATTCCGTTGCATTTTTTCCCGTCGCATTTTTTCTTCTTCTAATGTTCCTGCCGAAATCCAGGTTCCTAAGTTTGTTTATGTCGCCATTTTGAAAAGCGCCCTCTGTATCCGGTTTTGTGTGGCGAGACTATGGTTCGAGAAAAGAGTATCCAACGCTCAACAAATAAATACACTCAAGTCACAGTTTTCACTTTCTGGTGATTCAAGACCCTTATTATTCACTTGAAAAGATGCCTTGCCTATTACATTCACCTTTTACTACTTTAAAACAACAAACTTTATGATTTACCTTAAGAAAACTGAGTAAAGATGTATCAATCAGAGAGAGGGAGGGAAGAAAAACAATGCGACGGGAAAACAAATGCTACGGGGGAAAAAAATGCGACGGAAAAAAAAACAATGCGACGGGGGAAAAATGCGACGGGGAAAAAAATGCGACGGGAAAAAAAAATGCGACGTAAAAAAAATTCTGAATAAAGGTGGCACATTATGGAACACCATAGTCACCTGTGCGTTGGTTTGTAGATGACGCACTGTGGACAAATCTCGGGACGGTGTTTAAGAATTGATTAATCATTAAAATGAAACTTGACAGTTCTTAGGCTTCTGTACGAATGTCTAAAATAATAAAACAAACACAACGCAAGCAGGCTCTGAAACAGCAGTTTGAAAAAAGTAGGCCTACAACTTCATTTGGATTTTCTCTCCAAGGCTACATGCATTCAAATTCACGCATTTTCCCCTAATCCTCTCAAACTAGGGTTTCCTTTTACATTAATGCATTCAATTTCGTTTTCGTGCACACACATGATTTCGTTTTTCTCGTTCAGATTCGTTTTAGTCATTCTATTTCATTTATAGGCATTCAAGACTACACTTTGACCATTCTTAAGTTGAATTTATATTATACCTATTTACAATTGATTCATTCAAATTAAGACTCATCGAAGCGAACATGATTTTGTTCCTATAGTTTGCGTTTTCTTTTTCGTAATATGTGCAACGAATTTCAACTTCTTTGCATTCAAATTAAACGTGAGTTATGGCTTTACAAATAAGCTGGAAACTATAGCTCCTTTCACTGGCACATAAGTTGTCCTTTTTAAGAGGTGTAACATTTCATTTACATCATGTGTTTTTTCTTAATTGAAATAGTTGTTCTTTTTGCTTTGTTACCCTTAAAGTTAAAGCCTGAACCCGATAACTTTGAAATGCAATATTAATTATTTTGCTTTAGCCTTGAGATTTTGTTGTCCTGGTTTTATGTTGTTGTCTTTGTTTTCTGCTAATGTCCGGACCATGTCAAATTAGAAGTTAACAAATGTTTTAAAGGAAACAAAAGCTTAAAATTATAAAGGGTCGTTATAAAATTTTAAAACAAATTAATCTTGTTGTTTTCCTGTGGATTTTTTTCACAGGTCCTTTTCTTTGTTTGTTATACATTTATTTATTCGTTTTTTATATCTGAAGTTGGTTTCTTTAACCTTCAATGATCTGACGTGCCAGACATCTTGGCATGTAAGTTTGGCTATACAATTTCACGGATTTTTCATTAGTTATTTGTCCAATATTTTGCTGAGCCACTTCCGCCCCTCCACTGTTGTAGATAACGCCAAACTAGTGTATAAATGAGTTTTCCCCTCAACGTATCTGTCTTTATATAGGCAGATACGAATCAGAAAGTACATAACATAGAATTTGAATTTGAATGCAAACATTTTGAAAATGTTTGCTCATTAATAAAGTTGAATGGTTGACCAGCTCTTGCTGCTGGCTTTTACGAAATTGAATGAGTCTTACAGCCTAATGAAATTGAATGATCTTATTTGACCAGTGAATGCTAAACTGGTGAAATTGAATTACTTCCTTTGACTGTTGAATGCTGATTCAACATTCATTTGTTTGCCACTGATATTTCAGTTTAATTACCACAATTCGTTCAAGACTAACACCGTTTTGACAATATAGATCCAATCTGAACACTTACTATCCCTGACTATCACCGCGCCTCTTCTGCAAAGTATACATATTTATTTTGTCATGAAGAACTTTGTTTTATAAAAAGGATTTTCTTGACTCGAGAAAATCTATTTAATCAAGAATAAATCTGATTAGGTTAATAGGTTTTGTGGTTTTTATTTTTAGCTATTCAGGTGTAAGATTTTATTTACGACTAAGCACTAACTTATAGTCGTTTTCAAAATTTGCAAATACCTGAAAAAGTTGAAGACGCATTGTTTTGGGTGTAGATCCAGTAGTTCGATTGGCTAATGCTTTAGGAATTCGATGCTCCTATAAACAGACAAGACAAAAAGGCGTTATCGAATACAACATTCGCATCAAGGGAATTCTTCGTAATGCTTAATTATACATAAGGAGCTTTTGAAATACTTATTTATTCACTTTATTACAATTACATATTGAAACTTCTCACCTTATAAAGGCAATGTGGTCTGAATCAGTCAGTCTTTTCACTCCCCCTGACATGAAAATCTTCATAAAATCCTAGAAGATAAAATATAAGACGATTGGCTATCGACGAGCATCGTAAACAATAGGCCTACTGATGCATTTCGTGCGGTAAATCATTGGTAAAAAATTAGTTAATTGTCTTTACCCCCCTGTAAGATTAAAATGATTTGGCAATGAAACGGGGTGGTCAGGTTGACGTAAATGGTGGTTTCTTCCTCGCCTTCCACCCCTAGGACCCCGGTTCGAATCACGTGGATTGGGTTTTCAGTCCCTACCTGATTGCGTGGGTCTTCCCTGGAATAATTCTCTTGGGTTTTCCTCCCATATCTAAAAGCTGGAACTTCCTTCTTTGTATCCTCCCCATTTGGGTTATTGGTTAGTACAGTGATTTAACAGCCGGTTCAGACCAACGGCGCACCCAGGATTATGTTTTTTTGGGGGGGGCTCAAACCAATGTATTGGGTGGCGTCCAGGGGCCGGCCTTACGGCCCCTGGTGGGTTCCAGGGGCGAAGCCCCGGTGGGTCCAGGGGGCAAAGCCCCCTGGAGCTCTGAGCTTTTGGCGTTTTAGGGGTGAAAAATCAAGCCTCTTTATGCATAAAATTAGAAAAACGTACTTTTTAAGCACTTCTGATCCATATAAATTTTTTAAGTTTATTTTAAAAAAATCCCACCTACTTTTCATCACTGGGCGGCAAATTCCATTAATAAGTGGGCGGCAAACCCATATCCTACAGAAAAACCTTTGTTTTGCGAAAGTGGTGTCACATAATAATAATTTATATCAGATTACTGTTAAAAAATGAAATTATAAGTTTAACCAGGGCATGAATGTGATGTGTAATTTGGAAAGGGTAGGATTGCAGACCTTTTTAATCCCTGAACATAGCCGACTAAAATGAAAAATGTGGAAAAGAAGCAACGCGTGATTATATTCATTTTTGATCTGGTCTGTATCTGGTTCCATGCATATTCATTCAAAACATCGCGGGTAAAAAAACATTACTATCCGGCGTTTCTCAAATTCAAGTGTAGTACTACAGGCAATCCATAAGGGGGAAAAACCATTGAATGCCGGAACGACGTGAGATATATTTTATCCTGGACAAATTAGCCCGTTGGTTTCAAATGCTTAATATGTTACTGTTGCAAGTTTAAACAATTACAAGGGAGTTGTCATAAAATGGTGTTCAAAATCTTTCACCTCGCACCTCGCACCTCGCGTTATCGAATCTCCCGTATAAAAGAGTAATTTGGCAGGGGAAAAAATGCGAATGGCAAAGGAAGAAAATAAAATATTGCCACCGGAAATAAAAACCAAAAGCTACACACACATTTGCGACTTTTCTCCCTCGGGTCTTTTTTCCTTCCCCCTTCCTCCCCTCCCCCATTTTTTTCTTTTTCTTTCTTTCCTTCCCTCTTCCTTCCCCCGTTTTTTTTTTTGTTTTTTTTTTGACCCTCTTGGGGGGGGGGGGCTCAAACCCCCCGAGCCCCCCCCCCTTTTGGGTGCGCCGTTGGTTCAGACAGGCACTCTTGAGTCGCGCCGAACAAATTATTGAATTAAGTACATGAAAAGTTCTACATTTGAAACAGTTAGGAGCGACTGGACGCGCTGGAAGTCGAAAGATCGACTGTTGCTGTCATTTGAAACTACTCTGGAGCGTCTTGGTTTCCGACGTCGATCTTGTCATGAGCAGAACCATATGTACATTTTGTGTCTGAAACCAAACAATATTTGGGTTGACCTACCTAGAGTCGCTCCTACTATTTGGTTCGGCACGACTCTGGAGCGCCTGACTGAACCTGGTGTTTAGTTCGCTTTTCTGAGAATCCTTGGCTTCACTGAAATGACCACATGTTCAAATGATATATTTGTTGACCAGTGTTAGCCAAAATTGGTAGCACCAGGCATGGATTACAGAAAAAATCACAAAGTCGAATAATTATTTAAATCATGCTGATTACCTGCTTGGAAAAATTGTTTGAGTGTTGACGGTTATTTCCACCCAATACAAGAGGACACATTATTCGGAACGTTCTACTTTATCGTCAATGTCTGGTCACAGTAGGGTTGTTTACATACCTCAATGGATATAACTAGAAGTTCTAGGTCTTCACGAGATGTAACCGTTGAGGTGCGTGTGCTTTGGTTCAAGATAGCAAGCTCCTTTAAATTAAAGTGTTACAAAATAATGTCATTAATAGGATAATCCGTGGTTAAATATAGCATTCGCAAGTTTCGTTTGCTTTGTCTTCTTATTCTTTCCCTTTTTCATGCAATCATTGGTGTTTATTGAATTGTTCGAGGATTGGACATCATCTGTCAATGAGTAAATTAATTGGCATAATCAGTTTTCACTAAACACGTCATGGGATTGTGACCAATCTTAAGATTCGGTGGTCACAAACAATGAAGTTTCTAGCTTTATCAAGTTTGAACAATCTCATACTTTTGAGGGGTTTTTTCAACGCTATTTTCTCGACTTCCGCAGATTCAGACGGAAAATTGGAGGATTGATCAGATTTTTAATTATGTGTTATCCATGTTACGCTTTCAGAATGAAACTTCCAATTTGTCTTCAACAATTTGCAATCCTGCATTCCTACTTTGTAATGAATGTGCATCATAAGTGGTCTTAGTGTGATTGTTATTTTGCTGTTAATGAAATACAGGCTAGAGATTCACAGTAATAGCACCAACACCTCTCGCCACAGAGTATTCTTAATTCTTCGCTCTATAGTATTAAGACAAACTTGTCTAAAATAAAGCTAGGCTGCCTAACTAACAAATTTGATTGAAAGCTCCTGTCACTCTTGTTTGAGGAGAGTTAAAGGGACACACCGGCTTCGTTGGGCTATCAAAATAGACTAAAACATGACTCCAAGAATGGAGAAGAACGGTTCCTAAAAGAAACCATCAATTTTGGTTGTTTTTGAGCATTTTTCAAAAAACGAAGGTCACATGGGTTATCCGAACCACTTTTTTGGTTCGGATAACCCTCGTGATCTTTGGAGTTAGTTTTACTTCCAGCCGTATAAAAATTAATTACTGCACCGAATTCAACCCTGTTTTTTAACAAGAATTCATGAGTATTTGACAAACAAAAATACGTATTCAAATTATGGATACAAGTTGTAAGTAATACAAAAAGTCGAACGTAAGATTTTATTTCAGAGAGTCCGAGCAACGGAAGCGTGTCTTACAGTGCACAGCGTGGGGACTTATTACACATAACACAGGGGCAGTCGTGTCGCTTGCGAGCAGAGTATCTCGGCAGTGCTACCTCGACGGAAACCCACTAGCCAAGAGATAGCTGTACCTGGAAGCATGTAGGAGGGGTAGGGAGCCAGACCACCAACTACGTTGTTGTTATTGCGGGTTTGCTAGTCGGTACACCTCGCTGATCGAATCCGTTGTTTCAAAATTGCAACTTTTCAATGCTCTGTGTACGCTACTTGGCCCGATTTATACCGAGTTTCTTGTTAATTAAATAAGATTTATGTCAATACATAGGAATACCACTTTTGTATTGACGGTGGGGCGGGGGCGGACACCAATAAACCCCAAATAAAAAAAAAAACGTCCGCCCCCCCCTTCAAAAAAAAGTCCGCCCCCAAATCCTCCAAAAACGGCCAAAATAAAAAAAAAATGAAAAAAAAGCCGCCCACCAAAAAAACCCACAAAACCCCCCCCAAAAAAAATTAATAGTCCGCCCCCCTCAAAAAAAAGTCCGCCCCCCACCCCCAAAAAGTCCGTTCCCCCCCCAAAAAGACAAAAGTCCGCATCGTAACAATTCCTGGTTACGGGCCTGTCTGAATTGTTACACTTTCAACTTCCAGGAATATTAAAACCAGTGGCGTAACTAAGGGGGGGGGGGGGCACGGGGGGGCACGTGCCCCCCCAATTGATGTCGGTGCCCCCCGGGTTCCCCCCCCCCCCCCCATTTGAAATTTGAACTTTTGAGACTTTAATAATTACCAGAATATAAACTGTGAAGTTCTATAAACTTTTATGGAGCACTGGTGGCGTATAACTCAATGTTTCAAACTATTTTTCTATTTACACATATTTGTTGTACCTTTGCAATGGACAGTTGTTATTTTTACCAAGTTCTTTAGAGTACGGTAAATCACGTCCGCAAATTGTATGATGACTCATCGCCCGCGCGCGCCCCATTCTGCCACAGTCTGCCACGTTAAATACGGTACGGTAGTGTCACATGAAGCTACACTACGTGCTGGGTGCCGCTGCATTTATCGTAAGTACATGAGGAAAAGCCATTGAAAACTCTTGAGCTGTGAGAGCATTGATCTAAAATATATGTTTCATTTGAGACATTACTTTGTTCTTCAGTGTAGTTTGTCAATATGTGAAAATAGAAATTGGGGGGGGGGGGGCGGATGGGTCAAAACAATTTCGAAAACAAATAAAAGTTTTCAACATTGATTAGTAGGCCTACTGTGCATGGCCCCAAGTGTGTAATAAATAAATACTGTGCCAGTCCTCAAATACATAAATCCCCATAAAAAAAAGACTCCGGTCTCACAATCCCTTGTTAACAGTTATGAGATATTTCTACACATTCAAACAGTAACTGCATGGTTCTAGATGTGCGAAAAAGAAGAGAGAAAAAAAGAAAGAAAAAAGGAAGAAGAAGACAAAAATTCTTTGTAAATTGACTATAATATTCCCTTAATTGAGGGGCTGTTTGGAACCCGCCATTGCGTAGATTAAGATCCAGTTTTTAAAAAGTGCAAAGGAATCTATAGTTGATTTGCCAGCAGTGCCCCCCTAGAAAAAATGGTGCCCCCCCCCTTTGCCCCCCTAAACATTTACCTTAGTTACGCCGCTGATTAAAACCTATTGGTAACCTAGGTATCACACATGCTACATTTACTCATTTTTTTCGCAAACGTAAACACATCACTTTAGTTGAATCATGTTTTAAATCGACAATTTCAAACACAAATGTTGACTGCATTTACAGAATTAAAACCTATCTCTTGAATGTCCACACGCTAACATCTCCAGGGTAAGAATATTGACCCGAACCTTGGGTCCACATTTCTGGGTCATGACAAGCAATCTGTCACATAAATGAGTCAAACTGACGCAAATCTTTTTGTTTACCAGTTTGCCTGACTCAAATGGGTCAGCCTCCTAGGACCTGGAATCCAGGTCAATTCTGACCCATGAATTGTTAAAGTGCGATGACCTGTTTTTTGGCTCGAAATTGAGTGACGTCAAACATGATTTCATGCCTGTCGGTATTTGTTGATACTTGGGCGAACGATAGATCTGCGTCGTCACTAATAAATAAAAACAAACAAACAAACAAACAATTTATAACCAATTACAATAGGCCTAGACAAGAGGTGCTCGGCTCATGCATCTTACCATTAAATTTCGAATATAATAATGACAAGTGGAATTGATTTAGCTTTTGCTTTGTCAAGCAAACAGTTCCAATTTGAGCAATGTCAACAGTTTTGGTGTAAAAAATACATTGCGAATTGTTCATTTTTTAAATCTTTATTTAAAGAATGATATTTAATAACATATTTTACATATTAAATTACCTGATAAATCACCAGAGCTTTCCGGTTATAAGTATGTACGCACTATTCCCATTGCTCGTATCCGTAGATTCTTCATATTATTATGCACTGATTTGATAGTTTCTGTGTTCATGATTGAACTTGGGTGTTGGATACTTTGGTTCATGAGTCGGTTAGTGGCGTTGCTAAGACCCCTTTTACGGGTGGAGGGGGACCAGACAAAAGAAGTTCCCGACGGCAGAACAAATAAATGTATTACGTGCAAAAAGTGAATTAAATTTGTCTCACGGTGAAGCACTAATATTTGCTTATTATTGCGTGCTTCTGCACAACTTTTAAGTTTTTAAATGTTCAAATTGAACATGATTTTTTCTTTCTTTCTTTCTTTTTTGTTCCCCTCCTTCAATGTGTATTCCTAAAGTTCCCTGCATGGTTTTTATAACCCCAGAGCAGAACTGTTTTTAGTGACAAATCAAGTCTTAAATAATGTAGGCTCGAAATAGTTTAAACTTAAATTACTGTCCCCAATTCAGAAATGATAGTACAACTGTACAACAGTGGATCATCTGCGATGGATCATCTACTGGGTGAATGTTTAGGGTTTGATTATTAAAACAAATCTAGTATAGCAAGCACGACGTGAGCCTTTGCTAAAGGTCCCAAGCATTTTCAAGACATAGTGATTTAAGCCAACAACTTTCCGAAAATGTATTCCTTTTACACGCTATCAACGTTTTGAGCTGTCCATCACCTGAAAATACTTTGAGCCGAAATATTTCAGAAAAACCGAAAATGACACATTGTTTTCCCGTGTAACTATTGTTAGAAATTTGTCAAAAACCAGGTCAGTAGCGACCACCCCTCACTCTCTGTGAGCTCCTTGCTGATAGGGAGTGGTTCAGGGATTACTGACAGGTACAAAATGTCTTCTCATATCTCACCCATCCTACACAATCTGCACTGTCTACCCATTAGTTTCAGAATTTAGTACAAGATCAACCTCCTGACATTCAAAGCACTTCATGGTTCAGCCCCTCCCTACATTCAGAGCATGCTTCAGCACCGGCATGTCAGACCAGGTCTGAGGTCATCGGAAAGTATGCTGTTTGTTCCCCGGACTCGCCTTGAAACCTATGGCGCTAGGGCCTTTTCTAACATTGCCCTCCGCTTGTGGAACTCTCTGCCTAAATACATTTAGAGACACACACGACATTTCCCACTCCCAACAGTATCTTAAAACACATCTTTTCTGATTGCCTAAGAACATCTCTGAGAATTTCTTTGATTTACCTAGACCGGCGCCTTTGAATGTTTAACAGTTAATGTGCGCCCTACAAATGCTGTGTTATTATTATTATTATTATTATTATTAATTTGTACCTCATTACTATTTATTACTAATAGATTTATTACTAACCTATTTTGACATAATTATGTCAAAATAGGCAAATGGTTCTTTTAAAGTGACACATCGGCTTCGTTGGGTTATATGGGCTTCAAAAGAGACCCACAAAAAGGTAAGTTCACGTGATTTATCAAATCCCGATTTTAGATTTTTGATCTGATCAATGGCCCTCGCATCCTAAATTTCATGTTTTGTAGGCTCCAAATTTACACTACTTCAAGATCGATATTCCCCGTAAAAAGTTCACAGTGTGGTCATTGATTATTATATAAGATGTGCTCCATTGATCCGGAAGTTCCCCATTCTCATAAGCACTGTTTATGAAGCCGAGCACGATGTCGTCAATGGGGACATACTTGAGTATTTCCGGGACAACTCCATCCACACCACTGCTCTTTCCTCCCTTCAGTGACTTTTTTGCATTGTCAAACTCTTCCCTTGTGAATGGCCCGTCCTCGATATCTAGGTCTTCGAAAACGCGCTCAACTTCTGACTGTACGTCCAGCACCACTCAGCGGCGGATACAGGGGGGGGGGGGGGGGGGGCGTGGGGGGCGCACGCCCCCCCTTTTGCTTGAGGAAAAAAAGAGAGAAAAAAAGAGACACCATCAAGGAGAAAAGTGAGGGAGAGACAAAATTAAGACTAAGGCCCTACCTATAGTATTTTGTTTCAAAAAAGCTACTAAAAATCCGTACCTCGTACACTTTGTTTCATTTGTAGACCACTATTATTTCACTGACAGACATTGTCTCACGTGAATCTTGTGTACTGTGTGGAAAGCGTGTTTTTCTCACACACTGAACATGCCTGGCTGGCCGGCGCGGGGATCCGGGGGCGTGAAGATCATTCACCCGCAGCTTGAGTCGACCATATACCTGTGTTGTACATTGTGCAAAAAAGTTTCTGGATGGAAAGTCAGCACTCGCGCGCGCTAAATACAATGTGACTTTTACAATACGAACTTCGGAAACTAGTGAAGACATAGCCCCATGAATAGGGATAATCTACTTCGTATCCTTGGCCCAGTGCATCCTTTTTTTCTGTGCCCGATTTAATTTTTAATCCGGGTTATGAAACGTACCGATCGAATGCTACTGTACTTGTAGAAGGCCCTAATGCTGAATTATTATTTTTTTTTTTAATATCACAGATCTTTTGGGAATTTTTTTTGCTTTTCGAGTCGCGAGTGTGATTTTTCCCCCACATATTATTAAATTGCGGAAAAACCATTGTCAGGTTCCCTCAACAATCCACAACAGTTAGACGATCAACTGCTGATATTTAATGGGGACCAGACTGATTTAGTCAGCGCGCCGAGCGCAATCAAGGTTTTGTGAAATAGACCCCTTGCATATTATGACGTCAAACTCTTAAAAAGCGCCCCCACTGAGGCCAAAAAGCGCCCTCACTAAGGCCAAAGGAGGCAGATCATTGGACGATAGGTGTTCTTTGTGCGTAAAATCGTGCGTGCGACCTCAGCGTCCGTGTAGCTTGGTACTTGGTAGGGTAATCCCTCTAGCGGCTCAAACTGAGCCAAACTGGGATGTTGCGCAAAGTGACGTCAACAGCCAGTAGGAAAAGTGCAAAAGGTGAAAAAGAACTAAGGTGCACTATGTACAAGTGCTGAAAAGAATGAAAGAAATTAAAGGATGTTGTTGCCATGCAGAGGCCGCATTGCTCTGATGGCTGGGATGGCTGATTTCTGGAAGGCCGGTGTGGATGGGACTATGTGGAGAACAGCAGATGGTGGGAGTCTGTTCCAGATTGACATAGTCCTTGGAAAGAATGCATACTTGTATGTTGATAGTAGGTATTATTAGAGAAGTGTATTTGAGTGGGTGATCGATTCGTCGTGAAATATGTGCAGCGTGCTGGAGACACTGGGGAAATGTGATATTGACTAAGTTATAATGGATTTTGTAGAACAGTGTACATTGTTGGATTAGGCGACGAGTGTGAAGTGCATCCCAGTTTAGTTGGTCTACGAGCGGTGATACATGTGTTGTTGTTCGGTAGTCAGAAAAGACAAATCTAGCAGCATTCTTCTGGACCTGTTCTAGATGGTTTATGTCCGTAACTGTGTTGGGGTTCCAAACCTCAGAGGCATACTCAACTTGTGGTCGAACTAATGCTGTGTATGCTCTTGCCTTAACTTGTTGTGAGCAAGGTGATAGGGTCCTTCTGAGAAGGCCTAGTGTGCGACTGGATTTATGTTTTATTTTAGAGCAGTGATCTGTCCATCTTAAGTCATGGGAAATAGTGACACCAAGGTAGTCATGTTTCTGACAACGGGTTAATTGCTCACCCAGAAGAGTGTACTGATACATCTTCGGGCTACGTTTGCGAGTAATGGTGAGAACTGCACTTTTTTTAATGTTAAAACTCATTAACCACTTGCTTGACCACTCTGCCAGGGTATTCAGGTCTTCTTGAAGAATCTGCTGGTCTTCTATTGTCTCTATCTGCCTATACACAATACTGTCATCTGCAAAGAGTTTGATGTTTGAGTGAATGTGTTCATTTATGTCGTTGATGTATAAAAGGAATAGCATGGGGCCCAAGACAGATCCTTGGGGGACTCCTGATGTTACATCAATCCATGAGGAATGTGACCCATTAACAGAAACAGCTTGTTTACGATGCGAGAGAAAACAATTGATCCAGCCTAGTGTGTTGTCTGTGATGCCATAGTACCCGAGTTTTACAGCTAGATGGTGATGGGAAACTTTGTCAAAGGCCTTACTGAAGTCAAGGAGGATGACATCAGTTTGGCTTCTACGGTTGAGTGTTTCAGACCAGTCGTTAGTTGAGTTGGCCAATTGTGTAACCGTTGATAGGCGATCCCTGAATCCATGTTGGTCATCAATTAGAATATTATTGGAGTTGAGGTGTTTGGCTACATGACTTAGCACAATATGCTCCATTACCTTACAACATATACATGTCAACGAGATTGGTCTGTAATTGGATGCTTCAGCTTTGGGACCACTCTTGTATATTGCTGTCACCAGAGCCTGTCGCCAATCAGTTGGGACTGTACTTGTATCGTAAGATTGCTGGAACAGAAATCTTAAAGCTGGGGCTAACTCAGGCGCCACGATCTTAAGAAAGCGTGGAGGCATTTCGTCTGGGCCCGACGCCTTAGATGGGTTGAGCTTTGAGAGTTGCTTGGCCACTCCCTCTGTGCCAATATGAAGGTGGGGGATGGAGTTATATGGTGACTTCCCCTTGTACTGTACCTGTGAATGTTTATTGGCAGGTTTATTAAAGACAAGGGGTCTATACGTGTAATGCTGTGCGCATCTCACGCCCGTCTGCGCAAAGATATGTTATGCTCAGCGCGTTATGTAAATCAGTCTGGTCCCCATAGATAGTTTAAATGTTGTGAAATTGTTAAGGGAACCCAACTAGGTTCTCGCGCAAGTTGTTAATACGTGTTATCAAAAAATTCACTCTCGCGACTAGAAAGGCAATCAATTTTCCCCCAAAATCTGTGATGTTTAAAAAAAAAAAATTAGCATTAGGGCTTTCTACAAGTAGGCATACAGTAGCATTCGATCGGTATAGTTTCATAACCCGGATTCAAAACTACATCGGGCACAAAAATAGGATTGCAATGGTGCTTAGGCCCAATTGGCAAGGATACGAACGAAGTGGATTGGCCCTACTCATTGGGCTAGTGAAGACATAGCATAATCATGGTGTCTCACTCTGTTTAGAAAATCACAGATTTTTTTCGTATTCAAGAAAGAGGGTAAATATCCGTTGTGTTTCTTTCAAACTAGTCATTATCAATTGTGCAGATAGTACAACGATGTAGGGCTGGGGGAGGGGGGCTAGGCCTCTAGTAGGCCTACCCTCACCTTGTCGTACATTAATGTTATTGTTGCTCGATCGCGCTGTCACTGAAGACAAGCACACCTTGTTCTTATCACTATCAGTAGTAACATATTTTGTGTAACATTCTAATCCTGAAGTATGTGAAAACTAAATGACAAAGAGACCCTATTTGGTTATTTATATTAAAAATTGCACTATCGTTTAACTCACCAACAGTTTTTCCCCCTGAATAAGTATTAGTTGTAGCCTGCATTTTGATTTTATAACTCAGGATGGCCGATTCAAATCGATGACTCCCAACTCGAAAATAATGTTTTAATAATGATCTTGCAAAAACAAAATTGGTTTAAGTGGTCGATATTGCATGAGATCGTACCACAGAGCATCTAAAATCCTAACTGTTTCGGAGCATTTAAGCGGGCCCCGGAACCGGCCCATGCCGTTAGGGGTTCGCGTTATGCGCTCGTAGGCGCTACAAATTGCATTCACCATTTGCTGCTTGGTAAATTTTCACGCCCCCCCGTTTGGAAAATCCTGGATCCGCCCCTGCCACTGGTTCAGCCCCAAGAAGGTTTTTGAAATGGTTGTACCATGCCTTGACTCGCTCTTCATCGGACTCGCCCTTGATTTGAGAGGGTCTGGCGGAACTTCTACAGTGATCTCTTTGATCAGCTTCCAGCTCTTGCTGTGCTTGTGGTTGAGATGAGCTTCCTCCACTTTTTTGATCTTGTTGGCAAGCTCCTCCTCTTCGATGGCATCATAGGTTAGGTATAAAACCTTCTTCTTGTTGTTGTACTCTTCCCGATTGGTTTCACAGTGGTGCTTGAGTAGCTTACTGTACGCTGCTACCATGTCTTCCCTAGATCTGATGACTCGCGGGTCCGCTGCAACCCTAGACTTCTTCCCCCTCTTGGCACCTTGTCCATACACTCCTCTGCTGCATCCTCGTTAGCTTTCACGAACTTTCCATAGCGATCTGTGTTGACTCCCCCTCTTCGATCAGAGCCTGGAACCGGTTGCTGACCTCCACAGCGTACCTCTCCTGTAGCTCGCTGTTACCCCTCAGCCTCCACCACTTGTACTGGACCTTTCTCTTGGTTGCCTTTTGAGGCGCTCGGAGGCAAAGGCGCACCTTTATCACCACCACACGATGATCAGACCCCACAGATGCAAAGGTGTTGTAGGCACCTGAGTCGACCACGCTGCTCCGCCACTTTCGCCTCGTCAGGATGAAGTCTATCTGAGCCTTCGATTCGCTTGGTGATAGCCACGACCACAGACGACCCCTTCTCTTCTCGAACATCGTGTTGCTTGCGAGGAGGGAGTAGTCCTCCATCAGCTCTAGCATCCGAGCCCCATTGTCGTTAGTTTTTCCCAGATGATAGGTGAATGTAGCGTCCTCCTGTCTGATTCTAGCGTTGAAATCGCCAAGAAATGCACAGGAAGTTGTGGACTGGGACGGCCTCTACTGCATGCCTGAGGTCGCTGTAGAAGTTATCCTTCTCCTCGCTCTTCGCATCGAGTATTGGCGCGTAGGCAACCACGATGGTCAGGATTGGATTGCTTCTGAAAGAAGCAAGGATGACCCTGTTGGATGTCCGAGTTGCACAGATGATCGACTTCTGTGCCTCCTTGTTAAGCATGAGTCCAACCCCACCGGTTGCCGCCTGAGCCTCATTCCTCCATGCTGATGCCGTGATGAGTTGGTACCGTATTTTCTTGCGGACAAGGCGCTCGGCGGACAAGACGCAGGACCCTAAAATGACCCCAAAAAATTTCAAACGTCAGCAGAAAAGGCGCACCGCCGCATAGGACGCATGTTTAACAGCACACAGAAGAACACCAGGCACCACCCGGTGTCGGTACATTGACACAAAGACGTCATTTTGTTGCCTTTTGGAGCGTTCACAATATTCGAAGCATGAATGAAACCGTAACCACATGGGCGTGTAGAGCCATGCAGAAAAGACCAACGTAAATTGATACCGACCTTCGTCCATCCATTCAGCCAACGCTGTGCATTGTTAATAATATGAAGTCCGGCCCAATCAGCGGCCAGAAACAGGCCCTCCTAGCCTGAACATCCGACGTCCCACAATGAGGATCCTTGCTGATAAAGACAGGTTACCAGTCTAAGTCCCTCCGAGCCAGTAGATGTTGCGCCCTCTACCGGTGACTAATACCAAAACTAGCGTCGCCTTTATATATACCTTACGCAAATAATCCCCACACCCGGGAGGACGTAACAAAATGTTTCATTATATATATTTGTTTAAGTTTGTGTAATGTGTTTCTTTTTGTATATAAAATTCTTTTCCATTATTTCAAACCTTTAATTTGTTAATCTCGTTCGTAAGATTTTGTTTTAAAGTTCTTTTTATTTATTTCAAACTTATAATCTCGTTCATAAGATATTTGTTTAAAACATCTATCCTCTTCTTAAATAATGTTAGTTTTGTTTTCAAGGATCATTACCTTTTTTTCAAGGATAATAAAAAGGATAAATAAAAAGGTCAAAAAAGGTTCCCCAAATCATGAAAGAGTCCCAACAAGTCCAGAAATATAAAGTATTATTACAACAAAACTCCTTTTACCATAAAATACAAATCCTATCCTTCTATTATAATAAGATAATGCTACGTTCCCATAATACTTTTTAAAGCAAACGTCTAAAAAGAGGCAATAAAAAAATGAATATTTGAACGTTTAATGAAACAAACGAAAGTGCAATTCGTATAGGTAGGCCAACAAACATTGGTACTTAATTATCCCATCCTTAAATAGTACGCAAGCCTAAAGCACACTTCGGAGATATTCTGTACAATAAAAACCCTCAAAGTTCACCACACAATAGAGGTTGGGTGAATGCCGTTTGTACAACAGCATTGACAGTAAATCTGATTGCGGCATTTTCGGAACGAATACGCGGCCACACAGAAAAACGTTTGTACGACGCCGACGTCTGTTGGACCGAAAGCACCAACGCATTGCGGCATTGTTGGAATGAAAGCACGGTCATGGGGGATGAACACGTTGCGGCATTGTTGGAATGAAAGGACAGTCTGGGGGATTGCGGCATTGTTGGAACGAAAATACGGTCTCAGTGTCTGGATAGTTGAGCCTTGTTTGACGGCATTATTGAGTAAGGATTCTTCACACAAAGACCGTTGATTTGAACTGGACAAAATAAAGGTATTATTTTACGCAGTGATCATCCAAAAAAAATCAATCGTCAGCAGACAAGGCGCATCGAAAGATAAGACGCACCGATATTTTTGGGGTCTAAAAAGTCAGATAAGACGCGTCTTGTCCGCAAGAAAATACGGTACTCATCTACCATTGTAATGTCCAAACCCCCCTTCTTGTCTTCTTTATGCACCCTCCTGTGCTCCTGCACTCCACACACGGCGACTCTCTGCTTCCTCATCGCCTCTGTTAGTTCCTTTGCTCTCGAAGCCTCCCTGATTGTTCGAATGTTCATGGTGGCGAGAGTCAAGCTCTTCTTGCTCCTTAGTAGCGCTTCAGATCTCCTGCACTTGTCAGCCGCCCCCCTCCTCGAGGAATCCTCAGGGTTTAAGGGGACGCCGTCATACTGCTCGCAAGACGAGCGTGCACGTGTCACTTCCGCTGTTCTCCTGCAGACTCCGGCTGCTGGCAGTATACGATTTGCTGTAGTTTTCATACTCATGTTTCTGGCTAAAGCGAAAGTAGGATCTGGGTGGTCGCAACTCCTCTCCCAGAAACGTCGGGTTTTAATTTGGAGTGACCTTCTCCTAGGTAGGTTGCCGACCAAAGCTTCGGAGCCCTACCTGCCCCTAGTTGTACATCCCATTACCCTGTACATGGAGGTTTGAAATCAGAGTTTACCTTCTCCTAGGTGGGCTACCTCCCATGGATAACGAGCCCCACCTGCCCGGAGCGATCTGGTTTTCAGGCGCCAGAAACTCGCCTTCCACACCTCTGCCTTCGGTTTGAAACAGGGATCGGCGCATGAAGCCAAGCAGTAGGAGTTTGGTTAGGAGAGGCTTTTTGAGACGCAGGCCATGTGGGATACTTCATGGGGAAGAGGTGGCTCAGTGCCCCCTACCCATCCCGACCATCCTAACCCTTTGACCCCCAAACGTGATGAGTATCACGTGATGGCTAATCGAACGCTCTCGTGTAAGTTTTAGTTACACGTGTAAGCTAATCGAACGCACCCTGTGTCTTTGTGTACTTTTGTGCTCATGTCAAATTCAACTTGTCCCCGCCATCTTGGTATGATACGTCATTACACCTGGGCATCCACCAGAGACCCGCTCGCGAGCTGGGGTTGTGGTGGCTTACACCCGGGGCAGACACGGGTATCACGTGATGGCTAATCGAACGCTCTCGTGTAAGTTTTAGTTACACGTGTAAGCTAATCGTTAAATCGCCATCTTGGATTAGAAGCGCGCCATCTTGGATTAGAAGCGCGCCATCTTGGATTAGAAGCGCGCCATCTTGGATTAGAAGCGCGCCATCTTGGATTAGAAGCGAGCCATCTTTTCACGTCAACTGGCGCCCGCACCCTGCTGAATTGATGCGTCCTGGGGTCAATTTCGGGATCCCCGTGGTTTGGGGTCTGCGTTGGTGTTCCGACGTCTACCCGCAATTGTGTGCACCGGCAGCCGGATACCCGCATTGGTCGGCCTTTGGTCGGCCATTGGGTGCGTTTTCGCGGCTGTAACCAATAACTGTTTTCGTGGCTGTAACCAATTACTGTTTCGGTCTTTGGCCAGTGATTAACCAATGGCCAATTCAACCGAAACAGTTATGTTACGACCGCGCCAAAAAACGCACCCAATTGCGTGGGGTGGTTGGGGTCTGCGTTGTTGTTCCGACGTCTTCCCGCGAAAACGTGCAACGGTAGCTGGACACCCGCATTGGTCGGCCCTTGCGTGTTTCATACCCGTCAGGCATGGTATTTGTTTTGCAGTGGGGGGGTTATAGTCTGTAGGGGAGCTTGCGTGAGGGTCAGATGATTTGTGGGTGTTGATTTTGGGATAAATTTGGCATATTCAAAACGTACTGATATTACACACTTAATGAGCACACTCGGGAAAGCACTAAGACATACCCGTATTATAATAGAGTGGTCCAATGTCATCACATTACCGAATGGGTGCGTTCGATTAGCTTCCCCGGGTCGACCCAGGTCTGACCCCAGTGCGTTCGATTAGCTCTGACGTCATTGCTGTGGCTCACCCGGGTGAAACCCAAGTGCCCTGCTTTTGGAGCAGGTTACTTGGGGCTGACCCTGGTTCATGACGTCACGGCGATTTTCTTTTCAATGGCCACCATTTTGTTTGTAATTCAGCGGGACATTTCAGGAAATTTGACACACATTTTCACCATTAAAGCAGCGTTTTTTGAGCAATAACCATTTTTTTATTAGAAGCCGGTTACTTTTGTATCACTGTGGGCTTGTAAAATTATTTAACGTTGCAATTTTACCTTGAGAATAATTATTTAACGATCTGTTCGTGAATCCACGAAAAGTTTCGTACGTAATGCACACAAGGAAACTAGTTCCGGTCGGCTGTCCTAAGATGAATCGGTATGAATGCTGGGGGAAGTTGGCGTTCGATTAGCTCATATTAGGGGCTCACCCGGATGAGCACACCGGGATCGATCCGGGGAAGCTAATCGAACGCACCCAATTATGGCAATGCGGATGACATTGGACCGCTCAATTATAATACGGGTATGTCTTAGTGCTTTCCCGAGTGTGCTCATTAAGTGTGTAATATCAGTACGTTATATTTTTAATTTAATGAGACTTGGTATTGTCCCATATTCAACTTGCTTGGACATCTCAGTACAATTATACAATTATTTAAACAATGTTTCGCTCCTTTAAAAAGTTTTACAATACTACTGAGATGATTGAATTAAAAATACAACTCGGGGGGGGGGGGGGGGGATAATTTGGCATATTCAAAACATAATGGTAATGTGATGACATTGGACCGCTCTATTATAATACGGGTATGTTAGTGCTTTCCCGAGTTTGCTCATTACGTGTGTAATATCAGTACGTTATGTTTTTAATTTTATGAGACTTGGTATTGTCCCTTAGTCAACTTGCTTACAATTATTTAAACAATGTTTCGCTCCTTTAAAAAGTTTAACATACTATACTACTGAGATGATTGAATTAAAATGCAACTCAAGGGTGGGGGGATAATCCTAATTTATACCGATACTGCATTTTTCTGTTAATGATGCTGTGTCTTCTTCCAGGTCATATTTTTTTTAAATTGACGTGACCTCCTACGTCCCCTTTATATTGTTATCCTTTTATTATTTCTTTCAGGATTGCTTACGTTACTCATTGACTGAATAACAACATAAATTTCACCAAGACAAGCATTATCGAACAGATAGTCGTTACCTACATTAGTGGTAGTATGCCTAAACACAACCAATAATTTCCAAGCAATAAAGAAATAAAGAAACAAAGGCATTAAGATCAAGACAACAAGAAATAACGACACAATGAAATAAAGGGAAAGGGGACCAAAGTAAAGCCCCCTCCAAACAAGCATCATATCAAGAAATCAAAGACAGACCAAAGGAACAAATAAAGGAAAACGAAAACACCAAAATAATTTGTTGTATATGTTCGTTTCTTATTTGTATCTTTAGACATACGATGAATAACATTTGAACATCAGGGTCCGTCAAGACAAATAAACAAGTTTACAAAACTCTCATCAACAAAATGTGACATTTCACACCCCTGTAACACTTAACAATATTATTGTATTATCAACCATTTACAAAATCTACAAGATCGAAATAAGAAAACAAACAAATCCACACAAAAAAGAATTTAAAAACACAGAAATATTGACATAGAACTAGAAGCATCAAGAGAAATCAACTTTAACATAGTGACATAAAAACATTAAAAAATAAACGTCAATCAAGAAACATAGATGTAAATAATAAATTATAGGCCCCCTATTAAGCAACTAATTATAAGGAAACAACAAAACTAAGATATATAAAATAAAATTAAATTTAAAAAAGGCATACAGACAAGTCAGAACAACACATAAATGGAGAAAGACCGTACAGAAAGACCGAAATATACTGAGAAAATACAAAGTTCATACGGATACAGAGAACCAAATGGAGAAACACGGATATAATATATAGAGACAAAGTATAGAAACAAGGACACATTTAAGAAATAAAGAAATAGAGACACCAAGAAATCAAGAAATAAAGCAAAAAGGAAATCAAGGAAATTCAAACATTTTAGAAATTTTAGGAGCACAGAAGCATATTCCATACAAGAAGCCTATGGATTGCTCAGGCCTATGTTAGACACTCAAATGTCCTGACATATCAAAAAAACCTGCATATCATGCCAAAGCATGCATCATTGCCAAGTATATCCTTCCCAAATATTAAAACTCAACCCCAACTTATGCTTCTAGTCGAGAAAAGGGGCGAGAAGGGTGAGTGAAGGCGACGTTTCGACCCCACTCAACACATTTTGCATGCTCAACATTTTATCAACACATAACTACATTGCGTACTCATTTTCAATATCCTTACCAAACCAATTCTGAAAATGATAAGCTCTGATACATACCCTCTCCAATTCCCCCCTCTTACCCCCCACTTTGCAATATTTTATACGCAAGAATCGCACCCACCTAGCGGGTGCCGCGCGAAGCGCGGTATCCCCAGTCAACAATGGAAAGGTCTATAGACCCATTGCACAACGCGCAGCGCACTTGCACGCGCGTCTCCTATCCGCCATTTTGGGTGTCAAAACGTGCACAAAAGGATGGTACACGTAAACACGTGTACCATCCTTTTGAGCACGTTTTGACACCCAAAATGGCGGACAGGAGACGCGCGTGTATGCGCGCTGCACGTTGTGTAATGGGTCTATTGCCCGCAAATTACGCGCGTGCGCGATGTCTAGTTCACGCGCTGCCGCAAATCTCATGCACATTATTAGTTCACCCCACGTGACCGTGTTTCAGCCAACCAGAATACAGAACTAGCAAGAGGTGTGTTATAAAAATGTTTATTCACCAGATACAGATGTCTTCATTTACTATATGGACTTGTTCTCAACCAACAATAATATTCCAGGCGAGCTTCATTTTATCACTGGAAAAGGAAAGGCGAAGCGCACAATTGACGTACGTGCAAGAATTGGAAGTAAGAAAAGTAGGGTCTGCTCTAGGTCTCCATGCCTTCAGTCATTTAAGTGGTAATAATTGGGGAGGAAAATTTGCCGGTTTGTCCAAGAGTAAGTAGTGGACAAAGCATTATTAATATAAAGCTTTGAATCAAGTTCTGATGTGGTTGATTTTATCCAGAATTTTGGTGAGGATGGTTTCAACCTGGACAGCATGTCAAATGTTCTTGAAAAATGTCTGTGCACAGTGTATGTAAAGAACAGCTAATGCGCCCACAGTCAAGAAGCTCAGATGGGAGTTGTTCAAATCCAAAAATCTTGAAGTTGAAAAATTGCCACCAACTCAAAATTCAAAATGGCGGATGTCGGCTGAAAACGCCATTGACAAAAATGGTACCTAACTTTTTTGAAATCAGCACCCCAAAATTGAAAAAGTTAGCCTAAAAAATCAATTTTGGCACAAAAATCCAGCTGGATCTAAATATCTGACATATGGAACTATACTATATTCATGGGCTATCCTAGACCCAGTAACTGGGGCGCTGTACTCCTTTTTCGAAATTTTGACATCATCGGTCATTGAAAAAAAGGAGTACAGCGCCCCAGTTACTGGGTCTAGGGCCGGCTGCGAGATTGTTTTTCCTACGAACTTTTTGACACCCGCGCATGCGCAATAAATGATTTATTCTAAGGCATGCCTAATGCGTGTAGCCTGTAAGTACATGTAATTAGTGTACGTACACATACGCGTGTAGTGTATTATCCTGTATATTTAAACCGAGAAAAAAGGACCTTCAAAATCCTAACCCTAACCCTGACCCTAACTCTAACCCTAACCCTAACCCTTACCCTAACCCTAACCCTAACCCTAACCCTAACCCTAACCCTAACCCTAACCCTAACCTTACCCTAACCCTCATTAATATTCACGGCTTATTCAGGAGTAAGTAAGTACGCATGCGCGATGTCAAAAAGTTCGTAGAACTAGAACCAGGAGAACGCTGAGTGCGTCATTGTGCGTGCGATTTCGTTGTGAGACCATTTTTATGGACGCGAGTACGCCATTTTTTTTACGCGTGTATGGCAATATTAGCATTAAGCCAGTGATAGGGTGCGTTCGATTAGCTTCCCCGGGTCGACCCCGGTCTGCTCATCCGGGGTGAGCCCCTAACCATGAGCTAATCGAACGCCAACTTCCCCCAGCATTCACACCGATGCATCTTGGGACAGCCGACCGGAACTACTTCCATTTTGTGCCGTATGTTCGATACTTTCCGTGGATTCACGAAAACATCGTAAAATAATTATTCTCAAGGTAAAACTGCAACGTTAAACAATTTGTACAACCCCACATTGATACAAAGGTACCCGGCTTCGAATAAAAAATACTTATTGCTCACAAAAACGCTGTTGTAATGGCGAAAATGTGTGTCAAACTTCCTAAAATGTCCCGCTGAATTACAAACAAAATGGTGGCCATTGAGAAAGTTTTTCGCCGTGACGTCATGAACCAGGGGCAGCCCCAAGTGACCCGCTCCACAAGCAGGGCACTTGGGGCTGACCCGGGTGAGCCCCGCGAATGACGTCAAAGCTATTCGAACGCACCGGGGGAAGACCTGGGTCGACCCGGGGAAGCTAATCGAACGCACCCATAGATAGGTTGCAGTATGACGTAAGTCGGCCATCTTTACGGGCAATTTGATGGAACACACAGTCATGCGTTACGCGTGAAAACGGCGTGCAGCACGCGCACATTTCACCAAACTCATTGCATGATTGGTTAGTGAATGACGCGGCTGCGTTAATAATTTGAGCGCTTGACGCGCCTGCATGCCAAAATGCGATTTGCCCGTAAAGATGGCGTCTACTGGGATTGGCGCGCGCCCTCAAGAGATTTAAATACTTTTCTGTTTGTTGCTGTGCGTGTGTATGTGACGTATGTGTGAGTGGTATCCATTTTTTGAGAGCACACATCCCGCCCGTGTTTAAGTCAAGGAGAACTCCAGCCCCTTGAAACCGGTGTAATTTTACTGCAAGATGGACGAATTTTGGAGAGATAATTATTGGGTAATGTAAATGTAATAATTTGGGAAAAACGCAGATGTTTGTATACTTACAAGTTACAATAAAAACATGACTAATTACTAATGCAGCCTACCCAGTCGACCCTTGTGAAGTTGTTGTTTAAAATCATGAAAGACAAATTGATCCCCTGTCATAAGGATTATCGCGATTCAGAATCGCAATGGAAGGGCAGAGGGAGGGCAGAGGGGGCAAATGCTACAGTCGGTCGTCGTGCGCGAGTTCCCGGGTTGCCCCCTTTCACTACACTATCATGCGCGGCAAAACAGCGCCCTCTCTTGGTATTTTGCTATTCGCGATAAACCTTATACAATGCCACTTCCTATTTTGTAGCAAATAGCATACTTGGTGTGATCTCAGCTGGCTATAAAATTTAGGGCAGTATTATAAGTATACATAGTAAAGTTAGACCCAGTAACTGGGGCGCTGTACTCCTTTTTTAGAAATTTTGACACCATCAGTCGTACAGTACTAGCGATGATGTCAAAATTTCGTAAAAAGGAGTACAGTGCCCCAGTTTATATACTGGGTCTATAAGGTTTATCGCGATTCAGAATCGCAATGGATCATGGGAGGGCAGAGGGGGCAAATGCTACAGTCGGTCGTCGTGCGCGAGTTCCCGGGTTGCCCCCTTTCACTACACTATCATGCGCGGCAAAACAGCGCCCTCTCTTGGTATTTTGCTATTCACGATAAACCTTATAGTAAAGTAGACTCGATAACTGGGGCGCCGTACTTGATTTTTAGAAATTTTGACATCTGAGGTCGCACTAGCAGATGTCAAAATTTCGAAAAAACAAGTACAGCGCCCCAGTTACTGGGTCAACATACATACCAACTTGCGCCCCAGAACAAAGATATTGATTGACAAAAGTAATTATTAATAGTATAACTCAGTCAGTTGGAATAGCACGGGGCCCATTTTCATGGCTCTGCTTACCGCCGAATTCTACGCATGCGATCACCATTCTCTGCTTGCTAGGCGAAGAATGCCTAGTAACTAGGAATACACACACGCACGAGCAAAAATTCCCTGCTAACCCCTGAAATATGTTTGACGTAAGCGCAGAATTCCCTGCTTCCGTTAGCGCCGATTCTTTGCTTACGGTAAGCAGAGCCATGAAGTTGAGCGCATAAAGCTGTTTCAACAGAAAATACTGCTTGAAAATGTTATTTGCTTAGCAACGAATGTGTGGGGCACCAGTAACTAGGTAGGGAAACTCTACTCCTAGAACTATATGAGGTTCATTCTGCTATCGGTTTCAGGTTTCATACTTGCAAAACTAGGGCATCAGATAAACTTCATCTAAGTAAAGTTAGAACATCTCTCCATGCACCTTTCAACTTTTAGATACCAGGAACCTCTCCTTTGGAACCAAATTCGATCTTCCTGCCCACTGAATTCAATTAGAGTATGTACAGTAAGAAGTATTTTTAAAAAAACTTCTAAATAAATTATGGCTAATGATAACTAGGTGTTTTAGATCATTATTACTTGAATTGCCATGTGACACAATTACTAATATCCTTTAGTTAAAGATGGTTATTTTTGGCAAAATTATAGTTATTTACCTACATGTCAGGTTATGAATTTATTAAATTAAATTATTTAATAACAATAGCATATAATAATTATTGCTTATTTAATTTGAAAACTCATGATTGTAGCTATATGTTTATAGTATTCTTTGTGAAGTGGCCAGACCTTGTACAAGCTTAGGCTTCTTGTCTGACCTCCCCATACTATTAATAAGTTCCGATAAGTATTTTGCCCTTATATTGTACTGCCTAATGGTATGGAAATAAACCTGAAACCTGAAACTCATAAGTCATAGTTTCTACGAGTAGGTTTAGGGAAACTCATCCCACATGAGCAATCAGTCTTATTCAACTATACTTTTGATATAAATGTTGTCAATAATATGTCTGAGCATTACATGTCATTAGCGTATTCGGAGGGACCAACATTTTAAATCCAACATTTCTAAAGTTGCTTGTTGAAGACAAGAAATGCATGATTTGATTTCAATGTATTCTTACTTTTATAGTCTCAGTATTAGTATTAAAACTTTGTGAGCCTAAGATGAAAATTTTGTTTAGTTTTTTGCTTAAAGGCCCTGTACACTATTGGTAAGATCGAAAAACACAAATGTTCACAGATTCACACATAACTTACATGATTTAAAGTAAGTAATGGTAGAAAGGGTTCCTTAAACTATTTCTGCCTAAAATGCTATCGTTTCTGAGAAATGAGTAAAACAACAGTTTTTATCGCGCCCGATAATAAACTCCATGTTTGAAAAACAGAAAACACATAAGGTCTCTTTTCACAATTTTTTCGTGACTTCGATGACCAATTGAGCTCAAATTTTCACAGGTTTGTTATTTCATGTATGTGGTTGATTACACAAAACATGAACACTGTCTGTGATTATTTTGTCAGCTCTGCCAATCCTGTATAATACCTTTAAAAGGGATAAGTTTTAGATACAAGGGTTAAAACAAAAGTTTATTTCTGAATGAACTATAGAGCCTACACATACTTTGTCAAGAAGTGCAATAAATGAGCAGCCAATGTTGTGCTTGTAAAGTTGTATGGTTAGTTTTTTGTTGGATATTAAATGTTAGTATTTTAATGTTGAATTCTGCAGGTTGCTGTAGTGATTGCATTGTCAGGAGTACTTATCATACTTGTCATCATTGCTGCTATCATCTGCTATCGGTAAGCAAGCCGACACTGCATGCAGGCCTGGAATTCTATCTTTCATTTTAATTTCACCAAGGGTATTTTCAATTAGAATGAAGTCAGTGGAATCATATTTGGAAGGAGCACAAGGCTAAAAGCAGCAGCTACAGAAGCCATAACCTAGCTCTTTTGTAATTCCAGGACTGCACTGTGGATGTTGGTGTGACTTAAATCATATTGGTAGGCCTACACCTTTTGTTCAAATCAATAACTGCAGTTATTCAACAAACTTGAATATTTGATATTATGATGTTGCTTTAGTTTCATGTCTTTCACTTTAGGTTGGGAATTAAAGGGGGAATCGCTGTGACTTACTGTAGCGTACAATTTTGTTCATCCATTATTCCGCCTTCCTGTGCTGGGATACTTTGACAGTAAGAAATACAAAACTTTAGCAAGTCACTGCAGAGCTGTAGTACAGTAGCATTAAACAATACATAGGTTACATCTATGTAAAATCACAATTTAAATAATGTGTTTTTTATAAGTTATCCCACAAGCTCAAGCGGAACATACAGTAGTGTGTTTGTGTCACACAGATGGTCCCACATACCACAGTGAGAGGCCTTTCGCCTGCCCTCGCTGTGGTACACAAATGCACTACATTATTCCGTGGTCCACGTGTGCAAGTTGGATAACAAATTTATCTTCCAGAAACTTGACACACTGCAATACGCTTACTGTGTATACTGCTGCTGTATATTTTGTGTATATAGGACAACACGCGGAGATAGAACAGCGCAATAAGCAGGGTGTGATACATGTAGACCGTCTAATACGGTATAAATTCACACTGCTGTTGCCATGAATCAACGAATCAGAATTGAGGATTCAAGTTTACTTGAAATAATGATACCCGTATTAGCTGCTTTCAGGTTTTTAGGTTATTATGGGCAAGTCTAAGTCATATGGACAAGCATACAAAACAAACTTTACTCCACATTAATTTTTTTAATTTACTGCAATGGGGGGGCCCTTAAATACTGTACTACATGAATGCCAAAGGGCAGCAGCGCAGGCAGACCAGATTGGGAAAACATGTCTTCCTCATTTGCAATGTTGATTCCATACTTTTTTCAAAGCTATAATTCTTTCTCATGGCTTTGTAAAGATAGTTTAGCACACACACAAAATAAATTTAAAAAAATTAAATTTTTGTGTGCACTATACCCATACCCAATATAAAAAGTGTTTTATAACTGGAAATTCAGAGTCCATGAGTCAAACTGCCTAAAGGGTCATAGACCATGTAAATCAAGGCCGGCCTGAGGATAGAACATAAAGGGTTTCACCTATTTTTGCTTAAAAAATGAACGAGTAGGCCCTAATTAAGGAAGATGTGTTTTTGGTTTACTGGTTGCAGACCTGTATTCAATCAGAGGTTTTTGAAAAGTGATTAATTTAGTTTTATGCAATGAATTTGTTTACCATCTCAAAAGAATGAGACGACTTTAGTCAAAGAGTTGTTTTTCAAGTTAAAACAGCTATTTATGCCTATTATATGTACATAGTGGATTAACACCAGTCATGGAGTGAGTAGTGCAAAGGTCAAGATAACCTTGTTTGCAGTGGTTTACACTGAATTGATACTGTCAAAGAAAAAATGTTGTTCAATTCAAAACAAAGCAGTGTTAAACTTGCGGTATTGTGTACACTGACTCTTTGCTTACTGATACTAAGAAAATTATAATCTGAAAAATCTTTTTCAGCTAGATATTTGAAGCCAGTTCATAAACACAAATGAACACAAATTTATGCGAGTCCACATATACATAACTTCACTCATGTAGACTCTTTATTTAGTTGAAGTACACTATGTATGTCACATTTGATAATCCTAAAGCAGGATACACCCATGCACATGCAGCAAGTGTGAACTGGTCTTTCTATTTTATAAACACAAATCTGTCCATCCATGTTGTCAAATTGAATATACGGCATAAAATTAAACCTTGAAAACATTCACATTACATCATATTTACCTCACTGAAAACATTAGATTATTTGAATACAAACCAGAACCCTGCAAAGTCTGTAATTGCAGCATGTTTTTAAGAATGAAATTTACTGTGATTTCATAATGATTTAATGAAAAATTATGCAGTATACATGTATATAGGCCTAAACATATAGCTTTAAAAAAAATACTTTGTACGTGTAGTTGGAAGAGTAAAAAATTTAATTGTGTTTTGTTACATGAAAACAAATACTCACAAATTTTAAGCAGCACCCAAATCACTTGCTGGAAAAAGTGTAAAAGATAAGGGAGTAAAAGAGTGGCGGTGTAAAATGGCCATGGGACACCCTGCCACAGCCCTGTATGGATTTACTAGCTGTTTAAGACTGAGACACTCTTTTATTCCAAGTCTTATTGATTTTCGAAACGAAAGCCACACTGTCATTTGTGACCCTGATTTGCAAAACTGCACATCTGAATGCAATGGCAAGAATTTGCAGCAACCTTCCCAATGCGCATCAATATAAAAATGCACCTAAAACTGCAGTTCTAAAGATAAAGATAAAATCGTGATGTGCAGGCACTAATTAGAAATAATTATGTGGGTGAATGCATTACGAATCTGTGCCAGAGCAGTAATGGAAATGGCCAACCTTGTGTCTAATACAGGATGATTCTTACGGCAACCTTCCAGCAATTTCTACTTTTGAAACTACCCGTAATACATTTTTTGTGGAATCCAGCCAACCATTAAAAGTAACCCACCCTAGCAGTGAAGGCAATTGCAGCTGGTGCCCACTGATACAAGGATAACCGAGCAATAAACAACCTAACATCCAGCACTGAAGAAAGTGCTTCAAATACTGATTGACATTGCAAAAACCTTTAAAGTCACCTGGAAATAGATTTTATTAATTTTTTAATATAAGAGTATATGTATATTAACAATAAAACAATTTTTTGAGTAATTGTTTGTCAGTATTTATATGTTAAAAAAATAGATAAAGTTGTTTGGGGGCGACTCCGCCCATCCCTTTTTGTGACGTCAATCGAGGAAGACTTCGCCTCGATTGAACATCGACCCCACTCGAACTTGCCTGCATTTACGTTGTATATACACGTGCAAGTAGTGAGATTGTACGTTTCGTTTGGTTATCCAAAAGGAATTTTTTCTTGCATTTTTCCAGCGAAAATTGCTGCTGGATGCAGCAAAACGACTAAAGATGGGGTCAGCCAGCATTTTTTTCCTGCAGATCCCAAATATAGGCAGTTACGGGCATCGAAAGTTAGGCTAACGAGGGCAAAGTGGTCCGGTCCGACGTCGTTTTCAGCGCTATGCAGCGAACACTTGGATAGCCCGGGGATTTTTTCGTTGGTAGTAGTGTGCAAGGGAAGTTGCAGTGAAGCTTAGGTTACCAGCGAAATGTTTCTGGTGGAAAAACAATACCTCGTATTATCCGTGTTCTCGTTATGACCATGCTCGTATCTTCCGTTTTTAAGACATAGAAACGCGCATGGGACAGTTCGGGACCGGTGAAAAACCTCTGACGTCTCGTATTAGTCGACTGAGGATTGCATTGGGTGGTGACGTCCGAATACGAAAACGCATCATACTGATCAGGTACCCAGACGTAATGTACGGGGCCAGACTACACATTTTCTCCTGCCTCGATTGACGTCACGAACAGCGCCATAGGGGGGCCTATTTTTTAATTTGTAATTAAAAGAAAAATACAATTTTTTAACCTTAGTAAATTGTTTATTCACATTCCACTCATAAAAATGTATATATAATGACAAAAGCTTTATTTTGAAAAAATACCACTGCCAGGTGCCTTTAAAATTAATTCCATCCTGTAGCATGCTCGTTGTGCATTTATGGTAAATGCTATGGATAGAGACAAAGCATTTCATTGCCTACCTGACCCATAGAAGATGGGGTAATGGTGTCATGGTTGCATCAGCCCCTAGGGCAAGTGCTTGATTAAATGGTCCATCTGAAAGCATGATAAAGCCAGGGATGAGATTCTTCTGCCTTTTGGCTGAATTCCGACTTTCAGACTTTGAAAAACCGTCTTTTCTTTTCAGTTCCAACAAATAAAAATCTCTGACTTTGGCAAATTGACTTTGAAACTTTCACTTTCCAACATTTTAATATGAAGTTTTGAAGATTTTGAAATGAAATAAACTGTTTTTGATTATGATTACCGTTGCTTTGTGGACGTCTTTCTCAAATGTTGTAATAATAATGCCTTGCGTACATCATGTACGTGCACGCTGTCTCTCTCTCTGCACGCGGCATGTGCACGGCCGGCCGTCGGTAGCTTGGCTAGACTCCAATTCAATACACGTTCACGAGCCAAGTAAAACATAGCTGCACTGTTTCGCGCAGGCCTATGGATTCTGGACTTTACACAGCCTTGGATTAAGGCTATTTAAACATCAACAACTTTTGCCGATGGAGGGCCTTGTGTGCGATCGATGCGGGGCAAAGTTTATTGGGTTTTCCCAATGTGCATCGTCAAGCACCTATCTTTGAATCACGAAGATGTCAGTGAAAAAGAAGCTATACAGAACCAATCCTCAAATCAAGAATCTATAGACATTTGTGTCGAAGAAATTACCAATATAATATTTAGGCCGAAATTAGGCATTAAGATTTCAAAACACGCAATTTACGTGATTTTCTGTTTTTTTCTTTCTTTTTTCACCCGATGTTTCGAAAATTGTGTGCATGCGTACGTGCGGGCTAGTGCAAAAAAAATTACGGTCGGCGGGTGATGTTCAATTTTCTGACTTTTTAATTTGTTCATAATCTCATCCCTGTAAAGCATCAGCTACATGTAATATCATTCAATCGACCTGGCACATGCACCGCTAGAAATCGATAGTAATTAACTTATTACACCGTAACACCACCAGCAGGAGGATTGCTTGTTAATAATAATAATAATAATAATAACTAGTTCTTATATAGCGCATTTCACAATAACGTCTCAATGCGCTTTACATTAGTGCCCTGGTCATTGGGCCAATAACATTCCCTTTTAATCTTTCTCAGCTCCCTGGGGAGTATACAGCCCGGGCTGCCGTGATGGCGCTCCGAAGGCTTTTTCAAACACAATATCAACCTCTACCCTTGCAGGTACCCATTTATACCCCTGGGTGAAGAGAAGCAATTATAGCAAAGTGTCTTGCTCAAGGACACAAGCGTCATGACCGGGACTCGAACCCACACCCCGATGACTAAACCACCAGAACTTGAATCCGATGCTCTTAACCACTCGGCCATGACACCCTACAACTGCAACATTGTTCAATTTGATAGCACACTAGAAACCCAAAATACCATCATTGTATAGTAACAGCAGCTCGTCTGTGTCGACAGCCCAATGTGGTAGGACTTTTGATACTTTGATGAGCAGAGCTTTGGGCCACTTGATGTCATGCGGCAGTAAGATCAAGAAAGACAGCGCCAGTCCAGCGCTGGTATCCATTTTGATGTTGGTTGAGAGGGCAAGAACTTGACCTTGTGTACCGGGTACTTCTACCATAATGGAATCCTGCTTGTTCGAAGTGCAGTACCTTCAGCTGGCTTGATCTGGTTGAGGATGATCTGCTCTAGCAGTTTATAGCATATTGAAAAAAGGTCGGTAGCTTGAAGCCAGTTTGAGGTCTTTCCTAGGTTTTGGGAGGACGATGGTTTAAGCAGTTCTTCAGATTTTTCTGTGAAATGGGTAACTCCTGAAAGGAAGAGTGATAGCCAGTTTTTTGCTTGTGTATAAATACTAACAGATCCTGGATAAGAGGCATGTTTTCATGCAGGGCTCACTTTTTGCACCATGTGTAACTTGAAGCTAACAATTTCATCTCGTCAATATTCTTGTTAGCCAATTACTGTGCTTGCAAATTGTACTTTGCCATAAGTTTTGGTATGAGTGTTTATTGCGTTGGGTGTAAACAAACTACAATCCAGTTTTCATGTGCTTTATTTTTTTTAAAGTAGTTTTAATTCACAAATCATCACCCAATTAATAATAAGTGAGTGTGGTTTATAGCAAAGTCCAATATAGTTTGTTTATCATTTACAATTTCAGTAGATAGATAGATAATACATTTATTTCAATGTTGCCACGATTAAATGTGCACATTGTTAAAGTTGAGATACATGATAACAAATATATAATGGCAAACCTGAGAAGTAATAATGACAGTTACAATTTACAGGGAAGTTGGATAAATAACCACAAAAGAAAACAACATTAAGACCTAGGGTGAAGCAATTTTAAGCTTTTGTTCCTGTACCTACGGACAGACAAACAACATACAAACACACTAACAGATTAAAAACACTCACTAACATATAAACATGTAGGAACAAGACAAAACATCATCTAGAAATATGCCTTAAATTTTCTTCCATTACTAAGAATCATTCTTTTTAAGAATCATCATTTTTACACAATTTGACAAAGTATAGGCCTAAAAGGTGCAGATTTGACAGAACCGCTGAGACTATTCCAATGTGTAATAATAATAATAATAATAATACATTTATATAGCGCTGCCAAATCTATTTTCAGAAAATGCTCTAAATAAGGCGCTTCATAAAAAGGTACATAAAAAGCACAAAGATGATTTTAAGCATAAAAAGGTACAGAGGAATAATTAAATTACAATTGAAAAATTAAATGACAATAAAATCCCACCTCAACACATGCCAACAGTTAATGAACTCAATATAGATACAGTTAAAACCTGAGGGATTGCTCAAATGCCATAAAAAAGTGTGTTTTATGCTTAATCTTAAAAAGATTTACAGTCTCCACTTCTCCAATAGAGACATCCAGTTCATTCCACATTTGAGGGGCAATAGCAGAAAAAGCCCTATCTCCCATAGTGCATTTATTAACACGCTGCAGTCTAGTCCTATCACATGAAAGTCTAGTAGTTCTTGAGGAACTAGTTGTGTGTAAAAGATCAACAAGATACTGAGGTCCAATACCATTTAGACATTTAGTGCCACGTTGGACAAAACTATTTCTAAACAATGATGTTCTGTTGAAACGGACATGAAGATTTTTCTTACGGGAACTTCAAGTATCATAAGAATGGATATTTGAAGTTAAGGTAAAGAAAGAGTTGAAATAAGATGGTAACGGGCACTTCCAAGCAAACATGGAGATTACACAAAAAAATGAAATTTGTGTCACAACTTTCATTCCACTAAAAAGTTGAAGCTAACATATGAAAGAAAACAGATATTACTTTTTTTTACATTCTGTACCATATTGTACAAAAGGCAAGGATGTTTTCACAAGCTTTGAATGAGCCCTTGAAAGTGAGCATATCAAGATGAATATTTTTCCCCATAGGATAAAGATTCTCCCAGCAAAACTTTGATATGATTAGCACCAGGACCAACTTTTTACAATCCAGATTGAAATTCAATTCATGTCTCCCATTTAAGCATTTATGTGAGTGTACTTGTTGAAGCTTCGACAGGGTGTAATGCGTCTGACCGAGAGATGAAGCTATTTCAATTGTAAGAAAAATCCACTGATTATTTTTATGGCATTTCAAAATATCCTTCTACCCTTATAGTCAAGTCTGAAATGAGTAAAAAAAAATATATATATTTGGCATATTTTAATAACTAGTCATCAAAAAGTGTAATGCGACTGACCACGCACTGTATTAAATGCGACTGACCAAATCTGTTTTCAAGAGGAGGATGCAAAGCTGGAGATCTTGGTCATGACTTACTAGAGGACATAATTACATGAATTAAGAGATCTAGGGCTCTGCAGATGTCACACATGATGTATAAAGGGCAGCATTGCCCACAATGCGCTACCCACAATGCACTTCTCCAAAGCAAATGCGCAGAACTACATACATGTGTTGTACATGTGCCATTCCAATATATGTCTGTAACTTCTGGTTTCATCATTTGATCAAGTACAGAAATAATACAGGTATATATATTAATGACTTACATAGACGTGTCTTAATGTTGTCATGTGTAATAAAATAAAGAAAAATGAGAAATTTCTGAGAATTTTGAGTCAAAGAAGTGAAGTAATGACATTGAAATATCTTACTCTCTGCAAATTGTAGAAATGCCACTGACTAGTGCTGAAAAACAGAAATGTTATGTTGAGAAACTGAAAGTACAAGGAAAATATGAACAGTTCAAGAAGAAGCTCAGAAAAGTCTCCCAAAAGAGCAAACAAAAGCAAAAGGCTCATGTCCTGTTTCTACCATTTTCCTTGAGAAAGAAGAAACTTGATGAACAAAATGCTGCCAACAAATCAGAGTAGCAATGCATGAATTGGTGAGTGGTGTGTGATGCAATATGATGGTGAAGTGTATCCAGGTGAAGTCGAGGAGATAGGTGATCAAGGAGACTTCAGTGTTTTCAAAACTGGAAATGCCCAAATCCTAAGGATGATAACACTTTTTACAACAAAACAAATTGTTTGTTGCATTAAAGAACCTGTGATAGCCAACAACCGTGGCCTTGTTTCTAGGATATTTAAGAGACAAGGTGTGATTATTTTAGTTTAAACAAATGAAATCAACTCTGCACATTAGCATTTAAGTTGTTGACAAAGAATGAACCCAATTTTGTCAAACAAGAACTCAGTTTGGCTCCATATACATGTAGGCTTGGCTGAATTGACCAGACAAACTGTAATGTGACTAACCAGGGTTTTGCCATGTACACTTGATACTTCAAGTTGCTGACCATTCATAAGTATCCTGTTGGAGACTGGTGTATATGAGTTGCGTGTTACATGTAGTAAAACTATTGAAAGTTTTTTGGTTTGAGGAAACTTTTGAATTGTGATAAGTGTATTTTTTACCATGTCCTTTTTGTGTAATGCGACTGACCATTTTTTACAACGTTATAACATCCAGAGCACAAAGCCCACAACATTGCTAATATCATTACTTCAAAGCCTTGGGTGTCAAGTAATGTTAAGTACAAATCAGTCTATAAACTTAGTGGAAAGACTAACTCACATAGAACTAACAGCACCAAGATCAAGAAATGACACAGAAAAGTGTAATGCGACTGACCATGGAATTGCAAAAAATGCATTATGGTTGTATTTACATGTACATAAATTTTCCTAAATTAAGATAGCAAAGATCATTGGATTTTAGAAGTTTAAATTGTTCACAAAGTGGAGCTGAGTGATCAGAACAGATACTTGACATTATGTCAATATGTCTCAACACAGAGGTTACTTAGATGTAACAATACCAGGGATGTGATAGGCGGTTGAAAAAACCCCCTGAACTCTGAGCGCAAAGCGCGAAAGCATGCGATCTCGAAAACTTGCGAGCATGAAGCCCAATAATAACATTTATCTCTGGTTTTTAAAGCCCTACTCTGCAATCTGGGGCGTTATATATGGTTTTGTTTTTATTTATTTATTTATTTTTTGGGGGGTGGGGAGGGGGCAAAAAAACTGATTTCTTTTTTATTATGGAGGGCAAAAAAACCGGAATTCCGGTTAAAAACGGAGAAATCACATCCCTGCAATACAAAAGATTTTATAGGTGTAAGAACTGTGTATAGATTTTGAAGAAGTTTTGTTTGTATCTGTGCTTGGCCTTAGTCATAGAAAGCCTGGCTTTTAGCTGGCCTCTCTTCTCTTGTCTGAGGACTGCTGTCGGGCCTGGCAGTGGTTTTTCTACTTGGTTTCCTGATATCATTCCCTTTGTTGTTTTGTCGTGGTCATTTTCTGAGCGTTTTGCAACCCCAGGAAAAGGCGCTTCATAGATGTTAATATTATTATTGTTTATTTATTTATTTTGATGTGTTAGGCCTATTTGTATTGTTTCGCAAAAATTATGTGACTTGTAATTTATTGCTGATAGTAAGTAACAATGAATGCTTCTTTATAACTTTGGTTTTTCAGACGTCACTCCAGATATGATTATACTCCTCTACAAGAATATTTATCACTCCCAGCAAAGCTACAGAAAGAAAAAAAAATGGAAAGAAATACAATAAGAGGTACATTTATCATAAAAGTTGAGATCATGAGTATGAATTAAGGTGTTACAATGATTTATGAATATAAATAAAGTAATCTCTCATAAAAAATAATAATGATACTGAAATTATGAATACAGTATCTGTAAATGACTGACAGTGGTCCACTTAGTATTGCCTGTATAGTCATTTGACCTGGGAATATTCTGATCTTACAATTGGCCAGAGATCAGTTTCATTTCTGAGGTGATTTTCAAATATTCAGAAATTGCTGTAGAACATAAATGATCTCACTTTACCATGGACGAGAAAATCTGTTCTCTTTATGCTGCATTTGTTTTAAATATTGTGTTCATAAGTAACAAGGCAATTTCAAAGCTCTTGCACATTTAATTAAAAAAATTAAAATATATAGTATTTCTGGCAAATTTCAGCAAAAATTAATTCAACTTCATTAACACGCATTCAAATTCATGCATTCTCCCCTAATCCACTCAAACTTGTTAAGCTATTAATGCATTCAATTTTGTTTTCATGCACACATGATTTTTTGCCTTCTCCTTAAGATTTGTTTCAGTCATTCTATTTCATTTATAGGCATTCAAGACTACACTTTGACCCTTTTTTAAGTTGAATTTCTACTTGACCTATTTACAATTGATGCAAACAAGTTAAGACTTGTCAAAGCGCACATGAATTTGTTGGTCGCTTGCATTTTCTTTTTCATTCATGGGCAAAGAATTTCAACTTGGTTTGGTCAAACTAAACATAAGTTGTGGCTCCCCTAGTAAGCTGACAAGAGCCCTATCTGTTACTCCAGGAACAGCTGTAAGAGGCGTTTCCGTGCTATTACATTTCACTTAAATCCTGTGTCTTGTCTTGATTGTATATTGTTTCTTTTGCTCTGTTACCCTTAAAGTTAAAGCATGTGCCCAATAAGTTTGAAAGGAAAACTAAATCTTTTGCTACAGCCTTGAGATTGATTGCCTTGGTATTTATGTTGCTGTCTTTATTTCTGCTAATGTTTGGACCATGTCGAACTAGAAGTTATGTTCTGATGTGCTAGGCATCTAGGCATGTAGGTTTGGCTGTGATTATACTTTTGTAGAAATTTCTTCTTAAAATATTTGCCTTTATGTCTAGGCAAGTTAAAATCGGAAAAGTACATAACGTAGAATTTGAATTTGAATGCAAACACTTGGAAAATGTTTGCTCATTGGTGAAATTGAACGGTTGACCAGCTCTCGCTGCTGGCTTAACGCTGATTCAACAGAGCATTCATTTTCAAAAGAAATGGATTGAGGCGGGTGTTAAAATTAATGTATTTTTGTTGAAATTGGCCAGGAAACCTAATTTTACATGAATTATTGTTTTGTTCTGGAAAATTGTTGTCAAATTTGGAGATGATATTATTCAGATTGCTTGCTACAAAAATGAACAACTGAACAGTTTTGTTGTTATAACAGAAACAGCATTGTTGAATTGTCAGTTTTACCTCCGGGCCCACGCTGGAAAGTATACCTTTATTGAACAACTACCTGACATGGGTAAGTGCCAAGATTATGTTTGTACATGTACATGTACAATTACAAGCCCAAGCTTTTGTAGTCATGGAGTATGCTTACCAATGGATGTGTCCACTATTTCTAAACTAGTTTTACTAATTTGTTTTTATGGAATATGGGTCAAAATGTTGTCAATTTGACTTTTGGTGAAGCTACATGAGTGTAATTAGGTGGAGTGTGAAGTAGGCGTCACTCCCAAGTTGACACAGTAACTACACTGTCTTCATTCAGTGGATATGCAACAGTTAGTATGACACTCTTTGCTTACACTATATTCTGTCTTGAAATTGGTTGAGAGTTTGGCTGGGGTAAGTTTTACTATCCAAATCATGTAACGCAAAATAAGATTTTCATCCTAGCAATAAGCAAACTGTAGCATAAAGACATGGTACTGATGAGGTATCTACTTCATCTGTGCAGCATTGTGTGTATGTATACACAATCTTGAACTCTTGAAATTAATATACAAGGAAGGTGTCAACCAAGATTTGCTTAGTTTGATGTCTTTACATACAAATTTGAATAGAATATTGACTACGTAATGTCAAACTATTGTGTGATTCCTAGAGCCATCTGTTTTTCCTCTGCTACCTCAGGAAAGTAGAATACTGCACTGGTTTCTTTTTTCTTTGCTGTTGTTGTTGCCTTTGTCTTGCATATACATATATAAAAGAATACTAAACTGGGGGTTCACCTTGAGACAGTCAGTGTTTGTAGTCTGCTTTGCAACATGCAACTTCACATTAAGTAGAAGGTGATCAATTTTAAGAACTGCCATTTAATTATTTCACGCCAATAACAACATCTAAAAAAGGAAGAAAGAAATGCACAGTACTAATTGGTAGTCTACCTTGTTTTGTTTTTGTTTTTTGTTCAGGGAGCCGTGTGGACAGACATTGGTTTCTTGTGCGTTACAGCTCTCAAAGCAAAAACATGCTTCTAAGTATTTGTAACCGAGCAACAAACTGCTCTATACCATTTAACAGCAATACACATAAAGTGTTACGGGAGTTGCTAAAGTGTATTAAGGTAAGGTTCGTGTTCAACCTCTTGTACAAGCATTATGATGATCATTTATGTAAGGCATACTCTGCAGTTTTTACCTATGTTTGTATGTATGTTGTATACATGACTTGGCAAATTATATGCACATCATATGTGTGCAAATGTATGTGTGATAAATATCATAATAAGTTCTGGAATTTAAATACAGTCATGTATTTAACTCTGCATGGGGATCGGATGTTTCAGTTTAAAAAATACCTTAATCAATTACATGCGTGCAGGGTTGTAGCTAGAACTTTTTGAGTGCCGGCTAATTTACAATCAAAATAGAGCGAAGCTTTTAATTTTACTGCTTTAAAAATGGATTTGTATGGGTTTTCTGAGACATGATTTTTGTAATGCATTTTAAGGTATGTAAATCTGTTATTTAAAACTTCATTACAGTTTCAATAGGCTTCAACATTTTTAGGGCAAGGCCACTTTGGTCTTGGAGCAAACAAAATTTTGGAGGGCTCCAAAGCCAGTAGATAGAGCACAAAGGCCAAACATGTTATTTTAACAAAGGCCTGAAGGCTATAAATAAACTATTAGCTGTACTCTGAAAAAAGCAATTTACCAAAAAATACTATTTTGAAAATTGGCCAGGGGTTTCCCCATGGGTGGTAAACCCGATGGAACAATTTGCATGAATAAAATGTTAATAAATCATATCTTATTCAAAAACAAACATTAAATCTAAAAGCCAGCAGATGTCAACACACTTTCCAGGTTTAAAAGAACACGAAACCCACTCCGAAGAGTCACAAAACCAGGTCACAACACCACACAGACACCGCGCACGCGGCTCACTTTGGAGTAAAGCAAGAGTATTACAAAGTAAAACAATTGTATAACAACTGTAGAGGATTAGCTACAAAGATACCAGCACGAGGCTTGTCTTTTGAGTGAAGCAAGAGTATTGCAAACTAAAACAATTGTGTAACAAACTGCAGAGGATTATAGATAAGAGTAATTGGGTCTCAATTGGAGGGTCAATCATTCTCCCTGACATGTCTGGATAGTGTCCAGCTGTCTGGGGCTAACATTAAAGAAAAGGACATCCAACTGTCGGCTTCCTTTGGGTTGAAAATGTGTTTTATTTAATCATTGACAACTGGGGAAAAACAAGTTTACCGTTCAAACTGAACAAGCGATCGACTGTGTAAAAGAGGTAGTTCATTTTATTGTAACTTTGTTGCATTTTGTGCCGGTCGGTAGGATGTTCATCTAGTCTGTGTGGCGGTCGGCAATAGCAAATGCCGGTTACACCCGACCGGCGCCGACCGGCGTGGCTACAACGCTGCATGCGTGCCTTTAATCAATGATGAGTTTGAATTCATAAAAATGCAGCTTCAGATGGAGTTGAAAGAATGAAGTTGATAACACTTCAAGAAAGTGTGTTTAAGAACACTGCTACTGAGGCCATTTTAAAGTTACGTGCATGTAGTGTTCTGATTGTTGTCTTTCAGCATCCCTATGTTTGGCCGGTTGTTGAAATTGATCTACTTGAGGAACAGGAGCTTGTTGTGCTGATACAGAACTACAATCGTAAAGGGTCTTTGAAAGATTACATCTATAATGTAAGATAATTGACTATCATATTCTGTACATAAATGATTTATACATCTTCATATAGTGTAGATAACTACATGGTGAGGCAAAGCATACTGAGCAGGTAAAAACACTATAGAAGGGTGGATGTAGAACATAAAGTGAATTCAGAACATAGCCGGGGCTCAGTGAAAAATGACTGTGCAAAACACAGTAAGTAGAGAGAGACCAAAGAGAGTGCAGAGCATACATGTAATAGCAAAGTGCCGAGAATTTAAAGAAGGCAGAATGCAATATTTGAAAATGCGAGTGTTCATAGAATGTGCGCAAGCAAGTGTGCATTGAAAGTGTACAACACAAGTGAGTTATTATGACAACAGAAATACAACACAAGCCCAGTGCATACTAAAATTGTGAACATTTGAGCAAGATAAGAAGCAAGTGGAGAACATCTTGGTAAATACAGAGACCAGTGAGTGCAGAACACAGCTATGCAGAGCATTAATCAGGAACTTGACAAGTGTCAAACATTTGTAAGAAAAGTACTTATTATGGGAAAGATAATTCTTTGTATAACACTATGAAAACATTCTCACTGTTTGATAACTATAGGAAAGACCTGACAGAGATTGGGATTGCAAGTATGGTGTAAAGGGCCGAGGGCTAGCTCTCAAAGAGATCCAAATGTTTGGTAGACAAATTCTTGAGGTGAGTGTCAAAGATAGTTTGCAAGATAGTTTTGTTATATTGCAATTTATGGTCAAATCTGTTTTCTGTGTAAGAAAAAAACTGAGTGGGCTTCAAGCGGGTAATGTGAATATTTAAAAAAAGATTATCAGAGTATATCTAGTACAGTGTATATTGAAATTCCTTAGTTTGAAAAAACCCTCTCTGTCATTACAAATAGGTTTTCTATCACTTGCTTGCAAATTGTCTGTTTGTGTTCATTGTATCATCAGTTATATTATGTATAAATATAATGACCATTTTGCACACCTCTTTTACCACCCAAGATATGTTTTCCCAACTTGTTTACAATCTTGGACAACGTGTTCTTTTTATGCAATGATTAAAAAATATAAGATTAGGATATATTTGGTCCCTTAATGTAAAACAAACACCACACACCTCAATCAATTGAGCAGTCACGATTATTGACTGGTATTTGATTTACCTCGTGGTTGATTATCCTAAGCATATAGAAAACACTTTTCTATTGATTTGAAATCACCATGGATAGCCATTTCCTACTTTGACAATATTTGTTTCCTTTTAAAGCGATGTGTTGACTAACATTGTTTCAACAATTACATGATGACTGCGACATTCAATGGTCAGCGATAAAGATGAAGACGGCACGTAAACATTAACCTCATGATGACATCATCAGCTCTTGAATTACAAGGCTTTTAAGTAAAAAAATAACCATTTGCTAATCCGTGTATGTCATTGAATTTTACAGCTATAATGTTTATAATTATGTTTGAGCATCTGAAAGATCAAGGCTGGGGCAACATTTGGAAAGTTGACGCAAAAATCGTATGACCTTTACTTCCAGTCATACCGGAAGGTCAAAGTTGGTTTTCTTCTTCAAAAAATTGTTTTCTGGGCTATCTGCAGCATAACTCTAGAAATTGAATTGAATATTGAAACTCATTAAACAGTTGAACCATCAAGACGACACAAAGTTGAAGATGCCATGATGTGGTCATCAGCTACTGAATTACATTAAATCAAAGTTTTAAAAAACAACAAAATCATAACTCTTGAACCACATGTTGGATTTTTATACACCATTGGAAAAGTTTTTAAAAGTTAAACTAACACTACAAAAAGTGAGACCCCATTTGACTTCTGGTTCAAACAGGATGTGGAAATTTTTTCTAAAGTTCATATCTCAAGAACTACCTATCATTTTAGCATAATTCTTGCATCAGGTTGTAGACCTTTGAGTCTACTCAAAATTTTGCACTGAGATGACATCACTTTTACCTTTACAGCTTGGCAAAACTGGTTGTTAAAGTGCACGTATGTGTGTTGCAACCCACATTGATAACGCACAATAGTCTAACACATGTAGACGTGAGTTTAGTGCACATGTACAGCGTATGAACACATTCAACATCGCTGTTACATTGTATATTGACCATCCAAGATTTGTCCTTAACTATATTAACAAACTCATAACTTTGTTAAACTTAACTGAATTTCCTTCAAACTCATTAGACAATTGAACCTCAATTTAAAGATGGCACCCGAACAATGCATCATGATGATGTCATCAAGTGTCAAATGATTTTAAATGAATGTTTAGTATTTAAAAAAGATCCTAACTCCTGAAACACACATTGGATTTTTACAATCTATACAACATCTTAAATGTCTTTAAAGACAAAACAAACGCTACATTGAAGGTTAATGTTTGAAAAAATCATAGTCCTGAACCACACATTTGAATTTTACAATGAATACATCATTGGAAAAAAAAAAAACTACTTATCATTCATGCTACACAGAGTATGACCCCATTTGACCTTGACCTCTGGTTCAAACTGGAAGATGGAGTTTTATATTTGAAAAAAACATCATTCCTGAACCATACATTGGAATTTTACAATCTACACATCAGCAGAAAGTTCACACAGATCTGACCAAAATTTGACCTGGTCTTCCAGTTCAAACCGGAAGTTAAAGCAAACAATTTCAAATCTTGAATCATGAGATCATGCAGAAGAAGATTCAATACAAGGATCAGCACCTTGTTTTTGTGATACAACAAAAACTGAATGTCTAGTTTGTCTAACTTGTAGAAGTTTTCAGATTTATGATGATTTTCACTCAATAAATGTTGTTTTCTTAGGCACTGCTTTATCTGCAGGAGGGAGGACTCCCACAACATTGCCATGTACAAACAGGCAATGTCATCCTAGATAAAGGCACTTGCAAGTAAGTTTAAACTCCCTCTCCAATCTTTACTCTATCCCTCTCACTGATAAAACAAACAGACAAGAAATGGCTGGTAAAGCCATCAACTTGAAAGCGAAAGTGAACAACGTTTACTCCTTTCCTCTGCTGGTCAAGCAAGAACCTAATGATATAAACTAGTAACCCGATGAAGAACTGTCTCACATGGTCAACTAAAGGGGCTGACACACCAAGGTGCTGGGCCATGGCCATGGTGTTTCTAGAGTGTTGGAGCAGAGCTTCCAACTGACCCCATGGTGCAGCTCAGATGAGTATGCTCAAACTAGACATGATTGCATTTGTGAACAAATGCAGAGCTGTTTCGCTAATAATATTTTCAAATTACTCAAGTGAATATGAAAGTCTTTTTGTATTCAAAGCAGTTATGATGTATCAAGCCTGTTTAAAAAAGAATTTTGATTGTAGCATACTCCGTTAGCAATTTATGACTTAAAGGGGCAAAAAATGAAAAAATCATAACAAATCGTGTGATAACGTCATCATGACATAATTACAAGTTTAACAGGAACTCGCCATTATCTAACGACTTGCCAAGTTTCAACGTGATCAAACCTATACTTTTGGAGATATACGACTTCAAAAAGTGCACCTTTAATGTCATGTCACGTGACCCCTGATGACGTAATCAATCTAAAACTTCATACATATGTTGGCTGCCTGACGTTCATCATGTGTATCAATTTTGAAGCGATTACAAAAAACTTTGCCACACACATCTTCTCAAAGTGCAATTTTAACAGTTTTCCAACTGCCACTAGAGGGCGCTCTTGTATATTATGACGTCATTAGTATATTTTTTATTTTTAAAGTACATCCTGGCCGCACACTAACATCGTTAAAAGCAACTTTGCCACTTTTGAATTACGAGGGCACTTCCGGTTTCAACCGGAAGTAGAGGTCACGTGAGGTCACGCACACTGAATAAAATGAAGCCCTAATTAATCCCTACCCAATCCTGCAAACAGAATCCTACGGTCTCTTGTGTCTGATTTGATACGCATTTTCAAATATTTAAAATATAAATCTTTAAGATGACGTCACGTGACAGGTGATGACGTCATCATGACATCCTTGTTTTAGACACATTATTGCACCAATGCCTTTCATCACTGAAAGTTTTATTGCAATTGCTCTTTAGGAACTATGCAAAAGGCCGCTTAGAACGAATTGTGCGTTATTTCAATGACTTCCAGTCGTGTTAGACAAATAAATAAAAAAACTTTAACGAAAACAAGAGCTTTTCCGCAGCGCTACGCTGCGAAACAGCTAACAAAAACTCTAACAAAAACAAGAGCTGTTTCGCTGCGCTTCGCTGCGAAACAGCTAATCAAATTGCCCTGCATACAATGTCAAATTTAAGTACTACATATGGGCCACATGAGTTCAACCACTTCAAGTCGGTATTTTAAGAAATTGTCCATGGCCACCTGTGGTATTATTTTTTATAGAACTTTTTGGAGCTTCTTGAGTAATAGTTTTCGTTTGTGTGCAGATTATCAGGGTATGAAAACATTCTTCTGGGACATACCTCTCAGCTCTTCCCAAACCTATGCAAGAAACTCAAGCAGACCCCTCAAGCATTTGACACCATTGCTTTTGGTAAGTCATTACCATTTATCTGCATAGTGCAAATTATTCATGTTTCAAAAACCAGAGTCTTTATTAAGATCTGACAAAGTTTTATGTTTGAAAGGTAGATTTTGGAAAATACAAAATACAAGATTCACAATGAGAGATTTCCACTGGTGTCCAATTTACACAAATCAGGACCTAGTTTGTTTTTAATGTGTATCAAGCATAATAAACTCCCAAAGGGGGAACCAACAGTTTGGCACAAGATTGTTAAAGTCTTCAATTTAACAAAGAAGTTTGGTCATAAGAAAGTTTCACGAACTTTACATTAAGCAACATCAGAAATTACAGGTACATGTACATATCTTTATACATATATACATGCAATCAATTTTAAGCTAGAGTATGTGAGAAAGTTTATGTTTAAATAAATAACAAATACAGTTCAGTTCTGAAGCTTTCTTATCCTTTAAATGCATAAACGCTTGCAGGTCATTTAGTTTATGAGATGGGTGCTGGCTCAGCCATGGAGGATACAGTGATAATACCTGATAGGACACAATTCAGACTGTTGAGACACCAACAAGTTGTTGAGGTAAGCCATTAAAACATATAATTGTTTATAAGCTCTTGAATGCAGTCCCATTGTTATCAAACTTGATCAGCCATGATTAAGGTTACCAGTAAGGTAGTGGTAGCACTTCTTCTCTGGTTTGAGTTCTTTTATATTGTTGTCCCATTTCATTAAGTTTTAAACAATGTATAAATCTTTTTTCATGTGAGAAATTGTACACCACATAGTTTAAATCAAAGTGATTGTTCTCATCTCCTTTGATGCATTTCTCTGCATGCTTCATTCAAAAGCTAGACATCTCAAGTATCTAGGAAATCATATGCCAAAACATAACATCACACATAAGTATATTAATTGGAATATCTAGAAGTTGATTTGACAAAGCTCTCTGCTTTGAGATATGTCATATTTCAAGTTGCTATATATACAATTCCTTGAAACTTTTAATAATTTTATGAAACATGCATTATGCATTTGAAATCTTATGGCAGTCACATAAAATGCAACTTGACTTGCAATGACATGTAGGTCACTTAAGCTGTAATTCTTCCAGCTGTATAGGTCTTCCAGCTGTAGGTCTTCCAGCTGTAGGTCTTACAGCTGTAGGTCTTACAGCTGTAGGTCTTCCAGCTGTATGTCTTCCAGCTGTAGGTCTTACAGCTGTAGGTCTTCCAGCTGTAGGTCTTCCAGCTGTATGTCTTTCAGCTGTAGGTCTTCCAGCTGTAGGTCTTCCAGCTGTAGGTCTTCCAGCTGTATGTCTTACAGCTGTAGGTCAATTCCAGCTGTAGGTCTTCCAGCTGTAGGTCTTGCAGCTGTATGTCTTACAGCTGTATGTCTTACAGCTGTAGATCTTCCAGCTGTAGGTCTTACAGCTGTAGGTCTTCCAGCTGTAGGTCTTACAGCTGTAGGTCTTCCAGCTGTAGGTCTTCCAGCTGTAGGTCTTCAAGCTGTCTGTATTTTACAGCTGCAAGACCTACAGCTGTAAAATACAGGAGAAAAAACGTAAACTTCCTGTAGGTCCTGGTGAAGAGTATATGCCAATGCCGTATTCCAACTTTGTAAAAAAGAAATTTCCCTATAAATGTTAGAAGCAGTTTGAACTCACTTCTCTTTGTTGCCAAAGGACAACATATTGAGTCATTGTCCAATACAAATGAATATTACAAGAAACATAGGATGCATTGTTTTGTTTTTTTGGTAAAGGTTCTGGAATTCATATTTGACGTAAACGAAACCTATCCAAGTTTAAAAGAGGTAAGATTATTATTTATTTTTAGTTATTGACATCTGGTTTGTACACTTGAAGATGACTTTTTAGGGCAGATGAGGTGTAAACTGGCAACAGTAGCAAAACATACATTATCCTTTTCCAAATAAAAAAACAATAATTAGTTGATCATCTTAAAAGTTATCTTGACAACTTGTTTAATCGTTAAATATACTTTTTGCTAAATGTTATTCAATAACTCTCTGTTATCAGACGTGTTGCATTCAATTTTGCAGGTTGTGGAGCATGAATTTTTTCACAATATTAAACTGAAGGCTCTTGAAAAGAAACCAGCAACTGAGGTATGCAGATGCAGTTCCTTTAAGTAAAATTTTATCTCCTTTGTTGTCAAATTTATAAATAAGAAATGATGATAATAGTTGAAAATACAACAACATCTATGTTTTGTTTTTTAGAACAGAAGCATATTTTTAAAGTGTATTTTACAACACATTTATAGCTGGGGAAATCACTGCTATTTTATACCACCTCATGCAAAGCCCCTGAAAATAGTTGAGAATGTGTCAGTAATTTTACTGTCATGCCATGTTCACATAGATGACTGTTCCATCACAAAAGTATTAGCCCATAGGTACTAGTAAATTTTCCAATGGCAACTGAATCTACATTATGGCTTTTGTTAATTGGCTCATATTTATTTAATTCTGGAAGGCTTGTTGCTAGAGAAAATTGTGGAGAATCTAAGGGTGGTGCGTTTGTATCTAGAACAAATATGAATTGTAGTAGATTAGAATTTCAGTGATCACCTCAGGAGACTAATTTTAATTTTCTACTCCTACCAGTTTGTTTTATTTATATGTTGTGTATTGACTACAGATTCAGCTGACCTCTGCAATGAGATCACTCTTGAAGGCAGTCAAGAAGGGTCGTGTTCTAAAGAGTCAAACATTTAGAACTGTACCTCCTAAACATACAAGGTAAATCAACAAGACAGAAGTGTCTGCTCTTGTAATTCTGTTTGATTTTTAAAGCTTCAGTTCTTGTTTTTTAAGCTTAAAAATACATCTTTTGGTATGAATTGTTTGTTAACATTGGGTTTTTTCTACACAAAACAGCCAGAACATACCAATCCAAAAATCTCCAAAGAAGTTGTGAATATAAATAACAAAAAGCTTGAATGTTCTCTCTCACTGGATGTAGCAAAAAATCTACATTAGCACATAGATGATATACTTTCAACAAGATCAAAAACAAACTTAACTATGAAAATAACTTTACTTTTACTTTGAAAGTATTAGGTTCTCGCTACAATTGAATATCAGAGATTTTACATGATTAAAACAAAAGATCTTGTTGGCTTTAAACAGTCATTCCCATTAGATTGTTGATATCTGGATCAATTACTGTAGTGATATCAGATCAAAATGTCACACACAAAAATATGGCCCTTGAATACAGAATACAAAAGTAAACAATTATTGGCAAAGCAAAACTTACAAATTTGCCGAATAATGACTGGGTTTTAGACTGGAACTATTTTAAGCTTGCATGGATGTTAACATTTAACCATCCATATAAGCTGGTCATTACAAGCATAAACAACTCGATCTTGACAATGACATCATTTCTACATAACGATTAAAACTTATGTTAGTCATGTTACACTCAAAGTTGAATTATACACTACTTCATCATGAATTCACAAGACTACATTCGGGTTGAACAAAGAAATATTGACTAGAATTGGATTTGAACCTGCAACCTCTGGATTAACTAATTACCAGCGCTCTACCAACTGAGCCATCTAGCCCTAATGCTTGCTCACTGTCCCTACATTTCAATACTCAAATATTTAACAAATGGGTCTAAATAAAAGAAGTGAATGTTTGAAACATCTTTTGACACAGCTTAGATTTGTTTCTCTTGATGTCCAGGTCTAAATGTACATCTCCACAGCCATCCCTTGAAAGCAATCAGGCAGAAACAACTCTGTCCAGGGAATCACCTGCCAATCAGACCAGGACTAGCCCCCTCATTCATTCACCACCTTCCGTTATTCCCCCACCCCCTCCTCTGATGACTACAAAGGTGATTACTTCTAAACCTAGCCAGCTAGATTTGCCATCGGTCTCCAGGGAAAGGAGTGCTCTTCTTAGTGATATTCAAAAGGGAATCACTCTAAAGAAAACAAGTGGGATTGTAATGGCATGAAATGGCTGAAGAGGAGGTCCAACAGTAATTTGCAGATTAGTTTTGGGATGTATTTTTATATAGACCCAATCGTTTTTACTTGTCTTTCCACTTTGCAACAGGCAAAGTCATTGATCAACTTTGCAGTTTTGTCGTAACTTTGGCCTTAAAGCTGCTATAGATGTGACACACAGCTGTCCACTAATTTGGGTACAAATGCACCCCAAAAAGTATGGTGTACGTTATTAGTTGTTTTTAAGAAACACAGATTAATGAAAGAAGAGAAAAATAGTCAAGCTCGATCTTTGGGTACTTCGAAGGAGAACAATTATTTAATACACGAATTGGAAGGCAATTTGAGCAGTAGAAAAAATTGTTGGTGCAAGTGCTGCTAAAATTAGAACAATAATGAGTTCCCTTGCACAAAAATGCTTGCAAAGCAATGACTAGAAAATTGTAAGTACAGCACATAGGTTAAGTGTCTTTCTGGCTACCTGGTCTGTGTCCCTCCAGTGGAGGGCAATGATGAATGACCATAAAGAAGTCGAACACCTTTGGTTTTTCTCTTCAAACAAATTCGATCTGCTTGAAATGCGGACAAACAATGTATTTTACACAGCAAGAGATACATGTATGGGCCGTATTCACAAAACTACTTTTAAGTCACAAAATTATAAGCATCCCACTCGTCAAACTTAGATGGATCTTTTTGACTAAGTGGTATTCTCAAAGCATTTGCGCTAAGGGCCCAGCTTACTTTTGCATCTTAAATCTAAGGTCATCTGACAGTGAGGCACAAGGACGTCTTGGCGACTTTTTTTTTTACATGCCCAGCACCATTTTAGAAATGAAGTGAAATAGTGTGTCATAAAAGTTTTAATTCTCTTGGAGAATTTGTTGACGGAGAAATATATACTTGGTATAGATTTGATAGGAATCAGAGTTTTATTTATAACTGATTATAATAAGAGAACAAAAATTGACTCACTGATGAACAAAGCAGTGCTAGTGCTGAAATCAAGGTGTCCCTTCTCATTGCATGGCAGTTTTATGCAAGTGGCCATGTGAAATTATCATTGAGGAAAATTGTTGATGCATCAAATCCTCCCACCAAGTAATGAGAAGCAACTGCTCTCTCTCGCTTCTCTGATTAAAAGGCATCCAGACTGGCTTCTGGGTAGTTGCCAGGATTGTATTACAATTTGATACAACATACATGCCATTCACTTTGTAGATTAGTCAATGGACCACTTTATAACATGCACATTCAAGGTTATTTTGGGGGAGCAGAAAAGCTACACACTCATATTGGGATTTGAGAGCACAGTAACAAAATGTTAAAATTCAACATTTTGGGTGATAATTGTTTTCGTGTTTGATGTATGGAAATATGAATTTTTTACTAAGTTCAGGTAGTTGATGCCGGCACGTCAATCCGGAGGTCGTTGGTTCAAATCCCGCTCTAGTCAATTTTTCCTTGTTCAACCCAAAATCATTTAAAATTTACCCAGTCAGTTTCCCTTGTGGTTTGTTATTTGAGACAAAACAATTTCGTAATTAGTTTCTGCAGCCCAACAAAGGTCAACATTACATTTAAAACCGTCTATCCAAAAACAATTATGGCATGAATGGTGTGTATACATCCAAGGTGCTGACATGCCCAAAATGTTTTTGTTTTTTTGCTGGGGTGCTCGTTTTCTTATTTTATATTTAGTATTTTTATATATGATTTTGGGTTGAACAAGGAAAAATTGACTAAAGCGGGATTTGAACCAACGACCTCCGGATTGACGTGCCGGCGCTCTACCAACTGAGCTATCTAGCCCTATGTTGGCTGTCTCCCTATTTTGTCAATATCCTTGATGTTGAGTTAAGTAACGATTCGACCATCGGCTGTGGCCTTGAACGGATGGATGTGCTTTTATTTATTTCTAAGCTACGTAATTTGTAATCTTTTTGGTGACTCTCTCTGTTTTTTTTGGTTTTTTTTGGTTTTTATGCGCCTCGGAATAAGTTTAGTCTTAGATAGATGGCGCTTTACAAGTTTTAATTATTATTATTATTATTATGTTGAGAACACGTAATCAAGTTTTCGTTTGTTGTGGTTTACACTGGTCAAATGGTCATTTAGTACAGTTCAGCAGGGACCAAGCCATAGAATCTTGAAAAAATCTACATTGTAAAAATATGGCACAATCCAATTGTAGGAATCCGCTGTTATGATTGCAATTTTTATATATATATATATATATATTTTTGGTAAAGTGTGTAGGCCTACATGTTTGGTGGTTTGTGGAGTACCAGGGACATTTCCACCGCTTTCTGGAAAAACATGACAAATTGTACACATTTCACACAACAATATTTCTTTCGGTATAAAACATGCACCCTCGGCTCCTTACACATTTCTGAACCCTAATTATTGCATGTTAGGTTCAACATAATGCTATAATATTCATATTAATAATGATTGATAAGTAGAAATAAAACAAGAAGAAGAAGAATATCCCTGAGACTAGGAGACAAGGTGGTTTTTTACCAAGACCACCACCAGTCAAACATACGAGCCGACTAAATAACGACCATAAAACGACGTCGTTGAGAGGTCTTGTTTTTTAAGCTTTATTCTACAATTCAATTTCAATTCAATTTATTTCCACTTATTCAATGCAAAATAACGTACAAGATATAACATATGAACGAATACAATAGAGAATAAGTGGGGGAAGTCTCCAAAAAAGCAAGCTTGTAAGGAGGAGACCCCCGAAAACCCTGTATAGTAATTACATGTAGAATAAAGAATGATCTTTAATAAAAACTGGAATAGTCGACAAGAAACGAGACAGGACCAACACAAACAGGACAACATGCAGAGGCTAACAATAAATGACTTTAAAAAAAAAAGATTTAGCTAAGAGACAATCAAGCATAATCATTAGAACAATGGACAATTTGAATAAACTATGAAAAGTCAAATGTCACCATATTTGTCAAGGAGACTATATTTAAGTTTCTTCTTAAAAACATGAACACCTTTGATCTTTCTAAGATTGTTGGCCAATGAATTCCAAAACCTGGGACCCTGTGATGTCACACAGTTAAGGGATTTAGAAAAACGTACATAAGGAATATGAAAATTATCACAATGCCTCGTATGATGGGAATGAATCCGAGTATTTAAAATAAACATAGTTTTAAACGACTTGGGCAAATCATTCGAAACAAACTGATACATAAATGTACCAAGTTGGAGCAAGTAAATGTCTGAGACTTTGAGAGTTCTGTGATTAGAAAATAATGGATTCGAAGGGGTGCGAAAATCAACACTATCAATAATTCTGAGGGCCCTTTTTTGCAAAACAAAAATTCTGTTCATCAAATAAGCACTGGATTTGCCCCAAGCAAGAATACCATAAGAAATATAGGATAAAACTAGAGAATTATAAATATTATACAATATATATGATGGAAAAAAATACTTCAATTTGTTGATAATTCCTATATTTCTAGAAATTAGTTTACAGATATAATCAATATGATGATTCCAGGAAAGTTTATCATCAACAAGTATCCCAAGAAATTTCACACAATCAGTACGATTAAGTGACGTATTGTCAAACATAATATCACATGGAATATTAATAGTACTTAAATTACTAAATAACATATACTTGGTTTTATTAACATTAAGGGATAATTTGTTAGCCTTAATCCAATTGGAAATGTGGATGAGCTCTAAATTCACAGTGTTGAAAAGTATGTCAAGATTTGTATGAGAATAGAACAGATTAGAATCATCGGCAAAAAGAATAAAGGACAGATTTGTGGAAGACTTAGGGAAATCATTGATATAAATTGAAAAAAGAAGAGGGCCTAAAATAGACCCTTGAGGTACACCACAAACTAAGGATTTAAGAACAGACTCTTTACCATCAATACTGACAAACTGTTTGCGATTTGAGAGATAATCCCTAAACCACTCCAAGGCAATACCTCTAATACCGTAAAAGGAAAGTTTGGACAAGAGAATGGAATGGTCAATGGTGTCAAATGCCTTGGAGAGGTCCAGGAAAACTCCCAGGGTATGCAAGGACTGTTCACGACCCACTTTGACTTTATCAATTAACTGTAAAATAGCGTGTGTAGTAGAATGCTTTTCCCTAAATCCGAACTGAGAATCTGATAATATGTTATATTTTCCCAAAAAGTTAGACGTACGAATATAAACAGCACGTTCGAGTATTTTAGAAAAAGAAGTAAGAATAGAAATGGGACGATAATTATTAACTAAATGCCGATCACCATTTTTATATATGGGCAAAACCCTAGCAATTTTCATAGAATCGGGGACTATTCCAGTATTTAGAGAAAGATTAATAATGAAGGTTAAAGGTTTCGAAATCACCTGAAAAACATCTTTTATAAGAGGACAATTAATGGAATCGTAGCCGGAACTGTTTTTATTAGGTAAATTTGAAACAATTGAGAAAAGCTCTTGCTCTGTTATTGGGGTGAAAAAAATAGAGTGTGAATTTGGTTCTTGCAGATAATCCTGGAAATGGGAATGACAATTAGGAATTTGGTTAGCGAGTTTGGGCCCAATATTAACAAAGAAATCATTGTAATGTTCGGCAACGAGAAAGGGGTCAGTAATGCTCCGGTTCCTAATATTAATACTCGATAAATGAGAAGAAGAGTTAGTCTTAAGGACACTATTAATAACCTTCCAAGTATTCTTAATATTGTTTTTTTCCTTTTCAAATTGTTGAGAATAATACCTCTGTTTGGCAGAACGCAAAATTGCAGTGAGGACATTTCTATATCGAGTAAAAATCAAACGATTTAACTCAGAGGGAGAACGAAGAAGTTTACGATAAAGCTTGTTTTTGTGATTAATAGACTTGAGAAGAGCAGAAGTCACCCACTGAGATTTGGGTTGAGATTTCCTATTGGAGCGCTCCATTCTAACAAGAGGAACATCTTTATCATAAATGTCAATAAAAATATTCATAAAAATATTAAATGACTCGTTGGGGTTACAACATCTTAAAACAGCAGACCAATCCTGATTCATCAGGTCTTTTTTGAAATGACGCAAATTATCAACAGAATGCTTACGAACATAATGTGGGGTGGGGTTATGTGAGCTGTGAACAAATGGAAAAGACGTAATAATTGGAAAATGATCTGAAATGTCACAAACTAAAATACCAGAATTAGGAGTAGGAAAAATATTTGTAAAAATGTTATCAATAAGGGTTGCTGAAGAACTAGTAATTCTGGTAGGTTTGTTGATCAAGGGGAGCAAAGAGTTGGCGAGCATGACATCCAGAAATTGTTGAGACTGGTTGTTATGAGTGGCGTTAAGAAGATCTATGTTGAAATCACCAGACATTAGACACAGTTTGTTCTCAGACATGACAATATCTTGAACCTGCTGGAAAGTCAACATAAAATCATCAAAAGAGGCCGAGGGGGGTTTGTAAATAACACCGACAAAAATATTCTTACTATTAGGATTGATAATTTCAGCAAAAATAGACTCAAATGAGTCCGTAGAATGACATAATTGAGGACGAATGACATACTGCAGATCTTTAGACAAATACAAGGAAACCCCACCCCCCACTCTACCCTCTCTGCTGATGGACTCAAGATTGTACCCAGGAATGGAGTAAATATTAAAAGGCGCATCTGATTGTTTTAGCCATGTTTCAGATAGACCCACCACAGAAAAGTCAGAGTGAAGGGTTTCAAAATAATTAATCATTTGGTCATAATGTTTAGGAAGACTCCTGATATTCATATGTACAAAGGAAAACTGGGAAGAGTCATTAAGATCAAAAACATTGTTCAGGTTGGCCTCAGTAAAATAATCGCATGAATGTAGATTTTGATTGTCATTGTTAGGGTCGTTGACTAGTTGAAAGGTTTCAAATTGAGCGTTATGACTACTACTAGGAATATAAGGTCCATCCACAAGGACGGGATTCATATCTGAAATAAGAGAAACATAATCATTGTGGTCTAATAAATGAAACGGTAGGTTAACGCTACAACAGTAATGACAGTTCCAAGACTCGGCCCCGTGAACCAATAGCTGATGATCAGCAATGGTTAAACTAGTACAGTTCAAATGACTCCAATTATGACAAAGTTCACAAAATAACCGGCGATGAATGTCTCTAACTACCTCATTACACGAAACACACAGATTGGACAAAGACATAGCACAAAGACAGAATAAGACAATAATTAGAAAATAAGAGCTAGAGACGAGGGAAAGCTAAATAGTTACAAAAATACAGTAAAACTGGGAGGATCCAAGATTAAGCTCCGAACAAACGACAGTAGATGAGATTCCTTTCCAGGAAAATAATCCATTTACCGAGAAAAACTAATCAAAAAGAAACAAGGAAAACGTCATTCACCGTTTTTTTTATAAGAAAATAATCGTAAGTTGAATACACCCACCCACCACGAGCCACCCCACCCCCGGTGCGCCCACCCCGTACCGTTGAACTGAAAAATTCCACCCTTTTTATTTATTCAAGGCACCATAGATGGAAACAAACCAAAACAATAAGTTGATTAGGTGCCCATTTGGGTATCCCCGGAGGGGAGGGGTTGAGGAAACAGGCGATAGGTGAATATATAACAATTACATTATCAAATACACAATTATAATATGAAAAACACTACTTCTTTTTCAGCTTCTTCAGATCATCCTTGCATCCAACGACGACTCGGGTGCCGTCTTTCAGTCGAATTTCAATCCGTCCATCTTGGGTCCAGGTTCTTTCTGTGTTTGGAAGAGACTTTGCAGTGTTGAGCCAACTCTGTCGTTCTTTAGTGAGGCTTTCATGCACAAAAATGTTGGATCCTTTAAATTTTGATCTTTGGCGGTAGAATGTAGCCCTCGTATTGTAATCGACGAATTTGACAATCAACGGCCTGGCTCTTGGTTTGCCCGTATTGTCAAGACGTGACCCAATTCTATGGGAGCGGTCGATAGCCTCTGGGTTGATCAACATTCCAAGGTGTTGGCTTGCAGCTTCGATGACTCTCTTGTCAGTATTCTCGGGCTGCGATTGTTCTGGAATGCCATGGACAATAAGACAATTGCGCCTTGAATATTGCTCGTGAATGTCAATCTTGTCTAACAAATGGCGGACATCTTGCTCAAGTTTGGTGATACTAGCATCTCTGGATTGGAGCTCCAACTGAAGGGCCTTGTGGATGTCATTGCTTATAACATCAGCGATTGCTTCCGTTAAGGCAGGAATCAAGGCATCAAGAAGAGCTTTTGATCTCAAAGCTTCCTTAATTGCTGAGGTAAGGGCCACAGGATCAATGGGGGCTATCTCAGCCACGGGGCCAGCTGCCGTAGTAGAGGCTTGACGTTTAGGAGGCATGTTCGTAGAGACAAAACGGCACCGAGTGTCGATGAATAAGATGTCACAAACAAACTCTAAAAGCAGCACAAGATGACGAGCAGAATAACTGAAAGGTATAGCTGGTTTTAGAATGAAATCTCGGAGGTTGGAACAGAATTTTTTGAACTTTGTCGGAGCTAATTTTGGAACACGTCCGCCCTCGTCGGTTACATATCCGGCTAGCCCATATGTGCACGTTTACACGTTCCAGACTTGTGGAGTTTGGGGGTGAGAGGGGATTCTACTTCTTCCTACTCTGAGTGAGTCATGCATATGCTCCCTCCGATAAGATCTTCAAGGGGGATAGTCCAAGAGGGTTACTGTTAGAAAAAATAGTACACCACTAGCTGGTATCAATGGAATTTCAGGGTTTTCGGGGGTCTCCTCCTTACAAGCTTGCTATATGGAGTGTTTGCGTCTTATGGGGGAAAAAGACGTCTTTAAGAAGTCATTTTGGACCAAGACCACCAGTCAAATAAGCGACTTAATAAGGACCGTTAAACGACGTCGTTAAGAGGTCTTGTTTTTTATAGGTTTTTTTTAGGGAGTGGTCGCGTCTTCGGGGGGAAAAAAGACGTCTTTAAGAAGTCTTTTTTTGACCGAGACCACCAGTCAAATAAACGACTAAATAACGACCGTAAACGACGTCGTAAAGAGGTCGTGTTTTTGTAGTTTTATTTTTGGGAGTGGTCGCGTCTTCGGGGGGAAGAAAGACGTACGTCTTTAAGAAGTCTTTCTTTGACCGAGACCACCAGTCAAATAAACGACTTAATAACGACCGTAAAACAACGTCGTAAAGAGGACGTGTTTTTGTAGTTTTATTTTTGGGAGTGGTCGCATCTTCGGGAGGGAAAAAAGACGTCTTTAAGAAGTCATTTTTTGACCGAGACTACCTGTCAAATAAACGCCTAAATAACGACCGTAAAACGACGTCGTAAAGAGGTCGTGCTTTTTGTAGTTTTATTTGAGGGAGTGGTCGCGTCTTCGGGGGGAAGAAAGACGTCTTTAAGAAGTCATTTTTTGACCGAGACCACCAGTCAAATAAACGACTTAATAACAACCGTAAAACGACGTCGTAAAGAGGTCGTGTTTTTGGTAGTTTTATTTTTGGGAGTGGTCGCTTCTTCGGGGGGAAGAAAGACGTCTTTAAGAAGTCATTTTTTGACCGAGACTACCTGTCAAATAAACGCCTAAATAACGACCGTAAAACGACGTCGTAAAGAGGTCGTGCTTTTTGTAGTTTTATTTGAGGGAGTGGTCGCGTCTTCGGGGGGAAGAAAGACGTCTTTAAGAAGTCTTTTTTTGACCGAGACCACCAGTCAAATAAACGACTAAATAACGACCGTAAAACGACGTCGTAAAGAGGTCGTGTTTTTATAGTTTTATTTTTGGGAGTGGTCGCGTCTTCGGGGGGAAGAAAGACGTCTTTAAGAAGTCTTTTTTTGACCGAGACCACCAGTCAAATAAACGACTTAATAACAACCGTAAAACGACGTCGTAAAGAGGTCGTGTTTTTGGTAGTTTTATTTTTGGGAGTGGTCGCGTCTTCGGGGGGAAGAAAGACGTCTTTAAGAAGTCTTTTTTTGACCGAGACTACCAGTCAAATAAACGACTTAATAACGACCGTAAAACGACGTCGTAAAGAGGTCGTGCTTTTTGTAGTTTTATTTTTGGGAGTGGTCGCTTCTTCGGGGGGAAGAAAGACGTCTTTAAGAAGTCATTTTTTGACCGAGACTACCTGTCAAATAAACGCCTAAATAACGACCGTAAAACGACGTCGTAAAGAGGTCGTGCTTTTTGTAGTTTTATTTGAGGGAGTGGTCGCGTCTTCGGGGGGAAGAAAGACGTCTTTAAGAAGTCTTTTTTTGACCGAGACCACCAGTCAAATAAACGACTAAATAACGACCGTAAAACGACGTCGTAAAGAGGTCGTGTTTTTGTAGTTTTATTTTTGGGAGTGGTCGCGTCTTCGGGGGGAAGAAAGACGTCTTTAAGAAGTCTTTTTTTGACCGAGACCACCAGTCAAATAAACGACTTAATAACGACCGTAAAACGACGTCGTAAAGAGGTCGTGTTTTTGGTAGTTTTATTTTTGGAAGTGGTCGCGTCTTCGGGGGGAAGAAAGACGTCTTTAAGAAGTCATTTTTTGACCGAGACTACCTGTCAAATAAACGCCTAAATAACGACCGTAAAACGACGTCGTAAAGAGGTCGTGCTTTTTGTAGTTTTATTTGAGGGAGTGGTCGCGTCTTCGGGGGGAAGAAAGACGTCTTTAAGAAGTCTTTTTTTGACCGAGACCACCAGTCAAATAAACGACTAAATAACGACCGTAAAACGACGTCGTAAAGAGGTCGTGTTTTTATAGTTTTATTTTTGGGAGTGGTCGCGTCTTCGGGGGGAAGAAAGACGTCTTTAAGAAGTCTTTTTTTGACCGAGACCACCAGTCAAATAAACGACTTAATAACAACCGTAAAACGACGTCGTAAAGAGGTCGTGTTTTTGGTAGTTTTATTTTTGGGAGTGGTCGCGTCTTCGGGGGGAAGAAAGACGTCTTTAAGAAGTCTTTTTTTGACCGAGACTACCAGTCAAATAAACGACTTAATAACGACCGTAAAACGACGTCGTAAAGAGGTCGTGCTTTTTGTAGTTTTATTTTTGGGAGTGGTCGCTTCTTCGGGGGGAAGAAAGACGTCTTTAAGAAGTCATTTTTTGACCGAGACTACCTGTCAAATAAACGCCTAAATAACGACCGTAAAACGACGTCGTAAAGAGGTCGTGCTTTTTGTAGTTTTATTTGAGGGAGTGGTCGCGTCTTCGGGGGGAAGAAAGACGTCTTTAAGAAGTCTTTTTTTGACCGAGACCACCAGTCAAATAAACGACTAAATAACGACCGTAAAACGACGTCGTAAAGAGGTCGTGTTTTTGTAGTTTTATTTTTGGGAGTGGTCGCGTCTTCGGGGGGAAGAAAGACGTCTTTAAGAAGTCTTTTTTTGACCGAGACCACCAGTCAAATAAACGACTTAATAACGACCGTAAAACGACGTCGTAAAGAGGTCGTGTTTTTGGTAGTTTTATTTTTGGAAGTGGTCGCGTCTTCGGGGGGAAGAAAGACGTCTTTAAGAAGTCATTTTTTGACCGAGACCACCAGTCAAATAAACGACTTAATAACGACCGTAAAACGACGTCGTTAAGAGGTCGTGTTTTTTGTAGTTTTATTTTTGGGAGTGGTCGCTTATTCGGGGGAAGAAAGACGTCTTTAAGAAGTCTTTTTTGGACCGAGACCACCAGTCAAATAAACGACTTAATAACGACCGTAAAACGACGTCGTAAAGAGGTCATATTTTCTCGGTTATTATGAAGGTAGGAAATGAGTTCAAAATGTGAAGAAAGTTGTCTTAAAGACGTCTTTAAGACGTCGTTTTTTGGTAACGACCGCTCTAGTCTAAGCGACTGCATAACGACCGTAAAACGACGTCTTTAAAACGTCATGTGCCCACTGGGATTAATCCGTCATTTTCATGAAATAATGCAGCGTTAAACAATTCTGCAAACTTTTATTAAATAAGAAAAACCAAGACGCGGGCGTTTGCATGTGTTTGCGCGTATGTTTGCGTGGGCGCAGATTACGCATACTGCAAAACGCGCCAAATTTGTATCGCACATCATTTTGGTCACAGTATCTTGACTGCACAGCGTTAACATGCAAACGCAACGCACGATATGCGCGTCATGCATCCTGCGTCTTACACGCGAAAGTGCGAGAAGACGAACAAAATGGGTATTTTTTTATAACGTTGGGAGCTGCATTATTTCACGAAAATGACGGATTAATGAGGAATATATAACGTCCGAAACCCACTGCAAAAAATGTATGCCGCCATGGAATGTGAATCTTGTGAAATTAGTGGCTTCTTGCTGCAGGTAAGATTTGCATTATGAAGCTTTGAAATTTTTCCTCCCCAGAATGGTACCTGATATCCAGGACGTCACTAGTCCTCCATGGTATTACGAAAGTGAAAGGCCCCGGGTTGATCTCCATTATACTGCACGTATTATTATTCAGTAATGGAGATCAATGGAAAGGCCGCCAGGGCGAGGATTGTACAGACCTTTCTTTTGCAACGTCACAGCCCGGCGAGTTTTTGCAACCCCAGGTTGGAAAAGTATGGAAAGCCATAACTGCAAATCAAAAACAGATTGCCACAGTTTGTAGCAGTGTTACACAAATATTCAAAAATAGTGTTGAATTTGTTGGAAACAAATCAACCAATCATGGAAGGTATTTCCGTTCATGAATCTTTACAGAAAATGTTGAATTTGGTCACAACATTTTTTAACACGATTGAATGTTTTGCTAACATTCGGCCGTCCATGCCATCAACCGGCGCACTTTGTTTATCAACAAAAGAAAGGTCTTCAGCTGTGTATGTCAGCCGTAGATTCACCCATCATCAAGTGGGTAATTAACATAAATTTAACGAACAGAGCATGGAGAGCCCGACATTGTGGGAAGATGCAATCTCGCTTGGCTATCCTAGCGAAGGCAGGTCTGGATCCCTAGCCCCAGGGTATGAATAGGATTGGCCCTATTCACGGGGCGAGTGGATTGTCCCTATAAAATCGTAGGACTTCCTGTATACGAGGCAACCCTGAAATCGTGGAACATCTTTTACGTTTGTGCGCACTGTAAACAACCCCTACCTAGATATATATATTTTTTTGACTTGCCCAACATCGAGTCTCCTCTCCGTTACCAAAGCTTAGAAACATGTAAGGCTCCTCTGGTTAATTGCACTTGTAAATTTAAAAAGTTGTGGTTTTTAGGCATTTCTACAAGGTACAAAAATATGTCATAATAGTGTCGGGGCCATAACAAAAATTGTGCCCAACGAAAAAGTTTCATCAAACACTATTTCAATTCACAATTCACGATGATCGAACCATGTGACTCAACTTTATTCAGCTGAGCATTCTTGGGAAAAAATACAGAGGCCTAAAGAAGTCATGTGCCATATAGTCTGGAAGAAATTAGTGTAACCATGGAGGAAGAACTTCCATGGTAAACCCTCTATAAAATATGTTATAACAATTTTAATTAACTTAAAAAATCAGCTTGTGGATTCAATTATCACTGTTTATTTAAATATATTTTATTATAAATGTTAAGAAACATAAATATACCCCCCCCCCAAATTTTTTTTTTTTAAAAATCAGAGTTGTCTAACAGAATTATTTACACACATTTTATTTGATTATTTTTTTAAATTTAAAGCATCACCATGGTAATTTTTTTAATTAAAGAAAAAATATTTTGAATAAAATATTTTGACAACTGCTGGCTACACAGAGTCACAGTCCTTGCTCTATGGTCTCAAGCACTTGTTGTAGTCACTGCAGATGAATAAAATATTTTGACAACTGCTGGCTACACAGAGTCTCATGTAACACTTGTTGTAGTCACTGCAGATGTTTTTTCCACGTATGGCTTCACCGTACCGGGGACACCATACTTTCTAGTTTGCCTTGAAAATAGGTAAAACTCAAAACAAATGGGACACTATTGAAGGCTTCGAAGATCGGTGCGTGGTGTGAAAGTTACAATGTCCATCCAGTTTGAAATGTTTGCATACTTCTAATAAACAAAGGAAGGTTATTAGGGCATCAGTTGATATAATTGCATCAGTTTATTTTGTTCAATTTAAAGAATAGGGCATAGTGCCTTGAAAACCGGTGGAGGATATATTCATGGGGCTAGATTTTCCCCAGCACGGCTTTCTTCCCGCCTCCTTTATGTTGAAAGTGTGACCTTATTGCAATTTTCTTTTGCTAGTGCTTGAAACTATGAGAAATTTTGAAGTTTCTTTTCGCAAACGTGACAAAACAAATTTTGTTCAAAAACGTAGCCTTGCACGTCGTTTTTTTATAAGTAATACAAATTTCTTTACTAATTCGAAGAGATTTTTATTTTCGTGTCTTTGAGTTGAGATGCGTTAGTGTTTTGCGGAAACTTACTGTCGGATGAAAAAAACTTTGCGAATCCATCGATGCAGTTCAACTATGAAACAAACTGCCGACTTTTTTTTTAAATTTATTTTATTTTATTTTTTAGAACGTGTTTATGCCTTAAAAAGACGCGGGTGTGATAAAACATATGCAAATATCTTAAAACTACGCGCGCGCACTTTACATATAATGCATAACCATTTTCATGAGCGAATCAGTGACGAGAGGGAGGTATCGATACGGCGGGCCGGCTGCCCATGGTAACGTGGCTGCTCTCTCGTTGGTCCATCCCGCCGGCAATTTTTTTTTTTCCCAACGCGGTAATGAAGCTTGGCACGTACGGATCCCAGTGAGATAATATATGCACAGAATGGCCTTTACCGCGCTGGAAAAAAAAATTCAGCAAGCAATAAGGAAACTCATCATCTCATCTAAGCGCTTTCGTCAAGTCTAGGAAACTAGTCTGGGGGAAAATGGTGCGGCGAAATCGTACACTACTGGGAACGAGGTTGAACACGGTGCAACTCTTTTTATATCGAAACGTTATTAATTTTGATTGTTTTAAAAATAGTTAACAATTATATAAAATATCAGGAATACAGCTGCTGAAGGATTGTCTCTAAATTATCAAGACTAATAGTTATTGATGAGGAGTTTTCAGAAATGGCGTATATATAGGACGAGGCTATGTGTCGTCTTGACGACGTTGTAATCACGTGACTAGAGCTAGCAGACACAGCAGACTGCTGCTTGCTTTCGCGCCGGACACCCGATTTCGCTAGAGCGCTAAACAACAAACACGACGACCCTAGTTCTTGAAGAGTTTCTCTGCTCTCTAGACGACGACAGAAGAAGATCTGGTGACTAAGGGCGTCTTAACGAAAACGTAGTGGGTAGGTAACTTCAAGTTTATAAAGGGTATAAGTGCTTTAGATTTAAAAATAAAAATAAAAATGTGTTCTGAGATGTGAGTTACTGTAGCGAATACCGGACACTTCGGCACGGAATTCTTCGGCACCTTGCAAACTCGGCACCCACAAACTCGGCACCTTGCAAACTCGGCACCAAACAAACTCGGCACCCACTCGGCACCCACTCGGCACCAAGAATGCAAACACGGCACCGGCTGTTTTTTGACTAACAAACTCGGCACCAAGCAATCACTACTACCTGTTCTTAAAACGCTGGAAGGGTTAAGTTATTATAAGTGGTTAAAGTTACGTACTTGTTTTAGCCCAGGTTGGACTCCTCCGTTGCAGTGGCACTGACTGACGTCCTACCAGGGCTACGTACTTGTACATTGTACATTCACAATAAAAATGAGGGATGTTTCGATTTATAATGTGCAAACAATTGAAACATGGATCATGTCTCGTGAAAAGAGGGTAGCCTAGGGTAATTCATTTGACACGCTATTGACTAATAATGGGAGGGAATGTGGAAATTTCAAAAATTTTCATTTATTTTCTGGGCGTAGAAAACATTGTTTACAAGTGGACAGTTAATAACAATCCTGTGGCATCATGGAAGGTTTAAAAAGCTGCAGGTATGCATAGTCAGAGCATGGAGCTGGATTCCAAGCAACTTTCAACATCTGTGGAAAATGACTCATAAAAACACAATTCAGAGGCATCCTTATCGTATTGATTGAATAATGATAAAAAAAGCACCACAAATAAAAAAAAAAAAAAAAAAAAAGGACATGTCATTGATTGTTATTAACAAAAACTCAGAGATTTTGTTGCTCATAAACAAAGTTATTGCGGTCGATACCACCCTTTAAAGAATGCAATAACATTTAAACTACTGGTATGCAAATTACTCTTTCTTAAACATGTTATTTTATTTCTTGAGGTCTTTACTTTGTTATTTTATAGATTTTAAGTCAAGGTTTATTTTTTTATGTCGTATTTTTGCACTTAAATATTTATCTTATGAGCTTTAAACTTATAATCTTTTTTATAGTCATCGCATAAAACAATATTTGTGTTTGTTTTTGTTCACTTATTCTTTTATTTAATTATTTATTTGTATAGTCTACTTTTGATTTAACTTTTTTTAAATGTTTTTTTCTTGTTAAACAGTCTAAAACAACATTATTTATTTTTGTTTATTTAATTATCTTCTTGTTTATTTATTTTATATTTTATTTTTCAACTTTTAAATTAACAACGAATTCATTTTATTCATAATATTGCAGTATAAAAAAACTAATTTATTTATTTATTTGTTTATTTACATGTACTTGATACGCAGCGGTAAATCGGCTGGGTGCCGAATTTGTATTTGTGCATGTGCCGAGTTTGTGGGTGCCGAGTTTGCTAGGTGCCGAGTTTGTTGGTGCCGAGTTTGTTGGTGCCGAGTTTGTTGGTGCCGAGTTTGCAAGGTGCCGAAGTGACCGGTTACCACTGTAGCTATGTTAGGTAGCGTGATATTGACATTTCCTATTCTGGCCGCACACAAAAAAGAGGTTTTTCAAATTAATGTTGCTTCGACCTAACATGCTGTCTGAGCTTCAAATTACTCCTGCAGGTCAATAAAACTCTCTTCTTTCATAATCCTTTTGAAAAAGGCACAACTTTACCTCACTTTTTCACGCATCAAAAAGATTCAGAGCATGGTCACCGACACGACTACCGCGAGCGCAGCCATTTTTGAACTTTTTTGGTCACCGTTTTTCAATTAATACCGCCCTCTCATGACTTCTAATCCAAAAATACCGCCATCTATTGATAGAGAGAGGATTGGAAAGTTTACGGTGCTTTTTTCCCCGTCTCAATCGGTGAAGAAATAAGGTTTTTATGTATTTTTTTACCATTTTGGGCCAAATTTTGACAAAATTTCCTGTTTTAAAGGAATGTATACATTCAGCGACGGTTGGGTATGCTGTCAAACCTATATCAGTAAAATCCTTGTCCATTTTTGAGTAAGAAAAGTTGGGTTTTGTTCCTGCGCGAGGTCGCGCATGCAATTTATGGAGGTTTTAATTAAACCAAGTGATCGGTAAAATCTCATTTTTGAACCTTTGAGTGCGCGTTAGGGATAGGGCTGATAAGCTTTAGTAGTGTGGGTGGTCTTAATTTAACAATCTCTGTACCTCAGTCGGCGGCCAGAAGAGTACCGCATGTTTGTTGTCTTTTGGGAGGCATAACTCATTAACGAAAGCACCCATGACAGTGGGGTTTGCACCATTGAATTTCTCATGAGGAGACCTTTAATTTGATGTAAAATTTTAGTATATTTGAAAAAAAGAAATTTTTACTATAACATACTGAATTTCTGAATAATACTGGACCAAGGTCACGGTGCCTAGTCTATAGCCGGTATGAGTCTAGTAGTAGTACTACTCTACTACTCTGTAGCAGTACACTCAGGGGTACAGGTCAGGTGCGTAGGGAGGTCTAGACCCAGTAACTAACTGGGGCGCTGTACTTGTTTTTTTCGAAATTTTGACATCTGCGGTCGTACTACAGCACTAGCCACTACTAACTAGTGTACTACACTGTACTAAGTTCTAGTGTGTAGTGTAGTACCACTAGAGTAGACATACTACTAGCTACGTACCGGTCACACTAAAAGTAAAAGCCGACAACTGACGACAACTGCCGACAACAAATTTTAAATGCACTTTCAAACAATGTTTAAACAAAAATAAACCGTTTAATATATCGTCGCAGGTTTCACGAAGTGGCGTTTTACTCAAAAGTCATAATTTTCATGAAAATTAGTTTAGTCACTTATTTGGACTGCAATTACATTTGTCTTTCGTTATACAAAATCTTAATCCTCAAATATGAATAATTTTGCAAATAAAGTAAACAACTTTTTTATAAAGTCTAAATAAACTAACGTTTTTCGTTTTCACGAAGTGACAGTTTGCATACGGGCAACGCGCGGTATGTGTGTGTACACGTTTTCACGAAGTGACACTTTGCATACGGGCAAGCCCGCATATGGGTATGAGTGCTTACGCGCGTACAAGGCAAGACGACCCTCTGACACTTTTAGTTTCATGAAGTGACAGTTTGCATACGGGCAACTTGCTCAATGCGCGCTGTGTGTTTATTAGTTTTCACGAAGTGTCCCCTCTGTTTTTCGAACAATTACTCATTAAATATGAATTCATTTTTTAAAAGTAAGTAATTGGCTAGAACATTAGGGTATCAACTTTCATACACTAGCTTTGGGGGAAATTCCCCGTCACACAAATCCGTCCAAGAACGATATGAAAAGATCACCAACTTCAAATGCGATTATTTCTAAACCAAGTTTCACCTCTGTGGGGTCGGTCGCGTCAGTTCGTGAAACCTGCGACGATATGTGTAAGAGTCATACTTCTAGAAACTACATGTATAAGGCTCCCCCGTGAGCCTTATAGGGGTCTAACATTTTGAGCCTCCATAACGCTATACGTTTCAAAATGGTCGTTGATAGGTGAACATTTTATGGTTGTTTGCCAGCAATAACTTCAGTTTCCTTTGTACTACACAGCTAAAACTTTCCCATCAAACTAAATATACATTCAGTATGCATGCATTGCCTTTTTGTTGAGTTACATGCAAAAACTTCTTCAAAAAATGAAATTTACCACGATTTGCGCAAAAAATTAAGACTGCGCTGTGTGAACGGAGCCTAAAGACAGCGTGGTGTACGGTCCAAAAGCAACAAGGCGGACAGTACTTGTCGTTACTAATTCGTGGTAAAAAAAAACTTTTTTACAATTTCAAACAATTCTTTTTCAACAGATTGAAGGTGATTTGGATACATATGGCTCTTAAACATATATTTAACGGTTTATTTTTGTTCAAACATTGTTGTAAAGTGCATTTAAAATTTGTTGTCGACAGTTGTCGTCAGGCCTTGGCAGTTGCCGGCTTTTAGTGCGACCCCTACGTACTAGTCTAGTTGGTCTCACGTAAAAGCCAACAACTGACGACGCCTGACGACAACAAATTTTAAATGAACTTTCAAACAATGTTTGAACAAAAATAAACTGTTAAATACATAGTGTAAGAGTCATATTATGTACTCCTAGAACTATGAGGTTCGTTCAGCTATCGTCTCCATTACCCTCATAGAGTGACATGTACAAAATCCTATTCGAAACTTTTTGCCTTTCACGTTTACATGCCTACAGTTCTTTTGTGAAATAAGATATTGCCAAAATTAGGCTCTATATGTTCTCTGTACTCTCATTAAGCGTTGCACGGGTCCAAAAAATCCACTCCGCAAAAAATAAATTGCAAAAAATGATAAATTCTCACCGTTTTTCAGAATCCTCGCCTTCCGGTAACAATATGGCCGCCGCTGAAATTTTCCTCCTGGTAATGCTGCGCGCTACGCTGGTAACGATTATCAACGGTTCACGTACAGAACATTGGTTATTGTGGACCAGCATTGCGCCTATGATTGTATACGTGAACCGTTGGTTTTGTGACCAGCGTAGCGTGCAGCATTACCAGGAGGAAAATTTCAGCGGCCGGAAGGGCCCTGGAAGCTCTGGCTAGTGTAGATGCTCTCTGGTGGTTTCTGATGCATTTCTGGTACCTATTTCTCCAGTACAAGTGAACTATTTTGATTTGATTTTTTGCTTTTTGAACTGAAAAAGAGAGGCTTTACAGCAAAAATAGATTGTAAAGATAAAAGACGTCCACTATTTTTGCTCCGTGATTGCAATTATGATTGAACATTGTAACAAAGAAGACGCAAACAATGACACATGAATCATTTCAAACAGGTTATAACAAAGTCTGTTTTATTTTTGTTTTTCAATAAAGACTTACACAGTTAAATGTACATCAACTGATGTACATTAAGTCAATCCTTGGTTTTTGTGTTGCAACTCACTTAGTCACTGCCTGTTTGACGATGTTTGGATAAACTTAATGAATAATTAAACAAATACGTTTGCCTTCTGAAAAATGTCAAGATGTAAATCTCAAACTGTTATTCCCATGATGGTCAATCGTCACTTAGGCAAAATTAGGGCGAAATCCCGATGCATACGAATCAGGGAACGATTTGGTGCCAAATTTTTGCATAGCAAAACTGCTATGCAATTTTTTTTTTTGCATAGCAATCTTAAACATTTGCATAGCAATCCATAAATTTTGTATAGCAAATTTTAAAATGCTTAAATATTGCTAAAAATGATGTAACTGTGTGAAACAGGTTCGTTTGTGTGGGTTATAGGCTTAATTTCAGGCCAAGGCTATTTTCAGAATGTCTATAATTAAAGAATAAGATGTTTGTGAAAGTTTGGATTCCTACAAAATACACACAAGAAAAGATTATTTCCACATTTAAATGGATGTGCTCGGACCATTTTTGATGCGAGTCCAAAACCTTTGCCTTCTATAATGCACCATGCGGCTGTTGTCTCAAACAACATCAGGGGTTTCCCTTAACTTGTTTTTTCACTCACCGGCCAGACGAATCACCAACGTTTTGGGTCGCCTGCAAGTTTTTTTACATGCACACAATTTTCGAAGTGTTAAAAAAACACACACAAAAACAACACATGGAAGTAAAGTTTGTAAAATTGCGTTTTTGGACGATCTTTTTCCCTAATTTCTGCCCTTAATAATACTGTTTTCATCAACAGCAATTTTCAAGGATTCGTAATTTGAGGATCGGTTTTATAGAACTTTTTTGCACTGAAATCTTCTTGATTTAAGATCGGTCGACAACGCACATTGGGAAAATTGTGTGGCGACAGCGATGTGTTTATGAGTACGAGGTTAAAATTTTGTATGAACTATAACAGGAACGAGGTTAAAATTAGACTCCACCGCGCGTCTTCCGCCCCTGGAAATTCGAGTTGTGTGTTTCCCTCCTCGCCTTCCTATTATTGTAAGGAACATGGAGGAGAGAGCCAGACTAATAATAATGCATGCCTGTTTTACTGGAAATAAACGATCGCAATCGCGATCGCGGCCACATTAAATCTAGCAATTATCAAGACTTGTCAAACAATTTTTCTTGTCAAACCGTGTGGGTGTAAAGTTATTTTTATAACTCAACAATTTTGTATCACTTTTCACTGAAATTATAAAAATTAGACAACACAGCTTCAACCAACATGACCAAGCGGTGCATCAAAATTTTGCCCGTGTTTTCAGCCCAACTGGCCGTGCTAACACGGCTTGCACGGCTCGCTAGCTAACACGTTGTCGCTGGGGCAATTGTACGACCGCAGATGGCAAAATTTCGAAAAAACTAGTAGCGCCCCAGTTACTGGTTCTAACTCGAAGTTAAGCCCGGTTCATACTTCCTGCGAATGCGATACGAATTTTGACGTCACAGGGCTGTTTTCAATGCGAATGTTTCGCAGGAGTTGAGCACAAGTCAACTCTTCCGAATTATTTGTTGCGTATTTGTGACGTAAAAATTGGTATCGCATTCACATTCGCAGGAAGATGAACCGGGCTTTAGACCCAGTAACTGGAGCGCTGTACTCCGCCCCAGTTACTGGGTATAACTGCCCATTATCATGATCATGGAGGATCATTCCTCCATGCTGAGCATGCTGATTGCTGGACTCAAAAACGCTTCATTATTATTTGGCCTCGGACTAGGTCATGTGATGTAGAACAGCCTAACTGTACTTTTGAAAGGGCGCTGTACTCCTTTTTTCAAAATTTTGACATCGTTGGTCGTACTAGTGCCACATGAATCCATTGTAAGATCCGCCACGCACGGCAGTTTTATATTAATTTTAAAGTCACCAAGCCACGAAAAATGCCCCAAAATGACAAAAAGACCCAACAAAATAGCTCAAAAATTGCCAACTGGATTCTCAATGTGTGAGAGATGCAACATCAGACATTTAATTGTACTCACTCCTTCTGTGAAAGGAGTATTACAAAACACCTTGCCTTGTTTCTTTTTAAATAATTTTGGTTTAAACAATATTGTTTTTACTATTGTGGGATTTGAACCAACAACATCCGGATTAACATGCTGGTGCTCTCAAACTGAGCTATCTAGCCCTTTGTTGGCGTTCTTCCTATAATGTTAACATTTTGTTCGGTGGTGTCAGTCAGAAGCCATACAACTGTTAGCTACGGTGAAGCCAGGGATCACACTCCAATCAACCTGGGAAGGGGATTCAATTTTTTTTTGCTCAGTTGGTAGAGTGCTGGCATATTCATCCGAAGGTCAATGGTTCAAATCCTGCTCTAGTCACTTTCTCTTTGTTCAACCCCAAATTATGAAAATAATCTTGCACGGGGTAATGTTAAAAGGATTTTTAATCTCGAAATGAAGTGGTTGAACAGATACTTCTACTGTGTACATGTACATGTATGTAGTTCAAGAAATCACTAGTTTTAATTTTGTGCTTCGTCATGTGATTGATGAGAAATTGATAAACTTTTCATGTTCTTTTATTACAGGCCTTTGTGCCCTTTAGGGTTTAACTTGTTCAAGAACCAACCATCACCATGACAACCCTTCCCAGATTAACCATACAGAAGACGCCAGTCAATGTTCTTCCATCTTCCCAACCACCAAGCATGGTTCATCGATCCAACTCCAAGACATTCATTGGAGAAGCCAAAGGATTGTCTAAATCCTGGGATGAGAGGTTACTACAGAGTGCAAATGGAGAGCGACCGTTGCCTCGGTTAAATCCACTCAGACCTCCAAAACTCAGTAGAACAATGACTTTAGAAACTACAGACTCTCACTACCAGAATGATTTAAGAAGTCTCTTAATGAAGAGGGAACAGTACCATAAGTCTCATAACAAATGGATGAAGCCATTTTATGGCTCCAAGGTGGAGCAAGAGGATTACAGGTAAGCTAAAGAATGTACACTCAGTTTGAATTGCAAACAAATTAGCATGCAGACCAAGAAACCTACATGCGGTGTAACACTACTTGAGAGGTAGAAGGCTGATCACTTTGGCACCTTGCAAACTCATCGCCTTGCAAATTTGGCACAGTAACATTTCAAACTCAGCACCCAGTCCAAAACCAATGACGGCGGTAAACAAAAAAGAATAGTTCACTGGATGGAGGTGACTTTAAAGCTAGGTCCATATTTAATGCGAATTGCAAAAGCGAAGGTAATTTCCCTGCGTCTCAGATTGTTGTGTCATGTTATTTGCTTCGTATTTGCTTTCGCGTGCAGTTTGAACAGGGTTTTAGTTACTGTACCTCCATTATGTACTATCTTTCTATGAGTAAGGTAAAAAGACAATTATTTTGAATAGGTTGAAGTTTAAAGTACAAATTACTTTCATGAAAACACTCAAGTGTCATTAGAACTCATACAGAAAGTTCTCGAAATTATTTTTCCGGGGCATTTAGTGCTCTGGACCCTCTGCACACCACACGAAGGACCCCGGGCTTGGCACTCGCAACTTCCCTTCTCGGATTGCCATCGCAGGCTCAAGATTCACCATTGTTCAGCAACACTTAAATACATCATTCTGAACAGCAATATCCCTTTTATTTTGACTCAAATTTTGTAATTTATGACAACTATTGTTTGCTTTGTCACACTAATGAGTTGTAGAAATGGGCAACAGCGTAAAATAGTCTGCAGTTGGTACAGTGGGTGCGTTCGATTAGCGTCCCCGGGTCGACCCAGGTCTGACCCCAGTGCGTTTGATTAGCTTTGATGTCATTGCTGTGGTGAGACCCAAGTGCCCTGCTTTTGGAGCAGGTTACTTGGGGCTGACCCTGGTTCATGACGTCACGGCGAAAAACTTTCTCAAAGGCCACCAATTCAGCGTGACATTTTTAGGAAGTTTGACACACATTTTCGCCACAATTGACACAATTTGTGAGCAATATATTTTTTTTATTCGAAGCCGGGTACCTTTGTATCACTGTGGGGTTGTAAAATTGTTTAACGTTGCAGTTTTACCTTGAGAATAATTATTTTACGATGTTTTTGTGAATCCACGAAAAGTATCGGGCGTAATGCACAAAATGGAAGTAGTTCCGGTCGGCTGTCCCAAGATGCATCGGTGTGAATGCTGGGGGAAGTTGGCGTTCGATTAGCTCATGTGAGGGGCTCACCCGGATGAGCACACCGGGGTCGACCCGAACGCACCCACAGATGCTGCATCCAAGTGGCACCCTGTCATAGTAAAATAATAAACACCACTTAGGCCGCTGCACATTGTGCTAGTAGTAGGTTAGCACAATTAATATCGCCTTTGTAACCCGTGGAGCACAGGCAGGGGCTCCAAAACATAACCCAAGGTTTATCCTGTCATGTAACTCTTTCAAAACAGAAACGTATGGATTTTAATTAACCCATTAGGCCTACCTACTACTTTACTTCACCATTTTAAGTCATTTACTCAGTGAACAGGGCAGGGAAAAGTCATCCGAATTAATAGTGTCTAAACATCATAAATACAAATTTCGCTGTGATTTTGTTTGTTTGTTACAAGTTTGGTTTATTTGTAGAGGATAAAAATAGTTTTGAATGATTTACACTTGAATTTGTATTTGCTTAAAGGCCCTGTACACTATTGGTAAGATCGAAAAACACAAATGTTCACAGATTCACACATAACTTACATGATTTAAAGTAAGTAATGGTAGAAAGGGTTCCTTAAAATATTTTTGCCTAAAATGCTATTGTTTCTGAGAAATGAGTAAAACAATAGTTTTTATCGCGCGCGATAATAAACTCGATGTTTGAAAAACAGAAAACACATAAGGTCTCTTTTCACTATTTTCTCGTGACCTCGATGACCAATTGAGCTCAAATTTTCACAGGTTTGTTATTTCATGTATGTGGTTGATTACACAAAACATGAACACTGTCTGTGATTATTTTGTCAGCTCTGCCAATCCTGTATAATACCTTTAAATACTAAGTTAAAGCTTTGATTTTGTAAAAATAACAACATATGTATCAACTGAATTAGAAAACTTGTAATGTGTACGGATTGTGTTAGTGTTTCACAGAAAGTTGTGCACACAACTTTTCAACTGTACTATAATTTCAAACCAGAACAAAATGTTATCAAAGTAATTGAAATGAATCAAAACACACCTTTGGAAATGCTATATTACATACAGTTTTTCTGAGCTACATGTTGTTCTTTGGTATTGGTTTACAAACAACCTGCATTGTACAATGCTTGTGCAGTTATTTTGCCACCAGCTGGGACAGACTATCAGGTGGCCATTAAAAAATGGTGATCAATCATAAAAACACAAATATCACAACATTGATAATCTTACCTTCCTTTTCAGGAAACACATTCGAGAAGTTCTGAAAAGTCAGATGTCTGACAGAGATGCAAACTATCGACGCTGTCTTATTGAGCGAATGGAGGAGAGTGATCGAGCTATTGGCTTTGATAAGAGATGTTTACAAGATGATCAGACAGCTTTCCAGAACAAATCTACATATCTTCGGCAATTTAGAGATGAGAACAAAAAGGTGAGATTGATGTCATGATTTGGGTCTGCAGTCATTAGATGGGACAGAAATTTTGAGGATACATGTAGTTGTTAAATTTTCAAATATCCTTGGTTGTGGCAGTTGACGTGATAACGTGTCTGGAATGTTCTGTGTGGTATGAGGTCAACAAAGGTTGACAATACACCTGAAAAATTCATTCTTTAGTGCACACCATGCATGCGCTCATGGTGTCGAGCTTTGTTGACCCTTTACAGAGAGGGTCAAAAGGCACTGGAAACATTGACCAAAGTCACTTTTTACTGAGGCTTATTACGTAATCCCAATTCCTGACTTTCTTTGACAAACCAGCCGTCGATTTCACCAAACTCTTCCTAACTTAGGACTAGTCCTAGGCAATGCTAAGAGATAGGACTAGTCTTAAGTTAGGACGAGTTACTCGTCCTAACTCGAGATAGGATTAATCCTAGCGTTTCGTGAAATCGGCTGCAGGATTACAAGATATCAATAAGTATCAATAAGTAGGCAGCCACAATTGTTTCTCATTGTTCTTGGCATGAGAGGCAAGTCTGAGATTCCAGCATGGCATGGCCAATCATCAGTAGAGTCAAGGGCCCAATTTCATGGCTCTGCTTAAGCACAAAATTTGCTTAAGCACCAAAAAACCTTGCTTAGTAAAACCAGATTACCGGCCAATACTCCACTCGATTGTTATGCTAACTAAACAACAGCTAAATACAAGTCACGAGCAATGTACATCGCATGGAGTTTTGGCCAATAACACGAGTATAATAAGCAAGCTTTTTTCGTGCTTAAGCAAATTTTGTGCTTAAGCAGCTCTATGAAATTGGCCCAAGGTGACCAAAGACAAATTTTCTTGACAAAAAAGTAAATCCCAGTGCATATTATGAGTTGTTTCATTTTTGCAAACAATACAATACGCAGAAGTATTCTCAAAAGACAATTTGGTCTGTGTATTCCGAAAATTATTCCTGCAATTGGTTCCAGAAAAGTTACATACATGTATTTAGGAAATCCTAAACCCCAGCGGTTAGGAATCTATATGTTGATATTACTTTATTAGTTGATATTAAAGGAACCCTTTTTGGGGTTTTTTCTAATCAACCATAGAAATATGGAAAATTTAGATTGATTAATGGCATTGAAATAATCAAGGTGTCAGTTCATTGACATTATCCTGTTTGTGTTTTGACTGGATTACACCTGTGACTAGAAGTAAAAATTATTGTATCATTTGTGTTTTCATGTTCCACTAGAATTCACTATCTCCTTCAATGTATGTAATCAGGCCATAAAAGCCAAGAACTCCCAGTGCTCTGATTAATCATGTAAAAGCTTTAGCGATGAGCACAAAATAACAATACAGCCAATACAATTGAATGAATGGCGTATATATACGCCATCCATATATGGGAAGCAGTTTCTGTTATTTGTGTATCAACTGTGCCATGGAAATGGACCTGTAAAAATTGCATTTGTAAAAGTAACATTTATTTTATTTTCGGACTAACTACACATGCGATGGATAAAGCCCCCAAATGAGTGAATTTACACTATTTTTATTTATGTGGGCTTATGTGATGTGCTGTCTTTAGCTTTAGGGAAATAGTCGATATATTGATTTAATTATATTTCTGATATCCTGATTAATGGAAAAATCATATCAATAACCACTATCATAGAAATACGAGAGAAGACTGGCAAGAAAAAGATTGATGTGCTTTAATAATTCACATTGTAATCTACACATGTGTTTGTTGATGGAACTAATGAGCTCGAGCTCATATGCCTACTTAAATCACAGGTATCACCATCTTGATAAAAGGAGTTGAAATTTTAACACTGTTTGTTTTGTTTCCTGCAGTTAATGGAAATTAAAGAACATCAGTTGAAGACGGTAAGGATTCAAACAAACCAACAGGAAGGAGAACTACTGCGATATAATCCCATCAACTGGAGTCAGACACTACGGTAAAAACTGCAACCAACTACATTCATCAAATAATCCCTTTCAATAATTGAACATTTTAAACTTTCTGAAAGGTTACTTGGACATAAACTTTAATTTAGACAATAATGAAAAAGACCACATGGATACTTGGTGTTCATCAGCATTAATAAAGCATTGAAGATATTATTATTCAGATATTGTGTGGGTGGCTTCATTATGATAATACATGCACTGACATGTAAAATCAATACTCTGCCATTCAATAGCTTATTAAGTCCTTACTTTCAGAATGATCAGTCATGTATGCATAAGAACACCTGTATTAGTTTACCTGCTTCATGCAAAAATTAAGGCAAATTTGCATGATTTGATTTGATTTAAAAGAAGACTGTATCTTGTTGGTTTCAGCGGGATTTGTAGTTGACTCTGCATGTAAAATGCAAGTTTACAGAGGAAATTATTATTAAGAAACATAACATGAGTTAAGATACAAATGTTTGCAACCACGGGACATGGATTTTGATGGCATGTTGTATTATTTTATAATAAAGAAAATGATAAGTGGTATTTAAACAATTAGCATTTTAACCTTGTAATGAATGATTCAGTACATGTTAGCATTGAGAATGAAGGACACATTATTTCTTTTTAACTTTTCATTGTTGGTAAATATAATGTCTTCATCAAAAGAAATGCATGGGAGATTTTTACCATCAGCAGTAAGCTGCTGTGTTTCTGTTATGAATTGTCGTTTCTCTGCGAGAGTAATTGGCTTGTGTCAAGAGCAAATTGTATGAATAGAGCAATATTTTGTAAAAAAAGAAGCTTTTTTCATTGTCAAAAAATGTTTGAATGATGATGATGGCATACAAGAATAAGTTTGTGTGTCAAATGTAAAACAAACTTGAGGGGTGTTTTTTCAATGGCAGGTTTTCCTTTCCCCCTAATTGATCACATCTTTAAACTTATGTGCCATGCACATAGCCTGCAGTAATAACTCCTGCACAGTGTGTGATATTCCACCAACCACAGAGAATCTGAAATACAATTTAAGTTGATGTCCAAGGTGTATTTCATTAGATTCAAAAGTCTACAAACAAGTTTGACATTAACAATTTATCTCTTTGTAAAATTGTAAACGAGTTAATATTTAAGGAAATTAGATGCTCTGTGGCAGATGCAGTGAAAAATAATATTGACAATTTCAAATTATCTGAAAATGAGAAAGTCAGGCTTAATGTCTTAATACTGACATTCTTATTGAGAAGAAACTTAATTGTCAAGAACCAGGTTAAATATTGAATGTTACTAACATAAATATAATAAACTTATTTATCAACTACCAGCATTAAACTTTATTCTTAAACCACCCAAATAGGTGCACACATGTTGGAGTGACCAAGAGTCTGATGAATGACTTGCTTTGCATTTGCATTACGCCCAATGTAAAATTATGCCAATTAATTTAATTAAGTGGGGGTACAGTTAAATTTCTTGAGTTATTTCTACTCACTGATGAATAAAGCCAAACAGATAAGCAAAGGTTAAATCTTTTACCAGGTTTATACACAAACATGGCCTCAGAAACTTTCAACATGTAAGGAACTTTAGTTTGTTGTAACTCAATTTACAGAGTATGGTATACAATAAATTCATTAAAAAAAATTTTTTTTAAGCCTATGAAAAAAAGAAACTGAACACAAGCATACAGTTGTACATAGAATTTTACATTAAGAATGGAAAGCTTTGTAAATAGAAGTAATAAATTGTTATTTAATAGCATATTTTGTGTTCTTTGGGGAACAATAGTCTGATAGGTAAACACTGCCTTTATGGTTGTCATTATAAATACAACATTGTGCCTCATCTTTTTTACACAGACATAGCACACATTAGCATAAGAAGTAACTATAACTAGTTAACTTGTAGGTACAACCATGTGTAAATCTCTTTTGGTAACAGTCGGTTTGGTTTCAGGGTTTCAAACAGTATACTCTGCTTATCTTCAGACCAAACCAGCTCTACACCATGCAAAGCTTAAAACATTGCAGTTTGGCATGTTTGAGTGTTTCTGAATTTTTTTAAATTGCATATATGTACATGTACATGTAGTTTCAGGTAAAGGTAAGTCTTAAAGCACAAACCATTTTTTCACAGAGCAAGATCTTTATGGCTAGAATTTTTGCTTAAATATTATCACAAGTTGGAAGTAAAAAGAATTGTTCTGGGTTTGTGAAAAAATTAAAATAAGAGCAGATATTCCCGAACAAAAATGAACGGAATCATTTTTATTTTAGGTATTACATTCACATTGGTTATATAAAAACAAGCTTGTAGGTATGTGGAGTTTTCAGGTTATCCATTATTAAAATGGAGCACAGCATTTAGCTTTAAATACGACAGGGTACACAAATATTATGGGAAAGTAGTACTGGACAACAAACTTTCAAGAAAGATTATTAAAATTATCAAACCTTTGTTTGTGGGGGAGAGGATCAAGGCAAATTGTCACAACATACAATTTATCCTAAAATAAATTTTGATCAAAAGAGAAATGTCTGGTTTGTCAAAACATTCGTTTGGAGACTTACCACCTCTTGGGATGAAGCTAGCTAGTTAGCTGATGTTTGACATTTGCTGTCACCCGTTACAAGAAACAACAATTATTTTAATTTTTATGATATGTATTTTGCTGTTTCCTATAGATGTTTGCCTCCACAGCATTTGTAAGGAAGAATTTGTTTTTGATATTGCTTTAAATAGCTTATCACATAAATGTATAAATACATGTGATTTTAACAAAGTGCTCCATGTTAGTTAACAATCATGATATAAACCATTTCTAACCACGGACACGTTTCTATCAGGTCTATGTAAAGAGTTCACTCCTTTTTTATTGAAGAACAATTTGTCAAAGCTAATAATTAACAAATAGAAGTAATTGCATATGCATATTCATAAAACATTTTATTTAAGATCAAAACAATATCCATGTAAAAATCAACTGCAATTGTGTGCAAAAACTTATTCAGCTTTTAAGAATTACACTTGTATTGAGTTAGTGTAAATACATGTATCCCTAAAGAGTGTAAACATCAGTATTTGAGCTAACAGAGGATTGTTTATGTAAATAAATGGGTGCCAGCTGTTTGATTTCAATAAGGTGTTGGTAATTAATGCCCCACCGTTTACCCATTCCTTGTATGCAATCAAAGACCTTAGTACTTGAAATGACTGTAAGTACATCAAGAAAAACATTTATTCTAGAGTTCTACATGAGATAAACAAGCAGTGGGTTACAAACAAATTACAACTAGAAAACTCTCCAAATTCAATGTTCAAAAACTATTGAGCTTCTAATACAAGTTCACACTTGGAATCTTGACTAATGGGATCCTGAGGTACAGACCACATTGTCATTTAGAATTTAATACAAATTCTTCAAGTCACAACAAAATTTACAAAATATACTCTGGTCATATGCAAAAATAATAATGTACATTTTTCTTTGTACACGTATAATGACAGAGAAATAAATAGGACAATGGCTCCCAAAACACAAATTTGTAAACTATTATCATTGGTACAAACAAGGCGATAATCACTCTTTTTTGTTACAATATTACAGAGCTGCCAACATTTGCATCTTGAAATCGGAGAGATTTTGTGAAATACTTAGAATTACATTCATCATCACAGGGAAAAGTGTCCAGAATCATGGAGATCCACAAAAGTGTTCATTGGAACTTGGAAAGATTGGTTTATTGTCAGGGAACTTTGTCCAGACTCGGGGAGAGTTGGCAGCTCGTCTTAATAATGGACCAGGTGCAATTACTGCTAGAATGTTGTATGCCATAAGGTTGGTTTTTCCTTAGAAGACGCCTTTTACAAATCAAACTAAATGACTGCACATGTCTCACATATCTTCAAACTTACAAAAACCTTTTGGGAACCTTGGATTTGAGTATTTGTGTGAAAGAAACAAATTCATGCTCTTAAAATAGGTCCAATGTTTGAACACATGTGCAATGTATGTTTCCTAAAAAGAATGATTATCTTTGAGAAAATCCCACAAGAAATTGTTTGATAAAAATACTTTAAAAAAAATACTTGGATATGAAACATAAATTACACTCCTTTCTAAAGTTAGACTTTTATTCTTGTACAAGTGTTCACTGTAATGAATAAATAAAGATACATTTTATAATGCTGGGCTGGAAACCTCAAAAGGAGATACCAGTTCAGCTCAGTAGTTACATTTGCAAAGAAGCCCTAAAACCAAAATAATAACTATAACATTACAAACGAGATCAAGTCAAAGAAGGCAAAAACCCCAACAACAATAAATGTAATTTTTATCCTACTGTATGTTTGGGGGCATCACAAACAACCACACTGCACCTAGTGACAGATATGCTCAAATATCTTACACTTAATTGTCCGTGCTTTCAAGTTTTAAAGTTTCACAACCAATCGTTTATAAACAGAATGTGTCCAAAATGTATGTGTTAATGTGTTAATTTACAAATCATCTGTCCCGACTGACTTCATAAGACTTTGTAAAAATATCAACCCATTATCAAAATTACATTAACTTAGTTTCGGATCTACTATCTACTTAGATTCAGATCTACTTAGTTTCAGATCTACTTAGATTTATATCTACTTAGATTCAGATCTACTTAGATTCAGATCTACTTAGATTCAGATCTACTTAGATTAAGATCCACTTAGTTTCAGATCTATTTAGACTCGGATCTACTTAGTTTCAGATACACATGTATCTACTTATTTTTTAGATATCTACCATAGAACTACAAGTATCAACAGGGCCAAGCTTGAAGTAATGCTTACTATTGCATGTTCATTTCCCATTTTACATGGATACAAGTCAACAAACTGCAGTCATGAACTACAAAGAAAAATGGCGCATAATTTTGGCCAGCTAATATAAGTGTAAGAACACTATTCAAAGATATACTTGGCATGTCTAAAAGTACCACAAAGGCTGCAGAAAAAAGGTCTGCGTAACTTGCACAGGCAATTTTCTCTGTCAACACATTTGTTTAGATGATCAGGATGACACAACTCCATGTCATAATGTTATACATGCTGATACAGGTCCCAGATAAGTGATTTATTCAAATTCAGGGCTCACAGAAAGTAGAAACAAATATCAACACCCCAAATATGTTAAACCTTTGATTCTTGTTTGATTTTATTTGCTCTTATATAAGACAGTAGCGGCAGTACCGAGGCAAGAGCAATGAATGTCAGTGATACGATAGGTCGATACCATAGCCATCCTGCAGAAATCGTTATCACAGATAGTGAGATAGATGCACATAAATTGAAAGCTGATAGACCAATGCTTACCATGGTGCCAAGTATCGGGAACCAGTCAACTGTCAAAAAAGCAATACATACATTAATTAACATAAAAAGAAACTAGACATAATTGCATTTGTGCACAAATGCAGAGCTGTTTCGCTAATAATATTTTCAAATTACTCATTTGAATACGAAACCCTTATAGTGTGTACATAATCAAGTTACATGTAATATTACAATAACTAATGCCTTGTTATTCGAATGTCTTGTCTATATATCTTGAAAAACTGTACCTTTAAGGTAAGATAACCTGACAAATGATGACGTCATGATGACGTCAATTTGTTTTCGAAGAATTGATGATGTATCAAGCCCGTTTAAAAAAGAATTTTGATTTTAGCATGTTCCGTTAGTAATTTATGACTTAAATGGGCAAAAAATGAAAAAGTCATAAAAAATCTTGTGATGACGTCATCATGACGTAATTACAAGTTTACCAGGAACTTGCCATTATCTAACTACTTGCCAAGTTTCAATGTAATCAGACCTTTACTTTTGGAGATATACGACTTCAAAAAGTGCACCTTTAATGTCACGTCACGTGACCCCTGATGACGTAATCAATCTAAAACTTCATACATATGTTAGCTGCCTGACGTTTATCATGTGTATCAATTTTGAAGCGATTACAAAAAACTTCGCCACACACATCTTCTCAAAGTGCATTTTGAACAGTTTTCCAACTGCCACTAGAGGGCGCTCTTTAATATTATTACGTCATTGGTATTTTATTTTGAAAGTACATCTTAGCCGCACACTAACATCGTTAAAAGCAACTTCATAACTTTTGTCACTTTTGAATTACGAGACCACTTCCGGTTTAGTAGAGGTCACGTGAGGTCACGCACACTGAATAAAATGAAGCCCTAATTAATCCCTACCCAATCCTGCAAACAGAATCTTACGGTCTCTTGTGGCTGATTTGATACGCATTTTCAAATATTTAAATTATAAACCTTTAAGATGACGTCACGTGACAGGTGATGACGTCATCATGACATTGTTTTAGGATCATTATTGCACCAATGCCTTTCATCACTGAAAGTTTTATTGCAATTGCTCTTTAGGAACTATGCAAAAGGCCGCTTAGAACGAATTGTGCGTTATTTCAATGACTTCCGGTCTGAAACATTAAAATAAAATAAACTAGACTTATTTGCATTTGTGAACAAATGCAGAGCTGTTTCGCTAATAATATTTTCAAATTACTCAAGTGAATATGAAAGGTTGTAGTGTGTACATAATCAAGTTAATATTACAATATTTTATGCCTTGTGAGATCGAATTCATTGTCTATATATCTTGTAAAACTGTACCTTTAAGGTAATATAACCTGACAAATGATGACGTCATGATGACGTCAATTATTTTTCGAAGAAGTTATGACGTATCAAGCCTGTTTAAAAAAGAATTTGGATTAAATCATGTTCCGTTAGTAATTTCTGACTTAAAGGGGAAAAAATGAAAAAATCATAACAAATCGTGTGATGACGTCATCATGACGTCATTACAAGTTTGAGAGGAACGTGCCATTATCTAACGACTTGCCAAGTTTCAACGTGATCAGACCTATACTTTTGGAGATATACGACTTCAAAAAGTGCACCTTTAATGTCACGTCACGTGACCCCTGATGACGTCATCAATCTAAAACTTCATACATATGTTGGCTGCCTGACGGTCATCATGTGTATCAATTTTGAAGCGATTACAACAAACTTCGCAACACACATCTTCTCAAAGTGCATTTTGAACAGTTTTCCAACTGCCGCTAGAGGGCGCTCTTGTGTATCGTGACGTCATCGGTATTTTTTTTTAACTGCACACTATTGCCGGACACTAACATCGTTGAAAGCATTTTCATAACATTTAGCACTTTTGAATTACGAAGGCACTTCCGGTTTCGACCGGAAGTAGAGGTCGCGTGAGGTCACGCACACTGAATAAAATGAAGACCTAATTTATCCCTACCCAATCCCGCAAACAGAAACCTACGGTCTCTTGTGGCTGATTTGATACAGATTTTCAAATATTTAAAATAGAAACCTTTAAGATGACGTCACGTGATAGGTGATGACGTCATCATGACGAATTTGTTTTAGGACCTTCCTTGCACCAATGCCTTTCATCACTGAAAGTTTAATTGCAATTGCTCTTTAGGAACTATACAAAAGGCCGCTTAGAACGAATTGTGCGTTATTTCAATGACTTCCGGAAGTCTGAAACAGACAAATTAAAAAAACTAGAGCTCAATTGCATTTGTGAACAAATGCAAAGCTGTTTCGCTAATAATATTTTCAAATTACTCAAGCGAATATGAAAGTTTGTTGTGTGTACATAATCAAGTTAATAAAGACAATATTGAATGCCTTGTGAGATGCAATTCATTGTCTATATATCTTGTAAAACTGTACCTTTAATTTAATATAACATGGCGAATGATGACGTCATGATGACGTCAATTATTTTTCGAAGAAGTTATGACGTATCAAGCCTGTTCAAAAAAGAATTTGGATTAAATCATGTTCCGTTAGCAATTTCTGACTTAAAGGGGCAAAAAATGAAAAAATCATAACAAATCGTGTGATGAGGTCATCATGACGTCATTACAAGTTTAACATGAACTTGCCATTATCTAACGACTTGCCAAGTTTCAACGTGATCAGACTTACACTTTTGGAGATATACGTCTTCAAAAAGTGCACTTTTAATGTCACGTCACGTGACCCCTGATGACGTAATCAATCTAAAACTTCACACATATGTTGGCTGCCTGACGTTCATCATGTGTATCAATTTTGAAGCGATTACAACAAACTTCGCAAGACACATCTTCTCAAAGTGCATTTTGGACAGTTTTCCAACTGCCGCTAGAGGGCGCTCTTGTGTATCGTGACGTCATCGGTATTTTTTTTTTAACTGCACACCCTTGCCGGACACTAACATCGTTGAAAGCATTTTCATAACATTTAGCACTTTTGAATTACGAAGGCACTTCCGGTTTCGACCGGAAGTAGAGGTCGCGTGAGGTCACGCACACTGAATAAAATGAAGACCTAATTTATCCCTACCCAATCCCACAAACAGAAATCTACGGTCTCTTGTGGCTGATTTAATATAGATTTTCAAATAGTTAAAATAGAAACCTTTAAGATGACGTCACGTGACAGGTGATGACGTCATCATGACGAATTTCTTTTAGGACCTTCCTTGCACCAATGCCTTTCATCACTGAAAGTTTCATTGCAATTGCTTATCGGGAACTATGAAAAAAGGTGCTTGGAACGAATTGTGCGTTATTTCAATGACTTCCGGAAGTCTGAAAAATAAAAATAAAAACTAACACAAAAACAATAGCTGTTTCGCTGCGCTTGCTGCGAAACAGCTAACAACAAAAACAAAAACTAACACAAAAACAAGAGCTGTTTCGCTGCGCTTCGCTACGAAACAGCTAATAAATAAAAACTAGAGCTCAATTGCATTTGTGAACAAATGCAAAGCTGTTTCGCTAATAATATTTTCAAATTACTCAAGTGAATATGAAAGTTTGTTGTGTGTACATAATCAAGTTAATAAATACAATATTGAATGCCTTGTGAGATCCAATTCATTGTCTATATATCTTGTAAAACTGTACCTTTAATTTAACATAACATGGCGAATGATGACGTCATGATGACGTCAATTATTTGTCGAATCAGTTATGACATATCAAGCCTGTTTAAAAAATAATTTGGATTAAAGCATGTTCCGTTAGTAATTTCTGACTTAAAGGGGCAAAAAATGAAAAAATCATAACAAATCGTGTGATGACGTCATCATGACGTCATTGCAGGTTTGACAGGAACTTGCCATTATCTAACGACTTGCCAAGTGTCAACGTAATCAGACCTATACTTTTGGAGATATACGACTTCAAAAGGTGCACCTTTAATGTCACGTAACGTGATCCCTGATGACGTAATCAATCTAAAACTTCATACATATGTTGGCTGCCTGACGTTCATCATGTGTACCAATTTTGAAGCGATTACAACAAACTTCGCAACACACATCTTCTCAAAGTGCATTTTGGACAGTTTTCCAACTGCCGCTAGAGGGCGCTCTTGTGTATCGTGACGTCATCGGTATTTTTTTAAAACTGCACACCCTTGCCGGACACTAACATCGTTGAAAGCATTTTCATAACATTTAGCACTTTTGAATTACAAGGCACTTCCGGTTTCGACCGGAAATAGAGGTCATATGAGGTCAAATGATGACGTCATGATGACGGCAATTTTTTTTCGAAGCAGTTATGACGTATCAAGCCTGTTTAAAAAAGAATTTGGATTAAATCATGTTCCGTTAGCAATTTCTGACTTAAAGGGGAAAAAATGAAAAAATCATAACAAATCGTGTGATGACGTCATCATGACGTCATTACAAGTTTGACAGGAACTTGCCATTATCTAACGACTTGCCAAGTTTCAACGTGATCAGACCTATACTTTTGGAGATATACGACTTCAAAAAGTGCACCTTTAATGTCACGTCACGTGACCCCTGATGACGTCATCAATCTAAAACTTCATACATATGTTGGCTGCCCGACGGTCATCATGTGTATCAATTTTGAAGCGATTACACAAAACTTCGCAACACACATCTTCTCAAAGTGCATTTTGAACAGTTTTCCAACTGCCGCTAGAGGGCGCTCTTGTGTATCGTGACGTCATCGGTATTTTTTTTTAACTGCACACTATTGCCGGAGACTAACATCGTTGAAAGCATTTTCATAACATTTAGCACTTTTGAATTACGAAGGCACTTCCGGTTTCGACCGGAAGTAGAGGTCGCGTGAGGTCACGCACACTGAATAAAATGAAGACCTAATTTATCCCTACCCAATCCCGCAAACAGAAACCTACGGTCTCTTGTGGCTGATTTGATACAGATTTTCAAATATTTAAAATAGAAACCTTTAAGATGACGTCACGTGATAGGTGATGACGTCATCATGACGAATTTGTTTTAGGACCTTCCTTGCACCAATGCCTTTCATCACTGAAAGTTTCATTGCAATTGCTCTTTAGGAACTATACAAAAGGCCGCTTAGAACGAATTGTGCGTTATTTCAATGACTTCCGGAAGTCTGAAACAGACAAATTAAAAAAATAAAAATAAAAACTAACTCAAAAACAATAGCTGTTTCGCTGCGCTTGCTGCGAAACAGCTAACAAAAACTCTAACAAAAACAATAGCTGTTTCGCTGCGCTTGCTGCGAAACAGCTAAAAATAAAAACTCTTAGTAAAACAAGAGCTGTTTCGCTGCGCTTCGCTGCGCTTCGCTGCGAAACAGCTAAAAAAAAGAAGAAGAAAACTTTAACAAAAACAAGAGCTGTTTCGCTGCAAAGCGAAACAGCTAACAAACTAGACATATTTGCATTTGTGAACAAATGCAGAGCTGTTTCGCTAATAATATTTTCAAGTTACTCAGGTGAATATGAAAGTCTTTTTGTATTCAAAGCAGTTATGATGTATCAAGCCTGTTTAAAAAAGAATTTTGATTATAGCATGTTCCGTTAGCAATTTCTGACTTAAAGGGGCAAAAAATGAAAAAATCATAACAAATCGTGTGATGATGTCATCATGACGTCATTACAAGTTTAACAGGAACTCACCATTATCTAACGACTTGCCAAGTTTCAACGTGATCAGACCTACACTTTTGGAGATATACGACTTCAAAAAGTGCACCTTTAATGTCACGTCACGTGACCCCTGATGACGTAATCAATCTAAAACTTCATACATATGTTAGCTGCCTGACGTTTATCATGTGTATCAATTTTGAAGCGATTACAAAAAACTTCGCAACACATATCTTCTCAAAGTGCATTTTGAACAGTTTCCCAACTGCCGCTAGAGGGCGCTCTTGTGTATCGTGACGTCATCGGTATTTTTTTTAAACTGCACTCTCTTGCCGGACACTAACATCGTTGAAAGCATTTTCATAACATTTAGCACTTTTGAATTACGAGGGCACTTCCGGTTTCGACCGGAAGGAGAGGTCACGTGACTGGTCACGCACACTGAATAAAATGAAGCCCTAGTTCATCCCTACCCAATCCCGCAAACAGAAACCTACGGTCTCTTGTGGCTGACTTGATACACATTTTCAAATATTTAAAACATAAAACTTTAAGGTGATGACGTCATCACGACGAATTTCTTTTAGGACCTTCCTTGCACCAATGCCTTTCATCACTGAAAGTTTCATCGCAATTGCTCCTTAGGAACTATGCAAAAGGCCGCTAAGAACGAATTGTGCGTTATTTCAATGACTTCCGGAAGTCTGAAACATACAAATAAAAAAAATAAAAATAAAAACAAAAACTCTAACTTAGCTGTTTCGCTGCGCTTCGCTGCGAAACAGCTAAAAAACCAAAAACTCTTAGTAAAACAAGAGCTGTTTCGCTGTGCTTCGCTGCGAAACAGCTAATAAACTACACTCATTATCAAGATGGGTATTTTAATACAATGCTCATGAACAGTACACATGTTATACATTAAATGACCAATGGACCACTGACCCAAAACATGTCTAACAGCCTTGATTGGGACAGTTTTATGATTTGTTTGGCAATTTTTTAATTCTTCAAGTTTTCCTCCTTTAAAGGCCCTATACACTATTGGTAAGATCGAAAAACACAAATGTTCACAGATTCACACATACAACTTACATGATTTAAAGTAAGTAATGGTAGAAAGGGTTCCTTAAAATATTTCTGCCTAAAATGCTATCGTTTCTGAGAAATGAGTAAAACAATAGTTTTTATCGCGCGCGATAATAAACTCGATGTTTGAAAAACAGAAAACACATAAGGTCTCTTTTCACTATTTTCTCGTGACCTCGATGACCAATTGAGCTCAAATTTTCACAGGTTTGTTATTTCATGTATGTGGTTGATTACACAAAACATGAACACTGTCTGATTATTTTGTCAGCTCTGCCAATCCTGTATAATACCTTTAAAGGGACATATAAATTACAATCTGAAAAGTGAATGTTTCTGATGTTCTCTTGTAAAAGTGTTTGCGGTGCAGCAAAACATCCGAGCTACCTCAAAGCCTGTGGTCTTGTGATTTTGTTTATTGGATTTGAGCCTCGTGTACCATTAATGGCCACGTGAAAAAAAAATTGTTGAGCAAACTGTACTGCTTTGGACCATATTAAATCATGTACATAAGCATATTGTGAATTAACTTCTTGAAGTTTAATTGTTTTGAGTTCTGCATAATTTTCAGTTTGTTCTCAAAGGGGGCCACATATCTTAAGATTACGTACATAATTGATATCAAATTAAACAACTCACCTAACGTATATAGAATATTTGTCATGAAGTTCAATCCAATAAGCATCATAATCCACCCTCCAACTCTGAGAGTCCACGTCAGAGTACTACTTGCATGCAACTCATCTTCAATCATCTCCTTTAAAATATGACAATCACAAACATTTAGTCATAATTTATGACTCAACAAAGATAACAAGTGCTACATGTATGTAAATCTCACAAGATCACATTATACACAAAAAATTCTTTCATTTTTGGCTGGGACAGAAAGGGTCAGTTTGAAAGAGATAAAGAAGTTTAAAGATCAACTTGAACAAAATTAACATTGATTTTCTTTTTTGATAGAAAGGTAAGTGAATGCATTTTGAGTGCATGAAATGATTTTAAGAAGTGATAAATAATTTATTTCAAGCATTTGCAACAATATTATTCAAGCTCACACAATAATACATTTCAAGCTCTCACAACAAGTTATTTCGAGCACACACAATAAAATATGTTGAGCGTTCCAAATGATTTCGAGTGCAAAAAGATTTTGTGAGCATTGAAAGTGACATTTAATTATTTCTGTTTTCATTTTGTTTGCCCCTCATCTATGTCCCTTAAGGTACTCTGTAGTTACAACCCTTGCTCTATGAACAACTTAACCCCTTCATTATAAACCATTCAAAGACCAATTTGACAACTTGAAATCCTTTAGAGTGTTAACAAAAAGGATTTCTCAGAAATTAAGAAAAATAAACAACATCCGGACTCTTTTTTCTGTTTCTGGAATCCATGGCAACACATTTGCTAGGCATCATACACACGTTATTGAAAACAAACTTTGAAAAAATGGGAAAGATCCAAACAAGACAAATGGTTAAGTGCATGAGCCAAAGATAAACTGTTTTCACCAGTCCGTATTGTGATGTAATGGTTCTAAACATGTGAGTGCGCTGCCAATGGCGAAAACAATTGGGGGGGGGGGGGGGGGGGAGTTTTTCCGTTCAAATTTTAACAAAATTGCAGGGCAGAAAATCTCAAACGTATTACCAAATAGAATCTAAACACACAATAAACAGAAACAAGAAGTCAAGTTAGTTTTAGTGATTTTGTTCGGGTCAATCTGTAAGTTTCTATCCTGGCAATAAGATTATTAAAGATGTCTGGCTCTCACCAAGTCAATCTTTTAGTTAAAGCATTTCCTACCTCAGAAGGTCATGTAAATCAAAGGAAAATACAACTGAGACAATTTTATAATAACCATGGTGAAATGACAAATATGTGGCCACAATAAAAAAATAATTATATCAATATTATTTACTTGTGCTGTTTTTTCTCCAAAGTGAACCAGTTCAAGAGACTCTCCTGCATCTGTTTTATACTTAGTCAGCTGATTCCCTGATTGCTTTGCTATAACGCTGACCTGAAAAAGACAACAAAAGTTCCAGATACTTTGATGGTGGAAAAAAAACATACTTTTGTTATATTCCAAAGTTAGACTTGTTTTAAAGAAAAACATGGCAAGATGATTCCTTTTCAATATTGTCAAATTTTAAGCAAAGACACTTTAGTGGCTTTAGATACAATGTACAGTAGTGATAACTATAACGTTTTTGCACACTTGGATTTTGTGTGGAGTAGTAATTGGTTTACAGCTTACATACGGCCAGTTAAAGGGGCTGTGTCGTCATAATTAAAGCATGCCTGTGGCTGTGCATGGAATTATAATTCGCCAATTCTTAGAAGACTAACCCTGTAGATTATCTTTGTGTTGCAATCTGATTAGAAATTCAAAGTTTTGAAAAGCCCGTTCTCTAATGTATGTTCTTCCACCGAACCTCATCTTTTGTTACTTGTGTGCGGTCTGATCAAGTCTCACTTGCTCTACATGATTTATACCATAGTTTTGTTTGGAACTATCTAACACTATGTCTAAGGAAACTACAAAAACAAATCGGACGATGGTAAAAATGACCAGCCGATGTTGACAAAAAGTTTGATACTTTGAAGAAAATGCTCCTTCTATGGGGTTGCTCTTCCGATCATCTCTAATGAAAGATATTGAGGAAACTGAAAAGGCAAACAAGCTGGCATCCAAGGTGACCGTAACCCATATAGTCTACGACTTCATCCACAAGGGATAAGTGTTTCATTCCCTATCAGACAGTTTATAGAGCATCTAGAACTCCCACTTCTCGTCTGGAAACAAATCGTCAGTCAGGAGTTTTGGAACCCATGATGCATTGCATTTAATTGGTTATTTTTTAGGTAAGGGCACTCACTTTATTTGTTGTTGGCTACTGACCATTAAACAAAATCCTATAAAAACCGTCCAGACATTACATTCCTTTCCCTACCCGAAAGAAAAGAAGAAAAAGAAAAATGAGCAACCTAACACAAAAATAAAATTTCCAAAGAAACCCTGAAAACTTACCCAATTTTATGCGCAGGAAATATAGAACACAGCAAGTTCAATCAGTGTTCAGTGTGATTCATCAGAAATAATTCACTTTCAAAATCTTTGATAACAAACTGAATACCTGTACCTATCCGCGATCCATTCACAATGCTACTACTACTAGAGTCTTATATAGACCATGTTACACAATGTACCTTTGTTTACAAAAAAGAGTGACCTTATACATTCTAATGCATTTCCTGACAGGCAAGATACTACACAGGCCATACATGTATGGGAAAATTTACATTTTGTGTCATAATTTGTACATAAATTCAAGAGTTATAAAAGTAACAGCTGTACAGCTTTTCAGATGTCCCCCCTTTCTTCATATCAAAAGTCGAGAAAAATCAGACTGTGCAATCTCCATAAAACATAAGATTGATTGTTTTCTTCCATTGAGCTGTGTACAAACTGTGCCTGCAGGAAGTTCAGGCTGTGTGGCTCTTTTGTAAACATGTGATATCACAGGTCACATGGTCTATAAGTGCACGTATCTACCAATCAGATACTCAAGGCGTTTGAACAAAGAGAAGCATTTAAAGACAGGTTTTGAGAGCAAACATCGAAGATAAACAGCATCCAATCTGTCAAGTTCAAACAACGGTGTTACAAGTCTATCAATTTTGTTAATGCATTAATGAACAAGAAATTTTAGTGAAACCTGTTACCATTTCATGTCTAAAATGCACTTGTTAAAGCAAACATAAATGAACTGAAAGGTAAAACAAACGTTAATATGAGCAATTTTACAGTACCATGCACCACCAAGTGTCGACCAAAAGACACAATATTCTCAGTTCATTATGGAGAACATTTCTGCACGTATTGTGATCACCATGATCACTGAATGTCGGCTACATGTACCTTCTTTGAAAATGATAATTCTATGTCAAACTCTACTTCAGGCACTGTACTGTCAATTATATATTCATTATATGAAAATATGAATCATATCAAAAGAAAAACATCCAATCGTTTAAAAAAACAATGTACACAGACAATGTACATAAGTTAAGTTTCAATTATCCAGAAGCATTGATGTCTGCTTACATCTGCACAAAAAGTCTTTTTTGGCCCTCTCACACATAGAACTATTCCAGCCTACCAACTTTATTCAATTGTACTTTTGAACCAAACTGTTTTATTTGAATACACTACAAATGTTTGTGTACTTACTGTATCAGGCTCTCCCAGGGTAGAGTCCTTGTCACCACTCACTCCAGCATAGCTATATGTTACTCTCACATCACCAACCTAATGTAAAAGTAGTGTCATAAACACTTCATAAATCAAACTAACTCAAACATGTACCCTCAATTCACACTTCTTTAATTGACTGAATGGAAACTCACAGTAATGATACTCATGTGGATTTATATTTATATTTTATTGATAATAAATAAATAAATAGATAAATAAGTACTTATACTAATACCAGCATACAACCTGCATCAAACAAGAGTTGCCTAATGAGATCTGTCTAAAAGCCTTTGTGATGTCGTTTGGGCTCTAGTGTAGATAGGAAAGTGCAGGACAAATTTGTCAAGTTTTTTCTGAATTTGCTTGAACCTAACTTTGGACTTAATCTGTAAGTCATGTATGCCCCGGGAGGGAGAGAGGGGGGGGGGGTGTTACATTTGTACAGACATGTTTGTCCTTCTGGGTAGTATGTCCCTTTCATGATCAATTTGTGTTTTGGTTGTGCTTTTAATTCTTTGTAAGATTCAATACTCAACTTGAAATAGCTGTTTATTTTGTATTTCACGAGAGAAAGCTTTTTATTACGTTGTATCACTGCAGAATAAAAGAGTTGGGTAAAATGCATTATAATCTTTCACATTCATTCTTCCATTCATTTAATAGGAAACTCTGCATAGTGCATACTTAGTGTAATGTATGCATGCATGGGCCAACATGCTTCTGAACAAAAGTGTGTCTTTGTTAGCGGAAAACCAAGGGGAGAAGAAGAAGAAGTAAAGGACAAAATAGACATAAGTTTTTTATTAAACAAAAACATGGTGTTCGGAATGGACATACATCAAACCCTCTTTGCCGTGCCAAAACATACAAATTTGGGATTTTTGGTGCAGACAAATTAAGCTGACGTTGAGATAAAAATATGTGAAAATATTTGTGCGTGTGTATAGTTTCCATTTTTCTATAAAGTTTCTATATTCGTATTAAAAAGAAATACTTATGGAGGAGTATGATCAAGCTTGTAAGGTTTGTCAATTCATTAATATGCTTTAAGACAATGTACTGATTATGTATGTAGCACTTTTGGTTAAGGACATTTGTTTATTTTTTATATGAAACTTATGAAAGTTTTGGTTTTGACTGGAAGTAAAGGTCAAATGAGGTCACACTCTTTGAAAGACTTTTAGAGTAGAGGGTTTTTAGATTATGTAAATGAATATTAATGTACCATTTGAAGTTAATGAAATAGCATTTTTTATTAAACATGCAATTTCAACTTCTGCTTTCGACTGAAAGTAAAGGACAAATGAGGTCACACTTTGTGTAAGATTTGTAAAAAGCATCAAGGGCTTTATATGGTACAAAGATCTTGTATGTAGCATTATTTTATGGTTCTCCGGATAAGAATTTTCCAAATATTTTAAGTGGATTTATTGTAATGACGTCATCAATAACATCATCATTCCCCAAAAACTGTCGTTTTGTCTACACACTAAGGTCTGAAGTACATGGAAAGTTTCAAGTCTGTAAGAACTTTACATTTTGTGAGACAGCCCATTTACATTTTGTGAAACTACCCGGAGAAGATTCGGGGGAAAGAGGAAGTCGAGGAAAAAATTTAATTTATTAATCATAAACAACACACTTTGTATAATTATAATGACACTAGGGGTTAGAATCATTGGTGACAAAAAGGTCTCAAAGTACAATTTGGATCCAAATTTTAGGAGGTATTTTTGAAGCACATGAGTAACATTGGTATGTATCAAAGACCAGTATCCACACTAGAAGTGACCCCAACATATACAGGAAATAAACCTGTGAAAGTTTAAGCTCAATCGGCCATTGGTGTCACAAGAAAAAGAAAATTGAAAAAACCTTAAATGTTTTCACTGTCTTCAAACATTGGGTTTTTGACTCGCGAGATCAAAACTAATTGTTTTACTCATTTCTCAAAAACCTATAGCATTTCAAGCAAAAATATTTCAAAAGAAGTTTCCAACCATGACCATCTTTATACCATGTAAGTTATGCATGAATCTGTGAACATTTGTATTTTGACTCTTACCAATGTTACGCACACCCTTTAAATGATGACATTTTCACTTTTTAGTCATGCATAGAGTTATAGATTTCAAGAAGCTTCTAAGAACAGTGTCCTCAGTGCTAGAGAAGCAGATCAAAGGGCAGGATTTCTTTGTAGCTGAAGAAAATAACTATTTTTTCAGCGTAAAAAGGTCTGAATTAAGAAAACATTATGAAATTTCTCATACCTGTGATTATAGAAAACTCACCTTGGGTCTGAATGGGTTAACCGTTTGATAAAACTTGCCATCAATGAGCTGAACATTAGGATTGCTTGGTTCCTTGGTGGGAACATATGGCTTAAATGTATTGATCTTCTCCTTTAAGCTGTCCTTTATCATGTAGTTTCCTATGTAGGTATGTATTGCCACAAAAGTCATTGGACTGACTGTCATCTCTCTACAGCAAGACAAAAAAAAAATGAAACACTCTGGTTGGTCAGAATCTCAGAAGCCTTCAATAAAATGCATATTCAAACTTAACCGTTTATACCACAGGATACAGTACAGAAATACAACATTGATGCACACTGTATGTAACTAATCTGCCTCTGCCTCAAACTTGCAGTTTGGAATAAACAAAACACACTGATTCTAGTTGGGAAAAAAACGTTGGGAAAAATCACTCGATTCCATTTTGTGGCGTGTCATGGCCGGGCGGTCTGGGTCGCCGGGCCTGGGCTCTGGTGTTTTCAGCAGCAGAGTGTGGGTTCGGTGCCCGGTCATGACACTTGTGCCCCTGAGCAAGGCACTTAACCATAATTGCTTCGAAAAAGTTGGGAAGGTAGTGCATTCTGCTCTACCAGACAGGCTCCTAGTGGATGATACCCATGCCTACATCCTTAAGGACTGTGAAGGGGGTAACCCTGTTTCAGCCCCAGGAGTAGGAGGCAACGTGCCCCTGGTGTCAATTGATTTGGGTCGATAGCCCAAATCAGTTATGTGTAGCCCTCACCTTGAGTGGCCGTCCGTGGCCTTGTGAGTTGGGCGATATCTCATTAAAAAAAATTTAAAAAAGGCAACACAGTTTTTTGTCTAGTAAGGATCAGGTTATTTGTCTTGTTTATTTTTCAACATTTTCAGATCTTGTATTATTTTATGTATAAATTATAAATAGCATAAAAAAGCACTAAAAAAATAGGAACAATGAGATTTTACAGAAAATGCTGAAGTGATTATAACCTATTGGCTATAGACGCAGCCAGCAGGAGTTTTGTGGCATCCTGATTGGTTATCTCTCTGGTATAGTGTTATTATGCAAATGTCAGTTGAAAGAGGGTCTGTGGGGGAATTTTGCGTGGCTGATGCAGAGAAATAACCGCGATATCAGACTTGAAATCAAGTCTACTACATAACTTGTTTAACAACCATACACAGCCTTAATTGTGCGTACAGTAAGTGATTAGCAAGATTGGAATTTGAGTCTTTGTATAAACTGATATCTCTCTCTTTCTCTGGTTGGCCATACAGTAGTCAGGTTGAAAGAGTCTAACTGTGATGTGACAAAAGCATGCACAAGTTGTAGTATCCTGATCACGAAATTGCTGAATCTGCCCTATTTTTCTAATGCCAAACAAAGCTGATTCCACATTTAATTTACATGAGTGGTCAATTTAAGTGATGAATCAAAATCTGTACATTTTCTTCCGCTCACCCTCATTATAAAACATAGCTTTCTTAATTACAATATCTACATGTAACAGCTCTGACTTGGCACTTCCTTGTCATCCTACTACAGAGATCATGGTACATTCTTACAGCACAGATTTCCCTGTGTCATCCTCAGCACTTTCATTACTCAGATAATCTCAGCTCCCACCCGTATACCTTCTTGTGTCACTGACAACATATATCATCTTGGCTTGTTTTTCTGCTCAATTCCTAATGTTTGTACACCCACAATACTAGCCCTGCTTGGTAATTCTGATCATTGTAACGTTGGTGTTCAGGTAAGTTGTACCTCACCATTAACTCGTCCTCATCCATATCACCGAACTCATCTCCAAAATGACAGGACTGACTGGGACGGATTCCCCCAAATCAAGGTGATTTGGGAGTCCGCGAAGGGACGATACTTACCTGTTAAACCTACAATTTGCATATTTCTCTAAGCCTCAGGCTTCCCACGCTAGAATTTTATACCACAAGAGGGCGCCCTCCAACGCCCGCCCCTGCCCACGGCCTACTCGTCCTCTTTTCTCTAGAAACTAAGTAAGGCGAGCCACTGTGGGGAAGGAGGGAGGGAGGTTTAACAGGTAAGTATCGTCCCTTCGCGGACTCCCAAATCACCTTGATTTGGGGGAGTCCACTTCAGGGACTCCCTTACCTGTTAAACCTACAATTTGCATAGACTAGCACCGAAAAAGGATGGTGGGCTTCAGAGCGAGCCTAATCAATAACTTCTCCCATACCAAAAGGTATGAATAAAAAACTAACAGAACTCACCAGAAAACTTATTATTTCTTGATCCAAAAGAAATGCCCCATCACTCCAGGGTAGGAACTTCCTTGGATCCTCCTATTGAGAGGGCTGTACGGCCCGTCCTTCCTTCTGCCTGGAGAACATCCCGCAGGTAGCAGGATGTGAATGTTGATGGTGTTTTCCAGGCTGCTGCTTGCAAAATGTCCTGAATGGGGACACCTTTAAAGTAGGCCCATGACGTTGTCATGGCTCTGGTGTCATGAGCATTGACCCGAATGTCCGGTACATTTGGCCAGTCTTTGATAGATGCCTGGATAGCCGTAACTATCCAGCGGGAAATGGAGTCTGCAGAGACTGCCTTGTGTGGTTTATTTGTTGAAATAAACAGTTGAGTGGTGTCTCCTCTCATGGGTTTTGTTTGAGCCAGGTACCACTTGAGTGCTCGAACTGGGCACCACAGTTTATCTTGTGGGACCGAGGAAAAACTTTTAAGGTCTGGCACGAAAATTGGTGGGGGAAGAAACGAGGGAGATTGATTCTTTGTTAAAAACCCCTGACAAGGCACCAGTCTTACTCCACTTGGCTCCCATCTAATGTGCCCTGGTTCAACTGAAAGGGCATGGAGCTCACTTCTTCGTCTAGCTGTGGCTGTAGCCAACAGGAAAACTGTTTTGACTGATAGGTCTAATAAGGGGGCATTCGCCAATGGTTCATACGGCGGTTCCGCAAGGACCTTGAGAACTTGTGCAAGATCCCAGGATGGAACCAGCTTCCTAGATGGAGGTCTTTCAATATACATGCCCCGCAGGAGCTGAGCCAGGCTAGCGTTATCGGACACAGTAGATCCGTCTGCGAACCCTTTGTGGACAGCCGCTATAGCCGATCTATAGCCCCGAATAGTGGATACCGTCAAATCCCTATGAAACAGGTACATAAAGAAATCTGCAACCACTGTTAGAGGCGTTGTGCATGGATCATGAGTGTGTTCTTCGCACCACCTATGATAATGTCGTAATCGGCTGTCGTAAGTCCTACGGGTAGACAGTCTGCGGCCTTGGGCCACCAATGAGGCAGCGTCCTCTGAAAGGCCCGCAGATCGCAGTGATTGCTTGACAGCATCCAAGATGTTAGGTGGAGGGACTCTACCCCTGGGTGCGGGATCAGGGACCGTGGTTGACGCAGCAGGTCTGATCGCACCGGTAGAATTATCGGCGGATTGCACAAGAGGCGAACTATTTTCTGAAACCAAGGCTGGCGTGGCCAGAATGGTGCGATGAGGATGATTCTGCACTCCTCCGCCTCGATCTTTGTCAGTACCCTTGGTAGAAGTGAGATCGGGGGAAACGCGTATGCTAGCATGTTTTTCCAACTGATGGAAAAAGCATCTGCTGCCCATCCCTTCGGATCCTGGTTGCGTGTACAATACACCGGTAACTGATGGTTCAGTGCCGATGCAAACAGATCGATGTGAGGACGATCCCATACTTGGAAGATCGACTGAACCACTGCCGGGTGCAGAGTCCATTCGGTTGGAAGGACCTTCCCCCGAGACAGAGCATCCGCCATGATATTCAGCTTTCCGGCCAAGTGGACCGCCGTAAGATCGATCTGTCTCGCTTGGCACCAAAGCAGAAGCCCCCATGTGTGCATGCACAACTGCGGGGAATGCGTCCCGCCCTGGCGGTTTATGTAAGAGACAACTGTTGAGTTGTCCGATTTTATGAGGACCACTTCCCCTGTCACTATTCTGACAAAATGTTTCAGTGCTCGAAAAACTGCGAGCAGTTCTAGGATATTGATGTGGTATTGACTGTCCGCCTTGGACCAAGACCCCGCTACCGATTCCATTCCAATGTGTGCCCCCCAACCTGTGTTGGAGGCATCGGTCACCAGAGTTATGGTAGGTCGTGGTCGTGGGAAAATCAGTCCCGCCACGATGTTTGTTCGCCGCGACCACCAGTCCAGGTGGGGGCAAATCATGTTTGGGATTGGCACTGGCCGCTGGATATGGTGAATACATGGTCTGTAGTATGCAAGTAGATGCAACTGTATCGGGCGCATCCGCAACCTGCACCATGGGATTACGTCCACCATGCTTGCCATTAGGCCCAATAAACGAAGCCAGGCCACTGCTGGGGCCACCCTGGCAGTTCTGAACAGAGTGATGCAGTCCAAAAGATTTTGAACTCGATCCTCGGTAGGAAAAGCTAGTCCTTGTTGGAGGTCCAGTTTTGCTCCTAAGAAAACTGGGTGCCTTGTCGGATTTGGCTGCGATTTGTCGATGTTGATCAGAAAACCTAACTCCGAAATGATTTTTGCAGTTAGTTCGAGTGCCCAGCTTGTTTCTTCCTTTGTCTCCCCCACAATGAGCCAATCGTCCAGGTAAACAAAGATCTGTACCTGACGTTGTCGGAGGATTCCCGCTACGACTTTCACCAGCCGAGTAAACACCCTCGGGGCAGTGGAAAGGCCGAACGGTAGTGTCAGAAATTCGTAAGTCCTTTGGTCGTAACGAAACCGTAGGAACGCTCGATGTTCGGCCCACATCGGTACATGTAGATAGGCATCCTTTAGATCGATCAACACTGCCCAAGTTGGAATGGGTAATGCATCCAAAACTGTCCGCAGTGACTCCATCCGAAACCGTTTTGGTCGGATATATTTGTTTAATGGCCGAAGGTTTAAAATTGGTCGCCATTCTCCTGTGTTTCTCTTTGGAGCTAGAAAAAAGGTTGAGAAAAACCCTCGATTCGCATCCTCTGTTTGCACTCTGCGTATGGCTTGTTTTTGCAAGAGGGCGGAAATCTCCGACTCCAGAGCCCGACGCCTGGTTCGGTCGGTTGGAATCGGTGTTGTTCTCGGTAGGTATGCAGACGGGGGAGTACTTGTAAACTCTATTTTGTAGCCGGAAGTTACCGTTTTTTGTACCCACCCGTCGTTGCACAAAAGGGCCCAAGTCTTTTCGAAATAAGAAAGTCGACCCCCCACGGGCCCTGGAAAGGGGGTCGTGGGAAGGGGGGCGTCACCGGCGCCCAGCACCCCCGCGGTAACCTCCGCGCGAAGCTTTGGAACGGGGGGTGAAGCCGGCTCTACCTCGGGTACGAGACCCAAAAGCCTGACTCTGTCCAACAGTTGTAGTGGGCTTGAAGAAAGAGCCCGATGGATTTGGGGCAAACGGCTTCAACGGTTTACGGGGGAACGTCTTGCCCTTAGTCGCTCCACTGTTACCTCTAGACGGACGAGAGCTACCCCCTTGACTTGATTGGTTATTGAGGTTAATCTTGTCCGTGGCTTTAATTCGCTTCGCCTCGGCTTGCATGACTTCCTGGAATTTCCCTCCAAATAAATCGGAACTCAGCCGGGGGAGAGATTCCAGGTTGGACCTCAATCCATCAGAGGGAACAAAGATCGTATCCAAAACGTTTGTCCTCCGTGCATTGATTGTCATCAAGGACACCCGCATAAACTGGTCCATGCACAGCCGTAGCCCGTCGTCAAGGCAACGAAAAGCTGTCTCGGTTGCCTCTGGTGATACAGGCGAATCTGCTTCACAAGAACACACCAAGTATTCGGAAAGGAGTTGTAAAAAACATGCCACCCGAATTCCTGCCCGTGAAGCCGTATCAATTTTCATTAATGACTCCTCAAACACATTTTTTTCCTTTGACGGAAAAGGTGACTTCAAAGTACTTCTACCGCCCACATCCGCCGTGATTTTATCACGCACTGTAGCGGGCATGGGCGGCACTGATAAAAAGTTATCAAAGTCTGCCCGAGGTACTCTGAACGGGCGAATTTCCCGGCGCACGAACGGACGTATTTTTTTCACATCCGAAAGTGCGTTCATACGATCGGCACACAGCCGATCAATTGGAAGAACCGGAAAAAATTCCTTTGGTTCGACCGGCGCAGTACGGCGCTTAAACGATTGTCTAGCGCCCTCTGCCTGGTCTGGTTCTTCATTGGAAGGTATGCGCAACACCCGTACCATATCTTTCATGACCATGCGCAATCGCTGGTCGGTTGTGGATTGGTAGGATGATTCATCACCGGAAGAATCATCCTCCCCCCTTGGAGGTCGTTCCCGGTTATCCCGTCGCTGTGTCGGGGGAACAGTTTCCTCATTTCCCGAGGAATATTCGGTGTTTGGGACCGCTACCGGTGCTGAAACACGGCGTGGGTCTGAAACACTGCCCGGGTCGGAAAAACTATCCGAGACGGTGATTGACATCACGTCCTCCATCCCCGGTAAAACCTGCCTTGGTTCCTGTGGAGCCACCGGCTGAGCCGGCGCTGTCGGCTTGGGTATTAGTGAAGTGATACTGGCCGTCAGTTCACGGAACCCTTGTAAAAGAAGGGCCGATGTGGGGTCTTCCCGCCTACTCTGATGACGGCGATGACCCCCTGGCGATCGGGATGATGAGGATGAAGAACTGGAACTAGTATATCTTCGGCGTCTTTTACGCCGGTGGCGTTCCTCACCATCGGACTTCTCCCGTCTCCGATGCTGTCCTTGGCTCGGAGCCGGGGCCACATAAACACCCGCCAATGTCTTTGGACGGGCACCGGTGTTTCCGGGTACTGTTCCGGTCTTACCGGAGTTTGTTCCGGTCTCACCGGGGATAACGTGGCCTGTCGCTACCTGCACCGCAGGCACAACTTTGGCCCGGGAAGTACCCTTTTTCTTCCCCTGCTTTCGTTTGGAAGCGATCACGGGCTGCCCGGCTTGGGGCGCCGTGTCGGATCCATCACTCAAAACGGCTTGGGACATATCCCCCAATTGAGTGATCTTGCTTGGACTCTCGGCGCCAGTGACTATACTAAATTCCGGAGGCCTCACAGGCACGGATTTAGTAGTATGGCCCGATGCCTTACCGGTAGCCAGAGACCCTTTAGGCATGACCCCGGAAAGCGATGATCGTCCTGCCGATGTCGTCTTGATCGATTTGGCTCTGGAAACAGCTCCGGAAGACGCACTGGTTGCCGATTCACCAGAGGGAGACCGGGAACGCACCCATGCCGCTACGGCCTCCCAATCTGCTGACCCCCAGTCCTTGCAAACCGAGCACGGCACTTGCCGGTTACACGGTCTACAACGGGGGCACAAGTCATGTAAATCTTGCTCGGGACGGGGCTTAATACGTCGGCAAGAAGAACATGGAACAAAATTTTTGGGCGTCACCCCACGCTTGCTTTTGCGTGAGTCCGCCATCCTAATAACTGAAAAAGTAACGTGAATTTTTTTACAACTCAAAAAATAAAGAACTGACACAACTCGTGTAATTTATTTTTATTACCAATTAATCAGAAAAGGAGTGTACTCTGTACAGTAAGGTAATCGACTTTAAAAATAAGAACGTAAAGAAGCACAGTATAATACGAAAGGAAAAGACTCACAACTTCCTCCGAAAATACCAAAAATCACTTAAGGTTTATCCGTCCGACAAAAACACGTCTGTCTTCGCTGAACGCTAGAGAAAAGAGGACGAGTAGGCCGTGGGCAGGGGCGGGCGTTGGAGGGCGCCCTCTTGTGGTATAAAATTCTAGCGTGGGAAGCCTGAGGCTTAGAGAAATATGCAAATTGTAGGTTTAACAGGTAAGGGAGTCCCTGAAGTGGACTACGTTCTTGTCTTGGTGAATTTCTCTGGAATTTGATATTTTGCCAGAGTCCATTCGAGGCAGCAGATAGAGTGACTGATCGGATCCATGATTGAAACGGAACTAAAGTCATAAAGCATCTCTACATTTCTGAAGCCTAGTAATTCAGGATGTTTAAAAAATGAAACATATGCACTTTTCTGGATGTGAAAGTCATCAGTTCAAATTAATCACTGACTCTAGGGTACATCTGTATAGGGTACTGAATACTCACTTTGGATTCTGATGATTTGTAGGGTTGTTAAAAGTATTGCTGTCCACCAGGAAAGGTTTCCATTCTTTGGCTTAACAAGGGAAAATAAAACAACACTTACAAGTGATGTAAACAGTAATGCATTGTTATTATAGCTATCTCACCTAATTTTTATGATAAACCAAAAACACAGTATGTACATATACATGTGCACATATAGTTAGTTTCTCAGGTTGATTGAACACATTTATATTGGCTTTAAAGTTTCTGATCATTAAATAGCTTTAATATGAAGTACATGTAATACCCAGCCCAATGTCATAAAGCTGTTAAGGAGAAAATGTGTTTAGCAAATTATTCTGCCAGTCCCACACAGTTTTGATGGAAGTTTGTTTCTACATACACGGCAAGGGTGTGGCACATGGTAACATTGGCAAGTAGATACTAGAGCCACCACTACTCTCTCCAGTCATCAAAGGACTGTACATGTAAAACTCTGCTAACTTATTTCTTCTTAGCAAGGTTTTTCTGCACTAAGCATTTTTTATTGATCTTTTTGTATTTGCCGATCAGCTATAATAAATTGGGCATAAATAACGGTAGGTAAGCAAACTTTTGCCCAGCTGCCATATTCATCTCCTTCAAAGGGCAGTTGAGTTTCTGAACAACTTCAGCAAAAGGAATTTCACCAACTTGTTTCTCCATTCGATCCATTATGCCTTACTACAATTATTTTGAGTTCTTGGCCCAAAGCTCAAAAATTACCCCCAGTTCATACTCACTATACATGAAATCAGTTTCTATCCTGTTGTCAGAGCCCTCTTTTATTTCTTTCTTCTTCTGATGTTCAACCCACTGGAACATGGAGACTTCTCTCCTGAGTTTGACAACTGGAATATGCACATCGAACAGTACATCAACTAGAGGCTGTCACAATAGGAAATAAACCATATTCAAATTCAAAAAGGGAACTAAAGTTTTGGAATACTAGTTGTTTAAACATGCTGAGGCCTGATTCTTAATCATTTTACGACGACTATGTTTTGATTCAACACACCTTTGATTCCCATTCATAAATACCTTTCCATAAAAAACATCCGAAACCCCTGTAAAAATTAAGATCGAATCTGACAGTTAAGCCTCAGCTCAACCTTGACTCTGTGTTGAATTTCTATGCATGTGTTGAGAATGAGTACCTACTCACTGGCGCTTACAGAGGAAGGGAAGTGACCAATTCAATTTTGTTTTGTACTAATTTTCCTCAAGAGTCCTCATGTGACAAGGAAACAAATTTAAGTTTCTAACCTCACATTAAAATGGCGTAAATTGCCATTGCATTCGATACCCGCCCAGTGCAAAATTTGTCAACATCCAAAACATCTGATGACATCATTCTGAAAAAAATGAGTCACTACACTTTTGTACACAGATGTTTTGGTTTATATCTGACTTTTTGTGAGCGAAATTTGAAACATGGTGTCATTGTAATTCAACAACTAACGGATCTTTACATTCCAAGGTTGTCCCTTGTCTGTCTTGTCCTGTATGGCATTCCCAACTCAAGCAAATGCTTACTGGGTCTTGCCTTCATTTCATCAACTCTGCCCTTTTCCTACTATTATATATCATTAGTGTATTTGATTTGAATGTAAATCATCATTTTGAATGATACTGGCACATGAGATGTGAAATGGAAATAAATGTTGTTGAATTGAAATTGTTTCATGACAGTCAAGAAAGAAACTTAAAGGCACCTGGCAGTGGTATTTTTTCAAAATAAAGCTTTTGTCATTAATATATACATTTTTATGAGTGGAATGTGAATAAACAATTTACTAAGGTTAAACAATTGTATTTTTCTTTTAATTACAAATTAAAAAATAAGCCCCCCTTTACATGGCACTGTTCGTGACGTCAATCGAGGCAGGAGAAAATGTGTAGTCTGGTCCCGTACATTACGTCTGGGTACCTGATCAGTATCATGCGTTTTAGTATTCGGACGTCACCACCCAATGCAATCCTAGGACAGTGTACAGTCGACTAATAGTAATACGAGACGCCAGTTTATACGAGGTTTTTCACCGGTCCCGAACTGTCCCATGCGCGTTTTTATGTCTTAAAAACGGAAGATACGAGCATGGTCATAACAAGAACACGGATAATACGAGGTATTGTTTTTCCACCAGAAACATTTCGCTGGTAACCTAAGCTTCACTGCAACTTCCCTTGCACGCTACTGCCAACGAAAAAATCCCCGGGCTATCCAAGTGTTCGCTGCATAGCGCTGAAAACGACGTCGGACCGGACCACTTTGCCCTCGTTAGCCTAACTTTCGATGCCCGTAACTGCCTATTATTTGGGATCTGCAGGAAAAAATGCTGGCTGACCCCATCTTTAGTCGTTTTGCTGCATCCAGCAGCAATTTTCGCTGGAAAAATGCAAGAAAAAAAAACCTTTTTGGATAACCAAACGAAACGTACAATCTCACTACTTGCACGTGTATATACAACGTAAATGCAGGCAAGTTCGAGTGGGGTCGATGTTCAATCGAGGCGAAGTCTTCCTCGATTGACGTCACAAAAAGGGATGGGCGGAGTCGCCCCCAAACAACTTTGTCAGTATTTATATGTTAAAAAAATAGATAAACAATTACTCAAAAAATTGTTTTATTGTTAATATACATATACTCTTATATTAAAAAAAAAAAAAATTATATTTCCAGGTGACTTTAAGCAACACCTTTGCCTTCAATCTACTCAAACAGATTTGTCATCTTACATTATTATTGGCCCGTATCTACATGTACCTGACTATCAAAGAACAAACACGTACATGTACCAGAATTTTCGGAATATATAAGCTTGTTATACAAGCTGCACAAAAACGTGCAAAATTTGTATATCACCTGCATAAAAGACGTTCACTTTTCGGACCTTATGACCTCTCTTTGCATATTTAATGAGGTGGGACTGTTCATGAAAGATGGGTAGTTTTTCATTTTGTGGATGTAAATAGAAAAATTCATATTCAAAAATATTTTCAAGTTTTGGATTTGAGCTGTTTTGAAAACAAATTACTTTCCTGACAGTACACTAGTTTAATTTTGATCACAAATATATTTTAAAAAAACATTAAAAAAACCAAGTTATTACAGTTACACCACGATATTATTTAATATCTAATTTAAATTTTTTTTAAAAGGGTATTGGATCATATTTTTTTGCAGACAATTAAAGTGCACAAAAAAATGCAAATGCCAGTCTAACACTTTGTCTGTAATGACAAAAGCCACCCAAACAACACAAATAATTCCTGTGTTCTGATTGGTGCATTAAATTAAATCCAAGTGAGACCGTATAACTGATTACTATCACCCAAAAGCATTTGACTTATTAAAGGTCATGTGGATGTGTGTGTGTGTGTGTGGTCACTACATGTATCTCATGCCTCACACTGTTTACACCATGTGTGTGTTCATGCTAATACCCCCATTTTGGTCTGTACACATTGCACAAATGTGTCTTTGTTGGCAAGACTACATGTAGTAATTCGTAGTATTATTTTCAAATGAGCAAGGAACCAGAACACTAAGTATGCCCATGCTATTATACTAGCGCTGGATTGTATAGCAGTAGAATTGCATTGGAAACACGTGAGCAGCACGTGAGTCTTACATTGTGCAGTGTGCAGTTGGCCGTAAATTGGTCATCCTTAAAAGCCATTCATTCTTCATACAAAGTTTATGTGAAAAAAAGTTTGTAATGTTAAAGTAATACGGGATTTGATTTAGTCCGGTGAATGCTCGTCACAATAAATTATTTGAGCCAAGACCTTAGACCTTAGCATCCCAATAGTTGTCAACGTCTAAATAACCTGTTATATTTACATACAAGTAGAAATCCTTACTTTACAACCCGTACTCTTTGCTAATCTGAATGACGAGAGGAGACCGCTATTGTTATCCAAGTTACGAGGAGACTGTTTGCACACGCGATCACGACCAGACGGCCAGGAATATAAGCCACAGAGCTCATATGTCAGCATAAAAACCAATTCATTAGCTGAAAATTATGGTACACACTTTTCCTGCCCAAGCCCATGTACATACATTGTGTACGCAGGGGCTGCACCAAAGGGGGGGGGGGGGGTGGCGGCAGCCCCCCTATCATTTGAAGAAGAAAAATTGAAAAGGGGGAAAGGAAAATAAATGAACGATAGAAAGAAAGAAAGAAAGAAAAAGACTATTGGGTAGAAGAGGGACTAAGAAGAGGGACTACAAAAAAGGACAAGGGGAAAATAAATGTATTTTTTATAGTTTGGATGATATAACACAAGAATTCCCGCCGTATGAGTCACATGACTAATACGCGGGTTTCTCAAATGAATGAAAATTGACGTGATTTACTCAAAATTAGTGCAATGATGCATGTCTGTATAAAAGCAGCGTCCTTGGCATCGGAATCTCATTCAGGCCGCTGCTTACTCTGATGAGTGATAGTGTCAAGTTTCTGCAACAATATTACGATATTAAGTTCAACATCCGGGTATTTGTGTCCTTTTTACTTCCGCTCTAGTTTTTAATTTTTTTTTTGACAGGCTTGCTGAATGATGACGTCTGTTATAACTGCAGAATACTGGGCCACTGGTCAAGAGAAGGTCCATTCAATCTCGAAGGCACATCGTCAAGAGCTAAACCTAGAGCTGCCCCCTCAATTGGCTACACCAATTTCACACCAGATACACCCCTTGGCAAGTGCCCGTCTCCCAACGAACCTTCTCAATCGACACCAGTATCACAGCCACAAGCGTTGCCCCTATCGGCATCCCAAGTTCATCAGGCCAAAGCATCGGAACCACAGGAGCCCTCAGTCAGCGTTAAATAGGCAAACTTGTTTGACAAGGTATGATGTATGACAAGGTTTGATGTATTAGAGGTAGGATGTGATTATAAATCATGTAAGATAACAGAGTTGAAATCTGATAAGATAATGGTCAAAGGAAGGTTAAGACAGCACGCACAATTTTGGTACAATATTGGCCCATCTCAAATGATCATGTCTGTGATTATCAATGGTTACACTATCCCTTTTTTGGAAATGCCGCCCCTATGTTCTTCCGAAATAACAATTCAGCATTAAAGGAGAAGGATTTTGTTATAGAGTCTATCATGGAATTGCTTTCTCCACATAGAATCTAAGAGTAAACAAGAGCCCTCTTACGTTGTGAGTCCCTTATCAGTAGCGTATCAAGCAACTGCAAAGAAACGATTGATTCTAGATTTAAGCAGACTAAACAAATTTGTTCAGAAGGCTCACTTCAAACTAGACGATTGGAAAATAGGGTTACAATTTCTTTCACAAGATTCTCTAATGTTCTCTTTCAACTTAAAGTCTGGTTACCATCATATTGAAATCTCACCTGATTATCAAAAATACTTAGGTTTTTCATGGGAAATTCAAGGTCAAATTAGATACTTCGAATTTACTTTCCTCCCCTTTGGTCTTTCCTCAGCCCCGCTACTTTTCACCAAAATGCTAAAACCATTGGTTACTCAGTGGAGGGCAGCTGGTATACGTATAGCTCTATATCTAGATGATGGATTCATTGTTGTTCCTAGTACTAAGATCAATAAAAAGCATGACTATGAAATAGCCAAAGAAATCATAAATCATGTGAGATTTGATCTTTTGGGAGCTCGTCTCATATAACACAGAGAAAAGCCAGTAGGTTCCATTTTACTGTATTGATTGGTTAGGCATGACCTGGAATACCCAAGCTGGTACTCTAAAAATTCTCCAAAGACGTATAGATAAAATTAAGGGGACTATGTATGAGATTCAACAATCAAACATCCCAACTGTTCGAAAACTCCATTCTTTTGTTGGTCAGATTATCTCATTAAGCCCAGTGTATGGAAATATAACCAGACTCATGACCAGACATTGCCAGATCTTAATATCCCAAGCAGATGATGAAGATAATTTTATCAGACCAGACGAGCACCGTGTTGCTGAAATTAAATTTTTGAAGGAAAACACAGTGGTATTGAATGCTCTCAATGTCTTTGCAGTAAGAAAAAATTCTCAAAATCGCATGTTGCGATGCTAGTTCAACTGGTGCAGGATCTATAATGTGTAATGATGTACACATAGCCCATAAACTGTGGACAGAATCTGAAGCCAAACGCAGTTCCACTTGGAGGGAACTGAATACTATCGATTTTGCTATTAGTTCATTTCTTCCCATTATTTCTCACTCCTATTTAAAAGTATTCACTGACAGCCAAACTGCAGCAAGGATTGTATTTGTAGAAATAGGCAGTATGAAAAATGAGTTACAAAATCTGGCCATTAATATCTTCAACGTCTACGTGCAAAACAAAATAAGTTTAAAAGTACAATGGATCCCTAGAGCAGAAAATGACAGAGCAGACTTTGTGAGTAGACTTATTGACACAGATGATTGGATCGTATCAAAGCAGCTTTTTCAAAAAATCAATGAAATGTGGGGACCATTCACAGTAGATTGCTTTGCCAAATACTATAACAAACAACTACCCCATTTTTTCTCTCGGTTTTGGAACCCCGGATCCTCAGGGGTTGATGCTTTCGCACAAAATTGGTCTGGAGAAAACTGTTTACTAGTACCACCAGTAGTCTTAATACCTGCCGTACTTGATCATATGTGTAAAGCTAATGGAACATAAATATTTCCTTGGTGGCCATCCTCTGCTTTTTGGCCAATCTTGTGGTAACTTGGATCAAAGGATTTATTAGTATGAAAGGCTCGAATACTTTGGAACAAGGAAGAAACAAAAATTCCTTACTTGGGTCTTCAAATTTCAATGGTTTAATTTGTGCTATCCAAATAGATTGTACACATGCCTAATGTATCATTCTTTTTCTGACTTTATCACATTTTAGGTAATTTACTCTCAACCCTTTTGGTCAAACTTCCCAAGACGCCTTGATGAAGTGAAGAAACAAATTATCAACCAAGCTGTATATTAGCCAAAGCCCATGGCACAATAAATAGTTCTTTGTATAACTGTAAACATTTTTTCAAATATTTGAAAGAATTACAAATTGATATAAAACTTCCAATTCAAGATGAAATCATCGCAGCATACCTTGTCCACAAGAAAAACCAGGCCAAATCTGACAGCGTTCTAACCTCCTCAGCCTCTGCCATAAAATGGATACATTCTCTGGTCAATTCAAAACCCAACCCTGTTGATTCACCATTAGTACAACAGATTATACTCAGTGCTAGACGTCAACTCCACAATCCTCCAGATCAAAAAGACTCAATTTCTCTTGACACAGTCAAAAAGGTTGTGAACAAATTTGGGGGTCCAAATAATAACCTAATGGATCTCAGAATAGCTTGCTATGTATCATTGAAATTGTCATCACTTTTTAGACATGATGAAATGACACAACTAAAAGCCAGCCATTTCTGAATTGCCAGAAGGAAATGGGTTATCCATTTTTATTCCCAGATCTAAAACGAACATTTTCAGAGATGGTCATCTCTGACACTTCTGATAATTACTCTCCGGTCTCCGTCCTAAAGTTGTACCTTTCGAAATGCAATACTAAAATAGGAGAAGATGTTTTCGTATTTACGGCACTCTCTTACCGTTCAAAACAGCAAGCTTATACACCTCTGAAAAATAAGTCACTAAGTTATACAAGGTGTCGAGAATTATTCCTAGATGCTTTGAAACAGACGGGAGTGAATAATCCTAGAATTACACTTAAAGTGCATCACACTTAGCAAACAAAGGTGTTTCAGAGGAATTAATTATGCAGCATGGAAGATGGAAAACAACCACTGCAAAGGACAGATATATGTTAAGAGAGATTTAAAATTTTGAATACTGATTAATTATTCACACAATTTGCTAAACCAGGGAAAACAATAATGATTGATAATTAATAATGGTAATAATTAAACTATTTATATGCCTAACCAAGGATTGTTGTACATATAAATAATGTCATTTAATTGTTATTATTTAACTCTTCGAAACAATGTAACTTAATATATTGCATAGTTTTCTGCAAATTTTACTGAAAACCTAAGTTACACTATACGAGATGTGACCTATGTACAAGAATCATTCTTTTTATTAAGAATAATTATCTGAATTCATAGAATTGGAAAATAATTGTATCATCACGCTCAAATGGAAGTGTTTCCCAGAACTTTATTAATAATAATAATAATAATAATAATAATAATAATAAAATAAAAAAAAATAATAATAATGGAGTCTTATATAGCGCCGGTATCCGCCAAAAAGGCGCTCATGGCGCTCGCTCATGATACAAAATAAACAGTTCAAAAGAAAGGAACAGAAAAAGTTTGTAGAGAGTCGCTGGTCATTTTTTAACTGCAAAGAGGTGGGTTTTGAGAACAGTTTTGAAAGAAGATGTTGTATTTGCAGTCCTGATGTGGTAGGGAAAACTATTCCACACCTTCCCCGCAGTAACCAAGAAAGAACGTGCTCCCCATGTGTTCTTTGCCATATGTTCTACGAGGAGACGTTGATCAGCTGATCTTAGGTTACTGCGGAAAGGTGCATACTGAGTGATGAGATCTGAGATGTAGGATGGAGCCATGTTGTGCAATGATTTGAAGACCAGGAGACCGAGTTTGAAAACTATCCTTTGCTCAACTGGAAGCCAATGGAGTTGCTTTAGGATAGGGGTGATGTGTGAGCTCTTGGGTGACCGAGTTACCAGTCTAACAGCCATATTTTGCAGACGTTGTAGTCGAAAGAGCTGTGTTTTGTTTACACCATACATGAGGGAGTTGCACATGTCCAGCTTTGACATGACAAGGGAGTGAATGAGTAGTTCCGCAGTCTGTATTTATGTACTTGCGAATTAACCCAATACTGCGAAGAGATAAACAAACTGCTTGTGAAACAGCCGAGATGTGATTATTCATTTTGAGCTCCGAATCCATGATGACACCAAGATTTTTCACCTTTCCAGATGGGGTTACGATGGCTTCTCCAATCCTTAGAGTGGGGTCTGTTATTTTAGACCGATGTTGTTTGGATCCTACAATCATGAACTCTGTTTTGGCTTCATTGAGTTTGAGGAAGTTGCTTTTCATCCATAGGCATATCTCATCTATGCAGGCTTCAATACGCTGTATAGCTCTTTCTACTTCTGTTTGTATATCATCAGCGTAGCAGTGGTAGGAGAGGCAATGTCTTCTGATGATGTCTGCAATGGGCGTGGTGTACATTGAGAAAAGTATGGGTCCAAGTGCAGAACCCTAAGGAACTCCATACTGCAAGGTGGTTGGTGTAGAGGTAGCCTGGTTAATGCGAACGAAGCAGGTCCTATCGCTAAGGTAAGAGTGAAACCAGTCAAGCACACTTCCAGTGATACCAAAGTAAGTTTTCAGACGATCTAGGAGTAGGTTATGATCGACAGTATTGAAGGCTGCAGACATATCCAACAGCACTACGAGGGATATTTTGTTGTGGTTCATAGCCCAAAGTAAGTCATTTTGTATCTTCAAGATGGCAGTTTCAACACTGTGGTGCTGACGGTATGCTGATTGGTGTTCGTCTATGAGCTTGTTGTCAGTAAGGTAGGCTGTCAAGTTAGAGATTGGGCGATAGTTGCTCATTTCATTGGGATCCAAGGTTGCTTTCTTGAGGGTAGGCTGAATTTGGGCTACTTTCAACGAGGGAGGTACTTGTCCTGATCTAAGAGAGGTGTTGATTATTGTAGTCATAGCAGGGAGAATGGCCTTTCACATTTTTTGAGAAGCTTAGCTGGGATGGGGTTCAAGTTACACGACTTGGGTGGTGACTTTGTGAGAGTGGTGTGAACATTTTTAACAGTCACGTCATCAAATGCATTAAGTTGTGATGATGTATGACCATCAGAGCCGTGTGGCTCACATGTTTGAACAGTCTCCTGACCATCACGGATTCGCTTGATCTTGTCAGTGAAGAAAGTGCAGAACTCATGGGCAAGGTCGTTACTGGACTCGTGCAAAGGGAGGGGCGAGCTCTTGTTCTTGTGAAGAAGTTTGTCAGTTAGGCGGTAAATCTGCTTCTGGTCCTTGCGATGGTCAGCAAAAAGCTCATTGTAGTAATTGGATTTGGCTCGTTCAATTAGATGAATTACCAATTTCTTTTGTTCGCAGTAGAGTTGGCGGTCAATTTCCAAGTGTGTGCGTCTCCACTTATTTTCGATCTGGCGACGTTTCTTCTTGGCAGCTCTGACTGCATCAGTGTACCATGGAGAGTTGTGGTGAAGGGTTATAGACCTCTGCTTAACTGGAGCATGCTTATCAAGAGCTCGTGATAGAATACCATTGTATTTTTCAACTTGGGCAGATGATTTGTGGTTTTTTCCTGCAATGACAATATCGTTTAAGTCTTCAATATCATCACAAAAGTTAGAGAGTTGAATATTGCAGATATTGCGAGAAGGTACAGCTTTTTTGGTGTTGCTTGGTCACTTTAGGTGAAGCTTGGCAGTGATAGCAAAATGATCTGAAATTCCATCAATTATGTTCAGATCACTCCACATAGGTGTATGCAGGTCGGTAAGTCTTGTGATGAAAAGGTCCAAAGTATGCCCTTTCCTATGAGTTGCAGTGTCAACATGCTGTTGAAGGCCACTGCCAGACAGAAGCTCCTTGAAAGCGTTAGCATCTCTGTCATCAGCATTGTCAACATGTACATTGAAGTCCCCTGCAATGATTAGTGGCATTGGGTTTATCACAGCACTTTCGACCAATAGTGAGAATTCCTCCAAAAATGCAGTGAAAGTACATCCAGTTGATTTTTGCTGAGGGCGGTAGAGAATAGTAAGAGACAATGATTGGGTTGAACTAATTAGTTCAGTTGACAGGAACTCAAACGATGTTGGTTCAATAGCGATGACAGGAAAACGCACTGTGAAACCACTCTTGTATAGTAGAGCAACTCCTCCTCCACGTTTTGGTTTTGGGCGTGGCACTTGTTTGAGTTCGTAACCTGCAGGAGTAATATCGTTGATAACAACATTATCCCCATCTTTGAACCATGTTTCGCAAATAGCTACTAAGTCCAACTTGTGGGTTAACACAAAGTCAACAAACTCAGTTCTTTTGTTGCGAAGAGATTGTGCATTCATAGCACAAAATCTGGCTTGACATTGATCAGGAACAGAAGTCCGCTTAGTTGATTTTTGACAGATTGTGGCATTGTTGTATGACACAGAGGAATTTGTGTTGTGTCTCATAGTTCTATGAGTTCTTTTGCCGGCACGCTTCGAGGATGCCAAATACCTAAGTCTTTCAGTGTTAGCACCACGTCAGGTGCAATTGAATAGTCACTTCCATGGTTCATATGTTTCATAGACTTCAACTCTGCCTGGAAGTACTGAAATAGCCTAGGACACATTGTCTTGGTGTCCAAGGAATTTCGAAGACAATAGATGTACACTCCAGCAGGGTTGACTCCAGTGTCCAGTCCTTTGTCACAGTTGGTCAAAGTTGCACAATGGGTGGTATTTGCACACTGGTTATGGTGGACACTGCGGAGATATAGCAAACTCACACCAAGACATATACAAAATCATCATCTTGTTTTCATCATTTCAACAGCAAAACTTAGCAGTGAAAGTTGTCCCGTGGGTGGACTGTGTGAACACAAACAGTATGTTCTAATGATGAGATAAATAACAGTTGCAAAGTAGGTGAACATTGTTAGATGTATCAGAGCAGAAAAAGTGGCAGCAGCTAGAACAGCGCCCAATGTAAAAGTGAAAGATTAAAGATTTGATTAAAGAGTGAATTTAAATGTATCGGTTATACAGAATATTCTAATTGAAAACTATAAAATTGAGAGAAATTCAGAGAGATTTTCAAACTGCATAAAAGAACACTTTACACATGTATTTTTTATACAGAATACTTGATTTAATTATTATTATATAAATTTAAAGGCTTTTGACGGTATATCAAGCCCCTAGCATAGACTACATGTAGTTCAAAGTATTTCTTTGAGTTTCAAGAGTTCTTTGAAAAAGTACATTAAGATATAAAAACTTGTAAAATGTTTGCCTATTTATAATAGATGATGAGTCCTCCCTGGTCTTACAATATATATGCCAAAATCCAACTTCCTTCCAGGAACTGAACCAAGTGTAAGTTTTGTAACAAAAATATGTAATGTATAGCAAGGAGAGTTTTTCTAGGCCATTCAGACATGCTAAAAGACCAAAAAGCTTCACGGGGATCCGCACCCTCAACCCCCACCAAGGGCTTCGCCCCTGGACCTCACCAGGGGCCCCTTAGACGGGCTCCTGGACTCCATGCCTTAAGTGCAAAGACTTAACGCTTTCTTGCCCCCCCCTGTACAAATACCCTGGCGCCGCCCCTGTACATGTACATTCAGTATTTTATTGTCTTGCAAATAGACTCCCAATAAACTGTATAATGTTGGACAGACTACCTTGTACATAATTCTTTGTAATTTGATGTATATTTTGCCAGGTTTCCAATCTCATATCACAAATAGTAGTATAAAGCAAAGACACTAACATACTGTTCATATCAAGGTTTTCCCACAGGCGTTTAGAGCATTCGTGTATTTTACAGGAATTCTTGTAGTTTTAAGGCAGACATAACTAACCTTTGAAGAAAAAAACCACAACATGTTTACAACTCACCTGATCTGTTTTGAGCTTCCCAGTCAAATGCACTAGTTTGTAATTGTTTTCCTGAAAGATTACTTTGTTATTTGTAATTGGTATAACAAGATGCAAACTTTTTTCAAGTGACTGGGCAGTTTGCACAGCTATTCCCTGTGAAAGATAAAAACATAATAATGACAGGAAGGATTGCAGTATGGAAGTAATGACAGGAAGGATTACAGTATGGAAGTAATGACAGGAAGGATTACAGTATGGAAGTAATGACAGGAAGGATTGCAGTATGGAAGTAATGACAGGAAGGATTACAGTATGGAAGTAATGACAGGAAGGATTACAGTATGGAAGTAATGACAGGAAGGATTACAGTATGGAAGTAATGACAGGAAGGATTACAGTATGGAAGTAATGACAGGAAGGATTACAGTATGGAAGTAATGACAGGAAGGATTACAGTATGGAAGTAATGACAGGAAGGATTACAGTATGGAAGTAATGACAGGAAGGATTACAGTATGGAAGTAAAAGTACACAACATGCAGTACATGGCTACATTACACTTTCAATGAACTATACTGTTTCATCATTATTTAACAACCTCAAGCAATAAAAGGCAATTGTCATGATCCTTGACACACCGCAAGCAGATCCGAGCATGCTGCTACATTTAGTAGTAGCATGGTATCCAAGCCACGTCAATTAGAAAGTCGTTGTCTTCGCTTGGTCCCACTGGCCTAATCCAAGACCACAGGGATGGGCTGATGAGCTTGTTTAAATTCTGGATCAGGATGTACATGTGTAGTGATGCATGATGGGAATGGTTGTATTGCAGGCAGCGCAAGGCCCACATTCTCAACATGTACACACACACACTGTATGATAGTGTAAACGATTAGTTTGCCCTCTTCTTTTTAAACCAAATACTCAAGTCATTAATGTGGATGTACTATTAAAGTGTATGTAAAATGTATATTGGGAACACCATACATGTCCTCCATAATCTAAATGTTAATCAGCCTAAAAGTGCACAAATTTGTTTTCTTCACACATTTAAGCAATGTACGTGGGACCAAATGTCCCCCAAAATGTTTGAATACATGCAAGACTTGCACGATCTATTCTAGTTTGTTTAATTGTCAATAATCACAATTAAGAGCTTACCTCATTTAGAAAAAGAATAAAGAATGATACGACAAACATGCCAAGACCAAGCATCGCTCCTGTAAAACTATGTGACATTCGCTCAAGAAATGTAGTATTGTTGCTGATAGTGGTTTGATGGCGTCCATGATGCTTGGAACCAGTGTTATGCATACCAGGATCATCTGGGTACTAAAAATAAACAAAGAAGAGAATAAACATTTGTACCTTCTGCACCAGAAATATACGAAGCAAGCATGTACTTCATGTAGAAGGGATAAAAACTTGACATTTAAGTGATAAATTTGAATCCTCAACAAAGGCAATGCTTAAGTCTTTTAGAATAACTCTCCGGACAAGGTTTTATATCCAGTAGTAATTTTGACTGACGATGTATTGATCTGAAGAATTATTTTAGGCCAGTTAATGATCCCGAAATTTCATCGCTGAAAATCTAGGTTTTTTTAAAAATAGAAATACAGTGCATCAGCCCAAAATGTTGCTGCTCTGAAAAATGAATTCAATTAGCACAAGTTGACTGAGTCTCCATTATTACCATGATGAAGTCAATTAGCACAAGTTGACTGAGTCTCCATTATTACCATGATGAATTCAATTAGCACAAGTTGACTGAGTCTCCATTATTACCATGATGAAGTCAATTAGCACAAGTTGACTGAGTCTCCATTATTACCATGATGAAGTCAATTAGCACAAGTTGACTGAGTCTCCATTATTACCATGATGAAGTCAATTAGCACAAGTTGACTGAGTCTCCATTATTACCATGATGAAGTCAATTAGCACAAGTTGACTGAGTCTCCATTATTACCATGATGAAGTCAATTAGCACAAGTTGACTGAGTCTCCATTATTACCATGATGAAGTCAATTAGCACAAGTTGACTGAGTCTCCATTATTACCATGATGAAGTCAATTAGCACAAGTTGACTGAGTCTCCATTATTACCATGATGAAGTCAATTAGCACAAGTTGACTGAGTCTCCATTATTACCATGATGAAGTCAATTAGCACAAGTTGACTGAGTCTCCATTATTACCATGATGAAGTCAATTAGCACAAGTTGACTGAGTCTCCATTATTACCATGATGAATTCAATTAGCACAAGTTGACTGAGTCTCCATTATTACCATGATGAAGTCAATTAGCACAAGTTGACTGAGTCTCCATTATTACCATGATGAAGTCAATTAGCACAAGTTGACTGAGTCTCCATTATTACCATGATGAAGTCAATTAGCACAAGTTGACTGAGTCTCCATTATTACCATGATGAAGTCAATTAGCACAAGTTGACTGAGTCTCCATTATTACCATGATGAAGTCAATTAGCACAAGTTGACTGAGTCTCCATTATTACCATGATGAATTCAATTAGCACAAGTTGACTGAGTCTCCATTATTACCATGATGAAGTCAATTAGCACAAGTTGACTGAGTCTCCATTATTACCATGATGAAGTCAATTAGCACAAGTTGACTGAGTCTCCATTATTACCATGATGAAGTCAATTTGTGATATTCTCAGTTCACATCACACGTGAATCAAGTTATTGATAATTGTATGCCTAAAGGTCTACTACATGTAAAGTCAGATTATTTCTTTAAAAAACCATGGAGATCAATAAAACTCAAATAGATAACAGATACAAAAACAAATTAACAATAGTAATTAGAGCTTCTTAGACAATGTTCATTCAGCGTCTTTTGAGCATGACAAAATAACATGAGAACTATCTGAAAATCATCAATGAAATATTAGGCCTAAAAAAAAAGTGCAAAAATATTCAGCAAAATAATTCCTTCAAAATAAACAATTGTGACGTTAGCGACCCCTAAGAAATTGCAGAGTAACAGCTTTTTTTCACCATGCAGACATAAAAACAGAGAGTCCAAATTCAGATAAAGGTCAAAAATTTATCATCCATGGTTTCATTAACATTGGTAAAGATTTAGCTTCCAAGATACCGCAGAGTACTTCTGACCCGGTAAAGGTGATTTTCCAGATTCTCTATTTTAAAGCCCAATTTCACACAGGAAGAAGTATCTGATTGCATCTGTAAACTCCAAAATAAGAGAGTTCTGGTCGTGATGAACTTGATAATACTCAGATCTGCTCCCTCTATTGTTCAGCCCATACTCTTTAATTTCCAAACAAGTCACTACTTTACTTAAAATTTCAAAAGTCACCCCAGTTTACAAAAATGGTGATCATTCTCTTATCAAAATTTGTCTCATATCTGTATTGCCATGCTTCTCAAAATGTTTAGAAAGATTAGTTGCAAACCATCTTGAAAATTTTGTTTAAATACTATCACAATCTCACAATGGCTTCAGGGCAAAATGATATTCAACTCAACATACCTTGATTTATTTTAGTTGATAAAGTAACATCTAGTCTACATGGTCTAGACAAGCTTGAACAAACCAGATGCCATTTTTCTTGATCTTTCTAAGGCATTTGATTTAATACATCATTTCAGATTTCGATAGATGAGATATGTGATACGGTTGGCTCCCGTGAAATGGTGACATGGTGTTTTATACCTCTCCTGCTGTCAATTTTAAAATCAGTTTTTTAAGCTAACTTATTCTTGCCATCCAGAGATAATCTTCTCTTCAAGTTATTGCTTACTACTTCTTTATTCAGCAATGTGGAGTTTTGATGCAATTTTCGTCGGTGTAAGTGCATTTTCATGACATTTTGTCTGGTGACATTGAATACCACATTGACTGGCAGCCATTTTGCTGTGCAACTGCCCTATCACACCGGATTTGTTCATGAATGTATTCTACAACACTGAATGACTACACTATCTGATGCCAGTATGTTTTCCACTATATCATCTGTGCTGTGTTTGCTGGCAATTATATCTTCAGCCTCGGCCTGTCAGACGTCTTATGTCTCATATGTACTTGATGAACTAAGTGACTTTGATTGTGAGTACAAATCAGAATTGACTCATCATATTCCACCGAGTCTGTCATTTTACCAACAAATTAACAGTGGATGGGGTTTACTACGGAGGAATGTTCTACATCTATGGCTCCTCGTACCTTATGACTGTCATTGTCGTCGTAATCTGTCCACTCATATGAGCTCATCGAACTTCAAGAACATTGGCAATCATGTTTTACTATATCCTAACCATGTTGCCACTTTCCGTATTCGAGTATTCCTACCATTGCTAGCTGGGGATATTGAACTTAATTAATCCAGGCCCTGAAACTAATCCTCAAAGTCATCAAACGGTGTCCTTATACTACCAGAATGTTCGGAGTTTGAAAAACAAGATGGTTGACTATAAATCAGCTCTACATGCCAACATCTTAAGCAATAACTTCCAAGTCGTCTGCTTATGTGAAACTTGGTTAAACGAGCACGTTCTCGACGATGAATTATCCTTTAAAGACTTTACCATACATCGGCGTGACAGAAACAACAACAAGAGAGGAGGGGGACTTTTGACGTTGGTGAACAATTCGATCATCTCCAGACGACTTTCCCAGTTTGAAAGGAATGATTGTGAACTAATGTGGATTGAACTGAGTGTTTCCTCTAGAAAGAAATGTATCGTAGGACTATATTATCGTCCTCCTAATGCAAGTACTGACTCTTTAAACTCACTACAGCTATCTCTTGAGTCCATGTTAGTGCAATACAACGGATATGATTTTATACTGATTGGAGATTTTAACTTACCCGATTTTAATTGGTCTGGTGGTGGTGCGTTTACTATAGCCAAAAACAGTGTTCTTAATACACTTTTCTGTGACCAAATTTTGAATGGGTTTTCCCTTGTGCAATATAATACCAATCCGACTCGTTTAAATAATGTTCTTGATCTTGTTTTATGCAACGATAACTCTACTTTTAACTGTGATGTTGTAATTGGAGATAATATTTTTGAATCTGATCATGAATCTCTTTTTATTGAATTTGATCTTGGGAAGATTCGTCCTAGAAGTCATAATACTAGAAATGTGTATGATTTTGCCAAGGCAGATTGGCTTTTGATGGCTGATAGGTTTCGTGATTTTCCTTGGATCATTTTAGATTCTACTGATAATGTCAATGACTCTGTTGAATTGTTTTATTCTATTATAAATACAATTGTCAATGAGTGTGTCCCTATTGTGAAACCCAAAAAGCACAGTCCCCCTTGGTTTGACTGTGAAGTCAGAAAATTGTTAAAATTAAAAAGTTCAACTCACAAGCTCATGAAAACCTATAGAACCCCCTACCACTGTGAAGAGTTCAGGTCAGTCAGACGTGCTTTTAAACATTTATGTAGGTTGAAACGTGACCTGTATGTTTCTAAACTGTCAGGTAAACTAAAAGAAAATCCCAAAAGATTCTGGTCTTGGTTGAAATCCAACCACAAACAATCCCCGACCCCTTCTGTTATCACTCATGGTAACAGGCAGGCTTTCACAAATGGTACTAAAGCTTTTTTATTTAATGATTATTTTTGCTCTGTTTTTAGTAGTGATGACAACATTGACGCCTTTCCAGATCTTCCTGCATATCCAGTTGGTGCATTATCGTCCTTTGTGGTGAGCAGGAATCGTGTGGAACAGCTTCTAAAAAAAATCCATCCCCACAAAAGTTCTGGTTGTGACAACGTTAGCAATAGAGTTTTTAAGCACTGTGCCTCCCCACTTAGTATCCCTGTCACTAGTATTTTCCAGAAATCCCTGAATGTTGGCATTTTTCCTACAATTTGGAAATCTGCTAATATTTGCCCAATTCACAAGGGGGGTTCCCAAACTTCAGTTCAGAATTTTCGTCCTATTTCACTCCTCCCTACTTTGTCCAAAGTTTTTGAAGAGATTGTTGCAGAAAATATTCTGGATCACATATCCTCTGTTTTGTGTGATAATCAACACGGTTTTGTACCTGGTAGGTCATGCGAAACAAATCTTGCTTCATTGCTATCTGCTGCATACCAGGGTCTGGATGAAAAGGTTCAGTGTGACATCATTTACACAGACTTTTCAAAGGCCTTTGATACAGTGAGTCATGCTTTGTTAACGCACAAAATCAGTAAGTTCGGCATCCAGGGAAACCTTTTTTCTTGGATTCACAGTTATCTGGCTGATAGACAGCAGAGGGTTGTTTTACATGGTGCAATCTCCAACTGGAAACCTGTCACCTCGGGTGTACCCCAGGGTTCAGTTCTCGGTCCATTGTTTTTCAACTTGTTTGTTAACGACATTCCCAACATTTTTATTCATTCTGATAGTCTTTTATTTGCGGATGATTTGAAGCTGTTTCGCATTGTTCGCACACCTGGAGATGCGCAGCTGTTGCAGGATGATCTGGACAGGCTCTTTGATTGGTCATCTACATGGAATTTAACCCTTAACCCATCTAAATGTAAAGTGCTTACTTTGTCGCTTAAGAAGCAACCTATTTTGCATAATTACAATCTTTCGTCTGCCAATCTAGAAAGGGTTACACATCACAAAGACTTGGGTGTTTTTATTGACTGTAAATTAACCTTTGTCCCTCATGTAGACTACGTTGTTGCCAAGGCAAACCGTATGCTTGGTATCTTTTGGCGTCACTGCAGAAACCTAGATCAGAAAACAAAGCGTATCCTTTACTGCTCTCTTGTTAGACCTGGTCTTGAATTTGCTTCTGTTTCTTTTAACGCACTATCTGCCACGCATGAGACGCGTATTGAGCGTATTCAAAACAAATTCATCCGTTTCCTTGGCAACAACGTAGATATTTCACAAACAACTTCTCTTGCCTCACTCAAAAGTCGTAGGCAAACTATAGACTTGACTTTTCTTTTTAAATGTGTCAATTCTAATTTTAACTGTATCTTACTTTGTTCTCTTTTCTCCCTTAAAGTCCCCCGTCCTAACCTCCGTTACCCTGGTCTGTTCATTGTCCCTAAAAACAGGGTCAATGCCACTACAAAGGGCTTCATACACCGCCTTACCTCCCTGTTTAATTCAATCACCCAAACCAACCCTTCCATCGACATTTTCCACCAATCCATCTCTGCCTTCAAAGTCCAAGTCAAGCACGTACTCCAGCCCTCCCCCTCACTCATCTTGTCACCCTAGTGTTTAGTCCAATAATTGTCCTTTTGGGTCTTTCATGTTTTCTGTCTGTTCTTTTAGGGGTTTTCCCCTCTTGCCATGTGTGTATTTTTGTTTTGTTTACTTCCTTAAATTTGTGTTACAATTTTCTGTTTTTTAATGTTTAATATTTATATTTTTATCCGTCCTGTAATTGGCGCTTGCGTTGTTGGATGTTGAATAAAATAAAATTAAAATAAAAATATTAATTAGTAAACTACATGAACAAATATATGGTGTCAGCCTGTCAGCCGTACAGCACTCAAGTGGTTTAAAGATTACTTGAGCAATAGGAAAACAATTATTGCCTGGCAAAATAACAAGTCCAGTTACAAATCAACCACCTGTGGTGTACTGTACCTCAAGTCTCAATCTTAGGGCCCATACTATTTCTTATTTATATTGATGGTATTTGTAACTCTACCCGACTTCTGACATTTGTCTTATTTAAAAATGATACATCTAGAGTGAAAACTTTTCTTAGATGATGAAGTTGACCTAATAAATAGTGAGCTACATGTATCTAATGCGTTTGAGTGTAACAAATTATCTTTGAAAAAAACTTTAAAATACACACATAAAATTATGGTTATTACGAATCAAACTGAGGAGCATGAGGATTTGGGCTTCACCGTCACACCAAGAAAGTCCAGAAGAATTGGTTCAGTCACCCTGTCTGATCTTGACTTTGCTGATGACTTAATCCTGCCATCAGACCAGATCAGAGAGGCTCAAGAGCTGCTGAGCAGAGTGGAGTCAGAATGTGAGAAAGTGGGGCTGCACCTTATTTCCCCCAAACATGCCAAACATGCCAAACAGAGAACATGGTGTTTAACATCAGCGACCATGATGCCCTGATGACCACCGGTGATGCGTCTCTCCAGGATGTATAGTACTGTAAAAGACATCAAAGTATGGAAGGCCCTGGCATGGAAAGCTCTTCATGACATGAAGAAAATCTGGAGGTCAAACCTGTCAAAGATGCTCAAGGTGAGACACTTTCAATTGAGACGATTCTTCTCTACGGTAGTGAGACATGGACCCTCACAGCAGCACAGACCAAGTCACTCAATGGGTGCTACATGTACACCCGGATGCTCAGGATGGTAATGGGCGTGAGCTGGAAGGCTCATATATGACAAATGCCGAGCTCTATGGCATCATGCCAAAGGTCTCAGAGAAGATCAAGTCAAGACGTCTAAGCCTTGCTGGGCACTGCGTCAGGCATCCAGAGCTACCAGTATGTAATAGGGTGATCCTGTAGGAACCAATACATTGAAAACCAAGCAGAGGGAGGCCAATCAAGAACAGAAAAGACGATGAAAGAAGATACAGGGTTGGAGACCATGGGTGAACTAGCTGGCTGCATGAGTGATCGTTATGTGTGGCGTGTGTATCATCGCGCTCGTCTCAAGTAGCCACTTGGGTCGACGGAGTGAGTGAGTGAGTGAGTGAAACTGAATATAAAAACATTAATATTCACTTCAACAATGTTGTTGATGCACAGGTAGATTCAGGTACATTTTTAGGTGTCGTTAATGATGATAAGATAACCTTGAGAAATCTTTGTCAGAACGACCTCACATAAATTTATTGCAACTTTGGTATCTTTACAAGACATTTTGTTCCATCGCATATTCTCTTTTCTACTTATTGTTACGATATCGTTATAGCGCCCTCAGTCATGTTAGCAACATGTGTTTGTATCTTTGTGGCAGTCGCCATCTTTGATGCAGGAATTGACAATAGAATAAACCACATACTGTACATAACTGAGTTCCAGTAAAACTATCTCTTGTATGATTTCATTAAGCAGCAAACAAAGCAAAACATAACATGGTGTCAGAAGTGGGATCATAGAACATACTCAGCGACAAGTTGGAGCTCTCTCATTGTGAACTAGCGATTTTTCACGAAACTTTTGACAACGAACTCATCACGAGGCCGTGCTGGACTGCCCGCGCTGTTGCGTGTGTGTGTGTGTGTACGCGTTTATGGACTCGGAACATGGACACGTATGTTGTAATGAACTCGCTTAAATCGAACTGTCAATAACGCTAAAGACAACATCGGTGTGTTTGTTTCAGACCACAGTGATTAGTAATTGAAGCATAACTATAAGAAGTGTAGTGTCATATCTTGTGAAGCATATATCGAGTTTTGATTGTATAAATTCCTTATGTGAAAGCTGTGATTTGTGACTAAGTTACATCATATTTTAGTATGTGGTAATTGTCAATATTGAGTAGTAGTAGCCTACCATAGTATAAAGCTTAAGCAGACAAGACATTTGAAGTATGGCAACTCAGTCAGGGCAATCACATCCAAGCCGCATCCCACTCCCTAAACCCATTCAGCTAACAGGGAGTTTGAAGAAAAACTGGGAAAAATTTCGCCAGGTTTGGGATAGTTATGAGATCATAACCAAATTGGATCAGAGTCCTGACAAGATCAGAATTGCTCATTTTATCACAGCCATAGGCCCAGAAGCATTAGATATACACAATGGATTGCCTTTTAAGAGTGATGAAGACAAGAAATCGTTCACAGTTATTTTAGACTTATGGGAACGTTATTGCGTAGGGCAAACAAATGTTACGTATGAAAGGTACATATTCAATAATTGTGTACAGCAGGGTGAAACATTCGACAATTTTTATGTGAAGCTACGCACGCTTGCGGTTACATGCGGTTTTGGTGAATTGATGGCTGATCTCATTCGTGATCGCATCGTCTGTGGAATCACTGATAATACCACCAGAAAACGGCTTTTACAGGAGCCAAAGCTGACACTATCAAAGTGTCTGGACCTGTGTCGAGCAAATGAAGCATCCAAAGTGCAACTTAATGCAATGTCGAATGATCACACTGTTACTGACAGAACATCAGTTAATGCAGTATATCAGAAGAAAGGGAAACAAAACCCTCAAAAGTACACTATTGAATGCCTTTATTGTGGTCGAAAACACAAGTAGGGTAGATCACATTGTCCAGCCTATGGAAAAGAATGCAAGAAATGTGGAAAAACAAACCACTTTGCTGAGAAATGCAAACAAGGTTTTCAAAGTAGTTATGAGCAAACAAGGACAACCTCGAAATACAAGCCAAGAAAAAAGGGCAGAGTACACAGAGTGGATGAAAATGAATCATCAGAATCAGAAGAAGAATGTATATAAGGTCTGTGTTACATTAGAAGAGATTGATGCGTGGGCACGAAAGATTTAAAGAATAAAATGTTTGCGTCCATGGAGGTTAGAGGTCATAATGAGCCCATGAATATGCAAATTAATTCAGGGGCCTCTTGTAATGTTATGCCAGCCCGTTTCCTCCCACAAGGAACAACACTAGAACAAGCAAAGCACAAGTTATGCATGTATAACAAACAAACTATGCCAGTAGAAGGGATGTGTAAGTTGCATTTGAGAAATCCAAAGAATAGGAAGAAATACCTGGTAAACTTTGTTGTTATTAAGGGACAAGTTCAATCCCCATTGCTTGGAGCACGAACAGCTCAACAAATGAAGCTTATAGAAATAAAGTATGATAATATCCCTGTGGTTGAGCAAACACACACTGTGCAGGCACCAACGACTGCACGAAGCAAGCAAGATGGACTATCAAGAGATAAGATACTGCAGGAATATGCGGACGTGTTTGAGGGGCTTGGTCATGCCTGGCCTGGTACATCTCAATGTGGATTCGGAAACCAGACCTGTTGTGATGCCCCCACGACGCGTACCAATAGCAATCAAGCCAAAGCTCAAGGAAGAGCTACAACGACTTCAGGATCTCGATGTGATCGGAAAAGTCACAGGCCCGACAGATTGGGTATCAAGCATGGTCACTGTTGTTAAGCCCAGTGGCAAATTACGATTATGCATTGACCCGCAGCATCTCAACATGGCCTTGAAACGTGAACAATATCCTCTCCCGGTCATTGAGGATGTGCTCCCTCAACTCGCGAAGGTCAAGGTCTTCAGTAAAGCTGATCTAAAGGAAGGATTTCTTCAGTGTGAATTAGACAATGAGTCAACATGCCTCACTACGTTTCAGACACCCTGGGGAAGATACAAGTGGCGTCGCTTGCCATTTGGTTTGTTTCCATCCCCAGAGTTATTTCAGGTGAAACTGGACCAGTGCCTAGAAGGCTTAAACGGCATACATGTTATTGCAGACGATATTCTGATAACAGGACAAGGAGACACAACGGAGGAGGCCTGCCGCGACCATGATCAAAATATGAGGAACTTTCTTGCAAGATGCAAAGAAAAGAACATCAAGCTCAACAAAGACAAGCTTGAGTTCAAGTGTAATGAAGTCACCTTCATTGGTCATCGTTTGACGCAGTCAGGACTTAAGCAAGACCCGAACAAAGTTGAAGCAGTACGCAACATGGAAGCTCCTACATCTGTGGAGGAGATACAGAGATTCATTGGAATGGTGAAGTACCTTGCAAAGTTTTTGCCAGACCTATCGCAAATGAGTGAACCATTGCGGCGTTTAACGCATAAAGACGTCGAATGGTCATGGACAAAAGAACAGTCAGATGCATTTGAGCGCATTAAACAGTGTGTCACATCTGACCCAGTCCTAAGGTACTTTGACCCCAATATCATGACAGAAGGACAAGGTGATGCATCAGAAAAAGGCCTTGGATTTGCATTGCTTCAAGGAGGCCAACCTATCACTTAGGCGAGTAGAGCGCTCACACCTGCGGAAACGAGATATTCTCAGATAGAAAAGGAACTCCTGGCTCAAGTTTTTGGGCTAGAGCGCAATCACCAATACACCTATGGACGGAAAGTGGTGCTTTGGACAGACCATAAGCCGCTGGTCTCCATAAGTCGCAAACCACTAGCAGCAGCCCCAAAGCGTCTTCAACGCGTGCTTATCAGACTGAAGCAATATGATGTGGACATATTCTACAAACCAGGCAAAGAAATGTATCTCGCAGATACCTTGTCACGAGCATATCTTAAGAACAACAAACGTTCTTCAGTTGAGGCAGAGACGGAAAGCATTCATATGATCGACGAACTCCCCATCTCAAAGAAAACTTACGAACTGATCAAAAGTGCCACACAGAATGATGAAGGTATGCAAATTGTTAAAACTTTCATCTTAACTGGCTGGCCAGATCAAAAGACTAACTTGCCAGCCGAGGCACGCCCCTACTTCAGTATCCGCGATGAACTTACACACCAGAACGGTATCATCTTTCGTGGTACTCGCTGTGTAATTCCAAAGTCAGCGAGGCCACGAGTGCGTGAACGCCTGCACAATGCGCACACTGGAGTACAAGGCTCGCTCAGGAGAGCACGAGACTGTGTCTATTGGCCAGGTATGACACATGACATAACAGACTACATCTCTGCTTGTGAAACCTGTAACAAATATCAACCACGACAGCAGAGAGAACCCCTCATATCGCATAACGTACCAGAGCGTCCCTGGAAGAAAATCGGCACTAAGACTTGTGCACAGTCAATAACATGGATTACATGTGCAGTGTAGACTATTTCTCAGACTATTTTGAAATAGACAGTCTTCCGCATAGCAAAGACGCAAAGGCAGTCATCAAATGCCATTTCGCTTCACACGGCATACCGGACACACTATACTCCAATAATGGACCACCTTTCAGCTCGAGAGAATTTGCTGACTTTGCAAATGAGTATGAGTTTGACCACGTTACCAGCTCCCCAGAATTTCCCCAGAGCAACGGCAAAGTGGAAAGTGCCATCAAAATCGCAAAGAGACTCATTCGCAAAACAAATGACAGTCACGGAGACATGTACTGTATGCCTCGCTCTACTAGCTTGGAGAAACACCCCAACAGAAGGCATGACTAGCTCCCCAGCCCAACGTCTGTATGGACGCCGTACTAAAACTAACTTGCCCACAAAGTCGCAACTGTTGAAGCCCTCGCAAAAAAGCCAACGGGATGTTCGCGCACAAAAGAACATCAAACAAGCCAAACAAAAACAGTATTTTGACAGACATGTCAAAGCACTACCCAATCTCCAAGCAGGAGATACGGTCCGACTCCTTCCCAAAGCCAATGCCAAAATTTTGGAAAAGCACAAGTACAGGAGAAGGTCAACATCGGATCATATAAAGTGATCACCGAGAATGGTCGGGAGTACCGCTGTAATCGGAAACACCTCAGGAGCACCCAGGAAAGTTATATCCCACCAAGAGAGACACACACTCCCACTCAAGAGCAGAAAACGGATACACAGAACAGCCACGCAGAACAAGCAAATACACACACAGAGCAACAAAACGCGAACGTACACGAACCGACACGACACAGCACACGAGAATGGAAACAACCAAGTTATCAAAAGGACTATGTGACTTGAACTCAGAACACGAACTATTCAGTCTCAAATCATCAAGTACATGTTTATGGACATCCTCTTATTACATAACTCTATTTGTCTAAAGTCATTACAGGTTACAAAGCACAACCCAAGAAAAAACAAAGGTTAAATGTTTCAGGTGTTAAATGTTTTATTGTTATTTCTTAAAAGAAATTGGTGTTACTAAGGAACATGTTTAAAGCAAAGTTTTTCTGATTGTTTAAACTTTTTAAAGAAGGAAAGATGTTACGATATCGTTATAGCGCCCTCAGTCATGTTAGCAACATGTGTTTGTATCTTTGTGGCAATCACCATCTTTGATGCAGGAATTGACAATAGAATAAAACAACTGAGTTCCAGTAAAACTATCTCTTGTATGATTTCATTAAGCAGCAAACAAAGCAAAACATAACACTTATAATACATTATCATTGTCTAATCTCAAATTTCATCATAAATTTTTACTATAGATAGGTTGCAGTATGACGTAAATCGGCCATCTTTACGGGCAGTTTGGAACACACAGTCATGCGTTACGCGTGAGAACGGCGTGCAACACACGCACATTTCACAAAACTCATTGCATGATTGGTTAGTGAATGACACGGCTGCGTTAATAATTAGAGCGCTTGACGCGCCTGCATGCCAAAATGCAATTTGCCCGTAAAGATGGCGTCTACTGGGAACTATCTATTAGATAATATAAATCCAAACTTTTTGTAAAATTTGAATGTTTTAAAATGAAAGACATCACTGGTGAAATAAAGGTGCCGTTTTTAATGCGATCATGTTAGGGTGTGATGGAAAAACCAGTGTGTTACACTGCCACTGTTTTGTTCCTCCAGACACTTCTCTGCAAGAGACTTAGTTTACATACATATAATGCAGGTCACACAACCTTCAAAATTCATTAATAACAAGATCACAACATTTTTGTGCAGTATTCAAAGATGCATCATGATGGTTTCATCAAGTGTTGGCATATACGATAAATCACAGTTTTATACATGTATATACAAAATTTGTAAATCTTGAACCACACACTGGAATTTTACAATCCTAAACATGTTTAGAAAGGTCTTGGATCAGTGAACAAACATTACACTGATGCCCCCCCCCCCCCAATTTTAACTGAAAAAAAGTTGCACAGATATAAACCCCATTTTGACATCGTCCTCCAGTTCAAACAGGAAGTTGAAGAGGGAAATTAATAAATGGTCATAATTTTAGTAAACATGAGAGACAATTTGGATATTGTTTTAGTGTATGAAATTACATTTTGCTCTCGGGTTTTTCAAATAATTATAGCAATGATGTCTTCATCACAATAAACAGTGCTCTACGAGCACAAGTTAACAATTGTACTATTTACCTACCTTAAATATTGATTGACCAAATTTTACCATAAATATTACGTCACTAGATAATATCAATACAGTACTATTTGTGAAATTTGAAAGAAATCAACTTGTCAAACATGTCAAACATGTCAAACAAAAGTAATAAAAAGAATGTGCCAGTTTTTACGAGATCATTAAACATGTGTCCTGGAAGGATCAACATTAACAGTCAAGTCTATCAAGCAATATTCTTCAACATTTCTCATAAAATAAAATATATTCAAACCTCAAGTTGAGCCATGGAAATCAATAGGCAATTAAACCTAAATTTAAAGATGAAACCAGCAAACCAGAACAATGAGGATATGATGACGCCATTGGAATAGTCCAAAGTTTCTTATTACAAAAAAAATTATTTCTCTTGATCAACATAATGGATTTTTACAATCATCAGAAAGGTCATGAGGAACTACAAATGTCACTCCAATTAACCTTGTCTCCAGTTCAAACCAGAATCAAGTCATCAAGTTTTATCTAAAGTGTCGACTATCAAGTCAGCTATCTACAATAACTGTTCCCATAAAACTTTTGAGTGGATTGCTATCATCCTGTGTAAAAGCGTATTTGAGCTGCCGACCTTAACACAAGATGCTTGGACACACACAAATCAAGAGGTGAACGCACTACTCAGTTCACTGCACTCTGAGGCATCCTATGAGGACATCAAGCCAGTCCAAGCATGTGAAATGTTCACATGCAATTCCTCCAAATGTCCTAAAACTGAATTCGTTAAAGAGGATAAATCCCCCCAAAATTATGAATCCAGTGCTTTAATAAAGCTAGAGCTGCCAAAAGTCTCATAACAAGTGACTTCATTCTGACATCATCAAGTATCAACTTAAATCAAATCAAAAGATAATATTAAAACCAAAAAAGTCAGGTTTGGTAAACGCAAATGCCCCGCAAGCCAGTCTGTTTCTAGATATTTGACCTACATGTGTAGGTGGTCCAAGGCTTTAGGGGAATTCCAAGACTAATCCACACATCAAGTTTGGAGACAATACGCCAAGTCCTTCTTGAGTAATATCACCCAGACAACATTTCTTTGTTTTAGCCATCATGACCTTGACTTTTGGCTTAGGGGGTCCAAATAGCACAGACTTCTGGGGGATTCCAAGATCAATCCACAGACCAAGTTTTGTGTTGATATTGCACAAAAAATAAAGAGACAAACTTCCTAAGCTCATACACTGTTCGTGTGTAGGGGTATAATAAATGACACACTTCTGTAACAAAATGGACCCAAAAGTTAGGCGCAGATTCAGGATTTTTAAAACCAGGGGGCACAACGGCGCACACAGGATTCTGTATTTGTGGTTCAAATAAATTTAAGGGGTGGGGCAGGCCGTATGGCCCCTGGTGGGGTCCAGAGGTGAAGCCCCAGTGGGGGTCCAGGGGGCTTTCGGTGATGTTGGGTCGAAAAATCAAGCCTCCATGTGCCTAAATACAGAGGAAAAGAAACTTTCTAAGCACTTCTGATCCATATCAACCATCTAATTTTACTGGAAAATTTACTAGAAAATGTCCTGTAACATCAACGCGGGACTCCTAGAAAATTTTAATCCCACAAATCTATTGAGTCTGTATTGCCGTCTTTCAGTGATGCTCCTCCCTCTTGTAGACAATAAACTGAATCTACACTGTACATCGTCGGCAAGTGTTTTTGTTTTAAGTAATATTGTCTTAAGACAATCGGCTGCCTGTGGGCTAATTTTCCTGGTCCAAAGTGGACAACAGTATACATGTTTTGGTGCAATGCATCTAATTAACATTCTATATCATTTTTTTAAAATGCCCCCCAAACTTTAAATCTAGACAATAACAAAGTGGTTTTGTTTGGTACATTTCTGGGCATTGCTCTGATAACTGTAGACCAACCTGTAGGGATCTTGAAATTAAGAATGCTTTACAGATTTAGGTTTCTTTTGTAGGACCAATAAGCTTTTTATTTTACTAGCCTGAAGTGAAAGTGTTTTCACCAGTCCATATCATAGTACTACAACTAGGGTTGCTTTTCAACACTGAACAACCCAGCTGTACCACCTTAAATTAGCATAAAATAGTTGGTTAGTATCTACTACAGTACATACCATTCCAGAGTCTCCAAAATGGGTTCGATGCATATTCTACATGTAAAAGAAATGTGTACAACAATAGTAAGATAGTTTTTTCAGCAGTACTTTTATCGCAATACAGTATTGTACAGTTGTATGCAATTAAGACATCCACTGCAATGCTAATTTGGTGATAACTACTCTCAAGTTTAAAATATGGTTTATTTAAGGCCATTTTCTTTAGGTCTAGGTCAGATTTTGATTTTGGGGTAGCTATGTGTTCTGATTGGTGATTTCTCGAATAGCTGAATAGTTCAATTATTTCCAACTTTTGGGGTTTTATACCTTTATATCGATAATAAAATGTTATTTATATTATATTTTTAAAGCACTGTTTCCTAAAAATTTCCAGAATCCTGTGAGTGAAAAAGCTGGGTTGGGATTCAAACCAACAACTCCTACAGGGCAGACTTCCCAATTTCATGGCACCCCTTAACAAGAAATTCTGCATGAAAAACGCCCTTAGAATCACATGCTTTACAGGGCACCATAAGGGCGGAAATATGTGGTAAACAGCTTCCCATGAAATTGGGCCAACTGTTATGATTAGTTGTGGGTTCCTAGCCCTACACTACAAGCACAATGAAAAGTAAATTTACCCTTTTAATTATTACATGTAAACATGTACATTGTCCTATGCATCTGAAAAACAAGAGAGAGTCTGTAGAAAGTACACTGAACTAACTAGAAAATACTCATTTTGAAGTAATGTTTCTCAGATTGTGTCTTCCCATTATGGATTATTCTTCCTACTCGAACGTATTTGCTCCATTTTTTCAGCGATACCTCAAAAACGCTACCGCCTTTTGAAATGAAATTTTCACAGGTAAGTTTTATTGTATTATATCTACATTTATATAGTCCTGATTAAACCAATCGAACGGTTAAAAAAACAAAAGGTATACTTTGCCTTTTCAAACTATGCAATATTTTTGGGGTTAAACATGCCTCAAACAAGCTGCAAAAAACGTTACCAAATGATAGACGCGAACTGTGAAGATTCCTGGAAGATGCAAAAGTCCAATGATGAAAGACATAAAAAAGAATAGTCGCTAAAAATAATATCAGTAACGCTGAGGGTTAGTGCTCAGTCACCTTACATTGAAACCAAGCAACCAAGGTTAGAGAAAAACAAGTCTGCTAACAGACGTTATTGTACCATCCCAACTTTAGAATTGTCCTGAATAGTTGGTAGTCCCTTGCACAGCGCACAATGCACATACACATAGGGACTACCCTGTTAGATTTTGTAGGTGTTTCCCCAGGAGAGATGGGAAAATAATAATGTATTATAAATGGAAAGTAAAAAATGGGATGGAACAAAATATTCAAATTTTCTAAGGATGCCAAGGATGAAAAGTTGTCAACAGCAGTCATGACTACAAAACTCAACAAGGCAAACTCCATCTTGGGTCTTATTAGATGAACATATGACTACCTGGACAAAGACAGCTTCTTCCTGCTCTTCAAACTCATTGATAAGGCCTCACCTTGAATGCTAACCAAGTCTAGGCACCACACCTCAAGAAACACAGATCACCGAAATCAAGAACGCCCAAAGACGAGCAACCAAAACTCATCCCATGGTCCTATGAGGACAGGCTGAAACATCTAAAGTTACCAACCCTAGCAAAATACTCAAAAGGAAATATGACTTTAATTCAAGAATTTGTGCGCGCACAACTTTTTAACTTAAGTCTGCCCAGACAAACTGCCCCACAAACTACATGGTTTGCATGAATAATTTCCTTTGGGACACAGCAGTTTATAACATTGTCGCGGTTGTTGTGTAAAAGTCAGACTAGAGACACAAAATGTGTTTGTCTTTCAATTGAATTGTATTTTTTTTGTTTTTATATATCTTAACAGATCAACAATTTGCAGCACGGTTTATTTATCAACACAAGATGTAGCACCCACCAGATTACCAAAAATGAGAATCTAAGCAGAGCACATTAACTTATCGGGTTGATGACCTGTAAGAATAGTAAAATTGTCAAACAAGAGATCAAGTTGGACTCTTTTAATGTGTGTTGAAGTGGTCATCACTGGCATAAGAATGACATTATAAACATTATCCAAAGTACTTGTTAATCTTAGGACTAATGTATGTAGGTACTCACTTTACTATCGGGTATAATGAAATATAACTTCAAACTTAATTCTAACAAATAACTAAATTAACTCTACTGTCATCCTAATTCTGGTTCCAAGGATAAACATTAGAAACAAACACCTTATTCTAATTATTCCTGCACCACAACTCCTTGCAACAGGTGGTCAATCTAATCATTACAAGTCCTGTACCTGTCCTTTCTCTATGGTTAAAGTAGCAAGACTTGCTACTTAAATATTCACAAGAAAATAGGTGTTCTTGCCTTCTACTCTGGGAAAGCATGTTTCAAAGATAAACAATCACATTACATAAATCTCACATAGCAATGTTGAACTGATCACATATCAATTATTGAGATCCACCTCAATAGAACAACTACACTTCACCCAGTGCTAACAATAAAAATATTGATAATCCTATGCTGAGTGAGTCCATGCAAACCTGTACAAGAGTTAGTGTATATCGATAACCTCACTTCCTGCACTGCTGCAACACCACTCAGCTAAACAACTTCAGGACCACTGGGGTTCCCACTGTGTGGTCTTTAGCCTTGACCAAGGCGTTGGAGTTTTACTTTCATTTATGAATTTGTCTTTTTAGATTAGTTGTTTTTCCCTTTGCGCTATTGCGCCATTGCGCTACCCATGCACCCGACCTATGAGCTGCAGTCTCTGGATGTGTGCCAAGCATGTGTAACGCAGTGCTTGCGTGGTGTGAAATGTGTACACGTAGACTATCTGAATCAACGCCTTGATGGTTCTGTTTTGAGCTAGCCAGGGTCATTACTATAATGCATGCATAAGACAAGACCCCATTGGTCAGTGGCGGAAGTCATGTTTACTAATAGGATGGGGGGGGGGTTTGGGGCACATTGCGCAATCATTTGCAATCGCGGTTTGAGTACACTCCACTTTTTAAAAGAGATGCTTACCGTTAACAAAGAAAAAGAAAATCGTATCGTTGAAATTCTTTCTCTATCAGCACTAACATCATAACAGTAGGGCCTGTAGTTTTTTATTCAAATTACTGTGTGTAAGGGGAAAAGCAAATCATACATGTACATAGCTGTGTATCAGACCATGAGATGAGACTAGTGTGACCACAAAAAAACATTTTGATGGTATTAGATATGTGCATCATATAGAGAGTTTTAGAGACGGGCATGCAAAGAAAATATTAGGACCGGAACGCACTCAAAGTGTTCAAAAAGCTTTAGGTTGAATATTTAACAATTCTCCCATGTCGATGAGTTATTTGCATGAAATTTGAATGACAATACATGTAGAATGCGTAACAATAATTAGTATTATCTCCACTCGACTCATGTCACTATCGGACACTGAATGCATATGCCTACTTGCCTGCGAAGCTTCAGAAACATCGCTTTGTGTGTCACTTTCATCGTCAGTTTCGTCCTCAAAATCACTATTATTTCCGTAATCTGAAGCATCCATGTCCTCCTATGAATCCTCATCAAGTACCCTTTGCAGTACCTCATCCATATATATCCATCGTATTTTCTGCCATTTTGGCCAATTTTCATGGAGAAATTTCACGAAAAATAACGTTGAACCATTACCCGACCCGTTACTAACGCTGGCAGACGTGATGTGGTCACATGACCCTGAAAGTCACATGATCCACTAGTCACCTGTTCCGAGACCGGAAAACCGGCCTTTCGGGTTATTGTATTTGTGTGTGCGGCCGGTTTTGCGGCCTTTCGGGTTCAAAGGGTTAAACGCCTCACCAGTATTCAATACAGAGCTGCCAAACTTGTTCTCACTGTTAACTGTTGGAGAGCTCATGGATCCCCCTTACTCGCTAAACTACACTGGCTACCCATGGAGAAACGCATCCAGTTCAAAACTCTTCTATGTTTTTAAATGTTTGAAGGACATTGCTCCACCTTATCTCTCTGATATGTTTCATCTTTGCCAAAGCAACCGTCAAGGACTCTGTTCTAGAACTCGGCTTAACACTCACAAGTCCAGATTATCTTATGGCAAACACGCCTTCTCACACTCTGCTGCTGAACTTTGGAACAGTCTCCCAATTAGTGTCCGTGATTCTTCTTGTGTTGTTACATTTAAGAGTAAACTTAAAACTTTATATCTCTTTCCTAAATACGGTAGTAGATTTAAGTTTTGTTCTAGCTTGTTTTAATTTATCCTTTTCTTTTTTTATGCGCTTTGATCATGTTTTGGAAAAGCGCAGTATAAATGCCTGTTATTATTATTATTATTAACTGTCTTCCAAGTTCAAAACAAATCTTTTCTTGTAACCTTTGGAGTGAAAACTCCCAACTAGTTTCAAGATGCTGATCTCAAAATCATAAAACATAGCAAATCTTAAAGTTCAATAATCTAGATCTTTCTAATAACTAGCAAAATGGAATTAATAAAGAAATATAAAATCAACAGACCTGTAAGAATAATAAATACACGGTGTCAAACAAGAGATATTTGTTGAAGTGGTCATCACTGGCATAAAGAATGACCAACATCCTGCACACATGCAACTCTTGCTGATGTGGTATTCTGGAATAATCCATTATTCTAGAGGTAAAGGTTAACTACAAATTGAAAAGGGGGGGGGAATTAACAATGCAAAAATCGGACATCTCTACATACTTTGAAGGTGCATCATTTTTGCCATCTCTACAAAGATACTGCCAGCGTGATCTTGGATTGTATCCCTGCATCCTATTTTTGGGCCCACCTTTGGTTTTTTTAACAAAAGCATCACTTCAGACAGCAGTTAAGACCCAGCAGAGCGCTAACTTCCAACTTATCCTTTTAACCTATAGAACATAAATTCTCTTCTTACAGGATATATTATTCCACAACAAGTGGTGAGAATTATGGTTGAATAACATGTTGTTCAAGTTTGCGCATGAGCTATCCGGCGCAAATTTTAAAATCATGCAAAGAAAAAGAAATTGCGCTGTAAAAGAAATGGCTCACTGCGCAAATTTAAAAATGGCCATTTTCAAAGATCGCACCCAACAGATGTAAGAAAATTCTCCTATATGCACCAATCACCAGACAAATAGAACAGCCTCCCAAACTGTGTTGTAAATGTAGGGCTATGTTTACACTATGTACAGCACCTAGAGTGTCAAACTGTGTTGTAAATGTAGGGCTATGTTTACACTATGTACAGCACCTAGAGTGTCAAACTGTGTTGTAAATGTAGGGCTATGTTTACACTATGTACAGCACCTAGAGTGTCAAACTGTGTTGTAAATGTAGGGCTATGTTTACACTATGTACAGCACCTAGAGTGTCAAACTGTGTTGTAAATGTAGGGCTATGTTTACACTATGTACAGCACCTAGAGTGTCAAACTGTGTTGTAAATGTAGGGCTATGTTTACACTATGTACAGCACCTAGAGTGTCAAACTGTGTTGTAAATGTAGGGCTATGTTTACACTATGTACAGCACCTAGAGTGTCAAATCCTTTGAGGAAAAGTTCTGGGTATCCCAACCTTTCCAATTTGACACACTAAACCCCTACACATGTGACATCTTACAGGAGGTTGTATGAAAAAGTCCTGCAAAGGCCTAACATCAAAAAAGTTCCTGTATTGTATATTTAGCGCAATGGCCTTGTTACACATAGGTGCAGTTTAAAAAAAGATGTTTTCGTTTCCGTACATCTGGAAATGTTTTCGTTTCGGAGTTTGCGCGGACTGATGAACCATTGAGGAGGGAACACATGAATGAATGTAGTTGTGATAATCAAACCTCCATCCTCCAGACAGTCACAGACTTTCTGGAGGATGGAGGGTTGCAATTATCGCAACTAGAATGAATGAGAAGACTTGAGATGGAGAAGGATCTTTAAAATGTTATGTAATTAAAATTTAAATTAATAAAACATCAAGGGAACTGACAAGGTAAATTTAAAATATATTGGGGTTGAACAAAGACAAATTGACTAGAGTGCAGGGCTTGAACCTGCAACCTCCGGATTAACGAGCCGGTGCTCTACCAACTTAGTTGCGATAATCGTAACCCTCAGTCAGGAGGATGGAGGGTTACGATTATCCATGTTGGCAGTCTCCCTATTTTGTTAATAAATAAAACATCTTGTTCAAGGGCTGTTATTATGGCTCTCTTAACAAATAACATCTGTCTTATCATTGGCAACCGTGATAAGACAGATGTTTTAGAGAGCCAACAAGGTGGGCTAGAAGCTATTCAACATGTAACTCAACTGCCGTACTATAACAACAGGGGATTCCTAGACAGGGATCTCACACGATTTCACCATAAAACCTGGGAAGCGGCAGAAGAGTGATCTGGTGATCACCTCAAGTCAAGGGGATACAACTTTTTATTTTTAATATCAAGTGATAACTGACTGAGTAAATTTTTAATAAATTGGCCATTTGGGGTCTGACAAACAAAGAAAAATTGACAAGACCGACATGACCGAAATTTGAACCTGTGACCTCTGGCAGTGTTGTAGGTCTCGAGACCTGGTCTCGGTCTTGAGACCGTCTGGAGACCTTTTGTTTTCGGCTGCAAATGTCTCGGTCTCGACCCTCAAGACAACAGCAAATAATGTTTTTCATGTACAGGAAGTACGTCGTCTTGGCCTAGAGCCATGTTGCTTTGTTAATAAATACCGCCGCCCATGTTTCTCACACGCATCTGCTGACATTGCAACGCACTGCTTAGTCTTCATTTAAAACACGCACCATACCCATAGTACATATTTTTAGGCTGAAGGGGGAGATTGAAGCTGGAGTAAAAACTAGCTTGACGGATTCTGAATGGTACCCGTGTTTCACTGGTTACACGCTGTTTGCTCCATGCTACTGTGCTTGCCAACGTGTTGGTAATGCATTCCAGCGCCTCGTCCCTTCGTACTCATCGTAGTTGATTTTTTAGTTTCTCGCATTACCATTTTAATCGTTGTCATCGTAATGTCAAATAAATCAGCTGTTATTTTGTTTGGTTTTAAAAATTACAAAGAACTTTTAAGAAGTGGCAAACTGGGGAAAAAACAACAAACATTGTGCCGAGTGTAAATCATAATTCTTTTCTCTTAAAAAATGTGCGTAAACACAACTTCTGCTACAACTTACAACGGTAAGCCAAATCACAATTTTAACGTTGCTTTAACTTCTAATGGTTCAAGTAGAAGAATATTCTTACTCCTTTAGCGGAAGTAATTTTGCAGCAATTTCAAACCTGAACCTTCCACAATTGGAAATAAGTTTTTTTATTTTATTAACTACTCTGCTCAAACTTCTGCTAAATCTTTATAAAAACATTTTTGAGTGTCTCATCATTATTTTTCACTGAAGAATGTTAGTTGCAAAACTGCTCACCTTCTAACAAAAAGGATCGCTCAAAAATAATATAACATTGAACCAAGCGTGACAAATAATTATGTCTTTTTGTGAAAGACATAATTATATACCGATTCTTTTAGAATCACCCACACCGCAACTGAAGATTGCCTGAAATTGAGGCATGAAAACATGTTTGCTAATATTATATTTAAGAGGATCTGAAAATATATCCTCGCGATCTCACTCCACCAACACCTCTATTGACGCAATCTTCAAAATGGCTCCTTTGGTCTGTAACCCCCAATATATTCACCCACCACATTCTCCAGTCACAATGACAAACATGGGGGATTTAATAAACTGATACGGACCCCATCCATAAATCTTGTAACCAAATCAATATAAAGATTTAAAAAATGATGCCTTGAATTAAAAGTGTGAAGTTTAGGTGGAAACTTAAATGTGATTCTGTGTTTTCTAAATCTTTATCATAGCAAGTGCTTATTTTTATTAGCTTGTATACTCAGTATTTTTTAAAGCTGATATCACCTTAATTCTTTATGTTTTTATATTGTATACGTGCATTGGTGGGAAGGTCTCGGTCTTGGTCTTGGTCTTGGTCTCGGTCTCGGCATGGAGGAAAGAACTCCATGTTCTCGGTTACCTTGGTCTCGGTCTTGGTTTCGGACTGCAAAAGTCTCGGTCTCGGAAGGGCTGGTCTCGGTCTCGGTAGGCCTGGTATCCCCCTTGGTCTCGGTCTCCCCTACCGAGGTTTCAGTCTTGGTCTCAGTCTCGGACTTCCAGGTCTCAACTACAACACTGACCTCTGGATTTAAAAGTTTCGGCTCTCTACCAACTGTAACTGAACTATCTTCACACCAGACTATAGCTATGTTATAGGTAGCGCGATATTGACATTTCCTATTCTGGCCGCACACAAAAAAGAGGTTTTTCAAATTAATGTTGCTTCGACCTAACATGCTGTCTGAGCTTCAAATTACTCCTGTAGGTCAATAAAACTCTTCTTTCATAATCCTTTTGAAAAAAGGCACAACTGTACCTCACTTTTTCACGCATCAAAAAGATTCAGAGCATGGTCACCGACGCGACTACCGCGAGCGCGGCCATTTTTGATAGAAAAATTTGGTCACCGTTTTTCAATTAATACCGCCCTCTCTTGACTTCTAATCCAAAAATACCGCCATCTATTGATAGAGACAGGATTGGAAAGTTTACGGTGCTTTTTTCCCGTCTCAATCGGTGAAGAAATAAGGTTTTTATGTATTTTTTTACCATTTTGGGCCAAATTTTGACTAAATTTCCTATTTTAAAGGAATGTATACATTCAGCGACGGTGGGGTATGCTGTCAAACCTATATCAGTAAAATCCTTGTCCATTTTTGAGTAAGAAAAGTTGGGGTTTGTTCCCGCGCGAGGTCGCGCATGCAATTTATGGAGGTTTTAATTAAACCAAGTAGGCCTACTCGGTAAAATCTCATTTTTGAACCTTTGAGTGCGCGTTAGGGATAGGGCTGATAAGCTTTAGTAGTGTGGGTGGTCTTAATTTAACAATCTCTGTACCTCAGTTGGCAGCCAGAAGAGTACCGCATGTTTGTCTTTTGGGAGGCATAACTCATTAACGAAAGCACCCATGACAGTGGGGTTTGCACCATTGAATTTCTCATGAGGAGACCTTTAATTTGATGTAAAATTTTAATATATTTGAAAAAAATCAATTTTTACTATAACATAGCTACAGACTAGCACTGTATTCTACCTCCATGCACTGGCCTAGTTTAGTTAAACTTAAAATTTTGAAAAACTTAATTAATTATTACAAATAATCAGCAGAATACCATTTATTACAGTCAAAAACATTTTGAAATTGAAAGAACAAACTTACTTTTGATCGGTACATCTCTTCAGAACAGGTTGTGCTTTTTTTGTCTTAAATATTAATCTAAGAATAAACGGGATTAACCGTGGCTGTGCCTGTAGTATTATTCCCTATTATTACTACCTAGGTAAAGATTCAGCTGTGGGGGGGATGGGAGGTCCGGCCCGGTTGTAGTACCAAGGAGCAAAGTAGTATTACTACTACTAGTAAGGCTCATCACACTACACACGACACCATGACCATGACACACACACACTTCTGAAAAGGGCCGAGTTCATCAGCCGGTCGGTAGCTAGTAGTAGAGCGAGCGACCGATTCAGCAGAGTGCACACTGAGCCCACGCCGGCGGCCGGGGCCACGGGATTGTAATGACTTTATGTATCGCAAGCAAGAAAGATTCTTCACCGTGCGATTGACCTCAGGCCTCACCCGTACACCCGTACCCCCGTCATCACACGGCTGTGTACCATCTGCATGTTACTCTGGTAGTAGTCTGATGCTGCTGCTGCTAGTCTAGTTGCGCGCAGCAAATACATGTTTGTTTGCTTTTCTCATTCCAGTAAAGAAAAACGTACACTAAAGAAGAAAGCTTTTGATTGGTCAATGTTCGTAGATAATTAGGAAGTCATCATTTATTGTCCAATAGGAAAACATTTGGCTACTGCGTTTTACAATGCAGAGAGCTTTAAACATGGCTGAATGAAAGGACGCTAGATTGCCCGAAGGGAGGAGAAAATCATCATTTTTCATGAGATTCATTAATTTTTGCTATCTCATTTTGATTCCAGTGATGTCTAGAACCCCAAATCATATATTTTTCACGTGAACATTCGCATGAGGTAAGAAGGAAAAGTGTTGAAGAGAAGAAGTTTACTGTCGCACATTCATGTCTTTGTTTCACTTCAACAGCAGGGCTAGCTGCTGTGACTGCGAGTGTGGGGATGACACGACGACGGCCGTGCTTTTGATTTGACAGTACGGGAAGAAAGTATCGTGTGTTACACATGATTGATACTGTACTCAGTCATGCCCGTTGTCCACCGTGTTCGTTGCCAAGTGTGCAACGATGTAAATGAATATACTTTTGTTATTTTGAGAATTTCTTTGTCTTACAAAGGAACTTATTTTTGACTTCAGGAGGAAAAATACTCAACTCAGTCCTGTCAATGTTGGTAATTCTGATATTGAAATTGTTCAGTCCTATAAATATATTGGTACTATCATAGATAAAAAATTAACGTGGACAGACCAGTGTAGGGCACTTGTTTCAAAAGGGCATCAACGCATGTACTTTTTAAGGAAGCTCCAAAGTTTTAATGTTGACAAAACAATTATGAAGTTGTTTTATACCTTGGTAATTGAAAGTGTCATTCTGTACGGTTGCTTTGTATGGTTTCAAAGTTTAAGGAAAGCAGATATGTTAAAGTAACAAAGAATAGCTAACCAAAGCTGTTAAAATATTCGGTCAGCAACAAGACTTATCAGACCAACATCTCAAGTGTGTTTTAACAAAAGCCGGAGAAATAATGAAAAATAACGACCACCCTTATTGTTTCATGAGGTCAGGAAAGAGACTTTGTAGCCTCTATTGTAGGACAACTCGCTATCTTAACTCCTTTGTTCCATTCTCTGTTATAGAGTTTTTAATGATTTCATTTGATTGTTTTACTCATCATGTGGTTGGGGTGGGGGCTGGCGACTGGACAGCGCGAGTGTGTTGTTTTTGATCTGGGTGTTACTTCTTAAGTATTTCAATCAGGGTTTTTTAAATAGCTTTTAATGTTTTAAGTTTGTCATGTCTCCAATCACGGTGTTCGTTGGGGGGGGGGGGGGGGGAATGCGGGGTTGTGTTCTGAGGTGTTTTACTCTTGCCAATACTCTTGTACTCTTGTACTGCACTGTCTAAAATGTTGTTGTCTGAATTCCTTTTTATCTTTGTTTAAGATGTTTACTGTCCTGTTCTGGAGCTTTAACCCTAACTCCCAAAGCGTTTTTACTAGAATCCACCCCTAACCCAACACATTCCAACAGCTTATACTACCATGAGATGGGAACTGTGCCCAATCTTAGGTGGACGATACACAACCTAACAAACTCCAACAGGCTTTTTTTGTTTGATTTTGTTGGAGTGTATACACTTGGCATGTGCAAAAATTTGATCAGTGAAATCACACAGTACCCAACATAACATAATCCAACAACTATCTCATTAGACCATGGAGGAAAGAGCAATGCCAGACATGTACATTTCACACATCCACCATACCCACTCAATCAAATTCCAACACCATTACTTGTCAGCAAGGATACACAATCCCACAGAATCAAACACCCAATCCTAACTTCACTGTACTTAACCTAACAAAATTAAACACTTTGCCCTGTTTGAATTTGTAGGGTATGGGAGGGTTAGGGTTAATCAATTTTAGATATATGTTAATTTTCCATTTTTATCTTTTTAAAGATTGGACAATAAAGATTTGAATAATAATATTAATAATAATGTCTAATGCTGTGCTCCTCCTGACCTGACTGAGCATGCTGAGTCTGACTGCTGACTGTCCTCTCAACTAACACTAACACTAGGGTAACACTAACAGCACACTAGAGTCCCCACTGAGTTTCCGCTATTGTTAAACTCCCCAGTTTAAAACAAAAAGTCAGCACATAAACTATTGTTTTGTTAATGTTAAAACTTAATAGAATTACCTATGTTTAAGACTTCAACGAGTGACCATAATTAATATAAACTTTGAAAAGTTAGACTTAGACTTAGATTAGAGGTTTTGCGATATGGATATTTAATATTATGTTTGAATTACTTTTCTGTTGAAAAAAAAAAATTAGACTTCAAAGTTCAAATGAATCAAATGTTGCTCGGACCTCCCCAACAAGGTAGCTGAACTTCACTCTGATAAGTCAATAAATCCTTCTTCTTTTACAAAATTTAAAAAAAATGAAAAAATATTTGTTAGTTTTTCCATAAGAAAGGTTCAGACTGTGGATGGTTATCGAACGCTGCCATCTTTGAACAAAATAGCAATTTCTACGACGTCATCGTTAAAAACATTTTTTTAAACCTTTAACCCTCTTGCTGTCTGACCATTCAATACCATTCACTGTGGTTTTGAATGATAGATTTGCTATGCCAGCCTTGCAATATGATACCATGAGGGAATGCATGTACACAGTACACAGTTAGTTCTGTGCACAGTTGTGCCACCATACACAACTTTGGCAGTTGAATGGTTTCAAATGGTTGGTCAACTCACTTGAAAATGTTGGGAACAGTAGGAGGGTTAAACTTCAAATACATGTATATGTCCTTTAGATTGTTATTAGTAAAAGACGCTGTTGTAGTGATGTCATGATGATGCCATCAGGTGTCAAATTGCGTTAAATAAAATTTAAATATTTGAAAAAACATAACTCACAAGCCACACAATAGACTTTTACAATATACATCATCAGAAAGGTCTTTAAAACTTAACAATCAATACACAGAATATGACCTCAATTGAACTTGACTCTCGGTTCAAACCAAGTTTCAGCAAATTATATGTATCTCAAGAACTACATGTACTAATAATTTAAGCAACATTTTTTTATATCAGGTTGTAGGTCTTCAAGCCTGCTCAAACTCTTGCACAGATATATCAGTTTGATCTGTTTTTCAGTCAAAACCGGACATCAAAGCCCAATATACCTATTGACCTACCTGGATAACATAATCAAAGTTCTGCTAATGTACTGTAGCATACATGTACATCATTTTGTACATGTATGAATGTTACCAGTGAAAACAAACCTGTGTGCAGTAACAGTTTACAGTTTACAGAAATTTACATAGCTGACATGCAATAGAGGGGGACATTATTATTACTATAAATTGCTGATCATTTTGACAAATTGATTTTTTGTTACAATCCACAAATTTGTATTCAAATTCATTAGCACATTAGCACATTAGTAGTGTAAATGTCATGTGTAAATGTCATGTTATTCACCGATTTCTTTTTTTCACTATAGGTCACAATGTATATGTACGATCAGCCTGATGAAGTTCCTACACTGCTGGATATGGATTCACAAAATCTGTGTACACCATCAAACAGGTAGGTTGTCATGTGATCATTGAGATACATGGAGGAAGAGGAGTGTTAAAACTGCATAATTTACCATGTGATTGTCAAATACAATGGGTTCATATATTAGATTAAATTATTGAATATAATTATTCCACATGCATGTCTTTAAGTTTAAATTATGCATTTTAGTCCAAAGTTAAGTATGTGCAGTTTTTGATCTTTTGAGTTGTTTGCTTTTGTTGTTGAAAAGCGCTTTATTTTACAGAAATGGTTTTCAGAAATGTTCCTTATGCCATTATAATTTTATTAGTTGGTTTACACATTTTTTAGGTGCTGAAAAAGTTGTCAGACAGGAGGGAAAATTAACAGTTATGATGACTAGTATCTAAATCGGTTGGCTGACAACCTAGCCTTGCTCAAGGCGGTCGCAGTTTTCACTCCGAAAAAGACGCTATAAAACCCACACGTAGCATGTACTGTACACAAGCACTATGCGTAATGTGTGTATCACCATAGAGAATCACATCGCACGACGCCCATACTACTACTGTGCGCGAGTCATCCACACTCGAATTACTGTCCGCATGCGGAGGCCGTCAAGCTGACCGCCTTGTAGGGTCTGTAACTATCGGGTTTAATGTGTTTCTTGATATTTTTGTCCACTTTTGGACGAAAATGGGTGGTCCTCGGATATGATGGTATGCAGATCATGAATACTTACATCTTTCATTAGGCCGACTGCAAACAACGCAGAATGGGAAGCAAATGAATGATTCATTTTCGGCGTCCAATCACAAGCTTCCCTCATTATGACCTTTGTACCATACTTCCACACATGCACAAGATTCAAACGCCATGGCCGTTAAGACTGCTTAGACGAGTCCATTTTATCTGAGGGTGATGATATCTTCAAATGTTGTAAACACTTAACCTTTACACTAGAGAACATTCGTAAATGATTTTTGTGCGTTGCTAACTGCTTTGGTAATTTGAGTTATTTAAATATAAAACCTAGATAGGCCCTAATGTTTGTTGTTAGTGCTGATAGAGAAAGAATTTCAACGGTATGGTTTTCTTTTTCTTTGTTAACGGTAAGCATCTCTTTTCAAAATGGAGTGTACTCAAACCGCGATTGCAACTGATTGCACAATTCCCCCCCCCCCCATCCTATTAGTAAACATGACTTCCGCCACTGACCAATGGGGTCTTGTTTTCCGCGCGCATTATAGTAATGACCCTGGCTAGCTTAAAACAGAACCATCAAGGCGTTGATTCAGAGAGTCTACGTGTACATTTCACACCACGCAAGCACTGCGTTACACATGCACGTGTGCACACAGAGACTGCACATAGCTCGGGCGGGTAGCGCAATAGCGTAAAGGGAAAACAGACTAAACAAAAAACAAATTAGTAAATGAAAATAAAACTCCAATGCCTTGGTCAAGGCTACCGACAACCATAAGATCTGCTTAATACTGGGATGTGCCTCCGTCTCACAATTCCATGTCAGTTCTAAAAAGCCTTTTAACTATAAGATTTAAGTACTAAGTTTCTGTTATTACCATAATCAGGGTTCTGCCCAGGATTTGTTTAGTGCCGGAAAAAAAAGTTTTTCCTAGTACAGTCAAGTCAATTTCCTTTCGATCGTGCACGGAGTGGTTACACACGTGTGCCCTGCTGCAGCTGTGCCTTGAATGTAGGCCCGCAGTGCGCGCACGCCTTTACCGCCATGGGAAAACAATTTACAACATCTATATCATGGTGCTTACTCTGCAGTCTGTTTTATTAAATGCTATAGAATAGGGTACGCACCGTGATGAAACTGGTATCATGTTATTCCAAGCGTAAAGCTATAATCAGTGTGACTGGAAACCATTGCGAAATCAATGCGGATTTCGTCGTGCGTTGGATATAATATACATCGTACAGAGGCGGGAGTGATGCTCGATCCTGGATCATTAAAATAGACTCAAACCAAAGAAGTAGGCTACTCGAAACTTTGGATAAAACTTTTTACTGGTAAATAATTTGTTTTACACGGTTTCCCTATTTTGTCAATATCTATTTATTTATTATTTTACAACTGAACTCATGAATGGATCTACAACAAAAAGTGCTTTTAGGTTGTGAGAACATTTTATTTGGCACATTTGAAACTCAACAGCCGATTTCACGAAACTTTTCGCCATGGTCCACTTGGTCCACTAAGTCCACTTGCGCCACGAAATTATGATCGATTTCACGAAAGTTACGCCACGTCTGAAAGTGGCGCAAGTCTGAAAGTTACGCCACAAAAATGGCGCAACTTACGCACTCGATTTTGATGGCGTAGGTCAGTATTTTATAGCGCAAGTTGATAAACTCGGGTGAGTTTAAAGTATATTATTGAGGTCTTTGATGGATTTTGGAGCAGTTTTCTGCTGTCGATTTTGAGACTCCCTAGTGCCTACATGTACATGTGTACATGTATGTGTAATGTCCAATTGCTTTAATTGTTTATTACATTTGGTTATAAACTAGTGCATAAATGTGTTTCCTAATGTTAGGATAGACCAATCACACCTACATGTATGATGGGTATTTGGCAGGGGTCTGAATTTTGGTCCGCTTGTAAAAATGCCCCAAAACGCCTTTTCCAAGTGGTTATTTGAAAATGTGGGACATTACTGACAGACTTACAAATTTTTTCTATTAACTTGACTACTCTTGGTAACATTTTCCAGTGAGTTGACCAACCATTTGAAACCATTCAAATGCACTGGTTGTGTATGATGGGACAACTGTGCACATACACATGTGTGTACTGTGTAGTATGCATTTACCACATGATATTACATTGCAGGCTGGCATAGTTTATCTACCATTCAAAACCACAGTGGATGATATTGAATGGTCAGACAGTCGAAGGGTTAATACGTTGTACCCAGTCTACTTTTGCAGAAAAACAAAATGTTCTCTTTAGGCCTACTCCTTCATGGTCAGATTTTAATTTCAGTACACCTAGTAGTTTGCCAATTTTTCAGGGGGTCATATCTCAGAAATATTAAGGAGTAGAATTCTAAAACTATAGTGTGTTCACTGCACCAATAGAGAAATGTTTACAAGTTTTTCATTGCAAAATCTGAGACAGTCGAGTGCTGGCAGCCCTTATTAGGCCTACATGTACATGTATGTATGTGAAAGGTGTAAAGTAAGCAAAACGAGAACTTAATTTTTTTTTATTAGGTACATGTATGAAAATATGTGCACATTATTTCTATGACATCATTATAAAGTCATGTGCTCTTCCACATGCTAGCAGTTCTACACATGGACAGAGGATACACATGCTGTTTAGTTACATACACATGTACATGTACCACCACAGAAACAGTCTAATGTATTCATGTGTACAGTGTGTAAATGTAATCGTGGATACTTCCGGTCCTGTTATTACACTGATCCTCAGAGGCCATGGCCTCTGTTGCCCCGGTCTTGGCCTTGGTGCCCCTTCAAAAGTTTCTCATCGACTTGAAGATTTTCAATTGAAAGTGACATTTGCAAAATGAAATTGAGAGATCTGATGGTGACAGTGAATCATATTTTGATTTTGAATGGACGGTCGTAATGAGAAATGGCCATGGTGGCCACCCAAAACCAACCTTTGCTTTCAATGACTTCGTGTCCGCTAACAACAACCAATCGCGACATGACTTGAATGATGAAGGTATGTGCATCTCTAAGGACTCTGCATAAGTGATAATCCATGATACATTTCTTCAGATCTTGGGTCTTGTTGAGGAATCAGTCCACCTCCACTGTGAGTGTGACAAATGTATAAAGCAAAGTAGGAACAATTTCTTCACAAAAACATTTATCGAAAAAAGCATTCATTCATTCATTTAAATTCGTTCATTCATTGGTGGTTTATTGAAAAGTTTATAAATTGTGGCATCAGCTAAATTCCAAATAAATTTACAATAAAAGTGTGAAAAATTGAAGAAAGCACAATAAAACAACAGCAAAGAGTTTAAAACAAAAAGGTACATGTACACAACCAGAAGTACTAAAATTTCACAAGGAAATTAGTCGCAGTTTGGGGGTTTAGAGCCCTTCCATAAAGGAATTACAAAGTGATACATGTAGGCGACGATCATCTAATAATTGAATTCAGCATTTTGACAGTATCTTGTGTATCACGTTCCAAACACTTTTCAAAGACATGTTTTTTTAAATGTTCAATGCGGGACTTTTGATTAATGAAGCTCCACTCTACACAGGCCTTCTTTTAGAAAGGATTTGAAAATAGGGTGTCTAAATTTGACTGGATTGAAAAACAGGTTGTCCAAATTTTGGGGGCATCTTGTCTCAGCTGTTGGTTTTGACATTAAACTTTATCCCTTTGGTAAACAATGAATGGGCAATCAATATAAGATAGTAACAATTAAATGGGATTTGGGGGTGCATTTGTTTTGCTTACAGTTTCAGGTATTCGGCAGTGTTGTCACCTGAGCTTTTTTAGAACCGGTTAATTTTACACTTCAGCTGTGCAAAGCAAGGCCCCAAGCGCTTGCACAAGGCATTTAATGGGGGTCCAGGGTTGATGGTGGGGGTTTAATGGGGCAGTGCCCCATTTGGAAAATATTTACATGTTACACCCTAAAAAGTACATATATTTTAATGGTTTTAGACCTAGGGGCCTATAACAAATGTTTGTGTAACGGGCCAGAAAAAATAGGATAGGATAGTTAGATAGGGATTTTATTTTATTTTATTTTTTTAAAACTATCACATTCTTTGTTACATTGACTCCTGAACCATAATTTAATTTCATTCAAGTCTTTTTATATTTTCCCTGTCAGTAGGAACTTGAATGATTTTCACAGTTCTTTTGTTTGCTTTCCCAAACTGAAGCTTTGAGGTTGGAAACATAAGACAGATCAACACAAATTTGAAAACATTGTTTGCATATGAAGTAAACGTTTGTTACTCAGAAAGTTGTGCACACATGTTTTCTCAACTGTACTGCAACTTTACTGTCGTCTCGAGAGGGAAACAAAACTACAAACAAAGCTACAAACATGGCAAAAGTGATTGAAAATAATCTCAACATACCTTTGGATAGAAAAGCCTTTGTAAAATCGCGGTAGAGACTGTACTGTTAATCATCACCACTGTTGCGTGCGTGAGTTAAAGGCACTGAACATGTTTGGTAATTATCAAAGACCAGTATTGTCACTCGGTGTATCCCAACATATGCATAAAATAACAAACCTGTGAAAATTTGGGCTGAATCGGTCATCGAAGTTGCAAGAAAATAAAGAAAGAAAAAACACCCTTGTTGCACAATTTGGTGTGCTTTCAGATGCTAATAAAAGGCTTCATGCATGAAGTCTTTTATTTATTTTAGTGAGAAGTTACCTCTTTCTCAAAAACTACGTTACTTCAGAGGGAGTGGTTTCTCACAATGTTTTATACTATCAACAGCTCTCCATTGCTCGTTACCAAGTAAGTTTTTATGCTAATATATATTTTGAGTAATTACCAAACGTGTTCAGTGCCTTTAAAACCACATGCAGCACTGTCATCACTAGTGCGCACGCAAAAGCCATCGACAGCATACATGTACATGTAGCCTGTTTATGGGAAAACTACATAAAAAGTTAGCTTTATTTTATAAAAATTACTTAATTTGGGATACCCAGGATGAACAAAAAGTTTATTTGACTGTATTTAAATGGTAAAATTTGTTTCCCTTATTTTGTTTTGTGAGTTTTTGGTGTTTTTTTAAAGTCAAAATGCCACAATGAAAACGCAATGTTTTTGATCACATGTGCAGTTGTGTAAAATATTTTTTTAAACTATAAATTTTGTTTCTGAAACGGACCCCTTCACATGTAACCGACCATTTCAGAAACCACTGACACATTTACAAAAATAAACGTGAATGCACAGGCTTAAAAACTGTGAGTCATATGTCCTCAATGTCAAGTCCGAGTCATGATAGTCAAGTCTGGGTCCTAGTCTGAGTCTTTTGCTGATGTGACTCAAGTAGAATCCGAGTCACCAAAATCCTGACTCTTGTTGAACTCAACTCCTGAGGAGGTTTTGGGAATAATCTACTCTTATATGAAACTCTGACACCAACACAATCAAAGTGATAGATTTTACTTCATGTCCCTGTTCTCCAAGGTGAGAAAAACACCTTTCAATTCCATACAATTCTGCAGAATTTCAGATGTTTCCCTCAAATTTCAAACAATTCAAAAAAAAGGTACGGTTAAACAAATAAGTTTTTAACAGGCTTTTTTAGGCGTAACTTCCCTGAACTAATTTGTGAAAGAATTTTTTTGTTTTCTTTTGTGTTTTAGCATGCCAAGTCTAGCAATGCCAGTTGTGAAATCGGAGCCAGCAGATATAACGACCATGATGCCAGCAGCACAGTCCATCAAGAGAGAGCCACATGACATGATGACCATGAACCAGTTGGAATATATTAAGACTGAGCCACAACATATGATGGATTATAATCAAATGAACTCAATGATTATGAGCTCCAACATGTATCCCATGATGAATTACCAACAACCCATGATGCATGGTCTACCCATGCTGGCACCTCAACATCAACAACTACAGCAACAGCAACAACAACAGCATCAGCAACAGCAACAGCATGATGTAGCATTAACACAGCAAGAGCGTAAACCAGGAAAGAAATCAAAGATCAAACAAGAGAAGATAACAGATAGCTTCAAAGAGAAGAAGCCTAGACGGAAGGTTGATCGTTTCCATGGTACACCTGAAGAGGAAGTAGCTAAAAGGACTCTTCCTGATATCCTTATACCAAATCTGGATATTGTTATTGTAAGTAAACAATTTTGATTTTTTGATTAATTCTGATGCGACAAACGGCACAGGTTTACACTACTTGTGTTTTTCATGGGCCTGCCAAAGATAATCTGTAAGGTGTAACTGTCTACTTGTAAGTTATGTATAAAGTCAAAGTTAACCATCTATATTAAAATTTAAACCCAAGATCCATAAAACTTGAGGATTCAGTGGCTCTGTAGAGACAAAGTAAAATTATCTTGACAGACAGGACAGAAATTACTCTCAATTTGTTGAAAATGATCTGTTCTCCAGTGAAGTTTTAATGGGTTTTAATAACTTTTTTACAAGTATTCAGTAAACATAAGACTTTTACATAAGACTTTTACATGGAACTGGGAAACACCAAACACCAAACACCAGGCTCATTAAAGTTGTGACAAATGGGACAATTTTGCACGCTCAATAAAGCTGATCATTTAAACTACTGTGATGATCAATGGTGTCGTTTTCTGGAAATCGATATCATCAACTTACATGTATACTACATGTACAAGCTAATATTAGCTTTACTTTCAGCAACAATTAATCTGAAATTATCCCTTTAAAGGTTCAGTAAATTGAACACATTCATTTACACCTAAATTTAAGCCAATGTTGATGTGTTTGTTTCTTTGGTCAATAATTCACTTCAAAAGACACTATTTTTCAATATAGGCCCTACAATCACATGTAGTATCTTAATATATATCAATGACAAGTATCAAAAAGATGAAAGTCTATGCACTACATGCACTAGGTTTGATTTTACAATCAACATGATCCAAGGGAAAGTGAAACTTTTACATTTAAATTTAGCCCTCACACCGTTGTGTGATAAGCTGTCGGCTAACTACTCGGGGTGTGATTTGAACCCATGATCCTGGCGTTCTAGACTACCGACATGACCGAGCAAGCCCAGTAATGAGAGGCCAGTTCATGCAGGACTCGCAAAGTACCGAGTACATGTATACAATGCTTATCACACATTAGTGTTACAAGGGTAAAACCAAAAGTGATGTCATTATCATTAATGTGCAAGCTGTGACAGGGTTTCCCTTAATTTTTTGTTTCACTCGATGGCTGGACGAGTCAACCAAAATTGTGTGGGTTTTTTACTAGCCCACATGTATTAACGCACACAATTTTCAAGATGTAAAAAATACAAACAAACAAGAAAACACGGAGGTGAAGTTTGTAAAATTGCATTTTGGGACAATCTTATCCCCTAATTTCTGCCCTAAATAATACTTTTTCCATCAACTACCATTTTCATGGATTTGTGATTTGAGGATCTGCTGTTTAGAACTTCGTTTTAAATTTAATAACAAATCCTACTCTTTGTAAAAAGAAGAAAATAAAAGGATTAAAGAAGTATTATCATTTAGAATTAATGCCAGGTTGAAAGATTGCCAAACATAAAGCATTAAAGTTACATTTAAAGTATTTTCAAAACAACAACACTAACGTCATAACAAGGCATCACATGCTTACCTTGCACACAGTGTTGTAGCTAGAACTTTTTGAGTACCGGCTAATTTACAATCAAATTAGAGCGAAGCTTTTGGTTTTACTGCTTTAAAAATGGATTTGTTTGGATTTGTATGGGTTTCCTTAGACATATATTACAGGTGGTATGAATTTTTGTAATGCATTTTCAGGTACATGTATGTAAATCTGTTATTTTAAACAAGTAAAGTATACATTAGGCTACAGGCCTCAAATTACAACATTTTAGGGCAAGGCTACTTTGGCCTTGGAGCAAGCCAAATTTTGGAGGGCACCATGGCAAGGCTACTTTGGCCTTGGAGCAAGCCAAATTTTGGAGGGCACCACGGCCAGTAGATAGGTCATGAAGGCCACAAATGTAATGTTTTTAAAGACACAAAGGCCATTAATAAGCTATTAGGAACTTTGTAAATCAAAATTACACCATAATGCATTAGTTACCTAGAAAAAAGGTAAATCACAAAAATGTAAAAAAATATTAATTTGAAAATTGGCCAGGAGTTCCCCCAAGGGTGGTAAACCTGATGGAACAATTTGCATGAATAAGATATTAATAAATCATATCTTATTCATAAACAAACAGTACAAACAGCACTGCACCTACATTGTACTGACAGCAGATGTCAACAAACTTTCCAGGTTTAAAAGATCACAACACCCACTCCTAAGGGTCACAAAACCAGGTCACAAAACCACAAAGACACTGACCTTTTAGCGTATTATGTACATGTACATGTATGTATGACTGAATGTAGCAAGGAATTAACTGGATACAAAATTCACAGGGGTTTTGGACCAAATGAAGACAAAAAGTGTGTAATTTTGTGTACATCATTAATACTATTTGAATGACTGTTGGTTATTATCAGATTGGTATCAACCCAGGACTGATGGCTGCGTACAAGGGTCACCATTATGCAGGACCTGGCAACCATTTTTGTAAGTTACAAGTTCCAACTGAACACATCTTAACTTTCTCCAATTTTGTTGTTATACATGTAGTACAAAAAGGAAATAAATAGGCAAGACAGACTTGATGCAATCTCGTTCCCAAAGACAGTGCACTCTATCATTCTCTCTCTTCACTGACAATGCTGAATGGCTCAGAAAATATTGACTCTCATACTTGTTGAAAACTTTTAAGATCTTCGCAATACACACAGTACTCAGTAATTACCAATGGCCTAATTTATATACTGATTACTCACTCCAGTGCAAAAGTTTGTCCTACTGGTAGAAAACTGACTTTATGATCTTCATAATTTTCTAACTGTTGGAAGATACAGGTTGTTACTCACAGGTGATTATGGATTTAAGGCTGATACATGTATTAGTCAGCCAGAGCATCTGCACTAAAAAGATATCAACTGAGACCTGGAAAGACTTCACATCACATCCTGTAGTGTTTTCAATCCAGGGGTGACTGTTACATCCTAGTTAACCATAATTTATATCTTTGTGGTCAGTGCAACATTATTAATCATGGGAATACCCGTAATTAACTTTTGTAATGATAATGTGATATTCAACAGGGAAATGTATCTACCTGTCGGGCCTTGTTGATGAACCTATGACGTGTATGGATGATCACCGATTGTTGGAATTCAGCATTGGATTTACTAATATTGTATCCAGGACTACTAGAGGAAGCTCAGACCTTACAAGGTAACAAAACGCTCAGGAAGTTAATATACCTAAGTTTCTGATACTTTCTTTGGTGACTTTCTTCACCCCTCTCTCTCTTAAGACAATTACTCACCACCATTCATAGTCAATGTTTGCAGGACTTAGTTTGTGATGAATTTAAAGCTCTTTCATTTTTGAAGTATTCACAGAACCAATAAACTTGTAGAGAGCAAACAGTCAAATGAATACCCCCAAAACTAAATACTTGTTAATTTATGTGATCAGGCCTTTTCACCTGTTTAATACCTAAACACCAAAGCCCGTTTCACACGAGCGTTCTAAACGATGGTCGTTTGCAACGAAATCGCATTGGTGTCATGAAATCGCAAATTTGCGTCGTGTGAAAGGAATCCGTGTGATGAAATTACCTGGGACCCGCGTTATAAACAACCGGGATCAAGACCTCCAAAAATCGCATTTAGAATCGCCAAGATCAGTCGTGTGAAACGACGCACGTTATGATACCAAGGTCCCATGCGATCACACAACAATCACGCATGCGCAGCGGGAGAAATGTCGTTAGTTTGTTCGAGCATTCCTTTCTCCGTTAAAATGGCGTCGGTGGAAGAAATGTTCGTGTCGCAAATTATGTTAAGTTACCTTTATTTTTGGATTTGGCAATTCCACTTGCCATCTCTGACAAAACACTTTCCGCTACATTCATCTTCGGAGTTCGTCAGGAAACTGAGAATTCGCACGAAAAAGCAGAAATGTCGCGCCGAGAAAACGATCGATGGTACCCTAAACGCATTTACGTAACATTAAATGGGACACCCACAGAGAACCAGCGAACTAATAAATAACCAATGATGACCTTTGACCCAATACGTAGCGATCTCACGAAAACGAGGGACGTTGGGAACGCGAAGTGTCATCGTGTGAATGTTTGTCATGATATCGCACGCAACCTTTGGGACAGACAACTGGCGCCCAAAACGATGGACGTAAGTTTCCGATTCTCACGTGAAAAGGGCTCAAGTGTTTAAAATATCACCAGTACTGAATATCTATCTACTGTCATTATTATAAAGTAAGCCTGTGCTGGTTACTTGGTTAACCGACCGATTGTCCAGTTACATGATTAAATTTTTAGTGCCGTGAGACGCAGACCACTTTGTGATCATAATGTACACAGTGCACAATCTGTCACAACAGTTCCAATTTACAGGCTTGTATTCTTCGTTATCTAACTATTTTGCATGCGAAATAAAGGCAGAAACATTGACTGATATCGAGGAGGGTGTTTCAGATCAATGCAATAGCATGAGAGTAAACGCTCTCTATTGGTGAAATATACAGCACAGAACATGTATGTGATAGCATTTAAAACCAGAAGTCGTTGGTTCAAATCCCACTGTAGTACATGTAGATTTTCTTTGTTCAACCCCAAATCATTGAAAATTTACCCAATCTGTTTCCCTTGTGGTTTATTATTTGACATCTTAAATAAAAAGTTGCATCCCCTTAACCCTTTAGTCACTGTTTCGCCCGAAACCGCCCAGCCATTTACTCACTGGACCGCCCAAAACCGCCCGAGATTAAACAACACTTTGTATCTTGGGTTTTACACATGCTAGCGGGTTGCAGCAAACAGCCGTCGAAAGAGAGTGATCTAAAGATTGCGCCAGTCTAAAAATATCCTGTGGTCACCATTGACAAAAACCAAGTAATCTCCTTCCAAAGGTTCAAAGGTCGGAAATCTAGCACGACGTGTCAATGCTTTTCTGTGTGTGCGTACCGTATCGTATGTACAATGCATTACGCGCACACACGCACTATAATGTATACTACGAAAGCGACGATGTTTTGCTGGGCTTTCGCCATGTTTTTCACACATTATTGAAAGGAGTTTACATTGTAGAGGAAATTTATTGTTATCCATAAGTAATGTAGACAAGATTGTTCATTTCTAAAGGTATGTTTTGATATTATTTCAATCACTTTGTCAACATTTTGTTCTTGTTTGAAACGATAGCAAAGTTGAAAAAGTTGCGTGCACAACTTTCCGTGAAACACTGGCTAACGTAATGCAAACTAACAGTTGTCTATTTTCGTTGGTGTGTCAACATATTTACAATCTGAAAGCTTCAATTCAGTAAAAGCAAATACATATTATGTGTGAATCATTCGAAAGATAATTTTATCCTCTACAAAATAAACCAAACTTGTAATACAAAAAAATAATTACAATGGAAGTTATGATACGACTTCCAGATAGTGCATTAATTCGATGACTTTTCCCCGCCCTGCTCAGTGAGTAAATGACTTTGTTGAATTTGCTCGTAAGTGCTAAAGGGTTAAGGTGATCCCCTGACTGCCGCTTTCCAGGTTGTATCGTATACTTGGTTGTGATCCTTGGCTACACGGCAGTTTACGGTTGAATTGCTTCTGACTGGCACCCCTAAACACAGAAAATGACAAAATAGGGAGACCGCCAACATAGGGCTAGATAACTCAGTTGGTAGAGTGCCGGCACGTTAATCCGGTGGTCATTGGTTCAAATCCTGCTCTAGTCAGTTTTTCTTTGTTCAACCCCAAATCATTTAAAGTTTACCCAGTCAGTTTCCCTTGTGGTTTATTATTCGATAGCATATAAACCAGTTACAGTCAGGCCTAGAAGTTCGCAAGACATCGCGAGAATCAAAATGGATTCTCGCTGAAGAATTTCGCGAGAATCCAGGATTCTCGCAATTTTCGGGGAATGGATTCTCGCAGTTTTTGGGGGAGAATCTTTTTTTTTTTTGCAAATTGTTATTTGCTAAATGTAATGTTGGAAATTAAAGCAAAGTTATGTTTCAATTCATCCTCTATTTGTTAAAGCTGTTTAAGCTTACGTTTTTTTTGCCATCTTGCGTCGCGTGCCAAAGAATTTGACAGCAGAATTGAACCTCAGCTCTCGATCATCAACAACAACCGGCGGCATGTAATTCATGAAATCATCACATGTTATGCTAAGTTTTAGGTCAATCTGTTTTTATTCTGTCCGCAGATTGGTTGATAGCACGAAAGTTCCCGTTTTGGAGCCAATAGTCTTCCTTGACTGTACAGCGATGTACGCTTGCTTGGATTTTCCACAAAATGTTTTGAGAATCATATATTTGTCATAAAAGTTCACTATTTGGTTATACATTATCATTATTCAATGTTTCCAGATTTTTATAGAATAAACTGGAGTCCAGAAAAGGAAACGAAAAGAAAAGAAATATTGTGATAATCTTGGGAAATCGACTATCTCTGTACATGGTAACCACGTGTATAAAGCAGATTGATGCCGTGAGCTTACTATCCAGGAAGACTATTGGCTCAAAAACGGGATCTTTCGCGCTATCAACCAATCCGCGGACAGATTAAAACAGATTGACCAGGGGTATGTTTTCGCGGCTGGAACGAATAACTGTTTCGGTCATTGGCCAGTGTTATCGGATGGCCAAAATTCAACCGAAACAGTTATTGGACCGCGAAAATTACCCCTTATGATGGCAACACACGGACGTAACGAACGGTGCGCCGGTGTTTTAGGACGACGACTCGGCGGTATCGATCGACTCGACGACATACATGACGTGAGTGGTTGATCGTGAATGATACAAGTTTGTAAATAAAACACAAAGAAAATGAGGGGTGAAAAAACTTAACTTTGTGTCGGATTAACGGAAAATTGTTTATGGTTTTTTTATGGAAAAGTAAAAACATATTCTTGTTGACCCAAATAAAGCTGAAAAAGTGGTTTTCCCCTTCTGAATTCTGGTAATTTCACGCGAATCTACTCGGATTCGCGGCGTTAACGGCGGGCGCGAATCTTGGCGCGAATCGATTCGCGGATTCGCGTCGGATTTCTAGGCCTGACAGTTTCTTGACCGAAGACTTGACATGTCTGCACATGCTCAGAAAAGATGGTTTTCCCCCCGATATTGCAATAGTCATCATTGCTGTTGCGCGTGCTAAAACCGTATCAGTGTCCTCACTGGTGCGCACGCACCTGCTGTTTACAGCATGGTCTTCCTACAAAAAACTACACAATGTGTTAGCTTTATTTTACATAAATTACACAATTAAAGATACCCTGGATGAGGACAAGATTATTTTACTGTGTAATGTAGGATGTTTCTCTTGATTTTGTTTTGTTTTGTTTGTTTCGGGGTGTTTTTTTTGCAGGGTGATTGCGTGAAGTCAAAATGCTGTGATGAAGATGCAATGTTTATGATCACATGCGCGTTTGTGTAAACAATTTTTTGTAATCGGGGCAATATTTTTTTCCCGAAGCGGGCGGCTACACATGTAACCGACTGTTTGGAAACGGTTACACGTTTACACTATCAACCGTCAATGCATTGAAAATTTCCAACTGTTCTTTGATTTTTTGTTTACATTGTGCAGAAAAGAAATTAAGGATGGAGCGAAGATCCTGACTGAGAAGATGGGAAAGTACAGGCCAATGATTGCTTGCTTCAATGGTAAGGGTATCTATGAGATCTTCAGTGGAAAGAAAGACTTTGAGATAGGACGACAGCCAGAGACTATGCCCGATACAGACACGGTAACCTAACAACCATCAGATTATTATTGTTTTATGATATTTAAGATAACACATGCACTGTACAATGCATGCAGTTCGTATGCATTCAAAACCTGATGGTAACTTGGTCTTATGTCAACTCATCCCCAAGTCAACTTGGTCCGTGGTCAACTCAGTCCCAAGTCATAATGGGCGATTCAGTTTGCCTTCTTCAGTTTGTCCAGAAGGGGCTGGTTTCACAGTGTATTGTAGCCAAAAGGTCAACAAGATTTTGGTTAGTGTGCTGAACTTGGTTTTTTCTGCAGTACAGATGTATCAAAAATACAAATATTAAAAGATACTCATGCTAGTTCACATATTCAGGGAATTTATGTGATTCCAGTCTTTTTCCTACCAGTGTAATGACAGAAATAACTCAAGTACATTGTATATATCAATTAAAGACCAAGTAGGTATACAAGATTGCTAACTACCCAAACGGTTTTGAGTTTCAGTCTGAAAGTTCACACTACAACTAATTTTCTAGAGAAATACAATGTAAGCTCCATCTGAAATATAATACTGTCAAAGTCAACAAAAATAGCATGTGAAGACCCCAACATTCTCTTTGGAAAAGCGGCCTGCCTTTCAAGTTGATACAGGCCGATTATGGCTTGTGGTGATTTTTGTGTTTATCCACTCATGTGCCAGGCCAATCCTTTCATATATGTTAAGTTTACAGCTGGGCTCTCTTGCTAATTCAATAATAATAATAATAATAATAATAATAAATGAAAAAATAATAAAAAATAATAATAACTAGACATGAATTTGTTACGAACAAATACTGGGGTTTCGGCTTCATAATTGTCAAGAATTAAGGTCACATTTGAAAAATAATTCAAAACGAAATCTGGAAATTGTTGTGTATTAATAAGCTAATCGTTCACGCACGGTTCCTAAATTACATTCTCATTGCCAAACTATTTATCGGATCGGATATTCGATGGGCCATACAGCTCATTCAAGTCAATCCGAATACTGAATCCCCAAACGCAAGAGGGCGCTATACAAGTTCACCGGGCTCTCCATAAAGGATAGCTTTATACATTGCTGTGTGACTGTACTGTAGGCTATGTACAGTGTCTTTTACGCGCGATCACACACAGGGCAATTGTTTCAAAAATACGTTTTTAAATCGGTCATATCGTCAAGAAAGAAACAAAAACACCCAAACCAACTGCTGATGGATCTAAGTTAGAGCACATGCTTTCATTTGATGTATTGTTTGTGTCTTTTACGACTAGTTCCTGAGATCAAGCGATCACCAAATTCACGTATAAAGTCTATCGCGTTGCACTGACAGGATCTCTATACATTACTGTGTAAGAGTACCGTATGCAATGTACAGTGTCTTTTACGCGCGATCACACACAGAGCAATTGTTGAATTGTTTCAAAAATACGTTTTTAAATCGGTAATATCGACAAGAAAGAAACAGAAAACACTCAAAACAACTGCTTCTTGATCTAAGTTAGAGCACATGCTTTCATTTGATGTATTGTTTGTGTCTTTTAAGACTGTAGTTCCTGAGATCGAGTGATAACAAATTTCACGTGTAAAGTCTATGGAAAAACTGGTCGGACAGAAAAATAATAAGAAACTAGAGCTGATTGCACAAATGCAGAGCAAAAATAATAATCACGACGAAAACAAAGGTGGTTTCGGCGGATAGCCGAAACCCCCAATTATAATTTATGGTTTATATTGCGCCCCTTACATACATGTAATGACGATCAAAAGCGCATACATTAGCAGATGTTAAAATGCAGAATTGAAGAAAACGATCAAAAAACAAGACTAGTTACCAGGCCATGCCCAAAACAAAGCATGGGGTGACATCTGTACAGAGAACTAAAAGGCACTTATTACATAAGCCTTACCCTGCTGGCATCGTTAATCTTTTCAGGAGACGGACGTCTCTGACCCTATCTGGCAAGGCGACCATAGAAGAAAAACAAACAAATTACAAAAAAGACACCAGAGAACAATCCCATTAAAAAGATGGGTTTTCATCTCACATTTGAAAGAGGCAAGTTTTCGTTCGCAACATGCAGTGGTAGAGCATTCTACAGCTTACGGGCTGCCATAGTAGCAATACCACCCAAATATTTTTAAAGACTGGTACATATTTTCTGTAAGTGTTTCACTGTAAACTACTATCTCCTGATCTAAATTCCTTTTGAATTTTTGAAATTGGACTTTCCATTCTTGAGTTATTCAAAGTTTACATGATTAAAAACGACCATTACTGCGGACAAAGCCAATGGGAAATATGCACAGGCAAATGGTACCTTTCTTAGGGTGCCGGGGGTAGATTTTCAACATTTTGTCACATAAATCATTAAATTTAGTGCTGATGTATATGAAATTTGGCACACCTATAAATATTTAGGTGTAGAAAAAGATGGCAGTGTTTATAAGTAAATCTTGCAAATAACAAGTGGGCATATTTAAATAGGTCGTGGGAAGCCATGGGTGATTATTATTTTTTCAATTTTAATTTTGTCCCCCTTTTTAAATTTGTTTATTGAATTTTATATTACTGAATTATCTTTTTCTACTGAAAATATCTCGCACTGTATTACTAATAAATATAAATGTGCAGCAGCAAATTAATTATTAAAATACATAAGACAGGTTTAGAGGCATGTAATTTTCTAAAAATTAATCATTAAGGCAAATTATCATAACTAAACATGGGTTGAGAGAAAAATCAATTGGTCCTCATTGGGATTTGAACCCAAGACCCCTGACACTCCGGGCAGATGCTCTACCAACTGAGCTATGAGGCACAGTGTTATACTCCCACAGGTTTTCCCTAAGAACTACATTTTTCTCTCGGTGTTGCATGGATGCGCAACTAGGCAAAGTATAATGAACACAATATTTTGGTATGGTGCCTAATCACCACAGAAATGAAAATAACTAAACATGGGTTGAGAGAAAAATCAAAAAACTAGTTTCATTGGAAACTCATTGGGATTTGAACCCAAGACCCCTTAAAAGTTTTTAAAATACCCGCGCGCTTTGCAAAACTTTTGCTCTAATTAGAAGACGCGCACACTTAAACACATCACCCCACCAGTTTAAACAAATTACCCCCGCTAAATAATGTGGTCAACCCGTACGGCACTAACGCAACATACAGTGCGGTCATGTGACCCGGATTCACATTGGGGAAAACACAAGTGGTCTCGCCCACCGCATGCTGCGCAATTGAAAGACATTGTCCGTTGTTTTGACAGTCAAGGTAAAGAGCCCAACTTCGTGGTATCGTTAAGCATCGAAATGTTCGTCAAAATGTGTCGCCTTTTATACTAAAATGGAATACAGAACATGGACATTTATGTTAAGTGGCTTTTTGGAGGTCCGCAGCCCAAAATCACGAGGAGCTTACCTATGAACTTCGCTCAGCTGTACTGTCGGAAATACACGGTTTGTGAACTGCGCTGGATTGCGCATTGTTCCGTCTTTTCTGTGATGGCTTTTCAGCCGCATATTCAATACCACTGCGATTTGGGACTCTTTTTGGTACAGCACTGCAAAATATTGGGGGTGCCATCGGGCCCAAATCGACTGCGCACAGCCGTGAACCCGGCTCACATGTGGTTCAACTTTCCACGATCATAAATCGTTTAATATCGAACACATAAGAAAGACATTTATATGAACGGAAACAGGAATTATTATTCTTTATTTCACATATTTTGTTTCTCTCATAACAATACAAAAAAAGAGCAATTAATTTAATAAAAACAGTATGCCCAATCATGTAAAAATGCCACTCGTGCGTCCGTGTGGACGGTTTGTCCACCCGTTTTAGCACTGTGAGTGGTATTGCTAATTATAGCATCTTGATGAGGTAGATGCTGTCTTATGCATGGTGTGTGTACTGACTGTGAACAGCACATATAAAAAACTGATTGATCGCTATTTGGAAAAGATTCAATTCAATTCACTTCATTCAAGATGTGTTATAAAATGTTGTTTGAACTGAATATTGTTACTCAGTGCATAAATTCAGTTGTGCTTGTAATCATGATTAACCCTCCTACTGTTCGCAACATTTTCAAGTGAGTTGACCAACCATTTGAAACCATTCAACTGCCAAAGTTGTGTATGGTGGCACAACTGTGCACAGAACTAACTGTGTACTGTGTATGCATTCCCTCATGGTATCATATTGTAAGGCTGGCATAGCTTATCTATCATTCAAAACCACAGTGAATGGTATTGAATGGTCAGACAGCAAGAGGGTTAAAGTGTGTTGAGGACAAAATTCCTGATTAGAAACAAGTGAACCAGTTGTCTTACTCAACTCATCAACTCAGATGACTGTTGCCATTAAAATGGGCCAAGCCTGTTCTAACTTTCTATGGAAGTTTTACAAATTACAGCTCAGCCAAATCACAGTTTCTTGTTTGTATAAGCGGTTTATATTTCGAGTGAACAAAATAAAATTTTGAGGGATCAAAATGATTTTTAGGGAACAAAATATTATTACTCTAAATTTCTAGTTACCCATCTTTATTATTCTTACAGTCAAAACTATTTACATTTTTTGTTCCATTAAAAAAATCACATGTCCACAAAATATGCTGAAACAGGGATTAGAAATTTCTGAACCCAACCACCACTTTCCAAAGGTGTTTGGAAATTATGTGGTTTAAAAATCACTTTTCTTGCTAAAAAGACTGCAGAATCCACATTTCAGTCGGGGGTGCAACTTCTAAAAACTTTTCAAGTTTCCACTATTTGCTATTGACTTCCATTTGCAGGAAGTGCTGCCAACATTGAGAATGAAACTAGTTTTTGCAAAAATGATACTTTGGTCAAATTTGTCAAATTCTGACAGGATTTCACATTACCTTTCTGTGTGTGCTTGTCAACATGCCACGCCTTGGCATCTCAGCTATTGTAGGCCTACTACTTGATGTTAGAATGTATCAATTGGGAGATTTCAGTTCTAAAAGGAAAATCCTTAAACTTTGACCCTGTTTTCAAATTTGAGATTTTGGTATAGTTTGATTCTCTAGATGTTGCTCTTTCGTTTGATACCAGATTAAACAAAAAACATTGATAAAGTAATTTAATTAAATAACTTTACCGGCTATTCAATGGATCACCGAACAATCCTGTGAGTTTTGCATCTGTCTATAGAACCAAATTTCACATTCTTTGTACTTTTCTTGCTAAAAATACTGCAGATTCCACACTTCAGTCAGGGGTGCAACTTATATTATGTTGATATCGTATATTTCTTAAATGTATATCCTAATTTATGCACACAGTAAATTATATTTGCCCATCTTCAACCCAGTGCACATGGACTTAGAGAAGCTATGTCATGCATTGTTTCGTAGTCTCTAAAGCAGATGCTTCAACTCTCTGTTACAGCCATCTATAGTAATAACAAACAACCAATCCAATATAATGCTTTGTTTCAATAAACACCCATTAACTTGGGAAACTCACACTTAGTTTACAATACATTCATACATTGGTCAAATGAAAATATTCTTAAATGATCCAAGCATTTCATCTTGCCAGAAATCTCACCAGGCTGCGACATCAAAAATTGATCAGACTTGCTTTTGAAATGAAAAATAAACTTAACTATAACATTATTTATGCCATTCCTACATATATGTAAGTTTTCTAAGTAACTGGTCATCCAGCTCTCTGTGTGGCTTCATAAAATGATAGTTTGTCATGGGAAGTTGACATCTTGGTAGCAGGTTGCTTTTCATCCCAAGATATCTACCAGGAAAGTTATCATCAAAAGACACATGTAATTAACTCAGTATTTTGACAACTTATGTCACTACCAGAGCTTTGATGTCTGTTAGTGGAAACTGCCAGCATAGTTGATTCTTGTTGTCTATTATATAAAGCAGTGTAAGTTTTCACTCTAGAATGAGTTTAAATCACCTACCTTGTGTTAATATACCAGTATGTTTTCTTTTTTCAGGTTATTTATGTCATGCCATCATCAAGTGCCCGATGCTCACAGTTCCCCCGTGCCACAGATAAGGTCAATTTTTATACAACACTCAAGGACCTACGAGATGAACTCAAACAAAAACAAAGAAAACCTGCCCCTCCCCTTCCAGCCCTCTCACCAGCCCCTCAGTCAACAACACCCCAGCCCCAGGAACAGCAACAGCAACAGCAACAGCAACAGCAACAGCAACAGCAACAGCAACAGCAACAGCAACAGCAGCCAAAACAACAACAACAACAACAACAACAACAACAACAACAACAGCAGCAGCAGAAGCAACAGCAGCAGGTGAAAGTCAAGCAAGAGGCTGGTTTGCAAGTGAACTGTCATGGTCAACAGCAGAGTCAGGCAGTACCTGTACGTGTTAAAATGGAGAATCAAAGTGACGGTCCAACAACTTGCAGTAGTGGTAATAGTACAGCTTACCATGGCACAGTACAAGGCCCTGTACCTCACCAGCCCCTACCATCAATGACTCCCCATGCTGGTCCAATGCTGATTAAGCAAGAGCCAGGAAGTTATTATCCCAATACATGCAGTGGGCAGTACCCACAAGCACCACCACTGCCTTCAGCAAGACAAGAACAGGGTATGGGATACCCTGTTATCAAGCAAGAAATGCCTGATACGCAGATGAGGCATTATGGGGCTGCCGTTCCCCCAACTACAGCCCATAATCAATTCCAGCCAGGTTATTTCATGGACCAGATTCCCATTATTGGAATGGGGGAAAATGGTGGAATAATGATGGGAAATCATAACATGCCACAGCAGCATCAGCAGCAGATGGGAACCAGTCATCCATCGGGTAATGGACCTATTTCAATGCCACAAGCCCCTATAGATCCATCTATGCCAAATTATGGTCGCACATACCCTGACCCAAGGGGGCCCTCACCCCATGGTTATCCACAGCAAATGTATCCCCAGCAGCACATGCAGCAGCAGCAACAGCAGCACCCCCCTCAACAATACTCCCAACAGATATCCCAACAGATAGCCCAACAGCCAGAACAGAGTCAGAAACAACATCCTGGCAAAGGTACATGTAGTACCTAATAAGCTGTTGGTGTATACTGGTCAGTGATAATCCCTAACCCTAGCCTGTCTCTGGGTGCTAGTCAGATGTTCCAAATCGAGCCTCCTTTGAAACTTTTCACAATAAATGTGTTATACATACCAAATCATTTAGGAATACATCCCTTCTATGTACAACCATCGGGCTTTACTTTTGTGTTTTCAAGCCAAGTTTAAAAGATGACATCTTTTATAACCAAATCATACAGATTCTTGTCTTTGGTCAGGTGGACTTTGGACTCAATAAAGAAAGAATTTATTCTGTTGCAGCCAGGCAATATGTTTCAAAAATGTACAAATTTCCTATGGACAATCACGGACAACAGGTGATGATTAAGTGCTAAGAAGACGTAATTTAGGAGTGTGCTTCTGCTCTTGCATTGATGCCAAGTACAACAGCCCTCTATACAGCAATTTTGTGCACAGGTATGTGTGTGTCATGCTCTGTCTTAATGCACATTCTTTACATGCTGCCACTATTTGACTTTGTTCTATATTTTTTCTTTTTCCCTACTAAGACCAATCACGGATTAGCTGTGTCAATTAAAAAGAAAAGCCGAAAACTGTCTTGTTTCCTGTAAACAAGAACCAGTTGTACATTTAAATAAGATACATCACCCCAAAATTGATGGTGCATCTTTAATAAATAACATAAAACCATGATTGGCCATATCTGAATCAAGTGACTTTGGCTACGGCTATGTCCAGACATGTCCACTGACAAAGCCATCAATTTGGAAATAGCTTTTCATTAGGCTTAGACAAACTGTTTGTCAACATAGCTATTTTTGATTTGACAATTTGCTTCACTTTTGTGATAGTACAATGCATGATTTCGGCTCAAATTTGGTAAGCTTAATTCAAAAAGATTGATAAATATTTCCATGGTTACATAGTAGGTTAACCATCTATAGAGCAATGTTTCCAAAAGTCTTCAATAAACATTAAGAGGTGATTCAACTTCAGCATATGAGTTAAACATTCTCATCTTATCTTGTCCTACATGGGATGCATTGTGCTGCCATCTTTTTGAAAAGTCCTGTTTACCATTATGCTTATAAGGTAGTGGTTAGGCTGCATTTGAGTAGCTCCCAGTAAATTGTTAGAAATGGAAACCTTTGCATTTGAAATTTATCACAAAGAACATTATCTACAAAATGTTTGTTTAGAGCACAAATCTTTAGGGGCTTCGAAAACATTACAGTTCCTAACTGAACTTACATTATATGAAACACTCTGCTTTTTACCCAAATGGAAGACTATTCAAGTATTTCTGGAAGGAAGTTACATGTAGTAAGTAGGTGTTTCAAGTACACAGTGTATAATGTCGTATCATATTGTCCCCAACTAATACTTTCACTAAATGAAACAACTTGAGAAAAAGTTCATTTTTTTATGTTTTTGTGAACAAGAAAGCCCTTGCAAGCCATTTTTAGTTCCATCTGGACAGCTTTATCCTGGGTACATGCTAATTTAACTGTTTCCTTAATGTTCTTTTCAGAACCCAATGCTGTTCCTGCCATTTAAATGACACATGGTATCAGTAATGCTCAATCTGTTTGTACTTGAGTTGCCTTTGTGAAATATCACACCTTTGTGTAACAGAATCAATGAGACATGTGGACGTGAAATCCTATGCAAGTCAATTGAAAAAGAGGATTTGTCCTGTCCTTATAAATAGCTTCCTAATTACATGCTTCCTAAAATAACAATCTCATCCAATTGTGTAATGTTTTTCACTTGCCCTTTCAGCCTGTTAGTAGGCCTATTGACTTGTTGCTTTGGGATCACTTAAAGATCACTTAACCCAAGCATGTACATGTCTGTCAGCGCAATGCTGGTACTCACCTTAACACCTTGTTAGGCTACTTAGGTTGAATTTTTAGTCATCCATTCCACGTACATATAGGTGTATGTAATGACCTCTGTTGAGGTTGATAAGTATATTGCAGTGGGGCACAAAACTTCAGGGGTTGGGCTTATAGTGGATACTTTTGTTCTAATATTACATGTACATATACTGTAGGGAAGCGTGTTTGAACCAGCTTCATATATTAGGGCTACAAACACCCAGTGTAGGCAAGGGATTTCCAGTGATTTTTGTGTTGCATTACGCAGACTTACCCTGTCGCTGTCAGTTAAGTATTATTCATGTGATACCAAAAAAATAGTAAATAGAGTTTAAAGCTTTATGTTTTCTTTGATGCTGTTGTTTTTTCATGTTATGAACATTTTCTTGAGATGAATGTTGATAGTGGGGGATAATAACAATGTTTGAAGTCCACTACTTTTCCTAAAAAGTCTGATAGAAAATGAACTTTCATGTTTATTTTAGACACCATCCCTCTATACTACAAGATAAGAAGTGACAGCAAAATACAAAATTGAACTAGACATTACTTTGTAGCTTTTATATTTGTTCTTGTTTTTTAAGAGAAAAAGTGTGGGGCCACTTGAATCCAAATATCACATGATGGTATGGAATTTGTGTGAACAAGAAACATGAGACTTTTCTTTCGTTTAGCCTTATTAGAATAATCTGTTGTAAGCTGTGGGACTGTTTGTCTTCTCGATTGATACTTCACTGTATCTTCCATTTTGGTGTGCCATAAAGAACAGGAATATGCTGCACTGATGTTTAGTAGTACTTTTGAACATTTCAAACATGTTACTCATTTAATACTTCATTCTTACGGCTGGGGTTTTTAAGCCTTATTAATGAACCACAAAACATCGTCAGTAATTAGAAGATAATCTATACTTTTTATTGTTATTATTTTTAATATTGGTATATTACATTTGTATGATTTGTTCATACTAATCCCAGAAATATGTGTATTGTGTGTGTTTTAAGACATTTTAAAAACCTTATGCATAAAGCTTTTAAATAGTTTACTTAAAGTGCAGTAATTTGACTGTATTTTCTTCCAATTGTAAATGATGATTAGATATATACACAATTTGATGTGTATGTGACACCAAGAACATGCATTCCATGATTAACACCAAAAGATAACCCTTATAGCACACAATGAAAGCAATATAAAACATTAACCTGTGTGTATATAATTTTATTGTTAAATGTAATTCTATACTTCCAATTGTTAAAAAAACTAATTGAAATGAAACAAAGGGTTGTTGTGATGGGAAAGGGAAAATGATATAATTGTGCATAAAACCCTTCCAATAAGGTGTACATAAATATTTTGTTAATGGAAGCCTACAATCCATGAGAGGGAATTTGATTTGATTATAACTGGGCCCTTTCCATTGTTATTGTGTGCATATTGGAAGAAACTTTGCTTGTGTGATTGAGTACTGTCTCCATGATGTGTCATGTGCTGGTTTTTTAGGATCATTAATAATGTTCAACCACTGGAAAAAAAAATTCAGGATAAGTAATTCATTATTATAAATATTAAAATGACTTCCCCTCTACTCAAATTGATTTAAGTGTGAATCTAAAGTCCATGTACCCGTCCCTTTATCTAGTAAATACTTCAATCAATCCACCAGTTACATACAACAGACACTAAAAGCTGGTGCAGTATTAAACCCAACGATAATTGGTGCCAAGATAAATGCCATCGCACTTGAACAGTTTTTCAGTTACTTTTAAATTCCCAAAGTATTTGGACTATACTCGTCCAAAGCTTTGGCTGAAATGTTGTTTATTTGTATATTTAAGTTATTTGCTCTGCTCTGTTTGTATTATTGTTGCTTTTGTAATTTTTTTTTTAAAACTAAGGGTTTGATATTGTTGTGTTTCAATCCAGAATGTCATCAATATCACAAAATTATGGACAGTATCTTACAGGATTTGTACAAAAGGATTTAGTTTAATGTCAGACATTTAAGCATCTGTAAGTGAAATGGAGCAACAAGAGTAAGTGAAATGAACTGATGAATTCAACCCAGAGATAGTTGTTCTTCCCATCCATGAAAGGATACACTTTGTATTTGTTTTGGGAAAAAACACCTTTGTGTTCTTTATTTCTATTTATTCCTCCCCTTTTTTTGTTTTGAAGGGGGTTATTATTATATAATTTTTTTTTAAGGGGCGGGGAATGATTAGAAAACTGGCTCCCAGTAAAATGCATGATGCATGTGTGCCTGAAATTATATAAGCATACGCTGGTGAGGAAGGCATTACCTTGATATGAGTGACTATACTGGGGCAATCGGCAGAATTGAAAGGCAATAATGAGTTATCAAGAATTGTGCCACATATCAATTGGTATGGCCCAGAGTGCTAGTTATAAATACCTGATATCATGTCCTATAATATGTACGACATGTCGATTCAAGAAATGGATTAGGAATTTAATAATTATGAAGTACACGATGAACATGAGATTTTTGTCCACGCTTTCTTGTAAAAGGCAAGGAATAAGCTTAATTGCTGCATAATGATTTCAGTGTGTAGTTCCCCATGCATACATTTATAGACTTTTCACTAAAAGTGTGCAGTTCTATTTCTTGCATACTTTTTTGTTGTACTTTAACTGGTGTCATCAAAATGAGATAAATGAATGCCTTTCAGTGCATCAGTTTTGATTGCTCACCATATCTAGGCTTGTTAACATGGATGCTTATATCTATTGCCTTTTTTAAATTTAGTGCTACCTCAGAGTATTTATTTAACATGTAACATGTTATAGCTTCAGTCTTGTAGTAAGTAATATACTCCTAAGTCAAGTGTTGTACAGTAAACCACTGAAGGGCTGTGACAATGAGGCCAGCAAAATATGGCTTTGAAGGCTAAATTTTCTTTCAAGCATTTATCTTGCCAAACTTTATTGTATAAAATGGTCTGCCCAATCATGTTGGAATAATATTTTGGCTCTTTAAGTCTCAGATTTATTAGAAAAATGCTCTTGCTCTCGAAAGTAATTTTTTCTTCTTCAATTTTAAAGGTGATTTTGCTTGAGTGACATTTCATTTCATTTGGAAGTTATTTGATTTGCCACAAAAGGGTTCTGTGCATGAAACCCTTTTTGAGGTCATTTTGTACAGTTACAATAACAGTAAGTAATGCTCACAACTATTTTGAGATAAATATCGATTATGACCTTCGATCTGCAAAAGGAAAGCCATCAACCCCTTTTCACCATAATTAAATGTTCATTTTGGAAAATTTATACCAGGTGTAATGAGCATTACATTGTAAATTTCTCACTGCCAAAAGCAAACAAGTGCTGCATTTTATTCTTTGATATATCAACTTTATTAGTTATATTTCTTGAATGCTTTTGAAGAGTTTATACAAACTCAATAAGTGAATGTGTTGGTTGAGTATGTTAATTTTGTTGTCCTCCTTTCCTTAAGGTCTTATCTTTCCTTAAGGTCTGTTTTGTACCGACTATCAAGTTATAAGTGGGATGGACAAAATTCCACCATTTTACTTTTTGGGCATTGCATAAGTATAAAAGGCAATACAGGCTTAGCTATTTAACTTTTAAAACCCAATATTTCTTTCATTAATTTACCACTGGAGTCTGAGCACTAATTGTGTATTTGTCCCAATAAGTTTACGAACATGACTGTGTGTGGAGCCTTCATTGTACATCAACTTACTGGTTTGTCAGTATTCAGTTTACAAAGCATGTCAAGTGCAATAAGTAGCATTTCAAATTGTCTTCATTTTGTTATTTTGAGAATGGTAAAAAGAGAGTCACTTTAACTTAAATATTGTTTTATTAATAAGGATCTGTACTAGAGTGTTTGTAGAATTTAAAGTACAAAGCTGTTGATGGTAATGGTGCATTGTTTGTACATATCAGGGTTGATTTTGTACATGTATGTGCGCATCAGACAATGTCTTAGGGTAACCAATTATCAACTGACTCTCCCTATAAACTATCAGATTGGTCTTGCCTCAAGTCAATACTAAAATTAGTTTTAGTATATAATGAGGTGGGGTTTTTTTGAGGAGCAATAATCAAATGCAAGAATTAAGATTAAGTAAACACCTGGATCATGAGTATCACTTAATTTTTATTTGTAAAGAATTGCTGTTAAAATAAATTTGTTGGTATACCAACTACCTTGACTAAATTTTTGTAAACAATATTTTATGACATATTGTAATTTAAAATTCAGGCTTGTGCTGTTTTTGAAAATGTAACATTGTCATATGAAAGGAGGCACATTTTCTGAAGAATGTGTTTTCTTTTGGAGAATAGAGTAGAAACCACAGGTTAAAATCCTGGACTGGTAGAAGCCTGGTGTTAATATTCTTATAAATGTAATTATAAATATTGTATGTGAATGTGCTTTGTGCGCTGTCTGTATTAGATGCATAGCAAAGCCCTAAATGTGTGAAAGTTTTAACTTGGCTTAGAATCAAATTGTGACATTATAGCTGAATTTACTTAGAAGTTGTCAATTTTTAGAATATAATTTAAATTGTGGTTTTAAAGCTGTTAGAGAAGAAAAATCTGGATGTGCATAGTTAAATAACTGAGAATTTGAACGTGACGTAGAAGACTTTAGCGACAGTAAAAAAGATGTAAAAAGGATGATTGATATGTGGAGGTTGTCTAGCCAGTCATGATTTACAGTATGCATCGTGCTTGATCAGTCAATACTGGACCACATCTTCATCTCATTCATTTGTAGACTTAATAATCTTTTACACACAGTGATAAGTGTGTGACTTTCAAAAACAGCAGGTTTTGTAGAAATAACTTAAGCAATGATATTCACCCAATGAATATTATTTTGTCATTCCTGTTGTTTGTTTAAAATAAGACTATTTTGAGACTAAAATACAGCAAATTTGGGAGTGAATTTAAATTGTCTGGAAAATGATAAGTTAACTTAAAGGTTGAAGTTCTCCAAAGATTTGTGATTATAAAAATACAAGCTATTACCTGGTTCTTATTGAAAGGAAAGGTATAGCATTTCTTTCTCCTCTCTTTGCGCTAAGATACCACCAAAAAACTGTGAAATGTGCTGGATTGTTTTGTTGTTTTTTATGACATTTGTGAAAAGTGTAACACTTTCATATTAAAAAAGGCTAACAAAGACTTTGTTCAAAGTAGAACTTACCAGAGGTTTGGTATGTATGTTTTGGTTGTTTTGTTTTTGTTTTGTTTTCTAATTGCATTTTTGTTGCATTTAATCTTTGCAACAATTTTTCCAAGTTGCATGTAGTAATGCTGTAATGGAGGTCCATGAAAAACATTAAATCCTTAATATGCATTATGAAATTTATAGCATGTGGCATAACACTTTTTTTTTTTTTACAAGAAAAAAAGAAAATTGTCCCAAAAAGTCATTTTGATTTTTAGGAAGTGGCAGTACTCTCAATTATGTTACTTCATTTGGAATGAAGCTTTTTCCTTACTTGCTTTTTTCCCAATACACATCTAATGGACATGTAAATAAAAATACTACTTTCATAGGTGTTTGGAAGGGACAGTCCTAAAGTAGAGAAAGTACTCATGTTCATTTCACAGTTTTTGTTTGTGTAACATTGATGATGCTATACCTTTCTATCCATAAATGTATGGTAGAATATTCAACAGATCTGTCAAACAACAACAATATGAAAGATTCATAACAAATAGGTGCTGAAGAAAACTATGTATAATGGATACATGTATGGTTTGGCTTTAGATAAACTACTTAAACACACATTCATGTGTGAAACTCTTAAATCATTTCATCTGAGTTATAGATGATATTTTACATGTAAGTTGTTATCTCATGAATTTTTATCAAGGAGATTTATTTCACCAATTGCTCAATTCACATCCTCTTATGGCACAAAATATTGAAGCCAAAGCTACTGTTGGGTGCGATGAAGTTGCTGAATTAGTTCTCAAGCTGGTCAAATGTTAAGGGGAATTCCAGTAAGAAATGGTGCATTTAGTTGGTTTGGCTTAAGTGTCATGAATCAGTTGCACTGCTTGTGTTAGCAATTTCACATTTGAGCAACTGGTAATCAGCAAACAAAAGTGCTGTCAAACATGTTATTAAACATATATTTAATTTAAATGCCAACAAGCAATTAGGTACCTTTAAGCAGTCTCACCCAAGCTAATCAGTCAATAAATAAAGTTGCCAAATTATTTGTGCATGTTATAAAAAGTTTAACCATTCCTTTTCTTTGGACTAGTAATTAAAAAATAGTAGCCACGATTTTGTAGTCATTGGTGACATTACACTATGCCCATTTTATGACACGGTTTAACACAGAATTCTGTGCTTACATCATGCAATGGCCATAGAAAGTGATAAACAGGCTATGGACAACTATTTTTGTGGCCTAGTGTGATTCTTTCACTTCTACCAGGAGTTGCTTTGTGCTCATACCCAACGCTACCTTGACTATGGACCTTCTGCATTGACGCCAGCATACTAGAGGTAAAACTGTGATGAAACAATAGAAATGTGCAGCCAGCACACCAGATTTTTATCTCTATCCGAGGGTGCCATACTCAAATGACGTCTTGATGTGCAAAAGGTCTATTATAACTAATATTAAATTAATTAACCTAATTATTAACGGTTAATTGACAATGTGTCAAGTACATTAGTGCCTAACTCCAATAAACAGTTTGCACCTGTGTGCAACTTACTTGAAATAACAAGTACTCATGCTGAATGGGTTGATCATACGTACACTTAAAAAAAACAATATCAAACTGCAAAACATGTGATATTTGATGTTGATTATGGAGTAATTGATCTTATGAGTATTCTGCTTAGCAGCTTTTTGAAAGTGGACTATAATTGAGCCACAAGCAAGAATTTGAGTATCAGTCAAGTCAATAAATTCCTTAATGTGCCAAACTAACGACAATATCCCAAAGGAACAAATGATAATCAACCAAAGAAACGTAAAACATTAACCTAAAGCTTACCTATCAAATAATACAAACGGTTGCATTTCAGCATGAAGTGATACTGGAGTAAACCTTACGGTTTCTTCCTGTTTATTCAAACATAACTATTGTATTCCATTTTTGAAAGAAAGATCAATGAGTTTTTGTAAAAATGTGTTGTCCCAAATAAAGAGGAAATATAATAAAATTACTTTACAGATTGTTTTATTTCCCACCCCCCAGCCCCCAAGTTGTCTGATCCATGTCAAACATGACCCAACATTCCAGGACAGTCATCTCCACTTGTAGGAAAATCACTAAATGGGTCCTATTGTGAGTTTTCCATCGTTTCTGAATTCAAAGATTTTATATGCAAGCAATCCTTTAGTTGGTTGGGGCAAAACTCAAAATATGGCATAACATCACTTCCGAGCTTCTTCAGTGAGGAAACTAGACTCATTTTGTCTGTTCTCAGGGAAACGCTTGTTTTCATAATGTCATCTATTTTTGCTAGTCTTGATTGGTGACGTTCATTTGGTTGACATAGTCGCTGATATAGCAACATGAATTACTGCCCGCAACATGAATTACACAAACATCTGGATCTAAATGATGTTTCGATCCAGATTTATGAGCTTACCAAGTCCCTCCGAGTCGGCCTCCAAAACAGTCGGTGTTGCTCCCTCTACCAGTGACTGATACAAGTAAACAGAATCGCCAATCAAGACTTCTATTTGGGTGAACAGAAAGAAAATAGCTGTATGCATGGAGTTTTTCATAGTTTCCCATTGGATTAAAAAGTTGTTAACGATTGTATTGTAAACTCTAATTTGCACTAATACATTAAGCTAAAGAGACTGGGTTTTTTATAAGGCAGCCTCACTTAACAACAATATACCCCCAAATCAAAAGTGTTTTGGGAGTCTGCTAAATGCACAAGCATATTTCTCTAAGTCCTGGGCTTCCAAGCTAGATTCTGATACCACACAAAGGGTGCCCTCCAATGCCCGCCCTTGCCGACATAAGTTGGCCCATGCATCCTTTTTTTCTAGGGTGAGTAACTATTTTAAGACGAGTCCTAGTGGGGAAGGGGGGGTGGGAGGTTTAACTGGCAAGTATCATCCCTTCGCAGACTCCAAAATCACCTTTGATTTGAGGGACCTTACTTGTTAACCTACATTAGCATAGACTAGCACCATATCACTGAGGTGGGCTAAGGAAACCTAGCACTTGTCCCTCTGCACTTTCCATATCTAATGATGTGTAAAGAACTCACCAGAGTAAACTGTTCTTTTTATGACCAAGAATATTCACCCATGCAGGTGTATGGATCATGAGCTTCCTCGTCACACTACCGATTCAAATATTGTAAACGGCTGTCTTACAGGTAGATGGTCTGCAACCTCGGGCTGCCAAAGAGGCAGCATTTGTTGAAAGGCTTGCTGCTCGATAGTCGACAGTATCCAGCATGTTCAGTGAAGATACTCTACCCCTGGGTGTGGAATCTGAGATCGTGGCTGGCGCAGGTCTGTTCGTACATAGAATGATCAGTGGGCTGCACAGCTTGGACAATTGTCTGAAACCAAGGTTGACATGGCCAAAAGGAGGCGGTGAGGATCGACCTGCAGCTCTCTGCCTTGATCTTCGTTAGCAGTCTTGGGAGGAGGGAGATGTTCTTCCAGCTGATACAGAATACATCGACAGCCCAAGCCTTTTTTTCCTGGTTGCGTGCACCATACACCTGTAAATGGTTGTTGAGTGCTGATGCAAAAAGATCTACATGTATGTGATGGCACTCCAGTCTTAAAAAAAGAGTCAGCTGAGGGTGGAGTATCCATTCTTTGTGAGAGACCGTTCCCGGAGACAGAGAGTCCGCCATTATGTTGAGTTCCCTTCAAGGTGAGTTTCCCTGCTGTGAGTGTGAACACTGTTCGATTGGGACCAGTGGAGGCTCCCAAGTGTGCATGCACTGTTGTGGAGACCGAGTTCCGCCATGGAAGTTTATGTACGAGAAAACGGTTGAATTGTCCGACTTGACAGGGGCGACCTCCCCTGTAACAGTTCGGGAGATGAGTTTCAGAGCCCGGAAGACTGCAATCAGTTTCAGGATGTTGATGTGAAGGAGTCGCTCAGCCGGGACCTTGTCCCGCTGCAGAGTCCACACAAGGGAAGGTGGGGGCAAACTATGTTGAGGATCGGCACTGACCGATGTATATGATGGATGCAAGGTCATTAGTGTGCTTGTAGGTGGCATCGGCATCCTGCACCAAGGGCCATCCTAGACAATGCTTGTCATAAGGCCCAATAGGTAAAACCAGGCAATTGCCGGGAACATGCTGGAGACAGTGAACAGAGTGATGCATTCTTACAGATTTTGAAGTCGCTTTTCGATCATGGCCCTTACGTTGAAGGTCCAAACTTTCAGCTTCTTAAGGAGGACATGTATTTCCAACTGCAGAGCCTGGCACTGTTCCGATCCAAGGGGATAGGTGTATAACTCTTGGTAAGTAGGAAAGGGGACCGTCACCGGCAAAAAGAGCCACCCCGGCCAGTAGCTCCCACGTAAAGCCTTGGATCGGAGATGAAGCCAACCTTGGAAGCATGAAATAGGATCGTTGCTGTCCAGATGAGTTTGGGACTTAATGCGATGAGCCAGATGGAACGGTAGCGTGGAAGGGCTTCAACGGTTTGCATGGGAAGCTCTAACCCCTTGTTGACCGGTTGCCGCCCTTCGCCAGATGAAAACTGCCCATCAGACTTTGTTGTTGATCTTGTCAGTTGCCTTAATACGCTTGGCCTAAGCTTCCATAATTTCTTTGAATTTTCCTCCAAATAAATAGGCACTCAGCTGGGGGAGGGATTCAAGGATGGACTTCAACCTGTGTGAAAAATAAAATTGCCTTAGTCCTGCGTACAGCGGATACCATCAAGGACACACACATGAACTGATTCATGAAGAGCCTTAAGCAAATGTCGAGGCAACGAAAAGCTTGCCTCTAGGCGGCACAGGAGAATCTGCTTCACCATGTTCACAGGAAACCCGACAAATATTCAGATAACAACTGGCGGAAACATATGACACTTGAAGTTCTGCTCGTGAAGCTGAATCTATTTTCACCTCAAAATTGATTAGCAAGATTGACACATGATGTAACAGTGCTCAATACCTTTCGTGTCGGCAAGCATACTGACATATCAACTGTGTTGATTATAAAAACCCAAGAATTCTAAACACTGTGTAGGGGTTCTGACTGACTTGGTTTCGTTTATAACAAACCCCAAGCGTTCCATCAATAATAATACATGTAATAATAATAACTAGTTCTTATACAGCGCATTTCACAATAACGTCTCAATGCGCTTTACATTAAAAAGCATCTATCATGAACACTCCCATCCCCGCTGCAAAAATTAACATCTATTAAAGAATGTAAAGGTTGTTTGTCGTAGCAATGTTATCACTTGCCCCTTTTTCAACAATTTTGTATCACGTGCCCTGTTCTTCCACAGAAGTCACTAAGTACACTTGACCTATAAACTTATTTGCCTTACATCACTACAGTATCACCTTATTTAGACAATGGTGTTACTGTGTAAATTATTCTGTGCAGATTATTCATACCAGGAAGTGAATTGTTAGACTTGGACCATCTCCTAGTAGGGAAACTATTCCCTTTATGTATTAACACATAATCGGATCATCAGTCAATCACAGCTGCTTATGTAAGGCCTATTTCTTTAACCTGCTGTTAATGAGCAGGCCAGTGGTACACTACTTTTTACCCCTCAGCCCAGTAGTCTGAAGGCCTACGTGTACATCTGCCTGTCCATCCTGTTGGGCACTTTCATTTGCGGACGACAACTCCAGTTACAAGTGCCATATGAACTTGTAACTTTGGTGAATAGCCCTTGGGAAAGGGAAAGTTGGGATTGTTTGGGGGTTGAAATGGTCAAAGTTCAAGGTCAAGGTGGTGAGTTATAGCTAAATGGTTTCCTGACTGCAACTCCAGTGAGAAGTGACATTTTGACTTGTAACTTACATTGGGAGGGGCCGGCCATCCTCAAGGAAAAGAATGTTGGAGGTCTTTTGAGGTCAAAAGGTCAATGTCACTGTGATGAGTTGGTTTCTGCATCATAACCTTAGACACTGTCAAGGCTACAGTGCTCAGAAACCACAGCCCTTTGGTTCAAGACCATTCTGATCACTCAGTATACATGCTCAGATCAGATCTCATAAAGTTTGTAGGTATTTTTGGCTGGCTAGAATTTACATGGGCTGATGAATTTCAACAGCATCGTTATTTCAAAATCTTCCTAAAATAATAAATAGCGTCGCAGAAGTAGTCTTATTAAGTTCATCACCTATCAAAGAGATTTTGCTTATCTCTTTAAACTTGATGTAAATCTTGCTATCCTGTTTCTTCTTGTTCCTAAGCCATGCTTACCGTGTGAACAAAATGGTTAACAGTCTTAGCAGTTAGACGTGCTTATTGAATCAACAAAATGGTCAACATTCTTAGCAGTTAGACGTGCATAATAAATCAACAAAATGGTCAACATTCTTAGCAGTTAGATGTGCTTAATGAATCAAGCCGAGAGCAAAAGTTCAGTTCAGTTCAGTTTATTTCCACTCAGTTTGCATTGACAATATCATATATGTTACTAGAATTAAACAAAAAGGATTAAATGGTGGAGGTCTCCTACCTTGTGAAGTGATTACTCTGTATTTGTACATTTCAGTTAAAGAATTAGCTTTGTAAGGAACGTACTAGCTGTTGCCATCAAGTGCCTAATTATTTATTATCTTGAGTACCATGCAGACTAGATAACTGCAATGGCCCTTTTTATGGATTGCCATCATTAGCAGCTATGATCATAATCAGGACATGTTGTGATCATATTATTCCCGTTCTGATGCAGCTTCAGGTGTTGTGGAACACCATAAAGGCATTGCATGATCTAGCACTGGGTTACATCAAAGACTTGATTACTGTAACTGAGCCAGTAAGATCACTGCATCAGGCAACATCATTCCACTTGGTGCATCTCATTCCAGAACAATTGGATATGGTAACACAACATTTCAGTAAAACTCCTGACATATTTTCAATGAATTAACAAACTGGGCACTTTTTAAAGATCTCTTCATCAAACTCAATAACTTTAAACTACTCTTGATGATGGGGTATTGTGTACATTAATTAGCCTTTGTGAGATATGGCAAACACAATACGAGTGCACTGTTTGGTTGAGATGGCAAACACAATACGAGTGCACTGTTTGGTTGAGATGGCAAACACAATACGAGTGCACTGTTTGGTTGAGATGGCAAACACAATACGAGTGCACTGTTTGGTTGAGATGGCAAACACAATACGAGTGCACTGTTTGGTTGAGATGGCAAACACAATACGAGTACATCATTTGGTTGAGATATGGCAAACTCCATAGGAGTACACTGTTTGGTTGAGAGATTTACCCATGCAAAAGAGTGCAATCATAATGTGTCCACAACACCACATGCCATATCTAAAAATTACTTTGGTGTTTGGTTGTAATTAGATTGTTTAACAGAACTATAATCAGTGTCTCTTACATGTACATTGTCTTATTCAAATTATTTATGATTGTATAAGGCCTACTGGTTTTACTGTTTTCTTTTTGCTTAAAGAATCATGTTTATAGAATGGTTTCATTGAACTTCATGCCTTTAAACATTTTAATACTTATTTTGTATCTTAACATTTTTCATAACATTTGTGCATGTGTGTGTGAGTAGGTAACCACATTCAAACCAGGAACCTATAACAAAAGGGACAATAGGTCCACGGTTGCTATCACAAAGGAAAGCATTGTGGTCCATGGTTGCTATCACAAAGAGTTGAACAAAGGAGGGTCCAAGATTGCTGGAATACACACTTGGGTGTGTGGGCTTACACTTTTAACAATGGAACAATGCTACCCCACAAGGTTTTCTTTGTTCTAGTGGTACCCCACAGAGGATTTCTTCAGAAAAGGGAAAAATAGAACAATGGAAGTCAACTGCCATATGTAAGGGGTGTGTGTGTGGGTAGGTATCCACATTCAAACCAGGGACCTATAACAAAAGGACAATAGGTCCACAGTTGCTATCACAAAGGAAAGCATTGTGGTCCACGGTTGCTATCACAAAGAGTTGAACAAAGGAGGGTGTGTGTGTGTGCATGTGTAATAACTTCATGTCTTCTTGGAGATTTTGTTTTTTCCTCAATTTGTGTTGTGTAAAGTGCCACAGAGCTTGTATTCATGAATTTTTGAACTGTATAAATTATGTATTACATGTAGAAGTGGTTTCAGCCATATACAGTGCGAGTCAAAAAAAACTATACACTTTTTAAATTGCCAGTTGTTTTATTGTGTAGCAATATAGATAAGATATTTTCATATGTACTTGTAAAGTCACTCTTCCTGCTTCTTTTGGTACCAGTTTCACTGGATTGGATTTCATGCTTGACTGCACTTGAGGCAATTAAGGGAGACAGGTGAAATGTGGTATGAAAGTACATATGAAAATATCTTATCTATATTGCTACACAATAAAACAATGGGCAATTTTAAAAGTGTATATTTTTTGTTTTGACTCGCACTGTATATCTAAAATACCTTTTGTGTTTATCCAGATTGTTTTATATTGTTATTAAAACATTCAGACTTTTATGCACTTTTCCCCAAAACAAAGATGTATTTTCAAGGAATATTTGTTTTTGTTTGGGTTTTTTGTGGGGGGGGGGGTAGTTCTTAATTTTAAATTTAGTTTTAAAGTCTTGAAAATTGTTTAATTATATGTCTACTAAATGCTGTACCATAATTTGTAAAAAATGTAAAGAAACAAAATCTTACTATCTAAAACGTAAAATGAAACACCAATAATAATAATAATAATAGAGTAGTAAAAAAAAAAATTGACATACTTCTACAAACATACTTCTTTAGACTACTTCTATCGAGGTTTATTGAAAACTCAGTAAACATATTATTTTTGTATAACTTGACAAAACATCCTTCAAATTACGATGATCCAAGGTGATAAATACATGGAACTCAATGTTTCATTTACAATCAGTGTAAAGCTCGACAGATCAAAGTACTCAATATCTTAAACATAAAGAAATTAACTACCAAACATCCATATTTAAATAAAACTTTTACTTTTACTTTTAACAAGCGAGGCTATATATGTCTACATGTCTCTGTGGTACTCAGACCATGCCTAAGATGTGCCCGAATACCTTTCTCCATCTTGAAATATATTCAAACAGAGCCAAATATGAATAAGTTTGGAATTCTTTGTTTTCCTTCAAGTCTAATGTCAGCAAAATTAAACTCAATGCCAAAATTCCAGTGTGCATTTTTAAGCATTAATGTGTAACACTTCTTCAGCAGTCTTTGGCAAATTTACTTTTCCTATTAATGAAGTAATAAAGTCTGCAGTATTAGTTTTTGGCATTGCAAAATTGGAATTATTTAGGACTCATTCAGCTTTACGTCAGTCATATTTTAAAACGCTTTGCTTTTAAGCATTAGGCTCTTTAAAAAAACAATGATACAATAAAACAGCAATGTGCCAATTTTAAACGACTGTTTGAGACAACTATGTACACATGTATAGAATCTTACCACACCATGAACCAGCAGCGCTATATAAAGCAGGTCCAAACTTCAAACTGTTCATTTCAGTGAAAACAAAAGTAATATCTGAAAACTTGTGGGCTTCATGTTTGGACTCTATGTCTCTATAATAATGACCTCAGTCTTGTGGGCTTCATGTTTGGACTCTATGTCTCTATAATAATGACCTCAGTCTTGTGGGCTTCATGTTTGGACTCTATGTCTCTATAATAATGACCTCAGTCTTGTGGGCTTCATGTTTGGACTCTATGTCTCTATAATAATGACCTCAGTCTTGTGGGCTTCATGTTTGGACTCTATGTCTCTATAATAATGACCTCAGTCTTGTGGGCTTCATGTTTGGACTCTATGTCTCTATAATAATGACCTCAGTCTTGTGGGCTTCATGTTTGGACTCTATGTCTCTATAATAATGACCTCAGTCTTGTGGGCTTCATGTTTGGACTCTATGTCTCTATAATAATGACCTCAGTCTTGTGGGCTTCATGTCTGGACTCTATGTCTCTATAATAATGACCTCAGTCTTGTCTTCTTCTCTGATTTCTCTGAAATTAAATAACACAATTCAAATATAGGTTACATTAGCGTAGAGAGACCAACATCCAAAAGTGACAAGACAATGTATTGCTGTATCACTTTACTTATCTAGTAGAAAGGGTTTGAGTTTGAGGGAAGATAAGATTAGTATCTATGGACACACTGTACACTTTTCACTTGAAAACACCTTGCTAACCTTGTATCGTAATTTTCAGAATATTAGCCACGACTTAACCATTGATCTGCCTGCATATTTTTTTGCCAACAAGTAAACATGCTTGTTATATTTGGCTGTGTGTACAGAACATATCAGCAGTATGAATGTACAAAGACAGGATAAATGAGACATGTCTATAATTTAAAACATTAATAATAACGTAGGGGAAAATTATTGGGCAGCTGTATGCTTGCAGCATGAAGTATGCTGCATGCATTCAACTGGGTCTTATGATGTACTCTGTTTATAAATCATAAAATTGGAATTTGTAATGAAAGTCAAATGCTTAAGGACAGTAGTCATTTGATTAAAAAATTATTTTACAAATTTCTTTTCCTTTAAAGTGTTTCTAAACTTCATCTCAATAAAAACTTGAAGATGGTTTTGCAGTTTCCCAAAACACTTCAGTCTTTGTGGCAATACTGATAGTGCACCTGTCAAAACATTGGTGTGTTGTGATGCAGCAACCATAATGAGGCAAAAAAGTCAGGTGCTTTCTTATATGTGGCTTTAGCAGTGAGGCTTATACATCAATGTCTTACTTTTGTTGACTTTTACTTAGTTGCTGTGACTTGTATTCCGAGTGTCTTATATCCCTCACACACTATGGTAATCTGTACAATATCAAAATCAAAACTAATGTATACTTGAAACATGTGAGATGTTATGTCAACTTACATGTCATGAGTTTTTGCTATTCTGAGTGAATCATGTAACATAAGATCACGCAGTTTCCATAGTGCCTTAACCGTTTCACTCTCTTTAGTTGGTTTGTTGGCCAGCCATCTGAAGGGTAACCGAGCCCGTTGTTCTGGAGTAATGGTAACATCTTCAGGACATACAGTCAGATTACGTTGCCAATCACTCACATTGAGAGCATTACTACTCAGACCCTCAATGTATCTGAAATAATAAAGCCAAAATAACAGTAAACTAGATATTGTGTGACAACTCTTTTTCAATGTGAAATTATTATCAAAGCAAATTTAAAACCAAACTGTGAACAGTTTCAGTATCCAATCAGTACATAATTTGAAAAATTGTCAAGATTGTCAGTACACTTTTTAATCACTTACACATCGGAACTCGTCTAGACATGCCTTTGTAATGCAGTTAGTTGGAATGCATTGGTTAGGAGTGGTTGACATGGCAACCCGCTTGAAACATTTTGTATGGGGATGAGTTTAACAGCAGATGATATGTTGCTTGCTCGGAAGGCTGATTGTGCAGCGTACACTGTGAAGTACTTACATCATGCATGCTTGATGGACGTGGTTCTGATGGGCTATTATGTTTGATGATCTCAGAATATGATGGTTTTTCCATATAAAATGGGTAAAGGCTTTTCTCACCCACAAAGTTAAAGAACTCTTCTGGATAGTTCACATTGTAATTCAACCTGAACCTCCAATTTTGGCCACCTTTCTTGTTGACGAGACCAAAGCTGTCAACATTAGAACTGCATGTATTTCTTTTGTACCGTACTACTATGCTCCTTACATTGTATGCATGCAATGTATGATGAATATGTACTGTACATGCTTTAGTCAACTCTAACGTGTTTTGTGTACTTTACACAGACCCTCCGCCTAAGAGGTATTGTCACAATTTTAATCTTAATAATTATACACAGATTAAGTCTTCTTACTGATTGACATTTTACATTATTTAATGTCCCAAGACCAATCGAGTGGTGGCAGAGTGTCTTATCTCCATTGTGTCAGTGCCCTGCACATGGTTGTAGAGTGTCTTATCTCCATTGTGTCAGTGCCCTGCACATGGTGGCAGAGTGTCTTATCTCCATTGTGTCAGTGCCCTGCACATGGTGGCAGAGTGTCTTATCTCCATTGTGTCAGTGCCCTGCACATGGTTGTAGAGTGTCTTATCTCCATTGTGTCAGTGCCCTGCACATGGTTGTAGAGTGTCTTATCTCCATTGTGTCAGTGCCCTGCACATGGTGGCAGAGTGTCTTATCTCCATTGTGTCAGTGCCCTGCACATGGTTGTAGAGTGTCTTATCTCCATTGTGTCAGTGCCCTGCACATGGTTGTAGAGTGTCTTATCTCCATTGTGTCAGTGCCCTGCACATGGTTGTAGAGTGTCTTATCTCCATTGTGTCAGTGCCCTGCACATGGTTGTAGAGTGTCGTATCTCCATTGTGTCAGTGCCCTGCACATGGTTGTAGAGTGTCTTATCTCCATTGTGTCAGTGCCCTGCACATGGTTGTAGAGTGTCTTATCTCCATTGTGTCAGTGCCCTGCACATGGTTGTAGAGTGTCTTATCTCCATTGTGTCAGTGCCCTGCACATGGTTGTAGAGTGTCTTATCTCCATTGTGTCAGTGCCCTGCACATGGTTGTAGAGTGTCTTATCTCCATTGTGTCAGTGCCCTGCACATGGTGGCAGAGTGTCTTATCTCCATTGTGTCAGTGCCCTGCACATGGTTGTAGAGTGTCTTATCTCCATTGTGTCAGTGCCCTGCACATGGTTGTAGAGTGTCTTATCTCCATTGTGTCAGTGCCCTGCACATGGTTGTAGAGTGTCTTATCTCCATTGTGTCAGTGCCCTGCACATGGTTGTAGAGTGTCTTATCTCCATTGTGTCAGTGCCCTGCACATGGTTGTAGAGTGTCTTATCTCCATTGTGTCAGTGCCCTGCACATGGTTGTAGAGTGTCTTATCTCCATTGTGTCAGTGCCCTGCACATGGTTGTAGAGTGTCTTATCTCCATTGTGTCAGTGCCCTGCACATGGTTGTAGAGTGTCTTATCTCCATTGTGTCAGTGCCCTGCACATGGTGGCAGAGTGTCTTATCTCCATTGTGTCAGTGCCCTGCACATGGTTGTAGAGTGTCTTATCTCCATTGTGTCAGTGCCCTGCACATGGTTGTAGAGTGTCTTATCTCCATTGTGTCAGTGCCCTGCACATGGTTGTAGAGTGTCTTATCTCCATTGTGTCAGTGCCCTGCACATGGTTGTAGAGTGTCTTATCTCCATTGTGTCAGTGCCCTGCACATGGTTGTAGAGTGTCTTATCTCCATTGTGTCAGTGCCCTGCACATGGTTGTAGAGTGTCTTATCTCCATTGTGTCAGTGCCCTGCACATGGTTGTAGAGTGTCTTATCTCCATTGTGTCAGTGCCCTGCACATGGTTGTAGAGTGTCTTATCTCCATTGTGTCAGTGCCCTGCACATGGTTGTAGAGTGTCTTATCTCCATTGTGTCAGTGCCCTGCACATGGTTGTAGAGTGTCTTATCTCCATTGTGTCAGTGCCCTGCACATGGTTGCAGAGTGTCTTATCTCCATTGTGTCAGTGCCCTGCACATGGTGGCAGAGTGTCTTATCTCCATTGTGTCAGTGCCCTGCACATGGTTGCAGAGTGTCTTATCTCCATTGTGTCAGTGCCCTGCACATGGTTGTAGAGTGTCTTATCTCCATTGTGTCAGTGCCCTGCACATGGTTGCAGAGTGTCTTATCTCCATTGTGTCAGTGCCCTGCACATGGTTGTAGAGTGTCTTATCTCCATTGTGTCAGTGCCCTGCACATGGTTGTAGAGTGTCTTATCTCCATTGTGTCAGTGCCCTGCACATGGTTGTACAGTGTCTTATCTCCATTGTGTCAGTGCCCTGCACATGGTTGTAGAGTGTCTTATCTCCATTGTGTCAGTGCCCTGCACATGGTTGTAGAGTGTCTTATCTCCATTGTGTCAGTGCCCTGCACATGGTTGTAGAGTGTCTTATCTCCATTGTGTCAGTGCCCTGCACATGGTTGTATGCCCAATTTCCATACAATATCCACTTTAAGCACCTTCAATCTCATGAGTTGTGACCAGCCATTTATGGCTAGCAAGAAGGATGTCCAAGATTTAACAGGTCCTCAAGGACAACAGGTTAGCTCTGGTAGAGGCTTTAGCGGTAACTAACAGTAATGCCCAATTGGAAACCTTTCAAGCCTCATTAGACTTTGCCTCATCAAGGATTGAAATCCTTGAAAATGCAGCCCTTCCAGTGTACAGCCTAACATTTATGTTTAGGAAAGTAACTACAAGAAACAGTCACTGAAGCCAGGATCAACCAAGCATCATCCAACATTGTTTCTACTGATCATGATTAAAAGGCAAGACACCTTATCCAGCCCCGTGTGGCATCTCTGTTGAGAAATTGGTGATAAGACAGTCAGTTTTAATACAGTATTTTTCCTGATGTGTGCTAACTGGCCAAAGTTGTCCCTATTTAAAAAAAGGGGGCATAAATAATCAGGATACTACAGTCCTACATGTACTATACTCAGGTTCTAGATAACTACAGTCCTACTATACTCGGGTTCTAGATAACTACACTCCTACTACACTCAGGTTCTAGATAACTACAGTCCTACTATACTTAAGTTCTAGATAACTACATTCCTACTACACTCAGGTTCTAGAGAACTACAGTCCTACTACACTCAGGTTCTACTTCTAGATAACTACAGTCCTACTTTGTTTTTGTTTTTACTGTGGTGTTCTCAATGTTCACAACCCTACTTGGCAGTTTTATTCAACAGTATTGCATATCTTATCATTGCTATGCAGATGATATCCAACTGTATCTGTCAGATGGAGGGTATGCAGTGATGCAAAACTGGCTCAAAACTAACAATCAATAGACAGAATTTATCATCATAGATTCAAAGCATCAATCATCTAAAGTCCATCTATTAGGATTGGTGATTTGTCCACCATACCATCTACTCAAGTCCCAAATCTAAGCATTATCTTTGATTCATCACTATCCATGGAACCCCATGTGTCAACACTCTCTTGATCAGTCTGCATGTGCATCCATAACATTGGACACATACGGAAATATCTTGACAACCACACCACTGAAATACTTGTCCATGCTTTCATCACTTCTGAAATTGACATGGGAAATTCACTACTTTACGACATCAAGAGGAATCAACTGAACTGTCTGTAGTGTCTACTAAACATCGCCGCCAGACTAGTCTCTCTCACCAGTAAATATTCCTGCATCACTCCTGTATTAGAGGATCTCCATTGGCTGCCAATATCACATAGAGTTCAGTGCAGACTTGGCCTATTTGTTTACAAAGTCCTTCACAACAATGATCCAGAATACCTCATTAATCTCATCCACCCATACACCTCAGCATACACCGGACTGCGTTCTAATGAGCTCATGATGCTTCATCAGCCCAGAACATCTACTCTTTGAGGCTTAATGTTCTTTTCTGCAGCATCAGCCCGAGTGTGGAACCAACTCCCTCAAAACATCTCCATCCATCACAACATTCAAGACAAAACTTTAAATCTTGACTGTTCAAACAAGCGTACTCACACAATCCATAGTCTTAATTTGCTTTTCTTCTTCAAGTGCCATGAGTGCCTTTTGAGGTGTAAACCGGCGCTATACTACATGTAAGTTTTCGTTATTATTATTATTAGAAAAGTTAAAGCAGTGCAGAATTTCTAAATTTTCATGATTACAAATAAAATATGGTATTTATTTTGGAAGATCAACTGTTCATGCTATGTTAGTTTTTTGTTATAATCTCTCAAATTCTGTTTATAACGAGTATGTGTACGATGCCTTTGCGATTGTAAATTAGTGAAAAATTGTGCTCTACCTCGGCATAAATCATGTATATACAGATCTACCCCTTAGAGTTGTGCATATTTGATCTAGATGCTCCCCCAGTGCCAGTTTGAATGGTGCCAAGTGCCCCAACTACCATAAGTTCCCTGGTCAGGTCTTTGTACATCTGGATCTTTTCTACCTCCTTCAAAGCTACTCTTATATTACCTGGAACAGCTATATCAACATATGACGCATCTTCGTCTTCTAAAGCAGTGTTCCCATTAGACTTTTTCTTCCGCGGCCATGCGGAAAGTTACCGTGACTGGATTAGGTGTAATTCTACCGTGCGTTCCCACCTGGACTTAAATTCCACAACGGAACAGTTAACTCGCTGTTCGAAACTGGCAGAATGTCACACATCGCGGGCGCTGTGCACAGTCACCTTTGACCTATGCAGGGTATGACGTGCCTGTGACGTAGTTTTCTCGCGCTGAATTCATCAGCATTTTCAGCCCAATTAAACTCCTCACAAAATCGATCAAATCTGCCATGTTTCTAACCACAGTAGCGAAACTGCAGCAACTGGACGAGATTGAAAAAAGCGCTGAGCGTTGTTTTTGTGCATGCTACATGTACACACGCTGCATACGGTACGATGGTAATACCACACCGCCATAAGTGCAAAGGAGACAGGGAACCATACTACCATTTTCGCGCGCCCTGTGTGTATAGTTGTGGCGTATACAGGAAGTGGTGTTGTTTGCATAGCGTTTTACACCGTGGTCGCGCTAGGTTTACAGCGCGGAGCTGTTGCCATTGGACTTTTTAGCGGCCCTGATAAGTTACCGTGGCTGCGACCTCTTTCGGCCTGTTAGTTTTACATCACAGTCGCGGTAAGTTGACATTGGATTTAATTTTGTCATTCTACAGAAAAGTCGCGGTACTTTAGCAAAAATAAGTCCAATGGGAACACGGCTTAAGACTATAACATGCGGACGCCTTTGTTCTATAACATGATCAGTCTGAATGTTAAAGTCCAAGAGGATATTGACCTGGGCGGTCTCTACAGTTTTCTTCGGAACATGGCCGTACCATTTTACAAGCACTTGGACACCATACTTCTATACAGATCCCAGTGAATCACCTTGGCCAACGTGTCATGTCTTCCTTTGTACTATGTCATCATACTACATTCATGGACAATATGAAATACAGTCTCCTCTGCCTTATTACACATTCTACACAATAGGAGAGACGTTTGCTTTCTCTATCCTTGCCTTCAATACATTTGTTTTACAGACTGGTATTGCGCAGCAGTAATCAAGCCCTTGGTTTCCTTCTTCAGCTCTCCGCTCCTTAACCAATTCCAGGACTTGCCACTCACAACTTCTTCTGTACATCTCAAGAACTGGCTATGAATCGGTTTGTTCCTCTAATTTTGGTGTCTTCGCTTTTTCCTTTCCCTCTTGAGCTCCTTCGGCCTAACTTCGTCTGCCCTCATGTCCTTCTGAGCAACTTTCAACTAGTTAACCTCGGTCCTCCTGATATGACAATGCAAACTTGTGTGCTCAATGTTGACCCTGTCCGCCATGCTCAGCAATCCCCTTCTGCACTCTGACCTCGGAAGATAGAGTTTGCGAAGATGTGCCTGTGGATGTAGCAAGCCATGCAAGCCATGCAAGGTCATAAGTTTTCTTGTCTTCCTGTCAGTGGCATCTAGATCTTGTTGTCCACTCAACAATACCAGCACTGTACCTCAACAAAGACATGGCCCTTGTGTTCATCCCCTTAATTTTTCTACCCCCGTTTATTTATGATTTCAAACATTTCTCCACCCGTCTGATGTATTCTGCCCTCAGCCTTACCTTTGATTCCTCATGAAGGACATGGTCCGATTCAATTACACCAAAATACCAATAACTCTCCTCCCTACCCATGCAAAGCCCTCATCTGTGCACCATCTGGCAGAGTGATGCAATCAGAATGTACTCTCTTTCATGGTCATTGAAGCACATATCTCCAGACCGAACTGCATCTCGATGTCATCCCTGAAAATTCTGACGGTCTGCACCAAAGAATCCATCTCTGCCTCATTCTCTGCGAACTTCAAATTGTCCATAAAAAGCAGACAGGTGATCTTACACCTGTCCTTCATTACATAACGAGCACTCGCATTCCTCAGAATCATAGACAGGCATTGAGCCAGAATGAACAGTAGCAGAGACAGAGAGTCACCTTGAAAACACCACTTCTTATAAATACCTTGCCCAGACCATCAGTGTTGGCTGTCTGATTTTTTCGCCCTGCTTTCATGCTCTCACCTAGAAGACGTTTTACTGCATCAGCCACTCCAACCATATCCAGACATTCCATTATCCCATGTGTGCGTTACCATGTCATACGCCTTCTTGTAGTCGATCCAAGCACTTGACCAAAATAGTCTTTCTGCTCCTGCAGTTCTTCAGTACAGCCTTATCGATGATAAGCCTTATCGATGATAAGTTGATCCTTCGTACCTCTGGAACGCTTCTTGCAGCCTTTCTGCTCCTCCGGAAACAACTGCTGGTCATCCATATGGCGATAAAGGTTCTCCGCAACAATACTGGTCAATAGTTTATACTGTACATCACAGGTAAGCACATGATTGGTCTATAGTTTATACTGTACATCACAGGTAAGCACATGATTGGTCAATAGTTTATACTGTACATCACAGGTAAGCACATGATTGGTCTATAGTTTATACTGTACATCACAGGTAAGCACATGATTGGTCAATAGTTTATACTGTACATCACAGGTAAGCACATGATTGGTCAATAGTTTATACTGTACATCACAGGTAAGCACATGATTGGTCTATAGTTTATACTGTACATCACAGGTAAGCACATGATTGGTCAATAGTTTATACTGTACATCACAGGTAAGCACATGATTGGTCTATAGTTTATACTGTACATCACAGGTAAGCACATGATTGGTCTATAGTTTATACTGTACATCACAGGTAAGCACATGATTGGTCTATAGTTTATACTGTACATCACAGGTAAGCACATGATTGGTCTATAGTTTATACTGTACATCACAGGTAAGCACATGATTGGTCTATAGTTTATACTGTACATCACAGGTAAGCACATGATTGGTCTATAGTTTATACTGTACATCACAGGTAAGCACATGATTGGTCAATAGTTTATACTGTACATCACAGGTAAGCACATGATTGGTCTATAGTTTATACTGTACATCACAGGTAAGCACATGATTGGTCAATAGTTTATACTGTACATCACAGGTAAGCACATGATTGGTCTATAATTACTCACAAAGTCGCCTTTCTTGAAAGTTTTTGCTTCTACTGGCCTCAGGCCCTCTGCAATCATCATTACATTGTTGCTTGTATAAATTCTCATAGAGGCATTAACTAAGATTGAAGTATGAGCAAAGTCTCAACAAATTTTCCTATTTTAAGCTCTTTCTCTTAATAAAAGCCTGTCACCAGTGGGCACTATTTAATTTTATGACATCATATAACAGTGTATTTGATAATATTGCGGTTCAAACCAAATTCATACTTCACACAAATGCAAATGCGATGTAAATTTACGTGATGCAAACACTCAGAACACAATATGCTCAAATTATGATGCAAGAAAATTTACTTTGCTTTTGCAATTCGTAACAAAATATTCTATTATAATTACTTTTTAAATAAAGTTGCTATAATTATTATTATTATTATTATTATTATTATTATATTTTTTTGTGTGTGATCCCGGGGATCCTCATTTATTGTACACTGTCTATTCTCATAATATCAGTACAATCCTATTCTTATATATGACTTATATACGACTTAGGCCTATATAAATTAAATGTCTATTTAGAAAGTAGGTTACCAGTCAGCCTTGACCTAAAATCAAAAAGGAGTCCCACTTCTGATATAATTTGAACCCGTCTCCGTTAGAATAGAACATACATTTTTCCATCGAAAAATAGTTCCTCACTTCTCTTTTTAGAACTAAAAGTGATGGACGCTTCCCGTTCATTTTCATTTTATACACATGGAATCTACAAATAAGTAGTATCAAGTTAACAATTTTGCTACTAGCATTGGTGTTACCAAATAAAAACGCTTCATTATCCATATTTATAGACGTATTGGTCTCTTCCTTAATCCATGAAAATACCGAGGGCCAAAAGGAAATTGTGTGGTCATACAAGCCTTCTTTTGTTTCCTGCTCAGCTAAGTTCCTGAATTGTAGTAACCAGTCAATCAAAGCTTGACCATTTTTTATATAGACATCAAAGTCACTATGGTTAGCGTTTCCTATTAGTGTGTACAAACCTCTTTGTGTATACATGCTATAATACTATCAAGAATTTGCCACATACCTGACATAAGCCTCTGAGTGTAGCAGACGTTGCGTCTTCGGTGGTGGAGGTACAAACAGTGGCTGAGGAGGTACCATTGCCTGATGCATTGACGACCCTTGACTGTAAGCATTTCCTGAAAATAAACACAATAAATTGTTTGAATCAATAAAAATAACAGTGATAATGAAAATTTAAAAAAATAACAGGACGTAGGGAAAGTATTGGGTATACAGGGCTTAAAGGCAAAGTATACCTTTGGTTTTTGGAACCATTCGATTGTTTTAATCCTACTTAAATGTAGATATATACAATAAAAATAACCCAAGAAAATTTCATATCAAATGGTAGTAGCATTTTTAAGATATCGCCGAAAATCCACAGCAAATATGTCCACTCAGGAAGAACAATCCCTAATAGGAATAAACAATCTGAGAAACGCTTCTGACAGAAATGCTTTTCAGATTCAGATTTTGGGGCATAAAATTGATAACTTTTTAAATAAGCACATTACTTCAAAATGAAATGTTTCTCAAAATGCTTTATACTATTTAAAGCTGCTAGTTGGTAAGACATCTGCTCTAGAATGGCAAAGGTCGTGGGTTCGTATCCCACCCAAGTAGTATTCCAGTGGATTTCTTTTACAGGAATTGGGAAAGTATATAGTGTTTAACAGACATTGGTGTATGGGTATAACCAAATAATATTCTTTATCCCCAAAGCAAATTTAACGTCTATCAAACAGGATTATTATTAATGGCTACTGGCTTTTTGAGCAATTATATATTTGATGTACTGTATTTCGACTTCAGCCTGCAAATTATTCTCCTGTGTTTTTGTGATGATTGTACTACACATTGAGAGCATCTGGTACATGTTGACTGTCACCATACCAACCTGGAAACAAACTCTTCTGCTGAGCTTCAAGTGAGCTCCTTGTAATTCCTGTCTGGATTGGGAAACGGCCAACCTGAAACGGCCAACCTGAAACGGCCAACCTGAAACGGCCAACCTGAAACGGCCAACCTGAAACGGCCAACCTGAAACGGCCAACCTGAAACGGCCAACCTGAAACGGCCAACCTGAAACGGCCAACCTGAAACGGCCAACCTGAAACGGCCAACCTGAAACGGCCAACCTGAAACGGCCAACCTGAAACGGCCAACCTGAAACGGCCAACCTGAAACGGCCAACCTGAAACGGCCAACCTGAAACACTTTCATCATGTGCACAGTAATCAGGAAAAATGGATTAAATACACTTAAAACAATATATGCAAATCGCCGCACTCTGCATGCTCAGATCACCTGGGTCTACAGCTTCTCTCTGTAAATTCCTGGACAAGTTTGCATCCCTTGTAGACACCTGCCTGTTTGACCAGTCGTCTTTAATCATAACAGATGCCTTTAACATTCACATGGATAACTCATCAGCTGTAAAACCATCACAATTTACTAATATGTTATCTGCACATGGACTGCAACAACACGTTCATGTCGCTACCCATCAGGGAGGCCATACACTAGATCTCCTCATCACACGCTACAATGACCACAGACTCTGGGACGTCCATGTCGATGGAGAAATACCCGACCACATTGCAATCTACATGACCACTTCTTCACTCAACATATGCAGAAGCCGGCTGTCCTTACTAGAACTTGCATCTCAAGAAATCGCTGTTCACTCAATCTCAATGCCTTCTAGTGATTTTAGAGACCATCAGCTCATCAAGACTTGTTCAGAGTCGCCTACATCCTGAACTGAAATATACAATGCTACTTTGCTTGACATCTTAGACAAGCATGCACCAGCCAAGGAACTTTTTGGGGTACCCACATCATGGAGTATGGTTTTCCTTGAGGATCTATACTAGGACCAACAGCATACAGCGCTATACTCATCCAGTTGGAAATATTCTTATATTCTCCAAGTAATATGGCTGTGTACACTTGTTGAATGTTTACCTTGGTTTAAGGCAGGACTTGGAGCTCCATGAGAGCTAGGAGCAATCATCTGTTGACTCATAGGTGACATCATTTGTCCCTGGCCCATCACACCTTGGTAAAAAGAATACAAGTCATACATGTTGCCAAAACTAATTTTTAAAATTTGGAAAGGCACAGTCAGCCACGACAACACACATGGGCAACAATACTGGGTTAGACTGGGTTAGACTGTTTAACTTTAAATAAATAAATATTGTTATCAAGGGAAACAAGAAAACTTTAATCTGTGTCTTGCGAAAAAAATTGACAAGTTAACAAAACTTGGTTGCTTGAACATTTTAAGCTTTGCTGCTGAAAATCTGACTTTATAAATTGTATTTCATTACTCATGTTACCATCCTCATAAAATGTTACATAACTTTTCAACAATTTATTGGAAAACACTGACTTCATGCACATTTGCAATTTTTTAGTGATGCTCATTCCATTTGACAAGTTTCTCAAAAGGAACAAACATCTTAAATTTAAATATGAGTGAAACTAACAGGACTCCTCGACTGATTTCATACAAAATAATAATAACATTGCTTTTATTGGTGGAATTCATATCAGCTGGTAACATCTAGGATCTACCAGGATACCAGGATACCAAGATCTTCATCGATAAAAAACTTGTAATTTTAAAGTTAATATAACAGAGAAGAGGGAGCTCGATCATAACAGTATCCACAAAATGAAAAAGTTTTTACTTGGGAATCACTCAACAACAGATTTGTATTAACCCAGTATGAAATCTCCAACTCACAAACAATGCACTTTTATCTAATTCAGTAAAATAGACTTGCAAATGAGCAGTTGCATTATGTCCCCTCACTAACTAATAAACACAACATGAATACAGCAACAAAACACACTGATAGAAATTACATCTACATATGTACTTACACTAAACACTATTAAATAATTTAAAAAAAGAAATTCAGATTTTGTTACTAGAAAACCAAGTTGTTGTGGGGATGACATCATCATTTATGCTTCTATACGATCAGCTTCAGGCCTTTCAACTACTCTTGCATATTTGGTCAAGTTACTTTGAAAAAAAAAAATGAATTTAAACAAATCATAATGTTAAAACTTATTGCTAGAAGTTGAAGTTAACTATTATGATGTCATTAATGTTCAAGTTGAGAGTTAAAGAGTAAATTGTGACTTAATAGCTGAAACTATGACTTTTGAAAAGTTTTTCACCTCAACATCCTGTTTGAACCGGAAGACAAGGTCAAATTGGAGTTACAACTGTTACTGTTTGTGCAGTTTTTGAAGACCTTTCCATTGATGCATAGATTGTAGAAATCCATTGTGTGGTTCATGGGTTATGATTTTTTCAAATATTTAACTTCAATTTTTTGAATGCATTTTGAAACCTAATGACGAATGATGTTGATGTTGATGATCAAACTGTCTAGTGAGTTTCAGGCTTCAATCGGTTTATTTTGAGAGTCATGATTGTGAGATAAGAACCAAAAGGTCAGCCAGTGACTTTTTGTCACTACTGGCTTTCCCTGCCAGGGTCCTTTGTTTTTTGTCCCACCCCCCACTGGAGGTTGTTTCCTACATGCATCTGCCCACCAAGCCGGGTTCCTCAGTACTAATTGCTAGGTGTTTTTACGTGTTTGTATTCTTCTAAAACTATTGTATTGTTTGTTCTTGTAGATCCTTTGATTTGCAATTTTGGTTTTGTTTATGTTTTGTTTTTTTAATGTTTGCTGGCAAATAAAATGAAATGAAATAAGTAGAGAGGAAGCTATGACAATGGTACTTTTGGAACAAGGTAACATGTGCTTTATCGATTGCCCCAAAAATGGCTCCTTTTTCTCAACATCTTCCACTAAACATGGACCCTTTTGTACACATTTGAAAAACAAAACTGTTATGGATATTATCTCATAGCAAAATATTGATAATGAAGCTTGGTTAAAGAAATTTGGAATTCAAAATTTAGTATAATTTTAAACGTGTTACCATAGAACACTTTCAACTTTGGTGACATCATCAATGTTATATTTGAAAATCCCATGAACTAAATGTCATTTCAGGCAATGAAACCATGACAAATTTCTTTTCATATTGACTGCAGAGCTGAAATTGTGACTTTTGAATAGTTTTTCATTTCAACTTTGGTTTCAACCAGTTAAAGAGATCAAATTTGGGTCACACCTGTAACAGATTTGTTTAGTTTTTAAAGACCTTTTCAAAGATATATAGATTGTAAAAAAAACATTGTGTGGTTCATGAATTATTACTCTTTTTCAAATATTTAATTTTGATACCCAATCAAATTTTGAGTTTATGATTTAGAGAATAATTAATTGACATTAATTGGAAAAAACCTATACACATGAATAAATTAGTACAATATGATTAACTTCTAGAGATTTAACATGTGTATTTAATCAATAACATGCAAACATATGTTACTTATTCAATAAATATAGCCCAGAACAAGAGTAAATGTAATCTTCATATCAAATATTTGTTAACATTTCCCTGAGGAATTCCTAATACCTCATCATGTTGTTTTATGTGAAATAAATGCTGTAATGCTATGTCAATGTTGGTTAAGTAATCTTGTAAGGAATGTTGGAAAGATAACTTTTGAAAATTCAAACTGGATAGTTTACTCTATTAAAGTTATCAACATTTTTGTGTGTATTTTCGTAGGCTATAACAAAAATATATTTTAAATGAAAATTTCCCCCCAATAATACATACATAAAATTTACAAATTCAAACAAGCAACCAGTCAAAAAAATAACACACACTAAAACAAACAAAAAAGTAAATAAGAAAATAATCCACAAACTAAAATATTATATAAATAAATTAATAACAAGAAAATGTTAAATCTTAAGTAACATTTGCTTTAAACAAAAAGTTGCCTGACAGTTGCTAAGCTTTAAATGAGTGAGTACAAACCACGGATGATTGTTGCAAACAATGTTATAATAAGCCAGCTTTGATACAGAGAGAATGGTGTGCTTATCATCTCACCTTGTTGCTGTACATGCATCACATGCTGTTGGGGATGATAACCCAAACCAGACTGCTGCTGCTGCTGCTGCTGCTGCTGCTGCTGCTGCATATGCATATGCATTTGCATGCCATGCTGCATACCAGCTGGTTGGGCCATGGGGATCATCCCTTGCATACCATTAGGATGACCCCCTATCATGTGACTGTTGGAATACGGGAAGGCGTGCATATCAAGAATCGACTGCATAGCCATGCCTGGAAGGATGGAAGGGGTAAACCAAATACACTGACAAGGATGCAATGTAATCATACATTCAAATGAAACATTCATGCAAGACGTTATACCACAATCACTACATTGTTTCATGCCATCTATCAGTCTTCTAAATGATGCACCTTTGGTATGTATCCAATGGTCTTATCTGAACACAATTGTTAACGCCTGAATATGTACTTGCTATTTAATACTGGAAATATGGAAATTCTGAGGTTTCCACATCTTAAAAAATACCAATATTCATACTGAATTTTATCAATGCTCATCCTTATTTAATAACCCGACGCCAGATGACGTCTTGAAATGCATGCTTTTTCCAAATTGAATTATGGTGGACTTATACATGTACAGAGCAGTTCAGAACACCCTCTTTTGGTTGCATTCGGTTCACTAACTATTGCACCTTGTCCAGCATGCACTGTGCATGCACTCAAAGTGTTATTCTTTGTTTGACCCATACAAAGAGTGAAAAAGGGTACTGGAATTTAGGCTTTAAAATCTAAAACCTTCCTTTTACTGTATAATCCCCGACTCGAGACCTCATCCTTTTCTCTTACCATGGAGTGAATTTTGAGAGCTAGTGGGATGCCATGATTGTTTCCTTTTGTTCTCAGAAAGGGAAGTAAGTATTAGACTTCATCATTCAATGGCCAAATGTCTGCAATGGCTCACAGCCTAGAGTACAGCCAAGTCATGGTAAACAAAAAGAGTTTTTTGCTTTTTTGCAGTTGCGTAGCCAGGCATTTTCATCTGGGGAGCAAGCAGGAGCAAAAAACCCCTCCCTTTTTTTCCATCGGGGGAGGGGGGGGGGGGGGGGGAGGTGCTATCAATGTATCAACAAATTCATTTGTACAATTTGTCGATCTCATCAGGGGAGGACAAGGGCTCTGGGTTCTGAGAGGGGGGTCTCCTCGTTACGCCACTGATTTTATGGGACAGAAACTTGTTTCTGCTTGGTATGGTCATGGTATCATTTTGACAATGATCCTCTCAAAACAAAACAAAATGTTCTCCTTTTCAAAAACAATCCGCACAGAGGCAAGGAAATGTTTTTTTCTTTTCTTATCCTGTTCTTACGTTGTTATTTAATAGCTAAAATATATCTTCATAAATATGGACCAATGACTTTACTTACTCTTTCACTGTAGTTCACAAAAGCGGTTTTAGAATTATAAACTGTTAATCACATCAAGCATTGTGTTCAGAAACAAAAATGTGCGGAATTGGAATTATGAAAAAAGCAAGGACAATTTACAAATTGAGGACGGTACAAGCCTTCACACAGTCCCTCGCAAGACAAAACAGACATACATGTAGTAGTACAATTTAAGTGAAATTGCAAAAAGTGCTACTTCAACTCGATATTCCCACTAGATGCAGTTTTCAATGTATTAAATGCTTTTGAATATATATTTCAGCTGCAAAAACTTCAGGCTCCAATAGCACCATAAACAGCTGTACACAACTGCATTTTGCCCAAAATAAGAAGACGTTTCCAGTCAGAGCAAGACTTTGTGCTGTGTTTTTCAATTTTCAATGGCACTATTGAAAAACCATGAAACCAGGAGATTAGTTGATGAGCTGAAACATTACATATACATGCGTAAAACAACCTCATTTTTACAAGTAACACATTTCACAGTTCAAAACATAATGACATAAAGGCATGCTGCTGAAGAGAAAATAAATACAAATATTTGCTTGTGGGAAAGGTTAGGGTTAGTGGTTAAGATTATTAGAGGTGAGGAGCGCAACTCAAAGAAGGATTATGAGACTAAATTGTTATCCTGAGGAAGCTGCTGGTATAGTTAGGTGTGGCAATGGTGCAGTGGATGAGTTGTCTGACCTTCCAGGATAACCTTTTGTATTTAAGTTCAGCCAAAGTCACCTAACATACTTCCATGTTCGCATCCAAAATTTATGCAAGCACTTCTATCAAAAAGTTACTCACCAAAGGTATTAAAAAAGAAGGAGTTATTTTAAAGGCAAAATGCATATGGAAGGAAATTGAAAGAGTAGCAGATGGTGAACTTTTCTTTGCATAAAAAGATGTATTCATATGAATTGAAAAGAAATGAAAGCTTGCAGCAAACAAGTCTCCAATTGAGTTTTAATTGGCAATAAGATTTCAAAAGAATCAAAAAAGATTCACTAATTATAGAAAGATCTATCTGTACAACCCCAAGACAATTAAACCCTGACCTGGCAGCCATGGCAACAACCAATCCACAATGCACCCACCTTGCATGCCTGTGTGAGATGAATGTGTAAGCTGTTGTGTAGCCATCCCAACTGGAGTGGGAGGACCAACAATACCCATGATAGCACCCCCACCTGGTGTGTTGCCATTTTCGTTCCCGTGTGCAGCAAAGCGGGAAAAGTAATTCCTGTTGGAAAAAATAAGATATCAATTTAAATACATGTACAGTAAAATTGCATAATATTGGTTCGATGCTGACAAAACATTTTAACCACTTAACGCCAAAGGCCATGTTAAAATGCAAAAATAGGACACAAAATTAGGGACCATCTGAACACAAATAATAAGTGTACATGTGTGTGGAGCCATTGACATGAACCTACTCAGACTAATCAGTGTTGAAAGAGTTCAACATTGGGTCAGAAGGCTCATTGTGTAGCATGCACCATGCATGCACTCATGGTGTCAAGCTACATTGTCCCAATACAGACAGGGACAAAAGGAACTGGATTCAATAGTCAAATTTACTATTTACCAAGGATATTTGTATAATCCCAAATAGACAGTGTCCCAATCATATGGAGTTTTATGTGAGTGAGATTTTTTAAATTTTTTATTTTGCAATTGCTAGACGCTAAGCCATTCCATTGCATCTATGGTTGTTGAGCCGTCAGCACCCTCTTGACTGCATCAAGCGTCAATTTTACGTCCAAACGACCATTCCGCATCCGCGTATAAACCAGCTTTTAGTAGTTGCACATATTCGGGCGTGGATTTACAAAAGGGCTTTCTAAAAAGTTTCAATCAAACAAACATCCTTGTCTCAGAGTTTTGATTATTTTCAATCAGAATTAACTAATTATTTGTATACAAATACAAAAGAGAATTTTTGTTGTTCAGATTTTTTCGTCGGTATAACTAAAAAAAAGATTTGTTTCTAGAAGAAAAAAACACTTTCTTCGTTTGACATGTTTTCTCATTTTTGATACACGCGAGACTTACACAGGCTATTCCAGACCCTTTTTTCTTTTGTCTGTCAAACCACGATTATGATAAACCAAATGACTGCCATGATTGTTTCAATGTTATTAGCACCAAGGAAAATGCAAGAATCCAGCATGCCATAGCAGATTATCGAAGGTGGCTTACGGCCTAAGAATAGCCAAGTCACGCTGAACAAAAAGTGCTTCTGTGCAAGTTATCTTTTAAGAAAACTGTAAACCCAGTGCCAAAGACAACCATTTTTGTTGTCTCTACTTTGTTTAGTTGGAGTTTCATTTTGACAACAATATTCCCAGTGTCATGGCTGAGCGGCTAAGACCACCTGACTCAAGCTCTGGTGTTTCGATCAGCAGAGTGTGGGTTTGAGTCTCGGTCTTCACACTTGTGTCCTTAAGCAAAACACTTAGACAGTATTGCTTTGTCCTTCAGATAGGAAGTAAAGCCGACGGTCCTGCATGTTGTGTAATGCACACGTGTACAAGTATCTAGTTAGACTTATCGCTGAGAGAAGGGGTTTGCCCTGGTGTTTCAGGCAGTGGCTGCTGAATGCGCCGCAGCACCTCGTAAACCCCTTACAAGGTGCTACATAAATTGGTCATTGTGGCTTTTACTCATCTTGCTCTACCACTGCTGCGATTTTCTCTCTTTGACAGATCCAGGAGAAATGTGTTGTGCAGTAGCTCTGCTATTCATGTATATTGTGGTTATTGACCTGATGAGAGCATTAAAACTCGCAAGTTGGTCAGGCCTATATTTCAGCTTGAAACACCTGTGATTCCCTGTGCGCAGATGACGCTGCTATTGTTGCATACTCCACTAAGATCTTCATCAATGGAACAGAACTAAGTGTGGTAAACAAGTTCCGCTACGATTGGATCCATGATTGTTAACACCACCTCTCTGGATAATAATAATAATAATAATAATAATAATAATAATAATAATAATAAGCAGTTCTTGTATAGCGCATAATACAATAAAGTCTCTATGCGCTTCTTTAATTAAAAAGATGGGTTTTAAGTTTTGATTTAAATTGTTTTAGCGTTGTACAGTCTTTGACATTGTTGGGAAGAGAGTTCCATAGTTTTGGTGAAGCATATTGGAAGGAACGTTGACCGTAGAACTTTGTGTGGACTGGATACACTGTGAGAAGACCTTTCGAACTGGAACGAAGTTTTCGCGGAGGGTGATAGTCTTGTATTAATTCCTGGAGATAGTCTGGTGCTGATCCGTGTTTGCATTTGTGGGTGAGTGTTAGGACTTTGAAAACTATCCGTGATTTAACAGGTAGCCAGTGGAGATTGCGAAGGATTGGAGTGATGGGTTCAAGTGATCGGGTTCTAGTGATGAGTCTGGCTGCTGAATTTTGTACGCGTTGGAGTTTTGAATTTGTGATTCTGGTAATCCGTATAAGAGGCTGTTATAATTGTCAATGCGACGATTGATCCAGATATTGTCTGATTTTTCCAATTTTGTGCAGACCAAAAGATGATGCTCGGCAGATATTGCTGATATGCTTTTTCATAGTGAGTTGATCATCGATGATGACGCCCAGGTCTCGTGCGTGTGAAGTTGAATCAAGAGATGTATCTGCTATGGTGATAGGTGGGAGTGAAATCTTGCTTCTGAATTTGGATGAAAGATGGAGAAAGACAGCTTCACTACACTCCCATGTGTGACACAAATGGAACCTGTCCATCAATCTGAAGATCCGGGTGTACGTACAGCTTGTAGGCAGAGTGTCCTACTTTACAGCATAGAGTATTGGTCCACTTACAGTCGCCAGAATCATTGCTTAAACTCACGTCTACTTTTTATGCCTTCGTTCCATACTTGGCATCTCCTACTATGATCATATCCAGAACACCTTCATCATTAATCTCACAATAGCAACTGATATGTTAACCATGTTTAACCTTCGCTGGACCAGTCATGTTTATAGCATGAGTGAAGGTCGCCTCCATGTGGTGAACTGGCAGATACCCTACACCCTCATAGCTGCCCTTATAAGACATCCTTGATGGGCTCCTGGTTGCTACCTGGGAGACTGCTGCACTTGATTGCTCCACCTGTCTCTGCTATCCACTCAGGACATTCAGTTTTTTCACAGACCTACATTATTGATTGCTACAATTGCCAAACTCATTGTCATTCACCACATGACAAGCCAGGATGATGGACACTGAAACTAGCACTGCTCATAGTGAACTAACATAATTCAAAGCCTTTGCTCCCATCCATCAGGAAATGGAGGCTGAACATCCTTATAATCAGGCTCTTTCAGCAAGTTTTGCTTTTATACACAACTTCAGGTGATACATGTGTAACTAGTTAATAAAACTTATGTTTTTTGTGATAATTTAATGTCAATAAACAATCCAATAATTTACAACAATAACTTTTTCTAATGAAGGAATCACGAATCTTTACTTCATTTACTTCAAACCTATTCTTACTGATAAAAGTTAAATGTGTTCATGAGACAATTATTAAGGTTGCTAGGGGAAAATAATAGATTTCAGTAATCAGGAAAAAACAAATAAGTAAAATTGCAGTTTTTTGTTGCATCGTTAATGCCTATCATAAAAAGCAATAGTCCTAGAACTAAACCTTGAGGTATGCCATTAAAAAAACTTTAGAGGGAAAAGCACAATGAATGAATATAATGAAGGTAAACTTATGCGATAAGATATCAATCTCAATTGTATTGCAAGACTTCTGAAGGTCAAGGAATATTCCCAGAGTGTATTTGGAGTTACAAATAGCATTACACGATTTGTCTAAAGAAATCTGGTATGTTTCAAGGATTGTGATGATTTTTTTCCCACAGAGTATTTTCCACATGCCGATCACCTGTCCTGTGATAAAGACTCAATGTTTTTGATAACATGCGGGGTTGTGTAAGCGATTTAGTTTATTCCTAAATGTTGTTTCTCGAATGGACGGTTACATGTGTAACCTACCGTTTCAGAAACAGTTATATGTTACCAAAAATAACTGTAAATGCACAGGCTTTAGATTTGTATATGTTAAACATGTAGTTTACATGCGTTTTTAGAAGCCGTCCACTTGCCTTTAGTATTTTATTTTATTTTTTTCTTTATTCGCCCACCCAGTTTTGTGAGCTGGAAATTCCAAAACCCTGGCCATGTTTTGTTTTTTGTATTTTTTCTGTCTCCTTTTTTCCCGCTTCTCGCTCATTTTTTGCAGCTGCGAAAACCGTAATCCAAGTAATAAAAATTAAAAAGTTGGAAGACTTTGGGTTCAAATTGGGTCTTTTTGGCAATCAGCTAGGCATTCTGACTTGAGTTGTCCAACTGCTAAGGCATACAGTTAGAATTGTCACTGTTGATGTTTTTCCTATGGGTGTAGTGGACATTCATAATGAGCTCTTTGAGTGCATTGGTCTTTATTCTTTGTTTTTCCTTACTTTGCATTTTTGCAAATTTGAAAGTTTTTTAAATTTAATTGGATTGAACTATGGTTTATAGTTTAACCAGAGGTTAGTTAGTTTAATAAGTTTGTTTTGATTTTATGGTTCATGATGTACATTAAATATTTTAGGTTTATTTATTACTTGATTGCATTCTGAATTGAGCTGTCCAACTGCTAAGACACACAGTTAGAATAACCACTGTTGATGTGCTGAGACCAAACAACTCTTTTATATATTTCAACCATAGGTTGTTTTGCTGAATTGTTCACTTCTGATGTAGTTTTCCAACTAGGAGTTACAATTAAGAAGAGTTGCTGATCTTTAATGTACATGCGGAGTTTGTGTTTGGAAGCATCACATCAAAAGTTTCTATCTTCGTAGTTTTCTTCATTTCATCTTGTACAATTTCTTCCCGTCTTCATTTCTTCATTGTGTCTTCTGGAACCTGAACTTTTGAACTTTTCCTGAAGTTTCTGGATTTGTTTCATCGTTTCAGCATGGATTGTGAGTCACGTCGCATTAACGTTCAGTGGATTGTCATTGTTTCTTCAACCAAGAGCTCCTCATACTGCTAAGTTTATTTCTATTCTTTTATTACTTTCATTGTATTTGGGTTTTTTCCTACGTGAATTATTCATATTTTTATTTGAATTGGATTTGTGTTGTTATTTCTTCTTGATTTTCATCTTAAATTGTTGCTAGTTGCCATTACTTTTTTTGAGATTTGGTTTTGGAGAAATATATTAAGATCAGACTATTATTATTCATTGACCTCATATTCAATATAGAATCAAATTTATTTAATATTTATTTCTTTTAACCCTTGAACCGCTTACACACATAAAATGATCCTATCATCCAGGTAATACCTGTGACAATTGTATGATCTGTTTCCTGATAAGTTTTGTGGTAAAATGTAGCACATATTTCTATATCTTCAAAGACTGAAATGGGTTACCTGCTCAGGTTCTGTGGATAGATGAATTTGCCTGTTGCTGACTTCATATGCACCTCTTTACAATGTCGTATCAGACGAGACAAAGCTGGAAATGGTCTACATATATGTAACACACACAACAAAATGATCAAGCTTTTTATGGTAATATTAGGCCTAAAGTTTAGAATCTTCAAGCAATGCCTTCACCATGAGGCCAGAGATCAGCTGGAATAAGTTAGCAATTACTCCAAGAACATTGGTAGTTGTGGAAATCAGCTTATTAATTTATTTGGCAACAAGAATCCTCTCTAGCATTGTCATAGGTGCCAACATAATAATAGTGTTATGTTATGTTCTTATTCTTGGAATGAGTGCTAACTGCAATTCCAAGAATAGTTTGAAGCGTTTAAATAGTTTAAAAGTGGAACACGTACATTGGAAGACTTTTGTCATGTCACATACCAGTTATTCTTTAACATTCCAACGTAATACAGTAGCGCAAAGTTGTAAGAACCGATAGGTGTGTCTATTGTCTACACCTAGTAGTATATAGTTGGGGAAATTCTGGAGTACGGTAGAGTACCAATTGACACGGTGGGGAGTAGACGACGCCCGATGTGGACGCCGGACCCATGAAGACTTCCAAGGTGTGGCCGGAGGCAAAGGCGATGGACCAGCAACGTGTGGACCGCTACTTTCCAGACTACCACCGTGTCAATTCAATAATCATCCGTACTACCTGAGCCAGTTTCTTTAATAGCCAAACCAGGGGATTTGTCGCATGGTACTCTCGACCTCCTGTAAGTAAAATTGTCATTGTTTTTATACCCAAAACATTTCACTGTGCTTTTGGACAACTTTCCATTTTTGCTGTCAAACGAAAATGAAAATTCTCTTGATTAAAGCGAGTTTCTTTTGTGAATCTTTTTAACTCGCAGGGTTTATGGCATGAGGCACAGCCTCGCAAGTTATGTTGACTTTCTTGCTTTAAGTTGCTTTTAAGTTAGCCATCATTAATCATGCTTATTGCTGTTGTTATAACGCTGGCTTGATTGCTACTAAACTTCAATTATACTAATCATGCACATTTTGTTGCTTTGTAAATAATCTGCTTTGCAGTTCTTTGATTTCGCATTTATGATTAAACTTAATTTATTTATTCTTCATAAAACATGGTTTCTGAGAATCATTTCATTGTTTATGTCCTTGTCTTGCGTTGCCCTGTGACTATGAACGTTCTTTTATAATTCACGATTCCATCTGTGACATTTGGGGGCTTGTCCGGGAGGTAGCACCCAATACATGTAAGACTTAGAAGTCAGAGACCAGGACAGGGATTGGATAATTGAATGTATGTGTGTATAGCTACATCATTAATACCAGACTGGTGTTGACAAACAAATCCCCTGCTGAGATTAATCTCATTCTTTGATAGTTGTTGCACACAAGAAAAATACAGACAGTGCAAGTAAAGAATGTAAGTTATAAACAATGAAGTTTGGAGTTGATGTGCCAAGTCCTTCTCAAGTTATTCCTCAGACAATATTTCTTTTGTTTCAACCATAATGACCTTGACATTTGACCATGTAGTCCAAAAACACTAGGCTTCTGGGGATCCCAAGACTAATCCATTCACAGGAGTTTGGAATTGGTATGCCATGTCCTTGTTGACTTACTGCTGACAGTGATTGCACACAAACTTCTGCAATCAGGTGAGCAACAGCTCCTATTGGTTTTGTACACACTTTCAAACTGGGTACCCTTCACACAACCAGGGACTTCATTGTCCCTTTTATTCAGTTATTATAGGTCCTATACCTACCCACACACACATGAAAGGACAAAGCAAAAAAACTATTTAAAAATCCCCTAAATTACAAAAAATACTTTCTGAAATAAAAGCCACTGTCAGGTTATATGTTGGTTTTTCCTCCAATATTTTTGTTGTTAATCAAGTTGTTATGCTTACTTCATGACTCAACAGCCCAAAAAACTGAGATACAGAGTTTGAGACTCAGACGCATAAGGTGCGTATTTTTATTTATTTATTTATTGATTTATTTAGACAGGGTAGCCTTATCAGTAATACAACTGCTATCCTTAAGGGCCCTGTGTACAGGCAGTACAATTTAAAAAAAGGAAATAGAAAAATACAGAGCACTAAGAAAATCCATGAATAAAGACAAAAACAAGTGTAAAACAAAATCAAAAATCTTACAAGGTAAAACGAAAAAAGACACAAAAATGTTAAACACTTGTCCAAAGCAGGGTACATGAAAATTAAAACACGAGTCAAATAATTTAAAAAAGCTGAATGACTTCCACTTACTGATTTTTGCGGTACCTGACACAACTTTTCCAATAGCATGGATATGTGGGTTCAGATGGATCACCTGTGTAAACAACATTGATATCAGAAAGTTGCATAAAGAATCTAATTTTGTGAAAGACAACTAAGATCTGCTAAATTACAAATTAAAAATCTGAAAAAGTTCTGAAGGAAGTGAATGACTTCCATTTCAAAAAAAAACAATTGATTTGAATATATGTTAAAGTGTTACAATAAAACTAACTAGACATTGTGACAATTCCATGAATTGAGTTATATTCTGCAAGACCTCAATGTTCATGTATAATGATTCAAGATTCAAGACTCATAATCGATGGTTGAAGTCAATAATTTGCACTTCAAGTCTGTTATTAATATGATGACGTCATCAATTTAATAGTTTTCATTACCTTTCCTGAATGTGTTCAAAATATTGTAATTGTTAATGTTTGTGTTCGGTAGGTTTGATTTATGAAAAGATATGTTTTGAATAATGCCACTAGAGGGCGCTGTGTATACTGATGAAGTCATCATTCAAATTATTTGAAAAGGCCAAAGGTCATTAGTTATCATTTCATTCACTCTATGAACAGGCTTTTGAGTCTCAGTGTTTTCAGTTTTGTTCTTCCTGGCCATCTTAGATTGGGTTGTCTTTACTCTGCTTGTTGAACTCCCTCCCACTTCCCCTCTTCCCCAATCCGCTCCCCTTACATTCCTCATCCCCGCCCCCATCTCTTCCCCATCTCATTCTTACCTACATGTACTGTACCTCTATACATCTACTCATTTTGATTGGTATTTGTTATACAATTTATCTTTCATCTTGACTGTCCTTGATATATGACATTTCTTACTTTGTATGACATGTTTGTATTTTGAATGTTTTTGGTTGAATAAATAATATGAACAGAGAGAATCCTGAGAAAGACCCTTGAGATCTAAGGCTACGGGACGTAGCCCGACTCAAGGAGTTACCGGCACAAAAGAAAATGTGATCTTTCTTTTGTAGGCTGTGATGTAATGAAATAATAATAATATTCCAATTCCCTTTTATGGTGGCTACAGAGCTGAAAATAAGTTTTTTGATTACATATTCATTTTAACTGTTTCACTTCTGTTTAGTTCTTGGTGACCTTACCAAAGATGTACAGATTGTCAAAATCCATTGTATGGCTCAGGGTTTTTTCAGGTTAATTTTTGTTAAAGACTGTTCTTTGACATACATACCTACTGCCTTTAGATGATCTGATATCTCTACAACATGATTTACAAGATCCTCCAAGTCTTCATATTGATAATCACAACCATCCCAGCCACATTCAAAGACTGGTATAGTTCCTGTTGCAGGAGTCTTACTTGTTGACTGATTAGCTGGTTGAGGATTTAGTGCTTCCCTGGTAGCCTTCTCTATGGCTTTGGTCTCAGCAATGGCTGCAGCACGCACCTCATACTGACTTTTGTCTGTAGTTGGAAGCTGACGCCACTTTCACATAAAACAAAGTTTAAACTTACTGAATCTACGTACTGATGACAAGTGATCAGTATTATTTCCAGGGCACATAGGTTATCAAACGACTATTATCTGTTGGTATTTGCTAAAACATTTACAACTTATAACAACAGCATGTTAAGCAAAACACCTTGTTTGAGTATTCTGTCATTCAATTAAGTTATGACAATTCCTCTACAAATATTAAGGGTCTTTACAACCAGTGTAAAGTCCCTTTAAACAAGGTTTAGAAACTAACTACTCAGTATAGACATTCCTACTTCATCCCATGGAAGTAACATTCTATTTTGAATTTTGATAAGACAGCTCTGTCATTAACACTTAACATATGATGCCCCTTCTCTCATTGATATTTCATGCTCGACAATGTATTACAATGTATGCGATAAAATATGGCAATAATAAATATCTAAATAATCATGAATGATTTCAATTGGAGGACTATGAATCTGAACCAATAGATTTGAGTACTTACATCACTTCCTATTAGTCTACTGATCTCTCCAAATGACATTTTAGGATTGTTCTTCTTAACATCAGCTCTCTGTTCACTAGCAAACAAGATGAATCCACTGGCATGGCGAGGTTTCGGCTGTAGGATATTATACAAATCAAAACAAAGACATAATTGCAAATAGTGAGAGTAAGTAATGTTTAGAAACACAAACAAAGTAAAACACACACAATACAACTACAGCCATTAGGCCATAGTCACTAACAAGACATGAATTATTGATTAATGGTTAAATTTCACATGTCATGGCTTTGCCCCTTCTGATACTTTGTTAAAACTTAGTGTTTGATTTAATTGAACATTTAAAAAAAAGGTCAGCAACAGTTAATCGGTCATTACTAGTCAAATTAAATCATGATTTTCAGTGTTTTCCATCCAGAAATGATGCAACCAGATGTAATTTTCTAGGGACAAGAAAGGCTTAGTTGTTCCTATACTATAACTGTGTGCCAGCCGGATACCATGGCCGACAATAAGGAGGATCTTGACCCTCGACACAGAGTCATGGCAACCATGTGATTTGCCCCTGAACTTCAGGAAGTTTGGTGCCAGTAAAGTAGGTTGCTACTATCTTTCTTAAAGAAGAAGCCTTGTGTTGAATATGAAGACAATTCAGAAGACCTGATGGGCAAATGCCAAGGGAACAACCGACATCAACAACAGTCCGTACGTGTTTGTAATGCCGGATACGTCAAGGCTATATGTACACTCTGCTTCATGTAAGGCTGTATACCCCAAAAGATAGTGCGAGTGTGTCACAGTCTGTTAGCCAATAATATAAAAACCTGTCCCGAGCACCTGTTGTGTGTGCCATGGAGCCAGAGGGATTGGTTAAGCGACGTTCATGGAGGTGTAATTACGCCCAGAATCGAGTCAAGTTTACCCCTGCTTCTGGTGCATGATTATAAATTTTTTAATTACCTCTGTTCTATTTACCTTGGCCAGAACTGAAGACTGGATATTGACATTGGTTCAGTTCCCCAAGAAAGTGACTTGGATAGACTTATTTCTTGTAAATTGATTAGCAATTTAATATCACTTAAATCAAACTGGACCAAAGAACCTCTACAAACGAACAACTCCAACCCCACAGTAGTGTGGGCGGAGTCTACGAAGGAATAATTAAATATAGAGCGAATACTACATTTGCATTGTTCCCTATGTCGGCAGGCAAATTGCTAAGAGTTTTACACACAATAGCGCCCTCAAGTGTACGATCCCCGACACCATGTAACATTCGCACTACAGTAGCATCCTCTTTTTCTCGAGCGTTACGAGCGCAAGCACTCCAAGAATCAAGTATAGTTGGGAAGGAGGGAGGGTCTTTACAGGTAAGTATTCGTTCGTAGACCCAGCCTACACTACTGTGGGGTGGGAGTCTACTTCACTGTACTTACCTACATTTGCATAGACTTGCACCGAGAAGGCGTTGGGTATACGCGGAACTGTTGTATGTCAACAGGGGCGTAGGACACAGAGTGCCCGAGGAAAAAACCCCGGGAGGCCTAGGATCCACCCCGTAAGGCTAAGTAGCGGGCTTCGCAACAGAAGACTGCGCTAACTAAAAAAATCTACCCAGAAGCAAGACACCGCAACATGGGAGTAGATGAGCGTGGCCAAGGGGTCCACAAGCTTGTGCGCAAAAGTCAGGAGGGTTTCGCCATTATGGGAGTAAAAACATAATGGGTCAGCCACATAGATTTAATGCACATAAAAATATATATGAGGAGAGACAAAGGAAGAGTAAACTCCCGGGAGGCTCGACTGGCCGCCTTCAGAACCTGTTAGGGTTCTTCCAGCAGGCCGCCTTGGTGATGTCCGCTAGAGGCACACCCTTAAAAAGGCCCAAGAAGCGGCCACCCCTCTGACTTTATGCCCCCGAATGGGACTCTCGGCCGTAGGCCAGCCGCCCAGTACCGAGCAGATTGCCGTAATGATCCAGCGCCAATTAGTATCGCGAGACGCCGCCCGAAAGGGTGGGGTCGTCGTAATGAAAAGTTTTTCATCGTCCGTACGGAGTGACCTCGTACCATTTGAGTGTCCGGACCAGAAGCCTGACGAGCCAGGGGAACCACGGCTGGCGGAGGATTTGATAGTCCTCCTGCTCGATCTTGGCAAGCACCCGAGGAATGAGGGAGATGGGCGGGAACGCATAGACCAGCAGGCCGTCCCACTGCACCGTCAGTGCATCGATCTGCCACGCATTGGGGTCTGGGCCCCTTGCGCAGTAGACTGGCAGTTGAGAGGCGAGAGTGAGAGGCGAACAAGTCCACGTGGGGCCGGTCGATCAGTTGAAAGAGCGACCGAGCCACCTGTGGAAGCAGAGACCATTCCGTCAGGGCAATCCAGCCTCTGGAGAGAGTGTCGGCTGTGGATATGGACTGCTGACAGTGCTATCCCGTGGTGCATGCACCAGAGGATAAGGTCCCACGCTAGTGCACACAGTAGGCCCGACCGAATGCCCCCCTGGTAATTGATGTACGACACCACTGTAGTGGTGTCGCATCTCACCAGGACAGCTCGCCCTTTGATGTCTGTCTGAAAATGTTTCAGTGCGTTGGAGACTGCTAACATTTCCAGGACATTGATGTGGGACGATAGGTGATCGAGACCACATACGCCCCCAAATTTGTCGCGGGTGGAGGGTTGCCCCAGCCATGAAGCGAGGCATCGGTCGTGATAGTCAGCGACAGACGGAAAATGCAGGTCTTATCTGCAAAGGAGAGCTTGGAGGACCGTGACCCTCTGTCGGCGGCCAGCTTGTCCGTGGCCGAGTCCGGCAGGTTGGGGGTGGCAAAATATTTATTGAAATCCCCCAGATAGTAGGGTTCCGTACCTTTGGAGTACGGAGTCCAAGTTTTTGCCCCCATCAACGCACACCCGATCCAAGGGCATCACAGGGAAGGCACTCCAGTCACCGGGCCCGACCTCCTTTTGAACGATTGGCGTTCCTCAGGAGGGGGTTCAGAGTCAACTCTGGCTAACTCGTCCTCTTCCTCGGCCGAGATGACCGAGTCAGGGAGCGACAAAACCCCGGGGAATGAGAGCCATACCCCAATGGCGAAATAGCATAGTCACGGTGTCCCGGTGAGTCATTGTCTGCTGACCCAAAGGACGCCGACGGGTGCAGGCTTATACCTGGCGGGGATGCCAACACACAGGCAGCCATGTGTGGCAGTGTCCGCTGGCCGCCAGTCGGATGACTGGCGGGCTGGGGCTGCAAGCCTGGAGGGGACTCTGGAGCACGGCTAGCCGTGTGCGGTAGACCCCGTTGATTCTGCGTCATCCAACCGTGACCGTAATGACTAGGGGGCCCCTCAGGGGTGGCCGAGTCATAGGGGCCTTGGCCTGTATCATCCAGGCATGAGAATATGCGATGATAAAAAAACCGGAAAAATTTTTACGCTAAAAATTGCATGTCCGGATTTTGGGCAAAGTCCAAATTTTTGCGTGTCCGGAATTTGGGCAAGTTTACCCAGGCGTCAGCGTCGCACTCAGTGAATCCCTCTGGCGTTTTGGGGACCATTTGTGGGATCGAGGACATGTTAATAGGAGGAAAATACTTATAAACAAGATGAAATCATAACAGTGCTAGACGTATATTGTCTTAAAAAGCTCAAAATAAAATGATATTCGGAACTTGCTTCCACGAAAATAAATGATTATGAACGGAGCAGTCATGCTTTTGTAATGTTAAAAAAATTGATTTTTGGGGGGTCTTTTTACCTGTTATAGTGAATAATTGTGTTAAGTGTTGCCCCCCTTTGGCCATTGAAACTTGTTCTTCAAACACCTTTTCGTATCTCCAAGATCCCAACAGTTTATAAACCATAGCATTTTGGAAAAATAATGTGAGACGTCAGACGTTAACGAATCTCCCCACACGTGTGTCGCACACTCATTGTCTATAAGTTTTTTCCAGGTCATAGTTCAATGCGTAAAAATATCTCCAGCCGTAAAACATATTAAACGTATCGAAGAAACGGCACTTAAGCCTATGAAGGTTCGTACTGACGACTGGTAAAAAAAGTATAACGATGCGCGCGCATCCAAAACACCGTATGTTGTTGTCAGTAGACTTTTCAATGTCTCCACGAATGTTCCTTTGCTGCAACAGTAAACATACATGAATGAAGTGGGGAAAGACTGAAAGAAGTCTACAGATATCAATTGAACGCGCTGCATGCACACATGGAAGAAACAAATCAACGCATATTGGGCCGGCCGCTGCCGGGCGGCAATTTATTACGAACGGAAGCGTGTAAACTTACAATTTCTCATAAGACCAAGAAGAGGGATTAGCGAGATCCAAATGTATACCCCAACAACTCACCCCCCAAATTTTATATCAAATTCACATTGAACTCGAAGACCACAAATTTGAAAGGGAAAAAACCGGAATTCCGGTTTAAACCGGAAGATTCTCATGCCTGATCATCATGCCAGCTTAATAGGGAGGCCGCGAGGGCATAAAAGGCCTCCGAAAATCCTCTCGGGAGATCGGGCTGCCACCTCTGTGGTGTTTGCCACGGTGTGCCCATTCGGAGGGCCCACCCTAGCTCGAAAGCGAGCATGGCGGGACTTTTTTCCCCTTCTTTTTGGAAGAACGCCCCTCAGATGGTCTCCGAGGATGGCTCGGATGTCACTTGGGTAACGGGGATGGCCAAAAAACGGGTAAAACCCGCTGAGAGGGCGGGCCTTCGGAGCGTACCACTCCGAGAGGGCCCCATGGAGCATGCTCCCTGTGGCCAATGGCCTGGGCGGCCGACAGCGCCCCGGGCCCGATAGCGTAGGCGGGTGCTGTGCGGTCAAGGCGGCCGTACAAAAGCCCATCCCTGGGCACTGTGGTATCCACGATGGCGTAGGGAGGGCCAGGGTGCATTGAGCCGTGGAGGGGTAATCCCTCCGGCTGCATGTACCCAGAAGAGGGGCCTGGGGTGGCCAGGGTGAGCTCCACGTTGAGCTCCGGGCAATTTTGTTGTCTTACTGGGGCGTTGCCCCTTCGGTTGGGTGGACCCATGTACACTAACCGGGGACGGAGGAACTGTAGGGTCCCTCGCCCAGTTAATGGGTTCGTCAGCCCCGGCAGTGGCTGAGGGGCTGTCTGGGGGATTGCTGCCGCGGCGACGTAGTGTCACTCAGGCTGTCCCGGAGGGATGTAAGTCCCTCCAGACCCTGCTCTCCCCAACTTTCTAGAAATACTAATTTCTAAAGTTCAAACTACAACAACACAACAACACAACTCGAATTTTATATAAAATCCAGAGCTTTTTGAAAACAACGTTACCTCCGCCTGCGCTAAGAGAAAAAGAGGACGCTAACGTAGTGCACATGGGAACCGTAGGGAACCGGACACTTGAGGGCGCTATTGTGTGTAAAACTCTTAGCAATTTGCCTGCCGGCATAGGGAACAATGCAAATGTAGTATTCGCTCTACAGGTGAGTAGAGTGAAGTAGACACTACTTTTTTTATTGTTAATGCATAACAATAATGAAACACAGAATCAACAGAGCTGCCTAGAATGCATGCTCACCAAACTGCCGCCAAGAGAAAAAAGGAAGATCATACTGTGGCATGCATGTCGTGTAATATCTTACCGTATTGTACCTGCATTATGGGAAATATGCATAAATATTACAGGAAAGTAGACTGACCTAGCTAGACTCATGCATTTGTTATTCTTTATCAGTCATTCCACTCAAGGGGAAATAAATATTTGAAATTCATATTTCAGACAGAATCGTGCTGCAAAGTGAGTTGAATCTATTAAAAAATTTTAACACTTTTTAATGATACCCCCCAAAAAATCTAAGTGCATATATCAGGGGAAACAGCTATAATTAAAAAAGTTCCTGGAACTCTATTAATTGTTACCACTAACTGGCACTAACAACACAAGCAGACAATTATTTCTGGTTAAAGCAAAATCCTTAAGTTTTGGGGTTCCAGTGACTAACATCTGTTATTTGTTTTTTTAATAAGAAAATAATAATTATACTACATTAGCATGGTGTACGCACCACAGTGACAATCATTTACGGATACATTTTCCCTAACATCCCGGATGTGTATTCTGATATCGATGCTGTGACGTCTAGCCACACACCAGGATACTGCACTAGCATTGTATCATGCTCTTGGAATGCATAGCTAATGTACATGGTTTATGTACACATGTACACCCTATGAGCTTGGACAGGTCCGACCGGTGGATGAAACCCCTAGCTCATTGGCTAATCAAGAACTCTTCGGTTTTGGTTATCATTGCTTTGTCAGCTCCTGAATTAGTAGCTTACATCAAAACTTTCACATTACAGCCAAAGAAATTTCAGGTAAACATACCATCTTACCAACCCAATCTAATACCTTTTTACAAGCATGTTAACGCATTTTTGAAATTTACCCAAAGTGAATCTAAAATGTTCAAAGCAAAATTGGTGACAGGTTAAGAAAAGTTGTAAGCCAGGCTGGGTAAGTTTTTTCCTTTGGTGAAGAAAATGGAAGAGCCCAAAACTGTATTACACCAAATTCATGCAGTGGGCTTTGTCATGGCAATATAACCAGTCTGGGTGCATGCTGGATGGACTATTGCTATTTGAAGATTGACTTAACGATTCTCCCAAGTGGGACAAGATTCAGATCGAAAATTCAACTTTGAGTTTTGTGATGGATTGTTTAACTGTTTTAAATACACTGGCATATTGAATGCACTGTGACTTGGGGTTCTTGCTTGATTTGGCTAAAATTCAACTAACAGACTTTGACTTATCAAGTGAAATTGTTAAATAATTTGAGGGTATACAAATTATTAACGAGCTCTGCAGTCAGACTCCATAGCTAGTTTAGTTTAGCTGATAGTGTACACAGGAAACGGAGCATGTGAGCCGTTGTTCATTCACTCAGTCACGCTACCAACTCCCTGTCACTCTATCAACCCCCTTTAACTTTACCAACAGCCTGTTACTCTACTAACTCTCTGAAAATGTGCACTTTTGCATGGAGTGTAGCTCAAATATATGCTAACTTGCCAGCATGCAGAGTGCAGAGTTGTGTGTCAGCCTCTTTTGCTGTGTGCATTCAAACATTGTACACAATAGTTTGGGATCCCAATGTGCCAGCCGTGGACAATTCAATTTCCAGGAGCTCCCAATTGCACATTTCTTTTACGTGCTGTGTGATCATTGATAAGGAGTTTGAATCAAATTAATTACTCGCTCCGTCTATTTTTTAAGACCTTCGAGAACTCAATTTGATACTTGTTAGGCCTTTAATTTAGATAATTCAATTTAAGACTTTTTTAGTTTTGTTTAAGACCCACAAGCAACCTGGGAATACAATGCAATTTACATGTACATGGCTCAAACCAATGTTCATTTCTGTTCATACTTATCAATGTGGACTTCCAAAAAAATAAACTACAACACTGAATATCGTTGTGATTGTCAGCTATGTCAATTTTTTTTCAAAATGTTAGTCTAATAGGTTATTAATTAAACCATAAATGAAACTGCGATTGGTTAGGACCATCAAAATGCACACCCTTGTTGATCCCACATGATCACAGTGTAATTTGAGAATGATTGTGACTGGATCCTAACTCATGATTCAGGGTTTCCGCTTTATCATGTACTTTATTTTGCTCATGTATACATACTTATAATATACATCTTCATCAAACACACTTGGTGTTATTAGGGTCACCAAACACTAACTATTGTGAGTCAATACAAGTAGTTAATGCTGCAAGATATAATTAGAGTACTTCTCCTGTAAAAAGGTACACAACTTTGGACTGGCTCATCATGTAGTATGTACCAATCACTATTGCAACAAGTGCTTAGTAAGACCGTAGTACAAGAACCAAACAGTTGGAATCCTGGTTGATTTTAGTTTGACCAACTGATACTCCAATCCAATATCTAAAATACTATAACTGCAAGTCCAGGCTACTCCCATACATCTTACACTATAACTGCAAGTCCAGGCTACTCCCATACATCTTACACTATAACTGCAAGTCCAGGCTACTCCCATACATCTTACACTATAACTGCAAGTCCAGGCTACTCCCATACATCTTACACTATAACTGCAAGTCCAGGCTACTCCCATACATCTTACACTATAACTGCAAGTCCAGGCTACTCCCATACATCTTACACTATAACTGCAAGTCCAGGCTACTCCCATACATCTTACACTATAACTGCAAGTCCAGGCTACTCCCATACATCTTACACTATAACTGCAAGTCCAGGCTACTCCCATACATCTTACACTATAACTGCAAGTCCAGGCTACTCCCATACATCTTACACTATAACTGCAAGTGGGGGGGTAGGAAAAAATTCCTTTTTTCCGTCTGGCGTCGTTACCCCATCTTGTGCAGTGGTCCAGTGAAGAGGTTCTACCTTGTTTCTGGACTAGGCGAAGTTCTGCCAGTTTTCCCCTTTCCTTCTCTTTCCTATCTTTCCTTCTATTTCTTCTCAGTTAGTCTAGACCCTATTTACTTGAAACTTGCCCTGGACCCTCCCTGGATCATCTGAGCTCCGCCTCTCCGAAGGGTACCGGAAATAAACATGTTGCAGGGCATGGCCGCCTGGTAGTACAGGATCCCGAACTCAGTGGTAATGCTCTGAGAGGCTGATCTATCAACAGGTGAAAAATGTCGAGGTGGACATGCATGGATTGGTGGTCCGTGCAGCCACTTTCGGTTGCATTCCTGAGGCCATCGGGGTGACATTGTTACGACAATGTGTTCGCACGAGTTCAATTGGTTCCTCTGAGTGTTTTGGGCGGACTTCAAACCGAAGACTAGCTGAGACTCTTTTTCTCCAATAAATGCAAAAATCATGACTACACAAACAAAGAATAAAGAAACCTTACCTGCTCGCGCAAATCCACCTGCCCGTGCGCGGCGTTCAAAGCCTCTTGGTATTGCCTTTTCCAATATCAGGGGCTTTCGTTCCAACTTCACTTCCGTTCAGTCTTTTGTTCTCAACAACTCTCCTGATTTTCTAGCTCTATCTGAGAGCAGACTGAATTGTGACATTTCTTCAGACTCTTTCAAGTTACCAGGATATATCTTTCATCGCCTTGACCACCCTCCATCACATGGTCTGGGTGTCTATGTCAAAGAAACTCTCCCCTTAGCCCGTGAAAGCAATTTGGAATGTAACAACCATGAATACATGTGCTTTCGTCTTTCACTTCTCCATTCAACAACCTACCTGTTCTTCCTGTATCGTTCACCTTCATCATCATCCTGCGCTGTGCTTGATGCTATCTCTGATAGCATTGACTCTGCTATTTCTCAGCACCCTTCTGCTCAAGTCATGGTATTTGGTGACTTTAATGTCCATCACAAGGAGTGGCTGAGCCATTCTCGTAATATTGACATTCCTGGTATAGCATCACATAATTTTTCAATCTCCCAAAATCTTACTCAGATCGTTTCATCACCTACTCACATTCCGGATCGTGCTTCCGATGGAAGGTACTTGCTTGACCTCTTCTTGTGTTCTAACCCAGATGACTGTGTTGCCAAAGTCTTGCCTCCAATTGGTAACTCAGATCACTCGATTGTCTCTGTTTCCGTCTCATATTCTTCTCCAACAACTACATTTCAGCCTTTTCATCGTACTGTTTTTCAGTTTGGAAAGGCTGACTGGGATGGTTTTCGATGTTTTCTCGCAGATGTGCCGTGGTCGTGGATTCTAAGTCTTGGTCCTGATTTGGCGGCAGATGAGTTATCCCAATGGATTAACCTTGGTATGGAGATTTACATCCCCTCACGTACCTACCAGATCAAGGCCCATTCTCAACCTTGGTACACTCCGGCCTGTGCTGCAGCAATTGCCCATCGTAACCATTTTTTAAAGAAGTATCATCTTTTAGGAACTTTGGACAGTAAGCGTCTTTTCCATGAAGCTCGAAATCGATGTAAGAGAGTTTTAGAGGATGCTAAGAAGCAATATGCCAACTCTGTTGCTAGTTCTATTTCATCACAGCGGCTTGGTTCAAGGGACTTTTGGCGAATTGCCAATAGTGTACTGAACCGCAACAAGTCCTCCATTCCTCCTCTTTTTCATGGACCCGAAGTTCTTACTTCTCCTCAAGATAAGGCAAACCTTTTTGCTGACAACTTTGCATCTAACTCCACACTCAATGATGAGGGGCATCCACCTCCTGCCTTTCCATCTCGTACAGCCACTGTTGTATCTGAACCTCTTATCACTCCAAAGAAGATTGCCCGGATTATTAATTCCTTGGATGCCTCCAAGGCTACTGGCCCTGATGGAATCCCTGTAATTGTTTTGAAAATGTGTTCCCCTGAACTTTCACCCATTCTTGCCAAGCTGTTCAATATGTGCTTGGCAGTCTCTGTGTTTCCTTCATCCTGGAAAGTGGCATCCGTTGTCCCTGTCTTTAAGGGTGCTGGTGAGCGTTCTGAAGCTACTAATTATCGTCCTATTAGTCTGCTTCCCATAACAAGAAAGATCTTAGAATGCTTCGTCAATCAACAGCTCCTTGGATACCTGGAGGACAATGACCTTCTAACTGACTGCCAGTTTGGGTTTCGCCATTCCCGCTCAACCGGTGACCTGCTTTCCCTAATTACCGATCATTTTAGTAGGGCTTTAGATCGCAGGGGTGAGGCTCGTGTTGTAGCATTGGACATCTCCAAGGCCTTCGACAAAGTATGGCATACTGGCCTGCTCCACAAGCTTCAGTCATATGGTGTGTCAGGAAGAATGCTATCTATAATCTCTGCTTTCCTTTCCAATCGCAAGTTGAAGGTTGCCCTTGAGGGTCAATCTTCTCCTACCTGTTCTATCAATTCCGGTGTTCCGCAAGGCTCAGTACTTGGTCCCACTCTCTTTCTTGTTTACATTAATGATCTGCCCGATGAAGTTTTGTCTCAGCTCGCCATGTATGCTGATGATTCAACTCTCTTCTGTGTTTCCCCTAACTCTTCCAACACTTCTCGCTGTGAGGTTGGTGTCTCACTAAACACTGACTTAGAGAATGTGCTAAAGTGGGGGAATGATTGGCTAGTAACCTTCAATGCAAAGAAAACTAAACTTCTGTCTCTGTCTCGCTCAAGAGATGTTACATTTCCATCTATTCATATGGGTCCATTGACTTTGCCTGAGGTAGCAGATTTTCGCCTTCTTGGACTTGACATCTCCACCAACGCCAGTTGGGAAAGGTATATCTCAGGCATTGCAAAGAGTGCTTCCATGCGAGTTGGCTGTCTTTACCGAGCTCGGAAGTTCTTACCTCCTGATGCTACTCTCTACCTGTATAAGACAACTATACGTCCCCTATTGGAGTACTGTTGTCACATCTGGGCCGGAGCTTCTGCCTGTTATTTATCTTTACTAGATAGGGTGCAGAAGCGTATTGTTAATCTTGTTGGTGAAATGTTGGGATCAACGTTACAACCTCTTTCCCACCGTAGGTCTGTAGCCAGCCTGTGTCTTTTCTACAGATATTTTCATGGTAAATGTGCCACCAGTGTGTCCGACCTAGTTCCTCCTGTCAGAGTGTTTGAGCGTGAAACCAGACTTTCTGCTTCTTCTCACCCATACACTCTTAATTTGCTGAGATGTAGAACAAAGAGCCATTCCAACAGCTTTATTCCACGTACTGCATCTCTTTGGAACTCCTTGCCTGGTGCATGTTTCCCTCCATCCTACAATCTAGACAGTTTCAAGAGGAATATCAATTCCTACCTCCAGCTCTCCTGAGTTCTTTTCATGTTTTATAATTTTCCTCTTATAGCCCCTTACCAAGAGTGGCTTTTAGCCTTGTTTGGGGCGAACTTGCATAAAAAAAATTAAAAAAAAAATCCAGGCTACTCCCATACATCTTACACTATAACTGCAAGTCCAGGCTACTCCCATACATCTTACACTATAACTGCAAGTCCAGGCTACTCCCATACATCTTACACTATAACTGCAAGTCCAGGCTACTCCCATACATCTTACACTATAACTGCAAGTCCAGGCTACTCCCATACATCTTACACTATAACTGCAAGTCCAGGCTACTCCCATACATCTTACACTATAACTGCAAGTCCAGGCTACTCCCATACATCTTACACTATAACTGCAAGTCCAGGCTACTCCCATACATCTTACACTATAACTGCAAGTCCAGGCTACTCCCATACATCTTACACTATAACTGCAAGTCCAGGCTACTCCCATACATCTTACACTATAACTGCAAGTCCAGGCTACTCCCATACATCTTACACTATAACTGCAAGTCCAGGCTACTCCCATACATCTTACACTATAACTGCAAGTCCAGGCTACTCCCATACATCTTACACTATAACTGCAAGTCCAGGCTACTCCCATACATCTTACACTATAACTGCAAGTCCAGGCTACTCCCATACATCTTACACTATAACTGCAAGTCCAGGCTACTCCCATACATCTTACACTATAACTGCAAGTCCAGGCTACTCCCATACATCTTACACTATAACTGCAAGTCCAGGCTACTCCCATACATCTTACAAGCAATCTTTGAGGTGAGCAGCTTCCTTGTCAGATGTTAGATGCACTAATAACCTTCCCATAATCTGCATACTAATCACATAGCATTGCTGCAGTTGGTTATACAATTGTCTTCAATAACTATAAAACCAAGTTGTTTCATAGTCCCAGAGGTTACCAATGTTTAGTTATTGGTTTTTACAGCGTTTGCTGTTGACATTTTCAATATAGCAATGCTCTTCCCATCAGTAGGCTTAGATCTTGCATCAACAACATATTGTATCTCAGGTCTTTTTATAAGTTAATACATGAGCAAAATAGTGCATAATATCATAATGAAATATTTGCTGGGTGATGGAAGAGTTGGGGTATGCATAATGCTGGCTAGTGCTGGTAATCTATGAATGAATGTTGTTGAATGAGTAAAACATAACTGCACTTGCACATCACTATGGTAGGTTGGTAACAAGTTCATTCTCATATTAATGTAAATCCACATTGAGTCATTAAATCAAGTTGACATTGGGTGATTTGAAGTTAATTAAATGAAGTAGAGTGATCGTTATGACAAAAAAATACTCTGCCAAAATCAATATAGAAAGGATTAGTTTGATTACCAGTTTCTGGGTACTTGTTGATCTGCTGGGGCTGGAGTTATAAATCTGAAAGGACAGTAATACTCACCATGAATGCAGGGCATATTAAATATATTGGAACAGGGTATGTTTTAAATTTGAAGTGTTTCTGAAATGTATAAACATATTGTACAAAATAATTCATTCAAAGTTGAAACATATCACTGGGGGAAGACTGGCAGATTTTATAATTTTTTTTAAATGCCAATATTTGGTCTGTAAAAGATAAGTAGGAAAGTAAATACAAGGGGGAAAATGCTTCTTTTGCATAGCAGCCAATGTGACAGCCTGAACAAGTTGGTAAAACATTTTCTTTAATGTGTCTGTTTTTTCTCTTTCTTTCCCAAAAAATATCTTTGTTAAAATAATTCAAATTGGCAAAATTCAAAAAAATTGTTTTTTAGTGAAATTGGCCGCTGTTTCAAAATTTTTAAATCAATCTTAGGCCATCCTACATGTATGTGGCACTGAAACACACTGTATTTTGAGCAAAATGGACAGGGATAAATATTTTTTAACTGTGTGTTGGTAATCAAAGCAACACTGTTTTTACACAAGCCTGCAAATAACTATCATTATCAATCACATGGAGAACAAGCTGAATAAACAAGCTGATAAATGTAGGGCTACATGTAGGCCCCCAAATTACCAGTAGCCTCACTGGAAGCAGCGCACTACAAGGCTGGTCGGGTGTGAGCTTCTAAATACCCATTATGTAAACATCCCTTCTGTTAAAGCTGTAACCTGCGCCATTTTGGATTAGAAGGGGTACCAGATGCAGTAAACGGTCATCCAAACTTCCATGGTGCTAGGTGCTAGGTGCTAGGTACCTGGTTGAGACGGGCCTCCTTATTGGTCGCACGCGTAGCATGCAGTCTCTTTGGGATACTGACCTCTAATATGCAAAACGCTCCCACGAACTGCCATGTTCAGAAGTGTCTCATCGGCTATTTAAGACATAACTCCTATTGCTTCTTTCCCTTTGGCTTCTTACCCTTGTCGGGTGACTCTCTTGTAATACTTGCTTATTGTAGGTCGAGGGGGGTGGACAGACAATCCTATGGATTACCCTGGAGCTGATGTGCACTTTACTATCTAGAACAACAAGTGGGGCCTAAAAGTTGGCTTCATAAAGTTGTTTGGGTAATAATATATTACCAAGGGTCAACTTTTAGGACAGTGTGTACATTGAGTGAAGTTTCAACTGCCATTTCACACCTAAATCCATAAAATTGCTGCTCCTGTAATGATACATTAGACAAATTGAAGGTGCAGTGAGCTGTAGACCACATAATTGTATGTCCCCTTTACCAAGAACCACTGAGGTGTGCAGTGAGCTGTAGACCACATAATGGTATGTCCCCTTTACCAAGAACCACTGAGGTGTGCAGTGAGCTGTAGACCACATAATAGACACAATCGGCGACTGCGTCACGTGACCCATAGTGGGTATAAATGTAAACAAACCAAGCAAGCAAGGCGCAGTGTGAATGGAAACGCATGGCTGCTTCCCACCGTTTCCATTCACACTGCTTGGTTTGTTTACATTTTATACCCACTATGGGTCACGTGACGCAGTCGCCGATTGTGTCTATTGTATGTCCCCTTTACCAAGAACCACTGAAATGTGCAGTGAGCTGTAGACCACATAATGGTATGTCCCCTTTACCAAGAACCACTGAAGTGTGCAATGAGCTGTAGACCACATAATGGTATCCCCCTTTACCAAGAACCACTGAGGTGTGCAGTGAGCTAGTAGACCACATAATGGTATGTCCCCTTTACCAAGAACCACTGAAGTGAGCAGTGAGCTGTTGACCACATAATGGTATGTCCCAATGACCAAGAAGCACTGAAGTGTGCAATGAGCTGTAGACCACATAATGGTATCCCCCTTTACCAAGAACCACTGAGGTGTGCAGTGAGCTAGTAGACCACATAATTGTATGTCCCCTTTACCAAGAACCACTGAGGTGTGCAGTGAGCTAGTAGACCACATAATGGTATGTCCCCTTTACCAAGAACCACTGAAATGTGCAGTGAGCTGTAGACCACATAATGGTATGTCCCCTTTACCAAGAACCACTGAGGTGTGCAGTGAGCTAGTAGACCACATAATGGTATGTCCCAATGACCAAGAAGCACTGAAGTGTGCAATGAGCTGTAGACCACATAATGGTATCCCCCTTTACCAAGAACCACTGAGGTGTGCAGTGAGCTAGTAGACCACATAATGGTATGTCCCCTTTACCAAGAACCACTGAAGTGTGCAGAGAGCTGTAGACCACATAATGGTATGTCCCAATGACCAAGAAGCACTGAAGTGTGCAATGAGCTGTAGACCACATAATGGTATCCCCCTTTACCAAGAACCACTGAGGTGTGCAGTGAGCTAGTAGACCACATAATGGTATGTCCCCTTTACCAAGAACCACTGAAGTGTGCAGAGAGCTGTAGACCACATAATGGTATGTCCCCTTTACCAAGAACCACTGAAGTGTGCAGTGAGCTGTTGACCACATAATGGTATGTCCCAATGACCAAGAAGCACTGAAGTGTGCAATGAGCTGTAGACCACATAATGGTATCCCCCTTTACCAAGAACCACTGAGGTGTGCAGTGAGCTAGTAGACCACATAATGGTATGTCCCCTTTACCAAGAACCACTGAAATGTGCAGTGAGCTGTAGACCACATAATGGTATGTCCCCTTTACCAAGAACCACTGAGGTGTGCAGAGAGCTGTAGACCACATAATGGTATGTCCCCTTTACCAAGAACCACTGAGGTGTGCAGTGAGCTAGTAGACCACATAATGGTATGTCCCCTTTACCAAGAACCACTGAAGTGTGCAGTGAGCTGTTGACCACATAATGGTATCCCCCTTTACCAAGAACCACTGAGGTGTGCAGTGAGCTAGTAGACCACATAATGGTATGTCCCCTTTACCAAGAACCACTGAAGTGTGCAGTGAGCTAGTAGACCACATAATGGTATGTCCCCTTTACCAAGAACCACTGAGGTGTGCAGTGAGCTAGTAGACCACATAATGGTATGTCCCCTTTACCAAGAACCACTGAAGTGTGCAGAGAGCTGTAGACCACATAATGGTATGTCCCAATGACCAAGAAGCACTGAAGTGTGCAATGAGCTGTAGACCACATAATGGTATCCCCCTTTACCAAGAACCACTGAGGTGTGCAGTGAGCTAGTAGACCACATAATGGTATGTCCCCTTTACCAAGAACCACTGAGGTGTGCAGTGAGCTAGTAGACCACATAATGGTATGTCCCAATGACCAAGAAGCACTGAAGTGTGCAATGAGCTGTAGACCACATAATTGTATGTCCCCTTTACCAAGAACCACTGAGGTGTGCAGTGAGCTGTAGACCACATAATTGTATGTCCCCTTTACCAAGAACCACTGAGGTGTGCAGTGAGCTAGTAGACCACATAATGGTATGTCCCAATGACCAAGAAGCACTGAAGTGTGCAATGAGCTGTAGACCACATAATGGTATCCCCCTTTACCAAGAACCACTGAGGTGTGCAGTGAGCTAGTAGACCACATAATGGTATGTCCCCTTTACCAAGAACCACTGAAATGTGCAGTGAGCTGTAGACCACATAATGGTATGTCCCCTTTACCAAGAACCACTGAGGTGTGCAGTGAGCTAGTAGACCACATAATGGTATGTCCCCTTTACCAAGAACCACTGAAGTGTGCAGTGAGCTGTTGACCACATAATGGTATCCCCCTTTACCAAGAACCACTGAGGTGTGCAGTGAGCTAGTAGACCACATAATGGTATGTCCCCTTTACCAAGAACCACTGAAGTGTGCAGTGAGCTAGTAGACCACATAATGGTATGTCCCCTTTACCAAGAACCACTGAGGTGTGCAGTGAGCTAGTAGACCACATAATGGTATGTCCCCTTTACCAAGAACCACTGAAGTGTGCAGAGAGCTGTAGACCACATAATGGTATGTCCCAATGACCAAGAAGCACTGAAGTGTGCAATGAGCTGTAGACCACATAATGGTATCCCCCTTTACCAAGAACCACTGAGGTGTGCAGTGAGCTAGTAGACCACATAATGGTATGTCCCCTTTACCAAGAACCACTGAGGTGTGCAGTGAGCTAGTAGACCACATAATGGTATGTCCCAATGACCAAGAAGCACTGAAGTGTGCAATGAGCTGTAGACCACATAATTGTATGTCCCCTTTACCAAGAACCACTGAGGTGTGCAGTGAGCTGTAGACCACATAATTGTATGTCCCCTTTACCAAGAACCACTGAGGTGTGCAGTGAGCTAGTAGACCACATAATGGTATGTCCCAATGACCAAGAAGCACTGAAGTGTGCAATGAGCTGTAGACCACATAATGGTATCCCCCTTTACCAAGAACCACTGAGGTGTGCAGTGAGCTAGTAGACCACATAATGGTATGTCCCCTTTACCAAGAACCACTGAAGTGTGCAGAGAGCTGTAGACCACATAATGGTATGTCCCAATGACCAAGAAGCACTGAAGTGTGCAATGAGCTGTAGACCACATAATGGTATCCCCCTTTACCAAGAACCACTGAGGTGTGCAGTGAGCTAGTAGACCACATAATGGTATGTCCCCTTTACCAAGAACCACTGAAATGTGCAGTGAGCTGTAGACCACATAATTGTATGTCCCCTTTACCAAGAACCACTGAGGTGTGCAGTGAGCTAGTAGACCACATAATTGTATGTCCCCTTTACCAAGAACCACTGAAGTGTGCAGTGAGCTGTTGACCACATAATGGTATCCCCCTTTACCAAGAACCACTGAGGTGTGCAGTGAGCTAGTAGACCACATAATGGTATGTCCCCTTTACCAAGAACCACTGAAGTGTGCAGTGAGCTAGTAGACCACATAATGGTATGTCCCCTTTACCAAGAACCACTGAGGTGTGCAGTGAGCTAGTAGACCACATAATGGTATGTCCCCTTTACCAAGAACCACTGAAGTGTGCAGTGAGCTGTTGACCACATAATGGTATCCCCCTTTACCAAGAACCACTGAGGTGTGCAGTGAGCTAGTAGACCACATAATGGTATGTCCCCTTTACCAAGAACCACTGAAGTGTGCAGTGAGCTAGTAGACCACATAATGGTATGTCCCCTTTACCAAGAACCACTGAAGTGTGCAGAGAGCTGTAGACCACATAATGGTATGTCCCAATGACCAAGAAGCACTGAAGTGTGCAATGAGCTGTAGACCACATAATGGTATCCCCCTTTACCAAGAACCACTGAGGTGTGCAGTGAGCTAGTAGACCACATAATGGTATGTCCCCTTTACCAAGAACCACTGAAGTGTGCAGTGAGCTAGTAGACCACATAATGGTATGTCCCCTTTACCAAGAACCACTGAAGTGTGCAGAGAGCTGTAGACCACATAATGGTATGTCCCAATGACCAAGAAGCACTGAAGTGTGCAATGAGCTGTAGACCACATAATGGTATCCCCCTTTACCAAGAACCACTGAGGTGTGCAGTGAGCTAGTAGACCACATAATGGTATGTCCCCTTTACCAAGAACCACTGAAGTGTGCAGTGAGCTAGTAGACCACATAATGGTATGTCCCCTTTACCAAGAACCACTGAAGTGTGCAGAGAGCTGTAGACCACATAATTGTATGTCCCAATGACCAAGAAGCACTGAAGTGTGCAATGAGCTGTAGACCACATAATGGTATCCCCCTTTACCAAGAACCACTGAGGTGTGCAGTGAGCTAGTAGACCACATAATGGTATGTCCCCTTTACCAAGAACCACTGAAGTGTGCAGAGAGCTGTAGACCACATAATGGTATGTCCCAATGACCAAGAAGCACTGAAGTGTGCAATGAGCTGTAGACCACATAATGGTATCCCCCTTTACCAAGAACCACTGAGGTGTGCAGTGAGCTAGTAGACCACATAATGGTATGTCCCCTTTACCAAGAACCACTGAAATGTGCAGTGAGCTGTAGACCACATAATTGTATGTCCCCTTTACCAAGAACCACTGAGGTGTGCAGTGAGCTAGTAGACCACATAATGGTATGTCCCAATGACCAAGAAGCACTGAAGTGTGCAATGAGCTGTAGACCACATAATGGTATCCCCCTTTACCAAGAACCACTGAGGTGTGCAGTGAGCTAGTAGACCACATAATGGTATGTCCCCTTTACCAAGAACCACTGAAGTGTGCAGAGAGCTGTAGACCACATAATGGTATGTCCCAATGACCAATAAGCACTGAAGTGTGCAATGAGCTGTAGACCACATAATGGCATCCCCCTTTACCAAGAACCACTGAGGTGTGCAGTGAGCTAGTAGACCACATAATGGTATGTCCCCTTTACCAAGAACCACTGAAGTGTGCAGTGAGCTGTAGACCACATAATGGTATGTCCCCTTTACCAAGAACCACTGAAGTGTGCAGAGAGCTGTATGTGACTTCTTTCACTTTATTGATTTTCTTTAGGAATTTTATGTTTTATGTATAATAAAAAAACAAAACAATTATAACATCAAAAGAGGATATTAGTTGTCTTAAATAAGAACAAAAATCAAAGGGAGAGAAACCTAAGCACAGCAGTTTGCCTTTAGTGCATTGACGATTCCCACTTCTGCTGACTAAAAAGAGCAGACACTACCAACTCACTTCCAAGTGTGCAGCTGATAATAAAATGTCAGTTACTTTGGTCCTCACAATTACAACTAGAACAGCAAAGCTGCCATGGCGAGCTGCAGATTGTCCGATAGAAAAACAAAGACTAATAGAAAAGTCAATCATTTGATCAACTGATGTTAGGGTGGGGACACAGGTATGCACTTGACCATTGCGTACTTGGTTTAAAGTGGGAGTGACAGTTGGGCTAAGGATGGGCGAGGGCTGACAAGAAGAGACACAAATAGATACAAAACAAATAAGATTCATAGACACACCCAACACATTGCATACAACAGGTATACAATGTGTTTGAGGTGTGTGTATATGTACAGATAGTGTCACCAAACTTGGAAATTTTTTACCAAGCCAGAAAAGAAATGCTACCACACATACATGAACTACTTGCTTTCCTTTCTTTGCACTTTTCTTTCCTTATTTTTTAAGATAGTTATAAACAGGTAAGGAACAATTAATGAAAATAATCATAAACACACTTCCAAAACAAAGTACTCAAAGTGTGTTAAAGTATGGGAACAATTGGGGGACACCCTCTGCAACATATCTGGCATGGTATACAGTGGTCATTCAAAAGATACTGGCCTAGTTCTAACACTGTCTGACACATAAAGTAACAACACATTCTAAGATGAGTTCTCTCATTCAGAGCTCTGGTATGTCATCAAAGACAAACATTTACCAGAGTAGATGCATCTACAAAATGTAAATTACATGTACTTAAGTAGATCAGGCTCAGAATAGAAAGCCTTTACAAGAAACCATTGACCTGACTAGATGGAAGTATTTCAATTACAATATTCATCCATGTGCAGGTATGTACAGATGCATGTATACATGTATATTTATATGTGCATGTGTGAAATAATGGGCTTCTGAAAATAAAAATAAATTTCACATGACCAAAACAAAAAGAATTACGAGAAGATGATTGTACCTTCGATGCTGCACCTTTTGGTGTAACTGTAGAAGTACTATCTTGGGTCTCTTCATCAGCAGTCAATATGACTGTCTTATCATCATCCTCATCTATACTTGCAGTCTGCACTCCATCAGTCTGACACATATCAGTACCTTCTGATGCCTGTTGCAGGAGTGGGGATGCTTCCTTTACAGGTGTGATGCCTTTCTTAAAGAAGTAGATTTCATCATCAACCACTTTATTGGAGACAGAGTAGCGCTTGATACTCTTGAGTTTACGAATTTGTCTCTCAGCTTCCTTGTATTGAGATTCACAGACAAACACATCAGCCTCTTCATACTCTGTAGGACGACCTGATCCACAAAGATTATACCACACAAATTTATTTTACTAAAATAATTAATTCACATGGTAAAAACAACAACTTCAAATTTTTTAAATTCCTGCTGAAAGATTACTTTGAAAATAATCATTTAAACTAAAACTAGGCAGAATTTTAATCTAGCTTAATGCCTAATTTCTTATTATGCACTGTTGCTGTCTAAAAATGAACTGACTATTTATTGCAATCATGAAGCAGCATTAATGAACTGACTATTTATTGCAATCATGAAGCAGCATTAATGAACTGACTATTTATTGCAATCATGAAGCAGCATTAATTTAAACATAATATAAGTGATACCCACATTTTTTATTTACAGAATCTGGGTTTGAATCCACACTTGACCTGTTATGATAATTGTGTCCTTGAGCAAGACACTTTACCCTGATTGTATAGTCCTTTAGAATGGATAAAATTATGTGGGTCCCATGTACCAAGATGTGCAGCACATGTAAACAGAATATATCAAGAGTATGGGTTTTTACACCAGTATTTCTGGTCTTACCTATGCTTACAGGATTCTACAGGTTTCTCATCAACAGTGATTAATGAGAGCCCAGCATTATAAGACCACTAGTTTATGAGCAGTGATAATATCAATTAATAAACAGTAATAATTTGTGGCGTGTCGTGGCCGAGCGGTCTAGGTCACCGGACCCAAGCTCTGGTGTATTCAGCAGCAGAGTGTGGGTTTGATACCCAGTCGTGACACTTGTGTCCCTGAGCAAAGTTGGGAAGGTAGTGCATTCTGCTCTACCAGACAGGCTCCTAGTGGATGATACCCATGCCTACATCCTTACAGACTGTGAAGGGGGTAACCCTGTTTCAGCCCCAGGAGTAAGAGGCAACGTGCCCCTGGTGTCAATTGATTTGGGTCGATAGCCCAAATCAGTTATGTGTAGCCCTCACCTTGAAGTGGCCGTCCGTGGCCTTGTGAGTAAGGCGATATCTCATAAAATAAAATAATAAAAAAATACAGCCAACAGAAAAAATGTGCTTTCTGTTACCAGAACATTTCTAGAAAAATAATGCAGACCATTTGGAATTCTATTTAAAATACACATAAAATGTAAATAAAACTAGACATGTGCTATTGCGAAACAAACACTGGGGGTTTTGGTTGATGGAACAAAATAGGAAAAATTACACTTGTGTCATATTCAATAATATTGTTAAGTTTGTTAGTAATACCATTAGGAACTCTTTGAACTTGCTGTTTGGACCGTAAAGAAAGATCAAAGTAGAGTCATTATCTTGACTTAATTGTCAAATGTGTAGTAAGGTATAGATGGTACATGTACAAATATGTTGATTTTATGACATGTGTTGATTTTATGACATGTGGTTCAGGGGACATGATTTTTATACTCTAGAGCTTCCTGTTTTTACCGGATGTAAAGGTCAAAGAGGGGTCACATTTTTTGAAGTGCTGTAAGCTACAGGATGGCACAAAGATTACAACTCCGTGGTTCAGAAAATATGAATATATAAATAATTAACTTTACATAACTTTACACTAATGTAATTCGGCACCTTATTACATCACAAGGACGAAAATTTATTTTTCATTCTACGTTTTTTATAAGCTACAATATGGGATAAGATTTGTCCCCATGCAATGCCTTTGAATGACAACCCTCAAAATACAAACATACCAACTTTTGGTGTAGATTTTACAAACATTGATAGAGAGCACTGTAACATGTGATGCTGTCATAATAATTAGTAATTAAAAGCTTTAAACATTAACACATTAACTTAGTAGTTCGTGCAGTGTACCAGAAATTAGTGACCACGACAGGGCACTAAACGAGATCACCATTGAAAACGATCGTTGTTGATTTTCAAGCTCACCATTGAAAGTGACAAAGTTACGTTGGTTGCCATGAAATTGAAAACATCTCTAGTACAGGTAAATGTGACTCAATCAAGATGTCGTGTTGTTTATGTTATAAGGGCATATGCTAAGATTTGATGTATTGGTTGTGTTGTTTGCAACTGTAGTTTCTGAGATCGAACCATCACAAGTTTCATGCGTAATAGCATAGAGAATCGAACCCAACCCACTCCTATAATTTGAAAACTTGCTATAAAATTTCAGTTAACATATAATTGTTTCCCATACTTGCAAAAGGTGAACTTTACTTTTGAAAGGTAGCCCAAAACAGTTTGAATATGATACAAAATTGTCCGTTTCCCGGTGACACTAACTGTGTGGATGTGGGAGGAGTATGGTCTATAAAGTAGGTTGATTGACACTTTATTGAGGTCTTTGAACATGCATAAACCTCTGAAGACTTGTATAAAGTGTTATGTAATAGAATTGAAAATTATAATGAAATGAATTGAAAAGTATATAAAGTCTAAGAGGGTTCCCACCCTGTTTGGTAATTTTTTTAAGGAAAGTGTTCTTAAAATTTCCCATCCAAAGTTTGGTTTTCTTTGAAACAATACTGACTCCTTCCAACCAAAGCTTACCTACCCCACCTGACACCACCGTCTTTGAAGCAATACTGACTCCTTCCAACCAAAGCTTACCTACCCCACCTGACACCACCATCTTTGAAACAATACTGACTTCTTCCAATCAAAGCTCACCTACCCCACCTGACACCACCGTCTTTGAAACAATACTGACTCCTTCCAACCAGGGCTTAACTACCCCACCTGACACCACCATCTTTGAAACAATACTGACTTCTTCCAATCAAAGCTCACCTACCCCACCTGACACCACCGTCTTTGAAACAATACTGACTCCTTCCAACCAGGGCTTAACTACCCCACCCGACACCACCATCTTTGAAACAATACTGACTCCTTCCAACCAGGGCTTACTTTCCCCACCTGACACCACCGTCTTTGAAGCAATACTGACTCCTTCCAACCAAAGCTTACCTACCCCACCTGACACCATCATCTTTGAAACACTACTGACTCCTTCCAACCAGGGCTTACCTACCCCACCTGATACCACTGTCTTTGAAACAATACTGACTCCTTCCAACCAGGGCTTAACTACCCCACCTGACACCATCATCTTTGAAACAATACTGACTCCTTCCAACCAGCGCTTACCTACCCCACCTGACACCACCGTCTTTGAAACAATAATGACTCCTTCCAACCAGGGCTTACTTTCCCCACCTGACACCACCGTCTTTGAAGCAATACTGACTCCTTCCAACCAGGGCTTAACTACCCCACCTGACACCACCATCTTTGAAACAATACTGACTTCTTCCAATCAAAGCTCACCTACCCCACCTGACACCACCGTCTTTGAAACAATACTGACTCCTTCCAACCAGGGCTTAACTACCCCACCTGACACCACCATCTTTGAAACAATACTGACTTCTTCCAATCAAAGCTCACCTACCCCACCTGACACCACCGTCTTTGAAACAATACTGACTCCTTCCAACCAGGGCCTAACTACCCCACCCGACACCACCATCTTTGAAACAATACTGACTCCTTCCAACCAGGGCTTACTTTCCCCACCTGATACCACCGTCTTTGCAGCAATACTGACTCCTTCCAACCAGGGCTTACCTACCCCACCTGACACCACCGTCTTTGAAGCAATACTGACTCCTAACCAAAGCTTACCTACCCCACCTGACACCACCGTCTTTGAAACAATACTGACTCCTTCCAACCAGGGCTTACTTTCCCCACCTGACACCACCGTCTTTGAAGCAATACTGACTCCTTCCAACCAAAGCTTACCTACCCCACCTGACACCATCATCTGTGAAACACTACTGACTCCTTCCAACCAGGGCTTACCTACCCCACCTGATACCACTGTCTTTGAAACAATACTGACTCCTTCCAACCAGGGCTTAACTACCCCACCTGACACCACCATCTTTGAAACAATACTGACTTCCTTTAACCAAAGCTTACCTACCCCACCTGATTCCACCATCTTTGAAACAATACCGACTCCTTCTAACCAAAGCTTACCTACCCCACCTGACACCACCGTCTTTGAAACAATACTGACTCCTTCCAACCAGCGCTTACCTACCCCACCTGACACCACCGTCTTTGAAACAATACTGACTCCTTCCAACCAGGGCTTACTTTCCCCACCTGACACCACCGTCTTTGAAGCAATACTGACTCCTTCCAACCAGGGCTTAACTACCCCACCTGACACCACCATCTTTGAAACAATACTGACTCCTTCCAACCAGGGCTTAACTACCCCACCTGACACCACCATCTTTGAAACAATACTGACTTCTTCCAATCAAAGCTCACCTACCCCACCTGACACCACCGTCTTTGAAACAATACTGACTCCTTCCAACCAGGGCTTACTTTCCCCACCTGACACCACTGTCTTTGAAACAATACTGACTCCTTCCAACCAAAGCTTACCTACCCCACCTGACACCATCATCTTTGAAACACTACTGACTCCTTCCAACCAGGGCTTACCTACCCCACCTGATACCACTGTCTTTGAAACAATACTGACTCCTTCCAACCAGGGCTTAACTACCCCACCTGACACCATCATCTTTGAAACAATACTGACTCCTTCCAACCAGCGCTTACCTACCCCACCTGACACCACCGTCTTTGAAACAATAATGACTCCTTCCAACCAGGGCTTACTTTCCCCACCTGACACCACCGTCTTTGAAGCAATACTGACTCCTTCCAACCAGGGCTTAACTACCCCACCTGACACCACCATCTTTGAAACAATACTGACTTCTTCCAATCAAAGCTCACCTACCCCACCTGACACCACCGTCTTTGAAACAATACTGACTCCTTCCAACCAGGGCTTAACTACCCCACCCGACACCACCATCTTTGAAACAATACTGACTCCTTCCAACCAGGGCTTACTTTCCCCACCTGACACCACTGTCTTTGAAACAATACTGACTCCTTCCAACCAAAGCTTACCTACCCCACCTGACACCATCATCTTTGAAACACTACTGACTCCTTCCAACCAGGGCTTACCTACCCCACCTGATACCACTGTCTTTGAAACAATACTGACTCCTTCCAACCAGGGCTTAACTACCCCACCTGACACCATCATCTTTGAAACAATACTGACTCCTTCCAACCAGCGCTTACCTACCCCACCTGACACCACCGTCTTTGAAACAATAATGACTCCTTCCAACCAGGGCTTACTTTCCCCACCTGACACCACCGTCTTTGAAGCAATACTGACTCCTTCCAACCAGGGCTTAACTACCCCACCTGACACCACCATCTTTGAAACAATACTGACTTCTTCCAATCAAAGCTCACCTACCCCACCTGACACCACCGTCTTTGAAACAATACTGACTCCTTCCAACCAGGGCTTAACTACCCCACCTGACACCACCATCTTTGAAACAATACTGACTTCTTCCAATCAAAGCTCACCTACCCCACCTGACACCACCGTCTTTGAAACAATACTGACTCCTTCCAACCAGGGCTTAACTACCCCACCCGACACCACCATCTTTGAAACAATACTGACTCCTTCCAACCAGGGCTTAACTACCCCACCTGACACCACCATCTTTGAAACAATACTGACTTCTTCCAATCAAAGCTCACCTACCCCACCTGACACCACCGTCTTTGAAACAATACTGACTCCTTCCAACCAGGGCTTAACTACCCCACCTGACACCATCATCTTTGAAACAATACTGACTCCTTCCAACCAGCGCTTACCTACCCCACCTGACACCACCGTCTTTGAAACAATAATGACTCCTTCCAACCAGGGCTTACTTTCCCCACCTGACACCACCGTCTTTGAAGCAATACTGACTCCTTCCAACCAGGGCTTAACTACCCCACCTGACACCACCATCTTTGAAACAATACTGACTTCTTCCAATCAAAGCTCACCTACCCCACCTGACACCACCGTCTTTGAAACAATACTGACTCCTTCCAACCAGGGCTTAACTACCCCACCTGACACCACCATCTTTGAAACAATACTGACTTCTTCCAATCAAAGCTCACCTACCCCACCTGACACCACCGTCTTTGAAACAATACTGACTCCTTCCAACCAGGGCTTAACTACCCCACCCGACACCACCATCTTTGAAACAATACTGACTCCTTCCAACCAGGGCTTACTTTCCCCACCTGATACCACCGTCTTTGCAGCAATACTGACTCCTTCCAACCAGGGCTTACCTACCCCACCTGACACCACCGTCTTTGAAGCAATACTGACTCCTAACCAAAGCTTACCTACCCCACCTGACACCACCGTCTTTGAAACAATACTGACTCCTTCCAACCAGGGCTTACTTTCCCCACCTGACACCACCGTCTTTGAAGCAATACTGACTCCTTCCAACCAAAGCTTACCTACCCCACCTGACACCATCATCTGTGAAACACTACTGACTCCTTCCAACCAGGGCTTACCTACCCCACCTGATACCACTGTCTTTGAAACAATACTGACTCCTTCCAACCAGGGCTTAACTACCCCACCTGACACCACCATCTTTGAAACAATACTGACTTCCTTTAACCAAAGCTTACCTACCCCACCTGATTCCACCATCTTTGAAACAATACCGACTCCTTCTAACCAAAGCTTACCTACCCCACCTGACACCACCGTCTTTGAAACAATACTGACTCCTTCCCACCAGCGCTTACCTACCCCACCTGACACCACCGTCTTTGAAACAATACTGACTCCTTCCAACCAGGGCTTACTTTCCCCACCTGACACCACCGTCTTTGAAGCAATACTGACTCCTTCCAACCAGGGCTTAACTACCCCACCTGACACCACCATCTTTGAAACAATACTGACTCCTTCCAACCAGGGCTTAACTACCCCACCTGACACCACCATCTTTGAAACAATACTGACTTCTTCCAATCAAAGCTCACCTACCCCACCTGACACCACCGTCTTTGAAACAATACTGACTCCTTCCAACCAGGGCTTACTTTCCCCACCTGACACCACTGTCTTTGAAACAATACTGACTCCTTCCAACCAAAGCTTACCTACCCCACCTGACACCATCATCTTTGAAACACTACTGACTCCTTCCAACCAGGGCTTACCTACCCCACCTGATACCACTGTCTTTGAAACAATACTGACTCCTTCCAACCAGGGCTTAACTACCCCACCTGACACCATCATCTTTGAAACAATACTGACTCCTTCCAACCAGGGCTTACTTTCCCCACCTGATACCACCATCTTTGAAACAATACCGACTCCTTCCAACCAGGGCTTACTTTCCCCACCAGATACCACCGTCTTTGCAGCAATACCGACTCCTTCCAACCAGGGCTTACCTACCCCACCTGACACCACCGTCTTTGAAGCAATACTGACTCCTAACCAAAGCTTACCTACCCCACCTGACACCACCGTCTTTGAAACAATACTGACTCCTTCTAACCAGGGCTTACTTTCCCCACCTGACACCACCGTCTTTGAAGCAATACTGACTCCTTCCAACCAAAGCTTACCTACCCCACCTGACACCACCGTCTTTGAAACAATAATGACTCCTTCCAACCAGGGCTTACTTTCCCCACCTGACACCACCGTCTTTGAAGCAATACTGACTCCTTCCAACCAGGGCTTAACTACCCCACCTGACACCACCATCTTTGAAACAATACTGACTTCTTCCAATCAAAGCTCACCTACCCCACCTGACACCACCGTCTTTGAAACAATACTGACTCCTTCCAACCAGGGCTTAACTACCCCACCTGACACCACCATCTTTGAAACAATACTGACTTCTTCCAATCAAAGCTCACCTACCCCACCTGACACCACCGTCTTTGAAACAATACTGACTCCTTCCAACCAGGGCTTAACTACCCCACCCGACACCACCATCTTTGAAACAATACTGACTCCTTCCAACCAGGGCTTACTTTCCCCACCTGACACCACTGTCTTTGAAACAATACTGACTCCTTCCAACCAAAGCTTACCTACCCCACCTGACACCATCATCTTTGAAACACTACTGACTCCTTCCAACCAGGGCTTACCTACCCCACCTGATACCACTGTCTTTGAAACAATACTGACTCCTTCCAACCAGGGCTTAACTACCCCACCTGACACCATCATCTTTGAAACAATACTGACTCCTTCCAACCAGCGCTTACCTACCCCACCTGACACCACCGTCTTTGAAACAATAATGACTCCTTCCAACCAGGGCTTACTTTCCCCACCTGACACCACCGTCTTTGAAGCAATACTGACTCCTTCCAACCAGGGCTTAACTACCCCACCTGACACCACCATCTTTGAAACAATACTGACTTCTTCCAATCAAAGCTCACCTACCCCACCTGACACCACTGTCTTTGAAACAATACTGACTCCTTCCAACCAGGGCTTAACTACCCCACCTGACACCACCATCTTTGAAACAATACTGACTTCTTCCAATCAAAGCTCACCTACCCCACCTGACACCACCGTCTTTGAAACAATACTGACTCCTTCCAACCAGGGCTTAACTACCCCACCCGACACCACCATCTTTGAAACAATACTGACTCCTTCCAACCAGGGCTTAACTACCCCACCTGACACCACCATCTTTGAAACAATACTGACTTCTTCCAATCAAAGCTCACCTACCCCACCTGACACCACCGTCTTTGAAACAATACTGACTCCTTCCAACCAGGGCTTAACTACCCCACCCGACACCACCATCTTTGAAACAATACCGACTCCTTCCAACCAGGGCTTACTTTCCCCACCTGATACCACCATCTTTGAAACAATACCGACTCCTTCCAACCAGGGCTTACTTTCCCCACCTGATACCACCGTCTTTGCAGCAATACCGACTCCTTCCAACCAGGGCTTACCTACCCCACCTGACACCACCGTCTTTGAAGCAATACTGACTCCTAACCAAAGCTTACCTACCCCACCTGACACCACCGTCTTTGAAACAATACTGACTCCTTCTAACCAGGGCTTACTTTCCCCACCTGACACCACCGTCTTTGAAGCAATACTGACTCCTTCCAACGAAAGCTTACCTACCCCACCTGACACCATCATCTGTGAAACACTACTGACTCCTTCCAACCAGGGCTTACCTACCCCACCTGATACCACTGTCTTTGAAACAATACTGACTCCTTCCAACCAGGGCTTAACTACCCCACCTGACACCACCATCTTTGAAACAATACTGACTTCTTCCAATCAAAGCTCACCTACCCCACCTGACACCACCGTCTTTGAAACAATACTGACTCCTTCCAACCAGGGCTTAACTACCCCACCTGACACCACCATCTTTGAAACAATACTGACTTCTTCCAATCAAAGCTCACCTACCCCACCTGACACCACCGTTTTTGAAACAATACTGACTCCTTCCAACCAGGGCTTAACTACCCCACCCGATACCACCATCTTTGAAACAATACTGACTTCTTCCAATCAAAGCTCACCTACCCCACCTGACACCACCGTCTTTGAAACAATACTGACTCCTTCCAACCAGGGCTTAACTACCCCACCCGACACCACCATCTTTGAAACAATACTGACTCCTTCCAACCAGGGCTTACTTTCCCCACCTGATACCACCATCTTTGAAACAATACCGACTCCTTCCAACCAGGGCTTACTTTCCCCACCAGATACCACCGTCTTTGCAGCAATACCGACTCCTTCCAACCAGGGCTTACCTACCCCACCTGACACCACCGTCTTTGAAGCAATACTGACTCCTAACCAAAGCTTACCTACCCCACCTGACACCACCGTCTTTGAAACAATACTGACTCCTTCTAACCAGGGCTTACTTTCCCCACCTGACACCACCGTCTTTGAAGCAATACTGACTCCTTCCAACCAAAGCTTACCTACCCCACCTGACACCATCATCTGTGAAACACTACTGACTCCTTCCAACCAGGGCTTACCTACCCCACCTGATACCACTGTCTTTGAAACAATACTGACTCCTTCCAACCAGGGCTTAACTACCCCACCTGACACCACCATCTTTGAAACAATACTGACTTCCTTTAACCAAAGCTTACCTACCCCACCTGATTCCACCATCTTTGAAACAATACCGACTCCTTCTAACCAAAGCTTACCTACCCCACCTGACACCACCGTCTTTGAAACAATACTGACTCCTTCCAACCAGCGCTTACCTACCCCACCTGACACCACCGTCTTTGAAACAATACTGACTCCTTCCAACCAGGGCTTACTTTCCCCACCTGACACCACCGTCTTTGAAGCAATACTGACTCCTTCCAACCAGGGCTTAACTACCCCACCTGACACCACCATCTTTGAAACAATACTGACTCCTTCCAACCAGGGCTTAACTACCCCACCTGACACCACCATCTTTGAAACAATACTGACTTCTTCCAATCAAAGCTCACCTACCCCACCTGACACCACCGTCTTTGAAACAATACTGACTCCTTCCAACCAGGGCTTACCTACCCCACCTGACACCACCATCTTTGAAACAATACTGACTCCTTCCAACCAGGGCTTACTTTCCCCACCTGATACCACCATCTTTGAAACAATACCGACTCCTTCCAACCAGGGCTTACTTTCCCCACCTGATACCACCGTCTTTGCAGCAATACTGACTCCTTCCAACCAGGGCTTACCTACCCCACCGTCTTTGAAGCAATACTGACTCCTAACCAAAGCTTACCTACCCCACCTGACACCACCGTCTTTGAAACAATACTGACTCCTTCCAACCAGGGCTTACCTACCCCACCTGACACCACCGTCTTTGAAACAATACTGACTCCTTCCAACCAGGGCTTACTTTCCCCACCTGACACCACCGTCTTTGAAGCAATACCGACTCCTTCCAACCAAAGCTTACCTACCCCACCTGACACCATCATCTTTGAAACACTACTGACTCCTTCCAACCAGGGCTTACCTACCCCACCTGATACCACTGTCTTTGAAACAATACTGACTCCTTCCAACCAGGGCTTACTTTCCCCACCTGACACCACTGTCTTTGAAACAATACTGACTCCTTCCAACCAGGGCTTACCTACCCCACCTGACACCACTGTCTTTGAAACAATACTGACTCCTTCCAACCAGGGCTTACTTTCCCCACCTGACACCACCGTCTTTGAAACAATACTGACTTCTTCCAACCAGGGCTTACTTTCCCCACCTGACACCACCGTCTTTGAAGCAATACTGACTCCTTCCAACCAGGTCTTAACTACCCCACCTGACACCACCATCTTTGAAACAATACTGACTTCTTCCAATCAAAGCTCACCTACCCCACCTGACACCACCGTCTTTGAAACAATACTGACTCCTTCCAACCAGAGCTTAACTACCCCACCTGACACCACCATCTTTGAAACAATACTGACTTCTTCCATTCAAAGCTCACCTACCCCACCTGACACCACCGTCTTTGAAACAATATTGACTCCTTCCAACCAGGGCTTAACTACCCCACCCGACACCACCATCTTTGAAACAATACTGACTCCTTCCAACCAGGGCTTACTTTCCCCACCTGATACCACCATCTTTGAAACAATACCGACTCCTTCCAACCAGGGCTTACTTTCCCCACCTGACACCACTGTCTTTGAAACAATACTGACTCCTTCCAACTAGGGCTTACCTACCCCACCTGACACCACTGTCTTTGAAACAATACTGACTCCTTCCAACCAGGGCTTACTTTCCCCACCTGACACCACCGTCTTTGAAACAATACTGACTTCTTCCAACCAGGGCTTACTTTCCCCACCTGACACCACCGTCTTTGAAGCAATACTGACTCCTTCCAACCAGGGCTTAACTACCCCACCTGACACCACCATCTTTGAAACAATACTGACTTCTTCCAATCAAAGCTCACCTACCCCACCTGACACCACCGTCTTTGAAACAATACTGACTCCTTCCAACCAGAGCTTAACTACCCCACCTGACACCACCATCTTTGAAACAATACTGACTTCTTCCATTCAAAGCTCACCTACCCCACCTGACACCACCGTCTTTGAAACAATATTGACTCCTTCCAACCAGGGCTTAACTACCCCACCCGACACCACCATCTTTGAAACAATACTGACTCCTTCCAACCAGGGCTTACTTTCCCCACCTGATACCACCATCTTTGAAACAATACCGACTCCTTCCAACCAGGGCTTACTTTCCCCACCTGACACCACTGTCTTTGAAACAATACTGACTCCTTCCAACCAGGGCTTACCTACCCCACCTGACACCACTGTCTTTGAAACAATACTGACTCCTTCCAACCAGGGCTTACTTTCCCCACCTGACACCACCGTCTTTGAAACAATACTGACTTCTTCCAACCAGGGCTTACTTTCCCCACCTGACACCACCGTCTTTGAAGCAATACTGACTCCTTCCAACCAGGGCTTAACTACCCCACCTGACACCACCATCTTTGAAACAATACTGACTTCTTCCAATCAAAGCTCACCTACCCCACCTGACACCACCGTCTTTGAAACAATACTGACTCCTTCCAACCAGAGCTTAACTACCCCACCTGACACCACCATCTTTGAAACAATACTGACTTCTTCCATTCAAAGCTCACCTACCCCACCTGACACCACCGTCTTTGAAACAATATTGACTCCTTCCAACCAGGGCTTAACTACCCCACCCGACACCACCATCTTTGAAACAATACTGACTCCTTCCAACCAGGGCTTACTTTCCCCACCTGATACCACCATCTTTGAAACAATACCGACTCCTTCCAACCAGGGCTTACTTTCCCCACCTGATACCACCGTCTTTGCAGCAATACCGACTCCTTCCAACCAGGGCTTACCTACCCCACCTGACACCACCGTCTTTGAAGCAATACTGACTCCTAACCAAAGCTTACCTACCCCACCTGACACCACCGTCTTTGAAACAATACTGACTCCTTCTAACCAGGGCTTACTTTCCCCACCTGACACCACCGTCTTTGAAGCAATACTGACTCCTTCCAACCAAAGCTTAACTACCCCACCTGACACCACCATCTTTGAAACAATACTGACTTCTTCCATTCAAAGCTCACCTACCCCACCTGACACCACCGTCTTTGAAACAATATTGACTCCTTCCAACCAGGGCTTAACTACCCCACCCGACACCACCATCTTTGAAACAATACTGACTCCTTCCAACCAGGGCTTACTTTCCCCACCTGATACCACCATCTTTGAAACAATACCGACTCCTTCCAACCAGGGCTTACTTTCCCCACCTGATACCACCGTCTTTGCAGCAATACCGACTCCTTCCAACCAGGGCTTACCTACCCCACCTGACACCACCGTCTTTGAAGCAATACTGACTCCTAACCAAAGCTTACCTACCCCACCTGACACCACCGTCTTTGAAACAATACTGACTCCTTCTAACCAGGGCTTACTTTCCCCACCTGACACCACCGTCTTTGAAGCAATACTGACTCCTTCCAACCAAAGCTTACCTACCCCACCTGACACCATCATCTGTGAAACACTACTGACTCCTTCCAACCAGGGCTTACCTACCCCACCTGATACCACTGTCTTTGAAACAATACTGACTCCTTCCAACCAGGGCTTAACTACCCCACCTGACACCACCATCTTTGAAACAATACTGACTTCCTTTAACCAAAGCTTACCTACCCCACCTGATTCCACCATCTTTGAAACAATACCGACTCCTTCTAACCAAAGCTTACCTACCCCACCTGACACCACCGTCTTTGAAACAATACTGACTCCTTCCAACCAGCGCTTACCTACCCCACCTGACACCACCGTCTTTGAAACAATACTGACTCCTTCCAACCAGGGCTTACTTTCCCCACCTGACACCACCGTCTTTGAAGCAATACTGACTCCTTCCAACCAGGGCTTAACTACCCCACCTGACACCACCATCTTTGAAACAATACTGACTCCTTCCAACCAGGGCTTAACTACCCCACCTGACACCACCATCTTTGAAACAATACTGACTTCTTCCAATCAAAGCTCACCTACCCCACCTGACACCACCGTCTTTGAAACAATACTGACTCCTTCCAACCAGGGCTTAACTACCCCACCCGACACCACCATCTTTGAAACAATACTGACTCCTTCCAACCAGGGCTTACTTTCCCCACCTGATACCACCATCTTTGAAACAATACTGACTCCTTCCAACCAGGGCTTAACTACCCCACCTGACACCACCATCTTTGAAACAATACTGACTCCTTCCAACCAGGGCTTAACTACCCCACCCGACACCACCATCTTTGAAACAATACTGACTCCTTCCAACCAGGGCTTACTTTCCCCACCTGATACCACCATCTTTGAAACAATACTGACTCCTTCCAACCAGGGCTTAACTACCCCACCCGACACCACCATCTTTGAAACAATACTGACTCCTTCCAACCAGGGCTTACTTTCCCCACCTGATACCACCATCTTTGAAACAATACTGACTCCTTCCAACCAGGGCTTAACTACCCCACCCGACACCACCATCTTTGAAACAATACTGACTCCTTCCAACCAGGGCTTAACTACCCCACCTGACACCACCGTCTTTGAAACAATACTGACTCCTTCCAACCAGGGCTTAACTACCCCACCCGACACCACCATCTTTGAAACAATACTGACTCCTTCCAACCAGGGCTTACTTTCCCCATCTGATACCACCATCTTTGAAACAATACTGACTCCTTCCAACCAGGGCTTAACTACCCCACCCGACACCACCATCTTTGAAACAATACTGACTCCTTCCAACCAGGGCTTAACTACCCCACCCGACACCACCATCTTTGAAACAATACTGACTCCTTCCAACCAGGGCTTACTTTCCCCACCTGATACCACCATCTTTGAAACAATACTGACTCCTTCCAACCAGGGCTTACTTTCCCCACCTGATACCACCATATTTGAAACAATACCGACTCCTTCCAACCAGGGCTTACTTTCCCCACCTGATACCACCGTCTTTGCAGCAATACTGACTCCTTCCAACCAGGGCTTACCTACCCCACCTGACACCACCGTCTTTGAAGCAATACTGACTCCTAACCAAAGCTTACCTACCCCACCTGACACCACCGTCTTTGAAACAATACTGACTCCTTCCAACCAGGGCTTACCTACCCCACCTGACACCACCGTCTTTGAAACAATACTGACTCCTTCCAACCAGGGCTTACTTTCCCCACCTGACACCACCGTCTTTGAAGCAATACTGACTCCTTCCAACCAGGGCTTAACTACCCCACCTGACACCACCATCTTTGAAACAATACTGACTCCTTCCAACCAGGGCTTAACTACCCCACCTGACACCACCATCTTTGAAACAATACTGACTTCTTCCAATCAAAGCTCACCTACCCCACCTGACACCACCGTCTTTGAAACAATACTGACTCCTTCCAACCAGAGCTTAACTACCCCACCTGATACCACTGTCTTTGAAACAATACTGACTCCTTCCAACCAGGGCTTACTTTCCCCACCTGACACCACCGTCTTTGAAACAATACTGACTTCTTCCAACCAGGGCTTACTTTCCCCACCTGACACCACCGTCTTTGAAGCAATACTGACTCCTTCCAACCAAAGCTTACCTACCCCACCTGACACCATCATCTTTGAAACACTACTGACTCCTTCCAACCAGGGCTTACCTACCCCACCTGACACCACTGTCTTTGAAACAATACTGACTCCTTCCAACCAGGGCTTACCTACCCCACCTGACACCACCATCTTTGAAGCAATACCGACTCCTTCCAACCAAAGCTTACCTACCCCACCTGACACCATCATCTTTGAAACACTACTGACTCCTTCCAACCAGGGCTTACCTACCCCACCTGATACCACTGTCTTTGAAACAATACTGACTCCTTCCAACCAGGGCTTACTTTCCCCACCTGACACCACCGTCTTTGAAACAATACTGACTTCTTCCAACCAGGGCTTACTTTCCCCACCTGACACCACCGTCTTTGAAGCAATACTGACTCCTTCCAACCAGGGCTTAACTACCCCACCTGACACCACCATCTTTGAAACAATACTGACTTCTTCCAATCAAAGCTCACCTACCCCACCTGACACCACCGTCTTTGAAACAATACTGACTCCTTCCAACCAGAGCTTAACTACCCCACCTGACACCACCATCTTTGAAACAATACTGACTTCTTCCATTCAAAGCTCACCTACCCCACCTGACACCACCGTCTTTGAAACAATATTGACTCCTTCCAACCAGGGCTTAACTACCCCACCCGACACCACCATCTTTGAAACAATACTGACTCCTTCCAACCAGGGCTTACTTTCCCCACCTGATACCACCATCTTTGAAACAATACTGACTCCTTCCAACCAGGGCTTAACTACCCCACCTGACACCATCATCTTTGAAACACTACTGACTCCTTCCAACCAGGGCTTAACTACCCCACCTGACACCACCGTCTTTGAAACACTACTGACTCCTTCCAACCAGCGCTTACCTACCCCACCTGACACCACTGTCTTTGAAACAATACTGACTCCTTCCAACCAGGGCTTACCTACCCCACCTGACACCACCATCTTTGAAACAATTATCACTCATTTCAACTAGTGCTTACCTACCCCACCTGATACCGACATCTTACCATGATCATACTTTCATTAACTAATTGATTGATCAGCTTTCATGGCACCTTGAAAGGCATGCATGCCCGACTTGACATGTACTTCACTATTACTAATTTAGTCATTCATTCACAGGGTGTTAGAATTTGTTCTACTTACTTGAGGTGTAGTCTTTGTAGATCATAACACGACATTTGCCACAGATACTGCGCATGGGATTAGTGTCTTCAATAGAACTCAAGAAAACCTCATTCTTGTAAAACAAGCGAGTTGGTGGATGTATAGTCTCTGATGGACGCACAAACCACGGACCGTTGAACCAAGGATCACCGCTATCAACATTAAACATCAAAAAATTATATTAACATTTGTTTTTATTGGCAATCACTCACTTTGGTATTTAAAATAATAATATTCTCTTCGAATTTGTAATAAGCTAATCAACCAACAGGTACAGCTTAGATAAAGTTTGAATTGCTGATTAAGTTTGAGTATGCTAACAGCTGTGCATTATATTACTTTATGAGCTTTCAGATTTCAAATTTTGTATGCAGAAATGTTTTTTTCAATCCCAAATTAATTAAATCCAATGATTAAAACATCTTTTACTTTAACATCATTATACATTTAAAACAAAATCTAAATTCTTAATACTCATTGAATACTTCTTTTTTGTAAAAACATCAAAAGTCCTAATATCACTATAGTTGGCATCTATGGTACAAGCATAAAACAGTTAAGAACAAGCTACGTTTGCTTTTTTCCTTGTTTCTTCGTTGCCACCTCTTACAAGATAACTTTGAAGAAACATAAAAACAGTATTGTGCAAACATTTAGACGTATCTTAGTGTCCTATCCTTACAGGTTTGTGCACATTAACATTATTAATTTTGTAATAGTCTGTGGAAAATAGTCTTCACATAAATCACACAACCTTGCTACATTGCTTTGCATTACTTTAACTAATATCGAGTACATTTCTAAAATTATTATAGTGCAGCAGATACATGTAAGTAGAAACTTGTTGCATTTTGTGGTAAAGCATGAAAATTGCCACCATGTATATTAATAACAACTAGAGATCAGGTGTTCGTAAAAACGAACACAGAGGGGTTTCAGTTGGTGGAACAAAAAGATAAATTATTGTCAAGAATGAAGGTCACATTTTAAAAATAAAAAGTTACAATTGCCGTAAGTTACAAGATTGTACAAAGATTATAACTCTCTGACATAATTTATTATGGTTCAGACGATGTGCAATTTTACGTTATAAACTACCACGCCTACGCTAAATTTATTTTTAAAAAACTATAGCACACAGACCTTGAAATGAATTGTGGTTGGAGAATTCATTGAATTTACACGGGGATAAGCCGCTATAAATATCCCCAAAACACTTCCGTAATTCTTTGTATTTGTCTAAATATCCCTATAATGCATCCGTATTAAATTGTCTTTACTTATCTTCATATCCCAAAACGCTTCCGTGTTTATTAGTTCGAGGGCTCTCCAGGAGCGCGAGAGGGCGCTAATACAAGTCCACCATTGTTAATTATGCCATCGTTAGATAAACCATAATAGCGAAGCAATGAACCCAGCGGGTCCAAAGGTCGGAACGAACGATGCACACGCGTTGGAATTGTGTGGAATTGGCTGTGTGTGGGGATGGCCGTATGATATGTACAGCGTGTTTTACGTGCGATGTACACACAGGGCAATCGTGCTAGTTTGAAAAATACGTTTTTAAATCGGTAATATCGTCAAGAAAGAAACAAAAAACACTCAAAACAACTGGTGAAGTATCTAAGTTAGAGCACATGCTTTCATTTGATGTATTGTTTGTGTCTTTTAAGACTGTAGTTCCTGAGATCAAGCGATAACAAAATCCGTGTACAAAACAAATGAGAAAAAGGCCTTTAAGAAAAAAAATAATAATAATTTTAAAAAAAAGTAATCTCGACGAAAACAATAGGCGTTTCGGCTATTAGGCTGAAACCCCTAATAAAAATCCTAACGAAAACAAAAGCTGTTCCGACCACTACGTCGGAACAGCTAATAAAAAAATCTGTACGATTACAATAGGCTACCAGGCCGAAACCCCTAATAATAGACCATATTTGGATAATGCATAACACTGCCAAGTCCTTATGCACTAATAGGAATAGAGAAAACAACAAGTGACAAATAAAATACAAATGGAAGAACAATTACTGATAAACGGTGATGAGAAAACTTTTAAGAAATGTTTTGAATTACTCAACTGTGACTGCCTCCTCAACAAACTCAGGTATGCCATTCCACAGTTCAGCTGCAGCTTCTTGGAATGAACGAGCTTCGTAAGATTTTGTAACGAGAATGGAAGTGACTAAAAAGGACTTGGAACAACAATTTCTCCAAAAAAAAAACATTTGTGAACTACGTCCTAGAAATAAACTGGATATGTGTCTTGTAAACAATGACAAGATACAAGAAGATTTTAAAATTTAGTTGCAACAAGACAGGGAGCCAATGTAGAGTCTGTAGGATGGGAGTTACATGTATATGATCATGTGGGCGAGTGTGTGTGACTAGTCTAGCAGTTGAATTTTGAAGCCGTTGCAGTTAAGTTAAGTTGAGAATCCGGTAATCCAAAAAGGAGGCTATTCCATGAGACTAGAGAATGAACAAGAGTTTCTCATGCTCTGGGCAGTAGAGGCACTTCAAGCAGACTTGTAATAAGGATACTGATAAACTCAAATGATTCCCGGTCATGTAGTCCATTTTGTTGGCAAGTAAAGTGAATTATAATCAAGGTAGTGCACAAATTCGGACTTTCGCTTGTGTTGTTGTATTAAAATGAAGTTTTGGTGCAATTTGGGGGCTCTGGATAGACTGATCTTTTCAAGTTAACTAATGTAACTAGGTAAAAGCAATTTAAGTACTTTCAGATCAAAAAATGCAATTTTCATAGTGGCTTACAGCCGGCTGGCAGGAGTCTGTGCTGGCCACAACTACCAATAAGACATTTTGGAAGAGTTCCACATTGCATGTCTAAAAAATGTCAGAATGGAAGAGATTTTGCGAAGCTATATTTGGTGGCCAAACAATGATTGCGACATTGAACATATGGAAGGATTCTGTGCCAGTTGTCAAAAGACCAGACATTTACCTACAGTTGCATCCTTAATGCCAGGGGTGTGGCCACAACTTATTGTGGATTTTACCCAAAAGAACAATGATTTGGAGCGTAACGTTATGAATCTGAAGGAAAAAAAACCCAGAAACTATGTCATGACAAGCAGTTTAATCTTCATGAATTCTACCTAGGAGGAGAAGTATTAGTGAAAGACTTTCAAAAGAAGAAGACTTGGTTGTTACATGTAGCTAACTTAACAGTGGCAGAGCGTAACTGCACTTAAGTCTGATGCAAGAAAGAAAAAGAAGGAAATGACAGTCAGATCAGATGAGTGGAGCAGCGACTAGTAAAAATAAAACTTTGCAACATTCAGAAGAGTTGAGTTGACTTCTTCAGCCCTTCACATCACCAAAATGCCTCTGATAAACTCAGAAACACCCTTTTTATACATTAGTTAAGAGTCAACAGGCCTCCAAAGAGATTTATTTAGATTGTGCAATGAACTTAAAGGAATACTATGTACACTCTAAGTAACAGTGTTGTTATGTACACTCTAAGTAACAGTGTTGTTATAATAATAATAACTAGAGATCAGGTGTTCGTAAAAACGAACACAGAGGGGTTTCGGTTGGTGGAACAAAAAGATAAAAAAAGAATTATAACTCTACGACATGTGGTTCAGGAAATTACATTTGTTTTTTTAAATTGAACTTCCTGTCTGAACCGGAAGGAAAGGTTAAATCGAGGGTCATGTTTTTCAATAAAATGTCAAATGTGTCATAAGCTAGCAGACTGCACAAAAATAATGACTTTTGCTTCGATTAAGTGCTTCAAAGCTTTAATGTTGGTCTTATTTCAAGATAGAAGACTCTTGACCTTTGACAGGCCCTTATTTCACTTAAGTCTGCCTAAAAACCTAAACCTGGTCTTCATTCTGATACTGAATCGAAAGGAGCTTTTAAACCAGAAATAAAGGTCAACATGGGGTCCCACTTCCAGTTGACCCGGAAGTAAAGGTCAACATGGGGTCACGGTTACCCAAGGCTAATCTCACATGCCCAAGGAGTCTATAACTGAATAAAGTTTGAAAATCAGTTGTGTAGTTCTTGAGATATGGTCCCACTTCCGGTTGACCCATAGGTAAAGGTCAACATGGGGTCACGGTTACCCAAGGCTAATCTCCAATGCCCAATGAATCTATAAATGAAAAAAAGTTTGAAAAACGGTTGTGTAGTTCTTGAGATATGGTCCTACTTCCGGTTGACCCATAGGTAAAGGTCAACATGGGGTCACAGTTACCCAAGGCTAATCTCCAATGCCAAAGAAGTCTATAACTGAAAAAAATTTGAAAATCGGTTGTGTAGTTCTTGAGATATGGTACCACTTCCGGTTGACCCATAGGTAAAGGTCAACATGGGGTCACAGTTACCAAAGGCTAATCTCCAATGCCCAAGAAGTCTATAACTGAAAAAAAATTGAAAATCGGTTGTGTAATTCTTGAGATATGGTCCCACTTCCGATTGACCCATAGGTAAAGGTCAACATGGGGTCACGGTTACCCAAGGCTAATCTCCAATGCCCAAGGAGTCTATAACTGAAAAAAGTTTGAAAATTGGTTTTGTAGTTATTGAGATATGGTCCTACTTCCGGTTGACCCGGAAGTAAAGGTCAACATGGGGTCTCGGTTACCCAAGGCTAATCTTCAATGCCCAAGGAGTCTATAACTGAAAAAAGTTTGACGATCGGGGGTATACTTGTTGAGATATGGTGCTTATAAGGTTGGCTAATTAAATATTAATCTCGCTGTTAATTGGCTAATTAATTAAGAATTTTAACATTTTTTACATTTAGACATAAGTTCATGTACTAAGCTTCAATTTGATATATGATTTAACTCTTTCGTATGTACACTCTAGGATATTAGGCTTAAACAAAAAACGTGTGCAATTGCTATGGGGATTTAGGTGGAAACAAAGAATAATAAAAATTTTGACGAAAACAATACCTGTTCCGACAGTAGGTCGGAACAGCTAACGGAACAGCTAATAATAATAATAATAATAATATAAAAACTAGACATTAGGCGTTTGTGAACAAACACAAAGCTGTTCCGTGTATTATTGTTTTGCTTAGATTAAGTGCTTCAAAGCTTTAAAGTTGGTCTGATGTCAAGATAGAAGAATATTGACCTTTGACAGGCCCCTTTTCACTTAAGTGTGCCTAAAAACCTAAACCTGGTCTTCATTCTGATACTGAATCGAAAGGAGCTTTTAAACCAGAAAAAAAGGTCAACATGGGGTCATGGTAACCCTTGTCTAACATTAAATGTTCAAAGGGTATAAAACTGAAAAGAAATTGAAAATCGCGTGTGTAGTTCATGAGATAGGGTCCCACTTCCGGTTGACCCACAAGTAAAGGTCAACATGGGGGCACGGTATTCCAAGGCTAATCTCCAATGCCAAGGATTATATAACTGAAACAAGTTTAAAAATTGGTTGTATAGTTCTTGAGATATGGTCCCACTTCCGGTTGACCCAAAAGTAAAGGTCAACATGGGGTCACGGTTACCCAAGGCTAATCTCCCATGCAGAAGGAGTCTACAACTGAAAAGTTTGAAAATCGGCTGTGTAACTCTTTAGATATGGTCCCACTTCCGGTTGCCCCATAGGTAAAGGTCAACATGGGGTCACGGTTACCCAAGGCTAATTTCCAATGCCCAAGGAGTCTATAACTGAAAAAAAGTTTGAAAATCGGTTGTGTAGTTCTTCAGATATGGTCCCACTTCCGTTTGACCCGGAAGTTAAGGTCAACATGGGGTCACGGTTACCCAAGGCTTACCTTCAATGCCCAAGGAGTCTAAAACTGAAAAAAGTTTGAAAATTGGTTTTGTAGTTATTGAGATATGGTCCTACTTCCGGTTGACCCGGAAGTAAAGGTCAACATGGGGTCTCGGTTACCCAAGGCTAATCTTCAATGCCCAAGGAGTCTAAAACTGAAAAAAGTTTGATGATCGGGTGTATACTTTTCGAGATACAGTGGTCTCAAGATTGGCTAATCAAATATTCACCTCGCTGTAAATGGGCTGATTAAGAATTTTTTAAAAATTTACATTGAGAGTTAAGTTCATGTACTAAGGTTTAATTTGATATCGGATCTAACTCTTTCATATTTTTATGCTTTAGGATATAAGGTCACATGCACGGTAGTCTCGATTGGCGACGTTCATTTTTCGTTTAACTTAGTGCGATATCGCAACACGAATTACTGTCCACAACACGAATTACTGGAGAAGAGATATCTGATCACACGCACATCTGGATCAAAACGAACCAGATTTATAGACTTGACCAGTCCTTCTGAGTCAGCCTCCCAAACAGTCAATGTATTGGTGGCTAGTACAAAAAACAGCGTTGCCAATCAAGACTACATGCATGGTTGTGTAAACAGGTTTTTTTCTTGAAATTTTGTTTATGAAACTGCTGTTACATGGGTCACCAACTGTTTCAGAAACGATATGTTGACAAAAAATAACCGTGAATGCTCAGGCTTATACATGCACGTAAGCCTGTGACGGATACACAGTTAAGTGACAGATCTTAGGGTTAAACGTTCACATTTGAACGGTTCGGATAAACGTTGAAAAATTCACTTAAAAAGTGCCGTGTTATGCTGACCATAATAACTGCAATCACGATTTTCACAGCACAATATCCCATAAAACACACACACATATCATTCCCAATTTACAGACTCGGAGTCGTAGTCTTTGTTATTTTAATACAACTGTGCGTGCAGCAATTTGTGAGAAACATTAAACGCTAGGGGGCGTTCCACAACAATTCGATTGCGCAACATGCTCGCTTTTGCAGGTGCGCAAAGTCAAAATTCTGCAATAAAGAAGGAAGACACAATGTTTTTGATCACATGCTGGTTTTGTAAACAGTTTTTTTTACATGAAATGTTGTTTATGAAACTGCTGTTACATGGGTCATCAACTGTTTCAGAATTACGGTTACACGTTTACAAAAAAATAACCGTGAATGCGCAGGCTTATACGTAAGCCTGTGACGGTTACACGGTTAAGTGACGGATCTTACGGTTAAACGTTCACATTTGTACGGTTCGGATAAACGTTGAAAAAATTCATTTGAAAAGTGCTGCGAAAAACTGACCATAATAATTGCCACACACACCTATATCGTTTCCAATACTTTGTGTGCGGCATTAGTTGCAAGAAACATTGAACGCTAGAGGGCGTTCCACAACAAATCGATTGCACGGTTACTCGGTTAACCAAATGATAATCCTGTTAAACGTTTAAATGTTTACGTTTAAATGCCGAGGCTTTGTAAGCCTGCCTGTGACGGTCACACGGTTAACCATCCGATCAACCGGTTGAACATCTACATTATTACGGTTCGGATAAATGTTGAAAAATCATCCTCAAAAAGTGTCGCGAAATTTTGACCATAAGTCGGATTTGTTTTCACTATCTCCATGTGTTTTGTACACGGGCGAAAATGCGCAATAAATGACGTCATTGTGACGTCGTTCCACATTTTAGGCCGAAAAGCACATCTACAGTATCCCAGAAGTCTAAAACTAAAAAAAGTTTGACGATCGGTCGTCTACTTTTTGAGATAGAGTGGTCTAAAGTCTGGCTAATTAAATATTCACCTCGCTGTAAAGTGGCTAATTAATTAAGAATTTTAAAAAATTTTACATTTAGAGTTAAGTTTATGTTCTAAGCTTCAATTTGATATATGATTTAACTCTTTCGTATTTGCGCTCTAGGATATTAGGCTTAAAGAAAAAAACGTGTGCAAATGCTATGGGATTTGAGTGGAAACAAAGAATAATAATAATAACTAGAGCTTAAGTGTTTGTCAACAAACACAGAGCTGTTCCTGTAATTTTCAAAGAGTTTAAAACTGAAAAGAAATTGAAAATCAGGTGTGTAGTTCTTGAGATATGGTCTTACTTCCGGTTGACCCGGAAGTAAAGGTCAACATGAGGTCACCGTTATCCAAGGTTGATATACAATGGCCAAGGAGTCTATAACTGAAAAAAGGTTTGAAAATCGGTTGTTCACTTCTTGAGCTATGGTCCCACTTCCGGTTGACCCGGAAGTAAAGGTTTACATCAGGTCACGGTTATCCAAGGTTGATCTACAATGCCCAAGGAGTCTAGAACTGAAAAAAGTTTCAAAAACGGTTAAGTAATTCTTGAGATATGGTCCCACTTCCGGTTGACCCTTAGGTAAAGGTCAACATGGGGTCACGGTTACCAAGGCTAATCTTCAATGCCCTAGGAGTCTATAACTGAAAACAGTTTGAAAATCGGTTGTGTAAATCTTGAGATATGGTCCCACTTCCGGTTGACCCTTAGGTAAAGGTCAACATGGGGTCACGGTTACCCAAGGCTAATCTGCAATGCCCAAGGAGTCTATAACTGAAAAAAGTTTGAAAATCGGCTGTGTAATTCTTGAGATATGGTCCCACTTCCGGTTGACCCGTAGGTAAAGGTCAACATGGGGTCACGGTTACCCAAGGCTAATCTTCAATGCCCTAGGAGTCTATAAATTAAAAAAGTTTGTGGATCGGGTGTATACTTCTTGAGATATGACAGAAACAAGTTTGGCTAATTAAATATTCACCTCACTGTAAATGGGCTAATTAATTAAGAATTAAACAAAAAAATTACATTGAGAGTTAAGTTCATGTACTACTAAGCTTCAATTTAATATAGGATCTAACTCTTTCATATTTGTACGCTGTAGGATATTAGGTCACATGCAAGGTTGTGTAAACAGGTTTTTTTTACTTGAAATTTTGTTTAAACTGCTGTTACACGGGTCACCAACTGTTTCAGAAACGGTATGTTGACAAAAAATAACTGTGAATGCTCAGGCTTACGTAAGCCTGTGACGGTTGCACAGTTAAGTGACAGATCTTACGGTTAAACGTTTACATTTATTTGTACGGTTCGGATAAACGTTGAAAAAAATCACTTAAAAAGTGCCGCGTATTATGCTGACCATAATAACTGTGATCACGATTTTCACAGCACAATATCCCATAAAACACACACTTATCATTCCCAATTTACAGACTCGTAGTCTTTGTTATTTCCTTACATCTGTGCGTGTAGTAATATTTGTGAGAAAAATTGCACGCTTGGGGGCGTTCCACAACAATTCGTGAATGCGCAGGCTTATACGTAAGCCTGTGACGGTTACACGGTTAAGTGACAGATCTTACGGTTAAACGTTCACATTTGTACGGTTCGGATAAACGTTGAAAAATTCACTTGAAAAGTGCTGCGAAATGCTGACCATAATAATTGCCAAACACACCTATATCGTTTCCAATTTACAGGCTTAATTCTTTGTTATTTCATTACTTTGAGTGCGGCATTAGTTGAAAGAAACATTGAACGCTAGAGGGCGTTCCACAACAAATCGATTGCACGGTTACCCGGTATAACCATATAACCAAATGATAATCCTGTTAAACGTATAAATGTTTACGTTTACATTTAAATGCCAAGGCTTTGTAAGCCTGCCTGTGACGGTCACACGGTTAACCATCCGATCAACCGGTTGAACATCTACAATATTACGGTTCGGATAAATGTTGAAAAATCATCCTCAAAAAGTGTCGCGAAATTTTGACCATAATAAATGTGAACGGTTACACATATGTAACTGACCGTTTCAGAAATGATTACGAGTTTACTAAAAAATAACTGTAAATGCATGTAAACAAAATGATGTATTTAATTCGTAATCGTAACATTTTTCCTACCCTGAAATGCCAATCGAGTATGTTATATTTGTTTAGACTAAAACAGTAAATTCATATGGGATACGATTGTATTGTAATTTTGTCTCTTCCACAACCCCAAATCCAACACTGACCGTTTAGCCATGAAAAACGATTTTCTCTTTACCACTCATTTCCTAAATCAGCTTTTTATTGCCTTATTGCAAGGGCCATCAAGTTTTGTAACTGATACATCGCGGTTTCCTGAAGTAATGCCTTTGCACAAGAAATGTTAAACATATTGTTTTCCCGGCGAACGGGACCTTAAGCGGATACAAGTTTGCCACCCCAAACCATGGACAAGACAACGGCACTCATATTCTTTACGTCCACGGTGAAATCTGAATAACTATCTGACTACACGACGACGCGACGCTGCGCTGGAAAGCAAGACAAATTCTTTTCGATTCTTGTGAATGAACGTAGACTTGTGTCAGTCGGCGACAGGAATGATGACTCTATGTATATTCTACATAAACGTCTACAACACGGGTCATAAATGGGTTTAGGGCTTGAACGAATCTAGGAAACCCTAGAAAGATTGAGGGCGCTATACGAGTTTAACGGTGCGGGTTTTTTTACTTTAAAAAAAATTGGAAAAAAATACTCTGTCGTTAATAAACACATATCAAATTCAAGTCAGAGTACCCATGGCGTTCAATTTGTCTGAGAATTTGGGTTTATTTTCTACTTACAATGTTTTAATACGTTTTGATGCTTTTAAACTGAGCGTCAATCAAATCTTTCTTGTTTTAAGAAACATTTGTGTTATCTAGGACGTTTAATTTGAGCTTAATTGAAAAAACTGTTTCTAGAAGTCGGATTTGTTTTCACTATCTCTATTTGTTTTGTACATGGGCGAAAACGCGCAATAAATGACGTCATTGTGACGTCGTTCCACATTTTAGGCCGAAAAGCACATCTACAGTACCCAAGAAGTCTAAAACTGAAAAAAGTTTGACGATCGGTCGTCTACTTTTTGAGATACAGTGCTCTAAAGTCTGGCTAATTAAATATTCACCTCGCTGTAAAGTGGCTAATTAATTAAGAATTTTAATTTTTTTTACATTTAGAGTTAAGTTTATGTTCTAAGCTTCAATTTGATATATGATTTAACTGTTTCGTATTTGCGCTCTAGGATATTAGGCTTAAAGAAAAAAACGTGTGCAAATGCTATGGGATTTGAGTGGAAACAAAGAATAATAATAATAATAATAATAATAATAACTAGAGCTTAAGTGTTTGTCAACAAACACAGAGCTGTTCCTGTAATTTTCAAAGAGTTTAAAACTGAAAAGAAATTGAAAATCGGGTGTGTAGTTCTTGAGATATGGTCCCACTTCCGGTTGACCCGGAAGTAAAGGTCAACATGGGGTGACGGTTACCCAAGGCTAATCCCCCATGCCCAAGGAGTCTAAAACTGAAAACAGTTTGACAATCGGTTGTGTAGTTCTTGAGATATGGTCTTACTTCCGGTTGACCCGGAAGTAAAGGTCAACATGAGGTCACCGTTATCCAAGGTTGATATACAATGGCCAAGGAGTCTATAACTAAAAAAAGTTTGAAAATCGGCTGTGTAGTTCTTGAGATATGGTCCCACTTCCGGTTGACCCGGAAGTTAAGGTCAACATGGGGTCACAGTTACTCAAGGCTAATCTCCCTTGCCCTAGGAGTCTATAACTGAAAAAGTTTGAAAATCGGCTGTGTAATTCTTGAGATATGGTCCCACTAATTAAATATTGACCTCGCTGTAAATGGGCTAATTAATTAAGAATTTAAACAAAAATTACATTGAGAGTTAAGTTCATGTACTAAGATTCAATATTGATACAGGATCTAACTCTTTCATATTTGTACGCTTTAGGATATTAGGTCACATGCACAGTTGTGTAAACAGGGTTTTTTAATTGAAATTTTGTTTATGAAACTGCTGTTACACGGGTCACCAACTGTTTCAGAAACAGTATGTTGACCAAAATAACCGTGAATGCTCAGGCTTATACATAAGCCTGTGACGGTTACACGGTTAAGTGACAGATCTTACGGTTAAACTTTTACATTTATTTGTACGGTTCGGATAAACGTTGAAAAAATCACTTAAAAAGTGCCGCGTAATGCTGACCATAATAACTGTGATCACGATTTTCACAGCACAATATCCCATAAAACACACACATATCATTCCCAATTTACAGACTCATAGTCTTTGTTATTTCATTACAATTGTGCGTGTAGCAATATTTGTGAGAAACATTGCACGCTAGGGGGCGTTCCACAACAATTCGTGAATGCGCAGGCTTATACGTAAGCCTGTGACGGTTACACGGTTAGGTGACAGATCTTATGGTTAAACGTTTACATTTATTTGTACGGTTCGGATAAACGTTGAAAAAATCACTTAAAAAGTGCCGAGTAATGCTGACCATAATAACTGTGATCACGATTTTCACAGCACAATATCCCATAAAACACACATATATCATTCCCAATTTACAGACTCATAGTCTTTGTTATTTCATTACATCTGTGCGTGTAGCAATATTTGTGAGAAACATTGCACGCTGGGGGCGTTCCACAACAATTCGTGAATGCGCAGGCTTATACGTAAGCCTGTGACGGTTACACGATTAAGTGACAGATGTTACGGTTAAACGTTCACATTTGTACGGTTCGGGTAAACGTTGAAAAAATCACTTGAAAAGTGCTGCGAAATGCTGACCATAATAATTGCCAAACACACCTATATCGTTTCCAATTTACAGGCTTAATTCTTTGTTATTTCATTACTTTGCGTGCGGCATTAGTTGAAAGAAACATTGAACGCTAGAGGGCGTTCCACAACAAATCGATTGCACGGTTACCCGGTTAACCAAATGATAATCCTGTTAAACGTTTAAATGTTTACGTTTACATTTAAATGCCGAGGCTTTGTAAGCCTGCCTGTGACGGTCACACGGTTAACCATCCGATCAACCGGTTGAACATCTACATTATTACGGTTCGGATAAATGTTGAAAAATCATCCTCAAAAGTGTCGCGAAATTTTGACCATAATAAATGTGAACGGTTACACATGTAACTGATCGTTTCAGAAATGATTACGAGTTTACTCAAAAATAACTGTAAATGCATGTAAAAAAAATGATGTTGTATTTAATTCGTAATCGTAAAAAATTTTCTACCCTGAAATGCCAATCGAGTATGTTATATTTGTTTAGGCTGAAACAGTAAATTCATATGGGATACGATTGTATTGTAATTTTGTCTCTTCCACAACCCCAAATCCAACACTGACCGTTTAGCCATGAAAAACGATTTTCTCTTCACCACTCCTTTCCTCAATAAGCTTTTTATTGCCTTATTGCAAGGGCCATCAAGTTTTGTAACTGATACATCGCGGTTTCCTGAAGTAATGCCTTTGCACAAGAAATGTTAAACATATCGTTTTCCCGGCGAACGGGACCTAAGCGCATACAAGTTTGCCACCCCAAACCATGGACAAGAACACGGCACTCATATTCTTTACGTCCACGGTGAAATCTGAATAACTATCTGACTACACGACGACGACGCTGCGCTGATAGCAAGACAAATTCTTTTCGATTCTTGTGAATGAACGTAGACTTGTGTCAGTCGGCGACAGGAATGATGACTCTATGTATATTCTACATAAACGTCTACAACACGGGTCATAAATGGGTTTAGGGCTTGAACGAATCTAGGAAACCCTAGAAAGATTGAGGGCGCTATACGAGTTTAACGGTGCGTTTTTTTTTACTTAAAAAAAAATGGGGAAAAAATTACTTTGTCGTTAATAAACACATATCAAATTCAAGTCAGAGTACCCATGGCGTTCAATTTGCCTGATAATTTTGGTTTTTTTTTCTACTGACAATGTTTTAATAACTTTTGATGCTTTTAAACTGATCGTCTATAAAACCTTTCTTGTTTTAAGAAACATTTGTGAATCCAGGACGTTAAAGTTGAGCTTAATTGAAAAAACTGTGTTTCTAGAAGTCGGATTTGTTTTCACTATCTCCATTTGTTTTGTACACGGGCGAAAATGCGCAATAAATGACGTCATTGTGACGTCGTTCCACATTTTAGGCCGAAAAGCACATCTACAGTACCCAAGAAGTCTAAAACTGAAAAAAGTTTGACGATCGGTCGTCTACTTTTTGAGATACAGTGGTCTAAAGTCTGGCTAATTAAATATTCACCTCGCTGTAAAGTGGCTAATTAATTAAAATGTTTAACATTTTTTACATTTAGAGTTTAATTCATGTACTAAGCTTCAATTTGATATAATGATCTCACTCTTTCGTATTACGCTCTAGGATATTAGGCTTAAAGAAAAAAACGTGTACAAATGCTATGGGATTTGAGTGGAAACAAAGAATAATAATAATAAGAATAATCTCGACGAAAACAATAGCTGTTCCGACAGCTAGGTCGGAACAGCTAACTAGAGCTTAAGTGTTTGTCAACAAACACAGAGCTGTTCCTGTAATTTTCAAAGAGTTTAAAACTGAAAAGAAATTGAAAATCGGGTTTGTAGTTCTTGAAATATGGTCCCACTTCCGGTTGACCCGGAAGTAAAGGTCAACATGGGGTCACGGTTACCCAAGGCTAATCCCCCATGACCAAGGAGTCTAAAACTGAAAACAGTTTGACAATCGGTTGTGTAGTTCTTGAGATATGGTCTTACTTCCGGTTGAGCCGGAAGTAAAGGTCAACATGAGGTCACCGTTATCCAAGGTTGATATACAATGGCCAAGGAGTCTATAACTGTAAAAAGTTCGAAAATCGGTTGTGTAATTCTTGAGATATGGTCCCACTTCCGGTTGACCCGGAAGTAAAGGTCAACATGGGGTCACGGTTACCCTAAGGCTAAACTCCAATGCCAAAGGAGTCTATAACTGAAACAATTTTGAAAATCGGTTGTGTAGTTCTTGAGATATGGTTTCACTTCCGGTTGACCCATAGGTAAAGGTCAACATGGGGTCACGGTTGCCCAGGGCTAATCTCTAATGCCCAAGGAGTCTATAACTGAAAACAGTTTGACGATCGGATGTATACATTTCGAGATATAGTGGTCTCAAGATTGGCTAATTAAATATTCACCTCGCTGTAAATAGGCTAATTAATTATGAATAAAAAAAAATAATTACATTGAGAGTTAAGCTCATGTACTACTAAGCTTCAATTTAATATAGGATCTAACTCTTTCATATTTTTACGCTTTAGGATATTAGGTCACATGCAAGGTTGTGTAAACAGGTTTTTTTACTTGAAATTTTGTTTAAACTGCTGTTACACGGGTCACCAACTGTTTCAGAAACGGTATGTTGACCAAAAATAACCGTGAATGCTCAGGCTTATACATAAGCCTGTGACGGTTACACAGTTAAGTGACAGATCTTACGGTTAAACGTTTACATTTATTTGTACGGTTCGGATAAACGTTGAAAAAATCACTTAAAAAGTGCCGCGTAATAACTGTGATTACAATTTTCACAGCACAATATCCCATAAAACACACACACATTACATTCCATTTTACAGACTCGTAGTCTTTGTTATTTCATTACATCTGTGCGTGTAGCAATATTTGTGAGAAACATTGCACACTAGGGGGCGTTCCACAACAATTCGTGAATGCGCAGGCTTATACGTAAGCCTGTGACGGTTACACGGTTAAGTGACAGATCATACGGTTAAACATTCACATTTGTACGGTTCGGATAAACGTTGAAAAATTCATTTGAAAAGTGCTGCGAAATGCTGACCATAATAATTGCCACACACACCTATATCGTTTCCAATACTTTGTGTGCGGCATTAGTTGCAAGAAACATTGAACGCTAGAGGGCGTTCCACAACAAATCGATTGCACAGTTACCCGGTTAACCAAATGATAATCCTGTTAAACGTTTAAATGTATAAATGTTTACGTTTAAATGCTGAGGCTTTGTAAGCCTGCCTGTGACGGTCACACGGTTAACCATCCGATCAACCGGTTAAACATCTACATTATTACGGTTCGGATAAATGTTGAAAAATCATCCTCAAAAAGTGTCGCGAAATTTTGAACCGTTCACATTTATTATGGTCGTTTCAGAAATTATTACGAGTTTACTAAAAATTAACTGCAAATGCATGTAAACAAAAATGATGTTGTATTTAATTCGTAATCGTAAAAATTTTTCTACCCTGAAATGCCAATTGAGTATGTTATATTTATTTAGGCTAAAACAGTCAATTCATATGGGATACGATTGTATTGTAATTTTGTCTCTTCCACAACCCCAAATCCAACACTGACCGTTTAGCCATGAAAAACGAATTTCTCTTTACCACACCTTTCCTCAATCAGCTCTTTTTATTGCTAAAACATATCGTTTTCCGGCGAACGGGATCCAAGAGTAGACAAGTCTACAACGCCGGATATTTCTCATAAAACACGGCATAACAGGTTTTCGTCGTCCACGCTAAAAAAAAACTACGACCTGCAGATCTGAGTGGTGGTACACGACGACAGGAACCTCAGAGCTACAATCTTTTCAAATTTTTTTAATTTGACTGCTTTTCGTATATAAACACATATAAAATTCTAGACAGAGTACCCATGGCGTTCAATTTGTCTGAGAATTTGGGTTTATTTTCTACTGACAATGTTTTAATACGTTTTGATGCTTTTAAACTGAGCGTCACTCAAATCTTTCTTGTTTTAAGAAACATTTGTGTTATCTAGGACGTTTAATTTGAGCTTAATTGAAAAAACTGTGTTTCTAAAAGTCGGATTTGTTTTCACTATCTCCATTTGTTTTGTACATGGGCAAAAACGCGCAATAAATGACGTCATTGTGACGTCGTTCCACATTTTAGTCCGAAAAGCACATCTACAGTACCCAAGAAGTCTAAAACTGAAAAAAGTTTGACGATCGGTCGTCTACTTTTTGAGATAGAGTGCTCTAAAGTCTGGCTAATTAAATATTCACCTCGCTGTAAAGTGGCTAATTAATTAAGAATTTTAACATTTTTTACATTTAGAGTTAAGTTTATGTTCTAAGCTTCAATTTGATATATGTTTTAACTCTTTCGTATTTGCGCTCTAGGATATTAGGCTTAAAGAAAAAAACGTGTGCAAATGCTATGGGATTTGAGTGGAAACAAAGAATAATAATAATAATAATAATAATAATAATCTCGACGAAAACAATAGCTGTTCCGACTGCGTCAGGAACAGCTAACTAGACTTGAGGTGTTTGTGTACAAACACGAAGCTGTTCCGGTTTTCTGATTCTTAAACAAAATTTAACCCTTGTCTAACATTTACTGCTCAAATGGTTTATAACTGAAAAGAAATTGAATATCGGTTGTGTAGTTCTTGAGATGTGGTCTCACTTCCGGTTGACCTGGAAGTAAAGGTCAACATGGGGTCATGGTTACCCATGGCTAATCTGCAATGCCCAAGGAGTCTATAACTGAAAAAAGTTTGAAAATCGGCTGTGTAACTCTTGAGATATGGTCCCACTTCCGGTTGACCCATAGGTAAAGGTCAACATGGGGTCACGGTTACCCAAGGCTAGTCTTCAATGCCCACAAGTCTATAACTGAAAACAGTTTGAAAATCGGTTGTGTAAATCTTGAGATATGGTCCCACTTCCGGTTGACCCGTAGGTAAAGGTCAACATGGGGTCACGGTTACCCAAGGCTAATCTTCAATGCCCAAGGAGTCTATAACTGAAAAAAGTTTGAAAATCGGTTGTGTAATTCTTGAGATATGGTCCCACTTCCGGTTGACCCTTAGGTAAAGGTCAACATGGGGTCACGGTTACCCAAGGCTAACCTTCAATGCCCTAGGAGTCTATAACTGAAAAAAGTTTGAAAATCGGCTGTGTAATTCTTGAAATATGGTCCCACTTCCGGTTGACCCGTAGGTAAAGGTCAACATGGGGTCACGGTTACCCAAGGCTAATCTGCAATGCCCAAGGAGTCTATAACTGAAAACAGTTTGAAAATCAGTTGTGTAATTCTTGAGATATGGTCCCACTTCCGGTTGACCTGGAAGTAAAGGTCAACATGGGGTCATGGTTACCCAAGGCTAATATCCCATGCCCAAGAAGTCTAGAACTGAAAAAAGTTTTAAAATCGGCTGTGTAGTTCTTGAGATATGGTCCCACTTCCGGTTGACCCGGAAGTAAAGGTCAGCATGGGGTCACGGTTACCCAAGGCTAATTTCCAATGCCCAAGGAGTCTATAACTGAACAAAGTTTGAAAATCGGTTGTGTAGTTCTTTAGATATGGTCCCACTTCCGGTTGACCCATAGGTAAAGGTCAACATGGGGTCACGGTTACCCAAGGCTTTTCGAGATACAGTGATCTCAAGATTGGCTAATTAAATATTCACCTCACTGTAAATGGGCAAATCAATTAAGAATAAAAAAAAATATTACATTGAGAGTTAAGTTCATGTACTAAGCTTCAATTTGATATAGGACCTAACTCTTTCATATTTGTATGCTTTAGGATAATAGGTCACATGCAAGGTTGTGTAAACAGGTTTTTTTACTTGAAATTTTGTTTATGAAACTGCTGTTACACGGGTCACCAACTGTTTCAGAAACGGTATGTTGACCAAAAATAACCGTGAATGCTCAGGCTTATACATAAGCCTGTGACGGTTACACGGTTAAGAGACAGATCTTACGGTTAAACGTTTACATTTATTTGTACGGTTCGAATAAACGTTGAAAAAATCACTTAAAAAGTGCCGCGTAATGCTGACCATAATAATTGCCAAACACACCTATATCGTTTCCAATTTACACCTATATCGTTTCCAATTTACACCTATATCGTTTCTGTGATTACGGTTTTCACAGCACAATATCCCATAAAACACACACACAAATCATTCCAATTTACAGACTCGTAGTCTTTGTTATTTCATTACATCTGTGCATGTAGCAATATTTGTGAGAAACATTGCACGCTAGGGGGCGTTCCACAAAAATTCGTGAATGCGCAGGCTTATACGTAAGCCTGTGACGGTTACACGATTAAGTGACAGATCTTACGGTTAAACGTTCACATTTGTACGGTTCGGATAAACGTTGAAAAATTCACTTGAAAAGTGCTGCAAAATGCTGACCATAATAATTGCCACACACACCCAATACTTTGTGTGCGGCATTAGTTGCAAGAAACATTGAACGCTAGAGGGCGTTCCACAACAATTCATAAATGCGCAGGCTTATACGTAAGCCTGTGACGGTTACACGGTTAAGTGACAGATCTTACGGCTAAACGTTCACATTTGTACGGTTCGGATAAACGTTGAAAAATTCACTTGAAAAGTGCTGCGAAATGCTGACCATAATAATTGCCAAACACACCTATATCGTTTCCAATTTACAGGTTTAATTCTTTGTTATTTCATTACTTTGCGTGTGGCATTAGTTGAAAGAAACATTGAACGCTAGAGGGCGTTCCACAACAAATCGATTGCACAGTTACCCGGTTAACCAAACAATAATCCTGTTAAACGTTTAAATGTTTACGTTTACATTTAAATGCTGAGGCTTTGTAAGCCTGCCTGTGACGGTCACACGGTTAACCATCCAATCAACCGGTTGAACATCTACATTATTACGGTTCGGATAAATGTTGAAAAATCATCTTCAAAAAGTGTCGCGAAATTTTGACCATAATAAATGTGAACAACCGTTCACATTTATTATGGTCGTTTCAGAAATTATTACGAATTTACTAAAAATTAACTGTAAATGCATGTAAACAAAAATGATGTTGTATTTAATTCGTAATCGTAAAAATTGTTCTACCCTGAAATGCCAATCGAGTATGTTATATTTGTTTAGGCTAAAACAGTCAATTCATATGGGATACGATTGTATTGTAATTTTGTCTCTTCCACAACCCCAAATCCAACACTGACCGTTTAGCCATGAAAAACGATTTTCTCTTTACCACTCCTTTCCTCAATCAGCTTTTTATTGCCTTATTGCAAGGGCCATCAAGTTTTGTAACTGATACATCGCGGTTTCCTGAAGTAATGCCTTTGCACAAGAAATGTTAAACATATCGTTTTCCCGGCGAACGGGACCTAAGCGCATACAAGTTTGCCACCCCAAATTATGGACAAGAACACGGCACTCGTATTCTTTACGTCCACGGTGAAATCTGAATAACTATCTGACTACACGACGATCGACGACGCTGCGCTGATAGCAAGACAAATTCTTTTCGATTCTTGTGAATGAACGTTGACTTGTGTCAGTCGGCGACAGGAATGATGACTCTATGTATATTATTCTACATAAACGTCTCCAACACGGGTCATAAATGGGTTTAGGGCTTGAACGAATCTAGGAAACCCTAGAAAGATTGAGGGCGCTATACGAGTTTAACGGTGCGTATTTTTTTACTTAAAATAAAACGGAAAAAATTTACTCTGTCGTTAATAAACACATATCAAATTCAAGTCAGAGTACACATGGCGTTCAATTTGCCTGATAATTTTGGGTTTTTTTCCTACTGACAATGTTTTAATAAGTTTTGATGCTTTTAAACTGATCGTCTATAAAACCTTTCTTGTTTTAAGAAACATTTGTGAATCCAGGACGTTAAAGTTGAGCTTAATTGAAAAAACTGTGTTTCTAGAAGTCGGATTTGTTTTCACTATCTCCATTTGTTTTGTACACGGGCGAAAACGCGCAATAAATGACGTCATTGTGACGTCGTTCCACATTTTAGGCCGAAAAGCACATCTACAGTACCCAAGAAGTCTAAAACTGAAAAAAGTTTGACGATCGGTCGTCTACTTTTTGAGATAGAGTGCTCTAAAGTCTGGCTAATTAAATATTCACCTCGCTGTAAAGTGGCTAATTAATTAAGAATTTTAACATTTTTTACATTTAGAGTTAAGTTTATGTTCTAAGCTTCAATTTGATATATGTTTTAACTCTTTCGTATTTGCGCTCTAGGATATTAGGCTTAAAGAAAAAAACGTGTGCAAATGCTATGGGATTTGAGTGGAAACAAAGAATAAGTGTTTGTCAACAAACACAGAGCTGTTCCTGTAATTTTCAAAGAGTTTAAAACTGAAAAGAAATTGAAAATCAGGTGTGTAGTTCTTGAGATATGGTCTTACTTCCGGTTGACCCGGAAGTAAAGGTCAACATGAGGTCACCGTTATCCAAGGTTGATATACAATGGCCAAGGAGTCTATAACTGAAAAAAGGTTTGAAAATCGGTTGTTCACTTCTTGAGCTATGGTCCCACTTCCGGTTGACCCGGAAGTAAAGGTTTACATCAGGTCACGGTTATCCAAGGTTGATCTACAATGCCCAAGGAGTCTAGAACTGAAAAAAGTTTCAAAAACGGTTAAGTAATTCTTGAGATATGGTCCCACTTCCGGTTGACCCTTAGGTAAAGGTCAACATGGGGTCACGGTTACCAAGGCTAATCTTCAATGCCCTAGGAGTCTATAACTGAAAACAGTTTGAAAATCGGTTGTGTAAATCTTGAGATATGGTCCCACTTCCGGTTGACCCTTAGGTAAAGGTCAACATGGGGTCACGGTTACCCAAGGCTAATCTGCAATGCCCAAGGAGTCTATAACTGAAAAAAGTTTGAAAATCGGCTGTGTAATTCTTGAGATATGGTCCCACTTCCGGTTGACCCGTAGGTAAAGGTCAACATGGGGTCACGGTTACCCAAGGCTAATCTTCAATGCCCTAGGAGTCTATAAATTAAAAAAGTTTGTGGATCGGGTGTATACTTCTTGAGATATGACAGAAACAAGTTTGGCTAATTAAATATTCACCTCACTGTAAATGGGCTAATTAATTAAGAATTAAACAAAAAAATTACATTGAGAGTTAAGTTCATGTACTACTAAGCTTCAATTTAATATAGGATCTAACTCTTTCATATTTTTACGCTTTAGGATATTAGGTCACATGCAAGGTTGTGTAAACAGTTTTTTTTTACTTGAAATTTTGTTTAAACTGCTGTTACACGGGTCACCAACTGTTTCAGAAACGGTATGTTGACAAAAAATAACTGTGAATGCTCAGGCTTACGTAAGCCTGTGACGGTTGCACAGTTAAGTGACAGATCTTACGGTTAAACGTTTACATTTATTTGTACGGTTCGGATAAACGTTGAAAAAAATCACTTAAAAAGTGCCGCGTATTATGCTGACCATAATAACTGTGATCACGATTTTCACAGCACAATATCCCATAAAACACACACTTATCATTCCCAATTTACAGACTCGTAGTCTTTGTTATTTCATTACATCTGTGCGTGTAGTAATATTTGTGAGAAAAATTGCACGCTTGGGGGCGTTCCACAACAATTCGTGAATGCGCAGGCTTATACGTAAGCCTGTGACGGTTACACGGTTAAGTGACAGATCTTACGGTTAAACGTTCACATTTGTACGGTTCGGATAAACGTTGAAAAATTCACTTGAAAAGTGCTGCGAAATGCTGACCATAATAATTGCCAAACACACCTATATCGTTTCCAATTTACAGGCTTAATTCTTTGTTATTTCATTACTTTGAGTGCGGCATTAGTTGAAAGAAACATTGAACGCTAGAGGGCGTTCCACAACAAATCGATTGCACGGTTACCCGGTATAACCATATAACCAAATGATAATCCTGTTAAACGTATAAATGTTTACGTTTACATTTAAATGCCAAGGCTTTGTAAGCCTGCCTGTGACGGTCACACGGTTAACCATCCGATCAACCGGTTGAACATCTACAATATTACGGTTCGGATAAATGTTGAAAAATCATCCTCAAAAAGTGTCGCGAAATTTTGACCATAATAAATGTGAACGGTTACACATATGTAATTGACCGTTTCAGAAATGATTACGAGTTTACTAAAAAATAACTGTAAATGCATGTAAACAAAATGATGTATTTAATTCGTAATCGTAACATTTTTCCTACCCTGAAATGCCAATCGAGTATGTTATATTTGTTTAGACTAAAACAGTAAATTCATATGGGATACGATTGTATTGTAATTTTGTCTCTTCCACAACCCCAAATCCAACACTGACCGTTTAGCCATGAAAAACGATTTTCTCTTTACCACTCATTTCCTAAATCAGCTTTTTATTGCCTTATTGCAAGGGCCATCAAGTTTTGTAACTGATACATCGCGGTTTCCTGAAGTAATGCCTTTGCACAAGAAATGTTAAACATATTGTTTTCCCGGCGAACGGGACCTTAAGCGGATACAAGTTTGCCACCCCAAACCATGGACAAGACAACGGCACTCATATTCTTTACGTCCACGGTGAAATCTGAATAACTATCTGACTACACGACGACGCGACGCTGCGCTGGAAAGCAAGACAAATTCTTTTCGATTCTTGTGAATGAACGTAGACTTGTGTCAGTCGGCGACAGGAATGATGACTCTATGTATATTCTACATAAACGTCTACAACACGGGTCATAAATGGGTTTAGGGCTTGAACGAATCTAGGAAACCCTAGAAAGATTGAGGGCGCTATACGAGTTTAACGGTGCGGGTTTTTTTACTTTAAAAAAAATTGGAAAAAAATACTCTGTCGTTAATAAACACATATCAAATTCAAGTCAGAGTACCCATGGCGTTCAATTTGTCTGAGAATTTGGGTTTATTTTCTACTTACAATGTTTTAATACGTTTTGATGCTTTTAAACTGAGCGTCAATCAAATCTTTCTTGTTTTAAGAAACATTTGTGTTATCTAGGACGTTTAATTTGAGCTTAATTGAAAAAACTGTGTTTCTAGAAGTCGGATTTGTTTTCACTATCTCTATTTGTTTTGTACATGGGCGAAAACGCGCAATAAATGACGTCATTGTGACGTCGTTCCACATTTTAGGCCGAAAAGCACATCTACAGTACCCAAGAAGTCTAAAACTGAAAAAAGTTTGACGATCGGTCGTCTACTTTTTGAGATACAGTGCTCTAAAGTCTGGCTAATTAAATATTCACCTCGCTGTAAAGTGGCTAATTAATTAAGAATTTTAATTTTTTTTACATTTAGAGTTAAGTTTATGTTCTAAGCTTCAATTTGATATATGATTTAACTGTTTCGTATTTGCGCTCTAGGATATTAGGCTTAAAGAAAAAAACGTGTGCAAATGCTATGGGATTTGAGTGGAAACAAAGAATAATAATAATAATAATAATAATAATAACTAGAGCTTAAGTGTTTGTCAACAAACACAGAGCTGTTCCTGTAATTTTCAAAGAGTTTAAAACTGAAAAGAAATTGAAAATCGGGTGTGTAGTTCTTGAGATATGGTCCCACTTCCGGTTGACCCGGAAGTAAAGGTCAACATGGGGTGACGGTTACCCAAGGCTAATCCCCCATGCCCAAGGAGTCTAAAACTGAAAACAGTTTGACAATCGGTTGTGTAGTTCTTGAGATATGGTCTTACTTCCGGTTGACCCGGAAGTAAAGGTCAACATGAGGTCACCGTTATCCAAGGTTGATATACAATGGCCAAGGAGTCTATAACTAAAAAAAGTTTGAAAATCGGCTGTGTAGTTCTTGAGATATGGTCCCACTTCCGGTTGACCCGGAAGTTAAGGTCAACATGGGGTCACAGTTACTCAAGGCTAATCTCCCTTGCCCTAGGAGTCTATAACTGAAAAAGTTTGAAAATCGGCTGTGTAATTCTTGAGATATGGTCCCACTAATTAAATATTGACCTCGCTGTAAATGGGCTAATTAATTAAGAATTTAAACAAAAATTACATTGAGAGTTAAGTTCATGTACTAAGATTCAATATTGATACAGGATCTAACTCTTTCATATTTGTACGCTTTAGGATATTAGGTCACATGCACAGTTGTGTAAACAGGGTTTTTTAATTGAAATTTTGTTTATGAAACTGCTGTTACACGGGTCACCAACTGTTTCAGAAACAGTATGTTGACCAAAATAACCGTGGATGCTCAGGCTTATAGACCTACATAAGCCTGTGACGGTAACACGGTTAAGTGACAGATCTTATGGTTAAACGTTTACATTTATTTGTACGGTTCGGATAAACGTTGAAAAAATCACTTAAAAAGTGCCGCGTAATGCCGACCATAATAACTGTGATTACAATTTTCACAGCACAATATCCCATAAAACACACACACATATCATTCCATTTTACAGACTCGTAGTCTTTGTTATTTCATTACATCTGTGCGTGTAGCAATATTTGTGAGAAACATTGCACGCTAGGGGGCGTTCCACAACAATTCATAAATGCGCAGGCTTATACGTAAGCCTGTGACGGTTACACGGTTAAGTGACAGATCTTACGGTTAAACGTTCACATTTGTACGGTTCGGATAAACGTTGAAAAATTCACTTGAAAAGTGCTGAGAAATGCTGACCATAATAATTGCCAAACACACCTATATCGTTTCCAATTTACAGGCTTAATTCTTTGTTATTTCATTACTTTGCGTGCGGCATTAGTTGAAAGAAACATTGAACGCTAGAGGGCGTTCCACAACAAATCGATTGCACAGTTACCCGGTTAACCAAACAATCCTGTTAAACGTTTAAATGGTTACGTTTACATTTAAATGCTGAGGCTTTGTAAGCCTGCCTGTGACGGTCACACGATTAACCATCCGATCAACCGGTTGAACATCTACATTATTACGGTTCGGATAAATGTTGAAAAATCATCCTCAAAAAGTGTCGCGAAATTTTGAACCGTTCACATTTATTATGTTCGTTTCAGAAATTATTACGAGTTTACTAAAAATTTACTGTAAATGCATGTAAACAAAAATGATGTTGTATTTAATTCGTAATCGTAACAATTTTTCTACCCTGAAATGCCAATCGAGTATGTTATATTTGTTTAGGCTAAAACAGTAAATTCATATGGGATACGATTGTATTGTAATTTTGTCTCTTAATTCACACCCCCAAATCCAACACTGACCGTTTAGCCATGAAAAACGAATTTCTCTTTACCACACCTTTCCTCAATCAGCTCTTTTTATTGCTAAAACATATCGTTTTCCGGCGAACGGGACCCAAGAGCATACAAGTCTACAACGCCGGATATTTCTCATAAAACACGGCATGACAGGTTTTCGTCGTCCACGCTACTAAAACTTTTAATAACGACCTGCAGATCTGAGTGGTGGTACACGACGACATGAACCTCAGAGCTACAATCTTTTAAAAATTTAAAGATTTGACTGCTTTTCGTATATAAACACATACAAATTCTAGACAGAGTACCCATGGCGTTCAATTTGTCTGAGAATTTGGGTTTATTTTCTACTGACAATGTTTTAATACGTTTTGATGCTTTTAAATTGAGCGTCAATCAAATCTTTCTTGTTTTAAGAAACATTTGTGTTATCTAGGACGTTTAATTTGTGCTTAATTGAAAAAACTGTGTTTCTAGAAGTCGGATTTGTTTTCACTATCTCTGTTTGTTTTGTACACGGGCGAAAACGCGCAATAAATGACGTCATTGTGACGTCGTTCCACATTTTAGGCCGAAAAGCACATCTACAGTACCCAAGAAGTCTAAAACTGAAAAAAGTTTGAGGATCGGTCGTCTACTTTTTGAGATACAGTGCTCTAAAGTCTGGCTAATTAAATATTCACCTCGCTGTAAAGTGGCTAATTAATTAAGAATTTTAACATTTTTTACATTTAGAGTTAAGTTTATGTTCTAAGCTTCAATTTGATATATGATTTAACTGTTTCGTATTTGCGCTCTAGGATATTAGGCTTAAAGAAAAAAACGTGTGCAAATGCTATGGGATTTGAGTGGAAACAAAGAATAATAATAATAATAATAATAATAATAATCTCGACGAAAACAATAGCTGTTCCGACTGCGTCAGGAACAGCTAATAATAATCTCGACGAAAACAATAGCTGTTCCGACTGCGTCAGGAACAGCTAACTAGACTTGAGGTGTTTGTGTACAAACACGAAGCTGTTCCGGTTTTCTGATTCATAAACAAAATTTAACCCTTGTCTAACATTTACTGCTCAAATGGTTTATAACTGAAAAGAAATTGAATATCGGTTGTGTAGTTCTTGAGATGTGGTCTCACTTCCGGTTGACCTGGAAGTAAAGGTCAACATGGGGTCATGGTTACCCAAGGCTAATCTGCAATGCCCAAGGAGTCTATAACTGAAAAAAGTTTGAAAATCGGCTGTGTAACTCTTGAGATATGTCCCACTTCCGGTTGACCCATAGGTAAAGGTCAACATGGGGTCACAGTTAGCCAAGGCTAGTCTTCAATGCCCCACGAGTCTATAACTGAAAACAGTTTGAAAATAGGTTGTGTAGTTCTTGAGATATGGTCTTACTTCCGGTTGACTTGGAAGTAAAGGTCAACATGCGGTCACGGTTATCAAGTTTGATCTACAATGCCCAAGGAGTTTATAACTGAAAAAAGTTAGAAAATCGGTTATGTAGTTCTTGAGATATGGTCCCACTTCAGGTTGACCCGGAAGTAAAGGTCAACATGAGGTCACGGTTATCCAAGGTTGATCTACAATGCCCAAGGAGTCTATAACTACAAACAGTTTGAAAAACGATTGTGTAGTTCTTGAGATATGGTCCCACTTCCGGTTGACCCGGAAGTAAAGGTCAACATGGGTCACGGTTACCCAAGGCTTTTCGAGATACAGTGATCTCAAGATTGGCTAATTAAATATTCACCTCACTGTAAAAATGGGCAAATTAATTCAGAATAATAAAAAAAATTACATTGAGAGCTAAGCTCATGTACTAAGCTTCAATTTGGTATAGGATCTAACTCTTTCATCATATTCGTACGCTTTAGGATATTAGGTCACATGCAAGGTTGTGTAAACAGGTTTTTTTACTTGAAATTTTGTTCATGAAACTGCTGTTACACGGGTCACCAACTGTTTCAGAAACGGTATATTGACCAAAAATAACCGTGAATGCTCAGGCTTATACATAAGCCTGTGACGGTTACACGGTTAAGTGACAGATCTTACGGTTAAACGTTTACATTTATTTGTACGGTTCGGATAAACGTTGAAAAAATCACTTAAAAAGTGCCGCGTAATGCTGACCATAATAACTGTGATCACGATTTTCACAGCACAATATTCCATAAAACACACACATATCATTCCCAATTTACAGACTCATAGTCTTTGTTATTTCATTACATCTGTGCGTGTAGCAATATTTGTGAGAAAAATTGCACGCTGGGGGCGTTCCACAACAATTCGTGAATGCGCAGGCTTATACGTAAGCCTGTGACGGTTACACGGTTAAGTGACAGATCTTATGGTTAAACGTTTACATTTATTTGTACGGTTCGGATAAACGTTGAAAAAATCACTTAAAAAGTGCCGACTAATGCTGACCATAATAACTGTGATCACGATTTTCACAGCACAATATCCCATAAAACACACACTTATCATTCCCAATTTACAGACTCATAGTCTTTGTTATTTCATTACATCTGTGCGTGTAGCAATATTTGTGAGAAAAATTACACGCTGGGGGCGTTCCACAACAATTCGTGAATGCGCAGGCTTATACGTAAGCCTGTGACGGTTACACGGTTAAGTGACAGATCTTATGGTTAAACGTTTACATTTATTTGTACGGTTCGGATAATTGTTGAAAAAATCACTTAAAAAGTGCCGAGTAATGCTGACCATAATAACTGTGATCACGATTTTCACAGCACAATATCCCATAAAAAACACACTTATCATTTCCAATTAACAGACTCATAGTCTTTGTTATTTCATTACATCTGTGCGTGTAGCAATATTTGTGAGAAACATTGCACGCTAGGGGGCGTTCCACAACAATTCGTGAATGCGCAGGCTTATACGTAAGCCTGTGACGGTTACACGGTTAAGTGACAGATCTTACGGTTAAACGTTCACATTTGTACGGTTCGGGTAAACGTTGAAAAAATCACTTGAAAAGTGCTGCGAAATGCTGACCATAATAATTGCCAAACACACCTATATCGTTTCCAATTTACAGGCTTAATTCTTTGTTATTTCATTACTTTGCGTGCGGCATTAGTTGAAAGAAACATTGAACGCTAGAGGGCGTTCCACAACAAATCGATTGCACGGTTACCCGGTACCCGGTTAACCAAATGATAATCCTGTTAAACGTTTAAATGTTTACGTTTACATTTAAATGCCGAGGCTTTGTAAGCCTGCCTGTGACGGTCACACGGTTAACCATCCGATCAACCGGTTGAACATCTACATTATTACGGTTCGGATAAATGTTGAAAAATCATCCTCAAAAGTGTCGCGAAATTTTGACCATAATAAATGTGAACGGTTACACATGTAACTGATCGTTTCAGAAATGATTACGAGTTTACTAAAAAATAACTGTAAATGCATGTAAACAAAATGATGTTGTATTTAATTCGTAATCGTAACAATTTTTTTACCCTGAAATGCCAATCGAGTATGTTATATTTGTTTAGGCTAAAACAGTAAATTCATATGGGATACGATTGTATTGTAATTTTGTCTCTTCCACAACCCCAAATCCAACACTGACCGTTTAGCCATGAAAAACGATTTTCTCTTTACCACTCCTTTCCTCAATCAGCTTTTTATTGCCTTATTGCAAGGGCCATCAAGTTTTGTAACTGATACATCGCGGTTTCCTGAAGTAATGCCTTTGCACAAGAAATGTTAAACATATCGTTTTCCCGGCGAACGGGACCTAAGCGCATACAAGTTTGCCACCCCAAACCATGGACAAGAACACGGCACTCATATTCTTTACGTCCACGGTAAAATCTGAATAACTATCTGACTACACGACGACGACGCTGCGCTGATAGCAAGACAAATTCTTTTCGATTCTTGTGAATGAACGTAGACTTGTGTCAGTCGGCGACAGGAATGATGACTCTATGTATATTCTACATAAACGTCTACAACACGGGTCATAAATGGGTTTAGGGCTTGAACGAATCTAGGAAACCCTAGAAAGATTGAGGGCGCTATACGAGTTTAACGGTGCGGGTTTTTTTACTTTAAAAAAAATGAAAAAAAATTACTTTGTCGTTAATAAACACATATCAAATTCTAGTCAGAGTACCCATGGCGTTCAATTTGCCTGATAATTTTGGGTTTTTTTTCTACTGACAATGTTTTAATAAGTTTTGATGCTTTTAAACTGATCGTCTATAAAACCTTTCTTGTTTTAAGAAACATTTGTGAATCCAGGACGTTAAAGTTGAGCTTAATTGAAAAAACTGTGTTTCTAGAAGTCGGATTTGTTTTCACTATCTCCATGTGTTTTGTACACGGGCGAAAATGCGCAATAAATGACGTCATTGTGACGTCGTTGCACATTTTAGGCCGAAAAGCACATCTACAGTACCCAAGAAGTCTAAAACTGAAAAAAGTTTGACGATCGGTCGTCTACTTTTTGAGATACAGTGCTCTAAAGTCTGGCTAATTAAATATTCACCTCGCTGTAAAGTGGCTAATTAATTAAGAATTTTAACATTTTTTACATTTAGAGTTAAGTTTATGTTCTAAGCTTCAATTTGATATATGATTTAACTCTTTCGTATTTGCGCTCTAGGATATTAGGCTTAAAGAAAAAAACGTGTGCAAATGCTATGGGATTTGAGTGGAAACAAAGAATAATAACTAGACATTAGGTGTTTGTGTACAAACACGAAGCTGTTCCGGTTTTCTGATTCATAAACAAAATTTTACCCTTGTCTAACATTTACTGCTCAAATAGTTTATAACTGAAAATAAATTGAATATCGGTTGTTTTGTTCTTGAGATGTGGTCTCACTTCCGGTTGACCTGGAAGTAAAGGTCATCATGGGGTCATGGTTACCCAAGGCTAATCTGCAATGCCCAAGGAGTCTATAACTGAAAAAAGTTTGAAAATCGGCTGTGTAACTCGAGATATGGTCCCACTTCCGGTCCCACTTCCGGTTGACCTATAGGTAAAGGTCAACATGGGGTCACGGTTACCCAAGGCTAATCTTCAATGCCCAAGGAGTCTATAACTGAAAAAAGTTTGAAAATCGGTTGTGTAATTCTTGAGATATGGTCCCACTTCCGGTTGACCCTTAGGTAAAGGTCAACATGGGGTCACGGGTACCCAAGGCTAACCTTCAATGCCCTAGGAGTCTATAACTAAAAAAAGTTTGAAAATCAGCTCTGTAATTCTTGAAATATGGTCCCACTTCCGGTTGACCCGTAGGTAAAGGTCAACATGGGGTGACGGTTACCCAAGGCTAATCTGCAATGCCCAAGGATCCTATAACTGAAAACAGTTTGAAAATCAGTTGTGTCATTCTTGAGATATGGTCCCACTTCCGGTTGACCTGGAAGTAAAGGTCAACATGGGGTCATGGTTACCCAAGGCTAATATCCCATGCCCAAGGAGTCTAGAACTGAAAAAAGTTTTAAAATCGGCTGTGTAGTTCTTGAGATATGGTCCCACTTCCGGTTGACCCGGAAGTAAAGGTCAGCATGGGGTCACGGTTACCCAATGCTAATTTCCAATGCCCAAGAAGTCTATAACTGAACAAAGTTTGAAAATCGGTTGTGTAGTTCTTTAGATATGGTCCCACTTCCGGTTGACCCATAGGTAAAGGTCAACATGGGGTCACGGTTACCCAAGGCTTTTCGAGATACAGTGATCTCAAGATTGGCTAATTAAATATTCACCTCACTGTAAATGGGCAAATCAATTAAGAATAAAACAAAATATTACATTGAGAGTTAAGTTCATGTACTAAGCTTCAATTTGATATAGGACCTAACTCTTTCATATTTGTATGCTTTAGGATAATAGGTCACATGCAAGGTTGTGTAAACAGGTTTTTTTACTTCAAATTTTGTTTATGAAACTGCTGTTACACGGGTCACCAACTGTTTCAGAAACGGTATGTTGACCAAAAATAACCGTGAATGCTCAGGCTTATACATAAGCCTGTGACGGTTACACGGTTAAGAGACAGATCTTACGGTTAAACGTTTACATTTATTTGTACGGTTCGAATAAACGTTGAAAAAATCACTTAAAAAGTGCCGCGTAATGCTGACCATAATAATTGCCAAACACACCTATATCGTTTCTGTGATTACGGTTTTCACAGCACAATATCCCATAAAACACACACACAAATCATTCCAATTTACAGACTCGTAGTCTTTGTTATTTCATTACATCTGTGCATGTAGCAATATTTGTGAGAAACATTGCACGCTAGGGGGCGTTCCACAACAATTCGTGAATGCGCAGGCTTATACGTAAGCCTGTGACGGTTACACGATTAAGTGACAGATCTTACGGTTAAACGTTCACATTTGTACGGTTCGGATAAACGTTGACAAATTCACTTGAAAAGTGCTGCGAAATGCTGACCATAATAATTGCCACACACCCAATACTTTGTGTGCGGCATTAGTTGCAAGAAACATTGAACGCTAGAGGGCGTTCCACAACAATTCATAAATGCGCAGGCTTATACGTAAGCCTGTGACGGTTACACGGTTAAGTGACAGATCTTACGGTTAAACGTTCACATTTGTACGGTTCGGATAAACGTTGACAAATTCACTTGAAAAGTGCTGCGAAATGCTGACCATAATAATTGCCACACACCCAATACTTTGTGTGCGGCATTAGTTGCAAGAAACATTGAACGCTAGAGGGCGTTCCACAACAATTCATAAATGCGCAGGCTTATACGTAAGCCTGTGACGGTTACACGGTTAAGTGACAGATCTTACGGTTAAACGTTTACATTTATTTGTACGGTTCGAATAAACGTTGAAAAAATCACTTAAAAAGTGCCGCGTAATGCTGACCATAATAATTGCCAAACACACCTATATCGTTTCTGTGATTACGGTTTTCACAGCACAATATCCCATAAAACACACACACAAATCATTCCAATTTACAGACTCGTAGTCTTTGTTATTTCATTACATCTGTGCATGTAGCAATATTTGTGAGAAACATTGCACGCTAGGGGGCGTTCCACAACAATTCGTGAATGCGCAGGCTTATACGTAAGCCTGTGACGGTTACACGATTAAGTGACAGATCTTACGGTTAAACGTTCACATTTGTACGGTTCGGATAAACGTTGACAAATTCACTTGAAAAGTGCTGCGAAATGCTGACCATAATAATTGCCACACACCCAATACTTTGTGTGCGGCATTAGTTGCAAGAAACATTGAACGCTAGAGGGCGTTCCACAACAATTCATAAATGCGCAGGCTTATACGTAAGCCTGTGACGGTTACACGGTTAAGTGACAGATCTTACGGTTAAACGTTCACATTTGTACGGTTCGGATAAACGTTGAAAAATTCACTTGAAAAGTGCTGCGAAATGCTGACCATAATAATTGCCAAACACACCTATATCGTTTCCAATTTACAGGTTTAATTCTTTGTTATTTCATTACTTTGCGTGTGGCATTAGTTGAAAGAAACATTGAACGCTAGAGGGCGTTCCACAACAAATCGATTGCACAGTTACCCGGTTAACCAAACAATAATCCTGTTAAACGTTTAAATGTTTACGTTTACATTTAAATGCCGAGGCTTTGTAAGCCTGCCTGTGACGGTCACACGGTTAACCATCCAATCAACCGGTTAAACATCTACATTATTACGGTTCGGATAAATGTTGAAAAATCATCCTCAAAAAGTGTCGCGAAATTTTGACCATAATAAATGTGAACGGTTACACATGTAACTGACCGTTTCAGAAATGATTACGAGTTTACTAAAAGATAACTGTAAATGCATGTAAACAAAATGATGTTGTATTTAATTCGTAATCGTAACAATTTTTCTACCCTGAAATGCCAATCGAGTATGTTATATTTGTTTAGGCTTAAACAGTAAATTCATATGAGATACGATTGTATTGTAATTTTGTCTCTTCACACCCCCAAATCCAACACTGACCGTTTAGCCATGAAAAACGAATTTCTCTTTACCACACCTTTCCTCAATCAGCTCTTTTTATTGCTAAAACATATCGTTTTCCGGCGAACGGGACCCAAGAGCAGACAAGTCTACAACGCCGGATATTCTCATAAAACACGGCATAAGGTTTTCGTCGTCCACGCTAAAAAAAACTTAATAACGACCTGCAGATCTGAGTGGTGGTGGTACAAGTACACGACGACATGAACCTCAGAGCTACAATCTTTTCAAAATTTTAAAATTTGACTGCTTTTCGTATATAAACACATATAAAATTCTAGACAGAGTACCCATGGCGTTCAATTTGTCTAAGAATTTGGGTTTATTTTCTACTGACAATGTTTTAATACGTTTTGATGCTTTTAAACTGAGCGTCAATCAAATCTTTCTTGTTTTAAGAAACATTAGTGTTATGTAGGACGTTTAGTTTGAGATTAATTGAAAAAACTGTGTTTCTAGAAGTCGGATTTGTTTTCACTATCTCCATTTGTTTTGTACATGGGCGAAAACGCGCAATAAATGACGTCATTGTGACGTCGTTCCACATTTTAGGCCGAAAAGCACATCTACAGTACCCAAGAAGTCTAAAACTGAAAAAAGGTTGACGATCGGTCGTCTACTTTTTGAGATAGAGTGCTCTAAAGTCTGGCTAATTAAATATTCACCTCGCTGTAAAGTGGCTAATTAATTAAGAATTTTAACATTTTTTACATTTAGAGTTAAGTTTATGTTCTAAGCTTCAATTTGATATATGATTTAACTCTTTCGTATTTGCGCTCTAGGATATTAGGCTTAAAGAAAAAAACGTGTGCAAATGCTATGGGATTTGTGTGGAAACAAAGAATAATAATAATCTCGACGAAAACAATAGCTGTTCCGACTGCATCGTCGGAACAGCTAATAATCTCGACGAAAACAATAGCTGTTCCGACAGCTAGGTCGGAACAGCTAATAATAATAATCTCGACGAAAACAATAGCTGTTCCGACCTATGTCGGAACAGCTAATAATAACTAGACATTAGGTGTTTGTGTACAAACACGAAGCTGTTCCGGTTTTCTGATTCATAAACAAAATTTAACCCTTGTCTAACATTTACTGCTCAAATGGTTTATAACTGAAAAGAAATTGAATATCGGTTGTGTAGTTCTTGAGATGTGGTCTCACTTCCGGTTGACCTGGAAGTAAAAGTCAACATGGGGTCATGGTTACCCAAGGCTAATCTGCAATGCCCAAGGAGTGTATAACTGAAAAAAGTTTGAAAATTGGCTGTGTAAGTCTTGAGATATGGTCCCACTTCCGGTTGACCCATAGGCAGCGTTGTAGCCACGCCGGTCGGCGCCGGTCGGGTGTAACCGGCATTTGCTATTGCCGACCGCCACACAGACTAGATGAACCTCCTACCGACCGGCACAAAATGCAACAAAGTTACAATAAAATGAACTACCTCTTTTACAGTCGAGATCGCTTGTTCAGTTTGAACGGTAAACTTGTTTTTCCCCAGTTGTCAATGATTAAATAAAACACATTTTCAACCCAAAGGAAGCCGACAGTTGGATGTCCTTTTCTTTAATGTTAGCCCCAGACACTATCCAGACATGTCAGGGAGAATTATTGACCCTCCAATTGAGACCCAATTACTCTTATCTATAATCCTCTGCAGTTTGTTACACAATTGTTTTAGTTTGCAATACTCTTGCTTCACTCAAAAGACAAGCCGCATGCGTGGTGTCTTTGTAGCTAATCCTCTACAGTTGTTATACAATTGTTTTACTTTGTAATACTCTTGCTTTACTCCAAAGCGTGCACGGTGTCTGTGTGGTGTTGTGACCTGGTTTTGTGACTCCTCTGAGTGGGTTTCGTGTTCTTTTAAACCTGGAAAGTGTGTTGACATCTGCTGGCTTTTAGATTTAATGTTTGTTTTTGAATAAGATATGATTTATTAACATTTTATTCATGCAAATTGTTCCATCGGGTTTACCACCCATGGGGAAACCTCTGGCCAATTTTCAAAATAGTATTTTTTTGTAAATTGCTTTTTTCAGAGTACAACTTATAGTTTATTTATAGCCTTCAGGCCTTTGTTAAAATAACATGTTTGGCCTTTGTGCTCTATCTACTGGCTTTGGAGCCCTCCAAAATTTTGTTTGCTCCAAGACCAAAGTTTAAAGTGGCCTTGCCCTAAAAATGTTGAAGCCTATTGAAACTGTAATGAAGTTTTAAATAACAGATTTACATACCTTAAAATGCATTACAAAAATCATGTCTCGGAAAACCCATACAAATCCATTTTTAAAGCAGTAAAATTAAAAGCTTCGCTCTATTTTGATTGTAAATTAGCCGGCACTCAAAAAGTTCTAGCTACAACCCTGCCCATAGGTAAAGGTCAACATGGGGTCACGGTTACCCAAGGCTAGTCTTCAATGCCCAACGAGTCTATAACTGAAAAAATTCGAAAATCGGTTGTGTAATTCTTGAGATATGGTCCCACTTCCGGTTGACCCGTAGGTAAGGTCAACATGGGGTTACGGTTACCCAAGGCTAATCTTCAATGCCCTAGGAGTCTATAACTGAAAAAGTTTGAAAATCGGCTGTGTAATTCTTGAGATATGGTCCCACTTCCGGTTGACCCTTAGGTAAAGGTCAACATGGGGTCACGGTTACCCAGGCTAATCTTCAATGCCCAAGGAGTTTATAACTGAAAAAAGTTTGAAAATCGGTTGTGTAAATCTTGAGATATGGTCCCACTTCCGGTTGACCCGGAAGTAAAGGTCAACATGGGGTCACGGTTACCAAGGCTAATATCCCATGGCCAAGGAGTCTAGAACTGAAAAATGTTTTAAAATCGGCTGTGTAGTTCTTGAGATATGGTCCCACTTCCAGTTGACCCGGAGGTAAAGGTCAACATGGGGTCACGGTTACCCAAGGCTTATCTGCAATGCCCAAGAAGTCTATAACTGAACAAAGTTTGAAAATCGGTTTTGTAGTTCTTGAGATATGGTCCCACTTCCGGTTGACCCGGAAGTAAAAGGAGTCTATAACTAAAAACAGTTTGAAAAACGGTTGTGTAGTTCTTGAGATATGGTCCCACTTCCGGTTGACCCGGAAGTAAAGGTTTACATGAGATCACGGTTATCCAAGGTTGATCTACAATGCCCAAGGAGTCTATAACTAAAAACAGTTTGAAAAACAGTTTGAAAAACGGTTGTGTATTTCTTGAGATATGGTCCCACTTCCGGTTGACCCGGAAGTAAAGGTCAACATGGGTTCACGGTTACCCAAGGCTTTTCGAGATACAGTGATCTCAAGATTGGCTAATTAAATATTCACCTCACTGTAAATGGGCAAATTAATTCAGAATAATAAAAAAAAATTACATTGAGAGTTAAGCTCATGTACTAAGCTTCAATTTGATATAGGATCTAACTCTTTCATATTTGTTTGCTTTAGGATATTAGGTCACATGCAAGGTTGTGTAAACAGGTTTTTTTACTTGAAATTTTGTTCATGAAACTGCTGTTACACGGGTCACCAACTGTTTCAGAAACGGTATGTTGACCAAAAATAACCGTGAATGCTCAGGCTTATACATAAGCCTGTGACGGTTACACGGTTAAGTGACAGATCTTACGGTTAAACGTTTACATTTATTTGTACGGTTCGAATAAACGTTGAAAAAATCACTTAAAAAGTGCCACGTAATGCTGACCATAATAACTGTGATCACGATTTTCACAGCACAATATCCCATAAAACACACACATATCATTCCCAATTTACAGACTCATAGTCTTTGTTATTTCATTACATCTGTGCGTGTAGCAATATTTGTGAGAAACATTGCACGCTAGGGGGCGTTCCACAACAATTCGTGAATGCGCAGGCTTATACGTAAGCCTGTGACGGTTACACGGTTAAGTGACAGATCTTATGGTTAAACGTTTACATTTATTTGTACGGTTCGGATAAACGTTGAAAAAATCACTTAAAAAGTGCCGCGTAATGCTGACCATAATAACTGTGATCACAATTTTCACAGCACAATATCCCATAAAACACACACTTATCATTCCCAATTTACAGACTCATAGTCTTTGTTATTTCATTACATCTGTGCGTGTAGTAATATTTGTGAGAAACATTGCACGCTAGGGGGCGTTCCACAACAATTCGTGAATGCGCAGGCCTGTGACGGTTACACGGTTAAGTGACAGATCTTACGGTTAAACGTTCACATTTGTACGGTTCGGGTAAACGTTGAAAAAATCACTTGAAAAGTGCTGCGAAATGCTGACCATAATAATTGCCAAACACACCTATATCGTTTCCAATTTACAGGCTTAATTCTTTGTTATTTCATTACTTTGCGTGCGGCATTAGTTGAAAGAAACATTGAACGCTACAGGGCGTTCCACAACAAATCGATTGCACGGTTACCCGGTTAACCAAATGATAATCCTGTTAAACGTTTAAATGTTTACGTTTACATTTAAATGCTGAGGCTTTGTAAGCCTGCCTGTGACGGTCACACGGTTAACCATCCGATCAACCGGTTGAACATCTACATTATTACGGTTCGGATAAATGTTGAAAAATCATCCTCAAAAGTGTCGCGAAATTTTGACCATAATAAATGTGAACAGTTACACATGTAACTGACCGTTTCAGAAATGATTACGAGTTTACTAAAAAATAACTGTAAATGCATGTAAACAAAATGATGTTGTATTTAATTCGTAATCGTAACAATTTTTCTACCCTGAAATGCCAATCGAGTATGTTATATTTGTTTAGGCTAAAACAGTAAATTCATATGGGATACGATTGTATTGTAATTTTGTCTCTTCCACAACCCCAAATCCAACACTGACCGTTTAGCCATGAAAAACGAATTTCTCTTTACCACTCCTTTCCTCAATCAGCTTTTTATTGCCTTATTGCAAGCGCCATCAAGTTTTGTAACTGATACATCGCGGTTTCCTGAAGTAATGCCTTTGCACAAGAAATGTTAAACATATCGTTTTTCCGGCGAACGGGACCTAAGCGCATACAAGTTTGCCACCCCAAAACATGGACAAGAACACGGCACTCATATTCTTTACGTCCACGGTGAAATCTGAATAACTATCTGACTACACGACGACGACGCTGCGCTGATAGCAAGACAAATTCTTTTCGATTCTTGTGAATGAACGTAGACTTGTGTCAGTCGGCGACAGGAATGATGACTCTATGTATATTCTACATAAACGTCTACAACACGGGTCATAAATGGGTTTAGGGCTGGAACGAATCTAGGAAACCCTAGAAAGATTGAGGGCGCTATACGAGTTTAACGGTGCATTTTTTTTTACTTAAAAAAAAAGGGGAAAAAATTACTTTGTCGTTAATAAACACATATCAAATTCAAGTCAGAGTACCCATGGCGTTCAATTTGCCTGATAATTTTTTTTTTTTTCTACTGACAATGTTTTAATAAGTTTTGATGCTTTTAAACTGATCGTCTATAAAACCTTTCTTGTTTTAAGAAACATTTCTGAATCCAGGACGTTAAAGTTGAGCTTAATTGAAAAAACTGTGTTTCTAGAAGTCGGATTTGTTTTCACTATCTCCATGTGTTTTGTACACGGGCGAAAATGCGCAATAAATGACGTCATTGTGACGTCGTTCCACATTTTAGGCCGAAAAGCACATCTACAGTACCCAAGAAGTCTAAAACTGAAAAAAGTTTGACGATCGGTCGTCTACTTTTTGAGATAGAGTGCTCTAAAGTCTGGCTAATTAAATATTCACCTCGCTGTAAAGTGGCTAATTAATGAAGAATTTTAACATTTTTTACATTTAGAGTTAAGTTTATGTTCTAAGCTTCAATTTGATATATGATTTAACTCTTTCGTATTTGCGCTCTAGGATATTAGGCTTAAAGAAAAAAACGTGTGCAAATGCTATGGGATTTGAGTGGAAACAAAGAATAATAATAATCTCGACGAAAACAATAGCTGTTCCGACAGCTAGGTCGGAACAGCTAATAATAATAATAATAATAAAAATAATAAAAATCTCGACGAAAACAATAGCTGTTCCGACTGCATCGGAACAGCTAATAATAATAATCTCGACGAAAACAATAGCTGTTCCGACTGCGTCAGGAACAGCTAATAATAATCTCGACGAAAACAATAGCTGTTCCGACAGCTAGGTCGGAACAGCTAATAATAATTTAAAAAAATTAAAAAATCTCGACGAAAACAATAGCTGTTCCGACTGCATCGGAACAGCTAATAATAATAATCTCGACGAAAACAATAGCTGTTCCGACAGCTAGGTCGGAACAGCTAAAAAAGGAATCTGGACGATTACAATAGGCGTTTCGGCTACCAGGCCGAAACCCCTAATAATGTATATAGCGCATTTTCCATATACATGTTCAAATGCGCTTTACAGTTATATTGTTAACAGAAGAGGTGAGTTTTGAGAAAATATTTGAAGATATTGACAGATTGTTGGTTACGAAGAGATATCGGTAGGTTATTCCACAGTTTGGGAGCAGCAGTAGTGAAGGCTCTATCACCAAGTGTGGGTAGCATCTTGGGAGATGGGTGGTTCAGCGTGATGCCTTGATAACATGTTCTTACAATAAAAAGAATGCAGACTACAGAGGTTTATTTATTGAATGCTACATGTATGTCATTATATATCACGCTAGATATCATTGTGCGAGAGCTCTGTTGTGTACCTTTGAAAACACATGAATGCAACAAGAAATAGACACAAAAGCTTTCGTTCAAACTTTAAAGTAGAGGTTGATCCCTCACAAAAAGGTGATGTTAAACTCTAGCTGATTGGCTACATTTTACTGGCCTACTAGGCACTGTTAAACCAAGCAGCAAATCAGAATGGTTGTTTGAGAACCCTTTCAAATGCACATCCAGAGATGGCTACGTTGAAAAAGGGTTCCAGTTTAAGAGGTAAATTCACTCCTTTTAAATGAGATTTAAGCTTGCATATTTATACTATTGGAAAGTCCAACTATTGTAGATTTAAGTGATAGTATTGTTGTTTTGATACCACGAAAGTTGAAAAAGTTATGGTTATGTCTGGATCTCGGAACCCACTACATGTATGTGTTTATTGGGGCTTGCACACGCTATGCAAGTAGAACTTCACACAAGAGTAATAGTTGCAGTTCATAAGAAATTTAAGACAGTTTGTAATCATACATGTCATATTTGTATTGTTTTGAATTAATTGCAAAGTTTAACAGCAAGGATGTTTTACACCTTATTTGGTTACTTTTTATTATATTCTTTTTAATGCAGATTACAAATGTTTGCTCAAAACAAGAATTTGGACTGCCGTACCATAACAATAATGCAATGGCCAAGTGGTTTAGACCATCGGATTAAAGTTCTGGTGGTTTACATGTAGTCATCGGGGTGTGGGTTCGAATCCCGGTCATGACACTTGTGTCCTTGAGCAAGACACTTTGCTATAATTGCTTCTCTTCACTCAAGGGTATAAATGGGTACCTGCGAGGGTAGAGGTTAATATTGTGTATAAAAAATTCTCCTGAGCGACACGGCAGCTCAGGGCTGTATACTCCCCAGGGAGCTGAGAAAGATTAAAGGAATGTTATTGGCCCAATGACCAGGACACTAATGTAAAGCGCATTGAGACATTATTGTCAAATGAGGTATATAAGAACCAGTTACTATTATTAGGTGTTCGGGAAATAGCCGAACACCTATTGTTATTGTTTGTTTTGTTTTTAGTTTTTCTTTTTCTTCTCCCTGTGAGCATTTACTGCAAGCAAATGCATAGTTGCAAACCTTGGATGAACTTGAAACTTGGCATGTAGTATACATTGTAAGTAAAACTATCAGATGCTGAGTAAGTTGTGACGTCATTATGATGTCATCAGGTGTCAAAATACAGTAAATCAAATTTAATATTTCAAATTTCATAACTCAATAAATACACAATGGATTTGAACAATCTATACATCATCGGACAGGCCTTAAAACACAACAAATGCTACACAAAGAGAGCCCCATTTGACCTTGACTTCCGGTTCAAAATGTAAGTTGAACATTTCGTTAGTATTAACCCGCACAAGCATGCGGCTGGCTGTTCCGCTCCATTGTTCATAAGGTTCAAAGTCCACGAAGACTGTCTATAGCCCACATTTAACCTGAAACAGCAATATTAGGATTATATATCACTGAAGTGGTTCATTCAATAAATAAATATTGGCTCCGCGACAAATGCCGACTCGGAAATCTTCGTCGTTTGATGGTAGTCCAATGATAGCTCGGTGCATTACCTTCGTGTTAGCCTTTTGTTGGCTCGACTAAAAGGCAGTGTAGTTAATAACGAGAAGTCCCCTTGTCCACAAAGCAAACGTAGTAGTCCCAGCCGATTTCCTACCTCCCGCCCAAGTAGTAGTTAGTAAGCAGGACAGTTCTTTTCAGAACTGAGAAGTCTCCCGAAGTCTCTTGAATTCCGAATAATCTACTCCGCGGCAGTAGAATAAATAGCAAGACAAAGAACAAAATCTACCTAGCAAGTGGATGTACACATGGTGTTACCGCAAACCAAATATACATTCTATGAAACAGTTCACGCCTTAACACAGCACTGACCCCAACGATACCTGAACACCTACACATAGTGTTTGTTTTCACAAGCACTAAATTCTAGTTAGCTGTTCCAGCAAGCGCAGCTTAGCTGGAACAGCTATTGTTTTCTATTTATTTTTTTCTTCTCGCCAATTCTTTCTCCACGCCTAAATGCAAACTTCCTAACATTGCATCAACTTCATATGTCTATCATGTTAAGACCTTGATTAGACCTAGTGCATATAACAATGACGTCATCGTGACGTCATCGGGTATCAAATTACACGCCATTTAAGTTAAAAAAATTACCATTTGCTAATCGCTGTATGTCATTGAATTTTACAGCTGTGATGTTCATAGTTGGGCTTTTGATAGATCGAGACTGGTGCAACATTTGAAAAGTTAACGCCAAAATCGTATGACCTTCACTTCCGGTCGTACCGGAAGGTCAAAGTTAACCTTTTTTCCTTTTTTTGCAAAAATCCATTTCTCGGGCAAAATCCCAACTTCTGTACATTGGATCAACTTCAAATCTGCACCATGTTAAACCCTGATGAGGCCTTGTTCATATTACAATAACGTCATCATGACCACATCAAGCATCACATGACGTCATCTTAAAGGTGCAATTTTCAAGGATTTATACTTACACTAAAAAATGCGCGATCAAGCTGAAACTTTACATTTATGCAAGGGGGATGTGGAGCATCAAAAATGTAAGGTCCCGTTCTAATGACGTCATCAAGTGTCATGTGATGTCACCTTAAAGGTGCAGTAATAATAGATCTATATATACAGAAAAATATTTGCAATCGAGCTGAAACCTTGTATTCATGTTGGGATGTGTTACATCTACAAATTGAGGTCACATCACGTTTGCATCATTAAGCTTCACGTGACGTTACCTTAAAGGTGCAGTAATAAAAGATATATATATACCGGAAAAAATGCGCGATCGAGCTGAAACCTCGTATGTATTCAAGTCGGGATGTGTTACATCTGCAATTTGACGTTGCATCATCAAGCGTCACGTGACATACCTTAAAGGTGCAGTTTTACAAGGATTTATCGTTCTAATGACGTCATCAGATGTCATGTGACGTCACCTTAAAGGTGCAATAATAATCGATCTATATATACAGAAAAATATTTGCAATCGAGCTGAAACCTTGTGTGTATTCATGTTGGGATGTGTTACATCTACAATTTGAGGTCACATCATGTTTGCATCATTAAGCATCATGTCACGTTACCTTAAATGTGCAGTTTTTCAAAATCTATATAAACACAAAAATGTTTGCGATCGAGCTGAAACCTTGTATGTATTCATGTTGGGATGTGTACATCTACAATTTGAGGTCGAATCACGATTGCATCATTAAGCGTCACGTGACGTTACCTTAAAGGTGCAGTAATAAAATATCTATATATACCGGAAAAAATGCGCGATCGAGCTGAAACCTTGTATGTATTCAAGTCGGGATGTGTTGCATCTGCAATTTGAGGTCGCATCACAATTACATCATCAAGCGTCACGTGACAAACCTTAAAGATTCAGTTTTACATGATTTTATCTTTACAAAATCTGATGATGTTCCCTTAAGGCCAAGGGTGTTTTTTCAATAGGAACAGCTCAGTGTTTCGTTTCTCAGCTCTAGTTATTATTATTATTATATACTTGGTATGAATCACTTTTATGCCAAATAACCTGTCAGCAAATGGTCAACATCTAAACTTTACTTTTTTTTTACTACCAATCATTGACGAAACAGAATGAAAGTTTTTGTTTTAAATTTAGTTAAATGAGTTAAAGATTAATTTATTCTTGATTTCAAATAGTTCCATGTGTAATGTTGCAAAAAGATTAAGTAAAGTTATTTGTTTGTGTTGGTTGAAGTTTCTGTTAAGATTCAAGTTGTGTTTTTGTGGTATTTTGAATAAACATTTTTATTTTATGAATAATAACATTATTTTTGAAAGTTTCTCTGCTTAGGAAATAATTTGTCTGGTGTCTCTATCCGCATGTCAGTGGTATGTTTTTTCAAAACCTGCCCCTTTGTTATACCTAATTTGTGAATTGAATCGCCCATTTGTAGGCTTCACAGACGAACACACAGCTCCACACAAATCGTTCTAATCCACTTATTGCACTCCAGTATAGAGTTTCAGGTACACGCAGTATGATTTAATTACCTCGATCAGCAAAGTTAGTGAACAAAACAGGGGCTAACAAAATCATATGTTCATTTTGGAAAAAAGCTGCATCTAACCAGTTAAATCAGTCAGAGCACAGAGTCTCAAATATATAAAAAGGAATTTCTCTAGAAGAGTTAAAGGATTAAGTCAGTGGTGACTTTGGCATTATGTTAAGGAGAATGGACAAGAGAGTGTAGATTCGTGGATAGAATAGCCGAAGGTGAGTACAATGTAGTCACAAATCTACACTTTAGAGTCTATTCTCTGGTTTAAAGTTTTTCTCTGAAGCCATTGATTATGTAATAGTTTCAAAAGATTCAATTTCTCAAAAATAAGTGTAGATTCGTAAGATTACTCATGTGTACATAGTCAGTGCTTAAACTACTAGTCATCTTTCATTTGGTGCACGATCTTCTAAGAGAACAGATGGACCAAGAGAGGCAATAAGCAAAGCTCTGAGTACTGCAGATATCTCTGTGGCACATTCAAATACTATCTCTATAAACTCAGGAAAACTTGCATATTCATCAAAAGACAGCCCACATTTCATACTTTATGTTAATGTTAATATGCAACTTTGATCATCTTGTTGTTGATTAGTTTGTTTAACACAACTTTTACAGATTGTATGTAGTGTGATGAGTTGGTTATCTAGATATTAAGTTTTTTGCCTGTGAGACAGTTACTACAGTGTATTAAGTTCAAATTGGTCACTCTGAAATTTCCCTGAAAATAAGGTATTGCTTCATCAAGGTGCTTTTAAAAGATTTAAATACAGTGTATGAGTCCTTAAGTTTATCTAACTTGTGAACTAAGTGAATTTTACAATTGGAAAATGTTTTTGTAAACTGAAAGATAACATGTTTTCAGGTGTGTTTCGATGTAAATTGTGTCTTTCAATGTGGAATAACATTTTCCAGTTAAACAGTTTTCAATGGATCTACAGTTGAGAGAAGATTCACAAAAATAATATACACTTTCATCAATAGAGTGACGTCACAGAAATAGTAATTTATAAGATCACGAGTAGTGTTGAGTATTGATATCTGATTGATTAATATCGGATTCACTTATCTATATAGTAGTTTGTGTCTTTATTTTAATTGATACATCTGTGTTAATTCTCATCCAAGAAACTTTAAAAGACATCAAAACCAGTAACTTGCTACAACTAACCAGTCTTTGTGTTATATTCTAACACAATTATCAAGATTAAAGAGAACTTAAATCATTGATAATTGCATTTTTCAAGAAAATGTGAGTTTGAGCCGGGGGTGGAATTTAGTTTGAAATATTGTTTCAACGAACTGCTTACAGTAGTACATTCGTGACTGCTAAGAAAAACAAGAGCAAATGGCGACAATTTTAAGCTGTCAGACAGACCTTGCTGTGTTAAAAATCAAACATTCAAACATTTCAGTCAAGTAAGTTATTTTTTTGCAGCTTGGAAGAAGATATTTTTTGTTCATGTCTGCAAATGATGCATCTATTTCATGAGTGCAAGTGCAACAATAGCATTATAAACTTTAAGTCATATTCTAAACAAAAAGAAAGATAAGATTAAGTGTAGCAACATACTTGGAATCCTTCCACATCTTGTCAATCCTGGCAATAAATGGCCTCGCTTGATCAGATCGTAGATACACACTGTCTCCTAGCTTGTAGACATGACCCTCAAAATGAAGTTGCTCATAATATACATGTACTTGACCACTTTCACTGTTTGGCATATCAACTGTAACATCCTGTATTCAGATCAACACAAGTACAATCAGACATTCAAATGTAGCTTGAAAAAATGATGAGTAATTTTTTTATTTAAGTAAGGCTATAATGCTTGTTTCCAGTCAGACATCAAGAAAAATGTGGCATTGGCTATTGGGTAAAACCATGAACTGAAACAAAAAGGTAGTACACAAACGTTATTTATTAACTCTTTTTATGAAGTTCATTATTTTCCAATGTAATTTATACAGCAAAAAAGTACACAAATCTAAAATTCAAAATTTTTTCCAGCCACTGCCCCTTTAGTAAGAAAAAAATCAAAAGTAAATAAAGTCTTTTAAAGCCCTTTGTTTTGCTTAATTAACATTAAAAATGTACTTCTTAGTTACAGAAAAAAACAGCCAAGCTTATGTCAATATAAAAATATGAAACTTTGTCATACTTAGGAATTTGACATACCTCTCTTTCCTTATCAAAGGGTTGATACTCTCTATCGACCTTATCAGCATCAGTAGGCTCAAGCTTTTGACTATCAGCAAATACAGAAGCAACACGTACACGAGACAAAGGTTCATCACGAGGAACTATCTTAACATTACTGGAAGGGAGAGCCCAGATCTGTGTGTGAATAAGGGTAAATACATATACTAAAACCTTCACGTCTTAAACTCGCACAGTGAGGCTGAAATATTTGAAATGAAATTTTATTCTGAGATATGCTTCAGCTTATTTAAACCATGGGGCAGACAAGGCAACATCTTTACCTATGACTTAATTGGTAATTTGAGTAATGTAATAATGGGTCACATGATTATTAAAAAAGGGCGCACTTTTAGGAAATTTGTTGGGAATGTAAAGCTTGATTTGGGCAAGGCCGCAGAGTGATATGCAGCTTCATTTAATACATGAAGCTTATGAGTAAGAACTAGTACACTACATTTTTGCAAAGTTCATGACAGCTTCAAACGACATCTTGAAGCTATAGTCCGGCAGCCAAAAGGCACTTTTACCTGAACCTTGCAGCGGAGGATATATAACAGGTTTTGATTGATCCATGTTCAGTAGACCTTGTATAAACAGAATCTGCATGATGACACCCTGTGAAGTTTGGGCAATTCGAGATATAGGCGGAATATTCCTCCAATTTTATAATCCAGAATAATCATGATATCAGGCTAACTATTGGTGGCGCTGTTTGCTTTTTATGTAACTTTAAAGTTAGTTGAAATATTGCAAGTACAAAAACATATTTGCATCACTTTAAGTCGTACACAAAAATATTTGTATTAAAAAATTGTTTATACTTTCCAAATATGTTTTAAAACATATTTTTAAAGAACAAAATACTCTAAAATAATTTTTTCAGTTGTAGAAAGAGCCTGCAGTAGCTTGACACTAATCAGACTGGTACCATTCTGGTGCAATGTGTGAAATATTATTTGATAAAGTCTGGGTACACGCTGATGTAAACAACAGCACACGTGGAGAGAAATAGCCACATGATAATAGCTGTCTCGCTGAACATTCGATTGTTAGGGCATAAGCGTAAATATTGTTTAGCGGCTACATTTTAACACGAACTTCCAAAGATGTAGCATTACATTCATATAATTAACAAGTATTGTGACTTATTTACAGAGCCAGATTGTCAGCATTATTTGCAATAAGTTTGGATTTATAGAACGTTTACATAAATTATCAGTAACCTAGTCTGAGGTGACAAATGAAATAATTGTATTATTATAAATCATGCTATCACATTGAGACCTGCCGTGTATTATAAGGACCAACAAAGGAGTTTTAGTAAATTACATTTCCATCACATGGATCAGGACACAATTGTATCCTTACTGTGGGCATTGAAATTTGCATTCATGATGATAAAGTACATCAAGCAGAGCAGATTCTTCAGTTTTTGTCTGATTAACTGCACCTTGTTTTGTATGATTTTGATTTTTTCTTGTCTGAATCAAAGCGACGGACATGAACAGAAGAATGTCTTCTAAGATGTAAATATGATTCAAGCAACTTGTCTGATGCAGAGCCCGAAAGAATAGGCCATACATAACCTGATAATCTGAAACCTCCATCCTCCAAACCGGAGAGGATGTAGGTTTTTGGTTTTCAAAGCAACTTAAATGGCAAGCAAAACAAACGGAGCTACAGGGACCCAGTCAGCCAAAGAAGCAACGGAGATGCTAATGATACTAAAGAAATGTTGATACTATCCCATCCATAGACACTGTATCTGTTTACTTGTAAATTGAAAATTGTTTTTGTGACAAAACAAATCCAATTGATGGTAACTGTGCTGGGCTATCTCTACTTGTGTTATTTTATAACAGGGAAGTGGTGGGGAAATGGTTAAACCAAAATTCCGTGACCCTTTTGACTGTGCGGGTCAGTAGTGATGGGGTGGTGGGGGTTGGGGTGGTGTGGGGTGTGGATTTTCAGATCCTTTGTACGCTTCCTCATCTGTTGCATGTGGGTCGATTAAAAGAATCGGGCAAATCTCTGTACATTTTTAAAAGATGTGGGGTTGCAACAAGTGTATGGGAAATAAAAGAATAAACGTGGGTGATGTTTGTGTTTAGGAGTCACACGGCGTTTATCCTTTGTTGTCTTCAAAGAAAGGTGGACCAAAATAGCACCAGAATGTAGGTCATTATCAGAAAGGTTCAACATTATAGGATTTGTCGATAATGAAGAGGCTTTTCATTTCTTGGGGCTGGACTCCCCCTCCCCCACTTTCTCCCAAAACTCTATCTCCACAGAAATCAATGTAGAAGAGGGTACATGTACGTATTTGTACTTCAGAGTTTCTTTAGTCGTACAAATACGCAGGTTGGATTTACTCTACCTTGGCCACACCCCTTGATGGATCGTACCCTACCCATCATCCATCATCCCTAAATACATTTATTTCAAAGATTTATTACAAGAAACTCTTTCATAAATAAATGTACTTAGTTTTCTAATATTATGTGTGTTTGGATACAGTTACCGCCTCCTCCCACTAGCCACGCCCCTTCAGCACCCTGCACCCTCTTTCGCCCATTTTTTTATTTTTTTTTATTTTTACATTCTTCTTCTAGGTAAGCTAATTGTATGTTTTTAATGCCATTTTGGGGGTTACAAGCTTGTATTGGTTGTATTTACATCATAAATATCGATAAAAACATTAAATAATCGATATAAAAAATTGCCCAACCCTGAGGAGGGGTCATCACTCAGATTCTTAAACAGTATGACCTTCTTGTGTGGAATCTGCAAAAAAACATATATCCAACAAAACATGGTTCACCCCTTTGGCTGCCGGACTACTAGTGGCGCCGTTAGCTAAACCCTAAAATCTCCAGAAGAGAATAGACTAAAGTACCCTCCTTTATGGTTGTGGTCGGGTGCACTGACAGTGAGTATTAAAACTCTTCATGTATATTGTGTGAAATCCTACTTGTTTTGCTGGTCTGTTTCAAGACCCCAAAAGCATTTCGCACATCACATCTAAAACTCAAAACTAAAATGATGCATGGATTGCTTGATCAGGGAATAAAATAATGGCGACAACAAGTTTCAACATTCACAGTTTGGACCATCAATTGCCAACCCTTGACAAGAATAGGAAAGACTGTTGTCCCCCAAACAGTGTTGTAGTCGAAACCTGGAAGTCCGAGACCGAGACCGAGACCGAGACCAAGACCGAGACCTTGACAACCGAAACCGAGACCGAGACCAAGACCGAGACCAGCCCTACCGAGACCAAGACTTTTGCAGTCCGAGACCGGTATGGTGCGTGTTTTTAATGAAGACTAAGCAGCACATTGCAGTCAGCATACGTGTGTGAGAAACACGGACAGCGGTATTAATATCAACAAAGCAACATGGCTCTAGGCCCTAGGCCAAGACGACGAACTTCCTGTGCATGAAAAACATTATTTGCTGTGGTCTCGAGGGGTCTCGAGGGTCGAGACCGAGACATTGGCAGCCGAGACCAAGACCAAGACCAAGACCAAGACCAGTTCTTCCGAGACCGAGACCAGCACTTCCGAGACCGAGACTTTTGCAGTCCGAGACCAAGACGAGACCTGAGACACCAAAAAAGGTACAACACTGCCCCCAAAGCATGAGTCCCCAAAACTACCAGGAACACATGTTTAAAGAGACGGTATACGTTACCTAATCACTCTTAACATTAATGGCAATAAAAACTTACTTGGTTAGAAGTACAGCAGCTTTTGATAGTATAAAGCATTTTGAGAATCATTTCACTTCGAAGTAATGTGGTTATGGAAAAAGATATCAGGTTTTATGCCCCAAAATTTGAATCTGGGAAACATTGTGTATTCAAATTATGGATTATTCTTCCTTCGCTCCATTTTTGGGGCGATATTTCAAAAACGCGACCACTTTTTGAAGTGACATTTTTACAGGTTAGTTTCAAAAACCAAAGGTATACTTTGCCTTTAAGCCACAGCATCTGAATATCATTCAATAAGATTCAGACGACTATGTACATGTACAGGTATATTGTAGGCTTGTGTGTTTTTATATATATGTATTTTCCGGGGCGAACAGTAAAACCGTCTTCAATTTTATTTATTTGTTAAACAAAGTAAAAAAATAGTTTCAATAAATGACATTGGTTAACGTTTTTAAAAGTGCACAAATTAATACTGTATTCTGAAAGCATTTGACTTGCTTAAAAGTTTTCAAATATGACTAGACAGTGCTTGTTCACTCCTCTATTTGACAAAGTAAGACCTGGTTGAATGCAAGACTTTCCCCTCACCTTATTATTCTCATTTCACTTCTTTCACTTCTTTCATTCTTCCCTTCATCTACAGCAACATGTTTGTAAACTCACACTATTAAAACATTCTTTACACACAGCAAAATTTGTCCTAAAAAAAATCATAGAGTTGTGCCCATCATGTGATCGGGCTTGCAACCTTTAATAAACAGTGGGGAATAAGACCACATCCAGGAGCAACTTACTGTTATATCTTCAGCATTTGCTGAAATTAGGTCTGAATACAAAACATGACTACTTCTTCATAACTCAGCATCTAGACAAATAGCAAGCACAGTTGGTCCATTCATCTCCAAACACTACTCTGAATGTGTCCTTGGAAAATGCATTGAATCTTAACGTGTTAGTAAGTGTTTTGGCGAGGATCACTGGGCCAAAATGCCACTTGCATTGGCAATGTTCTTGGTGAAAATATGGAATTTGCAGCGGCGGCACCAGACCTGTTAATCTGGGGGGCAAGAGGGGGGGGGAAAACTTAAATTTAGGGGGGGAAAACAAAAATCTATAATGAAATTTTGTACTGCAGAAAAGCATTGACTTACCACTTTGACGGACTTACACCAGCGTTATTCTTGACTGAGTGGGGGTATCTGGGACATTTACGTCAATATTAACTTCAATCCTGGGGTGTTTGTGTTTGGGTTCAGGATTCTCATCGCTAGATTCAGAATCAGATCTGTGCCTATCATCATGGGATGGAGGTGGTTTGGATTTCTTGCAAAACTTTCTAATAAAAATCCATTTTAACTAACTGTTTTACCAACGTGTTTAAGTGCAACAATTAGCAGTACATGTAGGCATATAACAACACTCCTCAATCCACGTGAACATCAAGTTTATGTCGTGTGTACTGTATTTATAAGCCTACAATATTATTCACTCCAGAAATAAGATTTTGCACTGTGTGAATTTGACGTGTTGTGCGAACTGCGTGTACAGTGGCTGCTTGCGGTTTTGGGCAGACAATGCATTTCTATTTATAGCAAGTTTCCAAGCTTGTACAGATAAATAAATCCACATTTTATTAACATTGCCGGAGATGGAAAGTGTATTGGGCTTTTTTGATGGTGCCAGCTAATTATGATGGATGAAATTGAATTTATTATTTACAGCGCAAACAACAAATTGGGTGCAATGGTAACTCAATTTCCACCATCGAGGAAAAAACTGGGGGTGGGGGGGGCAAAGAAAATAACTGGGGGGAATTTTCCCCCCCCTTGCCCCCCCCCCCCCGTAGCGCCGCCACTGGGAATTTGTGATTCATCATGACGTAAAACACCTAGTCCTGTACACACAGCAGGGAAGGGTATTCCTCCATGATTGCAGGTGAAGATTCTGTCATTGCCAACGGGTCCATGATTCACCGAAGCTAGGGTAAACACTTGCAAAACAAACCTTTGAAACACTGGTGTCAACCACTGTAGTTGGGGAAGTGACACTGTCAGGGTCTGTTCAATGTGTTGACTCGAGAGGTCTTGCCATGCCATAAATATTGTCCATTGATCTATGATCCAACGGGACAAACATCCTGGTTTATGTTGTAAAACGCCTTGATCATAGCTAACAGGATATATGTGCGCTTTATAAGAGCCCAGTATTATTAAGGACAATAGTGCATGAAAACTCAGAATGTAAACAAAGATACAAACTTGGTCAATTATCATACCTTGATTTTCTTGAATGCTTTGGCCTTAGCAGAATATCGAGACTCACAAGTATACACATCTTCTTCATTGAAGCCTTCTGGTTTACTCTTGAAGTAGTCTTTAACGGACATTACATGACATTTTCCTACAACGTGCTGGGTGATCTTTACTTTATTGTAGTAGTCACTTTTAAAGACTTCCTACAATAAAAGAAGAAAATATAGAATTAAAATCTCAACAACTTCAATTAATAATAAAACTAAAACATAACTAGGAGTGTAGAGCTTGTAGTTAATAAGCACTAGGTGTTCAAGTTTCGTGAAAGTAGGTGAAGATCAAAGTTTATACAAGAAAAATGTATATTATAAACATACAAATGTTAATGAAACATAGTTGGGTTTTTTCTTAACATGCACCTTCTACATGTATATGCTTGACTTAAACTAAACAAAAGTTGCATCACAAAGTTAAAATATTTCACAAGCTGTTTCACATTTTGAAATTGGGGATGAACATAAATTGTAGTCTGAGATACTGCTCCCTACTGTAGGTAAACCAAAGGCTTTGTAAATTTTAGAACTGTAGCAGGAATTTGTATTTTGACAGCACGCGTGATAAAAGATGGTTTTGTTACCAACTTAATACCTGTTTCTGTACACAAAACTGCTGAAAACCCTTATCTCATTTTTCTTTAAAATGTTACCTTTAGCCGAGTATTCATTAGGTGTTCGAGCATTTAGCCCGAACAACTCTTTGTTTATGTTCGTTTTTTGAATTTTGTTTATAGTTGTTATTCTTCTTCTCAGAGTCGTTTGTTCGCAAGCAAATGCATAGTTGCTAAACTTGCATCAACTTGAAACTTTGCATGTAGGTAGACAATAACTTGCAGATGATCCTAAAGTTGAGATGTAATGATGACGTCATCAGGTGTTGAAATACAGTAAATCAAAGTTTAATATTTCAAAAATGTATAACTCGTTAACTTCACAATGGATTTGTACAATCGACACACCATCGGAGAGGTTTCTTAGAACCCAACAAACGCAACACAGAGTGTGACCTCATTTGACCTTGACTTACGCTTCAAAACGAAGTTGAAAAATTCAAAAATCCAGACCTGCCAACCTTGTAATTATTTTTTGAGTACCACATTAGCGCAACGGCATAACCCAGAAGCCCAACTACATAGTACATGTACTGTTGGTAACCGTACTGTTGTTGACACAACAGTGAGTTTAAAAAAAAAAATTAACCAGTTCGACGGTTGGCACTGTATGTTCCAATTGCCTAGATCATAGATGCCACTCAAGCAAGGGGCAAAAAAATCTATTTTAAAATAAAAAAAAAATAAAAAATCGAGAAAAAAAATAATAATAATCTTTTTAAAAAAATTACGGGCGGTGAGCCCATTTTGACTAATTTCTATTCCAATAACATATATTAATTTCTATGAAAAACACTGTTGAACAATGTTCCTAAATTATTAGTAACTTACTGCAAAAATGACATTGACAGGTTCCATCTTTGGTTGCCCAGTAAACGGACAAACGAAAGCCTATCGTAGAATTTTCCAGTTCCACTTCAATTCATCATTTGTTTCTCTTATACAAAGATCACAGGCCATTAAATTCCCATTATTCTCCCCTAATAAAAGTAAAACTAACAGAAACGATGTACTATTTAATCCGACACTTCGATCGGCGTCCATATTGTACACTCAAGTATTAATCATACGGCGATGCCGAACACGTGCGTTTTTATCGAAGTGCATCTCAGATGCAGGGTGTCTTTGTTCGGTTGTTTTTGCAGTTGGGGTCGAACGAATGACAGTTGAAGAAATTGAGATAAAATTGTCCGTTCGTGCTGCAGTTTTTAACACCGCGATTTAGATTTTGCGTCTTTTGCATATTTTCTGCATATATTTCGTACCACCGTACTCAGATGTGAAAATGCATGCATGGTACGCAAAATGCGTACAGGTTGGCAGGTCTGAAAATCATATCTGAAGAACTATCTGGCCCGTACAGTGTATATAAACCACACGAAAAGAACTGCACTGAAAACTCGTAACTAATCCAGTAGCAAGTGGCTGGCTGTTGCGCTCCGTTGACCACAAGGTTCGAAGTCCATCAAACATGCTTGTAGTCTAGTCTCGGTTCACGCAACCTGATTTTGGCATTACGCTTTGTCTCTAAAACAGCGTTAACAACCAAATGCTAGGCTTTTGATAGTGGGCTTTTTTAGACTGTTGCTAAAGTGTGTAGTTTGTTGGCACACCACAAAACTGTAATAGCACCAAGGTTCAACTTAATGAAATAGCTCACACATTAACACAACACTGACCCCAACGATACCCAAACACCTAGTGTTTGTTTTCACAAACACTAATTTCTAGTTCAATTTAGTTTGTTTTCAACACCAATATTCTAATTCATTTGTACATTACTTTACTTACAAGTAGTTTACTGTTTTTGTCACAGAAAAAAACCTGAACTATGTGGATCAATATAAGCAGATAGTCCTTTCAAAGAATAATATCGGATTTGGAACAATCTCTTCTGTTTAATAGAAATTTAAAAGATCAAATAGGATACCTTTTCCAAAAATTTACGGGTAGTTAAATGAAAAGTCTCATTTGGTCTCAGGAACCAGTTCCCATGCAGCCAACATTCACCATCTGGATCCTTCCATAGCTTCTCAATGCATACAATATGTAGCTTCAAGTTCTTCTCACTGACAGAAGACAAACAAAACATATCTTCAATCCAAACTTGCAGCTTCAGAAACAATAAATCAGATTTATAAAATGCATATGCAAAAGTAAAGTATAAAAAGACACTCTAAATGCCATGTAACAAATTTGGGTGGTTTACCAATGAATCATTATTTCACAACTTTAGTTTGAAACTGGTCTCAACTGACTGTGGTTTGGTGCAAATCTTACAACCATCTTCAAAATATTTTACTTTAATTGAGTTAATACAGAAAGAATATACAGTTTTAAGCAACTGCATTGCTGTGAAGTTTCAAACATGCGTAAGATAGAGCTCTTCACTCCCCTATTGTGTAAATGCATGGATGAAGATTAGCACACTCACTGTAAGCTAAGCTATAATAAATCTGTACATACTAACCTTGGTTCCACATAGACAAAGTCACCAACACGGTATGTCTGTCCATTCACCACTAAGCCATCACTAGCCTGCAAAGAAACAAAGGTCACAATATTAAACAAGGTTAAACACACTTCTGTTTCTTAACCACAGTACAAGACAAGTTATTTTCCCTAGGTAAAGAGTGCTATTATTAATCTACTGAAGTTGGGGGAAGGGGGGAGGATACCAGGCGTGCGTTCCTCCTCATTTTTAATACCGACTTAAACAAAATCCAAGTAATATAAATGCATAAACAGTTTTTTGTAACCAAATTGTGCCATATGAAATACTCACACACCAACACAAAAAAAACAAAAAAAAACACAAAAACCTACACACATTTCGTGGTTTAGCGGCCAAGCGCACTGGACTCAAGATCTTGTTTCTGATCAGCAGGCTAGAGTGTGGGTTCAAGTGTTGCTCTTGACACCTGTATCCTTAAGCAAGACACTTAAATTCAACCTTAATTACTTTGTCGTTTGGATGGGACATAAAGCCATTGGGGTTCATTGCGTTGTGTGATGCAAGTGAAGATATAAGCCTCCAATCACAATCTCTACTTGCCTGCTCATTAGCATCCACAAAGTCATACGGCCAGCGTGCTTTTTCTACGTCTTCTCTCACTCTTTGGATCAATTCAAACGCCTTCTCAAAACTCATTTGTTAAACGTTGCCTAATTTTGTTTGTTTGTTCTCAAATGACTTTGTACAGCGCATTGGGACTCCGTGTGTAATGCGCTTTATAAGAACAGTTTATTATTATTATTATTATTATTAGAGCAGTGAATTTCATTAGTCGCCAAGGCTTATTCATCATCATTAGGCACCTTATCAAAACTATTCCAAGGTATTTTCTGGGAAATCTGTCCCGGTCGGGGTTTTCTTGTCGGGATGAATTGTTGTTTAGTTTCTTTCCAGTGCTACACCACACTGTCCCGGAGTTTGTTTATACTCCCCTGCTGTGCTCTGCGGTTTGGCCAGTGATAAGATCTCACAACACTTGCTGGTATTCTATCAACACAGAGCTTGAAATCTATTCAACCGTGATTTATTTGACTTGTTTGTGGGGAGGCCATAAAACATTAATTTGTGCTGTTAATTTTAGAATGGAAGGATGGTGTTTAATATTGTGATACAATTGATCCCTTATTGTGAATATCAATCCCATCGTGATTACAGTAATTGTTTGACTAGGCATGTTAACGCAATTCTACATCGTGGCACAAATAATACCCTCGTGAATATGGGCGGCCAAAAGGGCCAAAACTAATAAATTTGACTTTTTATTGTCTGTGTTTGTTCTTTTTAAGGATTCATTCTTTTAGTGGTTTGCTGCTTTTGTTTTGTTTTTATTTTATATTTTGATTGCGTTTTGTTTTATTAGTTTGATTCAGAGTTCCTCTTGTTAAAAAACAAGTTTGTTTGATTGTTGTTGCGCTTTAAAGCTTGATTGGGAATTGTTCATTGTTTAAAAACAATTTTCTTTGATTGTTGTTGAGTTTTGTTACCTTAGTTTCGACTTTTTGTTTGAACAACTCTTTTCTTAGATATTTGTTTTGTCCTTTAGTTTATAAATTTATTAGTTTTGGCCCTTTTGGCCGCCCATACGTTTTGGCCGCCCATACGTGAAGGTTTTGTTTTTTTACTCTTGGAAAACATATGAAAGAAGACTGCATGGAAAAACCTATTGGCAAAGACCAGACAAAGCACAGGTTTTCATAATGTCAAACAATTTACCAACTGCTGAATGATAACTGCATAAAACATGTCTAATTTTTCTTTAAAATATTGCAGTCCCTAGTTAATGCTCCAGTGTTGGCTTAATCTTGTCCAGAAAACCACAAACATTTGACCTTGCTCTGTGGCAACCACAAACCTGGCTTCCAGTAGATAACGATTTAAGTGCTTGGGCTCTAATCTTAAAGAATGTAAACATACAGCTCTGCTGTCAGTGAACAATCCTGCAGTGAATTTGAAAGCAAAACAATTTGAAGCGGAATGAAAAACGACCCCGGGTGAAGCTGTCCCGAAACCTACCCCAGAATAGTTTTGATAAGGTGCCTTAGTAAATCATCTAAAAATGACTACATTTCATTTTACTGTCACGCCACCTGTTTACTACTTGTTTTATATAACACTCAGATAGATCTTTGTAATTTGGAGTAAAAAACAAACACCAAAATGCACAAGATTTTATTCTGGCATCCACTACGAGGCTGTTTGGTACAGCTGTACTAGGTCGGTTTGTAGTCGATCACGCAATAATAATCGTCAACGCTGAAGGAAGAGAGTGTTTTCAGCAAATAGACACTGATGCCTCGGCGATAACTATAACAAACTGTGCATTTAATGATCGTGCGTCAAGTTTTCAGGTGCACGACCAACCGGCTTATGCTTGCATGGGCGTGGTGGTCTAGCATCCAATAGTGCTAAAAAGGATGGAACAAAAATGCAGGCTGAATGGTACCAAGAAGCATGCTTAATGAGGTAGGCATGAAATGGTGTGGATAATGAATACAGCGTAACCTCCAACCCTCCAATCAAGTGTAAAGGATCAACGTTCGTGTTATAAAACGAAGAATAAAAAGAATCATCGGTAAAACCAGGATAAACATGAACAGGAACATATCTTATTACCATTACCTCCTGATTGTCAGTCATATCATCTTTAGAATCTGTAACATCCTGCTGCTGTTTGGCTTCTTCCTCTTTCTTCTCAGCATCTTCCTTCATCTGTGTTGGCAAAGCAGAAAAAGAAATGTTTTATATTCAATCAAGACACAATCATAGCAACTCAACAGTATAATGTAACGAACAACAGGACTAGCAATACACTCAATCTCTCAGATGCTAACATGCTTGACTAAGTACAAATACATAATATTAAACATACTCATTGAGTATTTGTCTACAAGTGTCATGTAACAAATTCTCCCCAAATCCACAAGGATTTTCTAAAATGCTCACCTACTCTGCATTTACAATGTCCATGCGAAGCAACTCCACTGACAGAATACAATGAATGTTCCCTAATGCACTGCACCCCGAGTGTACACCCAAAATACATCCTCTCTTTTCTTCCTTTTTTGTGTGTCCCTGAACACTACTTTTTTTAAGGGATGGTATTGGAAGTAAGAAAGTTCTTACTTGAATAGAAAATCCCTTTTGATTTGGGAGATGGTATTACAGAAAATACCACTGATACCTAAAAATGCAGACCAGCACAGTTAAGGGACACACTGGCTTCGTTGGGCTATTTGGGCTACAAAATAGACCAAAACATGACGATTGTTTATACACTCTTTGAGCTGGATGGGTATGTAGACTGGATCCTCACGCCTCGCCATAGTAAAACATGTACATAAACATAGTACCAGTCTACTTGCAACGTTGCGCAGCAATATCCCTGTAAATTTGACACGACTGGTAGAGCGTAAATGCTGACCTTAGACCGCTTTTGTATCATTCTTCGTTGCTAAGCGAAGTGTGATTTCACAATACAAATCACTATGGTGATATTAACTCATTTTAAGATGAATCTTTGAATCTTTGTGCTTGGTAAAATGGAGTCCTGGGAAAACTTTTGTGACGATGATGAATCCTAGTCTTGTCTGAGCTGGAGAGTCTTTAGTAAGTTTTGGAGAGTGCTCTTGTAAGAGTGACCCACGATGAGCCAATCTTCCAGTTGCATGAATATGTGTATCTGCTGTTGACGTAAACTGCAGCTAACACTTTGACACTACATAGAGAATATAATAAGGTGACTTAACACTATGGCTTGCTGTAAAAAGGACACATTACTTGTATACACTCAGGACATTAGGTTGAAGCTTTGTTTTTGTTCAGTGTAGTTGCTTGCACATGCACATTGTAAATGCATCTGTCGTTCTCGGAGGTGAGATGTTTTCTGTAATAGAACTATACATTTTTACAGTAATATAAAAAGTACCTGCTTGGTTTTTCCATAAAGTATTTCCAGTTATAAATCGGGTCAAGATAATTATTTTGTTTACAGTTCGATTGTTTTGTATCTTGACAATGCAAATGATAATAATAATAAAGTGTGGATAAAAATGCAGTAAATAAATCAAAGAATTCTCTGGGTACAACTTCTGTTGAATCAATCAAACTTTTGACTAGAGGGGTGTTGTCTTTAACTTGAGTGGTTGCAGAATCATTTGTTTCTACAACTTCTGCTTTGTGATCGCAAAATCTCTCTCGTACAGGTAGCGTCAATGTTGACGAGGCTCTATTTATGTATTCTCTTGTAATCAACAAGTCTGTTCTTTTATTCTAACTGATTCATCATCTTTAACTGACAGTTGTTGGTCCATCTTTATACACTGCTCGAAAGGAAGTAACAAACTTCTTCATCAATATGAAAATGGCACACAATTTTATGCAAGAAAAATCCCCACCATTAATCGTGAAAGCATCCCTGACACACACACTGGCGATCGGGAACCGTTTTGAAGTAATTATTCCCAACGTTTCCCAATGAATTGGCCGCTAGTCTTCGCTAACTCACTTTTTTGAATACTACAATACATGCAAGAACCAACGAACGCTAGAGGGCGCTTTCTTAATAATGCTTTCACATTAGGAACGTACGCCCTCCGTTGGCGAAATTCACGATAACACACAAAAACAACTTGTTTAATAAAGACCAGTACCTGTCATGTGATATAGCAGTGTACTCTGTGCAGCATTGATCGTCGCTCATTCGCGACGGTATTGTTATTATTATTGTGGGCAGCAGCATAACCAGTGACTTCGTTCTTCGGTAAGTTTTGTTTTATTTTAAGAAAAATGTGATGCGTAGAATTACCCTGGACGAAATAGAGGAACTATTTTGCAGTATAAATGCAAGATTTCACATTGTAATCATCACAATGAACTCAATCGAAACCAGATAAGGCGCACAGGAAGATAAGGCGCACTGACTTTTGTTCACCTTTGAAAGTCAGATAAGACGCGTCTTATCCGCAGGAAATTACGGTATCAAAAGGAAATTACATGAGCTACAAGCTTAAGATTTCCAAATACAATATATATACAAGAGCAGGTTAAAGTTATGGGCCATTTCATGCAACACCATCCACGGCTGTTCTGGTCTCTAAAAGGTTAACTAACCTCTTTTGGAAGCTTTTCTTTCTTCTGCTTCTCAATGTTATTCTGCATGTGTCTATGAGTGTAGCTGAGCGCAGGAGAGAGTAGAATCTCTCCATTCTTACAAATTTCATCCCGAATAGCAATGAAGAATCTCTGCATCTCAACAGCATCTTCATATACCTACAATGATATGCAATAAAAGAGACATTAATGCATGGTGTGCAATCCCATTTGTCAATGTTATCTAAAAAGCAAACCCTAGTACAAGCATATAATCAATGAATCATACATGGTGTGCTAGGTTGATTTTATCATTGACCTAAGAATGTAAGATTGTGAGTTAAAATCTGGCCCTGTGGATTTTTTCTGCCATCTCAGACAGCGTTGAATATGCAGAGCTTCATCAGTGATTGTGTAGGGCAAAAAACTAACCACTTGAAACTGGGTGATGTGTATACATGCAAAACTTTCATGGACACACAAATGAAAGCCTTATAAACCAGTTTTCGAAACGTCCTTGGGATATCATCGTCAGGCGTGTATACATATACATGCCTGAACAGCGGGTGACTTGTTAACCCTTTCAATACCATTGTCGAGTTTACTCGACAGTGCGCCGTGTAGTGCTTCCGTACCAATGTCGAGTTTACTCGACACAAAAAGCAGCGGCATTTGAGAGCCTGTAATTATTTTGTTTGGCGCCCTCTGCTGTTGACCTTTATATAGACGGGTAGCTTGTTTATCGAGCTTCACAAGGGTGTGTATTGTATAGGGGGTCACCATTACGATATTCCGAGAAAAATTACATTGCATGCAGCAGTACTTCCAGATTTCACGCTTTTGTTTTCCCGACAAAAAATCACCATCATGGCTGTTCGTGACCTGGAGGTTTTGGTTGAAATATTTGTCATAAGTGACTCCGAATTGGACTTGGAAATATCTGAAGAAGAACCTAGTGAAGATTCAGATGAAACTCGTGATGTTTCGTCGCCAGGCACGTTCAATTATGACAACTATCCTGACGATATACCGGTAGCTGGACCGAGCACGGCACCCGTTCAACGCCGTGGGCTTGGGCGTGGACCCGGCGGGCCTCGACCCATTCGTGCCGATCGAGGTGACAAAGGACATAAAGATAATGTATACAAATTTGACATCATATAAAAGGTAATTTCATAAGCTACAAATTGTATGCATAAAGTTTTTCCACAAAACTATGTCTTCACACAGAAAATCAAGATTGAAAAAATGTGAACACTGCACGTTGCTTTTTGTTTGTGTGTGTGAAAAAATGCGGTACACAGCAGTGTGACCCCTATAAAAAATGCGGTATTGAAAAGGTTAACATGCCAGGACATTCCATTGGTACTTAAATTCATGCTCAAAATCTCCCTTTTGCCAAGAAATAGTGTGTAATCCCAAATTCCAGACCTTCGTCCTTTTGTCGGACAATTGAGGATTTTGAGAGATCGAGAGGCTGCCACGGTTAACCAATATATTCAGCACGGAAGGCTAGTTCCAGCTTGCCATGACAGATTATCAAAAGAGAAAAAGAAATCCTGCAGCATTTTAAAAAAACATCTCAAAAGAACGTTTGTTGTCGTAACTTGCATTTAGTCATTCATCGTGACAATAATATTCTTGTAAAAAAAAATAATATTACTCAAGAAATTTCAAAAGCTAATCCCGCTGGTGAGCACTGATTTTTTTTTTTAACCCTTGTAATAAGTGGTTAAATAAATTATCAATGAGTTTCCTTTAACAGAATAGCTCATACTTCAACACTAATTTGAAGGGTATTTTTCTTAGTTAATGACTAACAGCAACATGACATTCGGGGAAACATTGAAATCTCTGTCAAGAATACTTTACAATCAAATACAAATAAGGCCCTTGTTACTTACCTGTGAGTCAGTTCTACTCAAGTTTCGAGCTCTCTCCAGGACCCCAAAGATATGATCCTGAAAGCAATCTAACCTTCTGTAACAACGTTTGTCTAAATACCTCCTCAAAGTATCCAAGTCTTGGGGTTTTCTGCAAGTCAAAGTTTCAAATTTAGCAACGATAAATGATGATGTCATCAATCATATATTTTGTGTAGGTCACATGTGAAATTCAATCATATCCTCACATAACCAACATCAAATTTATTTCACTTTTGTTAACCACAAAACCCAACAGTATGCCCACACTGTATTTTTACATGAAGTTTCAGTATGAACAGGGTCATTGATGGTAATGGCCGGACGGCTGTGATGATGGACTGTGTCAGTAGCTTTAGAACTGTAGTTCATCAAACTTTGATAATTAACAATATCATTCTTACTATAAATTTTGGTGAGTCAAACAGGACACCTTAATATTTAACATGCTTGTTTCTTTGCAATAGTACAAGGAAAAACAAATTTTGTTTACATAAGAAAAAAGTCTATTGACTTTTTATAGGTCAAACCTTTCCTATAACATTGTCAAAGACAAATAAAATCAGAGAAGGTGTAAAACAGCAAAGGCATAAGAAAGAAACTATGTTCTTCAATACCTATCATAAGTTTATACATGTTCAAAGCTGCCAAGCATTTTGATGGAATCAGCTCTTTGGCACTGATTGATCCGTCATTTGCAAATATTGAATGGTCTTTTGCATAGATCAATATACAAACTCTGATTTTAAAAGAGCAATAGATAAAGACTTATGATCATAAACCAATGTATGTACGCATGTAAATATTTTTATCATCTCAGCCAATAGACACAATCGGCGACCGGAGTCACGTGACTCATAGTGGGTATACAATGTAAACAAACCAAGCAAACAATGCACAGCGAGCATGGAAAACCATGACTGCTTCCCACCTTACGGCAGGAGCGCTCGGAAGCAGCCATGCGTTTCCATTCACGCTGCGCCTTGCTTGCTTGGTTTGTTTACATTTTATACCCACTATGGGTCACATGACGGAGTCGCCGATTGTGTCTATTAAATGCCAGATGTAAGTTTATGATTAACCACTTCACATCCGTATTAAACAAATCTATTGGACCTCTTCTGCATGGTATTACTTTTGGAATTTTTCAGACCTTGATTTTGTTTTATTGAGCATATTGTTGTAACAATGAAACCCTGACTTAACAGAGTAAAGACAACAAATAATGCAAAGGGATTTTTTGTTCTCTTTCAATAAATTTTGAGAAGTGTAAATCACAAAACCTCAGCCGTAAGTCACGTCCATATGGCCATGGTATGCTGGAATCTCAGACCACTTGGACTAATCTCCCATGAGCCAAATACAATAATAAACAATGATGGTGGCCTATCGACTTCTTGTAATCCTCGTTTGAACAAAAGAACGAAGGTAAGTAATCGGGATTACACAGTAACTCCCAGAAAAGAGGAAATTTTGAGCATGAATTCCAGGACCCTTTGTCCCTCTTTGTACTAGGGAAATGAAGCATTCCACAATGGAATGTCCAGACGTGTCCAGACGTGTTCAAATAGCATTCCAATATTCAAAGTTTATACAAAAGCGGGTGTACACGTCATCCAATTTCTGAAACAGAAAACATTGGCATGTATACACGTCTTCCGGCACTAACTGGTTAATCATGAAAAACCATCTGACCCATGACTTACTAAAATGAGGTATGATGGCATTTTCTGTATGGGGGAAAAATTGCCATCAATCTACTTATATTGGGCTATGCATTGTTGCACAATAGTCGGTATGTGTCTATGTGTCTGAATCATTCGCCAAATGGTCAATGACAAATCCCGATGGATTGATGCTTAAGATCAAAGTATTGATGTCGAACACCAAACAATCAATGACAAAGACCAATCGTTCGGCGCAAAAGACCAATCAGTATCTTGAGTTTATGTTTCCTTTGCATTTCAAACACTTGCTACTACCTACATTTGTTGCACAAGAATCTGCCCTTCAGAGTCATCATTTAGCTCATCCTTATCTGGTGGAACCTCTGATAACGAATCACTAAAACAACGGCCCTCTTCATCTTGATGATTAGCCAAGGACACAAAGAGATTCGTCAAAATCTCTCTGACTGTGCTCTGAATATCTGGCATGCCAGAGGTCTCATCCCCCATCAGTTCAGACTTGGTTTGAAGTAGAACACGTTGAAGAGTCAGGGCATCCTAGGATTTAAAATAATGATGGATTTGTAATTTCATTAATGCCTCTTTTAAATAATGCAAATATAACAGTGTTGAATGGTACAAGAAGACTTATGTACAGTTGTTCACCTGTGAATATTTTAGCTTTTTTTAATATTTTAAAGCTAACATAAAAACAGCATAGAGTTGTTAACACATTATTTGGATTCGAAGTTACTGTAAATAAATAATTTGTAATTTGGATTCATTTAAATAAGGAAAGGGATATAACCCAAACTGAGAACCGTTTCCTTATATGTAAATATTTCTACTTAATTGCAAAATATCTCATCGTTAGATATTAAATTAATGACGTAACACCCAACTAAACAAACTACATATTGGAACATTATGCAATACCTTATAAATAAGTGAATCTGGTTCATTGAACTTGCAGGCATTATCAAACATGAGCAGGAAGTCATTGACCATGTCATCAAGTTGCTCATACTGCTTGGCTGTTAGTCTCTGCTGAATCTTCTGCATGTCAATTGGCTTTTTAATCACTTGATAGTACTCAGGGTATTCCTACACAAAATCATCATATCATTGTATGTTACAGGTTTTTTTATCAATGGTATCAGTACATACTGAAGTTTGTTTTGCAATTAATGACCTTACCAATCATACCGAAAATAGGTCTCCTCTTCATGTAATAAAAAGCAACTGAAAGAAAATATCAAATCTTTTCAAAAACTTCTCTTTGTTACCTTACATTACTCTAAACACAAAAGGATACATGTACATATCTAAAATTAAACTAGAGATTCAGTTTTTGCTAATTACAAAAACTAGGTGTTCATGAGTGATGTCTTCTAATAATGATTGAACAAAATGGTGACGACATTTTACCTTATCAGTCCAATTTCTGGTTTATTAGTAATGCTTTTTTCAAATAATAACTTCCGGTTTAGACCGGAATTCAATTTTAAATTGGGTCACACTTTGTGCAGCTTGAATGTCCAGTTTTGACCAGATGTAAAAGGTCATCTTTGTGCAAACGTTTGAGCAGGTTCAAAATTCTACAAACTGATACAAAAATTATGCTAAAAGTAGATTTTAAGATATGAATAAGATAAAACTCTTTGAAATTTTCAACTTCCGATTTGAACCGGAAGTCAAGGTCAAATGGGTCAGGTTTTGTGTAAGGTTTGTTTGACTTTAACGACCTGTCCGATGATGTGTAGATTGTAAACATCAAACATGTGTTTCATGAGTTATGATTTTTTCCCGTTACTAAACTTCAACTTCCGGTTTCGACCGGAAGACAAGTTCATATGGGGTCACACTTTGTGTATCGTCTATTCCGTTTTTAAATACCTTTCTGATTATTTGTAGATTTTAAAAATCCAAGGTCTGGTTCGGGAGCTTTAATTTATAAAAAAAATTGTAAAAAAAATAATTTGATAATGTCATCATGACGTCACTTTATATTTCACTAGCTATAGTCGTTGTCTAACAAAACATTGAGTTTCAACTCAGTCGGGTGTTTGGTTTGTAAGATACACGGCTTCAAAAAGTGCACCTATAAGGCATTACCACGTGACACATGATGACGTCATCATTTTTTGACTCCGCGAATATGTTGTCTGCATAAAGGTCATTTTGTTAATGAATTTTGAAAAGATTCTGATAAACTTTGCCACAGACATCTACTGTATATTTTGAACTGTTTTCAACCTGCCGGTAGAGAGCGCTTTTAAATTTTGCGACGTCATCAGTCCTACTTTTTTTAACCAGACACTTGCCAGACTACAACATCGTTAAAAAACAACTCAAAAAAATTTGCCACTTTTGAATTACAAGGCACTTCCAGTTTCGACCGGAAGTAGAGGTCATTTGAGGTCATGCACACACACAAAATAAAGACCTATTTGACCTCAGTAAGATCCCGCAAAAAGCAACCCCCAGCCTCTTATTTGTGATTTGATACAGATTTTCAAAGATTTAAAAACAAATGTTTAAAAACCTTGTAATTCGACACCTGATGACATCATAATGACGTCAATCAATCAGTGCCTTCCTCATATTGAGGTTCAAGTATGTGCCAAGTTTCAAGGTTCAATTCAGTTTCAATCTTGAGTTATTCTGCTGATAAGAGTTCCGTGGAAGACGAAGGATATGGAGAAGGAAAAAAAACCAGAACAATATCAAGAGGTGCTCGTGCATGTATTGCACGAACACCTAATAAATTAAGTACATGAATATTCAGAAACTTGTCGGTCTCTGCCACCAAATGTCTTCATATGGAAAATTTGATTGACTGAATGTATCCAGGATGAAATAAAGAGGTTATTTATACTAAAGTTCTTGATACCGCTTCTATTATACATACAACCTACATTTTTGGTTGGTAGTCTGATGAATGGTGCAGCAAGCTCTCTTCCATTAGTGTCTGTATATTCCAATATGGTGCCATATAGATCATTTAGTTTCTGTTCCAACAGTGTCAACCCGCTAATAGATTTGGGTCTCTTAGAAGGTATCTTTTTGGTGGGGTCAACTGGTGTTGTCTTGATCTTGATGCTGCCCTTAGTCATATCTGAAATGCAAGAAAACATTGGTGGCTCTGATTGTCACACCAGAATAGGAAGTTAGGATAACATTATCTATACATGTGTCTTTAAACACAATTACCTCGTTAGTGAAGTATGATTCTGCATATGCTATATTTTTCAAGGAGATGTCATGATGTTTTGTCTATTATCACAATGAAATCATTGGAACATTACATGGCACAAAGATTATTGATAATGTTTTGTCAACAAATCATCACAGTTCACTTCGATGGAAGATAAAAATATTAACCACAATCCTTTCAAATTATTTCACCTCACATGTCATTTCTTTCGACGTCTTGATTATTTAACTGGTGGAAATCGACAAATACTACAAAAGTGCCAAGGCAGGCCATCCATTGCCATCCATCTCGTTGAATTATTAACATGAACTAGTTCACTCAAACATCATTAATGTCTACACTGCAAAAAGGATGGGGGTATAGGTGCTACATACATTAGATAATGCATTAGAGCTACAATGTATACGACTAGGTCCTGACCATGACAATAAAACAAAAGAGACCAATCCATGCGAGGTTGCATGCAAGGAACCCTAATTGAAGTAACAATGGTCTTGAAGGTGATTTGAGTTTAATGTAGAAATTGATTGATGAGAGTCATGAAGATATTTGAGGAATGATATGATGGAAGATTACAAATGACAAAATTAAGTATATTGATGGGACAGTGCATCATTTCGGGGACAAATTACTGAAAGGTTCTTTTTTTTCACATGCATATTTGTATTCCCACAATACTTACTCTTAATTATAATTTGTTAGCCTTCGAGAAAGACTCTGCTTGGGTCGAAAAGGTCAGGCCATTAACTACTTTTTGCACTTAATTATAGTTGCATGAAAATGACTACAGTTCGGATGCAAGGAAGATTCTGTGATTAAGTTTGGGTTAAAATCCTTCATATAGGGTCATCTTAACACACAAAATATGTAAGCAATCATAAATAGTTATTTTTTACCCAACTCTTTATTACAAATTAAGATTTATGATAGCTATGTGCATGTGGGTTTATGCCAGACTGATTGTTTAAAATAAAAGTGTAGAGCCTAAATACAAAACCAAATACCTGAAGTTTGAATACCCAAGTCTCTACATTTGTCTTTAAGTAGTTTCTCCAGTAAATTGGCATCTTCATAGACCATGGAGCCTTCTTCATTATACTGCCTGGCATTGTTGAACAGCAAGTCATAATCTTTTAACATTGATTCCTCAGTTAAGTACTAGGTGACACAAAGCAAGAGACAAAAGTAAAGATTCAAAAGCATTCAAAGAGTTAAAATTCTCAGGAAAACAATTTCTAAATAAAATTAATTAAATTATATTATTTTGTTTTCTGAATTGGTTATGTATTTTTGAAAGATGAAAGCTAAACCGTGTTCGGAAGTGTGAACCTGGGCTAGGCTAAGAGTCAACTAGAGTCCAAGAACATTCTGAAGCTAGTAGGATGCAAATCTGCCCATTATTGCATCATTCTAGAGACCAAGTCACTAAAATCCAGAACTAATTTTGAGCCAGTAGTGCATACATTGGTTGTATTCAGACATAAGATCAACAAAATGTTCATGTGTATGTGTATGTGTAACACTAACAGCCAGGACTATCACTCGTGATCCAAGGCCCACACATCTGAACTATTCCCTACGTTATCTTTCCCAGTCTTCTCACAATCCTCTGACAACTTACAGTATGGTTTCTTGCACTTACAACAATTGTGCTGTGTTCACAGAACCACTTTTGTGTCTTTTGTGCATGCTTATTGAGTCTTCTTACAGCAGTATGGTGCACATTATGTAACTTCTTGTTTTTTGTCTTTTCAAGTTAGTGAATGTCAGTCTTTTTTTTCTCCATGAATTGCCATTTTGCTGAAGAGCTGCTGTCCATTTCAGGCTGTCCATTTTGGATGACCTGACAGACCGCTATTTTCCAAGAAAAATGGGGAAACATCTTCAAACCTTGTTGAAAAGCAAAGCAACCTTGCGCTGCCTTAACACAAGCCCATAAATCATCATCAGTCACATGGTGACAAAGTAGTTGGGTTTTACATCATCATCAGTCACATGGTGACAAAGTAGTTGGGTTTTACAAATGCAACTGTAGTGGGCCGGAATGCCAAATAAGTATGTCTAAGGATAAACAAAGCATCCCCACCTTATTGACAAACAAGGTCTCCGAAGAAAAAAAAAGTGATTTGATGCAGATTTTGAGCTAAAAAAATGTGTTACATTGGGGGAAATTGTTGCTTCAGACGTTTCACAAGTTTTTGTGTGATAGCCCCATATTTCATTTTGGTAAGCTGCTTCATGTTACAGGACAATTTACACACCATTTTGAAGCTTATAAAATGAACTTTCTAAACATAGTTCTCTAGTAATAACATTTGTCAATCCACTTTTTTTCAATACTTGAAATTTAGAAAACAGAGAATTTTCAGTTATGAAATTTAACAATTTTGCCAAAATTTTGAAGCTTATAAAACAAACTATCTAAGTAATAGCATTTATCAATCTACAATTTTTCATTTCTTGATTTTTTTTTTTTAAACAGAGAATTTTTAATTATGAAACTAAACAGTTTTGCCAAAATTTATATGTTTTGTACACAGATAGAAGACGAGCCAACAAACGACGTCATGATGACATGCCGGAAAATGTTGAGCCAGAATTAACATGTACAATACAAGTCAAGTCCATAACTGAAAAAAGTATATTTCTTGAGATATGATAGACACAAGATTGGCTAGTTAAATATTCATACCGCTGTAAGTGTAACATGAATAATTAATTAAGAATTTTAATCTAATGACATCAAAAACTAAGTAAAGGCATAAGCTTTAACCCTTTCCTTACCATAGGCGACTTTAGTCGACTGCACTAATACCCCCTCTTCCTTACCATTGGCGACTTTAGTCGACCAAGCTTACAGACAAAAAAGCACTCAAGCCTGAGCACAAAGGATATTTGTAATAAAGCTGCAGTTTTGTCCATGTTTACCCTTCATACCCAAGCTTACCATCATTAGAAAAGGAAAGATCGGATCCTTCCATCGATGGTGAGATAAAATAAGGTTGCTAGTTTGCAATCTCCTCAAATTGGAGATGAAAGATCCGAAATGCCAAACACCTACGGGGCGCTGCTATATGGTTGTGTGAAAAATATCTTCAAAGAGATAATGGAGTTTGTAAAAATGGCCTTTGAACGAAAGCTTTCTATATTGTAAGAATGTGTGCTTCACGCTTGAGTGGTCAACAATGCGGTCACCAGCAGTTGTTTATGTCCAAACAATTCAGGTAACGAAAAGGTTAAAATGGTATATGATTTATTTACTTCTGATAATTCTAAGAGAGACATATGACGGGTAGAAAAGTCACATGTTAAGTCAAAAGGGTTTTGGGGAAAGAAAGAACAATAATTTAAAATATATATAAATCTTGACAGAAACAATACCTGTTCCGACTGATAGGTCGGAACAGCCAATAATAATAATAGTAATAACTAGTTCTTATATAGCGAATTTCACAATAACGCATAAATGCGCTTTACATTAGTGCCCTGGTCATCCAGTAATCTTTCTCAGCTCCCTGGGGGAGTACCGTATTTTCCTGCGGATAAGACGCTCGGCGGACAAGACGCAGGACCCTAAAATGACCCCAAAAAAATCAATCGTCAGCAGAAAAGACGCACCGCCGCACAAGACGCATGTTTAACAGCACACAGAAGAACACCAGGCGCCACCCGGTGTCGGTACATTGACACAAAGACGTCATTTTGTTGCCTTTTGGAGCGTTCACACTATTCGAAGCATGAATGAAACCGTAACCACATGGGCGTGTAGGGCCATGCAGAAAAGACCAACGTAAATTGATACCGACCTTCGTCCATCCATTCAGCCAACGCTGTGCATTGTTAATAATATGAAGTCCGGCCCAATCAGCGGCCAGAAACAATGGTCCACGCACTGTCTGAAGATATTGCAACACGAACCCAGGCCCTCCTAGCATGAACATCCGACGTCCCACAATGAGGATCCTTGCTGATAAAGACAGGTTACCAGTCTAAGTTCCTCCGAGCCAGTAGATGTTGCGCCCTCTACCGGTGACTAATACCAAAACTAGCGTCGCCTTTATATATACCTTACGCAAATAATCCCCACACCCGGGGAAGACGTAACAAAATGTTTCATTATATATATTTGTTTAAGTTTTTGTAATGTGTTTCTTTTTGTATATAATTTTTTGTTCCATTATTTCAAACCTTTAATTTGTTAATCTCGTTCATAAGATTTTGTTTTAAAAGAGGCAATAAAAAAAAAAAAACGATTTGAACGTTTATTGTAACTATATAGGGCCTAATATACGTCTAAAAAGAGGCAATTAAAAAATGAATATTTGAACGTTTAATGAAACAAACGAAAGTGCAATTCGTATAGGTTGGCCAACAAATCAATACTTAATTATCCCATCCTTAAATAGTACGTCAAGCCATAATAGTACGTCAAGCACACTTCGGAGATATTCTGTACAATAAAAACCCTCAAAGTTCACCACACAATAGAGGTTGGGTGAATGCCGTTTGTACAACAGCATTGACAGTAAATCTGATTGCAGCATTTTCGGAACGAATACGCGGCCACACAGAAAAACGTTTGTACGACGCCGACGTCTGTTGGACCGAAAGTACCAACACATTGCGGCATTGTTGGAATGAAAGCACGGTCATGGGGGATGAACAAGTTGCGGCATTGTTGGAATGAAAGGACAGTCTGGGGGATTGCGGCATTGTTGGAATGAAAATACGGTCTCAGTGTCTGGACAGTTGAGCCTTGTTTGACCGCATTATTGAGTAAGGATTCTTCACACAAAGACCGTTGATTTGAACTGGACAAAATAAAGGTATTATTGTACGCAGTGATCATCCCCAAAAAAATCAATCGTCAGCAGACAAGACGCATCGAAAGATAAGACGCACCGATGTTTTGGGGGTCTAAAAAGTCAGATAAGACGCGTCTTATCCGCAGGAAAATACGGTATACAGCCCTGGTCTACTGTGGTGCTCCAAAGGCTTTTTCAAACACAACATCAACCTCTACCCTCACAGGTTCCCAATTATACCCCTGGGTGAAGAGAAGCAATTAGAGTAACGCATCTTGCTCAAGGACACAAGTGTAACAACCAGGATTCGAGCCAACACCCCGATGACTTTACCACCAGAACTTGAGTCGGGTGCACTAGACTGCTCAGCCATGACACGCTTATTATAGACCCACTTCTTTATACCTTGGAAAACCAAGCAGTTATAGGATGTTCAACTACAAGTTACCGTTTTTAGTCTTGTTTTTTTATTTCTTCATTACTTTAATATCTGACCTTATCTGACCTAACATTGACCTCAATTGTCTTCATGTCAATAGGTTCAGTGATAACTTGGTAGTAATCAGGATATAGTTTCTTGGATGGTTTCTCCATGAACAATGCGATTGGGTATCGTCCATTCTTATCCTGTAAATGACAACAAACAAAAACTAGCATGCAGTTACTAAGATCATCAAAACAAGACCAGAAAAGAATGAATAAAAACACTAAAAAGTAAAGTTGTAAACATGTTTTGGTTCTCATGTTTTTATCTACTGTATTATCATTTATTTAATTGATGTTCTCTTTATGCTGGTGACATCTCACTGACTGGTTTGATTTCATAAATGACAAATCTTTCTGCTGCAAAGACGGTGATAACTTTGTTAAATGGCTTCACATTTTGAGCACTAACATGTCCCCCAAAAAATTAAAATGTTGCTTGATTTTTGTAATACTAAGACTAGTATTGAACCACATTATATTAATGACACGAGAGATAAAGAATTCATTATCTTGGTACCTCTATTGGAAAAAAATTGAGTTGGAAAAGTAATACGTTCAAACTTGTGGCCAGATTTATCTGAGGATGTATTTTTTCATCAAGTGTTTTTCAGTCTACCTTTTGCAATATAACATGTAATCAAAGAGCCAAAGCCACTCAAAGATTTGAATGTTTTACCAAAAAGAGATCAAATGGTGCTGCAATTAATGCAAAAAATCTCCCTTTTTCAGGGGGTTATTGTGTTGTTCCTGATTCCAGACCTTGGTCCTTTTGTTGTACAAACAATTATTTTGAGAGATCAAAATGCTGCCACCATTGCATTCGGCATATGGGGGGAAAGTCCGAGATTCCATCATATTATTGCCAATTATCAGTCATGGCTTATGGCTAATGGTTGGCCGATTCATAATGAAGACATTCAATACTTTAATGGAAAAAACCAAAAATCTCAGTGTGTTTCGTGAGGACACTTTATGTCTTTACTTTGTTTTTAAACATGGTTTCATTGTGACTAGGATATAACAAAAAAACAAAATTTCCAAAAGTTCTGAAAAGTTAATCCCCTGTGTGAACATGAAAAAACATTTGTTGAAATCCTGCAGCCAAATGGTAAAGGTCTGTATAGACTGTGCAAGTTTTCAGTAGATTCAAACATTTTGGGAACCTTGGGTTCCTACCCATATGTACATTGCTTTTAACCCTTTCAGCCCCAATGAATGTCAGTACCAGCGGTTGAATTGTCAAAAGAATTAGGTATTAAAATGGTTAACAAACATGTAAAGGAAACACAATGCACACTTTAAAATACCCCAAAGTGCAACAAAATCTGAAAATTGCACTATCTATAGTTCTCCCAGTCGGTTCTTGTCATGTTCTTTGTCTAGCTGTATAATCTTGTATGGTCATCTTTGGGATGTTTGATTGTTTGTTTGTTTTTGCTATTCCTGTCTTTGTGTTTGTTTTGTTTTTGTTGCTAATGTCTGTGTCATCATGCTCACTTTTATTTTGTTTTATTCCAACTTATTTAGTTTTCAGTCTTTGTGATTCTATTTTTTTTTTCTTTCTAGTACTTTTTTTCCCCATTCTTTTTTAGTCAAATTGTGTACAATTTCTTGCTTTGTAAAACTTGAAATAAACTGTTTCAATACTTTTGTTTACACAGTGAAAATCAGGCGTTTTTGAACATGACTTTCATAAAAATAGATTTAATGGAAGATGTATACAATTTATTAATTGAGAATTCGAGTTTTAATTCTACAATAAAAAAATAAACATTCTGTAAGAATTTTGTTTAAATTAAGTTCTCACTTTTCAAGGAATCAACAAAAGCTTTTTGCTATGGTCTTTTACATTTAGTATTCGAATATTTACACTAAGGTACAAAAATGGATGCTTGAAAAAGAGTGTGCCAAAGTACATTATGAACGAGTATTCCAAAATTTCTGATTGTTGCCAATGCACAGATTTACATTAATGTAAATTTTAAAGTTTAATTTTATCAATTTTTTCTGTTAATTTATACATTAAATCATGTATTTTATGCATAATACCTTCTAATTACATTGAAGCTATAAGTATTTAAACTAATATATGTACAAACCTGACATTCCACTAGCATGTCATACAGCATTTGCATCATTGTTTTGAGATCTCCATCACTTTCCCGTGTTTTCTTGTTACTGCTTCTACGCCGTTTGTTACCTCCTCGATCACTCTCCTCATCACTATCAATATCCTTCTGCAAAAGAATACAGCATTATATGTTTAACTCTAACTAGAAGGTGATCCTGGCCTAATTCTTCACAAAAACACACCATTAGGCCACATTAAAAAAATAAAAATTGTTGAAAATTGTTATATTTTTATTTTTTTATTTTGTATTTAGTTTTGTTGACATGGCCAAATATGAAATAAAGAATACAGAAATCATCACAATCACTATAAAACAGAGGGTTTGTGTGTTTTTGATGTTTTTAATTGTTTTGTTAAACCAATTTAATGATGACATTTTCTGTAAACATTTTCAAAAAACTAAAACGCAGTGTAGCCCAAGTAAATATTTGAAGAATTGTTCTTGCTTTGCCAACATGAATCAAAACCTTCTTCAAACATCTTTTCAAACCTATAGATTTTGAAAAAATATCAGCTGAAAAATCTGGGCAGTAAAAGTATAAAGAGCAGTGTTGTGACTACACTGGTCGGGGCTGGTCGGCACTAACCAGTTCTAAAAAATCCCGACCGGCTCTCAAGCAATGTTGCGACATTGCCGACCGGTACTTTTTGCTACTAATAAGCTTAAATACTAAGGAATTATTCTTCACATAACTGAAAACTATCAAAATTAAAAGTGATCGCGATTGATCAATTCTTGTTGGTGTCATTTTTATTTCAAGTTGACTGTTTGATGCAGCGATGTTCCCCCCTTCCATGCTAGCAGAAAAAAATATATTCTCACAGCGTCTGTTTGCAGCCGCATGCGCATTCTATGAGTAAAGCATTAGAAATAATTTTTTTTTAGTCTGGACCGCAACGACTAAACCGCGCACAACGCATTGGTTTCTACTGGGTACTTTACTCCACTGCACATTAGACTTGTTACAAGTCCATCGATTTTCAAAGGTTTCTGCGTACAGCGCTCGCACACCAAATGTATGTATAAAATCACGGAAATGGTTGACTGGACAGCATGAAAACACATGCAAATTGCACAAAGTTCTGTGCGCTAGTGTGGTTTGCTGCCTCGCACAAACTAGTGAATATACTCGAATAGTGCAGTGCACTTGGAATTTTTTTGTTTCGTACCACACGTTACGGCTTTTTAGCCGAAATGAGGAAGTAAATAAAAATTGCGCGCCGCAAGATCGAAACCCGGTGTCAGCGTTGACGTTACTGTGCTTGCGGTGCAGAATGGAGCAAAAAATGACTAAAAAGATCATTGAAAAGGCTGTTTTTTATGATTAAAATAAATTTTAAAAATAATTTTTAAATGGGGTCAGGTGGGGACGATCAACAATTTTTTTATTTTATGTGGCCTTACAAGTTACTTTGAATACTTTGGAGAGTTCTTCTCAAGCCATTATTTTAATTCATACCCAGTTATTTTGCCTAAATTCCAGTCTGTACCAGCCACATATGGGGACTCTACAAATAAATTGCCCCTGTACATTTTCCGTACATTTTCCATACATTTTTTTAGTATCAGCTGCTGTTATTATTGTATATTGTTCATAAGGGCCTAGGTCTCCACCTGTAATTAGCTGTATTGTATTGTTTTCGTCAAAATTTTTCTTATTATTCTTTGTTTCCACCTAAATCCCCATAGCAATTGCACACGTTTTTTGTTTAAGCCTAATATCCTAGAGCATAAATACGAAAGAGTTAGATCATATATCAAATTGAAGCTTAGTACATAAACTTAACTCAAAATGTAAAAAATTTTAAAATTCTTAATTAATTAGCCACTTAACAGCGTGGTGAATATTTAATTAGCCAACCTTGTGAGCACCATATCTCAAAAAGTATACCCCTGATCGTCAAACTTTTTTCAGTTATAGACTCCTTGGGCATTGGAGATTAGCCTTTGGTAACCATGACCCCATGTTGACCTTTACTTCTGGGTCAACCGGAAGTGGGACCATATCTCAAGAACTACACACACGATTTTCAATTTCTTTTCAGTTATAAACATTTTGAGCATTAAATGTTAGACAAGGGTTACCATGACCCCATGTTGACCTTTATTTCTGGTTTAAAAGCTCCTTCCGATTCAGTATCAGAATGAAGACCAGGTTTAGGTTTTTAGGCACACTTAAGTGAAAAAGGGCCTGTCAAAGGTCAAGAGTTTTCAATCTTGGAATCAGACCAACTTATTTTTCTTATTCTTTATTTCAACCCGGTCTTAACAGGAAGCTCAAAAATTGAGATAATCATATCTCCTGAACCACATGTCATAAGGTCGTAATGTTTGGGATTTCTTGTTTGTGATTTGTTATTTTTATTTTTTTATGAATCAGAAAACAGGAACAGCTCTGTGTTTGTTCACAAACACCTAATGCCTAGTTTACATTGGTTTTTTTGTGAACATTGGGAAGAAGTAAAAGCCAGCAAATTCTGGGTTTGTTGTTTTGATTAAGTTTTATGCACTCCTGACTACGCTACAATATTAAAGGCACGAGTCATGGTTGTGATCTGTTAACTCAAAAGTGTCTGCCTTCAACAATTCAATATTAAGTGTCTGAAAGACCAACAATCATAAGGTACCAATTTTATCACTGACAAGTAAAAGAACACACAGCCTATTATTGACGTGTATATAAAAGGCACAATACAGTTAATCCAAGCTCGGAAGATACGAGACCTCGGTTTATACATGGTTTTTCAATTGTAACTGTCCCATCCCATACAAGTTTCTATGTCTTTAAAAAGGGAAGATACAAGAACGATAGAAACAAGAACACGGATACTTCCGAGGTATTTTACGGTCCCCATGGCGACAAAATGTATGTTTTTCATACTTTTGTAGCGAGATCTTTTTTTAACGAGAGTCGACTGTACATGATTGGATGATAACAAAATAAAACACTTTTTGATTTTTGATCCAAAAGCTTTTACTTTTGTTAACCTGATACCAGTGCCAAAAATACTATCTGAAATACAACAAAATCCCAAACTCCCCTATAAACAAAAATTATAATTAATTAATAATATAAAGGTTTGTTGGTGTTTCATGAAACAAATTGCAGTTGTATTTTGAGTTTGGTGAATACCATACCAATGGTGTATTAACCCTTTGGTGCACATGGCGGTCGCTAGCGGTCACCAAAAACATGTTCGATTTGGATTTTGATAATTGGACATAACTCAAAAACTACGGTCCCCATATACATGTATACTGCCCTCATTCGGTTGTTTAGAGCAATTGCTGGGCTTTCGTTTGATGTGATATTCAAAAGGGGGCGCTATTGAAAAAGTTCGAGAAAAATATGGTTGAATTTTATTTTTATTTTTTGAGATTTTGCGATAAAAAGCAACTATTATTTCAACATGGCGTCTCGTTTTGGGCCTGATCAAGCACTGGAATTCCTTGAAAATATATCAGATGATGAGATTAAAGATGATTCTGATTTAGAAGACGAAAATAATGATGAAAACAATGACATGGTGAACGATAGCTATGACACGTACGTGAATCGTAACGGAGGCATTCGAGTCCAGTGAGAACCTGCGACTATTATCTCAAGGTGTTTCGTAAAAAGGCAGTATAATCCATTGCCGTGGTAAAAACATTGGTTTTTTTCATTGTTTTTTTTCATATTCTGAAAGATTATACCCTTGGCTAAAAATGATTCCACAGGTTCATATCTGTATCTCAATCAGGTAAAGCACCAAACACCATTTTTAAATGAAATTGCATTATTCCTTTTATTTTACATTAAAACAATAAAATTAATCTGTGCACCAAAGGGTTAATTCCTTCTAAATTGATACAACACGCAAACAACAATTTACAACTGTAAATGATGAACATTGTACTTACCTTAGCTTCCATTTTTTCTAACTCCTTTAACTTAGCATGCATTAACTTTTGCAGTCTATCAGCATCTTTGTAGAGTCGAGAGGTTGGAATGTTATACTGTTTTGCATTGTTGAAGGTAAGATCCAAGTCATGGGACAGGTCCTCAAGAGACTCATACTTGTCCATCTAGAGAAAATAAGTAATTCATTACAATGTCATCTCAGCAATTGTACAAGAGTTTTAATAATTGTTACATCTACTAATTTATATATGTATTCCTTATACCCCCGCCCCGAGACTACACAAATTGACCATTTGTCCTGAGAGGTAGACGAACTCAGGAAAATGGACCAGAGACTCAAATATTGCCACTGAATGTTTCTTTTATAATTCTTTCTGAAAAAACATACAAAACACATCGCAGTTTTAATATTATCAATCATATCTTATATGACAACCATGAGGGGGCAATAATCTTTTGAAATACAGTAGACAAATTCAATCCATGAAATTGTTTCACTATACGTCTCAACAATTTACTCCTACTTAACTCGTACATGTACGATCTTTTTTAAGTACTCAAAAAGTGCCATCAATAGTACATGTATGACCCACAATATACATGTTATCACTCTAGCAATATTATTGACTTTGAGATGTACCAAGGCAACCACAAATCAGCACAAAATACAATTTGTTTGGTAAGTAAGACACTTTGTTTTATTTATACAGAATTTTGAAAAACCTTCAAAACCTTGCCTGAAAGAATTAATGTTATTGTTTGGTTTTTCTTTTCACATCTGAAATTTACATTTATTCTTTATCTTCTCTTACCAACAGGCCTGTGAGTTGTAGTGCTAAGCAATCTAACATAGTTCATTGGTTTCATTACCAGAAAGTTACACAAATAAAAATAAACATAATCATATTGAAGATTATCAGGGAGTAATTTTATGGATAGGTTCAGAGAATACAAACTGACTGTTTTGTTGATGCATGAAGCTTACCTTGAGTTTATTTCTAATCTTACATAATGCCATTGGTTGTTTGATGTCTTCATAGTAATCAGGATACAGCCGTCTAATGGGCAACCTCATAAATGGCTCAGAAATCAACTGACTTAAGGAGTTTTTCACATTCAGTATAGTGTCAAACAATACATGTTTAGAATCACTTGAGTTAGTTTGGAAACCCTCAGCTCCCGACTCATCATCATTTTCTTCATACTGCATGGAATCTGTTGCTTCACTGTTATCATCTTCATCTGATGGAAGGCTTGCTGCAACTTTAATGGCTGACTCTCTCTGATCTGTGATGGCTTTGAAAGACCTTTGGATAAATTCATGGGGTAAAAAGAAGGTAAAGTGACAAAATACCAATACAATTAAGCTTCAAAATACAGTATTTTGATAGTTAAACATAATGTGTTTCAGTTTGCCCTACTAAGTATCTAATCTCACTGATTTTGAGTGTGATTGATCAGAATGATTTTTTATAGAAACCATTTTTGGACAAGGCTCTTACAGTTATTGAGTAATCTTCTTAACATTTTGACTAGTATGCCCTCGTCCGAGTCAGGAAAATGAAAAGAGTTCGAATTCTATGGCTGGAAAAGAGAGCATTGGGTCTCTGGAAGTCAATTTCTGTTTGATTCTTGCTGAAGTGTGTTTACAGCTCCTTTACTGTAACTCTGGCAAGTGTGGTGCTACTCTATCTTTTTTTCATACAATGATGTTAACTCTTGGTGTAGAAACTTTCAAGGCACATGTGATTTCACTGCTTGAGGGCGGGCTTGATACGACAAGGCCTTATGCTGAAAATATCATGAGGTTGATGCTGTGCCCCTAAAATTAATGCCAAGTTTTTCTGGGGTTTTCCGATTAAAGTTGTTTTTACTGGGTAAGTCAAAAAACAGGTTTATTCATTATTACATAGGTTAGTCTAGATCCACGAAAATCATACTTGATGTTTACTCATATAAAACATGTCATTTTCCACCTTTTTCTGGGAGTACAATTTATCGATAAACATGTGATTGGCAGTATGGATATATGTTACGTGTTAAATATCTCCATGAACCAGGACCTTTCAACCACTCAATCGCTCCATTTGAAATAATTAATATGAAATTGTTTCACTATGGGATGCACATTATGAAGATTGTGATATTTTCTAGTTTACTGAGTTATGCAAGTATTCCATGTTTGTTAATCATACTCCATATGTTCTTGTATTTCAGTATAAGAAAGAAACAGAGAAATGAAACCCAATCAATAAACCAATGAAGAGCATTCTACAACCATGTGCTTCTTGTAAAGTTCATTAGTATCATATCAACCAGTAGCAACATCTCCCCGCTTATACCCCGGCTTTTCAACACCAACACAACTACTACAAAATAGTCATCGCAAGCGCCTAACCGGGTTTGTTGGGAACAGTTAGCATCTAGATAGGAAATCCAACCAGTCACACCCCCTCAGTATCCCAAAAAGGTTTATCCTTACACTTGGTGTAATATTAATCATATGGCTCTTAATCTCAATGAGTATAAACTCATGACTGTGACTCATTCATGCAGTCCTCCTAAACCATCTTACAAAGTTGGTTCTCATTGTCTGGAATTTTTTGATATTGCAAGTATGATGGTGTCACTATTTCTAGAGATTGAAGTTGAAAACATCACATTAATTACACCGCCTCTAAGACCACTCGGTTGAAAGTTTTCTTTAGGAAGAACCATCAAACCTGGGAATGAATAAGTAGGGCTTTCCTATTCTACTGTAGCGAACTCGAGCTACATAAAGTATCTCATGCCACTTTCAACTGGAGCAGACCCAAGTTACATAAAGGATCTTATGCGGTTTTCAACTGGAGCAGACCCGAGTTACATAAAAGATCTTACGCGGCTTTCAACTGGAGCAGACCAGAGTTATATAAAAGATCTTACGCGGCTTCCAACTGGAGCAGACCCGAGTTATATAAAGGATCTTACATGGCTTCCAACTGGAGCAGACCCGAGTTATATAAAGGATCTTACATGGCTTTCAACTGGAGCAGACCAGAGTTATATAAAGGATCTTACACGGCTTCCAACTGGAGCAGACCCGAGTTATATAAAGGATCTTACATGGCTTCCAACTGGAGCAGACCCGAGTTATATAAAGGATCTCACACGGCTTCCAACTGGAGCAGACCCGAGTTATATAAAGGATCTTACGCAGCTTTCAACTGGAGCAGACCCGAGTTATATAAAGGATCTCACATGGCTTCCAACTGGAGCAGACCCGAGTTAAATAAAGGATCTTACATGGCTTTCAACTGGAGCAGACCCGAGTTATATAAAGGATCTCACACGGCTTCCAACTGGAGCAGACCAGAGTTATATAAAGGATCTCACATGGCTTCCAACTGGAGCAGACCCGAGTTAAATAAAGGATCTTACATGGCTTTCAACTGGAGCAGACCAGAGTTATATAAAGGATCTCACATGTCTTCCAACTGGAGCAGACCCGAGTTATATAAAGGATCTTACATGGCTTCCAACTGGAGCAGACCAGAGTTATATAAAGGATCTCACATGGCTTCCAACTGGAGCAGACCCGAGTTATATAAAGGATCTTACATGGCTTTCAACTGGAGCAGACCCGAGTTATATAAAGGATCTCACACGGCTTCCAACTGGAGCAGACCCGAGTTATATAAAGGATCTCACATGGCTTCCAACTGGAGCAGACCAGAGTTAAATAAAGGATCTTACATGGCTTTCAACTGGAGCAGACCCGAGTTATATAAAGGATCTCACACGGCTTCCAACTGGAGCAGACCAGAGTTATATAAAGGATCTCACACGGCTTCCAACTGGAGCAGACCCGAGTTATATAAAGGATCTCACATGGCTTCCAACTGGAGCAGACCCGAGTTATATAAAGGATCTTACATGGCTTCCAACTGGAGCAGACCAGAGTTATATAAAGGATCTCACACGGCTTCCAACTGGAGCAGACCAGAGTTATATAAAGGATCTCACACGGCTTCCAACTGGAGCAGACCCGAGTTAAATTAAGGATCTCACATGGCTTTCAACTGGAGCAGACCCAAGTTATATATGGGATCTCACACGGCTTCCAACTGGAGCAGACCCGAGTTATATAAAGGATCTCACATGGCTTCCAACTGGAGCAGACCCGAGTTATATAAAGGATCTCACACGGCTTCCAACTGGAGCAGACCAGAGTTATATAAAGGATCTCACACGGCTTCCAACTGGAGCAGACCCGAGTTATATAAAGGATCTCACATGGCTTCCAACTGGAGCAGACCCGAGTTATATAAAGGATCTTACATGGCTTCCAACTGGAGCAGACCAGAGTTATATAAAGGATCTCACACGGCTTCCAACTGGAGCAGACCAGAGTTATATAAAGGATCTCACACGGCTTCCAACTGGAGCAGACCCGAGTTAAATTAAGGATCTCACATGGCTTTCAACTGGAGCAGACCCAAGTTATATATGGGATCTCACACGGCTTCCAACTGGAGCAGACCCGAGTTATATAAAGGATCTTACATGGCTTCCAACTGGAGCAGACCCGAGTTATATAAAGGATCTCACATGGCTTTCAACTGGAGCAGACCCAAGTTATATATGGGATCTCACATGGCTTCCAACTGGAGCAGACCCGAGTTATATAAAGGATCTTACATGGCTTTCAACTGGAGCAGACCCGAGTTATATAAAGGATCTTACATGGCTTCCAACTGGAGCAGACCAGAGTTATATAAAGGATCTCACACGGCTTCCAACTGGAGCAGACCAGAGTTATATAAAGGATCTCACACGGCTTCCAACTGGAGCAGACCCGAGTTAAATTAAGGATCTCACATGGCTTTCAACTGGAGCAGACCCAAGTTATATAAAGGATCTCACACGGCTTCCAACTGGAGCAGACCCGAGTTATATAAAGGATCTTACATGGCTTCCAACTGGAGCAGACCCGAGTTATATAAAGGATCTTACATGGCTTTCAACTGGAGCAGACCCGAGTTATATAAAGGATCTCACACGGCTTCCAACTGGAGTAGACCAGAGTTATATAAAGGATCTTACATGGCTTTCAACTGGAGCAGACCCGAGTTACATAAAGGATCTTACAGCGGCTCCGCGGAAAGACCGGTCGGCTGCTGTGAAGTCCAGCTTATTTAAATACCAATAAGCATGATCACCAAGGCGGCTCCGCGGACTTGCTGACCGGCTGATCCGCTGAGGAACGCAGGTGCAAAAGAGCAAAGTGAGGATGGATGCAGTAAATGTAGTTAAAAGCAATTTTCTCCATTTCAATGTGTGATTATTAAGACTTAGTTGGTTACATGACTATAACATAATGTATTCTAGAAATGGTGTTCTTTATTCACAGCTTCGACTGACAAAAGTTTCATGCAGAAACGCACTGGCCTGAGCGGTACATTTCCATAGTTTTATTAAAGTGATCATAGGTTGTTTCACCAATTGCAAAAGTGGGCGTCAGAGTATAGCAGTGACAGGGGACAATTTAACAGTTGCGAAAATCTTTTGCAGCGATCACGATTAGCATAAAATTACATTTTATTAGTTATCATATGGGAAGACGGGACGGGAACACGGGACGGGAAGACGGGACGTGAATGTTTATTTACAGGAAGACGGGACGGGAATGTGTTTATTTACGGGAAGACGGGACGTGAATGTGTTTATATGCGGAAAGACGGAACGGGATTGTGTTTATTTACGAGAAGACGGGACGGAAGACGGTACGTGAATGTGTTTATTTACGGGAAGATGGGGCGGGGAACATGTTTATATACGGGAACTTATGGCCGGGACAGGAATTTATTTATCATACGGGCGGGAAGGGGAATGTGTTTATTAACAAGAAGATTGGGTCGGGAACGTGTTTATATACAGGAACTTACGGGCCGAGACGTGAATATAATTCAGGAATGTGTTTATTTTACTGGAAGACGGGACGGGAACATGTTTATATACGGGAACTTATGGCTTGGACATGAATTGGTCGACTATAACATTTAAAACATGCGCGCGATTGTCATGTTGTGCTTGAGGGTCGGCCGGCACATCCAACGAGCATGGTGCATTGGTCTTGTCGGCACGGCCTGTCCGCTTCCAGGACGATGATATTCATGAGTTGAATAATGTATTATTCTGGGACAGCACGGACGGTCCGCGTCCAAGCCGCTGATATTCATGACCTAAAAATACAACATGTTTATTCATCAGACTTATTGTTATACCAACAATAGCACCCGGCATGGATAGCTCATTAAACTTCGCCGGGCTTCAACGCACACATCCGTTCCTCCGCTGACTGTCCGCTGTCCTTAGCAACGCGGTATTTGCCGTCCAGTCCGCAGCTTGTACGCGGAGGAACGCTTGGGGAGTTTTGACAAGGTGCCTTACATAAAGGATTTTACGCAGCTTGGAGAGCCATGGTCTGGGGTGTGTACAACCAGGGTTGAGTGATTTTTGATTGCATTTCTGTGACGTGTGACTAAGCAGTGAGTGTGATTGGGTAGAATGAATGTTGGAGCTTCTTGGGAAGCCAAATTTTTTGATATACATGTAGCACTGTGTTTTCCTCATTTGTTGAGATTTGAGATGTTTAAGCCAAGCCCAGCCCTGCAGAACCGTGAGGAAAGGAAATCGGTTTGATTGGTGAAGGATTGCTTGATTTTGTAAGAGAACGTGAGAGAAGTGCGAGGGAGGATAGGGTACAAGAATTACAGTTGACAGTCCGGTACAATGCTTAAACAGGGAACAAATTTCCCATTTTGCCAACATGTATCCTAATAAGGAAACATTCACAGTCAAGCATAAATGTCTCCAATTTTGGAAACGTATCAAATGTTTCCTGATCAGGAAACATTTGTCAAACTGTATGTGTTTCCAAAACAGGAAACACCAATAATGTTTCCTGATCAGGAAACATTTGTAAAAGTGTACAGTGTTTCCAAAATAGGACACACTAAAAATGTTTCCTGATCAGGAAATGTTTGACAATGCTGTTAAGTGTTTCCGAAACAGGAAACAACAGATAATTTTGGAAAAAAATCAATTGTTTCCAAACCAAGAAATGCTACCGACCAAAACCAAGTTTTTCCAATCCTGGAAACAGTTTTTATGCCAGAAAACATTTTTCCTCATAAGGACTTTATAAAATGTTCCAAAGAAAAGTGGTCTTAAATTATTGTTTCTAATCTCTGCCATGAAAGAGGGACAATTTCAACTGGTTATAACTTTGTTCTGTAAAGTAAAATGCAGTCAAACTTATAAGTGGAATACTTCTTCAACATAAAATTGTTTCTATATTGTGAATGTTAAACGGCCTTAATTTCAAATGCACACATAATAGTACACAGTGATGGGATTTGTGTACAGATTGTCTGTCTGCACTGGATTTTTGTTTAGGGCATTTGGAGAACATTCTTAAAAATTGTTGATGAGTGTTGCAAATTCTATTTTCACTTGAAATCAAATTCCCCGCGGTGCAAACATTCTAATTGTTTAGGCCCTATACATGTAGCAAATAAGATTTGACCCAGATTTAAACTCAAGACAACAATGACTTGGATGTGTGAGACTACTGTAGATTACATGTAAAAACATTCAATACAGCAGCACTGATCAAAAGTGCTGCACATAAAACCTGATCTTCAGTACATTTCCAGTGTTTGATTGGGAACATGTTGTAAAATATTTCATTAGGCCTATACTGAATCTGCCCTGTGGAAAAACATACATGTATCTGAAGTGATTATGTAACACTTCCTATTAATGAGTTGGAATGTGAGATTTACATGTAATACCAGGAATGCACGCCAAAGAAGAATCTAAAAAAACAGGTCCAAAGATTTTATATGCAATAACTCCAACCTGTGAAATTTGCAGCTTATTTCACTATTTTGTCTACGAGAAAACAGTAAAAGGCCATTCTACAATTTTGTATTCATTCTGATGACAGAGTTTCTTGCAAGATCACAACTAAAAATTGTAGCACAATGGGTCGTATGAATAAAAAGTAGTAAATACTGACAAGTACTAGCAAAAAGTAAAAGCATCAACTTCCAAGTAGAAGCATTCAGTACTAGCATCTTCTAAATTCCGTATGAATAAACTTATTCTTTTACTGCAAAGTATTCACTTAATGCTTTGGAGTAAATACTTCTGATATCTAGCTGTCTGCCATGGCTGAATGGCTCTTAACAAAAGGTTCCCTTTGTATTACAACTCCCATTCACGTCCACATATGCACACACCCAGACAGAAAAATGCATCCTTGTGGAGCACTCTTTTGTTCTTTCCTTTGTCCCTGCACTTAACAGTTTCCCATAGACTTTGTACACAAATTTCCTTGTGGAGCACCCCGGTCTTTAGAAATTCCATGTGGAGTCCTTTTGTTTTGTCCTTGGTCTCCATAAGGTACCGAAAGTGAGAGCACACACACGCGCGCGCACACAACCAAGTGTGTAACAGCCTGCAATCATGGACCCTCCTTTGTTCAACTCTTTGTGATAGCAACCGTGGACCTATTGTCCTCTTTTGTTGTAGGTCCCTGGTTTGAATGTGGTTACCTACTCACACACACACATGTGTGTAAATACCAGCAATCTTGGAACCTCCTTTGTTCAACTCTTTGTGATAGCAACTGTGGACCACAATGCTTTCCTTTCCTTTTGTTATAGCAACTGTGCACCAGTTGTCCCTTTTGTTATAGGTCCCGGTTTGAATGTGGATACCTACCCACACACACAAGTGTGTAACAGCCTGCAATCGTGGACCCTCCTTTGTTCAACTCTTTGTGATAGCAACCGTGGACCACAATGCTTTCCTTTGTAATAGCAACCGTGGACCTATTGTCCTCTTGTTATAGGTCCCCGGTTTGAATGTGGATACCTACCCACACACACACACACACACACACAACCCAAGCAGCATTTGAATTAACAAAAACATAGAAATCTACAAGTCAGCCATGAGATTTTGATTCTGACAACAGTTTGATGAAGGTGACTCATCTGGATCCCCAGAATCAAAGCAAAACGTTGCTGTTAGGCTGCTGAAACGTCATAGTGTCTTTTAATTGACCAAAGCACAATTACCAAAAGTTAAAGTGGAGCAGGAGAGTGCTATATAGAGAAGATGTGAGCTGAATACGAGCATCATATTTAGCTATTTAATTTAAACTTAAAAGTTCAAATAATTATTATGCATAACATTCTGTTGAAATGCATTTACTTGTTTCAAAAAAAATTACTTCCTCTGATTTCATGAAAAAAAAAAAATCCTTAATGATCAAGGCATAAATTTCTGAGAAGAAAAAATGCTTTGTTAAATCTAAAATAGCTTGCTTTATTGAAACAAAACCCAAATGGTTTTATTTTATCCTCATCATAAATATAAACAAATTTGTTTAAAAGCCGTGCGAGTTTTTGTGTATTGTTTCTGTCGTGAAACACTGTGCATGAGTCTATTCAGTATTTCAGTGATGTCTCTCCTTGGGACATAAACATTTATCCTGTGAGTAACATTCACAAACACTAATTTCTTCAGACGTGTCTTTACTTCAGTGTCCAAGGTACATGTAGCTCTGAGGCTACCTTGAAAAATGACCAGTACTTGCATTTTGTAGTATTTTCTCCGTTTTATTCATACGGAAGTAAGTAAGTGCTAAAAAAAAAAAATATTACTTTTCATGTAAAAGTAGATACTTTTAGCATTTTAGTAAATACTTTCCAGTAAAAGCTTTTTCTTCCTTTTATTCATATGGATGGTAGTAAACACTTGAAATTTTCAAGTAAAAGAAAATACTAGTTTTTATTCATACGACCCAATGTACTACCTGGGCGGACATTTAACACGTATTTAAATGTAACAAATGTATTGATGCAATTTTCCGTCTTTTAATGTTGACGAAGAAAATGATGTTGAAATACAGATCACAAGGCTTTAACAGGAAAATTTGAGAAATGCTGCCATCATGGTGTTCCTTTTTTCAAGTTTCAGATTTATGTTCTTGAATTTAGAACATGCTGAATATAAGCTGTAACTTAGAAACAAGCATCATTTGTTGACAGCTGGTCTTGCTCTGGCACCTGTGGTAATACTGATAGTATTCAGGGATTTTGTTTTAGGGACCATCATGACCATACCTTACTGCAGTGAGGCAGTGACCATTAGTAATAGGTTATATAATGGAGCTCTGTGGTCAGGCAGAATAAACATTTTATAGGCCAACCCCATTCACATACATAAATTCACCTAAAAACAAATTGATGAAGCTATATAATTTTATTCAACAAAATCTGAACATAAAAAAGGAAAGGAAGCTTACCACCGAATAGATTATGTATAATTGAAAATCACCTGAATACTCATCGTGTTAATTTCACAAAAGCAAGATGTGAAATAACACGATGAGGTGATTTTCAAATATATACAATGGGTAAGCTTCCTTTCCTTTTTCAGATGTTCAGATTTTGTTAAATGAATTCTTATTATCGGAAATTAACTTTCTAGTCCATGTGTTTCTTTTAAATTTCCTTCACTTTGTCTTTTATTTTAGATTGATTATTTCAATTTCGAAAACCCCAAAAAGTGATAAAATTGCCAAAAAATCAGAACATAAACAATTGTAATTTTGTTCTGCTGTGTACTTGAAAAACCCCACTTATATCATGGGGATTTCCTGAAGTAGCACAGAGGGTGGGGGCATGGCTTTTCAGTGTAGGGGGCACAAGTTTTATTTACTGTACTTAGGCCTAAATGAAGTTTAGTTTTCCTTTTTGGGGGGAGGGGGACACACTATCAGGATTTTTTGTGGGAGGGGTGGGCACTGGGATAGTGTTTAGTGTTACCACAAGATATTTGTCAAGCCCACAGCCATGTTTGTTTTATCAAGGAACAACAATTGACTTAAAGCAACTTGCATTGTACTGGTACATGTACATACACTATCTACATGTATCATGTACATGGGACTCATACGCTGCTCAGTCACCTGCATGTTCTACTCTCAAAATTAGGAGATTGTGCAATTCATTTCACCAGAACCAGGTGTAATTTAGATACAAGCTGTTGTGATTTATGACAGTATAGCACAACCACAGAATGGAAAATCTCCTGGGCATGAGATTGATATTAATCGCTAAATGCTTTAAAATTCTTACCAGATTCCTTATACATGTATAAGTAATAAATGTTAGGTACTTAATAATAAATTAGGTTACCATCAATATAAACCTTTTTATAAACAGGAAACTTAACAAGTTTGTTTCCAAAAATGGAAATGATCAGATGACTCCAGACAGGAAACATCAAGAATGTTCCCAAATCAGGTAACATTTATTGCATATCCAGATTTGGAGACACCTAGTGTTCCCTGAACAGGGAACAATTAATCATCTCCAAAATTGGAGACACTTGTATGCTTCCTGAACAGAGAACAATAAATGTTGTCTCCAGAATTGGAGATGTATACAATGTCTCCAAAACAGGGAACATCCACCAAGTGAAATAACAGTGTTTCCTGTTCAGGAAATATCCATAAAGTCTATTTTTAATGTTATGACATGCAATTTTTGATGATTTATAACTTTACACAACAACATATAACGATAATGCAACAATATTTAACTTTGGGCCTACATGTATGAATGACTGAATAATTTCACAAAGTGACTAAGTCGTTATATGTTGCAGACTTAAGATATGAGAGTTTGAAATTTTCTTTCTTGAAAAAAATGTATGTCAAATTTATAATATTTGTAAAAAATAAGTTTTCTTATTTCATTAAGAGCATTCAAAGGTAATTCCTCTTTCAAAATTATGAAAAAAATAATAGTTAAAAAATTATAAGCAAAATATCACTTTTGCGACTTGTATCCTGTTTTGAAAATGTGTCGCCTGATCTGGAGACAAGAGAAATGTTCCCTGATTAGGCATTGTACCGGACTGGTTGAGAAGAAAGAAGAAGGAATTAATTGAAATGAAAATTCCTTTAGAACAAATTAAAGCCGAATCCTCCGAAACAGGTAGCATACTGTACATGCAGATGTGAGTGTGACTCGTTCACACCCAGTAGTAGCACGAGCGCCGAAACTTCCAGTATTTGATGACACAAAAGATGACATAGATGCCTATCTCCAGAGGTATGAGCGACACGCTCGCAGCCAACGTTGGGATGAATAGAATTAGGCCACAAACCCGAGCGCTCTGCTACTTGGAAAGCTTTGAAAGTCTACTCACGAATGGCACTCTACCTCGCAACAGACTTTGATGCTCTGAAAAGAGCATTACTTCCGAAGGTTCCATTTGACAGAGGATGGTTTCTGGTTAAAATTCAGAAAAGCTATTCCTGCTGATACTGGGGAAACAGCGTCTTAGTTTGCCATATGCATCAAAAAACTATTTAACCCATTAGATTGATCTCTCTTCAGTTGAAAAAACATACGATGGGTTGTAAGACTTACTACTCAGAGAACAGTTTATAAATAAGAGTGGAACTCAACTTGCCCTTTACCTGAAAGAGCGAGCTTTGCCAAGCATCGAGATAATGACTGACCTAGCAGAGAAATACGTAGAGGCTCATGGGGGAACGTTCTTTCACTCATCCAAGCGTTTTCAAAGACCCCAGGTCAATCAACGCCCTGCCCACGACAACATATCCAAATGGACAGACAATCATTTCAAATGAACAGACAGACAGTCTAAATGGAGTAATCAGAAGACAAACCGACTCCCTCCAGTTCAGAAAGAGACACAATCTTTTTACCTCTGTCATTGCACAGGACATATTGCAAGAGACTGTAGGTCAAGCAGTTCTCCGTCAAACATCTTCAAAACGGAAAGCATGCGATGGTATCCAAAGACAGGCGTCAATCTACAAGGGAAGAAGTCCGAGCAGGGGACGACCACCAAGAGGAGACGGACCAAATAAGACACCCATTGCCTCAGGACATGTAGTGTGTCTCTTCATCAGAGAAGAAAGATACAGCTGCATTTATGGTGGTGCCCCAGAGACAGTTACATATATGTTGTAGCACAGATGGTAAAGCAAACCTTAAGTGTGGGCACGATCTAGCTGTTATGAGTGCGGCATGTAAGGATCCAGTACAGCCAGGGATGCCAGTTGTTCAGTGTCTTGAGAGATAGTGGTTGTAGTGGAGTGGTAGTCCGCCTGTGTCCTCAGAAGAACTGACCGGACATTATAAGCATTGTGTCCTGATAGACGGTACAGTGCGGAAGGATCTAACTGCCAGAGTGTCCATAGGTAGCCCTTACTTTGTCGGTAGCACAGAACTGTTGTGCATGTCTAAGCCGGTCTATGATGTAATTCTTGGAAATGTGGAAGGCACAAGACCACCAAACGGCCCTGATTTGGACTGGAAAGTTGCCAATTTCAACCAGAGATGTAGGGATACCACCACTGACTGTACAAACAACAGCACAGGTTCAAAGGGAAGACAAACCTCTGAGAAAGCTAGTTTTACCCTCATGTCTCCCTAACGTAACTCCAGACGAGATTAAGCAGCTCAACTAGTCGATCCGACGTTGAAGAAGATGCGAGAGTTAGCCGACGAAAATGTCCATTGTCCCTCGAAGAGCCAAAACCGTTAGCAGAAATTAGACATATATGCATTTTTAGATTATCAGGGAAGAGATATTTTCTGTAATAGAATCAAAAAACCTTTAAAATAGTTTTATTGTTCCGACCTTGCCTTTACGGCCTGCTCTCCAGATTCTCCACAAGTTGACAGACAAGTTATGGATGATATTCAGCAAGATCACAACGACGATCCTCACTTATCACTGTATTGTTTATTCACAAAACCAACAGCTCTGATAAACCAAGATGATATTTTGAAAAGCTCCAAGTTCAAACTTAGCCTGGAACATCTGGTATCACAAATTCAAGCAAATGCTAATGTAAATGACACCAGCTTCTTCGCAACTCAATGCAAATTGATACAAAAGACAGTATTTCATTAGGATTTAGATACAAAAACATCCCTGGTTGGTATCTCTACATCTCTGTTTGAGAAATTTTGGAATGCTTCAACTAGCAGTACCAAATCAGAAGCTGCAACAAATGGCTTAAAACTATAGAAAGCCTCAATCTCACCCACTCCAGCAGAAAAGCTTGGAAAAGTTTCAAACAGACGACCAGTGACTAGAGCATCAACAAGTGAGAATACCCTTTAACAGCAAATGCTATTGCTAGCGAGCAATGTAGTAGCGCAAAAAGCTTCCAATCACAGTAACCATCTCTGCCCTTATGAATATCAATTTATCCCAAGGGAAGACATACAATAAAACTCAAGTTCACAAGTGTCATGGCTGAGATTTGAGTATGATCAACACGCTAAAATACATTACCTGGATATTTCTCCCGTCTTCATTGCTTTCTCTATCTCCTGTTTAGTACTAGCAATTAGTTTCTTCAGTGCCATGGCATCTTTGTAGACTTGGGATCCTGGTTCATTGAATGTCTTGGCATTCTTTACCATTAACATTAAGTCTTTCTCAAGGTCAATGATGCTGGAGTATCTACCACACTAAAGACAAATAAACAATGATAAAAAAATAATCAAAGTTCCACTGACACTAAGTAAGTGCTTCACATTAATTAAGTAGCACTTGTACTTGGTACTCGTACTCAAGTACTGCTTTTAAGGTAGTTGTACTGGTACTCATGCTTGACTTTACACAAAGTACTTGTGCTTTAAGTCAAAAACTCGACCGGAAATGAACTCTGATTTGATTTTCAACACAAGTGGTCAAATTACCACTTTCCTATTCATGTGTACTGTAAATTTATCGATACTTGTTATCCTAATGTACTGAAAGAGTCAGTACACAGACCAACTATTTACCACCCGTACTAATGAGAACCTGGAACCAGACGGTTGCAAGCTCATTCGTTCACATAATGTGTGAAGATGATGTACTGTAAAGGTTAACTGTATGCTAAAAAAGTTTACTGCAAAATGAGCCGAATCACAGTAAAAATGTTATTCTAGTGATTTCTGTGTGACTATTTGTCTGAAAATGAATATTAACTTGGGCTCACGGTCCAAATAGAAACGGTATGGGACGTTTGGGAATCTGAAAGCAACCGTTTCACACCATGTATCCCAGTCTTAAGACCCATGCTCGGACATAAGAACTGATACTTGACTGTGGTTTCACCTAACAAAGGAGCGTCAGCTGGTCTGGACATCAATGCAGGGCTGCTGTTAATCTGTTACTTATCTGTTACTTAGATGTCCAGAACAATAAATGATGTTTGGTGGGATGCCATGATTTTAGCTTTTATTTTTCCTGTGTGTACCGTTTTTAAAATCTCAGAATATCATCATTTCGTGATAAATTTAAATATATATTAAGCCAACGTTTGTTGTAATTTTTGGTTTTCAATGCTCTGCCCATATCGAAAAAGACATTCCGTTCATACCAAATTTTTTTGTTTGCACTGCGCATTACACAAAATGGATGTCAGACACATAAGATTTCCGACCTAATAATTTGTAGTGCGTTATGCGTTAACATGTTAACGCCATGCAATGCACATAAGTTGCGCACTGCATTACACTCGAAGACCCCTCACCTTTGACAGGCCACACGTGAACATTATTTGGATTGCTTGGCAAGCATTTTCAGAATTGCGCACCACGCATCATGCACGACGGACTTATGAATTTCAGGCCCAACTGTTTCCACCAACAGCCGTTTTGTCATGTTCTTTTACGGAACGCACCAGAGTTAGATACCCAGTTCGTGCCCCAACCAAACAATTGCTGAAAGTGCTTGCAATGCTGAAAGTGCTTGCAATACTGTTTCCATTGCATGCTTGTGTTGGGCCACTATTGGCGGTTGCGGCACTGGTGCGAAGTTGATTGCAGCAATTACTTATGATCTCAGGTCATAATTGGTTGTTTTTTAACATTAAAAGCAAAATGTGTAACAACATTTTGCAAACTCTTTAGAAATAACCAATCAGAGAACAATTGTAAAAGGTTTGTGTGTTTTAATTATTAAATTTCACAATTATAGTCAGAGCTCTTTCAACTTGAGCTATAATTCCAATTCAATGGAATGTAATCCAATTATAGCTTTGTTCTGACTCCAGAAGACCAGATAAGCTGAGGGCATTGAAGCGTTACACAAACAATCCTCCCAACCATTTGGCAAATGCTGTTGAACAATTTGTACCTCAAACCGTTTTGCAATCGACGAACGGTAGCCAAACTGTTTATATTTGGACTGCGCACCTTACAAACTGACAAATTCACAAATTTTACTGACAAATTTCTCATTGGAGACTGCCAACAGAGGGCTATAAAATAGCTCAGTTGCTAGAGAGCCGGCACATTAAACCAGAGGTCACAGATTCAAGCCCTGCTCTGGTAAATCTTTCTTTGTTTAACTCAAAAATTATATATTTAATTGTAAAACAGTAACATTAGAAGCCTTTGACATGCATTGAATGTTTTCATGGAGGCCTGCATTGCAAGTTTGGTTACCATGCTTTGCTTTTTTGGCTCCATTGAAATATGAAACCCGCTTAGTGCAGGCCCACAACTGTTTGATAAAACTATTTAGTTTTCTCTCTTAACTTTTCAAGTTTTGATTTGTCTGCTGATAAGGCCATTCCAATTTTATTAGTTGGTTTACGGATTTTTTAGGTGTTGAAAACAGTTGTCAGACAGGAAAAAAATAAAAATAAAAATTATGATGATAAGTGGCGAAATCCGTTGGCCAACAACCAAAGATCTGCTTAATACTGGGATGTGCCTCCATATCCATCTCGCTATTCCATGTCAGTTCCAATAAGCCTATTAAAGTATTTTGCATCTTTTAAATTTCTGTTTAATACCATAATTAATTATTCCTTTTTTTTAATCTCTTTGAGAGATTTATTTATTATTCTGCCATCGAACACATGAATGGATACAAAAGGTGCTTCTGGGTTGTGAGAAAATTTTATTTGGCACACTTAAAAACTCTGGACTACCCACCCAAATTTATAAAATGATGATAAATGGTTCTGGACTGTATATTAAGAACGAAAATGAATTTAACTGCTGCTTAATTTTAAATTGCTTGTTAACATATTGGACATTATCTGGCGTATGTATATAATCATGGAGGTAGGAATGTCGAAGTGAACACTCGTGTTTGTTGCACTGTCAGTGTCAGATGCCCTACAAGATTCACAACCCCCAAACAGGGAGTGACAAAGAACTGCTCCAAAATCAATGAAAGACCTGTATAAAATACTTTAATATGGTGGTACGTTGTGTAAGATACATTTATCAAAAAAAGAGAAATTTCCGGCTAAAAAATATGAACCGTTGTCCACATTTTTGTTATGCGTCTATCCTCGAAAAATGCATTCTTGGGATTTGCACAATCTGAAGATTGCACTGTGAAGGTTAAGCAGTTCAATCTCATATTGTGCGCTATCTCAAGATTGTGCAAATCCCGAGAATGTGCTAAACAAGTAAAGACTCACAACAGAAATGTTCACGATCCACTTCGGACATCGGTTCACATTTTTAGCCGAAATTGTTTCTCTTTTCGAGAAATGTACCTGACACAATCGTACCACCGTGTTAAGCAGCAACATTTCCTGTGTTCCTCAGGTGAGTTTAAAGTATTTTATAGAGGTCTTTGATGGATTTTGGAGCAGTTCTAATTGTCACTCAACTGGATTAAATTCCACCCAAAATAGCCGTTCCGGAGGTAGTCAGTCGACGACACTTGTTGCAGTAAATTGTAAAATTGTAAAATTGTACCTGTACCTCTGAAGGGACTTTTCACTGATACCCATTGCAATGGACAACGAACCAATAATTTAATCCAGCGAGATGGCAATCAATAAGGTGTTTATCCAGCTTTCCTCCCTCTTTTACAGTAACTCAAAAGGTATTTTTTGCTTGCGCTTGCCATCGTAATTTTGATCCACCATACGCTGAATCTTGCACTTGAATCACGTGCGACATAGCATTTTGTTTACATCATCAAGTATCAGACTATTTCGTTTATATGGCGTATTACACTTCCCGTCTAACACCCAACCCCAGGGCCGCTGGTCTTGCATACACACTGATCTCTACCGAACGGTCCACATGGGCTGTTCTCTCTATTAAGCACAGCCCCATGCGCTGTGTGTATTTAGCTAGCTCTTACCATGGAGCTATAGGTCCATGCTCTTACGTACCGTCCACACAACTGTGTGCCAGGCGCTGCCAGGCCGCGAAGCACTGTATGTATCCATCAGACCATGATCGGACCGACGCAATGCGTGATCGAAACGTAACACGATGTTTTGGGTTTTTTTCGCAACCCTTTTTCTCAATAAAAAGTCGACTGATAATAATATATGTTTAAATAATCTGACCAAAGTTTTAATATTCGAAGCCGGGCGAGAACAAATAAATAAAATGTATGGATTTCAATTTTTTTATTTTTTTCGATTTTTCCAACAAAATAAGTTACCACAATCCGTAAACCAACTAATAAAATTGGAACGGCCTAAGGTAAAGAAAGAAAGATGATGAAGCCTTCTCTAAAACAAAATATTTAAAATGATTTTACCTGTATGTTCTTAGCTACAACTTTCAGGTCAATAGGGTTATTAATGATGTCATAATAGTCCGGGATTTGCGATCTTGGAGGTAGTTTGCGAAATATAAGACTGATGTTTCTTCCAGTGTCATCTTGATGGGCCATGACAGCAGTAAATAATTGTTCTATTGGATCTGATGGATTATCCATCACAAACTCACTGCCCTCTTCCTTTTCTTCATCTTTTAGTTTTCCAAACTCCTCATTGACAACCTTTCAAAAAAGAAGACAAAAACTAAACCATAAGATTGCTTCATCAATTTTCAATGCAAAACTTGTGTGATATCCTCAAGAGGTTGAAAAGGTTAGTGAATACAAATATTTAGACAGTCATCTTCACTGGAATGAAAATCAAAGTATTTTATGGTAAAGCACACCAGAGGATGTTCTCATAAGAAAACTCAGGAATTTAACTTGGACAGAAATGTGTTAACCTCATTTCATATATCAGTTGTGTAAAGTGTTTTAACTTTCTGTTTTATGCAACTTTGGATCATTATAACAATTGAGTAAACGTAAAATTACATGGTTAGGAAAAATAGTCTAACCTTCAACTGGTGCCCTGCTCCTAACCGACTGTATGACACAATTCATGGGGAAAGGTTAATTTATTAGTTCTGTAAACTAAAAAGCTGTCCCTAAACTACATTGTATGTGACAAAATAACCCTCTCTACTCTAAGGAATTCAAGTTTAAATGGTCACTTGTGACAAAGAGAGTTATTGTACCAGATATATTCAAATCTAACTCACAAATGGTCTTTGGATGGAAATTTATAGGCCTAAGATCAGTACATGTATGTATGTAGAGAAATGATCTTTTTAAGAAAAAGCAAAATAATAAATATTCTCCAAAGACATTTTGTGAAATAATATTTTTAAAGAGATTATCTCAAGAAGTACCACACCAAATGGGAGAAGACTAGGCAGTTTGCCATATTCATGACTGCACATCAATGACACATACATGTATAAGTACAAGTATTCCTGGTACATCTTAATGTTCAACAAACCTCTCTCAACTCTTCCTGCTTCTCTTCCATCTCCTCAAGTTTGACATCTACAGGAGACTCATCCTCAAGATATTGGTGTTTGGTTGCACAGAAGAGACGCCACAGATCACATGCATCTTTGTACTCTTGAGAGGTTTTCTGTTGGAATGTAAATGAAAAGGGTCTGTTACACTGCACCTGCTTAAAACAAACTAACCATACAGTTATTTGATGAAAACCAAAATTATTGTTTGACTTGTAGGTTCTTTCTTACAGATCCACTTCCAGACTTGAATCTAGGCATGTAAATGATGCATTGTTTGAGCTATTAGGATGATAACTTATTGGTTTACTCATTATGGGAGGATAGTTTTATTTATTTGTTATTTTAAGTTTCTATTGGCTTTTCCGCCATGCTTGCAGGGCCTTTGTTTTCATTCTGATATGAGTTTTTTTCTTTTTCTTATTATACTGCTATCCCAAATCCGATAGACTTTGTGCAATGACTTTTCTCATCAAACAGTCTCAGATATTTATTTAACTTGGCATACACATACAACTGTAGACCTTATATAGAGTGTTGTGTCTCAAAGAGTGATGTCATCGTGGCGTCATCATATATTTACGAAAGTACAAGTTTGCTTGAGTTGAATCTTTGTACAGTACTGCCAACAATTATTTGGCACACGGACACGATGAAGACACGATGAACGTGTCCGTGTTTTATGCACCGATGATCGTGTTTTAGAAAACACCATACGATGATCGTTATTAAAAAACCACGACATGGTATCAAGATCGTGTTTAATTTTAACCCAACATGATAATAAACACACCGCTGTCTGTGTTTTGTACAAACCACGAAAAGGGACACCTGGTAATCGGCTTATCTTTCATTGTTGTTGCAGTTAAATACTTGTGGTCGTAAAATACCTGCAGTGGGCTGTACATGTACAAACAATTAAGTCAATGAACTCATTCCATATTAACTCCTTGCGTGAGATCGCTCCGAACGAAAATAATATTTCGCGATCCATACCGTTTCTTGGTCTAGGTCTCACTGCATGCAAGGCTGAACCAAATACATGTAAAAGAGACTTTTTGTTCCTTCCTACTCAGAAACATGTGTTGTACATGTAGCATCGTACAACGAACATTTTTATTATTTTTGTCATATATAAATTAGAATGGAGAAATGTGACCAACCATTGGAGAAAAATTGGCAACTTATTAAACAGTGCTTCACAGCGGTCAGCATTTTGGGGAAAACAACGCACTTTGCTGGGAATGTGTCAAAAAGAAATTGGCTTGAGTAGGCCTACATGTAATAGTATTGCCGTTGTTGAACATTTGCATATTAGAGAATATTTTCAAAAGCCGGGGTCGGAAATTAAGTCCAACTTTTATTTTAATAATAACATTGCCGTTAAGGGACATTGATGAATATTTTTCCAAAAGTGTAAATAAGTCTGATTAATAATAGATTGCCGATGTGGAACATTTGCATATTTTCAAAAAGGGAATAAGAAAGTACAACTTCTATTTTACCAATAATATTGCCATTGTCTGATGTTTTGCTAAAATGACAATTTATAAAATGACAAATCTAATTTCTCTGTTCCAGGACGGACGGGATATTCATCTATGAAGATTTGAAGCTTCTCTAACTTTGTTCTGCTTATAATTAATCTGTGTTAAATCACAGCGGCATAACTATAAAAACAAATTGTTGCTGGCAACCAATGGTGTGGGGAAGTTTGCCATAGGCCTATACATGTAAAACATTTTGATGTCCAACAGACAATGCACTCCAGGATGGGTTTAGTAAGGTGTGGGTCTGCCATTGTCTGCAAGCTTTGAACAAGAGATACGCAAGAATAGTCAGCTAAACCACAACCCGGAAGGGCTTGTTGCTGAAGGTTTCACTAACGAAAGTCTAGTCCAAAATTATCAAACGCGTGAGGTGTGTACTTTGCGAGAGTTGTTTCAAAGAGTGACTAGTAAATTTGCCGTTCCTGGACTTTTGAAGTGTCCCCAAAAAACATTGCCGGTGTAGCACATTTGCCTTATCTACCAATTTAAATACCGACGTAATGGGAACATAGGGGCGGGTGGAGACAAGATCTGCCATCCATATAATTTTAAGGGCATTGTAGTATAAGAAGAGGTAGTGAGTCTTTATTCATGCTTACATGTATTCCTTTTCAATCGTGGTGTTTTTACATGCTGCAAATGATACTCTGATAAAGATTGGCGTAAGAAGAAACCTCAACATTTCAGTAAGTTTGTTTTTGTTTGCCTACATTTTATGTAGCTCGGGTTTTACCAACGTTGACCATGGAGGTAGAAAATGCGTTGACAAGAATCTTGTTCTATGTGTAGTTTCATATTGTAAAGGCCTACCCTACTGGTAAAATCATAATTTTTTTTAAATCTTGACATAACACAAATCAAGTGATTATAAAACAGCATATTATATTATTAATTAAGTAATCCTTTTTGGTCACTACCTCTCTTACCTGATCTGAGCCCCCCAAAAAGAAGGGGGGGGGGAAAGAAAAAAGAAATGTAATGCAAATGCCCGGACAGGATGATTGACAGCTTTATTGTTCGCCGACTAGGTCTGATCTTTTAATCCCTTTAACTTGTAATACAGTTTTCACTTTGTACGCCGCCATCGATGTGTAGAGGCTATGGAAGGAACAGCCCTCGGCCATTTGTAGTTGCTGTAATAATTCTTTGCCTGCAAGTGAACATGGCCAGCACTGATAATCCACTGCCAAAGTAATGGAAACAACATATTTTTTAACACAACTTTTTTAATAGAACAAATACCACCTTGAGTTATATTTCAGTTATTTTTACATGATAAGAAAATACATACATGTACCTCTTGTTTTGGTCTTCCCTCTTTTTTGTTATATATCTTTTTATAGCTTGGACCTTCTCTCTCCCCTTCTTTTTGGTCTCTCTCTTTTAACTTGGATGACGGAATCTCCATATTTGCCGCCCAAAAACGCAACATTCAATTTTTTTTTTTTACGAAAATGAGTAACTACATGTACCTCGCGGTCCCACTCTACCACTCACATTTCTTATGACGCAATCGTCAATTTGGCTCCCTTTGTCACCCTTAATATATTTTCACACCACGTTCAAAACATTGCGAATACAACAAACTTACACGGACTCTACCCATAAAACTTGTAATAACTATTTTGCTTATGGTTTTCAAGTCAATAGCAACATAATTTATTTACCAACAGTTTTCGTTAGAAAATGACCAAGTACTCATGAATTCCTTTGAGTTTGGATGAAAGTATTTAATTGGTCATTCTGAATCGCTATTATCAAATAGCGCTGTCGAAAAAGCGAAGTATTTATAATACAAACAAAAAAACTTTTGAGGAAATAAAGTCTTCTTGAAAAATAATATTTTAAATCAATCTTGTAGTGTTATCCAACAGCAAGGCCACTACACTCCTGTAGTAATTTTTTGTCCACGCTCCAGTCGCATGGCAACACTGTTGCTAGGCAGTTCAATGGACTTTGTTAACGAAACCGCCTATCTCTGGTCCAACTGTGTGTCAGCACCGAACTCCAATTGACGGAAGATGGATCCACAGAGAGTGACCAATGGAGACCTCATTCACAAGAAATCGGATAATTTAATTGGCTAAGAAAATACAGCCGGCATGATAAAGGAAAAGTTACCCAAAGTTTATTATGAATTATACTGGAAATTGCCGGTTTTTTATTTGCCGCGTGAAATTAATTCGACATGGGTTCATATGTTTTCTGGGGTTGACGGGAAATGTGAAATTAAAATGAACTCGAGGAAAATACTACACAAGCTTACAGTCTGGAATTTGTTTCCCATGAAGAAAACAGATAGAAATACATTTTACGTATGGGTTTTTGTGGGTACAAGTTGGCGTACCTATGTACGAGTTGGTTCATGTACGAGTCGAGTTGGTTTGTGTATTGTGTGCACTAGTTGACCTGAAATAGTGGCATTCGAGTTGGCGAGCGTACGAGTTGATGTGCGTACGAGTAGGTTCGAGTACGAGTCTGTGTGCACACCAGTTGTGCAAATGGAATACAAGTTGGCGAGCTTACGCGATGGCCTTCTGTACGAGTTGGGTCTCGTGTTCAATTTGGAGTGCGTTCGAGTCGGTTCGTGTATGTACCTACGAGTTGGTTCATGTACGAGTCGAGTTGGTTTGTGTATTGTGTGCACTAGTTGACCTGAAATAGTGGCATTCGAGTTGGCGAGCGTACGAGTTGGTGTGCGTACGAGTTGGTTCGAGTACGAGTTTGTGTGCACACCAGTTGTGCAAATGGAATACGAGTTGGCGAGCTTACGAGATGGCCTTCTGTACGAGTTGGGTCTCGTGTTCAATTTGGAGTGCGTTCGAGTCGGTTCGTGTACAAGTTGCAAAATGCTAAATATTCAAAAATAATTGTAAAAATACTTCAAGGTCTCATAGCTTTTTACAGTAATTGGGAAATTATCCATTGACTCTTGAACTGTTATTCTCTGCTCAATTTTATATTGGGAATTCCCGGAGGCCCGTTGAGTTATTCTCCCTCCAAATAAAAACACCCCTACATGTACACCTGTGTAAATTTCCAAAAGTCCAAGCAGTTTTAAAGAGTTGTCCCTAGACCTCTCGGCAAATATAGGAATATTTTTATCAGGGCCTATGTCTTCCAAAATACCTCAAGTTAGAAGTCAACAACCCTGGGTCACAGTTGGGAAACAGTATTACACAGTAGGCCTACCTTCTTTATTTGGCCCACATATATGTTTTGGCCACAATAATATTTTAAAGGCATACACAATATTATTAATGAGGCTAGACAATACTTGCTAAGGATCCTCTTAATTACCAAACGTGAACAACTGAAGCCCCCTCAAGCAAAAATACGATTGACCCTTTTTAAAGCAGATTTTTTTTTAAACTTCAGCTGAATTATGCTTGCCAAGGATCAAAATAAGGTACACTTTCTGGAAGTTTAAGACTTCCGTTAGAGAAAAAGCCTTCAACAACAAGCTCTTCTGCACTGTATTCGCACCTTCGTTGTGGTTTAGCGGACTCTTCTTGCGTAATCTCTTGTTCTTAATTTCTGACCCTTTTTGAAAATATTCTCTAATATGCAAACGTTCATTCAACAACGGCAATGGTTCGGACATTCTTACCATTAAAATGATATTCTCCAAGATGCAATTGTTCCATATCGGCAATATTATTAATAAGATGTAGGCCCTGGGTCGGGCATTCTTATCCCTTTAAAAAAATATTCTCCAAGATGCAAACGTCCCACAACGGCAATATTAACAATAAGATGGGGTTCGGATATTCTTACCATTAAAATAATATTCTACAAAATGCAAACGTTCCACAACGGCAATATTTTTAATAAGACGGAAGTCAGACTTTCTTAACCTTTTTGAAAATATTATACTAAAGCAAATGTTCCACAACGGCAATTTTGTGAATCAGATGGAAGTCGGACATACTGACCACTAACGACAACAAATTCTCCAAGACTTTTCAATTGTTCCATATTATCGGCAATATTATTACTAATATGTAGGCCCTGGGTCGGGGGTCAGTGCACATGTACATGAGGTGGAAACATTTTGGGGTCCTGCCTTTTTGAAAAAAAGTAGGATTTTTTTATATAAAAAAATATATATAGGCCCCCTATTATATATAAAAAAATTATAATGTTTGGCCGACTTTTTTTCCGGGCGTTTTAAAAAGATGGTTGCCAGCCTCTTTTCTTGTGTGCTTTTTCGGTGTGCTAGATAAAGTCAAAAAATACGATCTTAAATTATTTTACATACAAAAAACGAAAAATCGCCAGAGATCGTCAAAATAGCGCCCTTTATATGACGACATCGGACGTGGAAGCAAAAACATTTGAGATAATCCTTTTCTTAAAAAAAAAATGTTATTAACCCCTGGGCCCCGACATGTCGGGGCCCAGTGGTTAATAACACTATATAAAGGAGAATGATTGACATCCATTTCGGTCAAAACAACCTTACTGTAAAGCTAATTCAAAACCTATCATTTGCTTTGTGCGCCGCGCCAAAAACATCAGAGAGATGTGCTGCACAGTGTGGGGTTTTAGAAAGCTGGATATGCGTTGGTGATCGGATACACACGTGCACAAACTTTTCAAAACGCTAAAAAAAAACATTAAAAAAGAATGCATTTTGGACGATCTTATCTCCTAATTTCTGCCCTAAATAATACCTCTTCCATCAACAACCATTTTCATGGATTCGTGATTAGAGGATCCGTTGTTTAGAACTTCGTTTGCAATAAAATCATCGAGATTCAACGATCGGTCAACAACGCACATTGCAAATTCAATGAACAAATTCAATGAACTTTGCCCCGCATCACCCCTCCTCTATCGGCAAAAGTTGTCAATGTTTGAATATCCTTCACATCCAAGGCTGTATAGAGGAATCCCGAAACGACGAGTTTAGCGTCGATCTGCGCACTTCCGGGTTTGAAAACGAGGCTCACTGTGTCACAACAACTCCACTGAACGTTACACTTATGGTGTCTGCTACCGCGCGATACAGACCGAAGTACAACTTTCGTGTGAGATTACACCCAAATACAAGAACGAAATACGATTTGAGCGTGTTGAGGTAGAAGCCAAGCACAGGTAAGTTTAATGGAGGAAAAACCAGGCTGCAAAATTGTTACAATTGCAGGCTATTTTGAGTGAAAATATGCTAACGATTTGCATGTTAAAACGTGGTGCTTCAACCCTGGCCCCGTCTACCCCAAGTTTTGCGGAGGCAGTTTTGCCAAAAGTCTTTGTTGAAATACTTGAACTTCATTTGTTTGAAACTGGTACTTCTACCAAATTAATAACCTCTGTGTGAGTTTCTTAGTGTCAGAATTGGGGCCGAAAAAAATAATAACATTGGCGTCCGAAAATTTGGCACAAAGTCGCAGGGTGTTCCTTTAGTATGTGGCACACTTGTGATAGAATAGCCCAAAATTCCACATTCGCATTTCGGAATGTCCTTTAAGTAAATAAATTATAACAAATCAAATTTGTATGTACTCACATATCCAGCTAGAAGTTTGACAAAATAATTTCCTTAATTTTTGGAAGCATTTTTTAAAAGGTTCACTTTGCTCTTTGTAACGTTAAACTAGCTACATGTATTAAAAACATCTTTAACCCATGTCATGAAATAGTGTTGTGAATCCCAAGCTAATAATACAGAACTGATTTGAGGGACGGCTCTGTTTATGAATTACTTGTTTTAATCATGTACATGTATACTTTTGTTTTGCAGGTGCTTTGTTTCACCATGCCATCCAGAGGAGTTGAATGTGCCGCATATGGGTGCAGCAATCGATTCTATAACAAGGACTTGTCAAGGTCGCAGTTTCATTTTTTCTGCTTTCCCACTGATCGCAAACTCCGAGACCGATGGTGCACAAAAATCAAAAGGGATCATGGTCGAGACGGATTCCTTGTCAGTAAGTCTACCCAGATTTGCAATGTGCACTTTAATGATACTGACATCAAGAGAACCCTCAATGGAGTATGGAGACTGAAGCCTGGTGCTGAGCCAAAAGATGTACTCTCTGACAGTTCGTCACCGAAAAAACGCAGAGTTCTTCATAGATCGACCTTTGAAGGTCCCTCAACTTCATGTGGGGTAGCTGATGAACAGACAACAAATGATGATGAACCGATGAATGAGGATGAGTCATTATCTGATACAATGGAGAATGATGTTCAGGTGAATCAAATCAAGGAGAATGAACAGTCAAATGAAGTGACAGAACTTAAGGAGTCAGTACAAAGACTGCAGAGGATGGTAAATTCTCTAACTGAACAGAATGAACGAAATAAGTTTGTTAATAGTTTGGAGGGAGATGATTCCTTAACAAAACACTACACTGGATTTCCCACTTACTCTTTGCTTTTAGCCATGTTGTCTTTTTTGAACCCAGGTGAGAATTGTGAGAATGTCATAACCTATACTGCAAATAGAGAGAGTGAGCCTTCCTGTTCTGTATACCAGCCTCCATCAGCCATGGACTTAGATCACAGCTATTCAGCTTCACACAAAACTCATCATAAACCTGGGAGAATAGCACAGCTTTCACCCAAGGAACAATTCATTTTGGTCCTTTGTAGACTCAGGCAGAATTTTTCTGTAAAGCATCTGGCATACCTTTTTAGCATTTCAGAGTCAAGTGTTAGCAGATACTTCATCACATGGATTAATTTCATGTACTTTAAGCTTGGCTCACTCCCTATTTGGCCAAGTAAAGGTATTATCTCGAAAACAATGCCACAAACTTTTAGAGACAAATACCCAGATACAAGGGTCATTGTTGATTGTTCTGAAATATTTGCACAGATCCCAGATTCTCTAACGCTCCAAAGTATGCTTTGGTCAAACTATAAGCACCATATAACTTACAAAGGACTCCTGGGTATCGCACCTAGTGGCGCAATTACATTCATAAGTCAACTGTATCCTGGATCAATGTCAGATAGAGAAATAGTTATCCGGAGTGGGTTTCTGGACCCCAAGCTGTTTCAAAAGGGTGATGTTGTGATGGCAGACCGTGGTTTCACAATTGATGATTTGCTAAAGCCAATGGGTGTCAAACTAAATATCCCTGCCTTCCTCAAAGAAAGGAAGCAGTTTGAAGATGAGACCATTGAGACACAGCAAATAGCTGCAGAGAGGATTCATGTCGAAAGGGCGATAAACAAGGTCAAGAAATTTCGTCTTTTTGACAGTGCGATTCCTCTGACCATGCACGGCTCCATTAATCAGATTTGGACAGTGTGCTGTCTTTTGACAAATAGTTTTAATCCAGTAATCTCAATGTCTGGTAATGTGTAAAACAAACCATTCCTTGTAAAAAAAAACCAGACAAACTCACTGATATTCATTTTATACATAGCACTCTCATGCCTTTTATTTAAATACTACTTAAAGGTTTGCTAAAATACTACATGTAAGTAATGGTGCTTTTATGTTACACCTGTATTACTTTTGTTAGAAAAATCATTTTGTACATTCCTGTGTACTTTTAAATGATTTATTTATTTATTTTTTAAATAACAGTCTTCAGGAGCGCTAACATAATTTGGTCACTTGCTGACATATGGCTGGATTCTCAACGTGAGGTCACATGCATTACATAATATATCATCATGAGTGGTTTTTTAAATATAAAGAACACATATTTTTCATTGTTTTGGAAGACCCTGTCCCAGAACAATTGTTCTCTGGAATAACTTATCAATATTATTATGTAATGATGACCTCACATTGAGAATCCAGCTACATGTGTATATGTACAGATACATCCTGTTTTGCTCCTGGGATGTCCTCTTCTGTGAGACCAGTGGACATTGCCTAATAAAAGATAAAATAAATATGTATACAATTTTCAAAATTTGTTCTTTAATTTATACAATAATGCCAAGGAATGTTTCTGATATAAATTTTCTAAAACAACAAACTCAACAACTGTCAAAAATATGTCGGTCATGTTTGTAACCAACCGGAAATATAATGAAAACCTGGATATAAAATGGCCTCCTTTGATATTTTGAAGTAGCTAGTCTATCAACAACATTGTTTACACTTAAGCATACACAAAAGTGTGAAGTCAGTCTAACCAACCAAAAAAATAAAAATGTTTGAAGTGTTCCCTAACGGCACTTGAATAGAGCATTAAAAATTCCAACGTAGTCCAAGTGAACATTTTAGAATTGATTTATGATAAACCCTTATTATCCCTATTTACAATCACAAAAGGCATGTCTGACTGTGTCTTATTTGTGGAAGAACATTCTCAATGGATCAAATTCACTTTGAAATAAAATTTACAAATCAAGCCAACTTTAGTCAGACCTAGCTATATTTCTCTTTGCGAAAGAGAAATATAGCTAGGTCTGACTAGGTCTGGACTTTGTCATTAATTGTTGAAATCATTGATTGTATGAGACTTTTATTTTTACTGTGAAATTGTGGTTAATACATAGAGGAATAAAATAGCTTTTATTTCATTCCTCCATTCCTCCATGGTTAATACTTATGCTCTTCCTTTGGGCTTCGATGGGGGTGGGGGCTCTTAAGTAGAGCAAGGCTACCCGACATGCCCAAGTTTTCGGTACTCCCATTTTGTGCCCAATTTCCGGACATCGCCGTTTTTTAATTTCGGGGAATGTTTCATGGCACGGAAATCGTTAGCAGAGATTAAAAAGCAAGAGTTTTGAAGGTAAAGGTACCAGTAATTCACTGAATAAAATTGGAATTTGTCAACGACGAAATGTGGCGACACTGACCTCGAAAAGTGGAGGAAAGTGTCAAAGACAAGGTGCTCCACATTAAGTGGTCGAGTTTCTGAACTTCAACAAGCAGTAACTCTACGTATTCGTCAGGTTCCACGTCACGTCAAGGATCGGACACACAAACACAAACGGTGCGTCAAAACCACGACAGAAAATGGTCAAATTATCCTTTCATTATAAGTGACATGATTACGAATTTATGACATATCAACATCTGATTTATTCCATGCAACTTCAGCTACAAAAAATAAGGTATAGAGGGAACGTACATCTTCCATGCAGGGACTGACTTACCTTCGTTGTTGACATACGAGTAGTTTGTGCAGCCATGTTGAGAATGTAGCACAGTGAGCCTCGGTTTCGACGCGGATGTGCGCAGAAGGCACTAATTCGAAATTCCTCTATATTGTACCAATCTGCAGGCGTGTGGCACCACTGTACTCGGCTTGAACGTGTACTGCGTTGGAGTCTAGCCAAACTCTCTTATGAATATGGTAATTACAACGGCCATAAACGGCCAATTACAGGGTGCGGAATATTGATTAGCTTGGACTTTGGACCTCGCTGTTCATGTGGTTCTGTGCATCATGTTTTGAAATGAACGATCGCTCTTCCAATGTTGCGGTTTGGAGGTCGGGCTTGGCTCGTCGGCTACTCGTTTGATTGTGTTTAGTGCAGGCTAAAAATAGTCCGTTTGTATTTTTTGGCGGGGCGGCCAATTATCTAATCTTTAGCAGGGCGGCATTAAACAGACTTTTCTCACTGTCCCACTACACCGGGCTATCGTTTTGGGGGTAATCGGTGGCCTGGAGATAATTTCACTGGTCACGGGCCAACGGGCCAGCGGTAATTTCGACCCCTGAATTTTGTTATTGTCATTAAATACATGCACTTGAAGGCTTGTTTTTTCAGGTCTATTGATCTCATTCACACCTTTAGTCTATCGGCTGACAAAAACCACAGGTTCGCGTGAAACACGAACACGTTTACCGACAGTAAACAGCAAGATCGTAAACACGGTTGCTAATCCCCTCAATGTTGTAAAACACGAAGTTCGTTGGTATGAAACACGGAACAAGATGGGATGAACCTCATTATAATGTTTCGTGGTTTGCGAAGACCGTGTTCGTGTGCCAAATAATTGTTGGCAGTACTGTATGTGCAAAGACAGGGCATGTTAAAGGTAAAAATTTACATGACGATTAAAGTTTTGACCGCTTGACTTATATCTGCAAATGAAACATGCTATTATCAAAATTCTTCTTGCAACAGGCTTGGTAGGTCAAAGATGTACGCTAAAGCATGATGTCATCATGAAATCATCACATGCCACGTGACATCATATTAGAGGTAAACATTTTCAAGCCGTGTATCTCTGGAAATGTTTATAGACAGGGGCATGTTATGGGTGAAAATTAGTTAAAATTGTATTTTTAGTCTAATTTCTTTACTGAAGTGAATTTTCTTAAGCGTAACAAGATTTGTATTATTGTTATTAGCTGTGCCGACCAACTCCACTGTTAATACAGCTGTTCATTATATCTCTTACACTACAACACATAAACAATAAAACATAAATTATATAAGAAATGTCATTGAGCATAGGCAGGAGGGGAGATTACAAGAAGTCAGCCATGGATAAGCACCCCAACATCACCGACCACCGAGTAGACTGGAGTACTGCAGAACTCATTGCTCCCATCCAGGCATGGCACCCAAAACGGATCAGAGAGGCCATCGAGATCTACAAACATGACACAGTTCATCAAGAAATAGGCTTTCACATTAGTGACATTTGGCTACCACTCTTCACGACTAATGGATCTCCTACATGTATATCCACGGTCACATCCCCTTCTTCTTACTTGTCAACAACTGATTCAGTTCATTGAGCTCACACTCCCCTACCCACTCCCAGTGGATTTCAGTTTAGGTTTCAGTCCTAGCTCCAGCCTACACGCTTCACCGAACTAAGCCCAGCTTATCATGTTCCGGTTCCCGCCTACACACATCATCCAGCCAAGCCCACCACCAGTTAATCTCCAAGGCAGTAGTTAAGCAGCATATAGCAACAGAGTCCAGCTTTCTCCTGAAGACGATCAGAGCACACTGATCGAAACATTGAGTTGTTAACTGGTTCTTTTCAGAACCAACACTGCTCAAAAGAGATTTACACATGGCGCTACCGAAAACCTTACCTGAAGATTACAACTTCTCAACCACGTGAGGTGATGGTCTGAATAAGGGTCCTATTTCACATGGTTCACTTAGAATGAATAAAGTTAGGGCTTGATCAGGGTCAGGTTTAAAATCAGTTTTAGAGTCAGTACCAGAACGAAGATCAGGTTTAGGTTTTTAGGCACACTTGAAGTCGAAATAAGGACCTGTCAAAGGTGAGGGGTCTTCTATCACAAAGTCAGACTAACTTTAAAGGTATGGAGCGTTTAATCAAAGTAAAAAAAAAAACAGCTTTGTTATTATTGTTATTGTTATTACTTTTTTTTTGGGGGGGGGGCCTTACCACAGGAATGTTTAACCTCAAACAGATACAAAATAAATATGGTGCACAAAAATCAAATATCTTCAAAACAGAATACATACATGTAGTAATGTACTACTTCTTACATATTTGGGGAAAATTAACAAAACAAGAAAACTTTCTCAAGATATTTGAGATACATGTAATTAATGTCATTCAACCAATCAATTATTTCTAAAAATTAGTAATATTCGATGAATGTTTGCAAAAATCTGTGAAGACATCCTTGGTATATTAAATCAATATTATAACTCTGAGAACAATGGCTCAACTAGAGGATGTCCACACTGTAGTCTCAACCTAATATAGCAGTGTCTTACCTTATAATATGCCAGCGCATTATTGATCATAAGCTCTACATCTGTTGCCATTTGATCTACAGTATCATACTCTTCCATCTTCAGTCGTTGCTGAATCTTCAGCAGGTCAATGGGACTAGTTACCACATCGTAATATTCAGGTGCTCCTCTACAATGTACAAAAGCAAAAATGAAAAATAGCCTCAAAGAGTCGTTTCCAAAACTTTATTCATGTCTGTTGTTTACTTAAATAACTCACACTGGCTTAAAAATGAACACTGGCCCACATTTACTGGCCCAAAATGAAAAATACATGTTATAAAAGTTCTGTTTTAATTAAAATAATAATAACTAGATATTCAGTTTTTGTGATGTCACAAAAAAATGTATTTATGTTGCTGATCAATCAAGTTTTATTCTTCATAATCTCATGGTTTATGTCTCATGATTCAAGATTCAAGATTTGAGACTCATAATTGATGGTTGATGTCACAAGATGGCGCTTTCAGCCCGTTATTAATATGACAACGTCAACAGTTTAATACAAATTAAACATCTGTCTTCAAGGTGTAATATTAAAAATTGTAATGTTTTATTCAGTAGATTGGAGTTTATGAAATAATTTCACAAGAGATCACTGCGTATATTTCATACACAGAAATCATATGGAAGCTACAGAGCTGAAGTTAAAGGTCAACTTGAACAAAATCACTAAAACTAAATTGACTGTTAATTATTTGATTAAGTTGGAAGTTTTCTGCTCTGCAATTTGGTTGAAATCTTATTGTAAAAAAATTCCCCCCCCCCCCCCCCCCATTTTCGATCTAGTGGCTTTTTGCAGTGGTAAAGATCATTTTACTCAAAATAATTTTTGAACACTCAAAATAAACTATTTCGTGCCCTCAAAAAAAATATTCTGAGAGCTAAAACATAAATGATTTCTTCCACTCGAAATAATTTTTGGCTCAAAAAATTATTAGAAGCGCACAAAATAAATTATTGTCTAAATCATTTCAGGCCCAGGAATTCCTATCTGGAAATAAATTTTGATCGCAAAAATAATTGTTTTCATTAGCTCTAAATAAATTATTTTGTGAGCTTGAAATTATTTCCTGCACTAACAACAAATAACTTACATGTACTTATTACTCTTGACCATTTTGTACTCTCAAAATCATTTTATGCGCTCAAAATAATCTATTTTGTGCGCTCACAATAAAGTTTTCATTAACGGAAAATTATGTGAACACTAAACAATAATTTATTTTGTACAACAAAAAATTATTTAGAAATGATTTTGAGAGGAAAAAATTATTTCAAGCGCACAGACTGACATCAATTGCTCAACAACATTATTTTGTACACTCAAAACTAATTTAAGGACTTGAAATAATCCCAAAAAACTATTTTGTCATTTTAAAGGGAATAAAAGAGAGGTGACTCGGTGCTGAAGGTTCGTTTAAAAACTTGCAGGGTCGATTGCACGGCCACGACCTTGCTGGTTTTTTACGAATGTTCAAGATTTTGTCCCACTCTTTTATTACCTTACTAAACAAGGAGCCAAGGGGTGCGGTTCGTTAAGTACTGGGTTCATTTGGTTGCAGATGTAAGCCTTTGTGATAATACAGGCAACTTAATTTTGTGTTTTCTGAAGCCTTCTCAGAAGACATGATTAAATTGCGGTAAGCAATGTTTGAGAGAATAAGAAACTGAACAAGGAATTGTTACAAGCACTTTGCAGAGCACATACAAAAAAACGCAAACCCTGTCAATCATTCTGTGTGTATAAAAGTCAATTCTGGACACATTTTAAGATAATTTGTAGAACCTGAATGGAACATTCAATGTTTGTGTGCTATGTACACACTGCGTATGCACCATTGCATTTTGTTTTTGTTTTTTACTAGTAATGTTACTGTTGCCAACTAATTGCACAATCGCAATTAGTTGCATGATCGGAATAATTTGCTCACAAGTACTCAAGCAGCTGAATTTCACTAATCGACAAGACCCAATTCAAAATATCTGCTTAGGCTTAGATGTCACAGTGAAATAACAAAGGGTTCAAGAGTTATCAGCTGTTACAGACTTTGGCAACCTCAACAGCAAATATCCAAACTATCTGACCAGGCTTACAATGTACATATATATGTACATGATGTACATTTACACAGCCCTGATACTTCACAACGGCAACGACGGCAATTGCCGTCGTTGCCCCTACCTATTGCCGCAATGCCCTTCAAAAATCCCACTTTTCTTGTCATTGCCGTCGTGCCCTTTCTCCTGAAAAAAAATATATATTTAACGATATCCCAAGTTCGACATTCATCTCTAAAAATGACAGAGAATTAGCCGAAATAGCAACTGTCCAAAGTCGCGATGTAATACGTTTAATAAAAATTTAACGCAACGAACAACACGCACAGAACACACACGGAAACATCGTACATACATTGTACATGTACAATGATCATCACAAACCAATAGTACTGTGCAGTCAGCTTCACACTACGACGTGTATGCAGCACTGCACATGTGCACCTATCCGAGTCGGTGCCCAGACTGTGAAACACGCACAATAAACACGTGCACATCGTTTCAACCTCGTACGCGCTGAAATATTCGCTCAGCCCCAGTACGTGGGACCGTTCGAAAAAGAAAAACTACCGAGAAGAAGTTGTTGTTATGCAGCTTGCTTGCTTTGCTTGGCTTAGGTGAAGATGCGTCCAACCAACGTTGGTTGCTTTTTTGGTTCTTCAGAAGCTTTCAAAATGCCTTATCAGGAAAGAACCAAGCAAAAGAAATTGGCTCAACTAAATGTTTCAGCATTAAAATGCTGCAAATTGGACACCTTTTTCAGGTAATTTTTTTTAATGTAATTTTTTTCTTTCTCATGACATCGTAGGACGTCCTTTATACGAGGCGAATCTTTTACCTCACTGCGCGCGATGTAAACAGTCCCTAGATACAATTTTGTTGTTTTAACTTGCCAAACATAGAGTCTCCTCTCCTTTGACCAAAACTTAGAAACATGTATTGTAGGCTCCACTTGTTAGTTGCACTTGTAAATACAAACAAGTTGTGGTATTTAGCCATTTCTACCTCATATTAATCCCATCCTATGTCATGAAAAAAAAAAACTTACCTGAAAAAAAACTTACCTGAAAAAGGTGTCCAATTTGCATACATGTATGTCATGAAGGAAACAAGCAGAACAGAAGAACTGAGTGATGTGCATTTTTTATCGTGTAAGATTGAATAATTTATTAAATATGTGTTTTTTCCAATATTGCCTTGGTGCCCTTTGCAACTTTTTACGATTGCCTTGATGCCCTTTGAAATTTCTGAAAATTGCCTTGGTGCCCTAAATTTTTACAAAAAGTCAAGGCAAAACTGCCTTGCCCCTTCAGAGCCGAAGTATCAGGGCTGTTTACATGTACATGGATGTACATGTAACACAACCTATGAGAGCTTACAATGTAGGTGTAATGTCACAAAACATTGTGTATGTCTGTAAAGTTGCTGGAATTTTTCCCTCAACTAATGTTATCACCAGTCACTACAACAAGTAGGCAGGCAATAATCATTGTAACTGTACAAACCTTCGCTTTGGTACCCTGATGAGAGCTTCACATAGCAGTCTTCCATCTTCGGTTTTATAGTTCCTGATGGTATCATACAGCTCCTGGATAATCCCAGCCTGCCATTAAGTAAATCAAGTTGATTTCCATTACTGTCACTCTGCAATACCTATAAATTTCTTAATATTGATTTGGGAACAACACTTTTCCTCAAAGCTGGCAACAACCAGGTTTTTTTTTTAAGTGAATAATTAAATGTGTTTGCATTTTACTCAAAAACAGTGTTTGAAAGACTCTGTTAATACTTGCATTTATCCAAAATCCGCAAGTACCATTTTCTTCAGTCATATGATCTGACAGAACATGTATTGTAAGCAACAACCTAGCAAATGCCAATGTCTTCACAGAGCATCTTTTTAACATACAAACTACAAAGCAAACTAGAACAGCATGGCCAGCTGCAGATTGCCGGGAAACAAAAAAATGACTAATACAAAAACCAATCATTTGATGTAACTTATGTTAGGGGTGGGATCATTAACAATTATGCACTCGACCACATGTAGTTTAAAATGGGAGTAATAGAGGGGCTCAGGACGGGTGAGGACCAACTTGGAAGAACAACAAATAGGCATGGGTGTATGGGGGGCAGAAGGGTGATTTGCCTGAGATTTTACAAAGATAAAAACACAAGTTAAGACACTTATAAGTCTACTTCACTCTACTTACCTGTAGAGCGAATACTATATTTGCATTGTTCCCTATGCCAGCAGGCAAATACCTAAGAGTTTTACACACAATAGCGCCCTCCATGGGGCCCCCTCGGAGTGGTACGCTTCGAGGGCCCGCCCTCTACATCGGGTTTTACTTGTTGTTCTGGCATCCCCATTACCCAAGTGACATCCGAGCCATCCTCGGAGACCACTCGGGGGCGTTCTTCTAAGAAGAAGTGGAAAAAGTCCTTCAGGTGGGGACCTGATCTCCCAAGAGGACTTTTTGGAGGCCTTTCATACCCTCGCGGCCTCTCTATCGGGCCGGCGTGATGATACAGGCCAAGGCCCCTATGACTCGGCCACCCATGAGGGGCCCCCTAGTTCTTCTAAGAAGAAGGGAGAAAAAGTCCTTCGAGCTCGAGCGGGTCCTCCGAACAGGCGCACCTAGCAAACGCCACAGAGGTGGCAACCTGATCTCCCGAGAGGATTTTTTGGAGGCCTTTCATACACTCGCGGCCTCTCTATCGGGCGTGTGGGGTCCCGATCACCGATCGTCCCACATCAATGTATCCTGGAAATATTAGCAGTCTCCAACGCACTGAAACATTTTCAGACAGACACCAATGGGCGAGCTACTGGCCTATGCGTTCCCGCCCAGCTCCCTCATTCCTCGGGTGCTTGCCAAGATCGAGGAGGAGGACTGTCAAATCCTCCTCAAAGCTCCATTCTGGCCCCGCCAGGCGTGGTTCCCCCGGCTCGTAAGGCTTCTGGTTGCAACCTTGTTGCAACTCTCCATCAAGGTTGCATTCCTCCTGGCCGTCGCTACATCCCGACGGCGCAGTGAGTTGCACTCTGTCGGTGGGGGCAGGACACATCCGGTGGGAACCAGGCGGTGTCCGCCTGGTCCCTACGGCCGGTTTTCTTACCGAGAACCAGTCGGGAGTCCTTTATGCTTCCTGACATTTATGTCCCAGGTATTAAGTCCTTTTCATCAGAACCAAATGACAAATTTTGGTGTCCGGTCTGGGCACTCAAATGGTACATTAGCCGTACGAGGTAACTCCGTATGGGCGATGAAAAACTATTCATAACGACGACCCCACCCTTTCGGGCGGCGTCACGCGATACTATCTCGCGCTGGATCGTTACGGCAATCCGCTTGGTACCGGGCGGCTATCCTACTGCTGATGGTCCCATTCGGGCGCATGAAGTCAGAGGGGTAGTCGCTTCTTGGGCCTTTTTTAGCGGACATCACCAAGGCGGCCTGCTGGAAGAACCCTAACACAGAGATGCCAACATTGAATTCCGAAAAAGAGTAGCACTGCTGAGCAAGTTTAGGTCAGGCGCATACAACTCCGCCACCGAGCCGTAAAAAGAGGAAAATTTATGATAAAAACTAATATTTTCATCGAAAATCGCTTAATGCAAAGCGGCCTTGCTATATAGAGGCCAAACAATTATGAATTTTATTTAGGCTTGATTAAAAATATAGAAGAAAAATAATAAATTTATTATTATTTTTGTATCGGACCGCAATTTGCACTAGCTTGTGCATGAAGAGGACCATACTGCAATTCTTTCCAACTAAATTCAACAAACATGCTTTGGTTTTTGTTCCTTTGTTTATTGAGAAATTAATGCTCACGTTTGTAATTGTACAGACACACCACACCACACCACAGCAGGCCATTCAAGTCTTCAATTCAAACGACTTCAGCAAGAGGAATTTTGTCAACTTGCCTTTCCAACCAATTCCATTTCCATCAACTGCATTCTTTACAACTTTTTTATTGACAGTTTTCATCAGATCTTGGCCTCGATTGCGATCGATGAAATCTTTTCTTTTTGTCACTTTTAATTTAGTTGATCGATGCATGCAGCGATCGCAATGTTTCAAACTCCACAACGACGTGCGCTTGCATTGCTGGCAGATAAAAGTTATCACAGTGTCTGTTTGCCGCCGCATCCCACACACATGAAGCATTAGAAAAACTGCGGAACCAGTCTCTGCAAAAGCAACTGGAGAATGTATGCTGTATGCTGTACAAGGTGTCTTGTGTCTCTGTGCTACGCGTGTCAGTGTAGGCAAATCCTGAGTGCGATAGTTTATGGGATTGGTACCTACATGTAAATAAAAACACAAAAACGGGTGTGAATTCGCGGCTATCATCACTTTTAACCACGCGGCAGTCAACATTTAAAGTTTGTATTTTATTTTATCGTGATACATTGTTTGTAACTACATTTACACTGGGCGGCTTGTTTATCGTATTTAATTGAAGTATTATCGTAGCGGCGTATTCACGGCTCAAAATCGTAATTTATACGCCCAAATCGTGTATGTTGGCATCTCTGCTGACACGTTCTCTGAGCGCTAACTGAAGGATGTCCTCCAGGCAGACGGCAGGGCAGGACGGGAAGTTCTGAAGGCAGCCAGTCGAGCCTCCCGGGATCATTAACCGGTGAGTTTACTCTTCCTTTGTCTCTCCTCATATATATTTCTATGTGCATTTGAAGTTTATGTGGCTGACCCATTACACATGTATGTTTTTACTCCCAAAATGGCGATACCCTCCTGACTTCTTGCGCACGAGCCTGTGGACCCTTTGGCCATGCTCATCTACTCCCATGTCACGGTGTCTCGCTTCTGGGTAGACTTGTTAGCGTAGTCTTCCATTGTAAAGCAAGCTACTTAAACCTTACAGGGTGGATCCTAGGCCTCACGGGGTTTTTTTTCCTCAGGCACGCCCTGTGTCCTACGCCCCTGTTGACATACAATAGTTCTGCGTATACCCACCGCCTTCTCGGTGTGAGTCTATGCAAATTTAGTATTCCCTCTACAGGTAAGTAGAGTGAAGTACATGTGGACTCCCACCCCGTAGTAGTGTAGGCTGGGTCTACGAACGAATACTTACTTACCTGTAAAGACCCTCCCTCCTTCCCCACTATACTTGATTCTTTGAGTGCTTACGCTCGTAACGCTCGAGAAAAAGAGGACGCTAACGTAGTGCGCATGTCACAGGGCATCGGGGACCGGACACTTGAGGGCGCTATTGTGTGTAAAACTCACTAGCTATTTGCCTGCCGGCATACGGAACAATGCAAATGTAGTATTCGCTCTACAGGTAAGTATCGTTCGTAGACCCAGCCCACACTACTGTGGGGTGGGAATTTATAAGATTTGCACTTTTGGAATGGTCCATATTCTAAAACCTATTTTTAAGTCACTCATCTAGAACTTGTGAAACAATCTTGAGTTTCATTCTTAGTGTGTCTGTGCAATATGTGCATGTTGGCTGGTTTTAAGTCAAAGTAATAAGTCAGTTTAAAAACATCATCATTTACTCTGACTTTAGCTCTTTAAAATCCAGGGGGCAATGTTTAGTCTAGTTTTGTTTTATTCTCAAAAACTTCAACATTTCCTTTAAAACATGGTTGAGAACCACAAAACATGACTGTCACTGTAGACTGACCTTACCTCGGGATTTTTGATTCCATAAAAAAATCAACACTTAAAGGTTAAAGCTTCATACTAAAACTTTAACATTCACACTGAATGCAGACTGCCGGACGGAAATTGTCAGTACATAGGCTCACTCTGCTTCGCAGCTCACCAAAGTTGTAGTCAAAATGTTAAAGGAATTAAGATAAGGTCCAATCTGGGCAACAATAGGCTTGTCAATCATTTTGCCTGGGCAATGCTATTATTTTTTTTTCCAATCCAATTTAACTCATTGGCGCTGGCCAATCATTCCCGATGTGACGCTACTGATTGCAGTGATTGGTCACAATGATAATAAATGATGTCATCAGGGGTGAATCAGTGATTTTGTAGTGCAAACGTTAAGTTTTTATCTATGATATAAAATTAACTGATGGACAATTTATACCATCAAACCAACAAGTAACTATATATTCCATCAATGGTGTCGCCCATTTTAAAAACAGGGGCAGCAGTGATCCTGCTAGTTACAAGTTGAAGACATTTCTTATAAATATTCTAGTAGAATTTTGGGGAGTTGTCCCTTTTTATAGATTTGGATCAGCGGACTGCGAAACAACATTTATTACATGTGCTGTGGTCGGATTTGTCCCACTAACATCAAAGTGGACGGGAAAAAAACAGGGCTTAAATTTGGGGGGAAAATCCACAAGACCACAGGGCTTGTGGTTTACAATGTTTACTGTCCCAGAATTCTTTTTAAAAGACCAGAATACAAATTTAGTAAGACAAAACTTCCTGATCCAGTTTAACATGCATTTAAGTTAACTGTTTTTATTTGAGCAAGCGCTAAGACATGTAAGAGAAGATTGATTTCATTTGTCTTTATGGGTACTAAGAATACTTCATTATGTCATTACTCGGTAGAATTGAAAAGTATTTTATCAGACTGAAAGTCAACAATAATATTCAATTAAAAAACACAAGACAGTCGGCCTTGTCCGGTCAAACGTTTACTGGCGTGACACCAAAACTACTGGCCTCAGGCCAAACTACTGGCCTCAGGCCTGTGGTCTAGTGTAAAATTTGAGCCCTGAAAAAGGTTTCCCCCTCTCATTATGCAACTTTTCTTATTGCATGTCGTCAATGCTCTACCGGGAAAACTAACGTTGTCGGAAACATACAATTTTTGTTCTCTTCTTTTTCTTGTTTATTAGATATTTTTAAAAGATAATCTATTTTGGTCTGGGTTGTATTTGGGTATGGAATTCCCTGCACAAAGTCATCTGCCGTTTAGCCTACTGTACTGATAAGGTCTATAAAAAAACTTGCGGTTTGAAGTTGAAATTACATAGCTGGGAGATACCAGCAGACAGCCTTCTAGCACACTTGAATGAACTCAGACAAAAGCAACATTTTATTGGTGAAGTCTGCAGGCCGTCTTTAACGTACTTTGACACGATGAATATTTAACAGCAGTGTTAACAAATTGAAAAGGCAAAACTATGCCTGCCTCAATAACTCGTCCAAGCATGAGTACTTAGGAAAGCCAAGTCTTTTATGAGGATGGGCCTTTTTAGAAAACGACTACTTATACACTTTTAGAACTTATACTTACTGGGTCTTGAGAGTGGACAGACTTCTTGCGTCTCTTTATGGGAAGGGGGACTGAATGCAAGGGTTCCTCCTCTGGATCCCTGGCATCAGTAGATGCTGCTGATTTACGCCTTTTTGTCATTGTTTACTGCAGAGAAAAGAGTATCATTATTGTCATTTTAACTTTTCAAAAGCTCTACATGTGAAAAACAGCATCTGTAAAAACAGGTGATACATGTATATCACAACATAAAAAAGACAGTTTACAATCAGGACAGTGTGATTTTGTACTTTCCAATGTACATAAAACACAGAAACTTCTCCCATTAACTAAATCCATATAATATCTTTTAAAGGCACTGAACACGTTTGGTAATTGTCAAAGACCAGTATTCTCACTTGGTGTATCCCAACATATGCATAAAATAACAAGCCTGTGAAAATTTGGGCTCAATTGGTCACTGAAATTGCAAGAAAATGATGAAAGAAGAAACACCCTTGTTGTACAAATTAGTGTGCTTTCAGATAGGAATAAAATGCTTCTGGCCAGAAGTCTTATTATTTTAGTGAGAAATTACCTCTTTCTCAAAAACTACGTTACTTCAGAGGGAGTCGTTTCTCACAATGTTTTATACTATCAACAGCTCTCCGTTGCTCGTTACCAAGTAAGTTTTTATGCTAATATATATTTTGAGTAATTACCAAACGTGTACAGTGCCTTTAAGTCTACAAATTTAGGTGTAGGGCCTACATGTACTAACCACCAGATTTCAAAATAACTACATGAAAACTATTGGGACCCATACATGCGTGGGTCTGAAACACTCTGTATGTTATTGGAACTCCTCTGAAATCTGCATTAAACCTTGCAAAAGGTTAGTGATTTCATAATCAGCCTCCCATCCAAGTTTTAAGCAAAAAAAGAAAATCTGTGGATTTTACCAGACTTTTTCACTGTTAATGTTATGGGCCAACCATTTCTGCAAGTAGTGTAAACAAAAGCCATTAAAAACAAAAAAGCATTTTTTTTCATTGTTATGGGCCGCTCTGCTCTGGTGCTGTAGGCAGTGTATCTGTGCAAATGAGGCTGTCAGTGTCAACCTCTTGAAACCTGGGACTACAGTATAGAAAGGGGGATTTTTGCTTCGCTTTTGTGCACGTAACCAAAAGTAGTGTGATGTACATTTTGTACAGTACTGTTGTCTACAGGATGAAACCGTGAACATTAACAAAAGGAATCTGGGTGATTTAACATAGGCCAAGATGTCCTCACTTTGCATGCTTGTAGAAGAGAGACCATTGGGAGTTCAAAGAAAAGTCCTTGATTTACAGAGTAGGCAAACATGTGTACATAGTGAGCAAAAAAAAATAAAAAATCCTAAGAAAACACACAGGGAAGTGCTTTTAGAAAGGAAGGGGGTATGTTACTGTAGGCCTACATATATCGGCTATCTAGGCTTTAAAATTAAAATATTTTTTTTCATTATTTGAAAAGCTGTCAGTTTAAAAAAATTGTAGTAATTTTAATTCATACTGCATGAAAATATTATGTGGTTTTACTCACTAACTTTCAGTAACATTACAACATTTATAGAGCGCTTAAAGGTTCTGTATACGTTTAGTAATTACTTTGAAAATTAATGGCAATAAAAACTGACATGGTAAGAAGAACAGCCGCTTTCGATAGTATATAAAGCAATTTGAGAATAATTTCACTTCGAAGTAATGTGGTTAAATGGAAAAAGATATCAGGTTTTATGCCCCACAATTTGAATCTGAGAAACGTTTCTGTAAGAAACGTTTCTCAGATTGTGTATTCCTGTAGGGAATATTCTTCCTGTGTGGACATTTTTGATCCGTTTTTTCTGCGATATCTCAAAAACACGATCACCTTTTGAAGTGAAATTTTCACAGATTAGTTTTATTGTATCAGTATCCACATTTATATAGGATTAACACAATCAAATGGTTCCAAAAACCAAAGGTATACTTTGCCTTTAATACCTATGTTTCTAAGAGCTATAACCAGACTATTCAGATTGAGAAAACAAATGTGTTTTAAGTAATGATTTAAAAGTATCCAATGAAGGTGCAGCTTGAATGTGGGTGGGAAGCTTGTTCCAAAGTGTTGGAGCTATGACTGAAAAAGCACGATCGCCATGGCGTGTCATGGTGCGGGGAGAGCTGGAAATGAGCGGTGGAAGAAGAGCGAAGGCGTCGGGTAGCTGCAGAGAGTGCAGACGAACAAAGGGCTAAGAGATCATGGATATGGGACAAAATTATGAACAACTTTATACACAAGAAGAAGAATTTTGAAACAGATACATGTACGTTGGTGAATTGGAAGCCAATGAAGAGAGCGAATAGTGTGTTTGAAAAGTGCTCTAAATTTTTGGTACAGGTAACAAATCTGGCAGCAGAATTTTGTATTCTTTGCAGAGGAGCGACATGAGAGTTTGGGAGACCTGCCAGTATTAAACCCGTTGCAGTAGTCCACATGAGAAGAAACAAAAGCATGTACGATGCACTCAGTGGCTGCCTAATAAAGATACTTTCGAATCTTTCCAATTTTACTTATATGCCCCATGAAGCTGAGCGGCAGTAATTTTTATGTGTCGATAGTGACTCCAAGATCACGGATATTCTCCAAACAAGGAACACTTCCTGATTTAAGGATTCCTGAATTGCGATAAGACATGCAACATTTCTGTTTTAAGTTCATTAAGCTTATTTGATTGCTGACCAGGTCTTGACATCTTCAATGCAGTTCCCGAGTCTTTATAAGATGTCGCGTTGCTCATTGGGTTTCGTCGTCGTCGTCCTATGAGTCATGGCTGACCCTTTGTGACCCTGTTTATGATGTAGTTCCACTTCTGTCTATCCAGTGCAGATCGATAAGCAACGTTTATTGATAAGCCCGTGAGTTCTTTGATTCCGTCTGTCCAACGAAGTTTTTGACGGCCACGTCGGCGACTACCTGCAACACATCCTTGCATAAAGATCTTCTCAAGGTTGTCCCCCTCTCTTCTGGATATGTGACCAAAGTACTGAAGCTTGTTTTTGTTAATTTTTGAGGACACGGTGGGTCTTTCTTCTCCTATCAGGTTTCTAACAAAAACATTGGTCATTGGGTTTCATAGTGATGTAAATTTGAGTATGTTGTATGCCTCGGTGAGAGCTAAATAGTAAACAGGATAAACAACAGAGGCCCAATGACTGAGCCTTGCAGCACTCCATGAGTAAGTGGGAAGGTTCTGGAACATGAACTGTTTACTATAATCATATGGCTACGACAGTGAAGATGAGTGGAACCACTGAAGTGCTGTCCCTTGGATGTGATAATCAGTCTCCAGACGCCATAGAAGGGCAGCATGATCAAGCGTTTCAAATGCAGCTGAATAGTCAAAGAGAACAAGAACAGCCTCATGCAGTTTGTCTACAGATAGAAGGAGATCATTTGTCATTTTCACCAGCGCTGTTTTAGTGGAGTGTAAGTGACGATAAGCCGACTGATTCTGTGGAAACAACTAATTTTCATCCAGGTAAGTCCTAAGCTGAGCTGCAACAAGTCTTTTAAGAACCTTTACAAAGGAAAGATAGGTTGGTAATAGGCCTGTACCGTAGTTCTTGAGGTCTTTGCAGTCAAGACTCTGCTTCTTAAAAAAGAGCAGGGACAATATGAGCAGTTTTGAATGAATCGGGAACCACACCAATTGAGAGTAATAGATTTATTGTTTGAGTTAAAACAGGTAGCAACTCATCAATGCAAGCCTTAGCCAGCCAAGTAGGAAGTGGATCCAAGCTGCAGGATTTTTATGTGCCTTGAAAACAGGTTCAACTCCAATCAAATGGGTTGCTAATTGTCGAATTTGAAGGCATCAAAGATTGGTGGGTGGTGGAAAGTAATCTTAAGTTCTAAATCTAATATAATGATACATTGCATTAGTTTACTTTTTTCTCTATTCAAAGAAAGCCATGGTACCTTGAAAACAGGTCACAGGGGATACATAATAAACATAGTCATACCATGGAGGTATTATTTCTACCTCCATGGTCATACAAACAACTTACTATGACCATGGAGGTAGAAGACAAGCAGACACGGGCAAACTTATTTCTTAACCTTAACCGCCTATCCCAATAGTATCGTAAAACGTCCTGTATTCAGGGCGACCCTGAAATCGAGGCAAATCTTTTACCTCTCTGCGCGCGATGTTAACAGTCCCTACATTGTAGATACAATTTTTGTGGTTTGACTTGCCAAGCAAAGAGTCTCCTCTCCTTTGACCAAAACTTAGAAACATGTAAGGCTCCACTGGTTAGTTGCACAATTTTGTAAATTATGCAAAAAGTTGTGGTATTTTTAGGCATTTCTACAAGGTACAAAAATATGTCATACTGTCGGGGCCATAAACAAAAATTGCTCATATTAAAATTTAAACATCGGCTTGGTGATTCAATTATCACTGTTTATTTATATGCTTTATTATAAATGTTAAGAAACATAAAAAGACACAAAACTAAATAAAAACAGTCAGTGCGCAGCGTTCGGAAAAGTGCTTCCTTTCATTTGTAGCGTATGCACGTCAGTGGCAGTTTTGCATATAATGAGCTTGGAGGGCACATTTTCAAAAAATCATATTGTGAAAATCCAGCCATGTAAAAATATAAAAACGTAATATTATGAACGAGGGATGCTTCATTGTAATAACAAAAATCATGGAAGAATTTTTAATTGTTCAGAAATGAGAAATATCGGACGAGAAAAATTATCATCGTTGTACAAAAATAACGGTTTCCGAAAAAGTCCCTTTTCTAGCATTTAACGAAATTGTGCAGAAAAACCTGAATCATGGGTGTTTAGGTACATTATTAATCTACTCATACGCTATAGTAGTTTTTTCTGAAGCCACTCGAAACAGTCAGGGGCACCCTAAGTATCCGTCGCCGTGAGCGTTAACATTCTCGGTAGAAAAATCCGCCATTACTCGTTGGTCTACTGGGAGCCCGAATGTGATTGGTCAGAATGTGCAGCAAGCGTGCCAACTGACTAATCAGCTACTACGTAACAAAACGCAAGGCAACCATGGTTTGGCACGATTCCCTGCTCCGGTCATGCAATCTACGAGGGCTTGTGTTGACAAGAAACCAGTGCCCGACTATTATTCGTTAGTATGGTGTTTGGCCGGGTTTAGCATCAGTTATTTGGAAGGATCTGTATCTTTACGTCGCAGAAACCAAAACTGGCATAAACGCAACGGGTAAATTGCTAGTTTAGGCCTAAATAATGATGGCCTTCTAATCCAATGCTATGGATACAAATATATTTGACAGTTTTAAAAATGAAATCTTTCTTTGTTTTGTTTTAAAGACTAAAGTCTTTCAAAACTCATATTATTTGTTCTCTTTTACTTTTCCAATGAAAGTTCAATTCCTGACCCTCACCCTGCCCCCCATCTATTTACTGTTAAATCTAACTTAAAAGCTGGGAATTCTGGTCAGCTCCAAATAAAATATATTCAATTACATGTATTAAACCAAGAATAAACACAAGAATAAACCAAATGACAATTGTTCTTTTTCTTTTGTTATAATTGTACAAAACATTTATTTTAAAGTTTCTTTCAGCTGCATACATGCATGACCATGTAAATGTATAACAAAATAATGCTATTGCGTTATTGCGTTTCTGCGCACATGAAATGAGTAAAAAATGTGTGCTACATACAACATTTGGCAGACATGTTGCTTTAAATGAAAATATAATAAAAAATAACACTGCAGCAAGTGCCACTTTTGGTACTGTGAAACATTTTTTAAAGTAAAATGAAAACAAAATAAGTGTTGCTCAGTGAACAAAAATACCTGAGTGATCACTGCATAAATACAAATAAATAAACAATGGGGCAAGTGCCTTGGTATAAATAAAATAAACATAAATATCAGTTTTGTTAAGTTTACAAAAATACATGATCACTGCATAAAACAAATAAATAAACACTGTGGCAAGTGCCTTGGTATAAATAAATCAGATCACAGAAGAACTACCACATGTGGTGGTGTGGATGGTAGATGTATGACAGTGTCTCTTACATAAGAAATTCTAGCACCCGGCAGAGTTGTTACACTAGGAATAAACCAGTCACTGTTCATGTTCTCTGGTAGATATCTTGTGAGGGAGTCTCCAACTATCTTTACTTTAAACCATGGTAGGTCCTTCAGAGAGCTGGGCCTGTAATTGAAAGTTAGAATACAAAGATTTAAAAACTACTCCCAAATTTTAAGAAGTTATAAATAATAAACAAAGCATACAAAATAAAGTGGCGAGAAAAAAAAGGTGTTCAAGTACATAGAATGACCGAATCAAAACATCATAAGTGATAAAATAGGGTAATATGATGTATCAAACACAAATGTTTCGTTTTTCCATAAATTATAATGTAATTTGAGCAGTTGACAATATTTTTGATTAAACATAAACATAACAGTGGAAAACAGGGGGAAAAATGGGAAATCTTTGCCTTTTTAAACCGAAATGGTCCAACTGTTTAAATAATCACCAGGGTGCACCATTTCTAACATAATTCATGCCCAATGAGTGAATGCTTTTGATGCCAATTATTTGCCCCACACTATTTTTTTCAGTACTGAACAAATTGGACCAAACAATGGATTATTCAATGTATGTAATACTATGCCCCAACCTTTATCTGTTGGAGGATATATATGTACCAGGAACAAAGACACTCAACCCTAACACATATTAAATCTCCCTTATTTCTCACCATGTTGGTGGCTTGAGGAAGGTAATTCAAAACTAGGATGGACTGGTAAACAGCAGAACAAAAGATAATCCTGACACTGTATTGATAGAGTGCTGAATAGGGACCATCATGTTTACACAGATTCTTCCCCCACCCTTTGTTTAGTATGCTTGACTGCTTGTGCTACCACCAGTCTTTTTGTGATGATGTTGTTTTTCCTCACCCCATGTCACACAAGCTTATAAAGTGTGGTTACCCATCCCCAAACGAGTTCGTTACAAGATATTTCTTTTGGTATACAAATTATTTCACAACCAGTCACCAGATTATATGCAATCCTGCGTTCTGCGGTACACTTCCTCCAGATCAAACCTCCGGTCTAGTTCAAACCCCTTTCGTCTGACTTTCCCACGCACCCACAACAAAGCTGGTGACAGAACCTTCACAGTCACTGCAGCAAGGGAGTGGAACAGTCTACCCTTTTTTGTTCAAAATGCCAACTCAACCGACCAATTCAAGAAGATGATTAAAACATATCTCTTTCAGCATTAGTCAATTTATTGCAGTAAATTAATTAATCTATTATTTACTTGTTGATTATTGTAAGCGCTGTGATTTAGTTTACTAAGTAGAGCGTCTTTAAATGCCGATTATTATTATTATTATTATTATTATTATTAAGTTAGTCTCTAAAGTCTCACTCTTCCCTTTTTCCCCACTTGGTACTACTACTACTAGGCAACACTTATTTACGAAGGCCGCTAACAGTAAAGGCATGAGTACAGCTTCCAAAAAAGACAAACACTTTTCAGAAACGGTTTACACAGACAGAGGACTGACGTGGACTGACGTGGACTACAATTGGTACCAATAAATTGCCATCCCCCAGTGAAATATTTTCGTCTGTGAAATTTATCTCATGACATGTTTGACAAAAGCCTAACGTATGTTAAAGACTTAACTATAATTGACTGTCTGAAATATTAACATAATGAAAAAACAGTATTATGAATGTGAAAAAAGTATTAACCAATTGATAAAATTGGAACTCATTTATTCATTATTTTCTCAACATCGTGCCAACAGATATTTAATATATTTTAAGGTAATTAAAAAAATATATTCTGAGGTTTTGCATTGTCAGTAGACTAGTCTTAATTAAGCCACAATTCACAAAGTCTCAACAATATATTAACAGTAACACCAAGCATGACCTGATGACAAGGAAGTCATCAATGTACCCCTGCAGTTGTAGTGTACTGTAAAGAAAATAATGATTCCATGTTCCCATCCTGCATCAAACCACAATGTGTTTTAAAAGTTCATGTTGCTGTTAAAAAGTACTGTTTAGTGTTTAGTAATATTTTTCATGACAAAATTTCATCATTTTTGTCACGAAGATCATCAAAAAACATGACAAAATAAATAGCGTCGTAAGAACAAGTAAAAAACACAAGGCCTTTTTCTCCCGCCATTTAATTATGACGTCACGTAAGCCAAAACGATACGGCACAAATAACGATTTTTGCAAAAGTTTTTGCACCGAAAAAAACATTAACGGCTAAACCTGCAGAAGTGTATGTGGTACGTATCGAAAGAACGATCCTTCGTTTATCAGAATATGGACTCCGTTTGTCTCAATCGTGCTCGAAACAGTCAGGGGCACCCTAAATGTAAAGCTAATCAACAAAAAGTGTGAAACTTTAATCACATTTCAGAAGAAAATTCACATGTATTTGGTACCTAAAATCGGGTAAAAATGGGTTTATTTTACGATGAAAATGTTCAAAGAAACTTACCACTCCATCTTGACCCAACACTGCCCTCCAGCGGGCATCTGTAGCCAATCTTGCAAGATCGTCTCCGAACGCTCGCGCATTCACGCGAAATCTCGAAGGGTCCGAGACCGCCGTGCAGCTGCAAATAAAATCTGGTGTTCGGCCTCATTATCTAACACGCTGCGCACGGACTGAAAATCAGATTTGAAAGCCAAGAATTATTTACATTTTTTTTGTTTTTTTTGTTTTTTAGTTTTTGCAAATTACCATGGTAATTTTTAAAATTTAATAAAAAATATTTTGAATAAAATGAAGACAACTGCTGGCTATAGAGTCATACACAAAGTCTCACAGAACACTTGTTTCTTCCACGTATGGCTTCACCGGGACACCATACTTTCTTGTTTGCCTCGAAAACAGGTAAACACTGGTAAAACTCAAAACAAATGGGACGCTATTAAAGTCATCGAAGATCGGTGCGTGGTGTGAAAGTTTCAATGTCCATCAAGTTTTAATATATGTTTGCATACTTCTTATAAACAAAGGAAGGTAATTAGGCCTAGGGCATAATTATTTTTTTTCAATTCAAAGAAAAAGGCATGGTTCCTCGAAAACAGGACAGGAGGGCCAATCCATTTCGTATCCTTGTGGATTGGCCCTATTTATGGGGCTACAAACCACCCAATTTCAAATGAAACCAGAGAAGGGAAACAAACGCACTGCAATGGCAATTGGACATACCCCCAATGGCCCCATACTCTACCCATAGCCTAAAGCTAAACTAGCCATAACAAAGATAGGCTTACTCTTTTTCTAAACGGTACACCCTCGGTTAAAACTGGGGAGCTGTACTCCGTTTTTTGAAATTTGCCATCTGCGCAGATATCCAAATTTCGGAAAATACGGAATACAGTGCATCAGTATACTGGGTCTAACTCTTTTCTTCTGTTTTACCTCTTTTCTGTCTTAGATGAGACCAGTGTGATCACGGAGCTATGGTTTGACTGTGTGAAACACTCTCCAACCAGGACGGCACTCTGCTGAGTCAAGTGTGTGATGGTGGTGTGTGTGTGTGTGTGATCTGAGGATCAGGAGGTGGTGCCTCAACCTCTCTCCTGTGCTCTCTACTCTGCTGTGTGCTGCTGCTATAGTGCTAGTGCTATATGGATGATGAGTGATGCGGTTATATTTCGACCACCACACCACCACCACCAGCAGACAAAGAACACTCTGTGATCGATCTGCGCCGCTCTTTGTAGCTAGTCTTGGTGCAATACGGTTATTCGCAAAGAACACTCTGCGCCGCTTTGCAGCTAGTCTTGGTGCAATACGTTTATTCGCAAGTCCTTGACAAGAATCCGCTAATGCAAATAACGTCTAACACCAAGACTACTTTGCTGCTTGCAGAGTAGTCGAATATAACAGCAGACTTGTGGAGAAGTCGTTAAAGGGCATATTGCCTTGGATCGGGCGAGTTGGTCTAATAAAAAGCGTTTGTAACCGTTTGTTATCAAATGCATATGGTTAGAAAGATGTTTTAAAAGTAGAATACAATGATCCACACAAATATGCCTCGAAATTGCGTGGTTTTCCTTTTACATCCCGAACTAACACGGTCGGCCATTTATATATGGCCGACCGTGTTATTTCGCAAAGTAAAAGGAAAACCACGCAATTTCGAGGCATATTTGTGTGGATCATTGTATTCTACTTTTAAAACATCTTTCTAACCATATGCATTTTATAACAAACTGTTACAAACGCTTTTTATTATACCAACTCGCCCGATCCAAGGCAACGCGTCCCTTTAAATGTCTGTCGCGGTGATAGTAGACTTGTTGACAAGTCGTTAATGATGGTCGCGGTGGGTCGAGTTGCTTGTGGTGCTGTAGCGTAATGAATCGCTCTCGCGAGATCACTGCTCTCGCGCGAAGTTGCTGGCTGCCGACCAGTCTTAAGAGACTTTTTTATTTATAATATTGTTACATTAAAAAAATTGCCACCTAAACAAATTATTCTGCAATTGTGCCACCAGAACAAAACAATTCTGCAACAAATAAAACTTTAACTCATAGGCCAAAATGAAATAAATTGTGGTGTTACAAGTCTCGGGTACAAACATTCAGGATTACGTTATACATGTATGAGTGTTTGAAAGCATGTTCGGTATTTTCTGTGTTTTATATTAAAAACATTTGGGGAAAATGTGCACAAAATGTGGAATTTGGACAATTGTGAATTATTGATGGTATGAGTTTCCCCAAGAAGATAAAAAGTATTTTCACGAGTCTTTGCCATGGTTTGTATTTCTTCCTCCATGGTTTAATATCATCCAAAAGCAGGCTGAAATTTAGAAACATAACAGCACCTACCTGTGTACACACCTTAACATGTTTAATTATGATTTTGGTGTCCGGCCCCATGCACAGTTGCATTGGTAATTTTGTGCAGTAGGTCGTAGAGCATATAATTAAGCTGATTTTATTTTATGTGACTGTCCATTAAACCCAAGCATCTGTTTATTTTTATAACATGCATATAAAACAAGAAAAAAATACAAAGCCTTTATGAAATTTTGGACTTATTGACATAAGCCCAAAATTTGGACCCCTGATTAAATGGACGTCCAGTGTTGGGTGTGCATACAGTGGTTTTACACTTCCTCCATGGTTTTACTAACAAGAACGTTTTGCACCAAGACTAGCTGAAGCGTGGCCACATGTGTGTGTGCGCCATGTGTGCTCCATGTGGTATAACTCTATGATACACGCGACATTTGCAACCTGCAACAGGTTCAAAGACAGTCTAGGTACCAGACTGAAGTGAGCACTAAATTTATCGCAAAACACCAGCATTTATTTTGCTGTTAGTACCGAATTTCAAAATAATTCGTCAACGACCGTCAATGATGGCCAACGTAAATCTATGCACATTATAGCGGGGGTGCGTGCTTCGCGCGCGGCATATCGCTAGGCGGGCGCGATTCTTGCGTAGAATTGGCTTGGATTATTTGAAATCGGTAATGCCGGCGTTTTGTCTATGATAAAATTGTGAGCATGTAAAAGGGTTGAGTGTGGGTCGAAACGTCGCCCCTCCCCAACTTCGGAAAGTATTTGGGCTTGAGCTTTAGGAAGGATAAACTTGGCAATGATGCGCATGCTTTAGCGTGACTGTTCAGACTTGTGACTAACATAGGCCCTGAGCAATTGGTTTCATAGTGGATCTGTGTAAAGCTTTCTCTTTGTTTATCCGTGTTTCCCTGTTTGGGTTGGTTCTCTGTATCCATAATGAACTTTGAATTTCTCAGCTGCCTGTACGGTCTTTCTGCATTTCTGTGTTTTCTTACCTGATTCTTGTCTTAGTTTCGTTATTTCATCAGTTGCATAATGGGGCCTATTTCTGTAACTATTTCATGGTTTTTTATTTCTTTATTTTTGGATACATGTGTTTGTTTCCTTAAGTTTCGTTCTTGTAGATTTTGTAAGTTTTTAAAATCACAATAAGTAATTTGTTTTGGTCCCCATTTTAAGGTTCAGAGTATTTAAGTTTGAGTTACACTTGCACTATTATTTATGACCTATACAGCAATCCTTCACCGATCTTGAACTCTTGGTGGCAGCAGACATGCCTCCATTACTGCGGTGTACCTGGGTGGTACTGCGCTGTTTAGCGACTGGTATAAGGTTTGGGCTACACGGCGATCATTTGATCAGTCACGGGTTATTGGACTTTTACTTTGCAAATCGCTTAAACCCGTCGCTAGGCAGCGCAGTACCACCCAGGTACCACTGCAATAATGGCGGTATCTGCTGCCACCAAGAGTTCAAGATCGGTGAAGGATTGCTGTATAGTTTGCATAAAGCGATCACCGCCAGAGGGATTACGATGGTTTCATCAACGAAATATCGGCCATCACATCGTGGTATAAAAACAAGTAGCCCCCACTGAGTATACAAACATTGTATTTTTGTCGTTTTCTAGTTAGTGTTGTATTTTCAAATTGTTTTTGCCGTCTCCCGGGACAAATTGAACTACGGAAACCCGCAGGCGCTTGAAATGCGCGTGTCCCGATTGAGTTGGTCACTGAATGACTATTACTCGCGCATATAGTTCAATCATAAAGCAAGGAACAGTTCCTTGCTCTATGGTTCAATTTACGAGTTAATTTATAGTGGACTAATTAAATGGGGGCACGTTTGCATTATGGATCGGGCTATCAAACTTATAATAATTTATACGAACAAACAAGGGTACCATAGCCTAATAACATCGAGAACGGAGTGGCAAAGTGTACACAAACTTCTTCTGATAGCGCCCTCTTGTGAATCATCCCCTTCAACCCATTCATTCCCCTATTACCGGACCGTGTTGCCGTCCGTGAAGTGAGTGACGGTCGTTGACAACATTTGGTGTTAGGCCAAAACGTATGCAAAACAGCTCACACGAACGTCGTCGTCGTCAGCAGCCTGGTAACTTTACTTAAGAACAGAGCATTAGCATTCATCGTCAGGTGCACATAATTTCGCTAAAGACTCAAGATTTCCTCAAAACTTAGAGTGAAACATGGTTAAAAAGGGAAGACCACGTAAGTATACACTAACACAGCACTTCCAACAGGACAAATACTACAACGTCGTTTATCCACAAAGGGATAGCTGCTTCTAATCTAAGAACTGTTCGAATTCCCACAGACTTTCTCTGAAACTTTTCTTGGAATAAAACTATCATTCAAATAGTACTAGGAGTAGAGTATTACTAATACTATGTACATTGTACAGCAAAAATGCGGCATGCGTTACCACAATATCTGCAGATCTAAGATGCTAAGTGTAGGTAGTACTACACTAAGAGTACTCGTCGTAGTAAAATGAATATTTCCCCTTTATTAAAAGACTAATTAATTAAAAAGCAAGATAGGGGGAAAAAAGTCACTGCTGGGTGCTCACGTGCTGGTCATCTTCTAAATCTAATTCTGGACCGTTCTTCTTTTTTTAAATATCATCAATACAAGTAGTAATACACCTGTACTGTCATGATAGCCCCAATTTAGGGCCAATCCACTCTGTATCCTTGGCCCTAGCGCGACTGCAAACCTATTCTTGTGCCCCCTTGGTATTTTATTCTGCCACGATCTGCATTGATTATGAAAACTTACCGATTGAGTGCCAATATACTTGTAAATAGCCGGACAGGTGATATTCGTTTAAAAAACATCACAGATTTTGAGGGAAAATTGATTGCTTTTCGCGTCGCGGTTGTGAATTTTTGTTCACATACACCTTGCGCGTAAACCATGATTTGTCTGGTTCCCTCAACAACTCCACAACATTTATATGATCAACTGTTACGATCTTGTTGGACCAGACTATTAAATGCTGAGTAAATCAGTCTGGTCCCCATTAAATTACAGCAGTTGATCGTATAAATGTTGTGGAGTTGTTGAGGGAACCAGACAAATCATGGTTTTCGCGCAAGGTGTTAATATGTGAACAAAAATTCACAATCGCGACGCGAAAAGCAATCAATTTTCCCTCAAAATCTGTGATGTTTTTTAAACGAATATCACCTCAGTGTCCGGCTATTTACAAGTATATTGGCACTCAATCGGTTAGTTGCGATAATCGTAACCCTCCTTTCCCGACGGGCTTTAGCCCGGAGGGTTACGAGACAATGAGCACGAGATTCGACCATTCGTGCCAAAACGTGCAATTTCGACCAATGTTGACAGACTAGTCACCAGATTTGCCCAATTTTTACCACTTTCAAAAATCATGAAACAAATTCTAAGAACATGGGCTTAATCTTCAATGTCTAACAAATCCAACCATAACACTTAAAACATAATTGAGAAAATATTTTGAAGAAAAACAGGACAAAAACTTACCGGAGACGGAGCGAAATGCTCGTGAATCGGACACAGACGATGGTTGAGGTTGAGGAAAAACAGACTGGGCGGAGCTTCGGCTGTAGCCCGCTAACCGGCTGTTCTCGCTTGTGGACTCACTGCACTGCGCGGCTCTATGCATGTGTACGTACATGTATGTAACTCCAATACATTATACACACACAGTCATACATTGGCATCAACCTCGTCCCCATGTTTTACTTTTTTTCCAACCATTGTTTACCATGAGAGAGCGGTCAACATGGTACTGCTCGACACACACCGGGGACGAGGTTGACGTTGGCATACATGTACATGTACATGTATGTACAGCCCAGCGCAAGCACACACAAACACACACGTGCAGTGAGTCCGCGAGCGGGCATAGCCGGTTCGCGGGCTACAGCCGCGGCAGGCCGGTCTGTTTTTCCTTGGTTTGTGCTGATTGGTCGGGAATTTACACTGATTGGTAGAGAAGTTGCATGGTAACGAAGTGCGGGGTTTAAAACCTCAACCATCGTCTGTCTACACTTCACGAGCATTTCGTTCCGTCTCCGGTAAGTTTTTATCTTTTTTTCTTCAAAATAATTTTCTCAATGATGTTTTGAGTATTATGGTTGGATTTGTTAGACATTGAAGATTAAGCCCATGTTCTTAGAATTTGTTTCATGATTTTTGAAAGTGGTAAAAATTGGGCAAATCTGGTGACTAGTCTGTCAACATTGGTCGAAATTGCACGTTTTGGCACTAATGGTCGAATCTCGTGCTCATTGTCTCGTAACCCTCCGGGCTAAAGCCCGTCGGGAAAGGAGGGTTACGATTATCGCAACTATCAATCGGTAAGTTTTCATAATGCAGATCGTGGCAGAATAAAATACCAAGGGGGCACAAGAATAGGTTTGCAGTCGTGCTAGGGCCAAGGATACAGAGTGGATTGGCCCTAAATTGGGGCTACTGTCATGACTGTCTGCTGAGGATTATGTACGTAGCCCACCTTGTTGGGCTGTTAGTTAGTACCGTAATTTCCGGAATATAAACCGCCCGGCGTATAAACCGCAATGCTCCAAAATTATGGAAAAAATATTTAGGTGTCAGCGTATAAACCGCGCGGGCGTATAAACCGCGGCCAAAATGTTTTAAAAAACTAACCTCAAAACACGGAAGTGAAGTTCGCAAAACTGCGTATGGTAAGCTTTGGCGATATTGCTTTTTTTCATTCACGATACATCGTCAAAAATATATCGCGATATTCGATGATATCGCGGTTAATTTGTGACGTGAGTTGATGAGGGAACCCACTTCAGATTTAAAACTAGACTTAAATTTTTGTTACACAACAAAAACAAGGTGTTCGGCATGACGTTCAAATATGGGATGTTACTCATTGTCAGCTTGAATACATCAATTTGGTTTTAAGCTTGACCAGGCAATTGTAATACTGTGTATACAAATCTGGTAAAACTGCAACTTTAAGTCGAAGTCATGTTACAATTGATGACGTCTTTTATCAGGAAAACAAGCGTTAAATGTAATATATCGCGGCTTGAGCTCAATCTTGCAATTTACTATAGGAGCACAAAAATAATGCTCCAGTACATAATATAATTAAATTGGGCCCCACGAGTGCAAAACACAACATTGCAAATTTATTGTAAATTTGCAACGTGGTTGTAGATCGTTGTTACGTTATACGCATGTTTTCTGCTAGTATTAATAAGGACACGACAATTCCTTTTGTCACCTTAGTGATGAAATGCCTTATATTCAGCGTACCCTGTCACCGATTAACGTTTTACAGCAAATCAAAGCAAATTGACCACATCATTGACCACCATCATTGATGAAAAACAATGGAAAAGTGCACGCGTGTACGCGCTACGCACGACTCAAAGTGTGTCTTTGTTGGCCAACAAAAATGCTCACATTGGTGTTTGCGTAGACTAAAACGAGCCGATCTGTCACAGAGCAAGCCAATAATGCCACAGAGCGTGGTAAAAGCATGACCATAATTTGATATAGCACCACCAGCTTTAGCACAAGTTTTAAAAAGCACACGATCGAAAGCACAGCATTTGCTAGTTAACGAGGTTTGCAAGGACTGCTGTTTTAGAGACTAACAAAGCGTATTGTCAAAAGCAGGTTGCGCGAACCTTGAACAGAGACTAGACCACAAGCATGTTTGATGGACTTTGAACCTTGCGGATGATTTGCTCAACGTATACACACACACTACGTGATAACAAAACAGTAAACTGGTTTAGTTCGCGTAGTGTGTGTGTAGCCCGTGGTTTGACAGCGGGTCAATAAATACCCGTAATAATTGGTCAATATTTCAAATATTTGTATAAAAAAAAGGAATGACGTCATCATGTTTTCTCTTTAGATTTACATAGTCAATATCACTGTCTTTCAACATGCCAAGTTTCAACTCAGTCGATCTTGTGGTTTTGTAAATACACGGCTTCAAAAAGTAAACCTTTAAGGCAATACCATGTGACACACGATGACGTCATCAATCTAAAACTTCACACATATGTTGTCTGCATGAAGGTCATTATGTATACCAATTTCGAAACGATTATCTTAAACTTCGCCACAGACATCTAGGAAAAGTGCATTTTTAATTGTTTTCAACCTGCCGCTAGTGGGCGCTCTTGACTTTTATGACGTCATTTGTCTTTTTTTGTTAAACCAGACTCTTGCTCGACTATAACACCGTTAAAAAAAACTTCAAAAAGTGTGCCACTTTTAAATTACAAGGCACTTCCTGTTTCTTCATGTTACGACCGGAAGTAGAGGTCATGTGAGGTCACGCACACGACAAAAAATAAAGACCTATATGACCTAAGTATGATCCCGCATAAAACAACCGCCGGTCTCTTAAGTGTGATTTGTTACAGATTTTCAAAGATTAATTTATTTTTTTCTAAAAACCTTGTAATTTGACACCTGATGACGTCATCATGACGTAAATGAAACGGTTTCGTCTCCTAATGGATATCTAACTATGGTAGAAATTTCAAGTTTATACGAGCTTGGGAAGTGTGCTTTTGTTAGCGGACAATCGCGGGGGATAAGAAGAAGAATAAGAAGTATTAACTAGACATAATTTTTTGTTGGAAACAAAAAAGAGGTGTTCGGTGTGACCTCGTGTTTCAAAGAAATGTTATAAACATGTCTGTGTATTAAATATTGATATACTTCTATAGAGTCTTTAGAATGGTGGTTCTAAAGATTTGACCAAACTTTTTGGATGTAACACATCCCAGTATGAGTACATGCAAAGTTTCCATTTGATCACCAAAGTTGTTCTGTACATATAGATCTTGTAAAACACTACCTTGGTGGTGACATAACATGAAAATCGATGACGTCTTGAAAACGTCACTCAACATTATATCCTTGTAGGACCTTCCAAGTCTCATGCAAAATGAAATTCGATTATAGCTTGCTTTGAACTGAAGATATGTAACAATTGGTCAAAATTTCAAAAATTTGTAAAAAAAAAAATGATGACGTCATCAAGTCGTCACTCTAGCTTTAAGTAGTCAATATCACTGTCTATCAACATGCCAAGTTTCAACTCAGTCAAACTTGTGGTTTTGTAGATACACAGCTTCAAAAAGTAAACCTTTAATGCGATACCACGTGACACATGATGACGTCATCAATCTAAAAATTCACACATATGTTGTCTGTATGAAGGTCATTATGTATACCAATTTTGAAACGATTATCATAAACTTCACCACAGACATCTAGTAAAAGTGTATTTTTAATTGTTTTTAACCTGCCGCTAGAGGGCGCTCTTGACTTTTATGATGTCACTTGTCTTATTTTTTTAAACCAGACTCTTGCTCGACTATAACACCGTTAAAAAAAACTTGTAAAAGTGTGCCACTTTTAAATTACAAGGCACTTCCGGTTTCTTCCTATTTCGACCGGAAGTAGAGGTCATGTGAGGTCACGCACACGATAAAAAATAAAGACCTATATAACCTAAGTATGATACCGCATAAAACAACCGCCGGTCTCCTAAGTGTGATTTGTTACAGAATTTCAAAGATTAATTAATTTTTTTCTAAAAACTATGTAATTTGACACCTGATGACGTCATCATGACGTAAATGAAACGGTTTCGTCTCCTACTGGTTATCTAACTATGGTAAAAATTTCAAGTTTATATGAGCTTGGGAAGTGTGCTTTTGTTAGCGGACAAGCGGCGAAGAGAAGAAGATGAAGAAGTAAAAAAAAAAAACGAACAATAACAAGAGGTCTTCGGACTTTTGTCCGAACACCTAAAAAGTAAGAAAAAAAACCGGAACAAAAACAAGAGGTGTTACGGGCTGTGTGCCCGAACACCTAAATAGTGTTAAAACTGAAGTGCCGCGAATTGGTTATTGATGTAAGGAAATTTGATAAAGGCTGTAAGGCTCTCCATTCTAGCCATGGTTTTATTCTTCATGTTACCCGAAGCACCACGAGCGCAATTGGCACAGGCTGATTGGCTGATTCCTGACCGGCCGCTTTCCGATTGGCCGATCGCGCGAATAATTATGACGTATTGCTTCTCACAGCTTTCGGATTGGCCGATCGCGTGAATAATTATGACGTAGTGCTTCTCACAGCTTTCCGATTGGCAGATCGCGTGAATAATTATGACGTAGTGCTTCTCGCAGCACTGCCATAGTATTCATCACCTCGATCCCGCAGATGTGCTTGCATGCTCCTAACGTGGTAAACTTTATAGTTAGGGGGTGAAGGAATGGCGGCGTGTAGCTGTGGGAACGAAAAGGCAAGGGAAATTCCCTTTGTGAGAAATCATGCACCTCGTGGTCGGAGGAACGTTTTTATACATGTACGTGCGTGAGTAATACCGCACAGTTTTCGTTTGTTTGATGTTGGTCTGTATGAGACCGTCTGTTCGGAGATATATCAGCATATGGAGATCGCTGGGATAAATAGACAGGGGACCAGTCTAGTCTAACTCGAGTTTCGCTGATTGTTCATCTCAGAGGGGTGACTGAACTCTAACAATAGGGCGGTTGATAAACGTTTTATAAAGGCAACACGGAATACAAATGAGGCGGGATTTTCAACAGGCATTTTCAACAGGATTTTGTCACCACACAGGCATGTTTTGCAGGATTTTTTTTCGTTTAAGAACATTGTTTTTATTTAGAACATTTTACAAACGATCTTTCTTTATAAAAATGTTTTTTTTTTTCTCTTCCATATTTATACGTCGGCGTATAAGCCGCCCGGAGAATAAACCGCAGGAGTAAAAAAAAAGTCAAAATCAACGTATAAACCGCGGTTTATATTCCGGAAATTACGGTATTATGGTTCTTGTCTTGTTGGGCTGGTGTTATCATAAATATGGCTCTCTTTTTTTAACATCAGTCTTATCATGATAAGTTACTGGGTATATGGTAATCGTAACCCTCCATCAACATGATCAACAGTCGCAGGCAGGATTGTTTCGAGACAGTCTGTGATATGTTGTAATAATCCTAAAATTCCTATGATTAGTATTACTTGTGCAATGTCAGACAAGTGACCAGAATTAGCAAATTGTTACCACTTTTAAAAATCAAATAATAAACCACAAGGGAAACTGACTGGGTAAATTTTTAAATGATTTTGGGTTGAACAAAGAAAAATTGACTAGAGCGGGATTTGAACCAACGACCTCCGGTTTGACGTGCCGGCGCTCTACCAACTGAGCTATCTAGCCCTATGATGGCGGTCTCCCTATTTTGTCAATATCCTTGTTCGGTGGGTTCCTTCCAGTCAGAAGCCATTTAAAAATTTACCCAGTCAGTTTCCCTTGTGGTTTATTATTTGATATCTGATATAAAAAGTCGCATCCCCTTAAGGTGATCCCCTGGCTGCCGCTTCCCGGGTTGTATCATATACTTGGGTGTGATCCTTGGCTACACGGCAGTTTGCGGTTGAATGGCTTCTGACTGGAACCCACCGGTTCAAATCCCGCTCTAGTCAATTTTTCTTTGTTCAACCCAAAATCACTTTTAAAAATCATGACACCATATTCTAAGATTAAGAAGAACACAGACTGGATCTTCAATGTGTTATGAATATGAATCAATTTAGAACACTAATAGTAATACATCATTGAGAAAATATTGTAATGTGAAGAATAAAAACTTAAAATAGACTGACCAAAATGTCCGTGAACCGTGGACGCAAGGTTTTGAACCCTGCACCTAGCAACATCTCACCCAATCAGCGTAAGCCCAAATGCTTGCAGACTCATGAGTCATTGTCATAGTATGTTGAGCGCATTTTATTGATTTATGCAATTACAGGTTATTTATTAATGTGAGGAACAATTTACAGATTGATTGTGCAGGCCTTCATTTTAATAAATCTGAGGAGAGCTGTAAATCGCTCTCCTTAAATCAAGAAAGTGAATTAAGGAGAGCGATTTGAATTTACTGCGCATGTGCATGAGAATAGGCGATGAAAAAAAATCAGAAAAAATCTAACGCTAAAAATGCCGGATTTTGGGCAAGGTCCGAACTTGTGGTGTCCGGAATTTGGGCAAGTTGACTCGGGCATCAGCGCCGCACTCGGTGAACCCCTCGGGCGTTATTGGGACCATAGATGGGACCGGGGACGAGTAAATAGGAGGAAAATACTTTAACAAAAGATGAAATCAGACGTATGTTGTCTAAAAAAACAAAAAATACAATGATCTTCCGAAATAATCCACGAAAATATGAACGGAGCAGTCATGTTTTTGTTAAAAGAAATTTTGATTTTTGGGGTCTTTACCTGTCTTAGTGAATCATTGGGTTAAGTGTTGCCCCCTTTTGGACATTGAAAATTATTCTTCAAACACCTTTTAGTATCCTCGAAGATTATCCTAACAGCTTACAAACCACACCATTTTGGAAAAATAATGTGAGATGTCAACTCAAAAACATGCTCTTGTTAAATTTGTAAGGAGCGCTTTTTTTTGCTCTCCTTGGAAAACATTAAGGAGCGCGATCGCGCTCCTTTAAAATTATGGTCTGATTGTGCAATTTTTCTGGAATGCCGATCCTACAAACAAGCAGCAGAACCTGCTTTGCATATTGTGCAAATCCATTAAATACATTAGCTGTGCGCATACAGAGAAGCATCATGCCTACACAGCTACCCAGTGCACTTATTGAAAAGAGAAGGGGTTCGCCCCGGTGTTCCTGGTTTGATTGGCTGCATATTGAACAACAGTACCTTTTAAACCATTACATGGTGCTATGTATGAGGAATAGGTCTTATATTTAAGAAATGTAGCTCCACATACCTTGCAGGAAAATACTGACTGTTGAATCACCTTGAGCGTCACTGAGTGACAGTGACGATATGAGCGCTATACATAAGAAGCCACAGTTATTATTATTATTAGGTGTTTGTGCAATATGTGCACGAACACCTCTTGATCAGTCCTGTGAGATCTGTGCTTTTTTCTTTTTTTAATAACTTTTTGGCCTTATATATGCTTGGCAACAATAATGTACAACTACAATAATGTGAAATAAGCCTAGTTACTGGATCAATGGGGTGCCCCAATTCGACCAGCAGGTCATTCCATGCCAACTCACCTAGGGGTCGACCGTGACCGACTCAGATTTTTTTCTTAATTTTTTTAAAGAATCCTCTATAGGTGTTATGAACACACGCAAATTTTTTTCTGCTAAACCTTTTTAGTTTTTAAGATACTACCCCTTCAACAATGTAGCCCTGCCCATTTTTTCACCCAAAATGTTGCATCGGTGAGTTTTGAGCAATTTCAGAGGCCCATATCTCAAAATCAAGATAAGATATAAATACCCCTGATATTTAATATTTATGATGACTGATGCCCAAATTATCAAAATCTACTGTCACAATGGGTATACAAAATTTACTTTTTGTGTAATCGAGTCTCCCAAAACCTACAATTGTACTGACGTGAGGGACTTTTTGTAAATTTTGAACCCCCATTGTGCCCACATTAAATGTCAGTTTGCTTTTATATGACACGTGGGTAATGTCTAGGTACATATGAGTGCTCCCAAGCAAGGAAAGACCAATCACAGATTCACTGGGTGTTTGGCAGGGGTGGAAATATGGGCCCAGTGTTGAAAACGTCCAAAATACCCCTTCATTCTATTGGTTTTTTGGAGGCGTGGCAAATTACTCAAGGACTTGACAATTTTTTATCTGCAAACACTGTATCTGTGCTGTGTCTGTAAGAAAATTCATCTTGGCCTTTTGAATTCTTCATGGAAAAATAAAATATTTTGTAAGATGCGTATTTTGCATTATTTTCTGTACATACTAGCATATTGTGTGGTCTTTATGGAGAATTTACTTTACCACTGAATGTCTCTAGGATACTCAGACTATTGTTTATGCCACCAATGTCTTTATTGCCCCAAACCAGTGTATTGGACTTTTTATTGGCCTCTTTAACATATGCACATACATGTATGTACATGTACATGTACACAACTTTCATCAAGGTAGTTGTTATTCCTACACCAAACAATTTCTTAATTCAGTCTGATCATCAGTCTGGTGGGCTGCGCACATGTCCACCACAATTAAAATCTACTCTCTACTCCAGTGTCTTACACTATAGTATGAGTGTCATCTGATGTAAAACTACATAATACAAATATTGGATGCCTTTGACATTGAGTATACTCACAAGGTGAAATCTCGACTAGCCATACTCATGTTGGCACACAAGCTTACGTGCACGCAATCAATATACATACGCACTCAATATAAAATCTTTAGTATACACCAAGGTTAACTGCAAAGTGTCCCAGGTGTCCTGTATTTGTTAGTATAGGACTCCTATATTAACTTTTGGAGTGTAGGAACAGTATACATGTACATGGTAAAATAAAGTATAACACATTGTGTTCCACCAATCAAATGACAAGGATCTACAAGTGAGTCATGTAGTAAACTTTATACATTGGAACAACACTCATTCACAAGTATGTATGAAGACTAGCAGTGTTTATAAAAATACATTGCCTCCATATATACATGTACCTAGCCCACTGCACTGACGTCCTGGGTATAAAGATCCTGTACAATGCGAACAAAATTTTGAGTACAGTTTTTTCATATTTTTACCTAATTTGAGAAGCTGAAACTCCATTCATTTATTCTTGGTGCCCTTAACTACACTTTTGATGAGTTCAAAAACTACAAATACATCCATGGATGACATTATTTCCGAAAATAAGTCCGAGTTGTGCACTGGCGGTACAACGATGTGACTCAAAACCGTTGAGTGTAACGGGTTAGACAGCGCCCTCTTTTGTGGACTTGGTTCCATGTCAGTTGCCAGTGCACATCGCCAGTGCACAACTCGGACTTATTTTCAGAAATAATGTCATCCAAGGATAAAATTTACAATTCTGAATAGAGCAGGCGTAAAGTTCAGGACACAAGGAACATGTGGGTCAAGTTTCAGCTTCCTCAAAAAGGTAAAAATATAGAAAAAAACTGTTATAAATTTTTTCGCAATGGCAGAGGACCTTTATACCCTGGACTCCGTCGCGTTGTATGCAACGGAGGAGTCCACCCTGGGCTACCATATACCTTACTTTCAATAAATTCACATTGTAGCATTACACTACTGTATGTTTAACCATGGTTTAACAAAAACTGCACCTTTTTAAGAATCAAATCAAAAGCAGCTTTAAAATGTGAGTAAAACAAACATCTTGGATTTTTTATTTTTTTTTTTAAGGTCAAAGCTGCCCAAACACTTGGTAGGGATATGAGAGCAATTCATACAAGCACTGGCAACAATTGAAGGACCTGTGAATGTGCGACATTGCACATAATGTCAAATAATATTACTTCAGTTCACACAAGTTTTGTGTTCTTTCAATGCATCTTTGTATGGTTTTTTATTAGACTTCAAGAACTTGTTTACAAACTTTTCATGATAAACATGATAAAGGCATGTTTTACTTTTAGAAATTTGCACTGGGCACCTTATTAACTGCAAAAGTTTCTTGTTCTCCACAGTCAATTCAGTTGTTTAAAATTCCAATTAATACGGTTTCTTTGTGGCCATTCTCAATCAAGGCTTACGTATTGTATGAGGTGACCATATGCATAGTATCACAATTGACCCTACATACATGTGTATGATTGCAAGATACACTGGACTTGTAACCAAAACTTCTCAAATGGGTTTCTATTGTGTCTGTATTGACCTATGCACAGTCCAAACACAGTATTAAGAAGTTATTTGGTATAGGAATCACAACTACCTTGTTGATATTGTGTACAATGTGAATTTTGCCAATTGAAAGTCTAATAAACTCTGTTTTGAGACAATAAAAACATTGGTTGCATATAAACATTAATCTGAGTAGCATGGATACACTCAGGGTATGTGAATTGAAGGATAAATTGAACTTCAAACTTTAACAAAAAAACTGGGGGGGGGGGGGGGGGCTACAGTGTTGACTTGAACTACAAATAATGCAAAATACGCATCTTACAAAATATTTAATTTTACCATGAAGAATTCAAAAGGCCAAGATGAATTTTCTTACAGACACAGCCCAGATACAGTATTTGCAGAAAAAAAATTGTCAAGTCCTTGAGTAATTTGCCACGCCTCCAAAAAACCAATAGAATGAAGGGGTATTTTGGGCGTTTTCAACAGTGGGCTCATATTTCCACCCCTGCCAAACACCCAGTGAATCTGTGATTGGTCTTTCCTTGCTTGGGGGCACTCATCTAAACATTACCCATATGTCATATAAAAGCAAACTTGTGGGCACAAGGGGGGTTCAAAATTTACAAAAAGTCCCTCACGTCAGTACAATTTTAGGTGTTGGGGGACCCATTACACAAAAAGTAAATTTTGTATACCCATTGTGACAGTAGATTTTGATAATTTGGGCATCAGTCATCATAAATATTAAATATCAGGGGTATATCTTATCTTGATTTTGAGATATGGGCCTCTGAAATTGCCCAAAACTCACCGACGCAACATTTTGGGGTGAAAAAATGGGCATGGCTACATTGTTGAAGGGGTAGTATCTTAAAAACTAAAAAGGTTTAGCAGAAAAAAAATTGCGTGTGTTCATAACACCTATAGAGGATTCTTTAAAAAAATTAAGAAAAAAATCTTGAGTCGGTCACTGTCAATTTTAATTTTGTTTAGGTGATTTGGCGTGGAATGACCCCAGCGTAAATGCGTGACGCGCGCTCACTTGACGTTCCACGATCATTCTTACATCATGTAGTGTTTCAGCTCTTTTTTTAAGGGTCCACTCACAGGCCTGCTTGATATTGTTCTGCTTGTTTTTTTATGACCTCTACTCCCGGTCAAAAACCGGAAGTTGAATTTCCTTACCCCATCGTGCATGTACAGTGTATCTCAATAACCAAAAAGGTTTCAGACTTAAAACTTACAAGGTACTTAAATCTTAGTGTGTAAATAAAAAACCATGAATAGTTCAGGTTGATGACATCATCGATGACGTCATAACATTTAATCAACGTTTAAAATTAAAAAGTTCATATTTAGAGAACCATAATTGCTACAAACAAGGTATTTGCACCATATAAAAGCTCTTGACGTGTTATACAAATCACATACGAAGTGTGACCCCATATGACCTGAAGTTCAAAATTCAAAAGTTCATATCTCACTAACTTTTTCGGGATGATGACGTCAGCGATGACGCTGCAATGTTAAATCATCGTTTAATATTTCAAAAAATCATATCTGGAGAACCATAATTGCTACTGTACGTACCTGATCTTTGCACCATATGACAGCTCGTGGAGTTTTCCACAAATCTGAAACAAAGTATAACCCCATTTGACCGAAAGCGGAAGTTGAAGTGAAAAACACCTTATCAAGAGGTATTGTGATCTCTAGAGTCAAAGTTGTTGGAAGTTTGAACATACATTGCACTCTCAATGTATGAAGTTTTCTTTAACTCATACATATTTCAAAAATGTTGTAAATGACGTCATATAGCGCTAACGTCATACATGTAACTACATGTACATGTACGTCACTGCGGAAAATGTACATGGAGTCGAATAGAAAGAAAAAAAATCTCCGAAGTTACGCATCTGAATTTGTTCAGGATTTAAATGTTAGTAACTAAACTCACAAATAACACAACTGGAAAGTTTTACTTCAGTCACGTGATCCAGGCCTAAGATAAAACGAAAATAACGTGAATTTTACCACATTTTTTGAGGCTGTTAAAACAAGTGTACGTCACCACTGCTTCTTCAAAATGTATACAAATTGGCCTTTAAATGATAGTTATACAGCATAAATTTTAGTTGTTGGTTGTCATTACTTTTGATTCGGCTGAAGCTATGTGCAAAATATAATCCAACTAATAATATTAAAAATATCTTTACTCCGGAACCACGCATTGGATTTTTACAATCCATATATCATCTGAAAGGTCTTGATAAACTAAACACGCGCTACACAAAATTGGACCCCGTTTGATCTTGACTTCCGGTTCAATCCGGAAATTTAAATTTAATCTTTCAAAAATCATAACTTTTGAACCAAACATTGGATTTTTACAATATACATAATTTGAAAAGTATGTCACAACTTAAGAAACGGTACACAGAATGTGAATCCATTTGACCTTGACTTCCGGTTCAAACAGGAAGATGAAATTTAATATTTGAAAAACTCATAACTCCTGAACCACACTTTGAATTTGTACAATCTTTACGTCATTAGCAAGGCAGGGTTGGAAATTAGCGGTCGCCAAATGCGAGTGAAAACAGCGGCGGGCGAGTCAAAAACCCTTCCTTTACTAGTCCGCTGGGCTTTATCGTCCTCTTTCGACCAGATGTAAGGGTAAAAATATTGTCATCTCTGTGCTTAGCGTTCTACAACCTGCATGATGCAAAAGTTATGCTGAAATGATCAGTAGTTTTTAAAATATGAATAAACTTCCGATTTGAACCGGAAGTCAAGGTCAAATGTGGTTAGGTTCTGTGTAGCGTTTGTAGAACTTTTAACGACCTATCCGATGATGTGTAGATTTTAAAAATCCAAAATGTGGTTCATGAGCAGTGTTCTCCATACATGGGTTTTGGGAGGGCCCTGCCAAAGAATTGGCCGCCCTGCTAAAATAATTGGCCACCCTGCAAAAAAATGACAGACTATTTTTCGCCTGCACTTAATACGATCAAACAAGTAGCCGACGAGTTATGCCTGACTTCCAGTATTGGAATTGCGATCGTTCATTTCATTATACAAACGTTAAAACACGATACACATAACCGCATGGTTCTGACTGCTGAGTATCAACCGCGCGTGCTGCCAGCTGGTAGTCCATGCATAGCGCATACACAACATGTACATACAGCAGGGTCCAAAGTCCAAGCTAACCAACATTCCGCACGTTGTGGCCGTTGATAATTACCATATTCATAAGAGAGCTTGTCTAGACTCTTACGCGGTACACGTTCACTAGCCGAGTAAAGACTTGCCGCAAAGTTTGCTGCATGCCTGCAGACTGTGTACAATACACAGCCTTGGATTAAGGCTATTCAAACATCGAAAACTTTTGCCGATAGAGGGCGATGCATGGCAAAGTTAGTATGAAAAACATGTTTTCGTCACTAGACGCAGGGGTTTTCCTTACTTTTTTTCCCCTCGTCTGCCGGACGAGTCAACCAAAATTTTGGATTTTCAGCCATACATGTACCTAGAAATCCTCGGGAAAATTTTGTTGTGATTATTTTCTTGTGTTACAAGTTGAGTTTATTTTGTAGAGAATGAAATTATCCCTTGAATGATTTTCAAAGTTGTTTTGTTTGCGTTACCAAATTGAAGCTTTGAGGTTGGAAGCATAAAAAGATATTAACAACAATTTGAAAACATTGTTTGCGTATGAAGTAAACGTTTGTTATGTTGAAAGTTGTGCACACAAATGCTCTCAACTGTACTGTAATCTCAAAGGAAAATAAGCTGCAAAAGTGATTGAAAATTATCACAACATACCTTTGAAAATGAAAACGAGTGCCTCTGTTACCTAAAGATAACTTCTGTACCTCAAACCCTTTGAAAAATCCTACCAAATTGAGGTAATCTGTTTGTAAAAACGCCAATAAGTTTCGAGAAAGAAATGGAAGGTCGCCATTACTGTATGATATGCGTATGATACATTGTATCGTAATTTCCTGCGGATAAGACGCGTCTTATCTGACTTTCAATGGTAAAAAAAAGTCACTGCGTCTTATCTTCCGATGCGCCTTATCTGATTTCGATTGAGTTCATTGTGATGATTACATCGTTTTTATTTACTGCCGTTTGCTATGTTTTTATCGCATGGTAAGGACTAAAAATACAGCTTGTCAAACTTCGAAGGTGTTTTTCGGGTGGTATACGGAGTAATATGCTGGGCGCCTGCGGGCGGTATGCATGCTGAAGGGTTATCAACCAAACTTAGCATTTTGGTTATGAAATGTTATTTATTTATTTTGATTCCACCAACCGAAAACCCCAGTGATTGTTTTGTGACAAACGTATGTCTAGTTTTTTATTTTATAGTCATAAAGAAACAAAAAGAGAGAATTGATGAAGAAATTAATCTGTTTTGAAATGTAGTAGGTGAAGTGATATGAGTCTAGGAAGTAATTAAGGCGATATACGATGGTTGCTTTCCTAGCTCCTGACCAAGGTCTTTATTCTTTCATACCACTTTATAAGAAGGCTGATAACACAGTGGTGCACAATATACATGGGCAGGATAAAGTAGTCCCATATCACAACATCCCCCCTCTTTTGAAAGAAAATAATTTGGGCACACAAAATTAGTTTGTGGGGAGACAACTAGGATATAATAATGAAGTAGGTTCATTGAAAATGGTTGGATAGATCAGTTGTTTGTTTGAACATCCAGTTGCAATTTGAAATAAAAATTTCGGAATATAGTGCAAAGTTGTCGCATTCAGAATTATTTTCTAATGAGTGATGTTTTTAGTAACTCAAGAACTAGGAAGCTAACAGTAAAAAACTCAAACACACCGATGGTGTAACTTAGAACTTCAACTCTCAACAATTTTTGAGATTCAGAATTTTTTTTAGGTATTCAAAACAACTTTAGTCGTCTGTGTATCTGGCTGGTTTGCAGCTGAGCCGCCCTGATCTGGTCTTAGTAGCAGACTGTGTAGGGGATACATTAGTAGCTGTATGAGATAACTTGTTACCACGTGTTGAGGTTGCCTGTTGCAAATTTGGCATACGCTCTTGCGCAGGCTTGTATTTGCCTCCAGTATCTGGTTGGTCAGCAAATCTAACGCGCTTGGGGGTATGGTCAAACTGTATACGCGTTGGCTGCGCAAAGTTGGCGCTTGCGCTTAGCTTAGACGCAGTTAGGCCTGGCATTTCGCGCAGGTGCGATCTGTTGCGACGAAGTTTGTTTCCGTTTGGCGTCATGACCTCATACGACCGTGGTTCCTTGCATACCTTGGTGACTTCTCCTGGAAACCATGTTTTGCTAGGTGTGTTTAGGACCCTGACCTTCTGGCCAACATACAGTGGCGGGAGACTTGGACCGGCATGCTTGTCGTGGTCGTTTTTCATCTTGTCTCTCCTGTCCTGTAGGTGTTCATGGTTTTCCGCGTGCTTCTGCATGGCATCATATGGATTGTTGCTTGGCAGGGTTGTACGGACTGGTCGACCAAACATGATCTCAGCTGGTGCAGGTAGGTTTGCATCAATGGGTGTTGCTCTTAGGTGGAGCATACATGTAGCCATGTGGACATCCTGGTTTGTCTTGTGGCACTTTTTCAAAACTGATTTGACAGTTCGGACCATCCGTTCTGCTTGCCCGTTAGATCGGGGATACCTTGGCGAGGAAGTAGTGTGCTTGACTAACCATTTGGCACACATATCCTTATATGCAGTACCAGCGAATTGGGGGCCATTGTCGGATATCATTTCAACTGGGGCTCCAAGGAGTCCAAACGTGGCAGCCGTAGCTTGTGCAACTGATGCGCTTGTAGTTGAGGTCATCTTATGAACTACTGGATACTTTGAATGGTAGTCCACAATGATGAGGTAGTCCTGTCCATTCAGCTCAAATAGGTCAGTTCCTAACTTCGACCAGGGAGTAGTTGGAATGTCGTGAGGTACCAAAGGTTCCTTTTGCTGACGAGTTTGGGTTTCTTGACATGGCTCGCATTCTCCAACGAGTTTCGCTATATCTTCATTGATCTTTGGCCAATAGACAGAATTGCGAGCAAGTCGTCGAGTTTTCTCAACTCCCATGTGGCCAATGTGCAATCGATTGAGTATATCATTGCGCATGCTCTCCGGTATCAGGACTTGTCGACCCTTGAAAACTCCACCACAAGAGATTCCCAGCTCGTCTCTGTATGACCAATATGGCCGCAAGTCTCGTGGAAGGTATTTAATGGAATCTGGCCAACCTGCATATATGACTTGTCGTAGTTCCTTCAGTATTGGGTCACGTGATGTTTCTTCTTGCAGTACTTCTTGTTTGGCACTGCCAAAATGAACGAGGTCGATCTCCTGTGTTACTGGACAATCAGTGAGAGTTACATCATCCACCTGGATGTCTAGGGAAACATCCTGTCGTTTGTCTGGATTTGGCAATCTACTAAGTGCATCGGCAAGTGTCATCGATGGGCCTGTATCTGGTTTGTTTTCAATGGAGAAAGTGTATCCTTGAATCTTAATGAGCAACCTTTGAAGGCGCGGTGGAGCACTCGTCAATGGTTTGGCACAGATCGTGACCAGTGGCTTGTGGTCTGTGTGAATAACAAAGTCACTGCCGAACAGGTAGGTATGGAATCTGGTAATGCCAAACACTAGTGCAAGGGTTTCTCTCTCGATGTTAGAGTAGTTTGCCTGTGCCGGGGATAGGCTCTTTGACGCGAACGCCACTGGCTTCCCCTTCTGAAGAAGACACGCACCAAGGCCTTTTTGGGAGGCGTCGACTTCTAGCGTGGTCGGTACTGATGGGTTGTAGTACTGTAAGCATGAACCTGCCCTGATGGAGTGTTTCAATGTGACAAACGAAGCTTGGTGATCCTCTTGCCAGAGGTATGGGACATTCTTACGAAGCAAATCTCGTAATGGTGAAGCCTTGTCCGCAAAGTTAGGAATGTAGGCGGAGACGTAGGTCATCAGCCCAAGGAATTTCTGGAGGTCTTCCTTATCTTGTGGAGTAGGAATGGCATATATATCCTCGATTCGACTTGGGTCTGGGTAGATACCTCCAGTAGAGTATATGGAACCGAAGAAGTTTATGTGGTCCACCTTGATGTTGCACTTCTTGCTGTTGAAAACAAGGCCTTCCCGAGCCGCTGTTTCTAGCAGACAAAGCAAATTAGCGTCATGCTCTTCCTCTGTCTGGCCGTAGACGGCAATGTCATCTGCAATCCCTACACAGCCAGGGACTTGGTCTGTGATCCTATCCATTCCCTGTTGGAAGATGTCTTGGCTGACCGCTAGCCCGAAGGGAAGACGTCGGAAGCAGTACCTCCCAAAAGGTGTCCGGAAGGTAGTGAGGTCTTGTGACTCCTCATCAAGATGAACAGACCAGTAGCCCGCCTTCGCATCTAATTTAGAAAAAAACTTGGCGTTACTAAACGCAGGATTGAGCTCCTCCAGGGTTGGAATCGTGTGGGGGCATCGCTTCAGGCTATTGTTGAGACGTTTGGGATCTAAGCAGATCCGCAATGATCCATCCTTCTTCACACTCGTGGTAATTGAACTGCACCAATCTGTGTGGTATGTAACAGGACGGATGACTCCGTCTTTCTCCATTTTGTCTAGCTCGGCCTGTAATTTCGGCTTAAGGTGGATACTACACTTGCGTGGAGCGTCGATGGTAGGTTTCGCATCATCCTTGAGGTACAAATGGGCTTCCCCCTTGAAATTGCCAAGTGTGTCGAACTGCTGAGGGTATCGGGTTTTTAAGTCATCTACTGATCTGATTGGCGTATCCAGCGTGGTTGGACGACATGCCTGGTGTGTCTCGCTGGGTGGTGCAGGTGGCCGTTTCGGTTGTGCTGGCTGGTCTGCTGGCACATAGATGGTATGGATGGTGACCATCTGGAGTTTACGGCATGTTGGTAAACCGGCTATCGCTGGGCCTGGGACATCCACAACGTCGAACATCTCATCGTTCCAGACAGACTCTTTATACTTGCACTTGAGGGAAATGCTTCCAAGGCATTTGATCTCCGACCCATTATAGGCAGTGAGCCTAACATTTGTGCGTCTTGTTTGACTTGACCAGTTATCACCATACATCTGCCTGATGGTACGCAAAGGAAGTGTGTTTGCGCTTGCCCCGGTGTCAACCTTCAGCTTGAGTCGTTTCACACCATGGAGGTTCGGGCACTCAACAGCTATTATGCTGAAAGCTTCGTCGAGTTTATTTGGCTGTACGGGAGTCATGCTAAGATCAGAGATGTGGATCGAGTAAAGCAAATCAACCTGTGATTGGTCGTCACCTTGATTGGCTGTTGCTGTGTAATGCTGAGCACGGTCGTCTTGCATGAGGTCAACCGGCCTGGAATCATCACGACTCTTGGATCTTGCACCTTTCTTTCGCGATCTGGATTGCGATCTGCCTCGCGATGCGCTGCGCCGCCGCTGATTTGGTTTGCCCTTTTGCTGCTTACGCTTTGACTTGCGGCAGCACTTGGCCCAATGTCCTTTAGACCCGCAAGCCTTACAGGTGTCATTGTATGCGGGGCATTTGCGCGGCTCTTGTGTTAGGTTACAGTTTGAGCATGCTTTGCGGGATCGCTGCATAGCATCGACCGAAGCGCTTGTGCCGTTGAGCGATTGCAGGCATTGTTTGCTAGCGGCCATGGCTTCATATTTGCGGCCCTCGGCTAAGATTTCATCGATTTTGAACCCTTTTGGCTTGTCTAACAACTCTTTCTGAAAAGATTCAAAAAATGTGGAGGCAATGACAAGCTCAATAATGCGTTCGTCCAGTTCGGTTGTCTCAAAATCGCAATGTTTCGCTTTCTCACAACACCTGGTCACAAAACCGTCAATACTTTCCCCATCCTTCTGCTTATAACGCAGTAATTCTAAGCGATGAACACGAAAGTTAACTTTAACCTGTAGCTGATCATCAAACAATGCCCAAATTTTTTGAGGGTCATTTTGGTCCTCATTGGTTAAGCTTGATGCGTTTAGCCTTTTGAGCCCTTGATTGCCCAGCGCGATCTTTAATTTCACAGCAATTTTTCGAGGGTCTGTTACCTCATTATCTAGTAAACAAAGGTTCATGCGCTGGCGGAAAAGCACAAACTCTTCTGAAATATCAGTAGCACCCCAGTTCATTTCTGGGTATTTGGCCATTGTTTGATTGGGTGTAGTCATGGAAAGTACACTCAAAAATTGAACAATTAACTGATGAAGTAAAATATCACAAAATTCTATGATAGCAGTGAAATTATTACAGTAAACTCTACAACATTGACAATGTTTCAATCCTAAGAGTCAATTAAATGTCCAGTTTGTGTTTACAAGTCAGTTGAAACAAATCAGCAAAAGTTCTGGAATGCAGATAATCAGGATACTACATCGAACCAAGGTCACTGCTCAATGGCATCGAATTCCCAGTCTCCGGTGTAGGTGATCTGTGACACGCCCACTCCGCCGTCGGTAGATCCTCGTGTGGATGGGTAGTTGCGTCGGTTGTAGCTGTCCGGGTATTGGGCTACACGTCACGTAAACACAGTTTCTCACTCCTCCCATTCATAAAAACGGTGATGGGCATAGTTCCGGCTGCAACGTAGGAGCGGAGTACTATATCCTGATGTTATTTGGCTAAACCAAACAATTTATTAGCCCAATGATGCGGATGAATACGGTCAAAGGTCAATCAATCTAGCTGACTCGATAGGGGTTGCCTTCGTGGAGCATGTATTAGCGTTGTCGGAACTAGTTTATTCTCATGTACACTGGATCGATATGATGGTGCCTGTGCTTTTCTTATTGCACGACTACACTAAACGAAGTAGTTCGTAAGTTTTTCACCAAGGTTACAAGAAATCCAATTGTAAATGCAAATTCACGATCCTACCGTGGTGGATAGTCCCTGATGCATCCAGAGGACGGGTCTTGGCAACGTTGGTATGGGCTTTTGGTATGTTTTATGTCCGACAGACGATGAGATATACCGCCGGTGACTGTCACTTTCTACTGGGCACTGTACTGTACACAGGCGTTTGTGGTACATGCAGCATGCAACGATGCTGGCTATTTACGTACGTGCAACCAAGTCTCTCAGTCTCAGTCGGACCGCCGTGGTCAGTGTTCCTCTCGGAAATTTCAATGGTTGAAATATCTGTCGTAACGGTGAGTAACGAGGCCAATGCTAAAGCAAGTGATGCTATAGATCTTTTCACCGCTGCCACCATGAAGTGATATGAGTCTAGGAAGTAATTAAGGCGATATACGATGGTTGCTTTCCTAGCTCCTGACCAAGGTCTTTATTCTTTCATACCACTTTATAAGAAGGCTGATAACACAGTGGTGCACAATATACATGGGCAGGATAAAGTAGTCCCATATCACAACAGTAGGGACCTAGCACTTACGGCATGGGGTCCAGGGGCAAAGCCCTTGGAAGGGGTTCAGGGGGCGTTATACTATTTGGCAACATTCTGATTCCAATCAGAGGTACAGTTTACACATGTACTGTAGATCACGCTTAAATTTAGTTTGGTCATCAAAGTTATATATAAGCCCCCTGAAGGTGTTGAGTTTTATTAAGCATGTCTGAATGGCCTAGGAAAAACTCTCCTTGCTATAAATATTTACATCACATTGTTATAAAACTTACATTTGGTTCAGAGACAGAAAGAACCAGAGACACTAATCAAAGCCCAGCATACATGATTAAGTAATCTAAATTTAATCATACAAACTTGTAATCATCCACAATCTCCCTCCCTCCCTATTATGTCCTACTTCACAATACACTGTAATTAAAGACACTGCTGATAATACTAATGACCACTGTTGACTCTATCTAATTGAATTGAATTTAAATGGTTTATTAGAAGAAAAATAACTGTCACAGCCAGTAGGCTGATTTACAAGATCACAAGTTGAAAACACATTAAAAGACATTAAACAAATAACATCAATAGTACATACATGTACAAAGAAACAAGAAATTACAAACCACCAACACACCAAAACCCCCAAGGGAGGCACTCTTTAGCGAAATCTTCCAAAACTTGGGGGGGGGGGGGATGGGAGAAGTGTCTCTCTCCCCCCAGGATTGACACCCATGCTTGAATGAAAGTATACATACCAATGCTACCTTTGTTTTGTTTTACAATTTCACCCTGAAAACTCTGACCAAGTTTCATGAATAAAAACTGTTCTTCATCTTTGACCAAGATCTTTCCAAACCTGAAAAATATAAAAGTTTGTAATGCAAAAATTACCTGACATGCCTACTTCATAAACTCATCTGAGGTATGCAGGACAGTTTATGTGGTTGTACAATTGTGTCAGATCACTTCTTAAAAAACCCCATATATTTTGGCTAAAATCTGAACCGCTGAACAAAATCTGAACCTTTGTTGTGCGTCGATGCTTGTTGAGTGCGTCGATGCTTGTTGAGTGCGTTCTATGTATTTGCACAATTTGAAGATTGCGCAGTGCAGTTTAGGCAGCCTTAATGTGCAAATTGGTTAAAATCATGCTGACTTCAATGGGCATCAAGGCGCAAACAAAAGTCATGTTAGCTCCAAAGTCATGTGCGTCGATGATCGTTGAGTGCATTATATTGCACTCTGCAGAATGACACCTTGATGTGCAGATTGGACAAATCTTGCGCAATCTTTGATTGTGCAAATATGTGGAATGTGCTTAAACATGCTTAACAAGCATCGACGCACAACAGAAGTCACAGCTCACAAGTGGTTCATTTTCGAAATTGGTTCAGAATTTATGCTTAATTGTCATTTTTTGTTTAGAAATGTTTAGATAAAGCATTGTTGGGTCCAGTAACAAATAAAAAACAGGAAAAACTTCCATAATTTCACATTTCTAATAGAGGCAAGGAACATTTCATCATTTTGGGGGGGGAGGGAGTTAGTCGCGATAATCAGAACCCTCCATCCTCCTGATAGCGCAGACTGGAGGGTTATGAAGTATATAAAGCGCATAATAGTTTAGGCACTTAGTCAATTATTTTTGTCAGACTTGCAACCAGATTTGCCCAATTTGTACCACTTTCAAAAATCATAACACATTCTAAGAACATGAATGTTATCTTCAATGTGTTATGAATCAATCTAGAGCACTTAAAACATTGAGAAAATATTTTGCAGAAAAAACCCAATCATAAATTTACCAAAGATTTTGAATGCCGCAAATCAAGATCTCGACCATTTAGCGTCAACCAAACTCAGGGACTATTTCCTATGTGTGCTTGCACTTTTCTGTGTGCACACAAACTGTTATTACCAATTATGCGTTACAATGGGTGCATTTTACGGATTTGCACAATCTACAGATTGTGCTGCTCATTTTGCGGATCAATTTAATTGCTATCGGCATTCCAGAATGTGCGTTTAATCTATCCTAAAATGGTTGTGTGTTTTGTTTTTTTACTTTTAAATTTCTATTATGTTGATATCATAGGTAAGATGAAAAGCAAGCGAGTTCTGTCTAAAGTTCGCTACAAGGTGGAGAAAAAGGTAAGTCCAGAAGTATATAGGCTATATGTAAAAATACATCTTAATGGAAGCTTAGAATTGTAGAGTTTTGCAAAGCATCTACCAAATAACATGCCAAAAAACACCCTCGCAAAACTCTTCCCTTAATGGGAAATATGCATCACACAAAACATGGGCCATCTGAAGGACAAAGCAGTAATGGTACAGCATCTTGCTCAAAGACACAAATGCTTAGTTCCCACAATCGTACCCCATGTTCCTCCCAACAGTCAAAGACCAAAGGGTTATGAGTAGGTACAAAGAAGGTTTTGTACTTCTGTGATATTTGTGTTATTTCAGCCATTTCCAGCCATTTCTGTTGGCCTAGGTTGTCAGTTTTAATCATGCATTGTTTGGACTGTAATGATCGTGTCAAATCAATGCAAAGGCAGAGGAAACCTTCCTTGGGTACCAAAGACAGAGAAAATCTTCCTCGGGTACCAAAGACAGAGGAAACCTTCATCAGGTACCAAAGACAGAGGAAACCTTCATCAGGTACCAAAGACAGGAAAATCTTCCTCAGGTACCAAAGACGGAGGAAATTTCCTAAGGTACCAAACACAGAGGAACACTCTCCTCATGAACCTCTAGTCTACGACCATCCGGAGGATCAAGATTTAGGATAAGATTAATATTTCCATTGTATCTATTCATACTGTAAGCTACACATGTTTAAATGATAACAATAGATATTAACAATATACTCTGGATCGCCTTGCCCAATTTCCGAACATGTTTCCTAAAATCCGGAAATGCGTTGGATTTTTTGATTGTTTTTTCCAGTAGCCATTGCGTCTCTGGATGTTTAACTAGATCAAGAAATGATGATTACTTTGCATTTTGGTGTGACCCGCGGATCACTTTGGGAATTTCTGACTTTTTCAATGTTGACAGGTATGATTTGTTGAATCAATTAGCTCTGTGCTTCTTGCATTGAGTACATAGCAACAATTTATCAATATACATGTAGTCAGATATTTTGTTAATTTTTTATTCAACACGTGTACTTTTCAAGAAGTTGTATTTAGTCTGGTGAACTTCGTAATACCAGAGAGATAACTGTATTTAATGTATTAACCATATTAAGCATCTGGATATGAAATTATGAATAACATAAATGGATTAATTAGGGATTTCCCCTAATTTTTTTACAATGCTGGTGAAGCCGAAGGGGGATGACATGTGTAGTTTTTGCCTTGTCCTTCTGTATGTTTAACTGGTGTTATACAAAATGTGGACCTGAGAACAAAAGAGATCCACACAAGGCAGGGACTTGAAATACTGTGTGGACTTACACATGTTCACACAGTGTGTCTAACACAGTGTGTACAGAACAAAGGAATGTCCAGAGAGTGTATGCAACACAGAGCTGTGTTTGATTTGTTCTTCAAAACTTGTAAAAAACTTAATGTCAGTAACAGTGGAATTGTCCATAGTAAATTCTACTAGTCGCCCACATGTATGTAACATGGACATATGTCTACTTTACAGATACAGGTTTGTTAATGGGAAATTGTACTTTGTTCATGTGAAGTGTTTCTGTTTTTCTACATGTACATACCTAGGTTAAAGAACACAGACGGAAACTGAAAAAACAGGAAAGGAAGAGTGGCACCAAGCAGAGACCAAAAAAGGATATAGGTATCCCTAATTTAGCCCCATTCAAAGAGAATATACTACGGGAGGCTCAAGACCGTAAAGCCAAGGTAGGAAAGCATGACAGATAGTGAGGCCTAAAAAATATAAATACATGTATGTACACTAAAGTAATGGTCAGAAAAAAATTCAGGCATATGCAGGTAGCAAGCCTGTTAAATAGAGTAGTGCATTTACGTTAATTTTCTCCCCAAAAAGAACTAAAAAACAGTGTTTAAAGTTGTTTCACAGGCATGCAACTATTCCGCAGATCGGCGGATTTCCGCTTTTTATAAAATAGAATACCGCCGCTACGAAAAAAATCCGCTACGAAAAAAATCCCGCTGCATGTAAAAAAAAAAATCCCGCTGAAGGAAACTTTGCTTATTGAAAATAAATAAAGGTTCAGGATTCTTAAAGTCTGGCTCCGCGGAAGTTTACACATACAAAAGCATTACACAGTCTAGACACAGACACGAGTTCTCCTCGTACAGCATACCTTTTACACTATTTTTTGCACAGTCTGGCTCCGTAGTGTTTTTATTGCTATTTGTGTAAGGGGATGCGGCGGAAACCAGACGCTGTAAGAGTGCAAGTGAACCACGCGATCGATAGGTGTTTGCTCGAAAAATAACGATGGCGTCCACTAGGAAAGACATCGTTGATCGGTAATTTTCCGCTTTTTTTTCGGCTGAAGAGTTGCATGCCTGGTTTCAGTACCATTTTCTTACAATATCTTATGCCATGGTCGACCGTATAAGCATGGAGATGAGCAACAACCTAGCAATAGCTCATGCCTTCGCAGCATCTTTTTAGGGAATTAAGCGCTCCTTGGAATTTTGAGAAAATAGAATTAGCTGTTGCAAACTGCTTACCAACCAAAAGGACCTGTTGTATAAATGCAAAAAATAAGTTAGTGGCCTGACGTTTCAACCCTAGCAGAGTCTTTCTCGAAGGCTAAAATGAAGGCTTGGAATTTTGGCGTACAAAGTAAAAAATATACAGTATAGTACAAATTTAAAAGGAATTAAGAAGATAAGGTCCAATCTGGGCAACAATAGGCCTGTCAATCATTTTGCCTGGGCAATGCTATTATTTTTTTTCCAATCCAATTTAACTAATTGGCGCTGGCCAATCATTCCCGATGTGACGCTACTGATTGCAGTGATTGGTCACAATGATAATAAATGATGTCATCTGGGGTGAATCAGTGATTTTGTAGTGCAAATGTTAAGTTTTTAACTATGATATCAAATTAACTGATGGACAATTTATGACATCCAACCAACAAGTAACTATATATTTTGTATTACCTTTTCAAAATGTTTTCTATTGGTCTGGGTTGCATTCAGGGTAGCCTGCCTACTTATGTATAAAACAGGACTATAAACAAAACTTGCGGTTTGAAGTTCAAAATACCAGGCTGAGAGACCAGCAGATGGCCTGCTAGCACACTTAAATAAACTCCCTGGAGTCTGCAGACTGTCTTTAATGTACTTTGAAGTGATAAATTTCCAACAGCAGTGTTAACATATCAAAAAGACAAGAACTATGCCTGCCTCATTAACTCGTCCAAGCATGAGTGCACTTAGAATGGCCAGACCACAGACTCGCCATGTCCTTGTAGCAACCTACAATAGAGAGTTGGCCGACTGTCAGCAGAAAGTTGGTGGGGTCTTTTTGAAGACGTGCCTAATTCAAATTGGAACAACAGTCTTCATTATCTTGCTAATTTGAATGCTACAGTACGGGCAATGACCATCGAATGGCAAAACCTAATACATGTAGTGCATTACACGATAACATAAGAAAATGCTAGTAAACATCTTGAGAACTAAGACTGTGATCTGTACCTGAAATCAGGCTTGGGCAATACTGCTTTTTTCGTCTATGATATATGGCAATATCGTGATAATCAATAATATCACGATTAGTTATTGTTGTCAACAAAAAACAACACTTCAGTGCCAGCAACCACAGGAATGCTATCACAAAGTGAAGCACATGGGCCTTATAAACAAGAAACGTAATGAATATGAACCGTGGGAGAGAAACCTGCAGCTGGGCTACATGTACCTAAACCTGACTCAAATCACAGAGGAATGCCGACCGAAACCATTGGTCTACATGTATGAATGGCAATTTGTAAGTTGGTTCCGTTAAATCATACAGGCATGAGAATCTTACGGATTTTTCCGGAATTCCGGATTTTTCACTTCAAATTATGTGGTCTCCGAGTTCAGTGTGAATTTGATAAAAAAATTCGGGGGGTAGGGTGTGGGTGTATACATGTAAATTTCACTAATCTCTCTAATACGATCAGAAACTGTTAGTTAATTTTACCTTTACAGTGATTTTTACACCGTTCGAAAATAAATTGCGTCCCGGCGGCGGCCGGACCAATATCCGGTGATTTGTTTCTTCCATGTGCGTCGCGTAAATATGCAGCTAGATCTATTGATATGTGTAGACTTTCCTCATTCCCGGCTTCATTCGCGGTACGGTTTGACCGTAATACATGTACATGTATTTTTACTGTTGCAAAGGAACATGTGTGGAGACATTGAAAAGTCTACTGACGACAGCGCACGGTGTTTTGTGTGGATGCCCGCGAATCGTTAGACTTTTTTACCAGTCGTCATCACGCACGTTCATAGGCAAAAGCGCCAGTTCTTCGATTTGTTTAATGTGTTTTACGGCTGGAGATATTTTTACGCATTGAACTATGACCTGGAAGAAACTGCAATGAGTGTGCGTCATACACGTGTGTGAGGAGAATCGTCGACGTTTGAGTTGACGTCTCACATTATTTTTCCAAAATGCTGCGGTTTGTAAACTGTCAGGATAATCTTGGAGATACTAAAAGGTGTTTGAAGAACAATTTTCAATGTCCAAAAGGGGGCAACACTTAACCCAATGATTCACAAACACAGGTAAAGACCCCAAAAATCTAAATTTCCGAACATTACTGCTCCGTTCATATTTTTGTGGATTATTTCGGAAGATCATTTATTTGCTTTTTTAGACAACATACGTCTGATTTAATTGTTTTTAAAAGTATTTTCCTCTTATTAACTCGTCCCATATAACGCCCGAGGGGTTCACCGAGTGCGGCGCTGACGCCCGAGTAAAGTTGCCCAATTTCCGGACATGCACAAATTCGGAAATTGCCCAAAATCCGAACATGCATTTTTAGCGTTAGATTTTTCCAGATTTTTTTTGTCATCGCCTATTCTCATGCCTGATCATAGAGACAACCCAATCCCCAACAGCCAATAAGATTTGTTGTCCGGTTCACGCAGGTTTTTGTGGTGTCACCACATTTCCACTTGTTGCACGTATACATGTACAAAGGTGAGTTTTGCCGTCAGAGGGAAGTTTGCCTGATGGTTATTGCCACCATATCAATGGGTCAGTTTCATCATCAATGACTGGGTATGCAAGGTAATTGTTCCAGCTCATGTTTTGCCCTGTTCCTCTGTTGGCATGGCTGATTACTATTTGCGGTATGAGACTGATGCCCAGAAACTTTTTAGGCTGCGTTCCTGCTTCCACGGATGGGGCTATCAGTATCAAGGTTGACGATTTCACAGATTACTGTGTCCTTTGTGTGGTGCACAAATGGTGCAAGTGTTCTTCATCGATGTGATCACTGCGGTAACGTGGATCAAGTAGTGATAATGAAGAAATTGGAAGTATTTTATTGGTCTTCTCCGGCTGTATACATGTAGAGGACAATTGTCGCACAATATAATAATTTAGGGGAATGACAAAATCTGGCTATGCCTCGTAAAATGGATGGTTCAAATTTCACTCTGTGGCTCTGCGACAACGCAATTAAAATTAAAATTGATATAGATAAATACAGTAGCATGGTGTGCATACCTTTACATAAGAATGGGTTGGTAAATCCAGCTCCGTCTGTGCCTTCTTTAAATCACACTTCTTGAGTCAGCTGTGAGGAAAGCAAGCCACTATCATGTGACAAACGCTGATCGCCCTCCTGGTATTTGGTGTTTTTTAATGCATTTGTCATGGCCAAGTGTAAGTTATATTCAAAACAACTCAGTCACATCATTTGAGATCTCCAACTGCAGAGACTATGTTAGCCCCGTTGTCCGTTGTGATGTAGCTGAGCTTCTTTACGTCCAGGTCCCACTCGCTGAGGCTAGCCTTCAATGCTTCTAAGAGGGTTTCTGCAGTATGGTTTTCTGACACGAAGATGGTTTACATTTCCCATCTCTTGTTGATGAAGTGAACGTCGGACTCGTAAAAGGGGTCCATCAAATTAATGGTCCACATGTCCGTTGTTGCGTTAAAAAAAATCCACATTTTAAAGGTCAGCTTTTACATCACCTCTGACCTTGTTATAAAGGGACGGGATTTCAGTGTTGGAGAAATACTTCCTTGACACAAGCTCATACTGCTGGTCAAATTTTTCCAGCATCTTCTTAGGGGCCATTCACAATTATCAACATTTTCACAAGTGTACAAAGAGTACACTTTTTCAAGAACCCCTCCCCCTAAAATTGTACGAAAAAAATGTTGATTTTTTTTCACACAAGTCTACATATATTGTTTGTGCGTGTGGGACATGTGTGTGTGAGCGTGTCTATCCATTCAAACCGAGGACTTTAACAAAAGGGATCCGGGTGTTTGACAGAGCGAGGACGTCCTCGCTTCGTTTTCGTGTACAAACCCAATGGGGACTTCGCTAAAAAAAACTATGTCCAAACAATGGGAGAACAAAGAGAAGTCCTCGGTAAGCGGGATTTACAAACGTGGGTGTGTGTGTATGTGGCCGGCCGTTAAAAACACGCAGTGATACGGACTATACATGTACATACAGTACATTTTCATGTATGTGTGTAGGACTACAATGCCGCGCATGCTGTACGCAATATGTTCATGGGATGCGATGCGGGGCCTGGCTCGGGGCGCGACCGGCTCGACCAGTGCTTGCTCGGCATCGGTTACGGCGTGGGTGGGATGTGAGCAATGTCGGCTGTGGCGACGGGCGAGAAAACAGATCGACATTTTTAAAAAAACACAAAAAAAACGTACGGCGGGCATTAAACCCCTCCCCCCCAGCGTACGGTTTGTACGCTCGTGAAAGTGTTGATAATTGTGAACAGCCCCTTAAACTTGGTCTTTTCCACGGTGTATAGGCATCATCTCTTTGGTCAATGAAATGTGCCACTTAGTCTGTTTGTTCTTTCCAGCAATCGCTGTCCAAGGTGTATTTCCTACTCTTGGCAAATGCTTCGATGATGGTCAGTGTTGATGGATCGATTTTGCTACTGGATGATCACGATGCGTACTCAGCAGGGTGTTTTAATCTGAGATGGCTCATCAAGTTTAACGCAGTGCCACCTAAGATTGACACTTTTTTCCTGCTTCATCTAATTTTGTACCAAAATGAGCCCAAACAGCAAAATCTGTTGTTTTCTTGGACACGAGATGTAGTTCGTCTTCCATCTTCGAATGATTGAAGAATAATGATGGCAAGCCCAGTTCGGAGATAATTTTAACGAGCCTACCAAATAAATTATCATGGTTAATAGCTGATCATCAGTGAAATGGCTTCGTGAACGGAGTCTCCAATCTCCACCTTTGACGGCCCGCAGCCGTGTGATAGTCGTCGGACTATCACATGGCAAACGATGCACTATCACACGGCCGCCGTTTCTAGTAAAACTAAGACATATCATGTGACGCGCTCTAAACCAATGAAAAGGCAGAATATTTGTTTGGGGTGTTATAAGATACAATAGTATCATTACTATGATACAATAGTGTAATGCACTCTGTAGTGTGTTTGTGAGACCACCAGAACACTAAGGCTTTGATGTTGGTATTTTCAAAGAAACCCAGTCGGGTCATCAGTCACTGGAGAATCTTGCGGTTGCGGCCAGTTTTCTGACCGTTTCATTTTCTGATGTTATGAAACAGGTCTCTGTTGTTGCAAGATTATCTCGATTAGGAAATGCATTGCGATACTTCATCAATTTACCGATATCTTGATAAACAAAATATCAACTGGATATCATACATGTAACTGTTTAGTTTCTCCTGCCCCAAAATGTCCAACTGTCCCTGCCCACTGGACCACTTCAAAATTACTGACAGCACCGACAGCAATTGTATGCCACTATGCTGCGATGCACTCGTAATCACCGCCATGTCCTTATCCAACTGCCGTTGGTGCCTTCTGTAAAATTGTGAGATGCTTACTAAATACCCTAAATTTTACATGTCTGTGCATGCTCAGGAGAAAAATGTTTTTCCCCAATATTGCAATAATGATCATCGCTGGTGTGCGATCTAAAACTGTGCACAGAGCAGTGTGTTGCTGGTATTAAGCCTGTGCTTTTACGGTTATTTTTGTAAACATGTAACCATTTCTGAAACGGTTGGATACATGTGTAACCGTCCATTTCTTGAACAAAATTTCTAGTGAAAAAAAAAGGTTAACACAACTGCGCATGTGATCAAAAACATTGCGTCTTTATCGCAGCTTTTTGACTTCATGCTATCGCCCTGCCTGTACACTTGTAAATTGAAAATGATATGCTTGTGTGTGTCGCATGGGATTGTGCGTTGTGTACATCGTGATCGCAATGTGGTCAGCATTTCGGGGCACTTTTTTAGTTATTTTTTTAAAGGTTTATCCGAACGGTAAAAATGTTAACGTGTAACCGTAAGATCGGTCAGTTAACCATGGAACCGTCACAGGCTTAGCTGGTATGCACGCAAAGGCCATCGACAGCATAGTCTGCGAAGCACAGTCCCTCAGAAATGTTAGCTTGTTTACAAAAAAATACACAATGTGTACAAGCTTTATTTTACAAAAATTTTACCATTTAGGACACTTTGGATCAACAGAAAGATTATTTTACTGTATAACATAAGATTTGTTCTTCTTTAATTTGTTTTGTTTTGTTTTGTTTTTGGGGGGGGAATTTTTGCAGGGTGTTTGCACAACGTCAAAATGCTGTGACGAAAATGCATTGTATTGAATCACATCCGCGGTTGTGTAAAAGGTTTTTTTAAAACCCTTTTTGGCGAGCTGCTTTAGCAGAATGCGAGCCTATGTAATACCGATTTTGTCCGTCTGTCCGTCCGTCTGTCTGTCCGTCCGTCCGTCCGTCCGGCCGTCCGCATTTAGACTTTTTGATAGTTTGTTGTGTAAAATAATTTGTACCCTCATTTGCAGTTTATTTGTCTCAAAGCCAAAATGTGGTTGGATCCAGTGTGCAAATGGAAATTGTTTGAAATGTTAAAGTTTTTAGGGTACAGTATTACTCTCTGGAAATTAAACAGCTTCCTTGAGTTTAAAAATGTTGAAGTTTTCAGGGTACAGTATTACCCTCTGAAAATTAAACAGCTTCCTTGTGTTTAAAAATGTTAAGTGAGGAGGTCCTTTTGGGTGTTTTTTTGTTGTTATCTTCTAGGTCGGTGTAGATTTCTTCAACTGTGTCATCGTCAAAGTCTAGCATTGCAGGGTAAACTTGGATGATGGTGACATTGTGTGGCTTTGCAGATATATGTACGGAGATGAGCCTGCTAGATACTGGTGTGCAGCTGATAACAAAGTTTACCCTGTGTTTGTTTTGCGTCATCTCAGCTGTACCACAGTTTGTGGCCCTCATTTTTACCAAAACCAGTCCATCTGATTCAGCTAGCACCAAGATATTCCATGAATACCTAGCCAGCTCATGAGTGAGTTCTTAAAAATTTTCCGCATGCACATAGGGTGCAGACATTCGATGTCCCAATGATGGTGTTTTCCTTTGGAAGTTCGATGGTTGATGTTGTTGTTGCTCCAGTAGCACACTTGTCACCCCCACCCAGATGCGAGACAGTGAGGAGCGTGGTCATCGGTAGTCCGGGCCTCCACCGTTCATGCATGTTATTGTCTGTCTGCATTCATCCCGTATTTTAGTTGGCAAAGATGGTGCTTTTTGGTGCCCATCTTCTCTCCAAGCTTCAGTGGCTTCGAAGTAGAGTGGCCTTCTCACAGATAGGTTGCTGACAATAGCTAATCCCATCTGCCCGTGTTTGAAATCAGAGTTTTCCTTCTCTTAGGTGGGCTGCCTCCTATGGCTAACGAGCCCCACCTGCCTCGAGCAATCTGGTTTTAAGGTGACAGACACTCACCCTTGCACCTCTGCCATCGGTTTTATATAGACTATGTTGACTTTACTGGTGCTAAACCCAGATGAAGTAACAATGAATAAAGAACAGACTAATCATACAATGATTAACCAATAATTTATTTATTTATTGCACTTAAGTTTATTAACTTGTTTTGTTTCCCTACATTACTTCAAGTTGAATTAATTGGGCAAATTCCATGTAAATACAAATACGTGGTTCAACTGTAGAAGTCATACTTTTTACCTGCCACAAAATTTCATTCTATAGACTGTGCAGCAAGTCTCCCAGGTATTTTAACTTCGGGACCATTGTAGTCCCAACCATATGAAGTTTTATGTTGGCAAGATTTTGTTTTGTCTATTATTTTAGTTTAACATAGTTTATGACAATGAAAATTATATATGTTGTTGGGAATGTAATACTATGTAATTAATAGAATATATGAAAGTAAAATCAATTCAACAATTCAACGAAGAAAACCCAAGAATTAAACTTGACCTCAACTTCCGGTTACTTGAAAAAAAATGAGGAATTTGTGCCCAGCTCCAATCACCAAATTTGTTTTGGTCGCACAATGATAATCAACAGACACTGTAATTGCCAAATGCTTAGCCTTTACATTGCAGTCTATGGTCTTTGAGGTGTCAGCGTCCTCTATAAACTCTGTCATGCTTTAACTTTAAGCCTGTGCGACCATCGCGCGTATGCGTATAAACCAGCTTTTAGTGGTTGCACGTACTCACTCGGGCGTGGATTGACAAAAGGGGTCCATAGAAAGTTAAGATCAAACAAGCATCCTTTCCCCAGAGTTTTAAGTTTGTTTCACGAAAAACAAACAAATGATTTGCGTGTTTATTAAAAAAGCTAAAACTCATTTTTTTTTTTTAAGGTAATGAGTATTTTTGTTCAGATTTCTTCATAGATAATTTGGTTTCTTAAAAAAAATAATGTTCTTCGCTTGACTTGCACAGTCTATTGTAAAAACATAAAAGTCTTTCATTTAAAACTTCAACTGCTAATGATATTGTACTTTTTAGAAACTCAAGCAAGGTTGTCAAGTGTTATTTATTTCTTTTATTATTTGTTCTTCTAGGAAGAGGAAGAGAAAAAGAGGCAAAAGGATAAACGATTCCAGGAGGTGATGAAACAAAGAAAGCTAGGAGACTTGCAAACAAGTGCTGAACGTAGAGCAAAAGTATTTGAACATAAGGTGAGATACATTTTAATATTACAATTTCCAGATAGCAAAGAAAGTTTTATATTACTGGACAATATAATTTGTTAAAGATGAACTTGAATGACATCTTACAAAGTAATTTGATTATTTATTTTTTGTTATGTGCAAATCGTTAGACTTTTTTTACCAGTCATCAGTACTCGCCTTCATAGGCAAAAGTGCTGTTTCTTCGATACGTTATTCGATACGTTTAATGTGTTCTATTGCTTGAGATATTTTTACGCATTGAACTATGACCTGGAAGAAACTCTGAGACAATGCATATTGATCAATAACAATGAGTGTTCGACACACGGGCGATTCGTCAACGTTTGATGCTTGACGTCTCACATTAATTTTCCAAAATGCTATGGTTTGTAAACTGTCAGGATAATCTTGGAGATACTAAAAGGTAATTGAGGAACAAGTTTCAGTGGTCAAAGGGGGCACACACTTAACACAATGATTTACTATCACAGGTAAACTAAACTTCTAAAGATCCCAAAAATCAAAGTTTCCAACAAAAACATGACTGCTCCTTTAATATTTTCGTGGATTAGTTCGGAAGATCATTTTATTTTGAGCTTTTTAAGAAAATACGTCTAGCACTGTTATTATTTAATTTAAAAAAAAGTATTTTCCTCCTATTATGTATTAAAGTGTGTGTCCAACATTGGTAAGATTGAAAATATAAATGTTCACAGATCTGCACATAACTTACATGGTATAAAGATGGTCATGGTGGAAAACTTCCCTTGAAATAGTTTTGCTTGAAATGCCATAGTTTTTAGGAAATGAGTAAAACAATAGTCTTTATCCTGCAGGATAAAATCTGATGTTTGAAAACAAGTTGAAACATACATGTACAATGGGGTTTCTCACTGTTTTCTCATGACTCCGAAGGCCAATTGAGCTTAAACTTTCACAGGTTTGTTATGTCATATATTAGGTCACATCAAGTGTGGATACAGGTCTTTGGCAATTACCAATGTTGTACACACCCTTTAACTCGTTCTCGGTCCCAGCCATGGTCCCAATAACGCCAGAGGGATTCACTGAGTGCGGCGCTGACGCGCCTGGGTCAACTTGCCCAAAATCCGGACGTGCTTTTTTAGCGTTATATTTTTCAGTTTTTTTTATCATCGCATATTTTCATGCCTGAACTCATGGCAGAAACTACGTTCGTCGTCAGGTGCTGGTGCCAATGGCCGTGCATTTAATGTTTATTGCTTATTAATTTGAATTTGGGTTGAACAAAGAATAATTGACTAGAGCGGGATTTGTAGCAATTATGGTTCTCAAGATTTGACCTTTTTGAATATTAGACGTTGATTCAATGTTATTGTTATGACGTCATCAACCCAAACTATGAAATTCTGGTTTCATCTACACACTGAGTTATATGCATGGTAAGTCTCCAGTCTGAAACATTTTCATGAGATCTGATTTAAGGTTGTTAAATTTGAAAATTTAACTTCAGTTTTTGACCGGAAGTAAAGGTCATATTTAGTACTGAGTACGTGTATACTGTGCTTGACACACATCAGTGGCAAATATGGCATAATACATGTACATATGTATGAGTGCAATATGCATGATAAAGCAGAGTATAATCAACCAAAGTCAAAACTGGACTATTCCATTTCATGAGGCGAAATGGAACAGTCCAGATTTCATCGAGTGACTATTCGTTATATTTTTTTGAATAAAATGCATCCTATGTGTTTTATATACCATGTACCTCACACACAGATTCTTTATTAGCTGTTCTGACCTACTGTCGGAACAGGTATTGTTTTCGTCGAGATTTTTATTTGTTTTTATTATTATTCTTTGTTTCCACCTAAATCCCATAGCAATCGTACACGTTTTTTCTTGGCACCTAATATCCTAGAGCGTAAATATGAAAGAGTTAGATCCTATATCAAATTGAAGCTTAGTACTCGAACCTAACTCTAAATGTAAAAAAAATAAAAAATATTAATTAATTAGCCACTTACATGAAACAGCGAGGTGAATATTTAATTAGCCAACCTTGTGAGCACCATATGTCAAAAAGTATACCCCCGACCGTCAAACTTTTTTCAGTTTTAGACTCCTGGAATACTGTGTATGTGCCCTCCGGCCTAAAATTACAGACGACGTCACAATGACATCATTTATTGCGCGTTTTCGTCTGTGTACAAAACACATGGAGATAGTGAAAGCAAATCCGACTTCTAGAAACATGATTTTTCAATTAAGCTCAAATTTAACGTCCTAGATTACACAAATGTTTCTTAAAACAAGAAAGATTTTATTGACGGTCAGTTTAAAAGCATCAAAACTTATCAAAACATTGTCAAAACATTGTCAGTAGAAAAAATCCCAAATTTTCAGGCAAATTTAACGCCTTGGGTACTCTGCCTAGAATTTGATATGTGTTTATTTACGGAAAGGAGTCAAATTCTAAACTCGCTCAAGTCCGCGACCCATTTGTGACCCGTGTTGTTGCGTTTTTTGTAGAATATACATAGAGATTCATTACTATCACCGACTGACACAAGTTTACGTTCATTCACAAGAATCGAGAAGAATATTTTTCTTGATCTCAGTGGTCGAGAGGAAAACCGCTCAGGTCGTTAGTCAGATTCAGCGTGAACGTACAGACAACAATCGCCTGGGTTTTTGGACGATCAGCGGGTGCAACTTCTTTGCGCTGGGAAACCCGTTCGCTGGAAAACAACATTTTTAAGGTTCCTTATGCAAACGCATTACTTCGAAAAATCACAATGTGGCGCAAACCAACATTTTTGGAAATACAGCAATAAAAAGAGCTGATTGGGGAAAGGTGAAGAGAAATTACCTTTTTTCCAGTGTTGGATTTGGGGTGAAGAGCCAAAAATAACAATCAACTCATATCCTATAGAAAATTTACTTTTTTAGCCTAAAAAGAATAACATACTTGATCGGTATGAAGGGCACACAGTTTGTTACAAATACCATTTTAATACAACAGCATTGACCAAGCTATTAAGCCTGTGCTTACGTATAAGCCTGCGCATTTACGGTTATTTTTTGTAACGTGTAACTGTTTCTGAAATGGTCGGTTACACGAGTAACCATCTGTTCCATGACCAAAATTTTATAGAAAAAACTGCATACAAGGTAAACACTTTCTGAAACAACCAACATTTACATTTCAAATTTATTTATATCAATCTAACATCAGGGCCCAATTTCATGGCTCTGCTTAATTACCGTAAGCAAAGGATCGGCGCTTACCGTAAGCAAAGGATCGGCGCTTACCGTAAGCAAAGGATCGGCGCTTACCGTAAGCAAAGGATCGGCGCTTACCGTAAGCAAAGGATCGGCGCTTACGGAAACAGGTAAATCCGCGCTTACGTCAAGCGTATTACACGGGTTAGCATGGAATTTTGTGTGCTTGCGTAGTCCATGTTACTAGGTATTCTACGCTTACACAGCTAGCGCAGAAATTCTGTGCTTGCTCTGTAGGTGGAGAATGGTGACCCCAAGCGCAGAATTCAGCATTAAGCAGAGCCATGAAATTGGGCCCTGAAGTTATGTGCCATAGAATTGTTACTATTCAAAGCGGGGTTTTTCCCTAGGGACTATAATATGCTAACAAAACACTTTTCAACGTTTATCCGAACCGTACAAATGTAAACGATTAACCGGATGATCTGTCACTTAACAGTGTAACCGTCATAGGCTTACGTACAAGCCCGCACACTCACGTTTTTTTTTTGGTAAACGTGTAACCGTTTCGGAAACAGTTGGTGACCCGTGTAACAGCAATTTCGCTAAACAAAATTTCAAGTAAAAAACCTGTTTACGCAACCGGGCATGTAAAATATTGTGTCTTTATTCTTTATTGCAGCATTTTGACTTTGCGCAATCACTCTGCAAAATAAACAGGAATGCGCAATCAAATTGATGTGGAACGCCCCTAGCTATAGCGTTCAATATTTAGCTGTTCCGACTAGTGAGTCGGAACAGCTATTGTTTTCGTCGAGATTTTTATTATTAGCTGTTCCGATGCAGTCGGAACAGCTATTGTTTTCGTCGAGATTTTTATTATTTTTATTATTATTATTATTATTATTATTATTATTTCATTACATCACAGCCTACAAAAGAAAGATCACATTTTCTTTTGTGCCGGTAACTCCTTGAGTCGGGCTACGTCCCGTAGCCTTAGATCTCAAGGGTCTTTCTCAGGATTCTCGCTGTTCCCAAAAGTGCTGCCTTCTGTAACAGATCTACCCTCACAGTTGTACCTATTTCATCTAGATGTTTCCCCAGTGCTTTCGGAATGGTGCCAAGTGCTCCAACCACCACAGGGACTACTTTCACTTTCACCTGCCAAATCTTACGAAGTTCCCTGGCCAGGTCTTGGTACTTTTGGATCTTGTCTAACTCCTTCGAAGCTACCCTTATGTCACCTGGCACTGCTATGTCAATGAGATGACACATCTTCGTCGTCTTATCTAAGACTACAACATCCGGACGCCTATGTTCTATAACATGATCAGTCTGAATGTTAAAGTCCCAGAGGATCTTGACCTGGTCGGTCTCTATAACTTTCTCCGGGACATGGTCGTACCATTTCGCAGTGACATGGACATCATACTTCTTACACAGATCCCAGTGGATCACCTTGGCCAACTTGTCATGTCTTCCTTTGTACTCCGTCTGGGCCATCTTACTACATTCGCTGACAATATGAAATACAGTCTCCTCAGCCTTATTACACATTCTACACATAGGAGAGACGTTTGCTTTCTCTATCCTTGCCTTCATTACATTTGTCCTTAGCGATTGGTCTTGCGCCGCAGTAATCAAGCCCTCGGTTTCCTTCTTCAGCTCTCCGCTCCTTAACCAATTCCAGGACTTGGCGCTCGCCACTTCTTCAGTGCATCTCAAGAATCGGCCATGAAGCGGTTTATTCCTCCAATCCTGTTGCCTTTCCTCTTTCATTACCCTTTTGTACTCCTTTGGCCCAACTTCGTCTGTCCTCGTATATCTTTGCGCAGCTTTCAACAACCTCTCCTCGGACCTCCCGACATGACACTGCAAACTCCTGCGTTCGATGTTAACGCTGTCCGCCACGCTCAGCAATCCCCTTCCGCCCTCTGACCTCGGAAGATAGAGTCTACTAACATTTGACCGCGGATGAAGCATGCCATGCATGGTCATGAGTTTTCTTGTCCTCCTATCAGCGACATCTAGATCTTGTTTAGTCCACTCGATAATACCCCCACTGTACCTCATCAAAGACACGGCCCAGGTGTTAATCGCCTTTATCATGTTACCCCCGTTCAGTTTAGACTTCAAACATTTCTTTACCCGTCTGATGTATTCTGCCTTCAGCCTTACCTTTGACTCCTCGTGAAGGACATGGTCTGATTCAAGTACACCAAGATACCGATAACTCTCCTCCTCACCCAAAGCCCTCATCTGTGCACCATCTGGCAGAGCGATGCCATCGGAATGTACCCTCTTTCCCCTCTTCATGGTCATTGAAGCACATTTCTCCAGACCGAACTGCATCCCGATGTCATCGCTGAAAATTCTGACGGTTTGCACCAAGGAATCTATCTCTGCCTCATTCTTTGCAAACAACTTCAAATCGTCCATAAAAAGCAGATGGTTGATCTTACATCCGTCCTTCTTCAGTACATAACCTGCACTCACCTTCCTCAGAATCATCGACAGTGGCATCAGTGCAAGGACAAACAGCAGCGGAGACAGAGAGTCACCTTGGAAAATACCTCTTCTTATCCATACCTTGCCCAGACCTTCGTTGTTGGCTGTCAGATTTGTCCGCCACGTCTTCATGCTCTCACCTAGAAGACATTTTACTGAATTAGCCACTCCAACCATATCCAGACATTCCATTATCCATGTGTGCGATACCATGTCATACGCCTTCTTGTAGTCGATCCACGCCATTGCCAAATTAGTCTTTCTGTTCCTGCAGTCCTTCAGTACAGCCTTATCGATGATAAGTTGATCCTTCGTACCTCTGGACCACTTCTTGCAGCCTTTCTGCTCCTCCGGAAACAACTGCTGGTCATCCATATGGCGATAGAGGTCTTCTGCAATTATACTGGTCAAGAGTTTATACATGACAGGTAAGCACGTAATTGGTCTATAATTACTGGCAATGTTACCTTTCTTGACATCCTTCATGATCAAAACCGTTTTTGCCTCAGTCATCCAAGATGGGACCTTACCCTGTACTAGACAGTCTTGCAATTGTAGGGCCATTCGCTCATGCAAACTACGGAAGTTCTTCAACCAGTACCCATGCACATGGTCCGGACCCGGGGCTTTCCAATTTGGTACTTTCTTTACCTGTCTCTTTATCTTGTCCACGTCAATCTGGAACCCTTCTTGCTGTTGTACCCCTGTCAATTCATCTTTCACATCCGTTAGCCATTCTGCTTGTCGGTTGTGCTGTACTGGTTGGTCCCAAATTCCACCCCAGAATGTTTTGGCCTCAGTTGGTCTTGGGCCCGCCTGCGTGCTGTCAGCCTTTCCATCCAATTCCTTAAACAACTGACGCTGATTGGTGTTAAACAACCTATTCTGGTGAAATTGCCTTACCCTGTCGTCATACCTCTTCACTTTTGCAGCCTTAGCCTTAACTCTTTGCTTAATCTCCTCTATTACAACACTTACCCCCTTACGTTTGATATTGTACTTTGTCATTATTGTATTCCTCAAGTCTGAATCTTTCAATAAACCCTTGTTCATTTGTTCTATTCTACTGAGATCTTTTCGCAAGTCTTTAATTTGACCCTCCAGCCGACGTTTCCACCATGGTGTACTGTTGTCTTGTTTTGATTGTGACGCCTTCACCCCTAACATTTCCCCTACTACAACTGCCCCTGCAAAAATAAGACAGTTTCCGATATATTATCCGTACTTACCGATCCCAGGACATTACTTACCAAGGCTGACATTTCTGTCAGCCTTTTCCTTGGGACCCAGCGCAAAGCTGGGGTACTCCACCCGTTTGACCTTTTCGCTTCTTCCATCACCTCTTTAAGCCTTGCCTTAATCTGCACCTCTTCCTCCGTAAACTCTATGCCCTCCTCTTCGTCGATGCCATCATCGTTCTGACCATCTCGCAACCCAGGCTGATCCACCTCATCCTCACTCTGCGAGCTAGCAGCAGCCGCCTCCTCCGGTACTTGGTGGTTAACAATATCCGTTCTATCACCATCAGCTTGCACTATCCTCCTCATTTCCTCAATTTCCACGTTTGTTAACCACTGGTTCCGTTTAATAGTACTTATCTGGTCTGCAAGACGCTGCTCGCTAATCTCAAACATTCCTGTATCTTGCCAAAGGCTAATCATCCTCCTTCTGTATCCTCTCTTGTCAGGCACACTCCTAATATAACATTCCATTGCGATTTTATTATCGTTCTTACTCCACTTTCTCCTGGTTACAACACGAATCCTGTTGTGAGCAGTTCGGATACGATCTGGTGGTACCTGCTCAGGCATACCAACCACATCGGGTGAAGGACTTCCTCTCTGGGAGTTTGTCACTCTTTCACCGTTGACTTGATGCTCCATAGCACTCATTATAAACATCACAAAATTGTGGGAAAGTTTGTAGTTTCAGGGAGAATTACATTATTATTATTATTATTATTATTATTATTATTATTATTATTAGCTGTTCCGACCTAGCTGTCGGAACAGCTATTGTTTTCGTCGAGATTATTATTATTATTCTTTGTTTCCACTCAAATCCCATAGCATTTGCACACGTTTTTTTCTTTAAGCCTAATATCCTAGAGCGCAAATACGAAAGAGTTAAATCATATATCAAATTGAAGCTTAGAACATAAACTTAACTCTAAATGTAAAATTTTTTAAAATTCTTAATTAATTAGCCACTTTACAGCGAGGTGAATATTTAATTAGCCAGACTTTAGACCACTCTATCTCAAAAAGTAGACGACCGATCGTCAAACTTTTTTTAGTTTTAGACTTCTGGGATACTGTAGATGTGCTTTTCGGCCTAAAATGTGGAACGACGTCACAATTACGTCATTTATTGCGCATTTTCGCCCGTGTACAAATTATTAATTAATTAGCCACTTACATGAAACAGCGAGGTGAATATTTAATTAGCCAACCTTGTGAGCACCATATGTCAAAAAGTATACCCCCGACCGTCAAACTTTTTTCAGTTTTAGACTCCTGGAATACTGTGTATGTGCCCTCCGGCCTAAAATTACAGACGACGTCACAATGACATCATTTATTGCGCGTTTTCGTCTGTGTACAAAACACATGGAGATAGTGAAAACAAATCCGACTTCTAGAAACATAGTTTTTTCAATTAAGCTCAAATTTAACGTCCTAGATTACACAAATGTTTCTTAAAACAAGAAAGGTTTTATAGACAATCAGTTTAAAAGCATCAAAACTTATTAAAACATTGTCAGTAGAAAAAAAACCAAAAATTCTCAGGCAAATTGAACGCCATGGGTACTCTGACTTGAATTTGATATGTGTTTATTAACGACAGAGTAAATTTTTTCCCTTTTTTTTAAAGTAAAAAAAAAACGCACCGTTAAACTCGTATAGCGCCCTCAATCTTTCTAGGGTTTCCTAGATTCGTTCAAGCCCTAAACCCATTTATGACCCGTGTTGTAGACGTTTATGTAGAATATACATTGAGTCATCATTCCTTTCGCCGACTGACACAAGTCTACGTTCATTCACAAGATCGAATCGAAAAGAATTTGTTCTGCTATCAGCGCAGCGTCGTCGTCGTGTAGTCAGATAGTTATTCAGATTTCAGCGTGGACGTAAAGAATATGAGCGCCGTGTTCTTGTCCATGTTTTGGGGTGGCAAACTTGTATGCGCTTAGGTCCCGTTCGCCGGGAAAACGATATGTTTAACATTTCTTGTGCAAAGGCATTACTTCAGGAAACCGCGATGTATCAGATACAAAACTTGATGGCGCTTGCAATAAGGCAATAAAAAGCTGATTGAGGAAAGGAGTGGTAAAGAGAAATTAGTTTTTCCATGGCTAAACGGTCAGTGTTGGATTTGGGGTTGTGGAAGAGACAAAATTACAATACAATCGTATCCCATATGAATTTACTGTTTTAGCCTAAACAAAATAACATACTCGATTGGCATTTCAGGGTAGAACAATTTTTACGACTACGAATTAAATACATCATCATTTTTGTTTACATGCATTTACAGTTCATTTTTAGTAAACTCGTAATAATTTCTGAAACGACCATAATAAATGTGAACGTTTGTTCACATTTATTATGGTCAAAATTTCGCAACACTTTTTGAGGATGATTTTTCAACATTTATCCGAACCGTAATAATGTAGATGTTCAACCGGTTGATCGGATGGTTAACCGTGTGACCGTCACAGGCAGGCTTACAAAGCCTCAGCATTTAAACGTAAACATTTAAACGTTTAACAGGATTATCATTTGGTTAACCGAGTAACCGTGCAATCGATTTGTTGTGGAACGCCCTCTAGCGTTCAATGTTTCTTGCAACTAATGCCGCACACAAAGTATTGGAAACGATATAGGTGTGTGTGGCAATTATTATGGTCAGCATTTCGCAGCACTTTTCAAATGAATTTTTCAACGTTTATCCGAACCGTACAAATGTGAACGTTTAACCGTAAGATCCGTCACTTAACCATGTAACCATCACAGGCTTACGTATAAGCCTGCGCATTCACAGTTATTTTTTTGTAAACGTGTAACCGTAATTCTGAAACAGTTGATGACCCATGTAACAGCAGTTTCATAAACAACATTTCATGTAAAAAAAACTGTTTACACAACCAGCATGTGATCAAAAACATTGTGTCTTCCTTCTTTATTGCAGAATTTTGACTTTGCGCACCTGCAAAAGCGAGCATGTTGCGCAATCGAATTGTTGTGGAACGCCCCCTAGCGTTTAATGTTTCTCACAAATTGCTGCACGCACAGTTGTATTAAAATAACAAAGACTACGACTCCGAGTCTGTAAATTGGGAATGATATGTGTGTGTGTTTTATGGGATATTGTGCTGTGAAAATCGTGATCGCAGTTATTATGGTCAGCATAACACGGCACTTTTTAAGTGAATTTTTCAACGTTTATTCGAACCGTTCAAATGTGAACGTTTAACCCTAAGATCTGTCACTTAACTGTGTAACCGTCACAGGCTTACGTGCATGTATAAGCCTGAGCATTCACGGTTATTTTTTGTCAACATATCGTTTCTGAAACAGTTGGTGACCCATGTAACAGCAGTTTCATAAACAAAATTTCAAGAAAAAAACCTGTTTACACAACCATGCATGTAGTCTTGATTGGCAACGCTGTTTTTTGTACTAGCCACCAATCATCATCATCCGTCGTCCTTAGACGGAATAGCTGAAGCAGCTTTGATGAAGTGGTGCCAGGTTGCTTTGTCCCTCATGAGTTGTTGAGTCTCGTTTGGATTGAGATTTGTGTCTCGGGTGATGGTGTCAGTGTACATGTAGCTCATTTTCCTCCTGCCACGATTTGGATGTCCGCCAGGGGGATTCCAGAAGACCAGATGCGATATAGGTTGAGCCACCAATACATTGACTGTTTGGGAGGCTGACTCAGAAGGACTGGTCAAGTCTATAAATCTGGTTCGTTTTGATCCAGATGTGCGTGTGATCAGATATCTCTTCTCCAGTAATTCGTGTTGTGGACAGTAATTCGTGTTGCGATATCGCACTAAGTTAAACAAAAATGAACGTCGCCAATCGAGACTACCGTGCATGTGACCTTATATCCTAAAGCATAAAAATATGAAAGAGTTAGATCCGATATCAAATTAAACCTTAGTACATGAACTTAACTCTCAATGTAAATTTTTTTAAAATTCTTAATCAGCCCATTTACAGCGAGGTGAATATTTGATTAGCCAATCTTGAGACCACTGTATCTCGAAAAGTATACACCCGATCGTCAAACTTTTTTCAGTTTTAGACTCCTTGGGCATTGAAGGTAAGCCTTGGGTAACCGTGACCCCATGTTGACCTTAACTTCCGGGTCAAACGGAAGTGGGACCATATCTGAAGAACTACACAACCGATTTTCAAACTTTTTTCAGTTATAGACTCCTTGTGCATTGGAGATTAGCCTTGGGTAACCGTGACCCCATGTTGACCTTTACTTCCAGGTCAACCGGAAGTGGGACCATATCTCAAGAACTACACAACCGATTTTCAAACTTTTTTTAGTTATAGACTCCTTGGGCATTGGAGATTAGCCTTGGTTAACCGTGACCCCATGTTGACCTTTACCTATGGGGCAACCGGAAGTGGGACCATATCTCAAGAACTATACAACCGATTTTCAAACTTGTTTCAGTTATAGACTTCTTGGGCATTGGAGATTAGCCTTGGGTAACCATGACCCTATGTTGACCTTTACTTCTGGGTCAACTGGAAGTGGGACCATATCTCAAGAACTACCCACCCGTTTTTCAATTTCTTTTCAATTATAAACCCTTTGAGCATTAAATGTTAGACAGGGGTTACCATGACCCCATGTTGAACTTTATTTCTGGTTTAAAAGCTCCTTTCGATTCAGTATCAGAATGAAGACCAGGTTTAGGTTTTTAGGCACACTTAAGTGAAAAAGAGCCTGTCAAAGGTCAAGAGTATTCTATCTTGAAATCAGACCAACTTAAAAGCTTTGAAGCACTTAATCGAAGCAAAACAACACGGAACAGCTTTGTGTTTGTTCACAAACACCTAATGTCTAGTTATTATTATTATTCTTTGTTTCCACTCAAATCCCATAGCATTTGCACACGTTTTTTTCTTTAAGCCTAATATCCTAGAGTGCAAATACGAAAGAGTTAAATCATATATCAAATTGAAGCTTAGAACATAAACTTAACTCTAAATGTAAAAAATTTTAAAATTCTTAATTAATTAGCCACTTTACAGCGAGGTGAATATTTAATTAGCCAGACTTTAGAGCACTCTATCTCAAAAAGTAGACGACCGATCGTCAAACTGTTTTCAGTTTTAGACTTATTGGGTACTGTAGATGTGCTTTTCGGCCTAAAATGTGGAACGACGTCACAATGACGTCATTTATTGCGCGTTTTCGCCCATGTACAAAACAAATGGAGATAGTGAAAACAAATCCGACTTCTAGAAACACAGTTTTTTCAATTAAGCTCAAATTTAACGTCCTAGATAACACAAATGTTTCTTAAAACAAGAAAGATTTGATTGACGCTCAGTTTAAAAGCATCAAAACGTATTAAAACATTGTCAGTAGAAAATAAACCCAAATTCTCAGACAAATTGAACGCCATGGGTACTCTGTCTAGAATTTTATATGTGTTTATATACGAAAAGCAGTCAAATCTAAAAATTTTGAAAAGATTGTAGCTCTGATGAGGTTCATGTCGTCGTGTACCACCACTCAGATCTGCAGCAGGTCGTTATTAAGGTTTTTTTTAGCGTGGACGACGAAAACCTGTTATGCCGTGTTTTATGAGAAATATCCGGCGTTGTAGACTTGTCTGCTCTTGGGTCCCGTTCGCCGGAAAACGATACGTTTTAGCAATAAAAAGAGCTGATTGAGGAAAGGTGTGGTTCGTTTTTCATGGCTAAACGGTCAGTGTTGGGTTTGGGGGTGTGAAGAGACAAAATTACAATACAATCGTATCCCATATGAATTTACTGTTTTAGCCTAAACAAATATAACATACTCGATTGGCATTTCAGGGTAGAAAAATTGTTACGATTACGAATTAAATACAACATCATTTTGTTTGCATGCATTTACAGTTATTTTTTAGTAAACTCGTAATCATTTCTGAAACGGTCAGTTACATGTGTAACCGTTCACATTTATTATGGTCAAAATTTCGCGACACTTTTTGAGGATGATTTTTCAACATTTATCCGAACCGTAATAATGTAGATGTTCAACCGGTTGATCGGATGGTTAACCGTGTGACCGTCACAGGCAGGCTTACAAAGCCTCAGCATTTAAATGTAAACGTAAACATTTAAACGTTTAACAGGATTGTTTGGTTAACTGGGTAACTGTGCAATCGATTTGTTGTGGAACGCCCTCTAGCGTTCAATGTTTCTTTCAACTAATGACACACGCAAAGTAATGAAATAACAAAGAATTAAGCCTGTAAATTGGAAACGATATAGGTGTGTTTGGCAATTATTATGGTCAGCATTTCGCAGCACTTTTCAAGTGAATTTTTCAACGTTTATCCGAACCGTACAAATGTGAACGTTTAACCGTAAGATCTGTCACTTAACCGTGTAACCGTCACAGGCTTACGTATAAGCCTGCGCATTTATGAATTGTTGTGGAACGCCCTCTAGCGTTCAATGTTTCTTGCAACTAATGCCGCACACAAAGTATTGGAAACGATATAGGTGTGTGTGGCAATTATTATGGTCAGCATTTCGCAGCAATTTTCAAGTGAATTTTTCAACGTTTATCCGAACCGTACAAATGTGAACGTTTAACCGTAAGATCTGTCACTTAATCGTGTAACCGTCACAGGCTTACGTATAAGCCTGCGCATTCACTAATTGTTGTGGAACGCCCCCTAGCGTGCAATGTTTCTCACAAATATTGCTACACGCACAGATGTAATGAAATAACAAAGACTACGAGTCTGTAAAATGGAATGATATGTGTGTGTGTTTTATGGGATATTGTGCTGTGAAAATTGTAATCACAGTTATTATGGTCAGCATTACGCGGCACTTTTTAAGTGATTTTTTTCAACGTTTATCCGAACCGTACAAATAAATGTAAACGTTTAACCGTAAGATCTGTCACTTAACTGTGTAACCGCCACAGGCTTACGTATAAGCCTGAGCATTCACGGTTATTTTTTGTCAACATACCGTTTCTGAAACAGTTGGTGACCCGTGTAACAGCAGTTTCATGAACAAAATTTCAAGTAAAAAAACCTGTTTACACAACCTTGCATGTGACCTATTATCCTAAAGCAAACAAATATGAAAGAGTTAGATCCTATATCAAATTGAAGCTTAGTAGTACATGAACTTAACTCTCAATGTAATTTTTTTGTTTAATTCTTAATTAATTAGCCCATTTACAGCGAGGTGAATATTTAATTAGCCAATCTTGAGAGCACTATATCTCGAAATGTATACAACCGATCGTCAAACTGTTTTCAGTTATAGACTCCTTGGACATTAGAGATTAGCCCTGGGCAACCGTGACCCCATGTTGACTTTTACTAACGGGTCAACCGGAAGTGGGACCCTATCTCAAGAACTACACAACCGATTTTCAAACATGTTTCAGCTATATAATCCTTGGGCATTGGAGATTAGCCTTAGGTAACCGTGACCCCATGTTGACCTTTACTTCCGGGTCAACCGGAAGTGGGACCTATCTCAAGAACTACACAACCGATTTTCAAACTTTTTTTAGTTATAGCCTCCTTGGGCATTGGAGATTAGCCTTGGTTAACCGTGACCCCATGTTGACCTTTACCTATGGGTCAACCGGGAGTGAGGCCATATCTCAAGAACTACACAACCGATTGTCAAACTGTTTTCAGTTTTAGACTCCTTAGGCATGGGGGATTAGCCTTAGGTAACCGTGACCCCATATTGACCTTTACCTATGGGTCAAACGGAAGTGGGGCCATATCTCAAGAACTACACACGCGATTTTCAATTTCTTTTCAGTTATAAACCCTTTGAAAATTACAGGAACAGCTCTGTGTTTGTTGACAAACACTTAAGCTCTAGTTATTATTATTATTCTTTGTTTCCACTCAAATCCCATAGCATTTGCACACGTTTTTTTCTTTAAGCCTAATATCCTAGAGTTGTAAATACGAAAGAGTTATATCATATATCAAATTGAAGCTTAGTACATGAACTTAACTCTAAATGTAAAAAATGTTAAAATTCTTAATTAATTAGCCACTTTACAGCGAGGTGAATATTTAATTAGCCAGACTTTAGACCACTCTATCTCAAAAAGTAGACGACCGATCTTCAAACTTTTTTCAGTCTTAGACTTCTGGGATACTGTAGATGTGCTTTTCGGTCTAAAATGTGGAACGACGTCACGTCACAATGACGTCATTTATTGCGCATTTTCGCCCGTGTACAAAACACATGGAGATGGTGAAAACAAATCCGACTTCTAGAAACACAGTTTTTTCAATTAAGCTCAAATTTAACGTCCTAGATTACACAAATGTTTCTTAAAACAAGAAAGGTTTTATAGACAATCAGTTTAAAAGCATCAAAACTTATTAAAACATTGTCAGTAGAAAAAACCCCCAAATTCTCAGGCAAATTGAACGCCATGGGTACTCTGACTAGAATTTGATATGTGTTTATTAACGACAAGGAGTAAATTTTTCACTTTTTTTTAAAAGTTAAAAATGGTCGACCGGAAGTGGGATCATATCTCAAGAACTACACACCCGATTTTCAATTTCTTTTCAGTTAAATAAACCCTTTGAGCATTAAATGTTAGACAAGGGTTACCATGACCCCATGTTGACCTTTATTTCTGGTTTAAAAGCTCCTTTCGATTCAGTATCAGAATGAAGACCATGCTTAGGTTTTTAGGCACACTGAAGTGAAAAGGGGCCTGTCAAAGGTCAAGAGTATTCTATCTTGAAATCAGACCAACTTAAAAGCTTTGAAGCACTTAATCGAAGCAAAACAACACGGAACAGCTTTGTGTTTGTTCACAAACACCTAATGTCTAGTTCTTATAAATATTGCTGCACGCACGGTTGTATTGAAATAACAAAGACTTCAAGCTAGCCTGTAAATTGGGAATGTAAGTGTGTGTGTTTTATGGAATATTGTGCTACTGTATGAAAATCGTGATCACAGTTATTATTGTCAGCATTACGCGGCACTTTTTGAGTGAATTTTTCAACGTTTAATCGAACCTTAAAATGTAAAGGTTTAACCGGATGATCTGTTAAATAACCGTGTAAACGTCTCAGGCTTACGTAAGCCTGTGCGTCATCGCCACCGATCGGGTAGTTATCTGCCAGCGATAAAGATAGACTGGGCAAGTCTCGCGTGGGACGATGTTGCGCGGTTGTGGCAGACGCGTTTGCGCTGGGGACCCATTAGCCTGAAAACCACATGTTTTAGGGTTCTATGTGAACGCATTAATACTTCGGGAAATCACCGTGTACAAAACAAAAAACTTAGTGGGAGTTGCAGAAGGATAAATATAGATAGAGCCGATTGGAGAAAGGTGTAGAAAAGAGAAATGACATGTACCTTTTCCATGGCTACATGGTCAGTGTTGGATTCGGGGGTGAAAAACCAAATTTAACAATATTGTGATAGGTGTAATAATCTATGATCATGCTGAAAAACCAAAATTAACAATTGTGATAGATGTAATAATCTATGATCATGCTTCATGTAAATGTTATAGCGCCACCTTGTGTTGAGACTTGACCATTGTCACATGTGCTGAGTCGTCGAATAAAGTAGCCATCCATGATGCACATCATATCTTGTCACCAACATTTAAAATCAAAATAAGAGCATGTCACTGAGGTGAATTAATTAGAGTCTTCTATCTGAAAGTCAGACCAACTTTAAAAGTCTGGAGTGCTTCATCAAAACAATAATACCCGGAACAGCTTTGTGTTTGTTGACAAACACTTAATGTCTAGTCTTGTACATGTAGTTTGAATTGTTTTTCATATAATTCACAACTTGTTTATAATTTGAACAATTTATTTATAATTTATTTCAAAGACATACATGTAGCTGGAGCTTTCAGCATTTATAGCCATTCATATGGTACTGAATGTAAAATCTATTACATGTAGTTTGCATGAAGCTTTGAAGCCGCTTGATTTGGACATGGCCTAATATGCCTGTGGTGTTTTTTTCACTGCACTAGTAAAGGATTGAGTATGCCGTGCTTGACACACATTGATATTTCATATTGGTTGCATTTGATTTTAAAACTATTTCTTTTACATGTAACCCAGTGTGGAAATAATGTTAAATTAAATTTGATTGTATTACTTTCAACATTACAGCAATCCATTTTGGGATCTAAAACCTCATTAGGAAGTCATGGTGCAAAAGATTTAGAAACATCTCGTAAGACATACTATAAGGAGTTCAAGAAGGTACTTGAGGCATCAGATATAGTCATACAGGTTCTAGATGCAAGGGATCCTCTAGGCTCACGGTGTCCACAGCTGGAGCAAGCTGTTCTCTCCGCTGGAATCAATAAGAGGATGATTCTTCTTCTCAACAAAATTGGTATGTGCTTTTTCATATTTTTGTTCCAAAAACTTTTTGAGATAATGTTAAGATGGGGACTAGCAAAGGTTTAATGGGCAAATAAGCTGAAATGTTATCCAAATTTTAGGCATGATCTTTTGATCCTAAAACATGTGCAAAATTAAGACAAAATGCCCACCTAATGGCAAGAGTGATAATGTGTGCCCAGATTCCCTGAATTTTTGAAATAACTATCCATTATAGTCAGTTTAGAAATTTCAAACCAGTGTTCAGGTGATATTGAATATCACACAAGCCCAAATGGAATATGGAATCTGGAAAAATATAGCATTTCTGCATCCAATATCCAAGGCCGAAGGCCAAGTTGGGTATTGGACGCAGACCACTAGCGATATTGGAAGTTCGAACAGCTGTATGTTTTTGTGTAAAGCTTAAAATAGTGCAATACGCGAGGTGAGAATATCACAATACGTCGTGTGATGTGGGTCAAGCTATATGTTGATATGACACCTCCTAGTGCTATGGGTCAACCAATCAGAATTGTGGTTTTAAGTTTGCTTGAAGATAAATAATATTTGTCAGTGCAGCCTGTAATCCTGTGCCTAGAAATTCACGTATTTGACAATAAATAACTAAAGGTAATAAGAAAAAACAGCAACTGTATTTAACCAAATGTGGGTATCTCTGCCCAGGCTCCAGTGTCTGTGTTTTATCCTTTTGAGTTCTAAATTTTGGATGTTTGTAGAAAAACCTAGGAGCCAGACTCTGTAGAATGTATAGCTCTACATTATGCATTGAGTCTGTATCTAGACTACAGTAATGGTTTATTTACATGTAGTGTATCACGGAGCCAGACTTCCTCCTTTTGATGCATACAAGTGGTTTATTTTTCTCTAACTCACCAAGTTGTGAGCACACATGTGGGCTAACTGATGACATTTAGAGTAGTGGGGTTTTCCGTTTAACAGAAAACGAGCTGGATATCTTTAATTTACAGGTAGATTTTCTTTGAAAATACTTAATATTAAGTTAAATTATTAATACAAGGGCAAAAATGGGCTCTGGGGTTATTTTTTAGCCTTGGAAACGTTGTAGAAAGAGATGGTCCAGGGCTTTTTATTTGGGGACCAGGGATTAATACTGTCACACTGAATAGCGGCGAGGCGCCTGCCGGTTCTTTCGAAGCCTGACAATCATTGTGGGGTGTTTTGTAGAACACAGGCATGTGAGACTTACGCGTTTACGCGGAAATCCCCATTTTTTATTTTCTCATTCCACGTTTTTCTTGCGGGCTCCGCGTTTTTCCCGTCTTCGCCGTGAATGGCTGGTCCGCGTTTTTTAATTTTTTGTATTCATCAAGCAGCAAGTAATTTTACTGCACAACACTCACACAGAGAAGGGGAACCTGGCATCGGGAAGCAATTTGCGATTTGATTTTGACACATGAGTCGGGGGGCTAGATCCGGTAAAATGCTCCGCGTTAGTCTTTGACTAAGGAAAGCCGTTGTTGTTCATTTTTCGATAAGCGTGATGTCCTATTTTACCCATGTCGTCGTACCGTTCCACCAAGAGAGGGCGCTTTACTAAAAACTGTATTAAAAAGCCAACACCTTGAGCCAAGACTAGGCGCACACGGTCTTCCACGTGTGTGGACAAGGAAACTAATGGCTGTCGAGGACGCGTTGCGCTTGTGGAACACCTGTCTAAGGAATGCCACAAAAACATCTTGAAAATGAGGACGAACAACACATTGTTACCAGGTAACAATTGTGGCCTATGTTTCTGTTAATGTTTTGTCTATGCTGCAGTACAAAAAGCCTGTTATTCAGACTGTAGCGCTGGCCCAAAATCCGGACATGGACTTCGCTTGCTAACTAAAAACAAGTTTTCCTTGTTTTTTTCCAAGACTCGCTCACATGCCTGAGAACATGATCGCAATTTTTTTCTTCATGTGCAGTTGTTTTACAGTGCAAAAGGGCACGACGGCAATGGGGGATAAAGGACACGGCAAAAGTGGCCAAGATATTGGCTAATTTGCAAGGGGCATCACGGCCACTTGGAGGGCAAGGACGGCAATGGCCGTCGTGGCCGCCTGAAGGACTTAGCATATCGGCAGCTCCAAACTACATCATACATGTACATGTAGGTGTGTGGATTGGGCTTTGGATCCCCAGAAGTCTGTTGTTTTGAACCACCTACATGTACATGTAGGTCAAATGTCAAGAAACAGACTGGCTTGCAGGGCATTTGTGTTTACCAAACACAACTAGTGCTGTACTACATTAGTATTGTTTCAGGCCTGGAATTTCACGACGGCCATTGCCGTCGTTGCCCTTTAAGTGGCCGTGATGCCCCTTGAAAATGACCAAATATTACAGCCAAGTTTGCCGTGCCCTTTTCCCCCATGGCCGTAGTGCCCTTTTTTACCTTTGGCATCCAAGATCCACCGCCGTCTACCGGCAGCCTGACCTCGCCGCCGATACCATCTTGGACCCAATTATTCCCCCCATCCAGCCATCGCGCAACGAACACAACACAACCAAACTTCAACCACGCGGCCTCATTTCCGCTGACAGATTGACATCTTTAATGTTGGCCCCTCCGAAAATTAAAAAAAATAGCATTGAACTCATTGCTTTCCAGCGGGAGTAACATCATTAAACGAAGGCAGCTGCAATCCAGAACTAAATGTAGACTGGTACCATGATCGTCTCTCAGTTTCTCAAACTATTCTAAATAGTGACGTCTGGTTTTCGGGCTAGGAGAGTGAATGAGATCGATCATCCCTGGAAACGAAGTTGCTGCTGTGTGCGATGTTAACAGAGACCAGAGTTTTTGACAACAAAGGTTGTGAGAACTTCCATTGTTTATTGAACACGCTCAGCACGTCGTTGACAATGACATCGCGTCGTTAGATACTACTATTAATACTAGATCGTCGTCGTGTGCACGGTGTAAACATAAATACATGTACACACGTGTTGTATCCCCTGTCACTTCATTCATGTTTTTGCAGTACATTTTACGTCGATAGCACGAGATTGAATTGTTCTTCCGAAAAAGATTGTAAATAACATCCGTTCGTTCGAAATGCCACGAAGGGATCGTTTGAAACGTTCGAGACAAGTCGACCTACAGAAATCGGCAGTCAAATGCATGAAGCTGAACTCTTTTTTTGCTGGGTAAGTTTTTATTTTGTAATGTATTTTGTATGGCAATTGTTTGGTCGTCCTGGCCGTTCTTGACAGTCAAATTATGTATCGTCTAAAGCATTTTCTTCATACTTAAGCATTTAACACAATTCATGATTTAAATATTTTTTTCTTCTCAACTTTATTTTAATTATTCAGACAACCCAGTGCACCTAAACTGCATCTTCAAGTTCATGTGATGGTGAAACTTCAAGTCGAATGACAAAGGTGTCTACAGTTGAGAGTTGGGGATTTCAGTGGCTAATTTATGAGCACAGAAATGGATTTGCAACTAAAGTTTGGTGTGACCTCTGCAGAAAACATCATGAGAAAGGTCGGAACATTGAATCTGTCATCCATCCAGGCCAAACACAGCTCTGCGATTTAGACGCATACATTGTCGGAACGAGCAATGTAAAGAAGGACACGGCAAACTGTCAAAATTCCTCGAAGACACACATTGCAGCATTGAGGGCAAGTAACCCAACAAAGGAATCGCCAATGGTTCAAACACTCCAGACCTTGAATGAAAGAACCAAGGACAAAATGCAGAAACTTTTTGACCTAGCATACACAGTGGCTTATTGTGAACAACCTTTCACAATCTATGAAACGCTGGTGGCTGTAGAACTTAAACATGGAGTAGAATTAGGAGCAACATACGCAAACAGAAAGGCTTGTCGGAACTTCATCGGTCATATCGCTGGTAGTATGAGGGATGAACTGGAAAATTCTTTCCAAGTAGAGCCGTTCTACTGCTCTCTATTGTTTGACGGAAGCACCGATAAGTCCACATCGGAGAAAGAGGTAGTCAGCATAAAGCTCCTAGAGAATGGCACTCCAAAAATAAAGCTGCTAGGGTAAGGACTGGTTTGTTACACATTTTGGTTATTTACTCTTTACTTATAAAAATCAATATGAAAAATAATGAAAGTTATATATTTTAAGATATACAAAACAAATTATAAGCTGATAACTACTACGAATGCTATAGCTTATTTTTATTATTGAAATATTTATAAAAAGCCATGCATATATATCAACATACTATGCACAACCATTCATGCCCTCACTTTTTACTTAAGATAATTTATTATTTTTTTAAACTTTTTACTCTTTCCATTTTTACTTTTTACTTCAGTATTGCGGAGCCTAAGAAGTGTGATGCTCTTGGAGTACATGAAGCCATCACTAACACATGTGCAAAGCATCATCTTGATCTTGCAAGTAGTTTGGTTTCAGCGGCGGCTGATGGTGCTGCAGTGAACTTCGGTGGGAAAATTGGTGTTCTGGTAAAGTTCCAGGATTCAGCTGCACCATGGATGGTAAAGATGCATTGTGTGGCCCATCGCTTAGAGCTATCTTTGAAGGATGCTTTCAAGGATACATATTTCATACGGGTAATTTTATTTACACACTATTGTATTACTGTGATTGAATTTTGAACATAAATACCACTTGTGTTCTTTAAATACCATGATTAGCAATAATTTAATTTTTTTAATAGCCGGACAAAAATTAAAAGTCTCTAAACCTCATGTTAAAAAGGTGTAAAATCATGTAAGTTTATTTGAATACATACCCATCCAGTGCAAGTTTTTTCAACAATTATCCAAAAAACATTCAACCAATGACGTCACATTTATTTGGGTCTTTATAATAATCCACTTTCTCCCAAAGCAGGACATCATTTAATTTGTATTTGTTTTGATGAAAATTAAATGTTATTGTTTTCAGATTGATGACCTTATGATGCATCTGTACTACCTGTACAGAAGATCTGCAAAGAGATGGCGGGAGCTCAAACTTGTTGCAGAAGTCCTAAAACAACATGTCGTCAAACCATCCCGCTCCCAAGGCACCAGGTGGATAGACCACAGAAGAAAGGCTCTAAAGTGCCTTGCCACCAACTACCAGTGTATTGTCACGCAGTTTGAGGAACAAGCAACTGGGGTTCGTCGTGAAATCCCAGCTGCTGATGCTGCCAAAATGAAGGGCTATCTTAAGCTGCTTAAATCATGCAAGTTCGTTCTCTACATGGCTTTGTACCGAGATTTAGTTGATGACATGGCGGAGCTCTCTCTGGACTTCCAGAAGGATGACGTACCCATGTCTACTGTAAGGAGCACTGAGAAGAAAAAAAAACCACCAGGTCATCACCTATGTCCAGTTCTAGCAGCTTTTAGTGAAGCTGAACACATTGAGGGAAAGTCACCCACCATGATGTATAATGGAGTAGAAATACAAATTCATCATTCCGTTACTGTAGATGCATTCGAAAGGCAGACAGCCGACATTGTAACCAAGATAATAACATGCATCGGCAACAGGTTTGAAAATTTCAGCAGCGATCCAGTTCTAAATGCAGCAGAAATTGTTGACCCCTCTAACTTTCCGGCTGATCCTGATGCACTGATTGATTTCGGCGTAGAAGAAATCCAAACATTATGTGACCATTTTCAAGTGCTTCTGGTTAAGAAAGGCTGTGATCTGAGTAAAGTGGAGAGGGAATGGATGAAAATTAAGGAAGACATAACAAGGCACCACAAGAAGGACGGGTTTTTTCCTCTGTGGCAGAAAATGCTAAATGAGAAGGAGGGAAAATACTTAAACTTTCTGCACCTGGTTCGTATTATTCTTGTTCTTCCTGTATCGACTTCACAGGTTGAACGTCAGTTCTCTTTCATTAAGCGGTTCCAGGGAGATTGGCGCCTCAGCCTCCAGACAGGGACAATCGAAGATCTCCTTCGGATTTCCACAGGAGGTCCTGAACCTGCCGAATTCAACAGCATACCTGCTGTTGAAAGATGGTGGAAGAGTGGAATACAGACAAAGAGGCCCTCTATAAAGCCATACGGTCCACGTCAACGAGCACAAGCTACTGTCCACAGTCACACAGAACCAGATGTCTTACTCTCTGATCCTGATTATGAGGCAAGCTCTGATGAAGAAGACATCCAGCTGATCATCTCCACTACTGGTACTCCTGCTCAAGACTCGTCTACTTCTGCATCAGAGAATGAGGACTAGTAGAGAAGACCATTGGCATTCTAACTTTATTTGTTTCATAATTGCTGATGTTAATTTTTTGAGAAGTGTTTATTTAAAACATTCAAAGATTTGAGGTTCTATCTGAATTGCATTTTAAATTTTCAAGTCTTATTCTGCACTGTCACTACAACATTGTCTTGAAAGTACACGGAAAAGATATAGGCAAAATGTAAGGGGGCAAAGAAAAAACTTAAATCATACTTGAAGCTTAGTATTACAAAAGGTGTCCGACAGATGAGCATCAAAATTTAAGATTTAAATTCCACTGAAAATGCTACTACATGTACTAACTCAGAAATACAAGATGATGACTGTTGACACACACCTGAGAAATGAAAAAACAGTTGTTTTGAGGAGAGGGCTCTATTTGAAGCGCTTTGTATTGTATTTTTTTGTCTTTCTTAGTTTCATGGACGAGGTTTACCATGAGGTAGAACTAGACTAATAATCTATCAGTTTTGGTGCAGCTTGACTTTTATACATACAGTATGTGTCAAATTCCCTGCATATCTGTGTTCAGGGATCATAGAACGGTCAAGCTGAAGGGTGGCTGTACGAGTGGGAGTAAGTTGAAGAAAATGCAAATAATAAATTTACACTTCTTTTAAACTTAAAACTGATCTGTGCTTTCATAATTGTTTGTGTTTTGTTTCCATTTTCTTGTTTTGTAAATATCACAAGTTTAAAAATTATTTGGCCTCCGTGCCCTTTAAAAAAATTCTATTTGGCCTTGGTGCCCTTCCCTTTGGCCTTGGTGCCCTTCAAAATTTGCACCTATCGAAGGCCAAAGTGGCCTTGCCCTAAAAATGACGAAATTCCAGGCCTGTTGTTTATCAAATTTTTAAGTAGTAAATATTTATTATTTTTAAATTAAATATAAGCGATTTACTTAAATTCTAACAACATGTATGTTTTTATATCCTGTACATGTAGTTGGCTTTCTCTTCTGCTATTTGATTTGTCAATATAATAAATGATGAGATTTTTTGGCATGCCATGAATTCTCATGAAAACAGCATCACATGATCTATCTTTCTACTGAAGGAGACTCAAACTTCATCTACCAGGTGTGACACTTACAAAATTATTTAATTGATGCATTTTGATTTACTTCCAGATCTTGTACCAAGTGAGAATGTTGAGAAATGGCTGAAGCATTTGCGGAATGAGTTTCCTACTGTAGCTTTCAAAGCTTCTACTCAGCTGCAGAGACAAAACTTGGTACATGAATTTATTGTGATTTTATCTCTTCAAGTAGTAATTTGCTATGGTGCCTGTGTGCTTTGATTAATATGCCCTGTGGTTGACAAAGCCAGTGAAAGGGCATAATGTTTCCTGTATTTGGTACCAAGAAACTGAATGCAATAGGAACGAAAGATCTCCACAATATAATTATAAAAAAGAGGATCAAGTATGGGATCAATGAAAAGAGGATCAAGTATGGGATCAATGAAAAGAGGATCAAGTATGGGATCAATGAAAAGAGGATCAAGTATGGGATCAATGAAAAGAGGATCAAGTATGGGATCAATGAAAAGAGTAGAAATAGAATGCATATTTTTCATTGGATGTTTATGTCTTGACAAAGATGCTTTTTGTGTAATCTGGACCACTTTTGACTCATTTAAAATGAAATACAATTATGTTTGCTTACAATGCCAACAATTTACATACATAGGTTACCTAAGGAGTAAATACAATCCAAAATGTTAAAATGGTAATATAATAAACTAGTAACACTTCGATATTTCAGTAGTATTCAGAAGTGACTTGAATTAATGTATGTAACTTAATGTATTTTGAACTTCTTTCAGTCACAAAGTAAAGTTCCAGTAACGTTGTCCACCAAAGACTTGCTGCAGTCAAGCCGCTGTCTTGGAGCTGAAACACTAATGAAGTTATTAAACAATTACTGTAGAAGTGCCGATATCAAAACAGCAGTTACTGTTGGAATTGTTGGTAAGTTAAGTCTGAAATAAAAGTACATGTAGCATGACCTATTGATCCAGTCAAGTTTTAGCACAAGCAATGAAAATAAAATTTAATACTAACAGTAAATGTTATAAGCTACATTTATTATCTATTTTATTTGATCCAAGTAAAGCCTTGTCATTTGATTGTCATGATTGTAATGTAGGTCACATGGAATTCATCAATCAAACAATTACATGGCGTTTGTCATAATCCATACATTTTGGTTCTATTCACCGTGCACTTCAGTCCCATCGCTATGGCATTCCACACATAAGGACCAATAAGCAGATCATGTTTACAGAATAAGTTTTGCCAGTGAATGGAACATATAAATTATTGCAAGATCTTGTGAAGGGACTGTGGGTTTTTTCACAGATGTGACAAGAGATGACTAGAGGAGAAAAGTACATGTATTTAATGGAACTTAAACATAAATATCCCAGTATGGAGTTTGTTAATATATATGCTGCTGGAAGAGGGTGCAATTGCTTGAATGAGGATGAGAAATTACAGAATAGCCCTTTTTGAGAATAGAAAAAAGAGTGCAACCTGGTGTTACTCCCAGATGCCCAGACAATGTTACAGTAATTTAGGTAGGGAAAGATAAGGGTGTTGTAAAGAAGAACAAGCGAAGAAACAGGAAGGAAGTGATGGATCTTGGAGATGATGCCAGAATTACGACACGCAAGTTTATTGACAGAAGAGATATGCTTAGAGCAAGATAGTTTATGGTCGATGATGACACCAAGAAATTTGGTTGAGGATACTCTAGTAATGGATTTTTCATCGATGACCAAAAGTGGTAAAGTGATGTCTACAGTCTATCTATCTTGGCCTATCCCGTCGTAAACGACGATGAGTTCGGCGTCTGTCACAATCATCAATGTAGCCTTGAGAGCAGATTGAGCACCCTAAGTGGATAGCAGAGCGCCAGGAGGAGTGATCAAGTGCAACAGTCTCCCAGGTGGCAACTGGGATGTTGAAAGAAGCCAGGTCTCGCTTTAGGACATCCTTGAAGCGCAGCCTAGGGCGGCCACGGGGACGTGGAGCATCAGCCAGTTCACCATAGAAGATGTCCTTGGGGAGGCGGCTGTCATCCAGTCTGCAGACATGACCGGTCCAGCGAAGGCGGCGCACTCTCAGCATGGTGAACAAATCAGTTGCTCCCGTGAGTTCAAGGATTGAGGTGTTCGGAACACGATCATACCAGGAGATGCCAAGTATGGAGCGAAGGCAGCGAAAGTGAAATGAGTTCAGGCGACGTTCCTGGCGACTGTACGTCGGCCAAGACTCACTGCAATAAAGTAGAGTACTCAGCACACAAGCCGTGTACACCCGAATCTTCAGGTTGATGGAGAGGTCCCGATTGTCCCACACACGGGAGCGTAGTCGACCGAAGGTGGTTGAAGCCTTCCCAATACGGGTATCAATCTCAGCATCCAGGGAGTTAGAGTTGGCCATTGTGGATCCAAGGTAGCAGAACTTATTTACCACACTTAGTGCTGTTCCATTGATGTAGATGTTTGGCGGAGCTGCAGTCCCCTGGGAGAGAATTACTGTCTTGTTGAGGCTGATCTTCATGCCAAACTCCGAGCATGCTTTGGCACAGGAGTTGCAGAGATCTTGGAGCTCAGCTTCGGAGTGTGCAACAATAGCAGCGTCATCTGCGTACAGGAGCTCACGAATAAAAACACTTCTGATCTTCGTTCTTGCACGGAGGCGGGAGAGGTTAAAAAACTTCCCAGAGCTGCGGGTGTGAAGCAGTAGTCCTGACGGGTCAGGAAATGCACGCTGCAGTAGTGCAGAGAAGTAGATGCCAAACAGGGTCGGAGCAAGCACACATCCCTGTCTGACGCCTCGGTGAATGGCAAACTTCCTGGATCTTGAACCTTTGTATTGGACTGTGGATTTCATGTCCTCATGAAATCCCATCAAGATAGAACGTAGGGTGTCTGGACAGCCAAGGTGTTTTAGGATCACAAACGGGCCTGACCTACTCACAAGGTCGAATGCTTTTGTCAGATCGATGAACACAACATACATGTATAGTGGGCGGTGCTGATCAACACATTTCTCCTGGATCTGACGACGAGAGAATACCGCATCGACAGTGGAGCGAGATGTGCGGAAGCCGCATTGACTCTCAGGAAGGATCTTGTTGGCAATGACCTGCAGCCTAGGTAGGAGCACACGCGAGAAGACCTTGCCAGCTAAGCTAAGAAGAGAGATCCCCCTGTAATTGTTGCAGTCTTGTCGATTTCCTTTGTTCTTGTAGAGGGTGATTATGTTAGCATCTTTCAAGTCTTGTGGGTGCAGAGCGTTTTCCAACAAACCGAAATGACATTGTGGAGCTCTACAGCAAGGGTCTCATCTCCCGTTTTGAACACTTCGGGTGGGATGCCATCTATACCAGGAGACTTGTTGTTTTTTAGCCCAATGATGGCACGCTTCACTGCATCTAATGTGATGTCACTGTCAAGATCATGAATGGTGGGAATTTTTGGCAGGGAAGTTAATATGGCAGCAGTGTCTACTTCAACATCGCTAGCATACAAGGAACTGTAGTGCTCTGCCCAGCGGTCAAGCTGTGCTGAAGGATCAGTGAGAATTTCGCCACTTGCTGACAGCAGCGGAGAGGACTTCTTAGGAGTAGGGCCGATGGCTTCTTTGATACCTTTGTACATTCCATGAAGGTCACCAGAGTTGGCACACCGTTGAATACGATCACTAAGGCCAGTCCAATAACGACTGAGGGCTATGCGAGTTACACGTTGAACATCAGCCTTTGCAACTCGAAGTTTTGCCTTTAAGGAGTGAGTATTGTGTAAGCAAGCCTTTGCTCTAGCTGTGCGCTTAGCCGGAAGAGCCGGAAGTAGTATGTCAGCACTGTCGCGGAACCAGTCAGGCTGCAGTCGTGGGCGATGACCAAAGGCAGTGAGAGCGCTGTCCATGACTGTAGTGTGGAACCTAGACCAAGCATCTTCAGAGTTATTTGGCAATGAGGAAGAGCTGAAATGACCTGTGAGCATCTCCTGAAACTGGGCGACGCAGAGTAAGTCCTTCGTAGCAGCAGTGTCAATTGCAGGTGAAGGTCTTGGCTGAGCTTGGTGGAACCGTTTTGGGAGCATTCTCAGCTTACAGCGAACAAGGGCATGGTCTGTGTAACAATCAGCAGAGTGCATGCTACGGCAATGATTGATGTCCCGTAGCTGTCTCCTTCTAATGATGATGTGATCGAGTTGGTGCCAACGGCGAGAGCGGGGGTGCATCCAGGTGACCTTGGAGCGAGATGAGCCTGCAAAAAACGTACTAGCAATGCACAGGTTGAGACCAGCACAGAGCTCGAGTAGCCGTTGACCATTGTCGTTCATTTTTCCCAGTCCATGAGGTCCCATCACCCCACTCCAAGCATTGCAGTCAGAGCCAATGCGAGCGTTGAAATCCCCAATAAGAGCAATGCTGTCACCAGCTGGGATGCTGAGTAATGTCTCACTGAGCAGTTGGTAGGAGCGTAGGCAGAAATGATGGTGATAAATCCGCTACTGAGACACATCCGCAAGGACATGAGGCGAGGAGAAATGGAAATTGGCTGCTGAAAACACGTGAGCAAGGAATTTTTCACTGCAAGGCCAACCCCATGCATACATGTAGGTCTCTCGCTGTCTGGGTAGCCACTCCAAAAGAAGGTGAAATTAGCCTCCCGGATTGAGCCACTACCAGTGAGCCACGTCTCACTGAGGGCAGAAACACTGATGCCTAGTCGAGTGAGTTCAAGGTCAATGATTGCCGACTTCCTTGGGGAAGAAGATTGCGAGCTTGTACGAATATTAAGAGAACGTACATTCCAACAAGCTAAAACTAGGGAGGCAGTAGCAGGATGTCGACCCGGATGCGCCTGCCTGGAACGCATACCTTGCCGAGCAACGAAGGCCCCTAATAATTGGACGACCCCCGAGTTGCCGGTAATTGAATCTGAGTAGGTTGTACCATCATGATTGTGAGGCGCCGAGCGCCAGGGCAAAGTATTGTGAGCGGATGCTTGCCCAGGACAAATGCTCACCTCTGGACCTTACACTCATCGGAACCAGCGGAACGCACAGCGTGACAGCTAGGATGAGAGAAGGTTGCCCCGCAGTAGTAAACTAACTATGCTTAATGACCGCCAACTGTTGACTTAAAGAGATATAAGTTCATCCACTTGTCGGACGGCTACATTCCGCCTGGAACACTCAAAAGGTGGTCATGCCAGTAATGTAGCTGCCAGCCCCTGCTGACATGATATAACTGTGACTGAGATTGGTGGCCGGAAACAAGCTGGAGTTCAGCAGGAGACCACCCTATCAGGCCGAGTTCCACAGTTGAGCTAGGGTTTGAAATCAGAGTTTTCCTTCTCCTAGGTGGGCTGCCAACCAAGGCTGCGAGCCCCACCTACCCGAGTTTGAAATCAGAGTTACTGTCTCCTAGGTGAACTACCTCCCATGGATAACGAGCTCCACCAGCCCGGAGCAATCTGGTTTTAAGGCGCCAGAAACCCGCCTACACACCTCTGCTCACAGTTCTCAACAGGGATTGGCACGTGAAGCCGGGCAGTAGGAGTTTGAATTAGGAGAGGCTATTTGAGACGCTGATCATATGGGACATTTCATGGATGAGAAGTGGCTCAATCCTCCTCCCCTGCCCCGATCATCCTAAAACCTTTGTCTACAGTACCGCTCACAATATAAGCCGACACGAAACACGATGGTCGTTGCATCATGTATAGTGTGGATTAAGACACGATGAAGGATTAAAAAGGATTAAAAAGGATTATAGTAATCCGATATCGCTTCCTAAGCCCACACGAAACAAGATGCCAAGAAACACGAAACACGAAACACGATACCAAGGAGGAACGTGTTCACGGACGAGTGCACACAGAGAGTTGTTTACCAAGTCCATCATAACAATGATTACGCTGTTGCTCACTTTCAAAGTTCGTTCAAAGAGTGAAACAATTGGTATAAATAATACAGGCAAGTTATAGCAACGAATTTGGTGTTGAATAAACCCAATCGAAGTTTTCAATCAGTTTTAGTATTGTAAGCAGTTTTTTTAAAAACTGAGTTAGTGTTAAATGCCTTGCATTTTTTCGGTTGCGCTTTTTCCCAAAGTCCTGATGCCATCCGATCTTCCCAAACCGAAGTGTCGCAATGCGTCAATAGTAGCCACGCAGGTCGGGTGTAACCGGCACTAGCTTCTGCCGACCGCCACACAGACTAAATGAACATCCTACCGACCGGCACAAAATGCAACAAAAATTATATTAAAATGAACTACTTCTTTAACGCTGTCAGGCGCATGTTCAGTTTGAATGGGAAACTTTTTTCCCCAGTTGTCAATGATTAAATAAAATACCTTTTCTACCCAAATGAAGCCGACAGTTAAACATTTAAATTGGAGTTCCTTTTCTTTATTTAAACAGCCCCAGACACTATCCAGGCCTGACCTGGGAGAATAGTCAACACTCCTATTAAGATCCAATTACTCTTATCTTAATCCTCCGCAGTTTGTTATACAATTGTTTTAGTTTGTAATACTCTTGCTTCACTCAAAAGACTAGCCGCATGCGTGGTGCGGTGTCTTTGTGATTTTGTGACTTGGTTTTGTGACTCTTAGAGTGGGTGTTGTGTTCTTTTAAACCTGGAAAGTGTGGTGACATCTGCTGGCTCATAGTTTTACGGGTAAAACTAAGGGTAACAGTTTGTATATTGTTAAAAATACAATAGCTATAATTTTGAAGCAAATCCCGGGGAACTTTTCAGTAAAGGGAGTGAGTGGAGACCGATTGCAACGTCTCGTGATTTCTGGTTAAAATATTTAGTCTCAATAAATTCTTAAGTGGACTTTGCAGGACTGGATCGCTTACATGTATGTGTTTGATCAATTCAGTGTGCGATTTGTCACCTGTGGCCTGTGGGCATTTATTTGTTTTGACACCCTTGTATAGCTTATAACTTCCACAAATGAGTGTACACAATGTACCTATTTTAATCATTGGCAAGAATAATTCAGCTGAACTCAAAACAAAATTCTGCTATAAAGATTAATCGTATTTTTGCTTAAGAGGGCCTCAGTTGTTCAAGGTTGGGAATTAAGAATTGCAAGTATTGTCTAGCGGTAGCCTCATTAATATTGTGTATGCCCTCAAAATATTCTTGTGGCCAATATATTAAACATATTTGTGAGCCAAATAAAGAGGGTACTGTGTAAGAATGTTGTCCAATTACCCGGGGTTGTTGACTTCTAACTTGAGGTATTTTGGAAGACATACATGTAGGCCCTGAAAAAAATATTCCTATTTGCCCAGAGGTCTATGGACAGTTATTTAAAACTGCTTGGACGTTTGGAAATTTACACAGGTGTAGGGGTGTTTTTATTTGGAGGGAGAATAACTCAACGGGTCTCCGGGAACTCCCAATATAAAATTAAGCAGAGAATAACAGTTCAAGAGTCAATGGATAATTTCCCATTTACTGTAAAAAGCTATGAGACCTTGGAAGTATTTTTACAATTATTTTTGAATATTTAGCATTTTGCACCTCGTACACGAACCGAATCGAACGCACACTAACTCGTACACGAACCAACTCGAATGCGCACCAAATTGTACACGAGAACCAACTCGTACAGAAGGCCACCTCGTACACTCGTCAACTCGTATTCCATAAACACAACTCGTGTGCACACAAACTCGTACACAAACCAACTACATGTAGCAAGTTAACTCGTGTGCACACAAACTCGTACATGAACCAACTAGGAGGCACGCCAGCTTGTACCCACAAAAACCAGTACGTAAAATGTATTTCTACCTGTTTTCTTCATGGGAAACAAAGCCCAGACTGTGAGCTTGTGTAGTATTTTCCTCAAGTTCATTTTAATTTCCCATTTCCCTTCAACCCCAGAGATTTTTGGAAAATATGAACCCATGTCGAATTAATTTCACGCGGCAAAAAAAACCACCCAGCCACCTCCCGTAATGTGATTGACAGCGCTATTGTTAAAAGCCAGTATAATTCAAAATAAACTTTGGGTCCTTTTCCTTTATCATGCTGCTGTAGTTTCTTGGCCAATTAAATAAGCCGATTTCCTGTAAATGAACTCTGTGGATTTGTCTTCCGTCAATTGGATTTCGGTGCTGACTGAGACACACAGTTGGACTAGAGATATTAGTTTCGTTAACAAAGTCCCTTGAACTGCCTAGCTAATATTTTTCAAAATAACTTTGATTGATTTCCTCAAAAATATTTGTATTTTTCGTACTATAAATACTTAGCTGTTTTGGCAGTACTATTTGATAATAGTGATTCAGAATGACCAATTAAATACTTCCATTCAAACTCAAAGGAATTTCATGAGTTCTTGCTCATTTTCTTCCGAAAACTGATGGTAAATAAATGATGTTGTTGTACAATTCAGTGCCCTTTTTTGACTGTTCACTTGAAAACCATAGCAAAATAATTTTTACAAGTTTTATGGGTAGGTTTTATGTCAGTTTGTTGTATTCGCAATGTTTGTCATTGTGACAGGGGAATGTGGTGGGAAAATATATTAAGGGTGACAAAAGGAGCCAATTTGACGATTGCGTCATAAGCGGTGTGAGTGGTAGGGTGGGACAGCGAGGATATTTTTTTCAGATCCTCTTCTTCTTTGGTAGTTGCTCATTTTCTTCCGAAAACTGATTGAATGTTGCATTTTTGGGCGGCAATTACATGTATGGCGATTCCGTCATCCAAGTTAAAAGAGAGAGACCAAAAAAGAAAGAGAGAGGGAAGACCAGAAACAAGAGGTATGTATTTTGTTATCATGTAAAATTAACTGAAATATAATTCAAGGTGGTATTTGTTCTACATAGTTTCCATTACTTTGACATTGGGTTATCAGTGCTGGCCATGCTCATATTATTGTAGGCCAAGAATTATTACAGCAACTACAAATGACTGAGGGTTGTTCCTTCCTAGCCTCTCCACATCGATGGCGGCGTACAAAATGAAAACTGTATTACAAGTTTAAGGGATTAAAAGATAAGCCCTAGTCAGCGTACAACAAAGCTGTCAATCATCCTGTCTCGGCATTTGCATTACATTCCTTTTTTCTTTCTTTTCCCCCTTCTCTTTGGGGGGTTCATAGATCAGGTGTAATACATGTATGCTGTTTTACTCCCTTGACTTGTGTAATGTCAAATTCTTGATTCACAAACACTTCAGATTTAAAATGGTGATTTTACCAGTAGGGTAGGCCTTTACAATACATGTATGAAACTACACATAGAACAAGATTCTCGTCAACGCATTTTCTACCTCCATGGTCAACGTTGGTAAAACCCAAGCTACATAAAATGTAGGCAAACAAAAACAAACTTACTGAAATGTTGAGGTTTCTTACACAAATCTTTATCAGAGTATCATTTGAAACATGTAAGCATAAATTAAACACCCGGATTGAAAAGAAATAAGTGTGAATAAAGACTGGCTACCTTTTCTTACTACCATGCCCATAAACTTTATGTGGAAGATCGTATCTCCACCCACCCCCTATATGTTCCCATTACGTAGGTACATGTAGATAATTGGTAGATAAAAGGAAATGTGCTACAACGGCAATATTTTTAATTAAAGTTTTTGGACACTTCAATCTGTTATAATCATAATTATCTAATATGCAAAAGTCCAAGAATGGCAAAATTACTATTTAACCACTCTTTGAAACAACTCTCGCTCTATGGCACTCTTTTTAAATTTGGACTCTTTAAGACTTCCGAAGAAACCCATCAACAACATGCTCTTCAGCACTGCATTCGCACCATCGTTGTGGTTTAGCTGACTCTTCTTAACCTTAAGCGTAATCTCTAACATTTTCAAAGCTCCCAAACAATAGCAGACCCACACCTTACTTAAACACATCCTGGCGTGCATTGTCTGAGATGCACTTGCTGGAACTGTATATACATGTAAGAAGACGTTGAAATGTTTTATGGCACACTTCCCCACACCACTGGTTGCCAGCAACAATTTGTTTGTAGTTATGCCGTTATGTTTTTAAATTGCCATGAGTCATAAGAACAACATAATTGAAATACAAGAAACACAAAATACAAGAAGAAGAAAAAGTTAGAGAAGCTTCAAATCTTCATAGGTAAATATCCTGTCGCGGAAGAGAGAAATTAGATTTGTAATTTTATAAATAGCAAAACATCATCAACATCATCGGCAATATTATTAATAAAACTGAAATCGGACTTTCTTATACCCTTTTTGACAATATTCTCCAATATGCAAATGTTCCACAACGGCAATATTATTATTTAAGATGGGGTTCGGACATTCTTGATATTATTACTTTGAAAATATTCTCCGATATGCAAACATTCCACAAAGGCAATATTTTTAATAAGATGGAAGTCAGACTTTCTACCTTTTCCAAAGATATTCTCCAACATGCAAACGTTCCACAACAGCAATATTATTTTAAAGATGGAGTTCAGTCTTTCTTACCCTTTTTGAAAATGTTCTCCAATATGCAGACATTCCACAACGGCAATATTATTATTAAGATGGAAGTTGGACTTTCTTTCCTTTTTGAAAATGTTCTTCAATCTGCAAACTATCCCACAACGGCAACATTATTGTTATAATGGAAGTCGGACTTTCTTATCCTTATTTTGAAAATATTCTCCGATATGCAACAACGGCAGTATTATTCATTTGAAAATCGACCAATGAGAATATTCGTTATACGATATGTATGAATTCAAAAGCCAATAAAAACATTTGTTTCGCTCTATGTAATAAAGACATAAGCTATTGTTCGAACCCTGTAAATTTTTCCTTACAAGTGGAAGCGCACATGACTTTCGGACCTTCAAGGGGGATGTCGACGGCCATTTGGTTGCTACATTGTATTTGTATTTAGCTGCCAAGTGCCAAGCGGATGTGTTACTGTTGGAAATCCAGTCAGATAACAACGTTCTCTTTGATAAGGTTTATTGACTGTTAATCCCTTGGCTAATAGGTTAACTGCGGGGATCGTGTTTCGGACGGATTAATACACGCTATTTAATGACCGTGTGTTTCGTGTTCATGTTTCACGCTCCGATCATCGTGGTATCGTGTCGGCTTATATTGTGAGCGGTACTGTACAGAGCGAGGAGATAAGATTTACAGAAGAAGATGAAAATTGTTTTAGCATGGTTTATGGAAAGTTTGTTTGCTTTAAACCATAGAGAGACATGAATGAGTTCAGTGTTAAGTGTGTTGAACAAGGAGGATAGTTGATGATTACAGTAGAAAATAGTAGTATCATCAGCAAACAATGTGAAAGATAGGAATACACAGTCTGAGGAGCAGTAGAGGTCATTAATGTACAGAAGAAAGAGTGGGCCAATAATTGAGCCCTGAGGAACACCATGCTTAAAGGTGCTGTATACGTTTAGTAATTGGAGCCTACTGATTGTGTTAATCCTATATAAATGTAGGTATATACAATAAAACTAACCTGTGAAAATTTCACTTCAAAAGGTGGTCGCGTTTTTGAGATATCACCGAAAAACCGGAGCGAATATTTCCATGCAGGAAGAATATTCCCCATAGGAATACACAGTCTGAGAAGCATTATGGCCATAACGCTTCTCAGATTCAAATTTTGGGGAATGGAAAGTGATGTATTTTTCCATAACAGTAGTACTTCGAAGTTGAAAGTTTCTCAAAATTTCCCAAAGCTGCTGTACTTCTTACCAAGTAAGTTTTTATTGCCATTCATTTTCAAAGTCATTACCAAACGTATACAGCCCTTTAATATTTAAACGAACAACATCGCAACCCTTTATTGAGGTAAACTGGTGTCCATTAAGCAAGATAGTCGGACACCATTGCAGTGCAACTCCCCTGATGCCATAATGTTCAAGTTTGGAAAGAAGAAAATAATTATCATTCATTGTAGTATCAAAGGCTAATTAGAAAGGTCTATGAAAACACTGACTGCATAGGCCTACATTTGAAAACACTGACTGCATAGGCCTACATTTGATTATTTAATGCCTGATTAACAGGGCCAAGTTGGTGGAAAGTTTAGATATAAAGTTATATTGATGATCAAAGAGAAGAGGGAATTGAGAAATGAAACTAGAAAGATGCTTGTACATTAAATATTTTAGAATTTTAGAAAGCAAGAAAGATTGGAGATAGACCTGTAGTTATTAATGTTGCTCTTATGCCTGTTTTTGAAGATGGGAATCATTTTTGCAGCCTTAAGATTAAGAGGCACAGATCCAATTTAGAAAGGAGAGATTGAAGATGTGAGCAAGAGGTTCAGCAATAGAAGGAAGGGCAGATTTCATAATTGTAGAACATAGGCCTAACAAAACAAAGCAAACAAATTTAATGAACAGCATGCCAATAACAAAAGCAAAGCAAAATATTGGCATAAATAAACCAAAAGTCAAGCAGTTTGTGACGCAAGAACAAAGCAAGGCAGACAAAGCAAGGCAGACAAAGCAAGGCAGACAAAGCAAGGCAGACAAAGCAAGGCAGACAAAGCAAGCAATTTTTGTGAGAATGGAGATCATAGGAGTTAATTATGATTAGCAGCACTTATCACCAGTTCAAGAATGGTAGAACTCAGCAAGGGCACCGGTGTTGTCTCGCCACTTGAAGCAACGACTCACCATCTCAGACCAAAGTTGCTTCTATTAAAGGTCCTGATGATTCAAGTTCTCCACACAGAAAAATGGCAGATGGGCAACCTTTTTTTGTCTTTGAATACAGAGGACCTTGATTTTGTCTTAGTGTTGAATTTGGAGGTCGTGGAGTCTGCCTGGGGTCTTGGGACCATCTCGATGAGCTTTCCAGCTTGATATTTGGCATGTTTAACATGTCCAACAGAAATTTGTAAACAACTGCTAAACAGTCCTCGTTCTTTTTTTGTGGAAGCCCAATGATTCTCATGATGTTTCCCTACTGAAATGTTCAAGTTTGTTGACTTTGTCGCTGTGATCAGAAAGTAATTTTTCAGTTTCTTCCAGTATTGGTGTGACTTTTCCAACTCCTTACATTGTATATCAGTATTCAAGTTTGAATGGGAGAGATGTATTGAAGCTTTCCTCAAGCTTGTCAATCCGCTGGTACAGATCTGATTGACCCCTACACATTTCAGTTAGAGCATCATGCACAAACTGGTGAAACTTGCCCTCGTCGATGGCTACGGGTCATTTGGTCACTAAGACAGGTAGACTTAAAGGTGCTGTGTGGAGGTGATCAGTCAGACATTTTTCTTGATTTACCTTTTCTACCAGTCATGTTGCAGATGTTTTTATGTGGTAGTGGTGGCAGTGGTGAGTGGACTATTACTTGTGGACTATTACTTGTGGATTTGACCAGATAAAGACTGGAAATTCAATGAAAATTATGATTTTTAGGAGCTCAGACAAAAAGACATGGTTGCTGCTCACTCAACCATCATTAATAATGAATGCACTCAAAACGTTGTTTTTAAGCTACCCTCAGGTCGACCCTTGCAATAGACTGTGCAAGTCTCGCGCGTAATCGAACTTCCGGGACCATAGTGGTCCCAACCATATGGAGTTTTACGTTGGCAAGATTTTGTTTCGTCTATTATTTTAGTTTCAAGTACTTTATGACTATGAAAATTAAATATGTTGTTGGGAATGTAATACTAAGTGATAAACAATATAAAAGTAAAATCAATTCAACAATACAATGAAGAAAACCCAAGAATTAGACTTGACCCCAGCTTCCGGTTACTTGCAAAAACTTAAGAATTTGTGCCACCTCCGCTCCGATCACCAAATTTGTTTTGGTCACGCGATGATAATCACCAGACGCTGTAATTGCCAGACGCTAAGCCTTTACATGTACATATACGGTTGTTGAGGCGTCAGCGTTAATTCTACGCCCGTGCGATCATCGCGCGTCTGCAGCGTATAAACCAGCTTTTAGTGGTTGGTTGCACGTACTCGGGTCTGGATTTACAAAGAGGTTCCTTAAAAGTTAAGATCAAGTAAGCATCCTTGTCCCAGAGTTTTCAGTTTGTTTCAACAAAAGTTAACAAATGATTTGTGTGTTTATTATGAAAGCTAAAACTCATTTTATAAAAAATTGCAATGAGTATTTTTTTGTTCAGATTTTTTCATAGATCTAATTTAAAAACAATGATTTGATTTCAGAAAAATAATGTGTTCTTCGCTTGACGTGTTTTCTCGCTCCGATACGCGCGAGACTTGCACAGTCTATGGTAATCTGTGACTGACTGGTCAGGATGATACTGCACCTGAGCAAAGACTGTCAGGGAACAATTTTTTTGACCTAAGAATAACTGTGATGTTGCTAAGATGATCAGCATCAGTCGCTGTTCAAAAAAATTAATAGTTCTCAAGAGAAGAAAAATTGCATCATCTACGACATGTTCCCGACAGTTGAGAATCAAATGCTGTCAACCTGCTTGTAGTTGCGGCGTTGTGCGCCCATATAAGTTGCAGCTAGCCAATCAGCTAACGGAAAAGTAAGCAACAAAATGGCGACTGCTGAATGGACTAGCAAATTACATTACAAATTACATATGTTTCAATTTACAATCCTTTGAAAAGAAAAATATCAGTTAAATACAAACTTTGTCTCAAAACTTTCCTTCTAAATGTATGTCCCCATATTGAAAAAGAAATGTGATCACACTTGTCTTTTTCACAGAATCTCTGTCGCTGATAGATCATGGTGACAAGCATGTTTTTGTTGGTGTGAGAGTTGTTCCACGACACACAATTTCTCAGTTAAAGTGACATGAGGGGTTAATTTTCTGCTTGATTCTGATGGTTCACAGGTTGACTTGAGAGCGGCTTTAGTATGTCAAAAAGCTGGTAAACATATAATTGTTATTAACTCTTAATATATTTTCAGTGAAAAGTAAAAATATGGAGGGATGCAGCTGATAAATATGTGTATTGCCCCATGCCAAAATCAGGCACTTCTTGGAACTAACAAAATGGCCTCAAAAAAGATGACAACCGAAACATCAGCCTGTTTGTATATCAAAGTGATGTGATGTCTTAAACATTCTATATGTTGAGATACAGGCCTAAATTTTGTGCAACTTGAAAGCTCTTATTCTCATCTATTTGTTGAGCAAGTTAACCCACTTTTTAGTTTTGGCATGGAGCATCACATATGTTGACAATGAGAAGGAATGTCAGTTGCATCATTAACCAAATGAGCGTCATATTTTTTGTCTTCTTATTTTCAAGTACTTTGTTTTTTATTGTACAGGTTTCCCTAATGTTGGTAAAAGCAGTGTCATCAACAGCTTAAAGAGATCTAAGGCATGCAATGTTGGATCACAGCCTGGAGTGACAAAGTAAGTTTTGTGTGTGTAGGTCAGTAATTATTTTTGTTTATATTTTCAAACGGCACAGCCGATAAGAAATGTAGGATATGACAAGGGAAGTCACAATGTGCTGATTGCTGGGTGTCCGTTTGCTATGGGAACAAAAACTGTTTACAAATACAGCATATGTTTTTCTTACTCTAGAGTAGTTATGTCAGCAAAACAACAATCAGGCAAGAAGAATTTCTAAAGCCCCTTTCACACGAGAATCGAAAACTTACGTCCATCGTTTTGGGGCGCCAGTCGTCTGTCCCAAAGGTTGTATAAGATATCATGACAAACATTCACATGATCACACACATCGCGTTCCCAACGTCCCACGTTTTCGTGAGATCGCTACGTATTGGGTCAAAGGTCATTATTGTTTATTTATTAGTTTGCTGGTGCTCTGTCAGTGTCCAGTTTAATGTAACGTTATTGCGTTTAGGGCACCATCGATCGCTTTCTCGACGCGCCATTTCTGCTTTTTCGTTCGAATTCTCAGTGTTTTGAAGATGGATGTACATGTAGCGCATAGACATTGCATTGTATCCAAGGCTTTCTTGATCAGACTTTTCTCGCTCAATACATGAAGGTAACTTAAAAGAACACAAACATTTCTTCCACCGACGCCATTTTGATACGATACATACCTCGAACAAACAAATGACCTTCCACCCGGTGCGCATGCATGATCGTTGTGCGATCGCTTAGGACCTTGGTAATCATGCTGTACATGTACATCGTTTCACACGACCGATCTTGGTGATTTTAAACAGGGATACAATTTTGGGAGGAGTTCTGATCCCGGTTGTTTATATTTCGGATCCGTGGCAATTGAATCACACGGATTCATTTCACACTACGCAAATTTGCGATTTTATTACACCGATTCAATTTGGTAGCAAACGACCATCGTTTTGAGCGCTCGTGTGAAAGGGGCTTTTGGTACCTTATTAAAACTATTCCCAGGTAATTTCCGGGAAATTGGTCTCAGTCTGGGTTTCCTTGTCAGGATGATTGTTATTTAGTTTTTTTCCCGATCGACTGTCTTGGAGTTTGTTTACACTCCCCGCTCGCTGTGAGCTCTGTGGTTTGGCACTGATAAGATCTCACAACCCTTGCAGGCTTTCTATAAACAACAGAGGCCATGTTTAGACCTGAACCGGTTTAACTTTACGAGCAGCGGGTGGCGGTCGTAAAATAAAACTACCTTGCGTTCAGACAGCTCGAAGTTAAACCTGATACGGTTTATCTTCGGTTTTAAGAGGTCAAACAGCACCGTGACCCAACACAACAACATCCGGTATATTCACAAAAGTACACGCAATTGTAGTGTTTACTGCCAGCGCACGCTGGCAACTTCCAAATTTTGCAAGAATTTCTTTTTACTTACAGGATTTTTAAAACAGAGCAGGTGTTAAATACCTCGCATTTTTATATTGTGTTTTTTCCAATGTCATGATACCATCCGATTGTCCCGAGGTGTCACAATGCGTTGTTTCGTCCCCCATCGATTCATTTTTTTCACAGGATATCAGCACTGCAAACACTGAAAAATGCGCAATAATTTCCCCTGTTTGAACTCCTTATACACGGCCATTTTGCATGATATTCTTCCTTGTAATTCTGCTGGCATTTCCACGTCTTTGTGGTCATAATTTTCAGCGTTTGATTTCACAATCAACTTTGTTGTGGATCGATGTACTCATGTAGTGACTGCATGTATACAGAGCATGTGCGTGAAGGTATTTCTGCCAGGCACCCAATAACAAATTGTCCTATTGGTTGATGAGTAGAATCTAAATAGGAAATTTGTTATGAGCTACATGTTTTATTTTGGGGAAAATGGCAATCTGGGATCGAAGATTTTATACGTGTTGGGAGATTGATGCATTTTTCGTGATCTGTAAAATTCTGGATACTCCTCATTTTACCATCCAGTCATTTCGTTCATTGACGTGATGATTTCTAAGCAGGAATCAACTGACGTGACTGAAAATGTAGCGTTATTATACACAATCGTATTCAGAGAGATTTTGGTGAAAACAGACCTAAAATACAGGTGAGCAAGATGGAAATAACCCGAACAAAAGACGCGCGCTCTCTCTCATTTTGACATGTTCATTGAGGCACAATCAACTGGAACCACTCATCCATTCTACTACACCCCATGACCAACTACTTGTCATTGGTGACCTGAATGCTGTAAGCGGAGAAGTTCGCGCAGGTTACGAGCGTGTTTTTAGAAACTTCGGTTCCGGACAACCAAATGACAACTCGGCACGCCTCCTCAACACGTGCTCCCTCGCCAACCTGTCAATTGTCGGCACCTTCTTCAGACAGAAAAGAAATCCACTGTCTGACGTGGCTATCTAATGACGGCCGCACCCGGAAGGAGATCGACCACATGTTAACAAAAGATCCATCACTCTTCAGCTCCTACAGGGTCTTCAGAGGGGCAGAGGCCCCAGCTAACATGGACCATCTACTAGTTGTTGGCATGATCAAAATTCAGGTCTACCGCAAACCACAAAAACCAACCACAAAAACCAACCACCAGGCGGCTCGATGCTTCATCCACCTTCGGCCAACTAGATCGTGTCTGGAGGAACAAACGCCTCATCACTAATGCAACAATCTCGGAGACCACCGGCATTGAGGACATCCGCGTGACCATTTCCCAGAGACGCCACTCCCTCTTTGGCCATGTCAGACGGCTCCCAGAGGATACGCCTGCCCATGTTGCCCTCAAGTTGAGCGTCGACGTGCGGGGAGGATCCCGCCCCAGCCCAGCCTGGAAGAGACCAAGAGGCCGACCTCGTAACACCTGGGTGTGGGGAAGCCATTAACCTTTGCCAAGACAGTATTAAAATGTTTAAAGCATTTGTGTCCAAGTTGTTGATGTTATTTTTGGGGTGGAAGAATGGTGTCTAAAACTTAATTGATCCCCTATTGGGAACATCAATCCCATTGTGTTTACAGTTGTTTGAGTAGGTATGTTTAATGCAATTCTACGTAATGGCACAAACTACCTGAGTGAAGTTTTTTGTATTTTTTTAAAACTTTAATTTTTACTTCTTGGAAAACATAATGAAAGAAAACTACCTTATCATAACGAAACAATGGTTGCAACATTAGGAATGTAAAATGTCAGAAAAATCTCTTTTGTAATTAATAAAATTAATAATTAATAAAATATCGCTGGGTTAGTTAAGTTTTTCCGCTTAAATCAATCTCACAAAAATGCCCCACAAAATATATACAAAGGAAAAAGTGTTTTCATCACGCACATTATAGTCATTGTACATACATGTACCGTAATTTCCTGCATATAAGACGCGTCTTATCTGACTTTCAAAGGTAAACAAAAATCACTGCGAATTATCCTCCGGTGCGCCTTATCTGATTTCGATTGAGTTCATTGTGATGATTACTACGTGTAATCTTACACTTGGTGAGCGTGTACAAGGTCAAAGATATGTTGCGTCTTATACAGTGGTGCGCATTATATGCAGGGATGAGATTCTTCCGCCTTTTGGCAGAATTCTGACTTTCTGTCTTTGAAAATACGTGGGGTTTTTTCCCAGTCGAGACATTTTAAAATCTCCGACTTTGGCAAATTGACTTTTGAACTTTTCACTTGCCAACATTTAAATATGAAGTTTTAAAGATATTGAAATGATATAAGGGGTTTTTGATTAGTATTTTGCTTTGTGTCACCTTGTAATACGCTGTCTCTCTGCACGCGGCACGGCCACGTGCGCAGCCGGCTGTCGGTAGCTTGTCTAGACTCCAACTCAATACACCTTCAGGAGCCAAGTAAAACAGAGCTGCACTGTGTGGCGCAGGCCTATGGATTCTGGACTGTACACAGCCTTGGATTAAGGCTATTTAAACATCGAAAACTTTTGCCGATAGAGGGCCTTGCGTGCGATCGAGGCGGGGCAAAGTTTATTGGGTTTTCCCAATGTGCGACGTCGAACACTGATTGTTGAATAGCGAAGATGTCAGTGAAAAAGAAGCTCTACAGAACCTATCCCCAAATCATGATTCTATGAACATTTGTGTTGACGAAATTACCAATATTTAGGGCAGAAATTAGGCATTAAGATTTTAAAAACACGCAATTTTTGCGAACTTCGCTTCCGTGTTTTATTTAGTTTTTATCATCGACGTTTCGAAAATTGTGTGCATGCATACGTGCGGGCTAGTGAAAAAACTTGTCCCGTCAGCGAGTGATGTACAAATTTCTGACTTTTTAATTTTGTCATAATCTCATCCCTGTCTACTTGTATGTTAACACTTGAATCATATTTTGGTAATTTGAGGGTACTGCGCCTTATACGCTGAGCGCCTTATATGCAAGAAATTACGGTATTGTTGTGAGATAATTGTTTTTTAAGCACAGAATTTACCTACTGCTGAATCATAAGTGCATAAAACACTTATAAGTATTCTGCTAGACCCAGTGGCATTAACCTTTGATCTAATACATTGTAATGACATATTTTAACATTTCCATTGTTTTAATCACATCTTACATATACCGGTCAGCTCATACGCCATGAGATCCTAAGCTGGACCATGCCACACGTCCTAGAGGGGGTGTCAATCAACGTAGGAAAGTGGTTTGGTTAGACGGGCAGTACAAAACTCTGCCATCATCTTTTGTGCAGAATGGTCAGCCCTGCAGCCGGGGAAAGAGGTGGCTAGATTTGTTGGCTTACATCCAACTACTGGGTTGTTGCCAAGGCTAGTCTATCAACAACATTGCACTACAACCAGGCGGCAGATGGTGACATAAAGAAAAAAGGTTAAGCCGTGTATAAAGTATCACGGCTCAGCTGACTTGTGGTCTCTGCACCAAATATTGTATTTTATCATTTCTGCGATACAATGAATTATGCAGAGTTAATGTAACCATTGAGGAAGTTAAAGAACTATCTTGATAGCCATATTCTGTGTTTGTACTCTTTTTGTATGTTGGCTGAGGGCAAAAACCAGACTTTGAAAGTCAAGAGAAAGGTGTGACTTATTTTTGCTGAAGTGTTTTGTTTCAGGTAGTGTGACATACTAATCTGCTAATTGTTGAAATGTGTCCAGCATGTTTATACTGTGCGCCCAGTTTTCATGTTGGCTGAATTCTTACATGTAGCATCAAACACATTTTCCTATTGACTGAATTTGAAGCTTCAGTTTCGCAGGAACTGTAGTCTCATAGAAGTGCTGTACTGGCTTTGAAATAAATTGATTGTGTTATTCTCAATTTTTGGACTAGTGTGCTCAGGGCGTTGCCAGGAGACTGACAAACAAAAATACTGTTAAGATTTTGCTTGTTAACCACTTCACGTCGAATGTTGTCTTTATCCACAATGTTTTGGACAGACTTACAGCAGATGTTTTTAACACCCAAGAACAACTTCGGATTGTCCTTAATCTTGTTGGCCGACATGCAGACAGCTGACATTTTTATCCACTCAGACTTTTCAGTGTGAAGCATGTTGAGGCAGGCACTTACCATGATATGCTTTGTCTCACTTGTACAACCATTGTTTGTCATTATGTTTGGCTCATGGGGAGGTAAGTCTGAGCAGTCCGAGATTCCAGCATACCATGGCAGATTTTTCTGCGAGTCATGGTAAGTGCCTACTCAATTTTCTCACTTGACAACATGAAATACCAGAACTAATTACGAGAACCTTTTGTTGTTTTTCCTTTGTCAAGTCGGGTTTCATTGTGGCAATTCAAGTAAAATGGTTACTCCAAAAACGCAAAAAAGTTTCAAAAAATAATACCACTGGTGAGCAGGGAGTGTTTTTAAAAATATCGACGTGCAGAGGTTAAAGCCTCCATACATGTACGTGCACGCATGCGTTCACATTATAAAACTAATTGAGTTTGTAATGCAAAATCATTGCTTTTTCTTAAATGACAAATCATTTCCTCCTTTTCAGGGCCAAGCAAGAAGTTCATCTAGCAAAAAACATCAAGTTGCTTGATAGTCCTGGTGTTGTTATGGCATCATCAAATAGTGAAGTTGCTTTGGTATTACGTAACTGTATTAAGGTAAGATTGAAAACATTAAACTTACACTTTTATAACAGTTGACATATTTTAGGTTTCAGTTAAAACAAGGAAAATCACAAAGTCTTACTTGCCATGTATACAATGGTTTTGGAATAAATACGGTTTAACTGAGGACCATTGTATTTTCCTGCATACAACATGTGGTCTATCTGACTTTTTAAAGGTAAAATTAATTTTTTTACATATTATCTAATATCGGTTGAGTTTATTGTGGTGATCATTGTGTGGAAATCTTAATAATAATACTAGTGTACTTTTATAATGCGCCATGTCTGTCACAAATGACACTCCTGGTGCCGAAATAGCAAATTTAGTGGAGCTTGTTACAAATGATTTTATGAGAACATAATACAATATACAAGGTGAGGTGGCGCATATTGCTGCAAGACCAGCAAGAAACACCGGGGCATGCCCCTTCTCTTTTACGATAAGTGTACTGGGTTCTTTTACCTGCATTACACAACACACAGGACCAATGGCTTTATGTCCCATCTGAAGGACGAAGCAATAATGGTTAAGTGTCTTTCTTGCTTAAGGACACAAGTGTCACGACCGGGACTCGAACCCACATTCTGCTGATTAGAAACACCAGAGCTTGAGTTCAGTGCGCTTGACCGCTAGGCCACGACACGCCATTTTTACTGGAAAGTAACCCTTTCTTCCGTCCAGGGTAATCCTACGTGTTATCATTTGATTAAAGGAGCACATTGATTAACTGTTTACGTAATTTAGTGATGTACATGTAGAATCATAGCCAATTATTTTTAGATGGTTATTATAAATTTTTGTAAACAAAAAAGTCACATAATTAATGAGAAATTATTGGGAAAAAACAAAAGCGGTCAAAGGTCAGCGCATCTGCTTTACCAGCCGTTGCAAGTGTCAAATTTATGGGATATTGCTGCGCTATGTTGCAAGTACTATGTAGACTGGTGCTCTGTTGATGTAAATATTATTATTATGGCGAGGCATGAGGATCTGGTCTACACCTCCATCCAGCTCAGTTGCGTCCCCAAAAAACACAAAGAAACAAACCTAAAATACAGTTGAACAACAAGAAAGAGTCACAAACAGGCATAATCAATCCAAAGGTGACTGATAATGTCAAAAGTAGTTGGAATGCAATCGTAACCCTCAATCCATCCTCCAGACGCGACTGTCGTTGCGATGACCAGGTTTTACTTTGGTGCGGAAAGCCCCTAAAGGGACAGGTTTTGGGTTTTTTTATGGCCCAGAGGCAGGTGGGCCGCCTCAAGAAGATCCAGAAGCGTGCCTGTCACTGCATCCTCTCTAAGGATTATACATCATATCCTGATGCTTTGGCTACTCTTCAACTGGACCCGCTACAGTCTCGAAGAGACCTAATCTGCCGCCAATTTGCAGAGAAGGTCAGCACTTCTGTGAGATTTTTGGGGTGGTTTCTCTCTTGCTAGCCCCACTGAGCCACTCCGCAAGCTACTTGCCTGTGGTTTCGTCTCACCAGCCCCCACGCTGTGAACTGTAGAACACGCCTCCGTGTAATTTTAATTAGTTTTGACAAAACTTACAGAAGAGCAAAGTCACTGGCCACGCTGCTGCCCACAATAATAATAATACCCAGTGCGAACCAGCGACGATCCATGCTGTACCTGGCCAGATAGCGCGCACAACAGTGGCATACTAGTGTTTACTAATCAATTTTTTTAAATTTATGTTATCTATGTTATCGTGTAATGCACTGTTACACTGGACTACCAACAGACGGCATACAGTCTTGTTGTGAAAGCGCACTCTAGTGTTTAGTGGTTCTTGCATGTATTGCAGCATGCAAAAACAAAGATAATGAAGACTAGCAGCCCATTCATTGTGTGTACTAGCAGCCCATTCATTGTGTGTGTGTGCGCACATTCGTTGTGTAAAAAGAAAAGCCACGAAGCTATGATTATAGAAAAAGAATCTTAAGATAAAAAAAGGAAAAATATAAAGAAGCTATATTTTACTCATGTTCGTGATAAAAAAAAGTTAAGATCCCTTTACATTTAATATGGTAAGTGTTGTATACCAACACAATGACCCCTGAATGTGGTGATGTACGAACAGTGAATGGGATCTGGCGAGCCTCTGGATGTAAGTCATGTTGCGTCTTAAACAGGGTTGCACCTGTAGTAGACCTTTCAGTATTTTTCTTTGTTCCATTAAATCGCCCAGGCGGCCCACATGCATTCCTTTCGTTACGCAACGCCAGGTGCGTTTCTCTGACTCCACTCACGCACGTGTATATAAAAGTTGACTGCACACACACTCGCTCTCTCACTTATATCTTTTCGACTCATGGATGAGACAGCAGTTTAACCAGCACCAGAGTGTATATATAATTGACACCTAGCGCTCTTAACTTTTAGAGAGGACAATTTAGCACTTACATTACTTTCTTAGGACTCTTGTTGCTGTGGTGTGCTGTTTGGCAGTCGTACACAGCTAATATAGGTACATCGCAGTTACAAGCTTAACTAATTCAACCAAAAACCAAGTGTATATAATTTATTTGGCACAAGTTTTGCCCTCTTCTTATTTACTTACCAAAAGGCAAAGTAGCCAAATTTCCATTTAGTCCATATCATTTAAATTAATTAATAGCAAAGAACACGCTACTAAATTGGTGATCCCGACGTTTGAATAATTTTGCGAATTTTAGTTTCATCTATCAATTAAACAAATGACAGTAAGAGTCCGTCAATTATTAGTTGCCGATTCCAGAGCTTTCTCTTTTGATCATTACCCTCGACCAGAGTCTTGTTCATTAAATCTTGATTTTGTTATTATTCGAGGTGCCACCATTGAAGATCTTATTATACCTACGCTAGCAAAATTACGTAGTTATAGTACCTCTGATTTTATCATAATTAAATTAGCTGCTGGTATTAACGACCTAACACATTCAGAGCACCCCACTCTAATGCCAAAGTTTTGCAAAAGTCACATATTTCTTTGGACAGTTTATTTGCTAAGTTCAATCGTTTCAAGCGACAGGTTTTAGCTAGTAGACCAATTTCTATTGTAACCATTCCGCCTGTTTCATTTGCTAGGTTTCAAGCCACTAAGCATTTGTCTTCTCCAATCTTGACAGAAAGCGAACTGAAGCACAATCAAAACCAGCTTGATTCTTTGTTAGACCAGGCGAATGCACGTATCAGATCAGTTAACACTGAATTGCAATTCAGTATTAGCACTCGTACACTTTCATGGCACACTTCAGTTAGAAAGCCAAGCAAGCGTAAAAATAGGTCTAGTCATTATACGCAACGATTTTTCCCAATTGTATGACGGCCTGCATGCTAAATCAACGCTGAAAAGAAAGTGGTACAATGAGCTATTGAAATGCTTTGAAATAGATACACGAGCCTCACAACAGCAGTTAGATTGAATCCAGCGACATTGATTTTATTGTCATCTAATCAGTAAATTTACAGCATGGCTGAGGGTGAGGACAAACCTCCATATCCACAATTCGCGGTTAGGTTAAAGCTGCCGCCATTCTGGCCGAATGACCCGCGAATATGGTTCGCGCAAGTAGAAGCGCAGTTTATAACACGACACATAACGCAGCAGCAAACTACATGTAAGTATGCATACGTACATGTAGTCTCTGCTCTGCAGCCCGAAATTGCCCTTGAAGTACGTGACTTCTAGAATGCCCAGGCGAAGACCCTTATGATACATTAAAGGAGGAACTAATACGGCGCACATCGGCTTCAACGCAAAAGCGATTACATCAGCTACTCATAGCCGAAGAATTAGGCGATTGATTAACACTAGAAACTTGTTTTGGTGATTTTGGGGCACTGCACTTTATATGCCAAGCGTCTTATACACCGGAAATTATGGTATTTGCCGGCAGTCAGGAGTTTCGTCAGCTTAAATGGATACATTCGTATGACTAGCGTACTTCGCTGCTAGCTAGCAGCAAAACCGTGTGAACAAAATATTTAGCTAACTTCGTTGCTTACTTTGCTGTTGAGTTGAAAAGTAAGCACTAAAAATTTCTCCCTAGTTTGTGAATAATCTTTGTTAGCTGTTCCGACATAGGTCGGAACAGCTATTGTTTTCGTCAAGATTTTTTTAGCTGTTCCGACGTAGCGGTCGGAACAGCTTTTTATTTGTTAGCTGTTCCGACGTAGCGGTCGGAACAGCTTTTGTTTTCGTTTTTATTTTTTCTTCTTCTTTTTATTATTATTATTTCCTTCCGCCAAAAGGCCATAGGTTTAATACACGTATTTTGTTATATCCAAAAATCATACTTGGCTTAGTATCAAAGAGTCAAATAGTATAAAGCTTAGGTAATAAGTTAAATGTAATTAGCTTAATTTAATTAATTAATTTACTTAGTTATAATGACATGAATATTGAATTAGCCAATCTTGAGACCACTATATCTCGAAAAGTATACGACCGATCGTCAAACTTTTTTCGATTATAGAGTATAGACTCATTGGGCATTGGAGATTAGCCTTGGGTAACCGTGACCCCATGTTGACCTTTACTTTCGGGTCAACCGGAAGTGAGACCATATCTCAAAAACTACACAACCGATTTTCAATCTTTTTTCAGTTATAGACTCCTTGGGCATTGAAGATTAGCCTTGGATAACCGTGACCCCATATTGACCTTTACTTCCGGGTCAACCGGAAGTGAGACCATATCTCAAGAATTACACAGCCGATTTTGAAACTTTTTTCAGTTATATAATCCTTTGGCATTGGATATTAGCCTTGGGTAACCGTGACCCCATGTTGATCTTTACCTATGGGTCAACCGGAAGTGGGACCATATCTCAAGAATTACACAGCCGATTTTGAAACTTTTTACAATTATAGACTCCTTGGGCATTGGAGATTAGCCTTGGGTAACCGTGACCCCATGTTGACCTTTACTTCCGGGTCAACCGGAAGTGCGACCATATCTCAAGAACTACACAAACGATTTTCAAACTTTTTTCAGTTATAGACTCCTTGGGCATTGGAGATTAGCCTTGAGTAACCATGACCCCATGTTGACCTTTACCTATGGGTCAACCGGAAGTGGGACCATATCTCAAGAATTACACAGCCGATTTTGAAACTTTTTTCAGTTATAGACTCCTTGGGCATGGGAGATTAGCCTTGGGTAACCGTGACCCCATGTTGACCTTTACTTCCAGGTCAACCGGAAGTGGGACCATATCTAAAGAACTACACAACCGATTTTCAAACTTTTTTCAGTTATAGACTCCTTGGGCATTGCAGATTAGCCTTGGGTAACCGTGACCCCTGTTGACCTTTACCTATGGGTCAACCGGAAGTGGGACCATATCTCAAGAATTACACAGCCGATTTTAAAACTTTGTTCAGTTATAGACTCATTGGGCATTGGAGATTAGCCTTTGGTAACCATGACCCCATGTTGACCTTTACCTATGGGTCAACCGGAAGTGGGACCCTATCTCAAGAACTACACAACTGATTTTCAAACTTTTTCAGTTATAGACTCCCCCATGTTGACCTTTACTTCCGGGTCAACCGGAAGTGAGACCATATCTTTCAATTTTCAATTTTCCGATTTTCAATTTTATTTCAGTTATAAACCCTTTGAGCATTAAATGTTAGACAAGGGTTACCATGACCCCATGTTGACCTTTATTTCTGGTTTAAAAGCTCCTTTCGATTCAGTATCATAATGAAGACCAAGTTTAGGTTTTTATTCAAATCTTTATTGTCCAATCTTTAAAAATATAAAAATGGAAAATTTACATGTCTAAAATTTATTGACTAAAGCTCCAAAACAGAACAGTAAACATCTTAAACAAAGATCTTAGGCACACTCAAGTGAAAAAGGGCCTGTCAAAGGTCAAGAGTCTTCTATCTTAAAATCAGACCAACTTTAAAGCTTTGAAGCACTTAATCGAAGCAAAACAATAATACACGGAACAGCTTTGTGTTTGTTCACAAACACCTAATGACTAGTTTTTTAACAAACATATTGACAAAATTTAGAGACTGTCAACATAAGGGCTACATGTAGATAGCTTAATTGGTAGAGCACCAGCTTGTTAATCCAGAAGGTAGCAGGTTCAAGCCCCGCTCTAGTCAATTTTTCTTGGTTCAACCCAAAATTATTTAAGACTGTTTAAAGGCAAGTTTGGATCCATGTTCAAAATTCATTATAATTGTATGTATGAAACGAAAATTACTGTTGCACGGTTACGTTTATTAACTGGACACACATCGTCAACAAACAAACCAGGTCATTCTAATGAGCAACGCATATGCTGTGTCATCCCTCTCTCCTTGTTTGCAAACTGTGCTGAGGAAATTGGTACTGCCAGATTGCGCACTGATGGGGATGAAATTGTAGCATTCAACAGTTTCTTCTGTACATGAGGAATCTACTGTGTGATACTGCATGTGTTGCAGGAAAACAAATTGCCGCTCCTGCCTCTTTGCACACATGCGTGGCCTTCGTCCTTAGATTTCGGACACTGGGATCGCTGGACGAATAAGTCATGCCCCTATTGCATTACCGGACCTCTAAACCAAAAACCTAAACTACTATCAATCAATGGTAGACCCCAAGAGTTGAATTTCTGGATGGAAACGTTCGTAGGAAAATAATTTCTGCCTTCATTGCATTTAGAGGGCGCTGTCTAGCAGCAGCTGTTTTTTTTATGGTGCTCCGATTTTGTCTAACTTTTTAATTGATTTTGTTGCGTTTCTGTCTTCAACTTGCATTGATCTACGTGTTATATGCTTTTGCCTTACTTCGTCGTCGTACTTGAAAGGTATGGCTGATTTAAGTTTTGTCATTACCGTGGATTTTGTAACAACGTTTTGTTGCGATTTGTCATCGTAGCAGAGCTGCTACGATGACAAATCTACAAGCTTCATGTGTAGACCCTACGCACTACGGCCAACACCCAAACTCTAAACATGACAATGACTTCCGAACAATCGCTTCCCCAGTTTGTGTACAGCTCCGATGATATTATGGTGTTATGTAACATGGCAACCAATCCGTCTGATCAGGTGCGTGCCGTTGCTAAACAACTTGGCATCGTAGGGTCGGCGAGGACGTCGTACTGGACACCGTTTACGTAGTAATAACTCCTGCTAACAGACTTCCCAGCAAACATAAGCGAAGTAATGAGAAACGTTCCAGAACTCTTGTTGCTATACAGAAAGACACGTCTATTCACTGCAGACAATCGTTTACCTTTGTTATGCTCACCAATGTCTGCTCCATGAATGGATAAATCAGAGGAACTCTTCGCTATAGCCGAACATACCTGTGCCGACATAGTTGGTGTTACCGAAACCTGGTTTGGGACTTCTAATCCTGCACCAGCGAATCAGATGACGGGATTTACTCTCTTCCACCGGGACCACTGCGATCAACGAGGTGGAGTGAGGTGGAGCTCTCTACGTCAGGAATGAACTTCACCCATCTGAATTCGTACTCTAGCCTACACCTGCTCTGCACCTTGAACTACTCTGGGTAAAAAACAAACCTGAGTAAATATGTGAAGGAGAGAACTGAATTGTTCATATGTATCATTTATTATCCTCCTCGTTCTCCCGCCAAACAAGAACTCATTGACCTTATCATTCAAACAGGGGATCAGATACACTGTGATCATCCTAATGCCTCATTACTACTGATGGGGGACTTCAATGATCTAGACACCAGTCACTTCGTGAAACATCTGAATGTCACTCAGATGGTCAAGAGGAACACCTGCAATGATCGTATCTTAGATATGATATTTACTGATCAGCCAGAGCAACTCAATGAACCCATTATTAAGGCACCTATCGCTACCTCCGACCACGACTGTGTTTTTATGTCATCAGTATGTCATGACCTTTACTTCTGAAAAAAACTGTTTTCAGGATTATCTACAGCATAACTCAAGATTGAAGTTGAATTGAACTTTGAAACTTATCAGACAATTGAATACCGATATCAAGGCAACAAAAACTTGATGGCGTCATCAGGTATCAAATTATATTAAATTAAAGTTTAATATTTGAAAAATATTATATTATAACTCATTAACCACGTGTTGAAATTTTACAATCCATACATCATCGGAAAGTTCGTTTAAAGATCAACAAACGATACACAGAACTTACCCAATTTGACCCAGACTTCCGGTTCAAACCGGAGGTTGAACATTTTATAAAATTACTTATCGTTTCAGCATAATTTTTATATCAGGTTCTAGAACTATGAGCCTGCTCAAATTTTTGCACAGAAATGACAACAATTTGACCTTTACATCTGGTCAAAACCGGACGTTCAAGTGCACCTGTTGACACACTCATTGACAACGCACGATAGTGTATTAACACACGCTGAACCAGTACACGTACATTGCAAGTGTGGTTAAGTTTAAATCCTGTAATGTGTGTACATTGCACGCGTAGATTAGTTTACATGTAGATGTACTGTATAGCTACATTCGCATCAGTGATGCAACGTATATTGCCCCCCCCCAAAGGATAATCAATCTAAGATTTTAAAAAAATCATAACTCCTGAACCACACATTGGATTTTTACAAACAATACATCATATGAAAGCTCTTAATAAACTAATCAATTAAGGTTCAATCGGAAGTTGAAAATTACTGTTTCAAAAATCATAACTTCTGAACCACATATTGGAGTTTTACAATCTATACATTGGCAAAGTATGTCTCAACTTAAGAAAGGATTTACAGAATGTGACCCCATTTGATCTTGACTTCCTGTTCAAGCATAAAGATAAAATTTAATATTTGAAAACATAACTCCTGAACCTCAAAATAAATTTGAATCATCTATACACATGTACGTCATCAGATAAGGCTTCAAAAACTTTTAAAACGTTGCATAGTGTGACCTCATTTTACCTTGACCTCCAATTCAACAGGAAGATGAAATTAAAATCGGATGAACCACACTTTTTATTTTAATCATCTATTCGTCATCAGAAAGGGCTCCAAAGATTTGACCAACGTGACATAATTATTATTTGTATTATTATGTCTAGTTTTATAGATTGAATGTTTGTATTATAACTATTGTTACAAGATCTGATTTGCTTTTTTGTTTTTTACAGATCGAGGCACTTGATGACCCTATCAGCCCAGTGCAAGCAATATTAAAGAGATGTAACAAGCAACAGGTTTGTATTCCTAAAAAGCAAGGTTCCTCAATGAAGATTGTAAAAACTACCGTAATCTTCGGAATATAGGCCGCCCGCGGTATAAGCCGCTATGCCAAGAATTTGTCAAAACAAGATTTATGCGTCAGTGTATAAGCCGCCCGGCGTATAAGCCGCAGTAATGACCGCACACACAGGGGGGGCGTGCGTGTTTGGCGGTCCTTTGTGGTGATGTACAGTGACTAGCGGACGGCACAACAGTCACTGTACATCGCCACAAAGTGCGTCTTGCGTTGCATTAAAGTAAAAATGTACTGAAGTAACATGTATCGATCGTTATTGAAATAATTTATGAGAATGGTCTGCAGTTAAGTGGGTCTATTTTCTTTTCGTAAATTTTGAATGGTGATAAATTTTGGGGTAAATATTGCCGAGATCTCGATATTCGTGAAGTTTTTTCGAACGCGGAAAAACGGTTTTACCCCGCAGGGAGGAAGTGAGCAATTATAAACAAACAAGACTTGACTGTTTGATAAACTGCTGAGGTAAAATCACTGAATTTAATATTCATATTCCATGACAACAGAACGTCTTTACATTTTTATGTGCCTTTTTTCACTAGTTCTGACTCAATTAATTAATGGTTTCTACCTCCACGATTGAAGGAACGTTGCGCGCGATCTCTGAAAGCTAGTGCCTCGCTTTTTATTCTTATACACGTGCACGTGACGTTTCATAGTCTTGGTTCGTGACTACACAAATGGAGCGTCTTGGTCGTGGTGTGGTAGCGGTTACAGGAGAGTGGTTAGGTTTTCGTGACTACATGACTGGAGCGTGTTGGAACCGAGACTAGACGTTTCCCGAACACATGGTGATTTCTCACTAAGGGAATTTCCCTTGCACCCTCGCTCCCACAGCTATATGCTTTTTCTTCATCCCCCGATAATAAAGTATAGCAAAGAGCAAGCACATCCGCGGGGTCAAGGTGATGAATAATATGGGATGGCAGTGGGATGGTAAGCGGCCTGTGGGAAGTACGTTCGTGCTCTGAAAATTATCAAGAAAGACAACCATGGCTAGAACAACTTAACTACTGAATGGCTAACGCTAGTTACATGTAGAACGGAGATTTGTAACCATTTATGGAAAACGTTACAACGTTAATAAACAACACTGCATGGCGATACCACACTGGTCATCTGCTTCTTCACGGCATTAAGTACGGTACACGCAAGCGATCACCAGCGAAAGTCGAAGCAAGCATGGTGGACGCAAGTTTGACGACTCCTCGCAGCTCAAAAGATAAGCTGGGATTTTCAACATTTCGTAAAAACTGTCACTATATCACACAGTTTTGGTGGGATTTTTTTCATTTTAGAAAATTGTTTCGTTGCAGAAATATTTTACAAACGATCTTTTTAAAAACAAGTTTTATTGCTCGGTGTATAAGGCGCCCGGGATATAAGCCGCCAAAATGTTTAAAAGGGCCAAAATCAATGTATAAGCCGCGGCCTATATTCCGAAGATTACGGTAAGTTAACTTTGCACATCCAGCCCTTCAGTGTAGTAGTCCATGAGCCAGCCCCACTTGACGGTACCAACTCTTGAGACTAATTCTAATATCACTTTTCTTGTTGCAAACAATCCACAACTAATACCAAAAACTATGAAAGCCTTTCAACAAAATATTTTTTCTACCAGTTTTCGAAAGATTTTCAGCTGTAAAATCTGAAACCTCTTAACCTCTTCCATTATTGATAAGTCAACAGCCGGTTAGATAGTAACAATTTTTTTAAGAGCGGTTCTAGGATGCTCTGAAATATTTAGTTATTACATTTTTCCAATAGATGGAGTCCACAAGAAATAGAAACAAGTATTATGAGTCCCTTACCTTATGCTAAAACAGGGTAAAGATGTCTCAAGAGAATAACAAATCCTGGTACTTATTATTGGTGTTTTCATTTGTCATGTCAGAGCTTCATTGTGACAACAATATTTTTAAAGGAAAATGATAAATCCGGAAACTCAAAAAAGTTTTGGAAAATAATACTGCACAGAGGCACAGAAAATATTTTTGAATACAGGCCCGAAGTGGTTAAAGTATTCCAGACCATTAATGTGTAGGGTCCAATTAAACAATGTCATTGAAATCTAGCACAGTCTGTTGTTTACAGAGCCCAATTTAATAAAGCTGTCTAAGCACAACAATCTGGTATGTGCAAAGCAATTGCACGTTTGTACCATTGTACAATTGTACGTGTTGCGTACCGTTTGCAACTGGTATTCTGCTTATTTTTGCTTTGCAGAAACTTGTTGAGCAGTATTCTCTGCAGTAGCTCCAATAAATTGGGCCTTGTTTGCTGTGCACAGTCTGAATGAAATTTGTATTCAACAAATAAAGAACTATTTGTGTAAAATGTTATATGTATGTATTTGAATCAATCTGGTTGCAGATAATGCTACACTATACAATTCCAGACTTCAGTGGTGTGGACGAGTTCTTGAGTCTATTAGCCAGACGACAGGGAAAGCTCAAAAAAGGAGGAATGCCTAATGTAGACAAAGCTGCAAGGGGTATGCTAATGGACTGGAATAGGTCAGTTGACATTTACGGTTATGATAGTATGATTGAACACAATTATAATTTATTTTTAAACTTATACACACACACTTATCATGCAATCCACAAGAAACTGCAACGAACAAAGCTATGCCTTTATTTTTTTGGAGCAAGTCAATCAACTGATCAAGAAGAAAGTCAATGCAAAATGTGTACATACATTAGTATTACTTACCTCGACTATTTAGTCTTACTTACGTGTACACTAGCTCACATCTGTATTTAAGTGATCATGCATTGATCAAAGTCTTTTGATCGACATTGGTAAGAAAACAACGGCAAAATGTACAGACAACATCAGCAAGATGGATTACCGAAAAGCGTTTTTGTTTATTCCATCACCTCTGAACTCATCCATCTACATTGGCTTTCAATCAAACAGTAGACTACAGAATTCTTACACTCGTTTTCAAAGCACTTTATAATCAGGCTCCATCAGAAATCTTGGACATCTCAGTGCCTTGGAGCATTTGTATGATTTTGGGGCTTTATAAATGACTTTGCTTTGTTATGTTTGTAACTATTTCCTTCTATCGAACCTAAACTGACAACCTGGAATTTATTACTTGTTTATGGGCAAGCTGAACCTTAGCAACTAAAATAACAGTCTCAATGATTTCAACTGAGCAGAGAAGAAAAGAACTTCGTACTTAAATATTGATTGACTCAAATGAAAATAGACAGGAAAACTCTTGTGTAATTTAACTCTTTGTTATCGCAAACGGCCAAGGCTGAATCAGGTGAAACTAGAAATAACAAAACAGCCAAGGCTGAATCAGGTGAAACTAGAAATAACAAAACAGCCAAGGCTGAATCAGGTGAAACTAGAAATAACAAAACAGCCAAGGCTGAATCAGGTGAAACTAGAAATAACAAAACAGCCAAGGCTGAATCAGGTGAAACTAGAAATAACAAAACAGCCAAGGCTGAATCAGGTGAAACTAGAAATAACAAAACAGCCAAGGCTGAATCAGGTGAAACTAGAAATAACAAAACAGCCAAGGCTGAATCAGGTGAAACTAGAAATAACAAAACAGCCAAGGCTGAATCAGGTGAAACTAGAAATAACAAAACAGCCAAGGCTGAATCAGGTGAAACTAGAAATAACAAAACAGCCAAGGCTGAATCAGGTGAAACTAGAAATAACAAAACAGCCAAGGCTGAATCAGGTGAAACTAGAAATAACAAAACAGCCAAGGCTGAATCAGGTGAAACTAGAAATAACAAAACAGCCAAGGCTGAATCAGGTGAAACTAGAAATAACAAAACAGCCAAGGCTGAATCAGGTGAAACTAGAAATAACAAAACAGCCAAGGCTGAATCAGGTGAAACTAGAAATAACAAAACAGCCAAGGCTGAATCAGGTGAAACTAGAAATAACAAAACAGCCAAGGCTGAATCAGGTGAAACTAGAAATAACAAAACAGCCAAGGCTGAATCAGGTGAAACTAGAAATAACAAAACAGCCAAGGCTGAATCAGGTGAAACTAGAAATAACAAAACAGCCAAGGCTGAATCAGGTGAAACTAGAAATAACAAAACAGCCAAGGCTGAATCAGGTGAAACTAGAAATAACAAAACAGCCAAGGCTGAATCAGGTGAAACTAGAAATAACAAAACAGCCAAGGCTGAATCAGGTGAAACTAGAAATAACAAAACAGCCAAGGCTGAATCAGGTGAAACTAGAAATAACAAAACAGCCAAGGCTGAATCAGGTGAAACTAGAAATAACAAAACAGCCAAGGCTGAATCAGGTGAAACTAGAAATAACAAAACAGCCAAGGCTGAATCAGGTGAAACTAGAAATAACAAAACAGCCAAGGCTGAATCAGGTGAAACTAGAAATAACAAAACAGCCAAGGCTGAATCAGGTGAAACTAGAAATAACAAAACAGCCAAGGCTGAATCAGGTGAAACTAGAAATAACAAAACAGCCAAGGCTGAATCAGGTGAAACTAGAAATAACAAAACAGCCAAGGCTGAATCAGGTGAAACTAGAAATAACAAAACAGCCAAGGCTGAATCAGGTGAAACTAGAAATAACAAAACAGCCAAGGCTGAATCAGGTGAAACTAGAAATAACAAAACAGCCAAGGCTGAATCAGGTGAAACTAGAAATAACAAAACAGCCAAGGCTGAATCAGGTGAAACTAGAAATAACAAAACAGCCAAGGCTGAATCAGGTGAAACTAGAAATAACAAAACAGCCAAGGCTGAATCAGGTGAAACTAGAAATAACAAAACAGCCAAGGCTGAATCAGGTGAAACTAGAAATAACAAAACAGCCAAGGCTGAATCAGGTGAAACTAGAAATAACAAAACAGCCAAGGCTGAATCAGGTGAAACTAGAAATAACAAAACAGCCAAGGCTGAATCAGGTGAAACTAGAAATAACAAAACAGCCAAGGCTGAATCAGGTGAAACTAGAAATAACAAAACAGCCAAGGCTGAATCAGGTGAAACTAGAAATAACAAAACAGCCAAGGCTGAATCAGGTGAAACTAGAAATAACAAAACAGCCAAGGCTGAATCAGGTGAAACTAGAAATAACAAAACAGCCAAGGCTGAATCAGGTGAAACTAGAAATAACAAAACAGCCAAGGCTGAATCAGGTGAAACTAGAAATAACAAAACAGCCAAGGCTGAATCAGGTGAAACTAGAAATAACAAAACAGCCAAGGCTGAATCAGGTGAAACTAGAAATAACAAAACAGCCAAGGCTGAATCAGGTGAAACTAGAAATAACAAAACAGCCAAGGCTGAATCAGGTGAAACTAGAAATAACAAAACAGCCAAGGCTGAATCAGGTGAAACTAGAAATAACAAAACAGCCAAGGCTGAATCAGGTGAAACTAGAAATAACAAAACAGCCAAGGCTGAATCAGGTGAAACTAGAAATAACAAAACAGCCAAGGCTGAATCAGGTGAAACTAGAAATAACAAAACAGCCAAGGCTGAATCAGGTGAAACTAGAAATAACAAAACAGCCAAGGCTGAATCAGGTGAAACTAGAAATAACAAAACAGCCAAGGCTGAATCAGGTGAAACTAGAAATAACAAAACAGCCAAGGCTGAATCAGGTGAAACTAGAAATAACAAAACAGCCAAGGCTGAATCAGGTGAAACTAGAAATAACAAAACAGCCAAGGCTGAATCAGGTGAAACTAGAAATAACAAAACAGCCAAGGCTGAATCAGGTGAAACTAGAAATAACAAAACAGCCAAGGCTGAATCAGGTGAAACTAGAAATAACAAAACAGCCAAGGCTGAATCAGGTGAAACTAGAAATAACAAAACAGCCAAGGCTGAATCAGGTGAAACTAGAAATAACAAAACAGCCAAGGCTGAATCAGGTGAAACTAGAAATAACAAAACAGCCAAGGCTGAATCAGGTGAAACTAGAAATAACAAAACAGCCAAGGCTGAATCAGGTGAAACTAGAAATAACAAAACAGCCATGGCTGAATCAGGTGAAACTAGAAATAACAAAACAGCCAAGGCTGAATCAGGTGAAACTAGAAATAACAAAACAGCCAAGGCTGAATCAGGTGAAACTAGAAATAACAAAACAGCCAAGGCTGAATCAGGTGAAACTAGAAATAACAAAACAGCCAAGGCTGAATCAGGTGAAACTAGAAATAACAAAACAGCCAAGGCTGAATCAGGTGAAACTAGAAATAACAAAACAGCCAAGGCTGAATCAGGTGAAACTAGAAATAACAAAACAGCCAAGGCTGAATCAGGTGAAACTAGAAATAACAAAACAGCCAAGGCTGAATCAGGTGAAACTAGAAATAACAAAACAGCCAAGGCTGAATCAGGTGAAACTAGAAATAACAAAACAGCCAAGGCTGAATCAGGTGAAACTAGAAATAACAAAACAGCCAAGGCTGAATCAGGTGAAACTAGAAATAACAAAACAGCCAAGGCTGAATCAGGTGAAACTAGAAATAACAAAACAGCCAAGGCTGAATCAGGTGAAACTAGAAATAACAAAACAGCCAAGGCTGAATCAGGTGAAACTAGAAATAACAAAACAGCCAAGGCTGAATCAGGTGAAACTAGAAATAACAAAACAGCCAAGGCTGAATCAGGTGAAACTAGAAATAACAAAACAGCCAAGGCTGAATCAGGTGAAACTAGAAATAACAAAACAGCCAAGGCTGAATCAGGTGAAACTAGAAATAACAAAACAGCCAAGGCTGAATCAGGTGAAACTAGAAATAACAAAACAGCCAAGGCTGAATCAGGTGAAACTAGAAATAACAAAACAGCCAAGGCTGAATCAGGTGAAACTAGAAATAACAAAACAGCCAAGGCTGAATCAGGTGAAACTAGAAATAACAAAACAGCCAAGGCTGAATCAGGTGAAACTAGAAATAACAAAACAGCCAAGGCTGAATCAGGTGAAACTAGAAATAACAAAACAGCCAAGGCTGAATCAGGTGAAACTAGAAATAACAAAACAGCCAAGGCTGAATCAGGTGAAACTAGAAATAACAAAACAGCCAAGGCTGAATCAGGTGAAACTAGAAATAACAAAACAGCCAAGGCTGAATCAGGTGAAACTAGAAATAACAAAACAGCCAAGGCTGAATCAGGTGAAACTAGAAATAACAAAACAGCCAAGGCTGAATCAGGTGAAACTAGAAATAACAAAACAGCCAAGGCTGAATCAGGTGAAACTAGAAATAACAAAACAGCCAAGGCTGAATCAGGTGAAACTAGAAATAACAAAACAGCCAAGGCTGAATCAGGTGAAACTAGAAATAACAAAACAGCCAAGGCTGAATCAGGTGAAACTAGAAATAACAAAACAGCCAAGGCTGAATCAGGTGAAACTAGAAATAACAAAACAGCCAAGGCTGAATCAGGTGAAACTAGAAATAACAAAACAGCCAAGGCTGAATCAGGTGAAACTAGAAATAACAAAACAGCCAAGGCTGAATCAGGTGAAACTAGAAATAACAAAACAGCCAAGGCTGAATCAGGTGAAACTAGAAATAACAAAACAGCCAAGGCTGAATCAGGTGAAACTAGAAATAACAAAACAGCCAAGGCTGAATCAGGTGAAACTAGAAATAACAAAACAGCCAAGGCTGAATCAGGTGAAACTAGAAATAACAAAACAGCCAAGGCTGAATCAGGTGAAACTAGAAATAACAAAACAGCCAAGGCTGAATCAGGTGAAACTAGAAATAACAAAACAGCCAAGGCTGAATCAGGTGAAACTAGAAATAACAAAACAGCCAAGGCTGAATCAGGTGAAACTAGAAATAACAAAACAGCCAAGGCTGAATCAGGTGAAACTAGAAATAACAAAACAGCCAAGGCTGAATCAGGTGAAACTAGAAATAACAAAACAGCCAAGGCTGAATCAGGTGAAACTAGAAATAACAAAACAGCCAAGGCTGAATCAGGTGAAACTAGAAATAACAAAACAGCCAAGGCTGAATCAGGTGAAACTAGAAATAACAAAACAGCCAAGGCTGAATCAGGTGAAACTAGAAATAACAAAACAGCCAAGGCTGAATCAGGTGAAACTAGAAATAACAAAACAGCCAAGGCTGAATCAGGTGAAACTAGAAATAACAAAACAGCCAAGGCTGAATCAGGTGAAACTAGAAATAACAAAACAGCCAAGGCTGAATCAGGTGAAACTAGAAATAACAAAACAGCCAAGGCTGAATCAGGTGAAACTAGAAATAACAAAACAGCCAAGGCTGAATCAGGTGAAACTAGAAATAACAAAACGTGTCATTTATACATAATGCTTTAAGAAAAACAAATAGGCAATCATATCAATCGTAAGTAAGAAAACAATTAAATACAATGAGAATGAAACAGCACCAGAAATGTTGATTAAAAATAAAAGTGAAAACAAAAACCATTCAAAGTCACTTGAGTGGAAGCCTTGCACTTGCAATGTATTTCCAACTTAATTTGAGTACAATTGATGTCTTTGTAACAGACCAATATTATTTTGGGTTGCCTTTCAGAGGTTCAGAAGTCCAACCTGCGTTGGTGTAAAGTTTCATTTACACTCTTTGCTGCTTATGTTGTCTGTCTTAAATCTTTATGAATTTACCAATGTCATGTGCTAAATGAGTAGCATAGGTGATGTACTTGTCTTGTACTTTTCTTGTACTTGGCACTTTCAGGATTTTTCCTTGGGTACCTGTCTACCTGTCTACCAAACCAGTTTTCAGCTCAGGGTACCTGGCTCTGAAAATACCAGTGGATGCACAACTTCAAACCAGCTTACCAGTTAATTTATATGGCTTATGTTGTTTTTGTTTTGTTGTACATATCAGTGGACGTATATCATTCTACACCCATCCACCTGAGCAGCACAGGTTACCTACCCACATTGATGCAGCAATAGTATCTGAAATGGGCAAAGCTTTTGACGTCGGGTCATTGGAACAAGAAGACAAAGAAACATTAGGAGGTAAGTTGTCAGATGTTCAGTTCTTTTGTACACACAATTATTTCCTCTTCTAAAGTACACTGAAATTTATGCCTTCATTTGAATTTCCTAGCTTGATTTTTCTTTCTTTTTTTGTTGTTGATAGTTTTACCACCTGTAAGGCCTAGCAATACTATACTTGTAGAGTCAGCTGGCCCGACAGTTGGTGTAACCGAAGATGATTTTGCAAGTGACAATGACATAGAAGAGCTCATGGTAAAAGAAGACGATGAGGATAACGATGATGTGGAAGACTACAAGGAACACCTAGAAGCACAGCATTCAGAGGTGAGAAGACTCGCCCTCTAAATTTGATGAACAAGTGCAAAGTCGCACGTCTGATTAATGTTTTTGTATTTTGGATGGACATGGAATTTGACACATATATCATCAGCAACAATACTTCCACAGTCTTTACACATGTAATTCATGCATCGGCAGATAACACTCTATTCTATGGTATTTTATATGCCTGTACCTGAAAGGTGTCTTATAAGTTGCATTTAGTGATACAAGTATTAACATACAAATATGATTTGGGGTTAAACTGAGAAACCCCAAATCATTAAAAAAATTGAATCCTATTTTGAATTGTAAGTAATAGTCTTGTATACTAACTATCAGTTTAGTTTATGACTTTTTACATAAAATTTGTCATAGATGTTCAATTAGTACACTTTCTAGAGCCTCAATGCAGTCTTAAGTAGTGACGATATAATTGTTTTCCTTGTTTAAACTTAAGGCCATTTTTTTTTTATTACTTGGATTACGGAATCGCCGCCCGAAAAAATCCCCGCCCAAAAAATTCAATTTTGTGTTTGAAAAAAACCCCAAAAAACCGATCCAAAGGGCATTTCACATCTTATTTATGCACACCTTGTCCATTGGTACACACCAAATTTAAAAAATCCACTTGAAAAGTGCCGCGAAACGCTGACCACATTGCGATCACAATGTACACAACGCACGATCCCGCGTGTGACACACACAAGCATAATCTTTTCCAATTTACAGGCTTGTAGTCTTCGCTATTTCGTTACTGTTCGTGCAACAATAAATGTAAGAAAATGTTAACGCTAGAGGGCGTTTCACAACAATGCGATAGAGCGAAAGCAATCGCCCTCTCTATTAATGAAATTGCGCTGTAGCATACAAAAACCAGTTACAAACGCCTTGAACAAATTTGTCAAATAATTAACCTATCTGCGCATGCTCAGCAAAAGCGGTTATTCCCCGACATTGCAATAACATTATTCGCTGGTGTGCGCTTAACCTATCTAAACAGCATTGTTGTTGCTGGTACTCACGCACATTCCGTCGGCAGCATGGTCAAAACAGAGCACACTTCCGTGGAAATTTTAGCTTGTTCTACAAAAATACAGAACGTTCCGGCTTCATTCTACAAAAATGACCACTTTAGGATAGAGTATTTAACTGTATAATGTAAGATTTTCTATTTCTATTTTAGTTTTGTTTTGTTGTATTTTGGGGGGTTTTTTTGCGGGTTGATTGCGCTCAGAATTTTGGTCTCGAATTTCCGGCTAGTGAAAAATTGTGCGAGCTAGAAACGTACTGTTATGTTGACAAGCCTGGCGGTTTAGTCAAGTGAAAAAGTTAGAGCAAGGCCTTATATTTACATGAAGGTCTATAGTTTACATTCGTTTTAGAAGCCGCCTGCGTGCCTTTTTTTTTTTTTTTTTTTTTTTTCTTTTTCCCCCGCCCGCCCGATTTTGTGAGCTGGAAAATCCGTAATCCCGGCCACGTTTTTTTTTTTTTTTTTTTTTTTTTCCCCGGTCCCCGCTCATATTTGTAGCTTAGAAATCCGTAATCCAAGTATTCAAGAATAAATGGCCTAAGGTATAATAAATGTAATAGATTTACACATTCCCTTTTTTTTTGTTTATATCAAAAGCTACATGTATCAACAATCTCTTGCATTAACACAACACTGACCCCAACGATACCAAAACACCCAGTGTTTCTTAGGATATACACTAAATTCTAGTTTCCATTTTTTAAATATCAATCGGGCTATTATTCCTCAACCCATTTGGTATTGGTGTCTTGTTTTGTTTCCAAATTTTTAAGAATATTTGGTTTATGCCGTTAGAACAATGAGCAGTATCTTTATCCAGTTAAATTAAATGTGTATATTTCAGACTAAAAGACCGTTTAAAATGGGTCATGAGAATAAGTGGTAGGTTTCATTTTGTCCATAGATAGGGGATGTCACTATTTCATTTTGTCCATAGATACATGTAGGGGATGTCACTATTTCATTTTGTCCATAGATAGGGGATGTCACTATTTCATTTTGTCCATAGATAGGGGATGTCACTATTTCATTGAGTGGAGAGATTTCAAGTGAAATAGTGAAACGTAATGATGGATCAATGTCTACTCAAGGAACCCAAATCATTGGTAAACACCACAGGGCAGTGACTGTTGACACCAGCCAGCATAATAAATCTAAAAAGAAGGAATTCAAGCAGATGATTAAAAAAAGGAAGAGAGCTGGTATGTATTCAGTTACCTCCAAAATGTACTTCACACCACTTGAATATTTCCTTTCGAAATTAGGTTTTGAATTCCTCTTTTTGAAACAATTATTATTAAAATTTACCCCGAAAAGTATTTGGGGTACATGTAGCTGCAAGGGTAGAGGTTGATATTGGAGCATCACAGCAGCTCAGGCTGTAAACTCCCCAGGGAGCTGAGAAAGATTACAGGAATGTTATTAGTCCAATGACCAGGGCACTATTATGTCAAGTGCATTGACACGTTATTGTAAAATGTGCTATATAAGAACGAGTTATTATTATTATTATTAGCTGTTCCGACCTTTCAGTCGGAACAGCTTTTGTTTTCGTCGAGATTTTTCCTTTTTTGAATTTTTTTAAATTCTTTCTTTCCCTGAAACCCTATTGACTTAACATGTGACTTTTCAGACGGTATTACGCTCTTCTAAGAATTATCAGAAATAGACAAATCATATACCATATTGAAGCTTATGCCCTGACTTGATTTAATTTTGTAATTAGATTAAAATTCTTAATTAATTATTCACGTGACAGCCGTGTGAATATTTAATTAGCCAATCTTGTTACCACCATATCTCTAGAAGTACACATCTGATCCTCAAACTGTTTTCAGTTATGGACTTGTCTTGTATTCTAGATGTCAATTCCGGTCTAACATTTTTCGTCACGACATCATGACATCATTTGTAGGCGTATTTTCTTTTTGTATACAAAAAAAATCGTTTTAGAAACGTTTAGGTGGTTCAAAACACAAACCGTGGCTACAACACTGTGCTTATTTGATTAGGTTCAGTCACCAACCATTGATCAGTTAGCCTTGAATATAGTTCGCGAATTGTGAAAGCCTGTCAAGAATGGGACTCATCTCAGTTCGCCCAGACGTAATGCTTAGATGATATTGACAAACAATCTTAATTAATTATTAACGTGACAGCGGTATGAATATTTAATTTGTTAGTACTAAAAAAAATTTTTTTTTACTGTGACGTCAAAAAATCATATCTCCTGAACCAAAAGTCATACAATTGTAATGTTTGTTTTGTATGGTAACTTTTAACAATTGCGAAATTTTCTTAACCAAGATGACCCCACTTTGACCTTTACTTCCGGTCCAAACAGGAAGTTCAAATATTGAAAACATCATATCTTCTGAACCACATGTCATAAAGTTGTAATGTCTGTGTTGTATTGTAGCTTGCAACACTTGCGACATTTTAATTAAAAAAATTACCTATTTTGACCTTTACTTCCGGTCTAAACAGGAAGCTCAAAAATTGAGATATATTCTTATCTCCTGAACCACATGTCACATAAGGTCATAATGTTTGTGATTTCTTGTAGCTTAGAAGGCTCGAAATTAACAAAAATTAACGAAACAGCTCTGTGATTGTTCACAATCACTATCTCTAGTTATTATTATTAAGGTTCACACAGCACTTGTAGGCTACCTTTGCACTCTCACTACAATTTCACGAAATCACTTTACTTGGGGGAAACTACTTTTGGATTGACCGTCTGGATTGACCGTCTGGATTGACCGTCTGGATTGACCGTCTGGATTGACCGTCTGGATTGACCGTCTGGATTGACCGTCTGGATGGACCGTCTGGATGGACCGTCTGGATGGACCGTCTGGATGGACCGTCTGGATGGACCGTCTGGATGGACCGTCTGGATGGACCGTCTGGATGGACCGTCTGGATCGACCGTCTGGATCGACCGTCTGGATCGACCGTCTGGATCGACCGTCTGGATCGACCGTCTGGATCGACCGTCTGGATCGACCGTCTGGATTGACCGTCTGGATTGACCGTCTGGATTGACCGTCTGGATTGACCGTCTGGATTGACCGTCTGGATTGACCGTCTGGATTGACCGTCTGGATTGACCGTCTGGATTGACCGTCTGGATCGACCGTCTGGATCGACCGTCTGGATCGACCGTCTGGATCGACCGTCTGGATCGACCGTCTGGATCGACCGTCTGGATCGACCGTCTGGATTGACCGTCTGGATCGACCGTCTGGATCAGGTCACTGCCCTGGTGTAGTGGCGTGGGTTTTGGTAGCCATCAAACCCTCCCAGCCAGCAGACCTGCCAACCTGTACGCATTTTGCGTACCATGCACGCATTTTCACATCTGAGTACGGTGGTACGAAATATATGCAGAAAATACGCAAAAGACGCAAAATCTAAATCGCGGTGTTAAAAACTGCAGCACGAACGGACAATTTTGTTCTCAATTTCTTCAACTGTCATTCGTTCGACCCCAACTGCAAAAACAACCGAACAAAGACACCCTGCATCTGAGTGATTATTATGCACTAAAAACGAGGTTGTGCCTAGAACTATATTTTAAATTATTACTCCCGCTGGAAAACTAATAAACCAATGCGTAACAAAGGGGGTGGGAATGGCGCAATCCAGTTTCGGTCAATCTGGTACATGGATGTACGTGCACACAACGCACGTGTTCGGCATCGCCGTGTGATTAATACTTGAGTGTACAATATGGACGCCGATCGAAGTGTCAGATTAAATAGTACATCGTTTCTGTTAGTTTTACTTTTATTAGGGGAGAATAATGGGAATTTACATGTACAGGAGGGCGCTGTATTAGGAGGGCGCTGTTCAAGATGGAGACTCATGTATTTTTGCTCTGTGCTGTTTTTAACTTTTAAAATCCTTTCTTATCTTGCTTTATGTGCACCATCCATCAGCATTTCAACTATATTGGACTATATGAGGAAACCATGATCCAGGTGAATTGATTTTTTTGCCATAAAACCGGAAGGATAATTAATGGTGATTTTGTATGTACTTATTTTTGGATTCTTAATCACTAGTAGTGACATTGGACAGCTCGACCTACACTTGTCTTTGGTCAACTCGACCTATATCTTGCCCCACAACAGTGTTAAGCCACCCTTCCTGTAGATTTAAGATGGCTTCCCATATACCTGTGATAGTTGGTAATCGGCCACTGTGTTATAGTAACATTGAGAGAGTGCCAGACATCCAAGTCCGTAAATTGTGTGCTGGTAAAGTTCTACAGAATAGGCCTAACCTGACATGCCTGAGAAAGGAGAGGCCATCAACGATGTATCATCATCATCAACACAAGCATAGACCTACCACTTTCTGTATGCTAAATGCACGGTCAATTAAAAACAAAACTCTGGAGTTTGCTGACCTTGTTCGGGAACACGACTTGGTTGTTATAGGAATTTCCGAAACCTGGCTGACCCCAAATGACTCGGCAGTTATAGCTGATTTCACTCCTTGTGGGTATTCTTTTCATCATGTACCACGAGCTAATAAGCGTGGTGGGGGTGTTGGCCTAATGACTCGTACATGTAGTAGTATTAATGTCAAAAACAATCCAAAACCCCAAATTTTTGGTTCATTTGAATCTTTGGATGTGGAGTTAGCATATAACAACAAGTTTGTGATTATCTACCGTCCACCTGGATCAACTGTTGCTTTCAGTACCTTCCTTGATGAGTTTACTAGCCTCATTGACAGCTACCTGTTCACTCAGTCATCTTTAATCATTACCGGTGACTTCAACATACATGTGGATAACTCATCTGATGTAAATTCTTTGAAGTTTGCTGATTTGTTATCCTCACATGGTCTGAAACAACACATAACTACAGCCACTCATCAACGCGGTCACACTCTGGATCTTTTAATCACACGTTCTGGTGATGATAATCTACTCTCTGATATTCACATAACGGAAGGATTATCAGACCATTTTGCAATCTTTTTTAGTCTGCCTTTCCAAAAACTAGCTATACCCACGAAATCGGTTGTTTCCCGGAATCTTTGCTCAGTGGTTGTGGATGCTTTCTCCAATGATATCCAATCTCATCAGCTTGCTGAATTATGCTCTGACGCAGATGTGACTACTGGAGTTGATATGTACGATACCACGTTGTGCAACATCTTAAATAAACATGCACCTGCTACAACAAGAACTGTTAAACTTCGTCCAAGCACCAGCTGGTATAGTGACGAAGTTCATAAAGCGATACGCAAGCGAAGAGTTCTGGAACGTAAGTGGAGAAATTCAAGACTTGAAATTGATCGACAAATTTACTGCCAACAACGACAACATACCATATCTCTGATTCGTTCAGCAAAATGTAAATACTACTGCAGGATTGTTGATAAGTGCTTAGGTGATCAGAAGCGGCTCTTCAATGTTGTCAATCAGCTACTCAACAAGAATACGGTTTCGTCATTGCCATCACATGACTGTGAAGTATCTCTTGCAAATCGGTTTAGCCAGTTTTTCACCTCAAAGGCATTAACGATTAGAAACAGTCTGTTGTCGACGACGGTGTCTCCTCAGGTTTTTGTTCTTCAACCACCTCCATCGTCGACAATGTCAATCCTTGAGTCAACTTCTCCTGATGAAATTAGGAAACTCCTTGTTAAAGCACCGCCAAAATCATGTGAGCTAGACCCTATACCTACATCACTTCTTAAGGAATGTGCCGATGCCATCATACCTGCCATTACAAACATTGTCAATCAAAGTCTGCAATCTGGAGTTGTGCCTTCTTCGCTCAAATGTGCTTTGGTGCGGCCACTACTGAAGAAACCAAACTTGGACAAGGAAGTTCTAAGCAACTATCGACCAGTGTCAAATCTAACGTTTATCTCCAAACTGTTAGAGCGTGTAGCTTTCTCTAGACTCTCAGCATTTCTCCATAGTAACAACCATCTGGATAAACACCAGTCCGGTTTTCGCCAGCATCACAGCGTTGAGACACTTCTTGCTCATTTGTGGCGTGTCGTGGCCGAGCGGTCTAGGTCACCGGACCTAAGCTCTGGTGTTTTCAGCAGCAGAGTGTGGGTTCGATACCCGGTCATGACACTTGTGCCCTTGAGCAAGGCACTTAACCATAATTGCTTCGAAAAAGTTGGGAAGGTAGTGCATTCTGCTCTACCAGACAGGTTCCTAGTGGATGATACCCATGCCTACATCCTTAAGGACTGTGAAGGGGGTAACCCTGTTTCAGCCCCAGGAGTAGGAGGCAACGTGCCCCTGGTGTCAATTGATTTGGGTTGATAGCCCAAATCAGTTATGTGTAGCCCTCACCTTGAGTGGCCGTCCGTGGCCTTGTGAGTTAGAAAAAAATAAAAATAAAAAATAATAATAATTTGTCTAGCCAAATTCTTCAAGAGTTTGACAAGGGCAGAGTTACAGCCACAGTGTTGTTGGACTTGTCATCTGCTTTCGACACTGTGGATCATGAGAAGCTCATTAACCAGCTATCTACCCTTGGGATCGCAGGCAAAGCTCTAAAATGGTTCCAATCATATCTCACTGATCGTCACCAGTCAGTGTGTATCAAGAACACTAAATCTTCTTCAACTTCTCTTGTCTTTGGTGTCCCACAAGGGTCTGTCGGCGGCCCTCTGCTGTTCTCTATCTACACCAGCCCAATCGGCAAAATAATCCAGAGACACAGTATCCAGTATCATTGTTATGCAGATGATCTACAACTCTACGTGTCCTTTGATCCGGTGCAGCCAAGCGTATCCTCTGTTATTGCAAGACTTGAGGCATGTATTGATGAGATAAGAACATGGACCACTGCCAACAGTTTAAAGCTAAATGAAGCAAAATCCGATTTCATCTTATTTGGCACCAAGCACAATCTCAATAAAATCACCATCCCATCAATACGAATAGGATCTGCAAACATTACCCCCTCGTTGACATGCCGTAACCTTGGTGTAATTTTTGATTCTCAGCTAACATTCAACGACCATATCTCCAGCATTTCCAAGTCAGTAAGGTTTCACCTGCGAAATGTTGGATTTATTCGCAAATATTTGAACCGTACAGCAACTGAACAACTTGTGCATGCATTGATTTCATCCCGACTGGATTTTTGCAATTCCCTCCTTCACAACATCCCGCAATACCAACTTAACAGGCTCCAGCGACTACAGAATGCTGCAGCTCGATTGGTGACGTTAACCAAGCGATACGATCACATCAGTCCAGTTCTAAAGTCCCTTCATTGGCTGCCCGTGTGTAAACGCATAATTTTCAAGGTTTTGCTGCTGGCTTTTCATACACTTAGTGGAAGAGCACCAGCGTACCTCATTGATGCCTTACCGAGCCACATACCAACACGGAATCTGCGGTCTTCACAATCTATTAAACTTATCGTCCCTCGCGCCCGCCGCTCATGGGGTACTCGTGCTTTCAATTTTCTGCTGCATCCCTCTGGAACAACCTTCCTTCACACATCATTTCAGCGGGCTCCACTAACCAGTTCAAGAGAACACTTAAGACTCATTTATTTACCATTAATTAATACTTGTTTCAGTCAATTACCCTGGCTTCGTCATGCAATCCGTTTATTACTGGTTCTTTGTGCATTACCACTGTTATGTTTTAAATAATTTGTTATGGCCAAATGCTGAGGATCTGGCTGAGGGTGCATGTGCTGGAAACCTCTCCCCTTTTTAGCGCTTCTTTTTAACACCTTTTGTTGTATTTTAAGTAGTATATTTGTCGGTTTATTTATTGGCTTGTTTTATATCTTTTTATATGTACAGCGCCTTGAGCGTCTTTTTAGGCGGATTTTGGCGCTATATAAATGCTTTTTATTATTATTATTATTATGTAATGGCCTGTGATCTTTGTATAAGAGAAACAAATGATGAATTGAAGTGGAACTGGAAAATTCTACGATAGGCTTTCGTTTGTCCGTTTACTGGGCAACCAAAGATGGAACCTGTCATAATGCCGAGTAAGTTACTAATAATTTAGGAACATTGTTCAACAGTGCTTTTCATAGAAATTAATATTTGGAATAGAAATGAGTCAAAATGGGCTCACCGCCCGTAGGGAAACCCCTGGCAATTTTTTGTTAAAGATTTTTTTTTTTTTTTTTTTTTTTTTTTTTTTTTTATTTTTTTAAATAGATTTTTTTGCCCCTTGAGTGGCATCTATGATCTAGGCAATTGGAACATACAGTGCCAACAGTCGAACTGGTTATTTTTTTTTTTTGACTCACTGTTGAACTTGTGCCAACAACAGTACATGTAGTTGGGCTTCTGGGTTATGCCGCCGTGCACGGGCTTCTGGTTTTAATGCCGCTGCGCTAATGTGGTACTCAAAAAAAAATTACAAGGTTGGCAGGTCTGAGCCAGTGATTTATCATTTTCTTCCACTTCCTTCCAGACAAACTGGCAACAAATCTATCTGACGAGCTGACAGTGGCCATGGACTTTATGGGGGGAGATTATGACGGTGATGATGACGATTACGATTTCAACAAGGACTTCATAAAGGAATAGCACATCATTGTCTTATTTCATGTCAGCAGGTAGATTATCTAATTTTTTCCCTGCAATTATGGTTTTTTTTTCTACCCATGGTTAAATATGTAAAGTATATGGATCTATCCTGTCGTCGTGTTGAAATTATACCATAAACTGTGCCAACTTAGTACAGTTTGGCTCCAAACAATCATCAAAGTCAAAATAACGCAAATCCACTGACTTGTTTTCTTGAAAATAAGTTTTGACATCTTTCATAAACATTTGTTGAGAACTGAAGTCGATTATTTGAAAGCAGTTAATTTTCCAAGCTTTTGGTAAAATTCCATAGAATATTCCTGTTAATTTTTTGATTTTTTTTGTGGGAATCATAAGAAGTTTTGCCTGCTAGTGAAATCTTATTCATCAAATTTTAGAAACAAATATTACAAGATCATGATAAATATTAACATTGTATTTTATTTCAGGCATGCAACTCTTCCGCGGATTTCCGCATTTGATAAAATAGAAATCCGCCATTACAAAAAAACTCTGCAAAAAAAAAAAATCACGCTGCAAGAAACATTGCTTATTGAAAAGAAATAAGTCTGGCTCCGCGGAAGTTTTCACATACAAAAGCATTACACAGTCCAGACAGACACAAGTTCTCCTCGTACAGCATACCTTCTACACTATTTTTACACAGTAGTGTTTTTATTGCTTTTTGTATAAGGGGATGCAGCGGGAATCAGACGTTGTAAGAGTGCAAGTGAACCCTGCGGTCGATAGGTGTTTGCTCGAAAAATAACGATGGCGTCCACTAGGTAAGACATCGTTGATCGCAATCAAGGACAAGACTTGACAAAAACTACCGATAAAGGCATCAAAAATCCATGGTAATTTTCCTCGGGTTTTTTCGGCTGAAGGGTTGCATGCCTGTTATTTAGACCACCTTAATTTTTTTTATTAGTCAGTTTGTTTGTTTGTTTGTTTGTTTGTGATGACCGGATCAATGGCTGGCCATTGTTAATGGACCGAGCCGAACAGCGGCCAACCACCAAGTGGAGACCAGTTCCCCACGCTGCTGTTCTCATTAATAAATACCTTTAACGAAGAACTGTACATTCAACACATAAGTTATACATAACTCTACATGTATGATCCAACAACACTACATGATATATAAAATTTATGCACACGCTGCATGCAGACGACTATCACCTCGGACCAATCATAACTCAGATATGGAAAGCTTACGTCAAAGCACGTTTATCAAATGAAATCATTGGGCCTGTAAAACCAGTGCCCGTCTTTATCCGCAAGAATAAAGACAGGGGACGAGTCTACCAACCACTGTCCCTTTAGCAACAGTGAACTTGTATAGCGCCCTCTCGAGGAGAGTTCACATCAGACCCCACTTTGACCGTCCCTTACGATCTAAGCTTAAAGAATTCCTTCAAGGTTTTCGACCCAAGTTAACAATTTGGATTAGACAAAATAGTTTTCTCTTTTTGCTCCACCAAGTGAAACCTCCTGCGTTTGTTATGCAACAAACACATGTCTACTTTTAGAAATGTTCCACCCATGTTCAAGGGCCACTCTTTAGGCACCTAATCTCTTACACATAATTAACTGTTTGGACATATTTTGAAGAACCAGACTATGCGCTTTGAAAAATAACAGAACCGTAAATAGAAATATTTTGGTTGGTGTTCGGCTGTATGCTTTGCACTACCTTGTTTTCATGCGTGCATGCAGCACCATCTGTCCTCATCAAAACAAAACAAAAAATACGCGAAAAGAACAGTTAATTTGATAGTTTCCGCACAACAAGCACAGTACATTCATAACTTCTACACAACAATGTGCTTGTTTAGAGGCCATTTATTCGCTATTTTAAAGAACCGGTCGCTATTTTATAGAACATGTTAATACACCCCCTTGTGACCAGTCTTTGACCAATCAGAATGCATCTCTTTGTGGTATTTATTAATATTCCTTAATTAGTTCAGCTTAAAAAATTAATCCTCATTATTTGTTTATTTTACTTATTTACTATTATGATTATTTTTAAGGTTACTTTTGTGTTGTTATGTATTGGAAATGTACTTTAGTATAAGTTTTATCAAGTAATAGTAAAAATTTACCTAGTCAGTTTGACTCATAGAAATAGAACCCGGAGAATGCTGAGTGCGTCATTGTGCGTGCGGTTTCGTTGTGAAACCATTTTTATGGACGCGCGTACGCCATTTTTTTTACGCGTGTATGGCAAAATTAGCATATTACAGTCTATGTGCGTTGCCATTTTTGGACGGTCGAGCTCAGCGTTCTCCGGGTTCTATTTCTATGGTTTGACTAGGTAAATTTTAAATAATTTTTGCCTTTTTGGGTTGACAAAGCAATAATTTACTAGAGCGGGATTTGAACATCGATTTCTGGATTAATATTCCGGCACTCTACCAACTGAGGTATCAGGCTGGGCCCTTATGTTGACAGTCTCCCTATTTTGTCAATATCTTTGTTTGGGGGTGCCAGTCAGAAGCTATTCAACCTGTACCTGTCGTATAGTCAGGGGATCACACCCAAGTTTATGATACACCATGGGAAGCGGCAGCAGAGGATCACCTTAAGGGGATACAACTTTTTCGTTTTCAAATATCAAGTGATACAAAAATTAGTATAAGTTTTCCCAGCCAATATCAGCAAAAAATCAATAAACTTCATTAAAGCCCCTTGTTCAAGCAAATTTTGGTAATTCAAACAATCAGTACACACTGTTTTGCAATTCACATGAAGTATGAACCGGGCTGAACATGCATTCAATCCAACTTGTACATGTATAGGGTTTCTTTAAGATACTATTGCATTGAATTTCTTTTTCATGCACACATGAATTCATTCTTCTTTATCAGATTAATTTCAGTCACGGGCACTTTGACCATTCTTAAGTTGAATTTCTACTACCTATTTACGACTTGATGAAATCAAATAAGACCCATCAAAGCACACAGGAATTTGTTGCCTGTTTTATTGTATTTTTTGTTTATGAGTAAAGAATATCAACTTCGGTGTGTTCAAACTAAATATGGGTTGTGGCTTATTGGAATAAGCTGACAAGAGCTGGTTTACTAGCACTAGCAGTTTGTTTTTCTTTGTAAGATGCAATTCCATGCTATTTGCATTCTATTTACATTCTGTCTTTATTGCAATAGTTGTTCCTTTTGCTTCATTATGCCATGATTAAAATTAAAGCCTGTACCTGTTAAGTAAAATTTGAAAAGTTTGAAATGAAATTGATTGTTTTGCACTGTCTTTATGTTTTCTTTATTTCTGCTATTGTTTGGACATGTCCAAAGTAAAAGTTACCAAATGTTTTTAAGAAACAACGCTTAAAATTATAAGGGGGTCGCTGTAAAATTAATTCAAAATGTATAGGATTCGAACAGCCTCTAGCAACTGGGCAATCTTGCTGGTCAAGTGGCAAGACATCTGCTCTAGAATGGCAAAAGTTGTGGGTTTGAATCCAACCTGGGTAATATATGCCTGTTGATTTTGTTTTCACAGGAATCAGGAAAGTACTGAATATAAAGTGCTTTACACACATCAGTGTATGGGTATAACCAAATAATAATCTTTATTACTGATGCAAATTTAGCATTTATTGAAAATATTGTTGTTTTCCTGTATAATTGTGTTTACAGGTGTGTCTCTGTTAATATAGTTCTATTTAGGTCATCAGCCGAAAAGCTATTGTTATTTTTCTGGGTTTTTCCTTCATGTCTGGAGCTTCTTTTTCCCCACTAAACCTACATGTGCTCATCAAGATTTCGCAAAAAGTAAAGGTTGTATGCACTTAAAACTTATCATGTACTTAGACAAAGCAGCAACTTATCATGTACTTAGACAAAGCAGCAACTTTTTTATGGACAAAGCAGCAACTTTTTTATGGACAAAGCAGCAACTTTTTTATGGACAAAGCAGCAACTTTTTTATGGACAAAGCAGCAACTTTTTGGGATGATGTCATCGATGACGCTATAACATTAAAGAAAAAATATATAAAGAGAACCATAAATGATACAAATGAGATCATTGCCTCATGTGAAAACTCTTGATTCATTGTAAAAATCTTACCAACATGTGACCCAATGTGACCTTTCCGGTCGAAACCGGACGTTTAAGATAGTGTTTAAAAACATTATATCTTACAAACCAACTGTGCTACACAAACAATCATTCTTCAAACTTTTTAAAGGGTGCGACCCCATATGACCTTTACTTACGGTAAAAACCAGAAGTTTAATTTTTTTACTTAGAGTAAACCCATCATATCTCATGAACCAAAAAGGGTTCAGACTTGAAACTTACCAGGTACTTAGACTTAACTAGTTTGAGTGGATGACGTCATTGATGACAAATAACATCAAATCAACGTTTAATATTTTCAAAATCATATTTAGAGAACAAAAAATGCTTTACATAAGGTATTTGCACCTTACAAAAGCTCTTTGACGTATTAGACAAATCGCATACAAAGTGTGACCTCATTCATATGGTCACTTTACGTCCGGTCGAAACCGGAAGTTGAAATTTCATTATTCAAACATTCATATCTCATTAACCCTTTCAGCCCCAAGGGCGACTATAGTCGACTGTGCACTATACCCTGCTTCAGCCCCAAGGGCGACTATAGTCGCCCAAGATAACACACAACAAAGCACTCAAGCCTGGGCACAAGGGCCATTTGTTAAAAAGCTGTAGTTTTGTCCATGTTCACCCTCCATACCCAAGCTTACCATCATTGGAAAGAGAAAGATCGGATCTTTCCAATGATGGTAAAATAAAATAGGGTTGTTATTTTGCAATCACTTCAAATTAGAGTAGAAAGATCCGAAGAGCCAAACACCTACGGAGCGCCATAAGGTTGTGTGCAAAAAAGTGTTTGGTTTTTCAGAAAACACTGAAGAAACAAAGACCAAGAACTTGGAATTTTTTTGGCTGATTTCAATGATTTTTGAATTATATGAAAGGAAATTCAATAAGTAAGACCATTTTTATTACTCATTATGCTCTTAAATAAAATCTTCAAGGTAATAACAGAGTTTGTAAAATCAAACTTTGAACACCAGCTTCCTGTTGTGTAAGAAAGTGTGATTCACGCTTGAGTGGTCAAAGAACGTGGGCTCCAGCAGTTGTTTATGTCAAAAGAACTTGGGGCTGAAAGGGTTAACCAAAAGTTTGTCTAGTATCTGAAATATATTTTCTTTACCTTCACTCTTCCCCCCCCCCCCCCCCCCCCAAATTGATGTGCTAGGCATCTTGGCATGTAAGGTTAGCTGTGGTTATTTCATGAGTTATTTGTCTGACATTGATGTGGTGGCAGCACACTAATAGAAAATGACCAATGGCCAGCAAGATCAACACGATGATAAAGTGTATGTGCTCTGTTAACAGATGTAAAAAAAAAAAATTGGGGGGGGGGAGGCAAACAAAATGGATTTCTTTTTTATGGAGGGCAAAAAAAAACGGAATTCCGGTTAAAAACGGAGAAATCACATCCCTGACGTTTTCAGGGTTTCTTGAGTCATTGCTACGCCTTACATGTGATCTAGTAGTGGCATGTTTTTACTACTGTGACTATCAGCACCTGCTGTTGATACATATAGGTAACTGTACCCGTGACTTGTTTTCTCTTAAAATATCAATTCTATCTACCCATCACCAAAGCATCTGGCCAAGTTCTAAAAAAGTTATTTGATGACAGCACCCCATAGGTACTCGTGCTCAAAACAATTCTTGGGTACCAGCAAATTCGCTGGTTGACTTTTGAGACTGCGACTGCGACTGTACAATTGATGCAGCATAGTTTGTGTGCATTTTGCATGGAATCAATCCCAGGTACTCGTACAGCCTGTACATGTATATAATAAATGGGCATGCTACTAGCAAAACACAATCATGTAAAATGTTGACCTCCTACATGTACATAGTCACTTTAGAATCTATGATTTACACATTTATTTAAGTTTATTTGTGATAAATATTTGGATTTCAGGGATATTTTACACAGAAAATTTGTTTTAAATTGGTATTAAATGACAAACACCAAGATTTCAGAACTTAAGGGTCAATCAGTTTTTCTCTTTTTTTTGAAGGGGGGTTGCCTTAACAGATGGAGAAAACCAATATTTGACATTCTATGTACTCTATTTCAAAGTTTATTATTTCAAAATGTAATACCTGTAGAAACACAGTGCACATCATTTGAATCTTTTTGTCATTTGTTTAGCTTTTTGTGTGGAGTGGTGACCTGATTTGACATTGTATCAATAAGTTATGAAAATATATTACAGATATCAAATAACAAACCACAAGGGAAACTGACTGGGTAAATTTTAATGATTTTGGGTTGAACAAGGAAAAATTGACTAGAGCGGGATTTGAACCAACGACCTCCGGATTGACGTGCCGGCGCTCTACCAACTGAGCTATCTAGCCCTATGTTGGCGGTCTCCCTATATTGTCAATATCCTTGTTCGGTGGGTGCCAGTCAGAAGCCATTCAACCGTAAACTGCCGTGTAGCCAAGGATCACACATCCGAGTATACGATACAACCTGGGAAGCGGCAGCCAGGGGATCACCTTAAGGGGATGCGACTTTTTATATCAGATATCAAATAATAAACCACAAGGGAAACTGACTGGGTAAATTTTTAAATGATTTTGGGTTGAACAAAGAAAAATTGACTAGAGCGGGATTTGAACCAACGACCTCCGGTTTAACGTGCCGGCGCTCTACCAACTGAGCTATCTAGCCCTATGTTGGTGGTCTCCCTATTTTGTCAATATCTTTGTTCGGAGGGTGCCAGTCAGAAGCCATTCAACCGTAAACTGCCGTGTAGCCAGGGATCACACCCAAGTATACGATACAACCTGGGAAGCGGCAGCCAGGGGATCACCTTAAGGGGATGCGACTTTTTATATCAAATATCAAATAATAAACCACAAGGGAAACTGACTGGGTAAATTTTTAAATGATTTTGGGTTGAACAAAGAAAAATTGACTAGAGCGGGATTTGAACCAACGACCTCCGGTTTAACGTGCCGGCGCTCTACCAACTGAGCTATCTATCTAGCCCTATGTTGGCGGTCTCCCTATTTTGACAATATCTTTGTTCGGAGGGTGCCAGTCAGAAGCCATTCGACCGTAAACTGCCGTGTAGCCAGGGATCACACCCCTTGTATACGATACAACCTGGGAAGCGGCAGCCAGGGGATCACCTTAAGGGGATGCGACTTTTTATATCAGATATCAAATAATAAACCACAAGGGAAACTGACTGGGTAAATTTTTTAATTTTTAATTTTTAAACTTTTATTTGTTAAACATTCTAATGTTTCTAGTTCTACATGTAGTTTCAAATTCTAGCTCTAATTCTAGTTTTTGCATTTGGGTTATTACTACATATTTAACTCGGATATCTGTAACAAAGAGAAAAAAGGAAAACTCTTTCAATAAAGACTGCTAATTATTATAAATGATTTAAAAAAATATTGGTTAAGTGGGGATATAAATGTGTTTCTTCAATGCCAAAACCAGGCACTTCCTGTTGAAACTTCAAATTGGGTTTGTTAACTTTTGCTCATCAAAACAATGAGAGAAGAGCTTTTAAAAACACCTATTTAGGGCCTATAATGTAAATATTTCTTTTAATAGAATATTTAAATTGATATCATGGGTGATGTTTCAATTGTTTTAACTTTTAATTAACTTTCACTATTTCCAAGTACATGATTTTTGTATTATAAATGATTAATGTTACAACTTCATGTCTGCTGGCTTCTTGCAAAATTGAATCATTGGACAGTCATTGAAAAAAACAAAATGTTTAAACTATTAACTTTGTTATTCGCCAGTGTACTTTGGCGTCCTCTTTTCGTGAAATGCAGCCAGCCCTTCAATTCTGTCCTTGGTAGGGATTACCTTCAGGTAAAAAAATAAACAATGAAAATGTGAACAAATAATAATGTTACAAATTGTACAAGACATTGTCTCCCCTACAAACAAAATTAAGTGAACATTGAAAAATGTTGAAAACGATGTGTTAGAAAAAAACAAAGTGCTGTTCGATCTACCCCTAAATCTTTAAAGGCACTGAACATGTTTGGTAATTATCAAAGACCAGTATTGTCACTCGGTGTATCCCGACATATGCATAAAATAACAAACCTGTGAAAATTTGGGCTGAATCGGTCATCGAAGTTGCAAGAAAATAAAGAAAGAAAAAACACCCTTGTTGCACAATTTTGTGTGCTTTCAGATGCTAATAAAAGGCTTCATGCATGAAGTCTTTTATTATTTTAGTGAGAAGTTACCTCTTTCTCAAAAACTACGTTACTTCAGAGGGAGTGGTTTCTCACAATGTTTTATACTATCAACAGCTCTCCGTTGCTGGTTACCAATTAAGTTTTTATGCTAATATATATTTTGAGTAATTACCAAACGTGTACAGTGCCTTTAAATCTCAAGTAAGAGAATATAGACTCTAAAATGTAGATTCCTCACTACAATGTACTAGGCTCATTTATTTTATTCACAAATCTACACTCTCTTGTCCATTCTCCTTTTATTTTGACAATAATGACATTCTCAAACAAAATAGTCTGGCTGGGTCTAGATTTTGCCTGCTTGATTGACAAATTTCTTGTGGGAAATTGATAGTTTATTAAAATTTTAGTGGGTTTCTTGTTTGTTTTGATTTTGTTTTTTAATCATGTGGTGAGATATGATGAACTGGTGACATAAATGCAACTGATTTTTTAGATAGGTCTAAATGATGTACTACTTGAGTTGACATGCGACACCCTTTTGTCTCAAGATAAATGATTGGTGTATTACCTGTGAGTAGTAAGCTTCTTCAAATGCCATCCCTGATGCAAGATCCACCTACCCAAACAAATAAATAAAAATTTCATTAAAGGCAAGTTCATTTTCGTAAAGCAACACAACTATAGTGAAGACAAGTTTATCATCCCAGTGTAGCTCCTTATGTGAAAATGCATTTTACAACAACTTTTTGCCCAGTATTTGCAATGTGTCAAATAATATATATTTTTTTATTGGGCACAAACTACCTTGTTTTGACAATATTAAAACGTTATCCACAGTCAACACCCAAAAGCTGGATACACCTGTAGGACACCACTTCAATCTTCCTAACCACTCCATTTCTGACATGACTTTACAGGGCATTGAGGCACTACAGTGTAGGTAACAACAGACAAACATGTCTGAGTAACAGACAAACATGTCTGAGTAACAGACAAACATGTCTGAGTAGGGAGAAACTTTGGATACATGTAAGGCGCCTCCAAACCATTCAACCCCATGGTTTGAACACCCAAATGACTAATAACATCATAACATGCCATCATTTATGATGGCGGCTGTGACGGATGTGACGGTTGTGAGTGCTCCGGGCACGGCTTCGACTTTTCTTGAAAATATTGGTGATAGTCTAAGCCTACTCCTCCTAAAGATTGGAGTATCTCAACATGATTCGTTGAAACAACACATGAGAGGTGAAATAAGCTTGGATGAGCTACAAGAAGCCCGGAGAATTCTATTTCAGTTTGCTGAAGCCAAGTACACAAAGAAAACCCAACATGGCGACGAGCAATCGTGTACACAACGTATGGGTACTACATGTACAGGTACTGATAAGTTGATTCTAAAATCAAGACGATCGATCGAGGCTACAGTAGATGATATTACAGAACTTTACCAATACCTCACTGATGATCGAAACAAGTTTCCAAGGGCATGCCTATCATCATCTAAATTGAAACTGTCCAACATGGAGTGTATTGTTAAAGATGGCAATGAAATTGGAAAACCTACACCTAACTTCAGGTCAACGTCAAACGACGCTCAGGTGTCAAATACACACTCAGAATTTATGGAACTGAAGCTCTTAATCGAGGACTTAAGAAGTGAAGTCATATCAATGAAAGCACAGTTTGTTGAAAATTTGGATCTACCAACGAAAAGCAGCATACACAGCCTTGTCACATGGCAGCGCAATCACCAACGACTTTCGACCATTCAATGACATGGTCACCAGTAAACAACAATAGACAATCACAAAAAGCCGATTCAAGGCCTATTTGTGTAGTCCGAACACCAGCTTCAAATCCTATTGTTGAAACGTCAAATCGTTTTACCGCTTTGTCTGATGAAGCTGGATCTGATTGTCAAGAACCAACAGCCGAGGAAGTGATTGACCACTATTTCAATGAAATAACCAACAAGGAACCAAGCTCGGCGGACCAAATTCAACAATACAGAGAAAAACACAACCTAAAGTACAAATCAAAATCTGATCACGACGTTCTTTTGACCGGTGACTCAATGATAAAGAAAATCAAGGGCCACCTTCTAAGCAGGAAAAAGAAAGTCATGTGCTGTTCCTACCCTGGTGCAAAGGCGGAAGACATCGTAAGAAAATCACAAGGCCTACTTGAGAAGTATACCCCCAATGACGTCATACTACATGTTGGAACCAACAACGTCACAGACGATTCGACACCGTTGGTCGCCGAAATACGTCGTGTAGGGCAACACATTGAGAAAACCACAAAGGCGAAATTGACAATCTCCTCAATTATACATCGGAGAAAGCAAACCATCGAACAAAGAACAAAAGTCGATTCAGCAAATATTGGCTTAGCACAATTAGCTTCTCAATCTGGTTGGGGCTTCATCTGCAATAACAACATTACAACTTCACATCTTGCACCTGATGGAGTACATCTTAAACAAAATGGTATTGTTTGCTTCGCAAGAAACATTAGTCACCACCTCCGTAGCTGTGATGAGTCCTCAAAAGTCAAACACGTTGACAATCGCAGTTATGCCGAAGTCCTTTCTAAGGCAAGCCCCATGGCCCAAAAGAGCAACCAGGATTTTCGAAAAGGCCCAACCATCAGGTTGTGTTGTCATTTAGCCTTCGAGAAAGACTCTGCTAGGGTCGAAACGTCAGGCCATTAACTTTTTTTTGCAATATTAAATCGTTGATGCAATGATGTGTAATTTGAGTAACTTTCACCTTTTCCCAAACAGAATGCATACCTGTATACCCTTGTTAACTGCTTTCTTGACCATCTTGACAGCAACAGGTCCTTGTGGTAGAATTTCTTGACCTAATTGCAAAGCTGCCTGGTACGCTGCATCTCCTCCATCATTCTGCTCCACTGCTCTATTCACAATACCCAGTCGAGCAGCTTCACAACCATCAAATACACGGGCAGTAAACATAAGTTCTTTTGCCATGGCTGGATTGATTAAACGTGGCAAGCGTTGAGTTCCACCTTCAACATAAAAAAGTTTTGGTTAAACCAAGACATATCTTACTTCCTGGAGCAAAACCTACATAATGATATACAAAAACACAACCTTGGTAAATCATTAAGCGAATAACTTAAGGGCATTTTAACATGCATTTTGTTCTTATACATGTACAGTAGTACACATTGGTATGCTGACAAATTGATCATATGCAACCTATAGGGAGACCGCCAACATAGACTGCTCAGTAAGACTTCACTATCATCATCCTTGGAGATTTTAATCAATTAGATTAGATCTTCCAGGCTGGTTCAAGTCATAAATGCGCCACAGAGCAAGCAATGTAAATCCTCTCCTGGCTGTATTGAGAACTTGTGTCCAGTGGTTCTCACTGACTTTGAAAAATTAGATGAATAATATGATAGTTAAAAGTACAAAACAACAATTACTCTCAGCAACACAAATAATGGCTTAATGTCATGGGCTCTGCTTATTGCAAGGGACAAATTTGGCCCTTAAGGTATCAGAATAATCGTGTAAACATTTTCATGTAATACCATGGTTATGCATAATATCTTTGGTAACCAGAGTCATGAAATTGGCCTATGATCATGACCTTAATGAAGTAAGTTGTTAAACTTATCAGAATCCAAGTAATCTTTAGTGTTACAAATATTTTTCACCCTTCAGTAGTGTTGCATAAATTCCTATGTCGGCAGGCAATTCGCTCAGAATTTTACACACAATAGCGCCCTCTTCTATCCTACCCACAATGCCCTGTGACATGCATGCCATGCTAATGTCCTCTTTTTCCTGAGAGTTACATGGTGCAAGCACTTACAGTTCCATTAAGTAAAGGAGGGAAGGATTGTCATCCACCATGGCGAAAGGACTTGATATCTGTAACAAAAATGTCCAGGAACACAAAGTAATTGGGTTGACAAACACCGGATGTGCCCTGCGGCCACTGAGAGGGAGTGCAGATTGCTAGGTCGTCTAGATGTAGCAGCAGCTAGCAGAAAAGCAACCTTAATTGATAGCTAGAAGGGTTACGCTACCAATCACGATCAACCAGGGGTTTGACAGTGTTGACCAGTGTTGTAGTCGAGTTAAGACCGAGACCAGCCCTACCGAGACCAGACCAGCCCTTCCGAGACTGAGACTTTTGCAGTCCGAGACCAAGACCAAGGTTTCCAAGATTGAGACCTACCCCAGGCAAACATACAATTGTGTAAAAAACATAAAGAATTAAGGTTATATCAGCTTAAAAAAATACCGAGTATGCAAGCTAATAAAAATAAGCACTGCTGTAAAGATTTAGAAAACACACAATCACCTTTAAGTTTCCAACAAAACTTCACACTTTTTATTTAAAGGCATCATTTTTTAAATCTTTATATTGATTTACATAGATAAAAAATCATGGCGGCAGAAAGTCCAGGCTGTGACATCTTGTTTTCAGTATGCTGATCGATCTGTTTAGATCACACATCACGCTATTGCTAACGGGTGAACAACTTTTGGGGGAAAATTCACTTCCATCAACACCGCCATTTTTTTTTTTCTGATTGAAATTAACAAAATTTCGTTAAAAAAACATGGTCTCATGACAGTGGATAATATTAGTGTGATTTGGTTATCTTCCTTGATATAGAGGTTTGAATTTGAACTAAAATTATCTCTGCTTATGTATGCGTTTCAGGTAGCGTGTGAAGGCCGAAGTAGTTCCGCATGTTCCCGATATAATTTTTGAACAAAATTTACACTCGGCACAATGTTTGTTGTTGTTCTTCCCCAGTTTGCCACTTCCTAGAAGTTCTTTGGGATTTTTAAAACCAAACAAAATAACATCTGATTTATTTGACGATTAAAATGGAGAACGGAGAAACTAAAAATACAACTACGACGAGTACGAAGGGACGAGGCGCTGGAAGACCAAGCGAATGCATTACCAACACGTTGGCAAGCACAGCAGCATGGAGCATACTGCGTGTAACCAGTGAAACACGGGTACCATTCAGAATTTGGCAAGCTAGTTTTTACTACAGCTTCAATCCCCCTTAAAAATATGTACTATGGGTATGGTGCAGGTTTTAAATGAAGACTAAGCAGCTCATTGCAATGTCAGCGAGCGTGTGTGAGAAACACGGACGGCGGTATTAATCAACAAAGCAACATGGCTCTATAGGCCAAGTCGACATACTTCCTGTGCATGAAAAACGTTATTTGCTGTGGTCTCGAGAGTCAAGACCGAGACATTTGCAGCAGAGACCAAGACCAAGACCAAGAACAGTTCTTCCGAGACCAAGACCAGCCCTTCTGAGACCGAGACTTTTGCAGTCCGAGACCGAGACGAGACCCGAGACAGCAAAAAAAGGTCTCGAGACCGAGACCAGGTCTCGAGACCTACAACACTGGTGTTGACAACACAAAATAGAGATTCAAAGACAGAATTACTTTGCACTCCCAAAACAGCGGATCAGTGTGGGAAACCCTCATGAATTGTGAAGATGACTGACTGATAATTCTTTTTGTAGCCGTCTTTAGGCCGATGTCAAAAATGTATTTTAGGAAGTCCCCTATAGAAGTATTAGATAGATGTTGAGATTGCCATTTACACCATTTGAAGAAATGGAGTATTCTGCTGCTGTATACCTTCCTGGTTGAGGCCCTTCAACACTGGGCTGCAATCATCGCAGCTTGTTGATAAAGGCCCGTTGAGGTGGCAGAACACCTAACAGATTAGGTAAAGATCCCCCTAACGGATTAGGTGAAGATCCCCCTACACTAACAGATTACTTATATCAATTTGAATCTTTTAATGTTGCTTTCAATGTCGATATGCTGTTTATTTTTTGTATGTAAACTATTTTTGTATTAATTGTAATTTTTACTGTAATTTGGCCATTGGCCACGAATGTAAAAACAATAAACTAAACTAAACTAAACTAAAGATTAGGTGAAGATCTCCCGGAGCCGGATGAAATTGGTCGGAACCGGGTTGATATAGAATATCTGCCATACAAGTGCTCATGAGGTAAAAGGGGTGTCTTCCTCGTGTGCCTTTTGTAAGGGTATTCCCTAAGTGACATCACCCAAGCAGTCTGTTAAGGGTTGCTCCCCAGCCGTTGAGGGTTGCTCCCCAGCCAGAAAGTGATGCAACGGTCATGATGGTCAATGTTAGTTAAGCGAACGAAAAGCACAACCTTTTGGGTGAGGTTGGCCATGGGCAGGCACCAGCAGAGTTGGGAAAGAAGCCAGGGTGAGTATGTTGAGCGTAAGGCCCAATAGTCTGAGCCAGGCCAGCACTAATGAACTAACCGATATCTTGTGGCACAGTATTGTGCTTGTGTATTTTAATAGCTTCCCTGATGCGACGTGTATACCAATGTCCCTCAGGAGCTATGATTCAAGCCTGATCCCGATCTATGACATGGTCTAGATCGGCAGAGTGTTTGACAAAGACAGATTTGTCATATTCCCCTCTGCGGCTATGGGCCGTGTGTTCTTTCAGCCTAGTACATGTAGTAAGGTCTCTACCAATCTCGCCAATATACACTTTACCACAAGAGCAAGGAATTTGGTAAACTCCTGCCTGACTGCTAGAGTCATGCTTGTCTTTGTGGGTGTGCAGGTTCGTTTCCAACTTATTGCGAGTTCAGTATATGACCTTGATACCTGCTTCACGTAGGGTACGCTGAATTTAATGGGCATATCTTTGAAGTTTGCGGACTGAGAGTTGTGTTCGGAAAGGAACTCCCGTTTGTTCGGCCGGTACCCATTCTCTTTTAGCACTGTGTTAAGGTGCTCCAGTTCATTTGGTAAATGTTTATTGTCACAAATAATGTGTGCCCTTCGAAGTACATGTAGGGTGCGGTTCACTGAGGCTTTAACAGAGGGAGGATGAAATGATCGAGCATTAAGGTAGCGATCTGTGTGAGTCGGTTTTCTGTACACGGTGTGTGCAAGAGAGCCATCGACCTCTTAGAAATGAGTACATCAAGGAAAGGTAATGAATTGGTTAATTGTCTCTGGGATGTTTCCATGGTGAACTGAATGTTCGGATGTTGCAGGTTAAGGTGACAAAGGAAGTCATCAATGTTTTCCAATCTATGTGACCAAATGATGAACGTTTCATCCACATATCGAAGCCAAAGTTTAGTTTTGAGTCGAGCTGTACCCCAGAGCTTTCTTTTCAAAATCTTCAATGAAGATGTTTATCAAGACCAGGGAAATAGGAGACCCCATGGGAGTGCCAAAGCTTGTCTGTAACAGTAACACCCATCTCTCCATTGGAAATATGTGGACTTCACGCATGTCAATAATATGGATCTGGTCTGGCATTAAGCTGGTGCGATCGTTTAGAGTTTCATCTTGTTCAAGTACTGATTTTGTAATTTGGCATGCTTCATCGATAGGTACGTAGTGAAAAGTGATTTGACATCAAAACTCACTAGGGTCATTCCGTGCCAAATCACCTAAAATTCTGAAAAGTTCGGCAGGCTTCGTCTCAGATTTTACAAATTTGTTGTCCAAACATTCCCCTATGGGTGCATGAATACACACCAAATTTTAGAAACCTACTCCTTAACATTTCATAGATATGACCCCCTAAAAATTTAAGCCCCGCCCAATTTACTTTTTGTGTTTTGGGCATTTTTAGAGGCCTATACCTACAAATTGAGAAAAGATATGTAACTGCAAATTAATATACAGGGTACCTGGTACCCTTACAGGGGGTACCTGGTACCCCATCAACTAGAATCTACTGTCAAAAGTAGCATAGGACATTTTTATATGAAGCCATAGGTCTGTAAAAACTGACATTTTAGCCCGCGGAATGATTTTTCATCATTTTTGAGACCCCCTAGTGCCTAAGTGAAATGTCCGATCACTTTTGTATTAGTACGGTCAATATACAGTTTGACCCCCAAAAAATTGTAACAAAAGGTTTTCCAACGGTTTCAGGTACTATTGGACATCAAAAATAACATATTAAAAATCTAAGAAAATCAGAGTACCGGAAAGCCGTTTTTTCAAAATGGCGTCCAAGATGGCCGCTATACTATCCTAAAATGACTATATATAAGTCAATCATTATTCACCCTACAGACGTAATGTTGGTGCCTATCCCCAGGTTTTAGGGGTCAGAGAACTCATTGAGACCAACAAAAGAAGCATTGAGTAATCAGGATGGCGTCCAAAATGGCCGCCAATACACTAAAAAGGCTATAAGTCATTTAATATTCACCTTGGGAGTTTAATTTTTGGTGTCTACATCTATCTTGTATGGATCAAGAAACCCACTAAGACCAATAACAATTTAGTGAGTAATCAGGTAACCTAAAAATCCAAAATGGCGTCCAAAATGGCTGTCTAATTTGCTAAAAGCTATTTGCTGAGAGTTTATTTTGTTGTGTCTAATCCTGTGTTATAGCTAGATACGCGGGGAGGGGGTTGGGGGAAGTTCTTGCATCGCAGTTCAACCTGGGCACTGGGAATGTGTCTGCGGACTCCGGCACGGTGATTTATTTCTGTGCTTACGACCCTCCGGCGGACAAGGCCCGGGCCACGTGCGACCCGGGCCGCCATGTGCGTTCGAAAGGCCAATGATCACTGCATTCTGCAATTCACACTGATTCACGCAGCTGGCTGCCTTCTTCATCAAGTGATCCACCGGCAAGAATTGTATAACTCTTGGATTTCACTCTCGGTTACCGTCGGTTCCATCACCAATGATCCGGGCTCTGCCGCGCCCTGTGGTCTCGGGCGCAGATGATTTGGGTCAAGATCTTGCGGGGCGTTCGAGATATCTGCGGCTGCTGGCACCAGACTTGCCCTCCAATAGATCCTCGTTAAAGGATTTAAAGTGTGCCCATATATTCCAATAACAGGGCCTCGAAAGAGTCCTGTATTGCTAATAGACCTTATGCATATGACGTCATTTGAGTAGGGCGCCCTCGCCTAGAGGTCAAAAGGAAGATGCTCATTGGCCAGTCGTGTGCGCCGAGCGTACAAATCAGCGCGTTTCCATTGTTTCATCATCAGTTTACCTCTAAGATGGCGGCTTGGTGACGTCAATGCATAAGGTCCATTTTCGTCACTACCTCCCCGTGTCGGGAGTGGGTAATTTGTGCGCCTGCTGCCTAATTCCTTGGATGTGGTAGGCGTATAACGGCCAGGCGGTGGTCACACCAGTGGTCTCTGGTCCTGTCGCCCTCGAAGCCACTCTCACTCAGTGTTGTGACTACACTGGTCGGGGCTGGTCGGCACTAACCAGCTCTAAAAAATCCCGACCGGCTCTCAAGCAATGTTACGACATTGCCGACCGGTACTTTTTGCTACTAAATAAGCTTAAAAACTAAGGAATTATTCTTCACGTAACTGAAAACTATCAAAATCAAAAGTGTTGTTAAATCTTGGCCTCGACGATTGCGATTGTTCATTTCTTGTTGGTGTCATTTTTATTTCAAGTAGACTGTTTGATGCAGCGATGTTTCCCCTTTCCATGTTAGCAGAAAAAAATATACTCTCACAGCGTCTGATTGCTGCCGTGTCCTATGAGTAAAGCTTTAGAAAAACCTAGGAGCCAGGCGATAGTAGAACGTATAGCTCTACGTTATGCATCGAGTCTCTGTCTAAATGGTTTATGTACAAGTGTATCACGTGGCCAGACTTCCTCCTTTTGATGCATGTGTTTTATTTTTTATCTAACTCACCATGTTGTGAGCACACACGTCGTTCGTTCACGCAGCGATGCACACATCTCCGAGCAGTGCACAATCCAATAATTTTTTTTAGTCGGGACCGTACTTGTGTGCATATTACTGCACAAACCACATTGGTTTCTACTGGGTACTTGACTCCACTGCACATTAGACTTGTTACAAGTCCATCAATTTTCAAAGGTTTCTGCGTACAGCACTCGCACACCAAATGTATCGCGATCTTCTGCCCCCCATTTTCTCACTGGATTTACACGATTCACACGGGTCGACTTTTTGGTAAAAAAAAAACGAATTTCCGGCAAAAACCGGAGGAATCACATCCCTGGATCATTCTATGTTTTCTTATTACTAACTTACCGTATTAAGTTGCAAGAATTTTACATAAATACTTTATTGGATTGAATTTGACACTCATTTCACTTGTCAGCTCCAGATATTATGAAGGATTTTTGGAATTTGTGAGGTATAAGCAGGCTGGGTATAAGAACTTGCTATATGGCTCAACATGTGTACTTCTAATTCAGCAAATACATTGTTGTTAGTGTCTAGAACCCATAAAATATGTACTTTTAACTTAAGGGTGTAAAATGTAAAATTTTCCGACAAGCTTTAACCCCCTTTGGACCCCCAATGAACGCCTCGCGCAAGCGCTCGGTACCTCGCTTAGCTCGCTCCTCGCTACGCTCAATTGTGAAAATTAACCGGTTCTTAAAAACCTCTGGTCACAACACTGCTCTCACTCTCTCTCCATCCCTTCTCTCATTCTAATCGCCGGGGGAAAAAGAACAAATCAACCGGGGCGTGTGTCGTCCGCCTCTGTCCCCCCATCATTCGCCCGGGTTGGGTGAGCCGTGGAAGCTCGCCCGGCCCGTCTGGTTGCCCGGGGTTGGGCAAGGGCTCAACAAATGCTTTGACGTATCCCGGAGGGATGGCAATCAGGATGCCAAGAGGGGGTCCCGCTAGCGCAGAGCTGAATGAGGCTGGGCTCGACAAAAAGTCTCGGTAAACTCACGCTCTCGCGCCCATGCGGGCTTCACGAATTGCCGTTGTGTCCGGGATCCGCCCCCGCCCTGGGGCGAGACGGCACTGCCACTCCCGCTGCGGGAAGATGCAGCACGGTCCAACACCCCGCTCACTGCATCGGACCAGTCCGGTCATGCCGTCAGGGCCCCCCGGGGGTCACTTAAGAAGCCAGGCCCGCTACCCACTGCCATGCACGGGGAGAGGGGCATCCACCGGGCCGGCAGCCTCACGGAGAAGTAACTGGTTGTTTTGGACGCCATCTTGGATTTTCAGGACCTGATTACTCAATAAATTTTTCATTGGTCTTAATGTGTTTCTTGACCCATAAAACATAGATGTAGACACCTAAATTGAAATTCTAAGGTGAAAAGTAAAAACTTATAGTATTTTTAGTGTATTTTAGTGTATTGGCGGCCGTCTTGGACGCCATCTTGGATTTTTAGGTTACCTGATAACTCAATGACATTTTTATTGGTCTAAATGGGATTCTTGACCCCCAAAACATAGATGTAGACACCAAAATGATGACTCTAGGGTACATAATGAATGACTTATTGCTATTTTATTGTAATGGCGGCCATCTTGGATGCCATTTTGAAAATAATAATAATAATAATAATAATAATAATGGCTTCTTATATAGCGCTCATATCCGTCACTCAGTGACGCTCAAGGCGCTTCAACAGTCAATATTTTCCTGCAAGGTATATATGTGGAGCTACTTTTTGAATTTTGAGGCCTATTTCTTTACATAGCACCATGTAATGGTTTACAAGGTGCTGTGGCGCAATATGCAGCCAATCAAACCAGGAACACCGGGGCAAACCCCTTCTCTTTTCGATAAGTGCACTGGGTTCTTTATGTGCATTACACAACACACGGGACCAACGGCTTTACGTCCCATCCGAAGGACGAAGCAATAATGGTTAAGTGTCTTGCTTAATAAGGACACAAGTGTCACGACCGGGACTCGAACCCACACTCTGCTGAACAGAAACACCAGAGCTCGAGTCCGGTGCTCTTATCCGCTCGGCCACGACACTAACCAAATAACAAAATAACAGCTTTTCTTTTGCTCCGAATTTCTTAGATTTTTAATATGTTATTTTTGATGGTAAATACTACCATAATCCGTTAAAAAACCTTTTGTTACAATTTGTTTGGGGTTAAGGTGTATTTTTTCATAAATTGACCCTACTATATTACATTTGGTTATAAACTAGGTGTATATGTGTGACCTGATATAAGGATAGACCAATCACACCTTTGATGGGATATTTGGCAGGGGTGTAAAAGGGCTGTAAAAATCCCCCAAAACGCCCTTTTTAAGTGGTTATTTGACAACGTGGGACAATTACTGACAGATTTACAAACTTTTCCCAATAGAACTTTGTATCCAGTCTACTTGTGTGAGAAATAAAAATAAAAAACTCTCTACTCCTTCAAGTCAAACAATTAAATATGACTAATTTAAGGTTCTGCTGTGTATGCACTTTAGTGAAATCACTTGTTTACAAAAGAGCCACAGAGCCTAGACTTCCTGCAGGCATAGTTTGTACACCATGGAGCGTAGTGCCGCCACTTGAATGAAAAAAATCTGCACTTTTTGTGTATGTGTACAATAACTATGTACGTACATGATAACTATCATACATACATTATAACTATTGGATGTACACAATACCTATCATGTATGACACGGTAACTCCGGACTTATCGTGTACGTAGAGGATACTTATCCCGTTCGTACATAATAATTATCATGTTCGTACATAATAATTATCATCCCCCCATACACGATAATTATCATTTACATACCTGATAATTATCATGTATAGTGTACATACATGATAATGACGATGCACTTTCACGATCAACTTCAGACGCATCATGTATATACACAATATTGTGCAGCATCTCCATGCAAAAAAATATTTCAAACAACCCCGAGATAGTGGCTTATGAATACAGAGATGATATACTAATAATGGCAACCGAAACACGGCTTTGTTTGGATTTTATTAGGATGTTATTTAACAGTTTGTTCCAAACTTGTTTGAGAATATTATTTCACATGGAGATGCTTCACAAAATCTTGTAATAAGTCTTAAAGGGGGGTTGTGTTCATAAATCATAATTATTGTGTACGTTCACATACATGATAACTATTGTGTACTATTGTACATAGTACGTACATGATAATTATCACATACATGATAATTATCACATACATGATAATTATCACATACATGATAATTATCATGTACGAACATCATAATTGTCGTCTACGTACATGTACATGACAAGTCTGTAGTTATTTTGTACGTTGACGAGTAATTGTGTACTATACATGATAGTTATAATGTAGGCCTATGTTTATTGACGAACATGATAGTTATTGTGTACACATACACAATAAGACATGTAAGAGCGGGATTGTTTTCTTCATGTGGCGGCACTACACTTCCGTAATGTACAAACCATGCCTGCAGGAAGTCCAGGCTCTGTCAGCTTTTTTGTAAACAAGTGATTTCAAAAAAACTACATGCACAACAATAACCTTAAATTAGTCATATTCATTTATTATTTTTTTACATGAAGGAGTAGAGAGTCCTTTTTTTTTTTACTTCTCAGCTTGGGCGATATACCACGATATTATCGAAAATCGCGATACAATTTTTTAAACGATTACGATATCGTGTCTGTTTTTTTAAATCGCAATATCGGCAAATCGCGGTTTCGATGAAGTATCGCGATGCATTTCCTAATCGAGATGATATGAGCTGTTTAAAAACATAAAAAGGCACCGACCGCAACCGCAAGATTCCCTACTATTGATCCCCGACTGGGATTCTTTGAAAAGACCGACATCAAACAGACGGTCTCATACAGACCAACATCAAACAAACGAAAACTGTGCGGTATTGCTCACGCACGTACATGTACATGTATAAAAACGTTCCTCTGACGTTTCCCGACCGTACCACGAGGTGATTTCTCACAAAGGGAATTTCCCTTGCCTTTTCGTTCCCACAGCTACACGCCATTCCTTCACCCCCTAACTATAAAGTTTACCACATTAGGAGCATGCAAGCACATCTGCGGGATCGAGGTGATGAATACTATGGCAGTGCTGTGAGAAGCACTACGTCATAATTATTCACGCGATCGGCAAATCGGAAAGCGGCCGGTCAGGAATCAGCCAATCAGCCTGTGCCAATTGCGTTCGTGGTGCTTCGGGTAACATGAAGAATAAAACCATGGCTAGAATGGAGAGCCTTACAGCCTTTATCAAATTTCCTTACATCAATAACCAATTCGCGGCACTTCAGTTTTAACACTATTTTTAAATCTGAAGTGGGTTCCCTCATCAACGCACGTCACAAATTAACCGCGATATCATCGAATATCGCGATATATTTTTGACGATGTATCGTGAATGAAAAAAGGCAATATCGCCCAAGCTTACTTCTCACACAAGTAGACTGGATACAAAGTATTATTGGGAAAAATTGGTAAATCTGTCAGTAATGTCCCACGTTGTCAAATAACCACTTCAAAAAGGTGATTTTTGGCATTTTTACAGCCGGACCCACATTCAGACCCCTGCCAAATACCCATCAAAGGTGTGATTGGTCTATCCTTATATCAGGTCACTTGGGTGTCTCAAAAATGACAAAAAATCATTCTGTGGGCTAAAATGTCAGTTTTTAAAGACCTATAATGTATATCTTGATATAAAAATGTCCTATGCTACTTTTGACAGTAGATTCTAGTTGATGGGGTACCAGGTACCCTGTATATTAATTTGCAGTTACATATCTTATCTCACTTTGTAGATATAGGCCTCTAAAAATTAGTCCATGGGCCAGAGGCCAAAATTTGACTAATTGGTACCACCTGAGGTGGCAAAATCTAAATACATTTTTTTGAAAGGTCTATGTCCGAGGATGATAAATTTATGTGATAGCAATCCCAGGGTGGTAGCTTAGTGGTAGTAAATGCCCACTTTTTAAGCCTAGTCAGAATCAGCTTACTACATAAATCCTTGGCACTTATTGGGTAAGGATATGGTTGTACAATTAGCAATTACACCACTATGCTTTGCTGTATAATGATAAAACTTGGTGAAATTATTGGTTTGCTATAGGTTTTTAAAATGACGTCACGTTAAAATACATATAGCCTCTGGAGGGCGCTGTTCGTATATGTATATAATGTGTTCATATAAACACAAGTTTTTTAGATGGCTAAATATTATTTCAAACATTAATCTTTTGTTTGTGTCCCCTGTGAACAAACCAAACTTAATTGATGGTTTGAAAGTGTTAGTTTAGATCTGTTTGAACTATTTAGATAGTAACATTTAAAAACATTGCCAGTATAGCACCTGTCTGAGTAACATAAGCTGCCTGCATATCTTACACATAGTACACATATTAGCGTCATGTGTACATGTAAGTTGTTATCACTTGTTTCAAATATGCTTTCTAAGACATAAATAGAAGTTCGTGAATCAAATATCGGCTGCATGCCCGCTCACATTCCATTCCATTCAAGCCGACACCCCATCAGGGGTCTGGCTCCCCCCCCGGGTCCCACACCCGGCAGGCCCGCTCGTGACGGGCCATATTGGCGTAGGAAAGCTCCCTTCCACACCCACCACACACTGCCACCTTCCCCCTCGCACCCGCGGCTCCGACTCCCCTTCCCCTCCCAAGCCCTCCCCTCCCACACCCCCTAAGATGCCTAGCGTAGTTACCCCTATCCATCCAAACCCCACACCTCCCGCACTCCCTCCTACTCCTATCTCCCCCCCCTACCGCCCCCCCCGTGCAACTCCTCTCATGGTTGACTTTGGCGCCTGCCGTCTGCAGGGCCACCCCACAAAACCCACACGAAAATACCACCCTCCCCTCAGCTGCCCTATGTATACGCTTATGATGCAGGGTCAGTCCTCCCTTAGACCTACAAACTTTCCCACATCCCTCATACCTACACACTAAATCTAACCCACCCCTCCTAACGTTCCTATCAAGTCTCTCCTCCTCACCATCCCATGCGTACTCATGACCCTTCTGCCTCTCCCATTTATCCAAATGATTCATTCTCTCATTCACAAGACTCTTCCACCCCCTCTTGTCACTGGCCAACCTCTCCACATCCGTCCAGTCAATCGCCGCCTCTTTCAACATCTTCTTCCAATAGAGCACCGTCTTCCTCTTCCTCCCAGGCACCCTGTTCACGCTCTCCAACTTCTCATACCATCCTAACACCATTGCTTTCACTGGCCTGTTGTTCTCCATCCGCATCACATGGCCCACTCTCTCTAACCCTCTCTTCTCAATCTTCCACGCAACCGACTTCACACCCAGACACGCTCGCACATCAACCATGTTCACATGCTTCTCTTCCATACGCCTCAACGGCTGGCCTCTTCTATTGTTCCATACATATCTGTAACACTTATCAACCCATTGTTGCAATCTTTTCACATCCCTTTTAAACCACGTACGTACTTGACAATCAAACAGCATAGCACTTTCCACACACAACTCTATCACTTTGGCCTGTATCCTCCTAGGGAGACGAGACCCTTTCAACTGACCTCTCACTCTCCACCATGCTCCATTCGCTCTCTTCAACTTCTGCCTTACATCCTCCTCCGGTCCGATCCAACTCCCTAGCACTCTGATCTTATCTGCTTCCTCCATCCCAAACTCAAGCGCCTCTTCCTTATCCTCATTATTCTGTTCTTCCCATCTGCTCATGACTCCTTTCACAGCATCTACTCCAGCCTCCAGCTCCTCTTTCACCCCCACGATCGTCGTGTCATCTGCAAATAATACACTACTCACTCTCACTTCTTTCGCTTCCGTGTTCGCTCTTTCCCAATTTCTCACCCCCGCAAACGAGCCCCCCGGCATCCACTTCCATGTCACCCCCGCATTCCTCCCTCTCTCATTCTCGGCTTGCCGCATCACCGCCTGATGGAAGATATTAAACAGGATCGGCGATGTGGCACAGCCCTCTCTCAGTCCTCGCGCCGGCACCCACGGTTCACTCATGCCTTCCTTACCTCTCACCTTGTACTCAGTCGTTTCATGCAAATCTTTTATCGTCTCCAGGCACCGCCCCTCCAGTCCACATCTTTCAAGCAACATCCATAACGCAGGTTTACTCACTCTCGGATACGCCTTTCGTAAATCAAGCATTCGCGCCACAGGCATTTCGTCCTCATTCATTACAGTACCATGCACCCTCACGCGTTTCCTGTAATCACTCACATCTTCATTCATTCTCACCATCATTTGTGCTGCATCCGCTGTCGACCTTCCTCTTCTAAATCCAGACTGGTTCTCATCCATCAGACCCAAATGCTCCGCCCACCAGCTCAAACGCTTCGCAATCACACGCGCTAACACTCTACTCCCCATAGCAAGCAGGCATACACCCCTATAATTATTTCTGTCATTCCAATCACCCTTCTTGTGCATCGGGACCATAATTCCCACTTTCAACGAGTCATCCCACCTGTCAGCACTCACTTCAAACATCGTTTGTACCATCTCAATCACTCTGGTCTTAACCTCCTCACACGCTAACTTCACATACGCCATCCTCACTCCATCCTCACCAGGCGCTGCCTCATGCATTTCTTTCATCGCCTCTTCTATCTCCTCTCGCTCGGGCACTTCATTAAGCATCTCATTCGCAGCAATAGCCTCCTCCACCCTTCTCAAATCTCTCGCTCTTGCAACTGCCGCCTCAATCACTTCAGGTTCCACCTCATACCTCTCCGCCGATACTCCTTCAAAATGTTCTTTGAACTCATTCACCGTGACATTCCCTCTCGCTGGACCATTCTTGCTCCCTCTCGTTCCCAACTTACGCAGCAGCTTATACATAACTCCTAACTTACCTGTTTCACATGCCTCCGCGCATTCTTTCATCCGCTCTTCCCACCATTCTCTCTCCAATCTCCTCATAACCACTTTCTCTTGTCTACGTGCATCTTTCACATTCGCCCTCGCACCTCTTACTTCCTCCTCACTCCTCGCCAACACATTACCTTCTCCTGCTCTTCTTCGCAACCTTCTCCTAGCTTCCAACCTCACCACAGCTGCCTCTCTCTCTCCTACTTTCACCTGGATGTTCACCTTCATTTCTCTCAATTCTCTTTCGTGTCCAATCGTCCAGGGATTCCCAACAGAGTTTCCCATCTCACCACACACCTCTCTCGCTGCCTCCATCATGACCCCCGTCAGGGTCTCCCACTCCGTCCTCTCATCATCTACTCTCGCCCCTCTTTCTTCCATCATCACTCTCGTCAACTCTTTGTACTCCTCCCTCTTCTCCACCTCCTTTAGCACCTCCCACTTAATCCGAGGGGTCCTCCTCCTCTCCCCTTCCACTCTCCTCCACCTCTTCCTAGCAACCACCACCTCCATCACTTTCACTCTGTGGTCACTCATGCCCATGCTGCCTTCCGTCCTCATACGTCTCACTATATTCGCTCTGTCACTCTTCCGTACAATAAATCCATCCAGCTCATACCATCTTCCATATCTCAAGTGAAACCACGTGCCTCTCCTTGCATGCTTCAGATAACTGTTAACATAAGCCAAATCATTCACCTCGCACCAATCAATCAAATCTCTGCCAGCCTCGCTCACCGTGCCCACCCCATACTTCCCGCAAACTCCCTTACGTACGTAACCTCTCCCTACATTAGCATTAAAGTCACCTCCTATAATCAATAACTCCCTCCCTCCCATAGCTACCTGCTCCTCTACATCCCTCCTATAATCCTCCATCACCGTCACAACCCCTCCCCAGATGGGCTGGTAGATGGACACCAGCCTCATCCCTCCCACAACCACGGCCACCACTCTGTCACCAAACCATCTCTTCTGACCCTCCTCTATCCACTGCTCCAACGCCCTACCTCTTAACACCACCGCCGCTTTCTTCGAGTGAATGACCGCCACTCTCTTCTCCTCTTCTCCGAGCCATATTATACCCTCCCCATCCGCACTCACCTCCGACAACAACACCATCTCCCATCCACTGCTCTCAATATGCTCAGCCACTCTCCTTAACCTCCTTCTGTTGAAATCCCTCAGTGACAGTCTCTGTACATTCCACGTGACAATGATGGCCCTCCCCTCTCTACGCCCCCTACCACTATTTACCACCCTCACTTCCCTTTCCCTCAACTTCCTACTCCGCCTCTCTCTTCTCCTATTGTGCCTAGTATCCCTACGCTCTCTTCTCCTTTCTACCCCTCTACCCCTTATACCCCTCCTAGACCTCCCTCCCACCCTCACCCCTCCCAACCTCCGCTCCCCATCAACCTCCACCCCCACCACCGGCCCGGGGTTCGGGTGAACAGTGTGCAGTTTGAGCTTCACCGAAGCCATCTTTTGCCTCAGGCCCACCCCCACGAAACCTACCTTAGTGCGGGCCCCGAGGGTGCCCTTGCCAATATGTTGTTTAGGGAGGTGTCTGGGGTGGCTAGCCCCATCCCACTCCGTTGCAGCTGGGGGGATGTCAGGTACCCCGCCTTGCGGCGTGGTCCCACATTGCCCCCTAGTGCCTGGTGAATCCTTTGGCGCTGCGGGGAAAACCCCGCGCGCGATCCCCTGGCGCCGCGACGGAGGCGCTTCACCGAGCCAGGCATGCCCGCTCACATTACTCGTCATCTTCATCATCATCATCATCATCAGAGTCGGAGTCATCTAGTTCAAATTCAGCATCCAATTCCTCCTCCACTTCCCTCTGGTTTGTGCACGTCTGGAGTTTACACATAGCTGTGCACTTCAGTCCATTGGCAAGACACGTGCAGTCTGGTAGTTTGCAAGAGCGCTTACACCTGCAGGACATTAGTTCCAACACAGCGTTTGGTGCCGGGGACCCGCGCATCCACTCAATGGCAAGATTGCCGTCATCAGCTGTTGTCCATCCATGGGCCTCTGGATTTGGAATGGTGGGTTTGCACTTAAGACATCTCCTCCACACTGCAGTTTGGTAGTTAGCTCGTAGCACGTGCATCAGTAGACAGTCTTCACATGGGGGCAAATGACTAGACTCTGCTTCCTCTTGGGATGACTTCAGTTCTTTTACTTTCTCCCATTTATTCAATGTAATCTTGTAGCAGGACTCTCCACATGTGACAAAAAGCAATTTATCTGTGAGCTTGTGCCTGTGTTTGGACAACTTCCAATCTTCAACTAGGAATTTGATGAGGCTGGTCTTATTGAAAGAGCTGCAGAGATATTTCCGCCATTGTTGGATTTTGTGGCCTGGTGCAATGTTTTTGAATTGAATGACAGAGCCGGACCCTCGATTACATCGCTCGGCATCTTTGATGGATTTATCCAAATACACGTCAAATACAACATCAATTCTGTGACTCTTTGCTCCCTCGCGAAGCACTAGAGACAGAGCAGATTCCGCCAACTCTGCAAAAGTCTTGCCTGTCCCTTTCAGCTTCTGGACAAGGCTCATCCCATCGATGATACATGCTGATGGATTAGGGATGGTTTCTGCTGGTGCCACATTCTTTTCAAGACCTCTGGCAAGTGCAGCTTTGTTTGTTTTGCGAAGAGACCCATCACCATTCGAGAGTGCCCATGGCAGAGGTCCCAATGGGTGTGCTAAAACTTCACTCATATTTACCTGTCTGCTCTGGGCAACAATGATCATTTGACCAAACAATTTTCTGTCTGCCTTCAGGACAATCTCACTAGCTTGAGATTTGCAGCTGACCTTTCTGTTCAAGTGAAGGAAAGTTTTCAAGCTGTGCTTTTTCATTGTGTCATGGAATTTGGTTGTTGGCGGATCTTTCTCCAAGCGATCTTCCTGAAATTCTTGTATAAATCTTGTTTACCTAGCGAGTGAGCCTTGAGAAGATCATTGGCAACGTCTGGTGGAGCCAGGCTACTAGTGGACAAGCTGACCAAGTCATCTTGATCCTGGCTCAGTGGATTTATCCAACTGGTTTCCATTAGATCAACCAGAGATTGTATGTCAGACTCATCTCGGCGGATTCTAGGTAGTTGCAGATCTGGGTGACTCAGTTGGGAGCCACCTAGACCTCTCATATCTCGAAGCTGTCTGAGATACTTGCTCCTGTATTCTGCTGTCAGATAGTACTTGCTGATAGCTTCTGGTTTTAGGCTGAACCCCTTGGTCCCACCAGGGGTTTGGGTGTCTTTGTTTACTGTCTCTTCGATGGTTTGGTCCACAGGAATCCTTCCAAATGGATTTGTTGGTCCGATCTGCACTGAGAAACCACCATCCATAAAGTGGGCATGCATCTCTGTTTCATCAATGTGCAGTCGGGACATTTGTGCGTGGTAGTAGGGGAGGTATCGGGCATAGTTGAGTCTGTCGTAAGCAAAACACCATGGAATCATGTCCTTGATGGATACCAGATGAAGAAGCCAATCACCTTCTCTTGATGCTCGCAACAGTCCCAGCATGATCTCCACCATATCCACATAAGACATCCAGAATGTGGACAGATTTCCATTTCCATTCCTGAGGAAGCTAAGGTAGACCCCAAACAGCTGCATGACGCGGGCACATGATGTTGTATCCAAGACCTGCTGAAACGATCTATGGCAAACATCATCCCTAAATGTTCTGACTGTTTGCAAAGTTTTATCCACGTGGATCACATCAGAGCTATGCGTGGCCTCCAACCATGGGAGGAAACCTTTCCAAGCAAGCCTCATTAGTGCCTCATATAATAGCTTGTGAACCCTCACGGCACGGTTGTACTTGCGGCCTTCCATAACCCCAGCTATCGAACCTTCTGCAATAACCCCAGATTCAACACAGAGATCCCTCAACCCTGCATCCTGGAATCGCTTTCCGATGATTGCAAGCAGTGTGCAAATAGTGTGGAACACTCCCATTCTTATGATGATGGGCTTGAACTTTTGTAGATGCTTCCATGCAACCTCAGTTGCTTTGGCATAAAGTGCCTGGTCAAATACACACACAATTTTGGTCAAGAGCAAGGATTGCATGATGTTGAGTGACTGGTTCAGCACTTCGTTCACGGTGGACATCTGTGTTGCAGGAGCATTGATTGTTGGTTGAGTGACTGTGACATTATTGCGGATGAGGATGTTAAAGCCAGTCCAACTACTGATTGTTTGGGTTTCGGGATCAGACATGCGAGCAAGAATCCAGACCAGGTTCTTCTCCTTAGCACTGTTGACCACGGCCACACAATCAACATCGACGCTTTGGGTTTTTGGAGGACCGACTCGCTGTCCAACATTGTAGGTTGGTAGCATTGGTAGTTCTGTGCTGATGCTTCTTTCCTTTGTTTTGGCAACTTGTGGTATTTGCTTAAATGGCTGAGGCCCTACGACCTTAGCTTGAACATCTGTTGATTTACATAGTTCAGCGGAAAACACTGAAACAATGGATAGTTTTAAGCCAGAGTACCATAACATAACCCCCCCCCCCCCCCCCCCGCCCCCGGAAACAAAATTTATAGTAACAATCAACATGCACTACTGGCATAGGATTCATTGTTCAGCTGCATGTCTGTATTTTATTGCCACAATTACCTTTAATACCAGAATAATTAATATTATGTCAACCCATACGCTAAGGGATGTACATATAATGCAATTATAATGTAACTTAATGGCAAAACACAAAACTAAGACAAACAGAGACTAAGCTACTCATTTGGACATGCTATCACATGTTTTTGTACTTAGGTTGATCCTACAAAGCATTTGGCACCCTTAATGTTTTGCCACCTCAGGTGGTACCAATATCTGGTCTGGCCCATGGACTAAATGTCCAAAACACAAAAAATAAATTTGAAGGGGCGGGGCTTAAATTTTTTGGGGGTCATATCTCAGAAATGTTAAGGAGTAGGATTCTAAAATTTGGTGTGTGTTCATGACACCCATAGGGGAATGTTTTTTTTTTAATTAGCAAAATCTGAGACGGAGCCTGCCAACCCATCAGGTGAGTTGGCACGGGATGACCCACGTACATGTACATACATGTAAGAGGTCTGTAATTCAATTCCCTTTATAATATCGATAAACCCTGCTGAATTGAGTACATGGTAAGGCGTTTATATGATAATGTACCAACTGAATAATCTAATCCGTAAATTCCAGCGCCTCAAATCTACTGATAATAGGGTACGAACAAACCCTAATAGCAAGGGTAGCAAGAAGAAAGGGAAACATATTGAAGGAATGAAACGTAAACCTCAGTCAAACCTCAGTCAACGCCAGTTATCTGATACAGAATTCAATGTCTTATCCGTGGGTATGAATTTTGCCACTACCCCAAACAAGATACCAGTCGGGAAGTTCATTCAAGCTGGACCCTCCAGCTCGATAAGCAAAGGGCAGGGGAAGTTCATTCAAGCTGGACCCTCCAGCTCGATAAGCAAAGGGCAGGGGAAGTTCATTCAAGCTGGACCCTCCAGCTCGATAAGCAAAGGGCAGGGGAAGTTCATTCAAGCTGGACCCTCCAGCTCCATAAGCAAAGGGCAGGGGAAGTTCATTCAAGCTGGACCCTCCAGCTCCATAAGCAAAGGGCAGGGGAAGTTCATTCAAGCTGGACCCTCCAGCTCCATAAGCAAAGGGCAGGGGAAGTTCATTCAAGCTGGACCCTCCAGCTCCATAAGCAAAGGGCAGGGGAATTTCATTCAAGCTGGACCCTCCAGCTCCATAAGCAAAGGGCAGGGGAAGTTCATTCAAGCTGGACCCTCCAGCTCCATAAGCAAAGGGCAGGGGAAGTTCATTCAAGCTGGACCCTCCAGCTCCATAAGCAAAGGGCAGGGGAAGTTCATTCAAGCTGGACCCTCCAGCTCGATAAGCAAAGGGCAGGGGAAGTTCATTCAAGCTGGACCCTCCAGCTCCATAAGCAAAGGGCAGGGGAAGTTTATTCAAGCTGGACCCTCCAGCTCGATAAGCAAAGGGCAGGGGAAGTTCATTCAAGCTGGACCCTCCAGCTCCATAAGCAAAGGGCAGGGGAAGTTCATTCAAGCTGGACCCTCCAGCTCATAAGCAAAGGGCAGGGGAAGTTCATTCAAGCTGGACCCTCCAGCTCGATAAGCAAAGGGCAGGGGAAGTCCATTCAAGCTGGACCCTCCAGCTCCATAAGCAAAGGGCAGGGGAAGTTCATTCAAGCTGGACCCTCCAGCTCCATAAGCAAAGGGCAGACGATATCCGAATTCAGATTCATGACTTCTTGAAAAACTCTACGTCCTAAATCTAATCTATCTAGACAAGAATTCCAGAATAAAATAACCTACGCAGGTTATCAAAATAACCTACGCAGGGATCCCTCAATACACATCCTGAAGGCTGACAAGGGTAATGCCACTGTTGTAATGGACCGTACCGAATATGATCAAAAAGTTCAAAGTATCCTGGACACAGATACCTATGTCCGGCTGAAGAAGAACCTGATCCCATCAGTAGAAAGGAAGCTGGCTGCCAAGCTCCTCTCTCTGAAATTCAGCACTGCCTTACCCACTCCGCTATACAGACATCTCAGGCCTTCTGCCTCGAAGTGCCCAAGATTCTTTGGTCAACCCAAGAACCCATAAACAAGACAAACCACTCCGCCATATTGTCTCCTCTCGAGGTTCCCTATTGTCTCCTCTCGAGGTTCCCTATTGTCTCCTCTCGAGGTTCCCTATTGTTCGAATAATCTACTCCAAGGCAGTAGAATAAATAGCAAAACAAGTTCTTAAAAGAACATTAACTACCCAGCTAATACATATACACATGGTGTTACCGCGAACCAAATATACATTGATACATTCATGTTATCAATTTATCATAACAGTCATAAACAGCAGTTGTAAAGATGACTGACACTTACCTCCTCCTGGTATAATAGCCAGTCTAGTCTCAACAAGACCCATCTTAGCTGTACTAGCTGGCAAAGAGAAACAAAAATGACATTATGAAAAATGTGTTCAGAAATCCACGAGTCACAAAGTGAGATAATTTTTAATGTAGAAAAGTTTACTTATTTAATGGAGCAAGATGACTTGCAGTGAATTTTTTCCTCACAGAAACAAGATAAAATGTAATCAATTTAAAAAGTTAACTTCTCATCTTATTTTCAGTAAATTACTTTGGAAAGATACCTTCCAGACTATGTACAAATCCTGCATTAAAACAGCTACACAGCGTTTACTAAAAAAGAATGGTCCAGGTATATCCATTATCTACAAGTTTTAGTTATAATTTGCATATAATTATCCCTGATTTTAATTTGGTATAATAATATACTATTGTGTTATAATCGTAAGTGTAACTTTTAACTCTGCGTGCATCACAATTCTTACGTTAACGCTGCGAGAGTTAACACTGCGCAAATATTGTTCATGCATAAAGTTCTCTCTCGGTTCTTACGATTCCAATATCAAGGTAATCGCCAATGCATTGCCGTGATTGCGCAATCATGGTGCAATCAGCAAGCTAGCGATGATGTCCGATTTGTCACTTAATCGTTAATTATCGTAGAAATACATCGTGCTTTGATTAGTTTTAATGGCCTGGAATAACTTTATGTAAAAGCATTTGTGTTTTCAAAATGATTTGTGTATTATAGGTAACTTATTTTGAAAAGTTGTGTTTTTGAACCAACCAAATACTCACACCTTTCAGAGCCATAGGCTTTGTACACATATACAAAACGCACAATAAATGATGTCATGGCGACGTCGTCCAGCATTTTTTACCTTAAAATAGTTCAACAGCATCCAACAAGTATATAATCGAAAAAAGTTTGCTAATCGAAAAAAGTTTGCTGATCGAATGTATACTTTTAAAGATATGGTGGTCTCAAGTAGCCCTGGACGATATCGTAAATTTTGACTGGCGATACATGTATATCGTCGGGTAAATATCGCCGATATGTCGATATATCGTGAAAATGATATATCGTGAATGGTCTGGAGGCACCTTATCCACAGTTTCTCCCTACTCAGACGAACAGTCTCTCTGTGGTTATTTTACCTAGTGCCTCAATGCCCTGTAAATTCATGTCAGAAATGGAGTGATTAGGAAGATTGAAGTGGTGTCCTACAGGTGTATCCAGCTTTTGGGTGTTGACTGTGGATCTGTGGCCGTAGAAACGCCTCTTGAGTGTAGTTCTTGTTTCACCTATATATTGAACACCACAAACTCTGCAAGATATTAGATAGATTAGATTAGTGGTGGTGCAGGTGACATGACCCCTTGTCTTATGGGTGGTACCACCAGTATGGCTGGTAAAGGAGTCTGATTCCCTGATGTGTTGTCTACAAACGATGCATTTGGATGTGTTGGAACACCTAAAAGTACCCTTTGGCAAAGGGGGGATTAACATCATCATTAATGGGGGGGACTTCTGCCCGGACGATGAGATCCCTGAGACTGGATGGGCGTCGGTAGGCAACTATGGGTTCTTCCTGTACAGCACGTTGAAGCCGATCTGATGTGTGAAGAATATGGTTAGAACTGGTTATTTTACGAATGGGAGGAAGTGAGTGGTGAAAAGTAACAACAAAAAGAACTTTCCCCTTGGAACTCCGATGTTGCTTGGGTCCTTTGGAGAGTACCAACTCCCTAGAACGAGCCTTGACTTTCTGGATCGCTCGATGGACTGCTAGGGAGCTATGACCCTCTGGAAACAAGGTGTTTCTTAAGTTCCTGTGAGTGGTGGACAAAATCAGAATCATTAGAACAGATTCAACGGATTCTGAGGGTCTGACTGGCTAAAGGCTATGCTAGTTTTGCAGTGACGGGGGTGGCAGCTGGTTGAGTGGAGGTATTGATGTTTATCTGTGGGTTTAACAAAGAGATCTGTGATTAAGCCATCATCCATCGTTATAACCTTGACATCCAGATGTGGGTGTCCTTGGTTGAGTATTCATTCGTGAATTTGATGGTCCTGTGGAAGGAATTAATGTGGTTAATGAATGCAAATATTACAACCTTATGACATGTGGTTCAGAAGATATGATTATTTCAATCTTTGAGCTTTCTGTTTAGACTGGAAGTAAAGGTCAAAGTGAGGTCATCATTTTGAATAAAATGTTGAAAGTGTTGCAAGCTGCAACACAACACAAACATTATGACTTTTTGACAAGTAGTTAGGAAGATATTATTTTTTCAATATTTGAACTTCCTGTTTGGACCGCAAGTAAAGGTCAAAGTGGGGTCATCTTTGTAAAGAAATTTTTGAAAGTGTTGCAAGCTACAATACAACACAAACATTAAGACTTTATGACTTGTGGTTTAGGAGAAATGATTTTTTAGACTAATAAGGGCAATTCCATGCAAGTGCGACATGAGGGTCAAAATTTCAAAATGCTTTTTCCTCAATTATCTTTTGCAATATTGATAGGGTATATTCTGAAGTTTCTAGAATTGAAAAACAAAATAATCTAGACCAATTATTTTGTAAGTTTCTGAAGTTGACACTACGTTTATGCCACCAATCAAAGGTAAGAACACAAAACTTATTTCTTTTGGTATTTTTCTTCAATATAAGGGTTTTTATTTTATTTTTGTGTTAAAATAGCAACTCTCAGAGTCTATTTTTAAGAATTTTTATAAATATGAAATTAATGTCAGATACCCTGGATAGGCCATCAAAATAACGCTTCAGGCTTAATGTACATGTAATGTCAGTCACAAAAAACAATGATTTTTTCCATAAAAGCATACAGGATAGCAATTAAAATCTGCCCTAAATATTTTTCTTGGTTTGGGGTCTGGGTAGTGCAATTATGTTATAAAGTGGGTAAATTAATTGTTAATTAAAGATTTGGTTAATTGAACAAAAGTGTAATGTCAGTCACGATAATTGTAATGTCAGTCACGTTACTACATGAGTCAATGGAAGCAATTTTGAACAGTGGATGGACTAATAACTTGGCTATTACCCTTAATGGAGCTTTTAAATTAAGCTCATGTAATCCTGAAACAATGTTCTTGTTTCCATCATAATTTGTATTTTAGATATTTCATTACCTATTATTACAGGTAAGTGAATTGTGAAATGTTCCCCATTTACGACACATTATTCATCATGAATATTTTCATTTGGTTGAAGTAAAAGTAATTTGAGACAATTTTTTGTTTTTCAATAGGGGCATAATTATTACAAGAGTCTCATGCTACACACGTTTTATTCATTCATTCATTCATTCATTCATTTTATTTCCACATCAATGCAAAAAATAAGAAGCAGAGGTACATTTTTTAATTACATAAACAAGTAGATAAGACTAAACAAAGATGTGGAGGGGATTTGCAAGAAGCAAGCTTGTCGAGTGCGAACCCCCTCATTTATATTATATGTGCTTCAAGTTAAATCTACTTAAAGCGCAAATAACAAAAAACAAACATTTTAAGTTATTGAAATGAGTATAAAATAAATAACAAGGTCAATAAAGAAAATACAATGAACAAATAAATAAATAAACCTAAGCAAGCAAATAAAAAAGTAAGCAAAAAGTAAGTAAGTAACCCCAAGAAACAAACAAACAAAAACAGACAAACAAACAAAAAAACGCAAAGCGGTGAAGCTTGTGAATAAAGTTCAAGCACTGAAAATAAATAATGAAATAGTCTCAGTTAAAGTTTAAAGTGGGGGTAGCGAAGCTTTGACAGAACAATTATAACTATAGATGTGTTGGGAATTATTTGTATTTAGACCTACTTGTATTTATATAAAAGAGTTTCCTTAAATGTTTTTTTAAATGACTTCATATTGTTAAGTTTCCGAAGAGAATTGTCGAAAGAATTCCACAGTTTGGGTCCTGTATACTTAATATTTCGTTGGGCAAGTGAAGAGCGAGTTAAGGGAATGTGAAAAAGGGAGGCTTGGCGTGTAGGATATGAATGTACCAGTTTATTACTGGTGAACATTGTAGTAAGACATTTAGGTAATTCATTATGAACTAACTGAAACATAAAGCTGCCAAGTTGCAGATTGTATAGATCATTTAATTTTAAGGTTTTATCTTTAACAAAGAAGGGATTAGTGTGAGCTAAATAGTGAGAGTTGTTGACAATGCGCAGAGCTCGTTTTTGCAAGATAGTCAATCTGTTAACTGTTGTAGGGGCAGCACTGCCCCATGCTAATATACCATAGTTAATATAAGATAATATTAAGGTATTATACAGAGAAAGTAAAATATGATGTGGAAAAAATGCCTTAAGTTTATTAATAATACCTATATTACGGGAAATTACTTTACATAAGTAATCGATGTGGTATTTCCAGGACAGTTTATTGTCAATATAAGCCTAGGAATTTTACACTATTTGTTAAGTTGATCACCGTATTATCAATACAAATGTCTGTAGGAAGAATAGAGTGCTTGTTGCTAAACAGCATACATGTAGTCTTGTTAAGATTTAAGGATAATTTGTTAGATTTAATCCAGTCAGAAACAGAACAAAGTTCTGAATTTATGGTATTAACAAGAGTAACAATATTTGTATGGCTATACAATAAATTAGAGTCGTCGGCAAATAGAACGTAAGAAAGAAGTTTGGACGAACTAGTGATATCATTGATGTAAATTAGAAAAAGCAAGGGTCCGAGGATTGATCCCTGGGGTACCCCACAGGATAATGTGCGATAGGAGGATATATTTGAATCAATTGAAACACACTGCCTCCTGTTAGACAGATAACTGGTGAACCACTCTTGTGATTTTCCACGAATACCGTAATGGTTTAGTTTATACAGCAAGATGTCATGATTTAGTGTATCGAATGCTTTAGAGAAATCAAGAAAGATACCTAGTGTGTTGAGAGTTGTCGATTCCTGTCACAATACTATTAATGAAATGGAGAATTGCATGTGAAGTAGAATGTTTAGCACGAAACCCAAATTGATAATTGGAAAGGATATTATGTTTCTGAAGAAACCCAAGTAGGCGCCCATAAACTACTCTTTCTAAGATTTTCGAAAAGCTTGGAAGAATAGATATAGGACGGTAATTACTAACATTTTCAGATTCGGAAATTTTAGGGATTGGAATGACTTTCGCAATTTTCATATTTTTTGGAACCACACCGGTAGAGAGGGAAACATTAATAATGTAAGTTAAGGGATCGGCAACTGCATTGAAAACGTTTTTGATAACAAAAGTAGTAATAGAGTCAAAGCCACAACTGTTTTTACAAGCTAGATTATTAACAATATCACAAACCTCTTGCTTAGTAACTGGGTTAAGGAACATAGAGTGTGGATTGGGATCAGAAAGGTAACCAGTGAAATTGGTCTTGCATCGGGAAATCTTATTGGCTAAGTTAGGGCCAATACTAACAAAGTAGTTATTAAAAATGTCAGCCATGGCGGAAGGATCTTTAATTAAGTTTTCATTGTGAGAGATACCCAGTATTTTCTGAGAGGGACTTTTATTTAAAACCGAGTTTATTATTTTCCAGGTTTTTTTTATATTATTTTCCTCCTTATGAAATTGAAAAGAGTAATAATCTCTCTTTTATAGCTACTCTCAGAACTTTCGTTAAGACATTTTTATATCTTTTGTAATCATTGAGATTATCCTCGGTACGCTTTTTAAGGTACTTACGATAAAGTCTGTTTTTTACGTTTATCGACTTCAAAAGAGAACCAGAGACCCATTGTAATTTTGGAACGTTTTTGTTGGTTTTAATTTTATTTGTAGGAAAGGTGCAATTTGCATCATGGATATGGTTAAAGATCCCAATAAAATTATCATAAGCCAAATTCGGTTCACTTGCATTAAAAACAGATGACCAATCAGCAGTCCTCAGATCCTGATGCAAAGATTGCAGGTTATCTTTAGTGTATTGACGGGAGCAATTTGTTTTGGGGATAGTTGACTGGAGTTTGCAGATTGGAAATGAAGTGGATATAGGAAAGTGGTCAGATATGTCGGATATTAAAATTACAGACCTCGATGGGGATAGAATATTTGTAAATATATTATCAATCAGGGTGGCTGATGTTTTAGATATTCTTGTGGGTTTATCAATTAAAGGTAAGAATGAGTGCAAAAAAATAGTATCCAGAAACTCTCGAGTGTGTGGATTACTATCATAATCTAACAGATTAATATTAAAATCGCCAGAGAGAATACAATTCTTATTCTCAGAAGCAAGGAGACTAAAAGTTTCTTGAAAAATAGACATGAAGTTATTATGTGATGCTTGGGGCGGTTTATATATAACTCCAATAACAGTGTTTTTGGTTGAAGGATTTGGAATTTCAATAAATAGTGATTCCATTGAATTTGTGGAATGACTGAGGTTTTGCCTCACCTTATATTGGATAGCACAGGAGACATAAAGAGCAACGCCCCCACCTATTTTGTCTAGTCTATTATTAGTAATCAGTTTGTAATCAGGGAGAGAAAACATGTCTGGAGATGAATCTTTCAACCAGGTTTCTGAAAGGGCAATTATTGAGAATTTACTTAAAGATTGAAGGCAAAGTTTTAAAGGATCAAAATTTTTAGGGAGACTTCTGATATTAAAGTGAATAATTGAACAGTTTGAATCGGGATATTTGGAGATATGAATAAATTCATTTTCAGCAGAATAAATACAATTGTTAACGCAGGCCCGCCGGAAGGTATTTAAAAGTGGGGGGGCACCAACAATTTCCAACAATTTCCAACATTGGGTTGTTTGGATCAGCAGATCCGGGGAGGGAGAGTCCAAATCCCTTTGTTTTTTGTGTGAAAACGTGAGAAAAGCTGCTTTCAAGACGCATGTGATACTGACTTAAAAGGCAATTCTAAGATTTTTCTTGTTGGAGGGGGTGAAAGTGTCTGATGAAAAAAATAATCCCTTATAAAAATTCCCCTTATTGAAAATATTTGGAAATACTAATAGTAGATACATGCATTTGTAAACACGGGGACTCAGTTACGGGGAGGATCATGCATAATATTAGAAAAGGGGTCGGAACCATTTTAGCAATGGACCTATTCAAAGGCCTATAGCTATGCCCAGGCCCGCCAGGCAGATCTGTGGGAGGTACATGAATGTGGATGGAGACCCCAAAAAGTTTTGTAAATGTGGGTATTTTTATGTGATCAATTAATTAATGTCAGTGTTCTCTAACTTTGAAAAATAAAGGTTGGTGCTGGGTGTGGTGAAAAGTGTGAGGGGATACGTCAATGCGAAGCGCGAAGCCCCTACGGCGTGGGGTCCGGGGCCCGCTCAAGGGCCCCGGGAAAATTTTAGATCCTAGATGCTCTGTGGTGCATTCTAAGGAGAATCCTGGCCACTTTCCTCAGACTTTTTTGAGGAAATATTTTTAAAGTTTTTAAGAACACAAAGTACAATCCTGGTTTTCTAAACACTTACTTGAAATAAAAACCAATGAATAATAGATATTCATTCTTCAATGTGTCCGGTAGCCCGACTGCATTTCTTTTTCTTACCTTGTAATTCCGTGTAATGTGCTCAAAAAAAACAAAAAAAAAAAAAAACATTTTTAAGCAGTAAATTGTTTGAAGCTGTGCACTTTTTTGTTCCAAAGTAAAACAGTTAATTTCCCCCAATAAAATCATTATGACGATGGAAAGTTCACAAACTGCAAAAAAAATCCTTGACCCTAAACTTTTTATTCGGCTAAAATATTTTTATTTTTTTCTAAATTAAGGTATTATGGACCAAATGTCAGACTTTGACCAAACTATCATGTTTTGTAACAAAATTGAACTAGAAAACCAGAACACATCCAGACAAGTTTACTGATATCTGCGTGATTTGGGTCTCATAGTTTTGTGATCCACGGACGTCGCGTCGTAAACTGGTAAACCCAACGTCAACGACCGACAAACGCGAACGTAAAGCACCATAAAAGCACCATGTACAATGATTAGTCTGGTTCCCAGACCCCAAAATCTCCGACTGGCACCTGTCGTCCGGGAATCTTTGGTCATGGAACCAGACTTATGCAATCGACCGGGTACGTAGCCTATAGTCAAGGCGCTCGCGTCAAACTCGGATGGTATACATCACGCACGAAAAACGACCAGCGCGAGCGGTAATGTCACAAGTTTCGCCGTTTGAGCTAGTCTGTTTTCGAGCGCCTTGACTAAAGCCTACCGGGTACGTCACATCGACGCGTTGTAGTCAGAATGTCACCCGATCCGCACCTACCTAAAGATTCAACAGGGTCACCAAAGTCACCATTAATAGAGTAATAAGCTTTCAGATTAGGCAGTAAGCGGACAAATCGAGCTCTGAACAGAGCATTGCCATCTACACCAAGAAGGCAAAAGGCTGTGTGCCATGCTGTGATTCATAGTATGTTTATGGAAGCACTGTCATCTCCATCTATGAAACCAATGGTGAGAAACAAGACTTCCATCGGGATAAAACATCAAACTTAGTGAGATTTTTCTACGAGAGAGTTTACATCAGTCACCAAGCTCCAGGAAGCCTTTTTTGATTATTCGCTAAAATGACAGTACTAAAGCCAGACAACAAGTTTGACACTTGACCGCCATCCCATTAAGGAGGTGTACACATGTACATGTATGCCATATTCATCGAAGAGTATCCACATGTGGATACTCTTCGATGAATATAAAGTTGGGAAAAGCAATACTAGTTACAACATTGCTTGAGAATTATGAAATCATTTTTTTATTTATACATGTCTTTTCTTCCCTTAATTCTTTCATGCATCTAAAAAGCAACACAATGATCGTTTTACTAACTAACATTATTTTACTAAAAAGGGGAGCACCCCTTCCTATCCATTTTCTTCAATAGAAACTACCTCCTGAATTCAAAATGACAACAAAAAGTCAACTTATGTTTTAAGTGTTTTTATATGTTTTATGTATTTGATACATTTTATAACATCCACAATTGTCCCACCACCCTCCATGTTTTAGTGTTGTGCCCCTCCCCTCCATCCAGTAATGGTTGGGTCCTGTGATCCTTAAACATCTTCAACTTAAATTATTCTTTTAAATACAAAATAAACAGTTAATTGATACTTCTCTTGTTGACAGAAAATTTATTTGTTTAGTGTTAAACTGATATTATTGTTATTTTAGCAGGTGTTATGAATGCGTAATGTCAGTCACGGTAATGTCAGTCACAGAGGTTAAGTTTCATATTTGTCAAAAAATTCAAGAACTGTTTTTCCCATTTTACTACATGTGTTAGTTATCCTATTAGTTATAATGTTCATATGGATTTAGATCTGTAGCACTTTTAACTTGAAGAGAAGTTTCAAAAACATGTAGAACATTTTTTGGTTGCGTCGCTTTTTGTAATGTCAGTCACGGCAGTAAACAACCCGCCTAGTCAAAAAAGCTGAACTTGAAATTTCAAAGTTTCAATGCTGTATTGTGTATTCAGGTCCTAGTATCCCCTATGCCAAACATGGTTCAAATGGCTGTAATGTTTTAGACATCAGAGCTGACTTAATATTCAAAATTAGTAAAAAACGTAATGTCAGTCACGCTGGAATTGCCCATAAGCTTTGAACTACTGTAATTTGACACCTGATGACGTCACAGTAAAAACAAGAAAAGTAGTGTTTGGTAACACAAATGCCATCAAGCAAGTCTGTTTCTTGACATTTGACCTAGATGGTCCAAAAACAATAGGCTTCTAGATCCTGAGACCAATCCACACGCCAGTTTAGAGTTTATATGCCAATTCTTTCTGAAAATATCACTGGGACATCACTTCTAATAATATGCAAAGTCCTTCTAGAGTTACATGTATCACACATAAACAAAATGTCGTTGTTTTAGCCATAATGACCTTGAAAATTTATCCAGGAGTCCAAAAACAATAGGCGTCTTGGGATTCTCGTGACCAATCCACACACTAATGTTTGGAGTTGATATGACAAGTCCTATAAGAGTTATTCGCTCAGACAACATTTCTTTTGCTTTCACACGAGAGCAATTTAGCAATGGTCCCTTGCTTGATTGTAGCATGGTTGTAAAATTTTACAAAATGTACCTCATGTGAAAGGACAACAATTTTTACACTGACCAGGTTTGAATGTGGTTACCTACTCACCCACACACACAAGTGTGTAACAGCCTGCAATCGTGGACCCTCCTTTGTTCAACTCTTTGTGATAGCAACCGTGGACCACAAAGCTTTCCTTTGTGATAGCAACCGTGGACCTATTGTCCTCTTTTGTTATAGGTGTCCGGTTTGAATGTGGTTACCTACTCACCCACACACAGAAGGACATTGTAGGAAACAGTATGCCCCTTCGGTGGCTTCGCCCGGGGCATACAAATTTGTTTTTCATATACTAAATGTTGATTTATTCGGTTGAGTGCAAAGGCGAATTAGAATAAATCTACTTTATACTTTCTTGATGGTTTGGGCTACGAAGACAGTTTTCAGAAAGCCACTAAACACAGTGCTGAGGTCCAAACTGACTTGGTTATAACGCAGGTTTTGTGGCCAGTTGCTCTACATTTTGTACATGTACTGTAAGCTAGTCTACTCATCAGATGCTAACGCTCACAGTTTTGCAGGTTACGTTTTAGATGCAGATGACTCCATTGGTCATGGGCACTGGGCATCAAATGAAATAAGTCAAACTTCGACTTGGAGGGAATTAAAGGCAGTAGAATTAGTCCTGATTTTCCAGATCCTTAAATTCCAGCGCAACAGTGTGAAATGGTTCACCAATAACCAAGCCATAGTTAAGATTATTGCTCATGGTAGTATGAAACCAGATCTACAGGATATTCCGCCACACAAATCCCATTTGGTTTTTTTCTTTTTATCATAAAATGCAGACAATTTAATGGGATCATACTGATGACGCGTGTATTTCTTGACGATGCAAAATTACGCGAAATAGTAAAAATGTGTAGTTACGTATGACCTTTGACCTTTATTATATTTGTGCGCCAACATGATCCAAATTATTTTTCAATTTAAATCTGTTTAGGAACACTAAACTAAACCAAATACAAGAATAAACATTGATGGGATCTTGTTGGTGCAGGTATAATTTACAATAATGAGAAAAGTGCATGTTGTACCATTTCTAGGCTAATATGCATGGAATGCCAATACTTTTGACACGCAAATTGTAGAGATCCCAAGATTCTTTTTTCATTTGTCATAAGAGAAAAACTGTTTCTACACCTGGTCGTCATTTAAAAAGTTTGTTGATGTTAGCGTGTGAGATTACGGAGGTGCGAAAACGCAAGAAATTGGTAAATTAACCTCAATTAACCTTTGACCTCAATTATCTCTCTGCGCCAACAAGATCCCACCCACTTTGCACTTAAATTTGTTTTAGGGCTGCGAGTTCTTTCATCTGAACTTGTTTATTTCATGGGATCTTATAGGCGCATCGAGTTATGAGGTGTTGAAAATGGCACGAGGGCGCTGTTCGTTAAAGGTTCAAGTCAGCATAACATGACGCACCAACGAGATCCCAACATTTTTTGTTTACTTCTGTTATGTGCCCAACTAGAGGTTTAACAAAATGTTTTACTTTGGTTGGGACAAGCTTGGCGCACGTTTTTTCGTTTACTGGGAATGTACTATTCGTTTTACGAGGGTTCCTTGGCTGAAACTTTGATAATTTATTACGCTCAAACCTAAACAGTCAGCAAGCTAAAATTTTTGACATATTAGTTTGGTATGATGATGTATCACTCTGATTTTTTAGAAGATCTGAGAACCCATGCATCACCACTTGGTACATTCTTACAGGCAGTGACTCTTAAGAAACAATTTTGCTACATTTTTGTTTAAAATCATTAATTATTTGTGAATATAAGTATTGTGATATTTAGATTATTTTTTTAGACCTAAAAGTCAAATTTTTGTTCTAATAATTTCCAACTGGCAATAATATTGTAAAATTGTCCAACGCTAGGCTATAGCAATTTAAAACACTGCCATTCCCTTCCGTTCGATTTGCTTGACGGTTCAGTACCAATAGCGCCTTCAACACAATACAACCACACATTTTAATACAAAAATTAATGCAAATGAATGCATCTCCGAAAGTTTTACAGTGGATTTATAATTTTCTACTGCATAGGCCACAGTGGGTAAAAATTTGAGACATTAATTCTAAGGTCAGGTGCTCCTCAAGGGTGTGTTATCTCACCACTGTTATTTTCTTTTTATACGAGTGACTGTCTTTGTTTTAGTCCAAATTGTAGTATAATCAAGTATGCAGATGACACTGTAATTACGGGCTACTTAAAAGATGACCCACTCTGTTATATATCAGAGGTAGGAAAATTTGTGGATTGGTGTGATCGTAATTTTTTGACTTAATGTTAAGAAAACCAAGGAGATGGTTATAGATTTCCGTCGTACATGTACTGGGGTCCATGAACCGGTGTACAATGACAATGAAATAGAACGGGTGAATGAGTACAAATACCTTGGTACTGTAATCGATGATAAACTTAGCTGGAATAAAAACACTCAAGTCGTTTTTGGCAAGGCCATGCAACGGATGTTTTTCCTACGAAAGCTGAAGCAGTTCAATGTAATTGACAGAACGATTTTACGTTTATTTCATCAATCTGTAATACAGAGTATAGTCAGTGTGTATGGTTCACTTTCACATAAAAATAGGGAACGGTTTGAGCGCATCCCTAAAATGGCCCAGCGCTCTATAGGCCTCACTTTGCCTACTTATGACAAAATATTTGTTGAACGTGCAATATCTAAAGTACATATGATTATATCCGATCCTACACACCCCCTTTTTAATCACTTTGTTTTAATAGATCCGGTCTTAAGACTTTGTGTTCCTCGTACAAACCTTACTCGATACAGGAAATACTTTGTCCCCAACTCCATTCATTTATTTAACGCATCAGCTGTACGTAAATAGGGGTACTTATACTTATGTACATGTAGGTTTGTTCACTGCCAGTTTTTCCCTTTCATTGTACAACTTTTTTTGCTCGTATTTAAGTGGATGTTTTATTTGATTGTGTATATTTCTGTCCTTTTAATCTTTGAACGTTGCTAAATTAATGTTTTTAACTAAATGAATGTTCTATTCTTATGTGCCAATGGAAACTAAATTATTATTTTTTTTTATGATGTGGACAATAAAACTATAATTCTAATTCTAATTCTAATATACGGTAACATCAACCCACCTGCTAATCTGATATCACAAGAAAAGGCAAGTTCAAGTCCTCCTCCAAGTGCAGTTCCATCAATGGCAGCAATGACAGGCATGGGCATATCCCCCAAATTAGTTATTAGTTGACGTGCACTACTGACAAATGGAGCAACCTCACTTTGTTTCATTTTAGCACGTTCTTTCAGATCAGCCCCTATGGAGTAATAAACAACAGAGACTGTGATTTCAACTTCCAACCAGGGTCTACAATATTGATCAATACTTCATCGTTTGAAAATGATTTTTTTAATACCACCTGCTATTTTCAAAATAAAATAAGTTTATAACTGTTATTTAAATGAACATATATTTTAGATTTTTGTAATGGCAGTGAATTTGTTTTCCTTTTTCCGTTCATCGATTGAAACTGCAATATTAAAGTTTTCCTCACAGAGCATGAGTGCCTCTGATTAGCTTCCCTGACATTAATTACCCAGTTAAGTCACACTAGCCTTGCCAAGGGCTACAAAAATTCCCATTACTTGCTTTCTAGAGTGTGTCGAGTGGTGCAGCGAAATATCTAAAGTCTATGTTCAACGGTTATTATATTTTCAAAAACAAATTAAATTCAGTGACTATGATTAAAATACATACCTATCCATCTCAAGTTTCAAAAGCTGTTTAATAATTACTACATTTGTTAACACTTTGACTGCTGCAATTTTTTACATGGTCCCTCCCTACGGTGCTGCAGTTTTAAAAAAAAATAAAAAAAATACAAAAATACACTGTCTCTCCCCTAGCCCCATTAATAGTGCCAATACTCTGGACTTCCTCCGATCCTTGGCCCTACGCCCATGTACCTCCAGGAGGTGGGATAATTTTTCGAATATAAACTCACATTTTTATGCCGAGATTTTTTCCCCATTGCGCAAAAAATAAGACAGCGCGGTGTGCGCGGGGCCTTCTCAAGCTCTGGTGTTTCTGATCAGCAGAGTGTGGGTTCGAGTCCCAGTCGTGACATTTGTGTCCTTAAGCAAGACACTTAACCACATGCTTCGTCCTTCGGATGGGACGTAAAGCCGTTGGTCCCGTGCGTTGTGAATGCACGTAAAAGAACCCAGTGCACTTATCGAAAAGAGAAGGGGTTCGCCCCGGTGTTCCTGGTTGTGGCTGCTTAATGCGCCGTAGCACCTTGTAAACCCTTATAAGGTGCTAAATAATTGGGTCTCAGATTTTCATCACTGCAATAACCTATCTTTCTGAAAGTATGTATATACTCAGCGCCTTGAGTACCTTGTTTGGTAGATACGTGCGCTATATAAGACTTCGATATTATTATATTATATTAGCTTCCAGCGCACACTGCACTGTCTTTAGGCTACGCGCACACCGCGCTGTCTTAATTTTTGCGCAATGCGTTAACGCCGCCTGCATGCGCATTAGCAAACATCATGGATGCCGGGCAGTCAAATCGTGTCAGTAACGCCTCGGATTTTCTTCATAATTACACCAAAACGAGCGCGCACAAGTGCGTTTTAATGTGCTGTCCACAAATCGGATACAATGAGTGACAACTGGGGAAAAAATCTCGGCATAAAAACGTGAGTTTATATTCGAAAAATTATCCCACCTCCTGGAGGTACATGGGCGTAGGGCCAAGGATCGGAGGAAGTCCAGAGTATTGGCACTATAATAATGGGGCTATCTCTCCCCATGATTCTGCAGGTTTTATTTTGAGAACTACAACAACAAATTATAAACAAGAACATCCAATAAATGACATTGTTGCTTTACCCACACTGTTTTGTGTTTTCTATTACACCTAATACTGCTTTTTGGAGTGGTTTTGGGGGGTCTGGTGAAGAGGAATTTTACACTGAATCGGGTCTCTCTTCTGTTTTTCACCGTCTGCAAATCACCGTCATCATCGGACAATTCCTGTCGATCAAATTCACTTTCAACATCACTGGCACTACTTTCAGAGTCTATAGTATCATAATCATTTCCATCAAACTCACTTGCTTCAGAGTCGATATCTGTGAATATTTCATCAAAAGCTTCTGCTACAATCACTCACTGTTTCATGGGCGCCGCCATTTTTAAATCCGAAAGTATAAACTTCCGGGTACTATACCACCGCTGGTGCCCGGGCCCAATGACTGAAACCATCGAAAACAACTCCATTGGTTCCCCTAACGTATGTCAATACGTTTTATACATGAAAATCATTTCAATCCTTGATCTACAGAGGGCAGTACAATGTTGTACTACATGTACCAGCCCGAGTATACTCGGGCATAGCACCTACTGGGGGGTACAAGTCTATCCCGAATATACTCAGGCTCAGCAGTCAAAGTGTTAATTCAGCATCTCTTCATCCCACTTCACAAGCAGGGTAGTGGGGGCTAGGGGACTTGAGGCTCACTAAAGGAAGCTAATTGATTGCACCCTTAACTATGTACTGAAAGGACCTGTATCTATAAAATTGCCCTCCAGTCAAATACTGTGCCCTGATAGTTTTGTTGGAATTCCCACAAATGTTGATCTTACAGTGACTTTATTATAGAATTGAAACAACTAGTAGTAGGTACAGTATTTTATAAAATGAAGCTCTGAGACATGTGTCTTGTTAAGTGGTTGGAAATAAAATGAGTGAAGAAACTAATGCTGTGGGGCTTACTATATCCAATTTAAAAGTAATAACACTACAGACAAGAATGTAATGGTCTTTTGTGAAATGTGGTAGGAAGGACAAAGTAATAAAAGTGGGCCTGGGTGCAGTGATCTTTAAGCTAATGGACTGTTTCTGTGGAAATGTACAAGGGGTTTAAAGGCAAAGTACATGTACATGTACATGTATACTGTTGGTTTTTGAAACAGTATGAATGTTTTAATCCTATGTAAATGTAGATATATGTAACAAGAAAAAAACAATCTGTTAAAATTTCTATTCAAAAAGTGGTCGAGCTTTTGAGATATCATCGAAAAACCGCAGCGAATATGTCCAAGCAGGAAGAATAATACCTATAGGAATACACAATCTGAGAAACGGTTCGGACAGAAAGTTTCTCAGATTCAAATTTGTGGGCATAATTCCTGATATCTTTTTCCATAACCACATTACTTCGAGGTGAAATGATTCTCAAAATGCTTTGAACTATCGAAAGCTGTACTTCTAACCAAGTAAGTTTTAATTGCCATTAATTTTAAGAGTGATTACCAAACGTATTCCCTTTAAAGGTGACATTATGTATTTATAATTATGTTGGAAAACACTACCACAGCATGCACAAGAAAGGCTTTTTTTTAGGGGGATGGGTCACTTTATCCTCTTAAAGACGTTTATTCAATGTTGCACAAATTACAGTAATACAAAGTGAATAATACAGAATGCTAAAATATGGTCCAAAATGAAAGTAAATATACATTTTATATAAGTGATAAAAAAAGTGAACTTTAAACAAATGGCAACATCTAGGTCCGGGGAGAAGCAACAGCTTTTGTTCCCCAGCCTATGGACGGACAGACAAAAAAGACAGACATACATGAAAAGACAGGACATAACAGGTGTAAGACAGAAATAAGGCCGTTGTTATTTCCATAATATACAAAAATTACATACAGTATTTTAGCATTGATTTAAGTTTTTAGGTAAATAAAAAATTTACAAGAAAGTTAAGTAAAAACTAAGAAAATATAAGAACAATCATTTGCATGAAACATACCTGCGGAAAATATTCCTGCAACATCACTCTTGACAATGACTACTCTTGCATTTTTATCATAAGTCACAGTAGATACTGCTTCGGAAAGCTGTTAAAAAAATTGCATAAGACATACAGACTAAGACATCAACATCATGGAAAGTATTAAAATATTTGAACTGATGTTAAACTATTAAATATTTGGCATAAATTGCCACATATTACGTACAGTGCAGCAATGTATTGTGAATGTTCAGTATTCTGTTACTCCAGCACCTAGCAAACTTGGGCCCCCGGCTCCCGTTCAATGGTGGTTCTCATTATGCGGTCTGCGCTCCTAACAACATTGAGCGGGGGAACAGGTAGCCTTTTGTCAAGGCCTTCGTGGCTTGAACAGCTTTGTAGAGCCGCGATCCCAAGCGACTGAAATGGGAGACCACGCACGCGAGTGGCGAAGCCACGAGGGCCTTTTCCAACTTGTTTGCGGTTTCTTATGTGTTTCTTTATAATCTCGACTTTTGCTACCCGAAACGGTAGCAAAAGTCCCACTTCCGGTTGACCCATACATTAGGTAAAGGTCAACATAGGGTCACGGTTACCCAAGGCTAATCTCCAATGCCCAAGGAGTCTATAACTGAAAAAAGTTTTAAAATCGGCTGTGTAATTCTTGAGATATGGTCCCACTTCCGGTTGACCCATAGATAAAGGTCAACATGGGGTCAAGGTTACCCAAGGCTAATCACGAATGCTCAAGGAGTCTATAACTGAAAAAAGTTTGAAAATCAGATGTACACTTCTTGAGATATGTAGGCCTCAAGATTAGCTAATTAAATATTCACGCCGCTGTCACGTGATTAATTAATTAAGGCTTTTAATCTATGACATCTGAATATTAATTCAATGTGGCCCGAGCAAGTCCTATTCTTAGCATGCTTCACACAGTGTGCGAACTTTATACTAATTTAACTAAAGACTTGAAAGTGACTGGACGTATACAAAAAATACGGCGTTGTAGCCAAACGTTTATACTTTGTACACAAAAAGAAAACACGCCTACAAGTATGACGTCATGATGACGTAAGGTTAATGTTTGGCCGGAAAGCACATCTACATGTACAGTATCCCAGAAGTCTAAAACTGAAAAAAGGTTTGACGATCAAGGGTATACTTTTTGAGATATGATGCTTTCAAGGTTGGCTAATTAAATATTCACCTCGCTGTAAAGGGGCTAATTAATTAAGAATTTTAACATTTATTACATAAAATGTTAAGTTTATGTACTAAGCTTCAATTTGATATATGATCTAACTCTTTCGTATTTACGCTTTAGGATATTAGGCTTAAACAAAAAACGTGTACAAATCCTATGGGATTTAGGCGGAAACAAGTATAAGAAAATCTCGACGAAAACAATACCCGTTCCGACAGTAGGTCGGAACAGCTAATAAAGCATTTATTCCTCATTGCATACATGTATTGCGCTTTTCAATAATGACTAATGAGCATGACAAATTACAAGAAGAACATAAAAACAACAAAACACTTCTTTTGAATCTTCTCCACAACTGTTCAATTTCATGAAAATTTAATCTAAGCACGGTTGAAATGCTGGTTGATGATTTGGTTTCGGTGGAGTTGACCATCATGAAGTCCACCCACATACAGTAAGGGGGCACTTCAACCTCATCATCATCGTTATGCTCCTCATCGTCGTCTTCTACATCAGGTTCTCCATAATCCTTGGCCATGTTGTGAAGAGCTGTGCAGGCAAGCACTATAGTAGTGGCTCTAACTGGGCGCACCCTCAAACCGATAGATAAGCAGGGAAATCTTCTCTTCAACTGCCCAAATACTTGCTCAATTGTCACCCTTGTACGGGATAAACTGGAGTTGTAACGCCTTTCCGCTCTTGATGCAGGGTGTGGGATGGGAGTCATCAACCATGGTCGAAGGGCATACCCCAGTATCCCCTATAAGTGTGCCATTGATTCTGTAATCAAGTGAAAAACATGGGTGAGAGTCATTGCTGCCCCCAAAAACCCTGAAACTTGTTAACAAGATGACATTTCCACCTTTTGATGAACCCTTTGAGTTACAGACCCCAATGAGCTTTGGGAACAGTATCCTCAGAGGTAGATCAAAGAGCACGATTTCTTTATATCTGAAGAAAATTACATCAATTGTTGTTCACCAGGCAGACTTTAAAATATCTGGCAGATTTTTTAAAAAACAACAAAAACAACAAAAACAAACAAAGTTCAGATTAAAGTCTGAAATGTCTCATCTCTGGAACCAACTTTTTCAATTTCGTTTGATGAGGGTCTCAAAGGTTGAATTCAGTTTTGTGATACAATTTCTCCCATCAAAAGTATCCTTATGGATGTTGGGGAAGACAATGTAAGTTTTTAACCTCATGTAATATGATGTAAATTGCCATTGTTTGACCCTTCCTTTGGTAACTTTTGTCAACATCAAAACAAAAATGTCTAATGACATCACATTTCCAGTACATGGGTCTGAACATTTTGATGATACTCGATCAAAACAGCATTTTTTGTAGGAATGTAAGTATATGATCTGACATGATATATTATTCAAATTTCACTATGAAAAAGGAAAATGACAGTTTACACCATTTAACATGATATAAGAGTTTTGTCATATTTTCCTAATTTCACTAGAATTCTGTCTATTGGAAAAAGTGTAACACTAAATTGGCTTTGACTTTTGAGCTCTCCGGTGTCCTCACAACTGTAATTATGTAGGTTCATACCTTCCATTTTCAAGCATATCATCTCCAATCACAGTTGCTTGAAGGATAGCACTATCATGTGTACTGCCAGGCCAGGCGTGCCACAACATTTGTTATCCTGTAGGAGGCGTTACAGATGGCCTGGATGTTGAGGCTGTGATAGCCCTTCCTGTTTACAAAGGTATACTCCTCCTCTCCCATGGGTGACCCGTACAGGCGCACATGTGTGCAGTCAATTGCACCCACAATGCTAGCCCTGGCGGCCTTTCACTTTCGTATTGTACTACAGTGACGTCCTGGAGATCAGGTATCATTTCTGGGGCGGAAAAATTTCAAAGCTTCATAAGTCAAATCTTACCTGCCGGTAACTCCTTGAGTCGGGCTACATCCTGTAGCCTTTTGTAGATCTCAAGGGTCTTTCTCAGGATTCTCGCTGTTCCCAAAAGTGCTGCCTTCTGTAACAGATCTACCCTCACAGTTGTACCTATTTCATCTAGATGTTTCCCCAGTGCTTTCGGAATGGTGCCATGTGCTCCAACCACCACAGGGACTACTTTCACTTTCACCTGCCAAATCTTACGAAGTTCCCTGGCCAGGTCTTGGTACTTTTGGATCTTGTCTAACTCCTTCGAAGCTACCCATATGTCACCTGGCACTGCTATGTCAATGAGATGACACATCTTCGTCGTCTTATCTAAGACTACAACATCCGGACGCCTATGTTCTATAACATGATCAGTCTGAATGTTAAAGTCCCAGAGGATCTTGACCTGGTCGGTCTCTATAACTTTCTCCGGGACATGTTCGTACCATTTCGCAGTGACTTGGACACCATACTTCTTACACAGATCCCAGTGGATCACCTTGGCCAACTTGTCATGTCTTCCTTTGTACTCCGTCTGGGCCATCTTACTACATTCGCTGACAATATGAAATACAGTCTCCTCAGCCTTATTACACATTCTACACATAGGAGAGACGTTTGCTTTCTCTATCCTTGCCTTCATTACATTTGTCCTTAGCGATTGGTCTTGCGCCGCAGTAATCAAGCCCTCGGTTTCCTTCTTCAGCTCTCCGCTCCTTAACCAATTCCAGGACTTGGCGCTCGCCACTTCTTCAGTGCATCTCAAGAATCGGCCATGAAGCGGTTTATTCCTCCAATCCTGTTGCCTTTCCTCTTTCATTACCCTTTTGTACTCCTTTGGCCCAACTTCGTCTGTCCTCGTATATCTTTGCGCAGCTTTCAACAACCTCTCCTCGGACCTCCCGACATGACATTGCAAACTCCTTCCGCCCTCGGAAGATAGAGTCTACTAACATTTTACCGCGGATGAAGCATGCCATGCATGGTCATGAGTTTTCTTGTCCTCCTATCAGCGACATCTAGATCTTGTTTAGTCCACTCGATAATACCCCCACTGTACCTCGTCAAAGACACGGCCCAGGTGTTAATCGCCTTTATCATGTTACCCCCGTTCAGTTTAGACTTCAAACATTTCTTTACCCGTCTGATGTATTCTGCCTTCAGCCTTACCTTTGACTCCTCGTGAAGGACATGGTCTGATTCAAGTACACCAAGATATTATTATTATTATTATTATTATATTATATTATTATTATTATTAAACATACGCGAACACATGCAAACGCCAGCGTCTTGGTTTTTCTTTATTAAAAGTTTGCAGAATTTTTTAACGTTGGGAGTTGCATTATTTCATGAAAATGACGGATTAATGAGGAATATATGACGTCCAAAACCCACCGCAGCAAAATGTATGCCGCCATGGAATGTGAATCTTGTGAAATTAGTTGCTTCTTGCAGGTAAGATTTGACTTATGAAGCTTTGAAATTTTTCCGCCCCAGAAACGTGCCCTAATATTTAGGACTCTGTATCTGTGTACGTACAGCACAGAGGAAGAGTCCTATAGGGCTATACCACAATGCCTACATTTTATTATGAGAGAGAAAAAAACAACATATGATTCTATGGTTATTATTATTATTATTATTATTATTGGTTTATTAAAAACACTCCTTGCAGCCCAAAGGCTGAATTGCACAGTGATTGTACATGAATTAAAAAACATCAAAAATACAAGAAAATACAGAGCATACATGAAATAAAAAAACAAACTGTAAGACAAAAACAACAGCAATACAACTGTAAAAGCCTTCGTTTGTGTAAAAATAAAAAATTACATTCATTTGTTAAGTAATCTGGTGAGGTATGGCACAGGACTGTTCTTAAATCTGTTTGAGGTGAAAGAGTATTCATTAACAATCCGGTTTGATCTAAGGCTCATAGAGTGGGAACTTTTAGTTTCAGGGAACCATTCGCTGAATCTACCCGAATTGTAAGTTTTAATGGCAAATTTGGTACAAAGAGAGTTCCTTCTATCATGGAGGGGTGTCACACCTAAAGTGGATAACGCTTCATCATAATGGGCAAAATTGTTTCCTAAAATAATACGTCAAACTCTTTTTTGAATAGATTCAATACCAAGGCGATTGGATTGTGCGAGCGTGATACTTGAATGCCAAACAGGGGCTGCGTATTCAACAGTAGGTCTGACATAACCCATGTATACAGTAGTGAGTTCAGTCGAGGATAACCCAGACTTTTAAAGTTTCCTGAGCATAAATAATTTTCTGTTGGCCTTACCAATCATCTCATTTATGTGATAATCCCATTTAAGGTTGTTTTGAAAAGTAACACCCAAAAGTTTAGCCTTAGAAACTTGTTGCAGATTAATGTTGGCAATTGTATATAATAGGCCTACATCAGGGAGTTTTTTCTTTCCAAAGTAAACCTGCATGGCTTGACATTTGGAAGGATTAAGTGAAAGTTTATTTTCTAGTGCCCAATCGTTTAGTCTATCCAACTCATGTTGAACACAACTAACAGCATTAATGGATCTGTTGTCACTGAAAGTTAGATCATCGACATATTTCCAGCATTTACAATTTGCCTGGTCTGCAGCATTGTTTATGCAAGCAAGGAATATCACTGGTCCTAGTTTGGTTCCCTGTGGTACTCCACTGGTCAGAGTCTGCCAATCTGAAAACACCTGTTTGTATTTGACCCTTTGTTCACTTAAAAAATCAGCAATCCATAACACAATGGTAGGAGAAACACCAAGGTCAAGAAGATTTTTGATGGCTACTTCATGGTTAACCATGTCAAACGCTTTGGTAAAATCAGTAAGTACAAGTGTGCCGATATTATTAGTATTATTAGCACCAGAGACCAGGTGATGATAAACATCCACAAGACAATGGGTGGTGGAGATGCCTTTTTGATTACCAAAGTGACTTATGTCTATATTAGGACGAATGGAATTCATGACCCACTCACAAATAAAACCTTCTGCTATTTTTGATAAAAGAGGAGAAAATGAAATAGGCCTCAGTTTTTGTAACGTTGGTGGGGTCTGTTTAGGAATAGGAACGACATCCGCTTGTTTCCATTGATCTGGAACAACACCATGTAAGAATGAAGTATTTATGATGTCTGTAACCGGAATGGATAGTTCGTAAGCAAATTCCTTGATAATTTTAGCTGGTAAATTATCAGGTCCAGCAGTTTTGGTGAGAGAAATATGTTTGAGCTTTTCATAAACTGTCCAAGGCTGAATCAGGGGGAGGGGCGGGTGAGGCAGTAAATATGCAGGTAAACAATTTAGGTTGATGGGATTTTGAGATTGAGAAAAACCAGCAAGATGATCATTGATAACATTGGCAGTAGATTTCAAGTCAGATGGGTCAATATCATTAATGTGAATAGTTAGATCATTTTTTCTTATGTTAGCCAAATTACGTATCTCCCTATGCCACCCCCCAGGATTCAGTCTCTGCAGTTCACGAACTCTCCCTGCATAATACACTTTTTTAGCAGATATAATTTCTCTGATAATCCTATTTCTATGAGAGCAGAAAGCACTTCTGTTGCCATCAGTAAAGGCTTTCTGCCTTCTTTTGATCAGGTTTTTTAAAAGATTAGTAAGCCATTGTTCGTCGCTATTGTGGCGCTTGACATTTTTAGTTGGAAAATGAGTTTCAATAGCATGATGAATCAAATCATAAAAGGCATCCACCTTATTTTGACAAAGGTGATTATCTAAAACATCATACCAGGATTGGTTCTGTATCCAAGTACCAAATGAACGTATGCTAGAGTCTTTCATTGGCCTAATAATTTTAGTAAAACAACTGTTAGTCACCTTTATTTGTTTCGGAGCCCAAATGATACAATTATGGTCACTTTTACCAATCGGACAAGAGACTGTAGGGCAATGATAAAGATCAGAAAAATGTGTAATTATTAGATCAAGAATTGCGTCCCCTCTGGTTGCTTAACAACTTGTTCAAGGTTATTCCCATTGCATATCGATCTAATGTCAACTCTATTGGAAGCTTGTGATGAAACTCTTCTTTTTCCATTCGCATTTCCAGAATTTCTGAATGCCAAGCTTTAAGAAAAAATTTGGAATTGATGAGATTAAGGGTTATTTTTCATACAGTGATGTGACCAGACATTTTCATTTTGTGGGAGGGGTTGCAAGCAGGCATAGTTGGAGGTGGGGAGGGGCTCTTTTTAATACATTTTACCATTCTTTTGGCTAATTTCTTGACCTCATTGGGTGGAGGGTGCTTTTGGTGCAAAGGTTCTTTAGATGAGGGTTTAAGCCACTGTTCAAACAGTGTCTCATGTCAGTTTTTTGTGTATCCGATTCTTCATTTTATTACAGCATGGTATCAAACATCACATTCAATACAAATTTCATTTTATTAAACCTACATGTACCTGGAAAACCAGCTTTCTCATAAAAATTAAGTTTTGCTAGAGCAACATCCCTTGCACTTGTTGGGAATCTTACTTTCTCATTCACTTTATCAGCCAGTGCTCTCTAGATACACGATGAACAATTCGGCAAACCGAGGGGCTTGAAATGCCATGCAAATCTCCTTGGACTGTGTAGAAGGAACCAGTTGCGTAGAAGCGAAGGGCAGCCAATATCTGATGGCATGGAGGGATGGGATTGCTGCGCTGAAATTGAACAGAAAAAAAGAAGATGTAACATACAAAAACAGGGAGAAATTTAATAATATATTCTAGAGTGGAAGTAGATTTAATGCCAAATTTTACAAAAATATTAAAGGGTCAGCAAAAGTGAAAAGCATGTAGTTTAATGCTGTTTGATACTTGAAGGTAAAATATAGGATTGATGACTGTGCAGATTTCTTTCTTTGTGCATGAATTTCAATTTATACATGAGAAAGGTGTTAAACTGTTGGCTCAATCTGTCGAATCAGGAGAAAATCGTCAAAATCAAGCACATCATTCAGAATGTAAACACATTGTTGATAGGAGGTACCAATCCTGTATTTTTCATTCAAAACAATGTAAACATGTAGGCCTACTTATTTTCAAAGTGAGGTACATGTAGTTGTAATATGTTTGAGAATATTATATACCCCTACATTATGTCATCACCTTCTCTGACAACTACCATTGTATTATTATTATGCCATTTTAAAGGGTGTGTACAACATTGGTAATTGTCAATGACCAGTATCCACACTTGATGTGACCCAACATATAATACATGAAACAAACCTGTGAATGTTTCAGCTCAATCGGTCTTTGGAGTCATGAGAAAACAGTGAAAAACCCCATTATACATATGTTTTAACTTTTTTTCAAACATCAAATTTTATCCTGCAGGATAAAGACTACTGTTTTACTCATTTCCTAAAAACTATGGCATTTCAAGCAAAACTATTTCAAGGGAAGTTTTCCCACCATGACCATCTTTATACCATGTAAGTTATGTGCAAATCTGTGAACATTTATATTTTCATTCTTACCAATGTTGTACACACCCTTTAAGAAGTTTCTTTCATTATTTTTTTATTTTCCATAATTTTCCTAAATTTGAGTAATTCCAAATCCCTTATTAAGTATGTATTATATTGCAAAGATTGCAATCAATTAATTGTTATTCAATAAATTATTTAGAAACTAATACAGCTTGGAAGTGTCTTTACATTAATGTGTCTATTTATAATGGGGTAACTACGTGGCGGGCAATTTCTTTTACACACGGAAATAATCATTGTAATGATTTTCTTTTGGGATTTTTGTTTATTTATATTTTTGCTACAATTTGGAGCAAAAAAATTAATAAAATTTGTTAATGAAAAAGAGGAACATATTTTTAAATGGCAATTTCAGTGTGTAGAAAAAATTGCCAGCGGGGGGCCGACTTGGTTGATAGATGACTAAAAAAAATGAGGGCGCTGTTCAGGAATGGAAAGAATAATCTTTGTAGTGCATAATACACGAGAGGTGTGGGTGACAAACTAACGGTTCGTACCACAGCCTTTCGTTAATATATTACATAACATGCAGTTAACTTAATCATGCTGATAATTACCCTAGTTCTCAGTTCTAAACTCGGACGCAACTCTTCTTCTCTGGTGAATCTATAACGCCTTCTGATTTCATGATCTTCAAGGGAATCCAAGGGATTGCTTCTATCACGAAATAATCTTTCACGACGAAGAGCTTTGCGATGTTCTCGTTCGGCGAGCAACATCAGCGCCATTTTTACGACAAATTTGCAGACTTACGCCGTCAAAATTGAGTGCGTAAGTTACGCCAAATTTGTGCCGTAAAGTTGCGACAAACGTGGCGTAACTTTCGTGAAATCGATCATAACTTTGTGGCGCAACTTACGCACTAAACGTTGCGCAAGTGGACTTACGCAGTTGCGTAAAGTTTCGTGAAATCAGCTGCTGGCACCATGGCTACAACGCCGTACTTTTTGGAATAGATCCAGTCACCTTCAAGTCATCAGTTAAATTAGTATATGGTTCGCACACAGTGTGAAGCTTACTAAGAACGGGACTTGCCTGGGCCACATTGAATTAATTTTCAGATGTCAAAGATTTAAATTCTTAATTAATTAATCACGTGACACTGACAGCGGCGTGAATATTTAATTACATGTAGCCAATCTTGTGTCTATCATATCTCAAGAAGTATACATCCGATCCTCAAACTGTTTTCAGTTATGGACTTGTCTTGTATTGTACATGTACATTGTAGATGTTAGTTCTGGCCTAACATTATCCGTCACGTCATCATGACGTCACTTTTTGTGCTATAAATGTAGTATTATGCTGGTCAAAAACACAATATTTTTCAAATAAAATAAATTTGAATAAGTTGAATATCATTGTGTTCCTTACCAAATTTGTTAGTACTAAAAACATATTTTTTTTACTGTGACGTCATCAGGTGTCAAATTACGGTAATTCAAAGTTTATTACTCAAAAAAATCATATCTCCTGAACCACACGTCATAAAATCGTAATGTTTGGTTTGTATGGTAGCTTTCAACACTTGCAAAATTTGATTCAAAATAATGACCCCACTTTGACCTTTACTTCCGGTCCAAACAGGAAGTTCAAATATTGAAAAATCATATCTCCCATACCAAATGTCATAAAATCGTAATGTCTGTGTTGTATTGTAGCTTTCAACACTTGCGACATTTTATTCAAAAAGATTACCTTACTCAGGGTTCTGCCCACGGTGGTCGGTGCCGGAAAACCCGACCGGCACTCATGATTCCCCGACCGGCACTCGCAGAATTTTTTCTTTTTCCGACCACCACACATTTTCCCTTTTTTTTGCCCATTTCCTTCAAAATATTTTGAACAACGTGTAAAACAAATTATTTACCAGTAAACAGTTTTATCCAAAGTTTCGAGTAGCCTACTTCTTTGGTTTGAGTCTATTTTAATGATCCAGGATCGAGCATTCCTCCCGCCTGTACGATGTACAATATATCCAACGCACGAAACCCGCATTGATTTTGCAATGGTTTCCAGTCACGCTGATTATAGCTTTACGCTTGGAATAACATGATACCAGTTTCATCATGTTGTGAACCCTATTCTACAGCGTTTTACGGAAATGAACTGCAGAGTAAGCACCATGCTATAGATGCTGTAAATTGTTTTCCCATGGCGGTAAAGGCGTGCGCGCACTGAGGGCCTACACACAGCTGCAGGGCGCATGTGTGTAACCACTCTAATGCACGATCGAAAGGAAATTGACTTGACTGTACTAGGAGAAAAAAGATTTCCGGCACTAAACAAATCCTGGGCAGAACCCTGCTTACTTTGACCTTTACTTCCGGTCCAAACAGGAAGCTCAAATATCTCCTGAACCACATGTCATAAAATCGTAATGTTTGTGTTGTATTGTAGCTCGTATCACTTGCGACATTTATTCAAAATGATGACCCTAATTTGATCTTTACTTCCGGTCCATGCAGGAATCTCGAAATTAAGAAAATTACCGGAACAGCTCTGTGATTGTTACTACATGTAACTATCACTAGAATCTCAAGTTATTATTCTTTCTTTCCCTAAAACCCTATTGACTTAACATGTGACTTTTCTCAGTGTCAGATTTATTAAAAGTAGACAAATCATATACCATATGGAAGCAAATGCCCTAGCTGACTTAAATTTTAGATGTAATTAGATTACAATTCTTAATTAATTATTCATGTGACAGTGGTGTGAATATTTAATTACCTAATATTGTTCTTATTATTATTATTATTATTATTATTATTATTATTTATTCGGCATATCAAAAGTACAAACAAAAACAGAAAGAACAAGACAAAACAAAAAGCCAATGGCACATGCCTGGAATTAAAAAAGTTAACTAAACAACTGTGACTCGAAAGCCTTCAACTCCGATGCCACTGGCTACAATTGCACAAGGAACAAAAATATATAAATATAAAAATAGACATTAATAGTATTTACATATAAAATTACACAAAATTTACTGTATAAAAGTACATCAAGAGAAAATAAATTTAAAAAAACAAAGATTAAAATATTTACCACCCCTTAAAGGAATTATACAGGGTTGGTAGCTGACAAAACAGTCGCAAACAAAGTTCATGCTTTGTGTGATCAACCACACACACGCGCAATAAAAACCACTGCCTCCACTCAACCCCCAGAAACGACAGCATCCCAGGCATAAACACTTCAAGGAACCCCTCTACCATTTTTGGTATTAATTCTCACATTACACTTCGGTGAAAGCAGATTGCATGGTGGTCACTCCCCACTGGATTTGGACAAACAGTTATATTGACTAGATCGGGGTGATCTGTGAACACAAGATCAATGATAGTTCCATTTTCTGGCTCGTGTAAACACTGACGTGTGACTACATCTACCAGTTGGGTCAGGTCCATCGTTGACACAACGCTGGTGAGACTTTGCATATTTGTCGAATCAGGATCAGCCCAGTTCACATTAAAGTCGCCAGCAATGATGACACCTTGACTGCTAACTGGATGTCATCTAAAGTACAGCTTGGAGTGTGTCCCAGTAGGCTACTGCTGAATTAGGTGGCCGATACAGAACGCAAAGCAGCCATTTGCTACCCTTTAGGGTGATTTCCACACAGGAAATCTCTAAATCGTTGTGCTCCAGCTCGGGAACATGACGAGGGTGATGGAGGTTAGACTTCACTGCGATGAGAACACCTCCTCCTTTATGGCCAGTTTTTCGATCGCGTCTGAATGTAACGTAGTCGTAATTTTGAAGAGTAGGTTCAATAATAATGTCGTCAACAGTCAACCAAGTTTCGGTGATCCCAAGAATGTCCGGTTGTGTAGACTCGAGAGATGCACAAAGCTCAGTAGTTTTATTTTTAATGCTCCGTGCCTTAAAAATCAAACCGGAAACAAAGTTACATGATCTGCTAGTTGCTGTGTCGGGGACACACCCTCTTGGATTAGTGTGCTGGTATCATACATTATGTAGATGAGTCATCAAAAAGTGAGTCGGACAAGGGAGGCAAGTGAGACCATAGGCAGGAACTACACAACCACGGTGAAGCGGTCTTGGCAATTAAGCAACGTAGATGGCATCTGATATTACAGTTATCACATGGAATGCTCAACTGATTTTTCCTAACTGGTTTGGTGCAGGCATCACATGGATTTTTAACAGGCCCTGGGTTCACACTGATGTCTCCACCAAGTAGAATTCTCCACGAAAGTTGAAATGGTGTAGATACTTGTAAGACACAATTATCATTCAAATTCATAATCTGCAGAGTGCTTATGGAGTTGGAGTATCTACATATTGGGCGTCCATAACGCCGTCTCTGCACAAAACGTGTGTAGTCATCAGGCAATGTAGATAGACTACTAGTAGTAATAGTATACAAGTTCATGTTGTCATTGAAAAACAGTTCGTCAGAAATGCATCCTTGCCTGTATTGCCAGCAGTGATCAAGGAGCCCCAAAATCAGGGGCATGAAGCCTTGATGATACCCATTATATTGATGCAGTACTTATACTGTACAATGTTCAGGATTTCAATGGTCGACTGCAGTACAGTACATGTATGTAATCACCATAACAAACTCCATCAAAATACTCAATCCAAAGGTTAAAAACAACACAAAATTACCAAAAGGAAAGTTAATCATATCTCAAGAAGTATACATCTAATCCTCAAACTTTGTTCAGTTATGGACTTGTCTTGTAGTGTCGATGTTAGTTCTGGCCTAACATTACCCGTCACGTCATCATTACGTCATTTTTCCGCGCATTTTTTTTCTGTGTACAAACGTATAGCGATAAAAGTGTAAATGTTTTACTGGTCAAAACACTATTTTTTTACTATATTTTCTAAATAAGTTAAATGTTAGTTTCTTGATCTACATGTACATAAAGTGTTTTGAAAAGTGAAATACTTTATATAATTGATGTTCTAGGCCAAAAAAATTAATCAAATGACCACTGTAATTAGCCATAATTAATCATTAATTTGTAAATTATGGCACAATGGCTACAACGCAGCGCTATATTGACTACATCCAGTCACCTTCAAGACATCAGTTGAACTAGTAATATGGTTCGCGCACTGTGTAAAGCCTAATTAGAATGGGACTTGCTCGGTCGCCCAGAATTAGTTCTTAGATGTCATAGATAAGAATTCTTAATTAATTGTTCACGTGACAGCAGTGTGAATAGTTATTTAGCCAATCTTGTGTCTATCATATCGCAAGAAGTATACATCAGATCCTCAAACTTTTTTCAGCTATGGACTTGTATTGTAGTGTGTTCTGGCCTAACATTACCCGTTACGTCATCATGACGTCCCTTTTTGTGCTATAAGTGTTAATTTTTTGCTGATCAAAAACACAATATTTTCCAAATAATTAAATTGGAATAAGTTGCATATCATCGTGTTCCTTATCAAATTTTTAGTATGAAAAACTAATTCTTTTTACTGTGACGTCATCAGGTGTCAAATTACGGTAACTTAAAGTTTATTTCTCAAAAAATCATATCTCCTTATAACCACAAGTCATAAAATTGTAGTTTGTTTTGTATGGTAGCTTTTCACAGTAGCAAAATTTTCTTAATCAAGATGACCCCATTTTGACCTTAACTTCCGGTCTAAACAGGAAGTTCAAATATTGAAAAAATTATATCTCCCAAACCACATGTCATAAAATCGTAATGTCTGTGTTGTATTGTAGCTTTCAACATTTGCGACATTTTATTCAACACGATGACCTTACTTTTAAGTTACCTTTATTTCCGGTCTAAACAGGAAGCTCAAAACTTAAGATACATGTAATCATATCTCCTGAACCACATGTCATAAAGTTGTAATGTTTGTGTTGTATTGTAGCTTGCAACACTTGCGACATTTTATTCAAAAAGATGACCTTACTTTGACCTTTACTTCCAGTCCAAACAGGAAGCTCAAAAATTGAGATAATCATATCTCCTGAACCACATGTCATAAGGTCGTAATGTTTGGGATTTCTTGTAGCTTAGAAAGCTTGATATTAAGAAAATTACCGGAACAGCTCTGTGATTGTTACATGTAGTTACAATCACTATCTCTAGTTTGTTTTGGGGGTTTTTTACGTTTTGAAAATTGTGAGAGTCAATACATGTGGGCTAGTGAAAAAACCTGCGGGCGATCCAAAATTTGGTTTGACTCGCCCGGCCGGCGAGTGGAAAACCCCTGGATCCCCTTGTGTGCCGTTGTTAGCTGGCAGCTGTCTTGTAAGATTCTCCAATATCATTTATTAATTTTGTCTACATGTATGTCAACCTTACTCATTGGGATTAGGGATTTATGAACAATAACGCATACATTTCTGGCACTTTAATTATAATTGTCAAATATCTGTTCACTATTGGTTTTGTACATGTGCAATCGTAAACCATGGAATTTCGTATATAGAATCTCCCTTTGCTCAAAGAAAACAATGGCTATCTATACAAATTAAGAGTAGTCTTTCTGACCACTATGTTCTTTGTTAAAACAATTTAGTACTTACCAACTTGACAAGGTTCTTGCTAAATGAATTCTTTGCTGCTGGTCTATTCAACGCAAACACAACAATACCTAAAAAGTTAACATTGAATCTGGTGTTAATCATAAAGTCTTATTGAGTATGTTTACATACACTGTACTAGGGGAATATGAGAACAAATAGGGGGCCTACAGTTTAAAGGCCGCTTTAAAGTCTATTGTACAATAATAAACATTGAAGGGCAAGGACCTCTTCAAGCTAGCCATACATGTACAGAGTATGCATGCTCTGCTGTTAACCATTTCACGTCGGATGACATAACATCTGCCAAACTTGTCAAAACTGGCTGACAGCAGACATTTCTTCCTGCATGGAACAATGATTTTTTTTTACACAATACAAATCTGATTAATCTCATGTGAACTCAAAATCCTTAATGATTGAAAATGTTTTAAATGATTTTTAGCAAAAAAGATCACTTGTTGCCAATTTTGTTCAAGTAGTTCTTCAAAAGATATTCTGATGATGAGAACAACAATGACCCTATATCATCTTACAAATGAAGCTGCCGTTGAGACCCTGGTTTGATTGAGATTCTTTACTATTTGCAACCTTCTACCTCTACCAGCAATACATTAACTTTGCAAGTGTTGTTTGTTATATGGACTTGTTGGACAGATTTTTGACTGATGCCTTAAGTGGCATTTGGCCAGTGGACCTATGTTTAGGGAGAACACTGATTATTGTGTTATGTTTCAAAAGACTGTGCAAGTCTCGCATGTATTCAAACGTCCAGGGAAGTTGGACCAAACCGTTAAGATTATGTGTAGTTCACGATTCTGTTTCTTGATTTACTAAAGTTCGACAGGGTTTATGACTTTAAAGTAAAATTTAGCGATGAAAAAAAAGTAAAATAAATTTATTAAATCAACTGGACCTCCGCTTCTGGTTATACTTGTTAACAACTAAGAATTTTGCCCAACTGACATTCATGTTCATTAAACTTTAATGTAATGTTGGCACAAATTCAGGGGTGATTGGAAAAATAGGGTTTCTAAAAGATCCTCATCTTGGATTTTAATTTTGTGTTTATGTTAAAATTACATGTAAAACAAATTATTAGCAAATATAGAAATTGAAAACCAATAGCATTATACAAATTTCATTTTGAAAAATTCAAAATCTGAAAGCCAATTTCAAAAAAGAAATTAATGGATTTTTTAAATTGATGTTGGACGTTTATTATTCAAAACCTTTGAAAAAGAAAATTAAAGTAGACATTTCGTAGCAAGGCCAGAAACTCTCGCTCATTCATAACCAAAGGAACTGATATGGCACTAAAGCCCTGTTCGCATTGGACTTATTTGGGGTAAACTAACCAAGCAAATGGGTAACTTAACCACTTTAAGTCCAATGCGAACAGCCCAGGTAACTTACCCGACCAGAATGGGTAGTTTAACCGACCCACGTCTGCCCGGTTAAATTGACCAGGTCAGTTTAACTGAGCCGAAAAGTCCAGTGCGAACGCGATCAGGGTAAAAGCCGTCTCGATAAAAAAGCCACATCCGGTCCCCCGATCAACCGCCGCGCCACGTGATCATGAGGTGACACGTCGTACTACACACGCAAGTGTTTACACGGAAGCTCGGTTGCACTCATTGCATTCTCGCTGTCATGCACCCCGGTCAAAGGTCACTGCGATAGCGCCCTCTTGTGTTTGTATTAAGTTAGTCAGTATAGTTTTACCGATCACGTCGGTTAGTTTACCCACGTCATTAATCCAAGTACAGACGCTGGTAAGTTTCCCCTTTTGGAATGTTAACCACGGTCTCGGTAAAACATTAATCCAATGCGAACACGGCTTAAGTGAGTAGTTGTCAAGCCCGTCAAGACCACCACAGACCCGAAATTAGCAATTTGTTTTACTGATTTCAACACTTGTAACAATTCAAAGTGCCTGTTTCTCTGTATGCATTCAGGCAATCTATCTGAACTTAAAATAAGGAAGCTAAAGTGGCAGTTGGATACAGCCTTTTTACCTTTCGTTTCCCTTTTTGTGTTAAAGTTCAACTGTCAAAAAGATTAATGAGTGCGTAATGATTACACGTCACTGACGCCACGAAGTAGCACAGACCTAGATACCAGTAAAAATAACAATTAGAGAAAACAGCGTTTAAAGTTGACACTTTTTAAAATCAACCTTTTCTAATTTAAGTAATTAAAAAAGTGAAGCTCCTGAAGCGTTGAAACTTCATGAAATTGTAGGCCTCGGTTAAAGACCTATGATGTACTTAAAAAGAAAACGGCAACATGTGATCTTTGCTGAAATTCATTTAAAATGTTTTCAATCAGTAAGGAAATTGAACTCACAAGAGAATATAACAAATTTTAATTGTTTAAAAAACACTCACTTTAAATACCCTTTGGGCTAGGATGGCTTCAAGAACGGACTTACATGTAGTGGTGTCACCTTTAAGCTAATCACTCATCCCAAACAAGTTTATTATGGTTTGAGTTTTTGTCTGCACAGCTTTTTTGCACTTCAGCCAATGTGCATTCTCTGAAAGGAGGTTTCTGCACAGTACAGGAAGATAATGATGATGTACATACGCGAAAAAAACTACATTCAACAGTTATGCAACCCTCCGCAATATAGTATTCTGGTGTTACCGGTTTCTGGTCGAATAACAGGAAACTAATTGTTCAAAAACACTAACTACATGTAAATGTTTTTTTTTTAACCATCTGACCCATCTTTTAACAAAACACTTTCAATTTAAAATCCGTTTAAATCCTTTAAGGTGCAGTCTTACGTTCGGAAAGATCGTCAGCCACTTACAGCGGTACTGTATTTGCGCTGTACATGCACCCTCACCTGTTTTCAGTCGGTTTATTGAGTGGCAGTTTCTATCAACTTTATACAGTATGGGGAGCAAAAAGTTTCAAAAATGTAAAAGTATTCTCCACACTGCAAACTGTGTGGTTTAGTGAGACAAATTAGTTAGAAACAAAAATCCTTCTTCTTTACCAATTCACATGCTATAAATAAATAATCTTTATTTTTCCTAATTTATTACAAAACTCTTCATGGAACGAAACCAATAGACTTAGAACAAAATTAAATAGGATTAAGATATAGGCCTAATTAGATCAGGGGGGGAAATTTCGTACCCCAAAACTGAGCTTTTTGGGGTTTGACTTGAGCTACATGTAGTCTACAATGTATTGTAATTCCCATCATTAAGACAGTGTTGGGTCCTGTAGTGAAAAACACCTTATCAAGGACTAATACATGAGCTCTACAGCCAAAGTGGTTGGGAATTTCAAGATGGTCTCAATAGATGAAGTTTTCTTTAATTCATAAGAAATTTCATAAAAAAAGATCTACACGTCACCACGGAGAACGTACATGGGATCAAAAAATAATTATTTTGTTATCTCTGAAATTGCGTGTCTGAATTTGTCCAGTTTTTAAGTGTAAATAACTATGGTCACAACTAACACAACTTGAAAGTTTTATTTCAGTCACGTGACCTAGGCGTTCATTGTAAGATATATATAACGAAATAAACAAGAATTTTTGCACAATTTTGAAGGCAGCTAAAAACAACTTTTTGTCACAATTTCTTCTTTGATATGTTCTAACAGGTATGGTCTTGAAATAATTGTGGTACAGTATAAATTTTATTTGTTGATTGGTATTACTTAAAGGCCCTATACACTATTGGTAAGATCGAAAAACACAAATGTTCACAGATTCACACATAACTTACATGATTTAAAGTAAGTAATGGTAGAAAGAGTTCCTTAAAATATTTCTGCCTAAAATGCTATCGTTTCTGAGAAATGAGTAAAACAATAGTTTTTATCGCGCGCGATAATAAACTCGATGTTTGAAAATCAGAAAACACATAAGGTCTCTTTTCACTATTTTCTCGTGACCTCGATGACCAATTGAGCTCAAATTTTCACAGGTTTGTTATTTCATGTACATGTATGTGGTTGATTACACAAAACAGGAACACTGTCTGTGATTATTTTGTCAGCTCTGCCAATCCTGTATAATACCTTTAAGAAGATATTTCTGCTTTATGGCTGGTGCTACGCATACATTGTACACTTCCTACAAAAAGTCAAATATCTCTATACATGTAGGCCCAATAACACAATGTACAAAAAACTCTGCAAAGTCACCATCCTGGATCTGCAGAGATATGTACAGCTGGCCAACGAGTACCACTTTATTCTGAAGTTCTTTGATCTTCTTCTGTGCTTAGATTTTAGCTACATGTATGTAGGTTTCCAAAAGAGAGAATTCCTTTTGATTTGGTCATGGATAGAGTGGCTGTGCACATCAAGCACATTCTCGACAATCTATAGAGCAACCCTTACAAAAAAATACGAATGGTAATGATTGGTATCTAATGGTACTGAATGGTACTGAATGGTACTGAATGGTTTCCTATGGTGTATTAATGGTGCTTCTAATGGTAATGTAAAACTGAATGGTACATCTTTTCATTTAACAATGGTATTGATTTGTTATGAATGGTATGAGTGGTGTGTCAATGGTGCTGTTAATGGTAATGTGAAAATGAATGTAAAATCTCTTTGCTTAACAATGGTGTTGAATGATATCCAATGATACAGATTAGTCATGAATGTTGTCCAGTGGTGTGACAATGGTAATGTGAAAATGAATGTAAAATCTCTCTGGTCAAAAATGGTGTTGAATGATATCCAATGATAAAGATTATGAATGGTGTCCAGTGGTGTGTTAATGGTATTGTGAAAATGAATGTAAAATCTCTTTGCTCAACAATGATGTTGAATGATAAAGAATGGTGTCCAGTAGTGTGTCAATGGTAACGTGAAAATGATTGGTACATATTTTTAACAAAGGTATTGAATAATATGAATGGTATACAGTGGCATGGGGGCTGTTAATGGAATGTTAAAATGAATGGTACATATTTTGGTCTAACAATGGTATTGAATGGCCATGAATGGTATACAATGGTGTTTCAATGGTGCTGTTAATGGTAACATGAAAATAAATGGCACATCTGTTTTTCTTTGGTATAATTATTTGTCATACCATTTGTACAGGTAATCCAAGTTATGACAGTAAATGGTACATCGATGGTAACAAATGATCATGAATGGTGTTTTAATGGTGCTTCTGATGGTCACGTGAAAACAATTGGTACAGATCATAGTATATATATGCACTACTTATATCAATGGTGTATAATGGTACCATTGGTAAATGTATACTTGATGCAACTTGAACATAACCATTGACCATTATGATGCCAACTTTTTATCACCGAGTACCATTAATAAAAGTCTCACCACTGGCAACCCTACTGTACCAGTCAGTCATTGGTGATGAGTCACTGGAAATACTTTATAGTTTCTAGTGGGGTAATACTGTATGGTTTCTAGTGGTGAGAGTCATTTTTGACATTAAATTGCTTATTAAGGGTGTAAACATATAATATTGGTTGTAAACGATAACACAAACACATGTGCTCAATTTGACATATTTTTTGAATCTTTTTTGGAAAACATAGCCAAGGAAAAACATCCTTTACATTAACACATGAAAGAAATTTATTTCAAACTATTTTAAACCTATAAAAGGTTCATTTTTCAATGTTAAAATTTATACAGTTTTTGCAAATATATGTAACAGTTATGGAGTACACTTTCACTAAAGGAAAACATTTCCACACAATCTGTACATAAAATGCTCACACACTTAATTCTTTGAAGTTTAAATAAGGGAAGAAAAGAAATACCCCAGACAGTTTCGCTATTCCTATTGGTGGAGAGCACGTCACGTGGGGGTGTTTAAACGGCTGATAAAGACATAGCTGGAGCTGTTTAAGACCGGTTGTTTTCGGATAGCATTTGTGCGGGTTAGCCCACAACCCCATTCTCAGGGGAGATCGATCTCGCCGCGCCATTTTAGTCCATGGACACGAGGGTGCGTTACTACGCGCACAATGCATATCCGAAAACTGTCTCACGTACAGAGCTCAAGGACGTCGGAAAACAGATAAGTTTTTACAGAGTTTCCTACTTTATTACGCCTTTTAACCAAAAGGGCATTTATGAATGGGAATAAAAGGGTAGTGACTCGTTCTTAAACGGCCGTTTAAAACCTTGCAGGGTCGTGGCCGTGCGATAAAGGCCCTCGCCTTCGGCTCGGGCCTTTATCGCACGGCCACGACCCTGCCGGTTTTAAACGGCCGTTTCGGCTCGGGCCTTTATCGCACGGCCACGACCCTGCCGGTTTTAAACGGCCGTTTAAGAACTCGTCGCTACCCTTTTATTCCCTTATTCAAGACCGGCGGGTCATGGCTGTGTGATAAAGGACCCCCACATCAAACTTGTATTCTCACTCATAAATACCTGTCTTTAATAATTCACAATTTGTCAGAGTTTTGTGGCAGAAATTGATGAAGGAAACAGTTTGCAGGAAACTTCTGCTATAGGCTCAATTTGCGTGTTGCAACGGCTTAAGCTAAATGATACATATATTTATCTGATCTTAAACATACTTTTTGACGAGATGTAAACGTCTCCACCGTGTATAAAATCCTTGCCCCCCCCCAAAAAAAAAATGCACAACAATTTGTTTGATACATTCAATAAATAGCCCCCTATTTATGTCTTCCCCCCCCCCCATGAAAATATCTGGTTATGCCGCTGTTTACACATATAACACATTTACTACAATATTAAATATTTACACAATACGGAAGGCTTTATCTTACAGATTTTAAAAACAGGTTTTAAAGCGAGGTTTAAAAAAATTTAAATATTGGCAATGCATCACATGAATACTACCAAACTTACTGAGTGCATTAAGTTTAATCATATTTAAAATATCAAAATTCTACTCTGATGCGCACAGAATTATGTGTTTTACAGGGGCCCGTAAGCGCATAATTCTTTGTTAACAAGCCCAACGAAATTTCACTCATGAATTTATTCAATATTTTTTTACAGTTAAAACTATACAAAAATGCATGCCAAAACAAAAAAGACTATGTATGGGTAATCCCTTACAAATATTTTTGGTGAGCTTATGTGAGCTTTGGTGAGCTTAAAGTTAGACATTTAGGCACTATTTTGCAATGACATGTCAATCTAAAAATGTGCAATGTGAAATCCACTTCCATATTACACAGATGGTACCAAACTCCCTTAAATTTTGTTTAATAAAAACAAATCTAAATTTCAGTTGCCGGCTGGCTACTTGTGGATGTTCTAGTGTATAGAAACAGTTTAAAGTAACACTACAAAATATGTTGCAAGTGAAGAGACCTTGGTAAGTTGGACCCTTGTTGTGACAATCGCATACAATAATTTAAATGGATTATTATTTCTACTTTTAGTGGAAACAATTTTACAGCGTTGGCAAAAAAGAGAACAGGCAAAGCATGACTGTTTTCATTCCTTTTTAGACTACGGCCATAAACCTAATTGAGCCTTAAAAGATCAAATACATAAGGTCAAAAACTGTGTTAGTCAAGTACAATAGGGTGTTTACCTAAATGTCTTACAAGATTTGGATGATTTACACAAAATATAGAGGTTAAGAAATCCTCAATGTTATAAATCACTGTTTTTTACAGGCATATGCAGTCTATCGGAAATGTAATACATCTTAGAAGGTCAAGCCAAAACTAGTTTCTCACATTGGTCAGAAATGTGACCAATTTTTATTAATAAATCACCACATAACTTCTACCTAATTTTGAAGCTTCATATAACATTTTCCATGTTCACTTTGATTACAGAATACATATTGTACCCTGACTACACAGAGACACAGTTCAACCACCATGCTAGTGAAAAGCTCAGTAACTCAAGGCGTCGTAAATGAACATTATAGCGGTTTTTATAAACGTTCTGGTTAATACTGTTGCATTAAAGGTAATTGTATCCTTTGGTTTTTGGAACCGGTGGATTGTTGTTTATTCCTATATTACTGTAGTTTTTTAACGTGGTTTGTGTTTTTGACATGGGGGATGTTTCAAATTACAGCTTGCAATTAGTGGACCCCTGAAAATGTTAACAATCCCAGGCATATGAAATGCCGATAAGTTTCCCACCTTATAAATATGGTAAGATATTACTTGAATTGCAAACCCAACGGGCTAACTAACCAAGTGAGTGAGATGCATTTCATTTCAGTAATCTAAATTTTAAAAATATATATCTCTAATTTTGAATTTTCATGAAACTGCTTTGAAATACTGTGTTATTTGGACACCAAAAGAGATCTCCCATGGGACCATACTGGTGATGGCATATTCCTGTCTTTCCTGATGACTTGCTGTGACTTTTGGGTAATACCAGTTGTACTACTCAGCTGGGGTTTTTTTTATGCCCGTGTTTTAGCTAAAATTCCCTCGTTTCACCGATAAGGGGCTTTAATCATGACAAAGGACTTTTTTTATTGATACCTTGTGTCTTTACAAAACAACCACAAACACAAATTAATTTGTTGAAAACTGATGTGCCTGAATTTATATGGCCTGTTTTAATGTTAATAAAGTTAATTGTTCAGGAAAAAATTCACAGTATTCTTAATGATTTCTTTATTCTGAGTTTACCACAATTATCATTCTCACTGCAGATGAAAATGGCTCTACAATGCGGAAAACTGTGTGGGATGGATGGAGATAATTTATACGTGCTATTTATGTCAGGAATTATCAGTGGTAACAAAATGGTACCAACAGTATACAAAATCATTGGTAATACTGTAAATGGTCCAAAATGAATGGTAACAGTATTGCCATTTCCTTTGTACCATTCACAGTAATTTTTGTACCATTGGTATTAAATATCAATGGTACAAAATAAATAGTAATACCAATGGTACCATTCACGATATTCCCAATGATTTTTTACCAACCAATGGTAACAAATCAATGGGAATATCGTGAATGGTACAAAACAATTGGTATAACGCTAAAGGAGTGTTATTACCAATGGTAGAAATTCAACGGTATTACCAATGGTAGAAATTCAACGGTAATGCCAATGGTAGAAATTCAACGGTAATTTGCCAATGGTACAAATTCAACGGTAACGCCAATGGTACAAATTCAACGGTAACGCCAATGGTACAAATTCAACGGTAACACCAATGGTACAAATTCAACGGTAACACCAATGGTACAAATTCAACGGTAACACCAATGGTACAAATTCAACGGTAACACCAATGGTACAAATTCAACGGTAACACCAATGGTAACCATACAAGCGTTCCAAAACATCATTGGAATGGTAGTCAATGGTAATTGCAATGGTAAATGTAATGGTTTTTCCTACGGTATACCATTCATTATTTTTGTAAGGGAAGAGGTATGACAAAACAGTTACAACCCACAATACAGATCTTATCAACAACTGACAGTTCATCCTTGAATGCAAAATAGTGTGAACAATAATTTCATCATCAATCTGCTCAGTTTTATGTGTTGTAGTAGGAAGTGACAGTCTAGATAGAGCGTCAGCGACTATTGTGTGCTCCAGCACGAAACTCAACATCGTAGTTGAAGTTTAGCAGACATGCTGCCCATCTAGCAATACGCATTGGTTTGTGACCTGTGCCGCGAGTAGATAGCAATGTAGTCAGAGCTTGATGATCCGTTCGAAGTGTGAAACGACGACCCCATATGTTTCACATCCCCACACACATGCAAGAACTTCTTTTTTGGAAACTGAATATTTGCGTTCTGCAGTTGTCAGCGATTGAGATGCAAATGCGATTGGAACTTCCACATTGTTTTTGATCTGTGTGAGTACAGCACCTCAGTGTTCTCCACACACGTATTTTGGGAGGGCGGGCCGCCCTACCAAAGTTTAAGGCCGCCCTGCCAATGTATAGGCCGCCCTGCTAAAATAATTGGCCGCCCTGCCAAAAAAATGACAAACAGACTATTTTTAGCCTGCACTTAATACGATCAAACGAGTAGCCGACGAGCCAAGCCCGACTTCCAAACCGCAGCATTGGAATTGCGATCGTTCATTTGAGTATACAAACGTTAAAACACGATGCACACACATTCACATGGTTCTGACTGCTGAGTATCCACCGCTGCACGTGCATCGGCCCAACAACGTTCACATGGTTCCGACTGCTGAGTATCCACCGCTGCACGTGCATCGGCCCAACAACGTTCGGTCGGTAGTCCATGCATAGCGCATACACAACACACACGGTCCAAAGTCCAAGCTTACCAACATTCCGCACGCTGTGATTGGCCGTTGATTACCATATTCATAAGAGAGCTTTCTAGACTCCAACGCAGTACACGTTCATGAGCCGATAAAGAATTGCAACACAGTGGGTGCGTTCGATTAGCTTCCCCGGGTCGACCCCGGTCTGCTCATCCGGGTGAGCCCCTAACCATGAGCTAATCGAACGCCAACTTCCCCCAGCATTCACACCGATGCATCTTGGGACAGCCGACCGGAACTACTTCCATTTTGTGCCGTATGTCCGATACTTTCCGTGGATTCACGAAAACATCATAAAATAATTATTCTGAAGGTAAAACTGCAACATTAAACAATTTGTACAACCCCACAGTGATACAAAGGTACCCGGCTTCGAATAAAAAATACTTATTGCTCACAAAAACGCTGTTGTAATGGCGAAAATGTGTCAAACTTCCTAAAATGTCCCGCTGAATTACAAACAAAATGGTGGCCATTGAGAAAGTTTTTCGCCGTGACGTCATGAACCAGGGGCAGCCCCAAGTGACCCGCTCCACAAGCAGGGCACTTGGGGCTGACCCGGGTGAGCCCCGCGAATGACGTCAAAGCTATTCGAACGCACCGGGGGAAGACCTGGGTCGACCCGGGGAAGCTAATCGAACGCACCCAGTGTGCCTCACGCCTGCAGATTGGTACAATGTACAGCCTTGAAGGATTCAAACATTGACAACTTTTGCCGATAGAGGGAGTTGCGGGGCAAAGTTCATTGAATTTGTTCTCAATGTGCGTACCGTGCGTTGTTTACCGATCGTTGAATCTCGACGATTTTATTTAAAACGAAGTTCTAAACAACGGAACCTCTAATCACAAATCCATGAAAATGGTTGTTGATGAAAAAGGTATTATTGAGGGCAGAAATTAGGGGATAAGATCGTCCAAAAAATGTTTTTTTGTAATTTTTTTTTTTTTTTTCGTTTCGAAAATTGCACGTGTGGGCTATGCAATCACCACGGACGCATATAAATACAGCTTTCTAAAATCCAACACTGAGCGGCATATCCCTCTGATGTATTTGGCGCGGCGCACAAAGCAAAATGTATAACAAATTGTAGGTTTTGAATTAGTTTTACAACTAGGTTGTTTCGACAGAATGAAATGGATGTCAATCATTCTCCTTATTATAGTGTCGGGGCCCGGGGGTTAATAAGATTATTTTTAAGAAAAGGATTATCTGAATCTCAGGTGTTTTTTTCCTTTCACATCAGTGTTGTAGTCGAGTCACCTGTGTCGAGTCCGAGTCCGAGTCTCAAGTCACTTGGGTCGAGTCCGAGTCCGAGTCCGAGTCCGAGTCCCGAGTCACTTGGTCCGAGTCCGAGTCTGAGTCACGAGTCACTTGGTCCGAGTCACGAGTCACTTGTTTAAATATTGATTGCAAACCAAATGTCGTAAAATAAGAATTGGAAATGACAAAATAAAACACATTTATTTTAAACAAAGTTCTGTTAAAGTTTTTGTTAAACCAAAAGAAACAATACGGGGCGTAACGGCAGATGCCATGATTAAAAAAATGTTGTACTACTTTTTACTAGTGACGTGACCAAGCTTGACGTCGTGTGTGTGTGTCGACCATGTGTAGAAACTGGTGCAAACAACACACAGCCATCACAGTGCAATATGCAGGCTGTGTTTTACAGGTACCAGACATGCCATTTCCCTGGTAATATGCATCAAGCACAAGCAGTGGCTATGGTGTTAACGTTGACAGAATACCAGCGTCGTGCATCCCAGTGTTATTATGCGTATTGAACATACGAATCGAACATACACGCGCTGTACGTAGATGGCCATTTACACAATAATCACGAACACTATTACTTGTAACACCATACGACAGTGTACTTATTTATTGTGCTAGACGTTAACTCCATGTGCACTCCGGGAATGACGATCGGATCATCGGAATTGTTTTTAATATTTTAAAAAGGTATTGTTTGTGAAAATACGTGACTCGAGTCACGAGTCCTCGGGGACAAGTCCGAGTCATGATAGTCGAGTCCGAGTCCGAGTCTTTTGCAGACGTGACTCGAGTCAAGTCCGAATCACCGAAATTGTGACTCGAGACGGACTCGAGTCCGAGTCCTGGACTCGAGTCATACAACACTGTTTCACGTGCAATGACGTCATAAACCAACGGGCGCCATTTTGATGACGTCATATCGACGGGCGCCATTTTGATTACGTCATGCCGCCCTCCCAAAGAAAAAGTCTGTGGAGAACACTGCACCTATGCCGTAAGCTGACACATCTGTAGACACAACTGTAGGAAGATCAGGGTCATACAGCGCAAGTGTAGTCACACTGGAAATATGCTGTTTGATTGACGCGAAGCATGATTGGCATCCTCTGACCAAATGAACTGAGAATCCTTCCGAAGGAGTGTACGGAGCGGTTCAACAACAGTTGCATAGTTCAGAACAAATTTGTTAGGCCTATAGTATGAAGCAAGTCCCATGAACGATCGGAGTGTAGATGGATCAGTAGGGATGGGAGCATTGCTTCAACATGCGTTGGATCAGGAGTAAGACCCTCAGATGAAACTATGTCCTAGGAAATAAAGGGTCTGCATATTAAAGTGGCATTTGTCATAGTTCAGAGTAACACCTAGCTCTGTAAGGCGTTTCAGCGCTGCATGGAGATTTGCATCATGGTCCTGCTGATCGCGACCAGATATATGACAACGTCGTCAAGGTAACACTGTACTCCATTGAGGCCAGTAAGAGCACACATGACAAGTTTTTGGAATGCAGATGGTGCAGAAGCTACATGTAATCCAAAACACACACGCTTGAAACAGAATAAGCCAACATCCGTAATGAAGGCTGTGAGGTCACGCGAGTCTTCATGTAGTAGTAATTGGTGGTATGCAGAATTCAAATCAAGGGAGCTAAAAACACTGGCTCCACGAAGTTCACCGAGTAGTTCTTGAATGTTGGGTAGTGGATATTTGTCAACAATGACAACTTTGTTCCCTTCACGGAGATCCACTCAAAGTCGTACCCGACCGGATTTCTTGTACATGACCACCAGTGGTGACACCCATTCAATACGCTCGATTATCTCTGCATCTTCGAGACGTTTGAGTTCATCAGCGACTTCATCGAGAACCGAGAATGGCAAATTTCTGAGTTTCTGTTGTACAGGAACAACAGATGGGCGAACTTTAACTTTGTATAGTTCATTGCAAGTCAAACCTTTCCACTGAAGAGTTCTGGATATTGTTTGCACATGTCCACCGCAGTAGTGTTGGATGTAAAAGTAGAAAACTGCTTATTAAGCAGTCTGTAAGCAGTCTGTAAGCAGTCTACTGCTTTGACTGCTTAACTAGGCAGTCCATTGGAATTATTAAGCAGTCTGTAAGCAGTTGGTGACACAGACTTCTTAATAAGCAGTCCAAAAGTAGTCATTCGAAGTCAAAGGCATTTTCATAGGCAGTCATTAGTTTTTGTTGGAATTAATTAAGCAGTCAAGAAATCCACAACTTTTTCATCTAAGCAGTCGAAGGCTAATTCTAATGAGTTTGCAGGCATGAAGGCTTTTAGGGGGCCTTGCAAAGATTTCTCCTACATGTACATGAAGGCTCAAGTACACCAGGCTCAAGAAGTGTAACTTGACACTGTCCATTGCACAACCCTTCCTGTGTGGTAGGTTTGAATTCCAACTGGCACTGATCATATTGAAAGTTCAATGGCTACTGCTTGTGTTGAAGGTGTTGGTGTTTATGCTTCTATACCACAATTTAATAAGTAAAAAACACTTGCAAGCAGTGGAAGTTATATTCTATACTCAGTGGACATTAACCACTTCACGTCGGTATTATAAAAAAAATGCTGGGCCTCTGGGCGGTATTATTTTTGGAAAAAAATTAGGGTTTTTTCCCCGGCGAAAGGTTAAAGTTTTTTCCTCGATAATAGATCAATACACCCATGCCAAGAATGTTGGCGTCGGAATTTTCAAAATTCCTTCGATAGAACGCCCGTGGCGGGCGTTTTCATTTCGCCGTTCGCGGACTGAAATTTACGTCAACCGGCAGGGTGGAACAAATGTCCATTGCAAAACGGACGTCAACCGTCCCGAAGCGATGTGTAGTTCAGGGATTGCGGTCGTCAATAGACACATGTGGAACAAAGAAAGGGAAGACGTGGTGGTGCTGGCAAGCAGTATCCCCGGGAAACGGGTTAGGTAATTGAAATTGCAAAGACGTCCACCAGCCCAGGTACAAATTTCTATAGGTAAGTAGTCGGCCAGCAAGGAGACAATGAAGACTGAAGCCGATAAGCTGATAATCCTCATTGTTTGGGGCAGACAGCATGAACAAAGATACGTTTAGGAGTAGGCTGGATTTATATGCAAGTCAAAGAAAAATTATGAGACCATAGTTTTATTTATTTATTATTTTACAACTTGATTGTATTGCAACTAAATACGAATACAAGTATGAGGCGAGGGGATTCCACATAGACAAAATGATCAAAGCACCGAAATGATGACCATACAGGTCAAGGCATGAAGTATCCATGTGTAACGCGTTGAGAGGCCCACCAGTTTATACAGGGGAGAGCGCAGTCGTGGGGTACGGGGACAAGGGTTGACCGTGTACAGACAAAAGCTAGCCCCCGTTTGAGATGGAAGGGCCCGGCCCGGCAGTGGAGTACTGGGACAGTAGTCGGCCGGTATCCCCCGTGCATCGCATCATGCCTGGACCCGTCCCAGTACCGATGGATATGACCGGGATGGCTGAATATTGATAGCATACCCTTTTTATTTTGTTACAGCTAAGTTGGTACCAAGGGGTTTAGTGGTTTCAATGGAGAAAAATGGAACAAAGGTGTGGGGGGTGGAGTATGGGGGAAAAGGGTTGACCGTGTACAGGAAAAAGCAAGGGCCTGGGAGTGGAGTACTGGGACAAGTGCTGACCGGGTCAGCCCATGAGGTATCCCCCGTGAAACGCATTGCCGGACCCGTTATTATTTTAGCCTTTTTATTTTGTTACAGCTAAGATGGTACTAAGGGATTAGGGGTTTCAATGGAGACAGATGGAACAAAAGGTGTCCAATCATTTGCATGCTTCAATGTTTACATTTTATACTTTTGTTGTAACACAGCCAAGGGATTATGGGTTTCAATGAAGACAAATGAAACAAAAGGTGTCCAATCATTGTTTGGGGCTGACAGCATGAACAAATATGGTTAGGTGTCTGGTAGATGTATGCAAGTCAATGACTGGTTAGGGGACTCCCGAATACAAAACCAAGAAAGTATGTACAAGTAAACAAGGAACAAAATAATTTATTGGTTTTCCTCCATCAGAAGTATTCACATAAACACAAAAGTGTGGGTTTACATTTGTGTTTCTATTTACAAGTAAAACAAGGAACAGAATATTTATTGACATTACCAATTTCAAATGCATGTAAATAAAATAAACAAGAGGAAAAGAATGCCTAGACAAAAAAATATGACTTTCTTCGCATTACATCTCTGGTCAATTGGCCCCAAAAGAGCCGTTGCTATTGGTCTCGACATTTTTCCCCGGTCAATATATCGAGATCTTAGCAACGGCTACATGTAAGTCAGCGAAAACAATGAAAAACATAAGGAGGGCTCCGAAGGCGTGAAAGCCGCCGTGGGTCACGGCGTGGTCGGCCGGGCGCACGGTGGCGTGGGACTTGGAGTACGAGATATATTTACACATGGTTGTACCAGTTTCTACACATCAAATCATGGCATCACTAGTAAAATCTCTAGGGTACAACCATGTGTAAATATATTTTGGGCGGACAATTGGCCCTAAAAAGAGCCGTTGCTAAGGTCTTAACATTTTGCCCCAGTCAAAATATTGAGATCTTAGCAACGATTCTTTTCAGAGGCAACTCTTATTCCAAAATATATTTACACATGGTTGTACCCTAGAGATTTTACACATCAAATCATGGCATCTTTGCTAAAACAAGTTCAACTACAAACAGTTCAGTTCAATACAGTTCAATGCAATACAGTTCAAAAATCTCGCTCGGTGTGGTATGTCCCAATTTCAAATGCATGTAAATAAACACAAGGAAAAAAATGCCAAGATAAAATAATATGACTTTCTTCGCATTACATCTCTGGTCAATTGGCACAAAAAGAGCCGTTGCTAAGGTCTCGACATTTTGCCCCTGTCAATATATCGAGATCTTGGCAACGGTTCTTTTCAGAAAAAGTACAAGTCGGCGAAAACAATGAAAAACATAAGGAGGGCTCCGAAGGCGTGAAAGCCGCCGTGGGCCACGGCGTGGTCGGCCGGGCGCACGGTGGAGTGGGAATTGGAGTACGAGATATATTTACACATGGTTATACCCTAGAGTTGATACACATCAAATGATGGCATCACTAGTAAATTTTTGGGTACTGCCATGTGTAAACATATTTTGGAAGGACAATTGGCCCTAAAAAGAGTCGTTGCTAAGGTCTCAATATTTTGCCCCAGTCAAAATATTGAGATCTTAGCAACGGTTCTTTTCAGAGGCAACTCTTATTCCAAAATATATTTACACATGGTTGTACCCTAGAGATTTTACACATCAAATCATGGCATCTTTGCTAAAACAAGTTCAACTACAATACGGTTCAGTTCAATACAGTTCAATGCAATACAGTTCAAAAATCTCGCTCGGTGTGGTATGTCTTGAAGCACGGCTCAATACATACGGGAACATTGCAAATGTCACACTGGTACCTGGTCTCTCTCCTCCGCTTTGATGCTTTGCAGACTACACATCTCTTGCTAGGCCTCGGTGTGTTGGCTGTTGGCGGGAGACCAACGGGAAAATGTCTTCCCGATAGTCTATTTGGAATGGGTAGTGCGTGAGGTCTTCCTCGGGTAGTATAAACTGGCAAAGCGACCGTCTCTAGAATTTCTCTGACGAGAGACATTCTAAAATCGTAATAATGTAGTTCATGGCCCTGCAGCTTGTACACGATGAATGAATTGACCAAACAAAGGTCAAGAAGATAGAAAAATACCTTCTTGTACCACTTCACAGATCTCCTCACACTGCGGTGGCAGGATGCAAGTTGGTCGGACAGATCTACTCCTCCCTTTCCCTTGTTGTAGTCGAGGATGCAAGAAGGTTTCTCAACAGGGATTCCGTCCTTGTCTCTTTTTCTAGACTCCTCCATCGATGCCGAGTGCATGGTTGACAGCATTCTCACATCTTTCCTATCTTTCCACACAAGTGCGAGTAGACCTCTTGAACTGGAGCGGTAGGCAATCTCTCCCTTCTTCAATTTGACCTTTTTCAAGTCTGCCGGCATCTGCTTTCGGTTCAGCCGGACAGTTCCACAGGCATTGGTGCGCCTGGCTCTAAGACGGAGGAACAGATCAGGGCTGCTAAACCAGTTGTCAACGAAGATGTTGTACCCCTTGTCGAGTAGATCTTCGTTCAGATCAAGAACAGCACTTGTACTTGTCAGAAGAGCACCTCTGTCCTCGCCAGTGTAGATCTTCAGGTTCCATGTGTACCCGGCTGCCTCACCGCTGCTCTGGCATGTCTTGTACACCTTGATGCCAAATCGTGCTCTTTTTGCAGGGTTGAACTGTTTGAACTTGAGTCGCCCATGGAATTTCCAAAGCGACTCATCAGTGGATATATCTTGTGAAGGAATATACACAGTTTTGAATTTTTCAGTCACAGAATCAATGAATGGCCGCAGTTTGAACAGCCTATCGGTTCCATCATCATTGTCATTGTTGTTGAAGTGGAGATAACTTCGCAATTGCAGAAACCGGTCCCTTGGCATTGTGTCTCCAAAAAATGGACTCTCTATCATGGGTTCCCTACTCCAGAAGAATCGCACATCTGGTTTAGTAGTGACACCCATCAAAATGTGCAGCGATATTAGTGCTTTCACTTCGTCGGCAGACGTGTCAAACCAGTCTCTTATGTGGTTGCCATCATTGTCTTGCGGGTTGTCAGTGGCAAACTTGTTGGTTTCATCGGCAATGTTCTGAAACTGCTCTTCGGAGAAAAATTCGTGAAATACATCAAGCATTGTGCTGGACTCATCTAAGTTTATTTGGACACCGTCTCCACCGGAAAACCCAAAACGGCGAGGAAAACAGTCTCGGTCCGCCCAAACTACTGGATTAGGCACTGGTGCCGCTGGTGCCGCTGCCTGTGCTGGAACACTTGCAGAAGACCCATCACTTGATTCATCACTTGAATCTGTTTCAGGGTCTGACTCTGAAGAAGAGGATTCCTCTTCGGAGCCACTTGAAGTAGCGTCAACAAAGTTATTGCGACCACGTTGAGCTTGCAAAGATGCCATGATTTGATGTGTGTGACTCCACCAACTGAACAAGCTTTATATATGAAAAATTAGCTGTTATTTCTCCAACCATAAAGCATGAATGGGTTGTAATGAAAGGAAAGGGGTTAGGGGTTACGGGTTTCAATGGTAACAAAGGTGTGCATTCATTTGCACGCTGGAGCACATAAAGAAGAAAGGGGTCACGGGTTAGGAATTTGAAATTGCACAGACGTCCATCAGCCCAGGTACAAATTTCTATAGGTATGAAGTCGGCCAGCAAGGAGACAATGAAGACATAAGCCGATAATCCTCATTGTTTGGGGCAGACAGCATGAACAAAGATGCGTTAGGAGTAGGCTGGATTTATATGCAAGTCAAAGAAAAATTATGAGACCGTAGTTTTATTTATTTATTATTTTACATCTTGATTGTATTGCAACTAAGAATACAAGTATGAGGCAAGGGGATTCCACATACTTAGACAAATTATTGATCAAAGCACCGAAATGATGACCGGGTCAAGGCATGAAGTATCCATGTGTAACGCGTTGACAGGCCCACCAGAATAGAGAGGGAGGGGAGAGCGCAATCGGGGGTACGGGGACAAGGGTTGACCGTGTACAGGCAAAAGCTAGCCCCATTTGGAGATGGAAGGGAAGGGCCCGGCAGTCTGGGACAGGTGTTGACCGTGTCGGCCGTGAGGTATCCCCCGTGCATCGCATCACTGGACTCGTCCCAGTACCGATGGATATGACCGGGATGGCTGAATATTGATAGCATACTTGTGTTTATTACTTTTCCCATTTTTATTTAGTTACAGCTAAGAAGGGGACTAAGGGTTAGGGGTTACGGGTTTCAATGATGACAAATGGAACAAAGGTGTGCAATCATTTGCATGCTGGAGCAAATAAAGAAGAAAGGGGTCACGGGTTAGGTATTTGAAATTGCAAAGACGTCCACAAGCCCAGGTACAAATTTCTATAGGTATATAGTTGGCCAGCAAGGAGACAATGAAGACAGAAAACGATAAGCTGATAATCCTCATTGTTTTGGGCATACAGCATGAACAAAGATGCGTTAGGAGTAGGCTGGATTTATATGCAAGTCAAAGAAAAATTATGAGACCATAGTTTTATCCCCCGTGCATCGCATTACTGAACCCGTCCTAGTACCGATGGATATGACCGGGATGGCTGAATATTGATAGCATACTTGTGTTTATTACTTTACCCTTTTTATTTTGTTACAGCTAAGTTGACACCAAGGGGTTAGGGGTTACGGGTTTCAATGGAGACAAATGGAACAAAGGTGTTGGGGGGTTGACCGTGTACAGGCAAAAGTTATCCCCTGCCGATAAGCTGATAATCCTCATTGTTTGGGGAGGACAGCATGAACAAAGATGCGTTAGGAGTAGGCTGGATTTATATGCAAATCAAAGAAACATGAGACTGCAGTTTTATTTATTATGTTACATCTTTATTTTATGACAACAAAGAATATGAGAATGAGGTAAGGGGATTCCACATAGATAATTATGCGAACAGGATGGGAACTTTGAACAATGAAAAATTCCAAAGTGTAAAAACAACGATGTTGTGACGTCTTTTTACGTCAGCCGGACTGAGAACTAAACCACTACATCGTAATTTTACGTCAACCGTCGCAATGTCCTGACCTTTTTATCGTTTATAAACGTCATCCGGCTAGCCCTAATGTTTTTGCGGTACGTCTTTTTACGTCATCCGTCTGAAATGGATGCACTAATTTGACGTCTTTTTACGTCCGTAGGCAGCACGGTTAGCAATTTTCGAAAAGCTGCATGACGGATGTCGACGTCAACCGTACTCCGTTCAGCAGAATTGTGCGGAAATTTCCGTCATCCGACGTGAAGTGGTTAAACAAGACATTAGAGAAACAAACATGACAGAACGGACGTTTGAAGAGAATTAGCAAGGATAACAAATGGTAAGCTGTTTTCTGTTGTATAGGCCCTACACCATGACTACATAATACAGTCTGTGTATCAACATCACTTTGTTTTTGTCAACGTATCGGAGCATGGAGATAATTTTCCTTTGATGATTGGGGATGCCATGGATTTGTTTCTGAACAATGTGAAATGTAGTTGTAACATTAAATCATCATGGTTCAGGTACAAGCTTTATTGCAGTGCGTGCCTGAATTATTGCTCGAATGGAGAGAATCATTTTCATCAGATGCAACAGTTTTATATGATTGATGGTGCAGCATGGCTGAGTCTGGAGGCAGCACTACTTCAAGTCAAGCTCAAACACACTAATTGCTCAAAGGAAGGTTGAAGAAGATGTGCTCCCTTTTATCAAGTACAATGGATATTGTGTGAAGTTATTTAGCCTGCAAGATGTCATTTCAACGTCTACAGTTATTTGAAAGCATCATTGTCTTCAAGTATCTGAAAATGGAAGCATTTGAATCAACGCTACGGAAGCAGGGAATTGTATGCCTGTTTTTCACAGGGGATTTTTGTTATATTTTGCAAACTTCTTGTTATATTCTTTGCTTAAATACATGTAGTACACTTGCACAGAAATTTGGCGCATGCTCTGTAAGTGAATAATGGTGATCGCAAGCACAGTATTGCACTGAGCAGAGCCATGAAATTGGGCACAGCTCCCTCAGGTTTATGAACAGAGCTTCATTACAGTCAACTGCTTTAAGCCTTCATAGAAGCAACATATAGACCTTTCTTTTGTTGATAAACAAAGTGCACCGGTTGGCATGGACAGCCGAATGTTAGCAAAACATTCAATCGTGTTAACAAATGTTGTGACCAAATTCAACATTTTCTGTAAAGATTCATGAACGAAAATACCTTCCATGATTGGTTGATTTGTTTCCAACAAATTCAACACTATTTTTGAATATTTGTGTAAACTGCTACAAACTGTGGCAATATGTTTTTGATTTGCAGTTATGGCTTTCCATACTTTTCCAACCTGGGTTGGCAAAAACTCGGGCTGTGACGTTGCAAAAGAAAGGTCTATAGAGCTTCATTTAGACAGTCAACTGCTTAATGTATTAAGCCTTCATAGAAGCAACATATAGAGCTTCATTTAGACATCATAATTTGTATTTTAAATATTCCATTACCTATTTATTACAGGTAAGTGAATTGTGAAATGTACCCTATTTACGGTACATTATTCATCATGAATATTTTCATTTGATTGAAGTAAAGGTAATTTGAAACAATTTTTTGTTTTTAAATAGGGACATAATTATTACAAGAGTCTCACACTACACAAGTTTTATGAGTAAGGAGGATGCCAAAAACAGCAGCAGAGAGACAGGCTCAATGCAGGAAAAAATGGAAGAAGGGGATTGAGGCAAACAATTGGAAAGAAATGTAAAGGAACAAAGGAAAAGTACATGTAGGTCAACAAAAAGACAAAGAGAGAAGCTATTTAAGACTGATCCGAAGAAACTCTGGACATAGAGATACATGTATGTCATCAAAATAGAGAGAGGGTTTCAAGGTGTTGGAAACTGAAGAAGCAGAGAGCAACACAGTCATCTGATCCATCTCCTTCAAAGTCACCATTCATAATAGAGTAATAAGCTTTGAGATAGGCAGTAAGCACAGCAAATCGAGCTCTGAACAGAGCATTGCCATCTACACCAAGAAGGCAAAAGGCTGTGTGCCATGCTGTGATTGGTACCGTTGGTACATGTACATGTAGTAGGTTTATGGAAGCACGGTCATCTCCATCTGTGAAACCAATGGTGAGAAACAAGACTTCCATCGGGGATGAAACATCTGACTTGGTGAGATCTTTCTACAAGGGAGTTTACATCAGTCGACAAGCTCCAGGAAGACGAAATTTTGTGACAATTGCAAAGATGACAGTACTAAAGCCAGACAACAAGTTTGACACTTGACCTCCACCCCATTAAGGAGGTGCATGCCATATAATTCATCGAAGAGTATCCACATGTCAAAGTTGGGAAAAGCAAGTTTGCTGAGCTCAGACCGAAGCATGTACTACTTTGCAGTAAGCTTCCCCACGTGTGCCTTTGGACATGTTGGAAATATCACAAGAATTTCATTTTAGTGGTATACATGTACATACATACATGTATCCATGTGCTAGTGTCCTGGTTTTCCAGGCTACATGTACATACATGTATGTAAACAAATGTAGGCATATGTTTTTAGCAGTCATGTTAAATGTCCTGATACTACATGTAGTTAATTACAACATTGCTTGAAAATTTATATTATAGAAGTTTTATTTACATGTCTTCTCTTAATTCTTTTATGCATACTGTAACGGACCAAGCGGTTGAGCGCGCGGGGTTGCCGGGGAGTGGCAACGACTATGTAATTTTAGAAACGCAAATTTGCTTAAGCAACAAAAATAACCCACACATGACACTCAGGAAATCCGGAGGGCCCTCCGTTTACTGCGGAAGGTTTAATAATTAATTAATGATAAAGTATGTATACATGAAAACGTAAAGGGCTGACTGAAATAAGTGAACTAAACATTGGATAGAGAATAATTATAATGAGTGGTGCCTTCAAAAATATACATGTAACATGCCAAAAAGAGAGAACGAATCGAACATAATTTGGTAACCATACCTGAAAGATGCAAAGAAAAACAAGGTTGCCTCCAACCCTCCCATGGTGTTGCTTGGAATACACTGGCCAACGCCCAACTACAGTGTAGCATCACTCAGCTTTTATACCCACAGTTTCTGCCCGTGTGACTGAACCCCAAAGAAACATTATGCATAACAAGAAAAGAACTTGGCTAGTCAAAGAAACACAAAAGAAGCACCTAATCCTTAGGAATCCATTCAGCCAACCCATTAAGGATAAAAGAGAGGTTTCTGCTGGCCCAGCTGGCTTATAGTCAGCAACCACAAAAGGCCATTCTTTACAATACTATAAAAAGCAACACAATGATTATTTAATACTGACGAAAACTATTTTATATCAAATAATAAACCACAAGGGAAACTGACTGGGTAAATTTTTAAATGATTTTGGGTTGAACAAAGAAAAATTGACTAGAGCGGGATTTGAACCAACGACCTCCGGATTGACGTGCCAGCGCTCTACCAACTGAGCTATCTAGCCCTGTATGTTGGCGGTCTCCCTATTTTGTCAATATCTTTGTTCGGGGGGGTGCCAGTCAGAAGCCATTCGACCGTAAACTGCCGTGTAGCCAGGGATCTCACCCAAGTATACGATACAACCTGGGAAGCGGCAGCCAGGGGATCACCTTAAGGGGATGCGACTTTTTATATCAGATATCAAATAATAAACCACAAGGGAAACTGACTGGGTAAATTTTTTAATGATTTTGGGTTGAACAAAGAAAAATTGACTAGAGCGGGATTTGAACCAACGACCTCCGGTTTAACGTGCCGGCGCTCTACCAACTGAGCTATCTATCTATTTTACTTAAAAGGGGAGCACCATTTCCTATCCATTTTCTTCAAAAGAAACTTCCTCCTGAATTCCAAATGATAAAAAGTCAACTTATGTTTTAAGTGTTTTTATATGTTTTATGTATTTTATGCATTTTATATAATTTATGCATGTTTCAACCTTTATAGTGGGGTATCCTTTGTCCGATTACCCTCCATGTTTTGGCATTGTGCCCCTCCCCTCCATCCAGTGATGGTTGGGTCCTGTGATCCTTAAACATTTAAATCATTCTTTTAAATACAGCATGAACAGTAATTGATACTTCTCTTGTTGACAGAAAATTGATTTGTTTAGTGTTAAATTGATGTTACTGTTATTTTAGCAGGTGTTATGAATGCTTAATGTCAGTCATGGTATAGTCAGTCACAGAGGTTAATTTGCATATTATGTCAAAATATTCATGAAGAGTTTTTCCCATGTTACTAGTGTTAGTTACCCTACATGTATCTGTTCATGGATTTAGATCTGTACATGTAGTACTTTTAACTTGAAGAGAAATTTTAAAAACATCTACAACATTTTTGGGTTGCATCGCTTTTTGTAATGTCAGTCACGGCAGTAAAACAACCCCCCTAGTCAGAAAAGCTGAACTTGAAATTTCAAAGTTTCAAAGAGGTCCTAGTATCCCGCATGCCAAATATGGTTCAGATGGCTGTAATTGTTTAGACATCACAGCTGATTTGATATTCAAAATTAGTAAAAAATGTAATGTCAGTCACGCTGGAATTGGCCATTTCAACATGGCGTTCTGTTTACCAGCCGTCTCATGAGGGTGCTATTACACTTTCATGAACACAACAAAATGCCTTTGAGCGATGAAATGGGTGACTTTTGTAAAATTACACACAAAAAACAAATGTATGCCAGCTTTGAAGCCGGCCAGAAGTAACAAAGTATTTTTAGAGTGCAGCAGGGGCAGGCCCGAAACCAGGAATTCTTTTTTTGGGGGGGGGGGGGGGGGGCGAATAAAGTTACGATGCGGACTTTTTTCTTTTTGGGGGGGGGGGGGGGGGGGGGGAGGGGGACTTTTGGGGGTTGGGGGAAGACTTTTTTTTTGAGGGGGGCGGGGCGGGGTGGATTGTTTTTTTTTATTTTTGGGGTTTTTTGTGGTTTTTCGGGGGGGGGGGGGCGGACTTTATTAGGTGTTCGGGCATTCAGCCCGGACAACTCTTTGTTATTGTTCGTTTTTGTTTTTTTCTTCTTCTTTGTTTTGCTTATCTTCTCAGTGGGCAATCTATACATCATCGGAGAGGTTTTGAAAAATGTAGCAAATACTACAGAGTCTTATGCCGATTGTCCTCGACTTCCTGTTCAAACTGGAAGTTGAAAATTTCAAAATTCATACTGTACTTTAAGAAATATTCATAGAGGGGCCTACTTTTTACACACACACTACGGACAATTTTTGTATCAGATTGTAGGTCCTTAAGTCTTCTCAAACTTTTCCACAGAGATGTTACCTTTTTGAAATTCACTTATGGTTGAAATCGGGTATACATTGACCCGCTGTCAAACTGCACTGAGAATACACACAATACGCGATCTAAACGGTGACCGCGGCTGCTGCATTGAATCAACCGCAAGGTTCAAAGTCCATCAAACACGCTCGTAGTCTAGTCTCCGTTCAAGGTTCGCGCAACCTGATTTTAGCATTATGCTTTGTCAGTCTCTAAAACAGTCGTCCATGCAAACATCGTTAACAATCAATGTTAGGATCTTGATAGTGTCTGTTTTCTTAGACCATATTAGGACCTTGATCAAACCTCCATTAAGTAGTTATGATGTCATGATGATGTCATCAGGTGTCAAATTACAAGGTTTTTAAACACTAAAAATGTTAATCTTTGAAAATTTATATCAAATCAAGCAAAGAGACCGTCGGTTGCTTTTTGCGGGAATATGTAGAGTTAATATAGGTCTTCATTTTTCAAAGTGTGCGTGACATGACATGAACTCTACTTCCGGTTGAAACTGGAAGTGCCTTGTAGCTTAAAAGTGGCCAATTTTTTCAAGTTGTTTTCATGATGTTATAATCCAGCAAGGGTCTGTTTTTTTTTTTTAATGACCGGTGACGTCAAAACATCTCAAAGCGCCCTCTAGCGGCAGGTTATAAACATACCAAAATACACTTTTACTAGATGTCTGTGGTGAAGTTTATGACAATCGTTTCAAAATTGGGATACATAATGACCTTTATACAGACAACATACATGTATGTGTGGAGTTTCAGATTGATGACGTCATCATGTGTCACGTGGCACATATTACTTTTTGAAGCCTTGCATCTCAAAAACCAAAAGTTTGACTGAGTTAAAACTTTGCATACAGTGTAGATAGACAATGATAATGACTACGTAAAACAAAATTGACAACATGATGACGTCATCACATTTCTTTTTACAAATATTTGAAATGTTGACCAATTATTACAGGTATTTATTGACCCGCTGTCAAACCGCGGGATACACACACAATACGCGATCTAAACCAGTTAAACAGTGAGCGGCTGCTCACTCCATTGAATCAACCGCAAGGTTCAAAGTCCATCAAACATGCTTGTGGTCTAGTCTCTGTTCAAGGTTCGCGAAACCTGCTTTTGACAAAACGCTTTGTTAGTCTCTAAAACAGCCGTCCATGCAATTAAACCTCGTTAACAATCAAATTAATGCTAGGCTTTTGATCGTGTGATTTTTTTTACTTTTGCTAAAGTGTGTAGTTTGTTACGCACCTCAAAACAGTAATAACACCAAAGTTCAACTTAATGAAATAGCTCACGCATTGGCACAGCACTGACCCCAGCGATACCCGAACACCTAGTGTTTGTTGTCACAAACACGGTCTAGTTAGGTGTTCGGGCTTATAAGCCCGAACAACTCTTTGTTATTGTTCAGGTTTTTTCGGTTTTTTTTAGGTGTTCGGGCGACAGCCGAACACAGGTCTCTTGTTTTTGTTCGGTTTTTTATTAGGTGTTCGGACAAAAGTCCGAAGACCTCTTCTTATTGTTCGTTTTTTTGTTTAGGTGTTCGGAGCGGAGCTTAGCTCCGAACACCTCTTGTTATTGTTCGTTTTGTTTTTTTTTTACTTCGTCTTCTTCTTCTGGCCGTCGATTGTCCGGCAACAAAAGCACACTTCCCAAGCTCATATAAACTTGAAATTTCTACCATAGTTAGATTTTTAGGAGACGAAACCGTTTCATTTACGTCATGATGACGTCATCAGGTGTCAAGTTACAAGCCATTTTAGCTCGAAAAGTGCCCTCATGCCAATGCCTGTATGTCTCTGAATATTACAACTACAGTATTCATATTTGGGCATATGATAGATCAAGACACGGGCAACATTTGAAAAGTTAACGCCAAATTCACATGACCTTAACTTCCGGGTCGTTACCCTAGGTCGAAGTTCGCCTTCGTTTTTTTTCTTCAAAAAACACTTTCGAGCTTATCTACGGAATAACTCAAGATTGAGATTGAATTGAACAATGAAACTCAACAGATAGTTGAACTTCACTATCAAGACGACACAAACCTATTTACGTCATGATGACGTCATCGGGCATCGAATTATAATAAATCAAAGTTTAATATTTGTAAAAAGCATAACTCATGAACCATTTGTTTGTTTTTTATAATCTACACATCATCGGATAGCTCATTTAAAGTTCGACAAACGCTACACAGAACCCGTCCAACATTTGAACTTACTTCCGGTTAAAATCGGAAGTTGAAAATTTCTTATTATCCTATCTTATATATCTTTAAAACTACTGATCATTTCAGCATAATTTTTGTATCAGGGTGTAGAACGTTAGTCGTGCTCAAACTTCTGAACACAGACATGACAACATTTTGACCTTAATATATGGTCAAAACCGGACAATGAAGAGCAACTACCCACTCGTACCCCCCCCCCCCCTTTGATTGACAAAACATTATGTACACATAACGTTGAAACTGATGCAAGCTGCAGTTCAGTGTCGTCATTGTTGTTTCATGTGGCGGGAAGCTAGCCTTTAGTCAAGGCGCACCGTGGCACCCCCGGCCCGGATATCACGCACGAAAAAAGACCAGCGCGAGCGGCGAAGCGCCTTTACCGTATGTACATTCAACGTAGTTCAAGATTATCAATGGCGTACTATTAAGATTATAGATCTAAATACCGCTTATATTCAGCGTCTAATTGTTCCCCTATTCGCCCTTCTCATGGCTTAATGATCAATATGGAATTGAAGACGAAGTTTCACTGAGATGACCACCTGCTTCAGTGATTCGTATGACTTGTAATTGTTTGAGAAAATGCAAGCAGAAAAAGACGAACATTGGTTATGTGTTTATCAAACACCGAGAAGCAGAGACTTGACATCAGCTCATGAATGGGTGTTTCGGACGGCGTCCACGGCAGTGTTTATCGATGCTATATCGGTGCCACACGGTGATAAAACGGTAAGCTTTGTGTGAAAATCATTGCTTTTCAAAATGAGTATTTATTTAACGCACAGTTACATGTATGTTATAAAGTTTATCTTTTATCATCAAGTGGTGGCGTTGGTGATGTTTTTAAAACTAAAGAACGTTTAGTGTGATCGTCGAGGAGTAGAATTGGGGGATTGGTATGATTGTTGGCTGTGTCACTAAAGTCAGAAAATGGTCCGACTGAAGAATGTTTGTCGGCAACTTTGATGACGTTTGTGTTAAGTAAAGTAGGTTTTGTTTATAAGTTGTTCACTTCCAAAACAATATGTGCACCTTCCACTAACCTTTTCTTGTGCAATTTCCTAAGTTTGAATGTTGTTACTGTTTTGACCCCCCCCCCCCCTTTGAACAGGTTGGTCATTGAGAGAGCGCAATATAAATTAAATAAATTAGTAGTATTATTATATAAATGAAACGTTTTAAGTCTTGATTTTTGTTTATTTTAACAGTTTCAGCTTGACTTAATTTTCCTAGAGTCATACTTTGTTTATTTTTTAATATTGTTTTTTTCTTCTTCAGAATACAGCACATCCACCGGCATGGTCTTGGATCCAGTGACAGATTTTCCACGTGTTGTGTTGCATTCTTCATTTCCTGTATGATGCACCATACAGGTAGAAATAGAACTTATAAATCATTATGTTATAAGTCAAAATTCAAGAGAGGTTTAGATTTGCCGTCTTCATGATTTGCCTTCGTTTTGCATTATGATTTAAAACAAGTGCCCTTTCAATAGTCTAAAAATTAACAAACTGTTCTGTAGGAAAATCAATATCCAACTAGAGATTTAGTGTTTGTGAGAACAAACACTAGGTGTTCGGGTATGGGGCACTGTTATGTTACTAAAATGCGTAAGCAGATTTATATTGAAAGTTTTTTAATTTTCCCCAAAAAGTCGTTTGCAAACCTATTACTTTTATACTTTTAGTGTACACGGGGGAAAGTGATATCGTTGCTGTATATGAGTCTCCATAAAGTAGTTTAGATACACATGTATAACAATTTTCATGTAAATAGTCACAAACTTAACATGCTTAACTGATAAATTAAAAGACTATCACTAACAATTCAAAAATAAATGTTATCAAACTACGCATGCTTGCTACCTTATGTGTGAAGCAACATCATTTGTCATGATTATGAAAAGGGCATAAGAACCTACTGTTTACACGATGTGCAATTTATGTTGAATTTATTTTGCTAGTAACATTGTATTTCGCTAGTCACATTGTATTTCTTTGAAGTATTCAACAGGATCTAAAAGTTAGATTCGCATAAAAACCGTTGTTGATCAGAGTCAAATTTATGTTGACCTTTTTCCGATTGCATTTTCTCAGTTATCAAAAGTTATTCAAATCACCAAAACAGTTCAGCAAAATACACTCGTTCAGTTGATATTTACCACCAAGCCAACAAAAGGCTAACACGAAGGTTATGCAATGAGCTATTCATTGGACCACCGTCGAACAACGTAGATTTCCGAAGGATGGTTGCATTTATCGACGAGTGCAGTAACAAAGGACCATTAACTTGGTATAGCGCCACCATGAATAACGCATCAACTTTACTGTACGCTTCAGTACATGTACAATATACATGTGGGCCAGCAATGCACAGTCTTCGTGGACTTTGACCAGTGTGTGTACTGTTTACATGTACATGCAAGCTTGCACGTGGTCAATGGAGCGGAACGACCAGCCCTTTGCTTCTGCTGCGTAATGTTCAACTTACATTTTGAGCGTGAAGTTACGAACAAACGGGGTAACTCTTTGTGTAGCATTTGTTGAGTTTTTAAAGGCCTGTCCGATGATGTATTGATTGAAGCAATCCATTCAGTAATTATTAAGTTATGATTTTTTGAAATATACAATTTTGATTTACTGTATTTCAACACCTGATGACGTCATCATGACGTCACACTAACTTGATGGAGGTTTCATCAAGGTTCTAACATGGTGTAAATTTGAAGTTGATCAGACAAACAGAAGTTAAGAATTTTGCCAGGAAATGTTTTTTTGTTAAGAATTGCACAAAGGCAAACTTTGACCTTCCGGTACGACCGGAAGTAAAGGTCATGTGATTTTGGCGTTAACTTTTCAAATGTTGCCCGTGTCTTGATCTATCATAATGTTTAAATATGAATATTATAGCTTTCCCATTCAGAAGGTTGTTATTTATAAAATTTATACAAATTTTAGCAGCCCTTTATTTCTTGTTTTTACTTCGTCTTCTTCTTCTGGCCGTCGATTGTCCGGCAACAAAAGCACACTTCCCAAGCTCATATAAACTTGAAATTTCTACCATAGTTAGATAACCATTAGGAGACGAAACCGTTTCATTTACGTCATGATGACGTCATCAGGTGTCAAGTTACAAGGTTTTTAAAATTAAAAATGAAAAATCCATATCAAATCAAGATGAAGAGATCGTTAGTTACTTTTTGCGGGATTATATAGAGGTAATATGGGTCTTCATTTTTTATTGTGTGCGTGACCTGACTTGACCCCTACTTCCGGTCGAAACAGGAAGAAACAGGAAGTGCCTTGTAATTTAAAAGTGGCACACTTTTTGAAGTTTTGTTTAACGGTGTTATAGTCGAGCAAGAGTCTGGTTTAAAAAAATAAGACAAGTGACGTCATAAAAGTCAAGAGCGCCCTCTAGCGGCAGGTTGAAAACTGTTAAAAATACACTTTTACTAGATGTCTGTGGCGAAGTTTATGATAATCGTTTCTAAATTGGTATACATGATGACCTTCATGCAGACAACATATGTGTGAAGTTTTAGATTGATGACGTCATCGTGTGTCACGTGGTATCGCCTTAAAGGTTTACTTTTTGAAGCCGTGTATTTACAAAACCACAAGTTTGACTGAGTTGAAACTTGGCATGTTGAAAGACAGTGATATTGACTATGTAAATCTAAAGAAACAACATGATGACGTCATTCCTTTTTTTTATACAAATATTTGAAATATTGACCAATTATTACGTGTATTTATTGACCTGCTGTCAAACCACGGGCTACACACACACTACGCGTACTAAACCAGTTTACTGTTTTTTATCACGTACATGTAGTGTGTGTGTATACGTTGAGCAAATCATCCGCAAGGTTCAAAGTCCATCAAACATGCTTGTGGTCTAGTCTCTGTTCAAGGTTCGCGCAACCTGCTTTTGACAATACGCTTTGTTAGTCTCTAAAACAGCCGTCCATGCAAACCTCGTTAACAAACAAATGCTATGCTTTTGATCGTGTGCTTTTTAACCAAAAGTTGAACATTTCATGAATTCATATCTCGTCGTCTTCTTTTCCCTCAAGATTGTCCAATAAAAAAAGACACTTCCTAAGCTCGCATAAACTTTAATCTTCACACATAATTAGATATGCATAGGTAGATGACACCGCTGCAGTGATATCATCATGACTTCATCGGATGTCAAATTACAAGGTTTTTAAATATTAATTTTGTAATGTTTGAAATTCCATATCAAATCACGGACATGAGACCGTAGGTTGCTTTTTGCGGGATTATACCAAATTAATTTAGGTCTTATTTTTGTATTGTGTGTTTGACATTACGTTACCTCTACTTCCGGTCGAAACAGGAAGTGCCTTGTTATACTTCAGTTTTTGACCGATTAATATTGTTCTCTCCCGTGCAAATAAGACTGAGAAAAGAAGGGAAATACTCAGGTCCAATTTTGTCGATAAATAACGACTTTTTAATTGTTGCATTCGTATACACAGGAAGTGTGGCAGCTTTATTTATTATTTTGAATAACATCTTTAGGATTGTAATCAAGTGGATAATCATTCAAAAATATTGGGTTTTGATTCCAAAGCGACTACCATGGAAACTAGCATGCAGATCGATGCCCGCGCCCGTCAAACACTTGATTCTTATGTTCTATCATTCTAAACATGTAAGCATTGTTGTGAAAAAAATCGTACACGATTATTTCATAATTGTTATGTGATCATTATAAAAACAAGTAAAGGGAACCAGCCGATCATATCAAGAAACATTATCCTTCCATCCAATGGCCGTCCAAACACCAATTAAGTAAATAAACTCGCAATTCAAAAGTCAACTCTAGCGCCCGGGCGCTACATACATTTTGGGATTAGTGGATTAATGTAAACTCGGGACATAGTTAGGTCACTGTGCTGCTTCAGTTCTATGCGTGATATGAGTAGGTACTTCAGTATGTAATACATAAAGTCCAAATTGCACGGAAAAAGTTATAACTTTATTGGGTTTAAACAATGGAAGGAAGAAACTCTTGTGAAAGTAGTTGTGGAATAATTTGTTTCTAAATAGACTCATTCACTAACTTTTGATAAAAACTTATCGTACAAATTTCTAACAGTCATGTTTACCAATTGTTTCAATTAAATTTGAGCCACTGCTAGTTCTTACAAGATTTATAAGTACAGAACGACTTTGGTAATCAAGCTGAAACTTTGCATGTATCCAAGTTGTGATATGTTACATCCAACAAATTTGTTCACACCACGATGACGTCATCGAGTGTGACATGACGTCACCTTAAAGGTGCAGGTTCAAGATCTATATATACTGAGTAGTATGCTTGGTCAAGCTGAAATGTAGCTTACATACATGTATTCAAACTGGGATGTGTTACTACCAAATTGAACGTCATTCCGAACACCTTCTTTTTGTTATACAACAAAAAGTTAAGTCTAGTTGGTTTTTTTACTTCTTCAGATTTTTCTTCTCTTCGCCGCTTGTCCGCTAACAAAAGCACACTTCCCAAGCTCATATAAACTTGAAATTTTTACCATAGTTAGATAACCATTAGGAGATGAAACCGTTTCAGTTACGTCATGATGACGTCATCAGGTGTCAAATTACAAAGTTTTTTAACATTAAAAATGTTAATCTTTGAAAATCCATATCAAATCAAGATGAAGAGACCGTCGGTTGCTTTTTGCGGAAATATATAGAGGGATTATAGGTCTTCATTTTTTATTGTGTGCGTGACATGACTTGACCTCTACTTCCGGTCGAAACCGGAAGAAATCGGAAGTGCCTTGTAATTTAAAAGTGGCACACTTCTTGAATTTTTTTTTAACGGTGTTATAGTCGAGCAAGAGTCTGGTTTAAAAAAATAAGACAAGTGACGTCATAAAAGTCAAGAGCGCCCTCTAGCGGCAGGTTGAAAACAATTAAAAATACACTTTTACTAGATGTCTGTGGCAAAGTTTATGATAATCGTTTCAAAATTGGTATACATAATGACCTTCATGCAGACAACATATGTGTGAAGTTTTAGATTGATGACGTCATCATGTGTCACGTGGTATTGCCTTAAAGGTTTACTTTTTGAAGCCGTGTATCTACATGTACAAAACCATCGACTGAGTTGAAACTTGGCACGTTGATAGACAGTGACATTGACTACATAAATTCAAAAAAACAATATGACGTCATTCCTTTTTTTTACAAATATTTGAAATTGTGACCAATTATTACGGGTATTTATTGACCCGCTGTAAAACCACGGGATACGCACACACTACGAGAACTAAACCAGTTTACTGTTTTTTATCGCGTATTGTGTGTGTATATATACGGTGAGCAAATCAACCGCAAGGTTTCAAAGTCCATCAAACATGCTTGTGGTCTAGTCTCTGTTCAAGGTTCGCGCAACCTGCTTTTGACAGTACGCTTTGTTAGTCTCTAAAACAGCCGTCCATGCAAACCTCGTTAAACAAATGCTAGGCTTTTGATCGTGTGCTTTTTAACCAAAAGTTGAACATTTCATGAATTCATATCTCGTCGTCTTATTTTCCCCCAAGATTGTCCAATGAAAAAAGACACTTCCTAAGCTCGCATAAACTTTAAACTTCACACATAGTTAGATATTCATAGGTAGATGACACCAATTCAGTGCTATTATAATGACTTCATTGGATGTCAAATTGCAAGGTTTTTAAATATTAATGTTTTTAATGTTTGAAATTCCATATCAAATCACGGACATGAGACCGTAGGTTGCTTTTTGCGGGATTATACCGCAAAAAGTTTTTTTAGGTCTTATTTTTGTATTGTGTGCGTGACATTACGTTACCTCTACTTCCGGTCGAAACAGGAAGTGCCTTGTTATACTTTAGTTCTCTCCCGTGCAAATAAGACTGAGAAAAGAAGGGAAATACTCAGGTCCAATTTTGTCGATAAATAACGCCTTTTTAATTGTTGCATTCGTATACACACGAAGTGTGCCACCTTAATTCATTATTTTAAATAACATCTTTAGGATTGTAATCAAGTGGATAATCATTCAAAAATATTGGGTTTTGATTCCAAAGCGACTACCATGGAAACTAGCATGCAGATCGATGCCCGCGCCCGTCAAACACTTAATTCTTATGTTCTATCATTCTAAACATGTAAGCTTTGTTGTGAAAAAATCGTACACGATTATTTCATGTGTGATCATTATAAAAACAAGTAAAGGGAACCAGCCGATCATATCAAGAAACGTTATACTTCCATCCAATGGCCGTCCAAAAACCAATTAAGTAAATAAACTCGCAATTCAAAAGTCAATCCTAACGGGCGCTACAGACATTTTGGGATTAGTGGATTTAATAATGTAAACTCGGGACATAGTTAGGTCATTGTGGTGCTTCTGTTCTATGGCATGCGTGATATGAGTAGGTACTTCAGTATGTAATACATGAAGTCCAAATTGCACGGGAAAAGGGTAACTTTATTGGGTTCAAACAATGGAAGGAAGAAACTCTTGTGAAAGTAGTTGTGGAATAATTTTTTTCTAAATAGACTCATTCACTAACTTTTGATAAAAACTTATCGTACAAATTTCTAACAGTCATGTTTACCAAATAATTGTTCAATTACATTTGAGCCACTGCTAGTTCAAGCCCCCATTACAAGATTTATAAATACAGAACGACTTTGGTAATCAAGCTGAAAGTTTGCATGTATCCAAGTTGGGATATGTTACATCCACACAATTTGTTCACACCACGATGACGTCATCGAGTGTGACATGACGTCACCTTAAAGGTGCAGGTTCAAGATCTATATATACTGAGTAGTATGCTTGGTCAAGCTGAAATGTAGCTTACATGTATTCAAACTGGGATGTGTTACGACCAAATTGAACGTCATTCCGAACACCTTCTTTTTGTTATACAACAAAAAGTTAAGTCTAGTTTTTAGGTGTTCGGGCAATCCGCCCGGAACACCTCCTGTTTTTGTACGTTTTTTAAAAAATACTTCTTCTGCTTATCCCCCGCGATTGTCCGCAAAAAAATGCACACTTCCGAAGATCACACAAACTTCAAACTTCACATATAGTTAGATCGTTACTTGTAGAAGACACCGCTGGAGTGACGTCATGATGACGTCATCAGGTGTCGAAATACAGTAAATCAAAGTTTAATATTTCAAAAAAATCATAACTCGAAAACTGCTGAATGGATTTGTACATTCTATACATCATCGGACAGGTCCAAAACGGAAGTTGAAATTTCAATAATTTATATCTAAAGAACTTCTCGTACTTGAATCGAAAATTTTTACACCAGGTTGTAGGATCTTGTGCCTTCTCAAACTTTTACACAGAGATGATACTAGTTTGACCTTACTTTCTGGTCAAAATCGGGTGTTAAAGGCAACTATATATTGACCCGCATTAAAAGCACGTGAAAAGATCTTCTACTGAGACACGTAAAACCGTATCTAACCCAGTGGCACGGTAGCCGTCTGTTGCGTTCCAGTACACCACGCGGCTGGCTGCTCCACTTCCGGCCTGTTCATAAGGTCCTGCACAGGGTCCTGCATGTAACCTGTGTATACACGATACACTAGCACACATTCCGTGCCACGAAGACAGTGTATACATCCACATAACGTGAAACGGATTGTTGAAGTCATATCCACTGGTGGCGCTATACCGTGTTAATGGTCGTTTGTTAACGTACTGCGCTTTTTATAATGCAACAGACTCAGAAATATACGTCGTTCGACAGTAGTCCAATGAATAGCTCAGTGCATATCCTTCGTGTTAGCCTTTTGTTGGCTTGGTGGTAAATATCAACTATAAAAACGAGTGTATTTTGCTGAACTCTTTTGGTGATTTTAATAAATTTTGATAACTGAGAAAATGTGATCGGAAAAAGATCAACATTAATTTGACTCTAATCAACACCGGTTTTTATAAGATTTTACTTTTAAATCCTGTTGAATACTTCAAAGAAATACTATGTGAACAGCAAAACAAATTCAACATAAATTGCACATCGTGTAAACTGTAGGTTCTTATGCCCTATCATGACAAATGATGTTGCTTCAGTTATCGGCACCACAAAAAGGTAGCAAGCAGGCGTAGTTTGATAACATTTATTTTTGAATTGTTAGTGATAGTCTTGTAAACTATCAGTTCAGTTTAATAGTGACTATTTACCCAAAAAAAATTATACATGTGTAGCCTATCTAGTACACATTCTGGAGTTTCAATGCATAAATCCATCGAAAAATAAATAAACTTCATTGAATGGAAAACATAGCCTAATACTTAATACATGTAGTTGTACTTGTGAGTCATTCAAAGGCTCGTTTCAAGATCTGTAGTCAAGATGAAGGGGAAGTGGGGAGAATGTTTCTTCTGTATGACTATGAAATGACAATGGACCCTTGGCCCTTTCAAATAATCTAATTAATGTACTCATTTGCTAAATTATTTTTGTAAGTTCACCTTGTTTTTCACTTGGCACATATTTAAATACCTATGTCTTGATAAATAAATTCTAACTTCATAATGATGTCATCGGTTTTCAATTCTGGCTAAACAAAAGTTTATTATTTAGAAAATGTTATATTTCGAGTAGCCTTTATTTCCTGTGTATAACTAATGTTTAAACGTAGAAGATTTACACATTACTTTCTTTGAAATTTCAAAAGCTATCAACATTGTTTTCAGCGATTTAATGATATAGCTAACGCATTAAAACAGCACTGTGAGCCCAGCGAAAACCCGAACACCTAGAGTTTGTGGTAACAAACTCTGAATCTCTAGTTTTTATTTGGTAGTTCTTCCTTTTCTTCTGAAAGTTGTTTGTCCGCAAGCAAAAGCATAGTAAAAAACCTTGAATGCACTTGAAACCTTGCATGTAGTTAGAGTATAACTAGCAGATGATCCAAAAGTTGTGATGTCATGATGACGTCATCAGGTGTCGAAATACAGTAAATCAAAGTTTAATATTTCAAAAAATCATAACTCAATAACTACCAAATGGATTTCTACAATCTATACATCATTGGATCTATAGGTCTTGGAAAACCCAACAAACACTACACAAACAGTGACCACACTTGACCTTGACTTCCGGTTCAAAACGGAAGTTGAAAATTTCAAAATTTCAATAATTTATGTCTAAAGAACTACTCGTACTCAAAACTTCAAATTTACACCATATTAGAACCTTGATAAAACCTCCATCAAGTATTTGTGACGTCATCAGGTGTCAAATTACAAGGTTTTTAAAAATTAACAATTTTAATATTTGAAAATCCATATCAAATCAAGACGAAGAGACCGTCTGTTGCTTTTTGCGGGATTATACATGTATAGAGGTGATATACATGTAGGTCTTCATTTTTTATTGTGTGCGTGACATGACATGACCTCTACTTCCAAGTTTTTTCAAGTTGTTTTTAACAATGTAATAACTTAATAGATTTAAAACGGCTTACAGTTTCAGGGGAAGTTTTGCGAAAACAATTAGGTTGGATAGAGTGAATATTTTTACTGAATGGAATTTTTGTAAAAATGGGAAAATGATCAGAAATATCAGAAATATCAGAAATGCCTTTTTTGTAAACCAATATTTGTATTTCAAACTCTGTGATGTGTTTGATCTGACATTTTACATCCATATGTCCCACCGCGTTCCCTACGCTCTTCCTCAGAGAACCTCTTGGCCGAACATCGCACTGTCTCTAGAGCTGGTTCACGTGCATAATTTTCTGCTGCTGCTCCAAATGTATGGAACTCTTTACCATCACATCTTCGCCATGCAACTACACTTGGACAATTCAAGAAACTACTGAAGACTCATTTATACCGAAATACTTTCAAGACTGTTTTATTTGACTACACATTGTAACATCTTGAGTTTGGACTTTTTGTCGCATCTTCTGTAGGCACTTTGAAACCTTAGGAAAAAGGCGCCTGATATAAATGCTGATGTATGTAATGCATTTTTTTCTAATAGACTCATCAGACCTCTGTAAATACACTTCATGATAAAACATTTGTTTTTTTAAATTTCAAGTTTAAGAAACAGCCTTAAAAAGTTAAACATTTAATTGTAAGAAACAGCCTTCATTATATCGGTGTCGGATGTATTTCACAGTGTCGGACGTACATGTACCTGTCCGAAATTGCATTAAAAAGTAGATAACAATCAGTTCAAATGTTTACTTTTTGGGGGTTGGGGGCCTTGCATTCAGTCCATGCCATACTTAACAAGTTGGAAATGATCAAACACAAACTGCAAGTGTAGCATTACAATCAAAAATGGGCAAAATACCCCAATTTTAAAAAGTTGCCTAACCATGAAGAAGATAAGTCTCCATAACGAAATTTGATTCAAATATACATGTAGATTGGACTTGTATTACAAATGGTGTAAATTTAATCTTGGTTGGTAACTGTTGCCAAGGTCAAAGGTCACCAAGAATGTCATTGTTTTTTCGATATTTTCTGTCTAGAACCAAATTATTAAATGAGTAAGGGCTCTATACTTGTTTGGGAATAGCCAGCCTAGATAATACATGTAGCAATATCAAGCTTTCCAATTGATCAATTATGAGTATTAGGGGGTCTGAAAATGGAAATTAATTTTTTCGGCAGATTAAATTAGTGTTTTCAGCAGGCTGTAGAGAGAAAAGGGGATTACCCTTGTTTTGAGGCCAGATTCGAGTTATTTGGGCGACAGTCACCCTAGGTACCAATTTACAGCTTTGTACCTTTTTTTAAAGGCGCGTTAAAACGCATTACAAAATGCAAAATATTCATTGCCGCAAATCGCGTTCACTGGAAGGGGGTAGCCATGCCCACTTTAAGGGACCTTAATTTGGAAATGACTTGGAGTTGGAATTTTTTTTTCCCGCATTATTCAATAAACACATAGATGAATATTTTTTTTAAATGAATTTCAGCCAAATCTGAGGGGTGACCTGCAAAAATGTTCAGAATATTGGTTGATTTAACACGGAATGACCCGTTGTGTCAATGTAACTAACGAATATTCAATTTAATGCAAATGATTGAAACAAAGCAGAAAACTGTTTGGCTCATTTCCAAGTAAGGTTGGGCTATATGCAAATTAGAAGTGTGGCTGTCTCTTAAGCTTTGAGTGTTGTTTGAATACAGTGAAGCTATCACTCCTATTAGCAATATTTTTCATACGTTTTAGAGGTGTCGGACGTACAGGGTGTCGGACGTACAGGGTGTCGGACGTACGAAAAAAATGTACGTCCCACACCAGGATTTTGTACAGTTAAGAACATTGTTTTAAAAGAAACAATTCCATGTACATGTATAGATACAGGGTATCAATTGTGCTTTGTATACTAACTTTGACAACTTTCTTCCCAAGGTTGAAATAAGGAGATTAAAAAATACACCATTTTGGTGTCGGACGTACATTGGAAAAGTAAGTTTCCTAAAATATTGAATAACAAACAAGTTTGAAATAAAAATTAGATTTTTTTTCCATCATTGTGTAGTAACTGCAGCACTATTCAAACAGTTTGAAAAAATATAACAAAACTAATACTATTTAATCAGGATAAAAACTTTGATAAATTTTCTGAGACATCTATTTTCACTATTTTTAAAGTATTTTTTCAGTTCGAAATAACAGCAGAACTGCTGAATATTTTAAGTTACAAATTATATTTCAATAAAGTTCACGTAATAAGCTTCAAAATGATATATCATTTGTCACATTTATGCCATTTTGAAATTTTGGCATTGAGGTTTACATTTCCGTGGAACTGCCCAAAAACGAAATTCGTCAAAAGGGATAGGGACATAAATAAAAGTTGCACGATAGTGAGTAGAACATCATATCGCATTGGTTTACTATATATATTCAAAATTGAGATCGTCATGCAGACGGGGGAAATTCACACGGTACGCCGCACGGAACTTCTCCGTTTTTCGGCACAACATATCCTCCCCTGTCCGGTTTTCGATGTAGTATGCCTTTTTCTTTGAATTAAAAAAAATAAAAAATATTCCATAATCAACTGATGCCCTAATTACCTTCCTTTGTTTATAAGAAATATGCAAACATATTAAAACGTGATGGACATTGAAACTTTCACACCACGCACCGATCTTCGATGACTTCAATAGCGTCCCATTTGTTTTGAGTTTGACCTGTTTTCGATGCAAACAAGAAAGTATGGTGTCCGGGTGAAGCCATACGTGGAAGAAACATCTGCAGTGACTACAAGTGTTCTGTGAGACTTAGTGTATGACTCTATAGCCAGCAGTTTTCTTCATTTTATTCAACATATTTTTTATTTAGTTTTAAAAATAACCATGGTATTTTTCAAAAACTTAAAAAAATAAATAAAAAATATAAAAATTTAAATAATTCTTGGCTTTCAAATCTTATTTTTATTTAGTTTTGTGTCTTTTTATGTTTCTTAACGTTTATAATAAAGCATATAAATAAACAGTGATAATCGAATCACAAAGCTGATGTTTAAATTTTAATATTAATAAAAAAAATGATAGAGTGTTACAAAAAAAATTATCCAGACTATTAGAAAATGATATAACTATAAGGCACGTGGCTTCTTTAAGCCTCTGTATTTTTTCCCCCAGAATGCTCAGCAGAATGTTCAGTCACATGATTTGATCATCGTGAATTGTGAATTGAAAAAGTGTTTGATGAAACTTTTTCGGTGGGAATTTTTTTTTTTATGGCCCCAACAGTATGACATATTTTTGTACCTTGCAGAAATGCCTAAAATACCACAACTTTTTGCATTACAAGTGCAACTAACCAGTGGAGCCTTACATGTTTCTAAGTTTTGGTCAAAGGAGAGGAGACTCTTTGCTTGGCAGGTCAAACCACAAAAATTGTATCTCGAGACTGTTTACATCGCGTGCAGAGAGGTAAAAGATTTGCCTCGATTTCAGGGACGCCCTGAATATAGGGCGTCCTACGATACATGATACAATAGACGGTACAAGTTGACTTGGGTACGAGTTGACTTGGGTACGAGTTGACCTGGGTACGAGTTGACTTGGGTACAAGTTCACCTGGTTACGAGTTCACTTGGGTACGTTACTACGAGTTCACTTGGGTACAATATTTTGGGTACGAGTTGACTTGGGTACGAGTTGACTTGGGTACGAGTTGACTTGGGTACGAGTTGACTTGGGTACGAGTTGACTTGGGTACGAGTTGACTTGGGTACGAGTTGACTTGGGTACGAGTTGACTTGGGTACGAGTTGACTTGGGTACGAGTTGACTTGGGTACGAGTTGACCTGGGTACGAGTTGACCTGGGTACGAGTTGACCTGGGTACGAGTTGACCTGGGTACGAGTTGACTTGGGTACCAGTTGACTTGGGTACAAGTTCACCTGGGTACGAGTTGACTTGGGTACGAGTTCACAATTGGGTACAAAATTTTGAGTACGACTCGAGTTGACTTTTGGGTACAAGTTGATCTGGGTACGAGTTGACCTGTAACCCACTTAGCGAGGAATGTTTGAAATTTTTTAAAAGGGAAATAAACTTATAAAGTCCAACATCTATTAAAAAAATCAAATAAATCCCTTAAAAGTGGTGGCCGGATGCGGACATTTTTTAACTTTCTGTGGTATTAAGCATGCAGGGCCGGACAAGGTGGATCTGCTTTAAAAGGACTGTTTTGTTCAATCAATGTAAGTCTAGAAACCTACCTGAATTCTCACCGTCCAAGTAACGGACATTAAGATCATCGTTGTTGTGCTCAATTGCGTTAGAGCCGACAGTTGGTGGTGATGATGTTGGTGTCATTGATGAGAAGCGTGAGAAACATCTGCCAGTGCTGCAATCCAGTAAATCTTTAAACCGTTTCAAACAATATTGTCTAATAACTACATTTTTCCAGTGATAAACACTTCGGATCGCGTTAAAGTTAAATTGCAGCGCCATTTTTTTGTTTGTATATTTATGCAACCACCCAGCTCAGTCTAGTAGTCTCAGAGACTAGACGTCTATAATATCATGCATGAAGTCCGTAGTCTTGAAACAAGACGTTCTTTATAATTATTATTACTTACGTTGAGTTAGAATATGAGGCGCCAAGTGTAAACTTATTATTTAACGCAATTATTTACAAATAATTCATTATATAATATATAATTCATTATTTAACCATTATTTAATCTTTATTTACAAATAATCAGTTTTGCACCACACAATTGTTTATATATAATCGTATGAAAGCTTTCATTATATATATATAATCTTAAACACAATTTCATTATTTACAAATAATGTCGACGGATAGATTTTTATATATAAATAATTAACTTAGCACATGCAATTATATGTATATAATTTCTGGACAACTTTCATTATTTATATATAATTTAACGGATCATTACACTTATATATAAATAATGGCGACTGACAAAATTTATATGTAAATAATTTATTTTACACATGCAATTATATAATAAATAATTGTTAGGCAGCTTTCATTATATACATATAATTTTGCGGATCATTATACTTATATATAAATAATATCGGCTGCCAAAATTTATTTGTAAATAAAGAATTTTGAACCACACATTTATATATAAATAAGGAAAACTATTACTTTACAACTACGCGGACGAGGCTATGATATAATAAATAATGACTGTGCGCTGCTTTCATTATATATAAATAATGGTGTTATATGTAAATTGAGTGTATAGCCCCAATACTCTAAATATTCACGTCAAAACACAGTCTAGTCTATACTAGTACTACACGCTCAGACTTCATGACTTACAGTCATGCGTACAGTGAGTACATTTTGTACAGAATGTACACTGTACGTGTACTTGTGTACAGTCAACTGTCATTTCATGATGGGTTTCGTGCAGCAGCCATTTAAAATCCTCGGTTACAGTTACAAAACTTGACAAATTTAGCTCTTTAGAGAACATTCCTCTATCAACAGTGCCCACATACATCACCACCCGAGAAGGAGACCAATTTAGTTCAATGACATTTTGGTAAGTTACGTTATAAAATGTTATTCTTGATGGTGTAGCTACGTAGTTTACTTCATTTCAAATGACGGATAAGGATAAGTGACCGATAAACTTAGTGCTGCATCTAATTCGTGAAAACAATGTTGTTGTTTTTTCCCCAATAACTGATGAAGATTTGCTACAATTACACTTCATGGCATTAACTGATCGGATAATGTTTGTCGAGTAGGACCTGTTTGGTTGAATTTTGTTGTTAATTGGCAGTCACCAAAGTTGTGCACTGTTTTTTTAAATAATCCTACCCAATAAATATTGTGTTTTATTAGTTAACAGTGACACTGTCACTGACAGTAACACAACACTCTATGTCTGTAGTATTAATTAACAGATTAAATTTAAAGTTCCATTTGCTGAATATGCTGATTATGCTGATGCACTGTATTTTTGTAATACACTGTTCTTTTGAATAATTTGTTGGTGTATTTTCTTTTCAAGTAATGTTTTTACTATTTATATTTGTTATTAATTTTAACAACTAAATTATAAATATGAATAAAGTAGTAGGCCTAATATTTTTCTGAAGGAAAATACATTATGTGATTCTGACTTTTTACATTAAATGCAATGAAATTACATAAATTAAAACAGGGGGCAGTAGTGAGTGACAAACTAGTGGTGATGTGTATTACATGTGTACTCATTGTTGCATCAACAAAACGTCAGTGGGGTACCAGTACCACCATGTCGAGGGCTTTGCTTGAGGATTGGACTAGTAGTACAGTAGTATTCATCAACTTTGTTAAACATTCATTGTTTTATTTTATCTTTTTTTTAAGGATGCATATGCACAGTTGGAGGGGAGACTTTTGTTTTAGAACCACCTCGACACAAGGCTGAGTTGGTCTCCAACGAGACAAAAGGGTACTTGAAAACTGCATAAATATATAAGGTAGGTCCCTATGAATTACAATAAAACTGTTCATTTATCAAAACGTTTAGACTGACTACCCATAGTCTAGAACTGGGTACTTTTTAATAACATTACTTTCCACAATTTACAAGACATCCAACACTAATAAGTGGTGAACTGGAGCCTGGGGAGGCCAAAGACAATCCCATGTTGACATTTGTTATTATTTTCAAGGAGGAAGAGGAAGAAAAATCTTCAAAGGTAGTTGGAAAAAATATCATAAAACCATCCAATCCCGTAAAAAGTAAAACTTTTGTTTGTTTGAAATACAATGATCATCCATATGGTGCTTAACTATGGAGAGTTTCATTGACTATTTGATTATACTGATATCAATACTCACAACATTAAACAATTTCTCATTTCAGTTACAAGGCATACACGAATCTGCAGAGGCAAAACCTGTCGTCGGCTCTTTTAAAAAAGGATACAAGAACTCGTCAGTAGAGGATATACCACCTATGATTCAGCAGAATAAATATCACCTGTGATTATGTTGGTATAAACCAACTCTAACTGCAGGGAACGATTTCATCCAGCAATTTTGCATAGCAAAATATTTAGACTGAACTTGTTTTGTGCACACTGAATGCTAATATTGAGTAGCAACTCCTGATTTTTGAGTAACAACTGATGCATTTTGTGTAGCAATAGACCGATCCATTAAGCCCCGCCTCCTTACGAGTTGACCAATAACAGCCGCGAAACCCGATCACCGTTAGTGCAAAGATCACCAAACGGCTCAATGAAAAAAATCCACAGGATTTGTTTTTTCATTTAAAAAGTATACGTGACGCCCCAGACATTTTTATTTAGCTCGTCTTCAATACTTGATTCTCGCATAATAATAATAAAGACTTGTTATGCGCACATATCCACCCTGCTGGGTGTTCAAGGCGCAGTAAATCAAAAACAAACAAAAGAAACGGATACAACTAAATTATTCCTTGAAAACCTGTGACATAAGATAAGGTTTGAGAAGTGATTTAAATTTTGTGGTACAAAGACAACATCAAAGATTATGTGGTAGAGAGTTCCAGATGCATGGGGCGCAGCTGCAGAAAAAGACCTGTCACCCCAGGAGTGTTGAGACTTGGGTTCCTTGAGGAGAAGCATGGTACTGGATCGAAGATCCCTTGACGGAGTGTAAACTTGAAGTAGTTCTGAGATATAGTGGGGGAGCCTTGCCGTTAAGTGCTTTGTGGACAATGAGCATCAGCTTGAAGATGACACGCACAGGGAGAACCTTGTATTAACTGACAAACCTTTTAGCTTTTCAGTCACATATTTAGTGCGTTCCGCGGGTCCTATTTTCTTTTATTTTTTGCATGTCCTTAAAAAATACCCCTCTTCGATGCATTTATCAAACAAAATCAAATTGTTTTTCTCGGGCACACAATGGTTTTAATCTCATCCATGACTTTCTTCCACACGGCTACGTAAGATTTCACCCTTTCCTCTTAGTTCAGCTAACCGGATTATAATATAATGTTGGATGCTGCTGTTGGACCTGGACATTAACAATACACTCATTGCTCAAGATTAAAACCATAAGAGTAGCCAAGCAGAGGATCGTAGGACACTCAATTCACAACTTGAAAAACACTGCAAAAAGGGACCGCGGTCTATACTTTCACCACCTGCATTTGCTTGGCTGTTGCACACGTTTTTACATACATGTACATGTATATGTATATGTATGTACATCGTATATATGCATACATGTTCATGTATATGTACATGTGCAGCTCGCAGAAAGTAGACTGTGAGCCCGGTGATCTGAGCGTGTAGACTGTGCCGGATGTTATAACATGAATATTTAGAGTATTGGGGCGTGGCTATACACTCAATTTACATATAACACCATTATTTACAGCGCACAGTCATTATTTATTATATCATAGCCTCGTCCGCGTAGTTGTAAAGTAATAGTTTCCCTTATTTATATATAAATGTGTGGTTCAAAATTCTTTATTTACAAATAAATTTTGGCAGCCGATATTATTTATATATAAGTATAATGATCCGCAAAATTATATGTATATAATGAAAGCTGCCTAACAATTATTTATTATATAATTGCATGTGTAAAATAAATTATTTACATATAAATTTTGTCAGTCGCCATTATTTATATATAAGTGTAATGATCCGTTAAATTATATATATATAATGAAAGTTGTCCAGAAATTATATACATATAATTGCATGTGCAAAGTTAATTATTTATATATAAAAATCTATCCGTCGACATTATTTGTAAATAATGAAATTGTGTTTAAGATTATATATATATAATGAAAGCTTTCATACGATTATATATAAACAATTGTGTGGTGCAAAACTGATTATTTGTAAATAAAGATTAAATAATGGTTAAATAATGAATTATATATTATATAATGAATTATTTGTAAATAATTGCGTTAAATAATAAGTTTACACTTGGCGCCTCATATTAGAACCATTGACTATAATTATACAACGCTCGACGTGACCTATTGCTAGGTGGGCGCGAATTATGGAGGAAGAATAACTTCCTCGTCCATGGTAGTATATAAAATGTTGCAACTATGAAGGGTGAGGGGCAGGGGCAGGGGAAGGGGGTAGGGGGGCAGGGGCAGGGGTAGGGGCAGGGGCAAATGAAGAACAAATGAAAAAGTGGGGAAAGAAAAAGGGGGCGAGAAAGAAAGAAAGAAAGAAAGAAAGAAAGAATTAGAGGGGGGAGAAACAAATTGGCGGAAAGCAGGAGGGAGGGTAAAGTACGCAATAAAATAACAATAATTGCTGTACTAGTAGTACTAACTGCGCATTGCCGCGAAGCCACAGCAGGCCGAGGATATTCAATATTTTCATCCCTGAAAACCGGAACACTATTGACATACCAGTTTGATAAATTTTGATACATTATTGTCTACATGATTCCACGTGCGTACCTAAAAACTGTGGGACAATTTGATGAGAGACTAATTTTGAGATGGGCTCAACGTCAGTGAACAATTATGTCACGCCGACGAAATGTGAAATGTGTGGAATTTTACTATACTGTACCGTTAACCATCATCACGTTGACTGCATGTTTTTAAAATATATGGGGGAAAAATGAACAAAATGCATAACATCTCAGTCTAAGTTGACAAAGGGCGATTAAGCATACACTCCTGTATTATAGGTATTTGTTTTATTGTTTTAATAAACAAAGGTGGGTTGAAGGAAGGGGACACCGGGCACGCACTCCTCCTTAATTATTTTTGCCAGAAAAAAAGTAAGTAAATAAATGGCAAAGCAGCAACATCTCAATAAAAATGGGCAAATATAGTAGTGAGTAAAACGCTTGTGAAGTATTCTATAGATTGCACCATCTAATTAGTTTTTTTTTTTACCATTCTAAAGGTGGTACTATACACGCTATACGTACATGCAATGATACATCCTAGCTACTATATAGAATGCTCTTTTTACATAAACAGCAAGCATAATGTGTCCCCCTTAAATTAGCCTCACCTACAAATAGCAAACAATAATATTGCTAAAAGGCAAATAAACCACATTTAAAAATTGGGTACAAATATATAGACTGTGCAAGTCTCGCGCGTATCCGAACGAGAAAACACGTCAAACGAAGAACATTTTTATTTCTGAAATCAAATCTTTGTTTTAAATTATATCTCATGACAAAATCTGAACAACAAAAATAAATTATTACAATTTTATGAAATTAGTTTTAGCTTTTTAAAAAAATACGCCAAAGTGTGTTAATTATTATTAAAAACAAATTAAAACTCTGGGACAAGGATGCTTTTTTGATGTTAACTTTTTAGAAACCCCTTACGCAGATTCGTGAAGGTCAAACGGGTTTTAAATTGACCCGTATCGCAGTTTAAAGAGGAATGCCGACGCCTCAACACCATAGACTGCAATGAAAAGGGTTCGCTTTGCAATTACAGCATCTGGCGATTATAATAGCGCATCCAAAACAAGCTTTTACATAAGTTTTATGATCGGAGGTGAGCACAAAATTCTAAATTTTTTGCAATAACCGGAAGCTGAGGTCAAGTTTAATTCTCGGGTTTTTTAATTCTCGGGTTTTCTTCGTTATATTGTTGAATGGTTTTACTTTCATATTTTGTTATCACTTAGTATTACATTCCCAACAACATGTATAATTTTCTAGGTCATAAACTACGTTAAACTAAAATAATTGACGAAACAAAATCTCGCCCACGTAAAACTCCATATGGTTGGGACCACTATGGTCCCGGAAGTTCGAATGCGCGCGAGACTTGCACAGTCTATAGACCTTATGCATTGACGTCACCAAGCCGCCATCTTAGAGGTAAACTGATGATGAAACAATGGAAACGCGCTGATTTGTACGCGCGGCGCACAGGACTGGCCAATGAGCATCTTCCTTTTGACCTCTAGGTGAGGGCGCCCTACTCAAATGACGTCATATGCATAAGGTCTATTGACAGTGAAAAGTCCTGGATTGCACCAGAGAGCACCTAATGTTAACACAAAAACCGGGGCTCCCCCTCCAAACCTTATCAATTTGTGGTTCATGTTCCTCGATTTTGCTGCTTACATTCACGCTCATTATGTGGTTTTGAATGTCGATTATGTTCAGCAGCTAATGCAACGTCCCATCATTTAATTGCAAGTAATCAGCAGAGTATGGGTTCCAAACTAATGTTTGCCTATAATTGTATTTATTATTATACTGAATTGTCAGAACCCCCCCCCCCCCGCCCCCCATAAAACAAACAATACAAATAATAAAATTAAAATAAATAAATAAATAAATAAATAAATAAATAAATAAATAAATAAATAAAAATGCGTCCGAGATTATGCACAGAGTATTTTTATTGTTGTTTTTTTGTTTTCCCCCTATTTTCCTTTCTTCCCCGACAATGACCACACATAAGGCCTTAACTGGTTTATGAACAGTGAAATAAAATGAAAAGGTGGAGGCGCACGACGGCGGCCGACCCACAGTATTTATGTGCATGAAGATAGTCATTATCAAAATCAAGATTTCATCACCATTGTTTTAGGCAAAGTAACAAAAGTAACATGTTTTTCGTCCCCGCCCGCCTTCTTTTTGGCCGCCCCCTCCTTTTTTGTACTACATGAATTTACTTTTTTATAAAAAAGGGGGGAAAAGTTGGGGGTGGGAAAGAGGAAAATTCGAAAAAAAACCTAAGTTTCTTGGTTTATTTTTGCCTAAGAATTTGTCTATACTTTTTTTCACCTTAAGTATTCTTTATTTAAACATCGCATGCGAAGAGTATTAGGCCGTACGGTGTAAACGAAAAGATGCCTGGAAAATGATTTCCGTTCCGACCCCCGTGGGTCTACTTTTTGAAGGTATATTTTGTGAGTTGTAGACATACTAAACACTATACTAAAAGTTCTCAAAAAAATATCCAGTCAAATTTGCAAAAACATGCAAAGTTTGCTAAAAACGTTGTTGGGCGCAATCTGTGAAAATGCGCGCGCGCAATGTGCGAACTGAAGTCTTCCGACACACACAAATCAAATTGCGCGGCTGAGACACGGTATTGACCATGGGCAGCGCGCCGTATCGATTCCCCCGTTGGTGTGTGGGCCGAAAAACATAATTATAGGCCTATATCCTTTATTAAAAAAAGAAAATGCGTCGCGTCCAACAACATCATTGCAAAAAGGAGTTATGGCCGTTCAAGATGTTTTCAATTCAGTGCACATTGCAATAAGGAGTAATAAGCTTTTACGTTTTTCATTGTTTTAGATCATTCAACTGGAACCGGTGACAAACTCATCAGTTTTACTTTTTCATATGAATCTGCATGTCAGTAGCAATATTTACTTCAAGTTTCAAGTCAGTACATCATAGCAATCAGGAGTTATGGCCGTTTAATGTTTTCATTGTTTTAGATCATTCAACTGGAACCAGTGATATACCATCAGTTTGATCTTTTCAAATCTCACTTGGGCTTGTACATTCCATAACACAACTCAACACTAAGGTTTTGGAGCTTAAAGTAAAAACTTTAACATTTCCGCCCATTGAATGTGGACGGCCTGACGGACGGACGGACGGACGGACGGACGGACGGACAAAATCGGTATTACATATAGGCTCGCATTCTGCTAAAGAAAGCAGCTCGCACAAAAATTAGTTTTAGCTTTCATAATAAACACATAATCATTTGTTAGTTTTTAAGAGGACGCTGACGCCTGGACAACCGTAGACTGCAATGAAAAGGCTTAGCGTCTGGCAATTACAGCGTCTGGTGATTATCATCGCGCAACCAAAACAAGTTTGGTGATCGGAGGTAACCGGAAGCAGAGGTCAAGTTTATTTCTTGAGTTTTCTTCGTGGTATTGTTGAATTGATTTTACTTTCATATTTTTTATCACTTTGTATTACATTCCCAACAACATATTTAATTTTTACGGAAGCCGGATAGTGCCAGGAAATCAGAAGTGAAATATTTTTTCATGAGCGCGATAATATTTTTTTTTTACCATTTATCTGGCGGCCGCCACTTATTATCCGGCGGCCGCCACTTAATTATCCGGCGGCCGCCACTTATTATCCGGCGGCCGCCACTTATTATCCGGCGGCCGCCACTTAATTATCCGGCGGCCGCCACATAATTATCTGGCGTCCGCCACATAATTATCTGGCGGCCGCCACATAATAATCTGTACCACACGTTCTTTATTTTGCGGATTTTAAGAGGACGGGTCATAGTATTCAGGGGGGGGGGGGGGTTAAGAGGACATGTTGGGTGCGTTCGATTAGCTTCCCCGGGTCGACCCAGGTCTTCCCCCGGTGCGTTCGAATAGCTTTGACGTCATTCGCGTGGCTCACCCGGGTCAGCCCCAAGTGCCCTGCTTGTGGAGCGGGTCACTTGGGTCGGGTTCATGACGTTACGGCGAAAAACTTTCTCAATGGCCACCATTTTGTTTGTAATTCAGCGGGACATTTTAGGAAGTTTGACACACATTTTCGCCATTACAACAGCGTTGAGCAATAAGTATTTTTTATTCGAAGCCGGGTACCTTTGTATCACTGTGGGTTGTAAAAATTGTTTAATGTTGCAGTTTTACCTTGAGAATAATTATTTTACGATGTTTTCGTGAATCCACGGAAAGTATCGGACATACGGCACAAAATGGAAGTAGTTCCGGTCGGCTGTCCCAAGATGCATCGGTGTGAATGCTGGGGGAAGTTGGCGTTCGATTAGCTCATGGTTAGGGGCTCACCCGGATGAGCAGACCGGGGTCGACCCGGGGAAGCTAATCGAACGCACCCGATAGGAACCAGGGGAGTAAAGAGGAAAGCTCATAGGTTCCGGGGGGCGGTTAGAGGACAGGTCGTAGGATCATCGGGGGGGGGGGGGGGGGGGTGTGGGGGGTTAAGAGGTAAAGTCATAGGATCATGGGGGGGGGGGGGGTGGTGGGGGTAAGAGGCGTGTCATAGGAATGGGGGTTAAGAGGACAGGTCATAGGATCCAGGGGGTAAGATGACATGTCATAGGATCATGGGGGGGGGGGGGGGGGGGGGGGGGGGGGTGGGTAAGAGAAGGGGGAGTGATCCATAGAGACACGAAAGTCATGTCCTCTCACCCCGTCATGTCCTCTCACCCCCCCCCCCCCCCCCCAATTATGATCCTATGACATGCCCTTAACCCACCCCGGATCCTATGACCTGTCCTCTTAACCCCCCATTCCTATGACACGCCTCTTACCTCACTCCCCCATGATCCTATGACTTTACCTCTTAACCCCCCCCCCCCCCCCCCGATGATCCTAAGACCTGTCCTCTAACCCCCCCCCCCCCCCCCCGGAACCTATGAGCTTTCCGCTTTACTCCCCTGGTTCCTATGATATGTCCTCTTAACCCCCCCCCCCCCCCCCCCCTGAATCCTATGACCCGTCCTCTTAAAATCCGCAAAATAAAGAACGTGTGGTACAGATTATTATGTGGCGGCCGCCGGATAATTAAGTGGCGGCCGCCGGATAATAAGTGGCGGCCGCCGGATAATAAGTGGCGGACGCCGGATAATAAGTGGCGGACGCCACTTAATTAAGTGGCGGCCGCCGGATAATAAGTGGCGGCCGCCGGATAATTAAGTGGCGGCCGCCGGATAATAAGTGGCGGCCGCCGGATAATTAAGTGGCGGCCGCCAGATAAATGGTACAAAAAAAATATTATCGCGCTCATGAAAAAATATTTCACTTCTGATTTCCTGGCACTATCCGGCTTCCGTAAATTTTCATGGTCATAAAGTACGTTAAACTAAAATAATAGACGAAACAAAATCTTGCCAACGTAAAACTCCATATATTATGGTTGGGACCACAATGGTCCCGGAAGTTCGCAAGTTACGCGCGAGACTTGCACAGTCCAGAGCCGTTACGGCTCTGGCACAGTCTATTCCTAAAATGTTGACTTTACCCAGAGACGGCTCTGACTTACCTGGTGACGAGCGCCCTCTCTTGGTGATTAGCTGAAAGTCTAAAGTCTCCCATTGCAGTAGCCCTATAGTTAATTATAGGACTCAATTACATGCATCTTCCTCTGTGCTGTACACAGATACAGAGTCCTAAATATTAAGCATTAGGGCACGTTTCTGGGGTGGAAAAATTTCAAAGCTTCATAAGTCAAATCTCACCTGCAAGAAGCAACTAATTTCACCGGATTCTCATTCCATGGCGGCATACATTTTTTGCGGTGAGTTTTGGACGTCATATATTCCTCATTAAAATCCGTAATTTTCATGAGATAATGCAGCTCTCAACGTAAAAAAATTCTGCAAACTTGTAATAAAGAAAAACCAAGACGCCGGCGTTTGCATAGGGTCGCGTATGTTTGCGTGGGCGCAGATTACGCATACGTACCGCAAGATGCACCAAATTTATATCGCACTTTTTGGTCACAGTATCTTGACCAAAGATCGTACAGCGCCGTAGGCGCGGCGCTATACGATCTTTGATCTTGACAGCAGCACAGCGTTTCATGCAAACGCTACGCACGATATGCGCGTCATGCAACCCGCGTCTTACACGCGAATAAGCGCGTACGCACGACAGACACTGTGATGATATGTGCGTCATGCATCCTGCGTTTTACACGCGAATATGCACGTACGCACGGCAACGGCGCACCCAGGATTATGGGTTTTTTGGGTGGGCCCAAACCAATGTATTGGGTGGGGTCCAGGGGCCGGCCTTACGGCCCCTGGTGGGTCCAGGGGCGAAGCCCCGGTGGGGGTCCAGGGGGCAAAGGCCCCTTGAGCGCGCTCTGAGCTTTTGGCGTTTTAGGGGTGAAAAATCAAGCCTCTTTATGCATAAAATTAGAAAAAAAACCCATACTTTTTAAACACTTTTGATCCATCTAAATCTTTTAAGTTTATTTAAAAAAATTCCCACCTACTTTTCATCACTGGGCGGCAAATTCCATTAATAATGGGCGGCAAACCCAGATCCTACAGATAAACTTTTGTTTTGCGAAAGTGGTGTCACATAATAATAATTTATATCAGATTACTGTTAAAAAATGAAATTATAAGTTTAACCAGGGCATAAATGTGATGTGTAATTTGGAAAGGGTAGGATTGCAGACCTTTTTAATCCCTGAACATAGCCGACTAAAATGAAAAATGTGGAAAAGAAGCAACGCAAAATGTGTGCCGCCATGGAATGTGAATCTTGTGAATATTTAGTAGCTTCTTGCAGGTAAGATTTGACTTATGAAGCTTTGAAATTTTTCCGCCCCAGAAATGGAACCTGATAATATATCCAGCTGGCAAAAGTTTCTACATTAAATAAAACAAGATTTGCCAGAAGTTGTTTACCATCTGCACAAATACGCCACAGCTGTATTTATCACGCTGGCGATCCGAGAGTTACAGCTTCACGGCCTTTGTAGTATGAGTCCCATCACATCGCTCTTGCCCTGTGGCACTCATGTAGTTACTGAAATATCAGAAAAGATCAATATAGATAGTTCCCAGTAGACGCCATCTTTACGGGCAAATTGCATTTTGGCTTGCAGGCGCGTCAAGCGCTCAAATTATTAACGCAGCCGCGTCATTCACTAACCAATCCTGCAATGGGTTTTGTGAAATGTGCGCGTGCAGTACGCCGTTCTCACGCGTAACGCATGACTGTGTGTTCCAAATTGCCCGTAAAGATGGCCGATTTACGTCATACTGCAAACCTATCTGTAGTACACAACTGACATATCTAATACTTAATGTGAACTAGAAGTATTGTGATTTGGAGCATGTTATTTGTATTTCCTCTAAATTATCATAATTACAAAAGAATGGAAGCAGAAGTGATGCACATACATGAAGTGTGAACAGTCCCGCTTTTCAGCTGCACTGTATCCATCATTTCACTTCACCCGCCAGCCTACTCCCCACTTTTCCATCACTGGCAGTCACATCTAACACTTTACTCAACCCGCCCAGTTGCTCATGACTTGATGCGTTTTTTACAGCGCGCTCTGCGTGGTCTCTAAAACAAAATGGATCAACCCCAGGACTAATTAAAGTATCCATCATATTTGGATATTTCAAAGTCACACTTCCATAATCTAGTGGGTTACGAACTCTTTATGCTCTATGCATAATGCATTCAGGGAAGGGAAAAAAACATGGCGCGGCGAGATCGTACACCACTAGGAACGAGGTTGTAGTGGTGGCGCTCTGACTCTGAACATCTAACGGGACACTTCCAGGCTCGCGTCCTTCTTGCAGATAAAGGACGGGGGACCAGTCTAACCACCTGGGAGCCACACGAGCAACCTCGATCCCAGTGGTGTACGATCTCGCCGGGCGCCATGTTGTTTTCTTTCCCAGAATGCAGCGCTCGATCATATCCCCCTACCCCTGGAAGTGTGACTTTGAAATATCCAAATATAAGGGATATTTTAATTAGCTCTGTGGTTGATCCATTCTGTGTTAGAGACTACGCAGAGCGCGCTGTCAAAGGACGCACAAGTCATAGGGCAACCACTGACTGGATAGCGCTTCGATGCATACGCTGTGCACACAGCCGTGAAGCACGCGCGATGACGCAGCGGCCATTTTACTACTCGCAAGAAGCCACGTGAGCGGGCATTCAGTTAGACTTGACTCAAGTCCCAATCCCGTGCAAGGCACTTCCTTGCCTCATCGTCAGAAAACTATTATTTTGCGCTCTGCATTCCCCAACCTGTTCCGCGCGCGGGACAGGGACTTGACGAACCCGCAGTTGCCTGATATGTAAATTTATTCACTTACGAATATGCAAAGTTATGGCGCATTACTTGTTGTCCAATCAAACGCGTTCAAAAAGAAGACTCGTTGATTTTTTTATTTGCGGGGGTAGTAAAGTACTTTGTCGAGGATCGAAATGCATGAATATATATAAAAACTACAAATTTATTTGAATTCAAGTTAATATTACGTATACATTGGGATTGGTATTGTTTGCAAATGCATACTTTGAATTGTTGACAAATGCAATTTAGCGACTTAAAACACCCACCCCCTCTTCCGCCCGGCAGCCATTCTGGAGATGCTTACGTCCATAGATACATGATACAAACGTCACAGAGCAAGATGAATACTAAATGAAAGGGGCGGCACTTCCACGCTCCCATTGGATTTGTACATCTCCCCATTTGGGGAGATTTTTCTATTCAAATGCGTGGAGTAGGAAACGACCCCGTCAAGTCCCTTGATCGCCACCGCATAAATAACTACATTTTGTCGGTGAGGGCGCACTGGTATTCTGTGGCTGCATGCTGGCGCGTTACGTTAGGAACCTCGCACGAGAAAGGGACTTGAATCAAGTCTAGCATTCAGTGTGCGTTGAATCATTCCTACTTCCATGGTTTGAGTAGGATTAGGCCTACTGTACATGAGATTTCGTTTGAAATAAATGTTTTACGGTGCCCTAGTCTTTAATGTGCGCTTGAATTTTGCGTTTTAGCTCCAATTCCCCAAGAATAATTATTTTAAAAAGGGATATTAGGTTTAGAATCCATTAAAAAAAATAAACAAATAAATCCCTTATGTGGCGGCCGGATACGAAACTTTTCCAACTGGGGTACACGAGTCACGGGGAAGATGGGACACGGCCGGGGCGATGGGATATGGCGTGTCAAACGTTGCAATATTCGATAATGTACAATGTATGTGCGATGTTTCTCATATATATGCGATGATTGTCACACATGTGCGATATTCGTTTTATGTATGCAATATATGTAATATATATGCAATAATTTGTAATATATGTGCGGTAATTTGCAATATATATGTGATAATTTGTAATATATATGCCATAATTTTTTAATATATTTGATAATTTTTTATATATATTTGATAATTTTTTAATATATATTAAATGCGATCATGCGATAATTGTTTAATATATGCGAAAATTTGTTATATATATTTGATAATTTTTTAATATATATTATATGCGATCATTTGTATGCGATGTTTTGTGATTATGCGATAATTTAATATACATGTGCGATGTTACACCAATGTATATTTGATGTTCGTTCTTATATGTGCGAAAACGGAATTGTGGGATATAGTATGGCTTCCTGTCCACTTGATCCCCGTATCCTTGATGTTTTAGATCGGGCCAGACTATGGATGGTATAGTATGGTTCACTGAGGTGGGCGTACGGGTTTAACTAGACTGATGGTCAGGGAATGAGACTTGATTCGCGTATACCATAGAAATAGAACCCGGAGAACGCTGAGCTCGACCGTCCTCTGTGTCGTCTGTGGACGCGGCGTATCGATACCACGCGACACGCGTGTATGGCAAAATGATCATCACGTGACACGCGTGTATGGCAAAAATTGCAACGCACATAGACCGTAATATGCTAATTTTGCCAAACACGCGTAAAAAAAATGCCGTACGCGCGTCTATAAAAATGGTCTCACAACGAAACCGCACGCACAATGACGCACTCAGCGTTCTCCGGGTTCTATTTCTATGGCGTATACAATGGACCCTTCCCATGAAATATGCTAATTACATTCACGCATGCGTACAGACCCTGCTGGTTGGCAAACGCCATAGAGTTGTGCACTAAGTAGACGCACAAGCGCGTCTGCGTCACGCCACCATCAGCCCCACACAAAAAGGGGCAATGTTCCATCATTTTGCCAACCAGCAGTGTAAGTGCGCACGCGTGATGTGCAATTTAAATATTTCATGGGAAGGGTCTATTACAAGGGAATAAAATGGCTGCGGAAGCAGGAGGAGACCCTGGACAGTTTTTTATTTCTTTACGTGATTTCATCAATTTTTGTGAGGTGAAGTACTCTTCCAACGAATTTTCTGATGCAGCATGCAGAAGATATTGTGCTGAGACTCGAGCGGTACGTGCGTGCTTTAGAAATCATCCAGGACAACCTACGGGAATTATCATCATCTGACGTAAGCATAACATGATAAACGATAGTAGCAGTGTTGTTGATGTTGACGTTAACGTTGTTCAGTGAGTCACTGACAGTGACAATGATGACCATGTTGACGTCACTAGCAGCAGTAATAGACTGTGCAAGTCTCGCGCGTAATCGAACTTCCGGGACCATAGTGGTCCCAACCATATGGAGTTTTACGTGGGCGAGATTTTGTTTCGTCAATTATTTTAGTTTAACGTAGGTTATGACCTAGAAAAGTATAAATGTTGTTGGGAATGTAATACTAAAGTGATAACAACATATGAAAGTAAAACCAATTCAACAATATAACGAAGAAAACCCAAGAATTAAACTTGACCTCAGCTTCCGGTTATTGCAAAAAATTAAGAATTTTGCGCTCGCCTCCGATCATAAAACTTACGTAAACGCTTGTTTTGGATGCGCAATTATAATCGTCAGATGCTGTAATTGCAAAGCAAACCCTTTTCATTGCAGTCTATGGTTGTTGAGGCGTCAGCATCCTCTTTAAACTGCGATACGGGTCCATTTAAGACCCGTTTGACCTTCACGAATCCGCGTAAAGGGGTTTCTAAAAAGTTAACATCAAATAGGCATCCTTGTCCCAGAGTTTTTATTTTTTTCCAATAATAATATACACACTATTGTGATTGTTTTTTTCAAAAGCTAAAACTTTTCATAAAATTGTAATGATTTATTTTTGTTCTTCAGATTTTGTCATGAGATATAATTGAAAACAAAGATTTAATTTCAGAAATAAACATGTTCTTGATCGTTTGACGTGTTTTCTCGTTCGGATAAGCGCGAGACTTGCACAGTCTATTGCAACTTCAGAGAAAATATCATTGTTGAGAGTAATGCAGAAAATCAAGACCTTGTGGAATGAGAGACTCATGGAACACACAACACTCTGCACATTAATGTATAATGAGAAATGCTGGCATGGTTGAAGTTTCTGCCGTTCCCGGCCTGCATTACTCTCAACAATGATGATATTTTCTCTGAAGTTGCAATTACTGCTGCTAGTGAACGGCCTGGCCCGACGTCAACATGGTCATCAGTGTCACTGTCACTAACAACGTTAACGTCAACATCAACAACAACACTCACTGCTATCGTTTATCATGTTTATGCTTACGTCAGATGATGATCATAATTTCCGTAGGTTGTCCTGGATGATTTCTAAAGCACGCACGTACCGCTCGAGTCTCAGCACAATATCTTCTGCATCAGAAAATTCGTTGGAAGAGTACTTCACTTCACAAAAATTGATGAAATCACGTAAAGAAATAAAAAACTGTCCAGGGTCTCCTGCTTCCGCAGCCGGTTTATTACCGAGCTGAAGCTAGCACAGTATTGGGCCCGAAATAGCCAGCCGCGTATTCCCGGAAAAAACCAGCCGCGTATTCAGAAAATAGAACACATGCAGTACAGGGAGGTGAACAAATGGCTCATTTTTCTCATTTCTAATGGTGAAATCGTTATTTTATCCGAACGAATACTAAAAAACAAGCCAACAATTAGAGTTTTTCTCTCGATAATATTGAAATCATATAACTATAGGTAAATGGAAAGCAATAAAAATAAAAAAATGTAATACATAAAATGTTAGAAAATAAGCCGCAAACACGGAGACAAATTGAGTGTATGCATAATGTCATAATAGACGTTGTTTAATTTGAAAACACGTTTTGAAAAGAATTTGTACCCTTCGTTATGAATATAAATACATTTTTTATTCCAGAATCTTAAAGACTGATACCCTGGGCATATCAAATTTTTGAGCTGGCTAATTTCGGTCACTAATTAGTGGTTAATTACCCACATCAATACAGACACCATTTGCCATAGGTAACACGCACAAAAGCCTATACGGTTGAGTCAACTACCTCTGGTAAAGAATTTGTACCCTTCGTTATGAATATAAATACATTTTTTATTCCAGAATCTTAAAGACTGATACCCTGGGCATATCAAATTTTTGAGCTGGCCAATTTCGGTCACTAATTAGTGGTTAATTACCCAAATCAATATAGACACCATTTGCCATAGGTAACACGCACAAATGCCTATACGGTTGAGTCAACTACATCTTGTAAAGAATTTGTACCCTTCGTTATGGATATAAATTATTTTTTTAGTCCAGAATCTTAAAGACTGATACCCTGGGCATACCAAATTTTTGAGCTGGCCAATTTCGGTCACTAATTAGTGGTTAATTACCCACATCAATACAGACACCATTTGCCATAGGTAACACGCACAAAAGCCTATACGGTTGAGTCAACTACATCTTGTAAAGAATTTGTACCCTTCGTTATGGATATAAATTATTTTTTTAGTCCAGAATCTTAAAGACTGATACCCTGGGCATATCAAATTTTTGAGCTGGCCAATTTCGGTCACTAATTAGTGGTTAATTACCCAAATCAATATAGACACCATTTGCCATAGGTAACACGCACAAATGCCTATACGGTTGAGTCAACTACCTCTGGTAAAGAATTTGTACCCTTCGTTATGAATATAAATACATTTTTTATTCCAGAATCCTAAAGACTGATACCCTGGGCATATCAAATTTTTGAGCTGGCCAATTTCGGTCACTAATTAGTGGTTAATTACCCAAATCAATATAGACACCATTTGCCATAGGTAACACGCACAAATGCCTATACGGTTGAGTCAACTACATCTTGTAAAGAATTTGTACCCTTCGTTATGAATATAAATACATTTTTTATTCCAGAATCCTAAAGACTGATACCCTGGGCATATCAAATTTTTGAGCTGGCCAATTTCGGTCACTAATTAGTGGTTAATTACCCACATCAATACAGACACCATTTGCCATAGGTAACACGCACAAAAGCCTATACGGTTGAGTCAACTACATCTTGTAAAGAATTTGTACCCTTCGTTATGGATATAAATTATTTTTTTAGTCCAGAATCTTAAAGACTGATACCCTGGGCATATCAAATTTTTGAGCTGGCCAATTTCGGTCACTAATTAGTGGTTAATTACCCAAATCAATATAGACACCATTTGCCATAGGTAACACGCACAAATGCCTATACGGTTGAGTCAACTACCTCTGGTAAAGAATTTGTACCCTTCGTTATGAATATAAATACATTTTTTATTCCAGAATCCTAAAGACTGATACCCTGGGCATATCAAATTTTTGAGCTGGCCAATTTCGGTCACTAATTAGTGGTTAATTACCCACATCAATACAGACACCATTTGCCATAGGTAACACGCACAAATGCCTATACGGTTGAGTCAACTACATCTTGTAAAGAATTTGTACCCTTCGTTATGAATATAAATACATTTTTTATTCCAGAATCCTAAAGACTGATACCCTGGGCATATCAAATTTTTGAGCTGGCCAATTTCGGTCACTAATTAGTGGTTAATTACCCACATCAATACAGACACCATTTGCCATAGGTAACACGCACAAAAGCCTATACGGTTGAGTCAACTACCTCTGGTAAAGAATTTGTACCCTTCGTTATGAATATAAATACATTTTTTATTCCAGAATCTTAAAGACTGATACCCTGGGCATATCAAATTTTTGAGCTGGCCAATTTCGGTCACTAATTAGTGGTTAATTACCCAAATCAATATAGACACCATTTGCCATAGGTAACACGCACAAATGCCTATACGGTTGAGTCAACTACCTCTGGTAAAGAATTTGTACCCTTCGTTATGAATATAAATACATTTTTTATTCCAGAATCCTAAAGACTGATACCCTGGGCATATCAAATTTTTGAGCTGGCCAATTTCGGTCACTAATTAGTGGTTAATTACCCACATCAATACAGACACCATTTGCCATAGGTAACACGCACAAATGCCTATACGGTTGAGTCAACTACATCTTGTAAAGAATTTGTACCCTTCGTTATGAATATAAATACATTTTTTATTCCAGAATCCTAAAGACTGATACCCTGGGCATATCAAATTTTTGAGCTGGCTATTTTGTCGCTAATTAGCCACAGTTATACAGGCGCAATTTTCTCCTATCGCACAACTGCGGCAATAAAATGAAAATTACATCTTTCCGTGATCAAAAACTGTTTTTACCACTTTGTTTTTTCCCAAACAAAATTAGGAAAAGGTTATTGTTCAACTTTTCAGAACAACGCATACAAATGACAAGTAATCAAGAATATTTAAACGTCATGAATTTTATTTAAATTCTGGAAAATAAGTATGAAAATCAATAGCACATGGTAGAAATGAATATGTAAAAATGACAATTAGTCATTGTGTATTTATTTCCAATTTATCTTTGTATCAAGATAATGATAAATGCCAACTTATGTCATCACTTTCGAGTAACTTTTCTGGATGTTTGCTTTTCGTATCATCATTACTAACCGATTTAGTGCTTTGTACACAGAACAATAAATAAAAAAATTAATATCCATTTATAACCCTTTAATATCCAGTAAATAAAACTTTGTACAAAAGTAAAATATTCTTTTCTTAATCTTTGTTGTTAACAGACAAGTGAGTTTATCAAACAGAATACTTTCTCTGTGTGTATGACATTTTTTGTCAAAACTTGACATCAAGTGACCTTTCTGAAAATCATAATGAGGAATATTCTGCAACCCATTTATAAATGCGTGGTTTCAATAACTAATCAAGCACATCTCACAATTGTTGTTTTATACATATTGACAAAGAAACGGTATATAAATAACATTTAAAAACTCTTCAACGTTTTAGATTACAAATACTACAGAAATGTATCGTCACAATGTTAATTACCAAAAAGAGTCCCATCACTCTTTCGTGTACGTACAAGACAACTTATCGTGTCCCAAATACACGATAAATTTCAGTGTACGTTCATTGTAACTTTTCCCTTAACTTTTCCAAAAAAACTTTCACAGAATGTTTCATAAAGCGTTTTTTCAATAACTAATCAAGCACGTCTCACAATTGTTGTTTTATACATATTTACAAAGAAACGGTATGCAAATTACATTTAAAATTCTCTAGAGTTTAAGATTAAAAATCTACGGAGACGTATTCCCAGCACGTTAAAACCAAAAATATCTCTCTTATCATGTACGTACCAGATAACTAATCGTGTCCCAAATACACTATACGTCATCGTGTACGTGCACGAAAGTTATCCTTTAACTTATCATGTACGTACATGATAAGTCCAAACCCTTTGTGTACGTACACGATAAGTTTGGACTAGCGATAACAGAGAAGTTTAGTTTGTTACTTGTAGAAAACAAACTTTTACTATTTTTCCTTTAGCGAACGAGGTTTCCATAATCAATCAAGCATGGCTTCAAATATTTTGGGCTTTTACCAGTGATTTTTTGAAAAAGAGAAGGTCTGCCAATTTATTTTAAAGATCTACTTCAACGATAATTGAGAAATAAAACAGATTTCTTAATCTCATACGTAATGTTATTAAGTATTCTGAATTTGTAGATTGGATTGTTTTACACCAATATTTTTTTCGTAATTTTAACTGAAAAAATTAAACCTTTCTTGGGGTTTTTAAAAACTCGCGCGCTTCCATGGCTCCCTCCATAGGCACTGTGCTTGTCCAATACTATAGCACTTGCATTTACGCGCACCACAAACCCACTATAGGATACGTGCGTGAACCAGCGAATGATGACGTACTTGTTGGGACGGGAAACCAGGAAGTAGCGAGGTGTCGTGTGTTTACACGGTAACTATGTATGATGATCTCATTATTCGAAGACATTCACCAAGTTAAGACGAGATAATTTACCGTCCTGAACTCATGTGGATGTACTCGGAACACAAATAAGAATCCAGATGTCAGTTTTTTACCTATTTCCAAGAGATCCTGTCCAGAGAAGGGGGTGGGTTTCGTGACCAACACACGGAAAAACTTCACGTTGACAAAATGGACAATGATTTGTAGTGCCCATTTTACAGACGACTGTCGGGATTCAACATCGCAACTAAAACAACAGGCTTACGCCAGGGTCAATTCCAACCATGAAAGCGCCAACTACAGTGCCATCACATGCTTCACAAACGGAGAGTCAGACTGGACAGGCACAGAAGCATCAAAACATATACTTCTGTAGTAGCATAATACTATATACAATAGTTTTAAATGTTTGTTGATAATAAATAGCCAAAGGTTTCATTCAAACTGGTCATCACAATATCACATCAAGTTTGTGAAAAATGCAAACTTAACCCTTTCAGTACCAACACATATTGGCTACTTATGCCATGGTGACCAGAGACATTTCCTTGACATGGCTACCTGGTGACCAACACTATTTTAGGAAAATTTCAGGTTACAGCGCCCTCACAAGGCAGATTGGGGTTAGCCTAGGTCCTAGTCACATAATGCAAGTTGAGCAAGCAATTCAATTACTGTTTCCTTTGGCATATTGCCTTGGACTAAATCATTGCCTTAAACATATATTTGAGGTATGGTATTATGACCACTAAATACACAATTGAGTAGTTTAAATGTTTAAGCTAAACATTTGTCAAGTAGCTGTTCATACCAATCTGCATGAGACATATTTTTGAAACGTTAAATAAACATAAGGTTTTAAGATATTACTTTTCAAACAGCATCCTCCCCCCCCCAAACCCGCCCAAAAATTAAAAAAATATTGGTTGAGCCTCACCGATACTGGGAGTTGGTGACTATACCCATGTTGATCAATAGGTTAAGGCTGCCATTTAGATTGTTGGCAAATTATGAATCCTCCAAAAAACAAAAGGTTTTAAGAATTTTTTTAGGAAGCACCCCCCCAAAAAAAAAACCGCTCCTAGGAAAAGACATTAAATATAAACAAGAGAGTTTGGATTACGCACAATATGACTTAGAAATAAATGACTGGTAAAATCAAAAGTTTAATTTTTTTCTACATTTAATGACAAAGAAGGAACTGACATAAAAGAACATTAAATATTGCCCATTTATAAATGTCCGCCAATAAATTAGGTTTTGGTCCGTATCTCCGTCTATGAGCCTCACATACAAAAATTATAATTGCCATGGTGGTTCAGTCACTTTTAAAAGGCGGCCATTTTGATTATTATAACATTAAAAATAAACAAGAGAAGTTTGATTAAGCACAATATGAACGTTACTCGAACAAAATAACTCATAAAATATATGTTTTACCTATCATTCACCAATATGTAAAAAAGAAACAAACATAAAATATTTCAAAAGTGCTATACTTGTATTTTCTAAGTACCATCCTCCCCCCCCCCCCCCCCGCCTCAATGTTGGAAACTTGAATGTATTAAGGATCCAGGAACCCAACAAGACACACAATTAAATAATTGCATCAGTCGGTTAAGGCGGCCATTTTAATAATAAAAATGGCCGCCAAACAATTTTGTTTTGGCCCGTAACATAAAATATTGCCAGGTTTTCAGGATGCTGGAACCCAATGAGACCAAATACAAACAATGTGGTACAGTTGCTTAAGTCGGCCATTTTGAGTATTTTAAAATTAGTTTCTGAAACCTGAAATAAACATGTTTTAATAAATTCCTTTTGAAGCACCCCCCAAACCCGCTCATAGGATTGCACATTCAATAAACAGAAGAGAGGAACTGGACAAAAATTACTCCTCAAATCAAATTTACACCTATCATGAACCAATATGTAAAGAAGGAACTAACATTACATTTTGCCAAAGTGCTATACTTGTTTTTTCTAAGTACCATCTCCCCCCCCCATGCTATACTTGTTTTTTCTAAGTACCATCTCCCCCCCCCCCCCCGCCTCAATGTTGATTGTTGGCAGGCATGCGATTGTGGGATTCAACATTGTAGCGGGGGGTGGGGGGGGGGGGGAGTATTCAGAAAGTTTAGAAAATTATTCGTTTGGTGTGGAAATTCTCCAATAATGGTATAACAGCTTTACAAATTTTTTACATAATTAACTTAATAGTTGAATTGTTGACCTAATTTATGGCTTTGTGTGGAATTTCTCAAAGCATGGTATAACACACATTGGCTTGATACACTGCTTACAAATCGTGCGAGTTTGTTTCCGATTAGAGGTGGAACTGCATACAACACAGTCACGTTTCTTCCCGTCAACATTCGGACCTGGAAAGTGCTGAGTTGAAAGGGCGTTTGAAGCACCTGACACTTTACGGGCATGGTGAACTGGGTTGTTCTCGAAGCTTGAAATAAGTGCCTCTATCACCTTGACCCGAAAATCCAAAGTAGACAAGCTCTTGTTTGTATGGATGCTGTTGTATACGACATTAGCATTGAGCAAACATATGTCTAGGATTGTAATAAATACACGTTTCCACCATTTGAATGTTTTGTGGGTATGAGTATAATACGTGCATAATTGTCCTGCCAGATCCGTGCCCCCCATGTATTTATTGTAATCCTCGACTATGCACGGTTTTTTGATATGACGAAATCCTGTTGAAGTTTTCCGGCTCCGAATCTTTTTACTAGTGACACTGCAATCGCCATAGTTTGAGAGGAGAGTGACACGTTTTGTGTCCTGCCACATAACGCATAGTTGGCCTGCTTTCTGAAAAAATTTGGGATCTGCACCGCTTTTCATAGGAAATTTCTTGGAGTTTGCTACGTCGGGTATCCCTAGGGTGGTATAGCGCACAGTTCCACAAGCTCCGAATCCTAGCTCAGACAACTTGGAGAACAGAGCCGGGCTAGTAAACCAATTGTCCATGTAGATGCAATGTCCTTTATTTTCGAGTCCCTGCAAAAGGTTCAATACTACGTTGCCTAGTGCCCCTATTTCGGATGGATGGTTTGTCTCAGGATCACTTACAGAGGACTGTCCTTGTGGGCACCTGGGCTGCGATCCTGTGAACAACTCCCAGGCACATGTGTACCCTGTGTCGGATTCGTTCAATGAGAAAGATTTCAATCCCCATTTTGCGGCTTTTCTTGGCATGTACTGCTTGAAGCTCACCCGTCCTTTGAATTTGACCATCGTCTCGTCCGGTGAAAGGCTTCGTCCCGGCTGGTACACCCGGAGGAATGATGGTAGTACAATGTTTAACAGTGGCCGTAATTTAGCAAGTTTGTCACGGGGAGAGTCGCCCTCGACATCTCTGTTATTGGCGAGGTGAAAAAATCTTAGGATTGCAGTAAATCGGTTACGAGCCATGGTTGCTGAGTACAGGGGACTTCGTAGAATTTCAGACCTGGACCAATGCATGGAGTAACGAGGCCTTTTGTTGATTCCCATGCAAAGAAGTAGGGCCACGAATGCCATCATTTCAGGTACATCAGTTGGTCTCCATGCACACTTATTTTCTGCCCCCGCTCCCAATATTTGTTCAGCATAACGATTAGTCTCTAGTACCATCATCTGCCACACTGCTTCACAAAAGTACAGTTTGAAGATTTGTATGGGGGAGAACGAACTGAAGTCTTCTGTAGCCCCGGTGTTTGCTGTAAATTTTACAGGCGGTCGCCGTGTGTAACAGTTGGCTTCACGCCATCCACACCTGAAATTAGGCTTTTTTTTGGTCTTCTTACTCTTCTTAGAATTGTTGGTCTTCTTACTCTTCTTAGAACAGGTTAATGTTGCTGTTGATGTCGAGGCCCTCGGCTCTGTATCCTCACTGTCTTCTGACGTCTCCGAGTCCTCAAGTGGCGATTCCTCGTCAGATGACATTTCTGAACCACTGTCTGCGAAAATTTCTTCCAAAATTTTATCATTTTCTTCCAAAATTTTATCATTTTCTTCGGCCATGTTGTCAGAATGATCTCTTACTCAAGAATGCGTGGGGGGACGCTTAACGATCTCGCTTAAATTTTAAAACTTGCGACGCTTCAGGGCACACGCGGCCAGCTTGTTGCCAAGGGGATGGACGGAGGCGATTGAGGGGGCTATTAACATTTTGATAACTTACTTTTTGTCGATGTGCCACAGAGGCTCATTGGTCACCAAGAGTGCTAATAATTACGTGCCATACGGGCTCATTGGTCACCAAGTGGGATGTTGTTTTTAGCCGCTATGGCACGGCGGTACTGAAAGGGTTATACAAGTGGTATTCACACCATCAGCACTGGTGTTTTGTGGTAGCACTTTGATGGCTTCGATAATCTGCTCATAAACACAGGGTGTTTAGATAATCTTCCAAGTTAGCTGGTGGACAGTACAGACGAACTATTCAAACCTAATCTCCCCACTCCAAAGCTGTGTACAATAATGGGCTTTGTTAAGATCTCGTTTGTACTCTTAACCTTTTGAGGAATCCTAGATGTATTACAACTAGATCATTTAAATAAAAAACAGTGACTGCTTAATTGGCAGTTTGAATTTTCTAGATAAATGCTGTTTCCTACACCGCCATTTCAAATGCTAATAGTACAAAGCCCAAATGTACACAGCTTGGAGTGGGGAGATTAGGTTTGAATAGTTCGTTTGTACTGTCCACCAGCTAACTTGGAAGATTATCTAAACACCCTGTTACGTTGACGTTAATGGAAATATATAAGTTCGCGATCCTCGGCGGCCAGTGGCTCAAACCTACATGTATATGGTTCGGCAACTCCCCCAGCTTCATCAACGCCCTCTTCGTCTTCGGAGGAGCTCCCTCAACCGTCAGAGCTATCCTCACTATCAATACTATCATATGTATTTACTAATTCTTCTTCGTCCACACTATGTTCCTTCCACGATCCGCTAGTGTCTGACATTTTGTTTTCGTTACCGTGAAAATAGCTATAGACGCGTACAATAAACACACTCCGCTGCGCGGGGGGTAAACAAGCCGTTTCCACTCATGTACGTCATCAAAGTCTATGATATATTTTCATCACGTGACACGCTGTTTCCAAAAACTCGCTATGAGGAGCTGCTGAACGCTGGTCAAAATGACCCATTTTTTTAATTACGCAACCACCGCTAAGGATTTTCTTTGAAATATACGTAATCAGGAAACACAAATTGATTGGATTTCTGCAAAGTTTAAATTATCTTAGTGCCGTTGAAGTAGATCTTTAAAATGGTTGGAAAGCTGTATATACTTTATAATAATTATTATTATTATTATATATATAATTTGTCACAATAAACAGTCTGTGAAAAAACCATTTCAAGACAAAAACCAGGTTTGAATTCCAATACACGTGAAAACGAAGTGACAGATTTATTATTTTAGCTGACATCAATATTTGTATATACTATTTGGCTTTTTCTGAAAATCTTATGCCACACGGAATACCTTGTAGCCATGGCGCATTATTATATAAAATTTTTAAATCACACATCATAAAACTACCTGCGATTAATTTGATGTTTCTGTTTTTGGGAAAATTCCGATGAACCGTTTGTTTTTTCTGCATACACGACGCTCATATAAAGGTGTATTACTATTTTTGTCCACGAATAAATATTGTATTCGTAAGTTTGTTTTACTCAAGAATGTCTGATTCAATGACTCACTAGTACAACGCAGACGCCACGACTTTCCTTCAACATTTATTGCTCTGATACATTCCCCCCCCCCCCCAACCCCCATCCCCGGTTTTGAAAATATTGGATCTGCCCCTGAACCTTTTCAAAAGGGGGAGGGGAACTGGGCCCTCCACCCAAAGAACTTAAAACTTTCCCAAAATATTCTGCTGCGCCAAATATCAACAATGCGGCCAAAGCTTTTTGCAGCATTTGTCTGGTCAAGCATATTGCAAAACGTAAATAGCAAATAGCAAGGCGTGGCGACTGGGGATATGTAAAATAATAATAATTTCTGTCTGCATTTAGAGCACCTCCCAAAAAGTGCCAAATTCTGATGCCAGTACCATTGGTAAATCCAGGGGGGCGGAAGGGGTAGCGCCACCAGCGCGCCACCTACGTTGAAAATAATCTCATTCGACTATCGCGACGTGGACTGGTCGAAGCTCCCCATCACGACGTACAAACGGGACGGATGTGTGTGTGTATGCACAGTACACACTATTTGAATTTACGGTTGCTCTCCGCTGCGTGCCGTTGAGACTGCCTGGACGAGTCCATTTTATCAGAGGGTAATGTTATCTTCAAATGTTGTAAATTCACAAAATATTTACACCAGAAAACATTTGTAATTTTTTGGGGGCCTTGCCAACTGCTTCAGTATAAATTAACTATTTAATAAACAACATATATTTAACCTAAACGACATGTATAACATATTTGTTTTAGATGTGTATGTTGCCTCAGAATTAAAATTACCTGTGGCAAATGTTCCCGTCCGTCAACAGAGATCGTTTGAACGCAAAATAAGTATTGGCGGGATCCATTCTCTCCCAAATTTTTTTTTACAAATCGTCAAATATCTAGAGGATGTACCGAGGGATTTTGATTAAACTTTCAGGAATGAAAGATCTATTCCTAAATATTACGTTAATGGAAAAAAATCAGAGGATGAACGATAATTTTTTTCACATTTTGTCGATATTTGTAGCCATTTTAGGGGAGACCATTTGTAACGAAATTCCCACCTGGACCCATTCATACACGTTAGCCGCTGCAATAAACCAACGGAAAAATTTCGATAATATTTTTACGCACTTTATTTCAAATTAAGCATCTCAACAATTGAAAATACTCTTACGATATACACTGTTATGTTTTCAGTGCTGATAAAGAGAGAATTTTACATGGATTTCTTTTTGTTTTTTAATGGTCATTACCTATTTTTAAAATGGAGTGTACCCAAACAGCGATCGCAAATGATTGCGCAACACCCCTTCCGCACCCCCCCGGGTAAATCTGTCCCCTGGAGATTCCGTCCCCCATAGTAAACTACAATGGGCTGAAGGAGGATGACTCAAAAGAGGGCGCTATCTGAAGAACTTTGGGCACAGTTCGCCACAAGGGAGGACAGAACCTCCGGGGGGTACTGAATCACCTGTCACACCTACAAACAGTAATTGTTTTTTAAATGGCAACCCTCAATTTGTTGGCAACACATTTTTTACGACCTTTATTTATTTGTCCACGTAATAGTGAAAGGTACAGATTGAAAGAGGCATATTGATTCGGCCAAGTAGGCAATTGTGAGTATTATGAAATAATGCGTCTACATAGTTTCGGTTAATCAATTGCACCAAGATAGCCAGCTCTACAATTTGGTATGCCCAGTGAATCAGTCTTGAAGATAATGTGATAGAAAATTAATTTTTATTCATAACGAAGGGTACAAATTCTTTACCAGAGGTAGTTGACTCAACCGTATAGGCATTTGTGCGTGTTACCTATGGCAAATGGTGTCTATATTGATTTGGGTAATTAACCACTAATTAGTGACCGAAATTGGCCAGCTCAAAAATTTGATATGCCCAGGGTATAAGTCTTTAAGATTCTGGAATAAAAAATGTATTTATATTCATAACGAAGGGTACAAATTCTTTACCAGAGGTAGTTGACTCAACCGTATAGGCATTTGTGCGTGTTACCTATGGCAAATGGTGTCTATATTGATTTGGGTAATTAACCACTAATTAGTGACCGAAATTGGCCAGCTCAAAAATTTGATATGCCCAGGGTATAAGTCTTTAAGATTCTGGAATAAAAAATGTATTTATATTCATAACGAAGGGTACAAATTCTTTACCAGAGGTAGTTGACTCAACCGTATAGGCATTTGTGCGTGTTACCTATGGCAAATGGTGTCTATATTGATTTGGGTAATTAACCACTAATTAGTGACCGAAATTGGCCAGCTCAAAAATTTGATATGCCCAGGGTATAAGTCTTTAAGATTCTGGAATAAAAAATGTATTTATATTCATAACGAAGGGTACAAATTCTTTACAAGATGTAGTTGACTCAACCGTATAGGCATTTGTGCGTGTTAGCTATGGCAAATGGTGTCTGTATTGATTTGGGTAATTAACCACTAATTAGTGACCGAAATTGGCCAGCTCAAACATTTGGTATGCCCAGGGTATCAGTCTTTAAGATTCTGGACTAAAAAAATAATTTATATCCATAACGAAGGGTACAAATTCTTTACAAGATGTAGTTGACTCAACCGTATAGGCATTTGTGCGTGTTAGCTATGGCAAATGGTGTCTGTATTGATTTGGGTAATTAACCACTAATTAGTGACCGAAATTGGCCAGCTCAAAAATTTGATATGCCCAGGGTATAAGTCTTTAAGATTCTGGACTAAAAAAATAATTTATATCCATAACGAAGGGTACAAATTCTTTACAAGATGTAGTTGACTCAACCGTATAGGCATTTGTGCGTGTTACCTATGGCAAATGGTGTCTGTATTGATTTGGGTAATTAACCACTAATTAGTGACCGAAATTGGCCAGCTCAAAAATTTGATATGCCCAGGGTATCAGTCTTTAAGATTCTGGAATAAAAAATGTATTTATATTCATAACGAAGGGTACAAATTCTTTACCAGAGGTAGTTGACTCAACCGTATAGGCATTTGTGCGTGTTACCTATGGCAAATGGTGTCTGTATTGATTTGGCTAATTAACCACTAATTAGTGACCGAAATTGGCCAGCTCAAAAATTTGATATGCCCAGGGTATAAGTCTTTAAGATTCTGGAATAAAAAATGTATTTATATTCATAACGAAGGGTACAAATTCTTGACCAGAGGTAGTTGACTCAACCGTATAGGCATTTGTGCGTGTTACCTATGGCAAATGGTGTCTATATTGATTTGGGTAATTAACCACTAATTAGTGACCGAAATTGGCCAGCTCAAAAATTTGATATGCCCAGGGTATCAGTCTTTAAGATTCTGGACTAAAAAAATAATTTATATCCATAACGAAGGGTACAAATTCTTTACAAGATGTAGTTGACTCAACCGTATAGGCATTTGTGCGTGTTAGCTATGGCAAATGGTGTCTGTATTGATTTGGGTAATTAACCACTAATTAGTGACCGAAATTGGCCAGCTCAAAAATTTGATATGCCCAGGGTATCAGTCTTTAAGATTCTGGACTAAAAAAATAATTTATACCCATAACGAAGGGTACAAATTCTTTACAAGATGTAGTTGACTCAACCGTATAGGCATTTGTGCGTGTTAGCTATGGCAAATGGTGTCTGTATTGATTTGGGTAATTAACCACTAATTAGTGACCGAAATTGGCCAGCTCAAAAATTTGATATGCCCAGGGTATCAGTCTTTAGGATTCTGGAATAAAAAATGTATTTATATTCATAACGAAGGGTACAAATTCTTTACAAGATGTAGTTGACTCAACCGTATAGGCATTTGTGCGTGTTACCTATGGCAAATGGTGTCTATATTGATTTGGGTAATTAACCACTAATTAGTGACCGAAATTGGCCAGCTCAAAAATTTGATATGCCCAGGGTATCAGTCTTTAAGATTCTGGAATAAAAAATGTATTTATATTCATAACGAAGGGTACAAATTCTTTACCAGAGGTAGTTGACTCAACCGTATAGGCTTTTGTGCGTGTTACCTATGGCAAATGGTGTCTGTATTGATGTGGGTAATTAACCACTAATTAGTGACCGAAATTGGCCAGCTCAAAAATTTGATATGCCCAGGGTATAAGTCTTTAAGATTCTGGAATAAAAAATGTATTTATATTCATAACGAAGGGTACAAATTCTTTACAAGATGTAGTTGACTCAACCGTATAGGCATTTGTGCGTGTTAGCTATGGCAAATGGTGTCTGTATTGATTTGGGTAATTAACCACTAATTAGTGACCGAAATTGGCCAGCTCAAACATTTGGTATGCCCAGGGTATCAGTCTTTAAGATTCTGGACTAAAAAAATAATTTATATCCATAACGAAGGGTACAAATTCTTTACAAGATGTAGTTGACTCAACCGTATAGGCATTTGTGCGTGTTAGCTATGGCAAATGGTGTCTGTATTGATTTGGGTAATTAACCACTAATTAGTGACCGAAATTGGCCAGCTCAAAAATTTGATATGCCCAGGGTATAAGTCTTTAAGATTCTGGACTAAAAAAATAATTTATATCCATAACGAAGGGTACAAATTCTTTACAAGATGTAGTTGACTCAACCGTATAGGCATTTGTGCGTGTTACCTATGGCAAATGGTGTCTGTATTGATTTGGGTAATTAACCACTAATTAGTGACCGAAATTGGCCAGCTCAAAAATTTGATATGCCCAGGGTATCAGTCTTTAAGATTCTGGAATAAAAAATGTATTTATATTCATAACGAAGGGTACAAATTCTTTACCAGAGGTAGTTGACTCAACCGTATAGGCATTTGTGCGTGTTACCTATGGCAAATGGTGTCTGTATTGATTTGGCTAATTAACCACTAATTAGTGACCGAAATTGGCCAGCTCAAAAATTTGATATGCCCAGGGTATAAGTCTTTAAGATTCTGGAATAAAAAATGTATTTATATTCATAACGAAGGGTACAAATTCTTGACCAGAGGTAGTTGACTCAACCGTATAGGCATTTGTGCGTGTTACCTATGGCAAATGGTGTCTATATTGATTTGGGTAATTAACCACTAATTAGTGACCGAAATTGGCCAGCTCAAAAATTTGATATGCCCAGGGTATCAGTCTTTAAGATTCTGGACTAAAAAAATAATTTATATCCATAACGAAGGGTACAAATTCTTTACAAGATGTAGTTGACTCAACCGTATAGGCATTTGTGCGTGTTAGCTATGGCAAATGGTGTCTGTATTGATTTGGGTAATTAACCACTAATTAGTGACCGAAATTGGCCAGCTCAAAAATTTGATATGCCCAGGGTATCAGTCTTTAAGATTCTGGACTAAAAAAATAATTTATACCCATAACGAAGGGTACAAATTCTTTACAAGATGTAGTTGACTCAACCGTATAGGCATTTGTGCGTGTTAGCTATGGCAAATGGTGTCTGTATTGATTTGGGTAATTAACCACTAATTAGTGACCGAAATTGGCCAGCTCAAAAATTTGATATGCCCAGGGTATCAGTCTTTAGGATTCTGGAATAAAAAATGTATTTATATTCATAACGAAGGGTACAAATTCTTTACAAGATGTAGTTGACTCAACCGTATAGGCATTTGTGCGTGTTACCTATGGCAAATGGTGTCTATATTGATTTGGGTAATTAACCACTAATTAGTGACCGAAATTGGCCAGCTCAAAAATTTGATATGCCCAGGGTATCAGTCTTTAAGATTCTGGAATAAAAAATGTATTTATATTCATAACGAAGGGTACAAATTCTTTACCAGAGGTAGTTGACTCAACCGTATAGGCTTTTGTGCGTGTTACCTATGGCAAATGGTGTCTGTATTGATGTGGGTAATTAACCACTAATTAGTGACCGAAATTAGCCAGCTCAAAAATTTGATATGCCCAGGGTATCAGTCTTTAAGATTCTGGAATAAAAAATGTATTTATATTCATAACGAAGGGTACAAATTCTTTTCAAAACGTGTTTTCAAATTAAACAACGTCTATTATGACCCAATTTGTCTCCGTGTTTGCGGCTTATTTTCTAACATTTTATGTATTACATTTTTTTATTTTTATTGCTTTCCATTTACCTATAGTTATATGATTTCAATATTATCGAGAGAAAAACTCTAATTGTTGGCTTGTTTTTTAGTATTCGTTCGGATAAAATAACGATTTCACCATTAGAAATGAGAAAAATGAGCCATTTGTTCACCTCCCTGTACTGCATGTGTTCTATTTTCTGAATACGCGGCTGGTTTTTTCCGGGAATACGCGGCTGGCTATTTCGGGCCCAATACTGTGCTAGCTTCAGCTCGGTATTTTATTCCCTTGTATACGCGAATCAAGTCTCATTCCCTGACCATCAGTCTAGTTAAACCACTGATCTCTATTATACCGACTGGATAGCGGGTTGGCCTATGCGTGTGCACACAGGACCGTGAAGTCACCGCACACAAGCGGCGGCCATTTTGAAACGTCCAAAAAGCTGTTGAATGCACAAGTACATAGCGGGTATACAAAATACGATGTCTTTTTTAATTTAAATAAGGGATTTCATCACATAAACATGTTTTTCCTTTCCCCCAATGTTTTTTATGAACATGTAATTTGTTACTTCAAAAGTTGAATGCCGAGTGTTTTTATTAAGTAATCCCTGTCATTCGCTCAGAACCCTCACACCCACATAAGCCCATGTACAGACAAGTACATTCGTTGATCCGGTGAATTACACCCCAATTTACTTAAAGGCAAAGTATACTTTGGTTTGTGAACTTCTTGCCAAGTAACCTTTGATGGTCATTAATTTTTTGAGTAATTTCAAAAAATAATCCCGATGAAGCATTGTATAAAATCATGTAAATTAAAGAATAACACGACAATACATTGGAACAAACAAGCATGTTATGAGTTGTTTAAGTGGTATTTATTCCTGTTTATTGTTCATTAGAATTTTACAACAAACTGGTTTTATCAATTCTATAAAATAATTATGAAAATAAAAAAAAATACAAATAAATACAATAAAAATTAAGAATTGCAAGCAAGTTATTGAAAGAAAATTTCTTACACTGTGACCCTCTTTCCTAATCCAAGCTAATGGCAAATTTTTGAACATTTACATTTCACATTTTGCAAAAATCTGCACACTATAAATTAATAAACTAATATTTCACATAAAATCAAGAAAATGTAATAAATAAAATTAAAAAAAATCTAATTTGTTTATATAAATAAATATATGTAAAAAACAATATAATTAATAAACTAACAAACCCATAAATGAATGAATGAAAAAAGACTCAATAAATAAATAAATAGATAAGTCAACCAATAAAAAAATACATAACATGCATCCCCCCCCCCCCAAAGAAAAAAAATCAAATCCCCCAAAATGTCGGCTAAAACACAGGATTGTATGCACAGATGTGCATGCCCCACGCTGTTTGTGTGGCTGTTTTGGGTGTTTCAAAATGGCGTCCACTGAGCTGCGGTGGCTTCAATGAACGCACTCAACCCGCTATCCAGTCAGTATAATAGAGATCAGTGAGTTAAACCCGTACGCCCACCTCAGTGAACCATACTATACCATCCATAGTCTGGCCCGATCTAAAACATCAAGGATACGGGGATCAAGTGGACAGGAAGCCATACTATATCCCACAATTCCGTTTTCGCACATAATAAGAACTAGGTGGTGGGCGCGATTCTTGCACATAAAATGCGACCACGGTGCATGGGGTGGGGGGGGGGGGGGGGGGGGGGTAATAGACCCTTCCCATGAAATATTTAAATTGCACTTCACGCGTGCGCACTTACACTGCTGGTTGGCAAAATGATGGAACATTGCCCCTTTTTGTGTGGGGCTGATGGTGGCGTGACGCAGACGCGCTTGTGCGTCTACTACTTAGTGCACAACTCTATGGCGTTTGCCAACCAGCAGGGTCTGTACGCATGCGTGAATGTAATTAGCATATTTCATGGGAAGGGTCTATTGGAGAGGATATCAGAGTTTATAACTTTCAGAATTGGTTTGGTAAAGATATTTAAAATCTGTACGCAATGTATACTCATGTCCTAATGATAAAATGTTGAGCATGCAAAAGGTGTTGAGTGCGGTCGAAGGCGAAGTGTCGCCATCCCTCACCCTTTTCGCCCCCTTTTCTCGACTACGAAGCATAAGTTGGGGTGTGTTTTAATATTTGGGAAGGATATAAAAATGCAATGATGCATGCTTGGCATGATATGTAGGTTTTTAGATAATCAAGACTTTTTGAATATCCAACAAAGGCCTGAGTAATCCATGAAATATTTGCTTCTGTGCTCCTAAAATTTGTCAAATGTTTGAATTCATGTATAATACTTGATTTCCTTTTTTCTTTATTTCTGGATTTCTTTGTGTCTCTATCTCTTTATTTCTTAAATGTGTCTTTGTTTCTATATTTTCTCTTTCTGAATATCCGTGTTTGCCGGTGGTGAACTATGTATTTTCTCAGTATTCTATTTCATTGTTTCTGTAATTAGGCCTATTATGTGTTTTTCTGACTCAGTGGTCTGTTTGTCTTTTTATTTGTTTATTTTGTTTATGTGTTAGTTTCGTTATTTCCTTAGTTGCAGGGGGCCTATTATTTATCTCTGATATGTTTCTTGATATCTATTGACGTTTATTTTGTAATGTTTTTATGTCACTATGTTACAGTTGATTTCGATGTTTCTATGTCACTATTTCTGTGTTTTTTTAATTATTTCGGCATGCGTTTGTTTCCGTATTTCGTTCTTCTAGATTTTGTAAATGGTTGATAATACAATAATAATGTTAAGTGTTACAGGGGTGTGATTTTGCACATTTTGTTGATGACAGTTTTGTAAACTTGTTTTTGTCTTGACAGATCCTGTTGTTCAAATTTTATTCATCGTACGTCTAAAGATTTAAATAGGAAACGAAAATTAAAAAAAATGATTTGTGTGTTTTCGTTTTCCTTTATTCGTTCCTTTCTGTCTCTCTTTGATTTCTTGATTGATATGCTTGTTTGGAGGAGGCTTTATTTTTGTCCATTTTCCCTTTCATTGTGTCGTTATTTCTTGCTTTCTTTATGCCTTGTTTCTTTATTTCTTTATTGCTCGGAAATTATTGGTTGTATTTAGGCCTACATACCACTAAATGCAGGTAACGACTAATATTCGACAACATGCTTGTCTTTGTGAATATTATGTTGTTATTCAGTCAATGAGTAGGCCTAACGTAAGCAGTCAATTTATGAAAGAAGTAGGGCCTATAAGGACAATTTATAAAGGGGACATAGGAGGTCACATCTGCCCAATAAAATGAAATGAGATGGAAGAAGACAAAGCATCATTAACAGAAAATATGCAGTATCTGTAGAAATTAGGATTACCACCCCCCCCCCCCCCCCCCCCTTGAGCTGCATTTTAAATCAGTCATCTCGCTATATTAGTATAATAGGCGCGGGGAGACATTGGAACACCAGTGCCAACCCAGTAAGCGGTGTCCGGCAAGCGAAACTTCCCAGAATGCACAAATGCAATAGCGAACGCAAATTTTGAGACTGGCAAAACCCCCAATTTATGTTTTGAATATGCCAAATTTTCCCGAAAATCAACACCCACAAACCCTCACGCAAGCTCCGCTACAGACTAACCCCGGCGCAAAAAACAAACAAACAAACAAACATGCCTGACGGGTATGAAACATGCAAGGGCCGACCAACGCGGGTATCCAGCTGCCGTTGCACACAATCGCGGGTAGTAGAAACATAGCGTTGTTCGATCGAAAATAAGGCACCAGTTATCCCAACATGCAAATTGTTTATTGCGTGCATCCTTGAGAAATTACGTTAGTCATGCAGCGCTACTTCTGATTGTTCACTGAAAAGACTCATGGGTCGTTAAAACCGTGGACTTTCGGTGACACAAAATGCAGTAGATATTAATTGATAAATTATTTAATACCATTTAACTCACAAAACTTGCAACAAATATCTTCTGAAGACAAACAACATTAACACAATCTTGTCGAGAGAGCTGGGAAATTACGGCGAACACCCAAGACCGAGGAAATAACGAACCAATCACTCGTGAGAAGTTATCACACGTGAGAAAAAAAAGATGGCGACCCAATAAAAAAGATGGCAGCCCAGCGCAACCTCGTCCTCGAGGGGGCGAGATCACCGTGCGCAAGCGGACGGTCGGATCTCGCAGCGCCGCGGGGTGGAACTTGGCACCGATTTTAATTATATAGACGAACATCAAATATACATTGGTGTAACATCGCATATGTATATCACAAAACATCGCATACAAATGATCGCATATATAATATATATTAAAAAATTATCAAATATATATAACAAATGTTCGCATATATTAAACAATTATCGCATGATCGCATTAATATATATTAACAAATTATCAAATATATATAAAAAATTATCGCATATATTACAAAATTATCGCATATATATTACAAATTATCACATATATTGCAAATTATCGCACATATATTACAAATTATTGCATATATATTACATATATTGGATACATAAAACGAATATCGCACATGTGTGACAATCATCGCATATATATATGAGAAACATCGCACATACATTGTACATTATCGAATATTGCAACGTTTGACACGCCATAGGCAACTGCCCACCTCTCATTCTTTTTCAATCTTGTTATACATTTAACTGTATGCAGTTTAGGGTGTCCATATAAAAACATGATTCATTTGAAATGTATTGCTTACACGCGCGTAATAGTATACAAGCGCCCGACAAGCGCCCGACAAGCGCCTAGGGCCGATCGAAAGTTTTTAACAACAAGCGTACACGCATAGCAATCACTTTGGGTGAGCCAATCAGCGTTGATTTTTAGTGTTTCCCTTCCAGGGGTTAGAGACGTACGCGGAGTTAGCGGGCGTTACGGCGCGCTGCCCATGGTAGCGAAGCTGCCCATGGTAGCGAGGCTGCCCATGGTAGCGAGGCTGCCACACGAGCGCCTTGACTAAAGGCTAACTCGGACTGGTCGGATGTTGATCGATGATAGCTGGCATGGCGCGTAGATTTTCCCGGAAGTGGCCGCTACATGTTGTATGTGACACTTGCTTGTAATAGCAGTACCAAATCTATACGACCTTTTTGCTAACCGTAGTTCTATGCTACTGTAGTAATACTAAGGTACTACTACTAAACTAGGGACAGGACATGGTGTTATTAGGACGTCTTTTTGTCAGACATCCGTACACTCAGCCTGGGATTAATTGTATGTGAAAACTAATTTAGTCAAAATAAATTAAAACTAGTTATTCGATTCGTACTGTAGAGCACTACAAAATTTGTTTTAGTGTTCACCACTTTACTTAATCATGAATAACCCAGTAACAGGATCAGGAGAAACGTTATCTGATGGGTATCATCGATATGAACTGAATAAAACTACATGGGAGGTGCCCGTTCAGTACCAAAAACTCTCCGCAGTGGGAGCTGGTGCATATGGATCTGTTTGGTGAGTTTTAACCATCTGACCATGATCATGATCATGATCATGATCAGCCCGGTCACCATGTTGTTACATGTATTAAAACATAAGGAACAGAAACTATGCAGGAAAGACAAAAGTAACTTTTCAGTTTAATTTAACTTTTTTTTTATTACTGTAGTACTTGTTGTAATAGTACTTAAATTTATCAATTATTTTGCTTTTATTTATACAGTCAAAATTTAACAATTATAAGCATACGTTCGTATAGTAAATTACTAAATTAGTATGAAGTGTCGTACTCGTTGGCACATATCGGCTCGGAAGATTTTTATTAATAATAACCATTTATGATTTAGGCCACTACTGAAAAAAATGAGTCAGCTCAACATTGCAATGTTTACTCACTGAAAATTGCATAATGAGTTTTTAAAAGCTAGTTCTGGGGAGAAAATTTAGGCAAAAAGAAGATGTGCGCTCATATTTGCAAAATCATTTACCAGAACCTACACTAGTAGTAGTACTATAGACCCCTTGCACAACACGGAACGCACAATCGAACATTATGCGCGCCCTTCCATTTTGGGAGTCAACTCTATGATTCTTGTGTACAGTTGACTCCCAAAATGGAAGGGCGCGCATTATGTTAGAACGTGCGTTCCGCGTAGTGCAAGGGGTCTATAGCAGTACATGTAGTACCACCAGGCAATGTGAGTGTAGCATGGCCAACAAGGGTCCAGCGCTTGCATCTTTTGGCACAGGTCTTATGGGCTATTGTAACCATTCTCACTGATGACACATTTCTACAGCAATGTGGGAGGTCAGCTATACTGGAGTATTGTGTATACTTGTAACATTAGGATACGTTCATGTACTGCCATCCAGCTTTTACGGTTTGTAGCACATGTTGACTGCATTTCTAGTTAAAATTTGTGTGCATTATGTAATGTACTTGCAGCTTTGCCTCTGTTGCTTTGCTGCATTAGCGTTCTCCTTGTAGACCACTTCAAGTCAGTATTTTTTTAAATGTCTGTGCCCATCTGCGGTTTCATTTTTCAGAAATTTTTAGAGCTTCTTGAGTAGGCCTAATTGTTTTCTCTGAAAATATTTGCCATGATGGAACCCAATTTGTCAAAGGAAAGACAACAAAGTTTCTCATAATTACCTCTGAGATTCGTGTGAGACTCTCCGTGATTCGCAGAACCTCGACTGTGAAACACACTGCTGAAAATCTGCCTGTATGCTGGAATCTTGGTACGCTCTTACCTCCCATTGAGCCAAATACATATTGACAAACAATGGGGACAGTCTGTCTATTCTTGTATGCCACATTTTTTACATTTTTTATCAGGGAGGGGGGCAAGGGGGTTACACAATACCCCCCCCAAAAAAAGGAATGTTTACCAGACCTTGTCATTGCCCTTTTACATTATATCCATGGGTGAAACGAAGTGTATCCCAGTAGGTGCCCGCCTGTGCACGCTACACAATGGAAAGTCCAGGTGGATAGAAATCTCAGCCAGCCGGCTGTCAGCAAAAATTGAGGAAAATCAGAAGTTGTTCAAGGCGTTAAAAAACATTCGCCTTAAGTCTGTCCCCCCCAAAAAATGCTGAGATTGACGTCATCCACTGTGAAGTGTAACCACAGGACGAGACAACTGTTACCATTTACAGACTCACTTTCTGTTTGTGTAGCACTCTACATTTTCAACAAGCACAGTCACCTGATCCATCCGGGCTTAGAGCAGTGGGAAATCTGGTAAAACAGCGGAAGGTGAAGGGGATCATAGCCTGCTTTCATTTTCCTGTCCTAAAATTGCTAAACTGCACTGCTGATGGCCCATTACATCTGCTGTCATAGAGATCATTCACAGAAGCCATTCTACCATCAGATACAGTGTTTGACCACGTGTCATTCCTTTCACAACAAACCTGAAGTACAGAATCCTTAGAGTCTTTTATTCTGACTTAGTTATAATACTATCCTTTGGTTGTCCGCAAAAAAATGCAGTCCTCTTGAAAATTGAAGGTTTTATTTGCTGTAAAGGAAGGTTTGAACGTTTGTCATCAACGTTTGTTCACATTTAATGTAAATTTTCCTTGTACTTGAAAGCAATGACAATTATATGCACCGTTTTGTTTCCCCAGTGAAAGTTTTTTTAATCCTTGTCACGTTTTACACTTTTACACAATTCACTCTATTGCTGAGTTGTCTGATGTTCAAAAGCCAAATTATTATTTCTAGATTTACCCAGTTAGTTAGTCCTAATTAACTTACACTAAAATTGGTATTGAAGAACATCCCTTATTTTTATGTTAATGTGAAATGCAAGATTTAATTTTCATTTTTTGATTTATTCTGCTTTTTCCATGTATAGCTCATCCTTAAACACAAAAACTGGCATAAAGCTTGCTATCAAGAAGCTTTCTCGACCATTTCAGTCTGCAATTCATGCTAAGAGAACGTACCGAGAGCTTCGACTTCTACAGCATATGGATCATGAAAATGTGAGTGGTGTTTACCTCATACAGTCTAACACAAAAATTGCTGCATGTACATGTACTTGAATGGTATTCCTTTTTAGAAGAATTTACACCTTTGCTTTCAACTGGTTATTTGTGAACGGGTACATGAAAAGTCAATGGGGGACAGTATGTGGTGCAGTTGTCAGGGTTTAAGACAGCCAGCAGTGCAATTGGTGATTGGTTTGGCAAAATTTTGCAATTAATCACAGCCTATTTTGAGAGCGACAGCTTCCATTTTTCATTTGCAAACTGTGCTCCTGAAAAGAAAAGTGTACTTACAGTTACATGTACATGTGTGTAGTGTTATTTTGTATTATTAGGCTATGGCCTATTATTAATGAAATGTAGGGTCTACATGTATGTGCGAGTAAAACGTTCGGGAAAAAAACACCCTACATGTACGTCCCCTAGCTTCCTGGCTGTTTTTTTAGCATGATGTTGGAATAGTTCTTGATCTGCACCCATCCAAGCTTGATAAACCTTCCATGTTTTAAAAACTTTGAAGGAGGCTGTCCTTGGTTTTCACACCATGTAGATTGATCACCCAGGCATGGGCTCACTGTGCTACAATGTATGTATGCTTCATTTCTTCCGTAAAATAAGGGTACTGGAATTCATGCTCAAATCTCTCTTTTTCTGGGGGTTATTGTGTAAATCGCTAATGCCAGACTTCAGATCGATAGTCTTGCCACCCAATATTTATCATTGTATTCTGCATTGGATGTATTGTACACATGTAAGTCCGAGATTCCAATCCATCACATAAATATTTCATGTAGTACAGTGTTTCTGGCATCACATGTAATTCACATTTAAAGTTTTATGTAACCCAAACATTAAGATTCTTTGACCCATCACTTTAGTTCATTTAATTGTATGCCATAAACTATCAAAGCTTCAGGTAAATTGTATCTGATCCCTAAATAACACAGTCCAATACATGTACATGTAGCTCTCAACATACATAATACATGTACATGTAGCTAGGCCCAAATCAGGAATTCAGCAGGGATGGTTTTTAAAGTCTTAGTTGAAATACAGAGAAAGTTTAGGGTATCCCCTTAAAGGAAACCAGCACAGTCCAGAAAAAATAATTGTAAGAAATATTGTGTCAAAGTCCATAAATAACATTCAAAGACCTGCATGGCTTATTTATAAATTGATTCAGCAATCCGAATTTTAAGTTATGTTTACAAAATCCAAGCATAAAAAACCCTTTTTATCTAGCTGTTTCACAGAAACATGAACCTTTAATTGCAATCCTACATGTACCATGTAGTGAAATTTCTAGGTGATTGTAGGAAGGACAGATATGTACACGTATGTATTAGATCAACCATCTGCTTTTTATGGATGATTTGAAGTTGGTTGCAAAGAATGAGGCGGAGATCGATTCTTTGGTGCAGACGGTCAGGATTTTTAGCCATGACATCGAGATGCAGTTCGGTCTGGAGAAATGTGCTTCAATGACCATGAAGAGGGGAAACAGGGTACATTCCGATTGCATCACTCTGCCAGATGGTGCACAGATGAGGGCTTTTGGGTGAGGAGGAGAGAAAGTTAATCGGTATCTTGGTGTACTTGAATCAAACTACATGTACATGTCCTTCACGAGGAATCAAAGGTAAGGCTGAGGGCAGAATACATCAGACTGGTAAAAAAAGGTTTGAATTCTAAACTGAATGGGGCAAACATGGTTAAGGCGATTAACACCTGGACCGTGTCTTTGATGAGGTACATACTGTACAGTGTGGGTATTGTCGAGTGGACTATAGGAGATGTCACTGACGGGAGAACAAGAAAACTAATGACCATGCATGGCATGCTTCATCCGCGGGCAAATGTTAGTAGACCCTATCTTCCGAGGTCGGAAGGCAGAAGGGGGTTGCTGAGAGTAGCGGAGAGTGTTACTGTTAGCGTAGAGCGCAGGAGCTTGCATTGTCGTGTCAGGAGGACAGAGGAGAGCTTGGTAAAAGCTGCACAAAAATATACATGTACATGTACGAGGGCAGAAGAAGTTGGGCCGAAGGAGTATAAAAGGGAAATGAGAGAGGAAAGACATAAAGATTGGAAGAACAAAGTGCTTCATAGCCAGTTTTTGAGAGGTACTGAAGAAGTGGTGAACGGCAAGTTCTGGAATTGGTTAAGGAGCAGAGAGCTGAAGAAGGAAACCGAGGGCTTGATTACTGCGGCGTAAGACCAGTCTCTAAGGACAAATGTAATGAAAGCAAACGTCTCTCCGACAATGTATAGAATGTGTAATAAGGCAGAGGAGACTGTTTCATATTGTCAGCGAATGTAGTACGTATGTATAATGGCCCAGACAGAGTTGGCCAAGGTGATTCACTGGGATCTGTGTAAGAAGTACATGTATGGTGTCCAAGTGCCTGCGAAATGGTACGACCATGTTTCAGAGAAAGTTGTAGAGACCAGCCACTGTAATCATGTTAAAAGCCACAAGACGACACAAACATTACGACTTTGGTTCAGGAGATATGATATTTTCAATTTGTGAGCTTTCTGTTTAGACCTGAAGTAAAAGTCAAAGTCAGGTCATCTTTCTGAATAAAATGTTGTAAGTGTTGAAAGCTACAAGACCGCTCAAACATTGCGACTTTACGACATGTGATTCATATGATTTTTCAAAGTAATAAGCTTCAAATTAATGTAATTTGACACCTGATGAGGTCACAGTAAAACAAAAAATGATTTTCGGAGGAAATTTTATAAAGTACAAATGGTAATGTAACTTATTCCCATCTAATGCCTTTTAACAAAAACCCTAAACGTACATCTACGTAGGAATTACATGTATTGGTCAATGCACAAATCGAATGGGCATAATGCTAACTGTGGGTCTTCTGTCGGTTAGGAATTAAATAAAAAGCTACGCATTTCATTAAATTTTCCTAGACTCAAGTTCTTGTCCCAACCTCATAGGGGTCCACAACCTACATTGTACATGTAGTGCATGAACCAAACAGAAGATCGTTCACCGATGCATGGTGACTGGATGGAGTCTATGAGGGTCATTCCGTGCCAACTCACCTGATGGGTTGGCAGGCTCCGTCTCAGATTTTGCTAATTAAAAAAAAAACATTCCCCTATGGGTGTCATGAACACACACCAAATTTTAGAATCCTACTCCTTAACATTTCTGAGATATGACCCCTACAAATTTAAGCCCCGCCCCTTCAGATTTACTTTGAGTGTTTCGGGCATTTTTAGAGGTCTATATAGCTACAAATAGAGATGTTGCTACAAATTAATATACAGGGTATCTGCAGGCCTCGAATTACACGGTGGCCACGACGGCCAGTGCCGTCGATGCCCTTGTAACTGGCCGTGGTGCCCCTCAAAAAATTACCTTCTTCACGGCCATAACTGCCCCCGTTGGCCGTTGTGCCCTTTTTAATAGAAGACATTTTCAGTGTTGTCCAGAAGCGCCGGCTGCTGGAAAACTTGTTTTACCCTTTGACAATGATTAAGAAAAAACAAACTTTTCTACCCAAACGAAGCCAACAGTAAAAGAATAATAATCTGTCGGTCCTTTTCTTTACCCCAGACACTATCCAGACATGTCCTCAGAGAATGATTGACACTCCTATTGAAATCCAATTATGTCTTATCTTAATCCTCTGTGCAGAATTACATTGTTTAGTTTGTAATTAGGTGTTCATGCAATATGAGCACGAACACCTCTTTGTTATTGTTCTGTTTTTTTAGGTGTTCGTGCAATTCAGCATGAACACCTCTTGTTTTTGTTCTGATTTTTTTTTTTCTTCTCCATCTTCTTATGTAGAACTCTTCTCGGCAACATAACTCAATATTGAAACTGAATTGAACCTTGAAACTCATCAGATAATTGAACCTCAATATGAAGACGGCACAGTTGTCATTACGTCATGATGACGTCATCAGGTGTCGAATTACAAGGTTTTTAAAGTTGAAAAATTACCATTTTCTTTTTGCTGTATCTCAATGAATATGAAAGCTGAGATGTTCATAGTTGGGCATCTGATAGACCAAGACTGGGGCAACATTTGAAAAGTTAACGCCAAAATCGTACGACCTTAACTTCCGGGTCGTTACCCTAGGTCGAAGTTCGCCTTCGTTTTTTTCCTTCAAAAAACAACTTTCGATCTTACATTGTATCTACGGAATAACTCAAGATTGAGATTGAATTGAACATTGAAACTCATCAGATAGTTAAACCTCGGTATCAAGACAACACATAAATTATGGCGTCATGATGACGTCATCGGGGATCGAATTACAATAAATCATATTTGTAAAAATTATAACTTACATGGTACATGTAAGTACCATAATTCGGATTTTGACAATCTACACATCATCGGATAGGTCGTTTAAAGTTTGACAAATGCTTCACAGAACCCGTACAATGTTTTAACTTACTTCTGGTTCATAACGGGAGTTGAACATTTCATATTATCTTATTTTATTCATATCTTTAAAACTACTGATAACTTCAGCATAATTTTTGTATCAGATTGTAGAACAGCAAATCCCTCTTAAACTTTTGCACAGAGATCACAACATTTTAACCTTATACATCTGGAAAAAAACAAACAATGAAACGCACCTTCCCACTCGTACCCCCCCACACTTTCATTGACAACGCATTATGTACACATAACGTTGAAACTGATGCAAGCCACAGTTCACACGCTGACCGTGTGCACTGTCGTCGTCTTCCGTTTTACTGGCAAGTAACAGGTTTTTTCTCAACAGCGCCCTCTTTCGTTGGATATTTAGAAAACAGCGCTGATAAATAAAATCGTTTTCGGGCTTATCTACGGAATAACTCAAGATTGAAATTGAATTGATCATTGCAACTCATAAGAAAGTTGAACCTTAGTACCGAGACGACACAAACTTAATGACGTCATGATGACGTCATCGGGTATCGAATTACAATAAATCATAGGCCTAGTTAAATATTTGTAAAAAATTATAACTCACGACCCATTTATTAGATTAGGGTAATTTAAAGTTCGACAAACGCTACACAAAAATTGACCCCATTTGACCTTGATTTCCAGTTCAAACAGGAAGATTCATTTTAAATTTGAAAAAATCATATTTTCTGAACACATTGGATTTTTCAAATCTATACATAATTTAAAAGGTCGTCATAAACTAATCACGTGCTACACAAAACCAGTTTGTCGTACATGTAGGCAAACTCAGATCTGCTTTTAATGTGTGATTCACGTATTGAGTTGAAATTTTCTTAATATCTTATCTTATTCATTTCTTTAAAACTACTATTTCAGGATAATTTTTATATCAGGTTGTAGAATTAACCTTGCTCAAACTTATAGTGCACCCTAGAGGATAATCCATCTACTATACTATTTGGAATATTTATAACGCCAAAATATGACCCCCATTTCACCTTTACTTCTGGTTCATACTGGAAGTTGTTGTTTATTGTTTGACATACATGTACAACTCCTGAGCCAGACATTGGATTGATTTAGGTAAAATGTTATCACCAATTCATTTAATCACTCACCACGAACACCTTGTTTTTGTAATTAACAAAAACTGGATCTCTAGTCTGTTTTTCATATTGTTAAAGATTTCGCAATTCGGCCCTTGGCCGCGATGGAATGTTTCTAATAAACCGATTCAAATAAAAAAAAATAAAAAAATCACGGTACAATCTGACCTTCAATCCGTTCCACTGAAACTCCTTGATATCTTTACATCCAGTTGCAAGGCGGGGTGCTACACCAACAAGTGCACAAGCAAAATGCATGGCCTTGACTGCTCTTGGATATGAGTAGAGAGTACAACAGTTTGAGTTGTGGTAACTCACCCAAGCTGGACATATGCATTGTGAACATAACACCAAGCACCAAAATTAACCCAGAAATATACTTAAAATCACGATTATTATGATCTTAGATAAAGAGTAAGGCCTTTTGTGGAAAAATATCCTTTTTGAAATGTGTATAATGGTGAAAACTAATTTTCATATTGCACATAATTGTACGTACGTAAAAACTCCAGAGTTGTGCTAATCACAATCAACGATCATAATAACAAGGGTCTAGTCACTTTAATTGTTATTATTGGATATATTAAAAAGTTACTGCAAACAGGCTGGTTGACCACACATTTGAACCTTTCTTGAGCGAAGATGGCACCACTCGAAACTTTGTTAGTTGATTTTGAGTCAGCACAGTGTTATAAGTTACACATTGACACACATGTTTCATCCTTGCACTTAAAGGTATTATACAGGATTGGCAGAGCTGACAAAACAATCACTGATAGTGTTCATGTTTTGTGTAATCAGCCACATACATGTACATGAAATAACAAACCTGTGAAAATTTGAGCTCAATTGGTCATCGAGGTTACGAGAAAATAGTGAAAAGAGACCTTATGTGTTTTCGGTTTTTCAAACATCGAGTTTATTATCACGCGCGATAAAAACTATTGTTTTACTCATTTCTCAGAAACGATAGCATTTTAGGCAAAAATATTTTAAGGGAACCTTTTCTACCATTACTTACTTTACATCATGTAAGTTATGTGTGAATCTGTGAACATTTTTGTTTGTCGATCTTACCAATAGTGTAGGGCCTTTAACATTTCGATTAAAAGGGTAGTTAGCACTATTTAAGGGCCTTCTTAATTACACTTGGCACCAATATTCATTTTCTTAAATATGGAAATCTCATTCAGTAGACCATAGCTTTTCAATCCATGAAGAAATTTTGCTTGAAACTTTGACCTTTGTTGACCTTTGACCCTTTCTTAAGCAAAGATGGCACCACTTAAAATTTTCTTAAGTAGTTGATTTTGAGTCAGCACAGTGTAAGGTACACGTTGACACATGTTTCATCCTTGCACTCAAAATTTTGATTAAACGTGTAATTAGCGCTAATTAAGGGCCTTCTTAATTAGACTTGGCACCATTATTTATTTTCTTAAGTACGGAAATCATAGTCAGTGGACCATGGCCTTTCAATCCATGAAGAAATTTAGCTTGCACTCAACATTTTCATTAAATCGACTTTTGGGGTGAGTTAGGGGGCTCCCCCTCCCAACGCACCACTCGGTGCACTTAAGAATTCACATTTTAAGGTTCCCCCGGGGGGTGCTGCATATCCCACACTTCAAACCTTTTGCACTAAATATTTTCAATAAACCCCGCCGGGCTCCCGGACTATTAGTATATTATAGTCCATAGGGGGGAAAAAACGCTTTGAAAAGTAACAATTCTATGGCACATCATTTCAGGGCCCAATTTCATGGCTCCCCTTAATGCTACTGCGCTTGGGGTCACCATTCTCTGCCTACCAAGCAAGCACAGAATTTCTGCGCTAGCTGTGTAAGCGTAGAATGCCTACATGTATACATGGACTACGCAAGCATACAAAATTCCATGCTAACCCGTGTAATACGCTTGACATAAGCGCGGAATTACCTGCTTCCGTAAGCGCCGATCCTTTGCCTACGGTAAGCGCCGATCCTTTGCTTACGGTAAGCGCCGATCCTTTGCTTACGGTAAGCGCCGATCCTTTGCTTACGGTAAGCGCCGATCCTTTGCTTACGGTAATTAAGCAGAGCCATGAAATTGGGCCCTGATGTTAGATTGATATAAATAAATTTGAAATGTAAATGTTGGTTGTTTCAGAAAGTGTTTACCTTATATGCAGTTTTTTATATAAAATATACTACCGTATTTTCTTGCGGACAAGGCGCTCGGCGGACAAGACGCAGGACCCTAAAATGACCCCAAAAAATTCAATCGTCAGCAGAAAAGACGCACCGCCGCACAAGACGCATGTTTAACAGCACACAGAAGAACACCAGGCGCCACCCGGTGTCGGTACATTGACACAAAGACGTCATTTTGTTGCCTTTTGGAGCGTTCACACTATTCGAAGCATGAATGAAACCGTAACCACATGGGCGTGTAGAGCCATGCAGAAAAGACCAACGTAAATTGATACCGACCTTCGTCCATCCATTCAGCCAACGCTGTGCATTGTTAATAATATGAAGTCCGGCCCAATCAGCGGCCAGAAACAATGGTCCACGCACTGTCTGAAGATATTGCAACACGAACCCAGGCCCTCCTAGCATGAACATCCGACGTCCCACAATGAGGATCCTTGCTGATAAAGACAGGTTACCAGTCTAAGTCCCTCCGAGCCAGTAGATGTTGCGCCCTCTACCGGTGACTAATACCAAAACTAGCGTCGCCTTTATATATACCTTACGCAAATAATCCCCACACCCGGGAAGACGTAACAAAATGTTTCATTATATATATTTGTTAAAGTTTTTGTAATGTGTTTCTTTTTGTATATAAAATTCTTTTCCATTATTTCAAACCTTTAATTTGTTAATCTCGTTCATAAGATTTTGTTTTAAAGTTCTTTTTATTTATTTCAAACTTATAATCTCGTTCATAAGATATTTGTTTAAAACATCTATCCTCTTCTTAAATAATGTTAGTTTTGTTTTCAAGGATCATTACCTTGTTTTCAAGGATCATTACCTTGTTTTCAAGGATCATTTTTTTATTTGATAAATGAAATAAACGAAACAGACACATGAACCATCTCTCAAATGAATATTTGAACGTTTAATCAAACAAACGAAAGTGCAATTCGTATAGGTAGGCCAACAAACATTGGTACTTAATTATCCCATCCTTAAATAGTACGTCAAGCCTAAAGCACACTTCGGAGATATTCTGTACAATAAAAACCCTCAAAGTTCACCACACAATAGAGGGTGGGTGAATGCCGTTTGTACAACAGCATTGACAGTAAATCTGATTGCAGCATTTTCGGAACGATTACGCGGCCACACAGAAATACGTTTGTACGACGCCGCCGACGTCTGTTGGACCGAAAGCACCAACGCATTGCGGCATTGTTGGAATGAAAGCACGGTCATGGGGGATCAACACGTTGCGGCATTGTTGTTATGAAAGGACAGTCTGGGGGATTGCGGCATTGTTGAAACGAAAATACGGTCTCAGTGTCTGGACAGTTGAGCCTTGTTTGACCGCATTATTGAGTAAGGATTCTTCACACAAAGACCGTTGATTTGAACTGGACAAAATAAAGGTATTATTTTACGCAGTGATCATCCAAAAAAAATCAATCGTCAGCAGACAAGGCGCATCGAAAGATAAGACGCACCGATATTTTTGGGGTCTAAAAAGTCAGATAAGACGCGTCTTGTCCGCAAGAAAATACGGTAAACCTTATTTTTTAACAGGTTTTTTAACTTGAAATTTTTTCATGGAACAGATGGTTTTAACTTGTGTAACCGACCGTTTCAAAAACAGTTACACGCTTACAAAAAATAACCGTAAATGCGCAGGCTAATACGTAAGCACAGGCTAACTTGGTCAATGCTGAATTAAAATCGTAATTGTAACAAATTGTGTGCCCTTTAATACCGATCGAGTATGTTAGGCTAAAAACGTAAATTTATATGGGATATGAATTGATTGCTATTTTTGGCTTTCAGCCCAAATCCAACACTGGCCATGGACAAAGGTAATTTCTCTTCACCTTTCCCCAATCAGCTCTTTTTATTGCCGTATTGCCATGAATTTTGGTTTGCGCCACATTGTGATTTTTCGAAGTAATGCGTTTGCCTAAGGAACCTTAAAAATGTGGTTTTCCAGCGAACGGGTTTCCCAGCGCAAAGAAGTTGCACCCGCTGATCGTCCATTCAATACCATTCACTGTGGTTTTGAATGATAGATAAGCTATGCCAGCCTTGCAATATGATACCATGAGGGAATGCATGTACACAGTACACAGTTACATGTAGTTCTGTGCACAGTTGTGCCACCATACACAACTTTGGCAGTTGAATGGTTTCAAATGGTTGGTCAACTCACTTGAAAATGTTGCGAACAGTAGGAGGGTTAAAGTATTGGTGAAAACATGTAATATTAGATTTTTTCCAACTACATGTAATTTGAACAAAATGCTTTTGTTTCTTTTATCATTGCTTGTTATAAAAAAAATTATAATAAAGAACAATCTCACATTTCGCACAGCAAACAGATGTAAGCAATTTAAGCAAGAGTAATTTTGTCAACTTGTTTTTCAAACAAACTCTTTTGAACCCAATCTTTCTGCCTTTAAAATGAAAAGTGTTGTTAAATCTTGGCCTCGATCGCGATCGATGATATCATTTCTTGTTGTGTCATTTTTATTTTTCAAGTTGACCGTTGATGCTTCCATGCTTGCAGAAAAATTCTCACAGTGTCTCATTGCTGCTGCATCCTATAAGTAAAGCATTAGAAAAACAGGAGCCAGACTCTGTAGAATGTAGCTCTACATTATGCATTGAGTCTGTATTAACTAGACTATATGGTTTATACATGTGTACATTACATGTACATGTATTATCACAGAGCAAGACTTCCTCCTTTTGATGCATGTGTTTTATTTTTGTCTAACTCACCAAGTTGTAAGCACACATATTGTGGGCTAACTGATCGACATTTACTTAAGAGTAACGGGGCTTTTCGTTTGACAGAAAACGAGCGGGTTATCTTTAATTTACAGGTAGATTTTCTTTGAAAATACTTAATATCAAGTTAAATTATTAATACAACTTGGCAAAAATGTGCTCTGGGGTTATTTTTTAGCGTTAGAAACGCTGTAGAAGGAGAGGGTCCAGGGCTTTTTATTTGGGGATCAGGGATTAATACTGTCACACTGAATAGCGGCGAGGCGCCTGCCGGTTCTTTTGAAGCCTGACAATCATTGTGGGGCGTTTTTTAGATCGTGATCGCAATTTTTCTTCGATGTGCAGTTGTTTTACGGTGCAAAAAGGGCACAACGGCCATGGGGGATAAAGGGCACGGCAAAAGTGGTCATGATATTGGCTAATTTGCAAGGGGCATCACGGTCACTTGGAGGGCAACAATGGCAATGGCCTCCGTGAAATTCCAGGCCTGTAGTGTAATAAGGAACACTGCTTCAGATCGGCTCTGGATTCTGTAGAGGATTTTGTAGACAAAGTAAGGGTAAGTTTGACAGGGTAAGTTTGAAGGCAAATAATTAACACTTTGTTGCTGTTTTTGAAGGAAAAAGGTTGGATTTTTTTGTATTTGGAAAACTTTCTTCAACGTACATGTGGACTGCACAGTGTGCATTGAATCAGTAAACGGACGCGAGTATCATCTGCGTCCTTGATAACAACCAGTGTAAAAGTGGTCTCCATAGGGTTGGATATTGTATAGCGTTGCTGAACGTATGTAATTCTCCCTGAAACTATAAATTTTATCAAAATGTTGTGATGTTATGTATATGATGAGTGCTATGGAGCATCAAGTCAATGATGAAAGAGTGACTAACTCCCAGAGAGGAAGTCCTTCACCTAAGCTGGCTGGTATATGCCTGAGCAGGTACCACCCGGTCGTATCCAAACTGCTAACAACAGGATTTGTGTTGTAACCAGAAGAAAATGGAGTAAGAACGATAAAAAACTTGCAATGGAATGTTTAAGAGTGAGCCGGACAAAAAAATACAGGAGAATGGTTACCCTATTGCAAGATAAAGGAATGTTGAGATTAGTGAGCAGCATCTTGCAGACCAGATAAGTACTATCAAATAGAACCAGTGGTTAACAAATGGTTTTAAGCTGAAAGTGATAGAACAGAGATTGTTAACCACCAAGTACTGGAGGAGGCAGCTGCTGCTAGCTCATAGAATAAAGATGAGGTGAATCAGCCAGGGTTGCGAGATGGTCAGGACAATGAAGGCATTGATGAAGAGGAAGGCGTAGTAGAGTTCTTAGAGGAGGAGGTGCAGATTAAGGCCAAGCTTAAAGAGCTGATGGAATCTGCGAAAGGGTCAAATGGGTGGAGTATCCAAGCTTTGCGCAAGGTCCCAAGGAAAAGGCTGACAGAAATGTCAGCTGTGGTAAGTAAAGTCCTTGGGTCGGTAATACGAATAATCTATCGGAAACTAACTGTCTTATTTTTGCAGGGGCAGTTGTAGTTAGGGAAAAAGTTTCTGGTGAAGGCGTCACAATAAAAACACAAAAAACAGTGCGCCATGGTGGAAACGTCGTCTGGAGAGTCAAATTAAAGAATTGGGAAAAGATCTCAGTAGAATAGAACAAATGAATTTAAAGGGTTTATTGAAAGGTTCAGACTTAAGGAATACAATCATGACAAAGTACAATGTCAAATATATTGGAGCGAGTGTTGTAATAGAGGAGCGAGTGTTGTAATAGAGGAGCGAGTGTTGTAATAGAGGAGCGAGTGTTGTAATAGAGGAGCGAGTGTTGTAACAGAGGAGCGAGTGTTGTAATAGAGGAGCGAGTGTTGTAATAGAGGAGCGAGTGTTGTGATAGAGGAGATTAAGCAAAGGATTAAGGCTACATGTGTAGGCTTCAAAAGTGAAGAGGTATGACGACAGGGAAGCTATTTAGAATAGGTTATTGAACAGCAATCAACGTCAGTTTTTTAGGAAATTGGACAGGAAGGCTGACAGCAGGCGGGCCCGAGACCAACAGGGGCAAAAACTTTCTAGGGTTGTACATGTATTTGGGACCAACCAGTACAACACAACCAACAAGCGGTATGGCTAACTGATGAAGAAATCAGGAGAAAAATTGAAAAAGAATGGGGACTAAAGAAAGGGAGAAGGGGAAAATAATTGACGGAATCATGTTACCTGCATCTATAGCCTTAAATTAAAACATGAGGGTATAGGTACAACTATATCATGGAGGTAGAACTTTTTATCTCCATGGGTATATCAAATCATCATACATGTACATTGTACTGATCCCGATTGCAATAGTCTCCCCTTTTGTCACATTTCGATGTTCAACCACCCAAGCTTTTAGCCAGGATTTGAAAATAGGGTGTCAAAATTTGACTGGATTGAAAAACAGGGCGTCCAAATTTTGGGGGAAAATTTTCAGCAAGCATGTACCACCAGACCACAGAACTATTATTGCATTTACTGTGTACTCAACGTATGCTTTGGGTCTGGGCCGGCTAAAGGGTTAACAAAAATTAAATCAGCACCATACAGCCCTAATAATCGTAATATTTGGCGCGGTTTCATTATATGTTATTATTATTTTAAAAGTTTGGGTGGGGTCACGACTTTTTCATATTGATTTCCCCCGTACTAAAGTTGTGGTATTCTACACATAGCCCGCGATTTATATACGAACGGAACAATAGTTTACATTTCAATGTAAATATACATAGTACATGTACAGTGTACTACGAAGAAGTACATGTACTTTAATGGTACGATATGCAGTGAGCATTCTTTAGTAAACTTGCATTACCCATACTCATGGTGGGAGGTTCACACATACAAGCAGACACGCACGTTTTGACTCATATACTGCGCATGTGTGATGTTCTGCATACATTAATATGCACTGAAAGGTTGCGGCGGCCAGAAAAGAGCGGGAATGATGTGCCCGGAATTGTGCGCAGTTTATTGCCTGATGGAATTAATGAATGGAGCCGTTTTTAAACTCTTCCAACACATTGTTATCAACTGTTTTTACTTTGAACCTTGACAGTTAATACTTGACAGTTTGCTAAGTTACAACATCAGCTGTACAACATTGACCGATCCACGCATACCGCCTGGTTAAAATGCTGCAAACGGTCATAGATAGAGTGCTACATGTACATGTACATGTATCTCACAACACAGACAATAGTCTAAAAATAACACAGACATAGTGCCCATAAGAAAAACATCACGATGTCCATCCACCGCCAAAGGTTCAAAGGTCGGAAGTCCGATCCTATCGCCATTGTGTGCACGACGTGAAGCCGCAACAAGTAGCTGTTTTTTCTCTGTGTGGTGGGTGCAGACCATCATACCATGGAGGTACATGTAGAACTACCTCCATGATCATGTACCATCCATGTATCACACGCGCAATGGCGAACTTCCGCTTCTTTCGCGATCAAATTATTAATGTTTTTACACACGGAATACCGTGATTTGATAGGATTTTTTTCAAAGGGTTTGAGGTACAGAAGTTATCTGTAGTGGTGAGGATCGAGTGAATGGCGCTCCACTTAATATTGTGTGAGTGCTATGCTAAAGGGTTAAGCCCCGCCCATCATAGCAACTGCAGAACTCGTGGAACAACACGTGTGTCTCGAGCGCTGCCGATCTACATGTATCACACAACCCTGGTAGGTACACGACATGTACATGTACATACACAACGCTTTTTACGATGACTTACATGTATGTATGTGTATTTTGTAAACTTTTCTACTGCGTGGCGTTTCACCGCTAGTTTGAAAGCCTTTGCGATTCAAGCCTTCGCACTCGGGGGCACTGTCTGATGTTAAATTTGATCCCTTTTTTCGGTAAACAATGAATGGGCAGTCAGGAATGTTATTGGCCCAATGACCAGGGCACTAATGTAAAGCGCATTGAGACTGTTATTGTGAAATGCGCTATATAAGAACTAGTTATTAGCTGTTCCGACGTACGTAGCTGTCGGAACAGCTATTGTTTTCGTCGAGATTATTAGCTGTTCCGACCTAGCTGTCGGAACAGCTATTGTTTTCGTCGAGATTATTATTATTAGCTGTTCCGACCTAGCTGTCGGAACAGCTATTGTTTTCGTCGAGATTATTATTATTATTATTAGCTGTTCCGACATAGGTCGGAACAGCTATTGTTTTCGTCGAGATTATTATTATATTTATTATTATTCTTTGTTTCCACTCAAATCCCATAGCATTTGCACACGTTTTTTTCTTTAAGCCTAATATCCTAGAGCGCAAATACGAAAGAGTTAAATCATATATCAAATTGAAGCTTAGAACATAAACTTAACTCTAAATGTAAAAAATGTTAAAATTCTTAATTAATTAGCCACTTTACAGCGAGGTGAATATTTAATTAGCCAGACTTTAGAGCACTGTATCTCAAAAAGTAGACGACCGATCGTCAAACTTTTTTCAGTTTTAGACTTCTTGGGTACTGTAGATGTGCTTTTCGGCCTAAAATGTGGAACGACGTCACAATGACGTCATTTATTGCGCATTTTCGCCCGTGTACAAAACACATGGAGATAGTGAAAACAAATCCGACTTCTAGAAACACAGTTTTTTCAATTAAGCTCAACTTTAACGTCCTGGATTCACAAATGTTTCTTAAAACAAGAAAGGTTTTATAGACGATCAGTTTAAAAGCATCAAAACTTATTAAAACATTGTCAGTAGAAAAAACCCCCAAAATTATCAGGCAAATTGAACGCCATGGGTACTCTGACTAGAATTTGATATGTGTTTATTAACGACAAAGTAATTTTTTTTCATTTTTTTTAAAGTAAAAAAACCCGCACCGTTAAACTCGTATAGCGCCCTCAATCTTTCTAGGGTTTCCTAGATTCGTTCAAGCCCTAAACCCATTTATGACCCGTGTTGTAGACGTTTATGTAGAATATACATAGAGTCATCATTCCTGTCGCCGACTGACACAAGTCTACGTTCATTCACAAGAATCGAAAAGAATTTGTCTTGCTATCAGCGCAGCGTCGTCGTCGTGTAGTCAGATAGTTATTCAGATTTTACCGTGGACGTAAAGAATATGAGTGCCGTGTTCTTGTCCATGGTTTGGGGTGGCAAACTTGTTCGCCGGGAAAACGATATGTTTAACATTTCTTGTGCAAAGGCATTACTTCAGGAAACCGCGATGTATCAGTTACAAAACTTGATGGCCCTTGCAATAAGGCAATAAAAAGCTGATTGAGGAAAGGAGTGGTAAAGAGAAAATCGTTTTTCATGGCTAAACGGTCAGTGTTGGATTTGGGGTTGTGGAAGAGACAAAATTACAATACAATGATCGTATCCCATATGAATTTACTGTTTTAGCCTAAACAAATATAACATACTCGATTGGCATTTCAGGGTAAAAAAATTGTTACGATTACGAATTAAATACAACATCATTTTGTTTACATGCATTTACAGTTATTTTTTAGTAAACTCGTAATCATTTCTGAAACGATCAGTTACATGTGTAACCGTTCACATTTATTATGGTCAAAATTTCGCGACACTTTTGAGGATGATTTTTCAACATTTATCCGAACCGTAATAATGTAGATGTTCAACCGGTTGATCGGATGGTTAACCGTGTGACCGTCACAGGCAGGCTTACAAAGCCTCGGCATTTAAATGTAAACGTAAACATTTAAACGTTTAACAGGATTATCATTTGGTTAACCGGGTACCGGGTAACCGTGCAATCGATTTGTTGTGGAACGCCCTCTAGCGTTCAATGTTTCTTTCAACTAATGCCGCACGCAAAGTAATGAAATAACAAAGAATTAAGCCTGTAAATTGGAAACGATATAGGTGTGTTTGGCAATTATTATGGTCAGCATTTCGCAGCACTTTTCAAGTGATTTTTTCAACGTTTACCCGAACCGTACAAATGTGAACGTTTAACCGTAAGATCTGTCACTTAACCGTGTAACCGTCACAGTCTTACGTATAAGCCTGCGCATTCACGAATTGTTGTGGAACGCCCCCTAGCGTGCAATGTTTCTCACAAATATTGCTACACGCACAGATGTAATGAAATAACAAAGACTATGAGTCTGTAAATTGGAAATGATAAGTGTGTGTTTTATGGGATATTGTGCTGTGAAAATCGTGATCACAGTTATTATGGTCAGCATTACGCGGCACTTTTTAAGTGATTTTTTCAACAATTATCCGAACCGTACAAATAAATGTAAACGTTTAACCATAAGATCTGTCACTTAACCGTGTAACCGTCACAGGCTTATGTATAAGCCTGAGCATTCACGGTTATTTTTGGTCAACATACCGTTTCTGAAACAGTTGGTGACCCGTGTAACAGCAGTTTCATGAACAAAATTTCAAGTAAAAAAACCTGTTTACACAACCTTGCATGTGACCTAATATCCTAAAGCGTACAAATATGAAAGAGTTAGATCCTCTATCAAATTGAAGCTTAGTACATGAGCTTAACTCTCAATGTAATTTTTTTTATTATTCTGAATTACTTTGCCCATTTACAGTGAGGTGAATATTTAATTAGCCAATCTTGAGATCACTGTATCTCGAAAAGCCTTGGGTAACCGTGAACCCATGTTGACCTTTACTTCCGGGTCAACCTGAAGTGGGACCATATCTCAAGAACTACATAACCGATTTTCAAACTTTGTTCAGTTATAGACTCATTGGGCATTGCAGATAAGCCTTGGGTAACCGTGACCCCATGTTGACCTTTACTTCCGGGTCAACATGAAGTGGGACAATATCTCAAGAACTACATAACCAATTTTCAAACTTTGTTCAGTTATAGACTCCTTGGGCATTGCAGATAAGCCTTGGGTAACCGTGACCCCATGTTGACCTTTACCTCTGGGTCAACCGGAAGTGGGACCATATCTCAAGAACTACACAACTGATTTTCAAAATTGTTTCAGTTATAGACTCCTTGGCCATTGTATATTAACCTTGGGTAACCGTGACCCCATGTTGACCTTTACTTCCGGGTCAACATGAAGTGGGACAATATCTCAAGAACTACATAACCAATTTTCAAACTTTGTTCAGTTATAGACTCCTTGGGCATTGCAGATAAGCCTTGGGTAACCGTGACCCCATGTTGACCTTTACTTCCGGGTCAACATGAAGTGGGACAATATCTCAAGAATTACACAACCGATCTTCAAACTGTTTTTAGTTATAAACTCATTGGGCATTGCAGATTAGCCTTGGGTAACCGTGACGCCATGTTGACCTTAACCTATGGGTCAACCGGAATTGGGACCATATCTCAAGAACTAAACACCTGATTTTCATTTTCTTTTCAGTTATAAAACCTTTGAGCGAAACAATAATACACGGAACAGCTTTGTGTTTGTTCACAAACACCTAATGTCTAGTTATTATTATTATTAGCTGTTCCGACCTAGCTGTCGGAACAGCTATTGTTTTCGTCGAGATTATTATTATTCTTTGTTTCCACTCAAATCCCATAGCATTTGCACACGTTTTTTTCTTTAAGCCTAATATCCTAGAGCGCAAATACGAAAGAGTTAAATCATATATCAAATTGAAGCTTAGAACATAAACTTAACTCTAAATGTAAAAAATGTTAAAATTCTTAATTAATTAGCCACTTTACAGCGAGGTGAATATTTAATTAGCCAGACTTCAGACCACTCTATCTCAAAAAGTAGACGACCGATCGTCAAACTTTTTTCAGTTTTAGACTTCTTGGGTACTGTAGATGTGCTTTTCGGCCTAAAATGTGGAACGACGTCACAATGACGTCATTTATTGCGCATTTTCGCCCGTGTACAAAACACATGGAGATAGTGAAAACAAATCCGACTTCTAGAAACACAGTTTTTTTCAATTAAGCTCAAATTTAACGTCCTGGGTTCACAAATGTTTCTTAAAACAAGAAAGGTTTTATAGACAATCAGTTTAAAAGCATCAAAACTTATTAAAACATTGTCAGTAGAAAAAAACCCCAAAATTCTCAGGCAAATTGAACGCCATGGGTACTCTGACTTGAATTTGATATGTGTTTATTAACGACAGAGTAAATTTTTTCCGTTTTTTTTAAAGTAAAAAAAACCGCACCGTTAAACTCGTATAGCGCCCTCAATCTTTCTAGGGTTTCCTAGATTCGTTCAAGCCCTAAACCCATTTATGACCCGTGTTGTAGACGTTTATGTAGAATATACATAGAGTCATCATTCCTGTCGCCGACTGACACAAGTCAACGTTCATTCACAAGAATCGAAAAGAATTTGTCTTGCTATCAGCGCAGCGTCGTCGTCGTGTAGTCAGATAGTTATTCAGATTTCACCGTGGACGTAAAGAATATGAATGCCCTGTTCTTGTCCATTTTTTGGGGTGGTAAACTTGTGTGCGCTTAGGTCCCGTTCGCCGGGAAAACGATATGTTTAACATTTCTTGTGCAAAGGCATTACTTCAGGAAACCGCGATGTATCAGTTACAAAACTTGATGGCGCTTGCAATAAGGCAATAAAAAGCTGATTGAGGAAAGGAGTGGTAAAGAGAAATTAGTTTTTCCATGGCTATAAACGGTCAGTGTTGGATTTGGGGTTGTGGAAGAGACAAAATTACAATACAATCGTATCCCATATGAATTGACTGTTTAAGCCTTAACAAATATAACATACTCGATTGCCATTTCAGGGTAGAACAATTTTTACGATTACGAATTAAATACAACATCATTTTTGTTTACATGCATTTACAGTTAATTTTTAGTAAACTCGTAATAATTTCTGAAACGACCATAATAAATGTGAACGGTTCAAAATTTCGCGACACTTTTTGAGGATGATTTTTCAACATTTATCCGAACCGTAATAATGTAGATGTTTAACCGGTTGATCGGATGGTTAACCGTGTGACCGTCACAGGCAGGCTTACAAAGCCTCAGCATTTAAACGTAAACATAAACATTTAAACGTTTAACAGGATTATCATTTGGTTAACCGGGTAACCGTGCAATCGATTTGTTGTGGAACGCCCTCTAGCGTTCAATGTTTCTTGCAACTAATGCCGCACACAAAGTATTGGAAACGATATAGGTGTGTGTGGCAATTATTATGGTCAGCATTTCGCAGCACTTTTCAAGTGAAATTTTCAACGTTTATCCGAACCGTACAAATGTGAACGTTTAACCGTAAGATCTGTCACTTAACCGTGTAACCGTCACAGGCTTACGTATAAGCCTGCGCATTTATGAATTGTTGTGCAACGCCCTCTAGCGTTCAATGTTTCTTGCAACTAATGCCGCACACAAAGTATTGGAAACGATATAGGTGTTTGTGGCAATTATTATGGTCAGCATTTCGCAGCACTTTTCAAGTGAATTTTTCAACGTTTATCCGAACCGTACAAAATAAGTGAACGTTTAACCGTAAGATCTGTCATTTAACCGTGTGACCGTCACAGGCAGGCTTACAAAGCCTCAGCATTTAAATGTAAACGTAAACATTTAAACGTTTAACAGGATTATCGTTTGGTTAAACGGGTAACCGTGCAATCGCATTGTTGTGGAACGCCCTCTAGCATTCAATGTTTCTTTCAACTAATGCCGCACGCAAAGTAATGAAATAACAAAGAATTAAGCCTGTAAATTGGAAACGATATAGGTGTGTTTGGCAATTATTATGGTCAGCATTTTGCAGCACTTTTCAAGTGAATTTTTCAACGTTTATCCGAACCGTACAAATGTGAACGTTTAACTGTAAGATCTGTCACTTAACTGTGCAACCGTCACAGGCTTACGTATAAGCCTGCGCATTCACGAATTGTTGTGGAACGCCCCCTAGCGTGCAATGTTTCTCACAAATATTGCTACACGCACAGATGTAATGAAATAACAAAGACTATGAGTCTGTAAATTGGGAATGATATGTGTGTGTGTTTTATGGGATATTGTGCTGTGAAAATTGTAATCACAGTTATTAGGGTCAGCATTACGCGGCACTTTTTAAGTGAATTTTTCAACGTTTATCCGAACCGTACAAATAAATGTAAACGTTTAATCGTAAGATCTGTCACTTAACTGTGCAACCGTCACAGGCATTACGTATAAGCCTGAGCATTCACAGTTATTTTTTGTCAACATACCGTTTCTGAAACAGTTGGTGACCCGTGTAACAGCAGTTTCATGAACAAAATTTCAAGTAAAAAAACCTGTTTACACAACCTTGCATGTGACCTAATATCCTAAAGCGTACAAATATGAAAGAGTTAGATCCTATATCAAATTGAAGCTTAGTACATGAGCTTAACTCTCAATGTAATTTTTTATTATTATTCTGAATTAATTTGCCCATTTACAGTGAGGTGAATATTTAATTAGCCAATCTTGAGATCACTGTATCTCGAAAAGCCTTGGGTAACCGTGACCCATGTTGACCTTTACTTCCGGGTCAACCGGAAGTGGGACCATATCTCAAGAACTACACAATCGTTTTTCAAACTGTTTGTAGTTATAGACTCCTTGGGCATTGTAGATCAACCTTGGATAACCGTGACCTCATGTAAACCTTTACTTCCGGGTCAACCGGAAAAGGGACCATATCTCAAGAACTACACAACCGTTTTTCAAACTGTTTTTAGTTATAGATTCCTTGGGCATTGGAGATTAGCCTTGGCTAACCGTGACCCCATGTTGCCTTTACTTCCGGGTCAACCTGAAGTGGGACCATATCTCAAGAACTACATAACCGATTTTCAAACTTTTTTCAGTTATAGACTCTTTGGGCATTGCAGATAAGCCTTGGGTAACCGTGACCCCATGTTGACCTTTACCTCCGGGTCAACCGGAAGTGGGACCATATTTCAAGAACTACACAGCCGATTTTAAAAAAAATTTCAGTTCTAGACTCCTTGGCCATGGGATATTAGCCTTGGTAACCGTGACCCCATGTTGACCTTTACTTCCGGGTCAACCGGAAGTGGGACCATATCTCAAGAGTTACACAGCCGATTTTCAAACTTTTTTCAGTTATAGACTCCTTAGGCATTGCAGATTAGCCTTGGGTAACCATGACCCCATGTTGACCTTTACTTCCAGGTCAACCGGAAGTGAGACCACATCTCAAGAACTACACAACCGATATTCAATTTCTTTTCAGTTATAAACCATTTGAGCAGTAAATGTTAGACAAGGGTTAAATTTTGTTTATGAATCAGAAAACCGGAACAGCTTCGTGTTTGTACACAAACACCTCAAGTCTAGTTAGCTGTTCCTGACGCAGTCGGAACAGCTATTGTTTTCGTCGAGATTATTATTATTATTATTATTATTATTATTCTTTGTTTCCACTCAAATCCCATAGCATTTGCACACGTTTTTTTCTTTAAGCCTAATATCCTAGAGCGCAAATACGAAAGAGTTAAAACATATATCAAATTGAAGCTTAGAACATAAACTTAACTCTAAATGTAAAAAATGTTAAAATTCTTAATTAATTAGCCACTTTACAGCGAGGTGAATATTTAATTAGCCAGACTTTAGAGCACTCTATCTCAAAAAGTAGACGACCGATCGTCAAACTTTTTTCAGTTTTAGACTTCTTGGGTACTGTAGATGTGCTTTTCGGCCTAAAATGTGGAACGACGTCACAATGACGTCATTTATTGGGCGTTTTCGCCCATGTACAAAACAAATGGAGATAGTGAAAACAAATCCGACTTCTAGAAACACAGTTTTTTCAATTAAGCTCAAATTAAACGTCCTAGATAACACAAATGTTTCTTAAAACAAGAAAGATTTGATTGACGCTCAGTTTAAAAGCATCAAAACGTATTAAAACATTGTCAGTAGAAAATAAACCCAAATTCTCAGACAAATTGAACGCCATGGGTACTCTGTCTAGAATTTGTATGTGTTTATATACGAAAAGCAGTCAAATCTTTAAATTTTGAAAAGATTGTAGCTCTGAGGTTCATGTCGTCGTGTACCACCACTCAGATCTGCAGGTCGTTATTAAAAGTTTTAGTAGCGTGGACGACGAAAACCTGTCATGCCGTGTTTTATGAGAAATATCCGGCGTTGTAGACTTGTATGCTCTTGGGTCCCGTTCGCCGGAAAACGATATGTTTTAGCAATAAAAAGAGCTGATTGAGGAAAGGTGTGGTAAAGAGAAATTCGTTTTTCATGGCTAAACGGTCAGTGTTGGATTTGGGGGTGTGAATTAAGAGACAAAATTACAATACAATCGTATCCCATATGAATTTACTGTTTTAGCCTAAACAAATATAACATACTCGATTGGCATTTCAGGGTAGAAAAATTGTTACGATTACGAATTAAATACAACATCATTTTTGTTTACATGCATTTACAGTTAATTTTTAGTAAACTCGTAATAATTTCTGAAACGAACATAATAAATGTGAACGGTTCAAAATTTCGCGACACTTTTTGAGGATGATTTTTCAACATTTATCCGAACCGTAATAATGTAGATGTTCAACCGGTTGATCGGATGGTTAATCGTGTGACCGTCACAGGCAGGCTTACAAAGCCTCAGCATTTAAATGTAAACGTAAACATTTAAACGTTTAACAGGATTGTTTGATTAACCGGGTAACTGCGCAATCGATTTGTTGTGGAACGCCCTCTAGCGTTCAATGTTTCTTTCATCTAATGCCGCACGCAAAGTAATGAAATAACAAAGAATTAAGCCTGTAAATTGGAAACGATATAGGTGTGTTTGGCAATTATTATGGTCAGCATTTCGCAGCACTTTTCAAGTGAATTTTTCAACGTTTATCCGAACCGTACAAATGTGAACGTTTAACCGTAAGATCTGTCACTTAACCGTGTAACCGTCACAGGCTTACGTATAAGCCTGCGCATTTATGAATTGTTGTGGAACGCCCCCTAGCGTGCAATGTTTCTCACAAATATTGCTACACGCACAGATGTAATGAAATAACAAAGACTACGAGTCTGTAAAATGGAATGATATGTGTGTGTGTTTTATGGGATATTGTGCTGTGAAAATTGTAATCACAGTTATGGTCAGCATTACGCGGCACTTTTTAAGTGATTTTTTCAACGTTTATCCGAACCGTACAAATAAATGTAAACGTTTAACCATAAGATCTGTCACTTAACCGTGTTACCGTCACAGGCTTATGTAGGTCTATAAGCCTGAGCATCCACGGTTATTTTTGGTCAACATACTGTTTCTGAAACAGTTGGTGACCCGTGTAACAGCAGTTTCATAAACAAAATTTCAATTAAAAAACCCTGTTTACACAACTGTGCATGTGACCTAATATCCTAAAGCGTACAAATATGAAAGAGTTGGATCCTATATCAATATTGAATCTTAGTAAATGAACTTAACTCTCAATGTAATTTTTGTTTAAATTCTTAATTAATTAGCCCATTTACAGCGAGGTCAATATTTAATTAGTGGGACCATATCTCAAGAATTACACAGCCGATTTTCAAACTTTTTCAGTTATAGACTCCTAGGGCAAGGGAGATTAGCCTTGAGTAACTGTGACCCCATGTTGACCTTAACTTCCGGGTCAACCGGAAGTGGGACCATATCTCAAGAACTACACAGCCGATTTTCAAACTTTTTTTAGTTATAGACTCCTTGGCCATTGTATATCAACCTTGGATAACGGTGACCTCATGTTGACCTTTACTTCCGGGTCAACCGGAAGTAAGACCATATCTCAAGAACTACACAACCGATTGTCAAACTGTTTTCAGTTTTAGACTCCTTGGGCATGGGGGATTAGCCTTGGGTAACCGTGACCCCATGTTGACCTTTACTTCCGGGTCAACCGGAAGTGGGACCATATCTCAAGAACTACACACCCGATTTTCAATTTCTTTTCAGTTTTAAACTCTTTGAAAATTACAGGAACAGCTCTGTGTTTGTTGACAAACACTTAAGCTCTAGTTATTATTATTATTCTTTGTTTCCACTCAAATCCCATAGCATTTGCACACGTTTTTTTCTTTAAGCCTAATATCCTAGAGCGCAAATACGAAAGAGTTAAATCATATATCAAATTGAAGCTTAGAACATAAACTTAACTCTAAATGTAAAAAATGTAAAAATTCTTAATTAATTAGCCACTTTACAGCGAGGTGAATATTTAATTAGCCAGACTTTAGAGCACTGTATCTCAAAAAGTAGACGACCGATCGTCAAACTTTTTTCAGTTTTAGACTTCTTGGGTACTGTAGATGTGCTTTTCGGCCTAAAATGTGGAACGACGTCACAATGACGTCATTTATTGCGCATTTTCGCCCGTGTACAAAACAAATGGAGATAGTGAAAACAAATCCGACTTCTAGAAACACAGTTTTTTCAATTAAGCTCAACTTTAACGTCCTGGATTCACAAATGTTTCTTAAAACAAGAAAGGTTTTATAGACGATCAGTTTAAAAGCATCAAAAGTTATTAAAACATTGTCAGTAGAAAAAAACACCAAAATTATCAGGCAAATTGAACGCCATGGGTACTCTGACTTGAATTTGATATGTGTTTATTAACGACAAAGTAAAAAAAAATTCATTTTTTTTAAAGTAAAAAAAAACGCACCGTTAAACTCGTATAGCGCCCTCAATCTTTCTAGGGTTTCCTAGATTCGTTCAAGCCCTAAACCCATTTATGACCCGTGTTGTAGACGTTTATGTAGAATATACATAGAGTCATCATTCCTGTCGCCGACTGACACAAGTCTACGTTCATTCACAAGAATCGAAAAGAATTTGTCTTGCTATCAGCGCAGCGTCGTCGTCGTGTAGTCAGATAGTTATTCAGATTTCACCGTGGACGTAAAGAATATGAGTGCCGTGTTCTTGTCCATGGTTTGGGGTGGCAAACTTGTATGCGCTTAGGTCCCGTTCGCCGGGAAAACGATATGTTTAACATTTCTTGTGCAAAGGCATTACTTCAGGAAACCGCGATGTATCAGTTACAAAACTTGATGGCCCTTGCAATAAGGCAATAAAAAGCTGATTGAGGAAAGGAGTGGTAAAGAGAAAATCGTTTTTCATGGCTAAACGGTCAGTGTTGGATTTGGGGTTGTGGAAGAGACAAAATTACAATACAATCGTATCCCATATGAATTTACTGTTTCAGCCTAAACAAATATAACATACTCGATTGGCATTTCAGGGTAGAAAAATTGTTACAATTACGAATTAAATACAACATCATTTTGTTTACATGCATTTACAGTTATTTTTTAGTAAACTCGTAATCATTTCTGAAACGATCAGTTACATGTGTAACCGTTCACATTTATTATGGTCAAAATTTCGCGACACTTTTGAGGATGATTTTTCAACATTTATCCGAACCGTAATAATGTAGATGTTCAACCGGTTGATCGGATGGTTAACCGTGTGACCGTCACAGGCAGGCTTACAAAGCCTCGGCATTTAAATGTAAACGTAAACATTTAAACGTTTAACAGGATTATCATTTGGTTAACCGGGTAACCGTGCAATCGATTTGTTGTGGAACGCCCTCTAGCGTTCAATGTTTCTTTCAACTAATGCCGCACGCAAAGTAATGAAATAACAAAGAATTAAGCCTGTAAATTGGAAACGATATAGGTGTGTTTGGCAATTATTATGGTCAGCATTTCGCAGCACTTTTCAAGTGATTTTTTCAACGTTTACCCGAACTGTACAAATGTGAACGTTTAACCGTAAGATCTGTCACTTAACCGTGTAACCGTCACAGGCTTACGTATAAGCCTGCGCATTCACGAATTGTTGTGGAACGCCCCCAGCGTGCAATGTTTCTCACAAATATTGCTACACGCACAGATGTAATGAAATAACAAAGACTATGAGTCTGTAAATTGGGAATGATATGTGTGTGTTTTATGGGATATTGTGCTGTGAAAATCGTGATCACAGTTATTATGGTCAGCATTACTCGGCACTTTTTAAGTGATTTTTTCAAAGTTTATCCGAACCGTACAAATAAATGTAAACGTTTAACCATAAGATCTGTCACTTAACCGTGTAACCGTCACAGGCTTACGTATAAGCCTGCGCATTCACGAATTGTTGTGGAACGCCCCCAGCGTGCAATGTTTCTCACAAATATTGCTACACGCACAGATGTAATGAAATAACAAAGACTATGAGTCTGTAAATTGGGAATGATATGTGTGTGTTTTATGGGATATTGTGCTGTGAAAATCGTGATCACAGTTATTATGGTCAGCATTACGCGGCACTTTTTAAGTGATTTTTTCAACGTTTATCCGAACCGTACAAATAAATGTAAACGTTTAACCGTAAGATCTGTCACTTAACCGTGTAACCGTCACAGGCTTATGTATAAGCCTGAGCATTCACGGTTATTTTTTGTCAACATACTGTTTCTGAAACAGTTGGTGACCCGTGTAACAGCAGTTTCATAAACAAAATTTCAAGTAAAAAAACCTGTTTACACAACCTTGCATGTGACCTAATATCCTAAAGCGTAAAAATATGAAAGAGTTAGATCCTATATCAAATTGAAGCTTAGTACATGAGCTTAACTCTCAATGTAATTTTTATTTTTATTCTGAATTAATTTGCCCATTTACAGTGAGGTGAATATTTAATTAGCCAATCTTGAGATCACTGTATCTCGAAAAGCCTTGGGTAACCGTGAACCCATGTTGACCTTTACTTCCGGGTCAACCGGAAGTGGGACCATATCTCAAGAACTACACAATCGTTTTTCAAACTGTTTGTAGTTATAGACTCCTTGGGCATTGTAGATCAACCTTGGATAACCGTGACCTCATGTAAACCTTTACTTCCGGGTCAACCGGAAAAGGGACCATATCTCAAGAACTACACAACCGTTTTTCAAACTGTTTTTAGTTATAGACTCCTTGGGCATTGGAGATTAGCCTTGGCTAACCGTGACCCCATGTTGACCTTTACTTCCGGGTCAACCTGAAGTGGGACCATATCTCAAGAACTACATAACCGATTTTCAAACTTTTTTCAGTTATAGACTCCTTGGGCATTGCAGATAAGCCTTGGGTAACCGTGACCCCATGTTGACCTTTACCTCCGGGTCAACCGGAAGTGGGACCATATTTCAAGAACTACACAGCCGATTTTAAAACATTTTTCAGTTCTAGACTCCTTGGCCATGGGATATTAGCCTTGGTAACCGTGACCCCATGTTGACCTTTACTTCCGGGTCAACCGGAAGTGGGACCATATCTCAAGAATTACACAACCGATTTTCAAACTGTTTTCAGTTATAGACTCGTGGGGCATTGAAGACTAGCCTTGGGTAACCGTGACCCCATGTTGACCTTTACCTATGGGTCAACCGGAAGTGGGACCATATCTCAAGAGTTACACAGCCCATTTTCAAACTTTTTTCAGTTATAGACTCCTTAGGCATTGCAGATTAGCCTTGGGTAACCATGACCCCATGTTGACCTTTACTTCCAGGTCAACCGGAAGTGAGACCACATCTCAAGAACTACACAACCGATATTCAATTTCTTTTCAGTTATAAACCACTTGAGCAGTAAATGTTAGACAAGGGTTAAATTTTGTTTATGAATCAGAAAACCGGAACAGCTTCGTGTTTGTACACAAACACCTCATGTCTAGTTATTCTTTGTTTCCACTCAAATCCCATAGCATTTGCACACGTTTTTTTCTTTAAGCCTAATATCCTAGAGCGCAAATACGAAAGAGTTAAATCATATATCAAATTGAAGCTTAGAACATAAACTTAACTCTAAATGTAAAAAATGTTAAAATTCTTAATTAATTAGCCACTTTACAGCGAGGTGAATATTTAATTAGCCAGACTTTAGAGCACTCTATCTCAAAAAGTAGACGACCGATCGTCAAACTTTTTTCAGTTTTAGACTTCTTGGGTACTGTAGATGTGCTTTTCGGCCTAAAATGTGGAACGACGTCACAATGACGTCATTTATTGCACATTTTCGCCCGTGTACAAAACACATGGAGATAGTGAAAACAAATCCGACTTCTAGAAACACAGTTTTTTCAATTAAGCTCAACTTTAACGTCCTGGATTCACAAATGTTTCTTAAAACAAGAAAGGTTTTATAGACGATCAGTGTAAAAGCATCAAAACTTATTAAAACATTGTCAGTAGAAAAAAAACCCAAAATTATCAGGCAAATTGAACGCCATGGGTACTCTGACTTGAATTTGATATGTGTTTATTAACGACAAAGTAATTTTTTTTCATTTTTTTTAAAGTAAAAAAAACAGCACCGTTAAACTCGTATAGCGCCCTCAATCTTTCTAGGGTTTCCTAGATTCGTTCAAGCCCTAAACCCATTTATGACCCGTGTTGTAGACGTTTATGTAGAATATACATAGAGTCATCATTCCTGTCGCCGACTGACACAAGTCTACGTTCATTCACAAGAATCGAAAAGAATTTGTCTTGCTATCAGCGCAGCGTCGTCGTCGTGTAGTCAGATAGTTATTCAGATTTCACCGTGGACGTAAAGAATATGAGTGCCGTGTTCTTGTCCATGGTTTGGGGTGGCAAACTTGTATGCGCTTAGGTCCCGTTCGCCGGGAAAACGATATGTTTAACATTTCTTGTGCAAAGGCATTACTTCAGGAAACCGCGATGTATCAGTTACAAAACTTGATGGCCCTTGCAATAAGGCAATAAAAAGCTGATTGAGGAAAGGAGTGGTAAAGAGAAAATCGTTTTTCATGACTAAACGGTCAGTGTTTGATTTGGGGTTGTGGAAGAGACAAAATTACAATACAATCGTATCCCATATGAATTTACTGTTTTAGCCTAAACAAATATAACATACTCGATTGGCATTTCAGGGTAGAAAAATTGTTACGATTACGAATTAAATACATCATTTTGTTTACATGCATTTACAGTTATTTTTGAGTAAACTCGTAATCATTTCTGAAATGATCAGTTACATGTGTAACCGTTCACATTTATTATGGTCAAAATTTCGCGACACTTTTGAGGATGATTTTTCAACATTTATCCGAACCGTAATAATGTAGATGTTCAACCGGTTGATCGGATGGTTAACCGTGTGACCGTCACAGGCAGGCTTACAAAGTTTCGGCATTTAAATGTAAACGTAAACATTTAAACGTTTAACAGGATTATCATTTGGTTAACCGGGTAACCGTGCAATCGATTTGTTGTGGAACGCCCTCTAGCGTTCAATGTTTCTTTCAACTAATGCCGCACGCAAAGTAATGAAATAACAAAGAATTAAGCCTGTAAATTGGAAACGATATAGGTGTGTTTGGCAATTATTATGGTCAGCATTTCGCAGCACTTTTCAAGTGATTTTTTCAACGTTTACCCGAACCGTACAAATGTGAACGTTTAACCGTAAGATCTGTCACTTAACCGTGTAACCGTCACAGGCTTACGTATAAGCCTGCGCATTCACGAATTGTTGTGGAACGCCCCCAGCGTGCAATGTTTCTCACAAATATTGCTACACGCACAGATGTAATGAAATAACAAAGACTATGAGTCTGTAAATTGGGAATGATATGTGTGTTTTATGGGATATTGTGCTGTGAAAATCGTGATCACAGTTATTATGGTCAGCATTACTCGGCACTTTTTAAGTGATTTTGTCAACGTTTATCCGAACCGTACAAATAAATGTAAACGTTTAACCATAAGATCTGTCACTTAACCGTGTAACCGTCACAGGCTTACGTATAAGCCTGCGCATTCACGAATTGTTGTGGAACGCCCCCAGCGTGCAATGTTTCTCACAAATATTGCTACACGCACAGATGTAATGAAATAACAAAGACTATGAGTCTGTAAATTGGGAATGATATGTGTGTTTTATGGGATATTGTGCTGTGAAAATCGTGATCACAGTTATTATGGTCAGCATTATGCGGCACTTTTTAAGTGATTTTTTCAACGTTTATCCGAACCGTACAAATAAATGTAAACGTTTAACCGTAAGATCTGTCACTTAACCGTGTAACCGTCACAGGCTTATGTATAAGCCTGAGCATTCACGGTTATTTTTGGTCAACATACCGTTTCTGAAACAGTTGGTGACCCGTGTAACAGCAGTTTCATGAACAAAATTTCAAGCAAAAAAAACCTGTTTACACAACCTTGCATGTGACCTAATATCCTAAAGCGTACAAATATGAAAGAGTTAGATCCTATATCAAATTGAAGCTTAGTACATGAGCTTAACTCTCAATGTAATTTTTTTTATTATTCTGAATTAATTTGCCCATTTACAGCGAGGTGAATATTTAATTAGCCAATCTTGAGATCACTGTATCTCGAAAAGCCTTGGGTAACCGTGAACCCATGTTGACCTTTACTTCCGGGTCAACCGGAAGTGGGACCATATCTCAAGAACTACACAATCGTTTTTCAAACTGTTTGTAGTTATAGACTCCTTGGGCATTGTAGATCAACCTTGGATAACCGTGACCTCATGTAAACCTTTACTTCCGGGTCAACCGGAAAAGGGACCATATCTCAAGAACTACATAACCGATTTTCAAACTTTTTTCAGTTATAGACTCCTTGGGCATTGCAGATAAGCCTTGGGTAATCGTGACCCCATGTTGACCTTTACCTCCGGGTCAACCGGAAGTGGGACCATATCTCAAGAACTACACAGCCGATTTTAAAACATTTTTCAGTTCTAGACTCCTTGGCCATGGGATATTAGCCTTGGTAACCGTGACCCCATGTTGACCTTTACTTCCGGGTCAACCGGAAGTGGGACCATATCTCAAGAATTACACAACCGATTTTCAAACTTTTTTCAGTTATAAACTCCTTGGGCATTGTAGATCAAACTTGATAACCGTGACCGCATGTTGACCTTTACTTCCAAGTCAACCGGAAGTAAGACCATATCTCAAGAACTACACAACCGATTTTCAAACTGTTTTCAGTTATAGACTCGTGGGGCATTGAAGACTAGCCTTGGGTAACCGTGACCCCATGTTGACCTTTACCTATGGGTCAACCGGAAGTGGGACCATATCTCAAGAGTTACACAGCCGATTTTCAAACTTTTTTCAGTTATAGACTCCTTAGGCATTGCAGATTAGCCTTTGGTAACCATGACCCCATGTTGACCTTTACTTCCAGGTCAACCGGAAGTGAGACCACATCTCAAGAACTACACAACCGATATTCAATTTCTTTTCAGTTATAAACCATTTGAGCAGTAAATGTTAGAGAAGGGTTAAATTTTGTTTATGAATCAGAAAACCAGAACAGCTTCGTGTTTGTACACAAACACCTCATGTCTAGTTATTATTATTATTATATTTAAGATAAATTGGTTGTATCTTGCATAAAGTTACCTTCACTGCAGCTGGCAGATACATGTAGTAACAGTTTTGGATTTGCGTTCGTTTTGCTTACAATTACAGGTATTCGGATGCAATTTTTTGTTGAATGTCTAAAAAACAGGGCGTCTTCAAGGGCGTCCGACAGTTTTTCGGGGCGTCCAAAAATAAAATAGGGCGTCCAAAAGACGCCCGGACGCATCGCTGGCTAAAAGCTTGCAACCACCACGTGGACGGTAAAGAGTTCAAGTGTTTAGTGCCAATGATTACACCAGACTGGCCTGTTGTTATTAACAAAGATAAGCAGAATCAGGAGGAGCCGTGGGGGAACGTGCCCTCGGGTGAATTTGACGCCATATAGGTTTGCGCTTCGCTTGTTTGTTCTTCTCGTAGAAATGCCCAACATGCACAGTAAAGGGGTGTGACGCACGTTCGCGTGTGGAACTGCATGCAGTTAATTCTTAAGGTGTATACCCCGCCTAAAAAAATCCTGGATCCGCGCCGGTTCTACACTGTACTAAGGACATAAGACCATTTAAAGTACACATGTACCCTGCACCTAGAACTACATACGCCCACTGACGACAGTGTATTAAGTGCCTACATGTAGCATAGAATACATATTGTTTGAAGTATTTTTTTAGTTTCAATACTTCTTTGAAAGTGTATATTATGATTTAATATAGATGGAGAGTCCTCCCTGGTCTTACAATATGCCAAAATCCAACTTCCTTCCAGGAACTGAACCAAGTCTAAGTTTTATATCAAAGTTATGTAAATATTTATAGCAAGGAGAGCTTTTCTATAGGCCTCTTACATGTAGACTTGCTAAAACCAAAAAGCTTTAGGGGGATCCACACCCTCAACCCCCGCCAAGGACTTCGCCCCTGGACCCCACCAGGGGCCCTTAGGCGGGCCACTGGACCTCATGCCTTAAGTGCTAAGATTCGACGCTTTCTCGCCCCCTCTATGCAAATACCCTGGCGCGGCCCCTGCCTGTGATGTCCTCTTGACCAGTATTATTGCGGAGAACCTTTGACCAGCAGTTTTTTCCAGAGGAGCAGAAAGGCTGTAAGAAGCATTCTAGAGGTACATGTACGAAGGATCAACTTATCATTAATAAGGCTGTACTGAAAGACTGCAGGAGCCGAAAGACTAGTTTGGAAATGACGTGGATCGATTACAAGAAAGCATGACATGGTAACGCACACATGCATGGATAATGGAATGTCTGGATATGGTTGGAGTGGCTGGTGCAGTCAAACGTCTTCTAGGTACATGTAAGAGCATGAAAGCGTGGCGAACAACACTGATAGCCAACAATGATGCATGGTCTGGGCAAGGTACATAAGAAGCTCTTTTCCAAGGTGACTCTCTGTATCTGCTGCTGTTTGTTTTTGCACTAAACCTGTCGATGGTTCTGAGGAAGGTGGGTGCAGGTACTTATGTAATGAAGAAGGATGGATGTATAGTACATGTACATGTACATGTAAATTGTACACATCTTTTCAACTGACAGTAAAGTCTCGTTTTGATTGCCTGCTAATCCACAGGCGACATCGTATGCACATTTTATACTGTATTGCATACATTTCTCTTCATATTTGACCTTGTATGACCTGTAATGACCGTAAAGTGTCTCAAAAAAATTATCTGTCTCTCATGTGTAGGCCTATATTTGCATTCCATGTGCCAATACATTTAATTTAATACCAAACATGATATGTTTATATATGACAATAATTAACACAAAAATTGCCCAAGGGTGCCAAGCGGGCACCATTCAGATTCTGTATCTAAACATGTTCATCTATCGTTTTCAGCAACAAAATTGCATTAGTACCCTACTTCATGGTCATTCCATAATTGTATTCATATTCAGTTGACTAAGATCATATGTCACCAACATGAACATGACTACATGTACATGTACATGTACAATGTACATGTACATGTACAATGTACATGTATGTAGATCATGTCAAATACATGATACAGTACATGTACACGTACATGTAGCACTGGGTTTTAGCAATTGTGTCAAGATTGGCAATTTAATTGTAAATAATAGTGGTAATACATTGTACATGTACAACGATTGATTTTAAGGCCTGGAATAACTCGGATTAAAAGCACTTTTCCCCTCAAATGGTTTATGTAATAGGTACATGTATAGGAAACAAAAATATTATTACTTTTGACAAAAATTGTGTTTTTGAAGTGCTTAATATGTTTCACTTTTTAGCCATGTCTTACATTTGTATAGTGCACACAATAAATAATGTCCTGATGATGTGACGGACACAGATGTGCCACAATATACATCTAAAATAATTTACATAATTTCTCATCCCAAAATATTTGAATCTGACAACTGATTCGCATGAATCATTTTTCAGATTTCTGGGGGTTGGTGTCTGTTCGTGAATGCTGGGGCCAGAGATACGCTTGATACCCACTGTCATCTTGCTTAACGTTGATTGACTCGATATTCTTGTGAAAATAAAGTAACAGTTTTTTGCTGTTTTCTCAGCAAATACATGTAGACACTGTATTCAGCTGAAACTTTCACATGTGACTTTATTGTATCTTTCTTAAAAATTTTGCCCATAAGTCAGCATTACGTTGACAAAAACCAATCTATGACAGTACCTTTAATTTAAACTTCCTCACACTTAAGCACGCAGAGCTGTCCTGTCCTGTCCATGTTTAAATGTGTGATATAAACACGGTAAGAAGTATTTAAACATATGCAAGGCGCATATGCTTAGGCTTTGCACTAATTTACACATAACACAATCAATACATACCGGTATTCACTGTAAAATCTATTAGCATACGCGCGTACGTGCAACCAATGAGCGTCGTTTGCAATTTGACGCTTTTCACAAAATAGAGCCTGCGGATGTGGCAGGTTTTGAAAACTTACAAAAAAAATTACAGATTTTCCAACATTATTACGCTTTTTAACAAACAGGGCATTTATGAATGGAAATAAAAAAGTGATAACTCAGTCTTGAACATTCATTTAAAACCTTGCAGGGTCGTGGCCGTGCGGTTTAAAACTTTTATTCCCTAGTAGATAATTGTACACCCTTTCAGGCTGTTCAAGATATTCCACAGGAGATGGTTGCACTGTCTCAAGCTTTCAAAGAAAAGCCATGAAGCATGATTTATCACCTTCAGAGAGTCCTCATTACTGCAGCTTGTGAAAGTTTTTTTTAAAACATTTTCACAATTTTTAGGTTCAAACCCATGAAAATTAATTTTTTTTGTTTTTGTTTACAGATTATCAGTCTTCTGGATGTGTTTTGCAGAGGAGATACCTTAGCAACCTTTCGGGATGTATACATGGTGACACATTTGATGGGTGCAGACCTGAATAGCATAACAAAAACACAGAAACTCTCTGATGAGCATGTCCAATTCCTTGTGTATCAAATACTTCGTGGGCTCAAGGTGAGTTTCATATCGTGTACATTGTAATGCCTCATGTACATATGTACATGTACGGTAGGCTATTGCTGTTGATTTGTATTTTTATCTTCAATTTAATTTATAGCTTAATGTTTTATTTACTGCATGGAGTACATCTGACTAAATGTATTATGTTGTAACGCATGTCTGCAAAAAGCTGGAATGTACACAACATGTACTGTATTTAAATGGATAGTTTGCCAAACCTAATTCAGGACGAAATTTTCAAAGTCAAAAGGAAATTAAACAGATAACTGCATAAACTAGAAATAAGCTTAATGATTCACATTAATCGACTAAAAGAAAATACAATACAAAACAAAATCTCAATTAAATGAAAATTTAGAAACTTGAGAATACACTCGACTTTAGTGTTGTTCCTTATTTAAGGCCCTCAAAATAAATATCTGCATCGATTTCATGCAAAAAAAAACACCCCTAAAGCACACTGACAGTATATTTGCATAAGTTTAAGTGTTACTTAAACATAGCTTAGTGGGCCATCCACAAATTCCATTTATATAGGAGAACTGCCATCCAGTTCCTTCTGTCTCTTGTGCTGACCTGTGTGTTTTGTCCAAGAGCCTGAGTAGCCGTCCTATGTTGTCTGTTATCGGCGGTGGCTTCCTTGACACAATATCGTTGGCACTGGTTCCATAATAGTGGGGTTGTCCGCCCTCACCAAGGTTAAAGTACCGGCTTAAGAGCCATGGTTCTGCTGGGCTGAATTATCTTAAATCTCAACAAATGACTGAAAACACAGCACTAAAATAACATTGGCATGTCGAAGCAGCTGCGTTCAGATCCCGGCAAACAAAATATTTCTGCCTTCTTCCCATAGAAGCACTTCGGTGTAGCATTCTATCTAGCCAATCACACTCACTGTTTACTTGTACGTCCAAAAAACACCAAAAAAAATAAACCATGATTGTACACACCCCAGACCATGGCTCTCAAACTAAATAATTTGCATAGACACAATAAAACGCATAGAAAACAATATCAGTTGTTACAGTTGTGGTTGTTGGTTTTTTGTTTGTTTTTGTTTTGTTGTTGTTGTTAAGCTTTGTTTTTCAGTGGCGTCTAGCTTTTGGCCTCGGATTTATTATCAACACCGAGAAATCTCGGCCCATCCCCTCGCAGGTTCCCACCTTTCTGGGTGTGTCCCTCGACCTTCGCAGGGGGCTGGCCAGTCCAGTGGAGGACCGCCTGTTGAACCTTCAAAAGTGCTTGTCCCTCTTCCTCCCGGTAGTGGCTCCGGCACTGGCATGGCTTAGGCTGTTGGACCTTATGGCCAGCATGCTGGACTTGGTAGAGGGATGTTTTTTTTTAGAACAGGGGTTATCTTAGCTTGGCAGAGCTCCGTTGGGAACACACCTGAGGAAAGTGAGCAATTAACAATGCGACAATCTATCTTGATAAGAGCCGGTAGGTGTTTTTTGATTAACCATGTAGGCATGGGGTCTAGATCACACGACTTGGATGAACAATGCATAATAAGTTTAGTTTAAATTCATCAACAGTGACAGGGGCAAAGGAAGACATAGTACAATGCAATAGATTATTAATACCAAATTTAGTGGATGGGTCTACACTAACAGCAGTATTGTCAACTTTAGAGCGAATTTGATCAATTTTTGTGACAAAGAACTCACAAAACTTATTAGCAAGACTGCCAGCTGAGATAAAAACAGGTAAATTGAATTGATTCTTGGCATGAAGTAATTGGTTTACAATCTTAAACATATCTCTAGAGTTACAGTTAGAGAATTGTTTATTGAAATATTCTTTCTTTGCTTGAATGATGACATCAGCTAAATTCGGTTGTGACTGTATGTATGTACATGTATGTAGGCTCGGCGGTCACCTTCAGCATGGGTCTTCCTCCATTTCCGTTCGCTGCGGCGCCGGGTGTGACGAGCAGTTACCACAGACTTGGTGTACTGTACCACAGAGACTTTTGACGATAGGAACGGAAGCGGGTAGTTGCTGGAGCATGGTCATCATGAACTTCCAAACAGCTACGGTTATAATAACTGACAAGATAGTTGATGTCATCGCAGTCACCAAGAAGAACATTCTCCATTTTGGCAGTGAGGTAAAGTTCAAAGGTGACAGAATCAATGGATTTGAAATTGCGCAAAGAGTAAGTTGTTTTCCAGTCAGCTGGTCTGTTAAGGTTCAGAATACAGTTTGCAACAAGGTGATCTGACGTACGTGTATGAGGTTGATCAATGGTGTATGAGTCAATCAGAGTAACATTATCTTTGACAAGAATCAAGTGAAGTGTATGACCAGCTGAGTTAGTTGGTTCTTGGATTACCTGACGATAGTTCAGTGAAGTAATGATTGTAGAGAAGCTTTTTACCTCAAGCTTAGATGGACTGTCGTATGGGAGATTGAAGTCACCAAGGACCAATGTCCTTCCCGGGAAATGGTCAAGAGCAAAAAGAAACTCATCAATTTCATGAAGTAATTCATTAACAGAGGATGATGGTGGTTTGTAGACAATGTCAAAGTTAATGTTGTCTTGACGTTCAGTGACAAATGCATGTTCAAAAGTGGTAGTCTCAGGTAGGCCATTTATCTTAAGCTGTAGATCCAACTGATTCCTGGAAACAATGCAGATATTTACCGCCACGGGTACCAGACCGACAGGGTACACTCAATACGGAAAAACCAAGTGGGCACATGTCTCCAATCACTACCTGATCATCATCTCTCAGCCAGGTCTCAGTAAGAATCATGACATCAGTGTCATGTTCAATGATCATTTCACACAAAATATCAGTTTTGTTACGAATGGACGGTGCATTCCATAGGCTCATAATTATGCAGATACTTATTGAACAAGGATAGGAGGAGTTACATCATTCGTAAGGTCGTGATTGTTATAGTTACCAGTAACATACATGTACATGTAGGTGGTGGAAGATACCTTTCCCGCTTGGGTTCCTCTGCGGCTTGCGATTAAGTCTGCTTAGATTATTGTAGACATCTATGTTCAGCAGATTTTCTAAGTGTAAAAATACAGTACTCGGGTTGAAGCTGGCTTCTTCAAAAGAGGTCAGGAACAAGGACAAGACGATAACAAACCCCTGGATGTCCAAATCAAATCGGTAGCTGGTATGATATGAGCAAAAAACTGCGAGAGCTTGGGAATGGTAGTGCTGCTGGACTGGGGCACAACAAAACAGAAGACACCTTCCGGCGTTCCATTTACAAGGTGAATCCTACATGTAGGCCTTTCAGGGTTTTTTGTTGGGCACGCCCTGTGTCCTCTGCCCCTGTTGACAAACAATAGTTTTGCGTATACCCACCGCCTTACTCCGTGCGAGTCTATGCAAATATAGAATTGGCTTTACAGGTAAGTAGAGTGAAGTAGACTCCCACCCCACAGTAGTATGGGCTCGGTCTATGAACAAATACTTACCTTTAGAGCACCCCTCCCTCCTTCCCCACTATATTAGATTTTTTTAGTGCTTACCCGTTTAACGCTCGAGTAAAAGAGGACGCTAACGTAGTGTGCATGTCACAGGGTGTCGGGGATCGGACACTTGAGGGCGCTATTGTGTGTAAAACTCTTAGCAAATGGCCTGCCGGCATAGGGAACAATGCAAGTGTAGTATTCGCTCTACAGGTTAGTACTCGTTTGTAGACCCAGCCCACACTACTGTGAGGTGGGAATTTAACTTCTGAAGAAAAAACATAAAAAGGCCAAACATTGCTCACGCCGATTAAGAAAACAAAGAAGATATAAAACGGAGTCCAAATCAGATATCTGTATACTTCTGGCAAAACCAAAAAGACACAAGATGCAGGGCCACCAACCGAACATATAGGCCTTTATTGAGTTCAGCCATTACTGATGGCCTAGGATTGTGACAAGGTTTAACGAAGGCTTTGCGTGTTTGATGGATGCTCTTTCCAGTGACTTGAGGTACTTAATGATATAGCTCTTTGTAGAGTGAAAGTAAGTGTTAGTTGAAGCTTTGCATGGTATGGATATTAAGAAGTAAATAGAACTAATAAACTTTAGGGTACAACATTTTGGGAGGAGTGTTGGCTCTGAAAAGATTTGGTGAGGTCTCACCTTTCTAACAGTTTACTCTGCAATGCTGACCTGATACCCATCCAAGTACATCATTCACCACACCAGTGTTAACACTACTCCGACAAGGCGTCACTGGTAGACATAGACACTTCCACCCTACATGTATGACATTCTCTACACTATTTTCCAAGATCCAATAGCTCAACCAAGTCACAACCAATTATCATTACAGGTTACCCGCAAGAAACAAAGTCACAAAGTTCTTCCAGCTTTGGTCTCGCAAAAGAGTTGAGTCAACAAACAAGAGATTATAACAAAAGAGCCAACAGTGGTACTTGATCTTTTGTTAACAAACCCCATCTCCGCAGAACCAAGGCCCTCTACACAATACATGTACACTGTTATAAACCTAACCAACATAAGTCTCCCCCTATGGAAATTCTTATGCTTCTTTTTAAACATAAAAGTATGTATTTATTAACAATAAACAAATTGTTTGAGTGATTATTTGTCAGGATTTATATGTTTAAAAAAAATAGATAAAGTTGTTTGGGGGTGACTCCGCCCATCCTTTTTGTGACGTCAATCGAGGAAGACTTTGCCGCGATCGAACATCGACCCCCCTCGAATTTGCCTGCATTTAAGTTTTATACACACGTGCAAATAGTGAGCTTGTACATGTACGTTTCGTTTGGTTATCCAGAAAAGGGATTTTTCTTGCATTTTTCCTGAAATGCCGACCAGGTGTATTGCTGCTGGATGCAACAAAACAACTAAAGATGGGGTCAGCCTGCATCTGTTTCCTGCAGTTCCCAAATATAGGCAGTTATGGGCAGCGAAAGTCAGGCTAACGAAAGCAAAGTGGTCAGGTCCAACGTCGTTTGCAGCGCTATGCAGCGACCACTTTGAGCTGTCGTGCTTCGAATCCGGGATATACCACACATTTGACTTGAAAAGAAAAGTCATTGTAAAACATGACGCCATCCCAACCATTTTCCCAGCTAGTGGGAAGTCGAAGAAGCTACCTGAAAGACGTGACGAACCTAGAGGAGCATTTGCCGAACATGAACAAATTCGGGTAAGTTTGAACTTTGAGGGGCATGTTTTTAGCTTGTGCCAAGCGTCAAGATTTTATGTTGGCACTGCATGCGATTCACCGTGCACGGTATCCGAGTGGACCGTCCAATATACAGCAGCCTTCCTCTGCATGCAGTCTGCTCCCCAGTTGTAGGCTAGCAGTTTTACGGCCCATTGGTCACTAAAAAGTCACCTAGTTATAATGAAAATAGATTTTGTAAATACTAGGCATTCAAGTTTCAAGGTGCGTATGTGGATATAATTTCTTGAAATAAGATCATGGCTACATGACAAAATTTGTTGTGATGTGCCATGTAATGAATTTCTCGGTTTCCGATAGAGACTGCGTGTGAAGCCAGTGTACACGCTGGTCCTACATGCTGCACAGCTCGGGGGACGGGTCACTGAATGTTGCATGCGAAGCCGCAACCACGGACCTCAGTTGCGAGCGCTAGTATTATTGTAGGCAACAAGGCAACGTCTCGTGAGAATACACCTAATGTTCTCTTTATTTGTGGTACACATACGGTCGTGCTCCGAGCTCCCCGCTCTTGCTGGTCGCTTTCGTCTCCGCTAGAGCTATTTTTCTGAGTCTGAACTTGCCGACGAAATCTGTGATATTTCATCAGATTCGTGCGAAATTGATGAAGAGTCTGAAGAATCATTCTCCCGTTTGGCCATGTCGCTGTCTTTAATTACACTGCTGGTGCCCGTACAATTTTGTTCATCACTTGTGTGTTACACAAGTAATTGCGAAGGGAACCAGTACATGCGTGCTCTAGAGAGAGCTAGCTAGACGCTAACTAGCTATGTACACTGTACACTGTACTACATGTAGGATTGCATTGGGTGACAGCCGTATGCGCATACGCATCATACCGATCAGGTACCCAGACGTAATGTACGGGGCCAGACTACACATTTTCTCTTCAAATATCCCGCCTCGATTGACGTCACAAACAGCGCCATCATGGGGGCCTATTCTTAAATTTGTAAATAAAATTAAAAAAACAATTTGTTTAACCTTTGTTAATTGTTTATTCACATTCCACTCAAAAAAATGTATATATTAATGACAAAAGCTTTATTTTACAAAATACCAGTGCCAGGTGCCTTTAAGGTTTTCTCCCAACGAATGACCTTCTCCCTCGTCCCTTGCCCCTTGCATGATTCCAGTCAAAGACAAATTTCAGTCTGCTGAACCAGCACTCAATCATTTAGACAAGACAGCTGCCAATTAAGTTTTATCCAGATCCTGCAAACTCTCAAGGCCAAGCTACATAGACCCAGCACAAAAATACCACAATCAAAGCTATCAATCATGACAAGTCCATCCACATTATATCAGCCAACAAGGGTAATGCCACTGTGGTCATGTCTACAACAAATTATTACCACAAGGTGACTCACATCCTGTCGACTGACACGTACAGACGTCTGTAAAGAAACACCATCCTGGCCAACAAACGCAAGATTACAAACCAGCTCTGGTCTCTCCACCAGTCTCAAGCCATCAACACATCCAAGCAATCAACACATCAATCCCTCCTTCCCACATTTCTTGGGTCAACCTAAAATCCACAAGCCTGATGTTCCTCTTCGCCCTATTGTGGCTTCCCAAACACAGCCAGACACCTCTTCAAGATCCTTTACCCACTGGTAGGTCTCACACTGCACCAAATCACCAACTCAAGCCACCTTTATCAGCATCATCAACTACCTCCAACTCGCTAAATGTGACATTCTTATCAGTTTTGATATAGTCTCTTTCCTCACCAACATACAATGTTTAAGTCACATGCAGAGCAGATGATGCCCTTGCCCACTCAATACACCATTAGCCTACACACACAGATCGGTATCTTCACAGCCCTCAATCCATCATCTAGGTTTCAGGTCTGCTGTCCACAACACATTGGTTTGCAGAGCTTTCAGCATCTGTGACCAACACAGCTTGAAGCAGGAACTTCATCAAGACATCACTGCAACTCAACGGTTACAAGAACGTTAATTTCAACCAGAAGCCTTCCACCAGAAGAACGACCACATACATGTAAATCAACAATCACCCTCTCATACATGTACATCGACCATGCATCACACAAGGTTCATCCAGTACATCTTCAGCCAAGCTCAAGTTAAGACATCCACATAGCACCCAACAAGATTCAAGTTTCACTGCAAACACAAAAGGACAAATACATGTAGGACACACAAGACAAGGCTGGTGTTTACCGCATATTCCTGTGAATGCATACATGTAATTACCTATGCGTAATTCATGTAATTACCTATGCGTAATTCATGTAATTACCTATGCGTAATTCATGTAATTACCTATGCGTAATTCATCCTGATGGCCGCAAATCAGAAAAGGCATGGCGAGAACTAAAAGTCCTGCTGACAACAGCGCCAGTGCTAAGATTATATGACCCCAAAAATTCATCAAGCTATCGGCTGACACATCTTATGGGCTCGGTGCAGTTCTACTGCAACAGTATCAGAATGCATGGGCACCAGTGGCATACGCATCTAGGTCCATGACAGCGGCCAAGACGAGATACACCCAAATAGAAAAGGAACTGTTGGCCATAACCTATGCATGTGAATGGGCACCAGTGGAGTTGGAGTTTCCATTTGTCATTGCCTGTATCACTATCAACCACATCCACACAAAAATCTTCCATTATATCTTCTGGAGTTTCAGTGACATTGTGTACATGTACATGCTCTGTATGGAGAGCTTTGTGCAGCCTTGCACACTTTTGCGAAGTGGTTCGTTTTACCACGCTTTGTGCACGTTTTTCCATAAGCAGGGCATGCACTACTTGTATGACTCATGTGATTAGCCACATCGATAACATGTCTTGTTACCCTCATTCGAAGCATGTGGAAACTTTTTGGAGAAATTTCCTTTGCCACATCGATCTTTGATCTTTTGCTCGTACTGCATCTACTAGTTTGCCAGATGGCGCTTGCTCTTTGGCTTGTAGCTTTGTGGTTTCTGCCGCTCTGCATAGCTGCATGACATTTTCCAGAGTGAGGTTATCTCCTCTTAAGAGTCTCAATCTTAAGCTGTCCTCTGGAATTCCACAAATGATGCGATCTGAGTCTCTGATTAGGGAATCTTTAAGCTCGCCAAATTCACATGATTTACGGAGTCCGTATCATTGATGGTTTCTCCTGGTTGCTGATCTCTGGTAAAGAATCTTTGGCATTCAAATGTGATATTGCGCTTTGGCATGCAGTACTCCTCAAACTTCTTTAGTACAACATCTAGTTTCATATTATCATCTTCTGATTCAAAGATAAATGTGTTGTATATATGTCGAGGGCTGCAATTCCCTTATGATATGTACGTGTAGGAGAGTTGATGTCTGGGTCTTATCACCTTTCTCTGAATAAGCCTAAAGCTGTATTATACAAAACCACTTCCAATTCTCAGCAAGGTTGCCAGTCAGATCCAATGCCGGAGGTTGTGATAGATGAGGTAGATATGCCATTATAGTGTTCAAGATATTGTCCTTTTACTGATGAGTATTATTGATCTCTGTCAGGTACTTATCATTAATCTATTAATAGTCAGAAAACAGGAGGAGCAATAGCCCGTCCCCCAACTAAGAGATCATGTACATGTATATATTTGTCTATTATATGTTGGCAAATTCTTGAGTTTTCTGGCTGATTTTATGTCTCACCTTCAATCAATCTTCAGTTATTCTTTCTTGACAAGAGAAATCTTTACTTCTGACACCATGTAGTAATCTTACAAGACGCGGACTGTTACATGTCTGGGTGTGTGGTAACTGAGGTAGCCATCTTTAACCTAATTAATCTCTGGCAAGAGAGGGACCTACACATGTACTACAGTTCAATGTAATATCAACCCAAGTACATGTAGTATTGATCAGCTTCATCTATATTCAATATCACTTTGTTTTTGTAAATACTTTAACACAAAATTCATTCTAGAAACCTACAATGTACATGTACCCCTTGAACACATGTACATGTACATGTATGTATGATCTGACCCCACAACTGTTTTGTTGTCGAAACTCAAGCTTTTAGAATTTGGGGACTGGCCCTGATTTATTTTCGGATGTAGCTCTCTTGTCACCAATTCTACTCTGCCTTTTCAGTTTATTAATGTCAGGATCAAATCGCACCGTGACATAACATCTTATTGTGTGTGTGTTTTTTTCCAGTACATTCATTCAGTTGGTGTAATCCATCGTGATCTGAAGCCCAGCAACTTGGCTGTGAATGAAGACTGTGAATTGAGGGTAAAGCATTCTTTACTTTTACACTAACTACCTCTGATTGGTAATTTTGGTAGATAATCCACTACAATTTGATAATCATGTACAGTTTCATATAGGATTGAAGAAGTGGCTGTCCAAATTTGTTGCCAGAAGGATTTCAAGGAAATTATTATTATATTTTTCCCCTGTCTAAATGTGCTGGCCTACAAGCTGGATATTAAGCAGATTCAAAGGCCCAACAAACTGCCAGACATAATGATTTCTTCCTATAGACCTTATGCATTGACGTCACCAAGCCGCCATCTTAGAGGTAAACTGATGATGAAACAATGGAAACGCGCTGATTTGTACGCGCGGCGCACAAGACTGGCCAATGAGCATCTTCCTTTTGACCTCTAGGTGAGGGCGCCCTACTCAAATGACGTCATATGCATAAGGTCTATTAAAAGCTCTGGCTTGACGTAATGTTTTCAAAATGAGAATGATTTTGCTATTTTACCACAATCATTGACATACATTGTAACAGAAAGTTTATGTATGCTAACACAGCAGCCAGCCTGAAGCCAAGTCAACATTTTTCTTTACTTACCATTAGTGCCTCCAATCACAGAATTTTTGGTACACTCACAATTATGTGTTTTGTACACACATCAACATTAGTGATTGTGCATTGCATTTTTAAACCTTCCAAAAATGTTGCTGCTGAGAGCATCAATTGTATTGAAACATTTGTTAGTGAAATTCTGGTTTGGATGCAAGAAAATCTCCTTAAAATTAATGATAACAAAAATGTTTTTATTATAATTGGTTCACATCAACAACTCTGTAAAGTTTCTATTCAGGTGAATTAGCAATAACCCCCCTTACTAAAGCTTGTAATATTGGTATTATGTTTGACTCTTCCATGACACCCAGTTCGCATACAGTATTTCTAATATTGCTCGTTCTGTGACATTTCATGAACTGAATTGTGGTGGGAGAAATCCAATGACTTTTACTTGGGGCAAAAACCCCTCAATACCCTTTAACTCTTCCATATTTAATTATTTGTATTTGTCTTAATATAACTTTAGCGCTTCCAGGCTTAATTAACTTTACTTAATCTTCATATTTTAATCTTCGGTTTAACATGAGCAATCTGTGACCAAATAGCCTCTCCAAAGAGGACTCTCCGCGAGTGAGAGGCCGCTAATACAAGTTCACCGTTAGTTGTACAAATGTAGATACGCAAACTTACGATCCTGTCATCGTTAGAAACCATACATGTACATGTAGGACCACGGATAAGCAAAGCAGTGAACCAAATGAATGAGTGAAAGGTCCAAAGATCAGACACAATTGCTCTGTGGTGTACAGACTGTATTAAATGTACAATGCGTTTTACGTGCAATTTTTGTACACAATAGTGGCAATCATGCTTATTCGCGATACGTTTAAGGGTGTTTTTAAAGGGCAGTACCCTAAATTACCAAATCAAGTGTTAATGTATCAGGCGCACCACTGTACGAGACACATCTTGACATTCTCCCCACGTGGCTCGCCAGGTCCCATGTATACATCAACATATACAGGGGTCATTGTGATGGTACATGTATAAGAATACTTACCATAACGTAATTTTTTAATCACGAAGATGAGTAAAACATCGCTTCTGTTTTTTTTACTTGTTTTCAATGCCGACATTAATTTTACCAATTCTCAAATTGAGGTATTGGTATTTTTGTTCACATTTTTCATTCCATTGTTGTACACTTATAAATGTACTTGCACTTTACCCAGACTGATGAACCTCTGGGTTGTTGAGTGAAAATAAGGGAATCAATGTGTGGTGAAGAGGTTTTAAACTAGTGGTTTAAACCCGCCGAGGCCTGGTTCTTGATAATTTTACCGAGACGAAGTCGAGGTAAAATGATCAAGAACCAGGTCTCGGCGGGGTTAAACCACTAGTTTAAAACCGATTCAACACACTTTGATTCCCATTCATAAATATCTTCCCCTTGAAAATATAGACAAAAACCTGAAAAAAGTTGAGAACAAATCGGACGGTTTGCCCCTTCGGTGGTCCGCAGAGCTCACTTTGATTCTGCGTTAAATTTCTATCCATGTTTACGGGCCAATTTGTTAAATGACTGACATCTTGTTTATGCCTCTCACATTCGCGTGACTACGTTGGAAACCAGTCTAAATGATTATGCCGTTTGTTTCCCAGCAGGTTTCCCAAACCGATTAAAAAATACAGAAATAAAATCGTTCGTTTTTTAAAAAACTTTTCAGCAACTTCTTTATTATTTGTTTATGTTATGAATTAAAAACAGTTTCGAAACCAAAAGATATAATTTTACTATAGTAAATATTGAGTTTTCTCTGACATAGAAATTCCTGTATTAAATAAAGTTTTCTGGAAAAGGAACAGCTTAAAACCACCGGTGTTCGTTTTTTGCAATCGATCGTGCAGATGTAAACACACAGTACACACATGTACATGACACTTGCTCACGGAATGTAAAGTTCTCAAAAACTTAATCAAAGTACTTGTTTGAGTCAGGGAGCAATAAACTAGTTCGATGTTTTAATCAAGAGTCTGTCAATGATGCTGCTGAAGAAGCTGGTGGTGGTAGCATATTTACAACAACAGTGCTGTTGAATGTGCATCCTGCGAAAAGGGACTGTGTGGACATGTTGGTTGTGTTCAGGATTACAGCGTCGGCAGCGTTGTGCTCATCGCCTGGATCAACACCGGCTGCACGAACCGTGTATGCTACGCCGGGCCCGGGGAGCTTTCTAGGCAATGACATCGCAGTTGTGCCGGGGATGGGAGGACTGGCATATGTAAGAGTGACTTGCAGAGGACCGACTGGGAATAATGGAGCCTGGATCAATGATTGTATGGAGAGCTGATGACATGTCTTCCTTTTGTTTCTCGGATGCATCTCGGCAATAGTGCTTAATGGAAGACTCATTGCGGTGGCCAGACAATGACATGATGGTGCAGGTGTCACAGCCGGCCTCATTCAGCACAGTGATGGTACATATGTACATGTAGTTGCCCGGATGCAGTGATTGGTGTAAGTCTGGCTTAGCTGTGTTTCTGGGGATATTTCCTTCATCAAGTTTCCGATTGTGTTCTTGCCCATTGGTGAGTTACGATACCATGCATGGGGTTCGTCAACTAGTGAGGAGTATGGGCGCTGCAGGAAAGCATCTTGTTTAGGGTTGAGCTTGCTTAGATACAGCTTGAGTGTGGCAACAGGGCAAACTTGGCTCTCAGGCTGGGCATACATACGCTTTTCGCCTTCGAAATCATGCTGCAAACCACCTGGGTGGTTTTTTGTTGCCTCGTTGAACTGCAAGGTTGCGTACTCCTTGCCGGTGCCATCTGTCTTGAAGATGAACGCATCCTTCTTTAATTTTTGCAAGCCCTCTCTCCCTCTTCTGCAGAAAAAGAACTCCGTAAAAAACCATGCCATTTTCAGGAGGCTCACAGGATTCGATGTTGACAATGCCCCGCTACTGAACATCTTCTTCATACCTGCTGCTTTTATCGCTGCTTTGTGGCAGCTTTTGTCCTTTCCAGCCCGTTTCATCTCCTTCATTACTTCCAAAAATACATTGTTGGCAGATGCAAAGTCTCTATCCCGAAGGATATTGACTGTGCGGTTGTGGGGAGGACTCGTCAGGTGTCGATGGATGGCGGCCCTCGCACCTCTCAGCGACTGCAGCGAGAAGGACTGCCAACTCCAGGACTGGGATGTTTTTGAAAGTTGGGTTTACACCCACACTTTTGCACCAATCTGCAAATAAAAATAATAAAATAAAATAATTTAGGTTTCAGAAAAGAACAAAAAATTATACGACCTGCTTTTCCAATGAGGATCATGCAAACTTGTCAAGTTGGTCCTCCCCCTTCAAAACGTAAGTAATAAGAAAATTGTACAAACAAACTTTTGTATAGAAGAAAATGTTTCTTAAAGTGTCACTTTTCATGCCTGGGCCTGGGTCTATACAAAAAGCAATTTTCTTCCATTTGGTCTTAAACTATTTTAATTGAAACCCCCCTTAAATACCCCCAAAGTAACCCTTGCGGGGAAAAAATTGATACAGTCAAAATACCCTACCTTTCACAATTTTCACTCCCCAAGTAGTCGCGTATGCTGTGCTTTTCTCATTTCTCCTCCCTTCCAATGATGTGAGTTCAACATCAGTCAGACTCTCAAACCGTTTTGGAGGCTCTTCTGTTTCTTCCCCTCCCCCAATTTCATCATTTCTCTCTCCATATCCCTGCTCTCTATCCAACTCATTTTCTGCCATAATTTCATCTTCAGTAATGTCGTCTAAATTAAATTTCAGGTCAAAACAAGGGTCTGGTACATGTAGTCTGACATTGTGCTAGCTGGGGATAATTTGTAGTGTGAATGTGTGACTAAACTGAAGGCTTGAAAAATTGATAATTTTTGTTTGTTTGTATGCTTTCTACACGTATAATTACTGACCAAAAAGAGCAGACGACATTTACCACAACTTTTCAGGCTCTTTCACTATGATTAATTTTATTGTTTTGTTTAAAACGGTTTTAAATAGGAATTTGTTTAAAAATGGTCTTAAATATAATTATTACACACAACCCCAAATTTCCCTAAGCTTCAGAACCCACCCACTTTCGGGGATAAATTTAGCTTCTTTGGTTAACAAACAAATTTAGAAACAAGGTTATGACGTCAGAAATCAATGCTGTGTACTCTGATTCTGATTCAGGGGCCACATTTAACATTGTATAAGGCTAGCCATGTTTAAACACTTCTAGCCGTGTTTATATCACACGTTTAAACATGCCCACGTGATGTCCTCTCGACCAATCAGAATGGATAAACTGTCCCAGGTATTTATGAATGTTGTATAACGTGCTGGCAAGTTCGACATCGTGCCATGCTCCACATTGGGACGTCATTGAGCACAAACGTGATCAAACTTTGGACCATGGTGGTCGTTGAAAATATCGAGAAAAGTCTTGCTGACATGGATGTTAATGAGCTTCAACTTTGCTGGCTAATAGAGGCACTTTTCTGTTTTCAAGCTAAACATTTTGTTCATATTACCGCAAGTAGAACTGCCTTATGTCGACCCCATGTTTTGTTGCATTTTTACTGTTCTGATAAGCGTCGAAAAAATAACTCGAAAGTTCCTCAAAACACGGACCGCATTGCGATCACAATTTACACAATGCACGCAGTCACGTCGTTTCCAATGTTCAGGTTCGTAGTCTTTAATCTTGTTCCTTTGGGCGCAACAATAAAGTTAAGAAACATTGAACGCTAGAGGACGTTTCAAAACAGTGCGACACTATAGACCCCATTGCACAATGCGCACTTGTACGCATGTCTCCTGTCCGCCTTTTTGGGTGTCAAAACGTGCACAAAAGGATAGTACACGTGTTTACACGCGCATTGGTGCGTAAACACGTGTACCATCCTTTTGTCCACGTTTTGACACCCAAAATGGAGGACAGGAGACGTGCGTGTATGCGCGGTGCGTGTATGCGCGCTGCGCGTTGTGCAATGGGTCTATAGGAGAAAAGCCCTCTATTGGTGAAATATCCAGATGCATTACACGAAAGATAAAAACACCTGTTTGAAACGCCTTGACCAAATATTTTACGTGTCTGTGCATGCTCGGGGGATTTGCAACAATCACCATCGCTGGTGCGCAATCAAAAACCGTGCACAGAGCATTGAGCCACTGGTATGCACGCAAAGGTTGTCGACAGCATGGTCTTTAAAAGCACAGTTCCTCAGAAATGTTAGCTTGTTTACGAAAAACTGCACAACGTGTAGGTTTTTTTTCCCCAAAAATGACACCATTTAGGACATTTTGGATCAACAGAAAGATTATTTTACTGTAAAGCGTAAGATTTGTTTCTATTTAAATGTGTTTTGTTTTATTGTTTTGGGGATTTTTTGGCAGGGTGCTTGTGCAAAGTCAAAATGCTGTGGTGAAGACGCATTGTTTTTGATCACATCCGATGATCCGGGGTTGTGTAAACGTTTTTTCAACCCTATTTTTTTCACTTGTCTTGTTAAATTTTGAAAAAAATTGTTTTTGCCATGATGCGCCCCAAATTTGACAAAAATGCCGTGGTGCCCTTTTTACACTTATGTAATTGCTGCAATGCTCTTCAAATTCTAGAAAAAGCACAGCAATTTCTTGCCCTGCCCTTTTGAACACGAAGTTCGAGGCCTGTTTTCATGTAAAATTTTACCAACTCACAATATAGTTTTTAAAAGATTTGAGGTCGGCAATTAAAATCCAGGTCGGTCGGGTTCCGAAAACACAACATTTATTTTATTAATGACATAGAGATTGTAAAATTCCAAAGTGTCGTTCATGAGTTATGATTCATTCAAATATTAAATTTCAACTTCCTGTTTGAATCGAAAGTCAAGGTCAAATGAGGTCACAGTGTGAAGCGTTTCTTACGTTTATACAGCCTTATGCAATGACATATAGATGATAAAAATCCAATGTGTGGTTCAGGAGTTATGAATTTTTCTAATATTAAGTTTAATCTTCCTGTTTGGACCGGAAGTCAAAGTAAAATGGGGTCACATTCTGTGTATCGTTTCTTAAGTTATGAAATACTTTGCCAATGATGAACAGATTGCAAGGACCTATAATGTGTGTTTCAGAAGTTATGATTTTTTAAACATTAAATTTTAACATCCGGTATGAACCTGAAGTCAAGGTCAGACTGGGTCACATATTGGGTAGTTTCTTTCAGATGATGTATTATTGATTGTAAAAATCCAATGTGTGGATCTTCAAGTATTAGATGGATTATCAAAAAACAGACACTTAACTGTAATAATATGGAGAACTATCGCCCAATTTCCAATCTGTCCTTCGTGTCAAAGGTCATTGAGAAAGTCGTTTTGAGCAGGTTAATCGCGCACTTGGCAAAACATCAGCTGCGTGAGAACCAGCAATCTGCAAACAGAAGATTCCACAGTGGCGAAGCGGCTCTTCTTAAAGTCCAAAACGACATAATGTGTGCAGTAGACAGCAAAAAGGCAGTACTGCTACAATGTAGTCTTGATTGATCTCTCACCGACCTTTGACACAATCGACCACAAAATACTTCTCTGTAGATTGAATACTTATTTTGGCATTCAAGGCTCTGCTCTAAGCTGGCTTGAGTCTTAACTCAGCGATCCCCTTCAAGTTGTCCTTATACTGGGGGAATCTTCAATTTCAGCTATTGTTCCTTGTGGAGTACCTCAGGGTTCTGTCCTTGACCCAATTCTTTTTACCCGATACACTTCACCCCTTGGTCACATAGCGTGCCAGCATGGCTTACATTATCCTTTCTAAATTTTATGCAGATGACACCCAATTGTTTAGCCCCACTGTCACATGAAAATGAGTTTACATGTACATGTATCTAAAAATTTATTCCCTAAAAGCTTGTGTAGTATTTTCCTTGAGTTCATTTAATTTCCCCTTTCCCGTCAACCTCAGAGATGTTTTGTTTTTTTCACAAAAAATGTACCCATGTTAAATTAATTTCATGCGTCCAAAAAATACAGCACCCTCCAGTAATGTGATTGACAGCGCTATTGTTAAAAGCCAGTATCATTCATATAATTTGGGTCAGTTTTCCTTTATTATGCTGCTGTAAATGGAATGTTCTTTGCTGTCATTTCTTGGCCAATTAAATGAGCTGATTTCTTGTGAATGAAGTCTTTAGTGGTCGCTCTCTGTGGATCGGTCTTCTATCAATTGGAGTTTAGTACTGACTGGGACACACAGTTGGAAAAATGATACTAGTTTTGTTTATAATCACATAAACAAAGTCCCTTGAACTGCCTAGCAACAGTGCTGCCATGTGATGGAAGCGTGACTGGAGCCTGGACAAACAATGATTACAGGAGCGGAGTGGTCCTGGATGTTGGATAACACTTCACAATTAATTAAAGGCAAAGTATACCTTTTGTTTTTGGAACTGTTTGATTGTTTTAGTCCTATATAAATGTAGATATCATATACAAACAAACTAAACTGCGAAAATTTAATTTCGAAAGGTAGTCTAGTTTTGAGATATCTCCGAAAATCCGGAGCGAATATGTCCACGCTGGAAGAATAATCCCTAATAGGAATACACAATCGGAGAAGCGTTTCTGTTCATTACTAACAGAACTGTTTTCTCAGATTCAAATTTGGGGGCATACAGTGTAATAACTGATATCTCTATACATAAAGACATTACTTCAAAGTGAAATGGTTCTCAAATGCTACTATCGAAAGCTGCTGCAGGCTTCTAACCAATAAGTTTTAATTGCCATTAATTTTAAGAGTTATTACCAAACGTAATACCTTCTCTTTAAAAAAATATGAAACAAAGATTACAAAGTCAGTGCTTACAAATCATTTAAATAGATTTGCTTTCCTAAAAATTAAAGTAATTATAATATAATGATGATCTTGTCACATACATGTATTAAAAACTTTTACTCACTCAATATTGAAAATCACAAATTTAAGTCAGGAAATTATTTCTGTTAACAGTTAGGCTATTACGGTGAATTTTCAAGCTTTTTCGAGCCTGTGATTTTCAGCTGCTGTTTAGACTTTAGTGGATAACAATTGAGCAAATAAGGACATCAGTTTGCTCTCTATTACTTTTACAGTTTGAGTTGAACTTTATAAAATTATCATCACAGGTGATATTTCTTCTGCTTAATCACAGGTGATATTTCCTTTACTGACGACTTCTTATATCATTTTGAAAAGAGCTGACGAAAGTTTTTGCTTTGACGAAACTGGTTAGCACACCACTATGCAGACTCATATGCCTTGTAACTTAAATTAAAAATGTTATAATGTTATGAGTATGATAAAATAATCAATGCAGCCCTCCACATTATTGATTTCAAAAATAAAGCACCATATGGATGATAATTGATAATTGTAAAAAAAAAAAATAGTTTTCAGCTCTTTATATGGGATTGGATGAAGGTTTGATTATATTGTGCCTTCTCTATACCCCCCCCCCCCCTTTAAGATAAAAACAAAGGTCAATATGGAGGGATTGTCTTGAGCCTCTCTCCAGCTCCAGCTCACCACTGATTAGCGGAAACATCTTAATGTCAGAAATATATTGACAATTGTTACAAAAATTCTTTTTCAAACGTACACAATTCTGGTCAGTCTGAAAGTTCAATGTTTCGATAAATTTACAAAGTTTGATTGTGATTCATACCTGATAGATGGATTTATGCAGTGTTCAGGTACCCTTTTGCCCCCTTGGACTAGAATTTCAGCCTTGTGTTGCGGTGCTTCTCACACCAAAGTCACTCTTCCAACTGCATTGTAAAGAAAAAGGATAAAATAAAACGGTGAAAGTTAGTACATATAATGTTGACGAATGCCAGTCCATGCCCCTCCAGCAAAATCTGAATCCCAAAAAGGTCTTCTTCTAGCAAAGTCCCCCACCCCAACACAGTAGCCCCTGACTCTATTTTGATGCAGCACTAGTGTATCATTCATTATTGCCCCATGTTGAAATTTATGTGACAATTCAGAATCATGCAACCAAAAAATGATTAATGCCTATAAATAAAATAATGGCCTGACATGTCAACCCTAGCAGAGTCTTTCTCAAAGGCTGTCATTCATGAATGACTCTGACAACACCAGGCCAGGAATTACAATTTTTTTTAGGGCAAGGCCACTTTGGCCTTGGAGCAGGCTAAATTTTGAAGGGCACCAAGGCCAGGGCACCAAGGCCACTAAATTACGAGTTGTGATCCAAAATAAAACCATAATGCGTGCCTTTTTTATTATTGATTAAAACTATACTATCTTTATTGAACAAGTTTAGTTGCCACCCCCCTCCCCCAATTTTGTTTTTTTATTTAAAAAAATTTGTGACAATTTGAAAATTGGCCAGAGGTTCCCCTTTGGGTGGTAAACCCGATTAAACATTCTATTACAGAAAATACGTCACCTCCGATACCAACAAATGCATTTACAATGCGCATGCGCAAGCAACTCTGCTTAACAAAAACAAAAGCACCTCCCCCGGCACTGCACGTCCAAAGTGTACACACGAAATACGCCCTTCTTTTTACAGCATGCCATAGTGTCAAGTCGTTCTTCTTCGACCCTTGGTCAACAGAGCTAACGCTATAGTACAAGCAGTTTTGTCCAGATCCCAGACACCTCTGTGAATGATGTCAGAATCTTCCAAGGCAAAACAAAAATCTTACAGGAAAGCGAAATGTAGATAATGCGGTGGTCCTCCGTCGACCTTAGAATTCGACGTACATTCTACATGCCAAAGATGTCGTGTGTGTTCACAGGAAAAACCCTGCGGTGTTTGTACCACCTGGTCTCCCTCGGATTGGAAAATTTTTACGACATGGCAGGATAGTCTGGCACGCAAGACACCTACGCAGAAGGAAAGATTTGTTGATTCAACAGAGAATCTTCAAAGAGGTACAACATCTTCTTCAGATCAAACGATGTTTTCCCCGGGTTCACCCGCCCAAGGTCAACGTGTCAATGGTTAACAGTGGAGCTTCGGAAGATTTGCTTTCCTCTAGCCGCGTTTACGATCGTCCGATTCCTGCCTCTTCGGAACATCCAAGCCTACACGGTTTTCCGGGGGAGTTCCGGGCTTACCCTCAACGCCCCGCCAGGCCTCCCGCTTCTCCATGGTCATTTTTTCCAGACAATCCTCGCCAATATGAGTCGACACATCCTTCCATGGGTCTTTATACACTCCCTTTTTGCCACCCATCGGACATTTTACCAACTACTGTCCTCAGGAACGGCCACCAGATAACGGAAGTTTTTCTCGCTCCGCTGGTGTTCACCCACTACCGCGAAACGCAGATTTTTCTCTGCGACATCTCCAAGGTGACATCGGAGTCCGCTCAGATTTTCACCGCTCCCGCTCTGGACGTTCCCGTTCTCGTTCCCGTTCCCGTTCGCCAATTGGACCTGCAAACGATCCCCGATCATACGGATATTACTCCCCTGGTCGCTCCTACCCTTCCAATTTTCGTCGACCAAGAGCCACCTTCACACGTTCAACTGCCAAACCCAGTTACCGTTCTCAACCCTCTGCAGCCAACGCAACATCCTCTAGTTCAACCCTCTCCTTCAAGACACAGTAGCCTAGAGAACCCAGGAGACAATGACTTCACATGCCTTATACCTCATATTCCACCTGCTTCGGGACCGGTAGGGGGTCGGTTGCTGGACTTAGCTCAAAGATGGACCTCAATCACAACAGATTCTTGGGTCCTTCGGACCCTTTCCTCGGGTTACCAACTAGAGTTTTACAAGTCCTCTTCCTCAACCTCTCAGTTTTCCCAACCGACCTACTCCGGTCCCAAAAGACCCTGCTGGTCGGAGCGCCTTAGAGAAAGAGATCACTTCCCTGCTAGAAAAGAAGGCCATAGTCCCTCTTTCTCACAACACTGGACCAGGGATCATCTCAACCTTTTTCCTGGCTCCCAAGAAACTCGACCAGTGGCGCCCAATCATCAGTCTTCGGCCCCTCAACGCCTTCATTCAACCCAAACATTTCCGGATGGAAACGCTGAAAATTGTCTTACAATCTCTCCCTCGGGGCTGGTGGGCCACTTCCCTCGACTTTCGAGACGCTTACCTCCACGTACCCATTCATATAAATCACCAGGGGTACCTCAGGTTCACCTACCGACACAAGACCTACCTAGCTGCAGCTCTATGTCGTCAGCAGATTCACATTTTTATGTACCTGGACAACTGGTTGATTGTGGGCCCCTCTTAATCAGTCACTCTCCAAAGCTTATCAACGACCATGCAGCTTACACAGGAACTAGGGTTCATCATCAACACAGAGAAGTCATCCCTAGTCCCATCCCAAAACCCAGTATTCCTAGGAGCATCCCTCAACATGAGAACCGGGAAAGCCTTCCCCACAGTGGAACGCTGTCTTGCCCTGAAAGAATGTATTCGACTCTTCCTTAACTCTTCAACGCTCCCAGCCAGGGCCTGGCTTCGTCTACTGGGGTTCATGGCCAGTCTCGTAGACTTATAGTACCATGGTGCAGGATGCATATGTGCCCTCTTCAGCTTCATCTGCTTTTTCATTACCGACCCCGAAGAGACGTAATTACCAAACCGGTTCCAGTCAACTCACAAGGCGCCTTGTCAAAACTCCCCAAGCGTTCCTCCGCGTACAAGCTGCGGACTGGACGGCAAATACCGCGTTGCTAAGGACAGCGGACAGTCAGCGGAGGAACGGACGTGTGCGTTGAGGCGCGACGGAGTTTATTGAGCTATCCATGCCGGGCGCTATTGTTGGTATAACAATAAGTCTGATGAATAAACATGTTGTATTTTCAGGTCATGAATATCAGCGACTTGGACGCGGACTGGCCGTGCTGACCCAGAATAATAAATTTTCAACTCATGAATATCATCGTCCTGGAAGCGGACAGGCCGTGCCGACAAGACCAATGCACCATGCTCGTTGGATGTGCCGGCCGGCCGACCCTCATGCACAACATGAAAATCGCGCGCTATTATTAACAACATATTTTAAACGTTATAGTCGACCAATTCGGCGACTTTGACATTACACATCTATCCCTTTTCCTACAGAGGCCTTCAACTGCCCGACCTGGCTTGTATTTTAAGGCGAATGGCAGGCCTCACTATGAAATAATATCCCATATCCCCTGTCACTGCTAAACTCTGACGCCCACTTTTGCAATTGGTGAAACAACCTATGATCACATTAATAAAACTATGGAAATGAACCGGAGCTTACAGTGCATTTCTGCGTGAAACTTTTGTCAGTCGAAGCTGTGAATAAAGAACACCATTTCAAGAATACATATGTTTTAGTCATCAACCAACTAAGTCTTAACAATCACACATGGAAATGGAGAAATTGCTTTTAGCTACATTTATTGCATCCACCCTCACTTTGCTTTTTTGCCCTGCAAAAGTAAAACCTTTGTTCACCACCTGCGTTCCTCAGCGGATCCACCGGTCAGCGAGTCCGCAGAGCCGCCGTGGTGATCAAGCTTATTGATATTTAAATAAGCTGGACCTCACAGCAGCCGACCGGTCTCTCCGCGGAGCCGCTGGAATATTCATGTTTATTGACATGTAAATGAACCGTTCTGGTCGCGGACCTGCCCGGTTCCTACGGGTCCTTTTGTTATCAACGGATTAAAAAGTCTGCGGAATTCCGCGGAAAGGCTGCAGCCTGGAACAGCTTGGAGGTTTTGACAAGACGCCTAATCCAATCCCATCTCAAATGGTGGCTTCGTCATCAGAACCTTCTCTGCGGCACAACATTCCCGCAGCCCGCACTATCAGTGACTCTTACAACAGATGCCTCACAGTCAGGTTGGGGTGCTCACCTGGACGATCTTTCGGTGGCCGGAACTTGGTCTCCCACAGAGAAGCTACTTCACATCAACCTGCTAGAACTTTTAGCAGTTCAAAAGGCTCTTCAACGTATGACAAACAAGAGTCATATGTCGTACAGTCTTAATAAAGACAGACAATTCCACTGTAGTTTCCTACATAAACCGCCAAGGGGGTACCCACTCACCTTCCCTTTGCATGCATACATGGGAGGTTCTCAATTGGTGCACTCCCCACCAGATCTCACTACTAGCACACCACCTGTCGGGGAAAGAAAACGTCATTGCAGATGCACTCTCACGAGATCGTGCAGTGCCCACAGAGTGGTCCCTTCACCGCCCCACAGTCCAACAAGTTTTCAATATTCTGGGTACGCCTCACATAGACCTCTTTGCGTCCCATTTCAACCATCAGCTTCCAATATTTTGCACCCGACATGCTCATCCACTAGCTTGGGCAACAGACTCCCTGAGCTTCAGCTGGACAGGCCTCCTGGGGTATGCCTTTCCCCCAATTTCCCTGATACCACGAGTGCTACAAAAGATAAAACCGCTAAGTTGCAAGATAATTTTGGTTGCCCCCCTCTGGCCAAGATTGGTTTCCTCAGCTTCTCGACCTTCTAATCCGACCTCCTATCGTCCTACCGAAGCGTCCAGACCTGTTGACACAACCAATCACAAAGTTCCTTCATCCGGATCCGGACAGTCTCCATCTCTGTGCCTGGATGCTGTCAAATCTAAGTTCTGAACAGCTGGCCTATTGGAAGACGCTGCTTCCTTGGCAGCCAAGAGCAGACGTCCTTCAACCAGAAGAACATATGACAATCGCTTACAACATTACATCAAATGGTGCAACAAGAAAGGTTTCAGTCCCCATTCTGCATCTTTAACAGAGGTTGGGGATTTTCTTCTTCATCTGTTTAACTCGGGTCTCAAAATTGCAACCATTCGTGGCTACAGATTTGCCATTGGCGTAATACATAGAGGGTTCGACGATAGCTCCAACCTTTCAAACAACACTGCCATCTCACACACCTCATGAAGGGTATGTTCGTGGACAGACCACCCACTAAAGAAGCTTACACCTTCCTGGAACCTTGGCAGCGTCCTTCTTCAGCTAGCTAAGTCTCCCTTTGAACCAGCCGGATCTTCATCCCTTCATTTGCTGATGGTCAAAACAGTCTTTCTGCTAGCGGCCTCCACGGCCTGTCGTAGAAGCGAACTACATGCCCTGTCCATAGAACCAGGCCACTTGCGCTGGGAACCAGGGGGCGTTCGGCTTATTCCGCATATTGGCTTCCTGACTAAGAACCAGTCACCAAATTTTTCACCTGCGGATATCTTTGTCCAAAGTTATGGTGCCCTGTCCGCATTCTTAAATTCTAAATTGATCGCACAAAAGGGCTGCGTGGTGACACAACACAGCTATTCATCACGATGGTTCGTCCTTTACCATGCAGCTTCTGCAACAACTATTACTCGGTGGATTGTTGAAGCCATAAATTTAACATCAGCTTCAACACCGGAGCCTGCTCCTACTCAGCCACTTGGGTCAATGCCTGGTCCTCCAAGTCAACCATATGGAAATCAACCAGCGTCAGCGTTACCAGGCGAACCGTTAACGGCGCGAAAAGCATCTCAGGTTCACAAACGGCCGCCACAGATGCGAATAGCATCTTCTTTGGCCATACCCGCTCTCCATACTCTGGAAGAACAGTTAACGGCGCATATAGCGTCTCAGGTTAAAAATCGGCCACCACAGATGCGAATAGCATCTCCTTTGGCTGCGGGTAGACCCACTCTGCAAGCCTCGGATATGTCTAATGTTATGCAAGAAGCATCAAAGACTCAGAACCAAGCTCCAAGGGCTAACCAGGTTCCAATCCGAGCTCACCAAACAAGGAGCATGACCACATCGTTAGCTCTTTTCCAGGGGGTGGCCATTACCGAGATTATGCAGGTAGCCTGCTGGGAAAATCCCTCAACTTTCACATCTTGCTACCTACATGTACGAGACGTGCTGCAATCAGACGGCCGCATGGGCAGACGAGTCAAGCAGCACAGTCAACAACCCGGAGACACAGTAAGGCTGCAGACTTAACAGCTCCTGTTTTTCCATTTGTTTCAGGCATAATTTAGTTAAGACTTCTACTCTGGGCACACTGCACTTCCTGTTCCCTCCCTATCTTGTGGTTCAACGGTGCCACTCTATTTGTTGGTATCGGAGGTGATGTATTTTCTGTAATAGAATCTCCCTAAATCCGCAGGGATTTTCTATTCTAATAATAAGAAAGTACACTGTACTCACCTCCGATACCATCCCTCCCCCCCCAAAAGTGGAGTTCAGGGACACACGCACGGAAAAGGCTAAGGTAAAAAGAAGGACGTATTTCAGGTGTACACTTGGGACGTGCAGTGCTCGGGGAGGTGCTTTTGTTTTTGTTCAGCGGAGTTGCTTGCGCATGCGCATTGTAAATGCATTTGTTGGTATCGGAGGGAGTATTTTCTTGTTAGAATAGAAAATCCCTGCGGATTTAGGGAGAATTTGTATGAATAAGATATTGATAAATCATGTCTCATTCATAAACAAACTGTAAAAGTATAATTCTACCTCCATGCTATAAGCCAGCACATGTCAAAACACTTACAGTACGAGGTTTAACCCTTTAGCACTCACGCGTTATTAAACATATGCGTCATTTATATACTCCTCAGCGCACCATGGAAATTCACCAGATTTTCGGCCGTACACTGTACCTAGAAAACCTTAGATAACTTTTGTTGTGATTATTTTGTTGTGTTACAAGTTGAGTTTATTTTGAAGAGGATGAAATTGTCTTTTGAATAATTTTCACAGTTGTTTTGTTTGCTTTCCCAAATGGAAGCTTTGAGGTTGGAATCCTAAGACAAATCAACAAAAATTTGAAAACGCTGTTTGTGTAGTATTCGTTTGTTAATAAATACGTGAAAAGTTCTGCACACAAGTTTTCTCAACTGTACTTTCGTCTCAAAGCGCAAAAAAGATACAAAAGAGATTGAAAATACACACAACATACCTTTGGAAATGAAAATTAATGCCTCTATTACCAACAGATAACTTCTTTATCTAAAACTCTTTGTAAAATCCTTGCAAATCACAGTATTATGTATGTAAAAACACCAATAAACTTATCGTGCAACAAGCGGAAGGTCACCATTACAGAGATAACGAACAGCTGCTCGTTGTGCTTCACATGCGTTGTAATAGGACTTCCGACCTTTGAACCTTTGGAGGTGGATAGAGTAATTTTTTCTTAAGGGGACCATGTGCTATTTTTGGACTATTGTCATCTTGAAATCGCGCTCTATCAACGGCCGTTTGCTGCATTTTAATCTCATGTGTAAAACGCAAAATACAACTTGTCAAACGGGCGGTTGCAGGCGGTATGCGGGGTAATAGGCAGGGCGCCTGTGGGCGGTATGAGGGCTAAAGGGTTAATAGAACGCAATACCCACTCCTAAAGGTCACAAAACCAGGCCATAAAACCACAAAGACACCGCACATGCCGGCGGCTTGTCTTTTGAGTGAAGCAAGAGTATTACAAACTAAAACAATGTGTAACAATCTACAGAGGATTAAGATAAGACGTAATTGGATCTCAATAGGAGTGTCAGTCATTCTCCCATGACATGTCTGGATAGTGTCTGGGGTAAAGAAGGACCGACAGATTTTTTTTTTTACTGTCAGCTTCGTTTTGGTAGAAAAGTGTGTATTTTCTTAATCATTGTCAACTGGGTATACAAAACAAGTTTTCTGTGAAATTGCCGGCAGCCGGCGCTTCTGGACAACACTGAAAATGTTTGTAAATAATTGAACTTCTATTAAAAAGGGCACGACGGCCAACGGGGATAAAGGGCATGGCAATTATGGCCGTGAAGAAGGTAATGTTTTGAGGGGCACCACGGCCAGTTACAAGGGCATCGCGTCGTGGCCACCGTGTAATTCAAGGCCTGCAACACACAAACATAAACATGTGTGTTGTCATGTCATTTAGCCTTCGAGAAAGACTCTGCTAGGGACAAAAGAACAGGTCAGTAACAGCGGTCAACATGATGTCCAAGGAATTCCAGCGAGTCCGTGCCAAACTGACATTTCGCAGGGTTGATGATCACGCCATATTGGTGTAGGCGGTCAAACAGAAGACGAAGATGCGTTTCATGTTGATCGGCATCTGTACTGGCATCTAAGGGAAGACAACAAAAACATTTGCGGTGCGCCGCAGCATGCCTTGCAATACCGCAGTGTCGCGGCTGCGGCCCACCGAAGCCTGGCCAAGTGCGGTCGAAAATTGCTCTCGTCCCATCAGATGCTTGAATAGCCTTACTTCAATGCTGTGTATAGTAAAGGATCCGCAGGCCTGCACCAAACTGTGCAGCTATTTTTTTTAAACATAGCTCGTGAACATTGTGCCGAGTTGGAGTCTAGCCAAGCTTTCTTATGAATATGGTAAAAGGCTGATCAGTGTGCGGACTTTGGACCTGCTGTATGGTAACTGCACAAAATACACGATGTATTGTGTGTGCATGGACGGCGGACGGGCAACCGAACGTAGCGGTTGTGTACACCATCATGGGCTAGGAAAGAAATACGGTCTGCTAGCTGCCTGCTGACGGCCACCCATGGCCGTGCCACGTGAGACAGCGTGGAGTAGAGACAACGTGGCCTACAATATAAAAGAAAAAGGTGACACAACACGGAGCAAGAACTGTTGTATTTAATTTCAAAATCTTCAAAACTTATATTATTTTGTTGTCCTTTCAAATGGCCGAAGGTAAAAAGTCAGAACTTCAAAAGTCAACTTGGTGAGTCGGAGATTTTAAAAAGTCAGAACTGCAAATAAAAGTCCGTTTTCAAAGTTGGATAAATCTCATCCCTGGGTAGCCTTCCTAGCTGAAAGAAAAATGTGTGGTAACACTTCATCCGTGGTAATCAATTCTACCTTTCCTTGGGGAGAAACCCCACAAAGTTATAGTAGGGCGATCGGAAGGTCTTTCACCTCTGACAAAGATTGTTTATCTGGCACACCTTTTATCACTCGGATATATCCACAGTGTGACCGCAGTCTTTGCGGGCTGTTGCAGGCCGGCCGCGTGAGAGCTGCGGCATGCTCCACTGGTTTTCATGACTTCAAGTACAAAGGACTTTGATAATGAGGTCTTGGGCCAGCAGTGCGCCGCGAAAAAGCCGGGTGGCAAAGTCCACTGCGGGAGCGACACGGGATGCCGAGTAATTTTTTGTTACTCTGGTGACTTCATCTATGAAGCGTTGGAATGTTTGGGCGGCGTTGCGCAAACCAAATGGCATACGGATAAATTCGAAGAGCCCAAATGGAGTCGTAATAGCCGTTTTTGCGATGTCGTCTGTTGCCATGGGAATCTGATGGTATGCACGGATGAGGTCAATCTTGGAAAATATCGAAGTGCCATGTAGTAATGATGTAAGGTCCTGGATATGTGGCACTTGATATCGATCGGGCACCGTGGAGTTGTTGAGAGCCCGATAGTCGCCACATGGACGCCAATCTCCCGGTTGCTTTTTGGGGACCATATGAAGTGGTGAGGACCAGTTGCTGGCCAAAGGTCGCACGATCCCTAAGTCCATCATGTGTTGGAACTCATCTTTGGCAACTTTCAAACGATCAGGTGCAAGACGGCGTGGGCGTGCGGCTGTAGGGGGGCCAGTCGTGACGATATGGTGCTCAACGTTGTGTTTGATTGGAGTGTCACTATAGGTTGGACGCATTATGCTGTGAAAATCCTTCAAAATGTCCGCAAATCGAGATGGGGTTGGTGGTTTGAAGATGGGGCTGAGCGATGGTGACGTTGATGCTTTTCCACTGATGCTCAAATTGGTCGTAGCATCAATTAGCATGCAATTGCGAATGTCAACAAGAAAGTTGAAATAACGAAGGAAATCTGCGCCTATAATTGCATGTTGAACTTAGGCGACAATGAAAACCCATCGGCATGGTCGCCGAATCCCAATGTAAAGTGTCAATGACCTTTCACCATAAGTAGCAATTTGCGATGCATTAGCTGCTTGAAGGTCATTTCCATGATTACGGTGGGCGCGGTCGTGAGATGAAGGAGGGATGACACTCACCTCTGCTCCTGTGTCCACAAGTAATTGTTGCTTTGTTACTCAGTCCGTGACGTAAAATAGGCGATTAGATGTGGAACGGTCGGCAGAGCAAGTCACCCCTACTTGCCGGCTTGGTCGTTTCCCTGGTTACTGGCCTTATAGGAACATGGCTGCGTACATTTGTGGGCCATACATGTAGCTCCAAATGTCCAGTGGTACAAACACTCTGCAGGGTTACAATAACTTTATTAAGAAATGAAATAATTCTAGTAGGCAATAGTATACAAGTGAAAGCACAGAGACATGTGTCTCGTTTGGTGGTTGGAAATAGAGTGAGTGAAGAAAACTAATGAACATTGCTTTGGGGCTTACCATCCAATCTAAAAGAAATCAAAAACTAAACACAATAAGAATGTGAAGTGGCTTTTTATCTAGGTGACGAAATGTGGTAGGAAGGAGAAAGTAATTGTGAGTAATTGTAAACAATCGATTGTGGAGATTGACATAGGGCAACTCTTTGTCTTTAACTAAACTCAAGGACTGTTGCTGGGGAAATGCAAACAGGGTTTAAAGTTAACAAACTGCATTTATAATTACGTGAAAGAAAACGCTACAATACCACAGGTCCTTTTGGTTGGTAAGCAGATGTTTGTAACTGTCACAACCAACCCGTTAGGATTCTGGTTGCAACAAAGGAAGAAAAACACGCTGCAGAAATAAATTATCACTAAAGCCAACTACGATTATATTTACACATATAGTACAATTTATTTACACATCAAGACACTCAGGCATAACTTTACAACTTTACATGCAAGTATTTTCCAGTGGCCACCGTTTTAGATACAAAATTTACATCTCAAACTCAATAAATTCAATCCTCCAAATTGATTAAATTCGATCCTCAAATTTAAGTCAAACCAAATCTGAATTAGTGATTTGCTGATTGCAAGTTACCTTAACTCACCAATATATCAACGATTTCTTACGTCTCGAGTAACATTTATATCAATTCTAAATTCTCAATTCAACATCAATAATCCATTAATCTTAATCAACATTATTCCTTCATTAATTTGTTAACTCTTAAGAATTCAACAATATTCCTTTCAGAATTTGTTAACTCTTAATGATACAATTCTAAATTCTCAATTCAACATCAATACTCCACAATCCATTAAGCTTAATCAACATTATCCCTTCATTAATTTGTTAACTCTTAAGAATTCAACAATATTCCTTTCAGAATTTGTTAACTCTTAATGATACAATTCTAAATTCTCAATTCAACATCTTGTCATCAGTCGATCGCTGACTCTAGTTCAATTGAAGAAAATATCCCTTCTCTCTGGATGCTTCAAATCATCAGCTCAGTGTGGTGTGATTTCCACTACTCAAATCAGGAGTGTCAAGTTTATACCCGCAATCGGGTGGGACCATCTATATAAGTGAAAATAATACCAAAATTGTACAAGAACAAGGTCTTAAAACACAGCCTGTCTTATCAATATACTCGCCCTTAAATCAATGAAAAGTATCAAAATGCAATTATCTGTGTTTGGATCAACTGCCCTAAATTTATTATAAAACACTAAAACAAATCACAGGGTTTCCTCCATAAACATAATTAAAAGAACTTACGATTTGCCAAGCTCAGTCCTCCTCTGTGCCTCACAGATCCCAAAGACATCTATGCCGCAGCATGCATTGGAGAACTCTGGCTACCTGTGCCTAGCTTCATATACCTCACACGTCCAAACTCAAACTGGTACTCCCGCACATCCTTTTACTTTACCCACTGTATATCCCACACTACCACTTTGTTCACTCAAGCACACCAGTGACATTCCCAAGACATTCCTGAGGGACTACGCCCACAGAACAATAGAAACAGAATCGAGCAATGCCTTTGTATTTAAATTACAAGTACTGCTGCTGCACAGTAGCAAATCATGGTCCTTAAAGTTCATTGGACAAAGAAAATACAAAATAACCATTTTAATCATCTCCAATGGGTCTACACGTAGCTGTGACAGTAACAGCTAATTCCATTTTCTCAGTTCAGAATCAAGTCGCGTTTTAAATAAAATTGTAGCCAATGTATTTTCCTTCAGACAAATCTAATTTGGCCAATGAAGAAAACAAACCATTTCAAGCAGACAGGCCCTACTTGACAGAGATTATACTGTCAAATAATGCCATAAAATGTAGCTTATCTTCATCAATAAAAATGTAGGGAATAAAACCAAAACATGGTTTTCACGAATTAGATGCAGCACTAAGTTTATCAGCCACATATAACTGTCATTTAAAATAAAGAAAATTATATTATATATAAAAACTTACCAAAATATCATTGAGGCAAATTGTACGCCTTCTCAGGTGGTTATATGTGGGCACTGCTGATAGAAGAATGTCCTACAAAGAGCTAAATTTGTCAAGTTTTTCAACTGTAACGGAGGATTTTATATGGCTGCCATGAGAAAAAATGTGTTACCATCATGAATGTGACGTCATCAAGCCAGCAAAGCCACCTCTCGGTCTGGCTCCATATTTTGACCAGAATTGGAGTCCTTTGCTTTAAGCCAAAGTCGAGCATTTTGTATTGAGCTTCAAAATGACGCTGGGGACTGGAGCCAAAGCCGAAGCCGGTCGTTTCAAAAAGGGCCATAGCTACATGTAGAAATACATTTCGCATCGGTGTTACAATGTATTTGCCCACCCCCCGATGATAATCCATCTAATATTTGAAAAATGCATAACTCCTGAACCACACATTTTTACAATTCATGCATGTACATACATCATCTGAAAGGTCTAAATAAACAAATCACGCGCTACACAATTTGTGACCCTGTTTGACCTTGACTTCCGGTTCAAGTCGGAAGTTGAAATTTAGGGTTAAAAAAATCATAACTCCTGAACTTCTTGGATTGTTATCATACGTCATCAGAAAGGACTTTGAACCGGAAGTTGAAACGTAATATTTGAAAAAACCATAACTTCTGAACCAAAATTTAGGATTTTTACAATCTATTCATAATTGGCAAAAGTATGTAACAACTAAAGAAATGATACACAGAATGTGACCCATTTGACCTTGACTTCAAACAGGAAGATAATATTTAATATTTGAAAAAATCATAACTCCTGATCCACACTTTAGTTGTTTAATTCTTATCTGTACGTCATCAGATAAGGCTTTTAAAACTTAACAAGCGCTATACAGTGTAACCTCATCTGACCTTGCCTTCGGTTCAAACCGGAAGTTGAAATTTTATATTTGGAAAAATCATAACTCCTGAACCAAAGATTGGGTTGATAAGTGAAAATGTCGTAACCAGTTCATTTAATCAGAATTTGATGACATCAATCACGAACACCTTGTTTTTGTAATTAACAAAAACTACTAGTTTTTCCCTCTTTTTGGAGGGGGTTCATAGTTGTATGTAAGAGAGGCATTGACCAAAAGGGATAACTTAAAACATGCTGTTTCGCTTCTATCCTTCATTTTACTACATTGACTTGTGTAATGTGAAATGCTTGATTCACGAATACTTAAGGTTGTCACAGTCAAGCTGGGATAACTGCAGCGAAAGAAAATGGCAAACAATGAATGGAAAGTCTCTTTGACAAAAGTATTGTATTTACAATTTCTTTACATTTATTTACAACTGCTGGGGATACTGCCCCATTTCAGGCGTCTGTACAATTATTTATATCAAGTTCTAATGAAATTATAAATTGAATTAAACACAACTAATATCGGCTGGATTCATTTTAATCCCTTCAAAAATAACAATTATTAGTCTATATCGACAATATGATGTAGACTTATGCGCATAGATTTAAATACGTTCAGTTATTTCACCTTAACTTTTGTGACGTCACAATAAAATTCTAATCAACCCCAAAGGGTAAGTCTCCCTGGATTCAACTCTTTAAACAAAAGCACTTTTTCAACAATGCTGGTCAGACTTCCTAAAACGCTTAGCTTCTTGCATTGTACATGTACATATTAAAATACACTAGTTAATACTCAAAAGACCATTTCAAGGTTTTAGATCGTATAAATCAAACGTTTAACGAAACTTCATATAAATAAAAAGTCACTCGGTGGTCTGGCATCTGCATGCCTCCATTTCCACTCTAATTCAAACCAAATGCCAAAACATTATACGAATAAAATTGGCCCACCGTGCAAATGTTCGAAGGTTAAACCTGTCCTTCCGGCGCGGTGCAACTGGAAGTGACGCCTACTGCGTCCTTTTGTTGTCCGTCCTTATGACATATATAGGTATATACATGTATATTCTCCAGTCTACCACATTCGTCTCAGACCGATTACATCACACTCTGTGAGGGTTAGCACCTCGTACTTCTAGGAGGGGGATGGATACCCGCATCATGGCCATCTATAAAAATAGTTATTTGAACAAATACAATAATGCCTGATGCTCTCCTTGTTTAAATACACACTTCTCAAACAATTTCTTTATCTAATTTCGTTCCACAATGTGAACTAAAAATTCAGAGTATTCACACTACAGGGCTTTTGAATCCAATGCTTTAACAAAACCACATGAAGTATACACTTTAAAGTAAATTATTAGTTATAGGAATTCTGCTTAATTAAAACCAATACAACAAGCAAATTAAACTTACGATTTTCCTCCTGTTTCCAACCTTGAAGTTCAGATCCCAGTACAATGTTGTCTCACTAACCAATTTGCCTTAAAACAGTAGCCTGTAAATCTACTCTGATTTTAGCAATGGCAGTACAATCACGAAGCAGAGACCAACACCCAGCGCAAAATGCCTGACTCTGGATCACTCACAATTTGTTCACAACCTCTCTCTAGCTGAGATACTGCTAGAATAATCTTACTCCACTGACCGCACCCTTCTACCCAACATACCTCAACTTTCTCCCTTTTCAAAACTTCATACATGAACGGAACATAATACCCTAAGGAATTTCTGGGGAATAACTTACCACTGCAGACCAAATAAGGTGAATCATTAACATAATAACAAAGAGAATGAATACTTACCTACTGGGGAGCTGGCTGATAAAATATTCATGAGGCACAACAAAACTTTAACTAAACTCACAACTACTGAAGAGGAAAATTCTAAATTCACAAGAGTTCATGAGGTTAAATTCTGACAATGGTCTACTTCACTCATACATTACCTGTAGAGCGCATTACTACATGTACATTTGCATATTTCCTAGGCCGATAGGCAAAAATGCTAAGAGTTTTACCAAACCTTCCTCTTTTCTCTTAGCACGGTACTGGTAGGACGTGTTTTTTATCGGATTGAATTTAATTGGATTAAGAACGTCTTTACCGTTGTTTCTTGCTTGAGAAGTTTTGCTGATAAAAAGAAGTTTAGTAGTTTTGTACAGTTGTTTTTCTTGTGAAGTTTATAATGAGTATTATGAAGCGTTTGCCGAGGGCTTCACCTGTCGATACCCAGGGTATGAACCACCCCCCAGACAGGCCAAGCCCTCAGGGGACTGCGTGGGAAAAATGTCCTTCCCCAACCAGTCCCCCGCCCGGCAGCCACTGACAGCTGCGGGTGCTGACAAGCCCCGCGGCTGGGGTAGCTGGCTTGAACCAGTCTCCTACCCTGGCCACTAGCGGGACTTCCAAACAAAAGGCAGGCTCCGGCAAGGGTCGCATGAACCAGGCCTCTACGTCGAAGCGAAGCCTAAAAAGGCCTGACAGGGGAAACGAGGCACAAAGTCGAGCCTCGGTTCACCTTTCCCCTCGCCACCGAACACGGGACGACTTGACGGTTTGTCGAACCCACGTCCCCCTGGTACAGTGGAATTCTCCACAGGATGGAATATTGTCACAGGGATTATCCAGGACCTCGGAGTTCCGGTTCCGGTGCTCTGGTATTCCTGGGCCCCAAGTGCAATCAGAAATGTCATCGGATTATTCACGAGGCCGCCTTAAGGAGAAGGGCAAGAAGAAGTCTTGACGTGCACAACGACTCACGCTCCCGACGACTCGCGCTCCCGGGACCCAACTCGCCCCCTCACCCTCGGATATCACCAGCGGTGACGAGGACGAGTTGGCCCAGCTGCAGCGCTTATCAATTGCGGAGACGGAGCTCCACGTGATACAGCGAGACATGATCAGCGTTCTCCAGCTACCCGCCGCGTTGGAACCAGAGCAACCCGATCGCAAGTCTTTTAAGCACAAGACTGGAACTACTTTGGGAACTGATAAAATTTTCCCAGTGCTTAATTCCACTGGATCAGGTTTTTGCAAACAGAATTGAAAAGATAATGTCTGCTGAGAAATGGACTGCCTACAAACGACGGGAACTAGATTATTATCATTTCCCTAAGGAGGATTTAAAAAAATATTTCTCCACTTCTTCTCCCCGATGCTGCAAAAGATAAGTAAGCTGCAGATGCGGGAGTCCCGGAGTCCAAACGATGTTTCCCCGACATGATGCGGGATAAATTTGAGGACACATTGAAGAAGTTGGATTCGGCATCCAGATTCGGCATGCATTCGACTTCCTTCCTCCTGCTACTGAATGAGTACTTCAAAGTCCCGGCAGACCTATTAACGACAGCTTTTCACTGCCTTGATTTTGGTCTCCGCTCTGTACTCGAACAATTTGCTTGAGTTTCAACCTTAGCTACATCGGCCCGACGGGGGAACGTGCTAGATGCACTTTTTCTCCATTCTCCGGGGGCCTGCAAACATTTTGAGTCTCTCCCATTGTCTGGAGCTGACCTCTTCAATGGGAAGTTTGAGGAATTCATGCAGGCATAGGCCAAGCTATTGAAGGCTACGGAGAAGATCAATCTGAAGAAACCAGCTACTCCCGCCGCCAGGACGATGCCAGCCAAGGCAAAGGCGACGTTTGTCATTCCTAAACGCAAACCCCTGAGGTCCAATCGCGGTTGTTTTCGCAACCGCGCGGACAATACATCAGGTGCACGTTCCACACCACAGCAGTTCTCTGGTCAGCAATGCCCCCAGTCCGGGCGTGGCTTCTGGGCACCAGCCCCCCGCTACACCGGGGGCTGGCGCTGATGACTTCGCAGACTCCTGGTGACCCCCATCTAAAGACTCGTGGGGGGCCGCCTGCAGGGTCTTGGGCCATAGTTACGTCCGACCGGTGGGTGTTCGATACCATCACTCGCGGTTACTCACTCAAGTTTACGAGTACCCCCTGTCAGACATGATTGTCCGCCCAACCCAAATCCCGTCAAGCCCGGCAAAGCGCCATGTCCCCCAGGGGGAAATCACCTCCCTCCTCGAGAAGAGGGCAGTGCACGTCCTCTCCGCAAAAAACGGGGAGACGCGATAGGGGTACATGTCAACCTTGTCAATACCAAAGAAGGAGGCCAGCATGTGGCGGCCAATCCTAAATCTTAAGCCCCTAAATGGACACGCTCAAGATCATTCTCGAGTCCACCCCAACACTGCCGTGGTCAGCTTCGTTGGACTTGAAGGAAGTATACCTTCATGTTCCAATCCGGGAAGAGCACCGCAAGTTCCTGCAATTCCAATACAATGGGACCTGCTACGAGTTCACAGTGCTCCCGATCGGTCTATCGACCTCACCACGGGTGTGTTCACCCGAATTGTACGGGCGGTCAGAGCCGAATTGCGAAGACAAGGGATCTTGATTTTCATGTACCTGGACGATTGGATCATTGTGGGCCGGTCCCGCGGGGCTGCGGAGAAGGCACTTACCCTAACTCGGCACCTCACGTCCGCCCTCGGCTTCATCATCAATGCCAAAAAATCCCATCCGGTCCCGTCCCAGTTCCCAAATTTTCTGGGGGCGTCTCTCGATCTTCGGGTGGGGCAAGCCCGCCCTTCAGGAGATCGATTACTGAACCTTCGTCAATGCGTGTCCCTCTTTCTCACCACAGCAGTGGCCCCGGCGCAGGCCTGGCTTCGTCTAATTGGTCTCATGGCCAGCCTCGTGGAGGTTGTCAACTTTTGCAGGCTAAACTTGCACCCATTCAGCTACACCTGCTGTCCTTTTACAAGCCTGTTTAATACCAAGAACGGGGTTCTTGACGAAAAATCAGTCAAGTACATTTACCCCTCCAGACATTTTCATCCCCGACATTAAATCATACTCGTCAGTGGCTCATGACAAACTTTGGTGCCCGGTCCGGGTGTTGAAGTGGTATGTCTGTCGTATGAAATCACTTCGTTTGACCCACACCCAGTTATTTATAACCCTGACACCGCCACATCACCCGGCATTGCGCGATACTATTAACCGTTGGCTGGTTGCGGCAATTCGGGCAGACACGAGTGTCCCGTCCTCAGAGTCAATTGGGGCCCACGAAATCCGTGCGGCATCGACCTCGTGGGCATTTTTTAAGGGCGTATCTTTAGGAGATATCACTCAGGCAGCCTGCAAATACCCCAATATACTTTCACTGAATGTTACCTCAGAGATGTTCTTCAGACAGAAGGCAGGGCGGGAAGGACAGTTCTGATGGCAGCCTGCCATGCCCCTCCCCGATGACAGGACACTTCACAGATAGGAGCCTCTACCCAATAGGTGAGTTCCCCCTGTCATGTCTTTTTTCACTTAACCTGTGTACATTTCATAAGGTAGTATTTATATAACCCTTATATATTTGTGCTCCCTGTTGCTTGCGCTCCGGCGAGACTTGCTTTCGTACGTCGCGCGATTCCGTTGCGGGGTCTGCATTACCCATGCTTGTTTTGACCAGACATCTTGAACCTATTGGTCTGGTCTTCTGGGGTATCCTTCTTATGTACATGTGTACCCTTTTTTATCATCCGACATCTCTCATTCCCTCCGCCTATTGTCTAGGTGTGAGTCTATGCAAATGTAGTAATTCGCTCTACAGGTAATGTATGAGTGAAGTAGACTCCCCCACCACAGTAGTGTGATTGGGGTCTACAAGCGAATACTTACATGTACCTGTAGAGCGTCCCCCCTTCATCCCCACTATCCTTGATGTCTTGGGTGAACTATACTAACGCTCGAGAAAAGAGGAAGGTCATGGGGCGGCAATGCCGCAGGGCATTGTTGGGGGTGCCAGAGGGCGCTGTTTGGTAAAACTCTTAGCATTTATGCCTACCGGCCTAGTAGTTCACTCTACAGCCGTCGATTTCACCAAACTCTTCCTAACTTAGGACTAGTCCTAGGCCAGGGCTCGAAATTAACACTGGACCGCAGGCCCGAGGCCAGTGATTTTAGCGTCGGTCCAGTAAACTTTATACCGAACAAGTCCGGCGGTCTTGTGTTTTGGGGGTTTTCTTTTACATAATAAAGGTATTATTAACATGAAATGAATAATCTTCCATTAAATAAATATATTTAAATCTCAGTTTGAAATGTTTTTGTTCTATTTGTTGTCAAATTATTTCCGAGCGCGGAACATCCAACCCGGTCGACCATTCTTCGTGCAGCAAGTTCCCTATCCAGTTTGCTCATGCCCAAGACCACTGCACTACTGGGCTCAAACCATTATGCTTTAGGCGCCCAGGGGGACGAGCGAACGGCACCCTCCGTGCATGCGTGATGTTTGTATTGGTGCCCGGCGGGACACCACAGTACAGCGCTTCGTTCGTTTACCACTGACCATGTGCATGTCATGATGTGGTGGGTGCAACACATTGGATGTAGTCACTTTAAAGTCTGATACCTTACCAACAAATTATACAGTGTTGAAATCGTATTAATGACGTCTAGGTTTTATTCTTTCAACACCACACATCCCTGTGTTGCATGGATTAAAAGTAACGTCTTGTTTCCACACGTCTTTTCATGCTTCGTATGTTAAATTTTGACAACGTTGTTGTCCTGTCAAAAATGATCGTCAAAACTTGCATTGTATTTCATTTTTTCTATGGCAGCAAACATCGTGTAAAAAGAAGGTATGTGGAAATTTCTCGAAGGGGTTTCAAAGCCCAAACTGCCTGTTAAGCGATCTGCAAGTGAAAAACTTGCAAAGGCGCAGAAGTATGAACAAACAAGTTAACTTTTGGTGTGTTTTTGTTGCGTTTTGGATTTTTTCTTCTCATATGACTTCGGTCTTGTAAAAAATGTTCCGGTCCAGTAAAAATTCTGAGCAACAAGCCCTGCAGTCTAGTGGATTTTTCCCCCAAATTCGAGCCCTGTAAGGCAATGCTAAGAGATAGGACTAATTTACTACCTCCATGGTCAACAATGGTAAAACCGCTACATAAAATGTGGGCAACAAAAATAGTTTACTGAAAGTTTGAGGTTTCTTCTTATGCAAATCTTTATCAGAGTATCATTTAAATCATTTAGAAGTATAAACTAGACATATACGGATTGAAAAAGAATAAGCATGAATAAAGGTTCACTACCTTTTCTTATACCACACCCACAAATTTGATGTGGCAGATGGTGTGTCCCGCCCCCCGCCCCCCCGATGTTCTGATGACGTCAGTAGATAATTTGTAGATAAAAGGGAAATGTCCCACAACGGCAATATTGTTATTTAGGATTTCGGACACTTCAATAATTTACATAAGATCATAATTATTCAATATGCAAATGTCCCAGAACGGCAAAATATTCTTACCGTAATTTCCTGTGTATATAAGGCGCTCGGCGTATAAGGTGCAGTACCCTCTAATTACCAAAATAAGATTCAAGGGTTAACAGAAGGCCACCGCCGCATAAGGCGCAATACATCTTTCACATCATACCCTTTCGCCAAGTCCCATACTGCTGTTACATGTACATCAACACATACAGGGGTTATTGTGATGGTATACATGTAAGCACACATACCATTGGAATCGTAATTTTTTTATCACGAAGACAAGTAAAACATCACGTCCATTTTTTCATTATTATTATTTCCATTTTCGTTTTGAAGATTTTTTCTCAAACCATAGCTTTACAGTTTTTCTTTTTAAACAACGAGCGCGCGCAGACATGTTTTCCGAACGTTTCCCAAATGAATGGGTTGCTTGTCTTTGCTGTCTCACTTTTTTGAATGCTACAATACATGCAAGAACCAACGAATGCTAGAGGGCACTTTCTTAAAAATGCTTTCACATGAATAAGAACGTACGCCCTCTGTTGGCGAAATTTGACAGCTTATTTCATGATAACATACAAAACCGACTTGTCTAATAAAGACTAGTACCTGTCATGCGCTATAGCAGTGTACTGTGTGCAGCATTAATCATCGTTCATTTGCGATGGTATTGTTATTATTATTTGGTGAGCAGCAGCATGGTTAGTGACTTCTTTAATTCTTCGGTAAGTTTCGTCAAAAATGAGAACGGTGTAGGTTCTATTTCAAGAAAAATGTGACATGTATTGAATTACCCTGGACGAAATAAAGGAACTATTTTGCAGTATAAATGTAAGATTTCACGTAGTAATCGTCACAATGAACTCAATCGAAATCAGATAAGGCGCACTGGAAGATAAGACGCAGTGATTTTTTGTACATGTACCTTTGGAAGTCAGAGAAGACGCGTCTTATACGCAGGAAATTATGGTAAGCCACTCTTTGAAACACCCCTGCACTATGCACTCTTTTTAAGTACATGTACTCTTATTAACTCCGCCTATGATAATTTTGTACTATTAGGTCTTCCGTTATACATTAGAAAAAAAATCCATCAACAACAAGCTCTTCCAAACAGCACTGCATTTGCACCTGCGTTGTGGTTTACTAACTCTTCTTAACCTTAAGCTTGATCTCTAACATTTCTAAAGCTCCCAAACAATGGCATCCACACCTTACTTAATGCCTCTGTGCATGCATTGTCTGAGATGCACTTTTTGGGACTGTTTTATGCCACACTTCCCCACATTACTTGTTGCCAGAAACAATTTGTTTGTAGTTATGTCGCTGTTTTTTAAAAATTGCCATGAGTCATCAAGAAAAAAACCCAAAAAGATTTGTTCTGCAAATGTTTTTGACTGGCCAGTTTTTGGCAAGGTGTTTCAACTGGCTCGCCACTGTTTCAACTTCGTTTCACCAGCGGATCACTGCTAGCGCACATGACTTTCGGAGCTTCAAAAGGGATATACATGTAGATGGCCTTTTTCAATCCTACATGTAGATGACCGGTTAACTATTGCTAACAATGTGGTTGCTACATTGCACATGGCTGCCAAGTGCCAAGCTGATGTGTTACTGTTGGAAACCCAGTCGAATAACAATGTTCTCTTTGATAAGAAAGTTTGTCTGTTATTCCCTTGGCTAATAGGTTAACTGCAGGGGATCGTGTTTTAATAACCGTGTGTTTCATGTTTGTGTTTCACGGTCTGATGATCGTGTGAACGTGGGCCTTATAGACGATGTGACCTCTGTTTACATTCAAACCGCCCTCTGTTGACAAGTCTGTTGTCCAAGTCATGTTCCGCCGGGCAAAAAGACGCGTAGTCATGGTAATATTGCGTGTACTTTCTAGCTGGCTGTCAAGTACACAAAGGTTTTGCCCGGCGACATGCGCGCGCATCATGTTATGATTTTCAAATGACGTCAGAGGTCACATCGTCTATACTCTGAGCGGTACTGTAGCTCATGGTGCCCCGTTTCTCATAAAACAGTAGTTTGATCAAATGTCATGCACCTTTTGTTCACGATATTTTCAATTTTGTTAGTGTTCTCCTGGTGAAATGTCGATTTGTCTAGATAACCTGCAGTGTTTAAGTGTACAAATAGGGATCCAAGAAGTGATTCCGTACCAAACCTGCAAGAAAGAGCAGTGGCAAAGTTACATAGCGTCTCCTCGTGACGGCATCTAAAGAACCTTTTTTTTTGAAACGCACATGGAATATTTTAGCTTGTTACAAGTGTATTTTATTCATGAGCAAAGTTAAAATTAAAAATATTGTTATACATGTAGGTCAACAAACAAATAGTGAAATAGTCAATAGTGAAATAATTTACAAGTACAAGTATTTTAACCGTGACCTTAGGTTTTGTTATCGGATTATCTTAAACTTAAAATTGTCACAGTAAGCTATGCTTTTACAAATGTATGCAAGAACTGACTGAAGAGAAGTATTATAATATTTTGAAGATGAGGAAAGGGAAATTTGTGAAATTTAACTTTATTTGTGTAAAATTAAGAAGCGCTTCACCAATAGTAATACCTAAGTGGTATTTGGTATTTGTGATGCAAAATGAACATGTAAGAAAGTATTCATGTGAGGAAGTTTAGGATGTATACTTGTTATAAAATACCGGGGTAGTGCATAAGATTATGTGTGGGGAAATAAGTGTGGAATTGTTATCAGAAAAGTCACCCATACTTTTATATTCCCAAAGTCTGTAACCCCCCTAGACCTGGTTCAAGTCGGGTTTCGTGCTAACTGAGTCAACGGTACATGCTAGCTCTGATGAGCTTTTTTAATGTGTGCCCTCTAGTGCCAATTAATCGCCAATCCAGACAGTTGGATAGCGAAACACTTTTGATATCAGAGTTGATTGGCACTTTCCTGTCGAGCGAGGGCGCACAACAAAGTGGTGAAATAAAGCTGTGTGATGCAGTGAATTAATCAGACGACCAAGGACTCAACGAAAGTTCGACTTGGGTCAAGTCTTACCCCCCCCCCAACCCCACCCCCACCCCCCCAAAAAAAAAACCCAAAACCTGACCCCCACTTTGACCTTTCCTTCATGTTCAAACAGGAAGTTCAAAATTTCAACAATAACAGTTCCCGAATCAAATGTCAATAATCATAATCTTTGTGCTATCTTGTAGCTTATGACACATTTTTTTTTAAAATCAAAAACCTTATCCCACTTTGACCTTTCCTTCCAGTTCAAACAGTTTTTAAAAAAATAAAAAATATTTCCCGAATCACTTGTCAAAATGTTGTAATCTTTGTGCCCTCTTGTAGCGCTTGACACAATGGAAATTTTTTCAAAAACATGGAAGTTAAAGGGTGTGTACATTGTACATTGTACAACATTGGTAATTGCCAAAGACCTGTATCCAAACTTGATGTGACCCAACATACAGTTATGATTTCGAGGAAGTACCCCAAAAACTTTCGAGCGAGTCGAGCGAGAGTCGAGCGAGAGACGAGTTTTATCGAGGGGAAATTCAACCCCTCGAAAAGCCACACTCCTCGCACGCAACCTGCTCGTAACCGCACGATCCACGTACATGTGTGTAGCTGTATAAATTACAGGGAAGCGAGGAGTTTCACATGTCCTTTCTCTATGGTGTGTCACTTATTCAATGTTCAATTGATTTTGATTAAAAACTTGCTGTACGCGAACGCGGCGAACCAGCGTGCATGACATCGTTCGTTACGTTACAGGTAACAAATTCACGGCTTGGCCGCAGGATTTGGTCTCAAAATACGGCAATGTACAGAATGCGTGAACATTATCGGAATCGCGCTACTTGCTACATGTAAACTAACACTCACTGAGCCCCTGATCAGTGCTTGCACTGCGCTTTCTGAGCCATGCTGCGCTGCGGCGACGGCAGGAGTAATTATTGAGGCCCTTTTCAATTCCAAAGCTTTGGCTTTGGCTTTTGGTTTTGATTGTGAACAAGATGGGCACGATTCTTGGAATGCGAAGACCCACACACACCTGGCTTTATTGTCCTGACTAAGAACAGTGAAACTACTATTTACTGAAAGCATTTGATTTAATGGAGGTTACGGTGATCATAGAATTCCTGCACCTGGAAATTTGTTAATGGTTTGTAGAATTTCCTACCCGTATATTTTTAAGCACCTGCTCTGTAAAATTCCCGTCCCGTAATTTGTTTTAAAAAAGTAAAATATTGAATTCCCGCCAATGCAGTATTTTTTTCCCCGTACAGTACTGTACAATTCCTGCACCTGGACATTTTTAAATGGTTTGTAGAATTTGCCGCCCGTATATTATTTTTAAGCACGTGCTCTGTAGAATTCCCGTCCCGTAATTTGTTTTAAAAAAGTAAAATATTGAATTCCCGCCCATGCAGTATTTTCTTCCCCGTACGGTACTGTATAATTCCTGCACCTGGACATTTTCAATAAATGGTTCGTAGAATTTCCCGCCCGTATATTTTTAAGCACTTCTCTGTAGAATTCCCGTCCCGTAATTTGTTCTTGTGAATGAGGTTTCCATTGGTCACTCTCTGTGGATCCATCTTCCGTCAATTGGAGTTTGGTGCTGACTGGGACTCACAGTTGGACCAGAGATAGGGCAGTTTCGTTAACAAAGTCCCTTGAACTGCCTAGCAACAGTGTTGCCATGCAATAGAAGCGTGACTGGAGCGTGGACAAAAAATTACTACAGGAGTGTAGTGGCCATGCTGTTGGATAACACTACAAGATTGATTTAAACTAATATTTTTCAAGATGACTTCGATTGATTTCCTCAAAAGTATTTTTATTTTTCGTATTATAAATACTTCGCTTTTTTGGCAGCGCTGTTTGATAATAGCAATTCAGAATGACCAATTAAATACTTCCATCCAAACTCAAAGGAATTTCATGAGTTTTTGCTCATTTTCTTTCGAAAACTGATGGTAAATAAATTATGTTGCTGTACAATTCAGTGACACTTTTTGACTATTGACTTGAAAACCATAAGCAAAATAGTTATTACAAGTTTTATGGGTAGAGTCCGTGTAAAGTTTGTTGTATTCGCAATGTTTTGAACGTGGTGTGAAAATAAATTGACGGTTGGGTCATAATGTGAGTGGTAGAGTGGGACCGCGAGGTAGTTGTTACTCATTTGCGCAAAAAAACTGATTGAATGTTGCGTTTTTGGGCGGCAAATATGGAGATTCCGTCATCCAAGTTAAAAGAGAGAGACCAAAAAGAAGGGGAGAGAGAAGGTCCAAGTTATAAAAAGATATATAACAAAAAAGAGGGAAGACCAAAACAAGAGGTATGTATTTTTCTTATCATGTAAAATTAACTGAAATATAACTCAAGGTGGTATTTGTTCTATTAAAAAAGTTGTGTTAAAAAATATGTTGTTTCCATTACTTTGGCAGTGGATTATCAGTGCTGGCCATGTTCACTTGCAGGCAAAGAATTATTACAGCAACTACAAATGGCTGAGGGTTGTTCCTTCCTAGCCTCTCCACATCGATGGCGGCATACAAAGTGAAAACTGTATTACAAGTTTAAGTGATTAAAAGATAAGGCCTAGTCTGCGAACAACAAAGCTGTCAATCATCCTGTCCGGGCATTTGCATTACATTTCTTTTTTCTTTTTTCCCCCTTCTTTTGGGGGCTCAGATCAGGTAAGAGAGGTAGTGACCAAAAACGATTACTTAATTAATAATATAATATGCTGTTTTAATCACTTGATTTGTGTTATGTCAAGATTTTAAAAAAATAAATGGATTTTACCAGTATAGGGTAGGCCTTTACAATATGAAACTACACAAAGAACAAGATGCTCATCAACGCATTTTCTACCTCCATGGTCAACGATGGTAAAACCCGAGCTACATATAATGTAGGCAAACAAAAGCAAACTTACTGAAATGTTGAGGTTTCTTCTTACGCCAATCTTTATCAGAGTATCATTTGCAACAAAACACCACGATTGAAAAGGATCATAAGCATGAATAAAGACTCACTACCTCTTCTTACTACAATGCCCTTTGGATGGCAGATCTTGTCTCCACCTGCCCCCTATATGTTCCCATTACGTCAGTAGATAATTGGTAGATAAAAGGAAATGTGCTACACCAGTAATGTTTTTTTTAGGACACTTCAAAATATGCAAAAGTCCCGGAACGGCAAATTTACTAGCCACTCTTTGAAACAACTCTCGCTCTATGGCACTCTTTTAAAGTACACACATCACGCGTTTGATAATTTTTTGACTAGAGTTTTGTTAGTGAAAAAAAAAACCTTCAGCAACTTTACAAGCTCTTCAGCACTGTATTCGCACCTTCATTGTGGTTTAGCTGACTATTCTTGCGTAATCTCTTGTTCAAAGCTTGCAAACAATGGCAGACCAACACCTTACTAAACCCATCCTGGGGTGCATTGTCTGTGGGACTGTATTGAAAAAGGCGTCAAAAGGTTTTATGGCAAACTTCCCCACACCACTGGATGCCAGCAACAATTTGGTTGTATTTATGCCGCTGTGATTTAACACAGAATAATTATAAGCAGAACAAAGTCAGAGAAGCTTCAAATCTTCATATCCCGTCCGTCCCGGAACAGAGAAATTAGATTTGTCATTTTATAGCAAAACATCAGACAATGGCAATATTAGGCCTATTGGTAAAATAGAAGTTGGACTTTCGTATACACTTTTTGAAAATATGCAATATGTTCCACATCGGCAATATTATTAATCAGACTTATTTACACTTTTTGAAAATATTCACCAATATGCAAACGTCCCACAACGGCAATGTTATTATTAAGATGAAAATTGGACTTAATTTCTGACCCTTTTGGAAAATATTCTCCAAAATGCCAACGGCAATATTTTTAATAAGACGGAAGTCGGACTTTCTTAACCTTTTTGAAAATAGAAAATAGAATTAGCTGTTGCAAACTGCTTACCAACCAAAAGGACCTGTGGTATAAATGCAAAAAATAAGTTAGTGGCCTGAAGTTTCGACCCTAGCAGAGTCTTTCTGGAAGGCTAAATGACAACACACAACACACAACACACATACAAGAGTTGCAAGAGTAGTCAAGTGGAAATACATGAATAGAGAGAGTGGAGGGAGAAAAGCAGAAAGCATTCAGAGAAGGCAGGGGGTAAGCAGGGATTATGAAGACAAAGGGGGGGGGGGTTATGAAGGGAAGGGGATAGCTTGACCACAACAAGTTGGGAACACAAAGGACAAAATGGAAGGTTAGAAGAGAGGTAAATAATTAGTTAATACAATGAAGGGCAGACTAATAAAGTGGATAACTGTGTGGGAAAAGGAGAAGGCAAAAACAAAAGGTTATTAGTCATTTCCTTCTTGGATATTCAAACCATGGGGCTGAGTGGTCTTTATGCGCCTATATCCAAAGTGTTTTCCTACTCAGACGGACAGTCTCTCTGCAGTTACCTAGTGCCTCAATGCCCTGTAAATTCATGTCAGAAATGGAGTGGTTAGGAAGGTTGAAGTGGTGTCCTACAGGTGTATCCAGCTTTTGGGTGTTGACTGTGGATCTGTGGCCATAGAAACGCCTCTTGAGTGTAGTTCTTGTTTCACCTATATATTGAACACCACAGACTCTGCAAGATATCAGATAGATTAGATTAGTGGTGGTGCAGGTGACATGACCCCTTGTCTTGTGGGTGGTACCACCAGTATGGCTGGTAAAGGAGTCTGCAAACGATGCAATTGGATGTGTTGGAACACCTAAAAGTACCCTGTGGCAAAGGGGGATTAACATCATCATTAATGGGGGGAACTTCTGCCCGGACGATTAGATCCCTGAGACTGGGTGGGCGTCGGGTAGGCAACTATGGGTTCTTTCTGTTGAAAATATTCTACTAAAGCAAATGTTCCACTACGGCCATTTTAGAATTTCCCGCCCGTATATTTTTAAGCACCTGCTCTGTAAAATTCCCGTCCCGTAATATGTTTTAAAGAAGTAAAATATTGAATTCCCGCCCATGCAGTATTTTTTCCCCGTACGGTACTAGAATTCCCGCACCTAAAAATGTTTAAATGGTTTGTAGAATTTCCCGCCCGTATATTTTTAAGCACCTGCTCTTAAAATTCCCGTCCCGTAATTTGTTTTAAAAAAGTAAAATATTGAATTCCCGCCAATGCAGTATTTTTTTTCCCCGTACAGTACTGTACAATTCCTGCACCTGGACATTTTTAAATGGTTTGTAGAATTTGCCGCCCGTATATTATTTTTAAGCACGTGCTCTGTAGAATTCCCGTCCCGTAATTTGTTTTAAAAAGTAAAATATTGAATTCCCGCCCATGCAGTATTTTCTTCCCCGTACGGTACTGTATAATTCCTGCACCTGGACATTTTCAATAAATGGTTCGTAGAATTTCCCGCCCGTATATTTTTAAGCACCTGCTCTGTAGAATTCCCGTCCCGTAATTTGTTTTAATGAAGTAAAAAATTGAGGTCAGATTTTACGCATGAACGCTCCTCGCAAGCCACTGACCGCTTGGAATTTTGGGGACAAAATGATAGCGCTCGACATTGCTCGAACCTCTCTCGACATCGCTCGAACCTCGCTCGAACCTCGCTCGAACACTACCCCGAACACTACCCGCAAAACTCGAGGGTGCTAAACAAGTTTGTTTGAGTGATTTGCGTGTACACGTTCCTCGTATGGGTACTTTCCTCGCAATCATCACTGTAAATAACATACTTGTGAAAGTTTAAGCTAAATCGGTCTTCGGAGTCATGAGAAAACAGTGACAAAAAACCTTATCTGTTTTAACTTCTTTTCAAACATCGGAATTTATCCTGCAGGAAAAAGACTATTATTTTACTCATTTCCTAAAAACTATGGCATTTCAAGCAAAACTATTTCAAGGGAAGTTTTCCACCATGACCATCTTTATACCATGTAAGTTATGTGCAAATCTGTGAACATTTATATTTTCATTCTTACCAATGTTGTACACACCCTTTAAAAAAAAAATTCAAAAACCTGACCCACTTTGACCTTTCCTTCAGGTCTAAACAGGAAAAACAAGTTTAAAATCATACATTGTATCTCCTTAACCACATGTCATAAAGTCTTGAAGGGTGTCATGGCTGAGTGGGTTAGATCATTGGATTCAAGTTCTGGTGGTTTAGTCATCTGGGTATGGTTAGAAAAATCCACTATAGTTTTACTTTACAAAAAACTGCAGTTTTATTGTAGTATTACTATAGTGCAACCACAGTTAAACTATCTTAAAACTAAAGTAAAACTGTAGGTTTACTTTAATATAACTATAGTTTATACTGTAGTCAAAGTATGGTGTTTTGGCAAAAATGTCCCGTTTACTACAGTAATACTGTAGTAAACCTGCAGTATTACTTGGTTTAAACTGCATTATTACTATAGTTTACTTCCCATTTACCATGTTATTACTACAGTTTACTGCAGTTAAACTACAAGATTACGTCTGTAGCCATTTTTCTACTTTAAATTAACTGCAGTACTTACTGTAGGTTTACTTCAGTGTAACTATAGTTTTAGCATACTTTTACCTCAAAATAACCCACTCTTACTTCATGTTTACTACATTTTTATTGTAGTATTATTTTAGTATTACAGCAGTAAAACTTTACGATTACTGTAGTTTTAACTTAGTTATACTTCAAAATAACCCATTCTTACCACAGATTTACTATAGTTTTATTGTACTTTTACTGCAGTCTTAACTGCAGTAAAACTGCAGTCTTAACTGCAGTAAAACTAAACTGTTACTGTAGTTTTAGCATTATTTTACCACAAAATCACCCATTCTTACCACACAATTACTATAGTTTTATTGTAGTTTTACTGCAGTCTTAACTGCAGTAAAAATGCAGTCTTAACTGCAGTAAAACGTTACGGTTACTGTAGTTTCAGCATATTTTTACCTCAAAATAACCCACTATTACTTCATCTTTACTACATTTTTATTGAAGTATTTCGGCAGTGTTTACTGCAGTAAAACTAAGTAATTACTGTAGTTTTACCACTGTTTAACCTCAAAATAACCCACCGTTACTTCATCTTAACTATGGCATTATTGCAGTGTTACTGCAGTGTTTACTACAGTAAAACAACACTGTTACGGTAGTTTTAACATATTTTTACTTTGAAACAACCCATTGTTACTTCATCTTTATTACAGTAGTATTGCAGTATTTGTACTAAAAGTACAAAGAAATCAATACAGCATGAAGGCCTATAGCAAACCTGCATGTTACATGTAATTACAGCAACACTTCTGTTTAAACATGCAATTCAAAAACCAATTTTGTAGTAATACTATGAAAAAAATATGTTAAATTAAGGGCAATTGTACTGCAGTTTTAAACTTAGGAAAAACAAGTTTGATTATTATGGTGATTGAAGAGGACAGTAAGTCGTGGAAGTTGCAACACCAAAGGATTAATCTCTTTTTGGAATGTTTATCTTAGGCAAGTAGCCCGAACCCAATGCTGGTCTTGTGAGAAATGCCACCATGCTCCATTGCTAGGCTTCTGTTGATGGTGATGATGATTTAGTCACATTCCTCAGAGAGGGAAGCACAACGAACTGTAAAGAAAGAAATAGGAAAAATATTTGTAAGAAAAATTTAAACATTTGCCAAAACTATATGGTTTACACAACTCTGTGGTCTGCGATGGTACAGACATGGCAGCATAACTTATCAGTGCCAAGCCTTGACCATGAAGTTATTGAATATAATTAATTTTAAATTAAAGACCCAGTTACAAATATGGCATTTATAAATTTTGCGCTAATCAGTTAAAGGGGTTTTAGACGACTAGGTTACAAATGAATTGACTTGGGTACGCTGGTGGTTAACCTGGGTACGATTTGAAATGGGTACAAGTTAGACCCGGCTACTGATGCACCGCCTCTACACAGTAAGCAGGGCACCGGTTTAATTACGAGAGCGTTCTTAGACGTGAATTGCGATGGATGGGGTTTCACCGATCGTTGACTTAAAATTTATCAATTTGTGAGTACAACAATGCCTGTCTGATTTTGCATCTTTGACATGTTTGATATATCGAGAAGCCACGTCGGCGGTTTTAAAATAACAGCGCCCCCAGTTACTGGGTCTTCCTACGTACTAGTACTACTCTTGTAGGTAAAAAATAACTTGGGTACAACCACGAGTTGACCTGTATCAAAATTAGTATAGGGACTATAGCCAAACTTTGGACCAAACTCAAAACTGAGTATGATTCTTACTATCAATTACATGACAATCTCAATGTATGATGATTGATAATAAAGTCCGTTTGTTGATGGGAAAATCCTGGAATTTTATGGGTATAGACATATCCCATGCAAGTTTAGAACTTGCATGGGATATGTCTATAGTATTATAGTATTATTAACTACATGGCCAACCACATTACATGCACCAACCTGACATACCAAAAGTACTTGTTCACGTACATTGTTAAAAGAAAATTATACTTAAAATCACGTTTTAAACAAAACACTTACCAAATCATGCTATTTTAGTTCTGATCACACAACACGAGGCAAGCACAAAAACGTGGCGAGTCGAGTGTGATGCTGATCACCGATGATTCTTTCTCTTGTTCTTGAGTTTCACTGTAAAATTCACATCTGATCTGTCATCACTGTCATTTCAGTTTCACACTATCAGTTGTTGAAATTAAATTGCCCTCAAAAACCTCCTAATCCTACTTAAAAATGGGAAGCTTTAATCATTTACACTAAAACATCAACAAGTCAGACAGTACATCATCAGCAAACGTCGGTTGTTAAAAAAAGGGTTCAGTCATCATTTCAAACTTATGACTCATTGTGGAAGAGAAGGGGCTCTAACCACATAGGTGTTCAATTTACATACGCTAAGTCAGGGTGCCAGTGCTGGTTTTAATCAAAGATCGTATAGCGCCACCAAGCTATCTTTGTGTTAAATAAACTTGCGCAGTCCTTTTACTGCTTTGAATATGCAGTGACTGCATGCTACCATACCATGTGTCCAATAATTTTTCAGATAATTTTTTCTTTTACTCATAGTATGCATACCTCCTATAGTTTGACCTGGGTTTTTATGCAGTTTTTATTGCAGTAGGGTAAAGTTATAATATTAACAAACAAATTACCATTGTTTTACTGTAAGGATACTGCAGTAAAGTTAAAGTGAATCTACAGTAAACTAAGAATAGAACTTACTATAGTATTACTTCAAAAATACTGCAGAGTCACTATAGTTTGACTTGGGTTTTTATGCAGTTCTTATTGCAGTAAAGTTATAGTATTATCAAACAAATTACCATTGTTTTACTACTAGGATACTGCAGTATTACTGCAGTTTTTATTGCAGTAAAGTTAAAGTGAATCTACAGTAAACTAAGAATATAAATACTATAGTATTACTTCAAAAATACTGCAGAGTCACTATAGTTTGACTTGGGTTTTTATGCAGTTTTTATTGCAGTAAAGTTATAGTATTATCAAATAAATTACCATTGTTTTACTACTAGGATACTGCAGCTACTGCAGTTTTTATTGCAGTAAAGTTAAAGTGAATCTACAGTAAACCAAGAATAGAAATACTATAGTATTACTTCAAAAATACTGCAGATTCACTATAGTTTGACTTGGGGTTTTATGCAGTTTTTATTGCAGTAAAGTTATAGTATTATCAAACAAATTACCATTGTTTTACTACAAGGATACTGCAGTATTACTGCAGTTTTTATTGCAGTAAAGTTAAAGTGAATCTACAGTAAACTAAGAATAGAAATACTATAGTATTACTTCAAAAATACTGCAGATTCACTATAGTTTGACTTGGGTTTTTACTGTAGTAAAACTACAGTAGTTTTACTTTAGGGAAAACTTTACTTGTACTTTACTTACTACAGTAAAACTTTATGTACTTTAGTAAAAGTACAGTTTTACTATAGTAAATCTATGGTGGATTTTTATAAGGGGAGTCCCGGTCGTGACTCTTGTGTCCTTGAGCAAGACACTTTGCTATAAATGCTTCTCTTCACTCAGGGGAGTGACGATATTACCGATTTAAAAACCAGTGTTCTCCACACACGTATTTTGGGAGGGCGGGCCGCCCTCCCAAAGTTTAAGGCCGCCCTGCCAAAGAATTGGCCGCCCTGCCAAAATAATTGGCCGCCCTGCCAAAAAAATGACAAACAGACTATTTTTAGCCTGCACTTAATACGATCAAACGAGTAGCCGACGAGCCAATCCCGACTTCTAAGCGGCAGCATTGGAATTGCGATCGTTCATTTTAGTATACAAACGTTAAAACACGATGCACACGCAATCACATGGTTCTGACTGCTGAGTATCCACCGCTGCACGTGCATCGGCCCAACAACGTTCGATCGGTAGTCCATGCATAGCGCATACAACACACATGGTCCAAAGTCCAAGCTAACCAACATTCCGCACGCTGTGATTGGCCGTTGATTACCATATTCATAAGAGAGCTTTCTAGACTCCAACGCAGTACACGTTCACGAGCCGATAAAGAATTGCAACACAGTGTGCCGCACGCCTGCAAATTGGTACAATGTACAGCCTTGAAGGATATTCAAACATTGACAACTTTTGCCAATAGAGGGCGTTGCGGGGCAAAGTTCATTGAATTTGTTCTCAATGTGCGTACCGTGCGTTGTTTACCGATCGTTGAATCTCGACGATTTTATTGAAAACTAAGTTCTAAACAACTTAACCTCTAATCACAAATCCATGAAAATGGTTGTTGATGAAAAAGGTATTATTGAGGGCAGAAATTAGGGGATAAGATCGTCCCAAAAATGTTTTTTTGTAATTTATTTTATTTTTTTTCCGTTTCGAAAATTGCACGTGTGGGCTATCCGATCACCACCAACGCATATAAATCCAGCTTTCTAAAATCCAACACTGAGCGGCATATCCCTCTGATGTTTTTGGCGCGGCGCACAAAGCAAAATGTATAACAAATTGTAGGTTTTGAATTAGTTTTACAACAAGGTTGTTTCGACAGAATGAAATGGATGTCAATCATTCTCCTTATTATAGTGTCGGGGCCGGGGGTTAATGGATTATTTTTAAGAAAAGGATTATCTCGGGTGTTTTTTCCTTTCGATGACGTCATAAACCAACGGGCGCCATTTTGATGACGTCATATCGACGGGCGCCATTTTGATTACGTCATGCCGCCCTCCCAAAGAAAAAGTCTGTGGAGAACACTGAAAAACATATCTTGAAACAAGCACGATCGCCCTGCGTGTGTACATTGCAGGTAAAACACGCTATACTGTACATGTATACATTTGTAGCATACGGTCCCATGCACACACAGCCCATAATTCCAACGCATTGTATCGTTCCGACCTTTGGACCTTCCATTCATGGTTTATCTAACGATGGCAGGATGGTGAACTTGTATAGCGCCCTCTTGCCTGCGAAGAGTCCTCGGAAGGTCCTAATCTTGTGCCATCTTGTAACTAATGACACAGTTGCATTTTATTCAAAACCTGACCCCATTTTCACCTTTCCTTCCAGTCCAAACAGGAAGTTCACATTTTCAAAATCATACAGTATCTTCTGAACCACATGTCATAAACTCAAAAGTTTGGTGCCGTCTAGTAGCTTATCTCGACGACAAAATTTTACTCAAAAACATGACCCCCACTTTGGCCTTTTCTTCCGGTTCACACATGAAGCTCCAAAAATTAAAAATCATAAGATCTCCCTTACATGTACATGTATGGTCCAAACAGTAGGGTATACGACTACAATTAACCTATTGGATATGACATGTACACGTACATGTATTTTTCAGTATGAAATCATGGTATTTTATCTTTTTGTTCCATCACCAACCGAAACTCCTCTGTGTTCGTTTTTACGAACACCTGATCTCTAGTTATTATTATTATTATTAACCACTTTCCCCTTCATTCACTTCCGGTTCTACATGTACATGTAAGAAAAAGTTCTAAAAATACAAAACCATATCTCCTGAGCCACATGTCATAAAGTCATAATCTTACGCTTTTTACATGCTAATTAATCAAAAACATACCACACTTTGACCTTTTTCTTACGGTCCATACAGCAAGTTCAAAGTTTTTACGAACAAACTCGGCATCTTTTTTGGATATGACATGTGATTTTATATATATGAATTCATGATAGTTTTTCTCTTTGTTCCACCAAACAAAACCCCCCTGCATTCGTTTTATGAACAATTAATTTCTAGTATTATATTTAAAAAGTGATCCACTTTCATCTTAACTTCCAGTTCAAACAGGAAGCTCTAAAATGAAACGTATCTCCTGAACCACATGTCATAAAATCATTAACTTTGTAATGTCAGGTACATTACTGCAAAAGCATGACGAGATTTGATCTTTCTTCACAATCCAAACAGCAAGCTCAAAGAGTTCCTTTAGGTATTACGACCAAACCTAACATAATTATTGAGTATAATGACATGTCATATTCTTTTTTTTGTTCCAACGACCGGAACCCCCAGTGTTTGTTACGTTACAAACACATGCCTACATGTAGTTATCTTTTTCTAAATGGCAGTTTTCCTATCGGTTTTGTACACAAATTTTTTTATCAGATAATCTTTTACTGTAAAATGTCCCATCGTTACAAATTACATACCAAATTGTAACAATTACATACAGTACATGTATAACTTAACTTAGTTCCTTGAAAACTTGATGTATCATTGCCTCAGTGTCACCTCTTGTATAGATGTTTTTAAAGCCGATTTATTACTTGATACTTTATGTTTTTGGTACTACATGTATGTTTGATGCAGATAAATAAACTGCATGCGAACAAGTAAAAATTTGACAGTTAATTTGTTTTTTCTCGTTTAGAAATTTGAAAGAATCTTCATTTTTGACGTCTTCTTTTTGTGTGCAGATACTAGATTTTGGTCTTGCTCGTCAAGCTGATGATGAGATGACAGGTTACGTAGCTACACGATGGTATAGAGCACCGGAAATTATGCTGAATTGGATGCATTATACCAATACTGTGGATATGTGGTCTGTTGGATGTATAATGGCAGAACTTCTCACAGGTAAAACGCTATTTCCTGGATCGGATCGTATCCTTTAAAATACTGCACTTACATACATGTTGCCTCACACAGCTGAGAATTTGTAAAGACAAGGCGACTTTCTTCTGTATCTTTTTGAAAGTGGCCTATCATCAGCCACTGTAAAAAATTACTGTTCAGCCATCGGAGCCATTCATGCTGGTTTCCCAGATGTTTCTTCGGTGTCTAATAATCAGGCTTTGGGTCATCTCGTCAGGGGTATTTTTGTCGACCGCCCCCATCTCGTAAATTTGTCTCTTCGTGGGACCTTTTCCAAGTATAAATGGCCCTTTCAAAAGCTCCGTTCGAACCCATGGCTGATGCCTCGCTCCTACAACTGAAACTTATAGTAGCCTAATTTCTTCTGGCAGTTGCCACCTCCAGACGTTGTCGTGAAGTCCATTCCCTATCACTGGAACCGGGCCATATTCATTGGGAATCTGCCAGGGTCCTGCTGGTCCATAGAGTGGGTTTTCTCTCAAAAAATCAGTCTCTCCCTCGGACGTCTTTGTGCCGGACATTAATTATTTCTCTTCCTTTGCGGCTGACAGGCTGTGGTGCCCGGTCCGGGCCCTCAAGTAATATTTCAGACGGACAAAGTCACTGCGGGGCGACTGTAAGAAGTTGAACAGACTTGAACAAGAAATTTACCGAGGTATGAGCCTGAAAAAAAGTAGGAAAAACAGGGAGTGTCTATTGAAAGTGACTAGCTCCCAAACCTGACGATTAATTGCAGTGAAACTGGGTCCTCTAACTGTTATTCCATTACTGTATGGCGTTTCAATAAAAGAAACTGCAAAGCCTTCAATTTTGTATCTTGTAGGGGTTTCTTGTGAATTTGTTTTCCTATCTGCATATTGATTGAGGGACAAATTCTAAACTTGCTACAGAACACTTTTTGCTTATGAAGGTATCAAAACAGCCACAGAGCATACATGTAGTTTGTATCTACAGTGCTCAAACTACATGTATCTTGTAACAGTTAACTTGACAATGGTCTGTAGAAAGATTCCTTAACAGAAGTGACAGACATTGATCAGTTAAGTCGCATCATGGATCTAACTGGTACCCCTGATGATGAAATCCTTGCCAAAATCCAGAGTGAAGATGTAAGTAAACCATTTTAATTGATGCTCCATGTTAAATACAGGCACTTGCTACCAAAACTTAAAGCTGGTTCTATTTGATCATCAATTACAGTGATGATTTTGAGGAAGTACCCATACGAGGAACGTGTACACGCAAATCACTCGAAGCAACTCGTTTACCACCCTCGAGTTTTGCGGGCAGCAACCGAGCGAGGTTCGAGCGAGTTTCGAGCGGTGTCGAGCGCTATCATTTTGTCCTCAAAATTCCAAGCGATCAATGCCTTGCGAGGAGCGTTCATGCGTAAAATCTGACCTTGGTGACTTGACCGCAAATACTTTGGCGGCCTAACAGGATAATGTTAGTAGACTCGGTAGTTAAGTAGACTGTCATTTGAACTTCCATTACAAAAAATACAGGGGCGGGAACTTTACAGCCCATTTCTATTTGAAAAAAAGAGAAGGAAATCCAGGGCGGGAATTTAATATTTTACTAAATTATTAAAACAAATTACGGGACGGGAATATACAGAGCTGGTGCTTCGGGCGGGAATTCTACAACTAATCTCCATTCAAAAAATGTTGGGCGGGAATTCTACATTCCCTTTCTTTGTGAGAAAAAGAGAAGAATATCCAGGGCGGGAATTCAATATTTTACTTTATAAAAACAAATTACGGGACGGGAATTCTCACAGAGCTGGTGCTTAAATATATACAGGCAGGAATTTTACAAACCATTTTAAAATGTTCATGTGCGGGAATTATACAGTACCGTACGGGGGAAAAAATACTGCATGGGCGGGAATTCAATATTACTTTATTAAAACAAATTACGGGACGGGAATTCTACAGAGCTGGTGCTTAAAAATATACGGGCGGGAAATTCTCCAAACCATTTAAACATTTCCAGGTGCGGGAATTCTGCAGTACCGTATGGGGGTGAAGGGGGGAATACTGCATGGGCGGGAATTCAATATTTTACTTTTTTAAAACAAATTACGGGACGGGAATTCTACAGAGATGGTACTTTAAAATATACGGGCGGGAAATTCTCCAAACCATTTAAACATTTCCAGGTGCGGGAATTCTGCAGTACCGTATGGGGGTGGAGGGGGGAATACTGCATGGGCGGGAATTCAATATTTTACTTTTTTAAAACAAATTACGGGACGGGAATTCTACAGAGATGGTACTTTAAAATATACGGGCGGGAAATTCTACAAACCATTTAAAAAAATTTAGGTGCAGGAATTCTAGTACCGTACGGGGAAGAAAATACTGCATGGGCGGGAGTTCAATATTTTACTTCATTAAAACAAATTACGGGACGGGAATTCTACAGAGCAGGTGCTTAAAAATATACGGGCGGGAAATTCTACGAACCATTAAAAAATGTCCAGGTGCGGGAATTCTACGATCACCGTAACCTCCATTAAATCAAATGCTTTCAGTAAATAATAGTTTCACTGTTCTTAGTCAGGACAATAAAACCAAAAGCCAAAGCTGTGGATTTGAAAAGGGCCTCAATAATTACCCATGCCGTCGCCGCAGCGCAGCATGGCTCAGAAAGCGCAGTGCAAGCACTGATCAGGGGCTCAGTGAGTGTAAGTAACATGTAGCAAGTAGCGCGATTCGAATAATGTTCACGCATTCTGTACATTGCCGTATTTTGAGATCAAATCCTGCGGCCAAGCCGTGAATTTGTTACCTGTAACGTAACGAACGATGTCATGCACGCTGGTTCGCCGCGTTCGCGTACAGCAAATTTTTAATCAAAATCAATTGGACATTGAATAAGTGACACACCATAGAGAAAGGACATGTGACACTGAAGTAGCATGGGACGATCAAAATCATAGATGGCAATTTTAGTGGACCGGAGATCGTGATAAGACAACGAATTCTGACAGGGAAATCTCTGTTTTTTTGTCAGTGCCGATTCACATGCCCGCATATGGCAATCTAATACATTCTTTTTGTCAACAAAGACGCTTTTGAAATCACGTAAACCTCGCTACAAAGTATGTACGTATTACACATTTCAAAACCCTTTTAATGTAGCCGCTAGAGCAGCTGTATGGCACCGAAAAAACTTCGTCTTCACGGGTCAGTGATCCCCGAAGAGCCCTTGAAACTCCTTGCTTCCCTGTAATTTATACAGCTACACACATGTACGTGGATCGTGCGGTTACGAACAGGTTGCGTGCGAGGAGTGTGGCTATTCGAGGGGTTGAATTTCCCCTCGATAAAACTCGATAAAACTTGTCTCTCGCTCGAAAGTTTTTGGGGTACTTCCTCGAAATCATCACTGTAGATGAGAATTAGAGCTTTTAATTAAAACCTTATTGAGCAAACATTCAAAGTATTTTTCTCAAAACATTTATTGGTTAAGATAACTAATCAGGTTTGTCTTCACTTTTAACCAGTTGCACTATTTTTGAGAACTGTCGGATATTCGCATTGGGCATCACAATTAACTTTTAAACCATAGATATCAATTCATGGAACATTTTTTATGGATCACTTTTTACCCCTCAGTTCAATAGGCTGAAGGGGTGTTGTCATTGCCTTTAGCATCCATCTTTCTGTCTTTCATTTGTCTTGGTATAACTAGCTCATCAAACTCATAATCAACCAAGCCCAAAACTTCATCACAAGACACCAAAAAGTTACATGTATGGTGCCTGCAAAATCCTAATAAATGCAGCACATGCAAAATACATAAAAAATAAAGTACCCTCAGGTACGTCGTGGCAGCCAGTCGATGTCGACCAGGGCGTCCTCATCTCCTTTGACAGGCTTTCTCGTGTGAGAAGAGACCGATGCGGGCACGACAAACACGTCCACATCGGCTACACACTAAGGTAGGGTCTGCCGCTTCAGCTTGTGGAGAAGCGGCGTTGGCGGGACTCTCTGGCTGGATGCAGCAGTACGAGTTTCTTCTGCCACTGCTGTGCCACTATGAGTGATTTGTTTCCATTGAGAGCGGTTTGATGCCTTGTCCTCCCAGGTAGCGATGTTAATGCTGCATGCTTTGAGAGTTCGTTTCAGGGTGTCCTTGTAGCGGAGGATGGGTCTTCCACAAGGTCTCGTACCCAATTGTAGCTCCGAGTAGAATACAGCTTTCGGCAGTCGTGGTTCCTCCATCCTGGTAACATGGCCAATCCATCTGAGCTGTCGTTCCTCAATCAACTTGGTGACACTTGGCATGCCAGCCAATTGAAGAACCTTGGTGTTTGAGATCTTGTCCTGCCAGCGGATGCCCAGGATGTGACGAAGGTGTCGTAGTTGTACTTGGTTCAGCTTTTTGATGTGATGCTGATACAAAGTACAGGTCTCTACTGCATAGAGGAGATTGGCAAGAACCACAGCACGGTAGACCTTGCATTTCGTGGCACAACGGATGCTTCTTGGTGACCAGAGACGTGGCGCAGATGCGAAAAAGCCACACAAGCCGCCCTAAATCGGGCATTGATCTCTGAGTCGATGCTGCCGTCAGCCGCTATGGAACTCCCAAGGTAGACAAAGGTGTCAACCAAATCAAGTGGGGTGTCGTTGATCAAAACTGGGGGTACATGTATGTTCTCAAGTGATGAAGAAGGAGTGAAAACTACATGAGTCTTTTTAGCATTCATGGAAAGCCCCATGTCACTGGCAACACGATTGAAGATATCAAAGATCTTCTGCAGGTCGTTGTGATTATGGGCAACAAAAGCTGTGTCATCAGCGTACAGCAGCTCCCGGACAAGGAGGGTGCGGACTTTGTTTTGGCTTTGAGACGCGCCAGGTTGAAGACTTTGCCCACCCTGGTGCGGATGTAGACACCTTCTGCAAGTTGTTGGTTGGTGAGTTCAAGAACTGCTGACAGGAAAACTGTGAAAAGTGTGGGAGCTAGAGGACAACCCTGTTTTACACCATGTGTTACTGGAAATGCTTCCGATACCTCCCCACCTGAGCGAACCTGGGCAAACATGCCATCATGAAACTGGCGTAGAAGCGAGATGAACTTGGAGGGAATCCCGTATCTGTCCAGGAGACGCCAAAGGCCTTCTCGTGCAACAGTTGACGCAAGGTAAATATCATGTCGATGCAGCTGCGTGCGGGCCTGAAACCGCATTGAGATTCTGGTAGGATATCTTCAGCTATTGGCCTGAGGCGATGTAGTAGTAACTTGCCAAAGACCTTCCCAGGGATGGACAGGAGCGAGATGCCACGGTAGTTCCCACATTGGCGGCGGTCGCCCTTACGTTTGAAAATCGTGACAATGGTTGCATCCCGAAACTGTTGTGGGAGCTGGTTAGACACCCAACAGTGGTTGAAGAACTCAAGGAGGGCACCAAGTAATCTCTCACCGCCAGCTCTGATCACTTCCAAAGGGATGCCGTCAGCACCTACAGCTTTGCCACTAGCAGAATGGGCAATTGCAGACGCAACTTCATCACGGCTTGGTGCATCATCTAGCTCATGGTGGACTGGTCTCTGCTGAATGGTGTCAATAAGATTCAGCTTGACTGGCTGGGAATTGTTCAGAAGACTGTAGAAATGTTCTTTCCAACGTTGAAGAATTGAAAGGCGATCACTGAAGAGTGTTGATCCATCTGCACTTAACAAGGGGGCTGCAGCTGAGCTGGTTGGACCAAAGACTCCTTTGAGGGATTGGAAGAGGCCTCCTTGGTCACCCCTGTCAGCACAGGCCTGGATGTCCTCAGCAATTTGGTTCCACCAGTTGTCATGCATTCGGCGCAGCTCTTTTTGGGCAACTGCACTGACTCTGTTATAACTCACACGGTCAGCGTTGGAACCACTAGCTCTATAGTCCAGGAGCGCAGCTCGTTTAGTTGCTAGCAAGGCTTCAATGTTTGTATCGTTCTCGTTGAACCAATCTCTGTTTTTCCTTTTGCGGGTGCCAAGGATTGATTCCAGTGAGAGTCTACAGACTGGTGATGAAGGGGAAGTTTTGTCAGGGAATCACTGATGGCAGAGTTGAGCACAGGGAGAACTTCAGAAGAGTGAAGCTTCCCAACATCTACATGTACTGTAGACCGGGCTTTAGCCTAGGGGCAGTTCTAGGTTGATGAGTGCAAAGATGAAGTTTGATTTTCGAGCGAATGAGTATGTGATCTGTTGAGAAATCAGCACCACGCATTGCACGGGTGATGCAGACATCAGAGAGATGTACCCTTCTAGTGATGACATAATCCATTAGATGCCACTGCTTGGATCTGGGGTGCTGCCAAGAGTTGTAATGGTGGTTTGGTAAGTTGAAAAAGGTGTTGGTGATAGCCAGCTGAAATTCAGTGCACAGGGCCAGAAGTCGTTCGCCGTTTGCATTGCATTTGCCACGACCAAAATGTCCAATGGCTGGAGACCATACTTCGTGGTTTGACCCAACACGGGCATTGAAGTCTCCAAGGAGAAGTATTTTGTCCTTTTTAGGGACGGAGCGAAGGAGACCGGTAAGGGCTTCATAAAACTCGTCCTTGGCTTCTTCTGAACTACATGTAGGCAGCGTTGGCGCATAGGCTGCGATAATAACAAGATGATTGTCATGCTGTAATTGGATGCGGAGAGATATTAATCGGTCTGAGTGTGCTTTTGGTAGCTCAGAGAGCTTTCTGACGAGGGAATTCTCAATAGCAAAACCTACCCCTGCCTGACCTTGGCGTTCAGCACCGGACCAGAAAATGGTGTGATTCTCTTCCTTTCTTTCACCAGCACCGGCCAGGCGGACTTCAGATAATGCAGCAATGGAGATGTTATAGCGATGGAGCTCCTTACTGACGAAAGCAGAGCGTCTTCCTGGGTGTGTAGTGTCAAGTAATGATATTCCAAGTAGCAACTATTAATTTCTTATGTAGACTAACTCTATGACTTCGGTGCGTGAGGTCGTCGGACACTACCCTCCGAGAGTGGTTTAAGGTAATGGCGTCATCATCAAGCACGCATCTAGGTCGAGAGGCAGTCTCTTCTCCATCTCCGCGGTGGACAGCATGCCCGGAGGGATTACACACTGCCCCGCGGTTATCTCTTAAGGAAACTTGTGTCATTAGGATGAGGAAAGCTTGCGCAGGGTTTTAGGTGCCTACAATGTACATGCTTTGCGCAGGAGCATCGACACCCTTGGGAGGCCAACAGGGAGATCCAGTGGAGAGCAACTGCAATACAACTGGCTAGTTGACAACCGAAAGTCACTAATGTTCAGCGACTAGGCTCGGTGGCCGGAAACAGGCTGGAGTTCAGCAGGAGACTGCCCTGTTGTGGCCGAGTTCCACAGATGATGTTTTAACCCAGTGGGGAGTTTGAAATCAGAGTTTTCCTTCTCCTAGGTAGGCTGCCATCCAAGGCTGCGAGCCCCACCAACCCGAGTTTGAAATCAGAGTGGCTGTCTCCTAGGTGGACTACCTTCCAAGGTTAACGAGCTCCACTTGCCCGGTGCAATCTGGTTTTAAGGCGCTAGAAACCCGCCTACACACCTCTGCTCACAGTTCTCAACAGGGATCGGCACGTGAAGCCGGGCAGTAGGAGTTTGAATTAGGAGAGGCTATTTGAGACGCTGATCATATGGGACATTTCATGGATGAGAAGTGGCTCAATCCTCCTCACCACCCCGATCATCCTAAAACCTTTGATCCTCTACAAAACTAAATCTCCTTTACTGCAAAACTTTATTTATCACAATACATGAGGTTAAGTTTATGCAGGTTAACCACAGTTCGATAAACATACACATAATAAGTCATAATAAATATAAAAGACTAAATATAGTACTTGATAATATTTAGAACCAGTCCAGGATGCGAGGACTGCACAAATAGTATGACTTACCACAATACATCAGCTGAGACAGTAAATGTCTGAGTACGCTTTGACCAGGGCCCAATACATCAGCTGAGACAGTAAATGTCTGAGTACGCTTTGACCAGGGCCCAATACATCAGCTGAGACAGTAAATGTCTGAGTATGCTTTGACCAGGGCCCAATACATCAGCTGAGACAGTAAATGTCTGAGTACGCTTTGACCAGGGCCCAATACATCAGCTGAGACAGTAAATGTCTGAGTACGCTTTGACCAGGGCCCAATACATCAGCTGAGACAGTAAATGTCTGAGTACGCTTTGACCAGGGCCCAATACATCAGCTGAGACAGTAAATGTCTGAGTACGCTTTGACCAGGGCCCAATACATCAGCTGAGACAGTAAATGTCTGAGTATGCTTTGACCAGGGCCCAATACATCAGCTGAGACAGTAAATGTCTGAGTACGCTTTGACCAGGGCCCAATACATCAGCTGAGACAGTAAATGTCTGAGTACGCTTTGACCAGGGCCCAATACATCAGCTGAGACAGTAAATGTCTGAGTATGCTTTGACCAGGGCCCAATACATCAGCTGAGACAGTAAATGTCTGAGTACGCTTTGACCAGGGCCCAATACATCAGCTGAGACAGTAAATGTCTGAGTACGCTTTGACCAGGGCCCAATACATCAGCTGAGACAGTAAATGTCTGAGTACGCTTTGACCAGGGCCCAATTTCATAGAGCTGCTTAAAGGGAAGGTATACGTTTGGTAATCACTCTTAAAGTTAATGGCAATAAAAACCTATTGGTTATAGAAGCCATTAGCAGCTTTTGATAGTATAAGCATTTTTAGAAACATTTCACTTTATCAGTTTTTGTGCCCCCAAATTTGAATCTGAAAAACGTTTCTGTCAGAAACGCTTCTCAGATTGTGTATTCCTATTTAGGGATTATTCTCCCTGCATGGACATATTCGCTCAGGATTTTCGGCAATATCTCAAAAAGCGCAATCTTTTGAAATGAGTTAGTTTTATTGTATATCATATCAACATTTATATAGTATTAAAACAATCTAACGCTTCAAAAAACCAAAGGTATACTTTGCCTTTACATGTAACAGTCAACCAAAAAAAAAAAAAAAAAAAACAGTCAATTTTGTGCTTGCTGTGTGAGTTTCCAATTCATAGTATTGCTAGCCGTCAGCACACAAGAAGGCATGCTTACCTTCCGGTGCTTACTTTATGAAATCAATTACATACATGTAACAAAAAAAATTCATGGTGAACGCGCAAGCTGGGCCGCCTGATTTTCTTGCTATCCTGTGAAATACACTTACGCAAAAGCAAATTTCTCTGCTATAGTTAACACAAAAATGTGCTTACCGTTAAGCAGCACTATGAAATTGGCCCCATGTCATACCAGATGTTTTATTTTGGAGACTTCCGTGCCCTAATAGAAGACGTACATGTAGACCTTTCAAATATGTTGGTGTGATTGGTAGCGGCACGGAATATGAAATTGAGGACCTTTCAAACATATATGTGAGGGATAAAGACTCCTGGCAGAACATTGTGAATGGGATCTCGGTTGCGACCGCTAGATGATGGTGATGATGATGATTTTATCAGTTCTTATCAAGAATTCAATGCTAAAGAAAACATACAGTATAAAAAACACATCTACATAAAGATTGGGCTCTTCTCAAATATCAGAAGACGGCAAAAGAGATCTCTCTTCAAGAAAACACAAATGTTTATAAAACTTTCAAAGAACTTAAAATGCATTGAATTTGATAGAATGAACATACATTGTACATGTATAAATAGACACGCTCTTTAAACTCAATAATCAAAAATAAATCTGAATTTAAAAGGACCTTGTACGTATTCAAACATTTTTGGAACCACTTTGGTCTCATGTACTTGCTTTAACACCTGGAGGAAACAAACTCCCACACTTTAACTGGCCCCAATCTTCAAATACACTTTAGACTTGCACAGTGTTTTTCATGTTCTTAACAAATACAAACCAAAACTCACATAAAGTAGAGAGCTACATTGTAACATTCATATATATAAGTAGAAGTTGACTTACATGTACACACGTCCACACAGTGTTATTTACAGTGTTGAGGAATAGGATTTTCCTTAAGTGTATAGAACAAAGGAATGTCCACACAGTGACTGCAACACAGATGGGTGTGTGTGTGAGCGTGTCTATCCATTCAAACCGAGGACTTTAACAAAAGGGATCCAGGTGTTTGACAGAGTGAGGACGTCCTCGCTTGGTTTTCGTGTACAAACCCAATGGGGACGTGGCGAAAAAAAACTATGTCCAAACAATGGGAGAACAAAGAGAAGTCTTCGGTATGCGGGATTCACAAACGTGTGTGTGTGTGTGAGCATGTCTATCCATTCAAACCGAGGACTTTAACAAAAGGGATCCGGGTGTTTGACAGAGCGAGGACATCCTCGCTTGGTTTTCGTGTACAAACCCAATGGGGACGTCGCTAAAAAAAACTATGTCCAAACAATGAGAGAACAAAGAGAAGTCCTCGAGAAGCGGGATTCACAAACGTGTGTGTGTGTGGGTAGGTATCCACATTCAAACCGTGGACCTATAACAAAAGGGACAATAGGTCCACGGTTGCTATCACAAAGGAAAGCATTGTGGTCCACGGTTGCTATCACAAAGAGTTGAACAAAGGAGGGTCCACGATTGCCGGTATTTACACACGTGTGTGTGTGGGTAGGTAGGCATACCCAGAGCTGTGGGGACTTTTATACAATGGAACAAAGGTCCCCACAACGTTTTTCTTTGTTAAACTGGGTCCCCACACCAGATTCTTTAGAAAAGGGAATAATAGAACAACAATAGGAAGTCCCCACAACGGTGTGCGCACCGGGATAGGTAGGTATCCACATTCAAATCGGGGACCTATAACAAAAGGGACAATAGGTCCACGGTTGCTGTCACGAAGGAAAGCATTGTGGTCCACGGTTGCTATCACAAAGAGTTGAACAAAGGAGGGTCCACGATTGCAGGTATTTACACACGTGTGTGTGTGGGCTGACGGAAGGGCATTTGTGGGGTCCTGGGAACAATGGACCCCATGAGGTCATTTCAATAGGAACAATTGGACCCCACAAGGGAATTCTTCAGAAAAGGGAATAATAGAACAACAATAGCAGTACCCCACAAACCGGATCTGTAAGGGTGTGTGTGTGAGCGTGTCTACCCGTTGAAACCGAGGACTTTAACAAAATGGATCCGGGTGTTAGACAGAGTGAGACTGGCCTCGCTTCTTTTTCGTGTACAAAACCAATGGGGACATCGCCAAAAAAAAAAATCCAAACAATGGGAGAACAAAGAGAATTCCTCCATAAGCTGGATTCACAAACGTGTGTGTGTGTACGTGTGTTATGCATACATGTAAGCCATTATGTTGGCAAAATCAGCGTGGACTATACAGCATGTAACCAGTGAAATACCTGATGTGCTGGTACCATTCAGAATCGGTAAGCTTCAATCTCCCCTTTCAGCCCAAAGTCGTACTCTGAGTGCCGTTCGTGATTTGAAGAAGTAAAAAAACTTGGCACTTCGCAGTGTTGTGCTTTAGAGAATGGATTCATATAAGCACCACAACACTGGCTCGAGTTAACATCAGTTTATTTGTTGTGGTCTCCTTGGGCCTTGACAATGGCAGCCAAGACTCAGACCAAGACTGGTTCTCCCAATACTGAGACTGAGACCCGAGGCCTCAAATAAATGTATTTAGACCTGATCTCAGTCTCAAGATTAGGTCTCAATACATGTGTACCTACAAAACTACGGTGGACGTCCTTCTGTGGTGCAGATTGTACATGTAGATGCGCCCCCTGCAACAACATCTGCTGGCAAAAAACTGTAGGATTATGCCTTTTGCACTGTTAAAACACATGTAAACGTGCCAGAATAGGCAGCCATCTTGAAAGCCAGTCTCTTTCAATTGTCCCAGAATAATACATCTTGGAAGCAGTCATGAAGACCCACAAATGACACTGAAGGCACCCCACCAACCCATTTACCTTTGCCATGGAAGTTTGATGGTGGAAATTGGCAAAAATTGGTCAACAGATTCAAGCGCTACAGAATTGCCTCTGGCCTCAACTAAAAAGCCAACCAGGAACGGGTGAGCACTCTTCTGTATTCTATCAGAGAATGTACCGACAACATCATTGTTGCACTTAGTATTAAAGAGGAAACAGCCACATATGATGAAGTTAAGGCAGCTCTCGATAAATATTGAGAAGGCAGGTGCAATGTAATCATGGAGAGGGCTCGATTTAATCGATGTAAACAGTTGCCAAACGAATCGATCGACGTATTTATACAAGATTTTTATAGACCTGCCCGATAACTGTCAATATGGTAAACTAAAAGAAAGTCTCATCAGAGATAGAATCATTGTGGGATTACTTAATAATAAACTGTCTGACTCTCTTCATATCAAAGCTGACCTCGATCTGACCAAAGCAATCCAGATTTGCCAGTCGGAAGCTAGAAATGATAGTAGTGACATAGTACGTGGTGACATCAAAGCCACTTCTAGTATTTAGCATGTTGCTAAACGCAAACCTACCTGCTGCAAACGTGACAAACCAAAACCAAAGGGGGTACCTCGCCACCAGCAGCACAAGTGTAAATGCATCCAGATGCAATACCACAAAGGCACATGAAGTCCAAGATACATTTGATGATGATTTGCCATTTCTTGATGAAGTCACAAGTTACAGTGACTATTGGAGTGCTTTCAACACAGTTGATAGGCATGGCACCTGCTTCAAACTGGACGTTGGCACAACCGTCTCTGTTGTTAGTGACACAGAACCCTGTCTAGCCAATGTACAACTCAAAGAGACAATTCATGAAGTGTTGTGGTTGAGGTGGCACACCTTAATCGGTCACTGACTGCCAAACTACATGTACAATACTCTATGAGGAATATCACTTGTTCACTGGCCTTGGAAAACTCCAGACGCCCTACCACATACATGTAACACTGTGCCCTGACAACAAGCAATGTTTGTGCACGCCAGGAAAAGTGCCCCTGCCCACTACTACCAAAAGTGGAAATGGAGATCCAATCCATGCTCCATCAAGGTGTTTTATCTCCAGTGACGTCACCAACATCATGTGCTCCGGTATGGTAGTCATTCCAAAATCAAACAGTTCACATAGACCTCATTCATCTCAACAAGAGTGTATCCAATGTCATCAGTTGATGAGTGCCCAGTTAAAGCTTGGGAGAAGTACACTCTTTTCTAAGCTAGATGCAAGGAGCAGATTTTTTCTGATACCACTTGATACAGAATCCACACTCCTTCATTACTCCTTGAGGCATGTCTTAACAGGCTACCTTTCTGCATCAGATCTGCAACTGAGATTTCCCAGAAAGACTTGTCTCAAATTCTTGCTGGTCTCGAAGGTGTCATCTGCCATGGGGCGACATTCTCATTCATGTTGCCACACAACTCGAACATGATGAACGTGTGGGAGAAGTCTTAAAGCACGTCTCACCTTCAATGAAACAAAAGAGATTTTTCCAAACACTCCATCAAGTTCTTGGGCCACGTGATAGACGCAACAGGCATACATGCAGATACACACAAAACTGCTGCCATCGCAGAATATCGCAGCTCTAGAGGTTCATGGGAATGGTTAACCAACTTTGGATGTTAACAGAGCCCTTACACCAGTTGCTCAGAAAAGATGCAGCTTGGTAAGCTTGGTATTGTGGTAACGCACAGCAGAGATCATTTTAACAAGTGAAAGATCCCCTTCCCTCATCTGCAGTCCTGGCTCACTTTGAACCAAACCATTCAACTTCATCCGGAGTTGGCACTGTTCTGCCTCAGATTAAAGACCATGGGAAATATCATTTAATCTACTATGCATCGCATTCTCTAATTGACACAGAGAAGTGATTCAGTCATCGAGAAGGAAGCATTAACTGCAACCTGGGGTTGTGGGAAGTTCTCTGACTGTGTCATTGGTCTTCATTTCATACTTGAAAAAGACCACAAACAACTTGTGTCTCTCCTTCAGTCAACAGAACTTTTGTAAATGCCCCCACGATTCTTCGGGTTTGTCTTCAAGTGATGAGATTTAGTCCAGCTGTCCAGTATGTTTCAGGCAAGCTCCAGACTACTGCATACGGGATAGCCCGTTCTCCAGTCGATAAACCAGATGAAACCGACACAGCTCTGATTTCTGAAACAGAATATTTAAAAAATCATGTGAAGACTTCACTACCAAATTCACTTCACTTGAATTTGTTGCAGCCCAGCAAGCAAACAAGAAATGCACTAAGATAAAGTATCTCTGTCTACTTGGTTGGCCTGTATACATGCGACACACACCCCTACTGCGCCAGTACTCGGAAAAAACCAAAGTCATCTCTGTCTCCTTGATGATCTTCTTCTGTATGATGATCGCATTGTTATTCCAAGGTCCATGACATTGGAAAGGCTTGATCGTATTCATCAAGGCCATTTTGGTATCGCTAAATGCCGAGCTTGAGTAAATACATCATTTGGTGGCCAGGTCTCTCCAAGAGCATTGAAGACATTATCTCCAAATGTGTGACCTGCGCAAAGAATAAACCAGAACAACGTGAACCTCTTATGCCATCATCATTCTCGTCTCGTCCCTGGAAAAGACTGGGATTGGATTGGATCAAGTATTGAAGGAAAATCTACTTACTATTCATGTTTGGTATAAATCAAGTCTCTCTCATCTGACCAATCCTCAGCAGCTGTAATCCGAGCCTTGAAGGAGATCTTCGCAGTACACAGGATCCCAGACGTGATAATGTATGACAATGGGCCGCAATTCAGCTCAGCCTCGTTTCTCCAGTTTGCAAAGACGTATGGATTCATTCACACTACTAGGGATCCCAACGGTACCCACAAGCAAATGACATGCACAAAGGGTTGCTTAAGAAGAAACAGACCCTTGCCTTGCCCTTCTGATGTATCTTTCACCCCCACTACAGAATGGCACTACATGTACATCAACGGACATGGACATCAACACAGCAGCCCTACTGGACCACCTTCCTGCGACTTAGGTGGGACACTCCACCACTACCTTATAGGCCTTTCTTGTTTATTTTGCGGGGTTGCCTTGCCGACAGGACAGTGTTTGCTGCCTGCTTTGGAGATAAGCAGGCTCCTCAAAGGGGGCAGTTCTGCAGTGAAGCCTCTGCTGGGACCCCTGCTGGAGGATTGCAATGTCTGGTTACCGGAGATGCGTCTCCTAGTTTGTTGTCTTGTTTGTAAATTGCAATTATCGAAGTGTCAATAAAAAAACTCTCTTCATATGCCCGAAATGAAAGACATTTTATGAGTGCTACTCCCTGTGTTTTGTGAGCCGTTAGAAAAATATGTCAATGCTACAGTATGTTATCATGTATTTTTGTCTGTGTACATTCAAAGGCACATGAAGATTGTGTTTGAAATTTTTTTTAAGGTAAATGTTTGGTTAAAACAATTTGTTTTCTATTAGATATCGTCTAACATCATAAGGTCGGATGGCCACTTTAAGGTGGGGGCTACACTTAACTGATATGGGCTGTCGACCCAAACCAACTGTCACCAGGGGCACATTGCCACCTACATGTACTCCTGGGGCTGAAACAGGGTTACCCCTTTCACGGTCCGTAAGGATGTAGGCATGGGTATCATCCACTCGCAGCATGGCTGGTAGGGCAGAGTGCACTACCTTCCCAACATTGATGGCGTCATAACATGTAATTAATGTTTAATACTGCAAAAACCATGAATGCTACATAATAAGGTTTTTGCACAATATGAAAGCACCAAAAATATGGTACAAATCTTGCACAAAATGTTACCCGTGCGCCCTGTACTACTTACTAAAAATTTTCCCTGGCCTGGTTTGAGGTCTGTAAACAATATGATTTGGAATTTGTACGAAGCATGTCTGCGTGAATTAAAGGTTGACACCTTTTATTTAAAAGATTCATGACATCATTAAATTCAACAGCACCCTCTCATGACTAGTTTAAATATACATGTATACTATTTTGCTGAAAACCTGTTGCCAAATCAAAAAAGGTCAAAACTTAGCATATACTTTTAAGTCTCAATGTCTGGATGTGAAATAAGCTATGATGTCATCGTTTTCGCTGTTAAAAGTATTTCAATAATGCAAATCTTTACAACCACATCTTCAACTATAAGAAGTTCTTATACATGTCTACACCAAACACCTTGTTTTGTATCTAGTTTTAATTTTCTATTAAACTTCCATTATAAAAAATGTCATCTTTAACACAAGAAACTTGTGATCATTCCATCTCTGGAACTACAGTTTAAACACAAATAATACATCAAATCAAAGCCTAGATGCTCTATCTTAGATCATAAACAACAACAGGTCATGATAGTGTGAATGTTACCTGTATTAACCCTTTGGTGCACATGGCGGTCGCTAGCGACCACCAAAAACACGTTCAATTTGGACTTTGATAATTGGTCATAACTCAAAAAACTGTGGTCCCCATACATGTATATACTGCCCTCATTCGGTTGTTTAGAGCAATTGTTGAGCTTTCGTTTGATGTGATATTCAATAGGGGGCGCTATTGAAAAAATGGTTGAATGTTTTGGGGGTTTTTCTTGTGATTTTGCGATAAAAAGCGACTATTATCTCAACATGGCGTCTCGTTTTGGGCCTGATCAAGCACTGGAATTCCTTGAAAATATATCAGATGATGAGATACAAGATGATTCTGATGTAGAAGACGAAATAAGTGATGAAAACAATGACAGTGAACGATGGTTATGACACATACATGTACGTGAATCGCAACGGAGGCCGAGAACCTGCGACTATTATCTCAACGTGTTAACATAAAAATGCAGTATAATCCGTTGCCATGTGTAAAAACATTGGGGTTTTTTCATAGTTTTTTTTTCATATTCTGAAAGATTATACCCTCGGCTAAAAATGATTCCACAGGTTCATATCTGTATCTCAATCAGGTAAAGCACCAAACACCATTTTTAAATGAATTGCATTATTCCTTTTATTTTACATTAAACAATCAAATTAATCTGTTCACCAAAGGGTTAAAGATCTTTTTAAATGTATGGCGTGCCGACGACTTTGTCATTTAAACGGCAACCTGACATGTGACTCTTTTTGTACACATTAAGATGCCTCTGAGCTGGAATAATAATAATAATAACCAGATATAAATTTGTGTTACATAACAAAAACAAGGTATTCGGCATGACGTTCAAATCTGGAACGTTACTCATATCAGCAGAGGAAAAGAGGTCAGAAAGGGTCTGTATACATTTGGTAATGACTCTGAAGAATAATGGCAATAAAAACTTATACTTGGTAAGAAGTACAGCAGCTTTGGATAGTATAATGCATTTTGAGAAACTTTTCACTTTGAAGTACTGCGGTTATGGAAAAAGATATCACTTTTATCCCCAAAAATTTGAATCTGAGAAGCGTTACTGCAGTAACGTTTCTCAGATAGTGTATTTCAATTGCAGATTATTCTTCCTGCGTGGACATAACCGCTCCAGATTTTTGGCAATATCCCCAAAACGCTATCACCTTTTGAAATTAAAATTTTACAGGTTAGTCTTATGTATATATCTACAACAATATAGGATTGAACAAACAGTGGGTTCCAATTATCAAACGTATACAATCCCTTTGATGTCACGCACACAATAACAAAAATTAAGACCTTTATTACCTTTGTATAATCCTGCAAAAAGCAGCTAAGGGTCTCTTATCCTTGATTTGATACGGATTTTCAAAGAGTTAAATATTTTTGTTTAAAATGCTTGTAATTTGACACCTGATGACGCCATTGCAACAGTTTCATCCACTAATAAATAGCTAACTATGTGTGATGTTTCAAGTTTATGTGAGCTTGGAAAGTGTGTCTTTGTTGGCCAACAAAAATGCTCACATTGGTGTTTGCGTGGATTCCCCTTACATGTATAGACTAAAACAAGCTGGTATCTGTCAGTGTCACAGAGCGCGGCAATAATGCCACAGAGCACGGTAAAAGCATGACCATTAATTTGATATAGCGCCACCATACTGCTAACATTTGAAATGTGAGACTACTATACACAGACTTCGTGGACTTTGAACCTTATGATCAAATGAGCAGAACAGCCAGCCGCAGTGCTTTTCTCTATACACAGTTTAAAATGCCAATTAATATATATACAGTACGTTGGCTTTAACGCCCGTTTTGGACCAGAAGTTAAGGTCCTAACGATAACCTCTCTGTGTAGTGATTGTTGGGTCTTGAAAGGCCTTTCCGATGATATATAGATTAAAAAAATCCATCGTGTGGTTCATGAGTTGTGATTTTTTCAAATATTAATTTTTGATTTAACGTAATTCGACATCTGGTGACGTCATGATGACGTCATTGCATCGATTTCATCTACTAATGATTATTTAACTATATCTAAAGGTTTTGTAAGCTTGGGAAGTGTGATTTTGTTTAGCGGACAATCGCGTGGGATAAAAACAAGAGGTGTTCGGGGCGGATTGCCCAAACACCTAATAATAATAATAATATTAAGCTTCATTTGTAAGATGATATACATGTAGGGTCATTGTTGTTCTCATCATCACATATCTTTAAAGCTTCGTAAAAACTGTAATAAGATTGACAAAACAGTGCTTAAGTACAGTGAAATACAAATCAAAATCTTATCGAATACAGTCAGAACATATAACGAAATAACACATGTGTGTACTTCAATTATCTAAGTTTAAGTAATATAAAAAGTTAAAACCACATCATGAAAAGGACACCATTATTTAAAAATCAATCTCATAACTTTTATGACCAATTGAGCTAAAATTTTCACAGTTTAGCATATGTTGGGATACAATAGGTGGGGATACTGGTCTTGGACAAGTACCAAAAGTGTATCCTTCCTGCAAAAGAACTCTTGAAAACCTACAAAATTCCACTTTCAAATAAATGTATTTTTTTGTACAGGTGTATGCATGAACATGTTACATGGTTTTGCTAGCACCATAAAACATAACATAATTTGACCTATGGTGATCTGATAACATCTTGACTTTGTTGTCACGTGGTCATTGTGTAAATCACCATCAAGAGTGTCAACAGTGCATAATGAAAAGATCATGGGTGAAATGATAATAGCTCTACTTACTGTTTTTCTGGCATAAAATTTGGATGATGTAAATTAACCTTGTTGCACTACTGTACATGATTATGCCTAGGCTCGGAACTTTGTTAAGTCTCAACCTAAAACGAAGAAAAAAGATTTTCGTGGATATTTTGCTGGAGCAAACGAAATTGCTGTTGACCTTCTCGAGAAAATGCTTCTGTTGGATGTAGACAAGCGTATCACTGCAGAAGAGGCACTGAGACATCCATATGTTGCCAAATATCATGATGAAAGTGATGAGCCTATTGGTAAACAGTTTGATGATTCCTTCGAACAGCAAGACTTGACTGTGCAGCAGTGGAAAGGTGAGCTAGAGACATTATGTCTTTTGATTTGATTTTTTGATCAGGAATAAAATCTCATTTCATTATTATTGTGATTGTTTACCAAAGTTTGAACATATTACTCTTTTCTTAAAGGGGCTCTCGTCATGATCAAAGCAGGCCTGTGGCTGTACATGCAATTAACCAAGTGTCACACCCCCAAAAATGAGCCTTTTTTAGTATGACTTCAGCAAGTATAATTCCCATCATTAAAACAGTGTTGGGTCCTTATGACTCCCTGAGCAGGAATAAACAGTGTTGGGTCCTTATGACTCCCTGAGCAGGAATAAACAGTGTTGGGTCCTTATGACTCCCTGAGCAGGAATAAACAGTGTTGGGTCCTTATGACTCCCTGAGCAGGAATAAACAGTGTTGGGTCCTTATGACTCCCTGAGCAGGAATAAACAGTGTTGGGTCCTTATGACTCCCTGAGCAGGAATAAACAGTGTTGGGTCCTTATGACTCCCTGAGCAGGAATAAACAGTGTTGGGTCCTTATGACTCCCTGAGCAGGAATAAACAGTGTTGGGTCCTTATGACTCCCTGAGCAGGAATAAACAGTGTTGGGTCCTTATGACTCCCTGAGCAGGAATAAACAGTGTTGGGTCCTTATGACTCCCTGAGCAGGAATAAACAGTGTTGGGTCCTTATGACTCCCTGAGCAGGAATAAACAGTGTTGGGTCCTTATGACTCCCTGAGCAGGAATAAACAGTGTTGGGTCCTTATGACTCCCTGAGCAGGAATAAACAGTGTTGGGTCCTTATGACTCCCTGAGCAGGAATAAACAGTGTTGGGTCCTTATGACTCCCTGAGCAGGAATAAACAGTGTTGGGTCCTTATGACTCCCTGAGCAGGAATAAACAGTGTTGGGTCCTTATGACTCCCTGAGCAGGAATAAACAGTGTTGGGTCCTTATGACTCCCTGAGCAGGAATAAACAGTGTTGGGTCCTTATGACTCCCTGAGCAGGAATAAACAGTGTTGGGTCCTTATGACTCCCTGAGCAGGAATAAACAGTGTTGGGTCCTTATGACTCCCTGAGCAGGAATAAACAGTGTTGGGTCCTTATGACTCCCTGAGCAGGAATAAACAGTGTTGGGTCCTTATGACTCCCTGAGCAGGAATAAACAGTGTTGGGTCCTTATGACTCCCTGAGCAGGAATAAACAGTGTTGGGTCCTTATGACTCCCTGAGCAGGAATAAACAGTGTTGGGTCCTTATGACTCCCTGAGCAGGAATAAACAGTGTTGGGTCCTTATGACTCCCTGAGCAGGAATAAACAGTGTTGGGTCCTTATGACTCCCTGAGCAGGAATAAACAGTGTTGGGTCCTTATGACTCCCTGAGCAGGAATAAACAGTGTTGGGTCCTTATGACTAATGTCTTTCTCCCTGAGTAGGAATAAACAGTGTTGGGTCCTTATAACTAATGTCTTTCTCCCTGAGCAGGAATAAACAAGGTCATCTCATATTTCCTTGTTTTAACTTGTTCTTGAAGTTTCTTTCCCCCTAATGATGTCGGATGAGGGTCTTGGGTGTTTCTTAGAAAGTTGGAAGACTTTGGGTTTAAATTGGGTCTTTTTGGCAATCAGCTAGGCATTCTGACTTGAGCTGTCCAACTGCTAAGGCATACAGTTAAAATTGTCACTGTTGATGTGCTGAGACCAAACAACTTTTTTATTTCAACCATAGGTGAGTTGATATATTCCATCTTTCTTAGGGACCTAAGTAGTAATGTTTGGAGGTTATTCTTGTTGATTTATATTGTTTACAGTGATCGTAACATTTGCTTTTCCAGTGAATGGATTGAGTCAAAATGTTGCATTTGTCATTTTATTAGTTTTCACAATTCTATAATGAAGATTTAATGTAATCTTGAGTTAAGGATATCTTCTCTAGTATTTTGATGATAATCTGTTTATATAATTTGTTTACCTTGTTGCTTGAGGAAAGGACTGGTTGGGAAAGTATTTTGTGGTTTATAGTTTAAGATAGTTTAAGCCAAGTTTGAGTGACTTTGCTTATATTGATTGTTTTTATATTTGGTCACATTTATTGAATTTACTTTCGTTTAGATTTTATAGTTGTAGAGTATAACTACAGCCAATAAAGATTAGATTATCTTTCTTTTTGGTAACATACTAAATTCAGATTGGTCATACAGAAAGATTGTTTCATTTGTGAGAGTTATGGGATTTAATATTGCTCAGAAATTGCTTTGCTAGTTTTTGTTGACCTTGAGAGACTTTTTCTTATGGAATTTATTGGAGTTGTCATATTTTATTCAGTGGATATTGTTTGGAAGGTTACTTCACAAGGTTCAGTTAATATTCTTCTGTGCTTTATCTTCATGTTCTTCATTAAGTTATTACTTTTGAGAGCAGTATTATTCATTTGGTAACAGTTACTTTGTTCTTAGTCTCGGTATACATGTACATGTAGAGTTTCATTCATGGTCATTTGTAGTACATGTACATACACTGTGTGTGAACGGAATGGCTACTAAGGCAGCCCTGGGCACTGCAATAGTGAAAGTTCTTGGAATATGTTAATGAAATCCTGTGGTCAGTGGTAGAATCTGTCCCTAGTGCAAGTAGTGATAATGTCTTCCAGGTTGTTTTTACTATGGTTGTAGTGGACATTCAAAATGAGTTCTTTGAGTGCATTGAACTTTATTGTTCTTTAGTTTTTTCTTATTTTGCATTTTTCTAAGTTTTATAGTTGGGTTTTTTTCAATTTGAGCATCATCCCATGCCCAGCACCTCACTGCAATATGATTTGGCCCACCGCCACACCTCCTGAGGTCCTGCTCTGCCTGATCAACCTGCATGAGAGGACTGCTCACCCTAGCTCACCTTGGTGCGGCCAAGGCAGAGAATGTGAAACGGCCTGCGATATCAGCAGCTGGTACAAGTGAAGAATGGGCGTACTTTGAACAAAGATGGTGAGATTACAAGCCTGGCTGTTCCAGAAGCACTTTACCTGCCCATCCTCCAAGCCAGAACGAATAAGCTAATTAATGCTGAACTCAACTCTTCAGGGCGTCTCACAATGTGTTTGCGAACAGAATCCTTGTTCTTCTGGCCAGGCATGACACCAGCTATCACAGAGATGCAAGCACGCAAACACTCCCCCCCCCCCCCCCCCCCAGTCAACCCAGCCTACCTATTCCAGTGCCTTGTGACTGACTACTTTCACTACCATGGTCGGAACTATTTGGTTGCTGCGGATATAAATACAGCAACTGGCCAATTGTGGTAATCTGGTAATGGTGCTGCCGGACTAATCTTGGCCCTGCATGCCGGCGCATCTTTGTTCTACAGGCATCAGTGACGAACTGACCTCCGATGGTGGCCCCGAGTTCAAGTCCAGCGCTACCACCACGTTCCTACGCCATTGGGGTGTGACCCATCGCATGTCATCAGTCGCCTTCCTCCTCAGCAATTGCCGTGCAGAGGTATGAGTCAAAATCGTGAAACGCCTTATTACAGACAACACGAACGGTAATGGACAACACGAACGGTAATGGACAACACGAACGGTAATGGACAACACGAACGGTAACGGCTCACTGAACACCGACGAGTTCTTTAGGGCCATATTTCAATACCGCAACACCCCTGACCTCGACACGCACCTCTCTCCAGCCTTGTGCATATTCGGACGACCCATTAGAGACTTCATCCCCATTCACCCTGACAAGTACCAGCCCCACACAACATGGCAGGAGACCCTCCTCTCACGAGAAGAAGCACTGTGAAACCGTCATATGCCTACTGCTGAGCACCTTTCCCAACCTCACCAATATAACTGGGACAAGACGTCTTGTGGTTGGGGTGCGCCAGTTCGACCAGTATATGGTGAGAGTGGATGGCTCAAGACATGTCACGCGCTCCGCAACAGAAAATTCCTACGGCAAGTATATGCCTGTCCTACCCCATGCATCTTTGGCCATGGCCACGACCCGCAGCAGTCTGGATTCCTCCGGCCCAGGTGGCCACACCTGCATCCCGTGGCCCCATCGTGCCACCTTCTACCAGACCTCTACTGCCTCAATCAAATCATCCTGACTCTGAGGATGACCCACCAGGCCTGCCAACACCACTGCAAGTCATCCAGGCGCCTTCTTTCCCAACGCCCCCCGCCCAGACTTGCCTCGGCGCCCGGCAGCCACTGGCCCTGTCTCCTGAGCTCTTCAGGCCCTCGTACCTCACAATGCCCTTGCCTTCAAGGAGCATTCCATCCTTGCCACAGTCCCCCTTCCTTCAGCCTTTACCCCTCACTTGTCCACCTCTCCTGTGCGTTGTTCAGCTCGACAGACTAGCCCATCAGCATGACTGCCCATTGGGGCTTGATTACAGAGTTATTGTTACATAGAGGAACCTCAATAGAGTGTGGGGTTCGAGTCCCGGTCGTGACACTTGTGTCAAGGCACTTAACCATTACTGCTGCGTCGTTCGGATGGGACGTAAAGTAGTTGGCTCTGTGTGTTGTGTGCATTTATCGAAACGAGTAGGAGTTCGCCCGGTGTTCTTGGTTTGATTGGTTTGAAATTGCGCCACAGCACCTTGTAAACCATTATATGGTGCTATGTAAAGGAGTAGGTCTCATACTTAGCTCCACATTACGTTGCAGGTAAAATACTGAATGTTGAAGCGCCTTGAGCGTCACTGAGTGACGGAAATGAGCATTTTATAAGAAGCCACTATTATCATTACTATTAAAATGACATCAAGCTCTTTCAAATAATTTCATCATTTAAAACTCTCAAGATTTAAAAGTTAAACTCATCCATAAACCCTAAAACAATTTCTGAACTATTCGTTTTCTCAAGCAACAAAGAAAAAAACATAAAGAGATTACATTAAATCTAGTAGTGAAAATTAATAAAATGACAAATGCAACATTTCACTAGGAAAGCAAAATATTTTTATAATCACTATAAACAATATAAATCAACAATGTAAAAACCCTCAGGTCCCTAAGAAAGATGGAATATAATCAACTCATCTGTGGCTGAAATAAAAGAGTTGTTTGCACATAAACAGTGCTTGCAAATAAATTCATGGTGTGGAACCATAATTAACTATCACTCATCTTAAACTATAAATTCTAAAACTCGTTCTCAAACAGTCGTTCGTCAAGCAATAAGGTAAAGGGTGTTGTACAAAGGGTGATGTGCAGTAATCACTCTGGAACGGTTGAACCGTTTAATCCATAAAGCCAGCAAAACCTGATCTCGGGCTCCAGCTCAATCACTTAGATTGACAAAAAGTCACCACAGACTCGAAAAGTGATTTTTGAATCTCCTTTGGCTGTTACAAAATACAAAACCAAATTTAGATGAGTCCAGTTTGGTGTGTGAATTGAAAAGCATGTCTGAGGTTTTGTTCTGAGCCATCGATGGAAGGAGCAGGTGATGGCTATTACTTGAGATAATTATGTGAAGGCGAGATAGGGAGATTGTAAATGCCTTAAGTGTTTGCGACTCACCGTGAAACACTCGGACAACCGACTCCCCAAAAGTACATGTACCTTTAATAATTTAGTGTGGAAGTAACGTCAGGTTTAGGAATTTGAGTCGTTTGGCTTAAAATAAACACGAAGTAAAACTAGACATTAAGTGTTTGTGAACAAACACAGAGCTGTTCCGTGTTGTTTTGCTTCGATTAAGTGCTTCAAAGCTTTAAAGTTGGTCTGATTTCAAGATAGAAGACTCTTGACCTTTGACAGGCCCTTTTTTCACTTAAGTGTGCCTAAAAACCTACATGTAAACCTGGTCTTCATTCTGATACTGAATCGAAAGGAGCTTTTAAACCAGAAATAAAGGTCAACATGGGGTCATGGTAACCCTTTAACATTTAATGCTCAAAGGGTTTATAACTGAAAAGAAATTGAAAATCGTGTGTGTAGTTCTTGAGATACATGTATGGTCGCACTTCTGGTTGACTCAGAAGTAAAGGTCAACATGGGGTTACGGTTACCCAAGGCCAAACCCAATAATTATATAACTGAAAAAGTGTGAAAATCGGTTGTGTAGTTCTTCAGATATGTGACCTGTTCCCACGAAACCCGGACAAAGTAGCAACAAACTAAAATTGAGTTTATGGTATTTTCACATTGTCCTGTGTTTCAGCTTTCCAACGGTACATAATAGATTGTATTGTTTATCCCTCCCTATGGCCCCATGAGAGGGGATTCAGACCCGAGCAATGCCGACCCACAAAATTTTTATTTCGAGTAAACCAGTTGTTTGTGAAGAGGAAAAAAAATCCACACGCACATAGTACCGTAATTTCTTGCGTATAAGACGCGTCTTATCTGACGTTTTTGACCACAAAATCATCACTGCGCCTTGTATTCCGGTGCGCCTTGTATGATGTCGCTTGAGATCAAAATGACCGCGGCCGACGTGCAAATAATCTAGGCCCTATTTAATGTAGCTGCGGTCAGGTTAATAATGCGGTCGCCAACCATCAACTCACCACGCATTGTTGACGTAGTACATTATCAGTGCTCAACTCTCCAGACAATGTCGCCAGATTTTCATTCCGACAATGACGCGATGTATTGAGCCGCCTTTGTGGCCACGTGTCCCTATACATAACGACCGTGAATTCATTACAACAATGCAGCAACGTGTTCATCACTTCTTTTGTGGCCGCAATTTCGTACCGAAAATACTGCATTCAGATTAATCAGAACGATTGCGGAAGCATTCACCTAACCTCTATTGTGTGAACGGTGATTCACGCATTCACCCAACCTGTGTGAAAGGTGCGACCATGTCCATGGTTTACTTTAATCAACTTTATAAAAATAAACTGTAATCGTTACTTTTTAATTGATTGTATTTTATAAACGAAAAAACAATTATAAATCACAGGAAGTGACCCTTTTTCGAAACTAATTCTATGGTAGACCTTCAGCTTAGTTAATTGTTTCGTTTATTTTAGCTCAAAAGTTAGACATAAAATAACTGTAGTGAAAACAAAACCAACGAGAGAAACGAAGTCTTTCAATAAGTGTCTGTTACGTTTATTTTAGCTTAAAAGTAAGATATAAAATAACTGTGGAGAAAACAAACCAGAAAAACGACGTCTTTGAATAAATGTTTGTGGTATAAAATAAAGAAAAGGAACTTCTCATTAATTATAAATGTCACGTCCCCATCGGAATGGCAGGAGATTTTTCCCGTATGGTAGCGCGCCCCCTCTGTTAAACAAACAGATCCCTTCAGCCCTGTGGTAGCGCCCTCTGTTGGTCACCTGTAAACTCCCTTCAACCCCTTGTGACACACGGGAGAAGAATCTCCTGAAAACGTCGCTGAACGGTAGGTTGTTTCAGTTTAAAATGAACTTTTCTACATGTCTCTACATGTTTCAAGCACATGTGATTTCTATTTATTCACATGTTGATTAGCGTGCATGGTACTTTTAGGGTAACAAAATGACCCCTTTTTGGCGATGTACCGATACGGTCTGCTGTTTGCAGTCAAAGGTGCATGTAAGATTGTGCGGCGGTGCGCCTTGTCTGTTGACGCTTGAATTTTTTGGGGTAATTTCACGGCCCTGCGCCTTGTACGCCCCGCAAGAAATTACGGTACACGCAGCAGCGCACTCAACAAGGTCATTTCAAATAACCATGGTAACCACCTTGTTCCTATTGTTGGATTCATTTGAAATTTGGCACACATAAAGAACTAAACATGACAAATATGTTCAGAAAGTTTGAACAATTTTTATTAGAATTTTCAAAAGTTATGGCAGTTAACCTTTGACTGAAAACTTGTACTTGTACAACAAAAACATGTGGAGTTTTAGTTTTAAAATACACGCACTTAGTATCTGTATTAAAACTGGTCAAATTTTGCTTATTAATATTTATGTACATTGTACCTCCTCATGTCGGAATGGCAGTGCTGTTACATTATGATCACATAAGAGGTTTACTAAAACAGTCTTTGAATGACTAATAAACACGTTTAATGACAAGCCAAGGACGAGTGCTTCGTTCGTTCAACGCGGTCAGAGTCGACAGTGCAGACTCCCCGATGGCCGATGATGCTCCCTTTTCCCCCGGCGAATCGGTCTCGTTTCATGACATTTCCGTCATAAAATATCACAATAATGATTTAACAATGTACACAAATACTAATAATTCTGATACCATAGGTACAAACTTAATAAAAATGCCTAAAATAATGTCAAACACTGGCTTCTGAACATAAAGATTTCTCTCGCTACACGTCGAAAGAAGGGACGACGTGCATTGACTCGTAACGACAAACGACATAGTCTGGTTCCCGATATTGGTGTGCAAACTGTGCTAATAATTTACATGTACGTTCAGGGATCAAGACGGCGCAACCAATCACGTGGTATGCATTGGCGAATCACATTTCCCGTATGAGATGACCACGGCAACAAGGAAATAAGTGTTTACATTTTTTAGCTCTGTAAGAAGCACTGTTATTGGCTTACTGTGACGTCATTGACAAATTTTATGAATGAAAATAGAATCTGCAGGCAGCAAGCTTTACGATGATACCACTTTTCAATGGGGGGGATTTATACGCTATTTGGGAAAACGGGCTATTTACTGGTACTTTTTGCAGTAATTTGCTTCGTTTTGTTTCAGTCATCACTTTTTGTTTATCAATTTCATTCCAAAATTAGGGTGAAAAAGGTAGTTTACCTGAACATATTTATAACTTTGTTGAAGTAAAATGATAGATGAATTTGTAAAACGTAAGATTATCCCAATTTTTTTTGTTGGACGTTTTGGCCGTTTACTCGAAATGAACGGATGCGACTTTGTCCGGGTTTCGTGGGAACAGGTCACATATGGTCTCACTTCCGGTTGACCCGGAAGTAAAGGTCAACATGGGGTCACAGTTTTCCAAGGCTAATCTCCAATGCCAAAGGAGTCTAACTGAACAAAATTGAAAATCGGTTGTGTAGTTCTTGAGATATGGTCCCACTTCCGGTTAAAGGTCAACATGGGGTCACGGTTACCCAAGGCTAATTTCAAATGCCCAAGGAGTCTACAACTGAAAAAAGTTTGAAAATCGGATGTACACTTCTTGAGATATGTAGGTCTCAAGATTAGCTTATTAAATAAGTTAGTGGCCTGACGTTTCGACCCTAGCAGAGTCTTTCTCGAAGGCTACTCAGACGGACAGTCTCTCTGCAGTTACCTATAGTGCCTCAATGCCCTGTAAATTCATGTCAGAAATGGAGTGGTTAGGAAGGTTGAAGTGGTGTCCTACAGGTGTATCCAGCTTTTGGGTGTTGACTGTGGATCTGTGGCCATAGAAACGCCTCTTGAGTGTACATGTAGTTCTTGTTTCACCTATATATTGAACACCACAGGCTCTGCAAGATATTAGATAGATTAGATTAGTGGTGGTGCAGGTGACATGACCCCTTGTCTTATGGGTGGTACCACCAGTATGGCTGGTAAAGGAGTCTGATTCCCTGATGTGTTGTCTACAAACGATGCATTTGGATGTGTTGGAACACCTAAAAGTACCCTGTGGCAAAGGGGGATTAACATCATCATTAATGGGGGGAACTTCTGCCCGGACGATGAGATCCCTGAGACTGGGTGGGCGTCGGTAGGCAACTATGGGTTCTTCCTGTACAGCACGTTGAAGCCGATCTGATGTGTGAAGAATATGATGGTTAGAACTGGTTATTTTACGAATGGGAGTAAGTGAGGGGTGGAAAGTAACAACAAAAGGAACTTTCCCTTTGGAACTCCGTTGTTGCCTGGGTCCTTTGGAGAGTATAGACTCCCTGGAACGAGCCTTGACTTTCTGGATCGCTCGATGAACTGCTACGGAGCTATGACCCCTGGAAACAAGGTGTTTCTTAAGTTCCTGTGAGTGGTGGAAAAAATCAGAATCATTAGAACAGATTCGACGGAGTCTGAGGGCCTGACTGTAGGCTATGCTGGTTTTGCTGTGTCTGGGGTGACAGCTGGTTGAGTGGAGGTATTGATGTTTATCTGTGGGCTTAACAAAGAGATCTGTGGTTAATCCATCATCTGTCTTTATGACCTTGACATCCAGAAAGTGGGTGTCCTTGGTCGAGTATTTATTCGTGAATTTGATGGTCCTGTGGAAGGAATTAATGTGGTTAATGAATGCTATGAGGCTTTCTTCATCACTAGTCCAGATGAAAAAGATGTTGTCGATATAGCGCCACCAGACCCATGGACGGCAAGGGGCCAACGCCAACATGCGCTGTTCAAGTTGACTCATGAAAAGGCAGGCCATTGAAGGTGCCATACGTGTACCCATTGCAGTGCCATGTACCTGTAGGAAATTCTTACCCAAGAACGAAAAGTTTTTTGTTAGAACATGTTGCATGAGGGATACAATGTCAGAAATGGGCGGTGACACGTGACCACTCTTAAACAGGGCTGAGGAGCAGGCAGCAATCCCTTCATCTTGGGGGATGTTGGTGTACAAAGAGGACACATCAAAAGTACCGATGATAGCTGTGTTGGGGACCTGCTTCTGAATACCTGAGATTTTACGAAGGAAATCTGGAGTGTCATGAATATATGATGGAACCTGTGGCATAAGCGGCTTTAGAAAACTGTCAACAAAAAGAGATATATTCTCAGTGGGGGAACCATTGCCAGATATGATGGGTCTCCCTGGGTTGTCTGGTTTGTGTACCTTGGGAAGGAGGTAAAATCTTGCTGTTCTACAGTCTACCGGGAAGAGAAACTTGTGAGCTTTCTTGGAGAGGTGGTCATGGTCATGCATGTCGTCCAGTGTTTGTTGAATCTCCTTTGAGAATGTGCCTGTTGGATCAGTGTCAAGGGGTTTGTAGTTAGTTTGGTTGTTGAGTTGTATCATGGCTTCATCGATGTATTGCTGACGACCCATAACGACAACAGCAGAGCCCTTGTCAGCTGGCTTGACGATGATGTCCTTCCTTGCTCGTAGAGTCTTAAGGGCCTCACGTTCTTCTCTAGGGAGGTTGTCATGAGTCCTGTGGGTGGAATGATCACTGGGATTAATTTGTGAACTAACAACCTGTATGTAAGTCTCAAGAGATGGCACACGGTTCTTAGGTGGTACCCATCTACTCTTGCAGTAAAAAGGCTCAGGGTCCATAGGTGGTGAGTCAAGGAAGAATTCACGGAGGCGAATTCTGCGGTAGTAGTCAGTGAGGTCTTGACTGAGCTCAACCTGATTAACTGTGGGGGGAGTGGGGCAGAAGTTGAGTCCCTTGGAGAGCAGGCTGTGTTCTGCATCTGAAAGGGTAGATGATGAGAGGTTAATGACTGTGGACTGAGGGACTGACTGCTCAGCCTCAGGGGTTATGTTGCGCTTGAATCGTCTCCGTCTGTGATGTTGCTGTTTCGAGACAAGACGGCCAATCTTGCCATTTCTCCTAGAATTTAGAACAGATTCAAGTTTAGATAAACCAGCACCAATCTCACTGTTGAATTGCTCAAAACAGGCAGGTGAGCAGATGGATCTAAGTTCTGCTTCAAGACAGGACTTTGTTAAAGCTGTTGAGACAAAGTTCACAGTGTTCTGTTAGAATACGGATGAGATTAAGCGAAGTGCTATGGAGTGTGTGGTTCCACTGTCTGCGAAGTGGGGTGGACAGAGACCCAAGGGCTGGGTCAGATTTCACCTGTAAACCTGTGGGAATGAAACGGGTTAGTGTGTAGAACCTGTAGTTTTCTCGATGATACGAATAACGAAGGGCTTTCTCTTTAAGTTTCCTAAGTTCCTGAAACAAGCGAATGCATCTTTGGTTAAACATGGTCAAAGAGAAAAACAAACATGAAAGAAAGCTGTGGATAAAAACTATAGAGTTACATGTACATTGATAATAAATAGATGTACTTAAACAAAGTCAGAAATACTCTGGGGGAGGAAACAAATATTCACGCCGCTGTCACGTGATTAATTATTTAAGGATTTTAATCTATGACATCTGAATATTAATTCAATGTGGCCCGAGCAAGTCCTATTCTTAGTATGCTTCACACAGTGTGCGAATCTTATACTAACTTAACTGAAGACTTGAAAGTGACTGGACGTATACAAAAAATACGGCGTTGTAGCCATGGTGCCAGGATTTACCACCTAACGTTTCCTAAACGTTTATACTTTGTACACAAAAAGAAAACACGCCTACAAGTATGACGTCATGATGACGTAAGGTTTATGTAAGGCCGGAAAGCACATCTACAGTATCCCAGGAGTCTAAAACTGAAAAAAGTTTGACGATCGGGGGTATACTTTTTGAGATATGGTGCTAACGAGGTTTGCTAATTAAATATTCACCTCGCTGTTAAGTGGCTAATTAATTAAGAATTTTAACATTTATTACATTTTGAGTTAAGTTTATGTACTAAGCTTCAATTTGATATAGGATCTAACTCTTTCGTATTTCGCTTTAGGATATTAGGCTTAAACAAAAAACGTGTGCAATTGCTATGGGATTTAGGCAGAAACAAAGAATAAGAAAATCTGGACGAAAACAATAGCTGTTCCGACAGTAGGTCGGAACAGCTAATAACTAGACATGTGTTTGTGGACAAACACAAAGCTGTTCCGTTTTGGGTTTTTTATTTGATCTTTGACAGGCCTTTATTTTGACTTTAAGTATGCCTAAAAACCTAAACCTGATCTTCATTCTGATACTGACTCTCAAACTGTCTTTAAACCTGACCCTGAACCTAATCCTAACTTTCACCTTCATTCTAACTTAACCATGTGCTCGAAAAGAGCTTCTAAACCAGAAATAAAGGTCAACATGGGGTCATGGTAACCATTGTCTAACATTTAATGCTCAAAGGGTTTATAACTGAAAAGAAATTGAAAATCAGGTGTGTAGTTCTTGAGATATGGTCCCACTTCCGGTTGACCTGGAAGTAAAGGTCAACATGGGGTCACGGTTACCCAAGGCTAATCTCCCATGCCCAAGGAGTCTATAACTGAAAAAAGTTTTTTAATCGGCTGTGTAATTCTTGAGATTTGTTCTTATTCCGGTTGACCCATAGGTAAAGGTCAACATGGGGTCACGGTTACCCAAGGCTAATCTTCAATGCCCAAGGAGCCTATAACTAAAAAAAGTTTGAAAATCGGTTGTGTAGTTCTTGAGATATGGTCCCACTTCCGGTTGACCCGGAAGTAAAGGTCAACATGGGGTCACGGTTACCCAATGCTAATCTCCAATGCCCAAGGAGTCTATAACTGAAAAAAGTTTGACGATCGGTTGTATACTTTTCGAGATACAGTGGTCTCAAGATTGGCTAATTAAATATTCACCTCGCTGTAAATGGGCTAATTAAAAAAATTTACATTGAGAGTTAAGTTCATGTACTAAGCTTCAATTTGATATAGGATCTAACTCTTTCATATTTGTATGCTTTAGGATATTAGGTCACATGCATGGTTGTGTAAACAGGTTTTTTTACTTGAAATTTTGTTTATGAAACTGCTGTTACACGGGTCACCAACTGTTTCAGAAACGGTATGTTGACAAAAAATAACCGTGAATGCTCGGGCTTATACGTAAGCCTGTGACGGTTACACGGTTAAGTGACAGATCTTACGGTTAAACGTTTACATTTGTACGGTTCGGATAAATGTTGAAAAATTCACTTAAAAAGTGCCGCGTAATGCTGACCATAATAACTGTGATCACGATTTTCACAGCACAATATCCCATAAAACACACACATATATCATTCCCAATTTACAGACTCGTAGTCTTTGTTATTTCAATACAACTGTGCGTGCAGCAATATTTGTGAGAAACATTGAACGCTAGGGGGCGTTCCACAACAATTCGAATGCGCAGGTTCGCTTTTGCAGGGTGATTGCGCAAAGTCAAAATGCTGCAATGAAGAATGAAGACACAATGTTTTTGATCACATGCCGGTTGTGTAAACAGGTTTTTTTACTTGAAATGTTGTTTATGAAACTGCTGTTACACGGGTCACCAACTGTTTCAGAAACGGTTACACGTTTTTAAAAAATAACCGTGAATGCGCAGGCTTATACGTAAGCCTGTGACGAATACACGGTTAAGTGACAGATCTTACGGTTAAACGTTCACATTTGTACGGTTCGGATAAATGTTGAAAAATTCACTTGAAAAGTGCTGCAAAATGCTGACCATAATAATTGCGATCACGATTTGCGCAGCAAACGATCCCATGCCACACACACCCATATCGTTTTCTTTGTTATTTCATTACTTTGCGTGCGGCATTAGTTGCAAGAAACATTGAATGCTAGAGGGCATTCCACAACAAATCGATTGCACGGTTACCCGGTTAACCAAACGATAATCCTGTTAAACGTTTAAATGTTTACGGTTGGGATCAGCATAAACAAATTCACTTGAAAAGTGCTGCGAAATTGTGACCATTACTTTGCGTGCGGCATTAGATGCAAGAAACATTGAACGCTAAAGGGCGTTCCACAACAAATCGATTGCACTTGATCTTTTATTTTGCAGGGTGATTGCGCAAAGTCAAAATGCTGTGATTAAGACTCAATGTTTTTGATCGTTTGAGTGGTTGTGTTAATGTTTTTTTTGTTCATGAAATGCGTGTTACCAACCATTTCAGAAATGGTTACACAATTACAAAAACGACCGTAAATGCTCAGGCTTTGTAAGCCTGCCCGTGACGGTCACACGGTTAACCATCCGATCCTTGCCCGATCCTTGCTCTATGATCCGATCAACCGGTGAAACATCTATATTATTACGATTCGGATAAATGTTTAAAAATTAGCCTCAAAAAGTGTCGCGAAATTTTGACCATATAAATGCGAATGGTTACACATGTAACTGACCCTTTCAGAAATGATTACGAGTTTACTAAAAAATAACCGTAAATGCATGTAAAGCTAACTGCTGTTGTATTTAAATCGTAATTGGAGCAATTTTTCTACCCTGAAATGCCAATCGAGTATGTTATATTTGTTTAGGCTAAAACAGTAAATTCATATGGGATACGAGTGTCTTGTAATTTTGTCTCTTCACACCCCCAAATCCAACACTGAACGTTTAGCCATGGAAAAACTAATTTCTCTTTACCACACCTTTCCTCAATCAGCTCTTTTTATTGCTAAAATATATCGTTTTCCGGCGAACGGGACCCGAGCGCAGACAAGTCTACCACGCCGGCAACATCGCCCAAAACACGGCGAAATGTTTTCGTCGTTCATGCTGAAACCTGAATAACAACCTATCTGAGCGTGTACACACGACACGACGCTCAGACATCAACAATTCTTCTCGATTTTTGTGAATGAAAGTAGACTTGTGTCAGTCGGCGACAGGAATGATGACTCTATGTATATTCTACAAAAACGGCAACAACACGGGTCATAAATGGGTTCAGGACTTTATCGAGTTTAAAGAAATGCCAGAAAAAGTACCGTTAAACTCGTATAGCGCCCTCAATCTGTTAAAAAGTTAACAAATTTTACTCCTTGTCGTTAATAAACACATATCAAATTCTAGGCAGAGTACCCATGGCGTTCAATTTGGGTTTTTTCTGTTGACAATGTTTTTAATAAGTTTTGATGCTTTTAAACTGACCGTCAATAAAATCTTTTTTGTTTTAAGAATCATTTGTGTAATCTAGGACGTTAAATTTGAGCTTAATTGAAAAATTATGTTTCTAGAAGTCGGATTTGTTTTCACTATCTCTATGTGTTTTGTACACAGGCGAAAACGCACAATAGATAACGTCATTGTGACGTCGTTCCACATTTTAGGCCGGAAAGCACATCTACAGTACCCCAGAAAAAAGTTTGACGATCGGTCATATACTTTTCGAGATATAGTGGTCTCAAGATTGGCTAGTTAAATATTCATGTCATTATAACTAAGTAAATTAATCAATTAAGTTAAGCTAATTACATTTAGCTATAACTTAATGCAGTATTGTAGTCGAGTCACCTGTGTCGAGTCCGAGTCCGAGTCTCAAGTCACTTGGGTCGAGTCCGAGTCACTTGGTCCGAGTCCGAGTCACGAGTCACTTGGTCCGAGTCCGAGTCCGAGTCACGAGTCACTTGTTTAAATATTGATTGCAAACCAAATGTCGTAAAATAAGAATTGGAAATGACAAAATAAAACACATTTATTTTAAACAAAGTTCTGTTAAAGTTTTTCGTTAAAGTTGGTATAACCAAAATAAAACAATACGGGGCGGAACGGCAGATGCCATGATTAAAAAAATGTTTTTCTACTTTTTACTAGTGACGTGACCAAACTTGACGTCGTGTTTGTGTGTCGACCATGTGTAGAAACTGGTGCAAACAACACACAGCCATCACAGTGCAATATGCAGGCTGTGTTTTACAGGTACCAGACATGCCATTTCCCTGGCATCAAGCACAAGCAGTGGCTATGATGTTAACGTTGACAGAATACCAGCATAATACTCCTGATGTCGTGCATCCCAGTGTTAATATGCGTACTGAACATACGAATCGAACATACATGCGCTGTACTTACATTGTAGATGGCCATCTACACAATAATCACGATACTTGCAACACCATAGGACAGTACTTATTTATTGTGCTAGACGTTAACTCTATGACATTTGCACTCCGGGAATGACGATCGGATCGTCGGAATTGTTTTTAATATTTAAAAAAGGTATTGTTTGTAAAAAATACGTGACTCGAGTCACGAGTCCTCGGGGACAAGTCCGAGTCATGATAGTCGAGTCCGAGTCCGAGTCTTTTGCAGACGTGACTCGAGTCAAGTCCGAGTCACCGAAATTGTGACTCAAGACGGACTCGAGTCCGAGTCCTGGACTCGAGTCATACAACACTGACTTAATGACCTAAGCTTTCATTTGATATAATATTTGACTCTTTTATACTAGGCCAAGTATGCTTTTTGGTGGTCACAAAACACATGTATTAAACCTATGGCGTTTTGGCGGAAGGAAAGAATAATAAGAAGAACAAATAAAAATCCTAACGAAAACAAAAGCTGTTCCGACCGCTTCGTCGGAACAGCTAATAATAAAAATCTCGACGAAAACAATACCTGTTCCGACAGTAGGTCGGAACAGCTAATAATGATTGTCCACAGTAGGTAATAATAAGTAATGACAACATGTCTTCCATGCGAGGGCAAACAGATAGATAACGCCATTCGACCAGATTTGAAGGTGTCTTTTAACGTAACAAAATTGGGATTACTTTACCTGCGGCTGGTAAACAGTAAAACATTCTATACTATAGAGTGGGGTTTTCTTTCTTAAGAAATCTCCATGTGCTGCCAGAAAGTATAAATATTTAGGGATTAGGACATCATCCAGATGAACAATACATATTTCGCCCGTTTTTAAGCCCTGCTGATATTATTCAGACCAAACAAGAACCAACTAACATGGCGTTGAAGACAGTTTCCTATCGCCATCCTTTAAACCGGTTTTACCGTTTGCCCTTTTCCAGTCCGAGAAAAGTGGACGCAGGGAAGAAAAGTTGTAATTGTTCTAGCCATGATTAGCCAAATATGTCTTATGGTGTCATTATGTCTTTTGATGTCACTGTAAACAGGACACGCATGGGACTTTTTGATGCATTATTTTTATATCATATTTATGCTCTTGTTTTTTAATGTTTTAAATCGAGTTTATTTGTCTTATGTAGCTTTAGTTCTCCAATTAAAGAAGCTAGATTTCTGATAATGATCTCTGGTCAATTTACCCTCCATCCCAAAATGTATATGACTCACTGAGAGGTTCAAGCTGAATACTTAGTTTTCAATTATTTTCTCTCCCAACAGAGCTTACTTTTCAGTTGATTCAAGCAGTAAGACACCAAAGCAGAAGGTAAATATATAGCTGCAACATTGAAATCAAAGGAGACAGGAGGGCTTTTGAATCACAATAATGTTTAGTATAAAAATATATCCATTCGGGGTACATTGGAAAAATAGGATGTTATAGACAGAGAAAAATGAAAAATGCAGAGAACAAATGAAAAGGTGTTATAGTAAAACATCTGGTATAACAAGTTGCATTTACAATTTACTAAAAAACGTATTTTCTTTTTGAGGCATTCAGATTCTGCTTCATGTTATATAATTTAATAGGACATCAATTCGTTTGTCATTGAACTGCTTTATCCTGTTTGGTGGACAATATTTATCTTCTCTGTTTGTTTAAACATTACCTGACGAGAAGCTCATCCCAATTGCTCTTAGCCATAATTTTGGATGGCCATGTTTATATGTCAAAACTACTCACATTTAATTAACAAGAATCTTGTTTACATTCAGCTTAATATAAAACAGATTGAATACAATGGAGCGCCTTGCACGCTTCACGAGACAAATTTTCTTGTAAATCTTGATTATGATCCACGATGCCGGTGAAATGCGAAACTTTATGAGGTTTATGTGATATCCTAAACGTCTGGTCAGTAAATAGTAAAAATGGGGTGTTCTTGAAGGTTAAACAGAAAAAGCAATGCAGATTTAAAAGAGATATAAATTAAATGTCTAACAAAAGGTATAAACCACAAGTTGCGTTTACATGTTTACTTTGTTTACAAAATTACAACCGTAAATGTTATTCTTTATAAATAGAACATAACTGGTACAAATGGCAGTGTATCTATTTGTGCGATACACGTAACTTTATTTTAGGAGATATTTATAATGTTTATTAAAATTACCCCAGAGAGTTATTTGCTTATTGTCACCCATTCTTCAGTCAAAATAATTTGATTGAATAATAATTTTGTTTTTGTGAGCATCTGCGCCATGGGAGATTTAGTGTTGTAGTATATAAAAAGAGTGAAATAGACATTGGTCATTGGTCTTTGTTGATTGTTTTTGAAAACTTGGGATCATGTACTTGTTGTTTTCCTACCTAAAATAGCGTATCCCCCATTTCTTCCTAACATTAGATTTGAACATTAGCGTTTTTTTCAAATAGCTTGATTTTTTTTCCAGTTGTAATTCAATGAAATGACTGTCAAATTTTGAATAGAGTAACTCAGCTTCTTTGCAGAAAGAACACAATTTGTTAGCAATTTTAGCTGTCGCATGCACTTTGGATTTTAGTAATATTTTCAAAAAGCCAGTTTACAAAATATTATAAGAGTACCCATATTTGAATTAAAGGCCCTGTACACTATTGCTAATTACTCAAAATATATATTAGCATAAAAACTTACTTGGTAACGAGCAACGGAGAGCTGTTGATAGTATAAAACATTGTGAGAAACGACTCCCTCTGAAGTAACGTAGTTTTTGAGAAAGAGGTAATTTCTCACTAAAATAATAAAAGACTTCTGGCCAGAAGCCTTTTATTCCTATCTGAAAGCACACTAATTTGTACAACAAGGGTGTTTTTTCTTTCATCATTTTCTTGCAATTTCAATGACCAATTGAGCCCAAATTTTCCCAGGCTTGTTATTTTATGCATATGTTGGGATACACCAAGTGAGAATACTGGTCTTTGACAATTACAAAACGTGTTCAGTGCCTTTAAACAGATGTGTTTAAATTATGTGTTGTACACAAACGACCCAACTTATCACGAGTTAAAAGTGGTAATATATGTAGTCGAATACGCTTGAATATAAACATACTATTGTTCTTAAAGCATTTATCCTTTTTTTGAAAATAACTTTAATTGTGGAATTTACTATTGGTTTCAATTGTGATCAGTATTGACTAAAATACTTGTTGGCGCTAGAGAAATACATTTTTTATTACAGAAACGTTAAACGATGAAGGTTCCAAAAACTATAGGTTTCTTCATCTATTCAATATGATTTAATATTTATTTACCTCTGAGTAAAAGTTTCAAGTCAAGTTGAATTTAAAGCAAAACTGCAGCTCATTTTAAAATTAAGTCATGTGTAAACATTACAAATAAGTATTTGTCTTTGTCCACATAATATGTGGACGTTATGTGAATTGGATAATGAAATAATCAAAATAGTCCCACAACCGCTCTAGGGTAATATAATGTTTTCCCAGTATCTAATGGTAATTAATGTAATACTTTCCCAGTAGTTGTCGACATTTGGTGTTAAAAGTAGAAGGCAGAAAATAATCTCCAGTCACGTAAAGATTAAACACAAAAGAATTTTGATACTCCAAACCATTTGTACGATGTCGCATGCAGATGGAAGATGTTGTTTGTATTATTAATATGCTGCACTTTGATGTGGGAGCAGTTTTGAACATTTTTGACGTCCATTTTTCTGAGAACGGCTCAGAAAAATTCACGTCGAAAATGTTCAAAACTGCTCCGAAATATATTTTGTACTGCGGGGTTGAAGACAATGTTAAACTGCTTATGATTGCTCAGTATTTATTTTCTGGAGTTTTGAAGAGGAAAAACTCCTTGTAGTATATGCACTAAGATTCATTTGCTGAGAGGGAACTTGGATAATCAGAAGTAATTGGTTGACGGAAAATTATAAATTGCTCGGAATGCCACGATTCTAAGAAATATTATTGTCTTCATTTTCGCTGGTTGAGTCTCTACACTTGAACCAGTAGCTTTTAAAACAGTACAGAATTAATTTCAAGGCATTCTGAGAAGTTTGAAAATGAACAGGCTGAAGTTTCAGAACGCACATATTATGTGCGGCCCCTAAATGTAGCCCGAGACCTAAATGTCGCCCAAACCTGTACCTAAATATCGCCCCGACCTAAATGTAGCCCCAAACCTGTACCTAAATGTTGCCCCGACCAAAATGTAGTTTTTTCTTAATCACACTCTTACCTTCGGTACATTTTTTTTTTTAACGGACTGACAGCTTGCATTCTTATAACTATTTGTTCAAACATGAACCTATTACTAGATATTCGTCGTAGGAAGTCTCTGGATGTTCAGTCTAAAAAGATTTACTTCAAACTTTACTGAGGAAAAGCTGATCGTAAAGTTTCCATTGTCCGATACCGCTACCACCCCCCCCCCCCACACCCACACACACACACAAGTGTGTAACAGCCTGCAATCGTGGACCCTCCTTTGTTCAACTCTTTGTTATAGCAACCGTGGACCACAATGCTTTCCTTTGTGATAGCAACCGTGGACCTATTGTCCTCTTTTGTTATAGGTTCCCGGTTTAAATTTGGTTACCTACTCACCCCCTCTCCCCCACCTCAACAAACACTCCGGATGATGCGGTTTCAGCACGGTATATGTAAGACGGAGAAGGGTTTTTGGTGTCAAATGTCATTCAACGGTAGTGTCCATGCTCACAAACTGCATTATTCGCCTTTGAAATGATGGTAAGTTTAGTCTGTCTCTGTCCTTGCTCCATGGTCTGTATATACAAATGTAATTATTACTTAACGATTAAGATTTACGAGTTAGGTAGGCTCATTTGAGATAAAGGTTACTGGTTACTTGAAAATGACATTTCAATCCGGGTTTTTAAAATTATTTTTGTTAAGTGTTAAGTCCTGAACCTCACTCACTCTTACCGATTGGATACTTTGTCTTGTTGACCGTGTTTTCTTTCTTCCTAACTTTTATTTAATTCAAGGTAGGCGCCGTCTTTCAGAAGAGGGTATGACGTGGGCTAGGAAGGAGTTCCTAAGACCCAGTTAATTTTACATGTTTTTGTTTTATACGAGTCGTACAACTTGCCTGAGATTTAACGAGCAGCTTCATAACACCCATGTTTCTTAGTACAGATTCAATCTCCGAGCACTTTGAAGAGAATCAATTTTGTTTTATCTTCGATCAAGCTGAGATTGAACAAGCAGCTTCATAACACTTTCTTACTACAGAATTAATCTCCGAGCATTTTGAAGAGATTAAATTTTTTGTTTTATCTCCAATCATGCTGAGATTTAACGAGCAGCTTCATAACACCCATGTTTCTTCATACAGAATTAATCTCGGAGCGTTCCGAAGAGTTTGGGGTTTTTTTCTCTCTCCAATCGAGCCGAGATTTAACCAGCAGCTTCACAACACCCATGTTTCTTTATACAGAATTAATCTCAGAGCGTTCCGAAGAGTTTGAATATTTTGTCTCTCCGATCGAGCTAAGATTTTACCAGGTAACAGAATTAATATTTTTTCTGTCCGATCGAGCCGAGATTTAACCAGCAGCTTCACAACCCCCATGTTTCTTCATACATAAATAATCTCGGAGCGTTCCAAAGAGTTTGATTTTTTTTCTCTCTCCGATCGAGCTAAGATTTTACCAGCAGCTTCACAAACCCCACGTTTCTTTATACAGAATTAATCTCAGAGCGTTCCGAATAGTTTGAATATTTTGTCTCTCCGATCGAGCTGAGATTTTACCAGCAGCTTCACAACCCCCATGTTTCTCCATACATAATTAATCTCAGAGCGTTCCGAAGAGTTAGTTTTTCTCTCCGATCGAGCTAAGATTTAACCAGCAGCTTCACAACCCCCATGTTTCTTCATACAGAATTAATCACAGAGCGTTCCGAAGAGTTTGAATATTTTGTCTCTCCGATCGAGCTAAGATTTTACCAGGTAACAGAATTAATATTTTTTCTGTCCGATCGAGCCGAGATTTAACCAGCAGCTTCACAACCCCCATGTTTCTTCATACATAATTAATCTCGGAGCGTTCCAAAGAGTTTGATTTTTTTTCTCTCTCCGATCGAGCTAAGATTTTACCAGCAGCTTCACAAACCCCACGTTTCTTTATACAGAATTAATCTCAGAGCGTTCCGAATAGTTTGAATATTTTGTCTCTCCGATCGAGCTGAGATTTTACCAGCAGCTTCACAACCCCCATGTTTCTCCATACATAATTAATCTCAGAGCGTTCCGAAGAGTTAGTTTTTCTCTCCGATCGAGCTAAGATTTTACCAGCAGCTTCACAACCCCCATGTTTCTTCATACAGAATTAATCACAGAGCGTTCCGAAGAGTTTGAATATTTTGTCTCTCCGATCGAGCTAAGATTTTACCAGGTAACAGAATTAATATTTTTTCTGTCCGATCGAGCCGAGATTTAACCAGCAGCTTCACAACCCCCATGTTTCTTCATACATAATTAATCTCAGAGCGTTCCAAAGAGTTCGATTTTTTTTCTCTCTCCGATCGAGCTAAGATTTTACCAGCAGCTTCACAAACCCCACGTTTCTTTATACAGAATTAATCTCAGAGCGTTCCGAATAGTTTGAATATTTTGTCTCTCCGATCGAGCTGAGATTTTACCAGCAGCTTCACAACCCCCATGTTTCTTCATACAGAATTAATCTCAGAGCGTTCCGAAGAGTTAGTTTTTCTCTCCGATCGAGCTAAGATTTTACCAGCAGCTTCACAACCCCCATGTTTCTTCATACAGAATTAATCACAGAGCGTTCCGAAGAGTTTTTTTTTTCTCTCTCCGATCGAGCAAAGATTTTACCAGCAGCTTCAACAACACCCATGTTTCTTCATACAGAATTAATCTCAGATCGTCACGAAGAGTTTAAATAATTTTTCTCTCCGATCGAGCTAAGATTTTTCCAGCAGCTTCACAACCCCAATGTTTCTTCATACAGAATTAATCTCAGAGCGTTCCAAAGACTTTGATTTTTTTTCTCTCTCCGATCGAGCTGAGATTTTACCAGCAGCTTCACAACACCCATGTTAATTTATACAGAATTAATCTCAGATCGTTACGAAGAGTTTGAATATTTTATCTTTCCGATCGAGCTAAGATTTTACCAGCAGCTTCACAACCCCCATGTTTCTTCATACAGAATTAATCACAGAGCGTTCCGAAGAGTTTAATTTTTTTTCTCTCTCCGATCGAGCAAAGATTTTACCAGCAGCTTCACAACACCCATGTTTCTTCATACAGAATTAATCTCAGATCGTCACGAAGAGTTTAAATAATTTTTCTCTCCGATCGAGCTAAGATTTTTCCAGCAGCTTCACAACCCCAATGTTTCTTCATACATAATTAATCTCAGAGCGTTCCAAAGAGTTTGATTTTTTTTCTCTCTCCGATCGAGCTAAGATTTTACCAGCAGCTTCACAACACCCATGTTTCTTCATACAGAATCAATCTCAGAGGGTTCCAAAGACTTTGATTTTTTTTCTCTCTCCGATCGAACTGAGATTTTACCAGCAGCTTCACAACACCCATGTTAATTTATACAGAATTAATCTCAGATCGTTACGAAGAGTTTGAATATTTTATCTTTCCGATCGAGCTAAGATTTTACCAGCTGCTTCACAACACCCGTGTTTCTTCATACAGAATTAATCTCAGAGCGTTCTCAAGAGTTTGAATATTTTGTCTCTCCGATCGAGCTAATATTTTACCAACAGCTTCACAACCCCCATGTTTCTTCATACAGAATTAATCTCAGAGCGTTCCGAAGAGTTAGTTTTTCTCTCCGATCGAGCTAAGATTTTACCAGCAGCTTCACAACCCCCATGTTTCTTCATACAGAATTAATCACAGAGCGTTCCGAAGAGTTTAATTTTTTTTCTCTCTCCGATCGGGCAAAGATTTTACCAGCAGCTTCACAACCCCAATGTTTCTTCATACATAATTAATCTCAGAGCGTTCCAAAGAGTTTGATTTTTTCTCTCTCTCCGATCGAGCTGAGATTTTACCAGCAGCTTCACAACACCCATGTTAATTTATACAGAATTAATCTCAGAGCGTTCCAAAGACTTTGTTTTTTTTCTCTCTCTCCGATCGAGCTGAGATTTTACCAGCAGCTTCACAACACCCATGTTAATTTATACAGAATTAATCTCAGATCGTTACGAAGAGTTTGAATATTTTATCTTTCCGATCGAGCTAAGATTTTACCAGCAGCTTCACAACCCCCATGTTTCTTCATACAGAATTAATCTCAGAGCGTTCCGAAGAGTTAGTTTTTCTCTCCGATCGAGCTAAGATTTTACCAGCAGCTTCACAACCCCCATGTTTCTTCATACAGAATCAATCTCAGAGGGTTCCAAAGACTTTGATTTTTCTCTCTCTCCGATCGAGCTGAGATTTTACCAGCAGCTTCACAACACCCATGTTTCTTCATACATAATTAATCTCAGAGCGTTCCAAAGAGTTTGATTTTTTTTTCTCTCTCCGATCGAGCTAAGATTTTACCAGCAGCTTCACAACCCCCACGTTTCTTTATACAGAATTAATCTCGGAGCGTTCCGAATAGTTTGAATATTTTATCTGTCCGATCGAGCTGAGATTTTACCAGCTGCTTCACAACACCCGTGTTTCTTCATACAGAATTAATCTCAGAGCGTTCCGAAGAGTTTGAATATTTTGTCTCTCCGATCGAGCTAAGATTTTACCAGCTGCTTCACAACACCCGTGTTTCTTCATACAGAATTAATCACAGAGCGTTCCGAAGAGTTTAAATATTGTTTCTCTCCGATCGAGCTAACATTTTACCAGCTGCTTCACAACACCCGTGTTTCTTCATACAGAATTAATCTCAGAGCGTTCTCAAGAGTTTGAATATTTTGTCTCTCCGATCGAGCTAAGATTTTACCAGCAGCTTCACAACCCCCATGTTTCTTCATACATAATTAATCTCAGAGCGTTCCGAAGAGTTAGTTTTTCTCTCCGATCGAGCTAAGATTTTACCAGCAGCTTCACAACCCCCATGTTTCTTCATACAGAATTAATCACAGAGCGTTCCGAAGAGTTTAATTTTTTTTTCTCTCTCCGATCGAGTAAAGATTTTACCAGCTGCTTCACAACACCCGTGTTTCTTCATACAGAATTAATCTCAGAGCGTTCCGAAGAGTTTGAATATTTTGTCTCTCCGATCGAGCTAAGATTTTACCAGCTGCTTCACAACACCCGTGTTTCTTGATACAGAATTAATCACAGAGCGTTCCGAAGAGTTTAAATATTGTTTCTCTCCGATCGAGCTAACATTTTACCAGCTGCTTCACAACACCCGTGTTTCTTCATACAGAATTAATCTCAGAGCGTTCTCAAGAGTTTGAATATTTTGTCTCTCCGATCGAGCTAAGATTTTACCAGCAGCTTCACAACCCCCATGTTTCTTCATACATAATTAATCTCAGAGCGTTCCGAAGAGTTAGTTTTTCTCTCCGATCGAGCTAAGATTTTACCAGCAGCTTCACAACCCCCATGTTTCTTCATACAGAATTAATCACAGAGCGTTCCGAAGAGTTTAATTTTTTTTTCTCTCTCCGATCGAGTAAAGATTTTACCAGCAGCTTCACAACACCCATGTTTCTTCATACAGAATTAATCTCAGTGCGTTCCGAATGGTTTTATTTGTTTTCTCTCTCTGATCGAGCTAAGTTTTTACCGGCAGCTTCAGAACACCCATGTTTCTTCATACAGAATTAATCTCAGATCGTTACGAAGAGTTTAAATATTTTTTCTCTCCGATCGAGCTAAGATTTTACCAGCAGCTTCACAACCCCAATGTTTCTTCATACAGAATTAATCTCAGGGCGTTCCAAAGACTTTGATTTTTTTTTCTCTCTCCGATCGAGCTGAGATTTTACCAGCAGCTTCACAACACCCATGTTAATTTATACAGAATTAATCTCAGAGCGTTCTCAAGGGTTTGAATATTTTGTCTCTCCGATCGAGCTAATAATATTTTACCAGCAGCTTCACAACCCCCATGTTTCTTCATACAGAATTAATCTCAGAGCGTTCCGAAGAGGTTTTTTTTTCTCTCTCCGATCGAGCAAAGATTTTACCAGCAGCTTCACAACACCCATGTTTCTTCATACAGAATTAATCTCAGAGCGTTCCGAATGGTTTTATTTGTTTTCTCTCTCTGATCGAGCTAAGTTTTTACCGGCAGCTTCAGAACACCCATGTTTCTTCATACAGAATTAATCTCAGATCGTTACGAAGAGTTTAAATATTTTTTCTTTCCGATCGAGCTGAGATTTTACCAGCTGCTTCACAACACCCGTGTTTCTTCATACAGAATTAATCTCAGAGCGTTCTCAAGAGTTTGAATATTTTTGTCTCTCCGATCGAGCTGAGATTTTACCAGCAGCTTCACAACCCCCATGTTTCTTCATACATAATTAATCTCAGAGCGTTCCGAAGAGTTAGTTTTTCTCTCCGATCGAGCTAAGATTTTACCAGCAGCTTCACAACCCCCATGTTTCTTCATACAGAATCAATCTCAGAGGGTTCCAAAGACTTTGATTTTTCTCTCTCTCCGATCGAGCTGAGATTTTACCAGCAGCTTCACAACACCCATGTTTCTTCATACATAATTAATCTCAGAGCGTTCCAAAGAGTTTGATTTTTTTTTCTCTCTCCGATCGAGCTAAGATTTTACCAGCAGCTTCACAACCCCCACGTTTCTTTATACAGAATTAATCTCGGAGCGTTCCGAATTGTTTGAATATTTTATCTGTCCGATCGAGCTGAGATTTTACCAGCTGCTTCACAACACCCGTGTTTCTTCATACAGAATTAATCTCAGAGCGTTCCGAAGAGTTTGAATATTTTGTCTCTCCGATCGAGCTAAGATTTTACCAGCTGCTTCACAACACCCGTGTTTCTTCATACAGAATTAATCACAGAGCGTTCCGAAGAGTTTAAATATTGTTTCTCTCCGATCGAGCTAACATTTTACCAGCTGCTTCACAACACCCGTGTTTCTTCATACAGAATTAATCTCAGAGCGTTCTCAAGAGTTTGAATATTTTGTCTCTCCGATCGAGCTAAGATTTTACCAGCAGCTTCACAACCCCCATGTTTCTTCATACATAATTAATCTCAGAGCGTTCCGAAGAGTTAGTTTTTCTCTCCGATCGAGCTAAGATTTTACCAGTAGCTTCACAACCCCCATGTTTCTTCATACAGAATTAATCACAGAGCGTTCCGAAGAGTTTAATTTTTTTTTCTCTCTCCGATCGAGTAAAGATTTTACCAGCTGCTTCACAACACCCGTGTTTCTTCATACAGAATTAATCTCAGAGCGTTCCGAAGAGTTTGAATATTTTGTCTCTCCGATCGAGCTAAGATTTTACCAGCTGCTTCACAACACCCGTGTTTCTTCATACAGAATTAATCACAGAGCGTTCTCAAGAGTTTGAATATTTTGTCTCTCCGATCGAGCTAACATTTTACCAGCAGCTTCACAACCCCCATGTTTCTTCATACATAATTAATCTCAGAGCGTTCCGAAGAGTTAGTTTTTCTCTCCGATCGAGCTAAGATTTTACCAGCAGCTTCACAACCCCCATGTTTCTTCATACAGAATTAATCACAGAGCGTTCCGAAGAGTTTAATTTTTTTTTCTCTCTCCGATCGAGTAAAGATTTTACCAGCAGCTTCACAACACCCATGTTTCTTCATACAGAATTAATCTCAGTGCGTTCCGAATGGTTTTATTTGTTTTCTCTCTCTGATCGAGCTAAGTTTTTACCGGCAGCTTCAGAACACCCATGTTTCTTCATACAGAATTAATCTCAGATCGTTACGAAGAGTTTAAATATTTTTTCTCTCCGATCGAGCTAAGATTTTACCAGCAGCTTCACAACCCCAATGTTTCTTCATACAGAATTAATCTCAGGGCGTTCCAAAGACTTTGATTTTTTTTTCTCTCACCGATCGAGCTGAGATTTTACCAGCAGCTTCACAACACCCATGTTAATTTATACAGAATTAATCTCAGAGCGTTCTCAAGGGTTTGAATATTTTGTCTCTCCGATCGAGCTAATAATATTTTACCAGCAGCTTCACAACCCCCATGTTTCTTCATACAGAATTAATCTCAGAGCGTTCCGAAGAGGTTTTTTTTTCTCTCTCCGATCGAGCAAAGATTTTACCAGCAGCTTCACAACACCCATGTTTCTTCATACAGAATTAATCTCAGAGCGTTCCGAATGGTTTTATTTGTTTTCTCTCTCTGATCGAGCTAAGTTTTTACCGGCAGCTTCAGAACACCCATGTTTCTTCATACAGAATTAATCTCAGATCGTTACGAAGAGTTTAAATATTTTTTCTTTCCGATCGAGCTGAGATTTTACCAGCTGCTTCACAACACCCGTGTTTCTTCATACAGAATTAATCTCAGAGCGTTCTCAAGAGTTTGAATATTTTTGTCTCTCCGATCGAGCTGAGATTTTACCAGCAGCTTCACAACCCCCATGTTTCTTCATACATAATTAATCTCAGAGCGTTCCGAAGAGTTAGTTTTTCTCTCCGATCGAGCTAAGATTTTACCAGCAGCTTCACAACACCCATGTTAATTTATACAGAATTAAACTCAGATCGTTACGAAGAGTTTGAATATTTTATCTTTCCGATCGAGCTAAGGTTTTACCAGCTGCTTCACAACACCCGTGTTTCTTCATACAGAATTAATCTCAGACCGTTCTCAAGAGTTTAAATTTTTTTTTTCTCCGATCGAGCTAAGATTTTACCAGCAGCTTCACAACCCCAATGTTTCTTCATACAGAATTAATCTCAGAGCGTTCCAAAGACTTTGATTTTTTTTTCTCTCTCCGATCGAGCTGAGATTTTACCAGCAGCTTCACAACACCCATGTTAATTTATACAGAATTAATCTCAGATCGTTACGAAGAGTTTGAATATTTTATCTTTCCGATCGAGCTAAGGTTTTACCAGCTGCTTCACAACACCCGTGTTTCTTCATACAGAATTAATCTCAGAGCGTTCTCAAGAGTTTGAATATTTTGTCTCTCCGATCGAGCTAATATTTTACCAGCAGCTTCACAACCCCCATGTTTCTTCAAACAGAATTAATCTCAGAGCGTTCCGAAGAGTTAGTTTTTCTCTCCGATCGAGCTAAGATTTTACCAGCAGCTTCACAACCCCCATGTTTCTTCATACAGAATTAATCACAGAGCGTTCCGAAGATTTTTTTTTTTTCTCTCTCTCCGATCGAGCTCAGATTTTACCAGCAGCTTCACAACACCCATGTTTCTTCATACAGAATTAATCTCAGTGCGTTCCGAATGGTTTTATTTGTTTTCTCTCTCTGATCGAGCTAAGTTTTTACCGGCAGCTTCACAACCCCAATGTTTCTTCATACAGAATTAATCTCAGAGCGTTCAAAAGACTTTGATTTTTTTCTCTCTCTCCGATCGAGCTAAGATTTTACCAGCTGCTTCACAACACCCGTGTTTCTTCATACAGAATTAATCTCAGAGCGTTCTCAAGAGTTTGAATATTTTGTCTCCGATCGAGCTAATATTTTACCAGCAGCTTCACAACCCCCATGTTTCTTCATACAGAATTAATCACAGAGCGTTCCGAAGAGTTTTTTTTGTTTTTTTTCTCCGATCGAGCAAAGATTTTACCAGCAGCTTCACAACACCCATGTTTCTTCATACAGAATTAATCTCGGAGCGTTCCGAATAGTTTGAATATTTTATCTGTCCGATCGAGCTGAAATTTTACCAGCTGCTTCACAACACCCGTGTTTCTTCATACAGAATTAATCTCAGAGCGTTCTCAAGAGTTTGAATATTTTTGTCTTTCCGATCGAGCTAAGATTTTACCAGCTGCTTCACAACACCCGTGTTTCTTCATACAGAATTAATCTCAGAGCGTTCTCAAGAGTTTGAATATTTTGTCTCTCCGATCGAGCTAATAATATTTTACCAGCAGCTTCACAACCCCCATGTTTCTTCATACAGAATTAATCTCAGAGCGTTCCGAAGAGGTTTTTTTTTCTCTCTCCGATCGAGCAAAGATTTTACCAGCAGCTTCACAACACCCATGTTTCTTCATACAGAATTAATCTCAGAGCGTTCCGAATGGTTTTATTTGTTTTCTCTCTCTGATCGAGCTAAGTTTTTACCGGCAGCTTCAGAACACCCATGTTTCTTCATACAGAATTAATCTCAGATCGTTACGAAGAGTTTAAATATTTTTTCTCTCCGATCGAGCTAAGATTTTACCAGCAGCTTCACAACCCCCATGTTTCTTCATACAGAATTAATCTCAGAGCGTTCCGAAGAGTTAGTTTTTCCCTCCGATCGAGCTAAGATTTTACCAGCAGCTTCACACAACCCCCATGTTTCTTCATACAGAATTAATCACAGAGCGTTCCGAAGATTTTTTTTTTTTTTCTTTCTCCGATCGAGCAAAGATTTTACCAGCAGCTTCACAACACCCATGTTTCTTCATACAGAATTAATCTCGGAGCGTTCCAAAGACTTTGATTTTTTTTTCTCTCTCCGATCGAGCTGAGATTTTACCAGCAGCTTCACAACACCCATGTTAATTTATACAGAATTAATCTCAGATCGTTACGAAGAGTTTGAATATTTTATCTTTCCGATCGAGCTAAGGTTTTACCAGCTGCTTCACAACACCCGTGTTTCTTCATACAGAATTAATCTCAGAGCGTTCTCAAGAGTTTGAATATTTTGTCTCTCCGATCGAGCTAATATTTTACCAGCAGCTTCACAACCCCCATGTTTCTTCAAACAGAATTAATCTCAGAGCGTTCCGAAGAGTTAGTTTTTCTCTCCGATCGAGCTAAGATTTTACCAGCAGCTTCACAACCCCCATGTTTCTTCATACAGAATTAATCACAGAGCGTTCCGAAGATTTTTTTTTTTCTCTCTCTCCGATCGAGCTAAGATTTTACCAGCAGCTTCACAACACCCATGTTTCTTCATACAGAATTAATCTCAGAGCGTTCTCAAGAGTTTGAATATTTTTGTCTCTCCGATCGAGCTGAGATTTTACCAGCAGCTTCACAACCCCCATGTTTCTTCATACATAATTAATCTCAGAGCGTTCCGAAGAGTTAGTTTTTCTCTCCGATCGAGCTAAGATTTTACCAGCAGCTTCACAACACCCATGTTAATTTATACAGAATTAAACTCAGATCGTTACGAAGAGTTTGAATATTTTATCTTTCCGATCGAGCTAAGGTTTTACCAGCTGCTTCACAACACCCGTGTTTCTTCATACAGAATTAATCTCAGACCGTTCTCAAGAGTTTAAATTTTTTTTTTCTCCGATCGAGCTAAGATTTTACCAGCAGCTTCACAACCCCAATGTTTCTTCATACAGAATTAATCTCAGAGCGTTCCAAAGACTTTGATTTTTTTTTCTCTCTCCGATCGAGCTGAGATTTTACCAGCAGCTTCACAACACCCATGTTAATTTATACAGAATTAATCTCAGATCGTTACGAAGAGTTTGAATATTTTATCTTTCCGATCGAGCTAAGGTTTTACCAGCTGCTTCACAACACCCGTGTTTCTTCATACAGAATTAATCTCAGAGCGTTCTCAAGAGTTTGAATATTTTGTCTCTCCGATCGAGCTAATATTTTACCAGCAGCTTCACAACCCCCATGTTTCTTCAAACAGAATTAATCTCAGAGCGTTCCGAAGAGTTAGTTTTTCTCTCCGATCGAGCTAAGATTTTACCAGCAGCTTCACAACCCCCATGTTTCTTCATACAGAATTAATCACAGAGCGTTCCGAAGATTTTTTTTTTTTCTCTCTCTCCGATCGAGCTAAGATTTTACCAGCAGCTTCACAACACCCATGTTTCTTCATACAGAATTAATCTCAGTGCGTTCCGAATGGTTTTATTTGTTTTCTCTCTCTGATCGAGCTAAGTTTTTACCGGCAGCTTCACAACCCCAATGTTTCTTCATACAGAATTAATCTCAGAGCGTTCAAAAGACTTTGATTTTTTTCTCTCTCTCCGATCGAGCTAAGATTTTACCAGCTGCTTCACAACACCCGTGTTTCTTCATACAGAATTAATCTCAGAGCGTTCTCAAGAGTTTGAATATTTTGTCTCCGATCGAGCTAATATTTTACCAGCAGCTTCACAACCCCCATGTTTCTTCATACAGAATTAATCACAGAGCGTTCCGAAGAGTTTTTTTTGTTTTTTTTCTCCGATCGAGCAAAGATTTTACCAGCAGCTTCACAACACCCATGTTTCTTCATACAGAATTAATCTCGGAGCGTTCCGAATAGTTTGAATATTTTATCTGTCCGATCGAGCTGAAATTTTACCAGCTGCTTCACAACACCCGTGTTTCTTCATACAGAATTAATCTCAGAGCGTTCTCAAGAGTTTGAATATTTTTGTCTTTCCGATCGAGCTAAGATTTTACCAGCTGCTTCACAACACCCGTGTTTCTTCATACAGAATTAATCTCAGAGCGTTCTCAAGAGTTTGAATATTTTGTCTCTCCGATCGAGCTAATAATATTTTACCAGCAGCTTCACAACCCCCATGTTTCTTCATACAGAATTAATCTCAGAGCGTTCCGAAGAGGTTTTTTTTTCTCTCTCCGATCGAGCAAAGATTTTACCAGCAGCTTCACAACACCCATGTTTCTTCATACAGAATTAATCTCAGAGCGTTCCGAATGGTTTTATTTGTTTTCTCTCTCTGATCGAGCTAAGTTTTTACCGGCAGCTTCAGAACACCCATGTTTCTTCATACAGAATTAATCTCAGATCGTTACGAAGAGTTTAAATATTTTTTCTCTCCGATCGAGCTAAGATTTTACCAGCAGCTTCACAACCCCCATGTTTCTTCATACAGAATTAATCTCAGAGCGTTCCGAAGAGTTAGTTTTTCCCTCCGATCGAGCTAAGATTTTACCAGCAGCTTCACACAACCCCCATGTTTCTTCATACAGAATTAATCACAGAGCGTTCCGAAGATTTTTTTTTTTTTTCTTTCTCCGATCGAGCAAAGATTTTACCAGCAGCTTCACAACACCCATGTTTCTTCATACAGAATTAATCTCGGAGCGTTCCGAATAGTTTGAATATTTTATCTGTCCGATCGAGCTGAGATTTTACCAGCTGCTTCACAACACCCGTGTTTCTTCATACAGAATTTAATCTCAGAGCGTTCTCAAGAGTTTGAATATTTTTGTCTCTCCGATCGAGCTAAGATTTTACCAGCAGCTTCACAACCCCCATGTTTCTTCATACATAATTAATCTCAGAGCGTTCCGAAGAGTTAGTTTTTCTCTCCGATCGAGCTAAGATTTTACCAGCAGCTTCACAACACCCATGTTAATTTATACAGAATTAAACTCAGATCGTTACGAAGAGTTTGAATATTTTATCTTTCCGATCGAGCTAAGGTTTTACCAGCTGCTTCACAACACCCGTGTTTCTTCATACAGAATTAATCTCAGACCGTTCTCAAGAGTTTAAATTTTTTTTTTCTCCGATCGAGCTAAGATTTTACCAGCAGCTTCACAACCCCAATGTTTCTTCATACAGAATTAATCTCAGAGCGTTCCAAAGACTTTGATTTTTTTTTCTCTCTCCGATCGAGCTGAGATTTTACCAGCAGCTTCACAACACCCATGTTAATTTATACAGAATTAATCTCAGATCGTTACGAAGAGTTTGAATATTTTATCTTTCCGATCGAGCTAAGGTTTTACCAGCTGCTTCACAACACCCGTGTTTCTTCATACAGAATTAATCTCAGAGCGTTCTCAAGAGTTTGAATATTTTGTCTCTCCGATCGAGCTAATATTTTACCAGCAGCTTCACAACCCCCATGTTTCTTCAAACAGAATTAATCTCAGAGCGTTCCGAAGAGTTAGTTTTTCTCTCCGATCGAGCTAAGATTTTACCAGCAGCTTCACAACCCCCATGTTTCTTCATACAGAATTAATCACAGAGCGTTCCGAAGATTTTTTTTTTTTCTCTCTCTCCGATCGAGCTAAGATTTTACCAGCAGCTTCACAACACCCATGTTTCTTCATACAGAATTAATCTCAGTGCGTTCCGAATGGTTTTATTTGTTTTCTCTCTCTGATCGAGCTAAGTTTTTACCGGCAGCTTCACAACCCCAATGTTTCTTCATACAGAATTAATCTCAGAGCGTTCCAAAGACTTTGATTTTTTTCTCTCTCTCCGATCGAGCTAAGATTTTACCAGCTGCTTCACAACACCCGTGTTTCTTCATACAGAATTAATCTCAGAGCGTTCTCAAGAGTTTGAATATTTTGTCTCCGATCGAGCTAATATTTTACCAGCAGCTTCACAACCCCCATGTTTCTTCATACAGAATTAATCACAGAGCGTTCCGAAGAGTTTTTTTTTTTTTTTTTTCTCCGATCGAGCAAAGATTTTACCAGCAGCTTCACAACACCCATGTTTCTTCATACAGAATTAATCTCGGAGCGTTCCGAATAGTTTGAATATTTTATCTGTCCGATCGAGCTGAAATTTTACCAGCTGCTTCACAACACCCGTGTTTCTTCATACAGAATTAATCTCAGAGCGTTCTCAAGAGTTTGAATATTTTTGTCTTTCCGATCGAGCTAAGATTTTACCAGCTGCTTCACAACACCCGTGTTTCTTCATACAGAATTAATCTCAGAGCGTTCTCAAGAGTTTGAATATTTTGTCTCTCCGATCGAGCTAATAATATTTTACCAGCAGCTTCACAACCCCCATGTTTCTTCATACAGAATTAATCTCAGAGCGTTCCGAAGAGGTTTTTTTTTCTCTCTCCGATCGAGCAAAGATTTTACCAGCAGCTTCACAACACCCATGTTTCTTCATACAGAATTAATCTCAGAGCGTTCCGAATGGTTTTATTTGTTTTCTCTCTCTGATCGAGCTAAGTTTTTACCGGCAGCTTCAGAACACCCATGTTTCTTCATACAGAATTAATCTCAGATCGTTACGAAGAGTTTAAATATTTTTTCTCTCCGATCGAGCTAAGATTTTACCAGCAGCTTCACAACCCCCATGTTTCTTCATACAGAATTAATCTCAGAGCGTTCCGAAGAGTTAGTTTTTCCCTCCGATCGAGCTAAGATTTTACCAGCAGCTTCACACAACCCCCATGTTTCTTCATACAGAATTAATCACAGAGCGTTCCGAAGAGTTTTTTTTTTTCTTTCTCCGATCGAGCAAAGATTTTACCAGCAGCTTCACAACACCCATGTTTCTTCATACAGAATTAATCTCGGAGCGTTCCGAATAGTTTGAATATTTTATCTGTCCGATCGAGCTGAGATTTTACCAGCTGCTTCACAACACCCGTGTTTCTTCATACAGAATTTAATCTCAGAGCGTTCTCAAGAGTTTGAATATTTTTGTCTCTCCGATCGAGCTAAGATTTTACCAGCAGCTTCACAACCCCCATGTTTCTTCATACATAATTAATCTCAGAGCGTTCCGAAGAGTTAGTTTTTCTCTCCGATCGAGCTAAGATTTTACCAGCAGCTTCACAACACCCATGTTAATTTATACAGAATTAAACTCAGATCGTTACGAAGAGTTTGAATATTTTATCTTTCCGATCGAGCTAAGGTTTTACCAGCTGCTTCACAACACCCGTGTTTCTTCATACAGAATTAATCTCAGACCGTTCTCAAGAGTTTAAATATTTTTTTTCTCCGATCGAGCTAAGATTTTACCAGCAGCTTCACAACCCCAATGTTTCTTCATACAGAATTAATCTCAGAGCGTTCCAAAGACTTTGATTTTTTTTTCTCTCTCCGATCGAGCTGAGATTTTACCAGCAGCTTCACAACACCCATGTTAATTTATACAGAATTAATCTCAGATCGTTACGAAGAGTTTGAATATTTTATCTTTCCGATCGAGCTAAGGTTTTACCAGCTGCTTCACAACACCCGTGTTTCTTCATACAGAATTAATCTCAGAGCGTTCTCAAGAGTTTGAATATTTTGTCTCTCCGATCGAGCTAATATTTTACCAGCAGCTTCACAACCCCCATGTTTCTTCAAACAGAATTAATCTCAGAGCGTTCCGAAGAGTTAGTTTTTCTCTCCGATCGAGCTAAGATTTTACCAGCAGCTTCACAACCCCCATGTTTCTTCATACAGAATTAATCACAGAGCGTTCCGAAGATTTTTTTTTTTTCTCTCTCTCCGATCGAGCTAAGATTTTACCAGCAGCTTCACAACACCCATGTTTCTTCATACAGAATTAATCTCAGTGCGTTCCGAATGGTTTTATTTGTTTTCTCTCTCTGATCGAGCTAAGTTTTTACCGGCAGCTTCACAACCCCAATGTTTCTTCATACAGAATTAATCTCAGAGCGTTCCAAAGACTTTGATTTTTTTCTCTCTCTCCGATCGAGCTAAGATTTTACCAGCTGCTTCACAACACCCGTGTTTCTTCATACAGAATTAATCTCAGAGCGTTCTCAAGAGTTTGAATATTTTGTCTCCGATCGAGCTAATATTTTACCAGCAGCTTCACAACCCCCATGTTTCTTCATACAGAATTAATCACAGAGCGTTCCGAAGAGTTTTTTTTTTTTTTTTTCTCCGATCGAGCAAAGATTTTACCAGCAGCTTCACAACACCCATGTTTCTTCATACAGAATTAATCTCGGAGCGTTCCGAATAGTTTGAATATTTTATCTGTCCGATCGAGCTGAAATTTTACAAGCTGCTTCACAACACCCGTGTTTCTTCATACAGAATTAATCTCAGAGCGTTCTCAAGAGTTTGAATATTTTTGTCTTTCCGATCGAGCTAAGATTTTACCAGCTGCTTCACAACACCCGTGTTTCTTCATACAGAATTAATCTCAGAGCGTTCTCAAGAGTTTGAATATTTTGTCTCTCCGATCGAGCTAATAATATTTTACCAGCAGCTTCACAACCCCCATGTTTCTTCATACAGAATTAATCTCAGAGCGTTCCGAAGAGGTTTTTTTTTCTCTCTCCGATCGAGCAAAGATTTTACCAGCAGCTTCACAACACCCATGTTTCTTCATACAGAATTAATCTCAGAGCGTTCCGAATGGTTTTATTTGTTTTCTCTCTCTGATCGAGCTAAGTTTTTACCGGCAGCTTCAGAACACCCATGTTTCTTCATACAGAATTAATCTCAGATCGTTACGAAGAGTTTAAATATTTTTTCTCTCCGATCGAGCTAAGATTTTACCAGCAGCTTCACAACCCCCATGTTTCTTCATACAGAATTAATCTCAGAGCGTTCCGAAGAGTTAGTTTTTCCCTCCGATCGAGCTAAGATTTTACCAGCAGCTTCACACAACCCCCATGTTTCTTCATACAGAATTAATCACAGAGCGTTCCGAAGAGTTTATTTTTTTTTCTTTCTCCGATCGAGCAAAGATTTTACCAGCAGCTTCACAACACCCATGTTTCTTCATACAGAATTAATCTCGGAGCGTTCCGAATAGTTTGAATATTTTATCTGTCCGATCGAGCTGAGATTTTACCAGCTGCTTCACAACACCCGTGTTTCTTCATACAGAATTAATCTCAGAGCGTTTTCAAGAGTTTGAATATTTTTGTCTCTCCGATCGAGCTAAGATTTTACCAGCAGCTTCACAACCCCCATGTTTCTTCATACATAATTAATCTCAGAGCGTTCCGAAGAGTTAGTTTTTCTCTCCGATCGAGCTAAGATTTTACCAGCAGCTTCACAACACCCATGTTAATTTATACAGAATTAAACTCAGATCGTTACGAAGAGTTTGAATATTTTATCTTTCCGATCGAGCTAAGGTTTTACCAGCTGCTTCACAACACCCGTGTTTCTTCATACAGAATTAATCTCAGAGCGTTCTCAAGAGTTTACATTTTTTTTTTCTCCGATCGAGCTAAGATTTTACCAGGAGCTTCACAACCCCAATGTTTCTTCATACAGAATTAATCTCAGAGCGTTCCAAAGACTTTGATTTTTTTGTCTCTCTCCGATCGAGCTGAGATTTTACCAGCAGCTTCACAACGCCCATGTTAATTTATACAGAATTAATCTCAGATCGTTACGAAGAATTTGAATATTTTATCTTTCCGATCGAGCTAAGGTTTTACCGGCAGCTTCAGAACACCCATGTTTCTTCATACAGAATTAATCTCAGATCGTTACGATGAGTTTAAATATTTTTTCTCTCCGATCGAGCTAAGATTTTACCAGCAGCTTCACAACCCCCATGTTTCTTCATACATAATTAATCTCAGAGCGTTACGAAGAGTTTGAATATTTTTTCTCTCCGATCGAGCTAAGATTTTACCAGCTGCTTCACAACACCCATGTTTCTTCATACAGAATTAATCTCGGAGAGTTCCAAAGACTTTTTTTCTTTCTCTGATCGAGCTGAGATTTTACCAGCGGCTTCACAACACCCATGTTAATTTATACAGAATTAATCTCAGATCGTTACGAAGAGTTTGAATATTTTATCTTTCCGATCGAGCTAAGATTTTACCAGCAGCTTCACAACACCCATGTTTCTACATACAGAATTAATCACAGAGCGTTCCGAAGAGTTTGAATATTTTTTCTCTCCGATCGAGCTGAGATTTTACCAGCAGCTTCACAACACCCGTGTTTCTTCATACAGAATTAATCACAGAGCGTTCCGAAGAGTTTAAATATTGTTTCTCTCCGATCGAGCTAACATTTTACCAGCTGCTTCACAACACCCGTGTTTCTTCATACAGAATTAATCTCAGAGCGTTCTCAAGAGTTTGAATATTTTATCTGTCCGATCGAGCTGAAATTTTACCAGCTGCTTCACAACACCCGTGTTTCTTCATACAGAATTAATCTCAGAGCGTTCTCAAGAGTTTGAATATTTTTGTCTTTCCGATCGAGCTATGATTTTACCAGCTGCTTCACAACACCCGTGTTTCTTCATACAGAATTAATCTCAGAGCGTTCTCAAGAGTTTGAATATTTTGTCTCTCCGATCGAGCTAATAATATTTTACCAGCAGCTTCACAACCCCCATGTTTCTTCATACAGAATTAATCCCAGAGCGTTCCGAAGAGGTTTTTTTTTCTCTCTCCGATCGAGCAAAGATTTTACCAGCAGCTTCACAACACCCATGTTTCTTCATACAGAATTAATCTTAGAGCGTTCCGAATGGTTTTATTTGTTTTCTCTCTCTGATCGAGCTAAGTTTTTACCGGCAGCTTCAGAACACCCATGTTTCTTCATACAGAATTAATCTCAGATCGTTACGAAGAGTTTAAATATTTTTTCTCTCCGATCGAGCTAAGATTTTACCAGCAGCTTCACAACCCCCATGTTTCTTCATACATAATTAATCTCAGAGCGTTCCGAAGAGTTAGTTTTTCTCTCCGATCGAGCTAAGATTTTACCAGCAGCTTCACAACACCCATGTTAATTTATACAGAATTAAACTCAGATCGTTACGAAGAGTTTGAATATTTTATCTTTCCGATCGAGCTAAGGTTTTACCAGCTGCTTCACAACACCCGTGTTTCTTCATACAGAATTAATCTCAGAGCGTTCTCAAGAGTTTACATTTTTTTTTTCTCCGATCGAGCTAAGATTTTACCAGGAGCTTCACAACCCCAATGTTTCTTCATACAGAATTAATCTCAGAGCGTTCCAAAGACTTTGATTTTTTTGTCTCTCTCCGATCGAGCTGAGATTTTACCAGCAGCTTCACAACGCCCATGTTAATTTATACAGAATTAATCTCAGATCGTTACGAAGAATTTGAATATTTTATCTTTCCGATCGAGCTAAGGTTTTACCGGCAGCTTCAGAACACCCATGTTTCTTCATACAGAATTAATCTCAGATCGTTACGATGAGTTTAAATATTTTTTCTCTCCGATCGAGCTAAGATTTTACCAGCAGCTTCACAACCCCCATGTTTCTTCATACATAATTAATCTCAGAGCGTTACGAAGAGTTTGAATATTTTTTCTCTCCGATCGAGCTAAGATTTTACCAGCTGCTTCACAACACCCATGTTTGTTCATACAGAATTAATCTCGGAGAGTTCCAAAGACTTTTTTTCTTTCTCTGATCGAGCTGAGATTTTACCAGCGGCTTCACAACACCCATGTTAATTTATACAGAATTAATCTCAGATCGTTACGAAGAGTTTGAATATTTTATCTTTCCGATCGAGCTAAGATTTTACCAGCAGCTTCACAACACCCATGTTTCTACATACAGAATTAATCACAGAGCGTTCCGAAGAGTTTGAATATTTTTTCTCTCCGATCGAGCTGAGATTTTACCAGCAGCTTCACAACGCCCATGTTAATTTATACAGAATTAATCTCAGATCGTTACGAAGAATTTGAATATTTTATCTTTCCGATCGAGCTAAGGTTTTACCGGCAGCTTCAGAACACCCATGTTTCTTCATACAGAATTAATCTCAGATCGTTACGATGAGTTTAAATATTTTTTCTCTCCGATCGAGCTAAGATTTTACCAGCAGCTTCACAACCCCCATGTTTCTTCATACATAATTAATCTCAGAGCGTTACGAAGAGTTTGAATATTTTTTCTCTCCGATCGAGCTAAGATTTTACCAGCTGCTTCACAACACCCATGTTTCTTCATACAGAATTAATCTCGGAGAGTTCCAAAGACTTTTTTTCTTTCTCCGATCGAGCTGAGATTTTACCAGCGGCTTCACAACACCCATGTTAATTTATACAGAATTAATCTCAGATCGTTACGAAGAGTTTGAATATTTTATCTTTCCGATCGAGCTAAGATTTTACCAGCAGCTTCACAACACCCATGTTTCTACATACAGAATTAATCACAGAGCGTTCCGAAGAGTTTAAATATTGTTTCTCTCCGATCGAGCTAACATTTTACCAGCTGCTTCACAACACCCGTGTTTCTTCATACAGAATTAATCTCAGAGCGTTCTCAAGAGTTTGAATATTTTATCTGTCCGATCGAGCTGAAATTTTACCAGCTGCTTCACAACACCCGTGTTTCTTCATACAGAATTAATCTCAGAGCGTTCTCAAGAGTTTGAATATTTTTGTCTTTCCGATCGAGCTATGATTTTACCAGCTGCTTCACAACACCCGTGTTTCTTCATACAGAATTAATCTCAGAGCGTTCTCAAGAGTTTGAATATTTTGTCTCTCCGATCGAGCTAATAATATTTTACCAGCAGCTTCACAACCCCCATGTTTCTTCATACAGAATTAATCTCAGAGCGTTCCGAAGAGGTTTTTTTTTCTCTCTCCGATCGAGCAAAGATTTTACCAGCAGCTTCACAACACCCATGTTTCTTCATACAGAATTAATCTTAGAGCGTTCCGAATGGTTTTATTTGTTTTCTCTCTCTGATCGAGCTAAGTTTTTACCGGCAGCTTCAGAACACCCATGTTTCTTCATACAGAATTAATCTCAGATCGTTACGAAGAGTTTAAATATTTTTTCTCTCCGATCGAGCTAAGATTTTACCTGCAGCTTCACAACCCCCATGTTTCTTCATACAGAATTAATCTCAGAGCGTTCCGAAGAGTTAGTTTTTCCCTCCGATCGAGCTAAGATTTTACCAGCAGCTTCACACAACCCCCATGTTTCTTCATACAGAATTAATCACAGAGCGTTCCGAAGAGTTTAATTTTTTTTCTTTCTCCGATCGAGCAAAGATTTTACCAGCAGCTTCACAACACCCATGTTTCTTCATACAGAATTAATCTCGGAGCGTTCCGAATAGTTTGAATATTTTATCTGTCCGATCGAGCTGAGATTTTACCAGCTGCTTCACAACACCCGTGTTTCTTCATACAGAATTAATCTCAGAGCGTTCTCAAGAGTTTGAATATTTTTGTCTCTCCGATCGAGCTAAGATTTTACCAGCAGCTTCACAACCCCCCATGTTTCTTCATACATAATTAATCTCAGAGCGTTCCGAAGAGTTAGTTTTTCTCTCCGATCGAGCTAAGATTTTACCAGCAGCTTCACAACACCCATGTTAATTTATACAGAATTAAACTCAGATCGTTACGAAGAGTTTAAATATTTTATCTTTCCGATCGAGCTAAGGTTTTACCAGCTGCTTCACAACACCCGTGTTTCTTCATACAGAATTAATCTCAGACCGTTCTCAAGAGTTTAAATTTTTTTTTTCTCCGATCGAGCTGAGATTTTACCAGCAGCTTCACAACACCCATGTTAATTTATACAGAATTAATCTCAGATCGTTACGAAGAGTTTGAATATCTTATCTTTCCGATCGAGCTAAGGTTTTACCAGCTGCTTCACAACACCCGTGTTTCTTCATACAGAATTAATCTCAGAGCGTTCTCAAGAGTTTGAATATTTTGTCTCTCCGATCGAGCTAATATTTTACCAGCAGCTTCACAACCCCCATGTTTCTTCAAACAGAATTAATCTCAGAGCGTTCCGAAGAGTTAGTTTTTCTCTCCGATCGAGCTAAGATTTTACCAGCAGCTTCACAACCCCCATGTTTCTTCATACAGAATTAATCTCAGAGCGTTCTCAAGAGTTTTTTTTTTTTTTCTCTCTCCGATCGAGCAAAGATTTTACCAGCAGCTTCACAACACCCATGTTTCCTCATACAGAATTAATCTCAGTGCGTTCCGAATGGTTTTATTTGTTTTCTCTCTCTGATCGAGCTAAGTTTTTACCGGCAGCTTCAGAACACCCATGTTTCTTCATACAGAATTAATCTCAGATCGTTACGAAGAGTTTAAATATTTTTTCTCTCCGATCGAGCTAAGATTTTACCAGCAGCTTCACAACCCCAATGTTTCTTCATACAGAATTAATCTCAGAGCGTTCCAAAGACTTTGATTTTTTTCTCTCTCTCCGATCGAGCTGAGATTTTACCAGCAGCTTCACAACACCCATGTTAATTTATACAGAATTAATCTCAGATCGTTACGAAGAGTTTGAATATTTTATCTTTCCGATCGAGCTAAGATTTTACCAGCTGCTTCACAACACCCGTGTTTCTTCATACAGAATTAATCTCAGAGCGTTCTCAAGAGTTTGAATATTTTATCTTTCCGATCGAGCTAAGATTTTACCAGCTGCTTCACAACACCCATGTTTCTACATACAGAATTAATCTCAGAGCGTTCTCAAGAGTTTGAATATTTTTGTCTCTCCGATCGAGCTAAGATTTTACCAGCAGCTTCACAACCCCCATGTTTCTTCATACAGAATTAATCTCAGAGCGTTCTCAAGAGTTTGAATATTTTATCTTTCCGATCGAGCTAAGATTTTACCAGCTGCTTCACAACACCCATGTTTCTACATACAGAATTAATCTCAGAGCGTTCTCAAGAGTTTGAATATTTTTGTCTCTCCGATCGAGCTAAGATTTTACCAGCAGCTTCACAACCCCCATGTTTCTTCATACATAATTAATCTCAGAGCGTTCCGAAGAGTTAGTTTTTCTCTCCGATCGAGCTAAGATTTTACCAGCAGCTTCACAACACCCATGTTAATTTATACAGAATTAAACTCAGATCGTTACGAAGAGTTTGAATATTTTATCTGTCCGATCGAGCTGAGATTTTACCAGCTGCTTCACAACACCCGTGATTCTTCATACAGAATTAATCTCAGAGCGTTCTCAAGAGTTTGAATATTTTTGTCTCTCCGATCGAGCTAAGATTTTACCAGCAGCTTCACAACCCCCATGTTTCTTCATACATAATTAATCTCAGAGCGTTCAGAAGAGTTAGTTTTTCTCTCCGATCGAGCTAAGATTTTACCAGCAGCTTCACAACACCCATGTTAATTTATACAGAATTAAACTCAGATCGTTACGAAGAGTTTGAATATTTTATCTTTCCGATCGAGCTAAGGTTTTACCAGCTGCTTCACAACACCCGTGTTTCTTCATACAGAATTAATCTCAGAGCGTTCTCAAGAGTTTACATTTTTTTTTCTCCGATCGAGCTAAGATTTTACCAGCAGCTTCACAACCCCAATGTTTCTTCATACAGAATTAATCTCAGAGCGTTCCAAAGACTTTGATTTTTTTTTCTCTCTCCGATCGAGCTGAGATTTTACCAGCAGCTTCACAACACCCATGTTAATTTATACAGAATTAATCTCAGATCGTTACGAAGAATTTGAATATTTTATCTTTCCGATCGCGCTAAGGTTTTACCGGCAGCTTCAGAACACCCATGTTTCTTCATACAGAATTAATCTCAGATCGTTACGAAGAGTTTAAATATTTTTTCTCTCCGATCGAGCTAAGATTTTACCTGCAGCTTCACAACCCCCATGTTTCTTCATACAGAATTAATCTCAGAGCGTTCCGAAGAGTTAGTTTTTCCCTCCGATCGAGCTAAGATTTTACCAGCAGCTTCACACAACCCCCATGTTTCTTCATACAGAATTAATCACAGAGCGTTCCGAAGAGTTTAATTTTTTTTCTTTCTCCGATCGAGCAAAGATTTTACCAGCAGCTTCACAACACCCATGTTTCTTCATACAGAATTAATCTCGGAGCGTTCCGAATAGTTTGAATATTTTATCTGTCCGATCGAGCTGAGATTTTACCAGCTGCTTCACAACACCCGTGTTTCTTCATACAGAATTAATCTCAGAGCGTTCTCAAGAGTTTGAATATTTTTGTCTCTCCGATCGAGCTAAGATTTTACCAGCAGCTTCACAACCCCCCATGTTTCTTCATACATAATTAATCTCAGAGCGTTCCGAAGAGTTAGTTTTTCTCTCCGATCGAGCTAAGATTTTACCAGCAGCTTCACAACACCCATGTTAATTTATACAGAATTAAACTCAGATCGTTACGAAGAGTTTAAATATTTTATCTTTCCGATCGAGCTAAGGTTTTACCAGCTGCTTCACAACACCCGTGTTTCTTCATACAGAATTAATCTCAGACCGTTCTCAAGAGTTTAAAATTTTTTTTTCTCCGATCGAGCTGAGATTTTACCAGCAGCTTCACAACACCCATGTTAATTTATACAGAATTAATCTCAGATCGTTACGAAGAGTTTGAATATCTTATCTTTCCGATCGAGCTAAGGTTTTACCAGCTGCTTCACAACACCCGTGTTTCTTCATACAGAATTAATCTCAGAGCGTTCTCAAGAGTTTGAATATTTTGTCTCTCCGATCGAGCTAATATTTTACCAGCAGCTTCACAACCCCCATGTTTCTTCAAACAGAATTAATCTCAGAGCGTTCCGAAGAGTTAGTTTTTCTCTCCGATCGAGCTAAGATTTTACCAGCAGCTTCACAACCCCCATGTTTCTTCATACAGAATTAATCTCAGAGCGTTCTCAAGAGTTTATTTTTTTTTCTCTCTCCGATCGAGCAAAGATTTTACCAGCAGCTTCACAACACCCATGTTTCCTCATACAGAATTAATCTCAGTGCGTTCCGAATGGTTTTATTTGTTTTCTCTCTCTGATCGAGCTAAGTTTTTACCGGCAGCTTCAGAACACCCATGTTTCTTCATACAGAATTAATCTCAGATCGTTACGAAGAGTTTAAATATTTTTTCTCTCCGATCGAGCTAAGATTTTACCAGCAGCTTCACAACCCCAATGTTTCTTCATACAGAATTAATCTCAGAGCGTTCCAAAGACTTTGATTTTTTTCTCTCTCTCCGATCGAGCTGAGATTTTACCAGCAGCTTCACAACACCCATGTTAATTTATACAGAATTAATCTCAGATCGTTACGAAGAGTTTGAATATTTTATCTTTCCGATCGAGCTAAGATTTTACCAGCTGCTTCACAACACCCGTGTTTCTTCATACAGAATTAATCTCAGAGCGTTCTCAAGAGTTTGAATATTTTATCTTTCCGATCGAGCTAAGATTTTACCAGCTGCTTCACAACACCCATGTTTCTACATACAGAATTAATCTCAGAGCGTTCTCAAGAGTTTGAATATTTTTGTCTCTCCGATCGAGCTAAGATTTTACCAGCAGCTTCACAACCCCCATGTTTCTTCATACATAATTAATCTCAGAGCGTTCTCAAGAGTTTGAATATTTTATCTTTCCGATCGAGCTAAGATTTTACCAGCTGCTTCACAACACCCATGTTTCTACATACAGAATTAATCTCAGAGCGTTCTCAAGAGTTTGAATATTTTTGTCTCTCCGATCGAGCTAAGATTTTACCAGCAGCTTCACAACCCCCATGTTTCTTCATACATAATTAATCTCAGAGCGTTCCGAAGAGTTAGTTTTTCTCTCCGATCGAGCTAAGATTTTACCAGCAGCTTCACAACACCCATGTTAATTTATACAGAATTAAACTCAGATCGTTACGAAGAGTTTGAATATTTTATCTGTCCGATCGAGCTGAGATTTTACCAGCTGCTTCACAACACCCGTGTTTCTTCATACAGAATTAATCTCAGAGCGTTCTCAAGAGTTTGAATATTTTTGTCTCTCCGATCGAGCTAAGATTTTACCAGCAGCTTCACAACCCCCATGTTTCTTCATACATAATTAATCTCAGAGCGTTCAGAAGAGTTAGTTTTTCTCTCCGATCGAGCTAAGATTTTACCAGCAGCTTCACAACACCCATGTTAATTTATACAGAATTAAACTCAGATCGTTACGAAGAGTTTGAATATTTTATCTTTCCGATCGAGCTAAGGTTTTACCAGCTGCTTCACAACACCCGTGTTTCTTCATACAGAATTAATCTCAGAGCGTTCTCAAGAGTTTACATTTTTTTTTCTCCGATCGAGCTAAGATTTTACCAGCAGCTTCACAACCCCAATGTTTCTTCATACAGAATTAATCTCAGAGCGTTCCAAAGACTTTGAATATTTTATCTTTCCGATCGCGCTAAGGTTTTACCGGCAGCTTCAGAACACCCATGTTTCTTCATACAGAATTAATCTCAGATCGTTACGATGAGTTTAAATATTTTTTCTCTCCGATCGAGCTAAGATTTTACCAGCAGCTTCACAACCCCCATGTTTCTTCATACAGAATTAATCTCGGAGAGTTCCAAAGACTTTTTTTCTTTCTCCGATCGAGCTGAGATTTTACCAGCGGCTTCACAACACCCATGTTAATTTATACAGAATTAATCTCAGATCGTTACGAAGAGTTTGAATATTTTATCTTTCCGATCGAGCTAAGATTTTACCAGCAGCTTCACAACACCCATGTTTCTACATACAGAATTAATCACAGAGCGTTCCGAAGAGTTTGAATATTTTTTCTCTTCGATCGAGCTGAGATTTTACCAGCAGCTTCACAACACCCATGTTTATTACTACAGAATTAATCTCAGAGCGTTCCAAAGAGTTTGAATATTTTTTCTCTTCGATCGAGCTGAGATTTTACCAGCAGCTTCACAACACCCATGTTTCTTCATACAGAATTAATCACAGAGCGTTCCGAAGAGTTTGAATATTTTTTCTCTCCGATCGAGCCGAGATTTTACCAGCAGCTTCACAACACCCATGTTTCTTTATACAGAATTAATCTCAGAGCGTTCCGATGAGTTTAAAAAAAATTATCTCTCCGATCGAGCTAAGGTTTCACCAGCAGCTTCACAACACCCATGTTTCTTTATTCAGAATTAATCTCAGAGCGTTCCGATGAGTTTAAATATTTTCTCTCTCCGATCGAGCTGAGATTTTACCAGCAACTTCACAACACCCATGTTAATTTATACAGAATTAATCTCAGATCGTTACGAAGAGTTTGAATATTTTATCCTTCCGATCGAGCTAAGATTTTACCAGCAGCTTCACAACACCCATGTTTCTTAATAGGCCTACAGAATTAATCTCAGAGCGTTCCGAAGAGTTTTATTTGTTTTCTCTCTCTGATCGAGCTAAGTTTTTACCGGCAGCTTCAGAACACCCATGTTTCTTTATACAGAATTAATCTCAGAGCGTTCTGATGAGTTTCGATTTGTTTTCCTCTCCGATCGAGCTGAGATTTTACCAGCAGCTTCACAATACCCATGTTTCTTTATAGGCCTACAGAATTAATCTCAGAGCGTTCCGAAGAGTTTGAATATTTTTTCTCTCCGATCGAGCTGAGATTTTACCAGCAGCTTCACAACCCAATGTTTCTTCTTACAGAATTAATCTCAGATCGTTACGAAGAGTTTGAATATTTTGTCTCTCCGATCGAGCTAATATTTTACCAGCAGCTTCACAACACCCATGTTTCTTCATACAGAATTAATCTCAGAGCGTTCCGAATGGTTTTATTTGTTTTCTCTCTCTGATCGAGCTAAGTTTTTACCGGCAGCTTCACAACACCCATGTTTCTTCATACAGAATTAATCTCAGATCGTTACGAAGAGATTAAATATTTTCTCTCTCCGATCGAGCTGAGATTTTACCAGCAGCTTCACAACACCCATGTTAATTTATACAGAATTAATCTCAGATCGTTACGAAGAGTTTGAATATTTTATCTTTCCGATCAAGCTAAGATTTTACCAGCAGCTTCACAACACCCATGTTTCTTCATACACAATTAGTCTCAGAGCGTTCCGAAGAGTTTGAATATTTTATTTTTCCGATCGAGCTATTATGTTACCGGCAGCTTCAGAACACCCATGTTTCTTCATACAGATTTAATCTCAGATCGTTACGATGAGTTTAAATATTTTTTCTCTCCGATCGAGCTAAGATTTTACCAGCAGCTTCACAACCCCAATGTTTCTTCATACAGAATTAATCTCAGAGCGTTCCAAAGACTTTGATTTTTTTTTCTCTCTCCGATCGAGCTGAGATTTTACCAGCAGCTTCACAACACCCATGTTAATTTATACAGAATTAATCTCAGATCGTTACGAAGAGATTAAATATTTTCTCTCTCCGATCGAGCTGAGATTTTACCAGCAGTTTCACAACACCCATGTTAATTTATACAGAATTAATCTCAGATCGTTACGAAGAGTTTGAATATTTTATCTTTCCGATCGAGCTAAGATTTTACCAGCAGCTTCACAACACCCATGTTTCTTCATACAGAATTAATCTCAGAGCGTTCCGAATGGTTTTATTTGTTTTCTCTCTCTGATCGAGCTAAGTTTTTACCGGCAGCTTCACAACACCCATGTTAATTTATACAGAATTAATCTCAGATCGTTACGAAGAGTTTGAATATTTTATCTTTCCGATCGAGCTAAGATTTTACCAGCAGCTTCATTCACAACACCCATGTTTCTACATACAGAATTAATCACAGAGCGTTCCGAAGAGTTTGAATATTTTTTCTCTCCGATCGAGCAGAGATTTTACCAGCAGCTTCACAACACCCATGTTTATTACAGAATTAATCTCAGAGCGTTCCGATAAGTTTGAATATTTTATCTTTCCGATCGAGCTAATATTTTACCAGCAGCTTCACAACACCCATGTTTCTTCATACAGAATTAATCTCAGAGCGTTCCGAATGGTTTTATTTGTTTTCTCTCTCTGATCGAGCTAAGTTTTTACCGGCAGCTTCACAACACCCATGTTTCTTCATACAGAATTAATCTCAGATCGTTACGAAGAGATTAAATATTTTATCTTTCCGATCGAGCTAAGATTTTACCAGCAGCTTCATTCACAACACCCATGTTTCTTCATACAGAATTAATCTCAGAGCGTTCCGAATGGTTTTATTTGTTTTCTCTCTCTGATCGAGCTAAGTTTTTACCGGCAGCTTCACAACACCCATGTTTCTTCATACAGAATTAATCTCAGATCGTTACGAAGAGATTAAATATTTTATCTTTCCGATCGAGCTAAGATTTTACCAGCAGCTTCATTCACAACACCCATGTTTCTTCATACAGAATTAATCTCAGAGCGTTCCGAATGGTTTTATTTGTTTTCTCTCTCTGATCGAGCTAAGTTTTTACCGGCAGCTTCACAACACCCATGTTAATTTATACAGAATTAATCTCAGATCGTTACGAAGAGTTTGAATATTTTATCTTTCCGATCGAGCTAAGATTTTACCAGCAGCTTCATTCACAACACCCATGTTTCTACATACAGAATTAATCACAGAGCGTTCCGAAGAGTTTGAATATTTTTTCTCTCCGATCGAGCAGAGATTTTACCAGCAGCTTCACAACACCCATGTTTATTACTACAGAATTAATCTCAGAGCGTTCCGATAAGTTTGAATATTTTATCTTTCCGATCGAGCTAATATTTTACCAGCAGCTTCACAACACCCATGTTTCTTCATACAGAATTAATCTCAGAGCGTTCCGAATGGTTTTATTTGTTTTCTCTCTCTGATCGAGCTAAGTTTTTACCGGCAGCTTCACAACACCCATGTTTCTTCATACAGAATTAATCTCAGATCGTTACGAAGAGATTAAATATTTTCTCTCTCCGATCGAGCTGAGATTTTACCAGCAGCTTCACAACACCCATGTTAATTTATACAGAATTAATCTCAGATCGTTACGAAGAGTTTGAATATTTTATCTTTCCGATCAAGCTAAGATTTTACCAGCAGCTTCACAACACCCATGTTTCTTCATACACAATTAGTCTCAGAGCGTTCCGAAGAGTTTGAATATTTTATCTTTCCGATCGAGCTAAGATTTTACCAGCAGCTTCACAACACCCATGTTTCTTCATACACAATTAGTCTCAGAGCGTTCCGATAAGGTTGATTATTGTTTCTCTCCGATCGAGCTAAGATTTTACCAGCAGCTTCACAACCCCCATGTTTCTTCATACATAATTAATCTCAGAGCGTTACGAAGAGTTTGAATATTTTTTCTCTCCGATCGAGCTAAGATTTTACCAGCAGCTTCACAACCCCAATGTTTCTTCATGCAGAATTAATCTCGGAGCGTCCCAAAGACTTATTTTCTTTCTCCGATCGAGCTGAGATTTTACCAGCGGCTTCACAACACCCATGTTAATTTATACAGAATTAATCTCAGAGCGTTCCGAATGGTTTTATTTGTTTTCTCTCTCTGATCGAGCTAAGTTTTTACCGGCAGCTTCACAACACCCATGTTTCTTCATACAGAATTAATCTCAGATCGTTACGAAGAGATTAAATATTTTCTCTCTCCGATCGAGCTGAGATTTTACCAGCAGCTTCACAACACCCATGTTAATTTATACAGAATTAATCTCAGAGCGTTACGAAGAGTTTGAATATTTTTTCTCTCCGATCGAGCTAAGATTTTACCAGCAGCTTCACAACCCCAATGTTTCTTCATGCAGAATTAATCTCGGAGCGTCCCAAAGACTTATTTTATCTCTCCGATCGAGCTGAGATTTTACCAGCAGCTTCACAACACCCATGTTTCTTCATACAGAATTAATCACAGAGCGTTCCGAAGAGTTTGAATATTTTTTCTCTCCGATCGAGCCGAGATTTTACCAGCAGCTTCACAACACCCATGTTTCTTTATACAGAATTATTCTCATAGCGTTCCGAATGGTTTTATTTGTTTTCTCTCTCTGATCGAGCTAATATGTTACCGGCAGCTTCAGAACACCCATGTTTCTTCATACAGAATTAATCTCAGATCGTTACGATGAGTTTAAATATTTTTTCTCTCCGATCGAGCTAAGATTTTACCAGCAGCTTCACAACCCCAATATTTCTTCATACAGAATTAATCTCGGAGCGTCCCAAAGACTTATTTTCTCTCTCCGATCGAGCTGAGATTTTACCAGCGGCTTCACAACACCCATGTTAATTTATACAGAATTAATCTCAGATCGTTACGAAGAGTTTGAATATTTTATCTTTCCGATCGAGCTAAGATTTTACCAGCAGCTTCATTCACAACACCCATGTTTCTACATACAGAATTAATCACAGAGCGTTCCGAAGAGTTTGAATATTTTTTCTCTCCGATCGAGCAGAGATTTTACCAGCAGCTTCACAACACCCATGTTTATTACTACAGAATTAATCTCAGAGCGTTCCGATAAGTTTGAATATTTTGTCTCTCCGATCGAGCGAATATTTTACCAGCAGCTTCACAACACCCATGTTTCTTCATACAGAATTAATCTCAGAGCGTTCCGAATGGTTTTATTTGTTTTCTCTCTCTGATCGAGCTAAGTTTTTACCGGCAGCTTCACAACACCCATGTTTCTTCATACACAATTAGTCTCAGAGCGTTCCGAAGAGTTTGAATATTTTATCTTTCCGATCGAGCTAAGATTTTACCAGCAGCTTCACAACACCCATGTTTCTTCATACACAATTAGTCTCAGAGCGTTCCGATAAGGTTGATTATTGTTTCTCTCCGATCGAGCTAAGATTTTACCAGCAGCTTCACAACCCCCATGTTTCTTCATACAGAATTAACCTCAGAGCGTTCCGAATGGTTTTATTTGTTTTCTCTCTCTGATCGAGCTATTATGTTACCGGCAGCTTCAGAACACCCATGTTTCTTCATACATAATTAATCTCAGAGCGTTACGAAGAGTTTGAATATTTTTTCTCTCCGATCGAACTAAGATTTTACCAGCAGCTTCACAACCCGAATGTTTCTTCATGCAGAATTAATCTCGGAGCGTCCCAAAGACTTATTTTCTTTCTCCGATCGAGCTGAGATTTTACCAGCGGCTTCACAACACCCATGTTAATTTATACAGAATTAATCTCAGAGCGTTCCGAATGGTTTTATTTGTTTTCTCTCTCGCTGATCGAGCTAAGTTTTTACCGGCAGCTTCACAACACCCATGTTTCTTCATACAGAATTAATCTCAGATCGTTACGAAGAGATTAAATATTTTCTCTCTCCGATCGAGCTGAGATTTTACCAGCAGCTTCACAACACCCATGTTAATTTATACAGAATTAATCTCAGATCGTTACGAAGAGTTTGAATATTTTATCTTTCCGATCAAGCTAAGATTTTACCAGCAGCTTCACAACACCCATGTTTCTTTATACAGAATTAATCTCAGAGCGTTCCGAAGAGTTTGAATATTTTATCTTTCCGATCGAGCTAAGATTTTACCAGCAGCTTCACAACACCCATGTTTCTTCATACACAATTAGTCTCAGAGCGTTCCGAAGAGTTTGAATATTTTTTCTCTCCGATCGAGCTAAGATTTTACCAGCAGCTTCACAACACCCATGTTTCTTCATACACAATTAGTCTCAGAGCGTTCCGATAAGTTTGATTATTGTTTCTCTCCGATCGAGCTAAGATTTTACCAGCAGCTTCACAACCCCCATGTTTCTTCATACAGAATTAACCTTAGAGCGTTCCGAATGGTTTTATTTGTTTTCTCTCTCTGATCGAGCTATTATGTTACCGGCAGCTTCAGAACACCCATGTTTCTTCATACAGATTTAATCTCAGATCGTTACGATGAGTTTAAATATTTTTTTCTCTCCGATCGAGCTAAGATTTTACCAGCAGCTTCACAACCCCCATGTTTCTTCATACATAATTAATCTCAGAGCGTTACGAAGAGTTTGAATATTTTTTCTCTCCGATCGAGCTAAGATTTTACCAGCAGCTTCACAACCCCAATGTTTCTTTATGCAGAATTAATCTCGGAGCGTCCCAAAGACTTATTTTCTTTCTCCGATCGAGCTGAGATTTTACCAGCGGCTTCACAACACCCATGTTAATTTATACAGAATTAATCTCAGAGCGTTCCGAAGAGATTAAATATTTTCTCTCTCCGATCGAGCTGAGATTTTACCAGCAGCTTCACAACACCCATGTTAATTTATACAGAATTAATCTCAGATCGTTACGAAGAGTTTGAATATTTTATCTTTCCGATCAAGCTAAGATTTTACCAGCAGCTTCACAACACCCATGTTTCTTCATACACAATTAGTCTCAGAGCGTTCCGAAGAGTTTGAATATTTTATCTTTCCGATCGAGCTAAGATTTTACCAGCAGCTTCACAACACCCATGTTTCTTCATACACAATTAGTCTCAGAGCGTTCCGATAAGGTTGATTATTGTTTCTCTCCGATCGAGCTAAGATTTTACCAGCAGCTTCACAACCCCCATGTTTCTTCATACAGAATTAACCTCAGAGCGTTCCGAATGGTTTTATTTGTTTTCTCTCTCTGATCGAGCTATTATGTTACCGGCAGCTTCAGAACACCCATGTTTCTTCATACATAATTAATCTCAGAGCGTTACGAAGAGTTTGAATATTTTTTCTCTCCGATCGAGCTAAGATTTTACCAGCAGCTTCACAACCCGAATGTTTCTTCATGCAGAATTAATCTCGGAGCGTCCCAAAGACTTATTTTCTTTCTCCGATCGAGCTGAGATTTTACCAGCAGCTTCACAACACCCATGTTAATTTATACAGAATTAATCTCAGAGCGTTCCGAATGGTTTTATTTGTTTTCTCTCTCGCTGATCGAGCTAAGTTTTTACCGGCAGCTTCACAACACCCATGTTTCTTCATACAGAATTAATCTCAGAGCGTTCCGAATGGTTTTATTTGTTTTCTCTCTCTGATCGAGCTATTATGTTACCGGCAGCTTCAGAACACCCATGTTTCTTCATACATAATTAATCTCAGAGCGTTACGAAGAGTTTGAATATTTTTTCTCTCCGATCGAGCTAAGATTTTACCAGCAGCTTCACAACCCGAATGTTTCTTCATGCAGAATTAATCTCGGAGCGTCCCAAAGACTTATTTTCTTTCTCCGATCGAGCTGAGATTTTACCAGCGGCTTCACAACACCCATGTTAATTTATACAGAATTAATCTCAGAGCGTTCCGAAGAGATTAAATATTTTCTCTCTCCGATCGAGCTGAGATTTTACCAGCAGCTTCACAACACCCATGTTAATTTATACAGAATTAATCTCAGATCGTTACGAAGAGTTTGAATATTTTATCTTTCCGATCAAGCTAAGATTTTACCAGCAGCTTCACAACACCCATGTTTCTTCATACACAATTAGTCTCAGAGCGTTCCGAAGAGTTTGAATATTTTATCTTTCCGATCGAGCTAAGATTTTACCAGCAGCTTCACAACACCCATGTTTCTTCATACACAATTAGTCTCAGAGCGTTCCGATAAGGTTGATTATTGTTTCTCTCCGATCGAGCTAAGATTTTACCAGCAGCTTCACAACCCCCATGTTTCTTCATACAGAATTAACCTCAGAGCGTTCCGAATGGTTTTATTTGTTTTCTCTCTCTGATCGAGCTATTATGTTACCGGCAGCTTCAGAACACCCATGTTTCTTCATACATAATTAATCTCAGAGCGTTACGAAGAGTTTGAATATTTTTTCTCTCCGATCGAGCTAAGATTTTACCAGCAGCTTCACAACCCGAATGTTTCTTCATGCAGAATTAATCTCGGAGCGTCCCAAAGACTTATTTTCTTTCTCCGATCGAGCTGAGATTTTACCAGCAGCTTCACAACACCCATGTTAATTTATACAGAATTAATCTCAGAGCGTTCCGAATGGTTTTATTTGTTTTCTCTCTCGCTGATCGAGCTAAGTTTTTACCGGCAGCTTCACAACACCCATGTTTCTTCATACAGAATTAATCTCAGATCGTTACGAAGAGTTTGAATATTTTATCTTTCCGATCAAGCTAAGATTTTACCAGCAGCTTCACAACACCCATGTTTCTTCATACAGAATTAATCTCAGATCGTTACGATGAGTTTAAATATTTTTTCTCTCCGATCGAGCTAAGATTTTACCAGCAGCTTCACAACCCCCATGTTTCTTCATACAGAATTAATCTCAGAGCGTTACGAAGAGTTTGAATATTTTTTCTCTCCGATCGAGCTAAGATTTTACCAGCAGCTTCACAACCCCAATGTTTCTTCATGCAGAATTAATCTCGGAGCGTCCCAAAGACTTATGTTCTCTCTCCGATCGAGCTGAGATTTTACCAGCGGCTTCACAACACCCATGTTAATTTATACAGAATTAATCTCAGATCGTTACGAAGAGTTTGAATATTTTATCTTTCCGATCGAGCTAAGATTTTACCAGCAGCTTCATTCACAACACCCATGTTTCTACATACAGAATTAATCACAGAGCGTTCCGAAGAGTTTGAATATTTTTTCTCTCCGATCGAGCAGAGATTTTACCAGCAGCTTCACAACACCCATGTTTATTACTACAGAATTAATCTCAGAGCGTTCCAAAGAGTTTGAATATTTTTTTCTCTCTGATCGAGCTGAGATTTTACCAGCAGCTTCACAACACCCATGTTTCTTTATAGGCCTACAGAATTAATCTCAGAGCGTTCCAAAGAGTTTGAATATTTTTTTCTCTCCGATCGAGCTAAGATTTTACCAGCAGCTTCACAACACCCATGTTTCTTTATAGGCCTACAGAATTAATCTCAGAGCGTTCCGAAGAGTTTGAATATTTTATCCTTCCGATCGAGCTAAGATTTTACCAGCAGCTTCACAACACCCATGTTTATTACTACAGAATTAATCTCAGAGCGTTCCAAAGAGTTTGAATATTTTTTCTCTCCGATCGAGCTGAGAATTTACCAGCAGCTTCACAACCCCCATGTTTCTTCATACCTACAGAATTAATCTCAGATCGTTACGAAGAGATTAAATATTTTTCTCTCCGATCGAGCTAAGATTTTACCAGCAGCTTCACACCCCCATGTTTCTTTATACATAATTAATCTCAGAGCGTTCCGATGAGTTTAAAAAAAATTCTATCTCCGATCGAGCTGAGATTTTACCAGCATCTTCACAACACCCATGTTTCTTCATACAGAATTAATCACAGAGCGTTCCGAAGAGTTTGAATATTTTTTATCTCCGATCGAGCTGAGATTTTACCAGCAGCTTCACAACACCCATGTTTCTTCATACAGAATTAACCTCAGAGCGTTCCGAATGGTTTTATTTGTTTTCTCTCTCTGATCGAGCTATTATGTTACCGGCAGCTTCAGAACACCCATGTTTCTTCATACATAATTAATCTCAGAGCGTTACGAAGAGTTTGAATATTTTTTCTCTCCGATCGAGCTAAGATTTTACCAGCAGCTTCACAACCCCAATGTTTCTTCATACAGAATTAACCTCAGAGCGTTCCGAATGGTTTTATTTGTTTTCTCTCTCTGATCGAGCTATTATGTTACCGGCAGCTTCAGAACACCCATGTTTCTTCATACATAATTAATCTCAGAGCGTTACGAAGAGTTTGAATATTTTTTCTCTCCGATCGAGCTAAGATTTTACCAGCAGCTTCACAACCCGAATGTTTCTTCATGCAGAATTAATCTCGGAGCGTCCCAAAGACTTATTTTCTTTCTCCGATCGAGCTGAGATTTTACCAGCAGCTTCACAACACCCATGTTAATTTATACAGAATTAATCTCAGAGCGTTCCGAATGGTTTTATTTGTTTTCTCTCTCGCTGATCGAGCTAAGTTTTTACCGGCAGCTTCACAACACCCATGTTTCTTCATACAGAATTAATCTCAGAGCGTTCCGAATGGTTTTATTTGTTTTCTCTCTCTGATCGAGCTATTATGTTACCGGCAGCTTCAGAACACCCATGTTTCTTCATACATAATTAATCTCAGAGCGTTACGAAGAGTTTGAATATTTTTTCTCTCCGATCGAGCTAAGATTTTACCAGCAGCTTCACAACCCGAATGTTTCTTCATGCAGAATTAATCTCGGAGCGTCCCAAAGACTTATTTTCTTTCTCCGATCGAGCTGAGATTTTACCAGCGGCTTCACAACACCCATGTTAATTTATACAGAATTAATCTCAGAGCGTTCCGAAGAGATTAAATATTTTCTCTCTCCGATCGAGCTGAGATTTTACCAGCAGCTTCACAACACCCATGTTAATTTATACAGAATTAATCTCAGATCGTTACGAAGAGTTTGAATATTTTATCTTTCCGATCAAGCTAAGATTTTACCAGCAGCTTCACAACACCCATGTTTCTTCATACACAATTAGTCTCAGAGCGTTCCGAAGAGTTTGAATATTTTATCTTTCCGATCGAGCTAAGATTTTACCAGCAGCTTCACAACACCCATGTTTCTTCATACACAATTAGTCTCAGAGCGTTCCGATAAGGTTGATTATTGTTTCTCTCCGATCGAGCTAAGATTTTACCAGCAGCTTCACAACCCCCATGTTTCTTCATACAGAATTAACCTCAGAGCGTTCCGAATGGTTTTATTTGTTTTCTCTCTCTGATCGAGCTATTATGTTACCGGCAGCTTCAGAACACCCATGTTTCTTCATACATAATTAATCTCAGAGCGTTACGAAGAGTTTGAATATTTTTTCTCTCCGATCGAGCTAAGATTTTACCAGCAGCTTCACAACCCGAATGTTTCTTCATGCAGAATTAATCTCGGAGCGTCCCAAAGACTTATTTTCTTTCTCCGATCGAGCTGAGATTTTACCAGCAGCTTCACAACACCCATGTTAATTTATACAGAATTAATCTCAGAGCGTTCCGAATGGTTTTATTTGTTTTCTCTCTCGCTGATCGAGCTAAGTTTTTACCGGCAGCTTCACAACACCCATGTTTCTTCATACAGAATTAATCTCAGATCGTTACGAAGAGTTTGAATATTTTATCTTTCCGATCAAGCTAAGATTTTACCAGCAGCTTCACAACACCCATGTTTCTTCATACAGAATTAATCTCAGATCGTTACGATGAGTTTAAATATTTTTTCTCTCCGATCGAGCTAAGATTTTACCAGCAGCTTCACAACCCCCATGTTTCTTCATACAGAATTAATCTCAGAGCGTTACGAAGAGTTTGAATATTTTTTCTCTCCGATCGAGCTAAGATTTTACCAGCAGCTTCACAACCCCAATGTTTCTTCATGCAGAATTAATCTCGGAGCGTCCCAAAGACTTATTTTCTCTCTCCGATCGAGCTGAGATTTTACCAGCGGCTTCACAACACCCATGTTAATTTATACAGAATTAATCTCAGATCGTTACGAAGAGTTTGAATATTTTATCTTTCCGATCGAGCTAAGATTTTACCAGCAGCTTCATTCACAACACCCATGTTTCTACATACAGAATTAATCACAGAGCGTTCCGAAGAGTTTGAATATTTTTTCTCTCCGATCGAGCAGAGATTTTACCAGCAGCTTCACAACACCCATGTTTATTACTACAGAATTAATCTCAGAGCGTTCCAAAGAGTTTGAATATTTTTTTCTCTCTGATCGAGCTGAGATTTTACCAGCAGCTTCACAACACCCATGTTTCTTTATAGGCCTACAGAATTAATCTCAGAGCGTTCCAAAGAGTTTGAATATTTTTTTCTCTCCGATCGAGCTAAGATTTTACCAGCAGCTTCACAACACCCATGTTTCTTTATAGGCCTACAGAATTAATCTCAGAGCGTTCCGAAGAGTTTGAATATTTTATCCTTCCGATCGAGCTAAGATTTTACCAGCAGCTTCACAACACCCATGTTTATTACTACAGAATTAATCTCAGAGCGTTCCAAAGAGTTTGAATATTTTTTCTCTCCGATCGAGCTGAGAATTTACCAGCAGCTTCACAACCCCCATGTTTCTTCATACCTACAGAATTAATCTCAGATCGTTACGAAGAGATTAAATATTTTTCTCTCCGATCGAGCTAAGATTTTACCAGCAGCTTCACACCCCCATGTTTCTTTATACATAATTAATCTCAGAGCGTTCCGATGAGTTTAAAAAAAATTCTATCTCCGATCGAGCTGAGATTTTACCAGCATCTTCACAACACCCATGTTTCTTCATACAGAATTAATCACAGAGCGTTCCGAAGAGTTTGAATATTTTTTATCTCCGATCGAGCTGAGATTTTACCAGCAGCTTCACAACACCCATGTTTCTTCATACAGAATTAACCTCAGAGCGTTCCGAATGGTTTTATTTGTTTTCTCTCTCTGATCGAGCTATTATGTTACCGGCAGCTTCAGAACACCCATGTTTCTTCATACATAATTAATCTCAGAGCGTTACGAAGAGTTTGAATATTTTTTCTCTCCGATCGAGCTAAGATTTTACCAGCAGCTTCACAACCCCAATGTTTCTTCATGCAGAATTAATCTCGGAGCGTCCCAAAGACTTATTTTCTTTCTCCGATCGAGCTGAGATTTTACCAGCGGCTTCACAACACCCATGTTAATTTATACAGAATTAATCTCAGAGCGTTCCGAAGAGATTAAATATTTTCTCTCTCCGATCGAGCTGAGATTTTACCAGCAGCTTCACAACACCCATGTTAATTTATACAGAATTAATCTCAGATCGTTACGAAGAGTTTGAATATTTTATCTTTCCGATCAAGCTAAGATTTTACCAGCAGCTTCACAACACCCATGTTTCTTCATACACAATTAGTCTCAGAGCGTTCCGAAGAGTTTGAATATTTTATCTTTCCGATCGAGCTAAGATTTTACCAGCAGCTTCACAACACCCATGTTTCTTCATACACAATTAGTCTCAGAGCGTTCCGATAAGGTTGATTATTGTTTCTCTCCGATCGAGCTAAGATTTTACCAGCAGCTTCACAACCCCCATGTTTCTTCATACAGAATTAACCTCAGAGCGTTCCGAATGGTTTTATTTGTTTTCTCTCTCTGATCGAGCTATTATGTTACCGGCAGCTTCAGAACACCCATGTTTCTTCATACATAATTAATCTCAGAGCGTTACGAAGAGTTTGAATATTTTTTCTCTCCGATCGAGCTAAGATTTTACCAGCAGCTTCACAACCCGAATGTTTCTTCATGCAGAATTAATCTCGGAGCGTCCCAAAGACTTATTTTCTTTCTCCGATCGAGCTGAGATTTTACCAGCAGCTTCACAACACCCATGTTAATTTATACAGAATTAATCTCAGAGCGTTCCGAATGGTTTTATTTGTTTTCTCTCTCGCTGATCGAGCTAAGTTTTTACCGGCAGCTTCACAACACCCATGTTTCTTCATACAGAATTAATCTCAGATCGTTACGAAGAGTTTGAATATTTTATCTTTCCGATCAAGCTAAGATTTTACCAGCAGCTTCACAACACCCATGTTTCTTCATACAGAATTAATCTCAGATCGTTACGATGAGTTTAAATATTTTTTCTCTCCGATCGAGCTAAGATTTTACCAGCAGCTTCACAACCCCCATGTTTCTTCATACAGAATTAATCTCAGAGCGTTACGAAGAGTTTGAATATTTTTTCTCTCCGATCGAGCTAAGATTTTACCAGCAGCTTCACAACCCCAATGTTTCTTCATGCAGAATTAATCTCGGAGCGTCCCAAAGACTTATTTTCTCTCTCCGATCGAGCTGAGATTTTACCAGCGGCTTCACAACACCCATGTTAATTTATACAGAATTAATCTCAGATCGTTACGAAGAGTTTGAATATTTTATCTTTCCGATCGAGCTAAGATTTTACCAGCAGCTTCATTCACAACACCCATGTTTCTACATACAGAATTAATCACAGAGCGTTCCGAAGAGTTTGAATATTTTTTCTCTCCGATCGAGCAGAGATTTTACCAGCAGCTTCACAACACCCATGTTTATTACTACAGAATTAATCTCAGAGCGTTCCAAAGAGTTTGAATATTTTTTTCTCTCTGATCGAGCTGAGATTTTACCAGCAGCTTCACAACACCCATGTTTCTTTATAGGCCTACAGAATTAATCTCAGAGCGTTCCAAAGAGTTTGAATATTTTTTTCTCTCCGATCGAGCTAAGATTTTACCAGCAGCTTCACAACACCCATGTTTCTTTATAGGCCTACAAAATTAATCTCAGAGCGTTCCGAAGAGTTTGAATATTTTATCCTTCCGATCGAGCTAAGATTTTACCAGCAGCTTCACAACACCCATGTTTATTACTACAGAATTAATCTCAGAGCGTTCCAAAGAGTTTGAATATTTTTTCTCTCCGATCGAGCTGAGAATTTACCAGCAGCTTCACAACCCCCATGTTTCTTCATACCTACAGAATTAATCTCAGATCGTTACGAAGAGATTAAATATTTTTCTCTCCGATCGAGCTAAGATTTTACCAGCAGCTTCACACCCCCATGTTTCTTTATACATAATTAATCTCAGAGCGTTCCGATGAGTTTAAAAAAAATTCTATCTCCGATCGAGCTGAGATTTTACCAGCATCTTCACAACACCCATGTTTCTTCATACAGAATTAATCACAGAGCGTTCCGAAGAGTTTGAATATTTTTTATCTCCGATCGAGCTGAGATTTTACCAGCAGCTTCACAACACCCATGTTTCTTCATACAGAATTAACCTCAGAGCGTTCCGAATGGTTTTATTTGTTTTCTCTCTCTGATCGAGCTATTATGTTACCGGCAGCTTCAGAACACCCATGTTTCTTCATACATAATTAATCTCAGAGCGTTACGAAGAGTTTGAATATTTTTTCTCTCCGATCGAGCTAAGATTTTACCAGCAGCTTCACAACCCCAATGTTTCTTCATGCAGAATTAATCTCGGAGCGTCCCAAAGACTTATTTTCTTTCTCCGATCGAGCTGAGATTTTACCAGCGGCTTCACAACACCCATGTTAATTTATACAGAATTAATCTCAGAGCGTTCCGAAGAGATTAAATATTTTCTCTCTCCGATCGAGCTGAGATTTTACCAGCAGCTTCACAACACCCATGTTAATTTATACAGAATTAATCTCAGATCGTTACGAAGAGTTTGAATATTTTATCTTTCCGATCAAGCTAAGATTTTACCAGCAGCTTCACAACACCCATGTTTCTTCATACACAATTAGTCTCAGAGCGTTCCGAAGAGTTTGAATATTTTATCTTTCCGATCGAGCTAAGATTTTACCAGCAGCTTCACAACACCCATGTTTCTTCATACACAATTAGTCTCAGAGCGTTCCGATAAGGTTGATTATTGTTTCTCTCCGATCGAGCTAAGATTTTACCAGCAGCTTCACAACCCCCATGTTTCTTCATACAGAATTAACCTCAGAGCGTTCCGAATGGTTTTATTTGTTTTCTCTCTCTGATCGAGCTATTATGTTACCGGCAGCTTCAGAACACCCATGTTTCTTCATACATAATTAATCTCAGAGCGTTACGAAGAGTTTGAATATTTTTTCTCTCCGATCGAGCTAAGATTTTACCAGCAGCTTCACAACCCGAATGTTTCTTCATGCAGAATTAATCTCGGAGCGTCCCAAAGACTTATTTTCTTTCTCCGATCGAGCTGAGATTTTACCAGCAGCTTCACAACACCCATGTTAATTTATACAGAATTAATCTCAGAGCGTTCCGAATGGTTTTATTTGTTTTCTCTCTCGCTGATCGAGCTAAGTTTTTACCGGCAGCTTCACAACACCCATGTTTCTTCATACAGAATTAATCTCAGATCGTTACGAAGAGTTTGAATATTTTATCTTTCCGATCAAGCTAAGATTTTACCAGCAGCTTCACAACACCCATGTTTCTTCATACAGAATTAATCTCAGATCGTTACGATGAGTTTAAATATTTTTTCTCTCCGATCGAGCTAAGATTTTACCAGCAGCTTCACAACCCCCATGTTTCTTCATACAGAATTAATCTCAGAGCGTTACGAAGAGTTTGAATATTTGTTCTCTCCGATCGAGCTAAGATTTTACCAGCAGCTTCACAACCCCAATGTTTCTTCATGCAGAATTAATCTCGGAGCGTCCCAAAGACTTATTTTCTCTCTCCGATCGAGCTGAGATTTTACCAGCGGCTTCACAACACCCATGTTAATTTATACAGAATTAATCTCAGATCGTTACGAAGAGTTTGAATATTTTATCTTTCCGATCGAGCTAAGATTTTACCAGCAGCTTCATTCACAACACCCATGTTTCTACATACAGAATTAATCACAGAGCGTTCCGAAGAGTTTGAATATTTTTTCTCTCCGATCGAGCAGAGATTTTACCAGCAGCTTCACAACACCCATGTTTATTACTACAGAATTAATCTCAGAGCGTTCCAAAGAGTTTGAATATTTTTTTCTCTCTGATCGAGCTGAGATTTTACCAGCAGCTTCACAACACCCATGTTTCTTTATAGGCCTACAGAATTAATCTCAGAGCGTTCCAAAGAGTTTGAATATTTTTTTCTCTCCGATCGAGCTAAGATTTTACCAGCAGCTTCACAACACCCATGTTTCTTTATAGGCCTACAGAATTAATCTCAGAGCGTTCCGAAGAGTTTGAATATTTTATCCTTCCGATCGAGCTAAGATTTTACCAGCAGCTTCACAACACCCATGTTTATTACTACAGAATTAATCTCAGAGCGTTCCAAAGAGTTTGAATATTTTTTCTCTCCGATCGAGCTGAGAATTTACCAGCAGCTTCACAACCCCCATGTTTCTTCATACCTACAGAATTAATCTCAGATCGTTACGAAGAGATTAAATATTTTTCTCTCCGATCGAGCTAAGATTTTACCAGCAGCTTCACACCCCCATGTTTCTTTATACATAATTAATCTCAGAGCGTTCCGATGAGTTTAAAAAAAATTCTATCTCCGATCGAGCTGAGATTTTACCAGCATCTTCACAACACCCATGTTTCTTCATACAGAATTAATCACAGAGCGTTCCGAAGAGTTTGAATATTTTTTATCTCCGATCGAGCTGAGATTTTACCAGCAGCTTCACAACACCCATGTTTCTTTATACGGAATTAATCTAAGAGCGTTCCGATGAGTTTTAAAAAAATTCTCTCTCCGATCGAGCTGAGATTAATTCTTTACTAAGAAACAAGGGTGTTCTGAACAAACTAGTTCATTCTGAGCGTAATCGGAGATGAAAAAAATTCAAACCCCTCAAAACACACCGAGATTAATTTTTTTATATATTTTTTTATTAAGGAGTTATGCTTCTCCATTTATTCAACAGCAACAAACATCAAATACTCCCTGTTAATAAAAGTCTACAGTAAAGACTGCTATACATACAAGGATTCACAGACGATAATACATTAATAAATAATTAAATAAATACAAATAAAAATATATACAATTTAGCGTGATGTAATCACGTGGTTCGAGAAAAACGAGACGTTGTAATTAATTCCAAACAAATTAAATCACATCGATGCATCAAAGGTTCAAACAAAGAAACATTAATAATCAAATTTGACCTCATCATTAATGGTGAAACACAACGCATTATTTCTTGTGTAACAAGTTTCGAAAAAACCCGGTCTCAATCTGGTGTTTTCCATACGAATAAAATATTTAAAATTTCTTTTAAACTGATTGACGATCTCGATTTCTGCTGGTCTGGAATAGCTGTTAAAAACCTTTTTGCATCGAATATTCCAAATCAGTCTAAGCAGTTTAGCTACAATGACAGCCTGAACCGGTTTTAATCCATATCCAAGAATTCTGTTGGAATCATTCAAATAGAAATGTTTGTTACCTGTATATTTTCTAAGCAGACTTTCTACAAAAATCCAAGCATCCAATGTGTAAGAACAATATATGAAAATATGTTCGTGAGTTTCTTTTTCAACATTACAAAGCGGGCAAGTTTGTTCTTTAACAACACCAATTTTCATCAAAATGTCTTTAGTGGGTAAAATTCTATGTCTAAGTTTGTACATAAACTGTTTGTCATCTGGATCTAACAACCCATTTTTCCAATTACTCTTCCAAATTGAAGGCCAATTTAAATCTTGACCGAGTTGAAAAATGTTTTTCTATACTACTTGCACCTTGGGAGAAACAAATTTACCTAGAATGAAGTTCATGTAATTAGATTTCACATTAGTTTCAAAAATTGGAACAACTTTGCTTTGATGATCACACATGACAAGCCAGTTACTCGCGTGCACAGCCGGTCCTTCTCTTTTCTCATTTATCAAAGTATAATCGATGTGTTTTTCAATTCTCTTCAGTATTCTACCAGCATTCATATTTTCAATACCACATGCTCTGGCAATATCCTGAAATGAAAAAAGTTCCCCGTTTCTAACTACATCTCCAACATTAAAACACCCAACTGATTTTAGTAGAGGGCTGTTTAAAAGTGATTCATCCCAAGTAACCTTAGCATTATTCCACAAAGGAACTTCCATAGCTTCCCAAATGCTAGTAAAATTACATAAAAACTTCCCTTCTGCTTTCTTAAAAGCAGCAATAAGTTCTTTATAAAACGGGGTGGTTTCAAAATTCTTATGGATGTTAGCAAATATATACCACCCTAAATGATCAGCAGCTCCAGCACATTTCAACCAATAATCAAAATACAGTTTCCATTTACCTTGAGATGATGGATACCTAGCTAGCCATTGAAGCTTAAGGCTCAATAATTTACTATTAATATCCAAAAGGCCCATCCCCCCCAATTCTTTGGGCCCAATGATGGTATTTCTCTTTATTTTCTCAATTTTCCCATTCCAAAATTTTTTCCAAATCAGGTCATTCATCTTTTTTATCAAGAAGTTGGGACATTCAACCACGCTGCCAAGGTAATTAATCCCTGCTCCAATCAAACTGTTAACAATCACTACTTTACCGTTTAATGTTAGGTGACGTTTAGACCATTTGTTGAGAGTAGAGCTAATTTTGTTGATTCTGGGACCCCAATTGTCTTCGGGCGTTATGTCATTCCCAAATTCAATACCAAGAATTCTAAGTTTCTTAACAAATAAAAATTTACCAGGGCTATAGCCCTGGTAAATTTTTATTTGTTCTCCAATTCCCTAACCATAGACCTTCAGATTTATCAACATTAAGTTTAGATCCACTTCCTTTACAATATACGTTGAGAATGTTCTGAATAACTTCAAACTCCATATTGTCACTAATAAATATATTTGGTCGTCAGCATGTTGAATTAAACGAACACTGCATTCCCCATTAGGGGTAACAATACCTTTAAGTTTACAATTACTTCTGACTAAAGAAGCTAACCCTTCGGCACAAATGGAATACAACAAAGGCGATAGTGGGCACCCTTGTCTAATCCCTCTTTCAACCTTAACAGGAGCACCAATGAAGTTGTTCAGGATAATACTACATTATACACAGAATCGAATGAGACAAAGAAACAAATTGTTTGAATGAATGTCACAGCCTTGAAAAACTGTTTTATTTTCCAGAAAACTTTGTGCGGGATGCCGACAAATTGTTTGGCCATCCTGTCGCACGTAAAAACCGCACACGGGGCACACCTGCCCCCACCCGTGTCAGTAGAACTGACTTATCATGGGGGTACACCTGACCCCAACCGTGTCAGTAAAACTGACTTATCATGGGGGTACACCTGACCCCAACCGTGTCAGTAGAACTGACTTATCATGGGGGTACACCTGACCCCAACCGTGTCAGTAGAACTGACTTATCATGGGGGTACACCTGACCCCAACCGTGTCAGTAGAACTGACTTATCATGGGGGTACACCTGACCCCAACCGTGTCAGTAGAACTGACTTAAATCATGTGGGCACACAAGGCCCAATGAAATTTAACAACAGTAATATTATAGTAATCATATACAACGAGTTTAATAATCAAGTAAGTTGTGAGTTTCCACCTTGGCACATACGGTCGGAAATAGCCCCTGTGGTACATCAGAGCGCTATCACAACTTCTTTCACAATGCAAACCTGACTCAAAGAAATCTTCAAGCTTGAAGTAATAAAAAGTTTGGCTGATAAGTAAAACATTTAATTAAAATGTAACCAAACTCTTGTATTTGCTGTGTGAATCCCGTTAAAACGCACACCAGTAAATGCAATAACCCAGGGGCGGGAGGGAGTGGGAATTGAAATTAATTTCGTACTCAACATTCATGTACGTCTATGACAAGAGTGATCAAATCCACCCGTTTCCCGCTTGCTTAAGCGTCCCAAGCCACGCCAGAACTGCATTCATTGGTTGTTTATCCCAAAACACCACTCTCATTGGCCCCTTGTTAAATAGGTTATCTATATTTTGCGTAATATAAAAAGTATTACATTCATGATCATATATTTTGTAACTCCATACAGCTATGGTTTTTTGCCCGCGAAATTATGATTACCTAGATTTGTAAGAATTTGCCAAACTCATTGCCTGCACTGTGTGTGGCTCCCACGCACCTAAGTTGCTAACATTTTATCCCCAAATAGTACAACACGATGGATGAAGGCGTGACATGGAAATCTCTTTTCTCTGTGCATAAAGCATGTTATCGTTAAAGCGATAAAATGAGATAAGGATTACTGTACAGAACTTTAATCCACTTAATCAAAGTCGATGGGATACCCATTTTTCCCATAACATTAAACATATAAACCCAACTAATACGATCAAAAGCTTTTTCCTGATCTATGCTGAGAAGACAAGCTTGTAAATTATTCCAGTTAGCAAAATCAATAACATCTCTTAAGGACATAATATTCTCTTGAATATTTCTAGAGGTAACCCCACAGGTTTGCTCTTCTCCGATAATAAAGGGCATGATGCGTTTCAATCTGTTGGTGATCACTTTAGACAGGATTTTATAATCCACGTTGAGCAGGCTAATGGGTCGCCAGTTTTTTAAATCGTGTCTGTCGCCCAAATTTTTATAAATGAGTCTAATCAATGCCGCATTCATAGATTTACACATTGTACCTTTTTTAAGACAATCATTATAAATATCAATTAAATCTAAACTAATGATATCCCAAAAGGTTTGGTAGAATTCTACAGTCAGACCATCCTGACCCGGCGACTTAGTTTTGTTCATCTGAAATATTGCTGTCCTAACTTCATCTGCAGTAATTTCACAATCGAGATTAGAATGAATGTCTTCAGGAATTTGTGTGGTTTCTATTTTGGAAACAATAGCCTGTAGGTGAAAGTCAGATATTTCCTCTGCTTTATACAAATTACCATAGAACATATTGGCACATTTTAACATAGTGTCTGATTGGTTTGCTTAACTACCGTCGTTGGTGAGTAATTTGTCGATTTTCCCATTATTAATTTGCTGCTTTTCCAGGTTGAGGAAATATTTAGAAGCCTTTTCGCCTTCATCTTTAATAGTGTTACGAATTCTAATTTGGGCTTTTTTCCACTCATTAGTCTCGTAAATTTTAAGTTCGGTTTCAATTTTATTAATAGCATCAACATCGGAGATTAAACCTTTACTCAAAAGAGAAGCATATTGTTTCTGTAAGTTAACTTGATGTTGTTTTTGAACTGAGGCTTTTTCTTTACCATATTCTTGAATAATTTCCTTTATCCTAAATTTGCCACTTTCCCACCAGTCAGACACGCTGTCATAGTTATATTTTTGTGTTATCCAGTAATTCCAAAGGTTAACAATTCTAAAGTTACAATCTTCGTCTTTTAGCAGACTATTATTGCATATCCATCTGCCTTGACCGTGTGGTGTACTAGTGTCATGCAATTTCATACAGACAATATGATGATCAGAAAGTCCATACGAAATGACTGACATATCTATCACACTGCAGAGAAGATTGAAAGAGATAAATAAATATTCGATTCTACTTTCTTGTTTAGTGACTTTATGATAATGGGTGCTTCCTGTTTCTTCGGGGTGAACTGTGCGCCAAGAATCGATGAGATTTTTCTCCTGTGTAACATTCTTAAGAATAACTTTAAATGGAATTATCAATGTTGCAATTAAAATCCCCTCCTATTATCCAATTATAATCACCAGTTATACGATCACTTAGATTATCAAAAAAATAAGATCTGGCATACTGTTCGTTTGGAGCATAAACAGAAGCTACCGATAGAGTAGTATTATTCCAATTGATTTCTCCTTTAATCCATCTTCCTTCCTTCCTTCCTTCCTCTTTATCAATATTTTTTACATCAAGATCATATTTTTCTGAGACAAGGATCGCTACCCCCCGAGACTGACGATTACCGTGACATTTCCTTTCCACTGTGTGCTCCAAATGGAGACATCAGCTGGTTCGCTATGAGTTTCCTGTAGGAAAATTATACTAAATTTTCTGCGCTCCAAATAGTCAAACAATACATTTCTTTTCAAATCTTTTCTTAAACCATTTACATTAATCGATGCCACTGATAAGAAGGACATACATAATATAAGTTTGATCACACATGGTACCATGGCTTATTAAAAAGAAATTCTCTTTACTTTGATCTTCCTCTTCCCCTTCCTCTTTGGCTTGGTTGGCTGTCCTGCGTCAGAGAGTTTGTGTCTTTATGCTTGTCCTTCTTCCTCCCTCTTTGCACTCCCTGTCTGGTGTAGACTTCACCTTCATCGTGTATGTCATATTCTTCATCCCCAGTGTTTGTGTGGGAGTCTTGTTCCATCTCTCCATCTGAGCCATCCTTGTCGTTTGTTACTCCTGATCCTTGTTGAGTGTCCATATCTTGGGATTCGTAAGCGGCGGCTTCTTTTCTGTTGTCTCTGATTTGTTTTCTGGTAACTGTTCTGGTTTCGCTATCTTCCTCTTCACTTGTTTTCCTTTTTCTTGATGTTTTCTTTGCCATTTCAAGATCCCAGAAACCTGTCTTTGCTTTAGTTGGTTTCTTCTTCTGTTGGTTTCCCTTTACTGTGTCTGAAAACAACTTTTTGGGAGGTTGTGTTTTCCCAGTTGTTTCCTTCTTCTCTTGGGTTTGTTTCTGTTGTGGTTGATCTATTGATTGTTCTGTTTCTATTGGGGTAGGTTGGCTATCTGTCTCTTCTTCTGGTTTCTTGGTAGTTGTTCGTTTCATTTCTTTCGTGTTGTTGGTACTTTTCTGAGTGGTTGTTTCTGTTCCGCCATTTTGGATCTGTTCGTCATTGGCTGGTTTTATTTCCTCTATCTCAATTTCTGAAACTGACTCAATCTCATTTGAGATCTCCTCATCCGAATTGTAGGTTTTGCTTTGGGTGTCGTCTATGTCATCGTTGTAATCATGCCATGATGCCCTGTGTCTGTCACTTCCGCATACAAAGCACTTACCACGAAGGTTGCAATCCCTAGCCAAGTGGTTTGGCTTGCCACAGATCTTGCATGTTCTTTGCTGGCCACGATACCTCACAGGGAGAGTGAAGGCTCCAACCTTCACGTAGCTTGGGATCGGCTTCTTTATGTTTTTGATCAGTAGACTTCTCACTCCCGTCTCCACTCCCTTGTCGAATTCATATACTTGTCTTCGGATGTTGTCCACCGTGCCAAACTGCATTAGTACACTGGTAACAACAGTATCGGTCATTTCATATGGAGCCTTGACATATACTACAGCGCTATTCTGTACATTGGCTCTTTCGCACTGGATAAGCCCCCCATTGACGAAAAATCCCTCATGTGATCTCCTTCGCCACGTCATAATGGATTCATAGAATCCCAATCAAACTTCGTTTATTAAACTCGTTTAATTTTAGGATTCTGAGCGTGATCGGAGACGAACAAAATTCAAACTCCTCAAAACGCGCTGAGATTAATTCTTTACTAAGAAACAAGGGTGTTCTTAACAAACTGGTTGATTCTGAGCGTGATCGGAGACGGAAAAAAATCAAACCCCTCAAAACACGCTGAGATTAATTCTTTACTAAGAAACAAGGGGGTTGTGAACAAACTGGTTGATTCTGAGCGTGATCGGAGACGAAAAAAATTCAAACCCCTCAAAACGCACTGAGATTAATTATTTACTAAGAAAAAAGGGTGTTCTGAACAAACTGGTTGATTCTGAGCGTGATCGGAGACGAAAAAAATTCAAACCCCTCAAAACGCGCTGAGATTAATTCTTTACTAAGAAACAAGGGTGTTCTGAACAAACTGGTTGATTCTGAGCGTGATCGGAGACGAAAAAAATTCAAACCCCTCAAAACGCGCTGAGATTAATTCTTTACTAAGAAACAAGGGTTTTCTGAACAAACTGGTTGATTCTGAGCGTGATCGGAGACGAAAAAAATTCAAACCCCTCAAAACGCGCTGAGATTAATTCTTTACTAAGAAACAAGGTTGTTCTGAACAAACTGGTTGATTCTGAGCGTGATCGGAGACGAAAAAAATTCAAACCCCTCAAAACGCGCTGAGATTAATTCTTTACTAAGAAACAAGGGTTTTCTGAACAAACTGGTTGATTCTGAGCGTGATCGGAGACGAAAAAAATTCAAACCCCTCAAAACGCGCTGAGATTAATTCTTTACTAAGAAACAAGGTTGTTCTGAACAAACTGGTTGATTCTGAGCGTGATCGGAGACGAAAAAAATTCAAACCCCTCAAAACGCGCTGAGATTAATTCTTTACTAAGAAACAAGGGTGTTCTGAACAAACTGGTTGATTCTGAGCGTGATCGGAGACGAAAAAAATTCAAACCCCTCAAAACGCGCTGAGATTAATTCTTTACTAAGAAACAAGGGTGTTCTGAACAAACTGGTTGATTCTGAGCGTGATCGGAGACGAAAAAAATTCAAACCCCTCAAAACGCGCTGAGATTAATTCTTTACTAAGAAACAAGGTTGTTCTGAACAAACTGGTTGATTCTGAGCGTGATCGGAGACGAAAAAAATTCAAACCCCTCAAAACGCGCTGAGATTAATTCTTTACTAAGAAACAAGGGTGTTCTGAACAAACTGGTTGATTCTGAGCGTGATCGGAGACGAAAAAAATTCAAACCCCTCAAAACGCGCTGAGATTAATTCTTTACTAAGAAACAAGGGTTTTCTGAACAAACTGGTTGATTCTGAGCGTGATCGGAGACGAAAAAAATTCAAACCCCTCAAAACGCGCTGAGATTAATTCTTTACTAAGAAACAAGGTTGTTCTGAACAAACTGGTTGATTCTGAGCGTGATCGGAGACGAAAAAAATTCAAACCCCTCAAAACGCGCTGAGATTAATTCTTTACTAAGAAACAAGGGTTTTCTGAACAAACTGGTTGATTCTGAGCGTGATCGGAGACGAAAAAAATTCAAACCCCTCAAAACGCGCTGAGATTAATTCTTTACTAAGAAACAAGGTTGTTCTGAACAAACTGGTTGATTCTGAGCGTGATCGGAGACGAAAAAAATTCAAACCCCTCAAAACGCGCTGAGATTAATTCTTTACTAAGAAACAAGGGTGTTCTGAACAAACTGGTTGATTCTGAGCGTGATCGGAGACGAAAAAAATTCAAACCCCTCAAAACGCGCTGAGATTAATTCTTTACTAAGAAACAAGGGTGTTCTGAACAAACTGGTTGATTCTGAGCGTGATCGGAGACGAAAAAAATTCAAACCCCTCAAAACGCGCTGAGATTAATTCTTTACTAAGAAACAAGGTTGTTCTGAACAAACTGGTTGATTCTGAGCGTGATCGGAGACGAAAAAAATTCAAACCCCTCAAAACGCGCTGAGATTAATTCTTTACTAAGAAACAAGGTTGTTCTGAACAAACTGGTTGATTCTGAGCGTGATCGGAGACGAAAAAAATTCAAACCCCTCAAAACGCGCTGAGATTAATTCTTTACTAAGAAACAAGGGTGTTCTGAACAAACTGGTTGATTCTGAGCGTGATCGGAGACGAAAAAAATTCAAACCCCTCAAAACGCGCTGAGATTAATTCTTTACTAAGAAACAAGGTTGTTCTGAACAAACTGGTTGATTCTGAGCGTGATCGGAGACGAAAAAAATTCAAACCCCTCAAAACGCGCTGAGATTAATTCTTTACTAAGAAACAAGGGTGTTCTGAACAAACTGGTTGATTCTGAGCGTATTCTGAGACGAAAAAAATTAAAACCCCTCAAAACACTCGGAGATGAATTTTTTAATAAGAAACAAGGGTGTTGTGAACAAACTGGTTCATTCTGAGCGTGATCGGAAACGAAAATAATTCAAACCCCTCAAAACGCGCTGAGATTAATTCTTTACTAAGAAACAAGGGTGTTCTGAACAAACTGGTTGATTCTGAGCGTGATCGGAGACGAAAAAAATTCAAACCCCTCAAAACGCGCTGAGATTAATTCTTTACTAAGAAACAAGGGTGTTCTGAACAAACTGGTTGATTCTGAGCGTGATCGGAGACGAAAAAAATTCAAACCCCACAAAACGCGCTGAGATTAATTCTTTACTAAGAAACAAGGTTGTTCTGAACAAACTGGTTGATTCTGAGCGTGATCGGAGACGAAAAAAATTCAAACCCCTCAAAACGCGCTGAGATTAATTCTTTACTAAGAAACAAGGGTGTTCTGAACAAACTGGTTGATTCTGAGCGTGATCGGAGACGAAAAAAATTCAAACCCCTCAAAACGCGCTGAGATTAATTCTTTACTAAGAAACAAGGGTGTTCTGAACAAACTGGTTGATTCTGAGCGTGATCGGAGACGAAACAAATTCAAACCCCTCAAAACGCGCTGAGATTAATTCTTTACTATGAAACAAGGTTGTTCTGAACAAACTGGTTGATTCTGAGCGTGATCGGAGACGAAAAAAATTCAAACCCCTCAAAACGCGCTGAGATTAATTCTTTACTAAGAAACAAGGCTTTTCTGAACAAACTGGTTGATTCTGAGCGTGATCGGAGACGAAAAAAATTCAAACCCCTCAAAACGCGCTGAGCTTAATTCTTTACTAAGAAACAAGGGTGTTCTGAACAAACTGGTTGATTCTGAGCGTATTCTGAGACGAAAAAAATTAAAACCCCTCAAAACACTCGGAGATGAATTTTTTAATAAGAAACAAGGGTGTTGTGAACAAACTGGTTCATTCTGAGCGTGATCGGAAACGAAAATAATTCAAACCCCTCAAAACGCGCTGAGATTAATTCTTTACTAAGAAACAAGGGTGTTCTGAACAAACTGGTTGATTCTGAGCGTGATCGGAGACGAAAAAAATTCAAACCCCTGAAAACGCGCTGAGATTAATTCTTTACTAAGAAACATGGGTGTACTGAACAAACTGGTTGATTCTGAGCGTATTCTGAGACGAAAACAATTCAAACCCCTCAGAATGCGCTGAGATTAATTCTTTACTAAGAAACATGGGTGTACTGAACAAACTGGTTGATTCTGAGCGTGATCGGAGACGAAAAAAATTCAAACCCCTCAAAACGCGCTGAGATTAATTCTTTACTAAGAAACAAGGTTGTTCTGAACAAACTGGTTGATTCTGAGCGTGATCGGAGACGTAAAAAATTCAAACCCCTCAAAACGCGCTGAGATTAATTCTTTACTAAGAAACAAGGGTGTTCTGAACAAACTGGTTGATTCTGAGCGTGATCGGAGACGAAAAAAATTCAAACCCCTCAAAACGCGCTGAGATTAATTCTTTACTAAGAAACAAGGGTTTTCTGAACAAACTGGTTGATTCTGAGCGTGATCGGAGACGAAAAAAATTCAAACCCCTCAAAACGCGCTGAGATTAATTCTTTACTAAGAAACAAGGTTGTTCTGAACAAACTGGTTGATTCTGAGCGTGATCGGAGACGAAAAAAATTCAAACCCCTCAAAACGCGCTGAGATTAATTCTTTACTAAGAAACAAGGGTTTTCTGAACAAACTGGTTGATTCTGAGCGTGATCGGAGACGAAAAAAATTCAAACCCCTCAAAACGCGCTGAGATTAATTCTTTACTAAGAAACAAGGTTGTTCTGAACAAACTGGTTGATTCTGAGCGTGATCGGAGACGAAAAAAATTCAAACCCCTCAAAACGCGCTGAGATTAATTCTTTACTAAGAAACAAGGGTGTTCTGAACAAACTGGTTGATTCTGAGCGTGATCGGAGACGAAAAAAATTCAAACCCCTCAAAACGCGCTGAGATTAATTCTTTACTAAGAAACAAGGGTGTTCTGAACAAACTGGTTGATTCTGAGCGTGATCGGAGACGAAAAAAATTCAAACCCCTCAAAACGCGCTGAGATTAATTCTTTACTAAGAAACAAGGTTGTTCTGAACAAACTGGTTGATTCTGAGCGTGATCGGAGACGAAAAAAATTCAAACCCCTCAAAACGCGCTGAGATTAATTCTTTACTAAGAAACAAGGTTGTTCTGAACAAACTGGTTGATTCTGAGCGTGATCGGAGACGAAAAAAATTCAAACCCCTCAAAACGCGCTGAGATTAATTCTTTACTAAGAAACAAGGGTGTTCTGAACAAACTGGTTGATTCTGAGCGTGATCGGAGACGAAAAAAATTCAAACCCCTCAAAACGCGCTGAGATTAATTCTTTACTAAGAAACAAGGTTGTTCTGAACAAACTGGTTGATTCTGAGCGTGATCGGAGACGAAAAAAATTCAAACCCCTCAAAACGCGCTGAGATTAATTCTTTACTAAGAAACAAGGGTGTTCTGAACAAACTGGTTGATTCTGAGCGTATTCTGAGACGAAAAAAATTAAAACCCCTCAAAACACTCGGAGATGAATTTTTTAATAAGAAACAAGGGTGTTGTGAACAAACTGGTTCATTCTGAGCGTGATCGGAAACGAAAATAATTCAAACCCCTCAAAACGCGCTGAGATTAATTCTTTACTAAGAAACAAGGGTGTTCTGAACAAACTGGTTGATTCTGAGCGTGATCGGAGACGAAAAAAATTCAAACCCCTCAAAACGCGCTGAGATTAATTCTTTACTAAGAAACAAGGGTGTTCTGAACAAACTGGTTGATTCTGAGCGTGATCGGAGACGAAAAAAATTCAAACCCCACAAAACGCGCTGAGATTAATTCTTTACTAAGAAACAAGGTTGTTCTGAACAAACTGGTTGATTCTGAGCGTGATCGGAGACGAAAAAAATTCAAACCCCTCAAAACGCGCTGAGATTAATTCTTTACTAAGAAACAAGGGTGTTCTGAACAAACTGGTTGATTCTGAGCGTGATCGGAGACGAAAAAAATTCAAACCCCTCAAAACGCGCTGAGATTAATTCTTTACTAAGAAACAAGGGTGTTCTGAACAAACTGGTTGATTCTGAGCGTGATCGGAGACGAAACAAATTCAAACCCCTCAAAACGCGCTGAGATTAATTCTTTACTATGAAACAAGGTTGTTCTGAACAAACTGGTTGATTCTGAGCGTGATCGGAGACGAAAAAAATTCAAACCCCTCAAAACGCGCTGAGATTAATTCTTTACTAAGAAACAAGGCTTTTCTGAACAAACTGGTTGATTCTGAGCGTGATCGGAGACGAAAAAAATTCAAACCCCTCAAAACGCGCTGAGCTTAATTCTTTACTAAGAAACAAGGGTGTTCTGAACAAACTGGTTGATTCTGAGCGTATTCTGAGACGAAAAAAATTAAAACCCCTCAAAACACTCGGAGATGAATTTTTTAATAAGAAACAAGGGTGTTGTGAACAAACTGGTTCATTCTGAGCGTGATCGGAAACGAAAATAATTCAAACCCCTCAAAACGCGCTGAGATTAATTCTTTACTAAGAAACAAGGGTGTTCTGAACAAACTGGTTGATTCTGAGCGTGATCGGAGACGAAAAAAATTCAAACCCCTGAAAACGCGCTGAGATTAATTCTTTACTAAGAAACATGGGTGTACTGAACAAACTGGTTGATTCTGAGCGTATTCTGAGACGAAAACAATTCAAACCCCTCAGAATGCGCTGAGATTAATTCTTTACTAAGAAACATGGGTGTACTGAACAAACTGGTTGATTCTGAGCGTGATCGGAGACGAAAAAAATTCAAACCCCTCAAAACGCGCTGAGATTAATTCTTTACTAAGAAACAAGGTTGTTCTGAACAAACTGGTTGATTCTGAGCGTGATCGGAGACGTAAAAAATTCAAACCCCTCAAAACGCGCTGAGATTAATTCTTTACTATGAAACAAGGTTGTTCTGAACAAACTGGTTGATTCTGAGCGTGATCGGAAACGAAAAAAATTCAAACCCCTCAAAACGCGCTGAGATTAATTCTTTACTAAGAAACAAGGGTGTTCTGAACAAACTGGTTGATTCTGAGCGTGATCGGAGACGAAAAAAATTCAAACCCCTCAAAACGCGCTGAGATTAATTCTTTACTAAGAAACAAGGGTGTTCTGAACAAACTGGTTGATTCTGAGCGTGATCGGAGACGAAAAAAATTCAAACCCCTCAAAACGCGCTGAGATTAATTCTTTACTAAGAAACAAGGGTTTTCTGAACAAACTGGTTGATTCTGAGCGTGATCGGAGACGGAAAAAAATCAAACCCCTCAAAACACGCTGAGATTAATTCTTTACTAAGAAACAAGGGGGTTGTGAACAAACTGGTTGATTCTGAGCGTGATCGGAGACGAAAAAAATTCAAACCCCTCAAAACGCACTGAGATTAATTATTTACTAAGAAAAAAGGGTGTTCTGAACAAACTGGTTGATTCTGAGCGTGATCGGAGACGAAAAAAATTCAAACCCCTCAAAACGCGCTGAGATTAATTCTTTACTAAGAAACAAGGGTGTTCTGAACAAACTGGTTGATTCTGAGCGTGATCGGAGACGAAAAAAATTCAAACCCCTCAAAACGCGCTGAGATTAATTCTTTACTAAGAAACAAGGGTTTTCTGAACAAACTGGTTGATTCTGAGCGTGATCGGAGACGAAAAAAATTCAAACCCCTCAAAACGCGCTGAGATTAATTCTTTACTAAGAAACAAGGTTGTTCTGAACAAACTGGTTGATTCTGAGCGTGATCGGAGACGAAAAAAATTCAAACCCCTCAAAACGCGCTGAGATTAATTCTTTACTAAGAAACAAGGGTTTTCTGAACAAACTGGTTGATTCTGAGCGTGATCGGAGACGAAAAAAATTCAAACCCCTCAAAACGCGCTGAGATTAATTCTTTACTAAGAAACAAGGTTGTTCTGAACAAACTGGTTGATTCTGAGCGTGATCGGAGACGAAAAAAATTCAAACCCCTCAAAACGCGCTGAGATTAATTCTTTACTAAGAAACAAGGTTGTTCTGAACAAACTGGTTGATTCTGAGCGTGATCGGAGACGAAAAAAATTCAAACCCCTCAAAACGCGCTGAGATTAATTCTTTACTAAGAAACAAGGTTGTTCTGAACAAACTGGTTGATTCTGAGCGTGATCGGAGACGAAAAAAATTCAAACCCCTCAAAACGCGCTGAGATTAATTCTTTACTAAGAAACAAGGGTGTTCTGAACAAACTGGTTGATTCTGAGCGTGATCGGAGACGAAAAAAATTCAAACCCATCAAAACGCGCTGAGATTAATTCTTTACTAAGAAACAAGGTTGTTCTGAACAAACTGGTTGATTCTGAGCGTGATCGGAGACGAAAAAATTTCAAACCCCTCAAAACGCGCTGAGATTAATTCTTTACTAAGAAACAAGGGTGTTCTGAACAAACTGGTTGATTCTGAGCGTATTCTGAGACGAAAAAAATTAAAACCCCTCAAAACACTCGGAGATGAATTTTTTAATAAGAAACAAGGGTGTTGTGAACAAACTGGTTCATTCTGAGCGTGATCGGAAACGAAAATAATTCAAACCCCTCAAAACGCGCTGAGATTAATTCTTTACTAAGAAACAAGGGTGTTCTGAACAAACTGGTTGATTCTGAGCGTGATCGGAGACGAACAAAATTCAAACCCCTCAAAACGCGCTGAGATTAATTCTTTACTAAGAAACAAGGGTGTTCTGAACAAACTGGTTGATTCTGAGCGTGATCGGAGACGAAAAAAATTCAAACCCCACAAAACGCGCTGAGATTAATTCTTTACTAAGAAACAAGGTTGTTCTGAAAAAACTGGTTGATTCTGAGCGTGATCGGAGACGAAAAAAATTCAAACCCCTCAAAACGCGCTGAGATTAATTCTTTACTAAGAAACAAGGGTGTTCTGAACAAACTGGTTGATTCTGAGCGTGATCGGAGACGAAAAAAATTCAAACCCCTCAAAACGCGCTGAGATTAATTCTTTACTAAGAAACAAGGGTGTTCTGAACAAACTGGTTGATTCTGAGCGTGATCGGAGACGAAAAAAATTCAAACCCCTCAAAACGCGCTGAGATTAATTCTTTACTATGAAACAAGGTTGTTCTGAACAAACTGGTTGATTCTGAGCGTGATCGGAGACGAAAAAAATTCAAACCCCTCAAAACGCGCTGAGATTAATTCTTTACTAAGAAACAAGGCTTTTCTGAACAAACTGGTTGATTCTGAGCGTGATCGGAGACGAAAAAAATTCAAACCCCTCAAAACGCGCTGAGATTAATTCTTTACTAAGAAACAAGGGTGTTCTGAACAAACTGGTTGATTCTGAGCGTATTCTGAGACGAAAAAAATTAAAACCCCTCAAAACACTCGGAGATGAATTTTTTAATAAGAAACAAGGGTGTTGTGAACAAACTGGTTCATTCTGAGCGTGATCGGAAACGAAAATAATTCAAACCCCTCAAAACGCGCTGAGATTAATTCTTTACTAAGAAACAAGGGTGTTCTGAACAAACTGGTTGATTCTGAGCGTGATCGGAGACGAAAAAAATTCAAACCCCTGAAAACGCGCTGAGATTAATTCTTTACTAAGAAACATGGGTGTACTGAACAAACTGGTTGATTCTGAGCGTATTCTGAGACGAAAAAAATTCAAACCCCTCAGAATGCGCTGAGATTAATTCTTTACTAAGAAACATGGGTGTACTGAACAAACTGGTTGATTCTGAGCGTGATCGGAGACGAAAAAAATTCAAACCCCTCAAAACGCGCTGAGATTAATTCTTTACTAAGAAACAAGGTTGTTCTGAACAAACTGGTTGATTCTGAGCGTGATCGGAGACGTAAAAAATTCAAACCCCTCAAAACGCGCTGAGATTAATTCTTTACTATGAAACAAGGTTGTTCTGAACAAACTGGTTGATTCTGAGCGTGATCGGAAACGAAAAAAATTCAAACCCCTCAAAACGCGCTGAGATTAATTCTTTACTAAGAAACAAGGGTGTTCTGAACAAACTGGTTGATTCTGAGCGTGATCGGAGACGAAAAAAATTCAAACCCCTCAAAACGCGCTGAGATTAATTCTTTACTAAGAAACAAGGTTGTTCTGAACAAACTGGTTGATTCTGAGCGTGATCGGAGACGAAACAAATTCAAACCCCTCAAAACGCGCTGAGATTAATTCTTTACTAAGAAACAAGGTTGTTCTGAACAAACTGGTTGATTCTGAGCGTGATCGGAGACGAAAAAAATTCAAACCCCTCAAAACGCGCTGAGATGAATTTTTTAATAAGAAACAAGGGTGTTGTGAACAAACTGGTTCATTCTGAGCGTATTCTGAGACGAAAAAAATTCAAACCCCTCAGAATGCGCTGAGATTAATTCTTTACTAAGAAACATGGGTGTACTGAACAAACTGGTTGATTCTGAGCGTGATCGGAGACGAAAAAAATTCAAACCCCTCAGAATGCGCTGAGATTAATTCTTTACTAAGAAACATGGGTGTACTGAACAAACTGGTTGATTCTGAGCGTATTCTGAGACGAAAAAAATTCAAACCCCTCAAAACGCGCTGAGATTAATTCTTTACTAAGAAACATGGGTGTACTGAACAAACTGGTTGATTCTGAGCGTGATCGGAGACGAAAAAAATTCAAACCCCTCAGAATGCGCTGAGATTAATTCTTTACTAAGAAACATGGGTGTACTGAACAAACTGGTTGATTCTGAGCGTGATCGGAGACGAAAAAAATTCAAACCCCTCAGAATGCGCTGAGATTAATTCTTTACTATGAAACATGGGTGTACTGAACAAACTGGTTGATTCTGAGCGTATTCTGAGACGAAAAAAATTCAAACCCCTCAAAACGCGCTGAGATTAATTCTTTACTAAGAAACATGGGTGTACTGAACAAACTGGTTGATTCTGAGCGTGATCGGAGACGAAAAAAATTCAAACCCCTCAGAATGCGCTGAGATTAATTCTTTACTAAGAAACATGGGTGTACTGAACAAACTGGTTGATTCTGAGCGTATTCTGAGACGAAAAAAATTCAAACCCCTCAAAACACGCTGAGATGAATTTTTTAATAAGAAACATGGGTGTTGTGAACAAACTGGTTCATTCTGAGCGTATTCTGAGACGAAAAAAATTCAAACCCCTCAAAACGCGCTGAGATTAATTCTTTACTAAGAAACAAGGTTGTTCTGAACAAACTGGTTGATTCTGAGCGTGATCGGAGACGAAAAAAATTCAAACCCCTCAAAACGCGCTGAGATTAATTCTTTACTAAGAAACAAGGGTGTCTGAACAAACTGGTTGATTCTGAGCGTGATCGGAGACGAAAAAAATTCAAACCCCTCAAAACGCGCTGAGATTAATTCTTTACTAAGAAACAAGGGTGTTCTGAACAAACTGGTTGATTCTGAGCGTGATCGGAGACGAAAAAAATTCAAACCCCTCAAAACGCGCTGAGATTAATTCTTTACTAAGAAACAAGGTTGTTCTGAACAAACTGGTTGATTCTGAGCGTGATCGGAGACGAAAAAAATTCAAACCCCTCAAAACGCGCTGAGATTAATTCTTTACTAAGAAACAAGGGTGTTCTGAACAAACTGGTTGATTCTGAGCGTGATCGGAGACGAAAAAAATTCAAACCCCTCAAAACGCGCTGAGATTAATTCTTTACTAAGAAACAAGGGTTTTCTGAACAAACTGGTTGATTCTGAGCGTGATCGGAGACGAAAAAAATTCAAACCCCTCAAAACGCGCTGAGATTAATTCTTTACTAAGAAACAAGGGTGTTCTGAACAAACTGGTTGATTCTGAGCGTATTCTGAGACGAAAAAAATTAAAACCCCTCAAAACACTCGGAGATTAATTTTTTAATAAGAAACAAGGGTGTTGTGAACAAACTGGTTCATTCTGAGCGTGATCGGAAACGAAAATAATTCAAACCCCTCAAAACGCGCTGAGATTAATTCTTTACTAAGAAACAAGGGTGTTCTGAACAAACTGGTTGATTCTGAGCGTGATCGGAGACGAAAAAAATTCAAACCCCTCAAAACGCGCTGAGATTAATTCTTTACTAAGAAACAAGGGTGTTCTGAACAAACTGGTTGATTCTGAGCGTGATCGGAGACGAAAAAAATTCAAACCCCACAAAACGCGCTGAGATTAATTCTTTACTAAGAAACAAGGTTGTTCTGAACAAACTGGTTGATTCTGAGCGTGATCGGAGACGAAAAAAATTCAAACCCCTCAAAACGCGCTGAGATTAATTCTTTACTAAGAAACAAGGGTGTTCTGAACAAACTGGTTGATTCTGAGCGTGATCGGAGACGAAAAAAATTCAAACCCCACAAAACGCGCTGAGATTAATTCTTTACTAAGAAACAAGGTTGTTCTGAACAAACTGGTTGATTCTGAGCGTGATCGGAGACGAAAAAAATTCAAACCCCTCAAAACGCGCTGAGATTAATTCTTTACTAAGAAACAAGGGTGTTCTGAACAAACTGGTTGATTCTGAGCGTGATCGGAGACGAAAAAAATTCAAACCCCTCAAAACGCGCTGAGATTAATTCTTTACTAAGAAACAAGGGTGTTCTGAACAAACTGGTCGATTCTGAGCGTGATCGGAGACGAAAAAAATTCAAACCCCTCAAAACGCGCTGAGATTAATTCTTTACTATGAAACAAGGTTGTTCTGAACAAACTGGTTGATTCTGAGCGTGATCGGAGACGAAAAAAATTCAAACCCCTCAAAACGCGCTGAGATTAATTCTTTACTAAGAAACAAGGCTTTTCTGAACAAACTGGTTGATTCTGAGCGTGATCGGAGACGAAAAAAATTCAAACCCCTCAAAACGCGCTGAGATTAATTCTTTACTAAGAAACAAGGGTGTTCTGAACAAACTGGTTGATTCTGAGCGTATTCTGAGACGAAAAAAATTAAAACCCCTCAAAACACTCGGAGATGAATTTTTTAATAAGAAACAAGGGTGTTGTGAACAAACTGGTTCATTCTGAGCGTGATCGGAAACGAAAATAATTCAAACCCCTCAAAACGCGCTGAGATTAATTCTTTACTAAGAAACAAGGGTGTTCTGAACAAACTGGTTGATTCTGAGCGTGATCGGAGACGAAAAAAATTCAAACCCCTGAAAACGCGCTGAGATTAATTCTTTACTAAGAAACATGGGTGTACTGAACAAACTGGTTGATTCTGAGCGTATTCTGAGACGAAAAAAATTCAAACCCCTCAGAATGCGCTGAGATTAATTCTTTACTAAGAAACATGGGTGTACTGAACAAACTGGTTGATTCTGAGCGTGATCGGAGACGAAAAAAATTCAAACCCCTCAAAACGCGCTGAGATTAATTCTTTACTAAGAAACAAGGTTGTTCTGAACAAACTGGTTGATTCTGAGCGTGATCGGAGACGTAAAAAATTCAAACCCCTCAAAACGCGCTGAGATTAATTCTTTACTATGAAACAAGGTTGTTCTGAACAAACTGGTTGATTCTGAGCGTGATCGGAAACGAAAAAAATTCAAACCCCTCAAAACGCGCTGAGATTAATTCTTTACTAAGAAACAAGGGTGTTCTGAACAAACTGGTTGATTCTGAGCGTGATCGGAGACGAAAAAAATTCAAACCCCTCAAAACGCGCTGAGATTAATTCTTTACTAAGAAACATGGGTGTACTGAACAAACTGGTTGATTCTGAGCGTATTCTGAGACGAAAACAATTCAAACCCCTCAGAATGCGCTGAGATTAATTCTTTACTAAGAAACATGGGTGTACTGAACAAACTGGTTGATTCTGAGCGTATTCTGAGACGAAAAAAATTCAAACCCCTCAAAACGCGCTGAGATTAATTTTTTAATAAGAAACAAGGTTGTTCTGAACAAACTGGTTGATTCTGAGCGTGATCGGAGACGTAAAAAATTCAAACCCCTCAAAACGCGCTGAGATTAATTCTTTACTATGAAACAAGGTTGTTCTGAACAAACTGGTTGATTCTGAGCGTGATCGGAAACGAAAAAAATTCAAACCCCTCAAAACGCGCTGAGATTAATTCTTTACTAAGAAACAAGGGTGTTCTGAACAAACTGGTTGATTCTGAGCGTGATCGGAGACGAAAAAAATTCAAACCCCTCAAAACGCGCTGAGATTAATTCTTTACTAAGAAACAAGGTTGTTCTGAACAAACTGGTTGATTCTGAGCGTGATCGGAGACGAAAAAAATTCAAACCCCTCAAAACGCGCTGAGATTAATTCTTTACTAAGAAACAAGGTTGTTCTGAACAAACTGGTTGATTCTGAGCGTGATCGGAGACGAAAAAAATTCAAACCCCTCAAAACGCGCTGAGATGAATTTTTTAATAAGAAACAAGGGTGTTGTGAACAAACTGGTTCATTCTGAGCGTATTCTGAGACGAAAAAAATTCAAACCCCTCAGAATGCGCTGAGATTAATTCTTTACTAAGAAACATGGGTGTACTGAACAAACTGGTTGATTCTGAGCGTGATCGGAGACGAAAAAAATTCAAACCCCTCAGAATGCGCTGAGATTAATTCTTTACTAAGAAACATGGGTGTACTGAACAAACTGGTTGATTCTGAGCGTATTCTGAGACGAAAAAAATTCAAACCCCTCAAAACGCGCTGAGATTAATTCTTTACTAAGAAACATGGGTGTACTGAACAAACTGGTTGATTCTGAGCGTGATCGGAGACGAAAAAAATTCAAACCCCTCAGAATGCGCTGAGATTAATTCTTTACTAAGAAACATGGGTGTACTGAACAAACTGGTTGATTCTGAGCGTGATCGGAGACGAAAAAAATTCAAACCCCTCAGAATGCGCTGAGATTAATTCTTTACTATGAAACATGGGTGTACTGAACAAACTGGTTGATTCTGAGCGTATTCTGAGACGAAAAAAATTCAAACCCCTCAAAACGCGCTGAGATTAATTCTTTACTAAGAAACATGGGTGTACTGAACAAACTGGTTGATTCTGAGCGTGATCGGAGACGAAAAAAATTCAAACCCCTCAGAATGCGCTGAGATTAATTCTTTACTAAGAAACATGGGTGTACTGAACAAACTGGTTGATTCTGAGCGTATTCTGAGACGAAAAAAATTCAAACCCCTCAAAACACGCTGAGATGAATTTTTTAATAAGAAACATGGGTGTTGTGAACAAACTGGTTCATTCTGAGCGTATTCTGAGACGAAAAAAATTCAAACCCCTCAAAACGCGCTGAGATTAATTCTTTACTAAGAAACAAGGTTGTTCTGAACAAACTGGTTGATTCTGAGCGTGATCGGAGACGAAAAAAATTCAAACCCCTCAAAACGCGCTGAGATTAATTCTTTACTAAGAAACAAGGGTGTTCTGAACAAACTGGTTGATTCTGAGCGTGATCGGAGACGAAAAAAATTCAAACCCCTCAAAACGCGCTGAGATTAATTCTTTACTAAGAAACAAGGGTGTTCTGAACAAACTGGTTGATTCTGAGCGTGATCGGAGACGAAAAAAATTCAAACCCCTCAAAACGCGCTGAGATTAATTCTTTACTAAGAAACAAGGTTGTTCTGAACAAACTGGTTGATTCTGAGCGTGATCGGAGACGAAAAAAATTCAAACCCCTCAAAACGCGCTGAGATTAATTCTTTACTAAGAAACAAGGGTGTTCTGAACAAACTGGTTGATTCTGAGCGTGATCGGAGACGAAAAAAATTCAAACCCCTCAAAACGCGCTGAGATTAATTCTTTACTATGAAACAAGGTTGTTCTGAACAAACTGGTTGATTCTGAGCGTGATCGGAGACGAAAAAAATTCAAACCCCTCAAAACGCGCTGAGATTAATTCTTTACTAAGAAACAAGGCTTTTCTGAACAAACTGGTTGATTCTGAGCGTGATCGGAGACGAAAAAAATTCAAACCCCTCAAAACGCGCTGAGATTAATTCTTTACTAAGAAACAAGGGTGTTCTGAACAAACTGGTTGATTCTGAGCGTATTCTGAGACGAAAAAAATTAAAACCCCTCAAAACACTCGGAGATGAATTTTTTAATAAGAAACAAGGGTGTTGTGAACAAACTGGTTCATTCTGAGCGTGATCGGAAACGAAAAAAATTCAAACCCCTCAAAACGCGCTGAGATTAATTCTTTACTAAGAAACAAGGGTGTTCTGAACAAACTGGTTGATTCTGAGCGTGATCGGAGACGTAAAAAATTCAAACCCCTCAAAACGCGCTGAGATTAATTCTTTACTATGAAACAAGGTTGTTCTGAACAAACTGGTTGATTCTGAGCGTGATCGGAAACGAAAAAAATTCAAACCCCTCAAAACGCGCTGAGATTAATTCTTTACTAAGAAACAAGGGTGTTCTGAACAAACTGGTTGATTCTGAGCGTGATCGGAGACGAAAAAAATTCAAACCCCTCAAAACGCGCTGAGATTAATTCTTTACTAAGAAACATGGGTGTACTGAACAAACTGGTTGATTCTGAGCGTATTCTGAGACGAAAACAATTCAAACCCCTCAGAATGCGCTGAGATTAATTCTTTACTAAGAAACATGGGTGTACTGAACAAACTGGTTGATTCTGAGCGTATTCTGAGACGAAAAAAATTCAAACCCCTCAAAACGCGCTGAGATTAATTTTTTAATAAGAAACAAGGTTGTTCTGAACAAACTGGTTGATTCTGAGCGTGATCGGAGACGTAAAAAATTCAAACCCCTCAAAACGCGCTGAGATTAATTCTTTACTATGAAACAAGGTTGTTCTGAACAAACTGGTTGATTCTGAGCGTGATCGGAAACGAAAAAAATTCAAACCCCTCAAAACGCGCTGAGATTAATTCTTTACTAAGAAACAAGGGTGTTCTGAACAAACTGGTTGATTCTGAGCGTGATCGGAGACGAAAAAAATTCAAACCCCTCAAAACGCGCTGAGATTAATTCTTTACTAAGAAACAAGGTTGTTCTGAACAAACTGGTTGATTCTGAGCGTGATCGGAGACGAAAAAAATTCAAACCCCTCAAAACGCGCTGAGATTAATTCTTTACTAAGAAACAAGGTTGTTCTGAACAAACTGGTTGATTCTGAGCGTGATCGGAGACGAAAAAAATTCAAACCCCTCAAAACGCGCTGAGATGAATTTTTTAATAAGAAACAAGGGTGTTGTGAACAAACTGGTTCATTCTGAGCGTATTCTGAGACGAAAAAAATTCAAACCCCTCAGAATGCGCTGAGATTAATTCTTTACTAAGAAACATGGGTGTACTGAACAAACTGGTTGATTCTGAGCGTGATCGGAGACGAAAAAAATTCAAACCCCTCAGAATGCGCTGAGATTAATTCTTTACTAAGAAACATGGGTGTACTGAACAAACTGGTTGATTCTGAGCGTATTCTGAGACGAAAAAAATTCAAACCCCTCAAAACGCGCTGAGATTAATTCTTTACTAAGAAACATGGGTGTACTGAACAAACTGGTTGATTCTGAGCGTGATCGGAGACGAAAAAAATTCAAACCCCTCAGAATGCGCTGAGATTAATTCTTTACTAAGAAACATGGGTGTACTGAACAAACTGGTTGATTCTGAGCGTGATCGGAGACGAAAAAAATTCAAACCCCTCAGAATGCGCTGAGATTAATTCTTTACTATGAAACATGGGTGTACTGAACAAACTGGTTGATTCTGAGCGTATTCTGAGACGAAAAAAATTCAAACCCCTCAAAACGCGCTGAGATTAATTCTTTACTAAGAAACATGGGTGTACTGAACAAACTGGTTGATTCTGAGCGTGATCGGAGACGAAAAAAATTCAAACCCCTCAGAATGCGCTGAGATTAATTCTTTACTAAGAAACATGGGTGTACTGAACAAACTGGTTGATTCTGAGCGTATTCTGAGACGAAAAAAATTCAAACCCCTCAAAACACGCTGAGATGAATTTTTTAATAAGAAACATGGGTGTTGTGAACAAACTGGTTCATTCTGAGCGTATTCTGAGACGAAAAAAATTCAAACCCCTCAAAACGCGCTGAGATTAATTCTTTACTAAGAAACAAGGTTGTTCTGAACAAACTGGTTGATTCTGAGCGTGATCGGAGACGAAAAAAATTCAAACCCCTCAAAACGCGCTGAGATTAATTCTTTACTAAGAAACAAGGGTGTTCTGAACAAACTGGTTGATTCTGAGCGTGATCGGAGACGAAAAAAATTCAAACCCCTCAAAACGCGCTGAGATTAATTCTTTACTAAGAAACAAGGGTGTTCTGAACAAACTGGTTGATTCTGAGCGTGATCGGAGACGAAAAAAATTCAAACCCCTCAAAACGCGCTGAGATTAATTCTTTACTAAGAAACAAGGTTGTTCTGAACAAACTGGTTGATTCTGAGCGTGATCGGAGACGAAAAAAATTCAAACCCCTCAAAACGCGCTGAGATTAATTCTTTACTAAGAAACAAGGGTGTTCTGAACAAACTGGTTGATTCTGAGCGTGATCGGAGACGAAAAAAATTCAAACCCCTCAAAACGCGCTGAGATTAATTCTTTACTATGAAACAAGGTTGTTCTGAACAAACTGGTTGATTCTGAGCGTGATCGGAGACGAAAAAAATTCAAACCCCTCAAAACGCGCTGAGATTAATTCTTTACTAAGAAACAAGGCTTTTCTGAACAAACTGGTTGATTCTGAGCGTGATCGGAGACGAAAAAAATTCAAACCCCTCAAAACGCGCTGAGATTAATTCTTTACTAAGAAACAAGGGTGTTCTGAACAAACTGGTTGATTCTGAGCGTATTCTGAGACGAAAAAAATTAAAACCCCTCAAAACACTCGGAGATGAATTTTTTAATAAGAAACAAGGGTGTTGTGAACAAACTGGTTCATTCTGAGCGTGATCGGAAACGAAAATAATTCAAACCCCTCAAAACGCGCTGAGATTAATTCTTTACTAAGAAACAAGGGTGTTCTGAACAAACTGGTTGATTCTGAGCGTGATCGGAGACGAAAAAAATTCAAACCCCTGAAAACGCGCTGAGATTAATTCTTTACTAAGAAACATGGGTGTACTGAACAAACTGGTTGATTCTGAGCGTATTCTGAGACGAAAAAAATTCAAACCCCTCAGAATGCGCTGAGATTAATTCTTTACTAAGAAACATGGGTGTACTGAACAAACTGGTTGATTCTGAGCGTGATCGGAGACGAAAAAAATTCAAACCCCTCAAAACGCGCTGAGATTAATTCTTTACTAAGAAACAAGGTTGTTCTGAACAAACTGGTTGATTCTGAGCGTGATCGGAGACGTAAAAAATTCAAACCCCTCAAAACGCGCTGAGATTAATTCTTTACTATGAAACAAGGTTGTTCTGAACAAACTGGTTGATTCTGAGCGTGATCGGAAACGAAAAAAATTCAAACCCCTCAAAACGCGCTGAGATTAATTCTTTACTAAGAAACAAGGGTGTTCTGAACAAACTGGTTGATTCTGAGCGTGATCGGAGACGAAAAAAATTCAAACCCCTCAAAACGCGCTGAGATTAATTCTTTACTAAGAAACAAGGTTGTTCTGAACAAACTGGTTGATTCTGAGCGTGATCGGAGACGAAAAAAATTCAAACCCCTCAAAACGCGCTGAGATTAATTCTTTACTAAGAAACAAGGTTGTTCTGAACAAACTGGTTGATTCTGAGCGTGATCGGAGACGAAAAAAATTCAAACCCCTCAAAACGCGCTGAGATGAATTTTTTAATAAGAAACAAGGGTGTTGTGAACAAACTGGTTCATTCTGAGCGTATTCTGAGACGAAAAAAATTAAAACCCCTCAAAACACTCGGAGATGAATTTTTTAATAAGAAACAAGGGTGTTGTGAACAAACTGGTTCATTCTGAGCGTGATCGGAAACGAAAATAATTCAAACCCCTCAAAACGCGCTGAGATTAATTCTTTACTAAGAAACAAGGGTGTTCTGAACAAACTGGTTGATTCTGAGCGTGATCGGAGACGAAAAAAATTCAAACCCCTGAAAACGCGCTGAGATTAATTCTTTACTAAGAAACATGGGTGTACTGAACAAACTGGTTGATTCTGAGCGTATTCTGAGACGAAAAAAATTCAAACCCCTCAGAATGCGCTGAGATTAATTCTTTACTAAGAAACATGGGTGTACTGAACAAACTGGTTGATTCTGAGCGTGATCGGAGACGAAAAAAATTCAAACCCCTCAGAATGCGCTGAGATTAATTCTTTACTAAGAAACATGGGTGTACTGAACAAACTGGTTGATTCTGAGCGTATTCTGAGACGAAAAAAATTCAAACCCCTCAAAACACGCTGAGATGAATTTTTTAATAAGAAACATGGGTGTTGTGAACAAACTGGTTCATTCTGAGCGTATTCTGAGACGAAAAAAATTCAAACCCCTCAAAACGCGCTGAGATTAATTCTTTACTAAGAAACAAGGTTGTTCTGAACAAACTGGTTGATTCTGAGCGTGATCGGAGACGAAAAAATTTCAAACCCCTCAAAACGCGCTGAGATTAATTCTTTACTAAGAAACAAGGGTGTCTGAACAAACTGGTTGATTCTGAGCGTGATCGGAGACGAAAAAAATTCAAACCCCTCAAAACGCGCTGAGATTAATTCTTTACTAAGAAACAAGGTTGTTCTGAACAAACTGGTTGATTCTGAGCGTGATCGGAGACGAAAAAAATTCAAACCCCTCAAAACGCGCTGAGATTAATTCTTTACTAAGAAACAAGGGTGTTCTGAACAAACTGGTTGATTCTGAGCGTGATCGGAGACGAAAAAAATTCAAACCCCTCAAAACGCGCTGAGATTAATTCTTTACTAAGAAACAAGGGTTTTCTGAACAAACTGGTTGATTCTGAGCGTGATCGGAGACGAAAAAAATTCAAACCCCTCAAAACGCGCTGAGATTAATTCTTTACTAAGAAACAAGGGTGTTCTGAACAAACTGGTTGATTCTGAGCGTATTCTGAGACGAAAAAAATTAAAACCCCTCAAAACACTCGGAGATGAATTTTTTAATAAGAAACAAGGGTGTTGTGAACAAACTGGTTCATTCTGAGCGTGATCGGAAACGAAAATAATTCAAACCCCTCAAAACGCGCTGAGATTAATTCTTTACTAAGAAACAAGGGTGTTCTGAACAAACTGGTTGATTCTGAGCGTGATCGGAGACGAAAAAAATTCAAACCCCTCAAAACGCGCTGAGATTAATTCTTTACTAAGAAACAAGGGTGTTCTGAACAAACTGGTTGATTCTGAGCGTGATCGGAGACGAAAAAAATTCAAACCCCACAAAACGCGCTGAGATTAATTCTTTACTAAGAAACAAGGTTGTTCTGAACAAACTGGTTGATTCTGAGCGTGATCGGAGACGAAAAAAATTCAAACCCCTCAAAACGCGCTGAGATTAATTCTTTACTAAAAAACAAGGGTGTTCTGAACAAACTGGTTGATTCTGAGCGTGATCGGAGACGAAAAAAATTCAAACCCCACAAAACGCGCTGAGATTAATTCTTTACTAAGAAACAAGGTTGTTCTGAACAAACTGGTTGATTCTGAGCGTGATCGGAGACGAAAAAAATTCAAACCCCTCAAAACGCGCTGAGATTAATTCTTTACTAAGAAACAAGGGTGTTCTGAACAAACTGGTTGATTCTGAGCGTGATCGGAGACGAAAAAAATTCAAACCCCTCAAAACGCGCTGAGATTAATTCTTTACTAAGAAACAAGGGTGTTCTGAACAAACTGGTTGATTCTGAGCGTGATCGGAGACGAAAAAAATTCAAACCCCTCAAAACGCGCTGAGATTAATTCTTTACTAAGAAACAAGGTTGTTCTGAACAAACTGGTTGATTCTGAGCGTGATCGGAGACGAAAAAAATTCAAACCCCTCAAAACGCGCTGAGATTAATTCTTTACTAAGAAACAAGGGTGTTCTGAACAAACTGGTTGATTCTGAGCGTGATCGGAGACGAAAAAAATTCAAACCCCTCAAAACGCGCTGAGATTAATTCTTTACTATGAAACAAGGTTGTTCTGAACAAACTGGTTGATTCTGAGCGTGATCGGAGACGAAAAAAATTCAAACCCCTCAAAACGCGCTGAGATTAATTCTTTACTAAGAAACAAGGCTTTTCTGAACAAACTGGTTGATTCTGAGCGTGATCGGAGACGAAAAAAATTCAAACCCCTCAAAACGCGCTGAGATTAATTCTTTACTAAGAAACAAGGGTGTTCTGAACAAACTGGTTGATTCTGAGCGTATTCTGAGACGAAAAAAATTAAAACCCCTCAAAACACTCGGAGATGAATTTTTTAATAAGAAACAAGGGTGTTGTGAACAAACTGGTTCATTCTGAGCGTGATCGGAAACGAAAATAATTCAAACCCCTCAAAACGCGCTGAGATTAATTCTTTACTAAGAAACAAGGGTGTTCTGAACAAACTGGTTGATTCTGAGCGTGATCGGAGACGAAAAAAATTCAAACCCCTGAAAACGCGCTGAGATTAATTCTTTACTAAGAAACATGGGTGTACTGAACAAACTGGTTGATTCTGAGCGTATTCTGAGACGAAAAAAATTCAAACCCCTCAGAATGCGCTGAGATTAATTCTTTACTAAGAAACATGGGTGTACTGAACAAACTGGTTGATTCTGAGCGTGATCGGAGACGAAAAAAATTCAAACCCCTCAAAACGCGCTGAGATTAATTCTTTACTAAGAAACAAGGTTGTTCTGAACAAACTGGTTGATTCTGAGCGTGATCGGAGACGTAAAAAATTCAAACCCCTCAAAACGCGCTGAGATTAATTCTTTACTATGAAACAAGGTTGTTCTGAACAAACTGGTTGATTCTGAGCGTGATCGGAAACGAAAAAAATTCAAACCCCTCAAAACGCGCTGAGATTAATTCTTTACTAAGAAACAAGGGTGTTCTGAACAAACTGGTTGATTCTGAGCGTGATCGGAGACGAAAAAAATTCAAACCCCTCAAAACGCGCTGAGATTAATTCTTTACTAAGAAACAAGGTTGTTCTGAACAAACTGGTTGATTCTGAGCGTGATCGGAGACGAAAAAAATTCAAACCCCTCAAAACGCGCTGAGATTAATTCTTTACTAAGAAACAAGGTTGTTCTGAACAAACTGGTTGATTCTGAGCGTGATCGGAGACGAAAAAAATTCAAACCCCTCAAAACGCGCTGAGATGAATTTTTTAATAAGAAACAAGGGTGTTGTGAACAAACTGGTTCATTCTGAGCGTATTCTGAGACGAAAAAAATTAAAACCCCTCAAAACACTCGGAGATGAATTTTTTAATAAGAAACAAGGGTGTTGTGAACAAACTGGTTCATTCTGAGCGTGATCGGAAACGAAAATAATTCAAACCCCTCAAAACGCGCTGAGATTAATTCTTTACTAAGAAACAAGGGTGTTCTGAACAAACTGGTTGATTCTGAGCGTGATCGGAGACGAAAAAAATTCAAACCCCTGAAAACGCGCTGAGATTAATTCTTTACTAAGAAACATGGGTGTACTGAACAAACTGGTTGATTCTGAGCGTATTCTGAGACGAAAAAAATTCAAACCCCTCAGAATGCGCTGAGATTAATTCTTTACTAAGAAACATGGGTGTACTGAACAAACTGGTTGATTCTGAGCGTGATCGGAGACGAAAAAAATTCAAACCCCTCAGAATGCGCTGAGATTAATTCTTTACTAAGAAACATGGGTGTACTGAACAAACTGGTTGATTCTGAGCGTATTCTGAGACGAAAAAAATTCAAACCCCTCAAAACACGCTGAGATGAATTTTTTAATAAGAAACATGGGTGTTGTGAACAAACTGGTTCATTCTGAGCGTATTCTGAGACGAAAAAAATTCAAACCCCTCAAAACGCGCTGAGATTAATTCTTTACTAAGAAACAAGGTTGTTCTGAACAAACTGGTTGATTCTGAGCGTGATCGGAGACGAAAAAATTTCAAACCCCTCAAAACGCGCTGAGATTAATTCTTTACTAAGAAACAAGGGTGTCTGAACAAACTGGTTGATTCTGAGCGTGATCGGAGACGAAAAAAATTCAAACCCCTCAAAACGCGCTGAGATTAATTCTTTACTAAGAAACAAGGTTGTTCTGAACAAACTGGTTGATTCTGAGCGTGATCGGAGACGAAAAAAATTCAAACCCCTCAAAACGCGCTGAGATTAATTCTTTACTAAGAAACAAGGGTGTTCTGAACAAACTGGTTGATTCTGAGCGTGATCGGAGACGAAAAAAATTCAAACCCCTCAAAACGCGCTGAGATTAATTCTTTACTAAGAAACAAGGGTTTTCTGAACAAACTGGTTGATTCTGAGCGTGATCGGAGACGAAAAAAATTCAAACCCCTCAAAACGCGCTGAGATTAATTCTTTACTAAGAAACAAGGGTGTTCTGAACAAACTGGTTGATTCTGAGCGTATTCTGAGACGAAAAAAATTAAAACCCCTCAAAACACTCGGAGATGAATTTTTTAATAAGAAACAAGGGTGTTGTGAACAAACTGGTTCATTCTGAGCGTGATCGGAAACGAAAATAATTCAAACCCCTCAAAACGCGCTGAGATTAATTCTTTACTAAGAAACAAGGGTGTTCTGAACAAACTGGTTGATTCTGAGCGTGATCGGAGACGAAAAAAATTCAAACCCCTCAAAACGCGCTGAGATTAATTCTTTACTAAGAAACAAGGGTGTTCTGAACAAACTGGTTGATTCTGAGCGTGATCGGAGACGAAAAAAATTCAAACCCCACAAAACGCGCTGAGATTAATTCTTTACTAAGAAACAAGGTTGTTCTGAACAAACTGGTTGATTCTGAGCGTGATCGGAGACGAAAAAAATTCAAACCCCTCAAAACGCGCTGAGATTAATTCTTTACTAAAAAACAAGGGTGTTCTGAACAAACTGGTTGATTCTGAGCGTGATCGGAGACGAAAAAAATTCAAACCCCACAAAACGCGCTGAGATTAATTCTTTACTAAGAAACAAGGTTGTTCTGAACAAACTGGTTGATTCTGAGCGTGATCGGAGACGAAAAAAATTCAAACCCCTCAAAACGCGCTGAGATTAATTCTTTACTAAGAAACAAGGGTGTTCTGAACAAACTGGTTGATTCTGAGCGTGATCGGAGACGAAAAAAATTCAAACCCCTCAAAACGCGCTGAGATTAATTCTTTACTAAGAAACAAGGGTGTTCTGAACAAACTGGTTGATTCTGAGCGTGATCGGAGACGAAAAAAATTCAAACCCCTCAAAACGCGCTGAGATTAATTCTTTACTATGAAACAAGGTTGTTCTGAACAAACTGGTTGATTCTGAGCGTGATCGGAGACGAAAAAAATTCAAACCCCTCAAAACGCGCTGAGATTAATTCTTTACTAAGAAACAAGGCTTTTCTGAACAAACTGGTTGATTCTGAGCGTGATCGGAGACGAAAAAAATTCAAACCCCTCAAAACGCGCTGAGATTAATTCTTTACTAAGAAACAAGGGTGTTCTGAACAAACTGGTTGATTCTGAGCGTATTCTGAGACGAAAAAAATTAAAACCCCTCAAAACACTCGGAGATGAATTTTTTAATAAGAAACAAGGGTGTTGTGAACAAACTGGTTCATTCTGAGCGTGATCGGAAACGAAAATAATTCAAACCCCTCAAAACGCGCTGAGATTAATTCTTTACTAAGAAACAAGGGTGTTCTGAACAAACTGGTTGATTCTGAGCGTGATCGGAGACGAAAAAAATTCAAACCCCTGAAAACGCGCTGAGATTAATTCTTTACTAAGAAACATGGGTGTACTGAACAAACTGGTTGATTCTGAGCGTATTCTGAGACGAAAAAAATTCAAACCCCTCAGAATGCGCTGAGATTAATTCTTTACTAAGAAACATGGGTGTACTGAACAAACTGGTTGATTCTGAGCGTGATCGGAGACGAAAAAAATTCAAACCCCTCAAAACGCGCTGAGATTAATTCTTTACTAAGAAACAAGGTTGTTCTGAACAAACTGGTTGATTCTGAGCGTGATCGGAGACGTAAAAAATTCAAACCCCTCAAAACGCGCTGAGATTAATTCTTTACTATGAAACAAGGTTGTTCTGAACAAACTGGTTGATTCTGAGCGTGATCGGAAACGAAAAAAATTCAAACCCCTCAAAACGCGCTGAGATTAATTCTTTACTAAGAAACAAGGGTGTTCTGAACAAACTGGTTGATTCTGAGCGTGATCGGAGACGAAAAAAATTCAAACCCCTCAAAACGCGCTGAGATTAATTCTTTACTAAGAAACAAGGTTGTTCTGAACAAACTGGTTGATTCTGAGCGTGATCGGAGACGAAAAAAATTCAAACCCCTCAAAACGCGCTGAGATTAATTCTTTACTAAGAAACAAGGTTGTTCTGAACAAACTGGTTGATTCTGAGCGTGATCGGAGACGAAAAAAATTCAAACCCCTCAAAACGCGCTGAGATGAATTTTTTAATAAGAAACAAGGGTGTTGTGAACAAACTGGTTCATTCTGAGCGTATTCTGAGACGAAAAAAATTCAAACCCCTCAGAATGCGCTGAGATTAATTCTTTACTAAGAAACATGGGTGTACTGAACAAACTGGTTGATTCTGAGCGTGATCGGAGACGAAAAAAATTCAAACCCCTCAGAATGCGCTGAGATTAATTCTTTTCTAAGAAACATGGGTGTACTGAACAAACTGGTTGATTCTGAGCGTATTCTGAGACGAAAAAAATTCAAACCCCTCAAAACGCGCTGAGATTAATTCTTTACTAAGAAACAAGGTTGTTCTGAACAAACTGGTTGATTCTGAGCGTGATCGGAGACGAAAAAAATTCAAACCCCTCAAAACGCGCTGAGATTAATTCTTTACTAAGAAACAAGGTTGTTCTGAACAAACTGGTTGATTCTGAGCGTGATCGGAGACGAAAAAAATTCAAACCCCTCAAAACGCGCTGAGATGAATTTTTTAATAAGAAACAAGGGTGTTGTGAACAAACTGGTTCATTCTGAGCGTATTCTGAGACGAAAAAAATTCAAACCCCTCAGAATGCGCTGAGATTAATTCTTTACTAAGAAACATGGGTGTACTGAACAAACTGGTTGATTCTGAGCGTGATCGGAGACGAAAAAAATTCAAACCCCTCAGAATGCGCTGAGATTAATTCTTTACTAAGAAACAAGGGTTTTCTGAACAAACTGGTTGATTCTGAGCGTGATCGGAGACGAAAAAAATTCAAACCCCTCAAAACGCGCTGAGATTAATTCTTTACTAAGAAACAAGGGTGTTCTGAACAAACTTGTTGATTCTGAGCGTATTCTGAGACGAAAAAAATTAAAACCCCTCAAAACACTCGGAGATGAATTTTTTAATAAGAAACAAGGGTGTTGTGAACAAACTGGTTCATTCTGAGCGTGATCGGAAACGAAAATAATTCAAACCCCTCAAAACGCGCTGAGATTAATTCTTTACTAAGAAACAAGGGTGTTCTGAACAAACTGGTTGATTCTGAGCGTGATCGGAGACGAAAAAAATTCAAACCCCTCAAAACGCGCTGAGATTAATTCTTTACTAAGAAACAAGGGTGTTCTGAACAAACTGGTTGATTCTGAGCGTGATCGGAGACGAAAAAAATTCAAACCCCACAAAACGCGCTGAGATTAATTCTTTACTAAGAAACAAGGTTGTTCTGAACAAACTGGTTGATTCTGAGCGTGATCGGAGACGAAAAAAATTCAAACCCCTCAAAACGCGCTGAGATTAATTCTTTACTAAGAAACAAGGGTTTTCTGAACAAACTGGTTGATTCTGAGCGTGATCGGAGACGAAAAAAATTCAAACCCCTCAAAACGCGCTGAGATTAATTCTTTACTAAGAAACAAGGTTGTTCTGAACAAACTGGTTGATTCTGAGCGTGATCGGAGACGAAAAAAATTCAAACCCCTCAAAACGCGCTGAGATTAATTCTTTACTAAGAAACAAGGGTGTTCTGAACAAACTGGTTGATTCTGAGCGTGATCGGAGACGAAAAAAATTCAAACCCCACAAAACGCGCTGAGATTAATTCTTTACTAAGAAACAAGGTTGTTCTGAACAAACTGGTTGATTCTGAGCGTGATCGGAGACGAAAAAAATTCAAACCCCTCAAAACGCGCTGAGATGAATTTTTTAATAAGAAACAAGGGTGTTGTGAACAAACTGGTTCATTCTGAGCGTATTCTGAGACGAAAAAAATTCAAACCCCTCAGAATGCGCTGAGATTAATTCTTTACTAAGAAACATGGGTGTACTGAACAAACTGGTTGATTCTGAGCGTGATCGGAGACGAAAAAAATTCAAACCCCTCAGAATGCGCTGAGATTAATTCTTTTCTAAGAAACATGGGTGTACTGAACAAACTGGTTGATTCTGAGCGTATTCTGAGACGAAAAAAATTCAAACCCCTCAAAACGCGCTGAGATTAATTCTTTACTAAGAAACAAGGTTGTTCTGAACAAACTGGTTGATTCTGAGCGTGATCGGAGACGAAAAAAATTCAAACCCCTCAAAACGCGCTGAGATTAATTCTTTACTAAGAAACAAGGTTGTTCTGAACAAACTGGTTGATTCTGAGCGTGATCGGAGACGAAAAAAATTCAAACCCCTCAAAACGCGCTGAGATGAATTTTTTAATAAGAAACAAGGGTGTTGTGAACAAACTGGTTCATTCTGAGCGTATTCTGAGACGAAAAAAATTCAAACCCCTCAGAATGCGCTGAGATTAATTCTTTACTAAGAAACATGGGTGTACTGAACAAACTGGTTGATTCTGAGCGTGATCGGAGACGAAAAAAATTCAAACCCCTCAGAATGCGCTGAGATTAATTCTTTACTAAGAAACAAGGGTTTTCTGAACAAACTGGTTGATTCTGAGCGTGATCGGAGACGAAAAAAATTCAAACCCCTCAAAACGCGCTGAGATTAATTCTTTACTAAGAAACAAGGGTGTTCTGAACAAACTTGTTGATTCTGAGCGTATTCTGAGACGAAAAAAATTAAAACCCCTCAAAACACTCGGAGATGAATTTTTTAATAAGAAACAAGGGTGTTGTGAACAAACTGGTTCATTCTGAGCGTGATCGGAAACGAAAATAATTCAAACCCCTCAAAACGCGCTGAGATTAATTCTTTACTAAGAAACAAGGGTGTTCTGAACAAACTGGTTGATTCTGAGCGTGATCGGAGACGAAAAAAATTCAAACCCCTCAAAACGCGCTGAGATTAATTCTTTACTAAGAAACAAGGGTGTTCTGAACAAACTGGTTGATTCTGAGCGTGATCGGAGACGAAAAAAATTCAAACCCCACAAAACGCGCTGAGATTAATTCTTTACTAAGAAACAAGGTTGTTCTGAACAAACTGGTTGATTCTGAGCGTGATCGGAGACGAAAAAAATTCAAACCCCTCAAAACGCGCTGAGATTAATTCTTTACTAAGAAACAAGGGTTTTCTGAACAAACTGGTTGATTCTGAGCGTGATCGGAGACGAAAAAAATTCAAACCCCTCAAAACGCGCTGAGATTAATTCTTTACTAAGAAACAAGGTTGTTCTGAACAAACTGGTTGATTCTGAGCGTGATCGGAGACGAAAAAAATTCAAACCCCTCAAAACGCGCTGAGATTAATTCTTTACTAAGAAACAAGGGTGTTCTGAACAAACTGGTTGATTCTGAGCGTGATCGGAGACGAAAAAAATTCAAACCCCACAAAACGCGCTGAGATTAATTCTTTACTAAGAAACAAGGTTGTTCTGAACAAACTGGTTGATTCTGAGCGTGATCGGAGACGAAAAAAATTCAAACCCCTCAAAACGCGCTGAGATTAATTCTTTACTAAGAAACAAGGTTGTTCTGAACAAACTGGTTGATTCTGAGCGTGATCGGAGACGAAAAAAATTCAAACCCCTCAAAACGCGCTGAGATTAATTCTTTACTAAGAAACAAGGGTGTTCTGAACAAACTGGTTGATTCTGAGCGTGATCGGAGACGAAAAAAATTCAAACCCCACAAAACGCGCTGAGATTAATTCTTTACTAAGAAACAAGGTTGTTCTGAACAAACTGGTTGATTCTGAGCGTGATCGGAGACGAAAAAAATTCAAACCCCTCAAAACGCGCTGAGATTAATTCTTTACTAAGAAACAAGGGTGTTCTGAACAAACTGGTTGATTCTGAGCGTGATCGGAGACGAAAAAAATTCAAACCCCTCAAAACGCGCTGAGATTAATTCTTTACTAAGAAACAAGGGTGTTCTGAACAAACTGGTTGATTCTGAGCGTGATCGGAGACGAAAAAAATTCAAACCCCTCAAAACGCGCTGAGATTAATTCTTTACTATGAAACAAGGTTGTTCTGAACAAACTGGTTGATTCTGAGCGTGATCGGAGACGAAAAAAATTCAAACCCCTCAAAACGCGCTGAGATTAATTCTTTACTAAGAAACAAGGCTTTTCTGAACAAACTGGTTGATTCTGAGCGTGATCGGAGACGAAAAAAATTCAAACCCCTCAAAACGCGCTGAGATTAATTCTTTACTAAGAAACAAGGGTGTTCTGAACAAACTGGTTGATTCTGAGCGTATTCTGAGACGAAAAAAATTAAAACCCCTCAAAACACTCGGAGATGAATTTTTTAATAAGAAACAAGGGTGTTGTGAACAAACTGGTTCATTCTGAGCGTGATCGGAAACGAAAATAATTCAAACCCCTCAAAACGCGCTGAGATTAATTCTTTACTAAGAAACAAGGGTGTTCTGAACAAACTGGTTGATTCTGAGCGTGATCGGAGACGAAAAAAATTCAAACCCCTGAAAACGCGCTGAGATTAATTCTTTACTAAGAAACATGGGTGTACTGAACAAACTGGTTGATTCTGAGCGTATTCTGAGACGAAAAAAATTCAAACCCCTCAGAATGCGCTGAGATTAATTCTTTACTAAGAAACATGGGTGTACTGAACAAACTGGTTGATTCTGAGCGTGATCGGAGACGAAAAAAATTCAAACCCCTCAAAACGCGCTGAGATTAATTCTTTACTAAGAAACAAGGTTGTTCTGAACAAACTGGTTGATTCTGAGCGTGATCGGAGACGTAAAAAATTCAAACCCCTCAAAACGCGCTGAGATTAATTCTTTACTATGAAACAAGGTTGTTCTGAACAAACTGGTTGATTCTGAGCGTGATCGGAAACGAAAAAAATTCAAACCCCTCAAAACGCGCTGAGATTAATTCTTTACTAAGAAACAAGGGTGTTCTGAACAAACTGGTTGATTCTGAGCGTGATCGGAGACGAAAAAAATTCAAACCCCTCAAAACGCGCTGAGATTAATTCTTTACTAAGAAACAAGGTTGTTCTGAACAAACTGGTTGATTCTGAGCGTGATCGGAGACGAAAAAAATTCAAACCCCTCAAAACGCGCTGAGATTAATTCTTTACTAAGAAACAAGGTTGTTCTGAACAAACTGGTTGATTCTGAGTGTGATCGGAGACGAAAAAAATTCAAACCCCTCAAAACGCGCTGAGATGAATTTTTTAATAAGAAACAAGGGTGTTGTGAACAAACTGGTTCATTCTGAGCGTATTCTGAGACGAAAAAAATTCAAACCCCTCAGAATGCGCTGAGATTAATTCTTTACTAAGAAACATGGGTGTACTGAACAAACTGGTTGATTCTGAGCGTGATCGGAGACGAAAAAAATTCAAACCCCTCAGAATGCGCTGAGATTAATTCTTTTCTAAGAAACATGGGTGTACTGAACAAACTGGTTGATTCTGAGCGTATTCTGAGACGAAAAAAATTCAAACCCCTCAAAACGCGCTGAGATTAATTCTTTACTAAGAAACAAGGTTGTTCTGAACAAACTGGTTGATTCTGAGCGTGATCGGAGACGAAAAAAATTCAAACCCCTCAAAACGCGCTGAGATTAATTCTTTACTAAGAAACAAGGTTGTTCTGAAAAAACTGGTTGATTCTGAGCGTGATCGGAGACGAAAAAAATTCAAACCCCTCAAAACGCGCTGAGATTAATTTTTTAATAAGAAACAAGGGTGTTGTGAACAAACTGGTTCATTCTGAGCGTATTCTGAGACGAAAAAAATTCAAACCCCTCAGAATGCGCTGAGATTAATTCTTTACTAAGAAACATGGGTGTACTGAACAAACTGGTTGATTCTGAGCGTGATCGGAGACGAAAAAAATTCAAACCCCTCAGAATGCGCTGAGATTAATTCTTTACTAAGAAACATGGGTGTACTGAACAAACTGGTTGATTCTGAGCGTATTCTGAGACGAAAAAAATTCAAACCCCTCAAAACGCGCTGAGATTAATTCTTTACTAAGAAACATGGGTGTACTGAACAAACTGGTTGATTCTGAGCGTGATCGGAGACGAAAAAAATTCAAACCCCTCAGAATGCGCTGAGATTAATTCTTTACTAAGAAACATGGGTGTACTGAACAAACTGGTTGATTCTGAGCGTGATCGGAGACGAAAAAAATTCAAACCCCTCAGAATGCGCTGAGATTAATTCTTTACTATGAAACATGGGTGTACTGAACAAACTGGTTGATTCTGAGCGTATTCTGAGACGAAAAAAATTCAAACCCCTCAAAACGCGCTGAGATTAATTCTTTACTAAGAAACATGGGTGTACTGAACAAACTGGTTGATTCTGAGCGTGATCGGAGACGAAAAAAATTCAAACCCCTCAGAATGCGCTGAGATTAATTCTTTACTAAGAAACATGGGTGTACTGAACAAACTGGTTGATTCTGAGCGTATTCTGAGACGAAAAAAATTCAAACCCCTCAAAACACGCTGAGATGAATTTTTTAATAAGAAACATGGGTGTTGTGAACAAACTGGTTCATTCTGAGCGTATTCTGAGACGAAAAAAATTCAAACCCCTCAAAACGCGCTGAGATTAATTCTTTACTAAGAAACAAGGTTGTTCTGAACAAACTGGTTGATTCTGAGCGTGATCGGAGACGAAAAAAATTCAAACCCCTCAAAACGCGCTGAGATTAATTCTTTACTAAGAAACAAGGGTGTCTGAACAAACTGGTTGATTCTGAGCGTGATCGGAGACGAAAAAAATTCAAACCCCTCAAAACGCGCTGAGATTAATTCTTTACTAAGAAACAAGGGTGTTCTGAACAAACTGGTTGATTCTGAGCGTATTCTGAGACGAAAAAAATTAAAACCCCTCAAAACACTCGGAGATGAATTTTTTAATAAGAAACAAGGGTGTTGTGAACAAACTGGTTCATTCTGAGCGTGATCGGAAACGAAAATAATTCAAACCCCTCAAAACGCGCTGAGATTAATTCTTTACTAAGAAACAAGGGTGTTCTGAACAAACTGGTTGATTCTGAGCGTGATCGGAGACGAAAAAAATTCAAACCCCTCAAAACGCGCTGAGATTAATTCTTTACTAAGAAACAAGGGTGTTCTGAACAAACTGGTTGATTCTGAGCGTGATCGGAGACGAAAAAAATTCAAACCCCACAAAACGCGCTGAGATTAATTCTTTACTAAGAAACAAGGTTGTTCTGAACAAACTGGTTGATTCTGAGCGTGATCGGAGACGAAAAAAATTCAAACCCCTCAAAACGCGCTGAGATTAATTCTTTACTAAGAAACAAGGTTGTTCTGAACAAACTGGTTGATTCTGAGCGTGATCGGAGACGAAAAAAATTCAAATCCCTCAAAACGCGCTGAGATTAATTCTTTACTAAGAAACAAGGGTGTTCTGAACAAACTGGTTGATTCTGAGCGTGATCGGAGACGAAAAAAATTCAAACCCCTCAAAACGCGCTGAGATTAATTCTTTACTATGAAACAAGGTTGTTCTGAACAAACTGGTTGATTCTGAGCGTGATCGGAGACGAAAAAAATTCAAACCCCTCAAAACGCGCTGAGATTAATTCTTTACTAAGAAACAAGGCTTTTCTGAACAAACTGGTTGATTCTGAGCGTGATCGGAGACGAAAAAAATTCAAACCCCTCAAAACGCGCTGAGATTAATTCTTTACTAAGAAACAAGGGTGTTCTGAACAAACTGGTTGATTCTGAGCGTATTCTGAGACGAAAATAATTAAAACCCCTCAAAACACTCGGAGATGAATTTTTTAATAAGAAACAAGGGTGTTGTGAACAAACTGGTTCATTCTGAGCGTGATCGGAAACGAAAATAATTCAAACCCCTCAAAACGCGCTGAGATTAATTCTTTACTAAGAAACAAGGGTGTTCTGAACAAACTGGTTGATTCTGAGCGTGATCGGAGACGAAAAAAATTCAAACCCCTCAAAACGCGCTGAGATTAATTCTTTACTAAGAAACAAGGGTGTTCTGAACAAACTGGTTGATTCTGAGCGTGATCGGAGACGAAAAAAATTCAAACCCCACAAAACGCGCTGAGATTAATTCTTTACTAAGAAACAAGGTTGTTCTGAACAAACTGGTTGATTCTGAGCGTGATCGGAGACGAAAAAAATTCAAACCCCTCAAAACGCGCTGAGATTAATTCTTTACTAAGAAACAAGGTTGTTCTGAACAAACTGGTTGATTCTGAGCGTGATCGGAGACGAAAAAAATTCAAATCCCTCAAAACGCGCTGAGATTAATTCTTTACTAAGAAACAAGGGTGTTCTGAACAAACTGGTTGATTCTGAGCGTGATCGGAGACGAAAAAAATTCAAACCCCTCAAAACGCGCTGAGATTAATTCTTTACTATGAAACAAGGTTGTTCTGAACAAACTGGTTGATTCTGAGCGTGATCGGAGACGAAAAAAATTCAAACCCCTCAAAACGCGCTGAGATTAATTCTTTACTAAGAAACAAGGCTTTTCTGAACAAACTGGTTGATTCTGAGCGTGATCGGAGACGAAAAAAATTCAAACCCCTCAAAACGCGCTGAGATTAATTCTTTACTAAGAAACAAGGGTGTTCTGAACAAACTGGTTGATTCTGAGCGTATTCTGAGACGAAAATAATTAAAACCCCTCAAAACACTCGGAGATGAATTTTTTAATAAGAAACAAGGGTGTTGTGAACAAACTGGTTCATTCTGAGCGTGATCGGAAACGAAAATAATTCAAACCCCTCAAAACGCGCTGAGATTAATTCTTTACTAAGAAACAAGGGTGTTCTGAACAAACTGGTTGATTCTGAGCGTGATCGGAAACGAAAAAAATTCAAACCCCTCAAAACGCGCTGAGATTAATTCTTTACTAAGAAACAAGGGTGTTCTGAACAAACTGGTTGATTCTGAGCGTGATCGGAGACGAAAAAAATTCAAACCCCACAAAACGCGCTGAGATTAATTCTTTACTAAGAAACAAGGTTGTTCTGAACAAACTGGTTGATTCTGAGCGTGATCGGAGACGAAAAAAATTCAAACCCCTCAAAACGCGCTGAGATTAATTCTTTACTAAGAAACAAGGTTGTTCTGAACAAACTGGTTGATTCTGAGCGTGATCGGAGACGAAAAAAATTCAAACCCCTCAAAACGCGCTGAGATTAATTCTTTACTAAGAAACAAGGGTGTTCTGAACAAACTGGTTGATTCTGAGCGTGATCGGGGACGAAAAAAATTCAAACCCCTCAAAACGCGCTGAGATTAATTCTTTACTAAGAAACAAGGCTTTTCTGAACAAACTGGTTGATTCTGAGCGTGATCGGAGACGAAAAAAATTCAAACCCCTCAAAACGCGCTGAGATTAATTCTTTATTAAGAAACAAGGGTGTTCTGAACAAACTGGTTGATTCTGAGCGTATTCTGAGACGAAAAAAATTAAAACCCCTCAAAACACTCGGAGATGAATTTTTTACTAAGAAACAAGGTTGTTCTGAACAAACTGGTTGATTCTGAGCGTGATCGGAGACGAAAAAAATTCAAACCCCTCAAAACGCGCTGAGATTAATTCTTTACTAAGAAACAAGGTTGTTCTGAACAAACTGGTTGATTCTGAGCGTGATCGGAGACGAAAAAAATTCAAACCCCTCAAAACGCGCTGAGATTAATTCTTTACTATGAAACAAGGTTGTTCTGAACAAACTGGTTGATTCTGAGCGTGATCGGAGACGAAAAAAATTCAAACCCCTCAAAACGCGCTGAGATTAATTCTTTACTAAGAAACAAGGCTTTTCTGAACAAACTGGTTGATTCTGAGCGTGATCGGAGACGAAAAAAATTCAAACCCCTCAAAACGCGCTGAGATTAATTCTTTACTAAGAAACAAGGGTGTTCTGAACAAACTGGTTGATTCTGAGCGTATTCTGAGACGAAAAAAATTAAAACCCCTCAAAACACTCGGAGATGAATTTTTTAATAAGAAACAAGGGTGTTGTGAATAAACTGGTTCATTCTGAGCGTGATCGGAAACGAAAATAATTCAAACCCCTCAAAACGCGCTGAGATTAATTCTTTACTAAGAAACAAGGGTGTTCTGAACAAACTGGTTGATTCTGAGCGTGATCGGAGACGAAAAAAATTCAAACCCCTGAAAACGCGCTGAGATTAATTCTTTACTAAGAAACATGGGTGTACTGAACAAACTGGTTGATTCTGAGCGTATTCTGAGACGAAAAAAATTCAAACCCCTCAGAATGCGCTGAGATTAATTCTTTACTAAGAAACATGGGTGTACTGAACAAACTGGTTGATTCTGAGCGTGATCGGAGACGAAAAAAATTCAAACCCCTCAAAACGCGCTGAGATTAATTCTTTACTAAGAAACAAGGTTGTTCTGAACAAACTGGTTGATTCTGAGCGTGATCGGAAACGAAAAAAATTCAAACCCCTCAAAACGCGCTGAGATTAATTCTTTACTAAGAAACAAGGGTGTTCTGAACAAACTGGTTGATTCTGAGCGTGATCGGAGACGAAAAAAAATCAAACCCCTCAAAACGCGCTGAGATTAATTCTTTACTAAGAAACAAGGGTGTTCTGAACAAACTGGTTGATTCTGAGCGTGATCGGAGACGAAAAAAATTCAAACCCCTCAAAACGCGCTGAGATTAATTCTTTACTATGAAACAAGGTTGTTCTGAACAAACTGGTTGATTCTGAGCGTGATCGGAGACGAAAAAAATTCAAACCCCTCAAAACGCGCTGAGATTAATTCTTTACTAAGAAACAAGGCTTTTCTGAACAAACTGGTTGATTCTGAGCGTGATCGGAGACGAAAAAAATTCAAACCCCTCAAAACGCGCTGAGATTAATTCTTTACTAAGAAACAAGGGTGTTCTGAACAAACTGGTTGATTCTGAGCGTATTCTGAGACGAAAAAAATTAAAACCCCTCAAAACACTCGGAGATGAATTTTTTAATAAGAAACAAGGGTGTTGTGAACAAACTGGTTCATTCTGAGCGTGATCGGAAACGAAAATAATTCAAACCCCTCAAAACGCGCTGAGATTAATTCTTTACTAAGAAACAAGGGTGTTCTGAACAAACTGGTTGATTCTGAGCGTGATCGGAGACGAAAAAAATTCAAACCCCTGAAAACGCGCTGAGATTAATTCTTTACTAAGAAACATGGGTGTACTGAACAAACTGGTTGATTCTGAGCGTATTCTGAGACGAAAAAAATTCAAACCCCTCAGAATGCGCTGAGATTAATTCTTTACTAAGAAACATGGGTGTACTGAACAAACTGGTTGATTCTGAGCGTGATCGGAGACGAAAAAAATTCAAACCCCTCAAAACGCGCTGAGATTAATTCTTTACTAAGAAACAAGGTTGTTCTGAACAAACTGGTTGATTCTGAGCGTGATCGGAGACGTAAAAAATTCAAACCCCTCAAAACGCGCTGAGATTAATTCTTTACTATGAAACAAGGTTGTTCTGAACAAACTGGTTGATTCTGAGCGTGATCGGAAACGAAAAAAATTCAAACCCCTCAAAACGCGCTGAGATTAATTCTTTACTAAGAAACAAGGGTGTTCTGAACAAACTGGTTGATTCTGAGCGTGATCGGAGACGAAAAAAATTAAAACCCCTCAAAACACTCGGAGATGAATTTTTTAATAAGAAACAAGGGTGTTGTGAACAAACTGGTTCATTCTGAGCGTGATCGGAAACGAAAATAATTCAAACCCCTCAAAACGCGCTGAGATTAATTCTTTACTAAGAAACAAGGGTGTTCTGAACAAACTGGTTGATTCTGAGCGTGATCGGAGACGAAAAAAATTCAAACCCCTGAAAACGCGCTGAGATTAATTCTTTACTAAGAAACATGGGTGTACTGAACAAACTGGTTGATTCTGAGCGTATTCTGAGACGAAAAAAATTCAAACCCCTCAGAATGCGCTGAGATTAATTCTTTACTAAGAAACATGGGTGTACTGAACAAACTGGTTGATTCTGAGCGTGATCGGAGACGAAAAAAATTCAAACCCCTCAAAACGCGCTGAGATTAATTCTTTACTAAGAAACAAGGTTGTTCTGAACAAACTGGTTGATTCTGAGCGTGATCGGAAACGAAAAAAATTCAAACCCCTCAAAACGCGCTGAGATTAATTCTTTACTAAGAAACATGGGTGTACTGAACAAACTGGTTGATTCTGAGCGTATTCTGAGACGAAAAAAATTCAAACCCCTCAGAATGCGTTGAGATTAATTCTTTACTAAGAAACATGGGTGTACTGAACAAACTGGTTGATTCTGAGCGTGATCGGAGACGAAAAAAATTCAAACCCCTCAAAACGCGCTGAGATTAATTCTTTACTAAGAAACAAGGTTGTTCTGAACAAACTGGTTGATTCTGAGCGTGATCGGAAACGAAAAAAATTCAAACCCCTCAAAACGCGCTGAGATTAATTCTTTACTAAGAAACAAGGGTGTTCTGAACAAACTGGTTGATTCTGAGCGTGATCGGAGACGAAAAAAATTCAAACCCCTCAAAACGCGCTGAGATTAATTCTTTACTAAGAAACAAGGGTGTTCTGAACAAACTGGTTGATTCTGAGCGTGATCGGAGACGAAAAAAATTCAAACCCCTCAAAACGCGCTGAGATGAATTTTTTAATAAGAAACAAGGGTGTTGTGAACAAACTGGTTCGTTTGTTCAGACACCCTTGTTTCTTAGTAAAGAATTAATCTCAGCGCGTTTTGAGGGGTTTGAATTTTTTTCGTCTCCGATCACGCTCAGAATCAACCAGTTTGTTCAGAACAACCTTGTTTCTTAGTAAAGAATTAATCTCAGCGCGTTTTGAGGGGTTTGAATTTTTTTCGTCTCAGAATACGCTCAGAATGAACCAGTTTGTTCACAACACCCATGTTTCTTATTAAAAAATTCATCTCAGCGTGTTTTGAGGGGTTTGAATTTTTTTCGTCTCAGAATACGCTCAGAATCAACCAGTTTGTTCAGTACACCCATGTTTCTTAGTAAAGAATTAATCTCAGCGCATTCTGAGGGGTTTGAATTTTTTTCGTCTCCGATCACGCTCAGAATCAACCAGTTTGTTCAGTACACCCATGTTTCTTAGTAAAGAATTAATCTCAGCGCGTTTTGAGGGGTTTGAATTTTTTTCGTCTCAGAATACGCTCAGAATCAACCAGTTTGTTCAGTACACCCATGTTTCATAGTAAAGAATTAATCTCAGCGCATTCTGAGGGGTTTGAATTTTTTTCGTCTCCGATCACGCTCAGAATCAACCAGTTTGTTCAGTACACCCATGTTTCTTAGTAAAGAATTAATCTCAGCGCATTCTGAGGGGTTTGAATTTTTTTCGTCTCCGATCACGCTCAGAATCAACCAGTTTGTTCAGTACACCCATGTTTCTTAGTAAAGAATTAATCTCAGCGCGTTTTGAGGGGTTTGAATTTTTTTCGTCTCAGAATACGCTCAGAATCAACCAGTTTGTTCAGTACACCCATGTTTCTTAGTAAAGAATTAATCTCAGCGCATTCTGAGGGGTTTGAATTTTTTTCGTCTCCGATCACGCTCAGAATCAACCAGTTTGTTCAGTACACCCATGTTTCTTAGTAAAGAATTAATCTCAGCGCATTCTGAGGGGTTTGAATTTTTTTCGTCTCAGAATACGCTCAGAATTGGTTGATTCTGAGCGTGATCGGAGACGAAAAAAAATTCAAACCCCTCAAAACGCGCTGAGATTAATTCTTTACTAAGAAACAAGGGTGTTCTGAACAAACTGGTTGATTCTGAGCGTGATCGGAGACGAAAAAAATTCAAACCCCTCAAAACGCGCTGAGATTAATTCTTTACTAAGAAACAAGGTTGTTCTGAACAAACTGGTTGATTCTGAGCGTGATCGGAGACGAAAAAAATTCAAACCCCTCAAAACGCGCTGAGATTAATTCTTTACTAAGAAACAAGGGTGTTCTGAACAAACTGGTTGATTCTGAGCGTGATCGGAGACGAAAAAAATTCAAACCCCTCAAAACGCGCTGAGATTAATTCTTTACTAAGAAACAAGGTTGTTCTGAACAAACTGGTTGATTCTGAGCGTGATCGGAGACGAAAAAAATTCAAACCCCTCAAAACGCGCTGAGATTAATTCTTTACTAAGAAACAAGGGTGTTCTGAACAAACTGGTTGATTCTGAGCGTGATCGGAGACGAAAAAAATTCAAACCCCTCAAAACGCGCTGAGATGAATTTTTTAATAAGAAACAAGGGTGTTGTGAACAAACTGGTTCATTCTGAGCGTATTCTGAGACGAAAAAAATTCAAACCCCTCAGAATGCGCTGAGATTAATTCTTTACTAAGAAACATGGGTGTACTGAACAAACTGGTTGATTCTGAGCGTATTCTGAGACGAAAAAAATTCAAACCCCTCAAAACGCGCTGAGATTAATTCTTTACTAAGAAACATGGGTGTACTGAACAAACTGGTTGATTCTGAGCGTGATCGGAGACGAAAAAAATTCAAACCCCTCAGAATGCGCTGAGATTAATTCTTTACTAAGAAACAAGGGTGTTCTGAACAAACTGGTTGATTCTGAGCGTGATCGGAGACGAAAAAAATTCAAACCCCTCAAAACGCGCTGAGATTAATTCTTTACTAAGAAACAAGGTTGTTCTGAACAAACTGGTTGATTCTGAGCGTGATCGGAGACGAAAAAAATTCAAACCCCTCAAAACGCGCTGAGATTAATTCTTTACTAAGAAACAAGGGTGTTCTGAACAAACTGGTTGATTCTGAGCGTGATCGGAGACGAAAAAAATTCAAACCCCTCAAAACGCGCTGAGATTAATTCTTTACTAAGAAACAAGGTTGTTCTGAACAAACTGGTTGATTCTGAGCGTGATCGGAGACGAAAAAAATTCAAACCCCTCAAAACGCGCTGAGATTAATTCTTTACTAAGAAACAAGGGTGTTCTGAACAAACTGGTTGATTCTGAGCGTATTCTGAGACGAAAAAAATTAAAACCCCTCAAAACACTCGGAGATGAATTTTTTAATAAGAAACAAGGGTGTTGTGAACAAACTGGTTCATTCTGAGCGTGATCGGAAACGAAAATAATTCAAACCCCTCAAAACGCGCTGAGATTAATTCTTTACTAAGAAACAAGGGTGTTCTGAACAAACTGGTTGATTCTGAGCGTGATCGGAGACGAAAAAAATTCAAACCCCTCAAAACGCGCTGAGATTAATTCTTTACTAAGAAACAAGGGTGTTCTGAACAAACTGGTTGATTCTGAGCGTGATCGGAGACGAAAAAAATTCAAACCCCACAAAACGCGCTGAGATTAATTCTTTACTAAGAAACAAGGTTGTTCTGAACAAACTGGTTGATTCTGAGCGTGATCGGAGACGAAAAAAATTCAAACCCCTCAAAACGCGCTGAGATTAATTCTTTACTAAGAAACAAGGGTGTTCTGAACAAACTGGTTGATTCTGAGCGTGATCGGAGACGAAAAAAATTCAAACCCCTCAAAACGCGCTGAGATTAATTCTTTACTAAGAAACAAGGTTGTTCTGAACAAACTGGTTGATTCTGAGCGTGATCGGAGACGAAAAAAATTCAAACCCCTCAAAACGCGCTGAGATTAATTCTTTACTAAGAAACAAGGGTGTTCTGAACAAACTGGTTGATTCTGAGCGTGATCGGAGACGAAAAAAATTCAAACCCCTCAAAACGCGCTGAGATTAATTCTTTACTAAGAAACAAGGTTGTTCTGAACAAACTGGTTGATTCTGAGCGTGATCGGAGACGAAAAAAATTCAAACCCCTCAAAACGCGCTGAGATTAATTCTTTACTAAGAAACAAGGGTGTTCTGAACAAACTTGTTGATTCTGAGCGTATTCTGAGACGAAAAAAATTAAAACCCCTCAAAACACTCGGAGATGAATTTTTTAATAAGAAACAAGGGTGTTGTGAACAAACTGGTTCATTCTGAGTGTGATCGGAAACGAAAATAATTCAAACCCCTCAAAACGCGCTGAGATTAATTCTTTACTAAGAAACAAGGGTGTTCTGAACAAACTGGTTGATTCTGAGCGTGATCGGAGACGAAAAAAATTCAAACCCCTCAAAACGCGCTGAGATTAATTCTTTACTAAGAAACAAGGGTGTTCTGAACAAACTGGTTGATTCTGAGCGTGATCGGAGACGAAAAAAATTCAAACCCCACAAAACGCGCTGAGATTAATTCTTTACTAAGAAACAAGGTTGTTCTGAACAAACTGGTTGATTCTGAGCGTGATCGGAGACGAAAAAAATTCAAACCCCTCAAAACGCGCTGAGATTAATTCTTTACTAAGAAACAAGGCTTTTCTGAACAAACTGGTTGATTCTGAGCGTGATCGGAGACGAAAAAAATTCAAACCCCTCAAAACGCGCTGAGATTAATTCTTTACTAAGAAACAAGGGTGTTCTGAACAAACTGGTTGATTCTGAGCGTATTCTGAGACGAAAAAAATTAAAACCCCTCAAAACACTCGGAGATGAATTTTTTAATAAGAAACAAGGGTGTTGTGAACAAACTGGTTCATTCTGAGCGTGATCGGAAACGAAAATAATTCAAACCCCTCAAAACGCGCTGAGATTAATTCTTTACTAAGAAACAAGGGTGTTCTGAACAAACTGGTTGATTCTGAGCGTGATCGGAGACGAAAAAAATTCAAACCCCTGAAAACGCGCTGAGATTAATTCTTTACTAAGAAACATGGGTGTACTGAACAAACTGGTTGATTCTGAGCGTATTCTGAGACGAAAAAAATTCAAACCCCTCAGAATGCGCTGAGATTAATTCTTTACTAAGAAACATGGGTGTACTGAACAAACTGGTTGATTCTGAGCGTATTCTGAGACGAAAAAAATTCAAACCCCTCAAAACGCGCTGAGATTAATTCTTTACTAAGAAACATGGGTGTACTGAACAAACTGGTTGATTCTGAGCGTGATCGGAGACGAAAAAAATTCAAACCCCTCAGAATGCGCTGAGATTAATTCTTTACTAAGAAACATGGGTGTACTGAACAAACTGGTTGATTCTGAGCGTATTCTGAGACGAAAAAAATTCAAACCCCTCAAAACACGCTGAGATGAATTTTTTAATAAGAAACATGGGTGTTGTGAACAAACTGGTTCATTCTGAGCGTATTCTGAGACGAAAAAAATTCAAACCCCTCAAAACGCGCTGAGATTAATTCTTTACTAAGAAACAAGGTTGTTCTGAACAAACTGGTTGATTCTGAGCGTGATCGGAGACGAAAAAAATTCAAACCCCTCAAAACGCGCTGAGATTAATTCTTTACTAAGAAACAAGGGTGTCTGAACAAACTGGTTGATTCTGAGCGTGATCGGAGACGAAAAAAATTCAAACCCCTCAAAACGCGCTGAGATTAATTCTTTACTAAGAAACAAGGGTGTTCTGAACAAACTGGTTGATTCTGAGCGTGATCGGAGACGAAAAAAATTCAAACCCCTCAAAACGCGCTGAGATTAATTCTTTACTAAGAAACAAGGTTGTTCTGAACAAACTGGTTGATTCTGAGCGTGATCGGAGACGAAAAAAATTCAAACCCCTCAAAACGCGCTGAGATTAATTCTTTACTAAGAAACAAGGGTGTTCTGAACAAACTGGTTGATTCTGAGCGTGATCGGAGACGAAAAAAATTCAAACCCCTCAAAACGCGCTGAGATTAATTCTTTACTAAGAAACAAGGTTGTTCTGAACAAACTGGTTGATTCTGAGCGTGATCGGAGACGAAAAAAATTCAAACCCCTCAAAACGCGCTGAGATTAATTCTTTACTAAGAAACAAGGGTGTTCTGAACAAACTGGTTGATTCTGAGCGTATTCTGAGACGAAAAAAATTAAAACCCCTCAAAACACTCGGAGATGAATTTTTTAATAAGAAACAAGGGTGTTGTGAACAAACTGGTTCATTCTGAGCGTGATCGGAAACGAAAATAATTCAAACCCCTCAAAACGCGCTGAGATTAATTCTTTACTAAGAAACAAGGGTGTTCTGAACAAACTGGTTGATTCTGAGCGTGATCGGAGACGAAAAAAATTCAAACCCCTCAAAACGCGCTGAGATTAATTCTTTACTAAGAAACAAGGGTGTTCTGAACAAACTGGTTGATTCTGAGCGTGATCGGAGACGAAAAAAATTCAAACCCCACAAAACGCGCTGAGATTAATTCTTTACTAAGAAACAAGGTTGTTCTGAACAAACTGGTTGATTCTGAGCGTGATCGGAGACGAAAAAAATTCAAACCCCTCAAAACGCGCTGAGATTAATTCTTTACTAAGAAACAAGGGTGTTCTGAACAAACTGGTTGATTCTGAGCGTGATCGGAGACGAAAAAAATTCAAACCCCTCAAAACGCGCTGAGATTAATTCTTTACTAAGAAACAAGGTTGTTCTGAACAAACTGGTTGATTCTGAGCGTGATCGGAGACGAAAAAAATTCAAACCCCTCAAAACGCGCTGAGATTAATTCTTTACTAAGAAACAAGGGTGTTCTGAACAAACTGGTTGATTCTGAGCGTGATCGGAGACGAAAAAAATTCAAACCCCTCAAAACGCGCTGAGATTAATTCTTTACTAAGAAACAAGGTTGTTCTGAACAAACTGGTTGATTCTGAGCGTGATCGGAGACGAAAAAAATTCAAACCCCTCAAAACGCGCTGAGATTAATTCTTTACTAAGAAACAAGGGTGTTCTGAACAAACTGGTTGATTCTGAGCGTATTCTGAGACGAAAAAAATTAAAACCCCTCAAAACACTCGGAGATGAATTTTTTAATAAGAAACAAGGGTGTTGTGAACAAACTGGTTCATTCTGAGCGTGATCGGAAACGAAAATAATTCAAACCCCTCAAAACGCGCTGAGATTAATTCTTTACTAAGAAACAAGGGTGTTCTGAACAAACTGGTTGATTCTGAGCGTGATCGGAGACGAAAAAAATTCAAACCCCTCAAAACGCGCTGAGATTAATTCTTTACTAAGAAACAAGGGTGTTCTGAACAAACTGGTTGATTCTGAGCGTGATCGGAGACGAAAAAAATTCAAACCCCACAAAACGCGCTGAGATTAATTCTTTACTAAGAAACAAGGTTGTTCTGAACAAACTGGTTGATTCTGAGCGTGATCGGAGACGAAAAAAATTCAAACCCCTCAAAACGCGCTGAGATTAATTCTTTACTAAGAAACAAGGGTGTTCTGAACAAACTGGTTGATTCTGAGCGTGATCGGAGACGAAAAAAATTCAAACCCCTCAAAACGCGCTGAGATTAATTCTTTACTAAGAAACAAGGGTGTTCTGAACAAACTGGTTGATTCTGAGCGTGATCGGAGACGAAAAAAATTCAAACCCCTCAAAACGCGCTGAGATTAATTCTTTACTAAGAAACAAGGCTTTTCTGAACAAACTGGTTGATTCTGAGCGTGATCGGAGACGAAAAAAATTCAAACCCCTCAAAACGCGCTGAGATTAATTCTTTACTAAGAAACAAGGGTGTTCTGAACAAACTGGTTGATTCTGAGCGTATTCTGAGACGAAAAAAATTAAAACCCCTCAAAACACTCGGAGATGAATTTTTTAATAAGAAACAAGGGTGTTGTGAACAAACTGGTTCATTCTGAGCGTGATCGGAAACGAAAATAATTCAAACCCCTCAAAACGCGCTGAGATTAATTCTTTACTAAGAGACAAGGGTGTTCTGAACAAACTGGTTGATTCTGAGCGTGATCGGAGACGAAAAAAATTCAAACCCCTGAAAACGCGCTGAGATTAATTCTTTACTAAGAAACATGGGTGTACTGAACAAACTGGTTGATTCTGAGCGTATTCTGAGACGAAAAAAATTCAAACCCCTCAGAATGCGCTGAGATTAATTCTTTACTAAGAAACATGGGTGTACTGAACAAACTGGTTGATTCTGAGCGTGATCGGAGACGAAAAAAATTCAAACCCCTCAGAATGCGCTGAGATTAATTCTTTACTAAGAAACATGGGTGTACTGAACAAACTGGTTGATTCTGAGCGTGATCGGAGACGAAAAAAATTCAAACCCCTCAAAACGCGCTGAGATTAATTCTTTACTAAGAAACAAGGTTGTTCTGAACAAACTGGTTGATTCTGAGCGTGATCGGAGACGTAAAAAATTCAAACCCCTCAAAACGCGCTGAGATTAATTCTTTACTATGAAACAAGGTTGTTCTGAACAAACTGGTTGATTCTGAGCGTGATCGGAAACGAAAAAAATTCAAACCCCTCAAAACGCGCTGAGATTAATTCTTTACTAAGAAACAAGGGTGTTCTGAACAAACTGGTTGATTCTGAGCGTGATCGGAGACGAAAAAAATTCAAACCCCTCAAAACGCGCTGAGATTAATTCTTTACTAAGAAACAAGGGTGTTCTGAACAAACTGGTTGATTCTGAGCGTGATCGGAGACGAAAAAAATTCAAACCCCTCAAAACGCGCTGAGATTAATTCTTTACTAAGAAACAAGGGTTTTCTGAACAAACTGGTTGATTCTGAGCGTGATCGGAGACGGAAAAAAATCAAACCCCTCAAAACACGCTGAGATTAATTCTTTACTAAGAAACAAGGGGGTTGTGAACAAACTGGTTGATTCTGAGCGTGATCGGAGACGAAAAAAATTCAAACCCCTCAAAACGCACTGAGATTAATTATTTACTAAGAAAAAAGGGTGTTCTGAACAAACTGGTTGATTCTGAGCGTGATCGGAGACGAAAAAAATTCAAACCCCTCAAAACGCGCTGAGATTAATTCTTTACTAAGAAACAAGGGTGTTCTGAACAAACTGGTTGATTCTGAGCGTGATCGGAGACGAAAAAAATTCAAACCCCTCAAAACGCGCTGAGATTAATTCTTTACTAAGAAACAAGGGTTTTCTGAACAAACTGGTTGATTCTGAGCGTGATCGGAGACGGAAAAAAATCAAACCCCTCAAAACACGCTGAGATTAATTCTTTACTAAGAAACAAGGGGGTTGTGAACAAACTGGTTGATTCTGAGCGTGATCGGAGACGAAAAAAATTCAAACCCCTCAAAACGCACTGAGATTAATTATTTACTAAGAAAAAAGGGTGTTCTGAACAAACTGGTTGATTCTGAGCGTGATCGGAGACGAAAAAAATTCAAACCCCTCAAAACGCGCTGAGATTAATTCTTTACTAAGAAACAAGGGTTTTCTGAACAAACTGGTTGATTCTGAGCGTGATCGGAGACGAAAAAAATTCAAACCCCTCAAAACGCGCTGAGATTAATTCTTTACTAAGAAACAAGGGTTTTCTGAACAAACTGGTTGATTCTGAGCGTGATCGGAGACGAAAAAAATTCAAACCCCTCAAAACGCGCTGAGATTAATTCTTTACTAAGAAACAAGGGTGTTCTGAACAAACTGGTTGATTCTGAGCGTGATCGGAGACGAAAAAAATTCAAACCCCTCAAAACGCGCTGAGATTAATTCTTTACTAAGAAACAAGGGTGTTCTGAACAAACTGGTTGATTCTGAGCGTGATCGGAGACGAAAAAAATTCAAACCCCTCAAAACGCGCTGAGATTAATTCTTTACTAAGAAACAAGGTTGTTCTGAACAAACTGGTTGATTCTGAGCGTGATCGGAGACGAAAAAAATTCAAACCCCTCAAAACGCGCTGAGATTAATTCTTTACTAAGAAACAAGGGTTTTCTGAACAAACTGGTTGATTCTGAGCGTGATCGGAGACGGAAAAAAATCAAACCCCTCAAAACACGCTGAGATTAATTCTTTACTAAGAAACAAGGGGGTTGTGAACAAACTGGTTGATTCTGAGCGTGATCGGAGACGAAAAAAATTCAAACCCCTCAAAACGCACTGAGATTAATTATTTACTAAGAAAAAAGGGTGTTCTGAACAAACTGGTTGATTCTGAGCGTGATCGGAGACGAAAAAAATTCAAACCCCTCAAAACGCGCTGAGATTAATTCTTTACTAAGAAACAAGGGTGTTCTGAACAAACTGGTTGATTCTGAGCGTGATCGGAGACGAAAAAAATTCAAACCCCTCAAAACGCGCTGAGATTAATTCTTTACTAAGAAACAAGGGTTTTCTGAACAAACTGGTTGATTCTGAGCGTGATCGGAGACGGAAAAAAATCAAACCCCTCAAAACACGCTGAGATTAATTCTTTACTAAGAAACAAGGGGGTTGTGAACAAACTGGTTGATTCTGAGCGTGATCGGAGACGAAAAAAATTCAAACCCCTCAAAACGCACTGAGATTAATTATTTACTAAGAAAAAAGGGTGTTCTGAACAAACTGGTTGATTCTGAGCGTGATCGGAGACGAAAAAAATTCAAACCCCTCAAAACGCGCTGAGATTAATTCTTTACTAAGAAACAAGGGTGTTCTGAACAAACTGGTTGATTCTGAGCGTGATCGGAGACGAAAAAAATTCAAACCCCTCAAAACGCGCTGAGATTAATTCTTTACTAAGAAACAAGGTTGTTCTGAACAAACTGGTTGATTCTGAGCGTGATCGGAGACGAAAAAAATTCAAACCCCTCAAAACGCGCTGAGATTAATTCTTTACTAAGAAACAAGGTTGTTCTGAACAAACTGGTTGATTCTGAGCGTGATCGGAGACGAAAAAAATTCAAACCCCTCAGAATGCGCTGAGATTAATACTTTACTATGAAACATGGGTGTACTGAACAAACTGGTTGATTCTGAGCGTATTCTGAGACGAAAAAAATTCAAACCCCTCAAAACACGCTGAGATGAATTTTTTAATAAGAAACATGGGTGTTGTGAACAAACTGGTTCATTCTGAGCGTATTCTGAGACGAAAAAAATTCAAACCCCTCAAAATGCGCTGAGATTAATTCTTTAATAAGAAACAAGGGTGTTCTGAACAAACTGGTTGATTCTGAGCATGATCGGAGACGAAAAAAATTCAAACCCCTCAAAACGCGCTGAGATTAATTCTTTACTAAGAAACAAGGGTGTTCTGAACAAACTGGTTGATTCTGAGCGTGATCGGAGACGAAAAAAATTCAAACCCCTCAAAACGCGCTGAGATTAATTCTTTACTAAGAAACAAGGGTGTTCTGAACAAACTGGTTGATTCTGAGCGTGATCGGAGACGAAAAAAATTCAAACCCCTCAAAACGCGCTGAGATTAATTCTTTACTATGAAACAAGGTTGTTCTGAACAAACTGGTTGATTCTGAGCGTGATCGGAGACGAAAAAAATTCAAACCCCTCAAAACGCGCTGAGATTAATTCTTTACTAAGAAACAAGGGTTTTCTGAACAAACTGGTTGATTCTGAGCGTGATCGGAGACGAAAAAAATTCAAACCCCTCAAAACGCGCTGAGATTAATTCTTTACTAAGAAACAAGGGTGTTCTGAACAAACTGGTTGATTCTGAGCGTATTCTGAGACGAAAAAAATTAAAACCCCTCAAAACACTCGGAGATGAATTTTTTAATAAGAAACAAGGGTGTTGTGAACAAACTGGTTCATTCTGAGCGTGATCGGAAACGAAAATAATTCAAACCCCTCAAAACGCGCTGAGATTAATTCTTTACTAAGAAACAAGGGTGTTCTGAACAAACTGGTTGATTCTGAGCGTGATCGGAGACGAAAAAAATTCAAACCCCTGAAAACGCGCTGAGATTAATTCTTTACTAAGAAACATGGGTGTACTGAACAAACTGGTTGATTCTGAGCGTATTCTGAGACGAAAAAAATTCAAACCCCTCTTAATGCGCTGAGATTAATTCTTTACTAACAAACATGGGTGTACTGAACAAACTGGTTGATTCTGAGCGTGATCGGAGACGAAAAAAATTCAAACCCCTCAAAACGCGCTGAGATTAATTCTTTACTAAGAAACAAGGTTGTTCTGAACAAACTGGTTGATTCTGAGCGTGATCGGAGACGTAAAAAATTCAAACCCCTCAAAACGCGCTGAGATTAATTCTTTACTATGAAACAAGGTTGTTCTGAACAAACTGGTTGATTCTGAGCGTGATCGGAAACGAAAAAAATTCAAACCCCTCAAAACGCGCTGAGATTAATTCTTTACTAAGAAACAAGGGTGTTCTGAACAAACTGGTTGATTCTGAGCGTGATCGGAGACGAAAAAAATTCAAACCCCTGAAAACGCGCTGAGATTAATTCTTTACTAAGAAACATGGGTGTACTGAACAAACTGGTTGATTCTGAGCGTATTCTGAGACGAAAAAAATTCAAACCCCTCAGAATGCGCTGAGATTAATTCTTTACTAAGAAACATGGGTGTACTGAACAAACTGGTTGATTCTGAGCGTGATCGGAGACGAAAAAAATTCAAACCCCTCAAAACGCGCTGAGATTAATTCTTTACTAAGAAACAAGGTTGTTCTGAACAAACTGGTTGATTCTGAGCGTGATCGGAGACGTAAAAAATTCAAACCCCTCAAAACGCGCTGAGATTAATTCTTTACTATGAAACAAGGTTGTTCTGAACAAACTGGTTGATTCTGAGCGTGATCGGAAACGAAAAAAATTCAAACCCCTCAAAACGCGCTGAGATTAATTCTTTACTAAGAAACAAGTGTGTTCTGAACAAACTGGTTGATTCTGAGCGTGATCGGAGACGAAAAAAATTCAAACCCCTCAAAACGCGCTGAGATTAATTCTTTACTAAGAAACAAGGTTGTTCTGAACAAACTGGTTGATTCTGAGCGTGATCGGAGACGAAAAAAATTCAAACCCCTCAAAACGCGCTGAGATTAATTCTTTACTAAGAAACAAGGTTGTTCTGAACAAACTGGTTGATTCTGAGCGTGATCGGAGACGAAAAAAATTCAAACCCCTCAAAACGCGCTGAGATGAATTTTTTAATAAGAAACAAGGGTGTTGTGAACAAACTGGTTCATTCTGAGCGTATTCTGAGACGAAAAAAATTCAAACCCCTCAGAATGCGCTGAGATTAATTCTTTACTAAGAAACATGGGTGTACTGAACAAACTGGTTGATTCTGAGCGTGATCGGAGACGAAAAAAATTCAAACCCCTCAGAATGCGCTGAGATTAATTCTTTACTAAGAAACATGGGTGTACTGAACAAACTGGTTGATTCTGAGCGTATTCTGAGACGAAAAAAATTCAAACCCCTCAAAACGCGCTGAGATTAATTCTTTACTAAGAAACATGGGTGTACTGAACAAACTGGTTGATTCTGAGCGTGATCGGAGACGAAAAAAATTCAAACCCCTCAGAATGCGCTGAGATTAATTCTTTACTAAGAAACATGGGTGTACTGAACAAACTGGTTGATTCTGAGCGTGATCGGAGACGAAAAAAATTCAAACCCCTCAGAATGCGCTGAGATTAATTCTTTACTATGAAACATGGGTGTACTGAACAAACTGGTTGATTCTGAGCGTATTCTGAGACGAAAAAAATTCAAACCCCTCAAAACGCGCTGAGATTAATTCTTTACTAAGAAACATGGGTGTACTGAACAAACTGGTTGATTCTGAGCGTGATCGGAGACGAAAAAAATTCAAACCCCTCAGAATGCGCTGAGATTAATTCTTTACTAAGAAACATGGGTGTACTGAACAAACTGGTTGATTCTGAGCGTATTCTGAGACGAAAAAAATTCAAACCCCTCAAAACACGCTGAGATGAATTTTTTAATAAGAAACATGGGTGTTGTGAACAAACTGGTTCATTCTGAGCGTATTCTGAGACGAAAAAAATTCAAACCCCTCAAAACGCGCTGAGATTAATTCTTTACTAAGAAACAAGGTTGTTCTGAACAAACTGGTTGATTCTGAGCGTGATCGGAGACGAAAAAAATTCAAACCCCTCAAAACGCGCTGAGATTAATTCTTTACTAAGAAACAAGGGTGTTCTGAACAAACTGGTTGATTCTGAGCGTGATCGGAGACGAAAAAAATTCAAACCCCTCAAAACGCGCTGAGATTAATTCTTTACTATGAAACAAGGTTGTTCTGAACAAACTGGTTGATTCTGAGCGTGATCGGATACGAAAAAAATTCAAACCCCTCAAAACGCGCTGAGATTAATTCTTTACTAAGAAACAAGGCTTTTCTGAACAAACTGGTTGATTCTGAGCGTGATCGGAGACGAAAAAAATTCAAACCCCTCAAAACGCGCTGAGATTAATTCTTTACTAAGAAACAAGGGTGTTCTGAACAAACTGGTTGATTCTGAGCGTATTCTGAGACGAAAAAAATTAAAACCCCTCAAAACACTCGGAGATGAATTTTTTAATAAGAAACAAGGGTGTTGTGAACAAACTGGTTCATTCTGAGCGTGATCGGAAACGAAAATAATTCAAACCCCTCAAAACGCGCTGAGATTAATTCTTTACTAAGAAACAAGGGTGTTCTGAACAAACTGGTTGATTCTGAGCGTGATCGGAGACGAAAAAAATTCAAACCCCTGAAAACGCGCTGAGATTAATTCTTTACTAAGAAACATGGGTGTACTGAACAAACTGGTTGATTCTGAGCGTATTCTGAGACGAAAAAAATTCAAACCCCTCAGAATGCGCTGAGATTAATTCTTTACTAAGAAACATGGGTGTACTGAACAAACTGGTTGATTCTGAGCGTGATCGGAGACGAAAAAAATTCAAACCCCTCAAAACGCGCTGAGATTAATTCTTTACTAAGAAACAAGGTTGTTCTGAACAAACTGGTTGATTCTGAGCGTGATCGGAGACGTAAAAAATTCAAACCCCTCAAAACGCGCTGAGATTAATTCTTTACTATGAAACAAGGTTGTTCTGAACAAACTGGTTGATTCTGAGCGTGATCGGAAACGAAAAAAATTCAAACCCCTCAAAACGCGCTGAGATTAATTCTTTACTAAGAAACAAGGGTGTTCTGAACAAACTGGTTGATTCTGAGCGTGATCGGAGACGAAAAAAATTCAAACCCCTCAAAACGCGCTGAGATTAATTCTTTACTAAGAAACAAGGGGTGTTCTGAACAAACTGGTTGATTCTGAGCGTGATCGGAGACGAAAAAAATTCAAACCCCTCAAAACGCGCTGAGATTAATTCTTTACTAAGAAACAAGGCTTTTCTGAACAAACTGGTTGATTCTGAGCGTGATCGGAGACGAAAAAAATTCAAACCCCTCAAAACGCGCTGAGATTAATTCTTTACTAAGAAACAAGGGGTGTTCTGAACAAACTGGTTGATTCTGAGCGTGATCGGAGACGAAAAAAATTCAAACCCCTCAAAACGCGCTGAGATTAATTCTTTACTAAGAAACAAGGCTTTTCTGAACAAACTGGTTGATTCTGAGCGTGATCGGAGACGAAAAAAATTCAAACCCCTCAAAACGCGCTGAGATTAATTCTTTACTAAGAAACAAGGGTGTTCTGAACAAACTGGTTGATTCTGAGCGTATTCTGAGACGAAAAAAATTAAAACCCCTCAAAACACTCGGAGATGAATTTTTTAATAAGAAACAAGGGTGTTGTGAACAAACTGGTTCATTCTGAGCGTGATCGGAAACGAAAATAATTCAAACCCCTCAAAACGCGCTGAGATTAATTCTTTACTAAGAAACAAGGGTGTTCTGAACAAACTGGTTGATTCTGAGCGTGATCGGAGACGAAAAAAATTCAAACCCCTCAAAACGCGCTGAGATTAATTCTTTACTAAGAAACAAGGTTGTTCTGAACAAACTGGTTGATTCTGAGCGTGATCGGAGACGAAAAAAATTCAAACCCCTCAAAACGCGCTGAGATTAATTCTTTACTAAGAAACAAGGGTGTTCTGAACAAACTGGTTGATTCTGAGCGTGATCGGAGACGAAAAAAATTCAAACCCCTCAAAACGCGCTGAGATTAATTCTTTACTAAGAAACAAGGGTGTTCTGAACAAACTGGTTGATTCTGAGCGTGATCGGAGACGAAAAAAATTCAAACCCCTCAAAACGCGCTGAGATTAATTCTTTACTAAGAAACAAGGGTTTTCTGAACAAACTGGTTGATTCTGAGCGTGATCGGAGACGAAAAAAATTAAAACCCCTCAAAACACTCGGAGATGAATTTTTTAATAAGAAACAAGTGTGTTGTGAACAAACTGGTTCATTCTGAGCGTGATCGGAAACGAAAATAATTCAAACCCCTCAAAACGCGCTGAGATTAATTCTTTACTAAGAAACAAGGGTGTTCTGAACAAACTGGTTGATTCTGAGCGTGATCGGAGACGAAAAAAATTCAAACCCCTCAAAACGCGCTGAGATTAATTCTTTACTAAGAAACAAGGGTGTTCTGAACAAACTGGTTGATTCTGAGCGTGATCGGAGACGAAAAAAATTCAAACCCCACAAAACGCGCTGAGATTAATTCTTTACTAAGAAACAAGGTTGTTCTGAACAAACTGGTTGATTCTGAGCGTGATCGGAGACGAAAAAAATTCAAACCCCTCAAAACGCGCTGAGATTAATTCTTTACTAAGAAACAAGGTTGTTCTGAACAAACTGGTTGATTCTGAGCGTGATCGGAGACGAAAAAAATTCAAACCCCTCAAAACGCGATGAGATTAATTCTTTACTAAGAAACAAGGGTGTTCTGAACAAACTTGTTGATTCTGAGCGTGATCGGAGACGAAAAAAATTCAAACCCCTCAAAACGCGCTGAGATTAATTCTTTACTATGAAACAAGGTTGTTCTGAACAAACTGGTTGATTCTGAGCGTGATCGGAGACGAAAAAAATTCAAACCCCTCAAAACGCGCTGAGATTAATTCTTTACTAAGAAACAAGGCTTTTCTGAACAAACTGGTTGATTCTGAGCGTGATCGGAGACGAAAAAAATTCAAACCCCTCAAAACGCGCTGAGATTAATTCTTTACTAAGAAACAAGGGTGTTCTGAACAAACTGGTTGATTCTGAGCGTATTCTGAGACGAAAAAAATTAAAACCCCTCAAAACACTCGGAGATGAATTTTTTAATAAGAAACAAGGGTGTTGTGAACAAACTGGTTCATTCTGAGCGTGATCGGAAACGAAAATAATTCAAACCCCTCAAAACGCGCTGAGATTAATTCTTTACTAAGAAACAAGGGTGTTCTGAACAAACTGGTTGATTCTGAGCGTGATCGGAGACGAAAAAAATTCAAACCCCTGAAAACGCGCTGAGATTAATTCTTTACTAAGAAACATGGGGGTACTGAACAAACTGGTTGATTCTGAGCGTATTCTGAGACGAAAAAAATTCAAACCCCTCAGAATGCGCTGAGATTAATTCTTTACTAAGAAACATGGGTGTACTGAACAAACTGGTTGATTCTGAGCGTGATCGGAGACGAAAAAAATTCAAACCCCTCAAAACGCGCTGAGATTAATTCTTTACTAAGAAACAAGGTTGTTCTGAACAAACTGGTTGATTCTGAGCGTGATCGGAGACGTAAAAAATTCAAACCCCTCAAAACGCGCTGAGATTAATTCTTTACTATGAAACAAGGTTGTTCTGAACAAACTGGTTGATTCTGAGCGTGATCGGAAACGAAAAAAATTCAAACCCCTCAAAACGCGCTGAGATTAATTCTTTACTAAGAAACAAGGGTGTTCTGAACAAACTGGTTGATTCTGAGCGTGATCGGAGACGAAAAAAATTCAAACCCCTCAAAACGCGCTGAGATTAATTCTTTACTAAGTAACAAGGGGTGTTCTGAACAAACTGGTTGATTCTGAGCGTGATCGGAGACGAAAAAAATTCAAACCCCTCAAAACGCGCTGAGATTAATTCTTTACTATGAAACAAGGTTGTTCTGAACAAACTGGTTGATTCTGAGCGTGATCGGAGACGAAAAAAATTCAAACCCCTCAAAACGCGCTGAGATTAATTCTTTACTAAGAAACAAGGCTTTTCTGAACAAACTGGTTGATTCTGAGCGTGATCGGAGACGAAAAAAATTCAAACCCCTCAAAACGCGCTGAGATTAATTCTTTACTAAGAAACAAGGGTGTTCTGAACAAACTGGTTGATTCTGAGCGTATTCTGTGACGAAAAAAATTAAAACCCCTCAAAACACTCGGAGATGAATTTTTTAATAAGAAACAAGGGTGTTGTGAACAAACTGGTTCATTCTGAGCGTGATCGGAAACGAAAATAATTCAAACCCCTCAAAACGCGCTGAGATTAATTCTTTACTAAGAAACAAGGGTGTTCTGAACAAACTGGTTGATTCTGAGCGTGATCGGAGACGAAAAAAATTCAAACCCCTGAAAACGCGCTGAGATTAATTCTTTACTAAGAAACATGGGTGTACTGAACAAACTGGTTGATTCTGAGCGTATTCTGAGACGAAAAAAATTCAAACCCCTCAGAATGCGCTGAGATTAATTCTTTACTAAGAAACATGGGTGTACTGAACAAACTGGTTGATTCTGAGCGTGATCGGAGACGAAAAAAATTCAAACCCCTCAAAACGCGCTGAGATTAATTCTTTACTAAGAAACAAGGTTGTTCTGAACAAACTGGTTGATTCTGAGCGTGATCGGAGACGTAAAAAATTCAAACCCCTCAAAACGCGCTGAGATTAATTCTTTACTATGAAACAAGGTTGTTCTGAACAAACTGGTTGATTCTGAGCGTGATCGGAAACGAAAAAAATTCAAACCCCTCAAAACGCGCTGAGATTAATTCTTTACTAAGAAACCAGGGTGTTCTGAACAAACTGGTTGATTCTGAGCGTGATCGGAGACGAAAAAAATTCAAACCCCTCAAAACGCGCTGAGATTAATTCTTTACTAAGAAACAAGGTTGTTCTGAACAAACTGGTTGATTCTGAGCGTGATCGGAGACGAAAAAAATTCAAACCCCTCAAAACGCGCTGAGATTAATTCTTTACTAAGAAACAAGGTTGTTCTGAACAAACTGGTTGATTCTGAGCGTGATCGGAGACGAAAAAAATTCAAACCCCTCAAAACGCGCTGAGATGAATTTTTTAATAAGAAACAAGGGTGTTGTGAACAAACTGGTTCATTCTGAGCGTATTCTGAGACGAAAAAAATTCAAACCCCTCAGAATGCGCTGAGATTAATTCTTTACTAAGAAACATGGGTGTACTGAACAAACTGGTTGATTCTGAGCGTATTCTGAGACGAAAAAAATTCAAACCCCTCAAAACACGCTGAGATGAATTTTTTAATAAGAAACATGGGTGTTGTGAACAAACTGGTTCATTCTGAGCGTATTCTGAGACGAAAAAAATTCAAACCCCTCAAAACGCGCTGAGATTAATTCTTTACTAAGAAACAAGGTTGTTCTGAACAAACTGGTTGATTCTGAGCGTGATCGGAGACGAAAAAAATTCAAACCCCTCAAAACGCGCTGAGATTAATTCTTTACTAAGAAACAAGGGTGTCTGAACAAACTGGTTGATTCTGAGCGTGATCGGAGACGAAAAAAATTCAAACCCCTCAAAACGCGCTGAGATTAATTCTTTACTAAGAAACAAGGGTGTTCTGAACAAACTGGTTGATTCTGAGCGTGATCGGAGACGAAAAAAATTCAAACCCCTCAAAACGCGCTGAGATTAATTCTTTACTAAGAAACAAGGGTGTTCTGAACAAACTGGTTGATTCTGAGCGTGATCGGAGACGAAAAAAATTCAAACCCCTCAAAACGCGCTGAGATTAATTCTTTACTAAGAAACAAGGGTGTTCTGAACAAACTGGTTGATTCTGAGCGTATTCTGAGACGAAAAAAATTCAAACCCCTGAAAACGCGCTGAGATTAATTCTTTACTAAGAAACATGGGTGTACTGAACAAACTGGTTGATTCTGAGCGTATTCTGAGACGAAAAAAATTCAAACCCCTCAGAATGCGCTGAGATTAATTCTTTACTAAGAAACATGGGTGTACTGAACAAACTGGTTGATTCTGAGCGTGATCGGAGACGAAAAAAATTCAAACCCCTCAAAACGCGCTGAGATTAATTCTTTACTAAGAAACAAGGTTGTTCTGAACAAACTGGTTGATTCTGAGCGTGATCGGAGACGTAAAAAATTCAAACCCCTCAAAACGCGCTGAGATTAATTCTTTACTATGAAACAAGGTTGTTCTGAACAAACTGGTTGATTCTGAGCGTGATCGGAAACGAAAAAAATTCAAACCCCTCAAAACGCGCTGAGATTAATTCTTTACTAAGAAACAAGGGTGTTCTGAACAAACTGGTTGATTCTGAGCGTGATCGGAGACGAAAAAAATTCAAACCCCTCAAAACGCGCTGAGATTAATTCTTTACTAAGAAACAAGGTTGTTCTGAACAAACTGGTTGATTCTGAGCGTGATCGGAGACGAAAAAAATTCAAACCCCTCAAAACGCGCTGAGATGAATTTTTTAATAAGAAACAAGGGTGTTGTGAACAAACTGGTTCATTCTGAGCGTATTCTGAGACGAAAAAAATTCAAACCCCTCAGAATGCGCTGAGATTAATTCTTTACTAAGAAACATGGGTGTACTGAACAAACTGGTTGATTCTGAGCGTATTCTGAGACGAAAAAAATTCAAACCCCTCAAAACACGCTGAGATGAATTTTTTAATAAGAAACATGGGTGTTGTGAACAAACTGGTTCATTCTGAGCGTATTCTGAGACGAAAAAAATTCAAACCCCTCAAAACGCGCTGAGATTAATTCTTTACTAAGAAACAAGGTTGTTCTGAACAAACTGGTTGATTCTGAGCGTGATCGGAGACGAAAAAAATTCAAACCCCTCAAAACGCGCTGAGATTAATTCTTTACTAAGAAACAAGGGTGTCTGAACAAACTGGTTGATTCTGAGCGTGATCGGAGACGAAAAAAATTCAAACCCCTCAAAACGCGCTGAGATTAATTCTTTACTAAGAAACAAGGGTGTTCTGAACAAACTGGTTGATTCTGAGCGTGATCGGAGACGAACAAAATTCAAACCCCTCAAAACGCGCTGAGATTAATTCTTTACTAAGAAACAAGGGTGTTCTGAACAAACTGGTTGATTCTGAGCGTGATCGGAGACGAAAAAAATTCAAACCCCTCAAAACGCGCTGAGATTAATTCTTTACTAAGAAACAAGGGTTTTCTGAACAAACTGGTTGATTCTGAGCGTGATCGGAGACGAAAAAAATTCAAACCCCTCAAAACGCGCTGAGATTAATTCTTTACTAAGAAACAAGGGTGTTCTGAACAAACTGGTTGATTCTGAGCGTATTCTGAGACGAAAAAAATTAAAACCCCTCAAAACACTCGGAGATGAATTTTTTAATAAGAAACAAGTGTGTTGTGAACAAACTGGTTCATTCTGAGCGTGATCGGAAACGAAAATAATTCAAACCCCTCAAAACGCGCTGAGATTAATTCTTTACTAAGAAACAAGGGTGTTCTGAACAAACTGGTTGATTCTGAGCGTGATCGGAGACGAAAAAAATTCAAACCCCTCAAAACGCGCTGAGATTAATTCTTTACTAAGAAACAAGGGTGTTCTGAACAAACTGGTTGATTCTGAGCGTGATCGGAGACGAAAAAAATTCAAACCCCACAAAACGCGCTGAGATTAATTCTTTACTAAGAAACAAGGTTGTTCTGAACAAACTGGTTGATTCTGAGCGTGATCGGAGACGAAAAAAATTCAAACCCCTCAAAACGCGCTGAGATTAATTCTTTACTAAGAAACAAGGTTGTTCTGAACAAACTGGTTGATTCTGAGCGTGATCGGAGACGAACAAAATTCAAACCCCTCAAAACGCGCTGAGATTAATTCTTTACTAAGAAACATGGGTGTACTGAACAAACTGGTTGATTCTGAGCGTGATCGGAGACGAAAAAAATTCAAACCCCTCAAAACGCGCTGAGATTAATTCTTTACTAAGAAACAAGGGTGTTCTGAACAAACTGGTTGATTCTGAGCGTGATCGGAGACGAAAAAAATTCAAACCCCTCAAAACGCGCTGAGATTAATTCTTTACTAAGAAACAAGGGTGTTCTGAACAAACTGGTTGATTCTGAGCGTATTCTGAGACGAAAAAAATTCAAACCCCTGAAAACGCGCTGAGATTAATTCTTTACTAAGAAACATTGGTGTACTGAACAAACTGGTTGATTCTGAGCGTATTCTGAGACGAAAAAAATTCAAACCCCTCAGAATGCGCTGAGATTAATTCTTTACTAAGAAACATGGGTGTACTGAACAAACTGGTTGATTCTGAGCGTGATCGGAGACGAAAAAAATTCAAACCCCTCAAAACGCGCTGAGATTAATTCTTTACTAAGAAACAAGGTTGTTCTGAACAAACTGGTTGATTCTGAGCGTGATCGGAGACGTAAAAAATTCAAACCCCTCAAAACGCGCTGAGATTAATTCTTTACTATGAAACAAGGTTGTTCTGAACAAACTGGTTGATTCTGAGCGTGATCGGAAACGAAAAAAATTCAAACCCCTCAAAACGCGCTGAGATTAATTCTTTACTAAGAAACAAGGGTGTTCTGAACAAACTGGTTGATTCTGAGCGTGATCGGAGACGAAAAAAATTCAAACCCCTCAAAACGCGCTGAGATTAATTCTTTACTAAGAAACAAGGTTGTTCTGAACAAACTGGTTGATTCTGAGCGTGATCGGAGACGAAAAAAATTCAAACCCCTCAAAACGCGCTGAGATGAATTTTTTAATAAGAAACAAGGGTGTTGTGAACAAACTGGTTCATTCTGAGCGTATTCTGAGACGAAAAAAATTCAAACCCCTCAGAATGCGCTGAGATTAATTCTTTACTAAGAAACATGGGTGTACTGAACAAACTGGTTGATTCTGAGCGTATTCTGAGACGAAAAAAATTCAAACCCCTCAAAACACGCTGAGATGAATTTTTTAATAAGAAACATGGGTGTTGTGAACAAACTGGTTCATTCTGAGCGTATTCTGAGACGAAAAAAATTCAAACCCCTCAAAACGCGCTGAGATTAATTCTTTACTAAGAAACAAGGTTGTTCTGAACAAACTGGTTGATTCTGAGCGTGATCGGAGACGAAAAAAATTCAAACCCCTCAAAACGCGCTGAGATTAATTCTTTACTAAGAAACAAGGGTGTCTGAACAAACTGGTTGATTCTGAGCGTGATCGGAGACGAAAAAAATTCAAACCCCTCAAAACGCGCTGAGATTAATTCTTTACTAAGAAACAAGGGTGTTCTGAACAAACTGGTTGATTCTGAGCGTGATCGGAGACGAACAAAATTCAAACCCCTCAAAACGCGCTGAGATTAATTCTTTACTAAGAAACAAGGGTGTTCTGAACAAACTGGTTGATTCTGAGCGTGATCGGAGACGAAAAAAATTCAAACCCCTCAAAACGCGCTGAGATTAATTCTTTACTAAGAAACAAGGGTTTTCTGAACAAACTGGTTGATTCTGAGCGTGATCGGAGACGAAAAAAATTCAAACCCCTCAAAACGCGCTGAGATTAATTCTTTACTAAGAAACAAGGGTGTTCTGAACAAACTGGTTGATTCTGAGCGTATTCTGAGACGAAAAAAATTAAAACCCCTCAAAACACTCGGAGATGAATTTTTTAATAAGAAACAAGTGTGTTGTGAACAAACTGGTTCATTCTGAGCGTGATCGGAAACGAAAATAATTCAAACCCCTCAAAACGCGCTGAGATTAATTCTTTACTAAGAAACAAGGGTGTTCTGAACAAACTGGTTGATTCTGAGCGTGATCGGAGACGAAAAAAATTCAAACCCCTCAAAACGCGCTGAGATTAATTCTTTACTAAGAAACAAGGGTGTTCTGAACAAACTGGTTGATTCTGAGCGTGATCGGAGACGAAAAAAATTCAAACCCCACAAAACGCGCTGAGATTAATTCTTTACTAAGAAACAAGGTTGTTCTGAACAAACTGGTTGATTCTGAGCGTGATCGGAGACGAAAAAAATTCAAACCCCTCAAAACGCGCTGAGATTAATTCTTTACTAAGAAACAAGGTTGTTCTGAACAAACTGGTTGATTCTGAGCGTGATCGGAGACGAACAAAATTCAAACCCCTCAAAACGCGCTGAGATTAATTCTTTACTAAGAAACATGGGTGTACTGAACAAACTGGTTGATTCTGAGCGTGATCGGAGACGAAAAAAATTCAAACCCCTCAAAACGCGCTGAGATTAATTCTTTACTAAGAAACAAGGGTGTTCTGAACAAACTGGTTGATTCTGAGCGTGATCGGAGACGAAAAAAATTCAAACCCCTCAAAACGCGCTGAGATTAATTCTTTACTAAGAAACAAGGGTGTTCTGAACAAACTGGTTGATTCTGAGCGTGATCGGAGACGAAAAAAATTCAAACCCCTCAAAACGCGCTGAGATTAATTCTTTACTAAGAAACAAGGGTGTTCTGAACAAACTGGTTGATTCTGAGCGTATTCTGAGACGAAAAAAATTCAAACCCCTGAAAACGCGCTGAGATTAATTCTTTACTAAGAAACATGGGTGTACTGAACAAACTGGTTGATTCTGAGCGTATTCTGAGACGAAAAAAATTCAAACCCCTCAGAATGCGCTGAGATTAATTCTTTACTAAGAAACATGGGTGTACTGAACAAACTGGTTGATTCTGAGCGTGATCGGAGACGAAAAAAATTCAAACCCCTCAAAACGCGCTGAGATTAATTCTTTACTAAGAAACAAGGTTGTTCTGAACAAACTGGTTGATTCTGAGCGTGATCGGAGACGTAAAAAATTCAAACCCCTCAAAACGCGCTGAGATTAATTCTTTACTATGAAACAAGGTTGTTCTGAACAAACTGGTTGATTCTGAGCGTGATCGCAAACGAAAAAAATTCAAACGCCTCAAAACGCGCTGAGATTAATTCTTTACTAAGAAACAAGGGTGTTCTGAACAAACTGGTTGATTCTGAGCGTGATCGGAGACGAAAAAAATTCAAACCCCTCAAAACGCGCTGAGATTAATTCTTTACTAAGAAACAAGGTTGTTCTGAACAAACTGGTTGATTCTGAGCGTGATCGGAGACGAAAAAAATTCAAACCCCTCAAAACGCGCTGAGATTAATTCTTTACTAAGAAACAAGGGTTTTCTGAACAAACTGGTTGATTCTGAGCGTGATCGGAGACGAAAAAAATTCAAACCCCTCAAAACGCGCTGAGATTAATTCTTTACTAAGAAACAAGGGTGTTCTGAACAAACTGGTTGATTCTGAGCGTATTCTGAGACGAAAAAAATTAAAACCCCTCAAAACACTCGGAGATGAATTTTTTAATAAGAAACAAGTGTGTTGTGAACAAACTGGTTCATTCTGAGCGTATTCTGAGACGAAAAAAATTCAAACCCCTCAAAACGCGCTGAGATTAATTCTTTACTAAGAAACAAGGTTGTTCTGAACAAACTGGTTGATTCTGAGCGTGATCGGAGACGAAAAAAATTCAAACCCCTCAAAACGCGCTGAGATTAATTCTTTACTAAGAAACAAGGGTGTCTGAACAAACTGGTTGATTCTGAGCGTGATCGGAGACGAAAAAAATTCAAACCCCTCAAAACGCGCTGAGATTAATTCTTTACTAAGAAACAAGGGTGTTCTGAACAAACTGGTTGATTCTGAGCGTGATCGGAGACGAACAAAATTCAAACCCCTCAAAACGCGCTGAGATTAATTCTTTACTAAGAAACAAGGGTGTTCTGAACAAACTGGTTGATTCTGAGCGTGATCGCAAACGAAAAAAATTCAAACGCCTCAAAACGCGCTGAGATTAATTCTTTACTAAGAAACAAGGGTTTTCTGAACAAACTGGTTGATTCTGAGCGTGATCGGAGACGAAAAAAATTCAAACCCCTCAAAACGCGCTGAGATTAATTCTTTACTAAGAAACAAGGGTGTTCTGAACAAACTGGTTGATTCTGAGCGTATTCTGAGACGAAAAAAATTAAAACCCCTCAAAACACTCGGAGATGAATTTTTTAATAAGAAACAAGTGTGTTGTGAACAAACTGGTTCATTCTGAGCGTGATCGGAAACGAAAATAATTCAAACCCCTCAAAACGCGCTGAGATTAATTCTTTACTAAGAAACAAGGGTGTTCTGAACAAACTGGTTGATTCTGAGCGTGATCGGAGACGAAAAAAATTCAAACCCCTCAAAACGCGCTGAGATTAATTCTTTACTAAGAAACAAGGGTGTTCTGAACAAACTGGTTGATTCTGAGCGTGATCGGAGACGAAAAAAATTCAAACCCCACAAAACGCGCTGAGATTAATTCTTTACTAAGAAACAAGGTTGTTCTGAACAAACTGGTTGATTCTGAGCGTGATCGGAGACGAAAAAAATTCAAACCCCTCAAAACGCGCTGAGATTAATTCTTTACTAAGAAACAAGGTTGTTCTGAACAAACTGGTTGATTCTGAGCGTGATCGGAGACGAACAAAATTCAAACCCCTCAAAACGCGCTGAGATTAATTCTTTACTAAGAAACATGGGTGTACTGAACAAACTGGTTGATTCTGAGCGTGATCGGAGACGAAAAAAATTCAAACCCCTCAAAACGCGCTGAGATTAATTCTTTACTAAGAAACAAGGGTGTTCTGAACAAACTGGTTGATTCTGAGCGTGATCGGAGACGAAAAAAATTCAAACCCCTCAAAACGCGCTGAGATTAATTCTTTACTAAGAAACAAGGGTGTTCTGAACAAACTGGTTGATTCTGAGCGTATTCTGAGACGAAAAAAATTCAAACCCCTGAAAACGCGCTGAGATTAATTCTTTACTAAGAAACATTGGTGTACTGAACAAACTGGTTGATTCTGAGCGTATTCTGAGACGAAAAAAATTCAAACCCCTCAGAATGCGCTGAGATTAATTCTTTACTAAGAAACATGGGTGTACTGAACAAACTGGTTGATTCTGAGCGTGATCGGAGACGAAAAAAATTCAAACCCCTCAAAACGCGCTGAGATTAATTCTTTACTAAGAAACAAGGTTGTTCTGAACAAACTGGTTGATTCTGAGCGTGATCGGAGACGTAAAAAATTCAAACCCCTCAAAACGCGCTGAGATTAATTCTTTACTATGAAACAAGGTTGTTCTGAACAAACTGGTTGATTCTGAGCGTGATCGGAAACGAAAAAAATTCAAACCCCTCAAAACGCGCTGAGATTAATTCTTTACTAAGAAACAAGGGTGTTCTGAACAAACTGGTTGATTCTGAGCGTGATCGGAGACGAAAAAAATTCAAACCCCTCAAAACGCGCTGAGATTAATTCTTTACTAAGAAACAAGGTTGTTCTGAACAAACTGGTTGATTCTGAGCGTGATCGGAGACGAAAAAAATTCAAACCCCTCAAAACGCGCTGAGATGAATTTTTTAATAAGAAACAAGGGTGTTGTGAACAAACTGGTTCATTCTGAGCGTATTCTGAGACGAAAAAAATTCAAACCCCTCAGAATGCGCTGAGATTAATTCTTTACTAAGAAACATGGGTGTACTGAACAAACTGGTTGATTCTGAGCGTATTCTGAGACGAAAAAAATTCAAACCCCTCAAAACACGCTGAGATGAATTTTTTAATAAGAAACATGGGTGTTGTGAACAAACTGGTTCATTCTGAGCGTATTCTGAGACGAAAAAAATTCAAACCCCTCAAAACGCGCTGAGATTAATTCTTTACTAAGAAACAAGGTTGTTCTGAACAAACTGGTTGATTCTGAGCGTGATCGGAGACGAAAAAAAATTCAAACCCCTCAAAACGCGCTGAGATTAATTCTTTACTAAGAAACAAGGGTGTCTGAACAAACTGGTTGATTCTGAGCGTGATCGGAGACGAAAAAAATTCAAACCCCTCAAAACGCGCTGAGATTAATTCTTTACTAAGAAACAAGGGTGTTCTGAACAAACTGGTTGATTCTGAGCGTGATCGGAGACGAACAAAATTCAAACCCCTCAAAACGCGCTGAGATTAATTCTTTACTAAGAAACAAGGGTGTTCTGAACAAACTGGTTGATTCTGAGCGTGATCGGAGACGAAAAAAATTCAAACCCCTCAAAACGCGCTGAGATTAATTCTTTACTAAGAAACAAGGGTTTTCTGAACAAACTGGTTGATTCTGAGCGTGATCGGAGACGAAAAAAATTCAAACCCCTCAAAACGCGCTGAGATTAATTCTTTACTAAGAAACAAGGGTGTTCTGAACAAACTGGTTGATTCTGAGCGTATTCTGAGACGAAAAAAATTAAAACCCCTCAAAACACTCGGAGATGAATTTTTTAATAAGAAACAAGTGTGTTGTGAACAAACTGGTTCATTCTGAGCGTGATCGGAAACGAAAATAATTCAAACCCCTCAAAACGCGCTGAGATTAATTCTTTACTAAGAAACAAGGGTGTTCTGAACAAACTGGTTGATTCTGAGCGTGATCGGAGACGAAAAAAATTCAAACCCCTCAAAACGCGCTGAGATTAATTCTTTACTAAGAAACAAGGGTGTTCTGAACAAACTGGTTGATTCTGAGCGTGATCGGAGACGAAAAAAATTCAAACCCCACAAAACGCGCTGAGATTAATTCTTTACTAAGAAACAAGGTTGTTCTGAACAAACTGGTTGATTCTGAGCGTGATCGGAGACGAAAAAAATTCAAACCCCTCAAAACGCGCTGAGATTAATTCTTTACTAAGAAACAAGGTTGTTCTGAACAAACTGGTTGATTCTGAGCGTGATCGGAGACGAACAAAATTCAAACCCCTCAAAACGCGCTGAGATTAATTCTTTACTAAGAAACATGGGTGTACTGAACAAACTGGTTGATTCTGAGCGTGATCGGAGACGAAAAAAATTCAAACCCCTCAAAACGCGCTGAGATTAATTCTTTACTAAGAAACAAGGGTGTTCTGAACAAACTGGTTGATTCTGAGCGTGATCGGAGACGAAAAAAATTCAAACCCCTCAAAACGCGCTGAGATTAATTCTTTACTAAGAAACAAGGGTGTTCTGAACAAACTGGTTGATTCTGAGCGTGATCGGAGACGAAAAAAATTCAAACCCCTCAAAACGCGCTGAGATTAATTCTTTACTAAGAAACAAGGGTGTTCTGAACAAACTGGTTGATTCTGAGCGTATTCTGAGACGAAAAAAATTCAAACCCCTGAAAACGCGCTGAGATTAATTCTTTACTAAGAAACATGGGTGTACTGAACAAACTGGTTGATTCTGAGCGTATTCTGAGACGAAAAAAATTCAAACCCCTCAGAATGCGCTGAGATTAATTCTTTACTAAGAAACATGGGTGTACTGAACAAACTGGTTGATTCTGAGCGTGATCGGAGACGAAAAAAATTCAAACCCCTCAAAACGCGCTGAGATTAATTCTTTACTAAGAAACAAGGTTGTTCTGAACAAACTGGTTGATTCTGAGCGTGATCGGAGACGTAAAAAATTCAAACCCCTCAAAACGCGCTGAGATTAATTCTTTACTATGAAACAAGGTTGTTCTGAACAAACTGGTTGATTCTGAGCGTGATCGCAAACGAAAAAAATTCAAACGCCTCAAAACGCGCTGAGATTAATTCTTTACTAAGAAACAAGGGTGTTCTGAACAAACTGGTTGATTCTGAGCGTGATCGGAGACGAAAAAAATTCAAACCCCTCAAAACGCGCTGAGATTAATTCTTTACTAAGAAACAAGGTTGTTCTGAACAAACTGGTTGATTCTGAGCGTGATCGGAGACGAAAAAAATTCAAACCCCTCAAAACGCGCTGAGATTAATTCTTTACTAAGAAACAAGGGTTTTCTGAACAAACTGGTTGATTCTGAGCGTGATCGGAGACGAAAAAAATTCAAACCCCTCAAAACGCGCTGAGATTAATTCTTTACTAAGAAACAAGGTTGTTCTGAACAAACTGGTTGATTCTGAGCGTGATCGGAGACGAAAAAAATTCAAACCCCTCAAAACGCGCTGAGATTAATTCTTTACTAAGAAACAAGGGTTTTCTGAACAAACTGGTTGATTCTGAGCGTGATCGGAGACGAAAAAAATTCAAACCCCTCAAAACGCGCTGAGATTAATTCTTTACTAAGAAACAAGGTTGTTCTGAACAAACTGGTTGATTCTGAGCGTGATCGGAGACGAAAAAAATTCAAACCCCTCAAAACGCGCTGAGATTAATTCTTTACTAAGAAACAAGGGTGTCTGAACAAACTGGTTGATTCTGAGCGTGATCGGAGACGAAAAAAATTCAAACCCCTCAAAACGCGCTGAGATTAATTCTTTACTAAGAAACAAGGGTGTTCTGAACAAACTGGTTGATTCTGAGCGTGATCGGAGACGAACAAAATTCAAACCCCTCAAAACGCGCTGAGATTAATTCTTTACTAAGAAACAAGGGTGTTCTGAACAAACTGGTTGATTCTGAGCGTGATCGCAAACGAAAAAAATTCAAACGCCTCAAAACGCGCTGAGATTAATTCTTTACTAAGAAACAAGGGTGTTCTGAACAAACTGGTTGATTCTGAGCGTGATCGGAGACGAAAAAAATTCAAACCCCTCAAAACGCGCTGAGATTAATTCTTTACTAAGAAACAAGGTTGTTCTGAACAAACTGGTTGATTCTGAGCGTGATCGGAGACGAAAAAAATTCAAACCCCTCAAAACGCGCTGAGATGAATTTTTTAATAAGAAACAAGGGTGTTGTGAACAAACTGGTTCATTCTGAGCGTATTCTGAGACGAAAAAAATTCAAACCCCTCAGAATGCGCTGAGATTAATTCTTTACTAAGAAACATGGGTGTACTGAACAAACTGGTTGATTCTGAGCGTATTCTGAGACGAAAAAAATTCAAACCCCTCAAAACACGCTGAGATGAATTTTTTAATAAGAAACATGGGTGTTGTGAACAAACTGGTTCATTCTGAGCGTATTCTGAGACGAAAAAAATTCAAACCCCTCAAAACGCGCTGAGATTAATTCTTTACTAAGAAACAAGGTTGTTCTGAACAAACTGGTTGATTCTGAGCGTGATCGGAGACGAAAAAAATTCAAACCCCTCAAAACGCGCTGAGATTAATTCTTTACTAAGAAACAAGGGTGTCTGAACAAACTGGTTGATTCTGAGCGTATTCTGAGACGAAAAAAATTAAAACCCCTCAAAACACTCGGAGATGAATTTTTTAATAAGAAACAAGTGTGTTGTGAACAAACTGGTTCATTCTGAGCGTGATCGGAAACGAAAATAATTCAAACCCCTCAAAACGCGCTGAGATTAATTCTTTACTAAGAAACAAGGGTGTTCTGAACAAACTGGTTGATTCTGAGCGTGATCGGAGACGAAAAAAATTCAAACCCCTCAAAACGCGCTGAGATTAATTCTTTACTAAGAAACAAGGGTGTTCTGAACAAACTGGTTGATTCTGAGCGTGATCGGAGACGAAAAAAATTCAAACCCCACAAAACGCGCTGAGATTAATTCTTTACTAAGAAACAAGGTTGTTCTGAACAAACTGGTTGATTCTGAGCGTGATCGGAGACGAAAAAAATTCAAACCCCTCAAAACGCGCTGAGATTAATTCTTTACTAAGAAACAAGGTTGTTCTGAACAAACTGGTTGATTCTGAGCGTGATCGGAGACGAACAAAATTCAAACCCCTCAAAACGCGCTGAGATTAATTCTTTACTAAGAAACAAGGGTGTTCTGAACAAACTGGTTGATTCTGAGCGTGATCGGAGACGAAAAAAATTCAAACCCCTCAAAACGCGCTGAGATTAATTCTTTACTATGAAACAAGGTTGTTCTGAACAAACTGGTTGATTCTGAGCGTGATCGGAGACGAACAAAATTCAAACCCCTCAAAACGCGCTGAGATTAATTCTTTACTAAGAAACAAGGCTTTTCTGAACAAACTGGTTGATTCTGAGCGTGATCGGAGACGAAAAAAATTCAAACCCCTCAAAACGCGCTGAGATTAATTCTTTACTAAGAAACAAGGGTGTTCTGAACAAACTGGTTGATTCTGAGCGTATTCTGAGACGAAAAAAATTAAAACCCCTCAAAACACTCGGAGATGAATTTTTTAATAAGAAACAAGGGTGTTGTGAACAAACTGGTTCATTCTGAGCGTGATCGGAAACGAAAATAATTCAAACCCCTCAAAACGCGCTGAGATTAATTCTTTACTAAGAAACAAGGGTGTTCTGAACAAACTGGTTGATTCTGAGCGTGATCGGAGACGAAAAAAATTCAAACCCCTGAAAACGCGCTGAGATTAATTCTTTACTAAGAAACATGGGTGTACTGAACAAACTGGTTGATTCTGAGCGTATTCTGAGACGAAAAAAATTCAAACCCCTCAGAATGCGCTGAGATTAATTCTTTACTAAGAAACATGGGTGTACTGAACAAACTGGTTGATTCTGAGCGTGATCGGAGACGAAAAAAATTCAAACCCCTCAAAACGCGCTGAGATTAATTCTTTACTAAGAAACAAGGTTGTTCTGAACAAACTGGTTGATTCTGAGCGTGATCGGAGACGTAAAAAATTCAAACCCCTCAAAACGCGCTGAGATTAATTCTTTACTATGAAACAAGGCTTTTCTGAACAAACTGGTTGATTCTGAGCGTGATCGGAGACGAAAAAAATTCAAACCCCTCAAAACGCGCTGAGATTAATTCTTTACTAAGAAACAAGGGTGTTCTGAACAAACTGGTTGATTCTGAGCGTATTCTGAGACGAAAAAAATTAAAACCCCTCAAAACACTCGGAGATGAATTTTTTAATAAGAAACAAGTGTGTTGTGAACAAACTGGTTCATTCTGAGCGTGATCGGAAACGAAAATAATTCAAACCCCTTAAAACGCGCTGAGATTAATTCTTTACTAAGAAACAAGGGTGTTCTGAACAAACTGGTTGATTCTGAGCGTGATCGGAGACGAAAAAAATTCAAACCCCTGAAAACGCGCTGAGATTAATTCTTTACTAAGAAACATGGGTGTACTGAACAAACTGGTTGATTCTGAGCGTATTCTGAGACGAAAAAAATTCAAACCCCTCAGAATGCGCTGAGATTAATTCTTTACTAAGAAACATGGGTGTACTGAACAAACTGGTTGATTCTGAGCGTGATCGGAGACGAAAAAAATTCAAACCCCTCAAAACGCGCTGAGATTAATTCTTTACTAAGAAACAAGGTTGTTCTGAACAAACTGGTTGATTCTGAGCGTGATCGGAGACGTAAAAAATTCAAACCCCTCAAAACGCGCTGAGATTAATTCTTTACTATGAAACAAGGCTTTTCTGAACAAACTGGTTGATTCTGAGCGTGATCGGAGACGAAAAAAATTCAAACCCCTCAAAACGCGCTGAGATTAATTCTTTACTAAGAAACAAGGGTGTTCTGAACAAACTGGTTGATTCTGAGCGTATTCTGAGACGAAAAAAATTAAAACCCCTCAAAACACTCGGAGATGAATTTTTTAATAAGAAACAAGTGTGTTGTGAACAAACTGGTTCATTCTGAGCGTGATCGGAAACGAAAATAATTCAAACCCCTCAAAACGCGCTGAGATTAATTCTTTACTAAGAAACAAGGGTGTTCTGAACAAACTGGTTGATTCTGAGCGTGATCGGAGACGAAAAAAATTCAAACCCCTCAAAACGCGCTGAGATTAATTCTTTACTAAGAAACAAGGGTGTTCTGAACAAACTGGTTGATTCTGAGCGTGATCGGAGACGAAAAAAATTCAAACCCCACAAAACGCGCTGAGATTAATTCTTTACTAAGAAACAAGGTTGTTCTGAACAAACTGGTTGATTCTGAGCGTGATCGGAGACGAAAAAAATTCAAACCCCTCAAAACGCGCTGAGATTAATTCTTTACTAAGAAACAAGGTTGTTCTGAACAAACTGGTTGATTCTGAGCGTGATCGGAGACGAACAAAATTCAAACCCCTCAAAACGCGCTGAGATTAATTCTTTACTAAGAAACAAGGGTGTTCTGAACAAACTGGTTGATTCTGAGCGTGATCGGAGACGAAAAAAATTCAAACCCCTCAAAACGCGCTGAGATTAATTCTTTACTAAGAAACAAGGGTGTTCTGAACATAACTGGTTGATTCTGAGCGTATTCTGAGACGAAAAAAATTAAAACCCCTCAAAACACTCGGAGATGAATTTTTTAATAAGAAACAAGGGTGTTGTGAACAAACTGGTTCATTCTGAGCGTGATCGGAAACGAAAATAATTCAAACCCCTCAAAACGCGCTGAGATTAATTCTTTACTAAGAAACAAGGGTGTTCTGAACAAACTGGTTGATTCTGAGCGTGATCGGAGACGAAAAAAATTCAAACCCCTGAAAACGCGCTGAGATTAATTCTTTACTAAGAAACATGGGTGTACTGAACAAACTGGTTGATTCTGAGCGTATTCTGAGACGAAAAAAATTCAAACCCCTCTTAATGCGCTGAGATTAATTCTTTACTAACAAACATGGGTGTACTGAACAAACTGGTTGATTCTGAGCGTGATCGGAGACGAAAAAAATTCAAACCCCTCAAAACGCGCTGAGATTAATTCTTTACTAAGAAACAAGGTTGTTCTGAACAAACTGGTTGATTCTGAGCGTGATCGGAGACGTAAAAAATTCAAACCCCTCAAAACGCGCTGAGATTAATTCTTTACTATGAAACAAGGTTGTTCTGAACAAACTGGTTGATTCTGAGCGTGATCGGAAACGAAAAAAAATTCAAACCCCTCAAAACGCGCTGAGATTAATTCTTTACTAAGAAACAAGGGTGTTCTGAACAAACTGGTTGATTCTGAGCGTGATCGGAGACGAAAAAAATTCAAACCCCTCAAAACGCGCTGAGATTAATTCTTTACTAAGAAACAAGGTTGTTCTGAACAAACTGGTTGATTCTGAGCGTGATCGGAGACGAAAAAAATTCAAACCCCTCAAAAGGCGCTGAGATTAATTCTTTACTAAGAAACAAGGTTGTTCTGAACAAACTGGTTGATTCTGAGCGTGATCGGAGACGAAAAAAATTCAAACCCCTCAAAACGCGCTGAGATGAATTTTTTAATAAGAAACAAGGGTGTTGTGAACAAACTGGTTCATTCTGAGCGTATTCTGAGACGAAAAAAATTCAAACCCCTCAGAATGCGCTGAGATTAATTCTTTACTAAGAAACATGGGTGTACTGAACAAACTGGTTGATTCTGAGCGTGATCGGAGACGAAAAAAATTCAAACCCCTCAGAATGCGCTGAGATTAATTCTTTACTAAGAAACAAGGGTGTTCTGAACAAACTGGTTGATTCTGAGCGTGATCGGAGACGAAAAAAATTCAAACCCCACAAAACGCGCTGAGATTAATTCTTTACTAAGAAACAAGGTTGTTCTGAACAAACTGGTTGATTCTGAGCGTGATCGGAGACGAAAAAAATTCAAACCCCTCAAAACGCGCTGAGATTAATTCTTTACTAAGAAACAAGGTTGTTCTGAACAAACTGGTTGATTCTGAGCGTGATCGGAGACGAACAAAATTCAAACCCCTCAAAACGCGCTGAGATTAATTCTTTACTAAGAAACATGGGTGTACTGAACAAACTGGTTGATTCTGAGCGTGATCGGAGACGAAAAAAATTCAAACCCCTCAAAACGCGCTGAGATTAATTCTTTACTAAGAAACAAGGGTGTTCTGAACAAACTGGTTGATTCTGAGCGTGATCGGAGACGAAAAAAATTCAAACCCCTCAAAACGCGCTGAGATTAATTCTTTACTAAGAAACAAGGGTGTTCTGAACAAACTGGTTGATTCTGAGCGTATTCTGAGACGAAAAAAATTCAAACCCCTGAAAACGCGCTGAGATTAATTCTTTACTAAGAAACATTGGTGTACTGAACAAACTGGTTGATTCTGAGCGTATTCTGAGACGAAAAAAATTCAAACCCCTCAGAATGCGCTGAGATTAATTCTTTACTAAGAAACATGGGTGTACTGAACAAACTGGTTGATTCTGAGCGTGATCGGAGACGAAAAAAATTCAAACCCCTCAAAACGCGCTGAGATTAATTCTTTACTAAGAAACAAGGTTGTTCTGAACAAACTGGTTGATTCTGAGCGTGATCGGAGACGTAAAAAATTCAAACCCCTCAAAACGCGCTGAGATTAATTCTTTACTATGAAACAAGGTTGTTCTGAACAAACTGGTTGATTCTGAGCGTGATCGGAAACGAAAAAAATTCAAACCCCTCAAAACGCGCTGAGATTAATTCTTTACTAAGAAACAAGGGTGTTCTGAACAAACTGGTTGATTCTGAGCGTGATCGGAGACGAAAAAAATTCAAACCCCTCAAAACGCGCTGAGATTAATTCTTTACTAAGAAACAAGGTTGTTCTGAACAAACTGGTTGATTCTGAGCGTGATCGGAGACGAAAAAAATTCAAACCCCTCAAAACGCGCTGAGATGAATTTTTTAATAAGAAACAAGGGTGTTGTGAACAAACTGGTTCATTCTGAGCGTATTCTGAGACGAAAAAAATTCAAACCCCTCAGAATGCGCTGAGATTAATTCTTTACTAAGAAACATGGGTGTACTGAACAAACTGGTTGATTCTGAGCGTATTCTGAGACGAAAAAAATTCAAACCCCTCAAAACACGCTGAGATGAATTTTTTAATAAGAAACATGGGTGTTGTGAACAAACTGGTTCATTCTGAGCGTATTCTGAGACGAAAAAAATTCAAACCCCTCAAAACGCGCTGAGATTAATTCTTTACTAAGAAACAAGGTTGTTCTGAACAAACTGGTTGATTCTGAGCGTGATCGGAGACGAAAAAAATTCAAACCCCTCAAAACGCGCTGAGATTAATTCTTTACTAAGAAACAAGGGTGTCTGAACAAACTGGTTGATTCTGAGCGTGATCGGAGACGAAAAAAATTCAAACCCCTCAAAACGCGCTGAGATTAATTCTTTACTAAGAAACAAGGGTGTTCTGAACAAACTGGTTGATTCTGAGCGTGATCGGAGACGAACAAAATTCAAACCCCTCAAAACGCGCTGAGATTAATTCTTTACTAAGAAACAAGGGTGTTCTGAACAAACTGGTTGATTCTGAGCGTGATCGGAGACGAAAAAAATTCAAACCCCTCAAAACGCGCTGAGATTAATTCTTTACTAAGAAACAAGGGTTTTCTGAACAAACTGGTTGATTCTGAGCGTGATCGGAGACGAAAAAAATTCAAACCCCTCAAAACGCGCTGAGATTAATTCTTTACTAAGAAACAAGGGTGTTCTGAACAAACTGGTTGATTCTGAGCGTATTCTGAGACGAAAAAAATTAAAACCCCTCAAAACACTCGGAGATGAATTTTTTAATAAGAAACAAGTGTGTTGTGAACAAACTGGTTCATTCTGAGCGTGATCGGAAACGAAAATAATTCAAACCCCTCAAAACGCGCTGAGATTAATTCTTTACTAAGAAACAAGGGTGTTCTGAACAAACTGGTTGATTCTGAGCGTGATCGGAGACGAAAAAAATTCAAACCCCTCAAAACGCGCTGAGATTAATTCTTTACTAAGAAACAAGGGTGTTCTGAACAAACTGGTTGATTCTGAGCGTGATCGGAGACGAAAAAAATTCAAACCCCACAAAACGCGCTGAGATTAATTCTTTACTAAGAAACAAGGTTGTTCTGAACAAACTGGTTGATTCTGAGCGTGATCGGAGACGAAAAAAATTCAAACCCCTCAAAACGCGCTGAGATTAATTCTTTACTAAGAAACAAGGTTGTTCTGAACAAACTGGTTGATTCTGAGCGTGATCGGAGACGAACAAAATTCAAACCCCTCAAAACGCGCTGAGATTAATTCTTTACTAAGAAACATGGGTGTACTGAACAAACTGGTTGATTCTGAGCGTGATCGGAGACGAAAAAAATTCAAACCCCTCAAAACGCGCTGAGATTAATTCTTTACTAAGAAACAAGGGTGTTCTGAACAAACTGGTTGATTCTGAGCGTGATCGGAGACGAAAAAAATTCAAACCCCTCAAAACGCGCTGAGATTAATTCTTTACTAAGAAACAAGGGTGTTCTGAACAAACTGGTTGATTCTGAGCGTGATCGGAGACGAAAAAAATTCAAACCCCTCAAAACGCGCTGAGATTAATTCTTTACTAAGAAACAAGGGTGTTCTGAACAAACTGGTTGATTCTGAGCGTATTCTGAGACGAAAAAAATTCAAACCCCTGAAAACGCGCTGAGATTAATTCTTTACTAAGAAACATGGGTGTACTGAACAAACTGGTTGATTCTGAGCGTATTCTGAGACGAAAAAAATTCAAACCCCTCAGAATGCGCTGAGATTAATTCTTTACTAAGAAACATGGGTGTACTGAACAAACTGGTTGATTCTGAGCGTGATCGGAGACGAAAAAAATTCAAACCCCTCAAAACGCGCTGAGATTAATTCTTTACTAAGAAACAAGGTTGTTCTGAACAAACTGGTTGATTCTGAGCGTGATCGGAGACGTAAAAAATTCAAACCCCTCAAAACGCGCTGAGATTAATTCTTTACTATGAAACAAGGTTGTTCTGAACAAACTGGTTGATTCTGAGCGTGATCGCAAACGAAAAAAATTCAAACGCCTCAAAACGCGCTGAGATTAATTCTTTACTAAGAAACAAGGGTGTTCTGAACAAACTGGTTGATTCTGAGCGTGATCGGAGACGAAAAAAATTCAAACCCCTCAAAACGCGCTGAGATTAATTCTTTACTAAGAAACAAGGTTGTTCTGAACAAACTGGTTGATTCTGAGCGTGATCGGAGACGAAAAAAATTCAAACCCCTCAAAACGCGCTGAGATTAATTCTTTACTAAGAAACAAGGGTTTTCTGAACAAACTGGTTGATTCTGAGCGTGATCGGAGACGAAAAAAATTCAAACCCCTCAAAACGCGCTGAGATTAATTCTTTACTAAGAAACAAGGGTGTTCTGAACAAACTGGTTGATTCTGAGCGTATTCTGAGACGAAAAAAATTAAAACCCCTCAAAACACTCGGAGATGAATTTTTTAATAAGAAACAAGTGTGTTGTGAACAAACTGGTTCATTCTGAGCGTATTCTGAGACGAAAAAAATTCAAACCCCTCAAAACGCGCTGAGATTAATTCTTTACTAAGAAACAAGGTTGTTCTGAACAAACTGGTTGATTCTGAGCGTGATCGGAGACGAAAAAAATTCAAACCCCTCAAAACGCGCTGAGATTAATTCTTTACTAAGAAACAAGGGTGTCTGAACAAACTGGTTGATTCTGAGCGTGATCGGAGACGAAAAAAATTCAAACCCCTCAAAACGCGCTGAGATTAATTCTTTACTAAGAAACAAGGGTGTTCTGAACAAACTGGTTGATTCTGAGCGTGATCGGAGACGAACAAAATTCAAACCCCTCAAAACGCGCTGAGATTAATTCTTTACTAAGAAACAAGGGTGTTCTGAACAAACTGGTTGATTCTGAGCGTGATCGCAAACGAAAAAAATTCAAACGCCTCAAAACGCGCTGAGATTAATTCTTTACTAAGAAACAAGGGTGTTCTGAACAAACTGGTTGATTCTGAGCGTGATCGGAGACGAAAAAAATTCAAACCCCTCAAAACGCGCTGAGATTAATTCTTTACTAAGAAACAAGGTTGTTCTGAACAAACTGGTTGATTCTGAGCGTGATCGGAGACGAAAAAAATTCAAACCCCTCAAAACGCGCTGAGATGAATTTTTTAATAAGAAACAAGGGTGTTGTGAACAAACTGGTTCATTCTGAGCGTATTCTGAGACGAAAAAAATTCAAACCCCTCAGAATGCGCTGAGATTAATTCTTTACTAAGAAACATGGGTGTACTGAACAAACTGGTTGATTCTGAGCGTATTCTGAGACGAAAAAAATTCAAACCCCTCAAAACACGCTGAGATGAATTTTTTAATAAGAAACATGGGTGTTGTGAACAAACTGGTTCATTCTGAGCGTATTCTGAGACGAAAAAAATTCAAACCCCTCAAAACGCGCTGAGATTAATTCTTTACTAAGAAACAAGGTTGTTCTGAACAAACTGGTTGATTCTGAGCGTGATCGGAGACGAAAAAAATTCAAACCCCTCAAAACGCGCTGAGATTAATTCTTTACTAAGAAACAAGGGTGTCTGAACAAACTGGTTGATTCTGAGCGTATTCTGAGACGAAAAAAATTAAAACCCCTCAAAACACTCGGAGATGAATTTTTTAATAAGAAACAAGTGTGTTGTGAACAAACTGGTTCATTCTGAGCGTGATCGGAAACGAAAATAATTCAAACCCCTCAAAACGCGCTGAGATTAATTCTTTACTAAGAAACAAGGGTGTTCTGAACAAACTGGTTGATTCTGAGCGTGATCGGAGACGAAAAAAATTCAAACCCCTCAAAACGCGCTGAGATTAATTCTTTACTAAGAAACAAGGGTGTTCTGAACAAACTGGTTGATTCTGAGCGTGATCGGAGACGAAAAAAATTCAAACCCCACAAAACGCGCTGAGATTAATTCTTTACTAAGAAACAAGGTTGTTCTGAACAAACTGGTTGATTCTGAGCGTGATCGGAGACGAAAAAAATTCAAACCCCTCAAAACGCGCTGAGATTAATTCTTTACTAAGAAACAAGGTTGTTCTGAACAAACTGGTTGATTCTGAGCGTGATCGGAGACGAACAAAATTCAAACCCCTCAAAACGCGCTGAGATTAATTCTTTACTAAGAAACAAGGGTGTTCTGAACAAACTGGTTGATTCTGAGCGTGATCGGAGACGAAAAAAATTCAAACCCCTCAAAACGCGCTGAGATTAATTCTTTACTATGAAACAAGGTTGTTCTGAACAAACTGGTTGATTCTGAGCGTGATCGGAGACGAACAAAATTCAAACCCCTCAAAACGCGCTGAGATTAATTCTTTACTAAGAAACAAGGCTTTTCTGAACAAACTGGTTGATTCTGAGCGTGATCGGAGACGAAAAAAATTCAAACCCCTCAAAACGCGCTGAGATTAATTCTTTACTAAGAAACAAGGGTGTTCTGAACAAACTGGTTGATTCTGAGCGTATTCTGAGACGAAAAAAATTAAAACCCCTCAAAACACTCGGAGATGAATTTTTTAATAAGAAACAAGTGTGTTGTGAACAAACTGGTTCATTCTGAGCGTGATCGGAAACGAAAATAATTCAAACCCCTTAAAACGCGCTGAGATTAATTCTTTACTAAGAAACAAGGGTGTTCTGAACAAACTGGTTGATTCTGAGCGTGATCGGAGACGAAAAAAATTCAAACCCCTGAAAACGCGCTGAGATTAATTCTTTACTAAGAAACATGGGTGTACTGAACAAACTGGTTGATTCTGAGCGTATTCTGAGACGAAAAAAATTCAAACCCCTCAGAATGCGCTGAGATTAATTCTTTACTAAGAAACATGGGTGTACTGAACAAACTGGTTGATTCTGAGCGTGATCGGAGACGAAAAAAATTCAAACCCCTCAAAACGCGCTGAGATTAATTCTTTACTAAGAAACAAGGTTGTTCTGAACAAACTGGTTGATTCTGAGCGTGATCGGAGACGTAAAAAATTCAAACCCCTCAAAACGCGCTGAGATTAATTCTTTACTATGAAACAAGGCTTTTCTGAACAAACTGGTTGATTCTGAGCGTGATCGGAGACGAAAAAAATTCAAACCCCTCAAAACGCGCTGAGATTAATTCTTTACTAAGAAACAAGGGTGTTCTGAACAAACTGGTTGATTCTGAGCGTATTCTGAGACGAAAAAAATTAAAACCCCTCAAAACACTCGGAGATGAATTTTTTAATAAGAAACAAGTGTGTTGTGAACAAACTGGTTCATTCTGAGCGTGATCGGAAACGAAAATAATTCAAACCCCTCAAAACGCGCTGAGATTAATTCTTTACTAAGAAACAAGGGTGTTCTGAACAAACTGGTTGATTCTGAGCGTGATCGGAGACGAAAAAAATTCAAACCCCTCAAAACGCGCTGAGATTAATTCTTTACTAAGAAACAAGGGTGTTCTGAACAAACTGGTTGATTCTGAGCGTGATCGGAGACGAAAAAAATTCAAACCCCACAAAACGCGCTGAGATTAATTCTTTACTAAGAAACAAGGTTGTTCTGAACAAACTGGTTGATTCTGAGCGTGATCGGAGACGAAAAAAATTCAAACCCCTCAAAACGCGCTGAGATTAATTCTTTACTAAGAAACAAGGTTGTTCTGAACAAACTGGTTGATTCTGAGCGTGATCGGAGACGAACAAAATTCAAACCCCTCAAAACGCGCTGAGATTAATTCTTTACTAAGAAACAAGGGTGTTCTGAACAAACTGGTTGATTCTGAGCGTGATCGGAGACGAAAAAAATTCAAACCCCTCAAAACGCGCTGAGATTAATTCTTTACTAAGAAACAAGGGTGTTCTGAACATAACTGGTTGATTCTGAGCGTATTCTGAGACGAAAAAAATTAAAACCCCTCAAAACACTCGGAGATGAATTTTTTAATAAGAAACAAGGGTGTTGTGAACAAACTGGTTCATTCTGAGCGTGATCGGAAACGAAAATAATTCAAACCCCTCAAAACGCGCTGAGATTAATTCTTTACTAAGAAACAAGGGTGTTCTGAACAAACTGGTTGATTCTGAGCGTGATCGGAGACGAAAAAAATTCAAACCCCTGAAAACGCGCTGAGATTAATTCTTTACTAAGAAACATGGGTGTACTGAACAAACTGGTTGATTCTGAGCGTATTCTGAGACGAAAAAAATTCAAACCCCTCTTAATGCGCTGAGATTAATTCTTTACTAACAAACATGGGTGTACTGAACAAACTGGTTGATTCTGAGCGTGATCGGAGACGAAAAAAATTCAAACCCCTCAAAACGCGCTGAGATTAATTCTTTACTAAGAAACAAGGTTGTTCTGAACAAACTGGTTGATTCTGAGCGTGATCGGAGACGTAAAAAATTCAAACCCCTCAAAACGCGCTGAGATTAATTCTTTACTATGAAACAAGGTTGTTCTGAACAAACTGGTTGATTCTGAGCGTGATCGGAAACGAAAAAAAATTCAAACCCCTCAAAACGCGCTGAGATTAATTCTTTACTAAGAAACAAGGGTGTTCTGAACAAACTGGTTGATTCTGAGCGTGATCGGAGACGAAAAAAATTCAAACCCCTCAAAACGCGCTGAGATTAATTCTTTACTAAGAAACAAGGTTGTTCTGAACAAACTGGTTGATTCTGAGCGTGATCGGAGACGAAAAAAATTCAAACCCCTCAAAAGGCGCTGAGATTAATTCTTTACTAAGAAACAAGGTTGTTCTGAACAAACTGGTTGATTCTGAGCGTGATCGGAGACGAAAAAAATTCAAACCCCTCAAAACGCGCTGAGATGAATTTTTTAATAAGAAACAAGGGTGTTGTGAACAAACTGGTTCATTCTGAGCGTATTCTGAGACGAAAAAAATTCAAACCCCTCAGAATGCGCTGAGATTAATTCTTTACTAAGAAACATGGGTGTACTGAACAAACTGGTTGATTCTGAGCGTGATCGGAGACGAAAAAAATTCAAACCCCTCAGAATGCGCTGAGATTAATTCTTTACTAAGAAACATGGGTGTACTGAACAAACTGGTTGATTCTGAGCGTATTCTGAGACGAAAAAAATTCAAACCCCTCAAAACGCGCTGAGATTAATTCTTTACTAAGAAACATGGGTGTACTGAACAAACTGGTTGATTCTGAGCGTGATCGGAGACGAAAAAAATTCAAACCCCTCAGAATGCGCTGAGATTAATTCTTTACTAAGAAACATGGGTGTACTGAACAAACTGGTTGATTCTGAGCGTGATCGGAGACGAAAAAAATTCAAACCCCTCAGAATGCGCTGAGATTAATTCTTTACTATGAAACATGGGTGTACTGAACAAACTGGTTGATTCTGAGCGTGATCGGAGACGAAAAAAATTCAAACCCCTCAGAATGCGCTGAGATTAATTCTTTACTAAGAAACATGGGTGTACTGAACAAACTGGTTGATTCTGAGCGTATTCTGAGACGAAAAAAATTCAAACCCCTCAAAACGCGCTGAGATTAATTCTTTACTAAGAAACATGGGTGTACTGAACAAACTGGTTGATTCTGAGCGTGATCGGAGACGAAAAAAATTCAAACCCCTCAGAATGCGCTGAGATTAATTCTTTACTAAGAAACATGGGTGTACTGAACAAACTGGTTGATTCTGAGCGTGATCGGAGACGAAAAAAATTCAAACCCCTCAGAATGCGCTGAGATTAATTCTTTACTATGAAACATGGGTGTACTGAACAAACTGGTTGATTCTGAGCGTATTCTGAGACGAAAAAAATTCAAACCCCTCAAAACGCGCTGAGATTAATTCTTTACTAAGAAACATGGGTGTACTGAACAAACTGGTTCATTCTGAGCGTATTCTGAGACGAAAAAAATTAAAACCCCTCAAAACACTCGGAGATGAATTTTTTAATAAGAAACAAGGGTGTTGTGAACAAACTGGTTCATTCTGAGCGTGATCGGAAACGAAAATAATTCAAACCCCTCAAAACGCGCTGAGATTAATTCTTTACTAAGAAACAAGGGTGTTCTGAACAAACTGGTTGATTCTGAGCGTGATCGGAGACGAAAAAAATTCAAACCCCTGAAAACGCGCTGAGATTAATTCTTTACTAAGAAACATGGGTGTACTGAACAAACTGGTTGATTCTGAGCGTATTCTGAGACGAAAAAAATTCAAACCCCTCAGAATGCGCTGAGATTAATTCTTTACTAAGAAACATGGGTGTACTGAACAAACTGGTTGATTCTGAGCGTATTCTGAGACGAAAAAAATTCAAACCCCTCAGAATGCGCTGAGATTAATTCTTTACTAAGAAACATGGGTGTACTGAACAAACTGGTTGATTCTGAGCGTGATCGGAGACGAAAAAAATTCAAACCCCTCAAAACGCGCTGAGATTAATTCTTTACTAAGAAACAAGGTTGTTCTGAACAAACTGGTTGATTCTGAGCGTGATCGGAGACGTAAAAAATTCAAACCCCTCAAAACGCGCTGAGATTAATTCTTTACTATGAAACAAGGTTGTTCTGAACAAACTGGTTGATTCTGAGCGTGATCGGAGACGAAAAAAATTCAAACCCCTCAAAACGCGCTGAGATTAATTCTTTACTAAGAAACAAGGCTTTTCTGAACAAACTGGTTGATTCTGAGCGTGATCGGAGACGAAAAAAATTCAAACCCCTCAAAACGCGCTGAGATGAATTTTTTAATAAGAAACAAGGGTGTTGTGAACAAACTGGTTCATTCAGAGCGTATTCTGAGACGAAAAAAATTCAAACCCCTCAGAATGCGCTGAGATTAATTCTTTACTAAGAAACATGGGTGTACTGAACAAACTGGTTGATTCTGAGCGTGATCGGAGACGAAAAAAATTCAAACCCCTCAAAACGCGCTGAGATGAATTTTTTAATAGGAAACAAGAGTGTTGTGAACAAACTGGTTCATTCTGAGCGTATTCTGAGACGAAAAAAATTCAAACCCCTCAGAATGCGCTGAGATTAATTCTTTACTAAGAAACATGGGTGTACTGAACAAACTGGTTGATTCTGAGCGTGATCGGAGACGAAACAAATTCAAACCCCTCAGAATGCGCTGAGATTAATTCTTTACTAAGAAACATGGGTGTACTGAACAAACTGGTTGATTCTGAGCGTATTCTGAGACGAAAAAAATTCAAACCCCTCAAAACGCGCTGAGATTAATTCTTTACTAAGAAACATGGGTGTACTGAACAAACTGGTTGATTCTGAGCGTGATCGGAGACGAAAAAAATTCAAACCCCTCAGAATGCGCTGAGATTAATTCTTTACTAAGAAACATGGGTGTACTGAACAAACTGGTTGATTCTGAGCGTATTCTGAGACGAAAAAAATTCAAACCCCTCAAAACGCGCTGAGATTAATTCTTTACTAAGAAACATGGGTGTACTGAACAAACTGGTTGATTCTGAGCGTGATCGGAGACGAAAAAAATTCAAACCCCTCAGAATGCGCTGAGATTAATTCTTTACTAAGAAACATGGGTGTACTGAACAAACTGGTTGATTCTGAGCGTGATCGGAGACGAAAAAAATTCAAACCCCTCAGAATGCGCTGAGATTAATTCTTTACTATGAAACATGGGTGTACTGAACAAACTGGTTGATTCTGAGCGTATTCTGAGACGAAAAAAATTCAAACCCCTCAAAACACGCTGAGATGAATTTTTTAATAAGAAACAAGGTTGTTCTGAACAAACTGGTTCATTCTGAGCGTGATCGGAGACGAAAAAAATTCAAACCCCTCAAAACGTGCTGAGATTAATTCTTTACTAAGAAACAAGGGTGTTCTGAACAAACTGGTTGATTCTGAGCGTGATCGGAGACGAAAAAAATTCAAACCCCTCAAAACGCGCTGAGATTAATTCTTTACTAAGAAACATGGGTGTACTGAACAAACTGGTTGATTCTGAGCGTGATCGGAGACGAAAAAAATTCAAACCCCTCAGAATGCGCTGAGATTAATTCTTTACTAAGAAACATGGGTGTACTGAACAAACTGGTTGATTCTGAGCGTGATCGGAGACGAAAAAAATTCAAACCCCTCAGAATGCGCTGAGATTAATTCTTTACTAAGAAACATGGGTGTACTGAACAAACTGGTTGATTCTGAGCGTATTCTGAGACGAAAAAAATTCAAACCCCTCAAAACGCGCTGAGATTAATTCTTTACTAAGAAACATGGGTGTACTGAACAAACTGGTTGATTCTGAGCGTGATCGGAGACGAAAAAAATTCAAACCCCTCAGAATGCGCTGAGATTAATTCTTTACTAAGAAACATGGGTGTACTGAACAAACTGGTTGATTCTGAGCGTGATCGGAGACGAAAAAAATTCAAACCCCTCAGAATGCGCTGAGATTAATTCTTTACTATGAAACATGGGTGTACTGAACAAACTGGTTGATTCTGAGCGTGATCGGAGACGAAAAAAATTCAAACCCCTCAGAATGCGCTGAGATTAATTCTTTACTAAGAAACATGGGTGTACTGAACAAACTGGTTGATTCTGAGCGTATTCTGAGACGAAAAAAATTCAAACCCCTCAAAACGCGCTGAGATTAATTCTTTACTAAGAAACATGGGTGTACTGAACAAACTGGTTGATTCTGAGCGTGATCGGAGACGAAAAAAATTCAAACCCCTCAGAATGCGCTGAGATTAATTCTTTACTAAGAAACATGGGTGTACTGAACAAACTGGTTGATTCTGAGCGTGATCGGAGACGAAAAAAATTCAAACCCCTCAGAATGCGCTGAGATTAATACTTTACTATGAAACATGGGTGTACTGAAAAAACTGGTTGATTCTGAGCGTATTCTGAGACGAAAAAAATTCAAACCCCTCAAAACGCGCTGAGATTAATTCTTTACTAAGAAACATGGGTGTACTGAACAAACTGGTTGATTCTGAGCGTGATCGGAGACGAAAAAAATTCAAACCCCTCAGAATGCGCTGAGATTAATTCTTTACTAAGAAACATGGGTGTACTGAACAAACTGGTTGATTCTGAGCGTATTCTGAGACGAAAAAAATTCAAACCCCTCAAAACACGCTGAGATGAATTTTTTAATAAGAAACATGGGTGTTGTGAACAAACTGGTTCATTCTGAGCGTATTCTGAGACGAAAAAAATTCAAACCCCTCAAAATGCGCTGAGATTAATTCTTTAATAAGAAACAAGGGTGTTCTGAACAAACTGGTTGATTCTGAGCGTGATCGGAGACGAAAAAAATTCAAACCCCTCAAAACGCGCTGAGATTAATTCTTTACTAAGAAACAAGGGTGTTCTGAACAAACTGGTTGATTCTGAGCGTGATCGGAGACGAAAAAAATTCAAACCCCTCAAAACGCGCTGAGATTAATTCTTTACTAAGAAACAAGGTTGTTCTGAACAAACTGGTTGATTCTGAGCGTGATCGGAGACGAAAAAAATTCAAACCCCTCAAAACGCGCTGAGATTAATTCTTTACTAAGAAACAAGGGTGTTCTGAACAAACTGGTTGATTCTGAGCGTGATCGGAGACGAAAAAAATTCAAACCCCTCAAAACGCGCTGAGATTAATTCTTTACTATGAAACAAGGTTGTTCTGAACAAACTGGTTGATTCTGAGCGTGATCGGAGACGAAAAAAATTCAAACCCCTCAAAACGCGCTGAGATTAATTCTTTACTAAGAAACAAGGGTTTTCTGAACAAACTGGTTGATTCTGAGCGTGATCGGAGACGAAAAAAATTCAAACCCCTCAAAACGCGCTGAGATTAATTCTTTACTAAGAAACAAGGGTGTTCTGAACAAACTGGTTGATTCTGAGCGTATTCTGAGACGAAAAAAATTAAAACCCCTCAAAACACTCGGAGATGAATTTTTTAATAAGAAACAAGGGTGTTGTGAACAAACTGGTTCATTCTGAGCGTGATCGGAAACGAAAATAATTCAAACCCCTCAAAACGCGCTGAGATTAATTCTTTACTAAGAAACAAGGGTGTTCTGAACAAACTGGTTGATTCTGAGCGTGATCGGAGACGAAAAAAATTCAAACCCCTGAAAACGCGCTGAGATTAATTCTTTACTAAGAAACATGGGTGTACTGAACAAACTGGTTGATTCTGAGCGTATTCTGAGACGAAAAAAATTCAAACCCCTCTTAATGCGCTGAGATTAATTCTTTACTAACAAACATGGGTGTACTGAACAAACTGGTTGATTCTGAGCGTGATCGGAGACGAAAAAAATTCAAACCCCTCAAAACGCGCTGAGATTAATTCTTTACTAAGAAACAAGGTTGTTCTGAACAAACTGGTTGATTCTGAGCGTGATCGGAGACGTAAAAAATTCAAACCCCTCAAAACGCGCTGAGATTAATTCTTTACTATGAAACAAGGTTGTTCTGAACAAACTGGTTGATTCTGAGCGTGATCGGAAACGAAAAAAATTCAAACCCCTCAAAACGCGCTGAGATTAATTCTTTACTAAGAAACAAGGGTGTTCTGAACAAACTGGTTCATTCTGAGCGTATTCTGAGACGAAAAAAATTCAAACCCCTCAAAACGCGCTGAGATTAATTCTTTACTAAGAAACAAGGTTGTTCTGAACAAACTGGTTGATTCTGAGCGTGATCGGAGACGAAAAAAATTCAAACCCCTCAAAACGCGCTGAGATTAATTCTTTACTAAGAAACAAGGTTGTTCTGAACAAACTGGTTGATTCTGAGCGTGATCGGAGACGAAAAAAATTCAAACCCCTCAAAACGCGCTGAGATGAATTTTTTAATAAGAAACAAGGGTGTTGTGAACAAACTGGTTCATTCTGAGCGTATTCTGAGACGAAAAAAATTCAAACCCCTCAGAATGCGCTGAGATTAATTCTTTACTAAGAAACATGGGTGTACTGAACAAACTGGTTGATTCTGAGCGTGATCGGAGACGAAAAAAATTCAAACCTCTCAGAATGCGCTGAGATTAATTCTTTACTAAGAAACATGGGTGTACTGAACAAACTGGTTGATTCTGAGCGTATTCTGAGACGAAAAAAATTCAAACCCCTCAAAACGCGCTGAGATTAATTCTTTACTAAGAAACATGGGTGTACTGAACAAACTGGTTGATTCTGAGCGTGATCGGAGACGAAAAAAATTCAAACCCCTCAGAATGCGCTGAGATTAATTCTTTACTAAGAAACATGGGTGTACTGAACAAACTGGTTGATTCTGAGCGTGATCGGAGACGAAAAAAATTCAAACCCCTCAGAATGCGCTGAGATTAATACTTTACTATGAAACATGGGTGTACTGAACAAACTGGTTGATTCTGAGCGTATTCTGAGACGAAAAAAATTCAAACCCCTCAAAACGCGCTGAGATTAATTCTTTACTAAGAAACATGGGTGTACTGAACAAACTGGTTGATTCTGAGCGTGATCGGAGACGAAAAAAATTCAAACCCCTCAGAATGCGCTGAGATTAATTCTTTACTAAGAAACATGGGTGTACTGAACAAACTGGTTGATTCTGAGCGTATTCTGAGACGAAAAAAATTCAAACCCCTCAAAACACGCTGAGATGAATTTTTTAATAAGAAACATGGGTGTTGTGAACAAACTGGTTCATTCTGAGCGTATTCTGAGACGAAAAAAATTCAAACCCCTCAAAATGCGCTGAGATTAATTCTTTAATAAGAAACAAGGGTGTTCTGAACAAACTGGTTGATTCTGAGCGTGATCGGAGACGAAAAAAATTCAAACCCCTCAAAACGCGCTGAGATTAATTCTTTACTAAGAAACAAGGGTGTTCTGAACAAACTGGTTGATTCTGAGCGTGATCGGAGACGAAAAAAATTCAAACCCCTCAAAACGCGCTGAGATTAATTCTTTACTAAGAAACAAGGTTGTTCTGAACAAACTGGTTGATTCTGAGCGTGATCGGAGACGAAAAAAATTCAAACCCCTCAAAACGCGCTGAGATTAATTCTTTACTAAGAAACAAGGGTGTTCTGAACAAACTGGTTGATTCTGAGCGTGATCGGAGACGAAAAAAATTCAAACCCCTCAAAACGCGCTGAGATTAATTCTTTACTATGAAACAAGGTTGTTCTGAACAAACTGGTTGATTCTGAGCGTGATCGGAGACGAAAAAAATTCAAACCCCTCAAAACGCGCTGAGATTAATTCTTTACTAAGAAACAAGGGTTTTCTGAACAAACTGGTTGATTCTGAGCGTGATCGGAGACGAAAAAAATTCAAACCCCTCAAAACGCGCTGAGATTAATTCTTTACTAAGAAACAAGGGTGTTCTGAACAAACTGGTTGATTCTGAGCGTATTCTGAGACGAAAAAAATTAAAACCCCTCAAAACACTCGGAGATGAATTTTTTAATAAGAAACAAGGGTGTTGTGAACAAACTGGTTCATTCTGAGCGTGATCGGAAACGAAAATAATTCAAACCCCTCAAAACGCGCTGAGATTAATTCTTTACTAAGAAACAAGGGTGTTCTGAACAAACTGGTTGATTCTGAGCGTGATCGGAGACGAAAAAAATTCAAACCCCTGAAAACGCGCTGAGATTAATTCTTTACTAAGAAACATGGGTGTACTGAACAAACTGGTTGATTCTGAGCGTATTCTGAGACGAAAAAAATTCAAACCCCTCTTAATGCGCTGAGATTAATTCTTTACTAACAAACATGGGTGTACTGAACAAACTGGTTGATTCTGAGCGTGATCGGAGACGAAAAAAATTCAAACCCCTCAAAACGCGCTGAGATTAATTCTTTACTAAGAAACAAGGTTGTTCTGAACAAACTGGTTGATTCTGAGCGTGATCGGAGACGTAAAAAATTCAAACCCCTCAAAACGCGCTGAGATTAATTCTTTACTATGAAACAAGGTTGTTCTGAACAAACTGGTTGATTCTGAGCGTGATCGGAAACGAAAAAAATTCAAACCCCTCAAAACGCGCTGAGATTAATTCTTTACTAAGAAACAAGGGTGTTCTGAACAAACTGGTTCATTCTGAGCGTATTCTGAGACGAAAAAAATTCAAACCCCTCAAAACGCGCTGAGATTAATTCTTTACTAAGAAACAAGGTTGTTCTGAACAAACTGGTTGATTCTGAGCGTGATCGGAGACGAAAAAAATTCAAACCCCTCAAAACGCGCTGAGATTAATTCTTTACTAAGAAACAAGGTTGTTCTGAACAAACTGGTTGATTCTGAGCGTGATCGGAGACGAAAAAAATTCAAACCCCTCAAAACGCGCTGAGATGAATTTTTTAATAACAAACAAGGGTGTTGTGAACAAACTGGTTCATTCTGAGCGTATTCTGAGACGAAAAAAATTCAAACCCCTCAGAATGCGCTGAGATTAATTCTTTACTAAGAAACATGGGTGTACTGAACAAACCGGTTGATTCTGAGCGTGATCGGAGACGAAAAAAATTCAAACCCCTCAGAATGCGCTGAGATTAATTCTTTACTAAGAAACATGGGTGTACTGAACAAACTGGTTGATTCTGAGCGTATTCTGAGACGAAAAAAATTCAAACCCCTCAAAACGCGCTGAGATTAATTCTTTACTAAGAAACATGGGTGTACTGAACAAACTGGTTGATTCTGAGCGTGATCGGAGACGAAAAAAATTCAAACCCCTCAGAATGCGCTGAGATTAATTCTTTACTAAGAAACATGGGTGTACTGAACAAACTGGTTGATTCTGAGCGTGATCGGAGACGAAAAAAATTCAAAACCCTCAGAATGCGCTGAGATTAATTCTTTACTATGAAACATGGGTGTACTGAACAAACTGGTTGATTCTGAGCGTATTCTGAGACGAAAAAAATTCAAACCCCTCAAAACGCGCTGAGATTAATTCTTTACTAAGAAACAAGGGTGTTCTGAACAAACTGGTTGATTCTGAGCGTGATCGGAGACGTAAAAAATTCAAACCCCTCAAAACGCGCTGAGATTAATTCTTTACTATGAAACAAGGTTGTTCTGAACAAACTGGTTGATTCTGAGCGTGATCGGAAACGAAAAAAATTCAAACCCCTCAAAACGCGCTGAGATTAATTCTTTACTAAGAAACAAGGGTGTTCTGAACAAACTGGTTGATTCTGAGCGTGATCGGAGACGAAAAAAATTCAAACCCCTCAAAACGCGCTGAGATTAATTCTTTACTAAGAAACAAGGTTGTTCTGAACAAACTGGTTGATTCTGAGCGTGATCGGAGACGAAAAAAATTCAAACCCCTCAAAACGCGCTGAGATGAATTTTTTAATAAGAAACAAGGGTGTTGTGAACAAACTGGTTCATTCTGAGCGTATTCTGAGACGAAAAAAATTCAAACCCCTCAGAATGCGCTGAGATTAATTCTTTACTAAGAAACATGGGTGTACTGAACAAACTGGTTGATTCTGAGCGTGATCGGAGACGAAAAAAATTCAAACCCCTCAAAACGCGCTGAGATTAATTCTTTACTAAGAAACAAGGTTGTTCTGAACAAACTGGTTGATTCTGAGCGTGATCGGAGACGAAAAAAATTCAAACCCCTCAAAACGCGCTGAGATGAATTTTTTAATAAGAAACAAGGGTGTTGTGAACAAACTGGTTCATTCTGAGCGTATTCTGAGACGAAAAAAATTCAAACCCCTCAGAATGCGCTGAGATTAATTCTTTACTAAGAAACATGGGTGTACTGAACAAACTGGTTGATTCTGAGCGTGATCGGAGACGAAAAAAATTCAAACCCCTCAGAATGCGCTGAGATTAATTCTTTACTAAGAAACATGGGTGTACTGAACAAACTGGTTGATTCTGAGCGTATTCTGAGACGAAAAAAATTCAAACCCCTCAAAACGCGCTGAGATTAATTCTTTACTAAGAAACATGGGTGTACTGAACAAACTGGTTGATTCTGAGCGTGATCGGAGACGAAAAAAATTCAAACCCCTCAGAATGCGCTGAGATTAATTCTTTACTAAGAAACATGGGTGTACTGAACAAACTGGTTGATTCTGAGCGTATTCTGAGACGAAAAAAATTCAAACCCCTCAAAACGCGCTGAGATTAATTCTTTACTAAGAAACATGGGTGTACTGAACAAACTGGTTGATTCTGAGCGTGATCGGAGACGAAAAAAATTCAAACCCCTCAGAATGCGCTGAGATTAATTCTTTACTAAGAAACATGGGTGTACTGAACAAACTGGTTGATTCTGAGCGTGATCGGAGACGAAAAAAATTCAAACCCCTCAGAATGCGCTGAGATTAATTCTTTACTATGAAACATGGGTGTACTGAACAAACTGGTTGATTCTGAGCGTATTCTGAGACGAAAAAAATTCAAACCCCTCAAAACACGCTGAGATGAATTTTTTAATAAGAAACAAGGTTGTTCTGAACAAACTGGTTCATTCTGAGCGTGATCGGAGACGAAAAAAATTCAAACCCCTCAAAACGCGCTGAGATTAATTCTTTACTAAGAAACAAGGGTGTTCTGAACAAACTGGTTGATTCTGAGCGTGATCGGAGACGAAAAAAATTCAAACCCCTCAAAACGCGCTGAGATTAATTCTTTACTAAGAAACATGGGTGTACTGAACAAACTGGTTGATTCTGAGCGTGATCGGAGACGAAAAAAATTCAAACCCCTCAGAATGCGCTGAGATTAATTCTTTACTAAGAAACATGGGTGTACTGAACAAACTGGTTGATTCTGAGCGTGATCGGAGACGAAAAAAATTCAAACCCCTCAGAATGCGCTGAGATTAATTCTTTACTATGAAACATGGGTGTACTGAACAAACTGGTTGATTCTGAGCGTATTCTGAGACGAAAAAAATTCAAACCCCTCAAAACGCGCTGAGATTAATTCTTTACTAAGAAACATGGGTGTACTGAACAAACTGGTTGATTCTGAGCGTGATCGGAGACGAAAAAAATTCAAACCCCTCAGAATGCGCTGAGATTAATTCTTTACTAAGAAACATGGGTGTACTGAACAAACTGGTTGATTCTGAGCGTATTCTGAGACGAAAAAAATTCAAACCCCTCAAAACACGCTGAGATGAATTTTTTAATAAGAAACATGGGTGTTGTGAACAAACTGGTTCATTCTGAGCGTATTCTGAGACGAAAAAAATTCAAACCCCTCAAAACGCGCTGAGATTAATTCTTTACTAAGAAACAAGGTTGTTCTGAACAAACTGGTTGATTCTGAGCGTGATCGGAGACGAAAAAAATTCAAACCCCTCAGAATGCGCTGAGATTAATTCTTTACTAAGAAACATGGGTGTACTGAACAAACTGGTTGATTCTGAGCGTGATCGGAGACGAAAAAAATTCAAACCCCTCAGAATGCGCTGAGATTAATTCTTTACTAAGAAACATGGGTGTACTGAACAAACTGGTTGATTCTGAGCGTATTCTGAGACGAAAAAAATTCAAACCCCTCAAAACGCGCTGAGATTAATTCTTTACTAAGAAACATGGGTGTACTGAACAAACTGGTTGATTCTGAGCGTGATCGGAGACGAAAAAAATTCAAACCCCTCAGAATGCGCTGAGATTAATTCTTTACTAAGAAACATGGGTGTACTGAACAAACTGGTTGATTCTGAGCGTATTCTGAGACGAAAAAAATTCAAACCCCTCAAAACGCGCTGAGATTAATTCTTTACTAAGAAACATGGGTGTACTGAACAAACTGGTTGATTCTGAGCGTGATCGGAGACGAAAAAAATTCAAACCCCTCAGAATGCGCTGAGATTAATTCTTTACTAAGAAACATGGGTGTACTGAACAAACTGGTTGATTCTGAGCGTATTCTGAGACGAAAAAAATTCAAACCCCTCAAAACACGCTGAGATGAATTTTTTAATAAGAAACATGGGTGTTGTGAACAAACTGGTTCATTCTGAGCGTATTCTGAGACGAAAAAAATTCAAACCCCTCAAAACGCGCTGAGATTAATTCTTTACTAAGAAACAAGGTTGTTCTGAACAAACTGGTTGATTCTGAGCGTGATCGGAGACGAAAAAAATTCAAACCCCTCAGAATGCGCTGAGATTAATTCTTTACTAAGAAACATGGGTGTACTGAACAAACTGGTTGATTCTGAGCGTATTCTGAGACGAAAAAAATTCAAACCCCTCACAACGCGCTGAGATTAATTCTTTACTAAGAAACATGGGTGTACTGAACAAACTGGTTGATTCTGAGCGTGATCGGAGACGAAAAAAATTCAAACCCCTCAGAATGCGCTGAGATTAATTCTTTACTAAGAAACATGGGTGTACTGAACAAACTGGTTGATTCTGAGCGTATTCTGAGACGAAAAAAATTCAAACCCCTCAAAACGCGCTGAGATTAATTCTTTACTAAGAAACATGGGTGTACTGAACAAACTGGTTGATTCTGAGCGTGATCGGAGACGAAAAAAATTCAAACCTCTCAGAATGCGCTGAGATTAATTCTTTACTAAGAAACATGGGTGTACTGAACAAACTGGTTGATTCTGAGCGTGATCGGAGACGAAAAAAATTCAAACCCCTCAGAATGCGCTGAGATTAATTCTTTACTATGAAACATGGGTGTACTGAACAAACTGGTTGATTCTGAGCGTGATCGGAGACGAAAAAAATTCAAACCCCTCAGAATGCGCTGAGATTAATTCTTTACTAAGAAACATGGGTGTACTGAACAAACTGGTTGATTCTGAGCGTATTCTGAGACGAAAAAAATTCAAACCCCTCAAAACGCGCTGAGATTAATTCTTTACTAAGAAACATGGGTGTACTGAACAAACTGGTTGATTCTGAGCGTGATCGGAGACGAAAAAAATTCAAACCCCTCAGAATGCGCTGAGATTAATTCTTTACTAAGAAACATGGGTGTACTGAACAAACTGGTTGATTCTGAGCGTATTCTGAGACGAAAAAAATTAAAACCCCTCAAAACACTCGGAGATGAATTTTTTAATGAGAAACAAGGGTGTTGTGAACAAACTGGTTCATTCTGAGCGTGATCGGAAACAAAAATAATTCAAACCCCTCAAAACGCGCTGAGATTAATTCTTTACTAAGAAACAAGGGTGTTCTGAACAAACTGGTTGATTCTGAGCGTGATCGGAGACGAAAAAAATTCAAACCCCTGAAAACGCGCTGAGATTAATTCTTTACTAAGAAACAAGGTTGTTCTGAACAAACTGGTTGATTCTGAGCGTGATCGGAGACGAAAAAAATTCAAACCCCTCAAAACGCGCTGAGATTAATTCTTTACTAAGAAACAAGGGTGTTCTGAACAAACTGGTTGATTCTGAGCGTGATCGGAGACGAAAAAAATTCAAACCCCTCAAAACGCGCTGAGATTAATTCTTTACTATGAAACAAGGTTGTTCTGAACAAACTGGTTGATTCTGAGCGTGATCGGAGACGAAAAAAATTCAAACCCCTCAAAACGCGCTGAGATTAATTCTTTACTAAGAAACAAGGCTTTTCTGAACAAACTGGTTGATTCTGAGCGTGATCGGAGACGAAAAAAATTCAAACCCCTCAAAACGCGCTGAGATTAATTCTTTACTAAGAAACAAGGGTGTTCTGAACAAACTGGTTGATTCTGAGCGTATTCTGAGACGAAAAAAATTAAAACCCCTCAAAACACTCGGAGATGAATTTTTTAATAAGAAACAAGGGTGTTGTGAACAAACTGGTTCATTCTGAGCGTGATCGGAAACGAAAATAATTCAAACCCCTCAAAACGCGCTGAGATTAATTCTTTACTAAGAAACAAGGGTGTTCTGAACAAACTGGTTGATTCTGAGCGTGATCGGAGACGAAAAAAATTCAAACCCCTCAGAACGCGCTGAGATTAATTCTTTACTAAGAAACAAGGGTGTTCTGAACAAACTGGTTGATTCTGAGCGTGATCGGAGACGAAAAAAATTCAAACCCCTCAAAACGCGCTGAGATTAATTCTTTACTATGAAACAAGGTTGTTCTGAACAAACTGGTTGATTCTGAGCGTGATCGGAGACGAAAAAAATTCAAACCCCTCAAAACGCGCTGAGATTAATTCTTTACTAAGAAACAAGGCTTTTCTGAACAAACTGGTTGATTCTGAGCGTGATCGGAGACGAAAAAAATTCAAACCCCTCAGAATGCGCTGAGATTAATTCAACATTGTAGAAATATTTAAAAAGGCAATCAAAAATTTCCTAATAAGGGAAAGGTGTAGACTTCAAGCACATGGGTTTAACAAAGTGTACAGATTTCTTTGTCTAGTTGAAGATGACAGACTAATCTTTAAATTCTAAATGAAGTCGTTGAATTTTGTCACCAGACTTAATTTATTTTCCTTTACGTGATCAAATCACGTTAAATTGTGTATACATGTATCAATATAAATAAGTATATATTTATGTATTTGTTATTCTCGTAATTGCTATGTAATAGCAGTATTCTATGTGAACTTTTTTTTTCTATTGTGGACCATTGATGGGTCAATGTTTTTGTTGTATTTAAATAAATAAAGCTGTATAGCTCTAAGGAAAAAAAAAGAAACATGGGTGTACTGAACAAACTGGTTGATTCTGAGCGTATTCTGAGACGAAAAAAATTCAAACCCCTCAAAACGCGCTGAGATTAATTCTTTACTAAGAAACATGGGTGTACTGAACAAACTGGTTGATTCTGAGCGTGATCGGAGACGAAAAAAATTCAAACCCCTCAGAATGCGCTGAGATTAATTCTTTACTAAGAAACATGGGTGTACTGAACAAACTGGTTGATTCTGAGCGTATTCTGAGACGAAAAAAATTCAAACCCCTCAAAACGCGCTGAGATTAATTCTTTACTAAGAAACATGGGTGTACTGAACAAACTGGTTGATTCTGAGCGTGATCGGAGACGAAAAAAATTCAAACCCCTCAGAATGCGCTGAGATTAATTCTTTACTAAGAAACATGGGTGTACTGAACAAACTGGTTGATTCTGAGCGTGATCGGAGACGAAAAAAATTCAAACCCCTCAGAATGCGCTGAGATTAATTCTTTACTATGAAACATGGGTGTACTGAACAAACTGGTTGATTCTGAGCGTGATCGGAGACGAAAAAAATTCAAACCCCTCAGAATGCGCTGAGATTAATTCTTTACTAAGAAACAAGGGTGTTCTGAACAAACTGGTTGATTCTGAGCGTATTCTGAGACGAAAAAAATTAAAACCCCTCAAAACACTCGGAGATGAATTTTTTAATAAGAAACAAGGGTGTTGTGAACAAACTGGTTCATTCTGAGCGTGATCGGAAACGAAAATAATTCAAACCCCTCAAAACGCGCTGAGATTAATTCTTTACTAAGAAACAAGGGTGTTCTGAACAAACTGGTTGATTCTGAGCGTGATCGGAGACGAAAAAAATTCAAACCCCTCAGAACGCGCTGAGATTAATTCTTTACTAAGAAACAAGGGTGTTCTGAACAAACTGGTTGATTCTGAGCGTGATCGGAGACGAAAAAAATTCAAACCCCTCAAAACGCGCTGAGATTAATTCTTTACTATGAAACAAGGTTGTTCTGAACAAACTGGTTGATTCTGAGCGTGATCGGAGACGAAAAAAATTCAAACCCCTCAAAACGCGCTGAGATTAATTCTTTACTAAGAAACAAGGCTTTTCTGAACAAACTGGTTGATTCTGAGCGTGATCGGAGACGAAAAAAATTCAAACCCCTCAGAATGCGCTGAGATTAATTCAACATTGTAGAAATATTTAAAAAGGCAATCAAAAATTTCCTAATAAGGGAAAGGTGTAGACTTCAAGCACATGGGTTTAACAAAGTGTACAGATTTCTTTGTCTAGTTGAAGATGACAGACTAATCTTTAAATTCTAAATGAAGTCGTTGAATTTTGTCACCAGACTTAATTTATTTTCCTTTACGTGATCAAATCACGTTAAATTGTGTATACATGTATCAATATAAATAAGTATATATTTATGTATTTGTTATTCTCGTAATTGCTATGTAATAGCAGTATTCTATGTGAACTTTTTTTTTCTATTGTGGACCATTGATGGGTCAATGTTTTTGTTGTATTTAAATAAATAAAGCTGTATAGCTCTAAGGAAAAAAAAAGAAACATGGGTGTACTGAACAAACTGGTTGATTCTGAGCGTATTCTGAGACGAAAAAAATTCAAACCCCTCAAAACGCGCTGAGATTAATTCTTTACTAAGAAACATGGGTGTACTGAACAAACTGGTTGATTCTGAGCGTGATCGGAGACGAAAAAAATTCAAACCCCTCAGAATGCGCTGAGATTAATTCTTTACTAAGAAACATGGGTGTACTGAACAAACTGGTTGATTCTGAGCGTATTCTGAGACGAAAAAAATTCAAACCCCTCAAAACGCGCTGAGATTAATTCTTTACTAAGAAACATGGGTGTACTGAACAAACTGGTTGATTCTGAGCGTGATCGGAGACGAAAAAAATTCAAACCCCTCAGAATGCGCTGAGATTAATTCTTTACTAAGAAACATGGGTGTACTGAACAAACTGGTTGATTCTGAGCGTATTCTGAGACGAAAAAAATTCAAACCCCTCAAAACGCGCTGAGATTAATTCTTTACTAAGAAACATGGGTGTACTGAACAAACTGGTTGATTCTGAGCGTGATCGGAGACGAAAAAAATTCAAACCCCTCAGAATGCGCTGAGATTAATTCTTTACTAAGAAACATGGGTGTACTGAACAAACTGGTTGATTCTGAGCGTATTCTGAGACGAAAAAAATTCAAACCCCTCAAAACGCGCTGAGATTAATTCTTTACTAAGAAACATGGGTGTACTGAACAAACTGGTTGATTCTGAGCGTGATCGGAGACGAAAAAAATTCAAACCCCTCAGAATGCGCTGAGATTAATTCTTTACTAAGAAACATGGGTGTACTGAACAAACTGGTTGATTCTGAGCGTGATCGGAGACGAAAAAAATTCAAACCCCTCAGAATGCGCTGAGATTAATTCTTTACTATGAAACATGGGTGTACTGAACAAACTGGTTGATTCTGAGCGTATTCTGAGACGAAAAAAATTCAAACCCCTCAAAACACGCTGAGATGAATTTTTTAATAAGAAACAAGGTTGTTCTGAACAAACTGGTTCATTCTGAGCGTGATCGGAGACGAAAAAAATTCAAACCCCTCAAAACGCGCTGAGATTAATTCTTTACTAAGAAACAAGGGTGTTCTGAACAAACTGGTTGATTCTGAGCGTGATCGGAGACGAAAAAAATTCAAACCCCTCAAAACGCGCTGAGATTAATTCTTTACTAAGAAACATGGGTGTACTGAACAAACTGGTTGATTCTGAGCGTGATCGGAGACGAAAAAAATTCAAACCCCTCAGAATGCGCTGAGATTAATTCTTTACTAAGAAACATGGGTGTACTGAACAAACTGGTTGATTCTGAGCGTGATCGGAGACGAAAAAAATTCAAACCCCTCAGAATGCGCTGAGATTAATTCTTTACTATGAAACATGGGTGTACTGAACAAACTGGTTGATTCTGAGCGTATTCTGAGACGAAAAAAATTCAAACCCCTCAAAACGCGCTGAGATTAATTCTTTACTAAGAAACATGGGTGTACTGAACAAACTGGTTGATTCTGAGCGTGATCGGAGACGAAAAAAATTCAAACCCCTCAGAATGCGCTGAGATTAATTCTTTACTAAGAAACATGGGTGTACTGAACAAACTGGTTGATTCTGAGCGTATTCTGAGACGAAAAAAATTCAAACCCCTCAAAACACGCTGAGATGAATTTTTTAATAAGAAACATGGGTGTTGTGAACAAACTGGTTCATTCTGAGCGTATTCTGAGACGAAAAAAATTCAAACCCCTCAAAACGCGCTGAGATTAATTCTTTACTAAGAAACAAGGTTGTTCTGAACAAACTGGTTGATTCTGAGCGTGATCGGAGACGAAAAAAATTCAAACCCCTCAGAATGCGCTGAGATTAATTCTTTACTAAGAAACATGGGTGTACTGAACAAACTGGTTGATTCTGAGCGTGATCGGAGACGAAAAAAATTCAAACCCCTCAGAATGCGCTGAGATTAATTCTTTACTAAGAAACATGGGTGTACTGAACAAACTGGTTGATTCTGAGCGTATTCTGAGACGAAAAAAATTCAAACCCCTCAAAACGCGCTGAGATTAATTCTTTACTAAGAAACATGGGTGTACTGAACAAACTGGTTGATTCTGAGCGTGATCGGAGACGAAAAAAATTCAAACCCCTCAGAATGCGCTGAGATTAATTCTTTACTAAGAAACATGGGTGTACTGAACAAACTGGTTGATTCTGAGCGTATTCTGAGACGAAAAAAATTCAAACCCCTCAAAACGCGCTGAGATTAATTCTTTACTAAGAAACATGGGTGTACTGAACAAACTGGTTGATTCTGAGCGTGATCGGAGACGAAAAAAATTCAAACCCCTCAGAATGCGCTGAGATTAATTCTTTACTAAGAAACATGGGTGTACTGAACAAACTGGTTGATTCTGAGCGTATTCTGAGACGAAAAAAATTCAAACCCCTCAAAACACGCTGAGATGAATTTTTTAATAAGAAACATGGGTGTTGTGAACAAACTGGTTCATTCTGAGCGTATTCTGAGACGAAAAAAATTCAAACCCCTCAAAACGCGCTGAGATTAATTCTTTACTAAGAAACAAGGTTGTTCTGAACAAACTGGTTGATTCTGAGCGTGATCGGAGACGAAAAAAATTCAAACCCCTCAGAATGCGCTGAGATTAATTCTTTACTAAGAAACATGGGTGTACTGAACAAACTGGTTGATTCTGAGCGTATTCTGAGACGAAAAAAATTCAAACCCCTCACAACGCGCTGAGATTAATTCTTTACTAAGAAACATGGGTGTACTGAACAAACTGGTTGATTCTGAGCGTGATCGGAGACGAAAAAAATTCAAACCCCTCAGAATGCGCTGAGATTAATTCTTTACTAAGAAACATGGGTGTACTGAACAAACTGGTTGATTCTGAGCGTATTCTGAGACGAAAAAAATTCAAACCCCTCAAAACGCGCTGAGATTAATTCTTTACTAAGAAACATGGGTGTACTGAACAAACTGGTTGATTCTGAGCGTGATCGGAGACGAAAAAAATTCAAACCTCTCAGAATGCGCTGAGATTAATTCTTTACTAAGAAACATGGGTGTACTGAACAAACTGGTTGATTCTGAGCGTGATCGGAGACGAAAAAAATTCAAACCCCTCAGAATGCGCTGAGATTAATTCTTTACTATGAAACATGGGTGTACTGAACAAACTGGTTGATTCTGAGCGTGATCGGAGACGAAAAAAATTCAAACCCCTCAGAATGCGCTGAGATTAATTCTTTACTAAGAAACATGGGTGTACTGAACAAACTGGTTGATTCTGAGCGTATTCTGAGACGAAAAAAATTCAAACCCCTCAAAACGCGCTGAGATTAATTCTTTACTAAGAAACATGGGTGTACTGAACAAACTGGTTGATTCTGAGCGTGATCGGAGACGAAAAAAATTCAAACCCCTCAGAATGCGCTGAGATTAATTCTTTACTAAGAAACATGGGTGTACTGAACAAACTGGTTGATTCTGAGCGTATTCTGAGACGAAAAAAATTAAAACCCCTCAAAACACTCGGAGATGAATTTTTTAATGAGAAACAAGGGTGTTGTGAACAAACTGGTTCATTCTGAGCGTGATCGGAAACAAAAATAATTCAAACCCCTCAAAACGCGCTGAGATTAATTCTTTACTAAGAAACAAGGGTGTTCTGAACAAACTGGTTGATTCTGAGCGTGATCGGAGACGAAAAAAATTCAAACCCCTGAAAACGCGCTGAGATTAATTCTTTACTAAGAAACAAGGTTGTTCTGAACAAACTGGTTGATTCTGAGCGTGATCGGAGACGAAAAAAATTCAAACCCCTCAAAACGCGCTGAGATTAATTCTTTACTAAGAAACAAGGGTGTTCTGAACAAACTGGTTGATTCTGAGCGTGATCGGAGACGAAAAAAATTCAAACCCCTCAAAACGCGCTGAGATTAATTCTTTACTATGAAACAAGGTTGTTCTGAACAAACTGGTTGATTCTGAGCGTGATCGGAGACGAAAAAAATTCAAACCCCTCAAAACGCGCTGAGATTAATTCTTTACTAAGAAACAAGGCTTTTCTGAACAAACTGGTTGATTCTGAGCGTGATCGGAGACGAAAAAAATTCAAACCCCTCAAAACGCGCTGAGATTAATTCTTTACTAAGAAACAAGGGTGTTCTGAACAAACTGGTTGATTCTGAGCGTATTCTGAGACGAAAAAAATTAAAACCCCTCAAAACACTCGGAGATGAATTTTTTAATAAGAAACAAGGGTGTTGTGAACAAACTGGTTCATTCTGAGCGTGATCGGAAACGAAAATAATTCAAACCCCTCAAAACGCGCTGAGATTAATTCTTTACTAAGAAACAAGGGTGTTCTGAACAAACTGGTTGATTCTGAGCGTGATCGGAGACGAAAAAAATTCAAACCCCTCAGAACGCGCTGAGATTAATTCTTTACTAAGAAACAAGGGTGTTCTGAACAAACTGGTTGATTCTGAGCGTGATCGGAGACGAAAAAAATTCAAACCCCTCAAAACGCGCTGAGATTAATTCTTTACTATGAAACAAGGTTGTTCTGAACAAACTGGTTGATTCTGAGCGTGATCGGAGACGAAAAAAATTCAAACCCCTCAAAACGCGCTGAGATTAATTCTTTACTAAGAAACAAGGCTTTTCTGAACAAACTGGTTGATTCTGAGCGTGATCGGAGACGAAAAAAATTCAAACCCCTCAGAATGCGCTGAGATTAATTCAACATTGTAGAAATATTTAAAAAGGCAATCAAAAATTTCCTAATAAGGGAAAGGTGTAGACTTCAAGCACATGGGTTTAACAAAGTGTACAGATTTCTTTGTCTAGTTGAAGATGACAGACTAATCTTTAAATTCTAAATGAAGTCGTTGAATTTTGTCACCAGACTTAATTTATTTTCCTTTACGTGATCAAATCACGTTAAATTGTGTATACATGTATCAATATAAATAAGTATATATTTATGTATTTGTTATTCTCGTAATTGCTATGTAATAGCAGTATTCTATGTGAACTTTTTTTTTCTATTGTGGACCATTGATGGGTCAATGTTTTTGTTGTATTTAAATAAATAAAGCTGTATAGCTCTAAGGAAAAAAAAAGAAACATGGGTGTACTGAACAAACTGGTTGATTCTGAGCGTATTCTGAGACGAAAAAAATTCAAACCCCTCAAAACGCGCTGAGATTAATTCTTTACTAAGAAACATGGGTGTACTGAACAAACTGGTTGATTCTGAGCGTGATCGGAGACGAAAAAAATTCAAACCCCTCAGAATGCGCTGAGATTAATTCTTTACTAAGAAACATGGGTGTACTGAACAAACTGGTTGATTCTGAGCGTATTCTGAGACGAAAAAAATTCAAACCCCTCAAAACGCGCTGAGATTAATTCTTTACTAAGAAACATGGGTGTACTGAACAAACTGGTTGATTCTGAGCGTGATCGGAGACGAAAAAAATTCAAACCCCTCAGAATGCGCTGAGATTAATTCTTTACTAAGAAACATGGGTGTACTGAACAAACTGGTTGATTCTGAGCGTGATCGGAGACGAAAAAAATTCAAACCCCTCAGAATGCGCTGAGATTAATTCTTTACTATGAAACATGGGTGTACTGAACAAACTGGTTGATTCTGAGCGTGATCGGAGACGAAAAAAATTCAAACCCCTCAGAATGCGCTGAGATTAATTCTTTACTAAGAAACAAGGGTGTTCTGAACAAACTGGTTGATTCTGAGCGTATTCTGAGACGAAAAAAATTAAAACCCCTCAAAACACTCGGAGATGAATTTTTTAATAAGAAACAAGGGTGTTGTGAACAAACTGGTTCATTCTGAGCGTGATCGGAAACGAAAATAATTCAAACCCCTCAAAACGCGCTGAGATTAATTCTTTACTAAGAAACAAGGGTGTTCTGAACAAACTGGTTGATTCTGAGCGTGATCGGAGACGAAAAAAATTCAAACCCCTCAGAACGCGCTGAGATTAATTCTTTACTAAGAAACAAGGGTGTTCTGAACAAACTGGTTGATTCTGAGCGTGATCGGAGACGAAAAAAATTCAAACCCCTCAAAACGCGCTGAGATTAATTCTTTACTATGAAACAAGGTTGTTCTGAACAAACTGGTTGATTCTGAGCGTGATCGGAGACGAAAAAAATTCAAACCCCTCAAAACGCGCTGAGATTAATTCTTTACTAAGAAACAAGGCTTTTCTGAACAAACTGGTTGATTCTGAGCGTGATCGGAGACGAAAAAAATTCAAACCCCTCAGAATGCGCTGAGATTAATTCAACATTGTAGAAATATTTAAAAAGGCAATCAAAAATTTCCTAATAAGGGAAAGGTGTAGACTTCAAGCACATGGGTTTAACAAAGTGTACAGATTTCTTTGTCTAGTTGAAGATGACAGACTAATCTTTAAATTCTAAATGAAGTCGTTGAATTTTGTCACCAGACTTAATTTATTTTCCTTTACGTGATCAAATCACGTTAAATTGTGTATACATGTATCAATATAAATAAGTATATATTTATGTATTTGTTATTCTCGTAATTGCTATGTAATAGCAGTATTCTATGTGAACTTTTTTTTTCTATTGTGGACCATTGATGGGTCAATGTTTTTGTTGTATTTAAATAAATAAAGCTGTATAGCTCTAAGGAAAAAAAAAGAAACATGGGTGTACTGAACAAACTGGTTGATTCTGAGCGTATTCTGAGACGAAAAAAATTCAAACCCCTCAAAACGCGCTGAGATTAATTCTTTACTAAGAAACATGGGTGTACTGAACAAACTGGTTGATTCTGAGCGTGATCGGAGACGAAAAAAATTCAAACCCCTCAGAATGCGCTGAGATTAATTCTTTACTAAGAAACATGGGTGTACTGAACAAACTGGTTGATTCTGAGCGTATTCTGAGACGAAAAAAATTCAAACCCCTCAAAACGCGCTGAGATTAATTCTTTACTAAGAAACATGGGTGTACTGAACAAACTGGTTGATTCTGAGCGTGATCGGAGACGAAAAAAATTCAAACCCCTCAGAATGCGCTGAGATTAATTCTTTACTAAGAAACATGGGTGTACTGAACAAACTGGTTGATTCTGAGCGTGATCGGAGACGAAAAAAATTCAAACCCCTCAGAATGCGCTGAGATTAATTCTTTACTATGAAACATGGGTGTACTGAACAAACTGGTTGATTCTGAGCGTGATCGGAGACGAAAAAAATTCAAACCCCTCAGAATGCGCTGAGATTAATTCTTTACTAAGAAACATGGGTGTACTGAACAAACTGGTTGATTCTGAGCGTATTCTGAGACGAAAAAAATTCAAACCCCTCAAAACGCGCTGAGATTAATTCTTTACTAAGAAACATGGGTGTACTGAACAAACTGGTTGATTCTGAGCGTGATCGGAGACGAAAAAAATTCAAACCCCTCAGAATGCGCTGAGATTAATTCTTTACTAAGAAACATGGGTGTACTGAACAAACTGGTTGATTCTGAGCGTGATCGGAGACGAAAAAAATTCAAACCCCTCAGAATGCGCTGAGATTAATTCTTTACTATGAAACATGGGTGTACTGAACAAACTGGTTGATTCTGAGCGTATTCTGAGACGAAAAAAATTCAAACCCCTCAAAACGCGCTGAGATTAATTCTTTACTAAGAAACATGGGTGTACTGAACAAACTGGTTGATTCTGAGCGTGATCGGAGACGAAAAAAATTCAAACCCCTCAGAATGCGCTGAGATTAATTCTTTACTAAGAAACATGGGTGTACTGAACAAACTGGTTGATTCTGAGCGTATTCTGAGACGAAAAAAATTCAAACCCCTCAAAACACGCTGAGATGAATTTTTTAATAAGAAACATGGGTGTTGTGAACAAACTGGTTCATTCTGAGCGTATTCTGAGACGAAAAAAATTCAAACCCCTCAAAATGCGCTGAGATTAATTCTTTAATAAGAAACAAGGGTGTTCTGAACAAACTGGTTGATTCTGAGCGTGATCGGAGACGAAAAAAATTCAAACCCCTCAAAACGCGCTGAGATTAATTCTTTACTAAGAAACAAGGGTGTTCTGAACAAACTGGTTGATTCTGAGCGTGATCGGAGACGAAAAAAATTCAAACCCCTCAAAACGCGCTGAGATTAATTCTTTACTAAGAAACAAGGTTGTTCTGAACAAACTGGTTGATTCTGAGCGTGATCGGAGACGAAAAAAATTCAAACCCCTCAAAACGCGCTGAGATTAATTCTTTACTAAGAAACAAGGGTGTTCTGAACAAACTGGTTGATTCTGAGCGTGATCGGAGACGAAAAAAATTCAAACCCCTCAAAACGCGCTGAGATTAATTCTTTACTATGAAACAAGGTTGTTCTGAACAAACGGGTTGATTCTGAGCGTGATCGGAGACGAAAAAAATTCAAACCCCTCAAAACGCGCTGAGATTAATTCTTTACTAAGAAACAATTCTTTACTAAGAAACAAGGGTTTTCTGAACAAACTGGTTGATTCTGAGCGTGATCGGAGACGAAAAAAATTCAAACCCCTCAAAACGCGCTGAGATTAATTCTTTACTAAGAAACAAGGGTGTTCTGAACAAACTGGTTGATTCTGAGCGTATTCTGAGACGAAAAAAATTAAAACCCCTCAAAACACTCGGAGATGAATTTTTTAATAAGAAACAAGGGTGTTGTGAACAAACTGGTTCATTCTGAGCGTGATCGGAAACGAAAATAATTCAAACCCCTCAAAACGCGCTGAAATTAATTCTTTACTAAGAAACAAGGGTGTTCTGAACAAACTGGTTGATTCTGAGCGTGATCGGAGACGAAAAAAATTCAAACCCCTGAAAACGCGCTGAGATTAATTCTTTACTAAGAAACATGGGTGTACTGAACAAACTGGTTGATTCTGAGCGTATTCTGAGACGAAAAAAATTCAAACCCCTCTTAATGCGCTGAGATTAATTCTTTACTAACAAACATGGGTGTACTGAACAAACTGGTTGATTCTGAGCGTGATCGGAGACGAAAAAAATTCAAACCCCTCAAAACGCGCTGAGATTAATTCTTTACTAAGAAACAAGGTTGTTCTGAACAAACTGGTTGATTCTGAGCGTGATCGGAGACGTAAAAAATTCAAACCCCTCAAAACGCGCTGAGATTAATTCTTTACTATGAAACAAGGTTGTTCTGAACAAACTGGTTGATTCTGAGCGTGATCGGAAACGAAAAAAATTCAAACCCCTCAAAACGCGCTGAGATTAATTCTTTACTAAGAAACAAGGGTGTTCTGAACAAACTGGTTGATTCTGAGCGTGATCGGAGACGAAAAAAATTCAAACCCCTGAAAACGCGCTGAGATTAATTCTTTACTAAGAAACATGGGTGTACTGAACAAACTGGTTGATTCTGAGCGTGATCGGAGACGAAAAAAATTCAAACCCCTCAAAACGCGCTGAGATTAATTCTTTACTAAGAAACAAGGTTGTTCTGAACAAACTGGTTGATTCTGAGCGTGATCGGAGACGTAAAAAATTCAAACCCCTCAAAACGCGCTGAGATTAATTCTTTACTATGAAACAAGGTTGTTCTGAACAAACTGGTTGATTCTGAGCGTGATCGGAAACGAAAAAAATTCAAACCCCTCAAAACGCGCTGAGATTAATTCTTTACTAAGAAACAAGGGTGTTCTGAACAAACTGGTTGATTCTGAGCGTGATCGGAGACGAAAAAAATTCAAACCCCTCAAAACGCGCTGAGATTAATTCTTTACTAAGAAACAAGGTTGTTCTGAACAAACTGGTTCATTCTGAGCGTGATCGGAGACGAAAAAAATTCAAACCCCTCAAAACGCGCTGAGATTAATTCTTTACTAAGAAACAAGGTTGTTCTGAACAAACTGGTTGATTCTGAGCGTGATCGGAGACGAAAAAAATTCAAACCCCTCAAAACGCGCTGAGATGAATTTTTTAATAAGAAACAAGGGTGTTGTGAACAAACTGGTTAATTCTGAGCGTATTCTGAGACGAAAAAAATTCAAACCCCTCAGAATGCGCTGAGATTAATTCTTTACTAAGAAACATGGGTGTACTGAACAAACTGGTTGATTCTGAGCGTGATCGGAGACGAAAAAAATTCAAACCCCTCAGAATGCGCTGAGATTAATTCTTTACTAAGAAACATGGGTGTACTGAACAAACTGGTTGATTCTGAGCGTATTCTGAGACGAAAAAAATTCAAACCCCTCAAAACGCGCTGAGATTAATTCTTTACTAAGAAACATGGGTGTACTGAACAAACTGGTTGATTCTGAGCGTGATCGGAGACGAAAAAAATTCAAACCCCTCAGAATGCGCTGAGATTAATTCTTTACTAAGAAACATGGGTGTACTGAACAAACTGGTTGATTCTGAGCGTATTCTGAGACGAAAAAAATTCAAACCCCTCAAAACGCGCTGAGATTAATTCTTTACTAAGAAACATGGGTGTACTGAACAAACTGGTTGATTCTGAGCGTGATCGGAGACGAAAAAAATTCAAACCCCTCAGAATGCGCTGAGATTAATTCTTTACTAAGAAACATGGGTGTACTGAACAAACTGGTTGATTCTGAGCGTGATCGGAGACGAAAAAAATTCAAACCCCTCAAAACGCGCTGAGATTAATTCTTTACTAAGAAACATGGGTGTACTGAACAAACTGGTTGATTCTGAGCGTGATCGGAGACGAAAAAAATTCAAACCCCTCAGAATGCGCTGAGATTAATTCTTTACTAAGAAACATGGGTGTACTGAACAAACTGGTTGATTCTGAGCGTATTCTGAGACGAAAACAATTCAAACCCCTCAAAACGCGCTGAGATTAATTCTTTACTAAGAAACATGGGTGTACTGAACAAACTGGTTGATTCTGAGCGTGATCGGAGACGAAAAAAATTCAAACCCCTCAGAATGCGCTGAGATTAATTCTTTACTAAGAAACATGGGTGTACTGAACAAACTGGTTGATTCTGAGCGTATTCTGAGACGAAAAAAATTCAAACCCCTCAAAACGCGCTGAGATTAATTCTTTACTAAGAAACATGGGTGTACTGAACAAACTGGTTGATTCTGAGCGTGATCGGAGACGAAAAAAATTCAAACCCCTCAGAATGCGCTGAGATTAATTCTTTACTAAGAAACATGGGTGTACTGAACAAACTGGTTGATTCTGAGCGTGATCGGAGACGAAAAAAATTCAAACCCCTCAGAATGCGCTGAGATTAATTCTTTACTATGAAACATGGGTGTACTGAACAAACTGGTTGATTCTGAGCGTGATCGGAGACGAAAAAAATTCAAACCCCTCAGAATGCGCTGAGATTAATTCTTTACTAAGAAACATGGGTGTACTGAACAAACTGGTTGATTCTGAGCGTGATCGGAGACGAAAAAAATTCAAACCCCTCAAAACGCGCTGAGATTAATTCTTTACTATGAAACAAGGTTGTTCTGAACAAACTGGTTGATTCTGAGCGTGATCGGAGACGAAAAAAATTCAAACCCCTCAAAACGCGCTGAGATTAATTCTTTACTAAGAAACAAGGCTTTTCTGAACAAACTGGTTGATTCTGAGCGTGATCGGAGACGAAAAAAATTCAAACCCCTCAGAATGCGCTGAGATTAATTCAACATTGTAGAAATATTTAAAAAGGCAATCAAAAATTTCCTAATAAGGGAAAGGTGTAGACTTCAAGCACATGGGTTTAACAAAGTGTACAGATTTCTTTGTCTAGTTGAAGATGACAGACTAATCTTTAAATTCTAAATGAAGTCGTTGAATTTTGTCACCAGACTTAATTTATTTTCCTTTACGTGATCAAATCACGTTAAATTGTGTATACATGTATCAATATAAATAAGTATATATTTATGTATTTGTTATTCTCGTAATTGCTATGTAATAGCAGTATTCTATGTGAACTTTTTTTTTCTATTGTGGACCATTGATGGGTCAATGTTTTTGTTGTATTTAAATAAATAAAGCTGTATAGCTCTAAGGAAAAAAAAAGAAACATGGGTGTACTGAACAAACTGGTTGATTCTGAGCGTATTCTGAGACGAAAAAAATTCAAACCCCTCAAAACGCGCTGAGATTAATTCTTTACTAAGAAACATGGGTGTACTGAACAAACTGGTTGATTCTGAGCGTGATCGGAGACGAAAAAAATTCAAACCCCTCAGAATGCGCTGAGATTAATTCTTTACTAAGAAACATGGGTGTACTGAACAAACTGGTTGATTCTGAGCGTATTCTGAGACGAAAAAAATTCAAACCCCTCAAAACGCGCTGAGATTAATTCTTTACTAAGAAACATGGGTGTACTGAACAAACTGGTTGATTCTGAGCGTGATCGGAGACGAAAAAAATTCAAACCCCTCAGAATGCGCTGAGATTAATTCTTTACTAAGAAACATGGGTGTACTGAACAAACTGGTTGATTCTGAGCGTGATCGGAGACGAAAAAAATTCAAACCCCTCAGAATGCGCTGAGATTAATTCTTTACTATGAAACATGGGTGTACTGAACAAACTGGTTGATTCTGAGCGTGATCGGAGACGAAAAAAATTCAAACCCCTCAGAATGCGCTGAGATTAATTCTTTACTAAGAAACATGGGTGTACTGAACAAACTGGTTGATTCTGAGCGTATTCTGAGACGAAAAAAATTCAAACCCCTCAAAACGCGCTGAGATTAATTCTTTACTAAGAAACATGGGTGTACTGAACAAACTGGTTGATTCTGAGCGTGATCGGAGACGAAAAAAATTCAAACCCCTCAGAATGCGCTGAGATTAATTCTTTACTAAGAAACATGGGTGTACTGAACAAACTGGTTGATTCTGAGCGTGATCGGAGACGAAAAAAATTCAAACCCCTCAGAATGCGCTGAGATTAATTCTTTACTATGAAACATGGGTGTACTGAACAAACTGGTTGATTCTGAGCGTATTCTGAGACGAAAAAAATTCAAACCCCTCAAAACGCGCTGAGATTAATTCTTTACTAAGAAACATGGGTGTACTGAACAAACTGGTTGATTCTGAGCGTGATCGGAGACGAAAAAAATTCAAACCCCTCAGAATGCGCTGAGATTAATTCTTTACTAAGAAACATGGGTGTACTGAACAAACTGGTTGATTCTGAGCGTATTCTGAGACGAAAAAAATTCAAACCCCTCAAAACACGCTGAGATGAATTTTTTAATAAGAAACATGGGTGTTGTGAACAAACTGGTTCATTCTGAGCGTATTCTGAGACGAAAAAAATTCAAACCCCTCAAAATGCGCTGAGATTAATTCTTTAATAAGAAACAAGGGTGTTCTGAACAAACTGGTTGATTCTGAGCGTGATCGGAGACGAAAAAAATTCAAACCCCTCAAAACGCGCTGAGATTAATTCTTTACTAAGAAACAAGGGTGTTCTGAACAAACTGGTTGATTCTGAGCGTGATCGGAGACGAAAAAAATTCAAACCCCTCAAAACGCGCTGAGATTAATTCTTTACTAAGAAACAAGGTTGTTCTGAACAAACTGGTTGATTCTGAGCGTGATCGGAGACGAAAAAAATTCAAACCCCTCAAAACGCGCTGAGATTAATTCTTTACTAAGAAACAAGGGTGTTCTGAACAAACTGGTTGATTCTGAGCGTGATCGGAGACGAAAAAAATTCAAACCCCTCAAAACGCGCTGAGATTAATTCTTTACTATGAAACAAGGTTGTTCTGAACAAACGGGTTGATTCTGAGCGTGATCGGAGACGAAAAAAATTCAAACCCCTCAAAACGCGCTGAGATTAATTCTTTACTAAGAAACAATTCTTTACTAAGAAACAAGGGTTTTCTGAACAAACTGGTTGATTCTGAGCGTGATCGGAGACGAAAAAAATTCAAACCCCTCAAAACGCGCTGAGATTAATTCTTTACTAAGAAACAAGGGTGTTCTGAACAAACTGGTTGATTCTGAGCGTATTCTGAGACGAAAAAAATTAAAACCCCTCAAAACACTCGGAGATGAATTTTTTAATAAGAAACAAGGGTGTTGTGAACAAACTGGTTCATTCTGAGCGTGATCGGAAACGAAAATAATTCAAACCCCTCAAAACGCGCTGAAATTAATTCTTTACTAAGAAACAAGGGTGTTCTGAACAAACTGGTTGATTCTGAGCGTGATCGGAGACGAAAAAAATTCAAACCCCTGAAAACGCGCTGAGATTAATTCTTTACTAAGAAACATGGGTGTACTGAACAAACTGGTTGATTCTGAGCGTATTCTGAGACGAAAAAAATTCAAACCCCTCTTAATGCGCTGAGATTAATTCTTTACTAACAAACATGGGTGTACTGAACAAACTGGTTGATTCTGAGCGTGATCGGAGACGAAAAAAATTCAAACCCCTCAAAACGCGCTGAGATTAATTCTTTACTAAGAAACAAGGTTGTTCTGAACAAACTGGTTGATTCTGAGCGTGATCGGAGACGTAAAAAATTCAAACCCCTCAAAACGCGCTGAGATTAATTCTTTACTATGAAACAAGGTTGTTCTGAACAAACTGGTTGATTCTGAGCGTGATCGGAAACGAAAAAAATTCAAACCCCTCAAAACGCGCTGAGATTAATTCTTTACTAAGAAACAAGGGTGTTCTGAACAAACTGGTTGATTCTGAGCGTGATCGGAGACGAAAAAAATTCAAACCCCTGAAAACGCGCTGAGATTAATTCTTTACTAAGAAACATGGGTGTACTGAACAAACTGGTTGATTCTGAGCGTGATCGGAGACGAAAAAAATTCAAACCCCTCAAAACGCGCTGAGATTAATTCTTTACTAAGAAACAAGGTTGTTCTGAACAAACTGGTTGATTCTGAGCGTGATCGGAGACGTAAAAAATTCAAACCCCTCAAAACGCGCTGAGATTAATTCTTTACTATGAAACAAGGTTGTTCTGAACAAACTGGTTGATTCTGAGCGTGATCGGAAACGAAAAAAATTCAAACCCCTCAAAACGCGCTGAGATTAATTCTTTACTAAGAAACAAGGGTGTTCTGAACAAACTGGTTGATTCTGAGCGTGATCGGAGACGAAAAAAATTCAAACCCCTCAAAACGCGCTGAGATTAATTCTTTACTAAGAAACAAGGTTGTTCTGAACAAACTGGTTCATTCTGAGCGTGATCGGAGACGAAAAAAATTCAAACCCCTCAAAACGCGCTGAGATTAATTCTTTACTAAGAAACAAGGTTGTTCTGAACAAACTGGTTGATTCTGAGCGTGATCGGAGACGAAAAAAATTCAAACCCCTCAAAACGCGCTGAGATGAATTTTTTAATAAGAAACAAGGGTGTTGTGAACAAACTGGTTAATTCTGAGCGTATTCTGAGACGAAAAAAATTCAAACCCCTCAGAATGCGCTGAGATTAATTCTTTACTAAGAAACATGGGTGTACTGAACAAACTGGTTGATTCTGAGCGTGATCGGAGACGAAAAAAATTCAAACCCCTCAGAATGCGCTGAGATTAATTCTTTACTAAGAAACATGGGTGTACTGAACAAACTGGTTGATTCTGAGCGTATTCTGAGACGAAAAAAATTCAAACCCCTCAAAACGCGCTGAGATTAATTCTTTACTAAGAAACATGGGTGTACTGAACAAACTGGTTGATTCTGAGCGTGATCGGAGACGAAAAAAATTCAAACCCCTCAGAATGCGCTGAGATTAATTCTTTACTAAGAAACATGGGTGTACTGAACAAACTGGTTGATTCTGAGCGTATTCTGAGACGAAAAAAATTCAAACCCCTCAAAACGCGCTGAGATTAATTCTTTACTAAGAAACATGGGTGTACTGAACAAACTGGTTGATTCTGAGCGTGATCGGAGACGAAAAAAATTCAAACCCCTCAGAATGCGCTGAGATTAATTCTTTACTAAGAAACATGGGTGTACTGAACAAACTGGTTGATTCTGAGCGTGATCGGAGACGAAAAAAATTCAAACCCCTCAAAACGCGCTGAGATTAATTCTTTACTAAGAAACATGGGTGTACTGAACAAACTGGTTGATTCTGAGCGTGATCGGAGACGAAAAAAATTCAAACCCCTCAGAATGCGCTGAGATTAATTCTTTACTAAGAAACATGGGTGTACTGAACAAACTGGTTGATTCTGAGCGTATTCTGAGACGAAAACAATTCAAACCCCTCAAAACGCGCTGAGATTAATTCTTTACTAAGAAACATGGGTGTACTGAACAAACTGGTTGATTCTGAGCGTGATCGGAGACGAAAAAAATTCAAACCCCTCAGAATGCGCTGAGATTAATTCTTTACTAAGAAACATGGGTGTACTGAACAAACTGGTTGATTCTGAGCGTATTCTGAGACGAAAAAAATTCAAACCCCTCAAAACGCGCTGAGATTAATTCTTTACTAAGAAACATGGGTGTACTGAACAAACTGGTTGATTCTGAGCGTGATCGGAGACGAAAAAAATTCAAACCCCTCAGAATGCGCTGAGATTAATTCTTTACTAAGAAACATGGGTGTACTGAACAAACTGGTTGATTCTGAGCGTGATCGGAGACGAAAAAAATTCAAACCCCTCAGAATGCGCTGAGATTAATTCTTTACTATGAAACATGGGTGTACTGAACAAACTGGTTGATTCTGAGCGTGATCGGAGACGAAAAAAATTCAAACCCCTCAGAATGCGCTGAGATTAATTCTTTACTAAGAAACATGGGTGTACTGAACAAACTGGTTGATTCTGAGCGTATTCTGAGACGAAAAAAATTAAAACCCCTCAAAACACTCGGAGATGAATTTTTTAATAAGAAACAAGGGTGTTGTGAACAAACTGGTTCATTCTGAGCGTGATCGGAAACAAAAATAATTCAAACCCCTCAAAACGCGCTGAGATTAATTCTTTACTAAGAAACAAGGGTGTTCTGAACAAACTGGTTGATTCTGAGCGTGATCGGAGACGAAAAAAATTCAAACCCCTGAAAACGCGCTGAGATTAATTCTTTACTAAGAAACAAGGTTGTTCTGAACAAACTGGTTGATTCTGAGCGTGATCGGAGACGAAAAAAATTCAAACCCCTCAAAACGCGCTGAGATTAATTCTTTACTAAGAAACAAGGGTGTTCTGAACAAACTGGTTGATTCTGAGCGTGATCGGAGACGAAAAAAATTCAAACCCCTCAAAACGCGCTGAGATTAATTCTTTACTATGAAACAAGGTTGTTCTGAACAAACTGGTTGATTCTGAGCGTGATCGGAGACGAAAAAAATTCAAACCCCTCAAAACGCGCTGAGATTAATTCTTTACTAAGAAACAAGGGTGTTCTGAACAAACTGGTTGATTCTGAGCGTGATCGGAGACGAAAAAAATTCAAACCCCTCAAAACGCGCTGAGATTAATTCTTTACTATGAAACAAGGTTGTTCTGAACAAACTGGTTGATTCTGAGCGTGATCGGAGACGAAAACAATTCAAACTTCTCAAAACGCGCTGAGATTAATTCTTTACTAAGAAACAAGGGTTTTCTGAACAAACTGGTTGATTCTGAGCGTGATCGGAGACGAAAAAAATTCAAACCCCTCAAAACGCGCTGAGATTAATTCTTTACTAAGAAACAAGGGTGTTCTGAACAAACTGGTTGATTCTGAGCGTATTCTGAGACGAACAAAATTAAAACCCCTCAAAACACTCGGAGATGAATTTTTTAATAAGAAACAAGGGTGTTGTGAACAAACTGGTTCATTCTGAGCGTGATCGGAAACGAAAATAATTCAAACCCCTCAAAACGCGCTGAGATTAATTCTTTACTAAGAAACATGGGTGTACTGAACAAACTGGTTGATTCTGAGCGTATTCTGAGACGAAACAAATTCAAACCCCTGAAAACGCTTAGATTAATTCTTTACTAACAAACATGGGTGTACTGAACAAACTGGTTGATTCTGAGCGTGATCGGAGACGAAAAAAATTCAAACCCCTCAAAACGCGCTGAGATTAATTCTTTACTAAGAAACAAGGTTGTTCTGAACAAACTGGTTGATTCTGAGCGTGATCGGAGACGTAAAAAATTCAAACCCCTCAAAACGCGCTGAGATTAATTCTTTACTATGAAACAAGGTTGTTCTGAACAAACTGGTTGATTCTGAGCGTGATCGGAGACGAAAAAAATTCAAACCCCTCAAAACGCGCTGAGATTAATTCTTTACTAAGAAACAAGGTTGTTCTGAACAAACTGGTTGATTCTGAGCGTGATCGGAGACGAAAAAAATTCAAACCCCTCAAAACGCGCTGAGATTAATTCTTTACTAAGAAACAAGGTTGTTCTGAACAAACTGGTTGATTCTGAGCGTGATCGGAGACGAAAAAAATTCAAACCCCTCAAAACGCGCTGAGATGAATTTTTTAATAAGAAACAAGGGTGTTGTGAACAAACTGGTTCATTCTGAGCGTATTCTGAGACGAAAAAAATTCAAACCCCTCAGAATGCGCTGAGATTAATTCTTTACTAAGAAACATGGGTGTACTGAACAAACTGGTTGATTCTGAGCGTGATCGGAGACGAAAAAAATTCAAACCCCTCAGAATGCGCTGAGATTAATTCTTTACTAAGAAACATGGGTGTACTGAACAAACTGGTTGATTCTGAGCGTGATCGGAGACGAAAAAAATTCAAACCCCTCAGAATGCGCTGAGATTAATTCTTTACTAAGAAACATGGGTGTACTGAACAAACTGGTTGATTCTGAGCGTGATCGGAGACGAAAAAAATTCAAACCCCTCAGAATGCGCTGAGATTAATTCTTTACTATGAAACATGGGTGTACTGAACAAACTGGTTGATTCTGAGCGTATTCTGAGACGAAAAAAATTCAAACCCCTCAAAACGCGCTGAGATTAATTCTTTACTAAGAAACATGGGTGTACTGAACAAACTGGTTGATTCTGAGCGTGATCGGAGACGAAAAAAATTCAAACCCCTCAGAATGCGCTGAGATTAATTCTTTACTAAGAAACATGGGTGTACTGAACAAACTGGTTGATTCTGAGCGTATTCTGAGACGAAAAAAATTCAAACCCCTCAAAACACGCTGAGATGAATTTTTTAATAAGAAACATGGGTGTTGTGAACAAACTGGTTCATTCTGAGCGTATTCTGAGACGAAAAAAATTCAAACCCCTCAAAATGCGCTGAGATTAATTCTTTAATAAGAAACAAGGGTGTTCTGAACAAACTGGTTGATTCTGAGCGTGATCGGAGACGAAAAAAATTCAAACCCCTCAAAACGCGCTGAGATTAATTCTTTACTAAGAAACAAGGGTGTTCTGAACAAACTGGTTGATTCTGAGCGTGATCGGAGACGAAAAAAATTCAAACCCCTCAAAACGCGCTGAGATTAATTCTTTACTAAGAAACAAGGTTGTTCTGAACAAACTGGTTGATTCTGAGCGTGATCGGAGACGAAAAAAATTCAAACCCCTCAAAACGCGCTGAGATTAATTCTTTACTAAGAAACAAGGGTGTTCTGAACAAACTGGTTGATTCTGAGCGTGATCGGAGACGAAAAAAATTCAAACCCCTCAAAACACTCGGAGATGAATTTTTTAATAAGAAACAAGGGTGTTGTGAACAAACTGGTTCATTCTGAGCGTGATCGGAAACGAAAATAATTCAAACCCCTCAAAACGCGCTGAGATTAATTCTTTACTAAGAAACAAGGGTGTTCTGAACAAACTGGTTGATTCTGAGCGTGATCGGAGACGAAAAAAATTCAAACCCCTGAAAACGCGCTGAGATTAATTCTTTACTAAGAAACATGGGTGTACTGAACAAACTGGTTGATTCTGAGCGTGATCGGAGACGAAAAAAATTCAAACCCCTCAAAACGCGCTGAGATTAATTCTTTACTAAGAAACAAGGTTGTTCTGAACAAACTGGTTGATTCTGAGCGTGATCGGAGACGTAAAAAATTCAAACCCCTCAAAACGCGCTGAGATTAATTCTTTACTATGAAACAAGGTTGTTCTGAACAAACTGGTTGATTCTGAGCGTGATCGGAAACGAAAAAAATTCAAACCCCTCAAAACGCGCTGAGATTAATTCTTTACTAAGAAACAAGGGTGTTCTGAACAAACTGGTTGATTCTGAGCGTGATCGGAGACGAAAAAAATTCAAACCCCTCAAAACGCGCTGAGATTAATTCTTTACTAAGAAACAAGGTTGTTCTGAACAAACTGGTTGATTCTGAGCGTGATCGGAGACGAAAAAAATTCAAACCCCTCAAAACGCGCTGAGATTAATTCTTTACTAAGAAACAAGGTTGTTCTGAACAAACTGGTTGATTCTGAGCGTGATCGGAGACGAAAAAAATTCAAACCCCTCAAAACGCGCTGAGATGAATTTTTTAATAAGAAACAAGGGTGTTGTGAACAAACTGGTTCATTCTGAGCGTATTCTGAGACGAAAAAAATTCAAACCCCTCAGAATGCGCTGAGATTAATTCTTTCCTAAGAAACATTGGTGTACTGAACAAACTGGTTGATTCTGAGCGTGATCGGAGACGAAAAAAATTCAAACCCCTCAGAATGCGCTGAGATTAATTCTTTACTAAGAAACATGGGTGTACTGAACAAACTGGTTGATTCTGAGCGTATTCTGAGACGAAAAAAATTCAAACCCCTCAAAACGCGCTGAGATTAATTCTTTACTAAGAAACATGGGTGTACTGAACAAACTGGTTGATTCTGAGCGTGATCGGAGACGAAAAAAATTCAAACCCCTCAGAATGCGCTGAGATTAATTCTTTACTAAGAAACATGGGTGTACTGAACAAACTGGTTGATTCTGAGCGTATTCTGAGACGAAAAAAATTCAAACCCCTCAAAACACGCTGAGATGAATTTTTTAATAAGAAACATGGGTGTTGTGAACAAACTGGTTCATTCTGAGCGTATTCTGAGACGAAAAAAATTCAAACCCCTCAAAATGCGCTGAGATTAATTCTTTAATAAGAAACAAGGGTGTTCTGAACAAACTGGTTGATTCTGAGCGTGATCGGAGACGAAAAAAATTCAAACCCCTCAAAACGCGCTGAGATTAATTCTTTACTAAGAAACAAGGGTGTTCTGAACAAACTGGTTGATTCTGAGCGTATTCTGAGACGAACAAAATTAAAACCCCTCAAAACACTCGGAGATGAATTTTTTAATAAGAAACAAGGGTGTTGTGAACAAACTGGTTCATTCTGAGCGTGATCGGAAACGAAAATAATTCAAACCCCTCAAAACGCGCTGAGATTAATTCTTTACTAAGAAACAAGGGTGTTCTGAACAAACTGGTTGATTCTGAGCGTGATCGGAGACGAAAAAAATTCAAACCCCTCAAAACGCGCTGAGATTAATTCTTTACTATGAAACAAGGTTGTTCTGAACAAACTGGTTGATTCTGAGCGTGATCGGAGACGAAAAAAATTCAAACCCCTCAAAACGCGCTGAGATTAATTCTTTACTAAGAAACAATGGTTTTCTGAACAAACTGGTTGATTCTGAGCGTGATCGGAGACGAAAAAAATTCAAACCCCTCAAAACGCGCTGAGATTAATTCTTTACTAAGAAACAAGGGTGTTCTGAACAAACTGGTTGATTCTGAGCGTATTCTGAGACGAAAAAAATTCCAATCCCTCTTAATGCGCTGAGATTAATTCTTTACTAACAAACATGGGTGTACTGAACAAACTGGTTGATTCTGAGCGTGATCGGAGACGAAAAAAATTCAAACCCCTCAAAACGCGCTGAGATTAATTCTTTACTAAGAAACAAGGGTGTTCTGAACAAACTGGTTGATTCTGAGCGTGATCGGAGACGAAAAAAATTCAAACCCCTCAAAACGCGCTGAGATTAATTCTTTACTAAGAAACAAGGTTGTTCTGAACAAACTGGTTGATTCTGAGCGTGATCGGAGACGAAAAAAATTCAAACCCCTCAAAACGCGCTGAGATTAATTCTTTACTAAGAAACAAGGGTGTTCTGAACAAACTGGTTGATTCTGAGCGTGATCGGAGACGAAAAAAATTCAAACCCCTCAAAACGCGCTGAGATTAATTCTTTACTAAGAAACAAGGTTGTTCTGAACAAACTGGTTGATTCTGAGCGTGATCGGAGACGAAAAAAATTCAAACCCCTCAAAACGCGCTGAGATTAATTCTTTACTAAGAAACAAGGTTGTTCTGAACAAACTGGTTGATTCTGAGCGTGATCGGAGACGAAAAAAATTCAAACCCCTCAAAACGCGCTGAGATTAATTCTTTACTAAGAAACAAGGGTGTCTGAACAAACTGGTTGATTCTGAGCGTGATCGGAGACGAAAAAAATTCAAACCCCTCAGAATGCGCTGAGATTAATTCTTTACTATGAAACATGGGTGTACTGAACAAACTGGTTGATTCTGAGCGTATTCTGAGACGAAAAAAATTCAAACCCCTCAAAACGCGCTGAGATTAATTCTTTACTAACAACATGGGTGTACTGAACAAACTGGTTGATTCTGAGCGTGATCGGAGACGAAAAAAATTCAAACCCCTCAGAATGCGCTGAGATTAATTCTTTACTAAGAAACATGGGTGTACTGAACAAACTGGTTGATTCTTAGCGTATTCTGAGACGAAAAAAATTCAAACCCCTCAAAACACGCTGAGATGAATTTTTTAATAAGAAACATGGGTGTTGTGAACAAACTGGTTCATTCTGAGCGTATTCTGAGACGAAAAAAATTCAAACCCCTCAAAATGCGCTGAGATTAATTCTTTAATAAGAAACAAGGGTGTTCTGAACAAACTGGTTGATTCTGAGCGTGATCGGAGACGAAAAAAATTCAAACCCCTCAAAACGCGCTGAGATTAATTCTTTACTAAGAAACAAGGGTGTTCTGAACAAACTGGTTGATTCTGAGCGTGATCGGAGACGAAAAAAATTCAAACCCCTCAAAACGCGCTGAGATTAATTCTTTACTAAGAAACAAGGTTGTTCTGAACAAACTGGTTGATTCTGAGCGTGATCGGAGACGAAAAAAATTCAAACCCCTCAAAACGCGCTGAGATTAATTCTTTACTAAGAAACAAGGGTGTTCTGAACAAACTGGTTGATTCTGAGCGTGATCGGAGACGAAAAAAATTCAAACCCCTCAAAACGCGCTGAGATTAATTCTTTACTATGAAACAAGGTTGTTCTGAACAAACTGGTTGATTCTGAGCGTGATCGGAGACGAAAAAAATTCAAACCCCTCAAAACGCGCTGAGATTAATTCTTTACTAAGAAACAAGGGTTTTCTGAACAAACTGGTTGATTCTGAGCGTGATCGGAGACGAAAAAAATTCAAACCCCTCAAAACGCGCTGAGATTAATTCTTTACTAAGAAACAAGGGTGTTCTGAACAAACTGGTTGATTCTGAGCGTATTCTGAGACGAAAAAAATTCAAACCCCTCTTAATGCGCTGAGATTAATTCTTTACTAACAAACATGGGTGTACTGAACAAACTGGTTGATTCTGAGCGTGATCGGAGACGAAAAAAATTCAAACCCCTCAAAACGCGCTGAGATTAATTCTTTACTAAGAAACAAGGTTGTTCTGAACAAACTGGTTGATTCTGAGCGTGATCGGAGACGAAAAAAATTCAAACCCCTCAAAACGCGCTGAGATTAATTCTTTACTAAGAAACAAGGGTGTTCTGAACAAACTGGTTGATTCTGAGCGTGATCGGAGACGAAAAAAATTCAAACCCCTCAAAACGCGCTGAGATTAATTCTTTACTAAGAAACAAGGGTGTTCTGAACAAACTGGTTGATTCTGAGCGTGATCGGAGACGAAAAAAATTCAAACCCCTCAAAACGCGCTGAGATTAATTCTTTACTAAGAAACAAGGTTGTTCTGAACAAACTGGTTGATTCTGAGCGTGATCGGAGACGAAAAAAAATTCAAACCCCTCAAAACGCGCTGAGATTAATTCTTTACTAAGAAACAAGGGTGTTCTGAACAAACTTGTTGATTCTGAGCGTGATCGGAGACGAAAAAAATTCAAACCCCTCAAAACGCGCTGAGATTAATTCTTTACTAAGAATCAAGGTTGTTCTGAACAAACTGGTTGATTCTGAGCGTGATCGGAGACGAAAAAAATTCAAACCCCTCAAAACGCGCTGAGATTAATTCTTTACTAAGAAACAAGGGTGTTCTGAACAAACTGGTTGATTCTGAGCGTGATCGGAGACGAAAAAAATTCAAACCCCTCAAAACGCGCTGAGATTAATTCTTTACTAAGAAACAAGGTTGTTCTGAACAAACTGGTTGATTCTGAGCGTGATCGGAGACGAAAAAAATTCAAACCCCTCAAAACACGCTGAGATTAATTCTTTACTAAGAAACAAGGGTGTCTGAACAAACTGGTTGATTCTGAGCGTGATCGGAGACGAAAAAAATTCAAACCCCTCAAAACGCGCTGAGATTAATTCTTTACTAAGAAACAAGGGTGTTCTGAACAAACTGGTTGATTCTGAGCGTGATCGGAGACGAAAAAAATTCAAACCCCTCAAAACGCGCTGAGATTAATTCTTTACTAAGAAACAAGGTTGTTCTGAACAAACTGGTTGATTCTGAGCGTGATCGGAGACGAAAAAAATTCAAACCCCTCAAAACGCGCTGAGATTAATTCTTTATTAAGAAACAAGGGTGTTGTGAACAAACTGGTTCATTCTGAGCGTATTCTGAGACGAAAAAAATTCAAACCCCTCAGAATGCGCTGAGATTAATTCTTTACTAAGAAACATGGGTGTACTGAACAAACTGGTTGATTCTGAGCGTGATCGGAGACGAAAAAAATTCAAACCCCTCAGAATGCGCTGAGATTAATTCTTTACTAAGAAACATGGGTGTACTGAACAAACTGGTTGATTCTGAGCGTATTCTGAGACGAAAAAAATTCAAACCCCTCAAAACGCGCTGAGATTAATTCTTTACTAAGAAACATGGGTGTACTGAACAAACTGGTTGATTCTGAGCGTGATCGGAGACGAAAAAAATTCAAACCCCTCAGAATGCGCTGAGATTAATTCTTTACTAAGAAACATGGGTGTACTGAACAAACTGGTTGATTCTGAGCGTATTCTGAGACGAAAAAAATTCAAACCCCTCAAAACGCGCTGAGATTAATTCTTTACTAAGAAACATGGGTGTACTGAACAAACTGGTTGATTCTGAGCGTGATCGGAGACGAAAAAAATTCAAACCCCTCAGAATGCGCTGAGATTAATTCTTTACTAAGAAACATGGGTGTACTGAACAAACTGGTTGATTCTGAGCGTGATCGGAGACGAAAAAAATTCAAACCCCTCAGAATGCGCTGAGATTAATTCTTTACTATGAAACATGGGTGTACTGAACAAACTGGTTGATTCTGAGCGTGATCGGAGACGAAAAAAATTCAAACCCCTCAAAACGCGCTGAGATTAATTCTTTACTAAGAAACAAGGTTGTTCTGAACAAACTGGTTGATTCTGAGCGTGATCGGAGACGAAAAAAAATTCAAACCCCTCAAAACGCGCTGAGATTAATTCTTTACTAAGAAACAAGGGTGTTCTGAACAAACTGGTTGATTCTGAGCGTGATCGGAGACGAAAAAAATTCAAACCCCTCAAAACGCGCTGAGATTAATTCTTTACTAAGAATCAAGGTTGTTCTGAACAAACTGGTTGATTCTGAGCGTGATCGGAGACGAAAAAAATTCAAACCCCTCAAAACGCGCTGAGATTAATTCTTTACTAAGAAACAAGGGTGTTCTGAACAAACTGGTTGATTCTGAGCGTGATCGGAGACGAAAAAAATTCAAACCCCTCAAAACGCGCTGAGATTAATTCTTTACTAAGAAACAAGGTTGTTCTGAACAAACTGGTTGATTCTGAGCGTGATCGGAGACGAAAAAAATTCAAACCCCTCAAAACACGCTGAGATTAATTCTTTACTAAGAAACAAGGGTGTCTGAACAAACTGGTTGATTCTGAGCGTGATCGGAGACGAAAAAAATTCAAACCCCTCAAAACGCGCTGAGATTAATTCTTTACTAAGAAACAAGGGTGTTCTGAACAAACTGGTTGATTCTGAGCGTGATCGGAGACGAAAAAAATTCAAACCCCTCAAAACGCGCTGAGATTAATTCTTTACTAAGAAACAAGGTTGTTCTGAACAAACTGGTTGATTCTGAGCGTGATCGGAGACGAAAAAAATTCAAACCCCTCAAAACGCGCTGAGATTAATTCTTTATTAAGAAACAAGGGTGTTGTGAACAAACTGGTTCATTCTGAGCGTATTCTGAGACGAAAAAAATTCAAACCCCTCAGAATGCGCTGAGATTAATTCTTTACTAAGAAACATGGGTGTACTGAACAAACTGGTTGATTCTGAGCGTGATCGGAGACGAAAAAAATTCAAACCCCTCAGAATGCGCTGAGATTAATTCTTTACTAAGAAACATGGGTGTACTGAACAAACTGGTTGATTCTGAGCGTATTCTGAGACGAAAAAAATTCAAACCCCTCAAAACGCGCTGAGATTAATTCTTTACTAAGAAACATGGGTGTACTGAACAAACTGGTTGATTCTGAGCGTGATCGGAGACGAAAAAAATTCAAACCCCTCAGAATGCGCTGAGATTAATTCTTTACTAAGAAACATGGGTGTACTGAACAAACTGGTTGATTCTGAGCGTATTCTGAGACGAAAAAAATTCAAACCCCTCAAAACGCGCTGAGATTAATTCTTTACTAAGAAACATGGGTGTACTGAACAAACTGGTTGATTCTGAGCGTGATCGGAGACGAAAAAAATTCAAACCCCTCAGAATGCGCTGAGATTAATTCTTTACTAAGAAACATGGGTGTACTGAACAAACTGGTTGATTCTGAGCGTGATCGGAGACGAAAAAAATTCAAACCCCTCAGAATGCGCTGAGATTAATTCTTTACTATGAAACATGGGTGTACTGAACAAACTGGTTGATTCTGAGCGTGATCGGAGACGAAAAAAATTCAAACCCCTCAGAATGCGCTGAGATTAATTCTTTACTAAGAAACATGGGTGTACTGAACAAACTGGTTGATTCTGAGCGTATTCTGAGACGAACAAAATTCAAACCCCTCAAAACGCGCTGAGATTAATTCTTTACTAAGAAACATGGGTGTACTGAACAAACTGGTTGATTCTGAGCGTGATCGGAGACGAAAAAAATTCAAACCCCTCAGAATGCGCTGAGATTAATTCTTTACTAAGAAACATGGGTGTACTGAACAAACTGGTTGATTCTGAGCGTGATCGGAGACGAAAAAAATTCAAACCCCTCAGAATGCGCTGAGATTAATTCTTTACTATGAAACATGGGTGTACTGAACAAACTGGTTGATTCTGAGCGTATTCTGAGACGAAAAAAATTCAAACCCCTCAAAACGCGCTGAGATTAATTCTTTACTAAGAAACATGGGTGTACTGAACAAACTGGTTGATTCTGAGCGTGATCGGAGACGAAAAAAATTCAAACCCCTCAGAATGCGCTGAGATTAATTCTTTACTAAGAAACATGGGTGTACTGAACAAACTGGTTGATTCTGAGCGTATTCTGAGACGAAAAAAATTCAAACCCCTCAAAACACGCTGAGATGAATTTTTTAATAAGAAACATGGGTGTTGTGAACAAACTGGTTCATTCTGAGCGTATTCTGAGACGAAAAAAATTCAAACCCCTCAAAATGCGCTGAGATTAATTCTTTAATAAGAAACAAGGGTGTTCTGAACAAACTGGTTGATTCTGAGCGTGATCGGAGACGAAAAAAATTCAAACCCCTCAAAACGCGCTGAGATTAATTCTTTACTAAGAAACAAGGGTGTTCTGAACAAACTGGTTGATTCTGAGCGTGATCGGAAACGAAAAAAATTCAAACCCCTCAAAACGCGCTGAGATTAATTCTTTACTAAGAAACAAGGTTGTTCTGAACAAACTGGTTGATTCTGAGCGTGATCGGAGACGAAAAAAATTCAAACCCCTCAAAACGCGCTGAGATTAATTCTTTACTAAGAAACAAGGGTGTTCTGAACAAACTGGTTGATTCTGAGCGTGATCGGAGACGAAAAAAATTCAAACCCCTCAAAACGCGCTGAGATTAATTCTTTACTAAGAAACAAGGTTGTTCTGAACAAACTGGTTGATTCTGAGCGTGATCGGAGACAAAAAAAATTCAAACCCCTCAAAACGCGCTGAGATTAATTCTTTATTAAGAAACAAGGGTGTTGTGAACAAACTGGTTCATTCTGAGCGTATTCTGAGACGAAAAAAATTCAAACCCCTCAGAATGCGCTGAGATTAATTCTTTACTAAGAAACATGGGTGTACTGAACAAACTGGTTGATTCTGAGCGTGATCGGAGACGAAAAAAATTCAAACCCCTCAGAATGCGCTGAGATTAATTCTTTACTAAGAAACATGGGTGTACTGAACAAACTGGTTGATTCTGAGCGTATTCTGAGACGAAAAAAATTCAAACCCCTCAAAACGCGCTGAGATTAATTCTTTACTAAGAAACAAGGTTGTTCTGAACAAACTGGTTGATTCTGAGCGTGATCGGAGACGAAAAAAAATTCAAACCCCTCAAAACGCGCTGAGATTAATTCTTTACTAAGAAACAAGGGTGTTCTGAACAAACTGGTTGATTCTGAGCGTGATCGGAGACGAAAAAAATTCAAACCCCTCAAAACGCGCTGAGATTAATTCTTTACTAAGAATCAAGGTTGTTCTGAACAAACTGGTTGATTCTGAGCGTGATCGGAGACGAAAAAAATTCAAACCCCTCAAAACGCGCTGAGATTAATTCTTTACTAAGAAACAAGGGTGTTCTGAACAAACTGGTTGATTCTGAGCGTGATCGGAGACGAAAAAAATTCAAACCCCTCAAAACGCGCTGAGATTAATTCTTTACTAAGAAACAAGGTTGTTCTGAACAAACTGGTTGATTCTGAGCGTGATCGGAGACGAAAAAAATTCAAACCCCTCAAAACGCGCTGAGATTAATTCTTTACTAAGAAACAAGGGTGTCTGAACAAACTGGTTGATTCTGAGCGTGATCGGAGACGAAAAAAATTCAAACCCCTCAAAACGCGCTGAGATTAATTCTTTACTAAGAAACAAGGGTGTTCTGAACAAACTGGTTGATTCTGAGCGTGATCGGAGACGAAAAAAATTCAAACCCCTCAAAACGCGCTGAGATTAATTCTTTACTAAGAAACAAGGTTGTTCTGAACAAACTGGTTGATTCTGAGCGTGATCGGAGACGAAAAGAATTCAAACCCCTCAAAACGCGCTGAGATTAATTCTTTATTAAGAAACAAGGGTGTTGTGAACAAACTGGTTCATTCTGAGCGTATTCTGAGACGAAAAAAATTCAAACCCCTCAGAATGCGCTGAGATTAATTCTTTACTAAGAAACATGGGTGTACTGAACAAACTGGTTGATTCTGAGCGTGATCGGAGACGAAAAAAATTCAAACCCCTCAGAATGCGCTGAGATTAATTCTTTACTAAGAAACATGGGTGTACTGAACAAACTGGTTGATTCTGAGCGTATTCTGAGACGAAAAAAATTCAAACCCCTCAAAACGCGCTGAGATTAATTCTTTACTAAGAAACATGGGTGTACTGAACAAACTGGTTGATTCTGAGCGTGATCGGAGACGAAAAAAATTCAAACCCCTCAGAATGCGCTGAGATTAATTCTTTACTAAGAAACATGGGTGTACTGAACAAACTGGTTGATTCTGAGCGTATTCTGAGACGAAAAAAATTCAAACCCCTCAAAACGCGCTGAGATTAATTCTTTACTAAGAAACATGGGTGTACTGAACAAACTGGTTGATTCTGAGCGTGATCGGAGACGAAAAAAATTCAAACCCCTCAGAATGCGCTGAGATTAATTCTTTACTAAGAAACATGGGTGTACTGAACAAACTGGTTGATTCTGAGCGTGATCGGAGACGAAAAAAATTCAAACCCCTCAGAATGCGCTGAGATTAATTCTTTACTATGAAACATGGGTGTACTGAACAAACTGGTTGATTCTGAGCGTGATCGGAGACGAAAAAAATTCAAACCCCTCAGAATGCGCTGAGATTAATTCTTTACTAAGAAACATGGGTGTACTGAACAAACTGGTTGATTCTGAGCGTATTCTGAGACGAACAAAATTCAAACCCCTCAAAACGCGCTGAGATTAATTCTTTACTAAGAAACATGGGTGTACTGAACAAACTGGTTGATTCTGAGCGTGATCGGAGACGAAAAAAATTCAAACCCCTCAGAATGCGCTGAGATTAATTCTTTACTAAGAAACATGGGTGTACTGAACAAACTGGTTGATTCTGAGCGTGATCGGAGACGAAAAAAATTCAAACCCCTCAGAATGCGCTGAGATTAATTCTTTACTATGAAACATGGGTGTACTGAACAAACTGGTTGATTCTGAGCGTATTCTGAGACGAAAAAAATTCAAACCCCTCAAAACGCGCTGAGATTAATTCTTTACTAAGAAACATGGGTGTACTGAACAAACTGGTTGATTCTGAGCGTGATCGGAGACGAAAAAAATTCAAACCCCTCAGAATGCGCTGAGATTAATTCTTTACTAAGAAACATGGGTGTACTGAACAAACTGGTTGATTCTGAGCGTATTCTGAGACGAAAAAAATTCAAACCCCTCAAAACACGCTGAGATGAATTTTTTAATAAGAAACATGGGTGTTGTGAACAAACTGGTTCATTCTGAGCGTATTCTGAGACGAAAAAAATTCAAACCCCTCAAAATGCGCTGAGATTAATTCTTTAATAAGAAACAAGGGTGTTCTGAACAAACTGGTTGATTCTGAGCGTGATCGGAGACGAAAAAAATTCAAACCCCTCAAAACGCGCTGAGATTAATTCTTTACTAAGAAACAAGGGTGTTCTGAACAAACTGGTTGATTCTGAGCGTGATCGGAAACGAAAAAAATTCAAACCCCTCAAAACGCGCTGAGATTAATTCTTTACTAAGAAACAAGGTTGTTCTGAACAAACTGGTTGATTCTGAGCGTGATCGGAGACGAAAAAAATTCAAACCCCTCAAAACGCGCTGAGATTAATTCTTTACTAAGAAACAAGGGTGTTCTGAACAAACTGGTTGATTCTGAGCGTGATCGGAGACGAAAAAAATTCAAACCCCTCAAAACGCGCTGAGATTAATTCTTTACTAAGAAACAAGGTTGTTCTGAACAAACTGGTTGATTCTGAGCGTGATCGGAGACAAAAAAAATTCAAACCCCTCAAAACGCGCTGAGATTAATTCTTTATTAAGAAACAAGGGTGTTGTGAACAAACTGGTTCATTCTGAGCGTATTCTGAGACGAAAAAAATTCAAACCCCTCAGAATGCGCTGAGATTAATTCTTTACTAAGAAACATGGGTGTACTGAACAAACTGGTTGATTCTGAGCGTATTCTGAGACGAAAAAAATTCAAACCCCTCAAAACGCGCTGAGATTAATTCTTTACTAAGAAACATGGGTGTACTGAACAAACTGGTTGATTCTGAGCGTGATCGGAGACGAAAAAAATTCAAACCCCTCAGAATGCGCTGAGATTAATTCTTTACTAAGAAACATGGGTGTACTGAACAAACTGGTTGATTCTGAGCGTATTCTGAGACGAAAAAAATTCAAACCCCTCAAAACGCGCTGAGATTAATTCTTTACTAAGAAACATGGGTGTACTGAACAAACTGGTTGATTCTGAGCGTGATCGGAGACGAAAAAAATTCAAACCCCTCAGAATGCGCTGAGATTAATTCTTTACTAAGAAACATGGGTGTACTGAACAAACTGGTTGATTCTGAGCGTGATCGGAGACGAAAAAAATTCAAACCCCTCAGAATGCGCTGAGATTAATTCTTTACTATGAAACATGGGTGTACTGAACAAACTGGTTGATTCTGAGCGTGATCGGAGACGAAAAAAATTCAAACCCCTCAGAATGCGCTGAGATTAATTCTTTACTAAGAAACATGGGTGTACTGAACAAACTGGTTGATTCTGAGCGTATTCTGAGACGAAAAAAATTCAAACCCCTCAAAACGCGCTGAGATTAATTCTTTACTAAGAAACATGGGTGTACTGAACAAACTGGTTGATTCTGAGCGTGATCGGAGACGAAAAAAATTCAAACCCCTCAGAATGCGCTGAGATTAATTCTTTACTAAGAAACATGGGTGTACTGAACAAACTGGTTGATTCTGAGCGTGATCGGAGACGAAAAAAATTCAAACCCCTCAGAATGCGCTGAGATTAATTCTTTACTATGAAACATGGGTGTACTGAACAAACTGGTTGATTCTGAGCGTATTCTGAGACGAAAAAAATTCAAACCCCTCAAAACGCGCTGAGATTAATTCTTTACTAAGAAACATGGGTGTACTGAACAAACTGGTTGATTCTGAGCGTGATCGGAGACGAAAAAAATTCAAACCCCTCAGAATGCGCTGAGATTAATTCTTTACTAAGAAACATGGGTGTACTGAACAAACTGGTTGATTCTGAGCGTATTCTGAGACGAAAAAAATTCAAACCCCTCAAAACACGCTGAGATGAATTTTTTAATAAGAAACATGGGTGTTGTGAACAAACTGGTTCATTCTGAGCGTATTCTGAGACGAAAAAAATTCAAACCCCTCAAAATGCGCTGAGATTAATTCTTTATGAACCCTGCGAGAAGCGAATGGCCTCAAGCGATAGGCTCACTTTTCTATTTTTGTTAATTAAAAAAATATGTTAATTTTTTTTTCGCTGAACTTAATTTTCATCCAACCCTGAACACCCCTGAACAAAGTGGTAGAACCGATTTTGCCCTAGAGGTCGTTTACCGGGTAGGCCAGCTGTCACAAAGTGGGTCCGCCAATTCCCTTGTGTACAAAATATTCCCTTGTGTACAAAATTGGCCCGACAGTACCAATACACGCTCTCTGTCATAATGTCTGTGAATGGAAACCAGAGCTGTTTGTTTACAATCATGACCCAGAAATACCCTCAGGGTATATCTAGGTGACCTGGTTACTGCTTATTTTCACCCTGTGGCTGTTTCATGTGTCAATTTCACTAATTACATAATGCGCCTACCGAGTGAGCACCTTCGTTCCTCGGAGCAAATCAGAAAAGCTCGCTTCTCGCAGGGTTAATAAGAAACAAGGGTGTTCTGAACAAACTGGTTGATTCTGAGCGTGATCGGAGACGAAAAAAATTCAAACCCCTCAAAACGCGCTGAGATTAATTCTTTACTAAGAAACAAGGGTGTTCTGAACAAACTGGTTGATTCTGAGCGTGATCGGAGACGAAAAAAATTCAAACCCCTCAAAACGCGCTGAGATTAATTCTTTACTAAGAAACAAGGTTGTTCTGAACAAACTGGTTGATTCTGAGCGTGATCGGAGACGAAAAAAATTCAAACCCCTCAAAACGCGCTGAGATTAATTCTTTACTAAGAAACAAGGGTGTTCTGAACAAACTGGTTGATTCTGAGCGTGATCGGAGACGAAAAAAATTCAAACCCCTCAAAACGCGCTGAGATTAATTCTTTACTATGAAACAAGGTTGTTCTGAACAAACTGGTTGATTCTGAGCGTGATCGGAGACGAAAAAAATTCAAACCCCTCAAAACGCGCTGAGATTAATTCTTTACTAAGAAACAAGGGTTTTCTGAACAAACTGGTTGATTCTGAGCGTGATCGGAGACGAAAAAAATTCAAACCCCTCAAAACGCGCTGAGATTAATTCTTTACTAAGAAACAAGGTTGTTCTGAACAAACTGGTTGATTCTGAGCGTGATCGGAGACGAAAAAAATTCAAACCCCTCAAAACGCGCTGAGATTAATTCTTTACTAAGAAACAAGGTTGTTCTGAACAAACTGGTTGATTCTGAGCGTGATCGGAGACGAAAAAAATTCAAACCCCTCAAAACGCGCTGAGATTAATTCTTTACTAAGAAACAAGGGTGTTCTGAACAAACTGGTTGATTCTGAGCGTGATCGGAGACGAAAAAAATTCAAACCCCTCAAAACGCGCTGAGATTAATTCTTTACTATGAAACAAGGTTGTTCTGAACAAACTGGTTGATTCTGAGCGTGATCGGAGACGAAAAAAATTCAAACCCCTCAAAACGCGCTGAGATTAATTCTTTACTAAGAAACAAGGGTTTTCTGAACAAACTGGTTGATTCTGAGCGTGATCGGAGACGAAAAAAATTCAAACCCCTCAAAACGCGCTGAGATTAATTCTTTACTAAGAAACAAGGTTGTTCTGAACAAACTGGTTGATTCTGAGCGTGATCGGAGACGAAAAAAATTCAAACCCCTCAAAACGCGCTGAGATTAATTCTTTACTAAGAAACAAGGGTGTTCTGAACAAACTGGTTGATTCTGAGCGTGATCGGAGACGAAAAAAATTCAAACCCCTCAAAACGCGCTGAGATTAATTCTTTACTATGAAACAAGGTTGTTCTGAACAAACTGGTTGATTCTGAGCGTGATCGGAGACGAAAAAAATTCAAACCCCTCAAAACGCGCTGAGATTAATTCTTTACTAAGAAACAAGGGTTTTCTGAACAAACTGGTTGATTCTGAGCGTGATCGGAGACGAAAAAAATTCAAACCCCTCAAAACGCGCTGAGATTAATTCTTTACTAAGAAACAAGGGTGTTCTGAACAAACTGGTTGATTCTGAGCGTATTCTGAGACGAAAAAAATTCAAACCCCTCTTAATGCGCTGAGATTAATTCTTTACTAACAAACATGGGTGTACTGAACAAACTGGTTGATTCTGAGCGTGATCGGAGACGAAAAAAATTCAAACCCCTCAAAACGCGCTGAGATTAATTCTTTACTAAGAAACAAGGTTGTTCTGAACAAACTGGTTGATTCTGAGCGTGATCGGAGACGAAAAAAATTCAAACCCCTCAAAACGCGCTGAGATTAATTCTTTACTAAGAAACAAGGGTGTTCTGAACAAACTGGTTGATTCTGAGCGTGATCGGAGACGAAAAAAATTCAAACCCCTCAAAACGCGCTGAGATTAATTCTTTACTAAGAAACAAGGGTGTTCTGAACAAACTGGTTGATTCTGAGCGTGATCGGAGACGAAAAAAATTCAAACCCCTCAAAACGCGCTGAGATTAATTCTTTACTAAGAAACAAGGTTGTTCTGAACAAACTGGTTGATTCTGAGCGTGATCGGAGACGAAAAAAAATTCAAACCCCTCAAAACGCGCTGAGATTAATTCTTTACTAAGAAACAAGGGTGTTCTGAACAAACTGGTTGATTCTGAGCGTGATCGGAGACGAAAAAAATTCAAACCCCTCAAAACGCGCTGAGATTAATTCTTTACTAAGAAACAAGGTTGTTCTGAACAAACTGGTTGATTCTGAGCGTGATCGGAGACGAAAAAAATTCAAACCCCTCAAAACGCGCTGAGATTAATTCTTTACTAAGAAACAAGGGTGTTCTGAACAAACTGGTTGATTCTGAGCGTGATCGGAGACGAAAAAAATTCAAACCCCTCAAAACGCGCTGAGATTAATTCTTTACTAAGAAACAAGGTTGTTCTGAACAAACTGGTTGATTCTGAGCGTGATCGGAGACGAAAAAAATTCAAACCCCTCAAAACGCGCTGAGATTAATTCTTTACTAAGAAACAAGGTTGTTCTGAACAAACTGGTTGATTCTGAGCGTGATCGGAGACGAAAAAAATTCAAACCCCTCAAAACGCGCTGAGATTAATTCTTTACTAAGAAACAAGGGTGTCTGAACAAACTGGTTGATTCTGAGCGTGATCGGAGACGAAAAAAATTCAAACCCCTCAAAACGCGCTGAGATTAATTCTTTACTAAGAAACAAGGTTGTTCTGAACAAACAGGTTGATTCTGAGCGTGATCGGAGACGAAAAAAATTCAAACCCCTCAAAACGCGCTGAGATTAATTCTTTACTAAGAAACAAGGTTGTTCTGAACAAACTGGTTGATTCTGAGCGTGATCGGAGACGAAAAAAATTCAAACCCCTCAAAACGCGCTGAGATTAATTCTTTATTAACAAACAAGGGTGTTGTGAACAAACTGGTTCATTCTGAGCGTATTCTGAGACGAAAAAAATTCAAACCCCTCAGAATGCGCTGAGATTAATTCTTTACTAAGAAACATGGGTGTACTGAACAAACTGGTTGATTCTGAGCGTGATCGGAGACGAAAAAAATTCAAACCCCTCAGAATGCGCTGAGATTAATTCTTTACTAAGAAACATGGGTGTACTGAACAAACTGGTTGATTCTGAGCGTATTCTGAGACGAAAAAAATTCAAACCCCTCAAAACGCGCTGAGATTAATTCTTTACTAAGAAACATGGGTGTACTGAACAAACTGGTTGATTCTGAGCGTGATCGGAGACGAAAAAAATTCAAACCCCTCAGAATGCGCTGAGATTAATTCTTTACTAAGAAACATGGGTGTACTGAACAAACTGGTTGATTCTGAGCGTATTCTGAGACGAAAAAAATTCAAACCCCTCAAAACGCGCTGAGATTAATTCTTTACTAAGAAACATGGGTGTACTGAACAAACTGGTTGATTCTGAGCGTGATCGGAGACGAAAAAAATTCAAACCCCTCAGAATGCGCTGAGATTAATTCTTTACTAAGAAACATGGGTGTACTGAACAAACTGGTTGATTCTGAGCGTGATCGGAGACGAAAAAAATTCAAACCCCTCAGAATGCGCTGAGATTAATTCTTTACTATGAAACATGGGTGTACTGAACAAACTGGTTGATTCTGAGCGTGATCGGAGACGAAAAAAATTCAAACCCCTCAGAATGCGCTGAGATTAATTCTTTACTAAGAAACATGGGTGTACTGAACAAACTGGTTGATTCTGAGCGTATTCTGAGACGAACAAAATTCAAACCCCTCAAAACGCGCTGAGATTAATTCTTTACTAAGAAACATGGGTGTACTGAACAAACTGGTTGATTCTGAGCGTGATCGGAGACGAAAAAAATTCAAACCCCTCAAAACGCGCTGAGATTAATTCTTTACTAAGAAACAAGGGTTTTCTGAACAAACTGGTTGATTCTGAGCGTGATCGGAGACGAAAAAAATTCAAACCCCTCAAAACGCGCTGAGATTAATTCTTTACTAAGAAACAAGGGTGTTCTGAACAAACTGGTTGATTCTGAGCGTATTCTGAGACGAAAAAAATTCAAACCCCTCTTAATGCGCTGAGATTAATTCTTTACTAACAAACATGGGTGTACTGAACAAACTGGTTGATTCTGAGCGTGATCGGAGACGAAAAAAATTCAAACCCCTCAAAACGCGCTGAGATTAATTCTTTACTAAGAAACAAGGTTGTTCTGAACAAACTGGTTGATTCTGAGCGTGATCGGAGACGAAAAAAATTCAAACCCCTCAAAACGCGCTGAGATTAATTCTTTACTAAGAAACAAGGGTGTTCTGAACAAACTGGTTGATTCTGAGCGTGATCGGAGACGAAAAAAATTCAAACCCCTCAAAACGCGCTGAGATTAATTCTTTACTAAGAAACAAGGGTGTTCTGAACAAACTGGTTGATTCTGAGCGTGATCGGAGACGAAAAAAATTCAAACCCCTCAAAACGCGCTGAGATTAATTCTTTACTAAGAAACAAGGTTGTTCTGAACAAACTGGTTGATTCTGAGCGTGATCGGAGACGAAAAAAAATTCAAACCCCTCAAAACGCGCTGAGATTAATTCTTTACTAAGAAACAAGGGTGTTCTGAACAAACTGGTTGATTCTGAGCGTGATCGGAGACGAAAAAAATTCAAACCCCTCAAAACGCGCTGAGATTAATTCTTTACTAAGAATCAAGGTTGTTCTGAACAAACTGGTTGATTCTGAGCGTGATCGGAGACGAAAAAAATTCAAACCCCTCAAAACGCGCTGAGATTAATTCTTTACTAAGAAACAAGGGTGTTCTGAACAAACTGGTTGATTCTGAGCGTGATCGGAGACGAAAAAAATTCAAACCCCTCAAAACGCGCTGAGATTAATTCTTTACTAAGAAACAAAGTTGTTCTGAACAAACTGGTTGATTCTGAGCGTGATCGGACACGAAAAAAATTCAAACCCCTCAAAACGCGCTGAGATTAATTCTTTACTAAGAAACAAGGGTGTCTGAACAAACTGGTTGATTCTGAGCGTGATCGGAGACGAAAAAAATTCAAACCCCTCAAAACGCGCTGAGATTAATTCTTTACTAAGAAACAAGGGTGTTCTGAACAAACTGGTTGATTCTGAGCGTGATCGGAGACGAAAAAAATTCAAACCCCTCAAAACGCGCTGAGATTAATTCTTTACTAAGAAACAAGGTTGTTCTGAACAAACTGGTTGATTCTGAGCGTGATCGGAGACGAAAAAAATTCAAACCCCTCAAAACGCGCTGAGATTAATTCTTTATTAAGAAACAAGGGTGTTGTGAACAAACTGGTTCATTCTGAGCGTATTCTGAGACGAAAAAAATTCAAACCCCTCAGAATGCGCTGAGATTAATTCTTTACTAAGAAACATGGGTGTACTGAACAAACTGGTTGATTCTGAGCGTGATCGGAGACGAAAAAAATTCAAACCCCTCAGAATGCGCTGAGATTAATTCTTTACTAAGAAACATGGGTGTACTGAACAAACTGGTTGATTCTGAGCGTATTCTGAGACGAAAAAAATTCAAACCCCTCAAAACGCGCTGAGATTAATTCTTTACTAAGAAACATGGGTGTACTGAACAAACTGGTTGATTCTGAGCGTGATCGGAGACGAAAAAAATTCAAACCCCTCAAAACGCGCTGAGATTAATTCTTTACTAAGAAACAAGGGTGTTCTGAACAAACTGGTTCATTCTGAGCGTGATCGGAGACGAAAAAAATTCAAACCCCTCAAAACGCGCTGAGATTAATTCTTTACTAAGAAACAAGGGTGTTCTGAACAAACTGGTTGATTCTGAGCGTGATCGGAGACGAAAAAAATTCAAACCCCTCAAAACGCGCTGAGATTAATTCTTTACTAAGAAACAAGGTTGTTCTGAACAAACTGGTTGATTCTGAGCGTGATCGGAGACGAAAAAAAATTCAAACCCCTCAAAACGCGCTGAGATTAATTCTTTACTAAGAAACAAGGGTGTTCTGAACAAACTGGTTGATTCTGAGCGTGATCGGAGACGAAAAAAATTCAAACCCCTCAAAACGCGCTGAGATTAATTCTTTACTAAGAAACAAGGTTGTTCTGAACAAACTGGTTGATTCTGAGCGTGATCGGAGACGAAAAAAATTCAAACCCCTCAAAACGCGCTGAGATTAATTCTTTACTAAGAAACAAGGGTGTTCTGAACAAACTGGTTGATTCTGAGCGTGATCGGAGACGAAAAAAATTCAAACCCCTCAAAACGCGCTGAGATTAATTCTTTACTAAGAAACAAGGTTGTTCTGAACAAACTGGTTGATTCTGAGCGTGATCGGAGACGAAAAAAATTCAAACCCCTCAAAACGCGCTGAGATTAATTCTTTACTAAGAAACAAGGTTGTTCTGAACAAACTGGTTGATTCTGAGCGTGATCGGAGACGAAAAAAATTCAAACCCCTCAAAACGCGCTGAGATTAATTCTTTACTAAGAAACAAGGGTGTCTGAACAAACTGGTTGATTCTGAGCGTGATCGGAGACGAAAAAAATTCAAACCCCTCAAAACGCGCTGAGATTAATTCTTTACTAAGAAACAAGGTTGTTCTGAACAAACAGGTTGATTCTGAGCGTGATCGGAGACGAAAAAAATTCAAACCCCTCAAAACGCGCTGAGATTAATTCTTTACTAAGAAACAAGGTTGTTCTGAACAAACTGGTTGATTCTGAGCGTGATCGGAGACGAAAAAAATTCAAACCCCTCAAAACGCGCTGAGATTAATTCTTTATTAACAAACAAGGGTGTTGTGAACAAACTGGTTCATTCTGAGCGTATTCTGAGACGAAAAAAATTCAAACCCCTCAGAATGCGCTGAGATTAATTCTTTACTAAGAAACATGGGTGTACTGAACAAACTGGTTGATTCTGAGCGTGATCGGAGACGAAAAAAATTCAAACCCCTCAGAATGCGCTGAGATTAATTCTTTACTAAGAAACATGGGTGTACTGAACAAACTGGTTGATTCTGAGCGTATTCTGAGACGAAAAAAATTCAAACCCCTCAAAACGCGCTGAGATTAATTCTTTACTAAGAAACATGGGTGTACTGAACAAACTGGTTGATTCTGAGCGTGATCGGAGACGAAAAAAATTCAAACCCCTCAGAATGCGCTGAGATTAATTCTTTACTAAGAAACATGGGTGTACTGAACAAACTGGTTGATTCTGAGCGTATTCTGAGACGAAAAAAATTCAAACCCCTCAAAACGCGCTGAGATTAATTCTTTACTAAGAAACATGGGTGTACTGAACAAACTGGTTGATTCTGAGCGTGATCGGAGACGAAAAAAATTCAAACCCCTCAGAATGCGCTGAGATTAATTCTTTACTAAGAAACATGGGTGTACTGAACAAACTGGTTGATTCTGAGCGTGATCGGAGACGAAAAAAATTCAAACCCCTCAGAATGCGCTGAGATTAATTCTTTACTATGAAACATGGGTGTACTGAACAAACTGGTTGATTCTGAGCGTGATCGGAGACGAAAAAAATTCAAACCCCTCAGAATGCGCTGAGATTAATTCTTTACTAAGAAACATGGGTGTACTGAACAAACTGGTTGATTCTGAGCGTGATCGGAGACGAAAAAAATTCAAACCCCTCAGAATGCGCTGAGATTAATTCTTTACTATGAAACATGGGTGTACTGAACAAACTGGTTGATTCTGAGCGTGATCGGAGACGAAAAAAATTCAAACCCCTCAGAATGCGCTGAGATTAATTCTTTACTAAGAAACATGGGTGTACTGAACAAACTGGTTGATTCTGAGCGTATTCTGAGACGAACAAAATTCAAACCCCTCAAAACGCGCTGAGATTAATTCTTTACTAAGAAACATGGGTGTACTGAACAAACTGGTTGATTCTGAGCGTGATCGGAGACGAAAAAAATTCAAACCCCTCAAAACGCACTGAGATTAATTCTTTACTAAGAAACAAGGGTTTTCTGAACAAACTGGTTGATTCTGAGTGTGATCGGAGACGAAAAAAATTCAAACCCCTCAAAACGCGCTGAGATTAATTCTTTACTAAGAAACAAGGGTGTTCTGAACAAACTGGTTGATTCTGAGCGTATTCTGAGACGAAAAAAATTCAAACCCCTCTTAATGCGCTGAGATTAATTCTTTACTAACAAACATGGGTGTACTGAACAAACTGGTTGATTCTGAGCGTGATCGGAGACGAAAAAAATTCAAACCCCTCAAAACGCGCTGAGATTAATTCTTTACTAAGAAACAAGGTTGTTCTGAACAAACTGGTTGATTCTGAGCGTGATCGGAGACGAAAAAAATTCAAACCCCTCAAAACGCGCTGAGATTAATTCTTTACTAAGAAACAAGGGTGTTCTGAACAAACTGGTTGATTCTGAGCGTGATCGGAGACGAAAAAAATTCAAACCCCTCAAAACGCGCTGAGATTAATTCTTTACTAAGAAACAAGGGTGTTCTGAACAAACTGGTTGATTCTGAGCGTGATCGGAGACGAAAAAAATTCAAACCCCTCAAAACGCGCTGAGATTAATTCTTTACTAAGAAACAAGGTTGTTCTGAACAAACTGGTTGATTCTGAGCGTGATCGGAGACGAAAAAAAATTCAAACCCCTCAAAACGCGCTGATATTAATTCTTTACTAAGAAACAAGGGTGTTCTGAACAAACTGGTTGATTCTGAGCGTGATCGGAGACGAAAAAAATTCAAACCCCTCAAAACGCGCTGAGATTAATTCTTTACTAAGAATCAAGGTTGTTCTGAACAAACTGGTTGATTCTGAGCGTGATCGGAGACGAAAAAAATTCAAACCCCTCAAAACGCGCTGAGATTAATTCTTTACTAAGAAACAAGGGTGTTCTGAACAAACTGGTTGATTCTGAGCGTGATCGGAGACGAAAAAAATTCAAACCCCTCAAAACGCGCTGAGATTAATTCTTTACTAAGAAACAAGGGTGTTCTGAACAAACTGGTTGATTCTGAGCGTGATCGGAGACGAAAAAAATTCAAACCCCTCAAAACGCGCTGAGATTAATTCTTTACTAAGAAACAAGGGTGTCTGAACAAACTGGTTGATTCTGAGCGTGATCGGAGACGAAAAAAATTCAAACCCCTCAAAACGCGCTGAGATTAATTCTTTACTAAGAAACAAGGGTGTTCTGAACAAACTGGTTGATTCTGAGCGTGATCGGAGACGAAAAAAATTCAAACCCCTCAAAACGCGCTGAGATTAATTCTTTACTAAGAAACAAGGTTGTTCTGAACAAACTGGTTGATTCTGAGCGTGATCGGAGACGAAAAAAATTCAAACCCCTCAAAACGCGCTGAGATTAATTCTTTATTAAGAAACAAGGGTGTTGTGAACAAACTGGTTCATTCTGAGCGTATTCTGAGACGAAAAAAATTCAAACCCCTCAGAATGCGCTGAGATTAATTCTTTACTAAGAAACATGGGTGTACTGAACAAACTGGTTGATTCTGAGCGTGATCGGAGACGAAAAAAATTCAAACCCCTCAGAATGCGCTGAGATTAATTCTTTACTAAGAAACATGGGTGTACTGAACAAACTGGTTGATTCTGAGCGTATTCTGAGACGAAAAAAATTCAAACCCCTCAAAACGCGCTGAGATTAATTCTTTACTAAGAAACATGGGTGTACTGAACAAACTGGTTGATTCTGAGCGTGATCGGAGACGAAAAAAATTCAAACCCCTCAGAATGCGCTGAGATTAATTCTTTACTAAGAAACATGGGTGTACTGAACAAACTGGTTGATTCTGAGCGTATTCTGAGACGAAAAAAATTCAAACCCCTCAAAACGCGCTGAGATTAATTCTTTACTAAGAAACATGGGTGTACTGAACAAACTGGTTGATTCTGAGCGTGATCGGAGACGAAAAAAATTCAAACCCCTCAGAATGCGCTGAGATTAATTCTTTACTAAGAAACATGGGTGTACTGAACAAACTGGTTGATTCTGAGCGTGATCGGAGACGAAAAAAATTCAAACCCCTCAGAATGCGCTGAGATTAATTCTTTACTATGAAACATGGGTGTACTGAACAAACTGGTTGATTCTGAGCGTGATCGGAGACGAAAAAAATTCAAACCCCTCAGAATGCGCTGAGATTAATTCTTTACTAAGAAACATGGGTGTACTGAACAAACTGGTTGATTCTGAGCGTATTCTGAGACGAACAAAATTCAAACCCCTCAAAACGCGCTGAGATTAATTCTTTACTAAGAAACATGGGTGTACTGAACAAACTGGTTGATTCTGAGCGTGATCGGAGACGAAAAAAATTCAAACCCCTCAGAATGCGCTGAGATTAATTCTTTACTAAGAAACATGGGTGTACTGAACAAACTGGTTGATTCTGAGCGTGATCGGAGACGAAAAAAATTCAAACCCCTCAGAATGCGCTGAGATTAATTCTTTACTATGAAACATGGGTGTACTGAACAAACTGGTTGATTCTGAGCGTATTCTGAGACGAAAAAAATTCAAACTCCTCAAAACGCGCTGAGATTAATTCTTTACTAAGAAACATGGGTGTACTGAACAAACTGGTTGATTCTGAGCGTGATCGGAGACGAAAAAAATTCAAACCCCTCAGAATGCGCTGAGATTAATTCTTTACTAAGAAACATGGGTGTACTGAACAAACTGGTTGATTCTGAGCGTATTCTGAGACGAAAAAAATTCAAACCCCTCAAAACACGCTGAGATGAATTTTTTAATAAGAAACATGGGTGTTGTGAACAAACTGGTTCATTCTGAGCGTATTCTGAGACGAAAAAAATTCAAACCCCTCAAAATGCGCTGAGATTAATTCTTTAATAAGAAACAAGGGTGTTTCTGAACAAACTGGTTGATTCTGAGCGTGATCGGAGACGAAAAAAATTCAAACCCCTCAAAACGCGCTGAGATTAATTCTTTACTAAGAAACAAGGGTGTTCTGAACAAACTGGTTGATTCTGAGCGTGATCGGAAACGAAAAAAATTCAAACCCCTCAAAACGCGCTGAGATTAATTCTTTACTAAGAAACAAGGTTGTTCTGAACAAACTGGTTGATTCTGAGCGTGATCGGAGACGAAAAAAATTCAAACCCCTCAAAACGCGCTGAGATTAATTCTTTACTAAGAAACAAGGGTGTTCTGAACAAACTGGTTGATTCTGAGCGTGATCGGAGACGAAAAAAATTCAAACCCCTCAAAACGCGCTGAGATTAATTCTTTACTAAGAAACAAGGTTGTTCTGAACAAACTGGTTGATTCTGAGCGTGATCGGAGACGAAAAAAATTCAAACCCCTCAAAACGCGCTGAGATTAATTCTTTATTAAGAAACAAGGGTGTTGTGAACAAACTGGTTCATTCTGAGCGTATTCTGAGACGAAAAAAATTCAAACCCCTCAGAATGCGCTGAGATTAATTCTTTACTAAGAAACATGGGTGTACTGAACAAACTGGTTGATTCTGAGCGTGATCGGAGACGAAAAAAATTCAAACCCCTCAGAATGCGCTGAGATTAATTCTTTACTAAGAAACATGGGTGTACTGAACAAACTGGTTGATTCTGAGCGTATTCTGAGACGAAAAAAATTCAAACCCCTCAAAACGCGCTGAGATTAATTCTTTACTAAGAAACATGGGTGTACTGAACAAACTGGTTGATTCTGAGCGTGATCGGAGACGAAAAAAATTCAAACTCCTCAGAATGCGCTGAGATTAATTCTTTACTAAGAAACATGGGTGTACTGAACAAACTGGTTGATTCTGAGCGTATTCTGAGACGAAAAAAATTCAAACCCCTCAAAACGCGCTGAGATTAATTCTTTACTAAGAAACATGGGTGTACTGAACAAACTGGTTGATTCTGAGCGTGATCGGAGACGAAAAAAATTCAAACCCCTCAGAATGCGCTGAGATTAATTCTTTACTAAGAAACATGGGTGTACTGAACAAACTGGTTGATTCTGAGCGTGATCGGAGACGAAAAAAATTCAAACCCCTCAGAATGCGCTGAGATTAATTCTTTACTATGAAACATGGGTGTACTGAACAAACTGGTTGATTCTGAGCGTGATCGGAGACGAAAAAAATTCAAACCCCTCAGAATGCGCTGAGATTAATTCTTTACTAAGAAACATGGGTGTACTGAACAAACTGGTTGATTCTGAGCGTATTCTGAGACGAAAAAAATTCAAACCCCTCAAAACGCGCTGAGATTAATTCTTTACTAAGAAACATGGGTGTACTGAACAAACTGGTTGATTCTGAGCGTGATCGGAGACGAAAAAAATTCAAACCCCTCAGAATGCGCTGAGATTAATTCTTTACTAAGAAACATGGGTGTACTGAACAAACTGGTTGATTCTGAGCGTGATCGGAGACGAAAAAAATTCAAACCCCTCAGAATGCGCTGAGATTAATTCTTTACTATGAAACATGGGTGTACTGAACAAACTGGTTGATTCTGAGCGTATTCTGAGACGAAAAAAATTCAAACCCCTCAAAACGCGCTGAGATTAATTCTTTACTAAGAAACATGGGTGTACTGAACAAACTGGTTGATTCTGAGCGTGATCGGAGACGAAAAAAATTCAAACCCCTCAGAATGCGCTGAGATTAATTCTTTACTAAGAAACATGGGTGTACTGAACAAACTGGTTGATTCTGAGCGTATTCTGAGACGAAAAAAATTCAAACCCCTCAAAACACGCTGAGATGAATTTTTTAATAAGAAACATGGGTGTTGTGAACAAACTGGTTCATTCTGAGCGTATTCTGAGACGAAAAAAATTCAAACCCCTCAAAATGCGCTGAGATTAATTCTTTATGAACCCTGCGAGAAGCGAATGGCCTCAAGCGATAGGCTCACTTTTCTATTTTTGTTAATTAAAAAAATATGTTAATTTTTTTTTCGCTGAACTTAATTTTCATCCAACCCTGAACACCCCTGAACAAAGTGGTAGAACCGATTTTGCCCTAGAGGTCGTTTACCGGGTAGGCCAGCTGTCACAAAGTGGGTCCGCCAATTCCCTTGTGTACAAAATATTCCCTTGTGTACAAAATTGGCCCGACAGTACCAATACACGCTCTCTGTCATAATGTCTGTGAATGGAAACCAGAGCTGTTTGTTTACAATCATGACCCAGAAATACCCTCAGGGTATATCTAGGTGACCTGGTTACTGCTTATTTTCACCCTGTGGCTGTTTCATGTGTCAATTTCACTAATTACATAATGCGCCTACCGAGTGAGCACCTTCGTTCCTCGGAGCAAATCAGAAAAGCTCGCTTCTCGCAGGGTTAATAAGAAACAAGGGTGTTCTGAACAAACTGGTTGATTCTGAGCGTGATCGGAGACGAAAAAAATTCAAACCCCTCAAAACGCGCTGAGATTAATTCTTTACTAAGAAACAAGGTTGTTCTGAACAAACTGGTTGATTCTGAGCGTGATCGGAGACGAAAAAAATTCAAACCCCTCAAAACGCGCTGAGATTAATTCTTTACTAAGAAACAAGGGTGTTCTGAACAAACTGGTTGATTCTGAGCGTGATCGGAGACGAAAAAAATTCAAACCCCTCAAAACGCGCTGAGATTAATTCTTTACTAAGAAACAAGGTTGTTCTGAACAAACTGGTTGATTCTGAGCGTGATCGGAGACAAAAAAAATTCAAACCCCTCAAAACGCGCTGAGATTAATTCTTTATTAAGAAACAAGGGTGTTGTGAACAAACTGGTTCATTCTGAGCGTATTCTGAGACGAAAAAAATTCAAACCCCTCAGAATGCGCTGAGATTAATTCTTTACTAAGAAACATGGGTGTACTGAACAAACTGGTTGATTCTGAGCGTGATCGGAGACGAAAAAAATTCAAACCCCTCAGAATGCGCTGAGATTAATTCTTTACTAAGAAACATGGGTGTACTGAACAAACTGGTTGATTCTGAGCGTATTCTGAGACGAAAAAAATTCAAACCCCTCAAAACGCGCTGAGATTAATTCTTTACTAAGAAACATGGGTGTACTGAACAAACTGGTTGATTCTGAGCGTGATCGGAGACGAAAAAAATTCAAACTCCTCAGAATGCGCTGAGATTAATTCTTTACTAAGAAACATGGGTGTACTGAACAAACTGGTTGATTCTGAGCGTATTCTGAGACGAAAAAAATTCAAACCCCTCAAAACGCGCTGAGATTAATTCTTTACTAAGAAACATGGGTGTACTGAACAAACTGGTTGATTCTGAGCGTGATCGGAGACGAAAAAAATTCAAACCCCTCAGAATGCGCTGAGATTAATTCTTTACTAAGAAACATGGGTGTACTGAACAAACTGGTTGATTCTGAGCGTGATCGGAGACGAAAAAAATTCAAACCCCTCAGAATGCGCTGAGATTAATTCTTTACTATGAAACATGGGTGTACTGAACAAACTGGTTGATTCTGAGCGTGATCGGAGACGAAAAAAATTCAAACCCCTCAGAATGCGCTGAGATTAATTCTTTACTAAGAAACATGGGTGTACTGAACAAACTGGTTGATTCTGAGCGTATTCTGAGACGAAAAAAATTCAAACCCCTCAAAACGCGCTGAGATTAATTCTTTACTAAGAAACATGGGTGTACTGAACAAACTGGTTGATTCTGAGCGTGATCGGAGACGAAAAAAATTCAAACCCCTCAGAATGCGCTGAGATTAATTCTTTACTAAGAAACATGGGTGTACTGAACAAACTGGTTGATTCTGAGCGTGATCGGAGACGAAAAAAATTCAAACCCCTCAGAATGCGCTGAGATTAATTCTTTACTATGAAACATGGGTGTACTGAACAAACTGGTTGATTCTGAGCGTATTCTGAGACGAAAAAAATTCAAACCCCTCAAAACGCGCTGAGATTAATTCTTTACTAAGAAACATGGGTGTACTGAACAAACTGGTTGATTCTGAGCGTGATCGGAGACGAAAAAAATTCAAACCCCTCAGAATGCGCTGAGATTAATTCTTTACTAAGAAACATGGGTGTACTGAACAAACTGGTTGATTCTGAGCGTATTCTGAGACGAAAAAAATTCAAACCCCTCAAAACACGCTGAGATGAATTTTTTAATAAGAAACATGGGTGTTGTGAACAAACTGGTTCATTCTGAGCGTATTCTGAGACGAAAAAAATTCAAACCCCTCAAAATGCGCTGAGATTAATTCTTTATGAACCCTGCGAGAAGCGAATGGCCTCAAGCGATAGGCTCACTTTTCTATTTTTGTTAATTAAAAAAATATGTTAATTTTTTTTTCGCTGAACTTAATTTTCATCCAACCCTGAACACCCCTGAACAAAGTGGTAGAACCGATTTTGCCCTAGAGGTCGTTTACCGGGTAGGCCAGCTGTCACAAAGTGGGTCCGCCAATTCCCTTGTGTACAAAATATTCCCTTGTGTACAAAATTGGCCCGACAGTACCAATACACGCTCTCTGTCATAATGTCTGTGAATGGAAACCAGAGCTGTTTGTTTACAATCATGACCCAGAAATACCCTCAGGGTATATCTAGGTGACCTGGTTACTGCTTATTTTCACCCTGTGGCTGTTTCATGTGTCAATTTCACTAATTACATAATGCGCCTACCGAGTGAGCACCTTCGTTCCTCGGAGCAAATCAGAAAAGCTCGCTTCTCGCAGGGTTAATAAGAAACAAGGGTGTTCTGAACAAACTGGTTGATTCTGAGCGTGATCGGAGACGAAAAAAATTCAAACCCCTCAAAACGCGCTGAGATTAATTCTTTACTAAGAAACAAGGGTGTTCTGAACAAACTGGTTGATTCTGAGCGTGATCGGAGACGAAAAAAATTCAAACCCCTCAAAACGCGCTGAGATTAATTCTTTACTAAGAAACAAGGTTGTTCTGAACAAACTGGTTGATTCTGAGCGTGATCGGAGACGAAAAAAATTCAAACCCCTCAAAACGCGCTGAGATTAATTCTTTACTATGAAACAAGGTTGTTCTGAACAAACTGGTTGATTCTGAGCGTGATCGGAGACGAAAAAAATTCAAACCCCTCAAAACGCGCTGAGATTAATTCTTTACTAAGAAACAAGGCTTTTCTGAACAAACTGGTTGATTCTGAGCGTGATCGGAGACGAAAAAAATTCAAACCCCTCAAAACGCGCTGAGATTAATTCTTTACTAAGAAACAAGGGTGTTCTGAACAAACTGGTTGATTCTGAGCGTGATCGGAGACGAAAAAAATTCAAACCCCTCAAAACGCGCTGAGATTAATTCTTTACTAAGAAACAAGGTTGTTCTGAACAAACTGGTTGATTCTGAGTGTGATCGGAGACGAAAAAAATTCAAACCCCTCAAAACGCGCTGAGATTAATTCTTTATTAAGAAACAAGGGTGTTGTGAACAAACTGGTTCATTCTGAGCGTATTCTGAGACGAAAAAAATTCAAACCCCTCAGAATGCGCTGAGATTAATTCTTTACTAAGAAACATGGGTGTACTGAACAAACTGGTTGATTCTGAGCGTGATCGGAGACGAAAAAAATTCAAACCCCTCAGAATGCGCTGAGATTAATTCTTTACTAAGAAACATGGGTGTACTGAACAAACTGGTTGATTCTGAGCGTATTCTGAGACGAAAAAAATTCAAACCCCTCAAAACGCGCTGAGATTAATTCTTTACTAAGAAACATGGGTGTACTGAACAAACTGGTTGATTCTGAGCGTGATCGGAGACGAAAAAAATTCAAACTCCTCAGAATGCGCTGAGATTAATTCTTTACTAAGAAACATGGGTGTACTGAACAAACTGGTTGATTCTGAGCGTATTCTGAGACGAAAAAAATTCAAACCCCTCAAAACGCGCTGAGATTAATTCTTTACTAAGAAACATGGGTGTACTGAACAAACTGGTTGATTCTGAGCGTGATCGGAGACGAAAAAAATTCAAACCCCTCAGAATGCGCTGAGATTAATTCTTTACTAAGAAACATGGGTGTACTGAACAAACTGGTTGATTCTGAGCGTGATCGGAGACGAAAAAAATTCAAACCCCTCAGAATGCGCTGAGATTAATTCTTTACTATGAAACATGGGTGTACTGAACAAACTGGTTGATTCTGAGCGTGATCGGAGACGAAAAAAATTCAAACCCCTCAGAATGCGCTGAGATTAATTCTTTACTAAGAAACATGGGTGTACTGAACAAACTGGTTGATTCTGAGCGTATTCTGAGACGAAAAAAATTCAAACCCCTCAAAACGCGCTGAGATTAATTCTTTACTAAGAAACATGGGTGTACTGAACAAACTGGTTGATTCTGAGCGTGATCGGAGACGAAAAAAATTCAAACCCCTCAGAATGCGCTGAGATTAATTCTTTACTAAGAAACATGGGTGTACTGAACAAACTGGTTGATTCTGAGCGTGATCGGAGACGAAAAAAATTCAAACCCCTCAGAATGCGCTGAGATTAATTCTTTACTATGAAACATGGGTGTACTGAACAAACTGGTTGATTCTGAGCGTATTCTGAGACGAAAAAAATTCAAACCCCTCAAAACGCGCTGAGATTAATTCTTTACTAAGAAACATGGGTGTACTGAACAAACTGGTTGATTCTGAGCGTGATCGGAGACGAAAAAAATTCAAACCCCTCAGAATGCGCTGAGATTAATTCTTTACTAAGAAACATGGGTGTACTGAACAAACTGGTTGATTCTGAGCGTATTCTGAGACGAAAAAAATTCAAACCCCTCAAAACACGCTGAGATGAATTTTTTAATAAGAAACATGGGTGTTGTGAACAAACTGGTTCATTCTGAGCGTATTCTGAGACGAAAAAAATTCAAACCCCTCAAAATGCGCTGAGATTAATTCTTTATGAACCCTGCGAGAAGCGAATGGCCTCAAGCGATAGGCTCACTTTTCTATTTTTGTTAATTAAAAAAATATGTTAATTTTTTTTTCGCTGAACTTAATTTTCATCCAACCCTGAACACCCCTGAACAAAGTGGTAGAACCGATTTTGCCCTAGAGGTCGTTTACCGGGTAGGCCAGCTGTCACAAAGTGGGTCCGCCAATTCCCTTGTGTACAAAATATTCCCTTGTGTACAAAATTGGCCCGACAGTACCAATACACGCTCTCTGTCATAATGTCTGTGAATGGAAACCAGAGCTGTTTGTTTACAATCATGACCCAGAAATACCCTCAGGGTATATCTAGGTGACCTGGTTACTGCTTATTTTCACCCTGTGGCTGTTTCATGTGTCAATTTCACTAATTACATAATGCGCCTACCGAGTGAGCACCTTCGTTCCTCGGAGCAAATCAGAAAAGCTCGCTTCTCGCAGGGTTAATAAGAAACAAGGGTGTTCTGAACAAACTGGTTGATTCTGAGCGTGATCGGAGACGAAAAAAATTCAAACCCCTCAAAACGCGCTGAGATTAATTCTTTACTAAGAAACAAGGGTGTTCTGAACAAACTGGTTGATTCTGAGCGTGATCGGAGACGAAAAAAATTCAAACCCCTCAAAACGCGCTGAGATTAATTCTTTACTAAGAAACAAGGTTGTTCTGAACAAACTGGTTGATTCTGAGCGTGATCGGAGACGAAAAAAATTCAAACCCCTCAAAACGCGCTGAGATTAATTCTTTACTATGAAACAAGGTTGTTCTGAACAAACTGGTTGATTCTGAGCGTGATCGGAGACGAAAAAAATTCAAACCCCTCAAAACGCGCTGAGATTAATTCTTTACTAAGAAACAAGGCTTTTCTGAACAAACTGGTTGATTCTGAGCGTGATCGGAGACGAAAAAAATTCAAACCCCTCAAAACGCGCTGAGATTAATTCTTTACTAAGAAACAAGGGTGTTCTGAACAAACTGGTTGATTCTGAGCGTGATCGGAGACGAAAAAAATTCAAACCCCTCAAAACGCGCTGAGATTAATTCTTTACTAAGAAACAAGGTTGTTCTGAACAAACTGGTTGATTCTGAGCGTGATCGGAGACGAAAAAAATTCAAACCCCTCAAAACGCGCTGAGATTAATTCTTTATTAAGAAACAAGGGTGTTGTGAACAAACTGGTTCATTCTGAGCGTATTCTGAGACGAAAAAAATTCAAACCCCTCAGAATGCGCTGAGATTAATTCTTTACTAAGAAACATGGGTGTACTGAACAAACTGGTTGATTCTGAGCGTGATCGGAGACGAAAAAAATTCAAACCCCTCAGAATGCGCTGAGATTAATTCTTTACTAAGAAACATGGGTGTACTGAACAAACTGGTTGATTCTGAGCGTATTCTGAGACGAAAAAAATTCAAACCCCTCAAAACGCGCTGAGATTAATTCTTTACTAAGAAACATGGGTGTACTGAACAAACTGGTTGATTCTGAGCGTGATCGGAGACGAAAAAAATTCAAACCCCTCAGAATGCGCTGAGATTAATTCTTTACTAAGAAACATGGGTGTACTGAACAAACTGGTTGATTCTGAGCGTATTCTGAGACGAAAAAAATTCAAACCCCTCAAAACGCGCTGAGATTAATTCTTTACTAAGAAACATGGGTGTACTGAACAAACTGGTTGATTCTGAGCGTGATCGGAGACGAAAAAAATTCAAACCCCTCAGAATGCGCTGAGATTAATTCTTTACTAAGAAACATGGGTGTACTGAACAAACTGGTTGATTCTGAGCGTATTCTGAGACGAAAAAAATTCAAACCCCTCAAAACACGCTGAGATGAATTTTTTAATAAGAAACATGGGTGTTGTGAACAAACTGGTTCATTCTGAGCGTATTCTGAGACGAAAAAAATTCAAACCCCTCAAAATGCGCTGAGATTAATTCTTTAATAAGAAACAAGGGTGTTCTGAACAAACTGGTTGATTCTGAGCGTGATCGGAGACGAAAAAAATTCAAACCCCTCAAAACGCGCTGAGACTAATTCTTTACTAAGAAACAAGGGTGTTCTGAACAAACTGGTTGATTCTGAGCGTGATCGGAGACGAAAAAAATTCAAACCCCTCAAAACGCGCTGAGATTAATTCTTTACTAAGAAACAAGGTTGTTCTGAACAAACTGGTTGATTCTGAGCGTGATCGGAGACGAAAAAAATTCAAACCCCTCAAAACGCGCTGAGATTAATTCTTTACTAAGAAACAAGGTTGTTCTGAACAAACTGGTTGATTCTGAGCGTGATCGGAGACGAAAAAAATTCAAACCCCTCAAAACGCGCTGAGATTAATTCTTTACTAAGAAACAAGGGTGTTCTGAACAAACTGGTTGATTCTGAGCGTGATCGGAGACGAAAAAAATTCAAACCCCTCAAAACGCGCTGAGATTAATTCTTTACTAAGAAACATGGGTGTACTGAACAAACTGGTTGATTCTGAGCGTGATCGGAGACGAAAAAAATTCAAACCCCTCAGAATGCGCTGAGATTAATTCTTTACTAAGAAACATGGGTGTACTGAACAAACTGGTTGATTCTGAGCGTGATCGGAGACGAAAAAAATTCAAACCCCTCAGAATGCGCTGAGATTAATTCTTTACTATGAAACATGGGTGTACTGAACAAACTGGTTGATTCTGAGCGTATTCTGAGACGAAAAAAATTCAAACCCCTCAAAACGCGCTGAGATTAATTCTTTACTAAGAAACATGGGTGTACTGAACAAACTGGTTGATTCTGAGCGTGATCGGAGACAAAAAAATTTCAAACCCCTCAGAATGCGCTGAGATTAATTCTTTACTAAGAAACATGGGTGTACTGAACAAACTGGTTGATTCTGAGCGTATTCTGAGACGAAAAAAATTCAAACCCCTCAAAACACGCTGAGATGAATTTTTTAATAAGAAACATGGGTGTTGTGAACAAACTGGTTCATTCTGAGCGTATTCTGAGACGAAAAAAATTCAAACCCCTCAAAATGCGCTGAGATTAATTCTTTAATAAGAAACAAGGGTGTTCTGAACAAACTGGTTGATTCTGAGCGTGATCGGAGACGAAAAAAATTCAAACCCCTCAAAACGCGCTGAGATTAATTCTTTACTAAGAAACAAGGTTGTTCTGAACAAACTGGTTGATTCTGAGCGTGATCGGAGACGAAAAAAATTCAAACCCCTCAAAACGCGCTGAGATTAATTCTTTACTAAGAAACAAGGGTGTTCTGACCAAACTGGTTGATTCTGAGCGTGATCGGAGACGAAAAAAATTCAAACCCCTCAAAACGCGCTGAGATTAATTCTTTACTAAGAAACAAGGGTGTTCTGAACAAACTGGTTGATTCTGAGCGTGATCGGAGACGAAAAAAATTCAAACCCCTCAAAACGCGCTGAGATTAATTCTTTACTAAGAAACAAGGTTGTTCTGAACAAACTGGTTGATTCTGAGCGTGATCGGAGACGAAAAAAATTCAAACCCCTCAAAACGCGCTGAGATTAATTCTTTACTAAGAAACATGGGTGTACTGAACAAACTGGTTGATTCTGAGCGTGATCGGAGACAAAAAAATTTCAAACCCCTCAGAATGCGCTGAGATTAATTCTTTACTAAGAAACATGGGTGTACTGAACAAACTGGTTGATTCTGAGCGTATTCTGAGACGAAAAAAACTCAAACCCCTCAAAACGCGCTGAGATTAATTCTTTACTAAGAAATATGGGTGTACTGAACAAACTGGTTGATTCTGAGCGTGATCGGAGACGAAAAAAATTCAAACCCCTCAGAATGCGCTGAGATTAATTCTTTACTAAGAAACATGGGTGTACTGAACAAACTGGTTGATTCTGAGCGTGATCGGAGACGAAAAAAATTCAAACCCCTCAGAATGCGCTGAGATTAATTCTTTACTATGAAACATGGGTGTACTGAACAAACTGGTTGATTCTGAGCGTATTCTGAGACGAAAAAAATTCAAACCCCTCAAAACGCGCTGAGATTAATTCTTTACTAAGAAACATGGGTGTACTGAACAAACTGGTTGATTCTGAGCGTGATCGGAGACGAAAAAAATTCAAACCCCTCAGAATGCGCTGAGATTAATTCTTTACTAAGAAACATGGGTGTACTGAACAAACTGGTTGATTCTGAGCGTATTCTGAGACGAAAAAAATTAAAACCCCTCAAAACACTCGGAGATGAATTTTTTAATAAGAAACAAGGGTGTTGTGAACAAACTGGTTCATTCTGAGCGTGATCGGAAACAAAAATAATTCAAACCCCTCAAAACGCGCTGAGATTAATTCTTTACTAAGAAACAAGGGTGTTCTGAACAAACTGGTTGATTCTGAGCGTGATCGGAGACGAAAAAAATTCAAACCCCTGAAAACGCGCTGAGATTAATTCTTTACTAAGAAACAAGGTTGTTCTGAACAAACTGGTTGATTCTGAGCGTGATCGGAGACGAAAAAAATTCAAACCCCTCAAAACGCGCTGAGATTAATTCTTTACTAAGAAACAAGGGTGTTCTGAACAAACTGGTTGATTCTGAGCGTGATCGGAGACGAAAAAAATTCAAACCCCTCAAAACGCGCTGAGATTAATTCTTTACTATGAAACAAGGTTGTTCTGAACAAACTGGTTGATTCTGAGCGTGATCGGAGACGAAAAAAATTCAAACCCCTCAAAACGCGCTGAGATTAATTCTTTACTAAGAAACAAGGGTGTTCTGAACAAACTGGTTGATTCTGAGCGTGATCGGAGACGAAAAAAATTCAAACCCCTCAAAACGCGCTGAGATTAATTCTTTACTATGAAACAAGGTTGTTCTGAACAAACTGGTTGATTCTGAGCGTGATCGGAGACGAAAACAATTCAAACCCCTCAAAACGCGCTGAGATTAATTCTTTACTAAGAAACAAGGGTTTTCTGAACAAACTGGTTGATTCTGAGCGTGATCGGAGACGAAAAAAATTCAAACCCCTCAAAACGCGCTGAGATTAATTCTTTACTAAGAAACAAGGGTGTTCTGAACAAACTGGTTGATTCTGAGCGTATTCTGAGACGAACAAAATTAAAACCCCTCAAAACACTCGGAGATGAATTTTTTAATAAGAAACAAGGGTGTTGTGAACAAACTGGTTCATTCTGAGCGTGATCGGAAACGAAAATAATTCAAACCCCTCAAAACGCGCTGAGATTAATTCTTTACTAAGAAACATGGGTGTACTGAACAAACTGGTTGATTCTGAGCGTATTCTGAGACGAAAAAAATTCAAACCCCTGAAAACGCTTAGATTAATTCTTTACTAACAAACATGGGTGTACTGAACAAACTGGTTGATTCTGAGCGTGATCGGAGACGAAAAAAAATCAAACCCCTCAAAACGCGCTGAGATTAATTCTTTACTAAGAAACAAGGTTGTTCTGAACAAACTGGTTGATTCTGAGCGTGATCGGAGACGTAAAAAATTCAAACCCCTCAAAACGCGCTGAGATTAATTCTTTACTATGAAACAAGGTTGTTCTGAACAAACTGGTTGATTCTGAGCGTGATCGGAGACGAAAAAAATTCAAACCCCTCAAAACGCGCTGAGATTAATTCTTTACTAAGAAACAAGGTTGTTCTGAACAAACTGGTTGATTCTGAGCGTGATCGGAGACGAAAAAAATTCAAACCCCTCAAAACGCGCTGAGATTAATTCTTTACTAAGAAACAAGGTTGTTCTGAACAAACTGGTTGATTCTGAGCGTATTCTGAGACGAAAAAAATTCAAACCCCTCAAAACGCGCTGAGATTAATTCTTTACTAAGAAACATGGGTGTACTGAACAAACTGGTTGATTCTGAGCGTGATCGGAGACGAAAAAAATTCAAACCCCTCAGAATGCGCTGAGATTAATTCTTTACTAAGAAACATGGGTGTACTGAACAAACTGGTTGATTCTGAGCGTATTCTGAGACGAAAAAAATTCAAACCCCTCAAAACGCGCTGAGATTAATTCTTTACTAAGAAACATGGGTGTACTGAACAAACTGGTTGATTCTGAGCGTGATCGGAGACGAAAAAAATTCAAACCCCTCAGAATGCGCTGAGATTAATTCTTTACTAAGAAACATGGGTGTACTGAACAAACTGGTTGATTCTGAGCGTGATCGGAGACGAAAAAAATTCAAACCCCTCAGAATGCGCTGAGATTAATTCTTTACTATGAAACATGGGTGTACTGAACAAACTGGTTGATTCTGAGCGTGATCGGAGACGAAAAAAATTCAAACCCCTCAGAATGCGCTGAGATTAATTCTTTACTAAGAAACATGGGTGTACTGAACAAACTGGTTGATTCTGAGCGTATTCTGAGACGAACAAAATTCAAACCCCTCAAAACGCGCTGAGATTAATTCTTTACTAAGAAACATGGGTGTACTGAACAAACTGGTTGATTCTGAGCGTGATCGGAGACGAAAAAAATTCAAACCCCTCAAAACGCACTGAGATTAATTCTTTACTAAGAAACAAGGGTTTTCTGAACAAACTGGTTGATTCTGAGTGTGATCGGAGACGAAAAAAATTCAAACCCCTCAAAACGCGCTGAGATTAATTCTTTACTAAGAAACAAGGGTGTTCTGAACAAACTGGTTGATTCTGAGCGTATTCTGAGACGAAAAAAATTCAAACCCCTCTTAATGCGCTGAGATTAATTCTTTACTAACAAACATGGGTGTACTGAACAAACTGGTTGATTCTGAGCGTGATCGGAGACGAAAAAAATTCAAACCCCTCAAAACGCGCTGAGATTAATTCTTTACTAAGAAACAAGGTTGTTCTGAACAAACTGGTTGATTCTGAGCGTGATCGGAGACGAAAAAAATTCAAACCCCTCAAAACGCGCTGAGATTAATTCTTTACTAAGAAACAAGGGTGTTCTGAACAAACTGGTTGATTCTGAGCGTGATCGGAGACGAAAAAAATTCAAACCCCTCAAAACGCGCTGAGATTAATTCTTTACTAAGAAACAAGGGTGTTCTGAACAAACTGGTTGATTCTGAGCGTGATCGGAGACGAAAAAAATTCAAACCCCTCAAAACGCGCTGAGATTAATTCTTTACTAAGAAACAAGGTTGTTCTGAACAAACTGGTTGATTCTGAGCGTGATCGGAGACGAAAAAAAATTCAAACCCCTCAAAACGCGCTGAGATTAATTCTTTACTAAGAAACAAGGGTGTTCTGAACAAACTGGTTGATTCTGAGCGTGATCGGAGACGAAAAAAATTCAAACCCCTCAAAACGCGCTGAGATTAATTCTTTACTAAGAATCAAGGTTGTTCTGAACAAACTGGTTGATTCTGAGCGTGATCGGAGACGAAAAAAATTCAAACCCCTCAAAACGCGCTGAGATTAATTCTTTACTAAGAAACAAGGGTGTTCTGAACAAACTGGTTGATTCTGAGCGTGATCGGAGACGAAAAAAATTCAAACCCCTCAAAACGCGCTGAGATTAATTCTTTACTAAGAAACAAGGTTGTTCTGAACAAACTGGTTGATTCTGAGCGTGATCGGAGACGAAAAAAATTCAAACCCCTCAAAACGCGCTGAGATTAATTCTTTACTAAGAAACAAGGGTGTCTGAACAAACTGGTTGATTCTGAGCGTGATCGGAGACGAAAAAAATTCAAACCCCTCAAAACGCGCTGAGATTAATTCTTTACTAAGAAACAAGGGTGTTCTGAACAAACTGGTTGATTCTGAGCGTGATCGGAGACGAAAAAAATTCAAACCCCTCAAAACGCGCTGAGATTAATTCTTTACTAAGAAACAAGGTTGTTCTGAACAAACTGGTTGATTCTGAGCGTGATCGGAGACGAAAAAAATTCAAACCCCTCAAAACGCGCTGAGATTAATTCTTTATTAAGAAACAAGGGTGTTGTGAACAAACTGGTTCATTCTGAGCGTATTCTGAGACGAAAAAAATTCAAACCCCTCAGAATGCGCTGAGATTAATTCTTTACTAAGAAACATGGGTGTACTGAACAAACTGGTTGATTCTGAGCGTGATCGGAGACGAAAAAAATTCAAACCCCTCAGAATGCGCTGAGATTAATTCTTTACTAAGAAACATGGGTGTACTGAACAAACTGGTTGATTCTGAGCGTATTCTGAGACGAAAAAAATTCAAACCCCTCAAAACGCGCTGAGATTAATTCTTTACTAAGAAACATGGGTGTACTGAACAAACTGGTTGATTCTGAGCGTGATCGGAGACGAAAAAAATTCAAACCCCTCAGAATGCGCTGAGATTAATTCTTTACTAAGAAACATGGGTGTACTGAACAAACTGGTTGATTCTGAGCGTGATCGGAGACGAAAAAAATTCAAACCCCTCAGAATGCGCTGAGATTAATTCTTTACTAAGAAACATGGGTGTACTGAACAAACTGGTTGATTCTGAGCGTATTCTGAGACGAAAAAAATTCAAACCCCTCAAAACGCGCTGAGATTAATTCTTTACTAAGAAACATGGGTGTACTGAACAAACTGGTTGATTCTGAGCGTGATCGGAGACGAAAAAAATTCAAACCCCTCAGAATGCGCTGAGATTAATTCTTTACTAAGAAACATGGGTGTACTGAACAAACTGGTTGATTCTGAGCGTGATCGGAGACGAAAAAAATTCAAACCCCTCAGAATGCGCTGAGATTAATTCTTTACTATGAAACATGGGTGTACTGAACAAACTGGTTGATTCTGAGCGTGATCGGAGACGAAAAAAATTCAAACCCCTCAGAATGCGCTGAGATTAATTCTTTACTAAGAAACATGGGTGTACTGAACAAACTGGTTGATTCTGAGCGTGATCGGAGACGAAAAAAATTCAAACCCCTCAGAATGCGCTGAGATTAATTCTTTACTATGAAACATGGGTGTACTGAACAAACTGGTTGATTCTGAGCGTGATCGGAGACGAAAAAAATTCAAACCCCTCAGAATGCGCTGAGATTAATTCTTTACTAAGAAACATGGGTGTACTGAACAAACTGGTTGATTCTGAGCGTATTCTGAGACGAACAAAATTCAAACCCCTCAAAACGCGCTGAGATTAATTCTTTACTAAGAAACATGGGTGTACTGAACAAACTGGTTGATTCTGAGCGTGATCGGAGACGAAAAAAATTCAAACCCCTCAAAACGCACTGAGATTAATTCTTTACTAAGAAACAAGGGTTTTCTGAACAAACTGGTTGATTCTGAGTGTGATCGGAGACGAAAAAAATTCAAACCCCTCAAAACGCGCTGAGATTAATTCTTTACTAAGAAACAAGGGTGTTCTGAACAAACTGGTTGATTCTGAGCGTATTCTGAGACGAAAAAAATTCAAACCCCTCTTAATGCGCTGAGATTAATTCTTTACTAACAAACATGGGTGTACTGAACAAACTGGTTGATTCTGAGCGTGATCGGAGACGAAAAAAATTCAAACCCCTCAAAACGCGCTGAGATTAATTCTTTACTAAGAAACAAGGTTGTTCTGAACAAACTGGTTGATTCTGAGCGTGATCGGAGACGAAAAAAATTCAAACCCCTCAAAACGCGCTGAGATTAATTCTTTACTAAGAAACAAGGGTGTTCTGAACAAACTGGTTGATTCTGAGCGTGATCGGAGACGAAAAAAATTCAAACCCCTCAAAACGCGCTGAGATTAATTCTTTACTAAGAAACAAGGGTGTTCTGAACAAACTGGTTGATTCTGAGCGTGATCGGAGACGAAAAAAATTCAAACCCCTCAAAACGCGCTGAGATTAATTCTTTACTAAGAAACAAGGTTGTTCTGAACAAACTGGTTGATTCTGAGCGTGATCGGAGACGAAAAAAAATTCAAACCCCTCAAAACGCGCTGAGATTAATTCTTTACTAAGAAACAAGGGTGTTCTGAACAAACTGGTTGATTCTGAGCGTGATCGGAGACGAAAAAAATTCAAACCCCTCAAAACGCGCTGAGATTAATTCTTTACTAAGAATCAAGGTTGTTCTGAACAAACTGGTTGATTCTGAGCGTGATCGGAGACGAAAAAAATTCAAACCCCTCAAAACGCGCTGAGATTAATTCTTTACTAAGAAACAAGGGTGTTCTGAACAAACTGGTTGATTCTGAGCGTGATCGGAGACGAAAAAAATTCAAACCCCTCAAAACGCGCTGAGATTAATTCTTTACTAAGAAACAAGGTTGTTCTGAACAAACTGGTTGATTCTGAGCGTGATCGGAGACGAAAAAAATTCAAACCCCTCAAAACGCGCTGAGATTAATTCTTTACTAAGAAACAAGGGTGTCTGAACAAACTGGTTGATTCTGAGCGTGATCGGAGACGAAAAAAATTCAAACCCCTCAAAACGCGCTGAGATTAATTCTTTACTAAGAAACAAGGGTGTTCTGAACAAACTGGTTGATTCTGAGCGTGATCGGAGACGAAAAAAATTCAAACCCCTCAAAACGCGCTGAGATTAATTCTTTACTAAGAAACAAGGTTGTTCTGAACAAACTGGTTGATTCTGAGCGTGATCGGAGACGAAAAAAATTCAAACCCCTCAAAACGCGCTGAGATTAATTCTTTATTAAGAAACAAGGGTGTTGTGAACAAACTGGTTCATTCTGAGCGTATTCTGAGACGAAAAAAATTCAAACCCCTCAGAATGCGCTGAGATTAATTCTTTACTAAGAAACATGGGTGTACTGAACAAACTGGTTGATTCTGAGCGTGATCGGAGACGAAAAAAATTCAAACCCCTCAGAATGCGCTGAGATTAATTCTTTACTAAGAAACATGGGTGTACTGAACAAACTGGTTGATTCTGAGCGTATTCTGAGACGAAAAAAATTCAAACCCCTCAAAACGCGCTGAGATTAATTCTTTACTAAGAAACATGGGTGTACTGAACAAACTGGTTGATTCTGAGCGTGATCGGAGACGAAAAAAATTCAAACCCCTCAGAATGCGCTGAGATTAATTCTTTACTAAGAAACATGGGTGTACTGAACAAACTGGTTGATTCTGAGCGTATTCTGAGACGAAAAAAATTCAAACCCCTCAAAACGCGCTGAGATTAATTCTTTACTAAGAAACATGGGTGTACTGAACAAACTGGTTGATTCTGAGCGTGATCGGAGACGAAAAAAATTCAAACCCCTCAGAATGCGCTGAGATTAATTCTTTACTAAGAAACATGGGTGTACTGAACAAACTGGTTGATTCTGAGCGTGATCGGAGACGAAAAAAATTCAAACCCCTCAGAATGCGCTGAGATTAATTCTTTACTATGAAACATGGGTGTACTGAACAAACTGGTTGATTCTGAGCGTGATCGGAGACGAAAAAAATTCAAACCCCTCAGAATGCGCTGAGATTAATTCTTTACTAAGAAACATGGGTGTACTGAACAAACTGGTTGATTCTGAGCGTATTCTGAGACGAACAAAATTCAAACCCCTCAAAACGCGCTGAGATTAATTCTTTACTAAGAAACATGGGTGTACTGAACAAACTGGTTGATTCTGAGCGTGATCGGAGACGAAAAAAATTCAAACCCCTCAGAATGCGCTGAGATTAATTCTTTACTAAGAAACATGGGTGTACTGAACAAACTGGTTGATTCTGAGCGTGATCGGAGACGAAAAAAATTCAAACCCCTCAGAATGCGCTGAGATTAATTCTTTACTATGAAACATGGGTGTACTGAACAAACTGGTTGATTCTGAGCGTATTCTGAGACGAAAAAAATTCAAACTCCTCAAAACGCGCTGAGATTAATTCTTTACTAAGAAACATGGGTGTACTGAACAAACTGGTTGATTCTGAGCGTGATCGGAGACGAAAAAAATTCAAACCCCTCAGAATGCGCTGAGATTAATTCTTTACTAAGAAACATGGGTGTACTGAACAAACTGGTTGATTCTGAGCGTATTCTGAGACGAAAAAAATTCAAACCCCTCAAAACACGCTGAGATGAATTTTTTAATAAGAAACATGGGTGTTGTGAACAAACTGGTTCATTCTGAGCGTATTCTGAGACGAAAAAAATTCAAACCCCTCAAAATGCGCTGAGATTAATTCTTTAATAAGAAACAAGGGTGTTTCTGAACAAACTGGTTGATTCTGAGCGTGATCGGAGACGAAACAAATTCAAACCCCTCAAAACGCGCTGAGATTAATTCTTTACTAAGAAACAAGGGTGTTCTGAACAAACTGGTTGATTCTGAGCGTGATCGGAAACGAAAAAAATTCAAACCCCTCAAAACGCGCTGAGATTAATTCTTTACTAAGAAACAAGGTTGTTCTGAACAAACTGGTTGATTCTGAGCGTGATCGGAGACGAAAAAAATTCAAACCCCTCAAAACGCGCTGAGATTAATTCTTTACTAAGAAACAAGGGTGTTCTGAACAAACTGGTTGATTCTGAGCGTGATCGGAGACGAAAAAAATTCAAACCCCTCAAAACGCGCTGAGATTAATTCTTTACTAAGAAACAAGGTTGTTCTGAACAAACTGGTTGATTCTGAGCGTGATCGGAGACAAAAAAAATTCAAACCCCTCAAAACGCGCTGAGATTAATTCTTTATTAAGAAACAAGGGTGTTGTGAACAAACTGGTTCATTCTGAGCGTATTCTGAGACGAAAAAAATTCAAACCCCTCAGAATGCGCTGAGATTAATTCTTTACTAAGAAACATGGGTGTACTGAACAAACTGGTTGATTCTGAGCGTGATCGGAGACGAAAAAAATTCAAACCCCTCAGAATGCGCTGAGATTAATTCTTTACTAAGAAACATGGGTGTACTGAACAAACTGGTTGATTCTGAGCGTATTCTGAGACGAAAAAAATTCAAACCCCTCAAAACGCGCTGAGATTAATTCTTTACTAAGAAACATGGGTGTACTGAACAAACTGGTTGATTCTGAGCGTGATCGGAGACGAAAAAAATTCAAACTCCTCAGAATGCGCTGAGATTAATTCTTTACTAAGAAACATGGGTGTACTGAACAAACTGGTTGATTCTGAGCGTATTCTGAGACGAAAAAAATTCAAACCCCTCAAAACGCGCTGAGATTAATTCTTTACTAAGAAACATGGGTGTACTGAACAAACTGGTTGATTCTGAGCGTGATCGGAGACGAAAAAAATTCAAACCCCTCAGAATGCGCTGAGATTAATTCTTTACTAAGAAACATGGGTGTACTGAACAAACTGGTTGATTCTGAGCGTGATCGGAGACGAAAAAAATTCAAACCCCTCAGAATGCGCTGAGATTAATTCTTTACTATGAAACATGGGTGTACTGAACAAACTGGTTGATTCTGAGCGTGATCGGAGACGAAAAAAATTCAAACCCCTCAGAATGCGCTGAGATTAATTCTTTACTAAGAAACATGGGTGTACTGAACAAACTGGTTGATTCTGAGCGTATTCTGAGACGAAAAAAATTCAAACCCCTCAAAACGCGCTGAGATTAATTCTTTACTAAGAAACATGGGTGTACTGAACAAACTGGTTGATTCTGAGCGTGATCGGAGACGAAAAAAATTCAAACCCCTCAGAATGCGCTGAGATTAATTCTTTACTAAGAAACATGGGTGTACTGAACAAACTGGTTGATTCTGAGCGTGATCGGAGACGAAAAAAATTCAAACCCCTCAGAATGCGCTGAGATTAATTCTTTACTATGAAACATGGGTGTACTGAACAAACTGGTTGATTCTGAGCGTATTCTGAGACGAAAAAAATTCAAACCCCTCAAAACGCGCTGAGATTAATTCTTTACTAAGAAACATGGGTGTACTGAACAAACTGGTTGATTCTGAGCGTGATCGGAGACGAAAAAAATTCAAACCCCTCAGAATGCGCTGAGATTAATTCTTTACTAAGAAACATGGGTGTACTGAACAAACTGGTTGATTCTGAGCGTATTCTGAGACGAAAAAAATTCAAACCCCTCAAAACACGCTGAGATGAATTTTTTAATAAGAAACATGGGTGTTGTGAACAAACTGGTTCATTCTGAGCGTATTCTGAGACGAAAAAAATTCAAACCCCTCAAAATGCGCTGAGATTAATTCTTTATGAACCCTGCGAGAAGCGAATGGCCTCAAGCGATAGGCTCACTTTTCTATTTTTGTTAATTAAAAAAATATGTTAATTTTTTTTTCGCTGAACTTAATTTTCATCCAACCCTGAACACCCCTGAACAAAGTGGTAGAACCGATTTTGCCCTAGAGGTCGTTTACCGGGTAGGCCAGCTGTCACAAAGTGGGTCCGCCAATTCCCTTGTGTACAAAATATTCCCTTGTGTACAAAATTGGCCCGACAGTACCAATACACGCTCTCTGTCATAATGTCTGTGAATGGAAACCAGAGCTGTTTGTTTACAATCATGACCCAGAAATACCCTCAGGGTATATCTAGGTGACCTGGTTACTGCTTATTTTCACCCTGTGGCTGTTTCATGTGTCAATTTCACTAATTACATAATGCGCCTACCGAGTGAGCACCTTCGTTCCTCGGAGCAAATCAGAAAAGCTCGCTTCTCGCAGGGTTAATAAGAAACAAGGGTGTTCTGAACAAACTGGTTGATTCTGAGCGTGATCGGAGACGAAAAAAATTCAAACCCCTCAAAACGCGCTGAGATTAATTCTTTACTAAGAAACAAGGTTGTTCTGAACAAACTGGTTGATTCTGAGCGTGATCGGAGACGAAAAAAATTCAAACCCCTCAAAACGCGCTGAGATTAATTCTTTACTAAGAAACAAGGGTGTTCTGAACAAACTGGTTGATTCTGAGCGTGATCGGAGACGAAAAAAATTCAAACCCCTCAAAACGCGCTGAGATTAATTCTTTACTAAGAAACAAGGTTGTTCTGAACAAACTGGTTGATTCTGAGCGTGATCGGAGACAAAAAAAATTCAAACCCCTCAAAACGCGCTGAGATTAATTCTTTATTAAGAAACAAGGGTGTTGTGAACAAACTGGTTCATTCTGAGCGTATTCTGAGACGAAAAAAATTCAAACCCCTCAGAATGCGCTGAGATTAATTCTTTACTAAGAAACATGGGTGTACTGAACAAACTGGTTGATTCTGAGCGTGATCGGAGACGAAAAAAATTCAAACCCCTCAGAATGCGCTGAGATTAATTCTTTACTAAGAAACATGGGTGTACTGAACAAACTGGTTGATTCTGAGCGTATTCTGAGACGAAAAAAATTCAAACCCCTCAAAACGCGCTGAGATTAATTCTTTACTAAGAAACATGGGTGTACTGAACAAACTGGTTGATTCTGAGCGTGATCGGAGACGAAAAAAATTCAAACTCCTCAGAATGCGCTGAGATTAATTCTTTACTAAGAAACATGGGTGTACTGAACAAACTGGTTGATTCTGAGCGTATTCTGAGACGAAAAAAATTCAAACCCCTCAAAACGCGCTGAGATTAATTCTTTACTAAGAAACATGGGTGTACTGAACAAACTGGTTGATTCTGAGCGTGATCGGAGACGAAAAAAATTCAAACCCCTCAGAATGCGCTGAGATTAATTCTTTACTAAGAAACATGGGTGTACTGAACAAACTGGTTGATTCTGAGCGTGATCGGAGACGAAAAAAATTCAAACCCCTCAGAATGCGCTGAGATTAATTCTTTACTATGAAACATGGGTGTACTGAACAAACTGGTTGATTCTGAGCGTGATCGGAGACGAAAAAAATTCAAACCCCTCAGAATGCGCTGAGATTAATTCTTTACTAAGAAACATGGGTGTACTGAACAAACTGGTTGATTCTGAGCGTATTCTGAGACGAAAAAAATTCAAACCCCTCAAAACGCGCTGAGATTAATTCTTTACTAAGAAACATGGGTGTACTGAACAAACTGGTTGATTCTGAGCGTGATCGGAGACGAAAAAAATTCAAACCCCTCAGAATGCGCTGAGATTAATTCTTTACTAAGAAACATGGGTGTACTGAACAAACTGGTTGATTCTGAGCGTGATCGGAGACGAAAAAAATTCAAACCCCTCAGAATGCGCTGAGATTAATTCTTTACTATGAAACATGGGTGTACTGAACAAACTGGTTGATTCTGAGCGTATTCTGAGACGAAAAAAATTCAAACCCCTCAAAACGCGCTGAGATTAATTCTTTACTAAGAAACATGGGTGTACTGAACAAACTGGTTGATTCTGAGCGTGATCGGAGACGAAAAAAATTCAAACCCCTCAGAATGCGCTGAGATTAATTCTTTACTAAGAAACATGGGTGTACTGAACAAACTGGTTGATTCTGAGCGTATTCTGAGACGAAAAAAATTCAAACCCCTCAAAACACGCTGAGATGAATTTTTTAATAAGAAACATGGGTGTTGTGAACAAACTGGTTCATTCTGAGCGTATTCTGAGACGAAAAAAATTCAAACCCCTCAAAATGCGCTGAGATTAATTCTTTATGAACCCTGCGAGAAGCGAATGGCCTCAAGCGATAGGCTCACTTTTCTATTTTTGTTAATTAAAAAAATATGTTAATTTTTTTTTCGCTGAACTTAATTTTCATCCAACCCTGAACACCCCTGAACAAAGTGGTAGAACCGATTTTGCCCTAGAGGTCGTTTACCGGGTAGGCCAGCTGTCACAAAGTGGGTCCGCCAATTCCCTTGTGTACAAAATATTCCCTTGTGTACAAAATTGGCCCGACAGTACCAATACACGCTCTCTGTCATAATGTCTGTGAATGGAAACCAGAGCTGTTTGTTTACAATCATGACCCAGAAATACCCTCAGGGTATATCTAGGTGACCTGGTTACTGCTTATTTTCACCCTGTGGCTGTTTCATGTGTCAATTTCACTAATTACATAATGCGCCTACCGAGTGAGCACCTTCGTTCCTCGGAGCAAATCAGAAAAGCTCGCTTCTCGCAGGGTTAATAAGAAACAAGGGTGTTCTGAACAAACTGGTTGATTCTGAGCGTGATCGGAGACGAAAAAAATTCAAACCCCTCAAAACGCGCTGAGATTAATTCTTTACTAAGAAACAAGGGTGTTCTGAACAAACTGGTTGATTCTGAGCGTGATCGGAGACGAAAAAAATTCAAACCCCTCAAAACGCGCTGAGATTAATTCTTTACTAAGAAACAAGGTTGTTCTGAACAAACTGGTTGATTCTGAGCGTGATCGGAGACGAAAAAAATTCAAACCCCTCAAAACGCGCTGAGATTAATTCTTTACTATGAAACAAGGTTGTTCTGAACAAACTGGTTGATTCTGAGCGTGATCGGAGACGAAAAAAATTCAAACCCCTCAAAACGCGCTGAGATTAATTCTTTACTAAGAAACAAGGCTTTTCTGAACAAACTGGTTGATTCTGAGCGTGATCGGAGACGAAAAAAATTCAAACCCCTCAAAACGCGCTGAGATTAATTCTTTACTAAGAAACAAGGGTGTTCTGAACAAACTGGTTGATTCTGAGCGTGATCGGAGACGAAAAAAATTCAAACCCCTCAAAACGCGCTGAGATTAATTCTTTACTAAGAAACAAGGTTGTTCTGAACAAACTGGTTGATTCTGAGTGTGATCGGAGACGAAAAAAATTCAAACCCCTCAAAACGCGCTGAGATTAATTCTTTATTAAGAAACAAGGGTGTTGTGAACAAACTGGTTCATTCTGAGCGTATTCTGAGACGAAAAAAATTCAAACCCCTCAGAATGCGCTGAGATTAATTCTTTACTAAGAAACATGGGTGTACTGAACAAACTGGTTGATTCTGAGCGTGATCGGAGACGAAAAAAATTCAAACCCCTCAGAATGCGCTGAGATTAATTCTTTACTAAGAAACATGGGTGTACTGAACAAACTGGTTGATTCTGAGCGTATTCTGAGACGAAAAAAATTCAAACCCCTCAAAACGCGCTGAGATTAATTCTTTACTAAGAAACATGGGTGTACTGAACAAACTGGTTGATTCTGAGCGTGATCGGAGACGAAAAAAATTCAAACTCCTCAGAATGCGCTGAGATTAATTCTTTACTAAGAAACATGGGTGTACTGAACAAACTGGTTGATTCTGAGCGTATTCTGAGACGAAAAAAATTCAAACCCCTCAAAACGCGCTGAGATTAATTCTTTACTAAGAAACATGGGTGTACTGAACAAACTGGTTGATTCTGAGCGTGATCGGAGACGAAAAAAATTCAAACCCCTCAGAATGCGCTGAGATTAATTCTTTACTAAGAAACATGGGTGTACTGAACAAACTGGTTGATTCTGAGCGTGATCGGAGACGAAAAAAATTCAAACCCCTCAGAATGCGCTGAGATTAATTCTTTACTATGAAACATGGGTGTACTGAACAAACTGGTTGATTCTGAGCGTGATCGGAGACGAAAAAAATTCAAACCCCTCAGAATGCGCTGAGATTAATTCTTTACTAAGAAACATGGGTGTACTGAACAAACTGGTTGATTCTGAGCGTATTCTGAGACGAAAAAAATTCAAACCCCTCAAAACGCGCTGAGATTAATTCTTTACTAAGAAACATGGGTGTACTGAACAAACTGGTTGATTCTGAGCGTGATCGGAGACGAAAAAAATTCAAACCCCTCAGAATGCGCTGAGATTAATTCTTTACTAAGAAACATGGGTGTACTGAACAAACTGGTTGATTCTGAGCGTGATCGGAGACGAAAAAAATTCAAACCCCTCAGAATGCGCTGAGATTAATTCTTTACTATGAAACATGGGTGTACTGAACAAACTGGTTGATTCTGAGCGTATTCTGAGACGAAAAAAATTCAAACCCCTCAAAACGCGCTGAGATTAATTCTTTACTAAGAAACATGGGTGTACTGAACAAACTGGTTGATTCTGAGCGTGATCGGAGACGAAAAAAATTCAAACCCCTCAGAATGCGCTGAGATTAATTCTTTACTAAGAAACATGGGTGTACTGAACAAACTGGTTGATTCTGAGCGTATTCTGAGACGAAAAAAATTCAAACCCCTCAAAACACGCTGAGATGAATTTTTTAATAAGAAACATGGGTGTTGTGAACAAACTGGTTCATTCTGAGCGTATTCTGAGACGAAAAAAATTCAAACCCCTCAAAATGCGCTGAGATTAATTCTTTATGAACCCTGCGAGAAGCGAATGGCCTCAAGCGATAGGCTCACTTTTCTATTTTTGTTAATTAAAAAAATATGTTAATTTTTTTTTCGCTGAACTTAATTTTCATCCAACCCTGAACACCCCTGAACAAAGTGGTAGAACCGATTTTGCCCTAGAGGTCGTTTACCGGGTAGGCCAGCTGTCACAAAGTGGGTCCGCCAATTCCCTTGTGTACAAAATATTCCCTTGTGTACAAAATTGGCCCGACAGTACCAATACACGCTCTCTGTCATAATGTCTGTGAATGGAAACCAGAGCTGTTTGTTTACAATCATGACCCAGAAATACCCTCAGGGTATATCTAGGTGACCTGGTTACTGCTTATTTTCACCCTGTGGCTGTTTCATGTGTCAATTTCACTAATTACATAATGCGCCTACCGAGTGAGCACCTTCGTTCCTCGGAGCAAATCAGAAAAGCTCGCTTCTCGCAGGGTTAATAAGAAACAAGGGTGTTCTGAACAAACTGGTTGATTCTGAGCGTGATCGGAGACGAAAAAAATTCAAACCCCTCAAAACGCGCTGAGATTAATTCTTTACTAAGAAACAAGGGTGTTCTGAACAAACTGGTTGATTCTGAGCGTGATCGGAGACGAAAAAAATTCAAACCCCTCAAAACGCGCTGAGATTAATTCTTTACTAAGAAACAAGGTTGTTCTGAACAAACTGGTTGATTCTGAGCGTGATCGGAGACGAAAAAAATTCAAACCCCTCAAAACGCGCTGAGATTAATTCTTTACTATGAAACAAGGTTGTTCTGAACAAACTGGTTGATTCTGAGCGTGATCGGAGACGAAAAAAATTCAAACCCCTCAAAACGCGCTGAGATTAATTCTTTACTAAGAAACAAGGCTTTTCTGAACAAACTGGTTGATTCTGAGCGTGATCGGAGACGAAAAAAATTCAAACCCCTCAAAACGCGCTGAGATTAATTCTTTACTAAGAAACAAGGGTGTTCTGAACAAACTGGTTGATTCTGAGCGTGATCGGAGACGAAAAAAATTCAAACCCCTCAAAACGCGCTGAGATTAATTCTTTACTAAGAAACAAGGTTGTTCTGAACAAACTGGTTGATTCTGAGCGTGATCGGAGACGAAAAAAATTCAAACCCCTCAAAACGCGCTGAGATTAATTCTTTATTAAGAAACAAGGGTGTTGTGAACAAACTGGTTCATTCTGAGCGTATTCTGAGACGAAAAAAATTCAAACCCCTCAGAATGCGCTGAGATTAATTCTTTACTAAGAAACATGGGTGTACTGAACAAACTGGTTGATTCTGAGCGTGATCGGAGACGAAAAAAATTCAAACCCCTCAGAATGCGCTGAGATTAATTCTTTACTAAGAAACATGGGTGTACTGAACAAACTGGTTGATTCTGAGCGTATTCTGAGACGAAAAAAATTCAAACCCCTCAAAACGCGCTGAGATTAATTCTTTACTAAGAAACATGGGTGTACTGAACAAACTGGTTGATTCTGAGCGTGATCGGAGACGAAAAAAATTCAAACCCCTCAGAATGCGCTGAGATTAATTCTTTACTAAGAAACATGGGTGTACTGAACAAACTGGTTGATTCTGAGCGTATTCTGAGACGAAAAAAATTCAAACCCCTCAAAACGCGCTGAGATTAATTCTTTACTAAGAAACATGGGTGTACTGAACAAACTGGTTGATTCTGAGCGTGATCGGAGACGAAAAAAATTCAAACCCCTCAGAATGCGCTGAGATTAATTCTTTACTAAGAAACATGGGTGTACTGAACAAACTGGTTGATTCTGAGCGTATTCTGAGACGAAAAAAATTCAAACCCCTCAAAACACGCTGAGATGAATTTTTTAATAAGAAACATGGGTGTTGTGAACAAACTGGTTCATTCTGAGCGTATTCTGAGACGAAAAAAATTCAAACCCCTCAAAATGCGCTGAGATTAATTCTTTAATAAGAAACAAGGGTGTTCTGAACAAACTGGTTGATTCTGAGCGTGATCGGAGACGAAAAAAATTCAAACCCCTCAAAACGCGCTGAGACTAATTCTTTACTAAGAAACAAGGGTGTTCTGAACAAACTGGTTGATTCTGAGCGTGATCGGAGACGAAAAAAATTCAAACCCCTCAAAACGCGCTGAGATTAATTCTTTACTAAGAAACAAGGTTGTTCTGAACAAACTGGTTGATTCTGAGCGTGATCGGAGACGAAAAAAATTCAAACCCCTCAAAACGCGCTGAGATTAATTCTTTACTAAGAAACAAGGTTGTTCTGAACAAACTGGTTGATTCTGAGCGTGATCGGAGACGAAAAAAATTCAAACCCCTCAAAACGCGCTGAGATTAATTCTTTACTAAGAAACAAGGGTGTTCTGAACAAACTGGTTGATTCTGAGCGTGATCGGAGACGAAAAAAATTCAAACCCCTCAAAACGCGCTGAGATTAATTCTTTACTAAGAAACATGGGTGTACTGAACAAACTGGTTGATTCTGAGCGTGATCGGAGACGAAAAAAATTCAAACCCCTCAGAATGCGCTGAGATTAATTCTTTACTAAGAAACATGGGTGTACTGAACAAACTGGTTGATTCTGAGCGTGATCGGAGACGAAAAAAATTCAAACCCCTCAGAATGCGCTGAGATTAATTCTTTACTATGAAACATGGGTGTACTGAACAAACTGGTTGATTCTGAGCGTATTCTGAGACGAAAAAAATTCAAACCCCTCAAAACGCGCTGAGATTAATTCTTTACTAAGAAACATGGGTGTACTGAACAAACTGGTTGATTCTGAGCGTGATCGGAGACAAAAAAATTTCAAACCCCTCAGAATGCGCTGAGATTAATTCTTTACTAAGAAACATGGGTGTACTGAACAAACTGGTTGATTCTGAGCGTATTCTGAGACGAAAAAAATTCAAACCCCTCAAAACACGCTGAGATGAATTTTTTAATAAGAAACATGGGTGTTGTGAACAAACTGGTTCATTCTGAGCGTATTCTGAGACGAAAAAAATTCAAACCCCTCAAAATGCGCTGAGATTAATTCTTTAATAAGAAACAAGGGTGTTCTGAACAAACTGGTTGATTCTGAGCGTGATCGGAGACGAAAAAAATTCAAACCCCTCAAAACGCGCTGAGATTAATTCTTTACTAAGAAACAAGGTTGTTCTGAACAAACTGGTTGATTCTGAGCGTGATCGGAGACGAAAAAAATTCAAACCCCTCAAAACGCGCTGAGATTAATTCTTTACTAAGAAACAAGGGTGTTCTGACCAAACTGGTTGATTCTGAGCGTGATCGGAGACGAAAAAAATTCAAACCCCTCAAAACGCGCTGAGATTAATTCTTTACTAAGAAACAAGGGTGTTCTGAACAAACTGGTTGATTCTGAGCGTGATCGGAGACGAAAAAAATTCAAACCCCTCAAAACGCGCTGAGATTAATTCTTTACTAAGAAACAAGGTTGTTCTGAACAAACTGGTTGATTCTGAGCGTGATCGGAGACGAAAAAAATTCAAACCCCTCAAAACGCGCTGAGATTAATTCTTTACTAAGAAACATGGGTGTACTGAACAAACTGGTTGATTCTGAGCGTGATCGGAGACAAAAAAATTTCAAACCCCTCAGAATGCGCTGAGATTAATTCTTTACTAAGAAACATGGGTGTACTGAACAAACTGGTTGATTCTGAGCGTATTCTGAGACGAAAAAAACTCAAACCCCTCAAAACGCGCTGAGATTAATTCTTTACTAAGAAATATGGGTGTACTGAACAAACTGGTTGATTCTGAGCGTGATCGGAGACGAAAAAAATTCAAACCCCTCAGAATGCGCTGAGATTAATTCTTTACTAAGAAACATGGGTGTACTGAACAAACTGGTTGATTCTGAGCGTGATCGGAGACGAAAAAAATTCAAACCCCTCAGAATGCGCTGAGATTAATTCTTTACTATGAAACATGGGTGTACTGAACAAACTGGTTGATTCTGAGCGTATTCTGAGACGAAAAAAATTCAAACCCCTCAAAACGCGCTGAGATTAATTCTTTACTAAGAAACATGGGTGTACTGAACAAACTGGTTGATTCTGAGCGTGATCGGAGACGAAAAAAATTCAAACCCCTCAGAATGCGCTGAGATTAATTCTTTACTAAGAAACATGGGTGTACTGAACAAACTGGTTGATTCTGAGCGTATTCTGAGACGAAAAAAATTAAAACCCCTCAAAACACTCGGAGATGAATTTTTTAATAAGAAACAAGGGTGTTGTGAACAAACTGGTTCATTCTGAGCGTGATCGGAAACAAAAATAATTCAAACCCCTCAAAACGCGCTGAGATTAATTCTTTACTAAGAAACAAGGGTGTTCTGAACAAACTGGTTGATTCTGAGCGTGATCGGAGACGAAAAAAATTCAAACCCCTGAAAACGCGCTGAGATTAATTCTTTACTAAGAAACAAGGTTGTTCTGAACAAACTGGTTGATTCTGAGCGTGATCGGAGACGAAAAAAATTCAAACCCCTCAAAACGCGCTGAGATTAATTCTTTACTAAGAAACAAGGGTGTTCTGAACAAACTGGTTGATTCTGAGCGTGATCGGAGACGAAAAAAATTCAAACCCCTCAAAACGCGCTGAGATTAATTCTTTACTATGAAACAAGGTTGTTCTGAACAAACTGGTTGATTCTGAGCGTGATCGGAGACGAAAAAAATTCAAACCCCTCAAAACGCGCTGAGATTAATTCTTTACTAAGAAACAAGGGTGTTCTGAACAAACTGGTTGATTCTGAGCGTGATCGGAGACGAAAAAAATTCAAACCCCTCAAAACGCGCTGAGATTAATTCTTTACTATGAAACAAGGTTGTTCTGAACAAACTGGTTGATTCTGAGCGTGATCGGAGACGAAAACAATTCAAACCCCTCAAAACGCGCTGAGATTAATTCTTTACTAAGAAACAAGGGTTTTCTGAACAAACTGGTTGATTCTGAGCGTGATCGGAGACGAAAAAAATTCAAACCCCTCAAAACGCGCTGAGATTAATTCTTTACTAAGAAACAAGGGTGTTCTGAACAAACTGGTTGATTCTGAGCGTATTCTGAGACGAACAAAATTAAAACCCCTCAAAACACTCGGAGATGAATTTTTTAATAAGAAACAAGGGTGTTGTGAACAAACTGGTTCATTCTGAGCGTGATCGGAAACGAAAATAATTCAAACCCCTCAAAACGCGCTGAGATTAATTCTTTACTAAGAAACATGGGTGTACTGAACAAACTGGTTGATTCTGAGCGTATTCTGAGACGAAAAAAATTCAAACCCCTGAAAACGCTTAGATTAATTCTTTACTAACAAACATGGGTGTACTGAACAAACTGGTTGATTCTGAGCGTGATCGGAGACGAAAAAAAATCAAACCCCTCAAAACGCGCTGAGATTAATTCTTTACTAAGAAACAAGGTTGTTCTGAACAAACTGGTTGATTCTGAGCGTGATCGGAGACGTAAAAAATTCAAACCCCTCAAAACGCGCTGAGATTAATTCTTTACTATGAAACAAGGTTGTTCTGAACAAACTGGTTGATTCTGAGCGTGATCGGAGACGAAAAAAATTCAAACCCCTCAAAACGCGCTGAGATTAATTCTTTACTAAGAAACAAGGTTGTTCTGAACAAACTGGTTGATTCTGAGCGTGATCGGAGACGAAAAAAATTCAAACCCCTCAAAACGCGCTGAGATTAATTCTTTACTAAGAAACAAGGTTGTTCTGAACAAACTGGTTGATTCTGAGCGTGATCGGAGACGAAAAAAATTCAAACCCCTCAAAACGCGCTGAGATGAATTTTTTAATAAGAAACAAGGGTGTTGTGAACAAACTGGTTCATTCTGAGCGTATTCTGAGACGAAAAAAATTCAAACCCCTCAGAATGCGCTGAGATTAATTCTTTACTAAGAAACATGGGTGTACTGAACAAACTGGTTGATTCTGAGCGTGATCGGAGACGAAAAAAATTCAAACCCCTCAGAATGCGCTGAGATTAATTCTTTACTAAGAAACATGGGTGTACTGAACAAACTGGTTGATTCTGAGCGTATTCTGAGACGAAAAAAATTCAAACCCCTCAAAACGCGCTGAGATTAATTCTTTACTAAGAAACATGGGTGTACTGAACAAACTGGTTGATTCTGAGCGTGATCGGAGACGAAAAAAATTCAAACCCCTCAGAATGCGCTGAGATTAATTCTTTACTAAGAAACATGGGTGTACTGAACAAACTGGTTGATTATGAGCGTGATCGGAGACGAAAAAAATTCAAACCCCTCAGAATGCGCTGAGATTAATTCTTTACTATGAAACATGGGTGTACTGAACAAACTGGTTGATTCTGAGCGTATTCTGAGACGAAAAAAATTCAAACCCCTCAAAACTCGCTGAGATTAATTCTTTACTAAGAAACATGGGTGTACTGAACAAACTGGTTGATTCTGAGCGTGATCGGAGACGAAAAAAATTCAAACCCCTCAGAATGCGCTGAGATTAATTCTTTACTAAGAAACATGGGTGTACTGAACAAACTGGTTGATTCTGAGCGTATTCTGAGACGAAAAAAATTAAAACCCCTCAAAACACTCGGAGATGAATTTTTTAATAAGAAACAAGGGTGTTGTGAACAAACTGGTTCATTCTGAGCGTGATCGGAAACGAAAATAATTCAAACCCCTCAAAACGCGCTGAGATTAATTCTTTACTAAGAAACATGGGTGTACTGAACAAACTGGTTGATTCTGAGCGTATTCTGAGACGAAAAAAATTCAAACCCCTGAAAACGCTTAGATTAATTCTTTACTAACAAACATGGGTGTACTGAACAAACTGGTTGATTCTGAGCGTGATCGGAGACGAAAAAAATTCAAACCCCTCAAAACGCGCTGAGATTAATTCTTTACTAAGAAACAAGGTTGTTCTGAACAAACTGGTTGATTCTGAGCGTGATCGGAGACGTAAAAAATTCAAACCCCTCAAAACGCGCTGAGATTAATTCTTTACTATGAAACAAGGTTGTTCTGAACAAACTGGTTGATTCTGAGCGTGATCGGAGACGAAAAAAATTCAAACCCCTCAAAACGCGCTGAGATTAATTCTTTACTAAGAAACAAGGTTGTTCTGAACAAACTGGTTGATTCTGAGCGTGATCGGAGACGAAAAAAATTCAAACCCCTCAAAACGCGCTGAGATTAATTCTTTACTAAGAAACAAGGTTGTTCTGAACAAACTGGTTGATTCTGAGCGTGATCGGAGACGAAAAAAATTCAAACCCCTCAAAACGCGCTGAGATGAATTTTTTAATAAGAAACAAGGGTGTTGTGAACAAACTGGTTCATTCTGAGCGTATTCTGAGACGAAAAAAATTCAAACCCCTCAGAATGCGCTGAGATTAATTCTTTACTAAGAAACATGGGTGTACTGAACAAACTGGTTGATTCTGAGCGTGATCGGAGACGAAAAAAATTCAAACCCCTCAGAATGCGCTGAGATTAATTCTTTACTAAGAAACATGGGTGTACTGAACAAACTGGTTGATTCTGAGCGTATTCTGAGACGAAAAAAATTCAAACCCCTCAAAACGCGCTGAGATTAATTCTTTACTAAGAAACATGGGTGTACTGAACAAACTGGTTGATTCTGAGCGTGATCGGAGACGAAAAAAATTCAAACCCCTCAGAATGCGCTGAGATTAATTCTTTACTAAGAAACATGGGTGTACTGAACAAACTGGTTGATTATGAGCGTGATCGGAGACGAAAAAAATTCAAACCCCTCAGAATGCGCTGAGATTAATTCTTTACTATGAAACATGGGTGTACTGAACAAACTGGTTGATTCTGAGCGTATTCTGAGACGAAAAAAATTCAAACCCCTCAAAACTCGCTGAGATTAATTCTTTACTAAGAAACATGGGTGTACTGAACAAACTGGTTGATTCTGAGCGTGATCGGAGACGAAAAAAATTCAAACCCCTCAGAATGCGCTGAGATTAATTCTTTACTAAGAAACATGGGTGTACTGAACAAACTGGTTGATTCTGAGCGTATTCTGAGACGAAAAAAATTCAAACCCCTCAAAACACGCTGAGATGAATTTTTTAATAAGAAACATGGGTGTTGTGAACAAACTGGTTCATTCTGAGCGTATTCTGAGACGAAAAAAATTCAAACCCCTCAAAATGCGCTGAGATTAATTCTTTAATAAGAAACAAGGGTGTTCTGAACAAACTGGTTGATTCTGAGCGTGATCGGAGACGAAAAAAATTCAAACCCCTCAAAACGCGCTGAGATTAATTCTTTACTAAGAAACAAGGGTGTTCTGAACAAACTGGTTGATTCTGAGCGTGATCGGAGACGAAAAAAATTCAAACCCCTCAAAACGCGCTGAGATTAATTCTTTACTAAGAAACAAGGTTGTTCTGAACAAACTGGTTGATTCTGAGCGTGATCGGAGACGAAAAAAATTCAAACCCCTCAAAACGCGCTGAGATTAATTCTTTACTAAGAAACAAGGGTGTTCTGAACAAACTGGTTGATTCTGAGCGTGATCGGAGACGAAAAAAATTCAAACCCCTCAAAACACTCGGAGATGAATTTTTTAATAAGAAACAAGGGTGTTGTGAACAAACTGGTTGATTCTGAGCGTGATCGGAAACGAAAAAAATTCAAACCCCTCAAAACGCGCTGAGATTAATTCTTTACTAAGAAACAAGGGTGTTCTGAACAAACTGGTTGATTCTGAGCGTGATCGGAGACGAAAAAAATTCAAACCCCTCAAAACGCGCTGAGATTAATTCTTTACTAAGAAACATGGGTGTACTGAACAAACTGGTTGATTCTGAGCGTGATCGGAGACGAAAAAAATTCAAACCCCTCAAAACGCGCTGAGATTAATTCTTTACTAAGAAACAAGGTTGTTCTGAACAAACTGGTTGATTCTGAGCGTGATCGGAGACGAAAAAAATTCAAACCCCTCAAAACGCGCTGAGATTAATTCTTTACTATGAAACAAGGTTGTTCTGAACAAACTGGTTGATTCTGAGCGTGATCGGAGACGAAAAAAATTCAAACCCCTCAAAACGCGCTGAGATTAATTCTTTACTAAGAAACAAGGGTTTTCTGAACAAACTGGTTGATTCTGAGCGTGATCGGAGACGAAAAAAATTCAAACCCCTCAAAACGCGCTGAGATTAATTCTTTACTAAGAAACAAGGGTGTTCTGAACAAACTGGTTGATTCTGAGCGTATTCTGAGACGAAAAAAATTCAAACCCCTCTTAATGCGCTGAGATTAATTCTTTACTAACAAACATGGGTGTACTGAACAAACTGGTTGATTCTGAGCGTGATCGGAGACGAAAAAAATTCAAACCCCTCAAAACGCGCTGAGATTAATTCTTTACTAAGAAACAAGGTTGTTCTGAACAAACTGGTTGATTCTGAGCGTGATCGGAGACGAAAAAAATTCAAACCCCTCAAAACGCGCTGAGATTAATTCTTTACTAAGAAACAAGGGTGTTCTGAACAAACTGGTTGATTCTGAGCGTGATCGGAGACGAAAAAAATTCAAACCCCTCAAAACGCGCTGAGATTAATTCTTTACTAAGAAACAAGGGTGTTCTGAACAAACTGGTTGATTCTGAGCGTGATCGGAGACGAAAAAAATTCAAACCCCTCAAAACGCGCTGAGATTAATTCTTTACTAAGAAACAAGGTTGTTCTGAACAAACTGGTTGATTCTGAGCGTGATCGGAGACGAAAAAAATTCAAACCCCTCAAAACGCGCTGAGATTAATTCTTTACTAAGAAACAAGGGTGTTCTGAACAAACTGGTTGATTCTGAGCGTGATCGGAGACGAAAAAAATTCAAACCCCTCAAAACGCGCTGAGATTAATTCTTTACTAAGAAACAAGGTTGTTCTGAACAAACTGGTTGATTCTGAGCGTGATCGGAGACGAAAAAAATTCAAACCCCTCAAAACGCGCTGAGATTAATTCTTTACTAAGAAACAAGGGTGTCTGAACAAACTGGTTGATTCTGAGCGTGATCGGAGACGAAAAAAATTCAAACCCCTCAAAACGCGCTGAGATTAATTCTTTACTAAGAAACAAGGTTGTTCTGAACAAACTGGTTGATTCTGAGCGTGATCGGAGACGAAAAAAATTCAAACCCCTCAAAACGCGCTGAGATTAATTCTTTACTAAGAAACAAGGGTGTTCTGAACAAACTGGTTGATTCTGAGCGTGATCGGAGACGAAAAAAATTCAAACCCCTCAAAACGCGCTGAGATTAATTCTTTACTAAGAAACAAGGTTGTTCTGAACAAACTGGTTGATTCTGAGCGTGATCGGAGACGAAAAAAATTCAAACCCCTCAAAACGCGCTGAGATTAATTCTTTACTAAGAAACAAGGTTGTTCTGAACAAACTGGTTGATTCTGAGCGTGATCGGAGACGAAAAAAATTCAAACCCCTCAGAATGCGCTGAGATTAATTCTTTACTAAGAAACATGGGTGTACTGAACAAACTGGTTGATTCTGAGCGTATTCTGAGACGAAAAAAATTCAAACCCCTCAAAACGCGCTGAGATTAATTCTTTACTAAGAAATATGGGTGTACTGAACAAACTGGTTGATTCTGAGCGTGATCGGAGACGAAAAAAATTCAAACCCCTCAGAATGCGCTGAGATTAATTCTTTACTAAGAAACATGGGTGTACTGAACAAACTGGTTGATTCTGAGCGTGATCGGAGACGAAAAAAATTCAAACCCCTCAGAATGCGCTGAGATTAATTCTTTACTATGAAACATGGGTGTACTGAACAAACTGGTTGATTCTGAGCGTATTCTGAGACGAAAAAAATTCAAACCCCTCAAAACGCGCTGAGATTAATTCTTTACTAAGAAACATGGGTGTACTGAACAAACTGGTTGATTCTGAGCGTGATCGGAGACGAAAAAAATTCAAACCCCTCAGAATGCGCTGAGATTAATTCTTTACTAAGAAACATGGGTGTACTGAACAAACTGGTTGATTCTGAGCGTATTCTGAGACGAAAAAAATTCAAACCCCTCAAAACACGCTGAGATGAATTTTTTAATAAGAAACATGGGTGTTGTGAACAAACTGGTTCATTCTGAGCGTATTCTGAGACGAAAAAAATTCAAACCCCTCAAAATGCGCTGAGATTAATTCTTTAATAAGAAACAAGGGTGTTCTGAACAAACTGGTTGATTCTGAGCGTGATCGGAGACGAAAAAAATTCAAACCCCTCAAAACGCGCTGAGACTAATTCTTTACTAAGAAACAAGGGTGTTCTGAACAAACTGGTTGATTCTGAGCGTGATCGGAGACGAAAAAAATTCAAACCCCTCAAAACGCGCTGAGATTAATTCTTTACTAAGAAACAAGGTTGTTCTGAACAAACTGGTTGATTCTGAGCGTGATCGGAGACGAAAAAAATTCAAACCCCTCAAAACGCGCTGAGATTAATTCTTTACTAAGAAACAAGGGTGTTCTGAACAAACTGGTTGATTCTGAGCGTGATCGGAGACGAAAAAAATTCAAACCCCTCAAAACGCGCTGAGATTAATTCTTTACTAAGAAACATGGGTGTACTGAACAAACTGGTTGATTCTGAGCGTGATCGGAGACGAAAAAAATTCAAACCCCTCAGAATGCGCTGAGATTAATTCTTTACTAAGAAACATGGGTGTACTGAACAAACTGGTTGATTCTGAGCGTGATCGGAGACGAAAAAAATTCAAACCCCTCAGAATGCGCTGAGATTAATTCTTTACTATGAAACATGGGTGTACTGAACAAACTGGTTGATTCTGAGCGTATTCTGACACGAAAAAAATTCAAACCCCTCAAAACGCGCTGAGATTAATTCTTTACTAAGAAACATGGGTGTACTGAACAAACTGGTTGATTCTGAGCGTGATCGGAGACGAAAAAATTTCAAACCCCTCAGAATGCGCTGAGATTAATTCTTTACTAAGAAACATGGGTGTACTGAACAAACTGGTTGATTCTGAGCGTGATCGGAGACGAAAAAAATTCAAACCCCTCAAAACGCGCTGAGATTAATTCTTTACTAAGAAACAAGGTTGTTCTGAACAAACTGGTTGATTCTGAGCGTGATCGGAGACGAAAAAAATTCAAACCCCTCAAAACGCGCTGAGATTAATTCTTTACTAAGAAACAAGGGTGTTCTGAACAAACTGGTTGATTCTGAGCGTGATCGGAGACGAAAAAAATTCAAACCCCTCAAAACGCGCTGAGATTAATTCTTTACTAAGAAACATGGGTGTACTGAACAAACTGGTTGATTCTGAGCGTGATCGGAGACGAAAAAAATTCAAACCCCTCAGAATGCGCTGAGATTAATTCTTTACTAAGAAACATGGGTGTACTGAACAAACTGGTTGATTCTGAGCGTGATCGGAGACGAAAAAAATTCAAACCCCTCAGAATGCGCTGAGATTAATTCTTTACTATGAAACATGGGTGTACTGAACAAACTGGTTGATTCTGAGCGTATTCTGAGACGAAAAAAATTCAAACCCCTCAAAACGCGCTGAGATTAATTCTTTACTAAGAAACATGGGTGTACTGAACAAACTGGTTGATTCTGAGCGTGATCGGAGACGAAAAAATTTCAAACCCCTCAGAATGCGCTGAGATTAATTCTTTACTAAGAAACATGGGTGTACTGAACAAACTGGTTGATTCTGAGCGTATTCTGAGACGAAAAAAATTCAAACCCCTCAAAACACGCTGAGATGAATTTTTTAATAAGAAACATGGGTGTTGTGAACAAACTGGTTCATTCTGAGCGTATTCTGAGACGAAAAAAATTCAAACCCCTCAAAATGCGCTGAGATTAATTCTTTAATAAGAAACAAGGGTGTTCTGAACAAACTGGTTGATTCTGAGCGTGATCGGAGACGAAAAAAATTCAAACCCCTCAAAACGCGCTGAGATTAATTCTTTACTAAGAAACAAGGGTGTTCTGAACAAACTGGTTGATTCTGAGCGTGATCGGAGACGAAAAAAATTCAAACCCCTCAAAACGCGCTGAGATTAATTCTTTACTAAGAAACAAGGGTGTTCTGAACAAACTGGTTGATTCTGAGCGTGATCGGAGACGAAAAAAATTCAAACCCCTCAAAACGCGCTGAGATTAATTCTTTACTAAGAAACAAGGGTGTTCTGAACAAACTGGTTGATTCTGAGCGTGATCGGAGACGAAAAAAATTCAAACCCCTCAAAACGCGCTGAGATTAATTCTTTACTAAGAAACAAGGGTGTTCTGAACAAACTGGTTGATTCTGAGCGTGATCGGAGACGAAAAAAATTCAAACCCCTCAAAACGCGCTGAGATTAATTCTTTACTAAGAAACAAGGTTGTTCTGAACAAACTGGTTGATTCTGAGCGTGATCGGAGACGAAAAAAATTCAAACCCCTCAAAACGCGCTGAGATGAATTTTTTAATAAGAAACAAGGGTGTTGTGAACAAACTGGTTCATTCTGAGCGTGATCGGAAACGAAAATAATTCAAACCCCTCAAAACGCGCTGAGATTAATTCTTTACTAAGAAACAAGGGTGTTCTGAACAAACTGGTTGATTCTGAGCGTGATCGGAGACGAAAAAAATTCAAACCCCTCAAAACGCGCTGAGATTAATTCTTTACTAAGAAACAAGGTTGTTCTGAACAAACTGGTTGATTCTGAGCGTGATCGGAGACGAAAAAAATTCAAACCCCTCAAAACGCGCTGAGATTAATTCTTTACTAAGAAACAAGGTTGTTCTGAACAAACTGGTTGATTCTGAGCGTGATCGGAGACGAAAAAAATTCAAACCCCTCAAAACGCGCTGAGATTAATTCTTTACTAAGAAACAAGGGTGTTCTGAACAAACTGGTTGATTCTGAGCGTGATCGGAGACGAAAAAAATTCAAACCCCTCAAAACGCGCTGAGATTAATTCTTTACTATGAAACAAGGTTGTTCTGAACAAACTGGTTGATTCTGAGCGTGATCGGAGACGAAAAAAATTCAAACCCCTCAAAACGCGCTGAGATTAATTCTTTACTAAGAAACAAGGCTTTTCTGAACAAACTGGTTGATTCTGAGCGTGATCGGAGACGAAAAAAATTCAAACCCCTCAAAACGCGCTGAGATTAATTCTTTACTAAGAAACAAGGGTGTTCTGAACAAACTGGTTGATTCTGAGCGTGATCGGAGACGAAAAAAATTCAAACCCCTCAAAACGCGCTGAGATTAATTCTTTACTAAGAAACAAGGTTGTTCTGAACAAACAGGTTGATTCTGAGCGTGATCGGAGACGAAAAAAATTCAAACCCCTCAAAACGCGCTGAGATTAATTCTTTACTAAGAAACAAGGTTGTTCTGAACAAACTGGTTGATTCTGAGCGTGATCGGAGACGAAAAAAATTCAAACCCCTCAAAACGCGCTGAGATTAATTCTTTATTAAGAAACAAGGGTGTTGTGAACAAACTGGTTCATTCTGAGCGTATTCTGAGACGAAAAAAATTCAAACCCCTCAGAATGCGCTGAGATTAATTCTTTACTAAGAAACATGGGTGTACTGAACAAACTGGTTGATTCTGAGCGTGATCGGAGACGAAAAAAATTCAAACCCCTCAGAATGCGCTGAGATTAATTCTTTACTAAGAAACATGGGTGTACTGAACAAACTGGTTGATTCTGAGCGTATTCTGAGACGAAAAAAATTCAAACCCCTCAAAACGCGCTGAGATTAATTCTTTACTAAGAAACATGGGTGTACTGAACAAACTGGTTGATTCTGAGCGTGATCGGAGACGAAAAAAATTCAAACCCCTCAGAATGCGCTGAGATTAATTCTTTACTAAGAAACATGGGTGTACTGAACAAACTGGTTGATTCTGAGCGTATTCTGAGACGAAAAAAATTCAAACCCCTCAAAACGCGCTGAGATTAATTCTTTACTAAGAAACATGGGTGTACTGAACAAACTGGTTGATTCTGAGCGTGATCGGAGACGAAAAAAATTCAAACCCCTCAGAATGCGCTGAGATTAATTCTTTACTAAGAAACATGGGTGTACTGAACAAACTGGTTGATTCTGAGCGTATTCTGAGACGAAAAAAATTCAAACCCCTCAAAACACGCTGAGATGAATTTTTTAATAAGAAACATGGGTGTTGTGAACAAACTGGTTCATTCTGAGCGTATTCTGAGACGAAAAAAATTCAAACCCCTCAAAATGCGCTGAGATTAATTCTTTAATAAGAAACAAGGGTGTTCTGAACAAACTGGTTGATTCTGAGCGTGATCGGAGACGAAAAAAATTCAAACCCCTCAAAACGCGCTGAGACTAATTCTTTACTAAGAAACAAGGGTGTTCTGAACAAACTGGTTGATTCTGAGCGTGATCGGAGACGAAAAAAATTCAAACCCCTCAAAACGCGCTGAGATTAATTCTTTACTAAGAAACAAGGTTGTTCTGAACAAACTGGTTGATTCTGAGCGTGATCGGAGACGAAAAAAATTCAAACCCCTCAAAACGCGCTGAGATTAATTCTTTACTAAGAAACAAGGGTGTTCTGAACAAACTGGTTGATTCTGAGCGTGATCGGAGACGAAAAAAATTCAAACCCCTCAAAACGCGCTGAGATTAATTCTTTACTAAGAAACATGGGTGTACTGAACAAACTGGTTGATTCTGAGCGTGATCGGAGACGAAAAAAATTCAAACCCCTCAGAATGCGCTGAGATTAATTCTTTACTAAGAAACATGGGTGTACTGAACAAACTGGTTGATTCTGAGCGTGATCGGAGACGAAAAAAATTCAAACCCCTCAGAATGCGCTGAGATTAATTCTTTACTATGAAACATGGGTGTACTGAACAAACTGGTTGATTCTGAGCGTATTCTGAGACGAAAAAAATTCAAACCCCTCAAAACGCGCTGAGATTAATTCTTTACTAAGAAACATGGGTGTACTGAACAAACTGGTTGATTCTGAGCGTGATCGGAGACAAAAAAAATTCAAACCCCTCAGAATGCGCTGAGATTAATTCTTTACTAAGAAACATGGGTGTACTGAACAAACTGGTTGATTCTGAGCGTATTCTGAGACGAAAAAAATTCAAACCCCTCAAAACACGCTGAGATGAATTTTTTAATAAGAAACATGGGTGTTGTGAACAAACTGGTTCATTCTGAGCGTATTCTGAGACGAAAAAAATTCAAACCCCTCAAAATGCGCTGAGATTAATTCTTTAATAAAAAACAAGGGTGTTCTGAACAAACTGGTTGATTCTGAGCGTGATCGGAGACGAAAAAAATTCAAACCCCTCAAAACGCGCTGAGATTAATTCTTTACTAAGAAACAAGGGTGTTCTGAACAAACTGGTTGATTCTGAGCGTGATCGGAGACGAAAAAAATTCAAACCCCTCAAAACGCGCTGAGATTAATTCTTTACTAAGAAACAAGGTTGTTCTGAACAAACTGGTTGATTCTGAGCGTGATCGGAGACGAAAAAAATTCAAACCCCTCAAAACGCGCTGAGATTAATTCTTTACTAAGAAACAAGGGTGTTCTGAACAAACTGGTTGATTCTGAGCGTGATCGGAGACGAAAAAAATTCAAACCCCTCAAAACGCGCTGAGATTAATTCTTTACTAAGAAACAAGGGTGTTCTGAACAAACTGGTTGATTCTGAGCGTGATCGGAGACGAAAAAAATTCAAACCCCTCAAAACGCGCTGAGATTAATTCTTTACTAAGAAACAAGGGTGTTCTGAACAAACTGGTTGATTCTGAGCGTGATCGGAGACGAAAAAAATTCAAACCCCTCAAAACGCGCTGAGATTAATTCTTTACTATGAAACAAGGTTGTTCTGAACAAACTGGTTGATTCTGAGCGTGATCGGAGACGAAAAAAATTCAAACCCCTCAAAACGCGCTGAGATTAATTCTTTACTAAGAAACAAGGCTTTTCTGAACAAACTGGTTGATTCTGAGCGTGATCGGAGACGAAAAAAATTCAAACCCCTCAAAACGCGCTGAGATTAATTCTTTACTAAGAAACAAGGGTATTCTGAACAAACTGGTTGATTCTGAGCGTGATCGGAGACGAAAAAAATTCAAACCCCTCAAAACGCGCTGAGATTAATTCTTTACTAAGAAACAAGGTTGTTCTGAACAAACAGGTTGATTCTGAGCGTGATCGGAGACGAAAAAAATTCAAACCCCTCAAAACGCGCTGAGATTAATTCTTTACTAAGAAACAAGGGTGTTCTGAACAAACTGGTTGATTCTGAGCGTGATCGGAGACGAAAAAAATTCAAACCCCTCAAAACGCGCTGAGATTAATTCTTTACTAAGAAACAAGGTTGTTCTGAACAAACTGGTTGATTCTGAGCGTGATCGGAGACGAAAAAAGTTCAAACCCCTCAAAACGCGCTGAGATTAATTCTTTATTAAGAAACAAGGGTGTTGTGAACAAACTGGTTCATTCTGAGCGTATTCTGAGACGAAAAAAATTCAAACCCCTCAGAATGCGCTGAGATTAATTCTTTACTAAGAAACATGGGTGTACTGAACAAACTGGTTGATTCTGAGCGTGATCGGAGACGAAAAAAATTCAAACCCCTCAGAATGCGCTGAGATTAATTCTTTACTAAGAAACATGGGTGTACTGAACAAACTGGTTGATTCTGAGCGTATTCTGAGACGAAAAAAATTCAAACCCCTCAAAACGCGCTGAGATTAATTCTTTACTAAGAAACATGGGTGTACTGAACAAACTGGTTGATTCTGAGCGTGATCGGAGACGAAAAAAATTCAAACCCCTCAGAATGCGCTGAGATTAATTCTTTACTAAGAAACATGGGTGTACTGAACAAACTGGTTGATTCTGAGCGTATTCTGAGACGAAAAAAATTCAAACCCCTCAAAACGCGCTGAGATTAATTCTTTACTAAGAAACATGGGTGTACTGAACAAACTGGTTGATTCTGAGTGTGATCGGAGACGAAAAAAATTCAAACCCCTCAGAATGCGCTGAGATTAATTCTTTACTATGAAACATGGGTGTACTGAACAAACTGGTTGATTCTGAGCGTGATCGGAGACGAAAAAAATTCAAACCCCTCAGAATGCGCTGAGATTAATTCTTTACTAAGAAACATGGGTGTACTGAACAAACTGGTTGATTCTGAGCGTATTCTGAGACGAAAAAAATTCAAACCCCTCAAAACGCGCTGAGATTAATTCTTTACTAAGAAACATGGGTGTACTGAACAAACTGGTTGATTCTGAGCGTGATCGGAGACGAAAAAAATTCAAACCCCTCAGAATGCGCTGAGATTAATTCTTTACTAAGAAACATGGGTGTACTGAACAAACTGGTTGATTCTGAGCGTGATCGGAGACGAAAAAAATTCAAACCCCTCAGAATGCGCTGAGATTAATTCTTTACTATGAAACATGGGTGTACTGAACAAACTGGTTGATTCTGAGCGTATTCTGAGACGAAAAAAATTCAAACCCCTCAAAACGCGCTGAGATTAATTCTTTACTAAGAAACATGGGTGTACTGAACAAACTGGTTGATTCTGAGCGTGATCGGAGACGAAAAAAATTCAAACCCCTCAGAATGCGCTGAGATTAATTCTTTACTATGAAACATGGGTGTACTGAACAAACTGGTTGATTCTGAGCGTATTCTGAGACGAAAAAAATTCAAACCCCTCAAAACGCGCTGAGATTAATTCTTTACTAAGAAACATGGGTGTACTGAACAAACTGGTTGATTCTGAGCGTGATCGGAGACGAAAAAAATTCAAACCCCTCAGAATGCGCTGAGATTAATTCTTTACTAAGAAACAAGGTTGTTCTGAACAAACAGGTTGATTCTGAGCGTGATCGGAGACTAAAAAAATTCAAACCCCTCAAAACGCGCTGAGATTAATTCTTTACTAAGAAACAAGGTTGTTCTGAACAAACTGGTTGATTCTGAGCGTGATCGGAGACGAAAAAAATTCAAACCCCTCAAAACGCGCTGAGATTAATTCTTTACTAAGAAACAAGGGTGTTCTGAACAAACTGGTTGATTCTGAGCGTGATCGGAGACGAAAAAAATTCAAACCCCTCAAAACGCGCTGAGATTAATTCTTTACTAAGAAACAAGGTTGTTCTGAACAAACTGGTTGATTCTGAGCGTGATCGGAGACGAAAAAAGTTCAAACCCCTCAAAACGCGCTGAGATTAATTCTTTATTAAGAAACAAGGGTGTTGTGAACAAACTGGTTCATTCTGAGCGTATTCTGAGACGAAAAAAATTCAAACCCCTCAGAATGCGCTGAGATTAATTCTTTACTAAGAAACATGGGTGTACTGAACAAACTGGTTGATTCTGAGCGTGATCGGAGACGAAACAAATTCAAACCCCTCAGAATGCGCTGAGATTAATTCTTTACTAAGAAACATGGGTGTACTGAACAAACTGGTTGATTCTGAGCGTATTCTGAGACGAAAAAAATTCAAACCCCTCAAAACGCGCTGAGATTAATTCTTTACTAAGAAACATGGGTGTACTGAACAAACTGGTTGATTCTGAGCGTGATCGGAGACGAAAAAAATTCAAACCCCTCAGAATGCGCTGAGATTAATTCTTTACTAAGAAACATGGGTGTACTGAACAAACTGGTTGATTCTGAGCGTATTCTGAGACGAAAAAAATTCAAACCCCTCAAAACGCGCTGAGATTAATTCTTTACTAAGAAACATGGGTGTACTGAACAAACTGGTTGATTCTGAGCGTGATCGGAGACGAAAAAAATTCAAACCCCTCAGAATGCGCTGAGATTAATTCTTTACTAAGAAACATGGGTGTACTGAACAAACTGGTTGATTCTGAGCGTGATCGGAGACGAAAAAAATTCAAACCCCTCAGAATGCGCTGAGATTAATTCTTTACTATGAAACATGGGTGTACTGAACAAACTGGTTGATTCTGAGCGTATTCTGAGACGAAAAAAATTCAAACCCCTCAAAACGCGCTGAGATTAATTCTTTACTAAGAAACATGGGTGTACTGAACAAACTGGTTGATTCTGAGCGTGATCGGAGACGAAAAAAATTCAAACCCCTCAGAATGCGCTGAGATTAATTCTTTACTATGAAACATGGGTGTACTGAACAAACTGGTTGATTCTGAGCGTATTCTGAGACGAAAAAAATTCAAACCCCTCAAAACGCGCTGAGATTAATTCTTTACTAAGAAACATGGGTGTACTGAACAAACTGGTTGATTCTGAGCGTGATCGGAGACGAAAAAAATTCAAACCCCTCAGAATGCGCTGAGATTAATTCTTTACTAAGAAACAAGGTTGTTCTGAACAAACAGGTTGATTCTGAGCGTGATCGGAGACTAAAAAAATTCAAACCCCTCAAAACGCGCTGAGATTAATTCTTTACTAAGAAACAAGGTTGTTCTGAACAAACTGGTTGATTCTGAGCGTGATCGGAGACGAAAAAAATTCAAACCCCTCAAAACGCGCTGAGATTAATTCTTTATTAAGAAACAAGGGTGTTGTGAACAAACTGGTTCATTCTGAGCGTATTCTGAGACGAAAAAAATTCAAACCCCTCAGAATGCGCTGAGATTAATTCTTTACTAAGAAACATGGGTGTACTGAACAAACTGGTTGATTCTGAGCGTGATCGGAGACGAAAAAAATTCAAACCCCTCAGAATGCGCTGAGATTAATTCTTTACTAAGAAACATGGGTGTACTGAACAAACTGGTTGATTCTGAGCGTATTCTGAGACGAAAAAAATTCAAACCCCTCAAAACGCGCTGAGATTAATTCTTTACTAAGAAACATGGGTGTACTGAACAAACTGGTTGATTCTGAGCGTGATCGGAGACGAAAAAAATTCAAACCCCTCAGAATGCGCTGAGATTAATTCTTTACTAAGAAACATGGGTGTACTGAACAAACTGGTTGATTCTGAGCGTATTCTGAGACGAAAAAAATTCAAACCCCTCAAAACGCGCTGAGATTAATTCTTTACTAAGAAACATGGGTGTACTGAACAAACTGGTTGATTCTGAGCGTGATCGGAGACGAAAAAAATTCAAACCCCTCAGAATGCGCTGAGATTAATTCTTTACTAAGAAACATGGGTGTACTGAACAAACTGGTTGATTCTGAGCGTATTCTGAGACGAAAAAAATTCAAACCCCTCAAAACACGCTGAGATGAATTTTTTAATAAGAAACATGGGTGTTGTGAACAAACTGGTTCATTCTGAGCGTATTCTGAGACGAAAAAAATTCAAACCCCTCAAAATGCGCTGAGATTAATTCTTTAATAAGAAACAAGGGTGTTCTGAACAAACTGGTTGATTCTGAGCGTGATCGGAGACGAAAAAAATTCAAACCCCTCAAAACGCGCTGAGACTAATTCTTTACTAAGAAACAAGGGTGTTCTGAACAAACTGGTTGATTCTGAGCGTGATCGGAGACGAAAAAAATTCAAACCCCTCAAAACGCGCTGAGATTAATTCTTTACTAAGAAACAAGGTTGTTCTGAACAAACTGGTTGATTCTGAGCGTGATCGGAGACGAAAAAAATTCAAACCCCTCAAAACGCGCTGAGATTAATTCTTTACTAAGAAACAAGGGTGTTCTGAACAAACTGGTTGATTCTGAGCGTGATCGGAGACGAAAAAAATTCAAACCCCTCAAAACGCGCTGAGATTAATTCTTTACTAAGAAACATGGGTGTACTGAACAAACTGGTTGATTCTGAGCGTGATCGGAGACGAAAAAAATTCAAACCCCTCAAAACGCGCTGAGATTAATTCTTTATTAAGAAACAAGGGTGTTGTGAACAAACTGGTTCATTCTGAGCGTATTCTGAGACGAAAAAAATTCAAACCCCTCAGAATGCGCTGAGATTAATTCTTTACTAAGAAACATGGGTGTACTGAACAAACTGGTTGATTCTGAGCGTGATCGGAGACGAAAAAAATTCAAACCCCTCAGAATGCGCTGAGATTAATTCTTTACTAAGAAACATGGGTGTACTGAACAAACTGGTTGATTCTGAGCGTATTCTGAGACGAAAAAAATTCAAACCCCTCAAAACGCGCTGAGATTAATTCTTTACTAAGAAACATGGGTGTACTGAACAAACTGGTTGATTCTGAGCGTGATCGGAGACGAAAAAAATTCAAACCCCTCAGAATGCGCTGAGATTAATTCTTTACTAAGAAACATGGGTGTACTGAACAAACTGGTTGATTCTGAGCGTATTCTGAGACGAAAAAAATTCAAACCCCTCAAAACGCGCTGAGATTAATTCTTTACTAAGAAACATGGGTGTACTGAACAAACTGGTTGATTCTGAGCGTGATCGGAGACGAAAAAAATTCAAACCCCTCAGAATGCGCTGAGATTAATTCTTTACTAAGAAACATGGGTGTACTGAACAAACTGGTTGATTCTGAGCGTATTCTGAGACGAAAAAAATTCAAACCCCTCAAAACACGCTGAGATGAATTTTTTAATAAGAAACATGGGTGTTGTGAACAAACTGGTTCATTCTGAGCGTATTCTGAGACGAAAAAAATTCAAACCCCTCAAAATGCGCTGAGATTAATTCTTTAATAAGAAACAAGGGTGTTCTGAACAAACTGGTTGATTCTGAGCGTGATCGGAGACGAAAAAAATTCAAACCCCTCAAAACGCGCTGAGACTAATTCTTTACTAAGAAACAAGGGTGTTCTGAACAAACTGGTTGATTCTGAGCGTGATCGGAGACGAAAAAAATTCAAACCCCTCAAAACGCGCTGAGATTAATTCTTTACTAAGAAACAAGGTTGTTCTGAACAAACTGGTTGATTCTGAGCGTGATCGGAGACGAAAAAAATTCAAACCCCTCAAAACGCGCTGAGATTAATTCTTTACTAAGAAACAAGGGTGTTCTGAACAAACTGGTTGATTCTGAGCGTGATCGGAGACGAAAAAAATTCAAACCCCTCAAAACGCGCTGAGATTAATTCTTTACTAAGAAACATGGGTGTACTGAACAAACTGGTTGATTCTGAGCGTGATCGGAGACGAAAAAAATTCAAACCCCTCAGAATGCGCTGAGATTAATTCTTTACTAAGAAACATGGGTGTACTGAACAAACTGGTTGATTCTGAGCGTGATCGGAGACGAAAAAAATTCAAACCCCTCAGAATGCGCTGAGATTAATTCTTTACTATGAAACATGGGTGTACTGAACAAACTGGTTGATTCTGAGCGTATTCTGAGACGAAAAAAATTCAAACCCCTCAAAACGCGCTGAGATTAATTCTTTACTAAGAAACATGGGTGTACTGAACAAACTGGTTGATTCTGAGCGTGATCGGAGACAAAAAAATTTCAAACCCCTCAGAATGCGCTGAGATTAATTCTTTACTAAGAAACATGGGTGTACTGAACAAACTGGTTGATTCTGAGCGTATTCTGAGACGAAAAAAATTCAAACCCCTCAAAACACGCTGAGATGAATTTTTTAATAAGAAACATGGGTGTTGTGAACAAACTGGTTCATTCTGAGCGTATTCTGAGACGAAAAAAATTCAAACCCCTCAAAATGCGCTGAGATTAATTCTTTAATAAGAAACAAGGGTGTTCTGAACAAACTGGTTGATTCTGAGCGTGATCGGAGACGAAAAAAATTCAAACCCCTCAAAACGCGCTGAGATTAATTCTTTACTAAGAAACAAGGGTGTTCTGAACAAACTGGTTGATTCTGAGCGTGATCGGAGACGAAAAAAATTCAAACCCCTCAAAACGCGCTGAGATTAATTCTTTACTAAGAAACAAGGTTGTTCTGAACAAACTGGTTGATTCTGAGCGTGATCGGAGACGAAAAAAATTCAAACCCCTCAAAACGCGCTGAGATTAATTCTTTACTAAGAAACAAGGGTGTTCTGAACAAACTGGTTGATTCTGAGCGTGATCGGAGACGAAAAAAATTCAAACCCCTCAAAACGCGCTGAGATTAATTCTTTACTAAGAAACAAGGGTGTTCTGAACAAACTGGTTGATTCTGAGCGTGATCGGAGACGAAAAAAATTCAAACCCCTCAAAACGCGCTGAGATTAATTCTTTACTAAGAAACAAGGTTGTTCTGAACAAACTGGTTGATTCTGAGCGTGATCGGAGACGAAAAAAATTCAAACCCCTCAAAACGCGCTGAGATGAATTTTTTAATAAGAAACAAGAGTGTTGTGAACAAACTGGTTCATTCTGAGCGTGATCGGAAACGAAAATAATTCAAACCCCTCAAAACGCGCTGAGATTAATTCTTTACTAAGAAACAAGGGTGTTCTGAACAAACTGGTTGATTCTGAGCGTGATCGGAGACGAAAAAAATTCAAACCCCTCAAAACGCGCTGAGATTAATTCTTTACTAAGAAACAAGGGTGTTCTGAACAAACTGGTTGATTCTGAGCGTGATCGGAGACGAAAAAAATTCAAACCCCTCAAAACGCGCTGAGATTAATTCTTTACTAAGAAACAAGGTTGTTCTGAACAAACTGGTTGATTCTGAGCGTGATCGGAGACGAAAAAAATTCAAACCCCTCAAAACGCGCTGAGATTAATTCTTTACTAAGAAACAAGGTTGTTCTGAACAAACTGGTTGATTCTGAGCGTGATCGGAGACGAAAAAAATTCAAACCCCTCAAAATTCGCTGAGATTAATTCTTTACTAAGAAACAAGGTTGTTCTGAACAAACTGGTTGATTCTGAGCGTGATCGGAGACGAAAAAAATTCAAACTCCTCAAAACGCGCTGAGATTAATTCTTTACTAAGAAACAAGGGTGTTCTGAACAAACTGGTTGATTCTGAGCGTGATCGGAGACGAAAAAAATTCAAACCCCTCAAAACGCGCTGAGATTAATTCTTTACTATGAAACAAGGTTGTTCTGAACAAACTGGTTGATTCTGAGCGTGATCGGAGACGAAAAAAATTCAAACCCCTCAAAACGCGCTGAGATTAATTCTTTACTAAGAAACAAGGCTTTTCTGAACAAACTGGTTGATTCTGAGCGTGATCGGAGACGAAAAAAATTCAAACCCCTCAAAACGCGCTGAGATTAATTCTTTACTAAGAAACAAGGGTATTCTGAACAAACTGGTTGATTCTGAGCGTGATCGGAGACGAAAAAAATTCAAACCCCTCAAAACGCGCTGAGATTAATTCTTTACTAAGAAACAAGGTTGTTCTGAACAAACAGGTTGATTCTGAGCGTGATCGGAGACGAAAAAAATTCAAACCCCTCAAAACGCGCTGAGATTAATTCTTTACTAAGAAACAAGGGTGTTCTGAACAAACTGGTTGATTCTGAGCGTGATCGGAGACGAAAAAAATTCAAACCCCTCAAAACGCGCTGAGATTAATTCTTTACTAAGAAACAAGGTTGTTCTGAACAAACTGGTTGATTCTGAGCGTGATCGGAGACGAAAAAAATTCAAACCCCTCAAAACGCGCTGAGATTAATTCTTTACTAAGAAACAAGGTTGTTCTGAACAAACTGGTTGATTCTGAGCGTGATCGGAGACGAAAAAAATTCAAACCCCTCAAAACGCGCTGAGATTAATTCTTTACTAAGAAACAAGGCTTTTCTGAACAAACTGGTTGATTCTGAGCGTGATCGGAGACGAAAAAAATTCAAACCCCTCAAAACGCGCTGAGATTAATTCTTTACTAAGAAACAAGGGTATTCTGAACAAACTGGTTGATTCTGAGCGTGATCGGAGACGAAAAAAATTCAAACCCCTCAAAACGCGCTGAGATTAATTCTTTACTAAGAAACAAGGTTGTTCTGAACAAACAGGTTGATTCTGAGCGTGATCGGAGACGAAAAAAATTCAAACCCCTCAAAACGCGCTGAGATTAATTCTTTACTAAGAAACAAGGGTGTTCTGAACAAACTGGTTGATTCTGAGCGTGATCGGAGACGAAAAAAATTCAAACCCCTCAAAACGCGCTGAGATTAATTCTTTACTAAGAAACAAGGTTGTTCTGAACAAACTGGTTGATTCTGAGCGTGATCGGAGACGAAAAAAGTTCAAACCCCTCAAAACGCGCTGAGATTAATTCTTTATTAAGAAACAAGGGTGTTGTGAACAAACTGGTTCATTCTGAGCGTATTCTGAGACGAAAAAAATTCAAACCCCTCAGAATGCGCTGAGATTAATTCTTTACTAAGAAACATGGGTGTACTGAACAAACTGGTTGATTCTGAGCGTGATCGGAGACGAAAAAAATTCAAACCCCTCAGAATGCGCTGAGATTAATTCTTTACTAAGAAACATGGGTGTACTGAACAAACTGGTTGATTCTGAGCGTATTCTGAGACGAAAAAAATTCAAACCCCTCAAAACGCGCTGAGATTAATTCTTTACTAAGAAACATGGGTGTACTGAACAAACTGGTTGATTCTGAGCGTGATCGGAGACGAAAAAAATTCAAACCCCTCAGAATGCGCTGAGATTAATTCTTTACTATGAAACATGGGTGTACTGAACAAACTGGTTGATTCTGAGCGTGATCGGAGACGAAAAAAATTCAAACCCCTCAGAATGCGCTGAGATTAATTCTTTACTAAGAAACATGGGTGTACTGAACAAACTGGTTGATTCTGAGCGTATTCTGAGACGAAAAAAATTCAAACCCCTCAAAACGCGCTGAGATTAATTCTTTACTAAGAAACATGGGTGTACTGAACAAACTGGTTGATTCTGAGCGTGATCGGAGACGAAAAAAATTCAAACCCCTCAGAATGCGCTGAGATTAATTCTTTACTAAGAAACATGGGTGTACTGAACAAACTGGTTGATTCTGAGCGTATTCTGAGACGAAAAAAATTCAAACCCCTCAAAACGCGCTGAGATTAATTCTTTACTAAGAAACATGGGTGTACTGAACAAACTGGTTGATTCTGAGCGTGATCGGAGACGAAAAAAATTCAAACCCCTCAGAATGCGCTGAGATTAATTCTTTACTATGAAACATGGGTGTACTGAACAAACTGGTTGATTCTGAGCGTGATCGGAGACGAAAAAAATTCAAACCCCTCAGAATGCGCTGAGATTAATTCTTTACTAAGAAACATGGGTGTACTGAACAAACTGGTTGATTCTGAGCGTATTCTGAGACGAAAAAAATTCAAACCCCTCAAAACGCGCTGAGATTAATTCTTTACTAAGAAACATGGGTGTACTGAACAAACTGGTTGATTCTGAGCGTGATCGGAGACGAAAAAAATTCAAACCCCTCAGAATGCGCTGAGATTAATTCTTTACTAAGAAACATGGGTGTACTGAACAAACTGGTTGATTCTGAGCGTGATCGGAGACGAAAAAAATTCAAACCCCTCAGAATGCGCTGAGATTAATTCTTTACTATGAAACATGGGTGTACTGAACAAACTGGTTGATTCTGAGCGTATTCTGAGACGAAAAAAATTCAAACCCCTCAAAACGCGCTGAGATTAATTCTTTACTAAGAAACATGGGTGTACTGAACAAACTGGTTGATTCTGAGCGTGATCGGAGACGAAAAAAATTCAAACCCCTCAGAATGCGCTGAGATTAATTCTTTACTATGAAACATGGGTGTACTGAACAAACTGGTTGATTCTGAGCGTATTCTGAGACGAAAAAAATTCAAACCCCTCAAAACGCGCTGAGATTAATTCTTTACTAAGAAACATGGGTGTACTGAACAAACTGGTTGATTCTGAGCGTGATCGGAGACGAAAAAAATTCAAACCCCTCAGAATGCGCTGAGATTAATTCTTTACTAAGAAACATGGGTGTACTGAACAAACTGGTTGATTCTGAGCGTGATCGGAGACGAAAAAAATTCAAACCCCTCAGAATGCGCTGAGATTAATTCTTTACTATGAAACATGGGTGTACTGAACAAACTGGTTGATTCTGAGCGTATTCTGAGACGAAAAAAATTCAAACCCCTCAAAACCCGCTGAGATTAATTCTTTACTAAGAAACATGGGTGTACTGAACAAACTGGTTGATTCTGAGCGTGATCGGAGACGAAAAAAATTCAAACCCCTCAGAATGCGCTGAGATTAATTCTTTACTATGAAACATGGGTGTACTGAACAAACTGGTTGATTCTGAGCGTATTCTGAGACGAAAAAAATTCAAACCCCTCAAAACGCGCTGAGATTAATTCTTTACTAAGAAACATGGGTGTACTGAACAAACTGGTTGATTCTGAGCGTGATCGGAGACGAAAAAAATTCAAACCCCTCAGAATGCGCTGAGATTAATTCTTTACTAAGAAACAAGGTTGTTCTGAACAAACAGGTTGATTCTGAGCGTGATCGGAGACTAAAAAAATTCAAACCCCTCAAAACGCGCTGAGATTAATTCTTTACTAAGAAACAAGGTTGTTCTGAACAAACTGGTTGATTCTGAGCGTGATCGGAGACGAAAAAAATTCAAACCCCTCAAAACGCGCTGAGATTAATTCTTTACTAAGAAACAAGGGTGTTCTGAACAAACTGGTTGATTCTGAGCGTGATCGGAGACGAAAAAAATTCAAACCCCTCAAAACGCGCTGAGATTAATTCTTTACTAAGAAACAAGGTTGTTCTGAACAAACTGGTTGATTCTGAGCGTGATCGGAGACGAAAAAAGTTCAAACCCCTCAAAACGCGCTGAGATTAATTCTTTATTAAGAAACAAGGGTGTTGTGAACAAACTGGTTCATTCTGAGCGTATTCTGAGACGAAAAAAATTCAAACCCCTCAGAATGCGCTGAGATTAATTCTTTACTAAGAAACATGGGTGTACTGAACAAACTGGTTGATTCTGAGCGTGATCGGAGACGAAACAAATTCAAACCCCTCAGAATGCGCTGAGATTAATTCTTTACTAAGAAACATGGGTGTACTGAACAAACTGGTTGATTCTGAGCGTATTCTGAGACGAAAAAAATTCAAACCCCTCAAAACGCGCTGAGATTAATTCTTTACTAAGAAACATGGGTGTACTGAACAAACTGGTTGATTCTGAGCGTGATCGGAGACGAAAAAAATTCAAACCCCTCAGAATGCGCTGAGATTAATTCTTTACTAAGAAACATGGGTGTACTGAACAAACTGGTTGATTCTGAGCGTATTCTGAGACGAAAAAAATTCAAACCCCTCAAAACGCGCTGAGATTAATTCTTTACTAAGAAACATGGGTGTACTGAACAAACTGGTTGATTCTGAGCGTGATCGGAGACGAAAAAAATTCAAACCCCTCAGAATGCGCTGAGATTAATTCTTTACTAAGAAACATGGGTGTACTGAACAAACTGGTTGATTCTGAGCGTGATCGGAGACGAAAAAAATTCAAACCCCTCAGAATGCGCTGAGATTAATTCTTTACTATGAAACATGGGTGTACTGAACAAACTGGTTGATTCTGAGCGTATTCTGAGACGAAAAAAATTCAAACCCCTCAAAACGCGCTGAGATTAATTCTTTACTAAGAAACATGGGTGTACTGAACAAACTGGTTGATTCTGAGCGTGATCGGAGACGAAAAAAATTCAAACCCCTCAGAATGCGCTGAGATTAATTCTTTACTATGAAACATGGGTGTACTGAACAAACTGGTTGATTCTGAGCGTATTCTGAGACGAAAAAAATTCAAACCCCTCAAAACGCGCTGAGATTAATTCTTTACTAAGAAACATGGGTGTACTGAACAAACTGGTTGATTCTGAGCGTGATCGGAGACGAAAAAAATTCAAACCCCTCAGAATGCGCTGAGATTAATTCTTTACTAAGAAACAAGGTTGTTCTGAACAAACAGGTTGATTCTGAGCGTGATCGGAGACTAAAAAAATTCAAACCCCTCAAAACGCGCTGAGATTAATTCTTTACTAAGAAACAAGGTTGTTCTGAACAAACTGGTTGATTCTGAGCGTGATCGGAGACGAAAAAAATTCAAACCCCTCAAAACGCGCTGAGATTAATTCTTTATTAAGAAACAAGGGTGTTGTGAACAAACTGGTTCATTCTGAGCGTATTCTGAGACGAAAAAAATTCAAACCCCTCAAAACGCGCTGAGATTAATTCTTTACTAAGAAACAAGGGTTTTCTGAACAAACTGGTTGATTCTGAGCGTGATCGGAGACGAAAAAAATTCAAACCCCTCAAAACGCGCTGAGATTAATTCTTTACTAAGAAACAAGGGTGTTCTGAACAAACTGGTTGATTCTGAGCGTATTCTGAGACGAAAAAAATTCAAACCCCTCTTAATGCGCTGAGATTAATTCTTTACTAACAAACATGGGTGTACTGAACAAACTGGTTGATTCTGAGCGTGATCGGAGACGAAAAAAATTCAAACCCCTCAAAACGCGCTGAGATTAATTCTTTACTAAGAAACAAGGTTGTTCTGAACAAACTGGTTGATTCTGAGCGTGATCGGAGACGAAAAAAATTCAAACCCCTCAAAACGCGCTGAGATTAATTCTTTACTAAGAAACAAGGGTGTTCTGAACAAACTGGTTGATTCTGAGCGTGATCGGAGACGAAAAAAATTCAAACCCCTCAAAACGCGCTGAGATTAATTCTTTACTAAGAAACAAGGGTGTTCTGAACAAACTGGTTGATTCTGAGCGTGATCGGAGACGAAAAAAATTCAAACCCCTCAAAACGCGCTGAGATTAATTCTTTACTAAGAAACAAGGTTGTTCTGAACAAACTGGTTGATTCTGAGCGTGATCGGAGACGAAAAAAATTCAAACCCCTCAAAACGCGCTGAGATTAATTCTTTACTAAGAAACAAGGGTGTTCTGAACAAACTGGTTGATTCTGAGCGTGATCGGAGACGAAAAAAATTCAAACCCCTCAAAACGCGCTGAGATTAATTCTTTACTAAGAAACAAGGTTGTTCTGAACAAACTGGTTGATTCTGAGCGTGATCGGAGACGAAAAAAATTCAAACCCCTCAAAACGCGCTGAGATTAATTCTTTACTAAGAAACAAGGGTGTCTGAACAAACTGGTTGATTCTGAGCGTGATCGGAGACGAAAAAAATTCAAACCCCTCAAAACGCGCTGAGATTAATTCTTTACTAAGAAACAAGGTTGTTCTGAACAAACTGGTTGATTCTGAGCGTGATCGGAGACGAAAAAAATTCAAACCCCTCAAAACGCGCTGAGATTAATTCTTTACTAAGAAACAAGGGTGTTCTGAACAAACTGGTTGATTCTGAGCGTGATCGGAGACGAAAAAAATTCAAACCCCTCAAAACGCGCTGAGATTAATTCTTTACTAAGAAACAAGGTTGTTCTGAACAAACTGGTTGATTCTGAGCGTGATCGGAGACGAAAAAAATTCAAACCCCTCAAAACGCGCTGAGATTAATTCTTTACTAAGAAACAAGGTTGTTCTGAACAAACTGGTTGATTCTGAGCGTGATCGGAGACGAAAAAAATTCAAACCCCTCAGAATGCGCTGAGATTAATTCTTTACTAAGAAACATGGGTGTACTGAACAAACTGGTTGATTCTGAGCGTATTCTGAGACGAAAAAAATTCAAACCCCTCAAAACGCGCTGAGATTAATTCTTTACTAAGAAATATGGGTGTACTGAACAAACTGGTTGATTCTGAGCGTGATCGGAGACGAAAAAAATTCAAACCCCTCAGAATGCGCTGAGATTAATTCTTTACTAAGAAACATGGGTGTACTGAACAAACTGGTTGATTCTGAGCGTGATCGGAGACGAAAAAAATTCAAACCCCTCAGAATGCGCTGAGATTAATTCTTTACTATGAAACATGGGTGTACTGAACAAACTGGTTGATTCTGAGCGTATTCTGAGACGAAAAAAATTCAAACCCCTCAAAACGCGCTGAGATTAATTCTTTACTAAGAAACATGGGTGTACTGAACAAACTGGTTGATTCTGAGCGTGATCGGAGACGAAAAAAATTCAAACCCCTCAGAATGCGCTGAGATTAATTCTTTACTAAGAAACATGGGTGTACTGAACAAACTGGTTGATTCTGAGCGTATTCTGAGACGAAAAAAATTCAAACCCCTCAAAACACGCTGAGATGAATTTTTTAATAAGAAACATGGGTGTTGTGAACAAACTGGTTCATTCTGAGCGTATTCTGAGACGAAAAAAATTCAAACCCCTCAAAATGCGCTGAGATTAATTCTTTAATAAGAAACAAGGGTGTTCTGAACAAACTGGTTGATTCTGAGCGTGATCGGAGACGAAAAAAATTCAAACCCCTCAAAACGCGCTGAGACTAATTCTTTACTAAGAAACAAGGGTGTTCTGAACAAACTGGTTGATTCTGAGCGTGATCGGAGACGAAAAAAATTCAAACCCCTCAAAACGCGCTGAGATTAATTCTTTACTAAGAAACAAGGTTGTTCTGAACAAACTGGTTGATTCTGAGCGTGATCGGAGACGAAAAAAATTCAAACCCCTCAAAACGCGCTGAGATTAATTCTTTACTAAGAAACAAGGGTGTTCTGAACAAACTGGTTGATTCTGAGCGTGATCGGAGACGAAAAAAATTCAAACCCCTCAAAACGCGCTGAGATTAATTCTTTACTAAGAAACATGGGTGTACTGAACAAACTGGTTGATTCTGAGCGTGATCGGAGACGAAAAAAATTCAAACCCCTCAGAATGCGCTGAGATTAATTCTTTACTAAGAAACATGGGTGTACTGAACAAACTGGTTGATTCTGAGCGTGATCGGAGACGAAAAAAATTCAAACCCCTCAGAATGCGCTGAGATTAATTCTTTACTATGAAACATGGGTGTACTGAACAAACTGGTTGATTCTGAGCGTATTCTGACACGAAAAAAATTCAAACCCCTCAAAACGCGCTGAGATTAATTCTTTACTAAGAAACATGGGTGTACTGAACAAACTGGTTGATTCTGAGCGTGATCGGAGACGAAAAAATTTCAAACCCCTCAGAATGCGCTGAGATTAATTCTTTACTAAGAAACATGGGTGTACTGAACAAACTGGTTGATTCTGAGCGTGATCGGAGACGAAAAAAATTCAAACCCCTCAAAACGCGCTGAGATTAATTCTTTACTAAGAAACAAGGTTGTTCTGAACAAACTGGTTGATTCTGAGCGTGATCGGAGACGAAAAAAATTCAAACCCCTCAAAACGCGCTGAGATTAATTCTTTACTAAGAAACAAGGGTGTTCTGAACAAACTGGTTGATTCTGAGCGTGATCGGAGACGAAAAAAATTCAAACCCCTCAAAACGCGCTGAGATTAATTCTTTACTAAGAAACATGGGTGTACTGAACAAACTGGTTGATTCTGAGCGTGATCGGAGACGAAAAAAATTCAAACCCCTCAGAATGCGCTGAGATTAATTCTTTACTAAGAAACATGGGTGTACTGAACAAACTGGTTGATTCTGAGCGTGATCGGAGACGAAAAAAATTCAAACCCCTCAGAATGCGCTGAGATTAATTCTTTACTATGAAACATGGGTGTACTGAACAAACTGGTTGATTCTGAGCGTATTCTGAGACGAAAAAAATTCAAACCCCTCAAAACGCGCTGAGATTAATTCTTTACTAAGAAACATGGGTGTACTGAACAAACTGGTTGATTCTGAGCGTGATCGGAGACGAAAAAATTTCAAACCCCTCAGAATGCGCTGAGATTAATTCTTTACTAAGAAACATGGGTGTACTGAACAAACTGGTTGATTCTGAGCGTATTCTGAGACGAAAAAAATTCAAACCCCTCAAAACACGCTGAGATGAATTTTTTAATAAGAAACATGGGTGTTGTGAACAAACTGGTTCATTCTGAGCGTATTCTGAGACGAAAAAAATTCAAACCCCTCAAAATGCGCTGAGATTAATTCTTTAATAAGAAACAAGGGTGTTCTGAACAAACTGGTTGATTCTGAGCGTGATCGGAGACGAAAAAAATTCAAACCCCTCAAAACGCGCTGAGATTAATTCTTTACTAAGAAACAAGGGTGTTCTGAACAAACTGGTTGATTCTGAGCGTGATCGGAGACGAAAAAAATTCAAACCCCTCAAAACGCGCTGAGATTAATTCTTTACTAAGAAACAAGGGTGTTCTGAACAAACTGGTTGATTCTGAGCGTGATCGGAGACGAAAAAAATTCAAACCCCTCAAAACGCGCTGAGATTAATTCTTTACTAAGAAACAAGGGTGTTCTGAACAAACTGGTTGATTCTGAGCGTGATCGGAGACGAAAAAAATTCAAACCCCTCAAAACGCGCTGAGATTAATTCTTTACTAAGAAACAAGGGTGTTCTGAACAAACTGGTTGATTCTGAGCGTGATCGGAGACGAAAAAAATTCAAACCCCTCAAAACGCGCTGAGATTAATTCTTTACTAAGAAACAAGGTTGTTCTGAACAAACTGGTTGATTCTGAGCGTGATCGGAGACGAAAAAAATTCAAACCCCTCAAAACGCGCTGAGATGAATTTTTTAATAAGAAACAAGGGTGTTGTGAACAAACTGGTTCATTCTGAGCGTGATCGGAAACGAAAATAATTCAAACCCCTCAAAACGCGCTGAGATTAATTCTTTACTAAGAAACAAGGGTGTTCTGAACAAACTGGTTGATTCTGAGCGTGATCGGAGACGAAAAAAATTCAAACCCCTCAGAATGCGCTGAGATTAATTCTTTACTAAGAAACATGGGTGTACTGAACAAACTGGTTGATTCTGAGCGTATTCTGAGACGAAAAAAATTCAAACCCCTCAAAACGCGCTGAGATTAATTCTTTACTAAGAAACATGGGTGTACTGAACAAACTGGTTGATTCTGAGCGTGATCGGAGACGAAAAAAATTCAAACCCCTCAGAATGCGCTGAGATTAATTCTTTACTAAGAAACATGGGTGTACTGAACAAACTGGTTGATTCTGAGCGTGATCGGAGACGAAAAAAATTCAAACCCCTCAGAATGCGCTGAGATTAATTCTTTACTATGAAACATGGGTGTACTGAACAAACTGGTTGATTCTGAGCGTATTCTGAGACGAAAAAAATTCAAACCCCTCAAAACGCGCTGAGATTAATTCTTTACTAAGAAACATGGGTGTACTGAACAAACTGGTTGATTCTGAGCGTGATCGGAGACGAAAAAAATTCAAACCCCTCAGAATGCGCTGAGATTAATTCTTTACTATGAAACATGGGTGTACTGAACAAACTGGTTGATTCTGAGCGTATTCTGAGACGAAAAAAATTCAAACCCCTCAAAACGCGCTGAGATTAATTCTTTACTAAGAAACATGGGTGTACTGAACAAACTGGTTGATTCTGAGCGTGATCGGAGACGAAAAAAATTCAAACCCCTCAGAATGCGCTGAGATTAATTCTTTACTAAGAAACATGGGTGTACTGAACAAACTGGTTGATTCTGAGCGTGATCGGAGACGAAAAAAATTCAAACCCCTCAGAATGCGCTGAGATTAATTCTTTACTATGAAACATGGGTGTACTGAACAAACTGGTTGATTCTGAGCGTATTCTGAGACGAAAAAAATTCAAACCCCTCAAAACCCGCTGAGATTAATTCTTTACTAAGAAACATGGGTGTACTGAACAAACTGGTTGATTCTGAGCGTGATCGGAGACGAAAAAAATTCAAACCCCTCAGAATGCGCTGAGATTAATTCTTTACTATGAAACATGGGTGTACTGAACAAACTGGTTGATTCTGAGCGTATTCTGAGACGAAAAAAATTCAAACCCCTCAAAACGCGCTGAGATTAATTCTTTACTAAGAAACATGGGTGTACTGAACAAACTGGTTGATTCTGAGCGTGATCGGAGACGAAAAAAATTCAAACCCCTCAGAATGCGCTGAGATTAATTCTTTACTAAGAAACAAGGTTGTTCTGAACAAACAGGTTGATTCTGAGCGTGATCGGAGACTAAAAAAATTCAAACCCCTCAAAACGCGCTGAGATTAATTCTTTACTAAGAAACAAGGTTGTTCTGAACAAACTGGTTGATTCTGAGCGTGATCGGAGACGAAAAAAATTCAAACCCCTCAAAACGCGCTGAGATTAATTCTTTACTAAGAAACAAGGGTGTTCTGAACAAACTGGTTGATTCTGAGCGTGATCGGAGACGAAAAAAATTCAAACCCCTCAAAACGCGCTGAGATTAATTCTTTACTAAGAAACAAGGTTGTTCTGAACAAACTGGTTGATTCTGAGCGTGATCGGAGACGAAAAAAGTTCAAACCCCTCAAAACGCGCTGAGATTAATTCTTTATTAAGAAACAAGGGTGTTGTGAACAAACTGGTTCATTCTGAGCGTATTCTGAGACGAAAAAAATTCAAACCCCTCAGAATGCGCTGAGATTAATTCTTTACTAAGAAACATGGGTGTACTGAACAAACTGGTTGATTCTGAGCGTGATCGGAGACGAAACAAATTCAAACCCCTCAGAATGCGCTGAGATTAATTCTTTACTAAGAAACATGGGTGTACTGAACAAACTGGTTGATTCTGAGCGTATTCTGAGACGAAAAAAATTCAAACCCCTCAAAACGCGCTGAGATTAATTCTTTACTAAGAAACATGGGTGTACTGAACAAACTGGTTGATTCTGAGCGTGATCGGAGACGAAAAAAATTCAAACCCCTCAGAATGCGCTGAGATTAATTCTTTACTAAGAAACATGGGTGTACTGAACAAACTGGTTGATTCTGAGCGTATTCTGAGACGAAAAAAATTCAAACCCCTCAAAACGCGCTGAGATTAATTCTTTACTAAGAAACATGGGTGTACTGAACAAACTGGTTGATTCTGAGCGTGATCGGAGACGAAAAAAATTCAAACCCCTCAGAATGCGCTGAGATTAATTCTTTACTAAGAAACATGGGTGTACTGAACAAACTGGTTGATTCTGAGCGTGATCGGAGACGAAAAAAATTCAAACCCCTCAGAATGCGCTGAGATTAATTCTTTACTATGAAACATGGGTGTACTGAACAAACTGGTTGATTCTGAGCGTATTCTGAGACGAAAAAAATTCAAACCCCTCAAAACGCGCTGAGATTAATTCTTTACTAAGAAACATGGGTGTACTGAACAAACTGGTTGATTCTGAGCGTGATCGGAGACGAAAAAAATTCAAACCCCTCAGAATGCGCTGAGATTAATTCTTTACTATGAAACATGGGTGTACTGAACAAACTGGTTGATTCTGAGCGTATTCTGAGACGAAAAAAATTCAAACCCCTCAAAACGCGCTGAGATTAATTCTTTACTAAGAAACATGGGTGTACTGAACAAACTGGTTGATTCTGAGCGTGATCGGAGACGAAAAAAATTCAAACCCCTCAGAATGCGCTGAGATTAATTCTTTACTAAGAAACAAGGTTGTTCTGAACAAACAGGTTGATTCTGAGCGTGATCGGAGACTAAAAAAATTCAAACCCCTCAAAACGCGCTGAGATTAATTCTTTACTAAGAAACAAGGTTGTTCTGAACAAACTGGTTGATTCTGAGCGTGATCGGAGACGAAAAAAATTCAAACCCCTCAAAACGCGCTGAGATTAATTCTTTATTAAGAAACAAGGGTGTTGTGAACAAACTGGTTCATTCTGAGCGTATTCTGAGACGAAAAAAATTCAAACCCCTCAAAACGCGCTGAGATTAATTCTTTACTAAGAAACAAGGGTTTTCTGAACAAACTGGTTGATTCTGAGCGTGATCGGAGACGAAAAAAATTCAAACCCCTCAAAACGCGCTGAGATTAATTCTTTACTAAGAAACAAGGGTGTTCTGAACAAACTGGTTGATTCTGAGCGTATTCTGAGACGAAAAAAATTCAAACCCCTCTTAATGCGCTGAGATTAATTCTTTACTAACAAACATGGGTGTACTGAACAAACTGGTTGATTCTGAGCGTGATCGGAGACGAAAAAAATTCAAACCCCTCAAAACGCGCTGAGATTAATTCTTTACTAAGAAACAAGGTTGTTCTGAACAAACTGGTTGATTCTGAGCGTGATCGGAGACGAAAAAAATTCAAACCCCTCAAAACGCGCTGAGATTAATTCTTTACTAAGAAACAAGGGTGTTCTGAACAAACTGGTTGATTCTGAGCGTGATCGGAGACGAAAAAAATTCAAACCCCTCAAAACGCGCTGAGATTAATTCTTTACTAAGAAACAAGGGTGTTCTGAACAAACTGGTTGATTCTGAGCGTGATCGGAGACGAAAAAAATTCAAACCCCTCAAAACGCGCTGAGATTAATTCTTTACTAAGAAACAAGGTTGTTCTGAACAAACTGGTTGATTCTGAGCGTGATCGGAGACGAAAAAAATTCAAACCCCTCAAAACGCGCTGAGATTAATTCTTTACTAAGAAACAAGGGTGTTCTGAACAAACTGGTTGATTCTGAGCGTGATCGGAGACGAAAAAAATTCAAACCCCTCAAAACGCGCTGAGATTAATTCTTTACTAAGAAACAAGGTTGTTCTGAACAAACTGGTTGATTCTGAGCGTGATCGGAGACGAAAAAAATTCAAACCCCTCAAAACGCGCTGAGATTAATTCTTTACTAAGAAACAAGGGTGTCTGAACAAACTGGTTGATTCTGAGCGTGATCGGAGACGAAAAAAATTCAAACCCCTCAAAACGCGCTGAGATTAATTCTTTACTAAGAAACAAGGTTGTTCTGAACAAACTGGTTGATTCTGAGCGTGATCGGAGACGAAAAAAATTCAAACCCCTCAAAACGCGCTGAGATTAATTCTTTACTAAGAAACAAGGGTGTTCTGAACAAACTGGTTGATTCTGAGCGTGATCGGAGACGAAAAAAATTCAAACCCCTCAAAACGCGCTGAGATTAATTCTTTACTAAGAAACAAGGTTGTTCTGAACAAACTGGTTGATTCTGAGCGTGATCGGAGACGAAAAAAATTCAAACCCCTCAAAACGCGCTGAGATTAATTCTTTACTAAGAAACAAGGTTGTTCTGAACAAACTGGTTGATTCTGAGCGTGATCGGAGACGAAAAAAATTCAAACCCCTCAGAATGCGCTGAGATTAATTCTTTACTAAGAAACATGGGTGTACTGAACAAACTGGTTGATTCTGAGCGTATTCTGAGACGAAAAAAATTCAAACCCCTCAAAACGCGCTGAGATTAATTCTTTACTAAGAAATATGGGTGTACTGAACAAACTGGTTGATTCTGAGCGTGATCGGAGACGAAAAAAATTCAAACCCCTCAGAATGCGCTGAGATTAATTCTTTACTAAGAAACATGGGTGTACTGAACAAACTGGTTGATTCTGAGCGTGATCGGAGACGAAAAAAATTCAAACCCCTCAGAATGCGCTGAGATTAATTCTTTACTATGAAACATGGGTGTACTGAACAAACTGGTTGATTCTGAGCGTATTCTGAGACGAAAAAAATTCAAACCCCTCAAAACGCGCTGAGATTAATTCTTTACTAAGAAACATGGGTGTACTGAACAAACTGGTTGATTCTGAGCGTGATCGGAGACGAAAAAAATTCAAACCCCTCAGAATGCGCTGAGATTAATTCTTTACTAAGAAACATGGGTGTACTGAACAAACTGGTTGATTCTGAGCGTATTCTGAGACGAAAAAAATTCAAACCCCTCAAAACACGCTGAGATGAATTTTTTAATAAGAAACATGGGTGTTGTGAACAAACTGGTTCATTCTGAGCGTATTCTGAGACGAAAAAAATTCAAACCCCTCAAAATGCGCTGAGATTAATTCTTTAATAAGAAACAAGGGTGTTCTGAACAAACTGGTTGATTCTGAGCGTGATCGGAGACGAAAAAAATTCAAACCCCTCAAAACGCGCTGAGACTAATTCTTTACTAAGAAACAAGGGTGTTCTGAACAAACTGGTTGATTCTGAGCGTGATCGGAGACGAAAAAAATTCAAACCCCTCAAAACGCGCTGAGATTAATTCTTTACTAAGAAACAAGGTTGTTCTGAACAAACTGGTTGATTCTGAGCGTGATCGGAGACGAAAAAAATTCAAACCCCTCAAAACGCGCTGAGATTAATTCTTTACTAAGAAACAAGGGTGTTCTGAACAAACTGGTTGATTCTGAGCGTGATCGGAGACGAAAAAAATTCAAACCCCTCAAAACGCGCTGAGATTAATTCTTTACTAAGAAACATGGGTGTACTGAACAAACTGGTTGATTCTGAGCGTGATCGGAGACGAAAAAAATTCAAACCCCTCAGAATGCGCTGAGATTAATTCTTTACTAAGAAACATGGGTGTACTGAACAAACTGGTTGATTCTGAGCGTGATCGGAGACGAAAAAAATTCAAACCCCTCAGAATGCGCTGAGATTAATTCTTTACTATGAAACATGGGTGTACTGAACAAACTGGTTGATTCTGAGCGTATTCTGACACGAAAAAAATTCAAACCCCTCAAAACGCGCTGAGATTAATTCTTTACTAAGAAACATGGGTGTACTGAACAAACTGGTTGATTCTGAGCGTGATCGGAGACGAAAAAATTTCAAACCCCTCAGAATGCGCTGAGATTAATTCTTTACTAAGAAACATGGGTGTACTGAACAAACTGGTTGATTCTGAGCGTGATCGGAGACGAAAAAAATTCAAACCCCTCAAAACGCGCTGAGATTAATTCTTTACTAAGAAACAAGGTTGTTCTGAACAAACTGGTTGATTCTGAGCGTGATCGGAGACGAAAAAAATTCAAACCCCTCAAAACGCGCTGAGATTAATTCTTTACTAAGAAACAAGGGTGTTCTGAACAAACTGGTTGATTCTGAGCGTGATCGGAGACGAAAAAAATTCAAACCCCTCAAAACGCGCTGAGATTAATTCTTTACTAAGAAACATGGGTGTACTGAACAAACTGGTTGATTCTGAGCGTGATCGGAGACGAAAAAAATTCAAACCCCTCAGAATGCGCTGAGATTAATTCTTTACTAAGAAACATGGGTGTACTGAACAAACTGGTTGATTCTGAGCGTGATCGGAGACGAAAAAAATTCAAACCCCTCAGAATGCGCTGAGATTAATTCTTTACTATGAAACATGGGTGTACTGAACAAACTGGTTGATTCTGAGCGTATTCTGAGACGAAAAAAATTCAAACCCCTCAAAACGCGCTGAGATTAATTCTTTACTAAGAAACATGGGTGTACTGAACAAACTGGTTGATTCTGAGCGTGATCGGAGACGAAAAAATTTCAAACCCCTCAGAATGCGCTGAGATTAATTCTTTACTAAGAAACATGGGTGTACTGAACAAACTGGTTGATTCTGAGCGTATTCTGAGACGAAAAAAATTCAAACCCCTCAAAACACGCTGAGATGAATTTTTTAATAAGAAACATGGGTGTTGTGAACAAACTGGTTCATTCTGAGCGTATTCTGAGACGAAAAAAATTCAAACCCCTCAAAATGCGCTGAGATTAATTCTTTAATAAGAAACAAGGGTGTTCTGAACAAACTGGTTGATTCTGAGCGTGATCGGAGACGAAAAAAATTCAAACCCCTCAAAACGCGCTGAGATTAATTCTTTACTAAGAAACAAGGGTGTTCTGAACAAACTGGTTGATTCTGAGCGTGATCGGAGACGAAAAAAATTCAAACCCCTCAAAACGCGCTGAGATTAATTCTTTACTAAGAAACAAGGGTGTTCTGAACAAACTGGTTGATTCTGAGCGTGATCGGAGACGAAAAAAATTCAAACCCCTCAAAACGCGCTGAGATTAATTCTTTACTAAGAAACAAGGGTGTTCTGAACAAACTGGTTGATTCTGAGCGTGATCGGAGACGAAAAAAATTCAAACCCCTCAAAACGCGCTGAGATTAATTCTTTACTAAGAAACAAGGGTGTTCTGAACAAACTGGTTGATTCTGAGCGTGATCGGAGACGAAAAAAATTCAAACCCCTCAAAACGCGCTGAGATTAATTCTTTACTAAGAAACAAGGTTGTTCTGAACAAACTGGTTGATTCTGAGCGTGATCGGAGACGAAAAAAATTCAAACCCCTCAAAACGCGCTGAGATGAATTTTTTAATAAGAAACAAGGGTGTTGTGAACAAACTGGTTCATTCTGAGCGTGATCGGAAACGAAAATAATTCAAACCCCTCAAAACGCGCTGAGATTAATTCTTTACTAAGAAACAAGGGTGTTCTGAACAAACTGGTTGATTCTGAGCGTGATCGGAGACGAAAAAAATTCAAACCCCTCAAAACGCGCTGAGATTAATTCTTTACTAAGAAACAAGGTTGTTCTGAACAAACTGGTTGATTCTGAGCGTGATCGGAGACGAAAAAAATTCAAACCCCTCAAAACGCGCTGAGATTAATTCTTTACTAAGAAACAAGGTTGTTCTGAACAAACTGGTTGATTCTGAGCGTGATCGGAGACGAAAAAAATTCAAACCCCTCAAAACGCGCTGAGATTAATTCTTTACTAAGAAACAAGGGTGTTCTGAACAAACTGGTTGATTCTGAGCGTGATCGGAGACGAAAAAAATTCAAACCCCTCAAAACGCGCTGAGATTAATTCTTTACTATGAAACAAGGTTGTTCTGAACAAACTGGTTGATTCTGAGCGTGATCGGAGACGAAAAAAATTCAAACCCCTCAAAACGCGCTGAGATTAATTCTTTACTAAGAAACAAGGCTTTTCTGAACAAACTGGTTGATTCTGAGCGTGATCGGAGACGAAAAAAATTCAAACCCCTCAAAACGCGCTGAGATTAATTCTTTACTAAGAAACAAGGGTGTTCTGAACAAACTGGTTGATTCTGAGCGTGATCGGAGACGAAAAAAATTCAAACCCCTCAAAACGCGCTGAGATTAATTCTTTACTAAGAAACAAGGTTGTTCTGAACAAACAGGTTGATTCTGAGCGTGATCGGAGACGAAAAAAATTCAAACCCCTCAAAACGCGCTGAGATTAATTCTTTACTAAGAAACAAGGTTGTTCTGAACAAACTGGTTGATTCTGAGCGTGATCGGAGACGAAAAAAATTCAAACCCCTCAAAACGCGCTGAGATTAATTCTTTATTAAGAAACAAGGGTGTTGTGAACAAACTGGTTCATTCTGAGCGTATTCTGAGACGAAAAAAATTCAAACCCCTCAGAATGCGCTGAGATTAATTCTTTACTAAGAAACATGGGTGTACTGAACAAACTGGTTGATTCTGAGCGTGATCGGAGACGAAAAAAATTCAAACCCCTCAGAATGCGCTGAGATTAATTCTTTACTAAGAAACATGGGTGTACTGAACAAACTGGTTGATTCTGAGCGTATTCTGAGACGAAAAAAATTCAAACCCCTCAAAACGCGCTGAGATTAATTCTTTACTAAGAAACATGGGTGTACTGAACAAACTGGTTGATTCTGAGCGTGATCGGAGACGAAAAAAATTCAAACCCCTCAGAATGCGCTGAGATTAATTCTTTACTAAGAAACATGGGTGTACTGAACAAACTGGTTGATTCTGAGCGTATTCTGAGACGAAAAAAATTCAAACCCCTCAAAACGCGCTGAGATTAATTCTTTACTAAGAAACATGGGTGTACTGAACAAACTGGTTGATTCTGAGCGTGATCGGAGACGAAAAAAATTCAAACCCCTCAGAATGCGCTGAGATTAATTCTTTACTAAGAAACATGGGTGTACTGAACAAACTGGTTGATTCTGAGCGTATTCTGAGACGAAAAAAATTCAAACCCCTCAAAACACGCTGAGATGAATTTTTTAATAAGAAACATGGGTGTTGTGAACAAACTGGTTCATTCTGAGCGTATTCTGAGACGAAAAAAATTCAAACCCCTCAAAATGCGCTGAGATTAATTCTTTAATAAGAAACAAGGGTGTTCTGAACAAACTGGTTGATTCTGAGCGTGATCGGAGACGAAAAAAATTCAAACCCCTCAAAACGCGCTGAGACTAATTCTTTACTAAGAAACAAGGGTGTTCTGAACAAACTGGTTGATTCTGAGCGTGATCGGAGACGAAAAAAATTCAAACCCCTCAAAACGCGCTGAGATTAATTCTTTACTAAGAAACAAGGTTGTTCTGAACAAACTGGTTGATTCTGAGCGTGATCGGAGACGAAAAAAATTCAAACCCCTCAAAACGCGCTGAGATTAATTCTTTACTAAGAAACAAGGGTGTTCTGAACAAACTGGTTGATTCTGAGCGTGATCGGAGACGAAAAAAATTCAAACCCCTCAAAACGCGCTGAGATTAATTCTTTACTAAGAAACATGGGTGTACTGAACAAACTGGTTGATTCTGAGCGTGATCGGAGACGAAAAAAATTCAAACCCCTCAGAATGCGCTGAGATTAATTCTTTACTAAGAAACATGGGTGTACTGAACAAACTGGTTGATTCTGAGCGTGATCGGAGACGAAAAAAATTCAAACCCCTCAGAATGCGCTGAGATTAATTCTTTACTATGAAACATGGGTGTACTGAACAAACTGGTTGATTCTGAGCGTATTCTGAGACGAAAAAAATTCAAACCCCTCAAAACGCGCTGAGATTAATTCTTTACTAAGAAACATGGGTGTACTGAACAAACTGGTTGATTCTGAGCGTGATCGGAGACAAAAAAAATTCAAACCCCTCAGAATGCGCTGAGATTAATTCTTTACTAAGAAACATGGGTGTACTGAACAAACTGGTTGATTCTGAGCGTATTCTGAGACGAAAAAAATTCAAACCCCTCAAAACACGCTGAGATGAATTTTTTAATAAGAAACATGGGTGTTGTGAACAAACTGGTTCATTCTGAGCGTATTCTGAGACGAAAAAAATTCAAACCCCTCAAAATGCGCTGAGATTAATTCTTTAATAAAAAACAAGGGTGTTCTGAACAAACTGGTTGATTCTGAGCGTGATCGGAGACGAAAAAAATTCAAACCCCTCAAAACGCGCTGAGATTAATTCTTTACTAAGAAACAAGGGTGTTCTGAACAAACTGGTTGATTCTGAGCGTGATCGGAGACGAAAAAAATTCAAACCCCTCAAAACGCGCTGAGATTAATTCTTTACTAAGAAACAAGGTTGTTCTGAACAAACTGGTTGATTCTGAGCGTGATCGGAGACGAAAAAAATTCAAACCCCTCAAAACGCGCTGAGATTAATTCTTTACTAAGAAACAAGGGTGTTCTGAACAAACTGGTTGATTCTGAGCGTGATCGGAGACGAAAAAAATTCAAACCCCTCAAAACGCGCTGAGATTAATTCTTTACTAAGAAACAAGGGTGTTCTGAACAAACTGGTTGATTCTGAGCGTGATCGGAGACGAAAAAAATTCAAACCCCTCAAAACGCGCTGAGATTAATTCTTTACTAAGAAACAAGGGTGTTCTGAACAAACTGGTTGATTCTGAGCGTGATCGGAGACGAAAAAAATTCAAACCCCTCAAAACGCGCTGAGATTAATTCTTTACTATGAAACAAGGTTGTTCTGAACAAACTGGTTGATTCTGAGCGTGATCGGAGACGAAAAAAATTCAAACCCCTCAAAACGCGCTGAGATTAATTCTTTACTAAGAAACAAGGCTTTTCTGAACAAACTGGTTGATTCTGAGCGTGATCGGAGACGAAAAAAATTCAAACCCCTCAAAACGCGCTGAGATTAATTCTTTACTAAGAAACAAGGGTATTCTGAACAAACTGGTTGATTCTGAGCGTGATCGGAGACGAAAAAAATTCAAACCCCTCAAAACGCGCTGAGATTAATTCTTTACTAAGAAACAAGGTTGTTCTGAACAAACAGGTTGATTCTGAGCGTGATCGGAGACGAAAAAAATTCAAACCCCTCAAAACGCGCTGAGATTAATTCTTTACTAAGAAACAAGGGTGTTCTGAACAAACTGGTTGATTCTGAGCGTGATCGGAGACGAAAAAAATTCAAACCCCTCAAAACGCGCTGAGATTAATTCTTTACTAAGAAACAAGGTTGTTCTGAACAAACTGGTTGATTCTGAGCGTGATCGGAGACGAAAAAAGTTCAAACCCCTCAAAACGCGCTGAGATTAATTCTTTATTAAGAAACAAGGGTGTTGTGAACAAACTGGTTCATTCTGAGCGTATTCTGAGACGAAAAAAATTCAAACCCCTCAGAATGCGCTGAGATTAATTCTTTACTAAGAAACATGGGTGTACTGAACAAACTGGTTGATTCTGAGCGTGATCGGAGACGAAAAAAATTCAAACCCCTCAGAATGCGCTGAGATTAATTCTTTACTAAGAAACATGGGTGTACTGAACAAACTGGTTGATTCTGAGCGTATTCTGAGACGAAAAAAATTCAAACCCCTCAAAACGCGCTGAGATTAATTCTTTACTAAGAAACATGGGTGTACTGAACAAACTGGTTGATTCTGAGCGTGATCGGAGACGAAAAAAATTCAAACCCCTCAGAATGCGCTGAGATTAATTCTTTACTAAGAAACATGGGTGTACTGAACAAACTGGTTGATTCTGAGCGTATTCTGAGACGAAAAAAATTCAAACCCCTCAAAACGCGCTGAGATTAATTCTTTACTAAGAAACATGGGTGTACTGAACAAACTGGTTGATTCTGAGTGTGATCGGAGACGAAAAAAATTCAAACCCCTCAGAATGCGCTGAGATTAATTCTTTACTATGAAACATGGGTGTACTGAACAAACTGGTTGATTCTGAGCGTGATCGGAGACGAAAAAAATTCAAACCCCTCAGAATGCGCTGAGATTAATTCTTTACTAAGAAACATGGGTGTACTGAACAAACTGGTTGATTCTGAGCGTATTCTGAGACGAAAAAAATTCAAACCCCTCAAAACGCGCTGAGATTAATTCTTTACTAAGAAACATGGGTGTACTGAACAAACTGGTTGATTCTGAGCGTGATCGGAGACGAAAAAAATTCAAACCCCTCAGAATGCGCTGAGATTAATTCTTTACTAAGAAACATGGGTGTACTGAACAAACTGGTTGATTCTGAGCGTGATCGGAGACGAAAAAAATTCAAACCCCTCAGAATGCGCTGAGATTAATTCTTTACTATGAAACATGGGTGTACTGAACAAACTGGTTGATTCTGAGCGTATTCTGAGACGAAAAAAATTCAAACCCCTCAAAACGCGCTGAGATTAATTCTTTACTAAGAAACATGGGTGTACTGAACAAACTGGTTGATTCTGAGCGTGATCGGAGACGAAAAAAATTCAAACCCCTCAGAATGCGCTGAGATTAATTCTTTACTATGAAACATGGGTGTACTGAACAAACTGGTTGATTCTGAGCGTATTCTGAGACGAAAAAAATTCAAACCCCTCAAAACGCGCTGAGATTAATTCTTTACTAAGAAACATGGGTGTACTGAACAAACTGGTTGATTCTGAGCGTGATCGGAGACGAAAAAAATTCAAACCCCTCAGAATGCGCTGAGATTAATTCTTTACTAAGAAACAAGGTTGTTCTGAACAAACAGGTTGATTCTGAGCGTGATCGGAGACTAAAAAAATTCAAACCCCTCAAAACGCGCTGAGATTAATTCTTTACTAAGAAACAAGGTTGTTCTGAACAAACTGGTTGATTCTGAGCGTGATCGGAGACGAAAAAAATTCAAACCCCTCAAAACGCGCTGAGATTAATTCTTTACTAAGAAACAAGGGTGTTCTGAACAAACTGGTTGATTCTGAGCGTGATCGGAGACGAAAAAAATTCAAACCCCTCAAAACGCGCTGAGATTAATTCTTTACTAAGAAACAAGGTTGTTCTGAACAAACTGGTTGATTCTGAGCGTGATCGGAGACGAAAAAAGTTCAAACCCCTCAAAACGCGCTGAGATTAATTCTTTATTAAGAAACAAGGGTGTTGTGAACAAACTGGTTCATTCTGAGCGTATTCTGAGACGAAAAAAATTCAAACCCCTCAGAATGCGCTGAGATTAATTCTTTACTAAGAAACATGGGTGTACTGAACAAACTGGTTGATTCTGAGCGTGATCGGAGACGAAACAAATTCAAACCCCTCAGAATGCGCTGAGATTAATTCTTTACTAAGAAACATGGGTGTACTGAACAAACTGGTTGATTCTGAGCGTATTCTGAGACGAAAAAAATTCAAACCCCTCAAAACGCGCTGAGATTAATTCTTTACTAAGAAACATGGGTGTACTGAACAAACTGGTTGATTCTGAGCGTGATCGGAGACGAAAAAAATTCAAACCCCTCAGAATGCGCTGAGATTAATTCTTTACTAAGAAACATGGGTGTACTGAACAAACTGGTTGATTCTGAGCGTATTCTGAGACGAAAAAAATTCAAACCCCTCAAAACGCGCTGAGATTAATTCTTTACTAAGAAACATGGGTGTACTGAACAAACTGGTTGATTCTGAGCGTGATCGGAGACGAAAAAAATTCAAACCCCTCAGAATGCGCTGAGATTAATTCTTTACTAAGAAACATGGGTGTACTGAACAAACTGGTTGATTCTGAGCGTGATCGGAGACGAAAAAAATTCAAACCCCTCAGAATGCGCTGAGATTAATTCTTTACTATGAAACATGGGTGTACTGAACAAACTGGTTGATTCTGAGCGTATTCTGAGACGAAAAAAATTCAAACCCCTCAAAACGCGCTGAGATTAATTCTTTACTAAGAAACATGGGTGTACTGAACAAACTGGTTGATTCTGAGCGTGATCGGAGACGAAAAAAATTCAAACCCCTCAAAACGCGCTGAGATTAATTCTTTACTAAGAAACAAGGGTGTTCTGAACAAACTGGTTGATTCTGAGCGTGATCGGAGACGAAAAAAATTCAAACCCCTCAAAACGCGCTGAGATTAATTCTTTACTATGAAACAAGGTTGTTCTGAACAAACTGGTTGATTCTGAGCGTGATCGGAGACGAAAAAAATTCAAACCCCTCAAAACGCGCTGAGATTAATTCTTTACTAAGAAACAAGGCTTTTCTGAACAAACTGGTTGATTCTGAGCGTGATCGGAGACGAAAAAAATTCAAACCCCTCAAAACGCGCTGAGATTAATTCTTTACTAAGAAACAAGGGTGTTCTGAACAAACTGGTTGATTCTGAGCGTGATCGGAGACGAAAAAAATTCAAACCCCTCAAAACGCGCTGAGATTAATTCTTTACTAAGAAACAAGGTTGTTCTGAACAAACAGGTTGATTCTGAGCGTGATCGGAGACGAAAAAAATTCAAACCCCTCAAAACGCGCTGAGATTAATTCTTTACTAAGAAACAAGGTTGTTCTGAACAAACTGGTTGATTCTGAGCGTGATCGGAGACGAAAAAAATTCAAACCCCTCAAAACGCGCTGAGATTAATTCTTTATTAAGAAACAAGGGTGTTGTGAACAAACTGGTTCATTCTGAGCGTATTCTGAGACGAAAAAAATTCAAACCCCTCAGAATGCGCTGAGATTAATTCTTTACTAAGAAACATGGGTGTACTGAACAAACTGGTTGATTCTGAGCGTGATCGGAGACGAAAAAAATTCAAACCCCTCAGAATGCGCTGAGATTAATTCTTTACTAAGAAACATGGGTGTACTGAACAAACTGGTTGATTCTGAGCGTATTCTGAGACGAAAAAAATTCAAACCCCTCAAAACGCGCTGAGATTAATTCTTTACTAAGAAACATGGGTGTACTGAACAAACTGGTTGATTCTGAGCGTGATCGGAGACGAAAAAAATTCAAACCCCTCAGAATGCGCTGAGATTAATTCTTTACTAAGAAACATGGGTGTACTGAACAAACTGGTTGATTCTGAGCGTATTCTGAGACGAAAAAAATTCAAACCCCTCAAAACGCGCTGAGATTAATTCTTTACTAAGAAACATGGGTGTACTGAACAAACTGGTTGATTCTGAGCGTGATCGGAGACGAAAAAAATTCAAACCCCTCAGAATGCGCTGAGATTAATTCTTTACTAAGAAACATGGGTGTACTGAACAAACTGGTTGATTCTGAGCGTATTCTGAGACGAAAAAAATTCAAACCCCTCAAAACACGCTGAGATGAATTTTTTAATAAGAAACATGGGTGTTGTGAACAAACTGGTTCATTCTGAGCGTATTCTGAGACGAAAAAAATTCAAACCCCTCAAAATGCGCTGAGATTAATTCTTTAATAAGAAACAAGGGTGTTCTGAACAAACTGGTTGATTCTGAGCGTGATCGGAGACGAAAAAAATTCAAACCCCTCAAAACGCGCTGAGACTAATTCTTTACTAAGAAACAAGGGTGTTCTGAACAAACTGGTTGATTCTGAGCGTGATCGGAGACGAAAAAAATTCAAACCCCTCAAAACGCGCTGAGATTAATTCTTTACTAAGAAACAAGGTTGTTCTGAACAAACTGGTTGATTCTGAGCGTGATCGGAGACGAAAAAAATTCAAACCCCTCAAAACGCGCTGAGATTAATTCTTTACTAAGAAACAAGGGTGTTCTGAACAAACTGGTTGATTCTGAGCGTGATCGGAGACGAAAAAAATTCAAACCCCTCAAAACGCGCTGAGATTAATTCTTTACTAAGAAACATGGGTGTACTGAACAAACTGGTTGATTCTGAGCGTGATCGGAGACGAAAAAAATTCAAACCCCTCAGAATGCGCTGAGATTAATTCTTTACTAAGAAACATGGGTGTACTGAACAAACTGGTTGATTCTGAGCGTGATCGGAGACGAAAAAAATTCAAACCCCTCAGAATGCGCTGAGATTAATTCTTTACTATGAAACATGGGTGTACTGAACAAACTGGTTGATTCTGAGCGTATTCTGAGACGAAAAAAATTCAAACCCCTCAAAACGCGCTGAGATTAATTCTTTACTAAGAAACATGGGTGTACTGAACAAACTGGTTGATTCTGAGCGTGATCGGAGACAAAAAAAATTCAAACCCCTCAGAATGCGCTGAGATTAATTCTTTACTAAGAAACATGGGTGTACTGAACAAACTGGTTGATTCTGAGCGTATTCTGAGACGAAAAAAATTCAAACCCCTCAAAACACGCTGAGATGAATTTTTTAATAAGAAACATGGGTGTTGTGAACAAACTGGTTCATTCTGAGCGTATTCTGAGACGAAAAAAATTCAAACCCCTCAAAATGCGCTGAGATTAATTCTTTAATAAAAAACAAGGGTGTTCTGAACAAACTGGTTGATTCTGAGCGTGATCGGAGACGAAAAAAATTCAAACCCCTCAAAACGCGCTGAGATTAATTCTTTACTAAGAAACAAGGGTGTTCTGAACAAACTGGTTGATTCTGAGCGTGATCGGAGACGAAAAAAATTCAAACCCCTCAAAACGCGCTGAGATTAATTCTTTACTAAGAAACAAGGTTGTTCTGAACAAACTGGTTGATTCTGAGCGTGATCGGAGACGAAAAAAATTCAAACCCCTCAAAACGCGCTGAGATTAATTCTTTACTAAGAAACAAGGGTGTTCTGAACAAACTGGTTGATTCTGAGCGTGATCGGAGACGAAAAAAATTCAAACCCCTCAAAACGCGCTGAGATTAATTCTTTACTAAGAAACAAGGGTGTTCTGAACAAACTGGTTGATTCTGAGCGTGATCGGAGACGAAAAAAATTCAAACCCCTCAAAACGCGCTGAGATTAATTCTTTACTAAGAAACAAGGGTGTTCTGAACAAACTGGTTGATTCTGAGCGTGATCGGAGACGAAAAAAATTCAAACCCCTCAAAACGCGCTGAGATTAATTCTTTACTATGAAACAAGGTTGTTCTGAACAAACTGGTTGATTCTGAGCGTGATCGGAGACGAAAAAAATTCAAACCCCTCAAAACGCGCTGAGATTAATTCTTTACTAAGAAACAAGGCTTTTCTGAACAAACTGGTTGATTCTGAGCGTGATCGGAGACGAAAAAAATTCAAACCCCTCAAAACGCGCTGAGATTAATTCTTTACTAAGAAACAAGGGTATTCTGAACAAACTGGTTGATTCTGAGCGTGATCGGAGACGAAAAAAATTCAAACCCCTCAAAACGCGCTGAGATTAATTCTTTACTAAGAAACAAGGTTGTTCTGAACAAACAGGTTGATTCTGAGCGTGATCGGAGACGAAAAAAATTCAAACCCCTCAAAACGCGCTGAGATTAATTCTTTACTAAGAAACAAGGGTGTTCTGAACAAACTGGTTGATTCTGAGCGTGATCGGAGACGAAAAAAATTCAAACCCCTCAAAACGCGCTGAGATTAATTCTTTACTAAGAAACAAGGTTGTTCTGAACAAACTGGTTGATTCTGAGCGTGATCGGAGACGAAAAAAGTTCAAACCCCTCAAAACGCGCTGAGATTAATTCTTTATTAAGAAACAAGGGTGTTGTGAACAAACTGGTTCATTCTGAGCGTATTCTGAGACGAAAAAAATTCAAACCCCTCAGAATGCGCTGAGATTAATTCTTTACTAAGAAACATGGGTGTACTGAACAAACTGGTTGATTCTGAGCGTGATCGGAGACGAAAAAAATTCAAACCCCTCAGAATGCGCTGAGATTAATTCTTTACTAAGAAACATGGGTGTACTGAACAAACTGGTTGATTCTGAGCGTATTCTGAGACGAAAAAAATTCAAACCCCTCAAAACGCGCTGAGATTAATTCTTTACTAAGAAACATGGGTGTACTGAACAAACTGGTTGATTCTGAGCGTGATCGGAGACGAAAAAAATTCAAACCCCTCAGAATGCGCTGAGATTAATTCTTTACTAAGAAACATGGGTGTACTGAACAAACTGGTTGATTCTGAGCGTATTCTGAGACGAAAAAAATTCAAACCCCTCAAAACGCGCTGAGATTAATTCTTTACTAAGAAACATGGGTGTACTGAACAAACTGGTTGATTCTGAGTGTGATCGGAGACGAAAAAAATTCAAACCCCTCAGAATGCGCTGAGATTAATTCTTTACTATGAAACATGGGTGTACTGAACAAACTGGTTGATTCTGAGCGTGATCGGAGACGAAAAAAATTCAAACCCCTCAGAATGCGCTGAGATTAATTCTTTACTAAGAAACATGGGTGTACTGAACAAACTGGTTGATTCTGAGCGTATTCTGAGACGAAAAAAATTCAAACCCCTCAAAACGCGCTGAGATTAATTCTTTACTAAGAAACATGGGTGTACTGAACAAACTGGTTGATTCTGAGCGTGATCGGAGACGAAAAAAATTCAAACCCCTCAGAATGCGCTGAGATTAATTCTTTACTAAGAAACATGGGTGTACTGAACAAACTGGTTGATTCTGAGCGTGATCGGAGACGAAAAAAATTCAAACCCCTCAGAATGCGCTGAGATTAATTCTTTACTATGAAACATGGGTGTACTGAACAAACTGGTTGATTCTGAGCGTATTCTGAGACGAAAAAAATTCAAACCCCTCAAAACGCGCTGAGATTAATTCTTTACTAAGAAACATGGGTGTACTGAACAAACTGGTTGATTCTGAGCGTGATCGGAGACGAAAAAAATTCAAACCCCTCAGAATGCGCTGAGATTAATTCTTTACTATGAAACATGGGTGTACTGAACAAACTGGTTGATTCTGAGCGTATTCTGAGACGAAAAAAATTCAAACCCCTCAAAACGCGCTGAGATTAATTCTTTACTAAGAAACATGGGTGTACTGAACAAACTGGTTGATTCTGAGCGTGATCGGAGACGAAAAAAATTCAAACCCCTCAGAATGCGCTGAGATTAATTCTTTACTAAGAAACAAGGTTGTTCTGAACAAACAGGTTGATTCTGAGCGTGATCGGAGACTAAAAAAATTCAAACCCCTCAAAACGCGCTGAGATTAATTCTTTACTAAGAAACAAGGTTGTTCTGAACAAACTGGTTGATTCTGAGCGTGATCGGAGACGAAAAAAATTCAAACCCCTCAAAACGCGCTGAGATTAATTCTTTACTAAGAAACAAGGGTGTTCTGAACAAACTGGTTGATTCTGAGCGTGATCGGAGACGAAAAAAATTCAAACCCCTCAAAACGCGCTGAGATTAATTCTTTACTAAGAAACAAGGTTGTTCTGAACAAACTGGTTGATTCTGAGCGTGATCGGAGACGAAAAAAGTTCAAACCCCTCAAAACGCGCTGAGATTAATTCTTTATTAAGAAACAAGGGTGTTGTGAACAAACTGGTTCATTCTGAGCGTATTCTGAGACGAAAAAAATTCAAACCCCTCAGAATGCGCTGAGATTAATTCTTTACTAAGAAACATGGGTGTACTGAACAAACTGGTTGATTCTGAGCGTGATCGGAGACGAAACAAATTCAAACCCCTCAGAATGCGCTGAGATTAATTCTTTACTAAGAAACATGGGTGTACTGAACAAACTGGTTGATTCTGAGCGTATTCTGAGACGAAAAAAATTCAAACCCCTCAAAACGCGCTGAGATTAATTCTTTACTAAGAAACATGGGTGTACTGAACAAACTGGTTGATTCTGAGCGTGATCGGAGACGAAAAAAATTCAAACCCCTCAGAATGCGCTGAGATTAATTCTTTACTAAGAAACATGGGTGTACTGAACAAACTGGTTGATTCTGAGCGTATTCTGAGACGAAAAAAATTCAAACCCCTCAAAACGCGCTGAGATTAATTCTTTACTAAGAAACATGGGTGTACTGAACAAACTGGTTGATTCTGAGCGTGATCGGAGACGAAAAAAATTCAAACCCCTCAGAATGCGCTGAGATTAATTCTTTACTAAGAAACATGGGTGTACTGAACAAACTGGTTGATTCTGAGCGTGATCGGAGACGAAAAAAATTCAAACCCCTCAGAATGCGCTGAGATTAATTCTTTACTATGAAACATGGGTGTACTGAACAAACTGGTTGATTCTGAGCGTATTCTGAGACGAAAAAAATTCAAACCCCTCAAAACGCGCTGAGATTAATTCTTTACTAAGAAACATGGGTGTACTGAACAAACTGGTTGATTCTGAGCGTGATCGGAGACGAAAAAAATTCAAACCCCTCAGAATGCGCTGAGATTAATTCTTTACTATGAAACATGGGTGTACTGAACAAACTGGTTGATTCTGAGCGTATTCTGAGACGAAAAAAATTCAAACCCCTCAAAACGCGCTGAGATTAATTCTTTACTAAGAAACATGGGTGTACTGAACAAACTGGTTGATTCTGAGCGTGATCGGAGACGAAAAAAATTCAAACCCCTCAGAATGCGCTGAGATTAATTCTTTACTAAGAAACAAGGTTGTTCTGAACAAACAGGTTGATTCTGAGCGTGATCGGAGACTAAAAAAATTCAAACCCCTCAAAACGCGCTGAGATTAATTCTTTACTAAGAAACAAGGTTGTTCTGAACAAACTGGTTGATTCTGAGCGTGATCGGAGACGAAAAAAATTCAAACCCCTCAAAACGCGCTGAGATTAATTCTTTATTAAGAAACAAGGGTGTTGTGAACAAACTGGTTCATTCTGAGCGTATTCTGAGACGAAAAAAATTCAAACCCCTCAGAATGCGCTGAGATTAATTCTTTACTAAGAAACATGGGTGTACTGAACAAACTGGTTGATTCTGAGCGTGATCGGAGACGAAAAAAATTCAAACCCCTCAGAATGCGCTGAGATTAATTCTTTACTAAGAAACATGGGTGTACTGAACAAACTGGTTGATTCTGAGCGTATTCTGAGACGAAAAAAATTCAAACCCCTCAAAACGCGCTGAGATTAATTCTTTACTAAGAAACATGGGTGTACTGAACAAACTGGTTGATTCTGAGCGTGATCGGAGACGAAAAAAATTCAAACCCCTCAGAATGCGCTGAGATTAATTCTTTACTAAGAAACATGGGTGTACTGAACAAACTGGTTGATTCTGAGCGTATTCTGAGACGAAAAAAATTCAAACCCCTCAAAACGCGCTGAGATTAATTCTTTACTAAGAAACATGGGTGTACTGAACAAACTGGTTGATTCTGAGCGTGATCGGAGACGAAAAAAATTCAAACCCCTCAGAATGCGCTGAGATTAATTCTTTACTAAGAAACATGGGTGTACTGAACAAACTGGTTGATTCTGAGCGTATTCTGAGACGAAAAAAATTCAAACCCCTCAAAACACGCTGAGATGAATTTTTTAATAAGAAACATGGGTGTTGTGAACAAACTGGTTCATTCTGAGCGTATTCTGAGACGAAAAAAATTCAAACCCCTCAAAATGCGCTGAGATTAATTCTTTAATAAGAAACAAGGGTGTTCTGAACAAACTGGTTGATTCTGAGCGTGATCGGAGACGAAAAAAATTCAAACCCCTCAAAACGCGCTGAGACTAATTCTTTACTAAGAAACAAGGGTGTTCTGAACAAACTGGTTGATTCTGAGCGTGATCGGAGACGAAAAAAATTCAAACCCCTCAAAACGCGCTGAGATTAATTCTTTACTAAGAAACAAGGTTGTTCTGAACAAACTGGTTGATTCTGAGCGTGATCGGAGACGAAAAAAATTCAAACCCCTCAAAACGCGCTGAGATTAATTCTTTACTAAGAAACAAGGGTGTTCTGAACAAACTGGTTGATTCTGAGCGTGATCGGAGACGAAAAAAATTCAAACCCCTCAAAACGCGCTGAGATTAATTCTTTACTAAGAAACATGGGTGTACTGAACAAACTGGTTGATTCTGAGCGTGATCGGAGACGAAAAAAATTCAAACCCCTCAAAACGCGCTGAGATTAATTCTTTATTAAGAAACAAGGGTGTTGTGAACAAACTGGTTCATTCTGAGCGTATTCTGAGACGAAAAAAATTCAAACCCCTCAGAATGCGCTGAGATTAATTCTTTACTAAGAAACATGGGTGTACTGAACAAACTGGTTGATTCTGAGCGTGATCGGAGACGAAAAAAATTCAAACCCCTCAGAATGCGCTGAGATTAATTCTTTACTAAGAAACATGGGTGTACTGAACAAACTGGTTGATTCTGAGCGTATTCTGAGACGAAAAAAATTCAAACCCCTCAAAACGCGCTGAGATTAATTCTTTACTAAGAAACATGGGTGTACTGAACAAACTGGTTGATTCTGAGCGTGATCGGAGACGAAAAAAATTCAAACCCCTCAGAATGCGCTGAGATTAATTCTTTACTAAGAAACATGGGTGTACTGAACAAACTGGTTGATTCTGAGCGTATTCTGAGACGAAAAAAATTCAAACCCCTCAAAACGCGCTGAGATTAATTCTTTACTAAGAAACATGGGTGTACTGAACAAACTGGTTGATTCTGAGCGTGATCGGAGACGAAAAAAATTCAAACCCCTCAGAATGCGCTGAGATTAATTCTTTACTAAGAAACATGGGTGTACTGAACAAACTGGTTGATTCTGAGCGTATTCTGAGACGAAAAAAATTCAAACCCCTCAAAACACGCTGAGATGAATTTTTTAATAAGAAACATGGGTGTTGTGAACAAACTGGTTCATTCTGAGCGTATTCTGAGACGAAAAAAATTCAAACCCCTCAAAATGCGCTGAGATTAATTCTTTAATAAGAAACAAGGGTGTTCTGAACAAACTGGTTGATTCTGAGCGTGATCGGAGACGAAAAAAATTCAAACCCCTCAAAACGCGCTGAGACTAATTCTTTACTAAGAAACAAGGGTGTTCTGAACAAACTGGTTGATTCTGAGCGTGATCGGAGACGAAAAAAATTCAAACCCCTCAAAACGCGCTGAGATTAATTCTTTACTAAGAAACAAGGTTGTTCTGAACAAACTGGTTGATTCTGAGCGTGATCGGAGACGAAAAAAATTCAAACCCCTCAAAACGCGCTGAGATTAATTCTTTACTAAGAAACAAGGGTGTTCTGAACAAACTGGTTGATTCTGAGCGTGATCGGAGACGAAAAAAATTCAAACCCCTCAAAACGCGCTGAGATTAATTCTTTACTAAGAAACATGGGTGTACTGAACAAACTGGTTGATTCTGAGCGTGATCGGAGACGAAAAAAATTCAAACCCCTCAGAATGCGCTGAGATTAATTCTTTACTAAGAAACATGGGTGTACTGAACAAACTGGTTGATTCTGAGCGTGATCGGAGACGAAAAAAATTCAAACCCCTCAGAATGCGCTGAGATTAATTCTTTACTATGAAACATGGGTGTACTGAACAAACTGGTTGATTCTGAGCGTATTCTGAGACGAAAAAAATTCAAACCCCTCAAAACGCGCTGAGATTAATTCTTTACTAAGAAACATGGGTGTACTGAACAAACTGGTTGATTCTGAGCGTGATCGGAGACAAAAAAATTTCAAACCCCTCAGAATGCGCTGAGATTAATTCTTTACTAAGAAACATGGGTGTACTGAACAAACTGGTTGATTCTGAGCGTATTCTGAGACGAAAAAAATTCAAACCCCTCAAAACACGCTGAGATGAATTTTTTAATAAGAAACATGGGTGTTGTGAACAAACTGGTTCATTCTGAGCGTATTCTGAGACGAAAAAAATTCAAACCCCTCAAAATGCGCTGAGATTAATTCTTTAATAAGAAACAAGGGTGTTCTGAACAAACTGGTTGATTCTGAGCGTGATCGGAGACGAAAAAAATTCAAACCCCTCAAAACGCGCTGAGATTAATTCTTTACTAAGAAACAAGGGTGTTCTGAACAAACTGGTTGATTCTGAGCGTGATCGGAGACGAAAAAAATTCAAACCCCTCAAAACGCGCTGAGATTAATTCTTTACTAAGAAACAAGGTTGTTCTGAACAAACTGGTTGATTCTGAGCGTGATCGGAGACGAAAAAAATTCAAACCCCTCAAAACGCGCTGAGATTAATTCTTTACTAAGAAACAAGGGTGTTCTGAACAAACTGGTTGATTCTGAGCGTGATCGGAGACGAAAAAAATTCAAACCCCTCAAAACGCGCTGAGATTAATTCTTTACTAAGAAACAAGGGTGTTCTGAACAAACTGGTTGATTCTGAGCGTGATCGGAGACGAAAAAAATTCAAACCCCTCAAAACGCGCTGAGATTAATTCTTTACTAAGAAACAAGGTTGTTCTGAACAAACTGGTTGATTCTGAGCGTGATCGGAGACGAAAAAAATTCAAACCCCTCAAAACGCGCTGAGATGAATTTTTTAATAAGAAACAAGAGTGTTGTGAACAAACTGGTTCATTCTGAGCGTGATCGGAAACGAAAATAATTCAAACCCCTCAAAACGCGCTGAGATTAATTCTTTACTAAGAAACAAGGGTGTTCTGAACAAACTGGTTGATTCTGAGCGTGATCGGAGACGAAAAAAATTCAAACCCCTCAAAACGCGCTGAGATTAATTCTTTACTAAGAAACAAGGGTGTTCTGAACAAACTGGTTGATTCTGAGCGTGATCGGAGACGAAAAAAATTCAAACCCCTCAAAACGCGCTGAGATTAATTCTTTACTAAGAAACAAGGTTGTTCTGAACAAACTGGTTGATTCTGAGCGTGATCGGAGACGAAAAAAATTCAAACCCCTCAAAACGCGCTGAGATTAATTCTTTACTAAGAAACAAGGTTGTTCTGAACAAACTGGTTGATTCTGAGCGTGATCGGAGACGAAAAAAATTCAAACCCCTCAAAATTCGCTGAGATTAATTCTTTACTAAGAAACAAGGTTGTTCTGAACAAACTGGTTGATTCTGAGCGTGATCGGAGACGAAAAAAATTCAAACTCCTCAAAACGCGCTGAGATTAATTCTTTACTAAGAAACAAGGGTGTTCTGAACAAACTGGTTGATTCTGAGCGTGATCGGAGACGAAAAAAATTCAAACCCCTCAAAACGCGCTGAGATTAATTCTTTACTATGAAACAAGGTTGTTCTGAACAAACTGGTTGATTCTGAGCGTGATCGGAGACGAAAAAAATTCAAACCCCTCAAAACGCGCTGAGATTAATTCTTTACTAAGAAACAAGGCTTTTCTGAACAAACTGGTTGATTCTGAGCGTGATCGGAGACGAAAAAAATTCAAACCCCTCAAAACGCGCTGAGATTAATTCTTTACTAAGAAACAAGGGTATTCTGAACAAACTGGTTGATTCTGAGCGTGATCGGAGACGAAAAAAATTCAAACCCCTCAAAACGCGCTGAGATTAATTCTTTACTAAGAAACAAGGTTGTTCTGAACAAACAGGTTGATTCTGAGCGTGATCGGAGACGAAAAAAATTCAAACCCCTCAAAACGCGCTGAGATTAATTCTTTACTAAGAAACAAGGGTGTTCTGAACAAACTGGTTGATTCTGAGCGTGATCGGAGACGAAAAAAATTCAAACCCCTCAAAACGCGCTGAGATTAATTCTTTACTAAGAAACAAGGTTGTTCTGAACAAACTGGTTGATTCTGAGCGTGATCGGAGACGAAAAAAATTCAAACCCCTCAAAACGCGCTGAGATTAATTCTTTACTAAGAAACAAGGTTGTTCTGAACAAACTGGTTGATTCTGAGCGTGATCGGAGACGAAAAAAATTCAAACCCCTCAAAACGCGCTGAGATTAATTCTTTACTAAGAAACAAGGCTTTTCTGAACAAACTGGTTGATTCTGAGCGTGATCGGAGACGAAAAAAATTCAAACCCCTCAAAACGCGCTGAGATTAATTCTTTACTAAGAAACAAGGGTATTCTGAACAAACTGGTTGATTCTGAGCGTGATCGGAGACGAAAAAAATTCAAACCCCTCAAAACGCGCTGAGATTAATTCTTTACTAAGAAACAAGGTTGTTCTGAACAAACAGGTTGATTCTGAGCGTGATCGGAGACGAAAAAAATTCAAACCCCTCAAAACGCGCTGAGATTAATTCTTTACTAAGAAACAAGGGTGTTCTGAACAAACTGGTTGATTCTGAGCGTGATCGGAGACGAAAAAAATTCAAACCCCTCAAAACGCGCTGAGATTAATTCTTTACTAAGAAACAAGGTTGTTCTGAACAAACTGGTTGATTCTGAGCGTGATCGGAGACGAAAAAAGTTCAAACCCCTCAAAACGCGCTGAGATTAATTCTTTATTAAGAAACAAGGGTGTTGTGAACAAACTGGTTCATTCTGAGCGTATTCTGAGACGAAAAAAATTCAAACCCCTCAGAATGCGCTGAGATTAATTCTTTACTAAGAAACATGGGTGTACTGAACAAACTGGTTGATTCTGAGCGTGATCGGAGACGAAAAAAATTCAAACCCCTCAGAATGCGCTGAGATTAATTCTTTACTAAGAAACATGGGTGTACTGAACAAACTGGTTGATTCTGAGCGTATTCTGAGACGAAAAAAATTCAAACCCCTCAAAACGCGCTGAGATTAATTCTTTACTAAGAAACATGGGTGTACTGAACAAACTGGTTGATTCTGAGCGTGATCGGAGACGAAAAAAATTCAAACCCCTCAGAATGCGCTGAGATTAATTCTTTACTATGAAACATGGGTGTACTGAACAAACTGGTTGATTCTGAGCGTGATCGGAGACGAAAAAAATTCAAACCCCTCAGAATGCGCTGAGATTAATTCTTTACTAAGAAACATGGGTGTACTGAACAAACTGGTTGATTCTGAGCGTATTCTGAGACGAAAAAAATTCAAACCCCTCAAAACGCGCTGAGATTAATTCTTTACTAAGAAACATGGGTGTACTGAACAAACTGGTTGATTCTGAGCGTGATCGGAGACGAAAAAAATTCAAACCCCTCAGAATGCGCTGAGATTAATTCTTTACTAAGAAACATGGGTGTACTGAACAAACTGGTTGATTCTGAGCGTATTCTGAGACGAAAAAAATTCAAACCCCTCAAAACGCGCTGAGATTAATTCTTTACTAAGAAACATGGGTGTACTGAACAAACTGGTTGATTCTGAGCGTGATCGGAGACGAAAAAAATTCAAACCCCTCAGAATGCGCTGAGATTAATTCTTTACTATGAAACATGGGTGTACTGAACAAACTGGTTGATTCTGAGCGTGATCGGAGACGAAAAAAATTCAAACCCCTCAGAATGCGCTGAGATTAATTCTTTACTAAGAAACATGGGTGTACTGAACAAACTGGTTGATTCTGAGCGTATTCTGAGACGAAAAAAATTCAAACCCCTCAAAACGCGCTGAGATTAATTCTTTACTAAGAAACATGGGTGTACTGAACAAACTGGTTGATTCTGAGCGTGATCGGAGACGAAAAAAATTCAAACCCCTCAGAATGCGCTGAGATTAATTCTTTACTAAGAAACATGGGTGTACTGAACAAACTGGTTGATTCTGAGCGTGATCGGAGACGAAAAAAATTCAAACCCCTCAGAATGCGCTGAGATTAATTCTTTACTATGAAACATGGGTGTACTGAACAAACTGGTTGATTCTGAGCGTATTCTGAGACGAAAAAAATTCAAACCCCTCAAAACGCGCTGAGATTAATTCTTTACTAAGAAACATGGGTGTACTGAACAAACTGGTTGATTCTGAGCGTGATCGGAGACGAAAAAAATTCAAACCCCTCAGAATGCGCTGAGATTAATTCTTTACTATGAAACATGGGTGTACTGAACAAACTGGTTGATTCTGAGCGTATTCTGAGACGAAAAAAATTCAAACCCCTCAAAACGCGCTGAGATTAATTCTTTACTAAGAAACATGGGTGTACTGAACAAACTGGTTGATTCTGAGCGTGATCGGAGACGAAAAAAATTCAAACCCCTCAGAATGCGCTGAGATTAATTCTTTACTAAGAAACATGGGTGTACTGAACAAACTGGTTGATTCTGAGCGTGATCGGAGACGAAAAAAATTCAAACCCCTCAGAATGCGCTGAGATTAATTCTTTACTATGAAACATGGGTGTACTGAACAAACTGGTTGATTCTGAGCGTATTCTGAGACGAAAAAAATTCAAACCCCTCAAAACCCGCTGAGATTAATTCTTTACTAAGAAACATGGGTGTACTGAACAAACTGGTTGATTCTGAGCGTGATCGGAGACGAAAAAAATTCAAACCCCTCAGAATGCGCTGAGATTAATTCTTTACTATGAAACATGGGTGTACTGAACAAACTGGTTGATTCTGAGCGTATTCTGAGACGAAAAAAATTCAAACCCCTCAAAACGCGCTGAGATTAATTCTTTACTAAGAAACATGGGTGTACTGAACAAACTGGTTGATTCTGAGCGTGATCGGAGACGAAAAAAATTCAAACCCCTCAGAATGCGCTGAGATTAATTCTTTACTAAGAAACAAGGTTGTTCTGAACAAACAGGTTGATTCTGAGCGTGATCGGAGACTAAAAAAATTCAAACCCCTCAAAACGCGCTGAGATTAATTCTTTACTAAGAAACAAGGTTGTTCTGAACAAACTGGTTGATTCTGAGCGTGATCGGAGACGAAAAAAATTCAAACCCCTCAAAACGCGCTGAGATTAATTCTTTACTAAGAAACAAGGGTGTTCTGAACAAACTGGTTGATTCTGAGCGTGATCGGAGACGAAAAAAATTCAAACCCCTCAAAACGCGCTGAGATTAATTCTTTACTAAGAAACAAGGTTGTTCTGAACAAACTGGTTGATTCTGAGCGTGATCGGAGACGAAAAAAGTTCAAACCCCTCAAAACGCGCTGAGATTAATTCTTTATTAAGAAACAAGGGTGTTGTGAACAAACTGGTTCATTCTGAGCGTATTCTGAGACGAAAAAAATTCAAACCCCTCAGAATGCGCTGAGATTAATTCTTTACTAAGAAACATGGGTGTACTGAACAAACTGGTTGATTCTGAGCGTGATCGGAGACGAAACAAATTCAAACCCCTCAGAATGCGCTGAGATTAATTCTTTACTAAGAAACATGGGTGTACTGAACAAACTGGTTGATTCTGAGCGTATTCTGAGACGAAAAAAATTCAAACCCCTCAAAACGCGCTGAGATTAATTCTTTACTAAGAAACATGGGTGTACTGAACAAACTGGTTGATTCTGAGCGTGATCGGAGACGAAAAAAATTCAAACCCCTCAGAATGCGCTGAGATTAATTCTTTACTAAGAAACATGGGTGTACTGAACAAACTGGTTGATTCTGAGCGTATTCTGAGACGAAAAAAATTCAAACCCCTCAAAACGCGCTGAGATTAATTCTTTACTAAGAAACATGGGTGTACTGAACAAACTGGTTGATTCTGAGCGTGATCGGAGACGAAAAAAATTCAAACCCCTCAGAATGCGCTGAGATTAATTCTTTACTAAGAAACATGGGTGTACTGAACAAACTGGTTGATTCTGAGCGTGATCGGAGACGAAAAAAATTCAAACCCCTCAGAATGCGCTGAGATTAATTCTTTACTATGAAACATGGGTGTACTGAACAAACTGGTTGATTCTGAGCGTATTCTGAGACGAAAAAAATTCAAACCCCTCAAAACGCGCTGAGATTAATTCTTTACTAAGAAACATGGGTGTACTGAACAAACTGGTTGATTCTGAGCGTGATCGGAGACGAAAAAAATTCAAACCCCTCAGAATGCGCTGAGATTAATTCTTTACTATGAAACATGGGTGTACTGAACAAACTGGTTGATTCTGAGCGTATTCTGAGACGAAAAAAATTCAAACCCCTCAAAACGCGCTGAGATTAATTCTTTACTAAGAAACATGGGTGTACTGAACAAACTGGTTGATTCTGAGCGTGATCGGAGACGAAAAAAATTCAAACCCCTCAGAATGCGCTGAGATTAATTCTTTACTAAGAAACAAGGTTGTTCTGAACAAACAGGTTGATTCTGAGCGTGATCGGAGACTAAAAAAATTCAAACCCCTCAAAACGCGCTGAGATTAATTCTTTACTAAGAAACAAGGTTGTTCTGAACAAACTGGTTGATTCTGAGCGTGATCGGAGACGAAAAAAATTCAAACCCCTCAAAACGCGCTGAGATTAATTCTTTATTAAGAAACAAGGGTGTTGTGAACAAACTGGTTCATTCTGAGCGTATTCTGAGACGAAAAAAATTCAAACCCCTCAAAACGCGCTGAGATTAATTCTTTACTAAGAAACAAGGGTTTTCTGAACAAACTGGTTGATTCTGAGCGTGATCGGAGACGAAAAAAATTCAAACCCCTCAAAACGCGCTGAGATTAATTCTTTACTAAGAAACAAGGGTGTTCTGAACAAACTGGTTGATTCTGAGCGTATTCTGAGACGAAAAAAATTCAAACCCCTCTTAATGCGCTGAGATTAATTCTTTACTAACAAACATGGGTGTACTGAACAAACTGGTTGATTCTGAGCGTGATCGGAGACGAAAAAAATTCAAACCCCTCAAAACGCGCTGAGATTAATTCTTTACTAAGAAACAAGGTTGTTCTGAACAAACTGGTTGATTCTGAGCGTGATCGGAGACGAAAAAAATTCAAACCCCTCAAAACGCGCTGAGATTAATTCTTTACTAAGAAACAAGGGTGTTCTGAACAAACTGGTTGATTCTGAGCGTGATCGGAGACGAAAAAAATTCAAACCCCTCAAAACGCGCTGAGATTAATTCTTTACTAAGAAACAAGGGTGTTCTGAACAAACTGGTTGATTCTGAGCGTGATCGGAGACGAAAAAAATTCAAACCCCTCAAAACGCGCTGAGATTAATTCTTTACTAAGAAACAAGGTTGTTCTGAACAAACTGGTTGATTCTGAGCGTGATCGGAGACGAAAAAAATTCAAACCCCTCAAAACGCGCTGAGATTAATTCTTTACTAAGAAACAAGGGTGTTCTGAACAAACTGGTTGATTCTGAGCGTGATCGGAGACGAAAAAAATTCAAACCCCTCAAAACGCGCTGAGATTAATTCTTTACTAAGAAACAAGGTTGTTCTGAACAAACTGGTTGATTCTGAGCGTGATCGGAGACGAAAAAAATTCAAACCCCTCAAAACGCGCTGAGATTAATTCTTTACTAAGAAACAAGGGTGTCTGAACAAACTGGTTGATTCTGAGCGTGATCGGAGACGAAAAAAATTCAAACCCCTCAAAACGCGCTGAGATTAATTCTTTACTAAGAAACAAGGTTGTTCTGAACAAACTGGTTGATTCTGAGCGTGATCGGAGACGAAAAAAATTCAAACCCCTCAAAACGCGCTGAGATTAATTCTTTACTAAGAAACAAGGGTGTTCTGAACAAACTGGTTGATTCTGAGCGTGATCGGAGACGAAAAAAATTCAAACCCCTCAAAACGCGCTGAGATTAATTCTTTACTAAGAAACAAGGTTGTTCTGAACAAACTGGTTGATTCTGAGCGTGATCGGAGACGAAAAAAATTCAAACCCCTCAAAACGCGCTGAGATTAATTCTTTACTAAGAAACAAGGTTGTTCTGAACAAACTGGTTGATTCTGAGCGTGATCGGAGACGAAAAAAATTCAAACCCCTCAGAATGCGCTGAGATTAATTCTTTACTAAGAAACATGGGTGTACTGAACAAACTGGTTGATTCTGAGCGTATTCTGAGACGAAAAAAATTCAAACCCCTCAAAACGCGCTGAGATTAATTCTTTACTAAGAAATATGGGTGTACTGAACAAACTGGTTGATTCTGAGCGTGATCGGAGACGAAAAAAATTCAAACCCCTCAGAATGCGCTGAGATTAATTCTTTACTAAGAAACATGGGTGTACTGAACAAACTGGTTGATTCTGAGCGTGATCGGAGACGAAAAAAATTCAAACCCCTCAGAATGCGCTGAGATTAATTCTTTACTATGAAACATGGGTGTACTGAACAAACTGGTTGATTCTGAGCGTATTCTGAGACGAAAAAAATTCAAACCCCTCAAAACGCGCTGAGATTAATTCTTTACTAAGAAACATGGGTGTACTGAACAAACTGGTTGATTCTGAGCGTGATCGGAGACGAAAAAAATTCAAACCCCTCAGAATGCGCTGAGATTAATTCTTTACTAAGAAACATGGGTGTACTGAACAAACTGGTTGATTCTGAGCGTATTCTGAGACGAAAAAAATTCAAACCCCTCAAAACACGCTGAGATGAATTTTTTAATAAGAAACATGGGTGTTGTGAACAAACTGGTTCATTCTGAGCGTATTCTGAGACGAAAAAAATTCAAACCCCTCAAAATGCGCTGAGATTAATTCTTTAATAAGAAACAAGGGTGTTCTGAACAAACTGGTTGATTCTGAGCGTGATCGGAGACGAAAAAAATTCAAACCCCTCAAAACGCGCTGAGACTAATTCTTTACTAAGAAACAAGGGTGTTCTGAACAAACTGGTTGATTCTGAGCGTGATCGGAGACGAAAAAAATTCAAACCCCTCAAAACGCGCTGAGATTAATTCTTTACTAAGAAACAAGGTTGTTCTGAACAAACTGGTTGATTCTGAGCGTGATCGGAGACGAAAAAAATTCAAACCCCTCAAAACGCGCTGAGATTAATTCTTTACTAAGAAACAAGGGTGTTCTGAACAAACTGGTTGATTCTGAGCGTGATCGGAGACGAAAAAAATTCAAACCCCTCAAAACGCGCTGAGATTAATTCTTTACTAAGAAACATGGGTGTACTGAACAAACTGGTTGATTCTGAGCGTGATCGGAGACGAAAAAAATTCAAACCCCTCAGAATGCGCTGAGATTAATTCTTTACTAAGAAACATGGGTGTACTGAACAAACTGGTTGATTCTGAGCGTGATCGGAGACGAAAAAAATTCAAACCCCTCAGAATGCGCTGAGATTAATTCTTTACTATGAAACATGGGTGTACTGAACAAACTGGTTGATTCTGAGCGTATTCTGACACGAAAAAAATTCAAACCCCTCAAAACGCGCTGAGATTAATTCTTTACTAAGAAACATGGGTGTACTGAACAAACTGGTTGATTCTGAGCGTGATCGGAGACGAAAAAATTTCAAACCCCTCAGAATGCGCTGAGATTAATTCTTTACTAAGAAACATGGGTGTACTGAACAAACTGGTTGATTCTGAGCGTGATCGGAGACGAAAAAAATTCAAACCCCTCAAAACGCGCTGAGATTAATTCTTTACTAAGAAACAAGGTTGTTCTGAACAAACTGGTTGATTCTGAGCGTGATCGGAGACGAAAAAAATTCAAACCCCTCAAAACGCGCTGAGATTAATTCTTTACTAAGAAACAAGGGTGTTCTGAACAAACTGGTTGATTCTGAGCGTGATCGGAGACGAAAAAAATTCAAACCCCTCAAAACGCGCTGAGATTAATTCTTTACTAAGAAACATGGGTGTACTGAACAAACTGGTTGATTCTGAGCGTGATCGGAGACGAAAAAAATTCAAACCCCTCAGAATGCGCTGAGATTAATTCTTTACTAAGAAACATGGGTGTACTGAACAAACTGGTTGATTCTGAGCGTGATCGGAGACGAAAAAAATTCAAACCCCTCAGAATGCGCTGAGATTAATTCTTTACTATGAAACATGGGTGTACTGAACAAACTGGTTGATTCTGAGCGTATTCTGAGACGAAAAAAATTCAAACCCCTCAAAACGCGCTGAGATTAATTCTTTACTAAGAAACATGGGTGTACTGAACAAACTGGTTGATTCTGAGCGTGATCGGAGACGAAAAAATTTCAAACCCCTCAGAATGCGCTGAGATTAATTCTTTACTAAGAAACATGGGTGTACTGAACAAACTGGTTGATTCTGAGCGTATTCTGAGACGAAAAAAATTCAAACCCCTCAAAACACGCTGAGATGAATTTTTTAATAAGAAACATGGGTGTTGTGAACAAACTGGTTCATTCTGAGCGTATTCTGAGACGAAAAAAATTCAAACCCCTCAAAATGCGCTGAGATTAATTCTTTAATAAGAAACAAGGGTGTTCTGAACAAACTGGTTGATTCTGAGCGTGATCGGAGACGAAAAAAATTCAAACCCCTCAAAACGCGCTGAGATTAATTCTTTACTAAGAAACAAGGGTGTTCTGAACAAACTGGTTGATTCTGAGCGTGATCGGAGACGAAAAAAATTCAAACCCCTCAAAACGCGCTGAGATTAATTCTTTACTAAGAAACAAGGGTGTTCTGAACAAACTGGTTGATTCTGAGCGTGATCGGAGACGAAAAAAATTCAAACCCCTCAAAACGCGCTGAGATTAATTCTTTACTAAGAAACAAGGGTGTTCTGAACAAACTGGTTGATTCTGAGCGTGATCGGAGACGAAAAAAATTCAAACCCCTCAAAACGCGCTGAGATTAATTCTTTACTAAGAAACAAGGGTGTTCTGAACAAACTGGTTGATTCTGAGCGTGATCGGAGACGAAAAAAATTCAAACCCCTCAAAACGCGCTGAGATTAATTCTTTACTAAGAAACAAGGTTGTTCTGAACAAACTGGTTGATTCTGAGCGTGATCGGAGACGAAAAAAATTCAAACCCCTCAAAACGCGCTGAGATGAATTTTTTAATAAGAAACAAGGGTGTTGTGAACAAACTGGTTCATTCTGAGCGTGATCGGAAACGAAAATAATTCAAACCCCTCAAAACGCGCTGAGATTAATTCTTTACTAAGAAACAAGGGTGTTCTGAACAAACTGGTTGATTCTGAGCGTGATCGGAGACGAAAAAAATTCAAACCCCTCAGAATGCGCTGAGATTAATTCTTTACTAAGAAACATGGGTGTACTGAACAAACTGGTTGATTCTGAGCGTATTCTGAGACGAAAAAAATTCAAACCCCTCAAAACGCGCTGAGATTAATTCTTTACTAAGAAACATGGGTGTACTGAACAAACTGGTTGATTCTGAGCGTGATCGGAGACGAAAAAAATTCAAACCCCTCAGAATGCGCTGAGATTAATTCTTTACTAAGAAACATGGGTGTACTGAACAAACTGGTTGATTCTGAGCGTGATCGGAGACGAAAAAAATTCAAACCCCTCAGAATGCGCTGAGATTAATTCTTTACTATGAAACATGGGTGTACTGAACAAACTGGTTGATTCTGAGCGTATTCTGAGACGAAAAAAATTCAAACCCCTCAAAACGCGCTGAGATTAATTCTTTACTAAGAAACATGGGTGTACTGAACAAACTGGTTGATTCTGAGCGTGATCGGAGACGAAAAAAATTCAAACCCCTCAGAATGCGCTGAGATTAATTCTTTACTATGAAACATGGGTGTACTGAACAAACTGGTTGATTCTGAGCGTATTCTGAGACGAAAAAAATTCAAACCCCTCAAAACGCGCTGAGATTAATTCTTTACTAAGAAACATGGGTGTACTGAACAAACTGGTTGATTCTGAGCGTGATCGGAGACGAAAAAAATTCAAACCCCTCAGAATGCGCTGAGATTAATTCTTTACTAAGAAACATGGGTGTACTGAACAAACTGGTTGATTCTGAGCGTGATCGGAGACGAAAAAAATTCAAACCCCTCAGAATGCGCTGAGATTAATTCTTTACTATGAAACATGGGTGTACTGAACAAACTGGTTGATTCTGAGCGTATTCTGAGACGAAAAAAATTCAAACCCCTCAAAACCCGCTGAGATTAATTCTTTACTAAGAAACATGGGTGTACTGAACAAACTGGTTGATTCTGAGCGTGATCGGAGACGAAAAAAATTCAAACCCCTCAGAATGCGCTGAGATTAATTCTTTACTATGAAACATGGGTGTACTGAACAAACTGGTTGATTCTGAGCGTATTCTGAGACGAAAAAAATTCAAACCCCTCAAAACGCGCTGAGATTAATTCTTTACTAAGAAACATGGGTGTACTGAACAAACTGGTTGATTCTGAGCGTGATCGGAGACGAAAAAAATTCAAACCCCTCAGAATGCGCTGAGATTAATTCTTTACTAAGAAACAAGGTTGTTCTGAACAAACAGGTTGATTCTGAGCGTGATCGGAGACTAAAAAAATTCAAACCCCTCAAAACGCGCTGAGATTAATTCTTTACTAAGAAACAAGGTTGTTCTGAACAAACTGGTTGATTCTGAGCGTGATCGGAGACGAAAAAAATTCAAACCCCTCAAAACGCGCTGAGATTAATTCTTTACTAAGAAACAAGGGTGTTCTGAACAAACTGGTTGATTCTGAGCGTGATCGGAGACGAAAAAAATTCAAACCCCTCAAAACGCGCTGAGATTAATTCTTTACTAAGAAACAAGGTTGTTCTGAACAAACTGGTTGATTCTGAGCGTGATCGGAGACGAAAAAAGTTCAAACCCCTCAAAACGCGCTGAGATTAATTCTTTATTAAGAAACAAGGGTGTTGTGAACAAACTGGTTCATTCTGAGCGTATTCTGAGACGAAAAAAATTCAAACCCCTCAGAATGCGCTGAGATTAATTCTTTACTAAGAAACATGGGTGTACTGAACAAACTGGTTGATTCTGAGCGTGATCGGAGACGAAACAAATTCAAACCCCTCAGAATGCGCTGAGATTAATTCTTTACTAAGAAACATGGGTGTACTGAACAAACTGGTTGATTCTGAGCGTATTCTGAGACGAAAAAAATTCAAACCCCTCAAAACGCGCTGAGATTAATTCTTTACTAAGAAACATGGGTGTACTGAACAAACTGGTTGATTCTGAGCGTGATCGGAGACGAAAAAAATTCAAACCCCTCAGAATGCGCTGAGATTAATTCTTTACTAAGAAACATGGGTGTACTGAACAAACTGGTTGATTCTGAGCGTATTCTGAGACGAAAAAAATTCAAACCCCTCAAAACGCGCTGAGATTAATTCTTTACTAAGAAACATGGGTGTACTGAACAAACTGGTTGATTCTGAGCGTGATCGGAGACGAAAAAAATTCAAACCCCTCAGAATGCGCTGAGATTAATTCTTTACTAAGAAACATGGGTGTACTGAACAAACTGGTTGATTCTGAGCGTGATCGGAGACGAAAAAAATTCAAACCCCTCAGAATGCGCTGAGATTAATTCTTTACTATGAAACATGGGTGTACTGAACAAACTGGTTGATTCTGAGCGTATTCTGAGACGAAAAAAATTCAAACCCCTCAAAACGCGCTGAGATTAATTCTTTACTAAGAAACATGGGTGTACTGAACAAACTGGTTGATTCTGAGCGTGATCGGAGACGAAAAAAATTCAAACCCCTCAGAATGCGCTGAGATTAATTCTTTACTATGAAACATGGGTGTACTGAACAAACTGGTTGATTCTGAGCGTATTCTGAGACGAAAAAAATTCAAACCCCTCAAAACGCGCTGAGATTAATTCTTTACTAAGAAACATGGGTGTACTGAACAAACTGGTTGATTCTGAGCGTGATCGGAGACGAAAAAAATTCAAACCCCTCAGAATGCGCTGAGATTAATTCTTTACTAAGAAACAAGGTTGTTCTGAACAAACAGGTTGATTCTGAGCGTGATCGGAGACTAAAAAAATTCAAACCCCTCAAAACGCGCTGAGATTAATTCTTTACTAAGAAACAAGGTTGTTCTGAACAAACTGGTTGATTCTGAGCGTGATCGGAGACGAAAAAAATTCAAACCCCTCAAAACGCGCTGAGATTAATTCTTTATTAAGAAACAAGGGTGTTGTGAACAAACTGGTTCATTCTGAGCGTATTCTGAGACGAAAAAAATTCAAACCCCTCAAAACGCGCTGAGATTAATTCTTTACTAAGAAACAAGGGTTTTCTGAACAAACTGGTTGATTCTGAGCGTGATCGGAGACGAAAAAAATTCAAACCCCTCAAAACGCGCTGAGATTAATTCTTTACTAAGAAACAAGGGTGTTCTGAACAAACTGGTTGATTCTGAGCGTATTCTGAGACGAAAAAAATTCAAACCCCTCTTAATGCGCTGAGATTAATTCTTTACTAACAAACATGGGTGTACTGAACAAACTGGTTGATTCTGAGCGTGATCGGAGACGAAAAAAATTCAAACCCCTCAAAACGCGCTGAGATTAATTCTTTACTAAGAAACAAGGTTGTTCTGAACAAACTGGTTGATTCTGAGCGTGATCGGAGACGAAAAAAATTCAAACCCCTCAAAACGCGCTGAGATTAATTCTTTACTAAGAAACAAGGGTGTTCTGAACAAACTGGTTGATTCTGAGCGTGATCGGAGACGAAAAAAATTCAAACCCCTCAAAACGCGCTGAGATTAATTCTTTACTAAGAAACAAGGGTGTTCTGAACAAACTGGTTGATTCTGAGCGTGATCGGAGACGAAAAAAATTCAAACCCCTCAAAACGCGCTGAGATTAATTCTTTACTAAGAAACAAGGTTGTTCTGAACAAACTGGTTGATTCTGAGCGTGATCGGAGACGAAAAAAATTCAAACCCCTCAAAACGCGCTGAGATTAATTCTTTACTAAGAAACAAGGGTGTTCTGAACAAACTGGTTGATTCTGAGCGTGATCGGAGACGAAAAAAATTCAAACCCCTCAAAACGCGCTGAGATTAATTCTTTACTAAGAAACAAGGTTGTTCTGAACAAACTGGTTGATTCTGAGCGTGATCGGAGACGAAAAAAATTCAAACCCCTCAAAACGCGCTGAGATTAATTCTTTACTAAGAAACAAGGGTGTCTGAACAAACTGGTTGATTCTGAGCGTGATCGGAGACGAAAAAAATTCAAACCCCTCAAAACGCGCTGAGATTAATTCTTTACTAAGAAACAAGGTTGTTCTGAACAAACTGGTTGATTCTGAGCGTGATCGGAGACGAAAAAAATTCAAACCCCTCAAAACGCGCTGAGATTAATTCTTTACTAAGAAACAAGGGTGTTCTGAACAAACTGGTTGATTCTGAGCGTGATCGGAGACGAAAAAAATTCAAACCCCTCAAAACGCGCTGAGATTAATTCTTTACTAAGAAACAAGGTTGTTCTGAACAAACTGGTTGATTCTGAGCGTGATCGGAGACGAAAAAAATTCAAACCCCTCAAAACGCGCTGAGATTAATTCTTTACTAAGAAACAAGGTTGTTCTGAACAAACTGGTTGATTCTGAGCGTGATCGGAGACGAAAAAAATTCAAACCCCTCAGAATGCGCTGAGATTAATTCTTTACTAAGAAACATGGGTGTACTGAACAAACTGGTTGATTCTGAGCGTATTCTGAGACGAAAAAAATTCAAACCCCTCAAAACGCGCTGAGATTAATTCTTTACTAAGAAATATGGGTGTACTGAACAAACTGGTTGATTCTGAGCGTGATCGGAGACGAAAAAAATTCAAACCCCTCAGAATGCGCTGAGATTAATTCTTTACTAAGAAACATGGGTGTACTGAACAAACTGGTTGATTCTGAGCGTGATCGGAGACGAAAAAAATTCAAACCCCTCAGAATGCGCTGAGATTAATTCTTTACTATGAAACATGGGTGTACTGAACAAACTGGTTGATTCTGAGCGTATTCTGAGACGAAAAAAATTCAAACCCCTCAAAACGCGCTGAGATTAATTCTTTACTAAGAAACATGGGTGTACTGAACAAACTGGTTGATTCTGAGCGTGATCGGAGACGAAAAAAATTCAAACCCCTCAGAATGCGCTGAGATTAATTCTTTACTAAGAAACATGGGTGTACTGAACAAACTGGTTGATTCTGAGCGTATTCTGAGACGAAAAAAATTCAAACCCCTCAAAACACGCTGAGATGAATTTTTTAATAAGAAACATGGGTGTTGTGAACAAACTGGTTCATTCTGAGCGTATTCTGAGACGAAAAAAATTCAAACCCCTCAAAATGCGCTGAGATTAATTCTTTAATAAGAAACAAGGGTGTTCTGAACAAACTGGTTGATTCTGAGCGTGATCGGAGACGAAAAAAATTCAAACCCCTCAAAACGCGCTGAGACTAATTCTTTACTAAGAAACAAGGGTGTTCTGAACAAACTGGTTGATTCTGAGCGTGATCGGAGACGAAAAAAATTCAAACCCCTCAAAACGCGCTGAGATTAATTCTTTACTAAGAAACAAGGTTGTTCTGAACAAACTGGTTGATTCTGAGCGTGATCGGAGACGAAAAAAATTCAAACCCCTCAAAACGCGCTGAGATTAATTCTTTACTAAGAAACAAGGGTGTTCTGAACAAACTGGTTGATTCTGAGCGTGATCGGAGACGAAAAAAATTCAAACCCCTCAAAACGCGCTGAGATTAATTCTTTACTAAGAAACATGGGTGTACTGAACAAACTGGTTGATTCTGAGCGTGATCGGAGACGAAAAAAATTCAAACCCCTCAGAATGCGCTGAGATTAATTCTTTACTAAGAAACATGGGTGTACTGAACAAACTGGTTGATTCTGAGCGTGATCGGAGACGAAAAAAATTCAAACCCCTCAGAATGCGCTGAGATTAATTCTTTACTATGAAACATGGGTGTACTGAACAAACTGGTTGATTCTGAGCGTATTCTGACACGAAAAAAATTCAAACCCCTCAAAACGCGCTGAGATTAATTCTTTACTAAGAAACATGGGTGTACTGAACAAACTGGTTGATTCTGAGCGTGATCGGAGACGAAAAAATTTCAAACCCCTCAGAATGCGCTGAGATTAATTCTTTACTAAGAAACATGGGTGTACTGAACAAACTGGTTGATTCTGAGCGTGATCGGAGACGAAAAAAATTCAAACCCCTCAAAACGCGCTGAGATTAATTCTTTACTAAGAAACAAGGTTGTTCTGAACAAACTGGTTGATTCTGAGCGTGATCGGAGACGAAAAAAATTCAAACCCCTCAAAACGCGCTGAGATTAATTCTTTACTAAGAAACAAGGGTGTTCTGAACAAACTGGTTGATTCTGAGCGTGATCGGAGACGAAAAAAATTCAAACCCCTCAAAACGCGCTGAGATTAATTCTTTACTAAGAAACATGGGTGTACTGAACAAACTGGTTGATTCTGAGCGTGATCGGAGACGAAAAAAATTCAAACCCCTCAGAATGCGCTGAGATTAATTCTTTACTAAGAAACATGGGTGTACTGAACAAACTGGTTGATTCTGAGCGTGATCGGAGACGAAAAAAATTCAAACCCCTCAGAATGCGCTGAGATTAATTCTTTACTATGAAACATGGGTGTACTGAACAAACTGGTTGATTCTGAGCGTATTCTGAGACGAAAAAAATTCAAACCCCTCAAAACGCGCTGAGATTAATTCTTTACTAAGAAACATGGGTGTACTGAACAAACTGGTTGATTCTGAGCGTGATCGGAGACGAAAAAATTTCAAACCCCTCAGAATGCGCTGAGATTAATTCTTTACTAAGAAACATGGGTGTACTGAACAAACTGGTTGATTCTGAGCGTATTCTGAGACGAAAAAAATTCAAACCCCTCAAAACACGCTGAGATGAATTTTTTAATAAGAAACATGGGTGTTGTGAACAAACTGGTTCATTCTGAGCGTATTCTGAGACGAAAAAAATTCAAACCCCTCAAAATGCGCTGAGATTAATTCTTTAATAAGAAACAAGGGTGTTCTGAACAAACTGGTTGATTCTGAGCGTGATCGGAGACGAAAAAAATTCAAACCCCTCAAAACGCGCTGAGATTAATTCTTTACTAAGAAACAAGGGTGTTCTGAACAAACTGGTTGATTCTGAGCGTGATCGGAGACGAAAAAAATTCAAACCCCTCAAAACGCGCTGAGATTAATTCTTTACTAAGAAACAAGGGTGTTCTGAACAAACTGGTTGATTCTGAGCGTGATCGGAGACGAAAAAAATTCAAACCCCTCAAAACGCGCTGAGATTAATTCTTTACTAAGAAACAAGGGTGTTCTGAACAAACTGGTTGATTCTGAGCGTGATCGGAGACGAAAAAAATTCAAACCCCTCAAAACGCGCTGAGATTAATTCTTTACTAAGAAACAAGGGTGTTCTGAACAAACTGGTTGATTCTGAGCGTGATCGGAGACGAAAAAAATTCAAACCCCTCAAAACGCGCTGAGATTAATTCTTTACTAAGAAACAAGGTTGTTCTGAACAAACTGGTTGATTCTGAGCGTGATCGGAGACGAAAAAAATTCAAACCCCTCAAAACGCGCTGAGATGAATTTTTTAATAAGAAACAAGGGTGTTGTGAACAAACTGGTTCATTCTGAGCGTGATCGGAAACGAAAATAATTCAAACCCCTCAAAACGCGCTGAGATTAATTCTTTACTAAGAAACAAGGGTGTTCTGAACAAACTGGTTGATTCTGAGCGTGATCGGAGACGAAAAAAATTCAAACCCCTCAAAACGCGCTGAGATTAATTCTTTACTAAGAAACAAGGTTGTTCTGAACAAACTGGTTGATTCTGAGCGTGATCGGAGACGAAAAAAATTCAAACCCCTCAAAACGCGCTGAGATTAATTCTTTACTAAGAAACAAGGTTGTTCTGAACAAACTGGTTGATTCTGAGCGTGATCGGAGACGAAAAAAATTCAAACCCCTCAAAACGCGCTGAGATTAATTCTTTACTAAGAAACAAGGGTGTTCTGAACAAACTGGTTGATTCTGAGCGTGATCGGAGACGAAAAAAATTCAAACCCCTCAAAACGCGCTGAGATTAATTCTTTACTATGAAACAAGGTTGTTCTGAACAAACTGGTTGATTCTGAGCGTGATCGGAGACGAAAAAAATTCAAACCCCTCAAAACGCGCTGAGATTAATTCTTTACTAAGAAACAAGGCTTTTCTGAACAAACTGGTTGATTCTGAGCGTGATCGGAGACGAAAAAAATTCAAACCCCTCAAAACGCGCTGAGATTAATTCTTTACTAAGAAACAAGGGTGTTCTGAACAAACTGGTTGATTCTGAGCGTGATCGGAGACGAAAAAAATTCAAACCCCTCAAAACGCGCTGAGATTAATTCTTTACTAAGAAACAAGGTTGTTCTGAACAAACAGGTTGATTCTGAGCGTGATCGGAGACGAAAAAAATTCAAACCCCTCAAAACGCGCTGAGATTAATTCTTTACTAAGAAACAAGGTTGTTCTGAACAAACTGGTTGATTCTGAGCGTGATCGGAGACGAAAAAAATTCAAACCCCTCAAAACGCGCTGAGATTAATTCTTTATTAAGAAACAAGGGTGTTGTGAACAAACTGGTTCATTCTGAGCGTATTCTGAGACGAAAAAAATTCAAACCCCTCAGAATGCGCTGAGATTAATTCTTTACTAAGAAACATGGGTGTACTGAACAAACTGGTTGATTCTGAGCGTGATCGGAGACGAAAAAAATTCAAACCCCTCAGAATGCGCTGAGATTAATTCTTTACTAAGAAACATGGGTGTACTGAACAAACTGGTTGATTCTGAGCGTATTCTGAGACGAAAAAAATTCAAACCCCTCAAAACGCGCTGAGATTAATTCTTTACTAAGAAACATGGGTGTACTGAACAAACTGGTTGATTCTGAGCGTGATCGGAGACGAAAAAAATTCAAACCCCTCAGAATGCGCTGAGATTAATTCTTTACTAAGAAACATGGGTGTACTGAACAAACTGGTTGATTCTGAGCGTATTCTGAGACGAAAAAAATTCAAACCCCTCAAAACGCGCTGAGATTAATTCTTTACTAAGAAACATGGGTGTACTGAACAAACTGGTTGATTCTGAGCGTGATCGGAGACGAAAAAAATTCAAACCCCTCAGAATGCGCTGAGATTAATTCTTTACTAAGAAACATGGGTGTACTGAACAAACTGGTTGATTCTGAGCGTATTCTGAGACGAAAAAAATTCAAACCCCTCAAAACACGCTGAGATGAATTTTTTAATAAGAAACATGGGTGTTGTGAACAAACTGGTTCATTCTGAGCGTATTCTGAGACGAAAAAAATTCAAACCCCTCAAAATGCGCTGAGATTAATTCTTTAATAAGAAACAAGGGTGTTCTGAACAAACTGGTTGATTCTGAGCGTGATCGGAGACGAAAAAAATTCAAACCCCTCAAAACGCGCTGAGACTAATTCTTTACTAAGAAACAAGGGTGTTCTGAACAAACTGGTTGATTCTGAGCGTGATCGGAGACGAAAAAAATTCAAACCCCTCAAAACGCGCTGAGATTAATTCTTTACTAAGAAACAAGGTTGTTCTGAACAAACTGGTTGATTCTGAGCGTGATCGGAGACGAAAAAAATTCAAACCCCTCAAAACGCGCTGAGATTAATTCTTTACTAAGAAACAAGGGTGTTCTGAACAAACTGGTTGATTCTGAGCGTGATCGGAGACGAAAAAAATTCAAACCCCTCAAAACGCGCTGAGATTAATTCTTTACTAAGAAACATGGGTGTACTGAACAAACTGGTTGATTCTGAGCGTGATCGGAGACGAAAAAAATTCAAACCCCTCAGAATGCGCTGAGATTAATTCTTTACTAAGAAACATGGGTGTACTGAACAAACTGGTTGATTCTGAGCGTGATCGGAGACGAAAAAAATTCAAACCCCTCAGAATGCGCTGAGATTAATTCTTTACTATGAAACATGGGTGTACTGAACAAACTGGTTGATTCTGAGCGTATTCTGAGACGAAAAAAATTCAAACCCCTCAAAACGCGCTGAGATTAATTCTTTACTAAGAAACATGGGTGTACTGAACAAACTGGTTGATTCTGAGCGTGATCGGAGACAAAAAAAATTCAAACCCCTCAGAATGCGCTGAGATTAATTCTTTACTAAGAAACATGGGTGTACTGAACAAACTGGTTGATTCTGAGCGTATTCTGAGACGAAAAAAATTCAAACCCCTCAAAACACGCTGAGATGAATTTTTTAATAAGAAACATGGGTGTTGTGAACAAACTGGTTCATTCTGAGCGTATTCTGAGACGAAAAAAATTCAAACCCCTCAAAATGCGCTGAGATTAATTCTTTAATAAAAAACAAGGGTGTTCTGAACAAACTGGTTGATTCTGAGCGTGATCGGAGACGAAAAAAATTCAAACCCCTCAAAACGCGCTGAGATTAATTCTTTACTAAGAAACAAGGGTGTTCTGAACAAACTGGTTGATTCTGAGCGTGATCGGAGACGAAAAAAATTCAAACCCCTCAAAACGCGCTGAGATTAATTCTTTACTAAGAAACAAGGTTGTTCTGAACAAACTGGTTGATTCTGAGCGTGATCGGAGACGAAAAAAATTCAAACCCCTCAAAACGCGCTGAGATTAATTCTTTACTAAGAAACAAGGGTGTTCTGAACAAACTGGTTGATTCTGAGCGTGATCGGAGACGAAAAAAATTCAAACCCCTCAAAACGCGCTGAGATTAATTCTTTACTAAGAAACAAGGGTGTTCTGAACAAACTGGTTGATTCTGAGCGTGATCGGAGACGAAAAAAATTCAAACCCCTCAAAACGCGCTGAGATTAATTCTTTACTAAGAAACAAGGGTGTTCTGAACAAACTGGTTGATTCTGAGCGTGATCGGAGACGAAAAAAATTCAAACCCCTCAAAACGCGCTGAGATTAATTCTTTACTATGAAACAAGGTTGTTCTGAACAAACTGGTTGATTCTGAGCGTGATCGGAGACGAAAAAAATTCAAACCCCTCAAAACGCGCTGAGATTAATTCTTTACTAAGAAACAAGGCTTTTCTGAACAAACTGGTTGATTCTGAGCGTGATCGGAGACGAAAAAAATTCAAACCCCTCAAAACGCGCTGAGATTAATTCTTTACTAAGAAACAAGGGTATTCTGAACAAACTGGTTGATTCTGAGCGTGATCGGAGACGAAAAAAATTCAAACCCCTCAAAACGCGCTGAGATTAATTCTTTACTAAGAAACAAGGTTGTTCTGAACAAACAGGTTGATTCTGAGCGTGATCGGAGACGAAAAAAATTCAAACCCCTCAAAACGCGCTGAGATTAATTCTTTACTAAGAAACAAGGGTGTTCTGAACAAACTGGTTGATTCTGAGCGTGATCGGAGACGAAAAAAATTCAAACCCCTCAAAACGCGCTGAGATTAATTCTTTACTAAGAAACAAGGTTGTTCTGAACAAACTGGTTGATTCTGAGCGTGATCGGAGACGAAAAAAGTTCAAACCCCTCAAAACGCGCTGAGATTAATTCTTTATTAAGAAACAAGGGTGTTGTGAACAAACTGGTTCATTCTGAGCGTATTCTGAGACGAAAAAAATTCAAACCCCTCAGAATGCGCTGAGATTAATTCTTTACTAAGAAACATGGGTGTACTGAACAAACTGGTTGATTCTGAGCGTGATCGGAGACGAAAAAAATTCAAACCCCTCAGAATGCGCTGAGATTAATTCTTTACTAAGAAACATGGGTGTACTGAACAAACTGGTTGATTCTGAGCGTATTCTGAGACGAAAAAAATTCAAACCCCTCAAAACGCGCTGAGATTAATTCTTTACTAAGAAACATGGGTGTACTGAACAAACTGGTTGATTCTGAGCGTGATCGGAGACGAAAAAAATTCAAACCCCTCAGAATGCGCTGAGATTAATTCTTTACTAAGAAACATGGGTGTACTGAACAAACTGGTTGATTCTGAGCGTATTCTGAGACGAAAAAAATTCAAACCCCTCAAAACGCGCTGAGATTAATTCTTTACTAAGAAACATGGGTGTACTGAACAAACTGGTTGATTCTGAGTGTGATCGGAGACGAAAAAAATTCAAACCCCTCAGAATGCGCTGAGATTAATTCTTTACTATGAAACATGGGTGTACTGAACAAACTGGTTGATTCTGAGCGTGATCGGAGACGAAAAAAATTCAAACCCCTCAGAATGCGCTGAGATTAATTCTTTACTAAGAAACATGGGTGTACTGAACAAACTGGTTGATTCTGAGCGTATTCTGAGACGAAAAAAATTCAAACCCCTCAAAACGCGCTGAGATTAATTCTTTACTAAGAAACATGGGTGTACTGAACAAACTGGTTGATTCTGAGCGTGATCGGAGACGAAAAAAATTCAAACCCCTCAGAATGCGCTGAGATTAATTCTTTACTAAGAAACATGGGTGTACTGAACAAACTGGTTGATTCTGAGCGTGATCGGAGACGAAAAAAATTCAAACCCCTCAGAATGCGCTGAGATTAATTCTTTACTATGAAACATGGGTGTACTGAACAAACTGGTTGATTCTGAGCGTATTCTGAGACGAAAAAAATTCAAACCCCTCAAAACGCGCTGAGATTAATTCTTTACTAAGAAACATGGGTGTACTGAACAAACTGGTTGATTCTGAGCGTGATCGGAGACGAAAAAAATTCAAACCCCTCAGAATGCGCTGAGATTAATTCTTTACTATGAAACATGGGTGTACTGAACAAACTGGTTGATTCTGAGCGTATTCTGAGACGAAAAAAATTCAAACCCCTCAAAACGCGCTGAGATTAATTCTTTACTAAGAAACATGGGTGTACTGAACAAACTGGTTGATTCTGAGCGTGATCGGAGACGAAAAAAATTCAAACCCCTCAGAATGCGCTGAGATTAATTCTTTACTAAGAAACAAGGTTGTTCTGAACAAACAGGTTGATTCTGAGCGTGATCGGAGACTAAAAAAATTCAAACCCCTCAAAACGCGCTGAGATTAATTCTTTACTAAGAAACAAGGTTGTTCTGAACAAACTGGTTGATTCTGAGCGTGATCGGAGACGAAAAAAATTCAAACCCCTCAAAACGCGCTGAGATTAATTCTTTACTAAGAAACAAGGGTGTTCTGAACAAACTGGTTGATTCTGAGCGTGATCGGAGACGAAAAAAATTCAAACCCCTCAAAACGCGCTGAGATTAATTCTTTACTAAGAAACAAGGTTGTTCTGAACAAACTGGTTGATTCTGAGCGTGATCGGAGACGAAAAAAGTTCAAACCCCTCAAAACGCGCTGAGATTAATTCTTTATTAAGAAACAAGGGTGTTGTGAACAAACTGGTTCATTCTGAGCGTATTCTGAGACGAAAAAAATTCAAACCCCTCAGAATGCGCTGAGATTAATTCTTTACTAAGAAACATGGGTGTACTGAACAAACTGGTTGATTCTGAGCGTGATCGGAGACGAAACAAATTCAAACCCCTCAGAATGCGCTGAGATTAATTCTTTACTAAGAAACATGGGTGTACTGAACAAACTGGTTGATTCTGAGCGTATTCTGAGACGAAAAAAATTCAAACCCCTCAAAACGCGCTGAGATTAATTCTTTACTAAGAAACATGGGTGTACTGAACAAACTGGTTGATTCTGAGCGTGATCGGAGACGAAAAAAATTCAAACCCCTCAGAATGCGCTGAGATTAATTCTTTACTAAGAAACATGGGTGTACTGAACAAACTGGTTGATTCTGAGCGTATTCTGAGACGAAAAAAATTCAAACCCCTCAAAACGCGCTGAGATTAATTCTTTACTAAGAAACATGGGTGTACTGAACAAACTGGTTGATTCTGAGCGTGATCGGAGACGAAAAAAATTCAAACCCCTCAGAATGCGCTGAGATTAATTCTTTACTAAGAAACATGGGTGTACTGAACAAACTGGTTGATTCTGAGCGTGATCGGAGACGAAAAAAATTCAAACCCCTCAGAATGCGCTGAGATTAATTCTTTACTATGAAACATGGGTGTACTGAACAAACTGGTTGATTCTGAGCGTATTCTGAGACGAAAAAAATTCAAACCCCTCAAAACGCGCTGAGATTAATTCTTTACTAAGAAACATGGGTGTACTGAACAAACTGGTTGATTCTGAGCGTGATCGGAGACGAAAAAAATTCAAACCCCTCAAAACGCGCTGAGATTAATTCTTTACTAAGAAACAAGGGTGTTCTGAACAAACTGGTTGATTCTGAGCGTGATCGGAGACGAAAAAAATTCAAACCCCTCAAAACGCGCTGAGATTAATTCTTTACTATGAAACAAGGTTGTTCTGAACAAACTGGTTGATTCTGAGCGTGATCGGAGACGAAAAAAATTCAAACCCCTCAAAACGCGCTGAGATTAATTCTTTACTAAGAAACAAGGCTTTTCTGAACAAACTGGTTGATTCTGAGCGTGATCGGAGACGAAAAAAATTCAAACCCCTCAGAATGCGCTGAGATTAATTCTTTACTAAGAAACATGGGTGTACTGAACAAACTGGTTGATTCTGAGCGTGATCGGAGACGAAAAAAATTCAAACCCCTCAGAATGCGCTGAGATTAATTCTTTACTAAGAAACATGGGTGTACTGAACAAACTGGTTGATTCTGAGCGTATTCTGAGACGAAAAAAATTCAAACCCCTCAAAACGCGCTGAGATTAATTCTTTACTAAGAAACATGGGTGTACTGAACAAACTGGTTGATTCTGAGCGTGATCGGAGACGAAAAAAATTCAAACCCCTCAGAATGCGCTGAGATTAATTCTTTACTAAGAAACATGGGTGTACTGAACAAACTGGTTGATTCTGAGCGTATTCTGAGACGAAAAAAATTCAAACCCCTCAAAACGCGCTGAGATTAATTCTTTACTAAGAAACATGGGTGTACTGAACAAACTGGTTGATTCTGAGCGTGATCGGAGACGAAAAAAATTCAAACCCCTCAGAATGCGCTGAGATTAATTCTTTACTATGAAACATGGGTGTACTGAACAAACTGGTTGATTCTGAGCGTGATCGGAGACGAAAAAAATTCAAACCCCTCAGAATGCGCTGAGATTAATTCTTTACTAAGAAACATGGGTGTACTGAACAAACTGGTTGATTCTGAGCGTATTCTGAGACGAAAAAAATTCAAACCCCTCAAAACGCGCTGAGATTAATTCTTTACTAAGAAACATGGGTGTACTGAACAAACTGGTTGATTCTGAGCGTGATCGGAGACGAAAAAAATTCAAACCCCTCAGAATGCGCTGAGATTAATTCTTTACTAAGAAACATGGGTGTACTGAACAAACTGGTTGATTCTGAGCGTGATCGGAGACGAAAAAAATTCAAACCCCTCAGAATGCGCTGAGATTAATTCTTTACTATGAAACATGGGTGTACTGAACAAACTGGTTGATTCTGAGCGTATTCTGAGACGAAAAAAATTCAAACCCCTCAAAACGCGCTGAGATTAATTCTTTACTAAGAAACATGGGTGTACTGAACAAACTGGTTGATTCTGAGCGTGATCGGAGACGAAAAAAATTCAAACCCCTCAGAATGCGCTGAGATTAATTCTTTACTATGAAACATGGGTGTACTGAACAAACTGGTTGATTCTGAGCGTATTCTGAGACGAAAAAAATTCAAACCCCTCAAAACGCGCTGAGATTAATTCTTTACTAAGAAACATGGGTGTACTGAACAAACTGGTTGATTCTGAGCGTGATCGGAGACGAAAAAAATTCAAACCCCTCAGAATGCGCTGAGATTAATTCTTTACTAAGAAACATGGGTGTACTGAACAAACTGGTTGATTCTGAGCGTGATCGGAGACGAAAAAAATTCAAACCCCTCAGAATGCGCTGAGATTAATTCTT